>OU898278.1:14293290-17140045 GCA_918026665.1 Diabrotica balteata
TACACACTACATGTAATAGGTTGTTCAATACCTTTTGCAGTTTGATAGATAAGAAAACACAATTTTATGATTTAAAATACACTTTTTTATTTAGTATAGTCACTCTTAATATTATTACAACGAATTATTATTCCAACAAATTTCAATTTATGAACATAAAGTAAGAATCTCAAAGGGTTACAGAATACTTGATTAAAAATGCTTGAAAAATAAATTTTTTTAGGTATTGAAACAGATGGTGCTCGCTCGGGGTCAAATCTGGTGAATATGTGGATGCTCTAACAATTCAAATTTTAAGTTTTTGAATTTTAGCCATTTTTACAAGCTTATATGACACGGAGCATTATCCTGATAAAAAACTTGTTTTCTTCTGTAAGCCAGGTCTTTTGCACGATTTTTTTTACTTCAGCTGGTTCACATCACTTTAGCTTCATGTTGTAATTAAGGATTATGGTAAAGGACCCAACTCCCATCCACAGTGATGAATCGAGGCACAAAATCTACTTTATCCTTTCGGAAATTCTCTAAATGTTGCTAGGAAAAGTCGCAGTCGAATGTGTTTTTATTCCATTGTTAAACCTAATACTTTACTTAAAATACTGCTTACTTATTAATTGATTTTATTTTGATAATAATTTGTACACAGATCTTCATAAAATATGGGGAGAAAAGGGTAAAATGCGAAAACATGAGTTGATTCTAGTTTACTTAAATTAGCTTCTTCTACTCAAATTTGACTCTCACCTTTACACTGGTGTCCTCTGTAAATCGAGCAACCCAGCTGGAGATCCAGTATCCAACCTGGGTGAAAAGTTGGGTCGGAGCTGAGGAGAGCGGATGAAATGGCCCTCCTAAAAGGGTGTTTGATGTTGGGTTAACTAACCAACCCTGTAAAAAACTGAATTTTTCTAAAAATGTCAATTCTGGGACCCCAAAAAAGATGCAAAAAGTTTGCCACTCTTGCTCTTTGGCTTCCCCCTATAACACCCTTTCGTAGAGGGAGAGGAATCGATTTACCACGAATCTATATGCCTTGGAAAAAAGTTTTCCAAACAAGAAATAAAGCGACCTGCAATTTTAAATGGTAGTTACCCGCTCCTTAAAACTCTAGAACCATAGCCACATCGTTTGCTTCCCATACCAATCCAATTTCTGCGTTCAAGAGTTTTCGCGTTAATCTACACCCAAACGCCATGTCAACGAACCACGGCATAATCGACGTTATAAATGAGCAGTCTCCATTAGCACTAGTGCAGTAAGAAGTTAACAGAGTAGTAATGTGATCAGGAGGGAGGGGGGTTCAGGAGATTGAGACCTCAGAAGCCCTGAAGAAGACATCAGGGAAGATCTCGAAGGAAGTTTAAAATGGCAATAACGTCCTAGTGTTTACTAATTCAAACAAAAAGGACGACCAAGCGTTCTACTACTGAAGCATAAACTGCTATAGAAACATTTGAGCTACAGAAATCTTTTTAAAAATATTTATTTTATTCAGAATTTATAAAAAACAAAAAAAAACTATTTTTACTTATATTGAAAATATATTGTAAGTTTATGAAATCATGTTAACAACAGATATTTTATATTATATTATTTACTATAAAATCGTTTTTGTTAACCCTCTAAGGGTGTACATGAGCCGCAACTGTATTTTCCTTAAATGTACACAAAGCTTCTTAACCAGCAATAAAAAGTGAGGAGAAATCGCAACTTACCATCTCATTATGTAGTTCCAAAGCAGTAAATCACTAGACCTGATTCTAGAATCATCCTATCGCATTTAATTACTAATCAGGCTGGCCAATTAATGTACAAGATCGTGGACTACACTTGTAGATACAATCGAAAGAAATTCGCTACGAACTTCGTACGTACCGATGCTGGATAATTCCATTAAAATATCTAATTTCGATTTATCTCCTTCGAAGTGTATTTTACTTTCTTTAGTCCTTGACAATGCTAAAAAGAAACTATTATTTACCAAGTGATCAAATCATTAGAGTCTTCTGCTAAAATTGAACAAAGTTTTATAACTAATCTATAATATAGTGAGTGGCAAAATTATGGAATATTTTTTTTTTCGAGAACATACCACCTTGGAGGCAAATCCCAAAAATTTCAAAAATATCTTTTTTTTTTTCATAGTCTTTAGAAGTTTTTTTTTAAATCGATTGTATAGTTTTTAAAATATGGAAATATTTTTCTAGGTGAAACCAGAATTTTGAAGTAATATTAAACTTATATAATTTACCTTGTTTTATGTACTTGAAAATCCTCGTGATCGATACCTACCGAACCCTCAAGAGACTGAATTTCTCCAATTGGTCTGTATACTTAACACTGACGGACGGATATACAAATGGGGAAGTTCCTCCTCCTCCCACCAAAGAAGGTACCAAATTAAATAAAACCCATTATTTATCTAAAAAAAGAGGTTAGATCTTTGTAAATGGATATATTTAAAAAAACCCTTAAAATTGCTACATCAAATTACACAAACGTTTTCGGAATAATAATTCCATCATTAAGTTTAAAAATGCAGGTTGACATGCCTGAGCCACCAAAATATCAGGGTAAAAACCCTTTAAAATACTTGATGTTACAAAAGATTGTACATAATGTTGTAATTAATATTTGATGTTTAATATTAAATTAAATTTAACTTTAGGTAACACACTCCCATGTCTTACGTGAGTTCCAGCGTCCGGAGAGTAAACCTCTTCGGAAGAGGTTCATCATCCATTATTAAATATAAATTTTAAAATTGAATCTGACCCTTCTTGCGAGTCTAAAAGTAACTATAAACGATTTTACTAGAATTATATACTAGTCCAGTAGTTGCATCGACAACATTATGACAAATTTTTCTGAAAATATCTACAGAGTGGGCGTATTCGAACCTTAATTTTCTGACCGCGGAAGTTCAATTTTTATTTATTGAGTCTGAGCATAAAGTTATTGATACTTATCAAACATTTCTACGGTTTATTACTTCTTCTGGTTTAGAGAAGCTTAAACGTGCGGTAGCTAGTACGAGTGCGCTAGCTATAGTGTATTTTTATGTATGAGAGAGTAATAAAACAATAAATAATGTATGCAAATCCCTAAACTGTTGATACGGGTGACTCAATGAAAAACAAATATGTGTCAACAAGTTTACAGAAGTATATAGGAAAACAATTTTAAATTGAGTATGACCACCAGGTATAAAGGTTGAAGCAGAATAGAATACAATAGTTGTGAGGGTTACTAATCCCTAAATAAAGTTGCCAGTGTCGGAGTGATGGAGGTTAACAGGTACTAATGAATTTGCAAGAAATCTAAGATGTTCATTTTATTGGTTATATATAACCAATAAAAGTTTAATAAGTACCTACCTATTTGCAAAATAAAGTTTAATTCTTTAGATAAAATAAAACGTTTTATTTTATCTGAAATGAGTGCATTCCACGAAGTAAGGGTTTCAACAATCAAACATTTAATTCTTTAATTCCAGGAATCTACGACAGTAATTGACTAGATAATTACCTTCTAAACTTATTCCACAGAAAATGTGATAGTGGGTTTTTCCATTTTGTAGGAAGGTCCAAGTAGCGTATTCAAAATTTTTAACAGTTCACTAAAAGTAGGTACTTCAGTTGCAAGGTGCAGTTTATTGTGTATACTAGTGTTATGGAAAATTTGGAAGTGCCGTGTAAACGCCGAAAAATTGGTTCTTTAACAGTTAATGAAAAAACATTAATATTTAATTGTTTTAAATCATTTACAGACAAACGTTTATGTGAAAGTGTTGATGAGATCGTTGAGTTAGTTAGCAGTACACTTGGTGTTGGGAAATCTACGATTTACAGAGTTATTAAAGAAGAGAAATGTGGTAGTTTTCAAATGCCACGTAATGCTCCAGGGAAACCAAAATTTCAAATGGAATATCATTTTAAAGAAGGACTTCGACGGAAAGTGCATGAATTCTTCTTTAGACAAGAATTTCCAACATTGGATAAAGTTCTTGTCTCAGTTCGAGATGATAAGGATTACCCAGAAATGACTGTTGAAGTACGTTATGGAAACTTTTAAAAGAAATAGGCTTCCGCTGGAAAAAGAATCCCAGAAAGTCTATTTTATTAGAAAGAAGCGATATTGTCATATGGAGAAGACATTTTCTAAGAACCATAAAGGAAATGAGAAACCAAAAAAGAAAAATATTTTATCTTGATGAAACATGGATCAACGAGGGTCATACACCAAATAAATTTTGGCAGGATGAAACTGTTACAAGTCAAAGGCACGCTTTTGTAAATAACTTATCTACTGGTTTAAACCCACCATCAGGAAAGGGACGCAGGCTGATAATAGTACACATTGGCAGTTCAGACGGTTTTGTTGAAGGTGGTTTATTAACTTTTGAATCAACTCGTACCGGTGACTACCATGAAGACATGAACGCTGATGTCTTTCAAGAATGGTTCGAACAAATGATAGATCTTCTTCCTAAGAACTGTGTAATAGTAATGGATAATGCAAGTTATCACTCCAGACTTATAGAAGGACTGCCCACAACCAAGTGGTTAAAAAAAGACTTGCAGAATTGGCTGAGTTCAAAAAATATTACGTACCATCCCGGATCTATAAGAAAGGAACTTTATTCGTTGTGTGCCCTTCATAAAGAAAAATTTAAAAAATACGAAATTGATGAAATTGACAAAAATCGTGGAATGACAGTACTTAGATCCCCACCATATCATTGTGAATTAAACCCGATTGAACTGGTATGGGCCCAAATAAAGAGTGAAGTTTCAAGAAAAAATACCACTTTTAAAATTCATGATGTTAAACAGTTGTTTTTGGAGGCCGTAAATAATGTAAAACCTGAAAACTGGGAAAAGGCAGTAAATCACACTATTAAAGAAGAGGAAAAAATGTGGAAGCTGGACAATATTACTGATAAAATGATCAAGCCAGTTATTATAAATCTTGGTTCTGAAAGTTCATCTTCTGAATCTGATTTGGATTTGTAACAAGTAGCTGTAAGTTTTATATTAATATTTTTATTAATCTATTTAACATACCTTAGACGGTTTTAAAAACTCTTTTTCTCTTTTGTAATTTTTAAAAATTAAAAAAAAATGTGAATTTTTTAAAACCCTTTTTAATGTAGGCCAGTCAGTTCTAATATAGTGTGTGATAAAAGAGGTCACTTTTGTTTACATACACATAACACTTTATGACACTGAAATAATTCATTTATTTTTTACAATTATTCAAAGTAATTTTTCAATTAATCTTGAGCACGCCCATGGAGTGGTCGAAGGTACCAGTTAAAATTATGCTATTTACTCTCTCGTTCATAAAAATAAACTATAGTACGAAGATAGACTTTTTCTATGATATTAATAATGATCCTGGTTTTTTGACAGTTTTTGTTTACGAAAACTTATAACAATTTATTATTAAAGCATTTTTCACCAATAAAAGTATGACAAAACTGCTGAAAAAAACACCCTTGTAATAATTTAATAATGAATTAAGGTCTTACAAACACATTGCAGGAAAAATAGCAGGCAAACAAAGTCCAGGACAAAGAAGAACCTCATAAATGAAGAACTTGCGAGATCGGTATGGTGTTGATACAAGCCTACTATTTAGGGGGGCAGTGAATAAAATTAAGAGAGCTATGATGGTAACCAACGTTCTGAAAGGACATGAAAAAGAAAAAACACATTGCAGATGCTACTAAGGATTCCGATTTGTTAAAAGTATATCAACAACAAAAATATGTATATAATCATCAATTACAAAATGCTAAAAATCAGCTTACTGTGATTTTATTATTAATTCCAGTAATAAACAGTTTGGTACAACCTGATCTCCCTACAAACGAAATTAATCTTTTTATTTTAGTTTAGTTTTTTCTTACAATTGCAGAGAATATACTTAACTACATCTTTTCTCACTATTATTTTCAATTACAAAAAAAAACCTTCTCCAAACAAGTCCTTTTTTTGTCCCATTGTGAAAAAAGTGGTCTCTCAAATAATAAGATCTCTTAGTAATTATAATTATTGTAGGGACGTTCACGAAATTAATAGCAAAATTTTAAAAGAAACTTACCAAATAGTTTTAACGCCTTTCACTCACCTTTTAATTTAATTCTATCTACTGGAGTATTTCCGGAGGTACTAAAATAACTAAAAGTACTACCTATCTACAAAAAGGTGATTCCTCAAAAACTGATTCCCCATAAGCATTGTTTCGACTTTTGAGAAAAAGTGTTGTCAAACAACAATTTTATTCCTATTTTGAGTCAAATAATTACTTTAGCAACTCACAATATGGATTCAGAAGTGCTTGTTTTACAACGAACGGGGGAACGGTAAGCGAGGTGATTAAGGGGCTTGAACGCGGCAATCACATAGCAATTTCTTTTTTTTTTGGGACTTGTCGAAGGCTTTTGACTGCGTTTAATTCGACATTTATCTCTACAAATTAAATTACTATGGAATCAGAGGTATCCTTCTTAAGCTTATAACTTAGTATCTATATGGCAGACACCAGACGGTAGTGTCTAAAGGTCATCTCTCCGATTTTCTATCCGTAAAACATGGAGTAACTCCGCCTGTGGTGACTAATGGGTGGATTGAATAGCTCAAGAGTCACCATTGCCGGTCCTAAGCCCGGGTAAAGGAGGAAGGTTGGGCAGTGGGCTAACAACCCACTCCCGGAAAAACACACTGTTATGAAACCTAAACATTTGCCTCGGAACAAGGGGAACTTTCGGAAACGACTAAAGCTACGAAACATGGACTATGCATTTGGAAGTTGGAATGTGAGGACGCTAAATAGACCAGGAGCTCAAACTGCACTTCTACAAGAACTAAAAAGATATAATCTTATGATCACTGCTCTTCAGGAGACAAGATGGCTGGGGAAAGGTGTCAGGGACACCAAAATGCACACAATTCTATATAGTGGCAAAGAACAAGGAATCAAAGAATGTGGAGTTGCATTTGTGGTAGATAATGATTTTAAGTCAAAAATCATAGACTTCCAGGCAGTGAATGAAAGGATATGCAAACTAAGAATTCGAACCCACTTCTTCAACCTTACTATGATAAACATCTACTGCCCAACAGATGAACAAGAGCAACATACAAAGGAAAGCTTCTACCAACAGCTGGAGATAGTATATGACAACGCGCCAAAAAATGACATTTAGGTTATAATGGGTGATATGAATGCCAAAATAGGCAAGGAACCGCAGTTCTATGGCACAACAGGAAAACACTTACTGCATAATGAAACAAGCGAGAATGGGGAGTTTTTGATAAATTTTGCCACCATTAAAAACATGGTTATAAGCTCCTCATGCTTCCCACATAAAGACATACACAAAATGACGTGGATCTCACCAGATGGAATCACAACCAATCAAATTGACCATGTGATGATAGACAAAAGGGCAGCCAGTAGTATCTCTGATGTGAGAACACGACGAGGAGCATGCTGTGGATCAGACCATCTTTTACTGCAAAACCAAATTTAGATGCAGAGTTAAGAGAGAAAGAAACGAAAGACAACAAAGAACAAACAAACTAGACCTGAAAAAACTGAAGACTCAGGAATGTAGAGAGAAGTTCGAGCAAGAAGTCACAAATGAGCTAAGGACACAAGAACTGCACTCCATAGAGAGCAAATGGAATAATATCAAAACAGCAGTGCTGACAGCAGCAGCGTCCACCGTGGGAAACAAGAAAAAGAAGAGAAGAGGAACATGGTTTAATGACGAGTGCAGGCAAGCGATAGAAGAAAGAAACGAAGCGCACAAAATGCACATAACAAGAAGAACACGGGAAAGACGAACATCATTTGAAGTCGCAAGACGGAAAGCAGACAAGATATGCAGAAACAAAAAGAGAGCTTATGAAAATGGACAAATAGAAGAAATGGAACAAAATTTCAAAAAAAACGAAATTAGAAGAGCTTACGAATACCTAAAAAAGATAAAAAGTGGATATAAACCTCAAACAAGCCTATGCAAAGATGAAAGTGGGCAAATAATCAGTGACCAACAGAAAGTCACAGAAACCTGGAAGCATTATTTTCAGACCCTACTTGGAACACAAGTAGATATGGAAGATGAAATGGGTACGAACCATGTAGAAGAGAACGAAGTTGAAGTAGAAGCTCCAACCATAGAGGAAGTTCTCGAAGCTATTAAGGCCCAGAAAAACAATAAAGCCCGGGAGTTGACGAGATTCCAGCAGAACTGTATAAGGTAGGTGGCAACCACCTATCAAGTCATATCCACGCGCTTATCAAAGAAATATGGCAAGAAGAGAAAATACCGACGAATGGAAGAAAAGTATAGTATGCCCAATCTATAAAAAAGGAGACAAACTCCAATGCAATAACTACCGTGGAATTTCTCTACTATGTACTGCGTATAAAGTCCTCACGTATATTATAAACCAGCGACTCCAACCACTAGCAGAAAATATTATTGGAGAATATCAGACGGGCTTCAGACGGGGAAGATCGACAATGGATCAAATATTTACAGTCAAGCAGGTCTTGAGCAAATCGTGGGAACACGACATTGATGTTCACAACGTTTTTTTTTGTAGACTTCAAACAGGCATACGATTCAGTCAAAAGGGACAGACTATACTATATATTGGCAGAATTAGCAATACCACATAAGCTAATTAGAGTCATTAAAGCCACAATGGATGAAACTCAGGCATGTGTACGAATACAAAACAACCGGACAGACTTTTTCAAAATCTCGCAGGGACTAAAGCAGGGAGATGGGCTGGCACCAACATTGTTTAACCTGGCACTGGAGTATGCGGTCAGGCAAATGCAAACTGGACGAGAAAACCTACTGACCAATAAAACGGTTCAACTGGCTGCCTACGCCGATGATATTAATATTATGAGTAGAACATCAACAGGAGCACAGGAAGCATACGCAGAGTTAAAAACACAAACGAAAAGGCTAGGTCTGGAAATTAACACAGAAAAAACAAAAATAATCGTACAGACGAGAAGAAATATAATCCCACAAAACATTATACATGAAGATGACATTGAAACGGTTGGAAAGTTTACATACCTGGGAGTAGAAATATATGCCGATGGAGCAGAGGATGGAGCAATACGAAAAAGGATAACGCAGGCAAACAAAGCTTATTTTGCCCTCTCCCATATATTTCGGTCTAAAAGTGTCCACCGAAATACAAAGATGAGAATATATAAAACTTTAATTCGCCCAATAGCATGTTATGGCAGCGAAAGAAAAGTACTGAGGAGAATACTAGGACCTGTGAGGGAAAACGGAATCTTCAGAATTCGATATAACAACGAGCTCTATCAACTGTATAAGGAAACACCCTGTCAAACTTCAGTAGAATACAAAGATTGCAATGGGCCGGACATGTGATACGAATGGGAGAGGATAGGCTACCAAAACGAGCACTGAACGCCAGAATGCAGGGAAAGAGACCAGTTGGAAAGCCAAGAAAGCGCTGGGAAGACACAGTAAGCAGCGACGCACAAGCACTTTTAGGAGTCCGTGTATGGAGAAGAGCAGCCACAGACAGACAAGGGTGGAGGCAAAAAATAAAGGAGGCCAAGGCTCATTTTGGGCTGTAGTGCCGTAGAAGAAGAAGAAGAAGAAAACATGGAGTCTTATAAGGTTTGATCTTAGTACCTCTTTTGTTTATTATTTATGTTAACCATTTGCCTTAATTCATATTTTCATACAAATCCGTATAATTCGCAGATGATACGACATTCGCTATATCAGGAAAAAATAATGATGATTTAAAGATTTCTTATGAAGAAGTTTGTACTAAATCCAGCACATGGTTTGCTGTAAACAAACTAAAACTTAATTCTGACAAAACGCAAGATTTGGTTAAACCTGCTAGTAATTCATACAACGATCCAAATAACAAAGATACTGTTAAACTTTTGGGTATATAGATAATCGACTGAACTGGTTGGCTCATATCTCACAAATAAAGATAAAACTATAAAGTTTTTTATTTGTTATTCGCCAACTAGCAAGCCCTGTTAACTTTAAAACATTAAAAATGATATTTTTCTATATTCCACTCTTACCTAAACTATGGATTAATATTATGGGGGACAATTCAACAAATGCACTTCAAATTTTTAGAATGCAAAAGAAAGCTATCACGATTTTAGCAAGGGGTAGTTATTTAGAACACTGCGGACCTTTCTTTATCAAATTTAAAATTATGCCGTTACCTACTCTGTTATTAATAAATAAACTCAAAACTCTAAACTCGTCCACTTTGATAGATATAACTACCTACTTCAGTTAAATCTGAAACAAGGCATTAATTAAGATATTAGTAATGACACTAAAAATATGCCATGAGTCTATAAATACACTAAAAATCAATATTAAACAAGCAAACTAATTTTAAATATTGGACTATAGACTGGGCATAACAGTACACTTTTTAATGAAACATTTTACTAGTTTTTAGAAGTTAACTAATTATCAATATGGTTTATTATTGTATAAGCCATTAGAGCTAATTGAATATAACAGTAACTTTTTATATCTTTAGAATGAGTGAATAAAACTTATCAGAAAGTTTTTCGATATCCCGTGTTTTTACTACACAATAGCAAGCAATGAGCAAACTTGCAGATTAATTCAGAGCTGCTCCATACAATTAATGTAACAAATGTGACAAACCTAATATCAAACTTTATATTAGACTTTGTCGTAATTTCGTTGAATAAACGACTTTTAGTGATATTGTGTAATGAAATTATTTCAGCTTCAGCTGGACGCTTAATTTAAAGTTACTGCTTCGACTGAAACTTCAATGGAGTTATTGCACACTTGTTCCCTTCGGGATTTGTTTTCGTTTGTATTTTAAACGGACGTATATAGGGAATGTTAAACATATTTAATTGGGATTTATTTTATTTGTTACATTTAACGAAGTCTGCCATAATATAAAATATTTTAATTGCATATTCAAATCAAACTCCGCCTCCGATAAGTGCTGGGTGGATTGAGTGGCTCAGTAGCGATGTAGGTCCCAAGCCGTATAAAGGAGGAGGGTTAAGGCGATGGGCTAGCAACTCATTCCTTGTCAAAACAAATAAATGCTAAAAATTTCTACCAAAAGCCTCGAAATACAAAGGATGGATCAAAATAAAGACGACTAATGCAACGGAAAAGGAAAATGTGGAATGTACAAGGACTTAAATCCAAACAAGCAGAAGTATTCAAAGAATTAGCAGAAAGAAAAATAGATATATTATGTATTCTCACCGAAACCAAAAAAAAAGAAAAAAGGAAATGAAGAGATAGGAGAATAAATACCCATTTATACTGGTGAAAGAGAAGATAACAGAGCAGAGAGAGGAGTCTCTATTGCCATTCGAAAAAATCTTAAAAACAATATTAAATCGTGGACTGAAGTAAATGAACAACTGCTAATACTGGAAACGAAAAAGAATTGGCACAACATCGTAATTGTCAGAGTATATGCCCCAAATAAAAATGCAGATCCAGAAAGTAAAGACGATTTCTACAAGATGAACGAAATACTCTCTGAAATTAAAGAAAACTGTGAAATTAATCCTTATACTAGTACATTTAAACGTCAGAGTAGGAAGAGAAAAAAATAGCAGAGTCGTAGGAAGATATTTGAAGATCGTTGGATATCCGATACCAATTTGTAAAAACGTTTATTTATTTGATATTGCTATACGGAGTGGAAACATGGACTCTCGGAATTACAAGTATGCGGCGTATAGAAGCTTTTGAGATGTGGGTTTTTCAAAGGATGCTAAAGATCTCTTGAACAGAGCACGTGACCAACAACGAGGTGCTAAGAAGAATGGGTACTGAGAGAGTTCTCTCAGTAAAAAACAGAAAAACGACTTATCTACGACATATTCACAGAGGAGAAAAATACAAACTCCTACGATTTATAATGGAAGGGAAAGTGGAAGGAAAAAGAGGACCAGGAAGAAGAAAATGCTCCTGGTTGAAGAATGTTAGAGACTGGACAGGTATTGACACACATTCGATACTAAAAACAGCTCAAGATAGAGAGCAATTTGCTGTAGTTATAGCCAACCTTTAGTAATGGAAAAGGTACCTTAAGAAGAAGGAAGATATGGGAACAAATAACCAATGACAACAGAATGCGTCTTAGAGATATTCGTAAAATAATGCGTCTTAGAGATATTCGTAAAATAATGTCTCTCATAATTATGAATAGATTTTTTCAATATAGAGACATCTATAAATTTCCATGGATACAACCTCTAGGAATCTGCGCTCGACAACGACAATGGATTTTATGTTCGTTTATCCTTGTGTTTGTGTCTTTTCGTGGTTCCTACATATACCATTTCACAAGTATTTAGTATACTCCGGCCATTGCTAATAGGTCGCGTTTGTCCTTCACCGATCTTAACTAGTCCTTGATTTTCTTTGTAGGCTTGAAAATGGTCTTTACGTTTAAGTATTCGCCTAATTTACGGCCCAATTACGGCTTGTTTAAGTATTCGCCCAATTCTGTCTGTTACCCCCGATATATTGGGTAAGAACGCTTTGCCTATACATGCTGTCACGTAGCATGTATAGGCAAATCCTATATATCGGGGGCAACAGACAGAATTCGGCGAATACTTAAAAAAGCCAATGTAAACAGATTTTCTATCCTACAGATTTTCTAGCCTACAAAGAGGCTATCATAGCGGAAGTGCTTGGTTTCGGTCGGCTTAGGTTGGTCGTTTGTATATATATATATATATATATATATATATATATATATATATATATATATATATATATATATATATTATATATATTGAAGAGCATTGGTGCTAAAACACTTCCCTGTGAGAGGCAGTTTTTTTAAACTATTCACCTACTTACTTTACCCTCTAGCATAACGAAATAACGTATGTTTTGCAGTAAGTAATATACGACCCATATGGTGGTAATTAAGAGTGTCGTATAATTTGCGGAGCAATGTTTTGAGCCTTACTGTGTTATAAGCTGTTGTCAAATTTACGAAAGCAGCCCCTGTCATAAGTTTTCTTCAAAGCCTTCTTAAATGTGTTCTGTTAATTTGAAAACTGGACCGATGCAAGATATACCGGGTGTGAATGCTTCTTGTTTTGGGATGAGGTTCTTGTCGACATTTTTTTCTATTCTGGCGAGTAGGAGTCTCTCATATAGTTTGAAAAAGTGACACAACAGCGAAATACGTCTATAGGTTTTGGGATTTTCTGGGTCATTTTCTGGTTTTAACAAGGCTATTACTTTAGATTTCCTCCATGATTTTGGAATTTCGCAGGCTTTGCAGCACGTGTTATAAAGTTGCATGATCTAGTTTTTTGCTCCTTGGCTTAGATACTTTATTTGTTTACTTAATATATCATTTACACATGCAGCTTTACCGTTTTTTAACCTGTTCATACCGTCGTGGAGTTCTTTTAATGTAAAAGAAGTTCCTTGGTGGTTTGTCTCTGAATCCAATCTTCTTCTAGTGTTTGGATCCTTATATCGGTTTGTAGTTCTTGCATTCATAACGAGTTAAGCAGCAACTTGGTTTGCTGTAACCTTGCAAGGTGGTTTATGTTCTTTTGGATCACCGCTAAGTTTTTTTACAAGGTTTCATGCTATTTTGCTACTATGTGTCATGTCCATTTTTTCCAGGGTCTCAATCTACTTTTCCTGTCTGGCTTGACAGCTGTTAGAGTAGTACTGCTCCGCAGTTAACCGTTTCTTCGAGGGTTTTGTATGTTCTCATTAGTTCTTTGGACTGGCTGGACATCCCGGGAACATATCGTTGTCTACATTATCTGGGGATAGTTTTATTAGATACATTTTTGCGTACCTCTACAAATTTTACCCTTTGTAGCAGTGAATCTAGCATGTCTGCGTACTTTTGCCAGTTTGCCTTTTTAAAGTTAAATCTCTTTCTGAGTGGAATAGCTTGTGGCTGACAATTGGAAAGATATTTATACCAATTGGTCTCTGCTGAGTTTTTGGTACATCGGTATTCGAGTTTATTACTTGAAAAACAGATATCCGGGATATATTCTCTTTTCCAAACTTTGCTCTGAAAATATGGCGGAAGTTTAGAATCATGGATTAACGTGAGGCCACTCTTTCAGCCCATGCTTTTACTGCGTCTCCATTTGTGTTCGAATCTGCATAGCCCCATAGTAAACTGGGAGACTTTTAAAGTAAAATAGAGTACAAGCTGATTGGTTTATGATTGAAAGTTAGTTGGGAGTGAAAATATAAAAGGCTGGTTTGGGGGCTTGTATACCAAGGATATTTTGTATTTTCCGATCTCAGTGGTTATTATCTCTATACCGTGTACATTTGTTTTGTTCCCACAGATGAGACTATGGTTTGAGTTCTCACAAATACCGCGCTCTCATGCTTATTGTGTGGTATCTCCGCAATCAGTTTTATACCGGATACTTTTGGTTACGCTGCACTTAGGTCTCTGTGGGTTTCTTCGATACACAATACTTCACATTTTGTGTTCTTGCAGAATTTTGATAATATTTAGTTGATGTGGCATTATTGATCTCGTGGTGGTTCCTTTCTTATCCCCCTGTTTTTTGAGAAACAAACAGATAGAAGATAAAAAGAAAGACGGTCTAGAAAATGTGAAAAGATATAATTAGGGAGAATCTGGAGAAAATGGGGTAAAATAGTAAAAAATAGTAAGAAATAGTGCCCCAGAACAGATAAAAGTAGAATTCAAACACGGCAAAGACTCACGAGCAGTTGTAACGCCATTCAGGATGCTAATGACTGTCGTTTAGTTCGACGTATTATTGCACAATCACTTTTTCGATATGTTTAGCTTCTATAAAGGGTTACATTGATTGCAATTTTTTCATTTAAATTCGCATATTATTAAGAGTATCTCGAGCTCCAAAACTTTATTCAATCGATCGTTAGAAGTGTTTTGTAAAAACTCTTCTACATATTCAAATCAGTTTAGTTTGAGGATATTGCAAGTTTTCAACACTGACAATAAGTTAATAAAAATGTTGGAAAAGTAGAAAGTTTTTCAAGAGATATAACTTACAAATTGTAATTATATTCATTTCTACGCGAAACTTTAAAATAAATGAAATGTCAAACTTTTCACTAAGACGTGGTGAAGAATCATAAAAATTTTATGTCCGGGTTATAGTTAGGAGGTTTAATTACCATTTTTTTTAGTATTTAGGAAATAGTTTTTTAATATATTTTGGAAATAAAAGAATTTATATTATTTACATTACAACAGTAACTGCTTTATTGTTTTTACTTTTTTATTTTATAGAAATATAATTATCAAAACAAACAAATAAGTCAGGAGGCTCTCCACTCTCTTTTGCTCAATGCTAAACATTGAAGGAATAAATTTTAGGATTATTTAACTTGAAAATAAACTAAATTCTTATTAACGCCACTCAAAAATACTACGAACAAAACTTTGCAAGAATTAAAATGGGACAAGAAATCACCTCTTCTTTTCAAACAACAAAGGGACTAAGATAAGGCTGCTGTCTGTCACCCACCTTATTTAAAATTTATTTGGACAGATCCTTAGTAAAATGGGTAAAAAATGTAGAAACATGGGAATAACGGTGGAAGAAAACACGCTATATACACTTTCTTTGCAGATGACCAGGTAGTAATTGCCGAAGAAAGCTACGATCTTAGCTATATGGTAAGAAAACTGCAAGAAGAATATGAGGTGGCAGATCTTAACATGAATATGACAAAATGTGAATATATGTCAGTGGGAACAGATAAAATATGTGACCTAGTCTTGGAAGACCTCAAAATCAAAGGCGTGCAATCCTGAAAATATTTGGGGGCCATTTTCAACAAGAAGGGAAATAGCGCAGATGAAATCAGGGAAAGAATAAATATGGATCGAGCAGCGACCCGTACCTTAAATTCTCTACTTTGGCAAAAAACAATTCGACGAAAAACCAAAAAACACATTTACGGTAGTATAGTCCAAAGTATTACACTTTACGGTTCGGAAGTATGAGACATCACCAAAGCTAATAGAAACAAACTTATGACGACAGAAATAAATTATCTGAGACGAAGCTGCGGTAGATCAATGAAGACATAGAAAGAAAACAGTTAGTCTGATTCAGACATGTTAAAAGAATGCCAGAGTACAGATGGCCTAGAAAAGTACTGGAATGGATCCCTCCTGAAAGAAGAAAGAGAGCACGACCACGGAGAAGTTGGCGAATATGCTAAAGCTAAGCTATAAGATATTGATGAAGCAATGGCGGCAAGAGACTTAGAAGAGCAACTGCATATGATAGAAAAAAATGGAAATTGGGGGTGGAGAAGCGGCGACAGCCATAATCAATCCGTTTTTATAATATATATTTATACCAGCCATACTGCAGATAATGTTTCCCGAAGACAATTACTTACAGAGTCAGCGAAACAGCTTGCTAAACTTCATTAGTAAATTACTAAAGTGAGCCAGAATTCCATCTTTTTCAATCACATTAAAGCAAAATATTCGAAATATCCTTGATCATGAAGACAGAACGAGCCAACAAGGAACGGATTGGTACTCAGCGACAACCTAGATGCTTGTTTTGTCCAATGCTTCAAGCCTCTTTTTAAAGAACATACCAGAAAAACTACAGTTTTATGCCAGAAATGCCTAATTTCTTTATTTTAGGTATCTTTTTCACTTCGATTTCGTTTATTTTATTTTTGAATATGGATTTGTTTATGTAATGGTTACTTTTAAAGGAAAAATGCAAACTTTTGTTTATTTTGCCGATGTAAGTTATGTTTCATCAAAACTTATATGTTAGATTAAATCTAACGCGAGTGACGACGTAGTAATCAACTACGCGAATGATTCTGGGTTACGTATACAAAAAAAATTCTATATTAAATTTGGTCAAAGAACAACTAAGTGTAAATGTGAGAACCATCACATTAATAAATTAAAAGAAAAACAAGCTAGGAAAAATTGCTAGAAATTGGAAAAATACAGAACGATGAGAAATGCAAATAAATTAACAAAAAAAAAACGACAAAATTATCTTTATAAACGATGACTTAAATGGTATTTAGGAGAGAAAAATTCAGAAGCAAATTGTAGAAAAATGGAAATCATTAAAAAATGAAAATTAAAAACAGAAAAAAACAGAAAAAAAAGTATCTATAATAATTAATAGTATAAACAGAAAGTTTTACATTTTTTTATAGGATGAAAAACTTGGAACAAGTGGCCACATTAATGTAACGGCTATTTTTTTTTATTTTTTGTAGCTAGTATAGACATATTTACTATACAACGGTCGAAAGAAACTCACACAATAAGAGAAAATTCGTGCTTTAACGTTATTTTAGAAAGAGAATGTTGTAATATTGGTGTTTCAAGAGATTCAATTAATTCATTGAAAAAGTCGGCTGCATTGTTGTCTTCAGGGACTATTTCGGAAAGAAAATATAGTTCTGGATCCCCTAATAAAAGATCATCTAGGACTCACACTATCACCAGGCGTGCAGTAATGTTGAACCTTTCCATAACTGTCACAGAATTTAAAAATAAACATCCTGATTTCCTTCAGAACATTTCGACAAGAATGATTCGTCACCGGCTTCAGAAAGATCTAGCATTACCAAGTCGACGTGCTGCAAAGAAGCCCTTGCTTAGAAAAGAAATGAAGAAAAAAATTAGGTTTTTGTAAAAGGTATCAGCATTGGACACTTGAACAATGAAAAAAGTTATGTTCAGTGACGAACGTAAGTTCAAGTTAGTAAGACGAAAATCCAAATTTGTTCTTCGCTTACATACTGCATTTAGGTACGATCCAAAGATCACAGTTAAAACTGTTAAATATCCTGAAAGTGTAATGGTACGGGGTGAGTTTGGTGAAGATCAAGGAAGGACAGGGTTGTATTTCTTGCCAAAGAATGTTGGTAAGCAACATGTGACTATTCTAGACCAACAGTTATTGAACTTGTGAGAAATTTACGAATGTGACTTCTTTATACACGATGATCCCCTGATCACAATACCAAGACAGTGTCAAAGTTCTTAAATGATCATAATCTCGACGAAATGGAATTAAATGATGAAAAATAAAGTTCAAGAGTGTCGACAGGGCAACATCAATCAGCTGAAAAAGGAGTTGAAGAGGTTGTGGGTCATCATGGAAGTAGAATATTTCTTGAACCTTACTCAATCCATGCCCAAGAGGATCCAGCTTGTCATCGACTACCAGAGGGATGTGCCAAAGTATTAATTTGTAAAATAAAAATAACAATTATCCTGATTTCTGTTTTTTTATTCACTGTAAATATTTTTTTTTTGTCAGCACTGTACTCAGTTGTATCGATTTCTTCACTATTTTTCCTTCACTCCTGTGCAGTACCAGGATATATGTGATTTAATTTTGCCAAGTTTTCTTCGACGATTACTTCCTACAATGTACATATTTTTATTTCTTTTTGGAAGTAGATTTAATAAAGCAAAAGATTATACTACTCAAACTAAAATTATATAAAATTACATGGGCAAACTCACTCTGAGCGCTGAGTCGCTGGAAACCACTTTTCTCGTGGCGTCCAGGTTCGCAATTTATGAAGAAAAGACAGAAAAAGGACAAACGTACTATTAATGATTGACAACACTAGTACCCCGTATGATACAACGGTACGGAGGGAGTAGTTTGGTGGTAGGTGTCTAAAAAGCATTCGAGTTTAAAGAATTTATCTTTGGCTAGTAGAGGTAGCAACCGTTACCACCACAAGTCATGGATGTCGCAATGATCTTTACATATGTCATCATCATCAATTAGCCTATGTTTGTCCACTGCTGAACGTAGGCCTCCCGTAAAATTTTTCACCTATTTTTGTCTTGAGCTTCTTGCATCCAGTTTGTGGTGATGCGCTTGATATCATCCGTCCATCTAGTCGGTGGTCGTCCTCGGTGGTGGCCGGTAACGGGTAGAGGGTAGCACTTCCCTACGATCCCGGTAGAGGACAGGCTGCTACAGGGAGTGGCGTCCGTGCCGTACGCTAGTTACTGACTTTCTCCTATGTACAAGCCTTTAGGAGAGGCCAGGTCCCCAACCTATCTTCCTACCCATTTTCCAATCCTTACCACATCCTGATATATCCCGCTAATAACCCGCAATGGCCAGCGTGGTAGTGAAATGGCTAATTTTCCCCGTAAATGACTTACATATGTACAGGAAATAGAAAGAGAGGCAGATTAAAGAGGAAGAGGTAGTGGAAGATGCTTAGGCAGGCACGTCTGTAAAAATAATTGATCTTAGTATCATACAAGATTAAAATTTATTGAAAAATATAATTAAAAAAGTTTGATCAACTGGTATTTTTGACTTTATAAAGTTTAAACTTAACTCTATATATTTTATGCATATATAATTTATAATATATATATGCAAAAATTTAACTCAGACTATTTTTGAAGTACAAAGTTTATAAAAACTTAAGACACAGTGGCATAATAGTTTTCGAAATGCTGTAACACACAACTTTAGTTTGCCTCTATACTAAGAAGTTCCGAGAAAATACTGAGTATTTCGGAATAAAAACGATTAATTATGAAATTTATTCCAAGTAAGTTTCAGACATACCAAGTTAATAGGTTTTGCTAATCAAATTACTTAGCCCTAATGAAATCCATTGAAGTGATGCGACGTTAATTATAAATAAACAAAACAGAGCCAACTTAAATTAATTATTGGATAGACAGAGATATACGAAGGGGATAATGATCGAGAGTCTCACACTTTGATGAACAGCCAGTGCGCAGATGAGATATTAAAGACATATCGGTTTTACAAACCCTAATTTAATAGACGAGTAGATATTTATGAAATACATATATATATATATATATATATATATATATATATATATATATATATATATATATATATATAACCAAAAGAATAATAACGGGTACGAGTAATATGTAGTGAAAAGGAGATAATGCTGGGAGATACCCTTTTATATATGAGGAAGCAAAATAAAACTAGGGTGCTTCGTTAGATGTGCTTTTTTATTAAAAGTCTAAGCTTTCGTCAATGATTATTGACATCATCAGAGTAAACTACAAACAAACGAGAGAACAAACAATAAACAAGTGGAAACTAAGTATAAAAATAATAAAACACTTACCCAAATTATACATAAATCACTGAGTTGTTTGCTATAATTTGGGTAAGTGTTTTATTATTTTTTATACTTAGTTTCCACTTGTTCATTGTTTGTTCTCTCGTTTGTTTGTAGTTTACTCTGATGATGTCAATAGTCATTGACAAAAGCTTAGACTTTAAATTAAAAAGCACATCTAACGAAGCACCCTAGTTTTATTTTGCTTCCTCGGTTATAAAAGGGTATCTGCCAGCATTATCTCCTTTTCACTATATATATATATATATATATATATATATATATATATATATATATATATATATATATATGTATATATATATATATATATATATATGTATATATATATATATATATATATATATATATATATATATATATATATATGTGTGTGTGTGTGTGTGTGTGTGTGTGTATTCTACAATTTGGTCCCTCTAAAAATATGCAAACACACATCAAATTTATTTGTGGGGGAGACATTTTATAGACCAGTTTTCAACTAATTACTGTTTAAACGGAAATAAACCACAATTAAAGGTTAACGTACGTTTATTGATTTATTGACGTTTCAATTTCTACTTCGGAAATCGTTCTCAAAATACAAACATTAGTAAATTATACAAATTTTGTTTTTTTGTTACTTAGTGAAAAATTCTTCTAACAATTTGGAATTGGAAACAAGAATTGGAATATATAGTATGCTGAAAGCTGAAAGTTAATGCAAACAATTTAGTCTATAGACTATGTACCGGGTTTCTTGTTAGATTTTGACTCCCACTTATTTCCCTTAATTTCGGGAATACAAAAAAAGCTTCAAATATTATTTTATCTGTATCGGCCAACAATGTAGCAACAGACCAAAATTTGTATACAGGGAGTGCCCAATAAAATGCATCTTCAATATTTCAAATGGGACACCCAGTATTTTTTTATAGTTTTGAGTATAAAATTGTGTAGCATTAGTTTTGTTCTATAATGGCATATGATACTACAAAAGGGCAACCATAGGTTGATATGCAACTGACATTTCAAAATAAAACAATTATTAATTTATTATAAACTGTCAGTTCTTATACCGAAATGGGTTATACTGCAGATGAACAAGTAGATATATTCTCAATTTATGTAAAAATAATAAAAACAAGCTAGCGGCAAGAAGAGAATATAGGCTGATTTATCCTTCTGCAAATACACTTTTGTATAATTATCGTCATGTCATAAATGGAAAAATGTTTGAACGGAAGAAACGTACTATCGTAGGAAATGATGATGAAGATTTTAATACTTTGCTTTACTTTGAATTGAATGCTTTACATTAAATACTTAAATAATAAATTAAATCCATATTAACATTTTTTTTTAGAAAATTTTGAAACTAGTCTAAACAATGCTACTAATGCATTAGAGAAAAGCCGTGCGACGATACAAAGAGTTTTAAAAAGTACAACTATAAGCTAGGTATAAAATATTACCGGTTCAAGAACTTACCGACGTTCATAAGAGAAAGCGTTTACAGTTCTGTCAAGACATGCTTACAAATTTGAACAATGATCCTAATTATTTTTATATTACATTTTATGAACAGATGAATCAAATTTTTCAATTTCAGGCATTTTTATTAGAAGAAATAGATGATATTCGTGGGAACAGAAAAATAACAGAAAAAGAAAAATTAAGCAAATAAAAAAGTCAGGAAGAAAATCAATAAATGTGTGGTGTGTAATATTTCAAAACAAAATATTTGGACCATTGTTTTATTATTATAAATTAACTGGGAAATCATATTTGGACACAGTCATTACAGAAATGGATGAGTTATTAAATCAAAATTATACACAAAATCAACTAAATCCTATGATATGGCAACAAGATGGAGCACCGCCACATAATGTCGCAGCCGTTCAAGAACATTTAAATAATCAATTTAATGTGTGGATTGGCAATAAGGGTACCATTACATGGCCACCAAATAGTCCCGACTTAACACCATGTGATAGCTTTTTATGGGAGTTTTTTAAAAGAAAAAGTGTATTTTGATTCAAATACAAATATTAACACTATCACGGCAAAAGTTCGCGCGGAAATTGAAAATTTAAATGATCATAATAACACAATATCTGACGCATTAGAAAATTTGAGACGAAGATATTACTTGTGCATTGGTAAAAATGGAGGCCACTTTGAGCATCTATTGTAATCTTAAATGTAGTATTGTATCTTAAATATAGTATTGTACGTCATTGATTTTGTTAACTTTCTAAATATATTTTTTCTAAATAAATTTTTTTCTTATCTTAGTATATATACATACATATATATATATATATATATATATATATATATATATATATATATATATATATATATAACGTATATAGTAACATACGCAATTACAAAACCAAAACTAATGCTACTCTATGTTATATATTGGTAATTAGGAAATGCAGGGCTACTCAAAACTATAAAAAAATACAGGGTGTCCCATTTTAAATATTGAAGATGCATTTTATTGGCACTCCCTGTGTACAAAATTTGGTCTGTTGTTACACTGTTGGTAGGTACAGATAAAATATTACAACTTTTATTTGAAACTTTTTTTTGTATTCTCGAAATTAAGGGGGTGTCAAAATATAATGAGAAACCCTGTACAATCTATAGACTGTAGAAGATACCTAAAATAGGAATCAAAGTAATTAACAATAAAAAACATCAAATTAACGTAATGGAAATCGACCAAATTAAAGAATGGAATAAATTCAAGAAAAACGTTTCATATGTACAGATTTGATTATATCTCAATAAAAGAATAATAAAGTACGATTATTTTTAGCTAGTGCAGTAAATTTTTTCAGAACTTTATATATTCTATTTTATTATTTGAACCCTAATACCAATTTTAAAATAAAATTTTCTCTTCCGAGCTCGGTAATATAGCAACGTCCCGATCAGATTAATATCGTTCGTAAGAGGAGAACATTTTTCATTTGTTAATTCGAGTCTGAAAGTCATTAGTGCTTTCCAGTGGTTTTAAAAATGGGCGATCGATTTCTATCGCATTAAAAAATCCTAGTTTTATGATGGTTATAATGTAGTATCCGCTTATATACCGCTGGTTTTTAATATTTAGTTTTAAAATAAATATATCCAGGTTTATATATATATATATATATATATATATATATATATATATATATATATAAATATATATATAATATATATATATATATATATATATATATATATGTTTTTACTGTGTTTATATATATACACAGGTTTCGAAAGATTTTCGCGAATTTCCAACAGTCTTTCGGATTGAACCGCGTCGATTATCATTTCGCTGAGCTTTCGACATTCTCTTTAATATCTTCTTCAGGGTTTCCGAGGTATCAAACACCTAATCCCCCAGATACTACTACCCTGATCACTAACCAGTGCAGCAGGAACTAGCAGTCATGCATATTTTAGTGATCAGTGTAGTAGTATCTGGGGGCTAGGGAGACTGAGATCTCAGTCCCCTGAAGCCCTGAAGAAGATATCAAAGAGGACCGTGTCGATTACGCAATGGTAATCGACGCAGTTCAACCCGGATGATTGTTAAGTTTAATATTAATTCTTGGAATAGTTTTAATCTTAGCTCTAGGCCTAATATACATATATATTTAAATCGCCGAATTTAAACGACACATTCCAAAGCCTAGTCGCCATCGTTGCTTGTTGAGCATCCTCATATTCCAAGTTCCTGCGTTTTAATGGCTTTCTTATCATTCCATTCCAGAACAATCTTTGTCTTCTTGGAGGATTTCTTCCAAATACTCTACTGGGCTATCTACTTTCTTCCATCCGTAGTTATCTAAACCACTTAAGCCTCTTCCTTTTAATTCTCTTGGTATAAAATAATTTTTTATTAAAATACTCATAATATGCTTTTATGGTAACATCAAATGTGATAACTAGACAGAAATATGTGTTATAATAACAGTTACCGAGTTATTCGATAAAAATTGGATATTTTGTATATATGAGGGATATTACTGTATTTATAGTACTGGTGTCAGACTCCATCTGGTTCAACTATGTGTTAAAATTGTCTCCGAAAGAGGAAATTAAGAAAGCTTTTCCATTACACTTGTCTCAAGATATCTCCATAACTCTACGAACGACACCACATGGTGATCCTACACATGGTAGAAAGGGATCTACTGATCTAACATCAAAATATATGGACGTGTGTGATTTCATTACTTGATAACCCCTCATAAAATTATTAGACCCTCCGAGATATAGTAAACTGATCAGCAGCATCCTTTGGAGATAGGTAAACTCATAACCTCAGATAGGTAAAGTCATCAGTCATCACCAGCGTTTTTGCCCCAAGGCGCTGGCTTCTAATGTAGAAGATTACCTGTTACTTTATTAAATTCAGCAATTATTCTTATCAAATTGCTTTAAGATGAATATTAATATCGGGTTTCTTAAGGTGTGGTCTATTAGACGTATCTGCCAATCCAAACGGTTTTCAGATCTGAAAATTTAGTTGCACAGGTTTTTGATAGTGAGCTTATATGATGAAAATATTTATTAAAAACAGTTGAAAATGAGAATTAAAGGATTCGCATTTATTTGCGGTGAAATATATATCGCTAGACTGGGATGCCGAAACAGTTAAATGAAAAATAGATTGATTACCACCAACTTCTTTGGAGCAACGAATTGATTGAGTAAAGATCATGACGTAGGTTTGTATGCATTTGTCGGGAAGAATGCAGAATATAAGAGACACGTAATGCCCATTTAATAAGCCATGGATGGTAAGTAATTGTAAGATGAATTTTGGAACATATTGAAATGTACCATCCATGTAATATGCCTCTGCTTTAGCCAAGTATATAGTTTATATAGTAGCCAAGTATATACTTTAGCCAAGTATATAGTAGTATATAGTTTATAACGTAAATTTTCACGAACGCCAAAAATAATAATATTGTTTGCGAATCGTTATGCAACACAAAACATTTATTGCGGCCAGTATTTAGATTGATCTGTCGGATTGCTTGATGCGCTTCCCCATTGTTTTCGGTACAGGTGGCATAAAAGACAAACGATCGTTGTTCATATTTCTTCGAATACTAGAGATGTCCGTTGTTGTTAGGTGTTCTTTGAAAGAAGAAGTTGTAATCTTTTGGTGAATTATTTTTGGGGCTCCTCCGATAAGTCTTCTTTAGCTTTCAACTTCAGCCATCAAGTCATCAGCAGGAGTTGCTGATGACTTGATGGCTTAGTTTTCGAAGGCTGTTTAACTAAAAGTACAAAATATGTTCCGCAACTATAATAATTATAGAAAGAAAACACATATTGGTCATTTTCAGACAACTGAACTTTATTTCATAAAATAATGTCCTCTTTAGTTTTAAAATTTTAATAATTTTCTTTGCATATTTTTACGTTTCATGTGAAATTTTTTTTTATTTAATTATAAAAAATGATCCATTTATGGTTCAGTCAAAAAAATTATTATATACGAAATGATTCTCCAATCCTGGCACTTTAAATTTTTACCAATAATATCTAGCAAGAGATATGTAGAGTATTTCTTAACAAACTTTAAAGAACAATATTGACATACATTTACCATTTGTAAATGGTGTCTGATGTAAAACTGTCTCATAATAAAAAAAGCCAAAAATCTTTTGGCTCACATACATAGGTAAAAAGTCAACGTAATCTATGGCATACTTCTAAAATCTAAAACTGTGACAATGTGGCTTTAGCAATATTATCAGAAATTAAAATTGTAACATCAGGAAGGGTAATTAATCTACTTGAAGCTCCAAAGTGATATTATGCTTTATCTACAAGACACATCTTGTTACAGTTAACAAAGAACTTAATTAAGCTGATTTTTTTTTTGTTTGATCAGAATGATCCACTATCAGTGCGAAACAACTAAAAAAAACCGTTTAAAAATTTACTCACCAGTATGACATTTAGCCTTACACTCTTTCATCAAAACAATTCCACAAAAGGTAGTTTGATTTTAGAGTCTTTAGCAATTAAAATTTAAAATTATTGATAACTATTATTTTTCGACCGCATTGGCTCATACGATGAGCAGTTTACTATCCATTTTAAAGGAACAAGGGCAAATAAAGAAAAAATTCTGTTTTTGCATAGTTTTAGGTAGCTACCAAAAGAATTTTGTGGAATTCTCAAATAAAACCAACTTATTCTGTCAAATTATCAAATCTTAGCGGTTTGCAAGCGATTTATGGTCTATATCTGCCATGGGGTGGAGTAGGCCAGTTATGAATTCACCAATCTCTCGGGGTCTATTTTAAAATCCTTAGTTTTATTTCAGTGATGAGTTTGTACTATGTACGTGTTACGTGTGTCTAAATGAAGTTTTGAGAAAGTCGAGAAGAAGTAGAAAACATTTTTAATTCATGGTCATGGTCACTCTTGACACTTTTGTAATACATACTATAATTTTAATATTTTAATTTTAAATAATAATTTCTGTATATGCACCTAGATGGTTCGCTCTTTGTTTTTTTTTTCATGTCTTAGATAAAGGATTTACAATAAAGTTTGTCACGTTTTCCAATAAAATTATATTTTCCGTAAATCTTTTAAAAGCAATTTAATTAAATATTTGCTTAAGTATGAGTAATAAGGTCTTTAAATTTTATAAGGTCTTTAGCACTTTATCACCTACAAAACAGACACGTGAACGTTACATTTCTCTGGGTACCATCACATACAGGTATCGCAGGAAATGAAAAAGTAGATGAATTAGCAAAGAAAGCTGCTACTGACGAGCAAACTGAAATTATGACTACAATTCCATTCAGTGATATCCAGCTCAATATTAAACAGCACTGTGTAAAAAATTGGCAGCAAATGTGGAATTCTACTAAGGCTAACCTTAAAAACGTGAAAACAAGGATTGGCACTAAACTACAATTTCCAGAAAACAGAAGGCAACAAGTGATTATAAACTGACTAAGAATTGGACACACAGCGTTAACTCACCAGCATCTCATAACAAAAGAACTACCACCTGAATGTTCCTATTGTGAATGTCCAATAACTGTTCAACATGTATTAATTGAATGTCCTCTTTATTCCTACGAAAGAGCCATCAACAACGTACCAGAAGAAGCAAAGAAACTTAAAGATTATTTTAAACAGTTATGTATCTAATACAATCAAATTCCTTAAGGACATACGTTTACTACACAAAATTTAAGTTATATTATATGTATCTCTTTGTAATTTGTCATTTATTATGTGTAATTTAATACGCAATTTGTAATTAGTAAATTTATATTTGTAATAACAACTGTAAAATCTGTAAAACCTGCTAATAACCTTTAATGGTTGATGCGGAAATTCTAAATAAAAAAAAGGTCTTTAAATCGTAATGGGTATTGCTTTGTTTTTTAAATATTTTTTTTTAAATTAATTTATTACATCTTTAACAGTGACATTACAAAATAAAACCCAAACAGCTATTTTTTTATTCAGTAGCATATTTCGTTAAAGCTTTAAATCTTGTCGACTAATAAATCTGTTATCCCGAAAATTTCGGGACCTTTTTGCGCAATACTTCCCTTGTAATCTTACTGACGGTAATGGATTTTAAAAAATCTTAATCAAAACATATGAATAACAAATGCGCCCTCTGGCGTCGAGATAACATATAAATAACGAGTTTATACATGGTTTTTGGACAAAACGGCGAAAATAAGCCCTGCAGGAAATTAAAAAGGCTAATAAATATTCATGGTGCTGTCAGGTGTTGATGTAAATATAATTCAATTACGTTATAATATGATTGATAGGTTATATATCATATCCCCTTTTGGAGAGAGTTCATTTCGTCAGGAGAGGCTTGCAAAAAAGTGAATGCTGTAATTAAACCCATTTTTTTGTTTTTTGTAAAAACATATTTATGACAGAATATAATATGGGCGATGCATGTTGCGTTCATTAAACATTTATTAACTTCTGTAATAAATGAGACAAATATTCAACAAGTGGTGAATGCGGATACCAATACAATGCCAAAACACTGCGCTTTTAAGACTAATGGTGTATTATTGATGAATGTCGACTGAAATATATATAGGGTGTTTTATTATTAATCGAAAATATTTTAACTCTAGATTCCTGCTCTTGCACATCATTTTCTGCTTCTGACATATCCTGTTTACTATCTGTATCGAAATTTTGTATTTCAACTTCATCTTCTTCAGAACTATCCGCAGGATCGTTGCATTTCAATTCATCATTACTATCAACTTCCCTAGAAGTATCTGCAAATATTTTTGTTCCTCCTCGTAGATCACTTCTTTTTTCTAAAAAGTAAAAGAATAATATTTTATTCACTAAAAATACAACGCTCAAAGTTATAGTCATTACCATAAGTACAGCCGCAAAAGTTAACATCCATCTCTGAGGCTAAAATCTTGTGTAACGAACAAACATGTATGTACGTTCAACAATATTTTAATACTAACAACGGTTAGGTAAACTATGAGGCTACTAAATGATCTAGTTCGAATATCGAAACAGATCGTTAATTACCGGTATGAATATGTTAGCTCCTGTCTAGTCTGTGAGACTATGCGTTAGCACTGAAAGGTTAATAGCGAATAAAATTTAATGACTTTATGGTTACCAAATTATTAAAAATTAATGCAGAGAAATAGAATCATTGGAAAGTAGACTATACCTACGTCAGACCGTGGAGTTGGGGTGCCTACATTGTAAAAGATGGCATGCGCCCTTCCCTCCATGCTATGGTATGCTGGACGAGTCATACAGTCTATAGTCAATACCGCGAGGTATGAGCGGGAACACAAAGTGTATTAATACTCATACGCTTAAGAAACGCACTTGGCGCACCATAAGGGCCTTCACATTTCACTCTTTTTCAACTAGTCTTGAGTGAAATGTCTTTAATCTTTCATATCGGCCTCTCTTGGCTAACTCTTGTTTCTTCCGTCCCCGAATGGCTATTAGGTTTCCGAGGGCAGACGGGTCACTATATTTCCTTCTATTACACACTCTAGGAAGGCAACGGGAAACCACCTAGAGCCTAATTTTTCCAAGAAACAATCATGGAAATGGCTGATAAATACAACGGCCCCGAGTACGGGCGCTCCTTAAAATGAGCAGGGGTGCTAAAAATCTCCCGGTCAGCTAGAAACATGAACACATTTTCTAAAGAAAGAAAAATAGGTACATGGAATATAAGAAGCATGTACGAACCAGGAAAAATTCACACCATTAAAGAAATGAAGCGTCTAAATATAAGTATCCTTGGAATAAGTGAAATGAGATGGCCGGGGTCTGGAAAAGTAACTGTAGATGATCACATTGTATACTATTCAGGAGAAGACAGCTCAAAATACAAAAATTGTGTAACAATAATTGTGTCGAAGGAAACAGATGAAGCTATAAAAAACGTTGTCCTATTCTCAGACAGAATACTGATGATACAAATACAATCAACAACAATCAATGTGAACATATTACAAGTATATGCACCCACACAAGACTATGAACAAGAAGAAATCGAAAAATTCTATCATGATTTAGAAACAAGTATTAGCACCTACAAAGAAACACGATCTCAATATTATCATGGGAGATTTTAATGCAAAGATTGGTGAAGGTGAACAGGAAGATATCATAGGGAAATATGGTCTGGGAATACGAAATGAAAGAGGAGGAAACAAACGGAAACAAGTATCCCAAAGTTTAGAAGACAGAAATGGACACAAAATATTAGACATCAATGAAAAGTTAAAAGAATGGGAAAACTACATTTCTGAATTATTTGAAAATGAGAGAGTAGAACACTATACACCGATTGCTATATCAGGTCCATCTATAACAAAAAGTTGGGTAAGACATTCAGTACAAACGGCAAAAAATGGAAAAGCACTTGACCCCGATGAAGTAAGTGCTGAAATACTAAAGTTTTTGGGAGAAAATGGAATTAAAGCTCTGTGTAATCTCTTTAACAGAATTTATGAAACTGGGATATTACCAACTGATGGGTTAAAGTCGACATTTCTCACAATACCTAAGAAACATCTTCCAAAGACATGCAGTGATTATCGGACAATAAGTCTGATGAGTCACGTTTTGAAGATCTTCCTGCGAGTAATACACAGCAGAATTTACACGCTGTTAGAGGACAGAATTAGCAATATTCAATTTGGGTTTAGGAGTGGCTTGGGTACAAGAGAAGCCTTGTTTAGTATACAGGGGCTAGTACAGAGATGCAGAGATATAAATCAAAATGTGTACATTTGTGCAATCGATTTTGAAAAATCTTTTGACAAAGTCCGACATAACAAAATGCTAGAAATATTGGAAACAGCTGGATTGGACGATAAAGATCTACAAATAATTACAAATCTATACTGGCATAAGTGGCAAGAATAAAGGTTGAACAAGAACTGTCGGATGAAATAAATATAAAAAGAGGAGTGAGACAAGGCTGTATATCGTCGCCTTTACTTTTTAACTTATATTCGGAGGAAATATTTAAGGAAGCCCTAACGGAGACAACCGAAGGTATTATTGTGAATGGAGTAACCGTCAACAATATTAGATATGCCGACGATACCTTAGTCCTTGCCAATTGCGGAGAAGACCTTCAAAATCTAATGAACAAAATAAAACAGACTTGTGATCAGTATGGATTAAAACTCAACGTTAAGAAAACTAAATAAATGATAGTTAGCAAACAAAATTATATACAGGATGACGGTATAAAAGTCGGAGATGCCACACTGGACAGAGTAGAGAAACTCGTGTATCTCGGCAGTAATATCAATGAGAGCTGGGATCCAACCGCAGAAATTAAAAGCCGAATAGAACAAGCCCAAGCTGCCTTTGTAAAAATGAGAAACGTTACTTTGCAGTCACGATCTTAGCATTGACCTTAGAGTTCGTATGACATCTTGCTACATCTTTCCTGTCCTGCTGTATGGAGTGGAAGCGTGGACTCTAACTGAGGCTATGCTTAAACGCTTGACAGCCTTTGAGATGTGGGCATACAGACGACTACTGAAAATAAGCTGGGTCGACAGAGTTAGAAATGAGAAGGTCTTTAGACGGCTGAGCCAAACAACACAACTGGTCAATATAATAAAGAAACGCAAGCTGGAATACTTCGGTCACATTATGAGACACCCTGAAAAATATGATCTTTACATCTGATCATTCAGGGAAAGATCCAAGGTAATCGTGGTCCTGGTAGACGAAGAACATCATGGCTGAAAAATCTAAGGCCATGGTATGGAAAATCAACTACATCGTTATTTAGAGCTGCTGTCAATCAAGTGGCGATAGCGAATATGGTAGCCAACATGAACTAGAAGAAGAACTAGAAGAAGGAAAGTAGACACGACTCGTTTAATCTCCACAAGAAGATAAAAGAGGCAGCAGGAATGAACAAACCCAAGAGATCAGGACATATGACTGATGATCATGGCTACCTGGTAATAGATATTGAACAAACAAAGAACATATGGAAAAGATACTTTAAGAAGACATTCGATGACGACAGGGATAACAGCCAGACAACTATGGAATACGACACAGGACCACCAATCACTCAAGACGAAGTCAAAGCCGAAATTAAAGCAACCAAAGTAGGTAAAGCACCAGGGCCCGACAACTTTCATTCAGAATTTCTAAAAATCATGGGAGACGAAGAAGTAAAATGGCTTACGACAACGTTCAATAAAATCTATGACTCGGGCAAAATCCCAGAGAGCTGGTTAAAATCTACATTTAATGCTATACCTAAAAAACCTAATGCAAAAAAATGCAAAGAAGAAGAATGCATCCTAGTGTGCAAAATTCGTAGAAATATCTTTAAAACATGATTCATCAAGCTAATGGTTCGGTAGCCACTACATCTTTTTGCATTTGCTTTTTTAGGTATCGTCACCAAAGTCGACAGCCTAAAATCCATTGGTATATAGCCAGTTTAATTAATTTTATTAAACAGATGAAGGAGAAATATTTTACGTGAACTTTCGAAGAGCTTTATTATTTCACTCGGTATTCCATCTGGTCCCGTCGCTTTTCGGGTCTTTGCTAATCGTATTGCTTGTTCAATTTCGTCCATAGTTATGTCAGGTCCTGTAACTACTTCGTTATCATTCCATCTGTCTATTTTATGCAAATTAGTAATAATCAAATTTCCATCTCTATCAACGATGTTATTTGTTTTTTGTTCTGACCTGTCAGTTCTTTTATTTTTTTTATACATATTAAATGAATCGTGTTTTCCCTGTAACTCTTCAATTTCTAAACATTTGTTTTCGAAGTATGTTTGTTTTGCAGCTTTTATTTTATTCCTTATCTCTTTATTAATTACTTTATACATTTCGACGTTTTGGTTCTTAAAATTGCGTCTTTTTTCTATCAAATTCAAAACCTCATCGTTCATCCTCTGTTGCTTTTTTTGACTGCTCTTTTTTAAGTTTGAAGTTGAGTTGCTTATAATCGTTTTAATTTGGTTATCCATTATTAGTAAGTAAGCGCGAAATATTAAATACACAGATTTTGGTTAACCAACATCCAATTGACAGAGTGGACAGCTACGCATACCTTGGTACCAACATTAACAGCCAATGGGATCACTCCAGTGAAATAAAACAACGCATAGAAAAAGCGAGATCAGCGTTTATAATGATGAAGTTTCTTTTCAGAAGTCATGATTTACCACTTGCTACAAAAATCTTTCTCATTAGATGCTATGTACTTTCTACCTTATTATACGGAGTAGAGGCCTGGACACTTTCCGAAGCTTCCTTAAGAAAACTCGAGGTATTCGAGATGTGGTGTTACAGACGTATCTTAAGAATTTCATGGGTGGATCGTGTGACTAATGTTGAGGTCCTACGTAGAATAGGCAAGGAATGCGAGATTATTAACACTATCAAAGAGCGCAAACTAAAATATCTTGGCCATGTTATGAGGAATGAACAGAGATACGGCTTGCTGCAACTCATTCTTCAGGGCAAGGTATTTGGAAAGAGAGGACCAGGGAGAAGAAGAATAAGAAAAATATCTTGGCTTCAAAACGTGAGAAAGTGGTTTAATACATCGTCAACCGGACTATTCAGAATAGCAGCAAGCAAAGTTAGGATAGCCATGTTGATCGCCAACATCCGGAACGGATAGGCACCGTAAGAAGAAGAAGATCCATTATCATCGATCCTCTGGAATTTATTTTCGCCTATTTTCTGTTATTTTGTTTAAATCGTCTCTTCTGTATATTAGGTATTTTGTTTTATTCTAATTGATTATTAGCCGTCTGACTATCCTATAACCCTGACCAAGCTTTAGAAAAAATGACTCTCAAAGTAGATTCATAGTATAATATTAAACGGGTCAGAAAAATTTTGCTAGATTCGAAATCTATTTTATTTTAAATTAAGTATATATACTATTATTATGAGACATACTTTTTTTTAACGTTTAGTTTACTGTATAGTTTTAGAATTTATTGTAGCTGCTGACCTCTTCCGTCGATTGTATTTTATTCTTGATAGAAAAGCTATTTAGTAGATATAAGTAGGTCGCTCCATAGCAGCCATAATTCTTTCATACAACTTTTTTCCATGCAGTTCAAAGACATGCTTAAGTTTATTTAGACGACAGCCTAACAAGATTTACCTCTTTTCCTCAATGTTGTTGACGTTGTCGTCTGCGTTGGCAAGGAGGACAAACAAAATTTAAATCTTAATAAATATTTTCCCTGACACGCACACAAATTGGCCTGTCTCTAGAGAAATTTACTTATTTTTATTTCCGTTTTCGACCTTTATTTTCGACCGGAATTAACGAGTCTTTTGGGTACATAATCTATTGATTTATGTTCAAGTTCGAGATGGGGAAACTCGCTATAACAAATGAAATTTATTTGTTTGCCGTTTGCGTTGATTTTATTTGAAAATATGCCCGTTGCCGTCGAAACAAATCTTATAATTTTTGATTAATAGATTTGCGGTATCGGTCCTATAGCTATACCTTTTTATTTACGGAAAAGAAATATGCCAAAAAAGTGAAATTTATTTACAGTTTTTGCATTCCGATAAAGGCACCTTTAAATAACGGCGCTGCACTGTAGTAACTAACTTTGTGGTGTTTGGCAGAGCTTGTAAAAACAAATACACAGGGATAAAGAATTTTAATCTCGCAAACAAAACCTGAAAACGATTAGACGTTATCTTTTGCTGCTGATATATATTGCAAACTCACAGCCTAGTCAAGTATAGCAAGTGTTTTACTTGCTATACACTATATCTTATTTAGATGTTTACATCTTATATCAAATGTGAGAAAGCATGAGATCTAAAGATTATTTAAGCATATTAATATATTATCATAAATTAAAGATTAAGAACATGGAACTGGATTATTCGAAACGATGTTGCCGGTTCTCTAGACATGATAGGGTGAAGAACGTAGACATTAGGAGGGAAATGGAAATTGACCTAGACCTAATAGACAATATCGAAATCAGAAGACTAAACTGGTATGGACAGAGATTGCCTGAAATAGATGGCCAAAAAAATGGACTCCTACTGTAGCTTGGGTATCACTTATAAGGGATTGAAAGAGGGAACTGAGCAGTTACTGGGTTGGAGATAGGGTAAGCAAACAAACTGAAACGTTTGCGAACGGCCACTCTTGTTTTGGTTGGAGAGCTGGGTCGTAAATAAGTAAATAAAGGAGGGACTGGAAGGGGTATGTAAAAAAAAAAGAAATAAAAAATAGTTATATAGATTTCCTTGACAACACACACAAGGGGGTTCCTAAACTATTGAATTTGGACGCCGTTTAAAATAATCCCCTTGCTGGATAGAAAGGAAGGTTTTTTTCCTAAAAAATATTAAAGGATGAAAATCTTTTTAAAGGAAATAATTCTATAACTCCTGGTTTAGAAAACATTACCTACGTATTATTACTTCACATCACAACAGTTATTACAAATAATATTAACAACATTTATCAACAAACCTTACAAGTTGGGCGACAGTTGTAACTATTTACAACAAGCTCCAGACGTTGGGCGGTACTTGTAGAAAATTAAATTAATAAATGATATATATTGAAAAATTTCTAAATTTTCAACGGAGCTTACATAGGGTTTACATTTGAACAAAACAATTCAAATGAATGGTAATATAGAATGACATACTAACTGTCATATCGTTGCCGTTAATGCAAAATGTCATATGTTTCAAAATGCACTTTTCAGGAGTTAAAAATAACTGAATAATATTTACTGTGCGAGTAGTGTTTTTCTTCAAATTAGAAGATATACTTAAAAACAAAGGACAATACATATTGTATATCTAATATAATACAAAGGCTCGAATTGAGCTGTAGGGCCATTGAAGAGATATAGAGGGAGAGCGAGAGAGAGAGAACGCGAGAGATTATATATATAGTATTATTATAAATAGGCTAACCGAAGCATGTGATGAATATGGGCTAAAACTTAATACTTCTAAGACAAAATTTATGGTTGTCAACAAAACGGAGTTACAACCAACGAACATCAGAGCTTATGGAATAGAGTTAGAAAGAGTCCACAATATTACCTACTTGGGTGCAAACGTTAACGATAACTGGGATATAAATAAAGAAATAAGAATACGCATTGAAAAAGCCAGAGCCGCCTTATATAAATTAAAGAAAATTCTAATTAATACGTTAAATCTTAAAATCAGATTAATACGCTGCTACATATTCTCCACATTGCTGTATGGTATGGAGAGCTGGACCCTTACAGAGACATTAATGAAAAAATTAGAGGCCTTTGAGATGTGGATTTATCGACGAGTATTGCGGATAAGTTGGGTTGATCGAATAAGAAATGAAATAGTTTTACATCGAATGAAAAAGAGCACAGAAATAACAAAAACGATAAAAATTTGGAAGTTACAATATTTCGGTCATGTAATGAGACATCCAGAGAGGTATAACCTTCTACACCTCATAATACAGGGTAAGATCGACGGAAGGAGAGGCCCAGGCCGACGAAGAATATCCTGGCTATGAAATCTCCGAGAATGGTATCAAGAAACCACCTTTAATTTATTTAGAGCCGCCGTGAATAAGGTTATTATTGCCAATATGATCGCCAACGTTCGATAATCGGACCAGGCACTGAAAGAAGAAGAATTATTATAAATACTAATATTAAACTACTTGAAATCCCCAAGAAGGAAGTCTGACAGTAAACAGAAGTTTTAAAATAAATAATAAAAGAGATAAGTAGTGTATTGTGTACAAAAAACATTTTTAAGAAAATGACAGGTAAATTCTATAAAACCGTCATTGATTTTTGCCAAAATGAGAGAACATATTTTAAGATTATTAGAGCATGTTTAACGTTGATATTTCTATCAGTTAATACAAAAATTGCCGAGTTACAAGTTCCTAAAGCAATAAGGGGAAAAGTTAAAAAAAGACCTGTTTAGAGAGGGTCAAGCAGGTCATGTTAGTGAAGGATTCTACTTCTTAATTCTTGCTATAATTTGTACCATGTGGCCAAACTTTTGTCCATTTTTGTTAGTAAATACATTAAACGATATCACCTCATCTTAAGTTATTGTTTTCTTATATTATTTATTAGATTCTAATCAATCTGACATCTGACAAATATGAGAGGTACGATATTTTATGAGAAACGTAACTTTCGTGGAGAATTTTCGGATTGTTGTTAAATTACCAAATTTAGGAGTTTATATCTCCCATAAATTTCCTACCTCTAGTTTTTGTTGTAGTGGATTGTCTTGTGTAGTAGAATGTGTCTGTTACACTCTCTTTTTGTGTATCGTCATCATCATCATTCTGACTTTATAACCCTGCGTGGGTCCTAGGCTTTTTAAGAATTTCTCTTCAGTCGTCCCTATCCATCTCCTTTCTTCGCTAAGCACGTACGTCCATATTTGTTATGTATTCATCGATGTTATCAAGGGTCTTTGCTCTGGGTCTTCCTCTTCTTCTCTAACCAATGGGTCTATCAAGCAGCGTTTTTCTAGCTGGGTCATTTTGTTTCATCCAAATTACATACTCTATTCACCTCAGACGAACTATCTTAGTAGGTTTTATGATATCTGGTTTCTGGTATATTCAATAAAGTTCGAAGTTGTATCGTTTTCTCCACGCTCTGTTGTCATTTACTGCTTCACAATTTTGCCTTAGTCAAATTACAAAACAAATTAAAAAGTGGAAGGGATTGCTCATTTCTATTGTCTGCTAGGAGTTCACATGGTAGCGATTAGTGCTAGATTTCTAGCAGGATTGTCATGCATTTACATATTTATTTGGAGTGGCCATATAGTATAAACTATAATTTATATTTATTAAAATGTCACGTGTATTAATAGGCAAACCGTTGGCATCTCAAGCACGAGAAATAATTGAATAATTGAAGCTTTGCATCGAGATGTGGGTCACGACTAAACACTAAGAATGTGGTTTTGTTTGAGTTTATTTTATTTCCCATTTCCTCTCCTAACTCCAGAATACGATCAAACAGAATTTGGAGACCTTTATTATTATCTGAAAGAATTACTGTATCGTCTGCATATCTAATCACATGAAATAGTTAACCGTTGATTTTTATTCCATATAGTTAAGTGCCTTTTTAAATAACTGATCCAAGTAAACATTGAACAATGTTGGCGACAAAATGCAACCTTGTCTGACTCCTCATTGTATGGAGATTTCATTGGTTTGGAGATTTAATTGGTCATTTCGATTCCAGTACAAATTTTGAATGACACGAATATCCTTGTGATCTATTTACTTTAATACATAAATGATTGATTTTTTAGTTTTAAATGAAAGTAAAATCATCAATTCAAAATTTTTATAATAATTTATTTTAATTATAAATTTATTTATAATTTAATTATAAATTTAATTCAAAAATTTGTCAAGACTTTTGCATCAATTGTCTAACATAATAATATGCTAAGTATAAAACGTGTATCTGCTAACGTAATTTTCAGACACCCAATTAAATTTTTGATACGGCAACTACGCATTTGGGACACCCGCGATTAAGTACCTCTCCTATCTAGAATAATTCCTTTTCTATTTTCACGCAGCTCACCTGCCAGCTCTCGCTTGTAGGATACTACTTTTCTTTCGAAACATCCTAATGGTCTCAATACTTTTTGTTAGAGTCCATGTCTCTAACCCATACGTTAGGACTGTTTTGTGTTGCTTCGATGACGTCGTTTTCTATAGCAAGTAGTCGTAGGATTTGTGGTTGCGTGCTTCATATACTTTGTTTTATTGGTATTTATTATTAAACCCATTTTTTCCAGCTGATTCTTTTAATGCTACATACGCCTCTCGTAAAGCGTTTGCCGTTCTTCTCTTCCTTCTCTTCTGTTTCCTTTACCTTATCTCTTTCGTATTTCAGGTGTTCGTCTTCTTCCTCTATATTAAGTACCTAATTAGTATTCCACTCATCTAATCATTCTCTCTTCTGCATTGACTTGTGGTTGCCTTGAATTATTTTCTATTGATGTTAACTTTCTTATAGAATGCTCTGAATTCTTTCTCTCTGTTAAGGGTTTCTATATATTTAAATTTCTTTTTGAAGTTATTTCAGTTTTTTCTTTTGAGTATCCTTTTTGCTTCTCTTCTCTTTGTTTGGTAATTCTTTACAGTTGTTCTAGTTTGTCGGATAAGTATCTTTCTGTAGACTTCATTTTTTTTATTGCATTATTACATTCATCGTCAAACCAATGATTTTTATGGGCATACATTTCTGTTCCTATTTCATCTTTCGCTGCTGCTTCAATGTTTTCCTTTATTCTGGTCCAGTAGGAGTCTATATCTGTCTGGCATTCTTCATTTTCATTTTACTTCCTTAGGCTGTTGGTAATATTTTCTTAGTACCGTTCTGCAATTGTCGCATCTCTCAGCTTCTGCACATTCCATTTTTTCTATCCATTTTATTTTCTGTACTGGTGTTTGAAATTCTAGCCCTCACATGTTGAGATCACTAGGCAATTATCTGAATCTATGTTCTTCTAAGCGCCTCTATAAGTTCTGCAGTTTATTACGTCTCTTCCATGCTTGAATCTATTAAGCTGTGATCAATCTGACTCGTTGTTCTTCCATCAGGAGAGGTTCAGGTAACCTTGTGTATATTCTTGTGTTCAAAATAGATGCAAGCGTCTGTCATAGTTAGTGCTGTTCCTAAGTTTATAAGTCGTAATCCATTGTCGGTACTGATGTTGTGTAGGCTCTACTTTACTATCGTGGAAATTAAAACTCACTCTCGTCCTATTCTTGCATTCATGTCACCTAATACAGAGGGATACAAAGACATCTTAATGTCATTTCTTGGACATCTTTTGTAGGCTGGCTCTAGGTCTTCAAATAACTGTTCTTTTAATTATTAATAATTAAAGAAAAATTGTGCTGCCACTACCGTTCTGCACACCCACAAATGGGTTCTCTTGTCAAGACTGCCAGTTTTTGTCCACCGCATTTCCTGCAGTGCTAAAATATCTACTTTGTACGTGTTCACTATTTCTAGTAAAGATGCAAGTGCTTCAGTTCGGTACAGGGTTCGGATATTCCATGTTTCTAATCTCAATTCCATTTTTCGTTTGCAGAGTCATCGTCGTGAGTTCCGTCCAGCTAATAGGTCCTGAGATTCCGTAGCATATGCTTTTTTACAGGAAGAGGTTATCAGCCTCTAGCCCAACCCCCAACCTGGAGGGCCAGGGACTCTTCTGTTGTCATATCTTTAGTCTGTCTTGGTTCGTTTTTAGTATTTTTAGTTTTTCTTTTTTAATCATAATTTCGTTTTTATCATCAAATTTTCATCATATTTTAAATGTAACGTTATCTTCACATTCATTACAAAAATTAGGTTAACATTATGAACATTATAAAGAAGAAGTAGTTAACTTTTGTTAATATGAATAATAAAAATTCCCAGTTCAACAGTTGTTAAAGAAGCTTGACCATTTTTAACGAGTCTTTGTAATGTACTGTTATAAATTTGTTGGCCGTTAAATAATTCAGGGTTAAAATATACGATTGTGTACATCATAAATGTAACCGGCGAAATAATATATATCATGTCGGGATAGTTAATTTTAATTACCAAGCCGTAAATGTGCAATACGTTATGCAAGTATTTAAATACATTAACAACTTTCCCTAATGCATTTTGTTCTAGTGGACAGAGATTTATTAACAGTTGATATATTGATAATGTGTGTATGTGTGTTTGTGTACTTCAACAGATTACATATGCACTGTCTGTGGTTGTGTTCTGCCTCGACTACAAAAACTACATGTGATAATTCAAACTTATGATTTGTAGATCTTGTTGTTAATGAATTTTTTGCTGTTTGTACATAAAGGTTGCTAATTGGAAGCAATTTGTTTTTCTACAAGGATACTATTTACGGAAGAAATATAGATTGTAACAGGATATCGAGAGATTTCACTTCAATTAAACACTGGTATTTCGTTGGAATGCGAATAATTCTATATCATTGTTTCAGGAGAAGGGAGGCTTTAAAACGATAAAAATAAAAACGGCTTTGTAAAGAAACGACATGAAAATATTGGTCTTAAATATAATATTATGTTATTGTCACACCTGTTTGGATTATGTTTTATTTTTAAGTGTAATTACCACTATATTTTATTTTCTTTACATTGTTCTTTCTTTACTGTCCATGTTTACCTGTCGAAATAGAGCGCTAACAAAATCCTCCTCCTCCTCAGTCCTAATCTCTTTTGGGACGTGGTGACACCATCAGGCCTTTACAGTTTTTTCACGATTTCCCTCCATCCTTTCCTGTCCTGGGCTAGTTGTTTGGCTTCATGTAACCCTTGATTAATCAATATTTTTGTTTGATCTACCTAACGGCTAGGAGATCTTCCCCTAGGAATGTATCCAAAATACTACAAATCTCTCTGTTTGTATTTGTTTAAGCAATCTATCCTTTACTTTAAGTTGTTCTAATATTGATATGTTAGTGAGATGATCAATCCAGGATATTCTTAACATGCGGAGGTATATCCACATTTCAAAAGAGTCTAGTTTATTTTTATCCGCTTTCTTTAAGGTCCACGTTTCGGATGCATATGTGGTTTGAGAAAAATGAGTGCACTTACCAGCCTTGGTTTTGTGTGTATTGTGATGCTAGAATTTTTCCAAATTGTTACCAGTTTCATATTAACTGTTTTTTGATTCGATCATGAACAAAATTGAAGCATTGGAAATGTGGGTTCATAGACAAATGCTGAAGATACCTTGAACAGCAAGAAAAACTACTGAAGAAGTACTAATGAGCGTCAACAAAGACAGAGAACTGCTAAGACTGTTGAACATCGAAAAATGTCTTATATGGGACATATAGTAAGGGGAAGTCGATATAAAATTTTACAACTGATCCTTAAAGGCAAAATAGAGGGCCGTAGAGGATTAAGAAGAAAACAAGTTTCTTTATATTGCAGAAGATTGAGAAGCCTTCGCAATGGTGATCGCCTACATCGGAGAGTTCTGATATGGCACGCGAAGAAGAAGAAGAAGTTCAAAATACGTTTATTTCTGACTCCACTTCGGAAATCTTTCCCAAAATATGATTATTATCATCCCAGATTTAGCCATATGCCTCACACTCCCTCTAAGGGGAAAATTCACTCATCCCAGATACCTACGGTATCAAAATGATTGAGCTCTGGTGGGACTCTTTCCGTGTTATCGAGCCCTACTTTGATAGTATTTGAGACTTCTTCAGTGGTAAAGAGTTCGTAAGGAATATTATTGTAATGCTGACAGTTGTTCGTTGTGTCTTCAATCCATCCAGCATTGTTGTTATGAGTAGATGGCGTTGAAAACTGATTTTCAAAAAAAACTCGTGAATTTCTTCTTAGTTTGGATATAAATTATTTTCATTTTCAGCGGAATTATGTTTCCTAAGGATATTGTCGTATTTCGGGTTGTTAACTTTGATTATTATATGTATATATATATATATATATATATATATATATATATATATATTATATATATATATATATATATATATATATATATATATATATATTAAAATGACACAAGAAAATAGCTTCAGAAAAATATCTAAACTTTTTTACTGGACTTCCTTGATTTTCAATGCCATATTCCTGATCAGTCAATGCTTTACTCATATCTTTCGAATACATGTTGAAAAGGATTGGCGAAAGCAGACAATCTAGTTGAACTCGTTACTTTATTTGTATATTCTAGTTGTCTAAGTGAAAAATTTAAATCCTTAAACATTTTCAAAAGTTTTAATGTCTAATAGGGAATGTAAGGCAGAGAACCATAAGTTGGCATCATTGCCGAAATTGCTATCAATTTTGTGATGTTTGATTTGTTTCAATGTTCTTTGTCTGATTTGACTGGTTTGATTTGAGCTGGCAGGTGCATTTGGTGTTAAAAATTAATTAATTTAGTAGTTCCACCAATCTCAGAACACCAACTCTCGAGTTTAATCAGTTGCCTAATACTGCACTTTAAGAGCCATGCAATAAAAACGACTCCAAAACTCAATAAAACCATGACAATTACCAGCGGATGTATTAAAAGTACCCCTTCACCTTAGTTCACTGTTTTGATTCATATTACACCTCCAGACATCCGTAGACAAGAAAGTTTCTTAAAAGTGAAATTTTCAAAATATTCACATTTCAAATTATACAAGTTTGTAACGATATTCAATGACCAGCATATTCTTTCCATTTGTAAGTCAATTTATTAAAGGCTTCTTCTATTGTATTTTCCATATCATCTGGCGTTTTTGAAGACTTCTGGTATACAAGGTCTTTTATATAGCCTCACATGAAACAATCATTTTGGGAGAATTCTGGCGATCGCGGTGGCCAAACAGTTGGTCCTCCTCTGCCTATTCACCTCTTAGGAAAGTTATTATTTAGATAATTGTAAATATGAGGAGTGTGGTGAACTGGAGCACCGTCATATAAAAACAACATTCGTTGTCGAATATTAAGCGATACATTTTGCAGTAGTATTGGCAAATGATTATTTAGAAATTCCAGATATATGGCACCATTCAAACGACCGTCAAAAAAATGTGGGCCAATCACATAACCGCCAACACCTCAAACCTCACCTCAAACATTTATAGACCAGCTAGTTTGACTACACAGTAATAAAAATTATGCTGATTCACCTTTCCATTTTTGTGAAATGTAGCCTCATCTCCAAAAAGCACATAATAAAAAAATTCGGTCTCTTTGCAATTGAAAAATTGACAAAAGCTAATCTGCGTTGATAATCATCGACTGTTAATTGTTGATGTAACTGTATGCCGTAAGGATGCAGTTTATATTTATGAAGGATTTTTGACGCCGAAGTTGAACTAATGTCATGTTGACTTGAAATTTCACAAGTGCTGATGTCGGGATCTTCAGTAGTAGCTATCAGTATATCATAGTCCTTTTCTTAACTTAGAATAGATTTGGTTCTCGTATGTTTTTTCATATGCAACTGACCCAGTGCGAACAAAACAATCCATTAATTTTTCAAAAGCTCTTGCGTTTGGCTTCCCCCGTTCAGGATATCTCTCGTGATATAATCTGGAGGCAAATAAGCTATTTATCGATCTTTGTCCTAATACCTAGATCATTCTGTTAACTCTTCTATGAAAAAATTCTGTTTAGCAATAAAGACAAGCCACACAGACCGACTAAAGATTAATAATATGAAAACTGTTATTTTTCAAAGCCTACTATTTTACCTTTGTAACTGACACAAATGGCCTTTTATTTATTTTATTTTTTTATGGAATGCCATTAATGCATCTGCTGACCGCTAGATGGCATTGGCCACATCGATTAAATGTCAGACAAAATAAAAAACGGCTTTGATCTTTATTATCTAGCTTAATATTGCACTTAGAATACTTTATAAAAAACCAAATTGTTCATTTTTTTCCTGCTACAATTTTGTTTCTTATAAAATTTTTGATAAAACGTATACTTTTGGAGATATTTGCAAAAAACCGATGAAAAACGTGAAAAAATTGCGAATTTTCAAATGCCAATAACTTGAAAAGTATTAGATTTTTCAACAAACTCTATAAATGATTTTTTCGCTTAAAATTAGGCTTTTTATCGATATCCGAGGTTATTTTGAAAAAAAAAATCCACTTCGAGAAGGGGTGGCAACTACCCCCAGGGTGCTTGCGGAGTTCAAATAATTTTCACTTTTAAAGTTAATGGTAAGATGAACCTAATTCCAAAATTGTATGCAATTCAGTTCACAGTAAAAAAATTCGAAGCAATAATGCTTCAATGACTGCACTAATTACCCTGTAGAATTTCTTATATTTTCCAAGTATGGAGAATATCATTGCCTACATTTTTTTTAGTACAGTAACTTCTGATTAAGCAACAACTATGCTGTACTTATGAGAAGTTTCCTTACAAAAATATATTTAAATAAAAAACAAATTGTACCAAAAATCTACTACGATCAATGTAAAAACAAACAGTTAACCTACTAAACATTACGTGGTTCTACAGTAAATTTACCTTCCTTGCTGGCGTGTTTGCCGACCTGATATCATGCATTATAAATAAAGTCGTTTCCTTATGGCTAAGCAAATATAAATTATTGTCTAAGAACAATCTGAATCTATGATGTGTTTGTTTTGTGAGTCTACTTCTTTCGAGGAATTTGCTTTTTAAACAAAAGCCCGAGGAAAAAATTTACCTGAAGGCGCCAAAAACAATCTTAATGTGTGAGAAAATATATAATGTGACTCGTGTACAGAATTATATTATAATTATTAGATTTTTATATAGATAGATAAAGATACAGATAGATAGATAAAGAGATAGATAAATAGATAGAATAAAATTAGGGTCAAGCCGTAATTTAAATTTATTATTCCTTTTTTAATTATATTCTATTGTAACATAATTTAATAACTGATTGTTTAAAGAAAAACATTTTATCCCTCATAATTTATTTTATTTTTTTTTATTTAAATTTACCTGCAATTGACATCTATTGTTATTAGCACGGGTTGCGACTTACATGGTAATATCATATAAGTTACAACGTAATGTAGTTATCATTTAACATAAAAAGAGAATAATAAAAGCTTGTAACTTAACATTTATATTTTGTTGAGCAGTTGACTTTTCTCTAGGAATTTAATAACGTTGTTGATTTGGTCAGTGCTGTTTAGGACATCTTTGAAGTTAGTACTGATATCGAGCTGTTGGCGTACTTTGGCATAAAAAGGGCATCCGATAAGTATATGCCTGATTCGGAGAGTCGTATTGCAGTGCTGACATTTTGGTTGTGGAGATGATGTCAACAGGTAGCCATGAGTTACACGGGTTAGTCCTACATGCAATCTCCGTATGATTGCCATATTTTTTCGAGATAAGCTGGGATAGATAAGAAGGTTTACTGAGGGTTTAATTTCATGCAGCGCTGAAGAAACATTATTCCAGTGAATCTGCCAGGTGGATAGATTAAGCTTCTTCAGTCTAGCTTTGAGATCGTTGCAAATTTGTATATTGATAGTGGTGTCCGTGGATGATGCGCCTTTTTTTGGGAAGACAATTAGCTTTTTCGTTACTACTAATATACGGGATGTTACCCATATAAGAGTGATAGTTGTATTTTGGTTTATCTTCTTCGGCTAGTGCCTATCATGTATGAATATTGGCTACCACAATGACCCATCGTATTTTAATAGCAGCTGTTAGAAATAGATCTGTGGTGGTCATACCTGTCCACTGTCTCAAATTCTTAAGCCAGGATATACGGCGGCATCCTGGTCTTTTTTTCCTTCTATTTTCCCTTCTAATATCAATAGTAGGATTCTGTATTTATTTTCATATTGGTTTATAAGAAGCTGATATGTGTCATGACTATCTTAGGTGCTAGGATAATTGGTCAGTATCGATTCGAACCTCGGACAATTAGGACGTTAATAATTAGCTCCGTTGTAAACAGAACCAACCGGTTTTCGACGTATTTAGGTTTTTAGTTTAGGTGTTTGTAAATAAACATATACATTTAAAGTTATACAATTGTTTTAAAAGACTCCCCTAATGGGGGAGTCTAGTGATCCTAGAACTTGTGCGGGTGTTTTTTTAAAAAACAAAGAGATTAGTGCAGTTGAAAATCAAATTCATATTAGTAATGTAGAAATGGACACGGATATAAACTCATTAAAAGGCAATCAAAACATGGGCGAAAAAACTTCTGATAAACCACACACAAACGAAACTCGTCTGTTCAATGTTTTGTCAGATAAGTATAATTTTAATATTATTCATGTTTATATAGAAAGTATAAACAATGACAATCTAGGACGTTTACATCCCTTATCAATTGGCCATATCTTACATAAAAAATTAAAAGTGCCAAATATAATTGAAATTAAGAGCATTGGTAGAAATAGAATTAAAGTTATATTAAAAAATTTAAAGGATGCAAACGACTTAGTACAAAATTGTAATTTAAAAAATGAGAATCTAAGAGCTTATATACCAAATCATCTTTTGGAAGTAAAGGGTGTTATACGAGGTGTGGATACACAGTTTGATATGGATTACTTGTGTGAAAACATTGAATCGACAGCAAAAGTACTACAAATTAGGAGAATGCACCGCAGAGTAGAAGAAAATAATGAGATAAAATATAAACCTAAACAAATGATTATTGTCACATTCGAAGGAAATATTTTACCTGGACAAATATCTATTAACAGAGTCTTTTTTCCAGTTGAACAATTTGTTGGTCGTGTAACACAATGTTACAATTGTTTGAAGTTTGGGCATGTATCCAAACAATGTAAAAGTACTTCCTCTGCATGCATTAACTGTGGTTCAGAAAAAAATCAAAATCACAAATGTGAACAAAAAGATAAATTCTGCATACATTGTAATACCAGTGGACACGTATCTATAGATAAAAAATGCCCTTATTATGACACTCAAAAGAAAATTAAAAACATTATGTTTAGTTATAAAGTTTCATACACTGAAGCAAAATCTTTTAGTGAATCTTCTTTTGCCGGCTTTGCAGGGAATAACAAATTCTCACTTCTGACTAACCTTGATGAAAATTTTCCTTCTTTAACTGTAAATCAACAATCTTCTTCATCTGAACCTATTTGGCCAAGAAAATATCGTGTACAAAATAATATGTCTCTAATTCAACCTAGTACATCTAGGAATATAGATAATTTTGAAAGCACTAGAAAGAAACGTAAAGCAGGATCTCCTATCACGTTATCTCCCACTCAACCTCCTTTATTTCCTTTTCAATTCGGTCCATCTAAATCACTGTCATCCAATCCACATAAAACAAATACTGATGATATCGAATTTATTAAAAATAACTTGTCTAAATCTTTATTTACATATTTTGATAATTTTTTTAATAAAATACAAACTATCGATGATATAAAAAATATAAATAACGAAACTCTTAAGCATGATATTAGCCTAGTATTGGAGGGTACTTTTGCAAATAAATAATTTTCTTGAAGATTATGCAATGGAATGCACGTTCTGTAATATCTAATAAAAATTCTTTTGTTCAATTTTTATCACAAGAAAGTGTAGATATTGTTTTATTGAGCGAAACTTGGTTTAAAAAAAATGTAGCATACAGCTTTAAAGGTTATAACCTCATTCGGAAAGATCGTGATGATGGCTATAGTGGAGTAGCCATTCTAGTTAAAAATACTCTCAATTTTAAAGAAATAAATATCCTTAGCAATTTTAATGATGAAATTCTAGTTTGTGGATGCGCAGTAAATTATGGAAAAAATTCGATTAATTTTTTATCAATTTATCGAGCACCAAAAACTAAAACTAAAACAGATGATTGGGTTAAAGTTTTTTCTCAAGTAAAAGCTCCCCTTATAATAGGTGGAGACATGAATGCACATAATGTATTATGGGGATCTAAAAAAAATGATAATATTGGAAAGCAACTAGAGATGGTAGCAGATGATCTAGAGTTAGTAATATTGAACACTGGTGGACCTACATGTTTAAATCGGCCTGGTGTTAATGATTCTATGTTAGACGTTACTTTTAGTTCTTCAGATATTGCAAAAAAAATTACATGGACTGTTTTCTTAGATACACTTGGTTCGAACCATTACCCTATTTTAATAACAGTTGCTAACGCCTCCCATTCAAATGAAAAAATTTTACCTAAAAGTAAATGGAATATTAAAAAAGCAAACTGGAAACTGTATACAGATGTTGTAGACTCTCTCTTTGAGAATAATATGGAATTTGAAAACACTGGCGAAAAGTATTGCTTTCTTATTAATAGCATAAATGAGGCTGCAGAAAAGGCAATACCTGCTTTTAAACCTTTCACTAGTAAAAATCATCTTCCGCCTCCTTGGTGGGATAATGAATGTAGTAATGTTGTGAATAACAGAAGACAAGCTATTAAATTATATAAGAAATCTCCTACAATGGCCAATTATATACAATGCCAAAAATTTGTATCAGAAGCCAAAATATTTCTAAAAAATAAAGCTAAAAAGAGCTGGATTGATTGGTGCTCAAAGTTGAATAAAAATATACCATCAGCAAGCTTATGGAATCAAGCTAGAAAATTAAACAGAAAACCAATTTCTTCTATAAAATGTTTTGACGATTCCTTAGAAGAACAATTTTTTGATCAAATTGCTCCACCGTCTGTAAAAAATTGCAAAACTTTTGACTATTCTTTCAATAAGCAATATCATTTTTTGTTGGAATCTTTTAATACCTTAGAATTGGAATTTGCCTTAAAAAATCGAAATAGTACTAGTCCAGGTTTAGATAATATTAAATATCCAATGTTACTATATCTTCCCAAAAGTGCCAAAACTTTACTATTGGAAATATTTAATGATATAATCATGAATAATTCAGTAATAGCTCAATTTCAAGATGTAATCATTATCCCCATACTCAAACAAGGGAAAGATCCTAATTCCGTTCACTCATATAGACCTATCTCACTTATGTCTTGTGTACTGAAAACTTTGGAACGGATGATTAAACATAGATTGGAATGGTGGATAGATAAAAAGAAGTTACTTCCAGATTTGCAGTTTGGGTATAGAAAAGGCTGTGGTACCATAGATGCACTTGCCACATTGGTAACGGACATTCAGAACTCCTTCTCAAGTAATATTTATTTACCGACAATAGTATTAGATATAGAAGGAGCATATGATAGTGTTTGTCTCGATATTTTAATGGAAAAATTAATAAAAAATTTTCATATACCACCACAATTGGTAAACACTATTCTTAACTTTTATTCCTGCAGAAAAATTTACCTGAGAACAAACAATAATAAACTTATAGGTCCTCGTTATAATAAACAGGGACTACCGCAGGGATCAGTTTTAAGCCCTCTATTGTTTAATATCTATACTGCAGATTTACATAACATTTTCATTAAAAATATCAACTTTAAAATAATACAGTATGCTGATGACTTTCTTATGTATTCTTCTACCAAAAAATACGATAACTGCATTCAAACTTTAGAAAAAATACATGATAGATCCATAAATTGGTTCAAACTAAATGGGTTTGAAATTGCATCAGGTAAATCAAGTATTAGTATCTTCACTCGACACAATATCCCAAAACTAAATCAGGTAAAATTGAATGGGTATGATTTTAATTTCAGTTCTTCAATTAAATATTTGGGAATGATTCTCGATCGTAAGTTAACTTGGAAACTTCACGTTGAGTTTATGTTAGATAGATGTAAGAAGGGTCTAAATTTCCTCAAATCAATTACAAAAACATGGTGGGGTGCAGATGTGGAAACTTCTTTGCTTTTTTTCCGATCTTATATTAGATCAATTATCGATTATGGATGCATATTATATGGTTCAGCAAGTAAACATATTCTGAAAACAATAGATGTGTTTCAAAACGCAGCATTGCGTATTTGTTTAGGTGCCATGAAATCGACGCCAATTAATGCTCTACATGTGGAAGCTCTGGAAAATCCCTTGGGCTATAGAAGAAAATATCTCAGTCAAAAGTTTGTTATTAATATACAAAATCGTAACACTACTCTCTACTCAAATATCAGAAAATTGAACGAAGAAGATTTAACTAATCGATATTGGAGACTTAAGAACTCACCTCCACTTTGTGAGGCTTTTAGAAGCCTGACAAATTTTGATTACAACTTTAAATCAGAGGATAATCTTAACATCAAACATTTTTATTCGTGCTTGCAACCCATTACTGTGATACAACCAAATTACCATGTAAATTCTTCTGTTAGCTCGAATATTTTGAGGTCCTATTTATCTAGTCTGTCAGACTCTTTAGTTATTTATACGGATGCCTCAAAGTCTATTGTTGGTACTGGATGTGCTTTCTACATTCCATCAACTAATACAGAAAAACTTTATCGATTAAATCCTAGTTTTTCAATCTTTAGTGCTGAAGCTGTAGCAATATATGAAGCATTAAGATACTTTGAAAACACTCAGAATACATCTGTTACAATAGTATCTGACTCATTGTCGGTTATGTTAGCCATTGAAACTTTAAATTTTCCTAGTAATAACTCAAATATATATGTCTTTCAAATTAAAAAACTTGTTTATGACATTTATAAAAACCGAAGAGTTGTTCATTTTTTGTGGGTTAAAGCACATATAGGTCTTAAATACAACGAACATGTTGACCTATTAGCTAAAAAGGCCATTGATACCGGAACGCAAGCTAGTCACCAAATCTGTAGACAAGACGCATTAACAATAATTAAAAATAATATCAATAGTAAATGGAAACAATCTTGGCATACATATAGTACGCATTCTTCCTCGCAATATGCTTCTATACAGCCTTCAATCCCAAGTGATTATTGGTTTAAAAATTATTCTGTTCCACGAAGGTATATAACATCCATAATTAGAATAAAATTTGGACACGCCTGCTATCCTAGTCATCTGTCCAAACTAAAAATCGTAAATTCAAATTTATGTCCAGACTGTCAAAAAGAAGGGGATCTAAATCACATTTTCTTCGAATGTAAAAAATACACAAAACAAACTGAAGATCTAATAAAAAATTTAGTTAACATCAAAATTTTTCCTCCGTACAATATGTGCTATCTGCTATCTCTAAATATAAGAGTTGTAAATGAATGTTTGATGGATTTTATTTGCAAAAGTAAGCTCAATATTTAACTGTAATTAGAATCCTAACCTCTGTTTTACCCCATTTGTTATTACCTTTTATCCGTGACCTAATCTAGTTTGTCTTAAAAGCAATGTCTTGATGGGTCCCTAGACGAGAAACGAGTGTCCATGTTTTATCCCTATCCTATCCTTAATAATAATTTTAATGCTTAAAATTTGTAAGGATACTTAAGTTTGAATTTTATATTATCTTTTTATATTGTACTACTCAATTTTTTTTTTCTGGGTAGAATATTTTCATGTTGTGACTGGCTGTATGGCACTTGCCTATGTGCCATTAAAAAAAAAAAAAAAAAAAAAAAAAAAAAAAAAGGATAATTGGTGGATATAGCATTAATGGGGTGTATAGAGGAAAGTAAATCAGAGCATATTTCTATGTGTGTATTTGGATATTTGGATACAAAATACCACAAAAAAAAAATACTCAACCCTCTCAGATAAAAATAGCTACCTGGAATGTAACAAATATGTATCAGCCTGGAAAACTACACAATGTTATTAAAGAGAAGGAGAGGCTAAATATAGATATACTTGGGGTTAGCGATGTACAGTGGTCAGGAAATGGAGGGATATCAATAAATAACCACAATATTTATTACACTGGAGGAGACAAAACTGATCATCGATACGGAGTAGCTTTTATCATAAGCAACACTATTACAAAATCAGTGTTAGGTGTGATTCAAATCTCAGAAAGAATAATAGTGCTAAAAATTCAAGCACGGAACTGTAATATTAATATGATCCAAGTTTACGCTCCCACTGCTGATAAGACCGAAGATGAGATCGAAAACTTTTATTTAGAATTGCACAATACAATCAAGTTAACAAAATCTAGAGATATTACTTACATTTTAGGAGATTTTAATGCAAAAATTGGAGTAGGTACAGTTGAAAATATAGTTGGACAGTTCGGACTAGAAACTAGAAACGAGAGAGGAGAAAGGCTCATAGAATTCTGCCAAGAAAAGAATATGGTAATTGCCAATACTTGGTTTCAGCTTCCTAAAAGAAGACTATATACATGGACGTCTCCTTCACATACAGAAAACCACATTGTCAGAAACCAGATAGACTTTATACTCGTAAATAGCAGATATAAAAGCTCTATAACCTCAGTTAAAACTTATCCTGGAGCAGATGTTAACTCAGACCACAATCCGCTAGTGGCTGACGTGAAAATAAAATTAAAAAGAATTGAACTCAGAAAACAACACTAAAAATTAACGTAAGAATGCTACAAAACGAAGAAATAAAAAACGAAATAAAAAATAATGTGAATGTTAATATGCAAAAAAACACTAACTGACAACAAACAAATTATGGATGTAAATAAAAAGTGGTGTAATATAAAAAACACATTACTGAAACCAGCTCAAGAAAGTTTAATAGAACATAAATCAGAGGCTAAAAAACACTGGATGACAGAAGAAATACTATTACTGATGGAAGAAAGAAGAAAATATAAAGGAAAAGATCTACAGAAGTATAAAGAAATACAACGAATAATTAAGGAAAAAATCAAAACAGCTAAGGAAATCTATTTGACCAAATATACCAAATAGACCAAATACCAAAGAGGTAAAATGCAGAAAATACAAGAATTAAATCCTTTAGAGATACAGAAGATCACGATAGATGAAATAAAATATGCTATCAAAAACTCTAAAGACAATAAGGCAGCTGGATTACATGAAATACCAGTAGAACTCTTAAAACTAGTGGAAGAGGACAACTTGGAAGTATTGGCAGATTTATTCAACACGATGTACGATACGGGAATACTACCACAGGAGTGGCTAAAGTCAGCATTTATAACCATCCCTAAAAAACAAGCAGCAAAAGAGTGCTCTGATTATCGAACACTGAGCCTCATGAGTCATACTTTAAAAGTTCTGCTAAAAATAATACATAAGAGAATATACGAAAGGCTAGAGGAGGATATTAGCGAGACGCAGTTCGGGTTCCGAAATGGAATGGGTACTCGAGAAGGACTATTTGCCATTAACATATTAATTCAGCGATGTCGGGATGTAAATGTTGATCTACATTTGTGCTTCGTTGACTACGAAAAAGCTTTCGATAAAGTAAGACATGAAAAACTAATATCAATACTTATGAACAAGCGCATTGACAGTAAAATCATAAATATAGTGCAAACATTATATTGGAACCAAAGTGCCATAGTTCAAATTGATGGGCAACACTCAGAAGAAATGAGGATCTGTAGAGGAGTTAGACAGGGATGTGTGTTATCACCACTTTTGTTTAACTTATATTCTGAAGAAATTTTCCAAAACACGCTCAATAATATCGAAGCGGGAGTCACCGTTAACGGAAAATTAATTAATAATTTAAGATATGCAGACGACACTGTGATCATAGCAACGAGTATAGAGGATCTACAACATCTTATCGAAAGCTTGAGTATAAATGGTGCTGAGATGGGAATTACTATAAAGGCTAACCAAACTGCAGCAGTTAGAACAGAAGCCGGTGACACAGAAATATTCAATATCAAGCGAGGTGTACGACAGGGGTGTGTATTGTCACCACTACTTTTCAATATATATTCGGAAGAAATCTTTGCACGAGCACTAGAGCAATCAAGAGAAGGTGTTAAAATTAACGGCAGAGTTCTAAATAATGTACGATACGCCGACGACACGGTCCTAATTGCAGAGAGCGCACAGGATCTCCAGACACTCTTAGATCGCGTCAGATCGATCGGAGAACAATACGGCCTCAGCATTAACGTCAAGAAAACGAAAACAATGATTGTCTCCAAAACATCCATCCATCCACCCATGGGTTTAAACGTGAATGGTAACATAATCGAAAATGTCGAGAAATTTCGATATCTAGGGTGCTGGATAACGAAAGATATAGATCCAGACATAGAAATAAAATCGCGAATTGAACAAGCAAGAAATGTCTTTTTAAAAATGAAACAAATGTTTACGTCCCAAACACTCAATCTCAAAATCCGATACCGAATGCTGAAATGTTACATTTACAGCACCTTACTATATGGAATGGAGGCCTGGACCTTCAAAATCAACTCACTAAGGCGTTTGGAAAGTTTTGAAATGTGGTTATTTCGAAGGATGCTGAAAGTCCCCTGGACAGCGCATATGAGCAACGAGCAGGTCCTACACAAGATGGGTACCGACAGAGAACTCTTAAAAATAATGAAAACACGGAAAACCTCATATTTGGGACACATATACAGAAATGAGAAATACCAGCTACTGCAACTTCTTATAGAGGGGAAGGTAGAAGGAAAACGTGGTCCTGGTAGACGGCAGGCGTCGTGGTTGAAGAACATTCGTGAGTGGACTGGTTTGGATTCTCAATCTTTAATAAGAAAAGCCAGGGACAGAAATGATTTTGCTCAGGTTATCGCCAACCTTCATTGAAGACGGCACCCAAAGAAGAAGATAAAGGCTAAAAAAACGAAGTACATGCTGATTACAAAAAGGCCACAAAATATACATCACCTATTGACAATAAATGGTAACGTGATAGAACAAGTAGAAAAATATCAGTATTTGGGAACTTTGATCAATGAAACCAATGATCATACTGTAGAAATAAACAGACGAATAGAGATTGCCAGATCAGCATTTATACGAATAAAGCCACTCCTAACGTGCAAAAATATAAATTTGGAGATCAGACTACGTACCATTCGCTGTTATATATTTTCAATATTATTATATGAAGCTGAGACTTGGACATTAAAAAATGTAATTTAAAAAGAATCGAGGCCTTCGAACTCTGGTTATACCGCTGAGTATTAAAAATATCATGGACTGATAGAATTACAAATAAAGAAGTACTGGAGAGGGTTGGTAAAGAAACAGAACTAATCACCACTATACAAACCAGAAAACTGGAATACCTAGGCCACGTGATGAGGGGACCAAAATATAAAATTTTGAGACTAATAATACAGGGAAAGATTCAAGGAAGAAGATCTGTTGGAAGAAGGCAGAACTCATGGTTAAATAATCTAAGTGATTGGTACCAATGCAGATCGATTGATTTGTTTAGAGCAGCAAGTTCTAAAATAAAAATAGCCATTATGATTGCCAACCTCCGTAGGGAGACGGCACTCTAAGAAGAAGATTTGGATATTGTTGGGAATATTTGAAAGCATGTGAGATAACTAGTAGTTCACCAGTGTGGATATTACACCAAGGAGAAATTTTAGAAAGTTCGATAGGCTGTTGTACAGTAGTTACAGAATTTCCAACACTTTCAGTCTTTGACGCACCAGTGTAAAGAGCTATATTTATTTTTGTTTATAAGTTTTAGAAAGAGAATTCTTAATGTACTAATACTTGTTATATTTGGTGAGGGAAATATCATAATATGGAAGTACCCATGTTGGTCCAATTGGGATTAGGGGAGAATGGTAGAGTTCTGGTTTCAAACAAATTTATATCTTTTAGTAATAGTTGTAGAAGACTAGGATATATAATTAAGTTACATGGAGTGTTGTTATAGGGTTGGTGTGATGATGCAATAAAATTATATACTGGATTGGACGGATTGAAGGAAATTGCAGCAGCATAGAAGAGAAGAAGGTTTTCTCGCCTAAGCCATAGATGAGGTTCATAAGCTTCACAGTAAAGCCTTTCTGCTGGACTAGAACGGAATTCTCCAAGACATAAACGAATAGTCGTGTGATGCACTGTATTTAGTGAATTTAAGATTGATTAAGTACCAGACATAATAGGCGAAACATCCATAGTCCAGCTTGGAGCGAATTAGTGGTCTGTAAACTTTTAGTCACGTAGTTTCTTCCGCGCCCCAGGGGCATAAGCTCCAGCGGCAGATAATGTGAAAGTGTGAATTTGTGAAGGCCGACCATGACTCCATAGACGTATCTTTATCTCATTCCAAACATATTCTATGGGTTTGATATCAGGACTGCGAGCATGCCAAATAAGTTGAGTGATTTTAACCTCGTCAAGATACTCAGTAATTATCCGAGCAGTCTATAAGCATTATTAGGCAGAAATGTTGCATCTTTTCTAAGAATATTATTAAATGGTAAAATATGGTCTTCTAGAATCTGTGTTGGGTACCCATGCACAGCTAATGTCCCATTCTTAATGATGACTAACTCCGTATTCCGATTACCAAAAACAAACTTAAACTTACTAGCACTTTCCATAATATATATTCAAATCATACAACTGTATTTTGGTATCATACTTGTTGAAATGAATAGTTGCTGTTAAATTGAAGACATAAAACAATAAAACTTATTATTTACAACGGCTATTAAACTTGCATAACTTTGAGCTCTTTCTTTTTTGCACATACTTTAAAACCGTGTTAACCTTTGATCTTTGTTTAAGGTACGAGAATTTGCAGAGACAAGAATAATTAGAAAATTTTAAAAATAACAAATTGCTTTACTAATTGGAATGCTGTCTACATTGCATTTATAAAGTATCTACATTATTAACTAACAAGATGTATAAAGGATTTTAAATCTATGTTGTCGTGTTGAAAACGGGGATAAAATATGTTGGAGTAGAAGTAAGTGACGACTCACTGATTGAAAATATCTCATCTATTACTGATTTTCTTTAGAACTCTTATTTCTTACTATAATGGGTGTCCTAGAAGCCTTTCTAGCAAAGTAGAAAACAAATTCTGATTCATAACAGTAATAGATATCGAGATAATTTTACATTTTCGATAAAAACTATTATACAGTATGGAAACCACTTATGGAATAAAATTGTTTGTATCCTTATTATAGAAAGTAATCAAAAACTCTGGGACACGTTAACTTTTAAATTTAAATGTGCGCTTTTTAAACATAAGTTTAAATGTACAGGGTAATCCACGCACGTCTGGCATAGTCCATAATCCTTATTTTTAATGAAACACCCTGTATATTTTTATGTTTTTAAAATACTTTTAACAACCTGATTTCAATGAACCATATCATGTAGGGTCTATAATGAATAATACAAGGTGAAATTTTGAAATTAATAATTTATCACGTGTTATGATATTATTTTAAATTAGCTAAATACAGACAATAGACTTTTACTCTAAGTGTCAGTACACTGTATATTGGGGGAAAAATTCTGTTTGGTAACCGTGTTAATATTTTTTGTCGTGAATAGATAAAAACTGTATAGATAGTCTGCTAATTAAACTAAATCGGTAAATAATGCGGATTGTTATCAATCAGTTGACATATGCTGTTGACATTTTACATTAAAATAATAAATCCTTAATTAAAAACTAATTTCTTGTAGAAATAAAAATGAAATATTTAACTAAGGCCCATCGAATTGAGATTTTAATGATGCTCGGTTACGGGGAGAATTGTAGAAGTTAAGTTAAAGTAGTAAACTTATTTAATCAGAGGTATCCTCAGTTGTCTAATATTTCACAAGGTACTGTGTCTAAAATTTATACACAATTCAGAGAACTTAGATATGCCAAACCATTAAAAAAAATCGAACTTCATTGAAGATGAAGTGAAAGTGGGTATTTTGTTAAGTGTCGCAGAGAATCCAACGTCAAGTTCACGTCAAATTGCACGTCAAAATAATGTGAGTCACACAACTGTCCTAAGGTGTCTCTATGAAAAAAACTTCATCCATATAAATTGACTTTGTGCAGGAGCTAACAGAAGACAATCCGAATCGTAGAAAGGATTTCTGCAAAAGAATGATGGATAAAATAACCAAATGAAATAGCTCTTGGTACAATTCTTTTTCTGATGAATCAAAATTTAGATTGAACGGAGAGGTAAACTGACAAAACTGTAGATATTGGTCAGCGGAGAATCCTCATGAGGAGATGCGTGAGACACACACTCAGTATCCTCAAAAGTTGAATGTGTGGACAGCTATTATAGGAGATCATATTATTGGTCCTATATTTATAGATGATAATTTGACAGCGGAAAAATATTTAAGCATGCTAAGAGACGATGTTCTTCCTTAGTTGGCTAACTTATATCCCAATCCAATAGATCCGACCCTACCGCATGAAACTGTTAATGGTGAGAAATTACTTGAATGAAATCTTCTTCAATAAGTGGATTTGATGAAGAGGACTAGTGAGCGGCCAGCTAGGTCGCCAGATCTTAAGCCTTTGAATTTTTGTGGGGTTATCTCAAGAACAAAGTATATGTCGAAAGAAAATGTAAAAAAGTATTTTTGAAGTGTGTATATTTTAGGCAATTCCTAGCTGAGCGCTTTCGGCTTTACAAAGCCATCATCAGAGCTATGGTCAATTTTTTTAAATACCACTACAAAGGAGAGATCTCATTTCCTTATATTTAAACATCCTAAATTCTTTAACTAAAAAATCATAATTTTGAAATATAAGGAAATGCGATCTCTCCTTTGTAGTGGCATTTAAAAAAATTGACCATAGCTCTGATGATGGCTTTGTAAAGCCGAAAACGCTCAGCTAGGAATTGCCTAAAATATACACACTTCAAAAATACTTTTTTACATTTTCTTTCGACTTGTCATAAGTGTGTACAAAAAATATCAGTCTTTTGATTAACAAAGTATATGCAACACAATCAACTATTATTGAAGACTTCAAAAAGTAAGGATAACTACAGAAATACAGAATATTTAACCATAAACTTTAAACAAAGTTCCGAACGAGTTTTATAGGAGACTGTGTTATTGCCAACAACAAGGTGGAGAACATGTTAAGCATTTATTTTAATGTAATCCAATCAATTACCTCGGGTATTCTATGAATTCATTGTCTTGAAGAAAATACCTAATTTCAAAATTTCACCTTGTATTATTCATAATAGACCCTTCATGATATAGTTCGTTAAAATCAGGTTGTTAAGGAGCTTTTAAAAACATGAAAATATACAGGGTGTTTTATTTAAAATACAGATTATGCACTATGCCAGACTTGCATTGATCAAACTGTACATTTAAATTTATATCTAAAAAGCGTACATTTAAATTTAAAAGTTAAGGTATCTCAACGTTTTTTATTATTTTCTAAAATAAGGACACAAACAATTTTATTCCATAAGTGGTTTCTACACTGTATAAATTCTTCACACAAAGGTGTGAATACGCATATATTAAAAGAATTGTTAATGAATCCACATTAATTTGCAGAAAAACATGAGAAAATGTAATAGACCATCGTTTAGATATTGCAATTATCTCGGTCAAATGTTTATGTATATTAATTTGAAAACTCTCAAAATTTAAACTTTTTATGCTCTACATGAAGAATGTATAACTCTTAAATCAGGGCACCAACTTTTCTATATGGGAAACAAAAAAAAAATAGGAGAAGTTGGACTTCTTATACATAAGAGACACACTAAAAATATCCAACAACTTAAAGGTATCAACCCAAGAATAATACTCTGCATACTGAAGCTTAACAAAAAAAAACAGCCTTAAAATAATTCAAGCCTATGCACCTACATCTACACACTCGGACGAGGAAGTGGAAACCTTTTATGAAGACCTAGAAAATGCAGTAAAACTGGCGCCTACTACACACAACCTAGTAATGGGTAACTTTAATGCTAAGTTGGGATGTAAACTGGATGGGACTGAAGTTGAAATAGGTCCTTACGGATTCGGAGAAAGAAATGAAAGAGGCGAAATGTTTTTGAAATTCTTGGTACGAAATGGCCTCTTTGCAATGAATAGCTTTTTTAAAAAAGTCCCCAAAGAAAATGGACCTGGGCAAGTCCAGATGGAATCACTAAAAATGAAATTGATTGTGTCTTAACCAACAACAAAGATATGGTCCATGATGTAACAGTTCTTAATAGCTGTTCAGTGGAAAGTGATCATAGAATGATAATAGCGAAGATCGTGCTAAATTTTCAAAAACGAAGATACAAAATGATACCAAAAATCCACCCAATAGGATGGAATCCAATCGAAAACACCATGTCCTTCGAAATGGAAATTCTGAGATGTCTATAGACAACAAATATAGACATTATGGATGTCGAAACCTTAAATGATAACTTATTAAAAGCTATTAAGAACGCAGAGAAAAAGTGCAATATAAATCCTAGGAGAGATAAGGAGAAAAAAATAAGTCAGAGACAAAAAGACTTATGGAGACACGAAGAGAACTTAAAAACAAAAACGATACGAATGCAGGCGTATTACAACAACTTAATAAAGATAATAAAGCAGTAAGAAAGGACGTACAACAATATAACATAAAAGAGGTTACAGCAATTGTCGAGGAAAATAAAAGTTTAAAGGTGCTGAAGAGATGTCAAGCTGTAGGTAAGAAGGATATTGTTAAGCTCGCAGATCGAAATGGAAAAGTGGTAACAGATAAAGATAAGATAATTAAGGTAGTTGAAGAATTTTACACAGAATTCTATATAGAAAGGGGTAAGAAAGACGGCACCAAGTTGAGAAAAGTACAGAATGTGGGTTCGGAGGATATCCCCGAAATAACAATGGAAGAAGTCTCAAAGTCATTAAATCGTATGAAAAACAATAAAGGAGCAGGTGATGACCAAATCGTTATAGAGGCAGTTAAAGCAGGAGGAAAGACAGTATTGAAAGCATTGACACAATTATATAACTTATGCCTTTCAAAAGAGGTAACACCATCTCAGTGGAATAAAGCTGTTATAGTAGTCATGCACAAAAAGGAAGATATAACAGAGCTAAAGAACTATAGACCTATTAGCTTATTATCTCACGTTAATCTAAAGTAGGATTTAGAGCTGGATACAGAACAAATTTGTCTTTGTCGACTTAGAAAAAGCATTTGATATGGTCAATCAAAGTGAAATGCTCCAAGCTCTAACACAATGTAGAATAGATCACCGATACATATCCGTCATCAGATACATCTATTAGGATGCTACAGATGGTGTAAGACTTAATGAAGATACTGGCGTATTGAAAAAGGCGTTCGGTAGGGAGACAACATGTCTCCTGAATTATTTATAACTTTGCTAGAATACGCTTGTAAAACAATAGATTGGAACGAAAAGAGCATCAATGTAGATGGAAAATTTTTAAATAACCCCAAATTTGCAGATGATATCGTTCTTATTGCAGACAGCGTTGACCAGGCACAGATAATGCTCTAAGAACTCCATACTGCCACAAAAGAGTTGGTCTTAAAATAAATTTTTTAAAAACACAATTTATGACAAATTAAATCCACAACTAAAACATATCAGTAGAAGACAAAGATATTGAGCCAGTTGACTCCTATAATATAAATTAATAGTATTGGTTAGAGATTAATGAAAAATATCATCATAGTCATATATCCAAAAATAGATTAAACACAGTAAATAAATATTATATTTATAAGTAAATCTTGATAAATATTGTTTATATAATTTAAAAAATGTTTAGTACTTATTTTACCTTCTAACATCTAATAAATTTTGTTGGTCAATTTTAATAAAAAGTTTAAAAATCGTTATATAATTTTCTCCAAACTGCACAAGTTTGAGAGTTAATGCCGAAATTATCCACCATGATTAAATGACTGTCCTTTGTCGAGTCTCTTTTTACCCCTGCTTTTTTGTCATTGTGGCATATTTAATGTATAATATGCAATTAAGAACGTCTCTCCATTGTTCTAACAGACAAAGAGGAAAAGCAGCAAAGATAAACTTTAAAGACAATGGCTTTTGTCACCAGGATGTGTTAGTTGAAAATTCGCTAACAACAGTACCAAGAGTTAGAAAAAAACTATGCCTTAGTCATTAGTTTCGTAAAGTAAGTGGTGTAAGATATATTGCAGATGAATTTCTTACGGGCTGGGTTAAATTTTTTACTCACAAAAGAGGGTGTAACGAATAAAATTAGAAAGGCTATCAACAATTATAAGTAAATCAATTTGTTCTAATTGATTGAACTTTTATCACGACTGCTTCAAGATTACTGATTTTTGGAAAGTCTTTTAGTTTTGAAAAGTTTTGTAGTATTCAGCGAATTGCTGACTAGGGTTGCAACACCACCGCTAACTTGATTGAAGGCTGTTCGGTCTTTGCGAAAAAATTAGATTTTTTTGGTTATATGGCTTTTAAGGGTTAAGGTTTATCTCTTGTAGAACTATTATATCCGTGGAATGTTTATTGATAATTATCTCATGATGAGTTTAAGAGAGGCCCATATCCAGAAGTGGACGTGATAAATAAAGGCTGGATGATGATGATGATAAATCGAGCTGACTGTTACTAAAGAATAAAAATATAGTAACAGAAATTAGAATTGGGTTACATCAGTTTTGGTATCTGAATTTACTTTATCGCTGATATAATTGTGGATTTTTTTGTTAACCCATTAGTGCTCAGCGCTAAAAAAGTTTGAAAGTTTTGAAATTTTTTTTATAGATTTTATTACAAATAGTGTTACATATTTACTAAAAAAATACATAAAAATCAAGGTCTGTCAAAAGGTTGTCAAAATGAATGGCAACTTTGGTTGCCACTGAGCGCTTACGGTTTGGTAACAACCAAAAATTTTCTATGTAATAAAAATATATTAAAAACTAATCGTGCTTTAACAAAACTAGATATACATATTATGAAAATTATTTATTGAAAGTTTCAAAGCAAGTCACATGTAGGGGTACATTACATTTATTACACAAGTATGTTATTCTTTCGCGATAATGTGATTTTTCTTGTCCGTTCTTAGAACTTCTAAAACAGCGGAAGTAGAAAACGATGTATGCGGCCCGGGTTTAGTTGGAGAACATCCATATTTTGTAAGAAGCTGTAATACTACTTGTCTTCTAAATTGTAAGCATGGTAATTCGTGACCTAGAAGCCTATACAGAGTGGCCCAAAAGTCTGGAAACGGCTAATACGGAGATTCCATATTTGGTATTTGCAATGTTGCCAGATTTTCAGTTTCTCTTATATTACTAGTAACTTTGGTTTTTCAAATGCATCACCCTGTATATTCAGTCATTATTGATGTCTCCTATTAAATACGAGTTCAACCATATGTAACACTTATGATTTTATGTAGTCTGGAAGGTCTTAAATACATAAAACAGAAGTCTGGCAACGCCTAAATTGTTTCAATATATTTTTTAATACTAACTATTTTCAAATACATTAAAACGTAACAATTAATAGTTTAGAATATTTTTTAACATAATAGTTACGTTATTAAGTGTTCAAAATGTGCTTCATTTATGAGTTGACAGCATTCTAATCGATGGTAGAATGCGTCTACCACATTTCTGCATGATTGTCTAGAAATTATTCGAGATTCATCGATAATTCATTGCCTTAGCTATGCAAGACTTGCTGGTTAAGTTTTGTAAACTGAATTTTTCAAGTCTCTCTCTCTCTCTCTCTCTCTCTCTCTTCAATCCTGACCCCCAGGGGGAGTGTGTAGTGGTCGACGTGATGTCGTGTATTGTCCGTCTCCAGAGATCTCTGTCACTGGTCATTTCTTTTAATTCATGCATAGGTCTTTGGCATATTCCTGTAATTTGATCTATCCATCTTGTTGGGGATCTTCCTCGTGATCTTCGGCCTTCTACCTTTCCTTGTATTATGAGTCTTTCCATGTTTTCTGTGTTTGCTCTCATAACATGCCCAAAATATTTTAATTGTTGAAGATGGACTTTACTAGCGAGTCGTTGGCTAACTAGTATTACTAACTAACTTTCAAGTATCTCTAATAAAAATAATCTTTAGGAATGAGATCGAGTGAACGTGCAGGCCATTTAATTCTACCTTGTCTACCAATTTATCGTCCGGGAAATATTACATCTAAATAACGCCGAACATTTACACCAACTATCTGACGTTAAATTTCTCTTGATAAAAAATGGCCCAATTAAATAAGTACCTACTATAACTGACCATACATTTAATTTTTGTGGTCTTTGAGTATGGTTTTCACGCATTCAGTGTGAATTTCACACGAGTTCAGCTATTCAATACGAGTTCAACCATATGTTCACTTGATTTTATGTAGTCTGAAAGATCTTAAATACATAAAACAGTGCAAAATATGTAGATTTTAATAAAATTTAAATATTTAAATGGAGAATGCTGTGATTTTGACATTTGTTCACCATTTAAATTATAAACTAAAATTGACAGTAGTTGTGGTTCAACAAGTTCTGCAATTTAAATTGCTTCTCTAAAATGTCGTTCTTTAAACTGTTCTCCTATTCATAAGACGACGGTACAAAAAACTGTAAGGCGATTTGAGGAATCTGGAGAAGTAAAAGATAGATACCGATCAGGTTAATCGAAACGAGTTATCAATGACAAAAAAAACTTCAGATATAAGCAACGTTTGTTGAAGATCCACATACATCCCCAGGCAGGGTTGCACAAGTACATGATGTAGGTCATTCTTCAGTCTTACGTTTATTACGTAAAAATAAATTTAAATCATACAAAATTAACTTATTGCAAGAATAGGTGAAGATGACTTTGGTCGTAGATTAGAGTTTACTGAGGTAATGATGGATAAAATTGTAAATTATTAAAATTTCGTTAACAGAATATGTTTTTCCGATGAAGCAACTTTTACACTGTGTGGAAGTGTAAATCGACACAATTTAAGGTACTGGTGTGACGTAAATTCACACTGAAGACTGAATGCGTGAAAACCATACTCAAAGACCACAAAAATTAAATGTATGGTCAGATATAGTAGTTACTTATTCAATTGGGTCATTTTTTTGTCGAAAGAAATTTAACGTCAGATAGTTGGTGTAAATGTTCGGCGATATTTAGATGTGATATTTCCTGGACGATAAATTGGTAGACAAGGTAGAATTAAATGGCCTCCACGTTCACCCGATTTCAATCCTAAAGATTATTGTTATTAGGGATACTTGAAAAATTCAGTTAACAAAACTTAACCAGCAAGTCTTGCAGAGCTAAGGCAACGAATTATCAATGAATCTTGAATAATTTCTATACAATCATAGAGAAATGTGGTAGACGCCTTCTACCATCGATTAGGGTGCTGTCAACTCACAAATTTGAGCATATTTTGAACACTTAATAACGTAAGTACTATGTTAAAAAATGTTCTAACTATTAATTGTTACGTTTTAATGTATTTAAAAATGGATAGTATTAAAAAATTTATTGAAACAATTTAGGCGTTGCCAGACTTCGGTTTTATGTATTTATGACCTTCCAGATTACATAAAATCATAATTGTTACATATGGTTGAACTCGTATTGAATAGGAGATTCCAATAATGACTGAATATACAGGGTGATGTATTTGAAAAACCAAAGTTACTAATAATATAAGAAAAACGGCAAATCTGGCAACATTGCAAATACCTAATATCGAATCTCCGTATAGTACATAGGCGTACCTCAAATTTTGTACAATTATGATAAGCATTTTACGAGATAATTAGCCGTTTCCAGACTTTTAGGCCACTCTGTATAAAAGCCAACCTTGAACACAACATTCATCCACAGACCAAGCATAGAGTGACCACCACCATTTTTTAATACGAATTTAGGTTAACACCTCGCATATTAGAATTATAGTGGGAAATGGCATCAGGCATTTTAATCATCATCTTCTTTTTTTCACGTTTACTAAATCGCTGAACATTTTTAAACGGCACTTCTGTGTGGCAGTTCGATAATACTGTTACAACAGCATTGTCATTCCATCTAATGGCTGTTAGGTTTCCATTAGATGTGGAATGTGTCGTTCCTCTATCACATTTCTTGAAAGATTCTTTCGGAGGTAAATTCATCCACTTTGCAATTCTATTTTCTCGCAATGTTCCAGTTCCTCCCAAGTCTCGTTTAGGCAGTTCTTCGTGTAAGAACACAGAAGTGAATAAATTTTCAAACTATAATTTAGTCCCGCTAGGAACGCAGTAAGTCCTCCGTGTCCGAGTCCAGTATCAGGAAGCTTTGTATGTGCACCGCTGTATGGTTCATCATTAGACACAAATCCATTAGAGCTTGCTAAAACCCAAAACGAATAGGTTTGCCCCGTATAAATTGTTTTGTAGGATAACGTCCATAATACGGGACTCTGCTCTTATCTATAGCAACTCAATTTCCAACTGGTACTTGATTGAATGTATTATTTAGATAATCAAACAGAGGACGGACCTTGTAAAACCTGTCAATGTTTATCTTCGAGTTATCATTTAGATGGAGATACCGTAATATATCCTCAAATCGACGTCTTCGCATTGGTTCTACAACTATAGCTAGCTTGCAGTCAGGTTCATTTTGCCAATACATCCGCTTACTCGTATATTCCCAAGAAGATAGAAATTTCATCACAACTTACATTTAAACTATGCATTTCCTTTTGTCCGGCATAAAGATTAGTTTGTGTAATGATATGTTTAATTTGAGTATCAGTAAAAAGGCATTTGAAAGCTTGAAGTGGAGAATTTACTGAGTTTTTCAAAAATCTATAGTCGATGGTCCAGAGGGTATAGTAACGGCAGGTAAATTCCAACTATTTTCTTTATTTTGAGAGCAAACACTATTTGAAAATGCAAGTACTTTTCGCTTTTTATTTCCAATAGGTTTTTGAAGTACCTGGTTGCGGCAAATCAATATTTTTCTCATCCAAACAGATATTTACTGTACTGTTTGGGTGATTCTCAACAATATCCTCATCCAACTCAACAATCGCTTCGGATCTGAGGATTCTACCTGGTAAATGATTTGGATTTCCTTCAGTTTCGTCATCTGATAAATCTGAATCTTCGTCAGTATCAGCTTCAGCAGATTCTATAGGAGAAACTATTCGTAGAGACCTGATTCTTCTAAAAAAACTTGATCCATAATTTTCTTTACAAGCTTTTATAATTTCATCTACGCTAAACGTATTATCTTCAGACCTAAAAGAAAAAAATAAATCAGTCTAGTGCTCAGTGGTAACTAAAGTTGCCACGTGAATTTAGGGTACCATAGTTATGTTATAATATAATTAACAGTTAATTTTCTTAGATCAGTATATATAATTAACCTTTGGTTTAAAAAGAATTGAGTATGAACACAAAATATTATAAATTAACTAAAAGAAGGTCGAGAGTTAAAGTGGTAAACTTGTTTGCATCTTTTTTTGAATCCCAAAATAATGGTCTTGGCAAAATTCAGCTTGTTAATATGATTTTTAGGGCTCACATCTCTGACGACGGGACTAATACATTACTATTATTTATCAATTTTTAATCCGACAATATATGCTTCTACTTTATTAAATTTATGACATTATATGCCATGGATTATTTTTCTAATACGTCATTGTCAATTTTGTTAATAAATTTGTCCTAGCTTTGGTTATCAGTTTTTCTTGTTACTTATTCCCCGATTGAATTTTTTCCTTATTTCGTGCTTTTTATTGGTGATATGTTTGGCTGTCATTTTATTTGTTTTCTTCTTCTTCTTCTTCTTAGCCTTCTGTCGTCCATGTTTAGACATAGGCCTTTCCCAACTCCTTCCATCGGTCTCTATCCTGAGCAACATACTTCCAATTTGTTCCGGCTATTCTTCTAATGTCATCAACCCATCTCATCTGTGGTCTTCCTCTTGGTCGTTTACTTTCGTAAGGTCTCCAATGTTGTATTGTAGTATTCCAACGTTGGTCTTTCTGTCTAGCAGTGTGGCCCGCGAAGCTCCATTTAAGTTTTGCAATTTTTATTGTTATGTCCTCGACTTTTGTTTTGGATCTTACCCAGTCGTTCGTCCGTTCCTCCATTCCATTTTATTTGTATCTCTGCTCAATTGCTAATGTTTTTGTAGTTTAACGTTTAAATTATAAACCCTGACAATATTCGTATATAGGATCTTCTTTTATAATATTAGAAAAGCTTAATTAACTTTACATTATTTACTTATTTTTTATACACCAACTGCTGTTGGCTTTCATAAAAAATCCTTAGAAGTCCCAAGTTTTAATTGAATTCACAAAATTAATTTAAGGAAAGGGGTGAAGAATTATGTTTTGAATTAAAATATTTAACGGTATGATAATTTTTATGAAAGCTAATTTGGTAAATCCACATTGTCGAGATTTTCAAATACTATAATAAAGATAACATCATGGCCGTTGTGGGAGAACAGATCTTGAAGGGTTTATGACACCGACATGGTAGCGTCTTGAGGATTTAGGATTGTATCTGTGCTGTCAGTTTTTTTTACTCTGGATTTAAAGCATTAGTCGAACCAAATCATAGAGAGTTCTATTACTTTTTTCTGTCACAACGAATAATATAAATATAATTTTGAAACATTAGAGAATAAAGGTCTATAATGGACTATATTTTCATATATAAAGTTACAACCTTCTCAGGTCTTGGATAATTTAAGAGTACTGCCATCAGCAGAAATAGAAAGCGATCATAAATTGGTACTGTGCAAAATCCGAAAGAAAAAACACACACACATATAAATACATAATCACCGTAGCAATGGCGCCACAGTGGTAGATATTTCCCAGTTTATAATAATTGTTTGTCGGTTGGTGTGAGTGTCAAAACTTTTTCGGACAAGTTGATAAATTCCAAAATTTGAAAATAAAACGAATTAAAAAAAAAAACGTCTGTGTTACGTTGAAGTTCTATAATCAGTCTTTGATATATACTAATGAGTTTTCTTCCAATTGACTACTTTTAGACAAAACCTCTTTTGTTGTGCAAAGCAAGCGTGTTTACAATGTGGGCCTTCCTCTGTTTTTATTATAGGCTAGTGGCCCATATTTAGAACAATGTAAAACATACTTAAATTGTTTCAGGATATCAAAAAAAACAGCTAAAAGATAATAAAAAATAAAAAGATGGGATGAGAGAGATGTGGAACGTGCCATTATAGCTGTCAGGCAGCACGAAATGGATACGCTGAAAGCAGCAAATATGTGTAATGTCCCACGTTCTAAGTTGCAACCTTCTATAAGAAAACTTGAACTAAAGCCAATTGAAGCTGCCCAAATAAATTAAGCGAGTAAAGCTGTCTTAGGGAATGATCTTGAGGACCAATTAGTTCGTCATATTTTGGAAATGGAAGCTTAATGTCATGGATTAACTAAAAAAGATCTTAGGAGGATAGCGTATGTCTTAGCTTCCAGGAACAATATCAAACATCTGTTTGGAGCTAATACGGCAGGCAAAGCCTGGCTGGGGCTTCTCCTGCAACGCCATTAAGAGCTATCAGTATGACGACCAACAGGAATATCATATTCACGAGCAAAAGGATTTAACAAAGAAAATATTGCATCCTTCTTCAATGTTCTGGATAAAGAATATGACAAACGGTTTGACCCACCTGAATGTATCTTCAATGTGGACGAGATAGGTCTTACGGTTGTACAAGACAAGATTGCACAGGTAGTAGGCCAAAAAGGAAAACGACAAACTGCATCTTTAACTTCTGTTGAAAGGAGCTCTCTGACAACCGTCGTTATATCGATGAGCGCTGCTGGCCAATTCATTCCACCAATGATGATATTCCCACGTTAAAATATTAACCAGCAACTGATGAAAGGAGCTCCTTCAGGTTCCATTATGGCAGTACATCCCAGGGGATGTATACAAAGCAATATTTTCACAAGATTGTTTCAACATTTTATTGACACAGTGAAACTCACATAAAAATCACCAGTCCTGCTTATTGTGGATGGTTATTACAGTAATAAAATAGAAGTCATAGATTTAATCATGTCACTATAATTGCCTTGTCTCCCCATTGCAACAACAAACTCCAGCCATTGGACAAAACTTACATGAATGTTCTTAAGGCTTACTACAGCGAAGAGATCAGGGTCTGGTTGCGCCACAATAATCGTCCACTTAGTGCATTTGATGTGTTAGAGCTCTTTGGCTGAACTTATTTGGAATGCCAAACTGGAGAGATTGTTGTTAATGGATTTAGAGTTGCAGGAATTTATCCCTTGAATAAAAACATATTTTTGAAGCTGAAATTAAAGCAGAAAATACTTCGACAGCCGCACCTGATGATGCGAGTGATGAAGATGATAAGGTAATCGTCCTTCCAACCGCTGATGTCAATTTAAATGAACCTACAAATTCTGACGATAACTCTATCAATTCTGAGAGCACACCAGATTGTCGTTCCGGTCACAATAATTTATTATCTAATTCTCCCAATCTTCGATCTGGGCCTAATAAACAGCTTGAAACTATTCCTAAAACTAATACACAGCTGCACTGCTAATAGAGCAGTGCTGCTCTATGGGGTTGAATCATGGACACTAACCGAGGAATCCATGGGAAAACTAGAGGCGTTTGAGATCTGTTATCATAGACGGATACTGAAGATCTCCTGGGTGGACCGAGTAACAAACATTGAGGTTCTACGTAGTATGGATAAAACATGTGAAATTATATCCACAGTGAAACAGCTTAAGCTAGAATATCTTGGACATATAATGCGAAACGACCATAGTTATAACCTGCTGCAACTTATATTACAGGGAGAGGTCTACGGAAAGAGGGGGACCAGGAGGAAGAAGAATGTCTGTGCTCCAGAACTTACGAAAATGGTTTTCCTTGACCATTTCAGGACTATTTCGAGCTGCGGTCAATAAAGTTAGAATTGCCATGCTACTAGCCAACATCCGTAACGGATAGGCACCACAAAAAGAAGAAGAATACACAGCTTGATGCTATTTCTTCAATTAGTTCACAACTTGTAGCTATTCCTACAACGAGCTTTTACAGAAAGTCTGCCACGCCTACAGGATGAGTCGACTAGATACCCATTCTAAAATGGAATAACAGAAAGAATCAGTAATAATATATCAAAGAAACGGATTGAGTCAATGAAAGCTGGATAAAGATAAATATACAATTAAATATACGGAAGTTCTCGGCGAAAGGAATTTAAAAAAAATTCCCAAGGCGAAGAACTCAAGTTTCTTTCAACTCAACGTAATAGGGTAATATGTATTATTTATAATTACATCTTGATCATGGATTCCTATTTGGAGATAAAAATGTAGTTAAAGGAAAAACATCGACTTCTAGATTTCCAATTGAAATATTTCGATTCAATTCAACTTACAAACATATTTTACATATGTATATTTTTCTTTTATTATTATCCTTCATACTTGAAATTTTTTTAATTCAACCCACTACGACCTGTACCCGCTGAAACAACTCACCCTTTTGAAAGTGTAATTTCGAGACAACAAAGTTTGCATAAGGGGGAGATGAAATGAGGGTGGGGAGGGGACACAAATGGTGGTTTTGCTTATTCATGAGAAATGCTTTTAAAATGAAAATACAGCTCAAAATGGAATAAAAAACAAGCTCAACTTTAATAAGTTTACTTATAACTTGTTTCGTAATATTCAAAGAAATAAAAGTTTATATCTCCGAGGTCAGGTTTTAGATATACTTATATTGGATATAAGAACTTTTAGAATTTATTTCAAATATTAAAGAAGACGCTGTTCGAATTGTATATATTTTAAAATGGCTATATAAAAGAGAAAAATATTTTTAAATCTTTATACTAAAAGTTTTTAAATAAAATTAAAGAACTTATTTTACTTTCAACTGAAGTAATACTAAAATAAATATCGTTGTACATCACAAGTTCAATGACTTCATAAATAACTGGTAAAAATATGATATCAAAAAATGGAAAACGACTTTCCATCTCAATCAAAAACGTGTTTAAATACTTACAAGAATCATGGTTAATAGACGAAACAAGCTCTTCCACAATTGACAGGTTGGTTTTTGTTCTGCCCAAGATACGCGTAAGATAGACACATTTCAAAGGCTTCGATCTTACTTCCATTGATTTTTTTCAGTCCATATTTCAGTTGTGAATGTATCAATGGTAAAAATAAGGACATTGACCAACTAGAGCTTAGTATATCTTGTTATTGTTTGGTCTTTTCATATTTTAATTAATTAAGCTGTTGTGGTTCGGATCATTGCTTGATTTCTACGTAGAACATAACCTAACCTAAATAATATACACGTATATGGCCAATCACAAGAAGCGCTGCGAAGGGCCGATCGAGAGAAGCGCCATGATCTACTATATAAGTAACCGCTTCGACCGGGAGAGTCAGTTAACTCCATTGAGAAAAAAGCAGATGTAATGAGGAATTATCTTTCTCTCTTTCTCGAGAGACAGTGTACAATAATTTACCGCCCATACGAAGACATCGACTACATAGAAGAAGTCGAACAGCAAAGAGAAAGACCTGAGGACCCAAACGAAATTATCCCTTCAACATCACCAGAAGATATAAACGAACTACTCCAAGATAGTTCACTGGAGAAAGCCCCTGAACAAGATCAACAGAGCTCTGAAATATTTAGTGGCGAGAGCTATGGTATTTCTAACGAACATTATCAATGCGATGCTTAGATACAGTTAATTCACAAATCGATGAAAGGAAGTCCTTATCATCATGATATCAAAGCCAGGAAAAGATAGTACATATCGGCACAATTACAGGCCAGCAATTAGCAAGATTGTGGAGAGAGTAATCCCAGAGGCACAGTTCAGATTTAAATCAGAGCACTCCAGCGAGCTACAAGTACCCAGATTAACAGAGTCCATAGCAGCTGTATTCAACGATAGACAGTACACATTAGCAGCCTTGCTAGACATAAGGAAAGCTTTTGACCAAGTCTGGCTTAAAAGGCTAATTTTCAAAATAAGAGGAACCAGATACAGTGAGACAATGACGAAACTAATATCTTCGTGCTTAAGCAACCAAAGCTTTAGAATTCGCATGGGACAAGTCCTGTCCGAGCTCGGAAACCCAGAGGCTCGAACTCTGCTAAGCTTTGGGCCGATGACACGGGAACAGTGGCGAAACTTCGAAATATTGATATAGCAATAAACAACCTGCAAACAGCGTTAGCCGACATCGAATATTGTATTTTGTGAATAATGTGTTTTGCCTTGCAATTCTTAGAAGGCACAGATTAAAGCAAAAATCTGAATTTGGTTTCGAAAATTAGTTTACGGATTTAATATCAGATGTCGCTATTTGCGTCCATTCTAAGCCATCTTAGAGTTGCTTCTTAAGACAAAAGAGATTTATTTTCACGTTTAGAGTGGCTGTGAATTGCTGTTCTGAAGAGCCCTTTTAGGGCAAAATACGTATAAGCGGATACATAGACGCATTATTACTAGAAATCAAAACTTAACTGTCTTTTCCTTTTACAAAAAAGTTTATTACATAAAACATTTAAAATAAACGGGTAACACAACAAGAAAATTCGTACTATTAGAAAGTTTTTCTGTCTTCTATATTTAATACAGTTTTTATTTTATTACCTACTTAAGTAGATTGGATCATTGTACTTTTTCTATGTAGATCATTAACACTAAAAAGGAATTTCTTCTCCCGAATTTATTTTTTGTTAGTTTTAGTAGAATTGATGTAAATGAATATTAATAAAAAATAATAAAGCAATGTGAAGCTTGTATTTACATTTGGATGATTATAAAAATACGTTGATAAATTGGTCACATTTGCAACATTATCCCACAAAAACGTTTTAAATAGCAGTGAGTACTAAAAAACCGTTGAATAATAATTTAAACTTCCATTGGGAATCATTTGAACAGTGTAAAATCATAATTTATATTACGACACAGCATTATGAATTTATTTGCAATTAATTTCTGGAAAAACTAATTAACAAGTGTCAAAAGCAGAATGATGAACTTTTAGAACGAAACAATCGTTAATTACTGAATAAAGAGTATACAATTTTAAAAAAGAAAAACAGTCTTTAATACGCCACGATTTGATTATAATTTTAATTTAAAAATCAGCTCTATAAGGCGAACAAATAATCCCAAACGTGGATTTATTATTAAAACATTGTCAAAAATAAAACTATATGGTATGGTACACACGGTACTTACGTTAGCTATATATATGCCACAATTAATTTGTTTGAATTTACCTCGATCAGTCTCTAAAAAAATCATCGATTTCACGTAAAAATCTAATACAGGCTTTTAAAGGTTCTAAAAGATTTAGTAGGGATAGATGATGACACATTTTTAAAGACTTACAGCTAAGTTAAAACGCCTGGTTACGGTACGTTGATGACACCTTTGTCATTTGGCCCCATGGTAAAGATATGTGTCTTTACATTTCTTTCTCTCCCACCTGAATGGAATACATCTCAGAATTAAATTTACGATGGAAGTTGAGTCTGAAGCGTCTTTGCCATTCCTTGATGTTCTTACTCAGAAAAACCCACCTCACAGTTTTTCCTATTCCTAACCAAACACATATATAAAATAAATTTTATCTTATTTGAACTTGCAGTAATGGAATATTTAAAATTCGTTATAATATATACATATACATATACATATACATATACATATACATATACATATACATATACATATACATATACATATACATATACATATACATATACATATACATATACATATACATATACATATACATATATACAGTGTAGGTAAAATTTTAAGGTCGGTATGGTAAAATTTAACAGGATATCTAACGCAGATATAAAATCATATTTTCAACGAATTAGACAAAGATAACAATCATATTTCCCCTTCGTCTCCCCTCCTAAAATCCTTTTAACACTCATTGGCCATTGCCCATTAGTGAGACGATTAGTTCCGATCAGATATTCTCTGGTTCCGATCCTAATATACCTAAAAAACTAGAGGTGGGTCTTCTCGTTTTTTTAATTTTTATCGGAACCGTTTTTCGTAAACTGTAACTAGTTGATTGTTTACCAGTATTCAAATTAGCGAGTACACAAACATATTAGCTATTATCGTTTATGTGTATAAGTATTGAAATAAAAGAACCTAACGAAGGATATATTTATTGTAACTTGAAAAATAAATTAAATAATACAAATGGTACTTAAATAGTTACATTTACATTACACATTATTAAATCGCGAATCGTCTAAATTGACATTTAAAAACATAAGTTTTTCCACTTTTCTTGTTAATCGCGTTCTTCTTTTATTTAAAATTATACCAGATGTTAAACATGTGTTCACAAGGAAAAGATTTTGTTACAATACTACAACATTTTATGAATATAGTGGTTAAGTTACGATATACATGGCGATGGTTTTTTCACCACGGTAATGGACAGTTCCAATCTCCGTTCGAAATTGTTTGTGGGTAATATATCATCAGACAATTACATGTCGACTTCTTTTATACCTCTCGATACAGGTGTATGTTTAGATGAGTCATGTCCAATTAATTCATCAAAAATACACCATGGACTTAAGTCATCTTTATCAGTTTCTTTTTCTTGGACTGATTGATTTTCAAGATTAACTAAACTTTTCGTTTCATCCATTTTCCATAGTTAAAGAACCAGCTTTTAAAAAGTTTGCAGGGTGGATTCCTGGATATAAACCGCCAACAAGAAAAACTTTGTCAGGTTCATTACTTCAGGAATGTTATGTCAAAAGTGAGCAAATTATTAGATCGCAAGTTGTTAAAGAAGTAGAAAATATCTGTATTACTACTGACCTCTGGACATCTGGAGTAACTGAGAGTTACTTCGCATTAACAGGACAATATTTAACCGAAAATTTAGTATTCAAAACTTTTTTATTAGGCTGCTGCCATTTTTCTGGAAACCATAATCCAGAAAACAGCGATTACTGAAATTATTAATCAGTCGGGTCTAAAACGAAAAGTAAATTTTGCAGTAACTGATAATTCCTAAAATATGGTCAAAGCTATTAAATATGTTTTGTTTTATGATGATTGTGATTTATGATGATGATTAAATTTATTGGTGGGGGACGCACTTAAATGCTGTCGTGTACAAATAGATAAAATAAAAAGTCCTTTTTTCGACAATTCTGCAAAAAAACACATTTCAAAAAAGTACCTTATCTTCAGAAAGGCTGTTAAAGTATTAATTACAACAGAACACAGTTCCCAAACGGCCAATCCAAGACGTGGAAACTAGGAAGAACTTCACCTATTACATGTTAAAAAGAATGACCGAGTTAGAAGAGGCAACCCGTTCCACATTGGTATTAAATAATACAGACTTAGACTTAAACCTAATCTAAATAAAGAACACTGGATTATTTGTTCTCAACTTTCCCAAATTTTACGGCCGTTTAAAGAAATAACAAGTACAATGAGTGACCAAAAATACTTGAATGCTAGTTCAGTGATTGTTATGGTACGCTGCCTGCAAGAATCTTGCAATAAAATTTTAGCAAACGGCATACTTACATCCATAGTATATGACATAGTACAATTACTAATATCGGGTTTAGCAAAAAGATTTAGAGGGATAGAACAGAGTGGCACATTGTCATTATGTACATTTATGGATTCACGATTTAAAGTGCAGAACAAAACAAAAAGTTAAGAAGCTGGTTACTTCTATAATTAACGAACAAGAAGATTGTACTATTGAAAATCAACCAGTACAAGAAAAAGAAACCAATAAATATGACTTAAGTCCATGGTGTATTTTTGATCAATTAATTGGAGATGACTCATCTACACGTACACCTGCATGGAGAGTCCATTACAACGGTGGAAAAACCATCGCCATGTATATCCTAACTTAACCACTATATTCATAAAGTATTGTAAATGTGAACACATGTTCAAAATCTGGTTTAATTTTAAATAAAAAAGAATACGGTTAACAAGAAGTAAAGTAGAAAAACTTATGTTTTTATGTCAATTTAGACTATTCGCGATTTAATAATAACGTGTAATGTAAATGTAAGTCCGATTTACTATTTGTATTGTTTAGTTTAGAACAGAATATTTAAAACAGAATATTTAAAAATTGGAGGAAATACCACAGATCTGAGGCTTGAAAACGCAGTCATAAAAGGCTGCAACCAGTATAAATATCTAGGAAGCATCATATCAGCAGATGGCAGAGTTAAGATAGATGTACAAAACCGAATAACCCAAGGGAAAAAATGCATCCGAATACTGAATTCATTACTGTGGTCTAATAAAATAAAGATGCATACCAAACTTCGCGTATACAGAGCAATTGTAGAACCAATTACCACATATGGTGCCGAATGTTGGACGATGACAAAGAATGAACGAGATAAAGTAGACGTTGTGGAAATGGATTATCTTAGAAGGTCATGTCGAGTATCGAGAATGGAAAGAATCAGGAATGAGGAAATACGAAACCGTACAGGAATTAGAGATACTCTTTCAGATAGAATACAAGAAAGGCAATTACAATGGTATGGTCACGTGATGAGAATGGAGGAGGAGCGGTGGCCAAAGAAAGCCTTAATGTATGTTCCGCCAGAAAGAAGGAAAAGGGGAAGACCACCAAATTCCTGGAGAAGAGAAATTACAAAAACAATGCAATCTAGAGGCTTAGAAGAGGGAGATTGGGGAGATAGGAAAAGATGGAGGCTGAAATGCGAGAAGCGGCAATCGCCGTAGGACCCCCGTTATATGATGATGATGATTGTTTAGTTTATTTTTCAAGTTATAATAAATATATCATTAGGTAGTTTCTTTCACTTCAAAAGATATACACATAAACGATAATAGCCGTTATGTTTATTTATGTAGGTACTATCTTACTTGAAACTACTTTTAAACAATCATAGTTACTTGTTTATGAAAATTAAAATTTTTAAATGCTTTTTAGCATTCAAAAAAATTTAAATTTTTTTGGAATCCTGAGAAAACTAACAAATATTTTTGAAAAATTTAAATGCAGAATGAAAGATTACATTATTACCGAGGGCCGAAGGTCCCTTAGAATAAACAAAAAGTTTTTTAATGAGATATTTGAAATTAAAAATCACACTAAATTTTGTTTTTTTTTTTTCATCCCTATAACTTATTAAAATAAACATTATAGAAGTTTTCAGGGACTTTCAGCTCTCGGTAATAATGTATTGTTTCATTCTGCGTTTAATTTTTTCAAAAATATTTATTAGTTTTTTCAGGATTCGAAAAAAATGAATGCATTTAAAAAACTTTGGCCCGAAATTTTGCTCCTACGCTGTTAACGATAAACTAGCACGACCCACCTCTACTTCTCGTTACTCGATCTTTTGACCAGACGACAATCTAGACTAGACGTTGCCAAATAAATTAGTGTATGAATATTTTTTAATTTGGCGTTATTGTATGCATGTTTAATTGTTTATTATTTCATATTGGGAAATTATTTTGATATTTAGATTTTTAGTTCGGAAATCGTACTTAAAATACGAAACATTAATAAATTTTATTTATATAAAACGATTTCCGAAATGGAAATCAAAATGTTATATTACAATTATTGTAAAGAAAACTTGTGGCATATTCCCAATAAAAAAAAACAGTAACCTGCCATTTAAATCAATTTCGCCCAAATTTGATTGTCTTGAGCATTTTATCTTCTTGATAGAACATTGTTCAAATGCAAAAAAAGACAACAGGTCAAATAAAACCAATAAGTTTGGCAACGTTGAATTTCCCCTTTTTTAATATTTCCATTCGGCGATATAAAGGGCGTACCTAATATACCTCTCTCTTTTTAAACAGCTGTTTCTCACTCCATCTCACGTAAGGTCCATACCGACCATAAAATTTTTCCTACACTGTATATATATATATATATATATATATATATATATATTCTGACTGCAGCCCCAATAAACTTTGTTGTTTGTTTAAATTGACAGTCACGAATATCCAGTATTCATTGTATATATATATATATAATATATATATATATATATATCTGTATTTTATTTCTTTTAGCTCTTCTTTTTTGTTATAACTGTTATGACAGCGTTCTTCTGTTTACTCTAAGTATTGAGTGCAAAATATCAGTTGTGAATTAAAAGGATTGTACAATTTAGATTGATTGACAAAATGATTGTGCAATATGATATTGCGCAATTTTTATAATTTGGCAGAAATAATCCATTTTAGCTGCAATCTCTCCTACTAATTAAATGCTCTAGAACGTCCAAAATGCCATGAATCGTTATTGATGATGGCGTCGAATAATATAGCTCTATCCCCTTTATTAGAGCTCTCGTTAATGCCTCTAATGACAGTAATTTCCATATCATTTGATACGCAAATATCGTCGCTATTTCCAACATGAATTTTTCCGATCCAAAAAATATTAAAAAAAAAATGTAAATACAGTTTTAACTAACTGAGAATATGTAAGTTTAAAAATTTAAAAATCACCTTAGGTCAATTTAATATTGTCGATAATTGGTGTGATACCATGTTGTTTAAACTCAAAAAATACACTGTTTAATAAAGCAGCACCTGAACACATGCCTAGACAGCGCAAGTTAAATGAACATCAAGCAGTAATAATAGCCTTGGTTGATGATGGTTAATGTGTTTAATTTGTTAAAAATAAGTTATCTGCGATAACTCTTATAATTTATTATTTTCTTAATCTTTCTTAGAGCATGGGAATAAGGTCATACAATAATTACATATGCTAGGTACGGATGGCGGTTTTTGACAAAACACCGGTTTTCGGTTATACCGGTTTTTTTTGCTTACGGTTTAACCTGGCGATTATAACCGGCCAAAAAAACCGGTTTTTGCAAAAACCGGTTTTTCGGTTTTTTTAATCAAATAAATTTTAAAAAATAAATTACTGAGCAAGAAATCGAAAATGAAAATATATAAAACAATAATTCGACCGACTATGATGTATGCTGCCGAAACCCTTAGCATGACAAAAAAACAAGAGGAAGACCTTAAAATACTAAAAAGGAAAATACTAAGAGCAATATTAGGACCAATAAAAATTAATGAAAACCAATATAGACAAACAACGAAACATGAACTACTAAACGAAATTAAAGAGGATATAGTTTGTAAAATAAAACAGCAAAGGGCAAAATGGCTAGGACATATATGGAGATCAGAACCATCTACGACAATATTCTCAATATTGGAATGGACACCAGCTGGTAAAAGAAGACGTGGAAGACCAAGATCTACATAGCTACAAAAAGTAACAAATGATCTCGACAGGGCGAGGTTACGGCAATAGAGAGAAAAAACTAGAGATAGGAAACAGTGGAGAAAAATAACAGAAAAAATTAAATAAAGAAAATGAGGACTGATCTACCTCGTAAAATAGATCTAGAGAGCTTAAGCGGCGTAACTCCGTGTGGGGTGTTTAACTCATAATTAATTTTTTTCTGTGGAAGATTGATCTAAGTATAAATTAACATATGTAATGTTAATCATTACTCCACAGGTCCCTTAAGAAAAGGTCATAAATAATAAAAATAAAAAGGTAAATAAGAAAAAACTCAATTTATTTTTGTTATTGTATTATCTTTTGTGGATTTGTTCTATCTTACTGCCATTTATAGTTGTTATTCGTCTGGGGTCATCTGTGTTTGTCATTTTTTTTTCATATTAATATTTAGGCCTACGTATTGGGAGCTGTCTGCTAGTTCCCACATCATAATTTGCAGTTTCTCGAATGTGCTCGCTATAATCACTATGTCGTCAGCTAATCTGAGGTGGTTTAACTTGTTGCCATTAACGTTAATACCATAGGTTGACCAAGTTGTAGTTTTGAAAACGTCTTCTAGAGCTAGGTTGAAAAGCTTTTTCAATATAACGTCTCCTTGTCACACTCCTCTCTTAATGGGGATGGGATTTGTATTTTCGTCTAGTTGTACTATCATAGTTGCATTTTTATATATATTATGTATTAGTTGCCTATATCTCGAATATATTCTACAATTATTAATAGCTTTGTTCTATGGCTACATCTCGATACTACAAACGCCTTTTCATAGTTGACGAAGGCAAGAAATACGGGTAGTTGGTATTCATTTGCCTTCTCTATCAATGTTGTCATTGTCAGCAGATAGTCTGATGTACTATATTTTTTCCAAAGCCAGCCTATTTAACCGGTTGGTAATTGTCCATTTTGTAGGTCAACCGGTTGTTAATAATTCTCATAAATAGTTTGTGTACTTGACTGAGTAGTGACATTGGTCTATATTTCTGTAGATCACATTTGTCCCCTTTTTTGTGTAGGAGTATTACTAGACTCTCGTTCCAGTCTTTAGGAATCTTGCTATTATGGAGACATCTATTAAATAGCTCTGTTAGTACAAGGATTGTTAATGTCTTGCTTGTTTTCAAGAGCTCGTCAATTATACCGTCGTCCTGCAGCTTTATTATTTTTTAGCTCTTTGAAAGCTCTTTCTATTTCGAATCTCATATTTGGCAGTACTTCTGATCCCACGTTTTTTATTTTTCTTTTGACGTTCTCCTTTGTTGTTTCATTAGGCTGGCTTTGCAAGCGGTACAAGAATGTGTAGAAGTCTTCTACAATATTTGTTATTTTATATATCTCCTTCTCTTCCTTATTGTTGGCATATTTAATTTTGATGATTTTTTGAACTCCCAGTGCGGGTATTAGACATTGTAAGCATCTGTTGTTTTCAATGACTCGTTCTATTAAGTTCTCGTTCCATTTTTGTATGTCGCTTTTTAGTCCTTTTCTAATTGTTTTATTAAGTTCTTTGTATTCTTGGGAATTGCATTTGTTTTGCGCTAGCAGTTATCTTCTTTCTTCCTCTTTATTTATGTTTTTATTAATCGTGGCGCTAGTTCTGTGACGCTCGCCTCAGCATTTCACTATTGAGAAAAAAGTAAAATACAATGCAACTCTAGAAGCTTCGCTTCAAAAAACTTTAAAGTTATTTTATTGCGTTACAAATAAAAAGTGGTTCGTGTTTATTGTTTAGCACTGTAATTTAAATATGAGCAAAATAGAAGAGATTTAGAAAAAGTGATCACCGGTATTTTTGGTATTATCTCCCTTTATGGTATTTTATGGATGAACCCGTTAATTAAACGACGCATTCAATGTGATAAGCCCCATGATTACGAAGGCCTCGATAACATTTACCACAGGCATATTGATGTTTATTTAATTCGATCCTAAATTCATATTATTTGAATAATTTACAAAACAGTAAATCGTGATGGGTATTCTATTACACATTACAATTCACGACTTTATATTCATAGTTAGTGCCTACGGTTAATATAACATTGAACGAAATTGTTTAAGCGATCTAAATGATTAATTAATTAATATTAATTAAGTAAAACCAATTATTTTCAACATTTTTATTAAATGCGAATAGATTAGAACTTTTCTACGTGTGTGCTGCAACGTTTTTAAGTGTGTAGTCTGCAACGGTCGTGGATAGCTACGATGACCTCTGCAAAACAGAGGACATCTTTTTTAAAAACTTTTATTTAAAAATTTTTTTATAAAAGGCGTATATAATTGGTATCTCTATGGGTCCTGGATAGCAATGTTGCTTACAGTATTTAATTTAGATAGATATATAGTTTATTGGTAAGACATGAATACAAAAGTCAAAGATAAAAAAATATATGTCAATATAATTAATATACACAAAAATATAAAAATAAAACAAAACATACAGTGTTTTAACTTATACTGTTGACAATCACAAGTTAAAATTGGATGTAAAATACTCCTCATATGTAAAAAAGGCATTAACTATAAGGTAACTCTTAATTTTTGCATTAAACTGATGAAAATTAAGAGTTTTATTCAAAGTTGTAGAATTTTAAGGCTAAATACCTTGAACCATTTCTGGATCTCTCAAGTCGGCCAAATTCTGGTATAAGTTTATTATTAAATCTGGTGAGATAATTGTGAAAATCTACATGCGCGTTGTATTGGCTGTTTAATGTCCAACAGACACTGCATAATGTATACAAAAGGTAAAGTTAAAATTTTAAAAGCTTTAAAGGAATTTCTACAGTCTGCTCTGTAACAGAGCCCAGAGATAATACGAACACATTTTCTTTGTTGTGTAAACACTTTATCAATATGACAAGAGTAGCCCCAGGAGAGAATAGCCTATGTCAGATGAGAATGAAATTTTTTTTTCATCTTTTTGGCACTCTATGTCGAACTAGTCTTTCCTCGTTTTATTCTCTTGTTTATTACATTCTTTTTCTGCTTTGTACATTACTTGTTTTATGTTTTCCGATTTACTCTCAGTTTGCTCTTTTATTTGTATCTTTTTTGATTCTCTTTCCATTATTTCCTCGTACATTTCTTGATCTTTCTTTGTCGCTAATCGAATTGGGTTATATATTTATTTTTTTTTATTTTGTTTTTGTTTTCTGGTATCAGTTGCTTAATTATGATGACCAGTATGTAATGATCTGAGTCAGTGTCTGGTCCTCTGTATGTTCTTATCTTCTTTATACATTGCTGTTGTATTTTTTTCAATGAGCTTCTTCTTCTTTTTCATGTGCCTTGTCCGTTCCGAACGTTGGCAATCAACATGGCTATTCTGACTGTATTTATGGCAGATCTGAATAGTTCAGCAGATAACAATCCGAACCATTGCCAAGTTTTGAAGCCACGACTGTCTTCTCCTCCCTGGACCCCTTCTGCTGTCTATTTTCCCTTGAACGATCAGCTGTAGTATTCTATATTTATTATGTCTCATAACGTGACCCAAGTATTCTAACTTTCTTTTCTTTATACTTATTCCTACCTCTCTCTCTTTACCTATCCGGCGTAATACCTCTTCGTTGGTCACGTGCTCAGTCCGGGATATACGTAATATACGTCGGTAAGCCCACATTTCGAAGGACTCTACTTTTTTCATCAATGTTGCGGTCATTGTCCAAGCCTCCATTCCATATAACAAAACCGGTAATACATAACATTTCAGAAGTTGAATTTTGAGAGGTAGGGTGAGGCTTTTAGAGGTGAAAATTTGCTTCATGCTAGTGAACGATGCTCTTGCCTTTTCTACTCTTATACGTATTTCCTTCGCTTGATCCCAATTTGAGTTAACTGTTGTTCCCAAGTAGATGTACGAATCCATGTGTTCAATTTTTTCATTGTCTAATATCAGTTGCTGTGATGGTTGTTGGGTTTTGCTTACTAACATCCATTTGGTTTTTGTGATATTTAGTCTGAGTCCGTATTGTGCACTTGTTTTTTGTATCTTACCCATTAGGCAACTCAGTTTCTCCATGCTGCTTGCTAGAATCACAGTGTCATCAGCATACCTTATGTTATTAATTATTTCTCCATTTATATTTATGCCTTCTGAGTTTTCCTCCAACGCTGTCTTAAATACTTCTTCTGAGTATATATTAAAGAGAATTGGAGACAAGATACAGCCCTGTCGTACCCCTTTCTTGATCTCAATTTTATTGGTCAATGTAGATCCTACTTTCATTTTAGCTGTTTGACCCAAATAGAGACTCGCTATTGTTCGAATGTCTCTGTAGTCGACTCCGATCTTATGGAGAACTTCAATTATCTTTTCGTGCTTTACGTTTTCGAATGCTTTTGCGTAGTCTATAAAGCATATGGTTTATAGTTTTTTTTTTGTTCATATCTCTGCAGAGCTGGATGAGTACCTGTAGACTAAAAAGTGCTTCTCTTGTCCCAAGAGAATTCCGAAACCCAAACTGCGAATCTCCAATGTTATCCTCGCATTTTTTGCTTTCGATGAGCACGTGGTCTATTTTTTTTTAGTCTTTCTCTCTAGCGGTATCCATGTTTCCTTGTGTAATTTCTTTTCTTTCGAAATATGTGCTCATTATGATCATATTTTTTTCTCTTGCGAAATCTATCAGGAATTTTCCGTTCTCGTTAGTTTCATTGTGTTTACTATAGTTTCCTATTGTCGGTCTAAATACTTCTTCTTTCTTTCGTATTTTGGCATTTGCATCGCCTAAAATAATTTTCATATCATATCTGGGTATATTTTCGATTGTTCTGTTTAATTCACTGTAGAAACATTCTTTGAAATCATTATCTTTTTTTTTTCTTTAATATTTGATATTAAATAAGATAACAAATTATACAATCCTGATTTTACCATCAACATAACCTATAATGTATATATCTTAACACTTATAAAGATTCATTATGACCCTAAAATCTAAAACGAGTTAACAATGCTACGTTTTTCTTTCCCTAAATTTTACTTTGAAATCTCCAGTTAAGTTTTTCGGCGATTTGGAGTAAAAGGCGTACATCAAACACGCATTTAAGGTTAATTTAGATAAGATCCCTTTTATGTGGGCGCGTATTTGGATCCTCTTCGTGTAACAAAATTACCATTATAAATCAATTTGCTATTTAAGTCGGACAAGTTAAATAAAAAAGATTACTAAATCTTAATAAAGTTAAAGGTGTCTGCTGCCGTGGCTCTAAGCGCAAAAAAGATGAAAAAATATTATATCCTAATATAAAAAGGTTCGCCTTGACAGTGCGTATAAATCTTTGTCTGAATATAAAAAGGAATAGGAGAAAAATGAGCTCGAAATGAAAATAAAATGAAAGCCCGATTCAAATAGACGGAAAAATATATTATCACATGAAAACTTAGGGCTACGTTCGTACGTTACAGCTTTTATAACAAATATTTGGATAAATCTGGGCGATTTTTCTGAAAACAAGAAATCGCTGAATTATTGCTTCAAATTTAACGTCAGTTACATAAATTTTGTCGGATAGAAAAAGAGCTTTTTCGGAATAAAAACATAAATATCGAAATAATACTAATAAACGATTCTCTGTTTCTTGTATAGAATCATCTAGAATATTATAGCGTATTTGCTTTGTGTATATCCATTGTAGTGCGATTTGCTAGTCAAGAAATTGAAGCGTGGAGCGGAACAATGATGTATGTTACATATTTAATATTGTTCAAAAACTAGAAAAAAACCTTCTTTAATACCCAATGTCTATATAAATTGTTGTTTATGGCATCGAAAGGCCTTTATTTAGTTCCTAAATATTTTTAGTCAATTATATATTTTCTTATACTATTTCCAAGGGAGAGCTGGCAAGGCTATATCATGGGACAGTATCAATGCGGATTTATTAGGGGAAAGTCAACAACAGATGCCATACATACGGTAAAACAAATTATGGAAAAAGCTTATGGATATAAAATAAAAATTAAACTGCTTTTTATAGACTTCTAACAAGCATTTGATTCAATAAATAGAACGAAATTACTTGCAGCTTTGAGAGAAATGAGAATACACAACAAATTAAGACGATTAATAAAAATGACAATGAGCAAAACCGTAGTAACTGTAAAAACACAAGAAGGAGACACAGAGGAATTTGTTATAAATAAAGGTGTACGTCAAGGAGATTCATTATCTGCAACTCTGTTTAATCTTGCCCTGGAATATTTAGTCAGAAAAATCAACAAAGGTACACTTAGAAGGAGAGAGGGACAAATAATGGCATATGCCGACGATATTGTGATAATAACACAGAACAGAAAAAAAATGGAAAGTATGTTAAAAGAATTGGTAGAAGAAGGGAAAGTAATGGGGTTAGTAATAAATCAAGAAAAACAAAAATAATGAGATTTGACAAAAAATATGAAAACAAAAAGATTAGACTGGGAGAATATATATTTGAAGAAGTAGAAATGGCAATGGTTCGGATTGTCATCTGCTGAACTATTCAGATCTGCCATAAATACAGTCAGAATAGCCATGTTGATTGCCAACGTTCGGAACGGACAAGGCACATGAAAAAGAAGAAGAAGCTCATTGAAAAAAATACAACAGCAATGTATAAAGAAAATAAGAACATACAGAGGACCAGAGACTGACTCAGATCATTACATACTGGTCATCATAATTAAGCAACTGATACCAGAAAACAAAAACAAAATAAAAAAAAAATAAATTTATAACCCAATTCGATTAGCGACAAAGAAAGATCAAGAAATGTACGAGGAAATAATGGAAAGAGAACCAAAAAAGATACAAATAGAAGAGCAAACTGAGAGTAAATCGGAAAACATAAAACAAGTAATGTACAAAGCAGAAAAAGAATGTAATAAACAAGAGAATAAAACGAGGAAAGACTAGTTCGACATAGAGTGCCAAAAAGAAATAGAACCAAGAAAATCATTAAGGATGGTAATGATCACGAAAGAAACAGCAGAGACAAAGAATAGATATATGGAGCAAAGACAAAAAGTAAAGAGGGTGCTGAGAGAAAAGAAGAGAAAACACATAGAAAATAAGCTAAAATAAATAGAAGAGAATCACAGAAATAAAAAAATAAACAACCTATATCAAGGTGCTAGAAATGAAACAAGAGCTTTCCAACCAAAACCCATATTCGTTAAAAACAAAGCAGGAAATAATATAAGCGGTGAAGCAGAAATAGTCGAAAGATGGAAAAAATATTTTGATGAATTACTAAATGGCAATAATAGGTCAAACCAAAGAGAATGTATGGAAGCAAAAGCAAGAATCGAACACATAGAAGATAATTCACCAACTAAAAACAAATCGAAGAAATCATAAAAAATCTGAAAAACAATAAATGCCCTGGAAGCGATAATATAACAGCAGAGATGATGATATATGGAGGAAAATTGCTAAATGATTGGATATACAAGATCATAAAGAAGATATGGATAAAAGAACGAATAGCAGAAGATTGAAAGGAAGCAATTATTTGCCCAGGAGAATATCAGTGCGGATTTATTAGTAGTATTCGTAATCAGAGATATAATACTTCCTTTTATATATAAAAGGAAGTATTCGTAATCAGAGAACTACAAGCAGAAAGCTATGAACACAACTTACCAACAATAGCGTAATTCATCAACTTATTTCATTCGAATAAAGAGAAAGGAATTAAAAGAGACCCTTAAGGAAATGGGAGTTAGCAGAAAGTTGCGTAACATTATACTTCTTACTTTAGAGAATACAGAAAACAGAGTCAAAGTAAACAATCATTCATTGGACAAATTTATAGTAAACGAAGGATTAAGGCAGGTCAATCCTTTGTAATCATTACTCTTCAATTGATGCATAGAAAAAATAATGCGAGAGGCAAAAATCAATAGAGAATTTTTGGTATTTGCTGACGATGTAGCGTTTCTGGCAAGACCAAAAAGAGCTACAGGAGATAGTACAGAGAATAGTAAAAGCAGCGAATAACATGGGACTTTACATAAATGAAACTAAAACAAAATGTATGCAGTGGACAGATAATCAGCTCAGGGATGGACAAAAGTTTAAAGTGGAAGTAGAAGAAGGATCATCATAAGAATTTGAAATGGTAAAAAGATTTACATACCTAGATGCAATAATATCACGTAAACCTAAAATTAAAGAAGAAATACAAGCTAAAATAATGGCAGACAATAAAAGTGTACATGCTCGTAGTGGAATATTGAAAAGCAAGTTTGTATCAAGAAAGGCAAAAATACAGTTATACAAAACAACTATACAACCAATAGTAATATACTGCAGTGACACATGGACAATGACAAAATAAACAAAATTTACTGGAGATATGGGAAAGGAAAATCCTGAGGAAGATATATAAAGGAATAATAAGGGACGATTTATGGATAAGAAGATCAAATGATAAGTTAAAGGAATTATATAATCAACCTAATATAATAGGAGTCATAAAAGCACAGATGCCGAACTCCAAAAAGGATACTAAACTACACTATAACTTCAAAAAAGAGAAAGGGAAGGCCAAACAATAGATGGAATCAAAAGGTAGAAAAAGATATGGAAAAAATTGGACTAGAAGGCCAGAAAAGAAAAATTAATGCCTTTAAGACCTTTATTGCTATTGTATTTATATAATATATTTAATATCAACGGTATATTAACAAAATATACCAGAGTGTCTTAGATCACCAACTAAATAACCAAGAAATAACTAGTTATCAATGCATTGAGAACATAAATTTAGCCATTAGAAAATCCTGCCTAGCCCGGACTTCTGCACCTGAAAGAAATCAAAAAGACAGTTACAACTCACTAGATGAAGAGCAGAAAAAATTTAAAACACGCAACAAAGATCTACATACGAATTTACCTGATGCATCAGGGTGATCTACTTTCAGATGCAGATGAAGTAAAAAGGATAGTGAATGGGTATCAGTCCACGACTAGAAACGTCAACGCATCGATGATAGTCCTAAATTGAAAACACAACCTATATTTATACAAAATGTCGAATGTATCAAACCATCACAGAAATTACTATAGCAGATAACTCCAGGTAATCATATTTTAAAATATCTTGCTAACAGCCAAATTAAAGTTGAAGCTAAATCATCCAAAAACTATTCATCAATCGTAAAATCTTTAGCAGAAGAAAAAATACTCAGTACCATATATACCAACTAAAACAAAACCGTGGATTCCGAGTTGTTTTACCTAATTTACAGCACTGAACATCTTCAACATTAAGCAAAGAGGCACAAAGAATGATATGTCACTATGTAATACAGAACTGGCTATTCAAAGTAATAATAAAGATGTTTAATGTGTAAATTGTCTAGAAAATCATCCTGCCAGTTATAAAGGATGTTCAGTATACATTGAACTCATAATGTCTCTGATATCTAAGCTTAACCTTCAACACTACACTAAAGATGTGCTGTTGGAATTCCAATGGCTTAACCACTCATTTCCACAAAATTAAAGCATTTATTTACTGTCATAATCTAGATGTTATGTTAGTTTTCAAAGCACACATGACTAATAAGAGCCATTTCTATATTCCTAAATATTCAACCTATGTAACTCAACATCCATTAGGTTAAAGCCCATGGAGATCCGCCTCAATACGGTATTGGCCACAGAATAAAATGAGTTAAGCTGATCATTTTACTGAATACTTTAAGATGCTCGGACACCGTTTCATTACAGCTAGAGATTATATTGCCAAACATCATAAATGAAGCTTCAGAATCATAACCTAACATGAACGAGAATTATTAAAAAGTATTAATAAGAATCATTTAATTTCTCTCTCTACTGGAATTGGTCCACTAATAAACAAAAAATTCCTGATCTTCTAATTGATTTAAGTAAAATTGATCTATAGTAAAAGAAATATAACATACCTTCCTCCAAATTTCTTCTTCATTTGACCTCCCATTAAAGCCAAATTCGTAACTGTCCCAAACATTTAACACTTTCTAATAAAAGAACAAACTGGAACAGATATAGAGAAGAAATAATCCATTAACCTAAAGTTGCCTCTTAAAAGTGATAGCGACATAGACAATGCAGTTGCTTATTAAACTACAGTTATTTAGCAAGCTACTTGAACGTCCACCTCAGAAATTACTTACAAACACAACTCCGAGTTCTATCCTGCTCATATAAATACACTTGTATTGGAAAAATGAAAACTGCGAAACAGGTGGCAGCTTACTAGACGTCCAGAAGAAAAAGCAAATCTTAATAAAGCTTGCAGACTACTCAAAAGAAAACTGATCCAACATAAAGGCAATGGAATCAACAAATATTTAAAGTACCTCTTACCTGCAGATAATACAAACTATTCGCTGTGAAAACTAACAAGAAAACTTAAACACAACAAACAAATGAATATGCTAATCCGAAAGCAAAATGGTGCTTGGGCTAAAAATGACATAGATAAAACATATACTTTTGCAAATCATCTGTGTGAGGTATTTCAACCGCATCAGAAGGAAATCTCAGTTGAAGAAGGGGAAGATATTTATGAAGTCGTAAATGCACCATACCAAATGGCTCCGCCGAAATCAAAGAAATATTTTATATGATTTAATATCTAGTTTAGTACTAAAAATTTATCCAACGAAGGCGTAAGTTTAATCACGTATATATTTAATTCAATATTGAAAACAGGTTATTTTCCTCTCCAATCGAAAGTTACTAAAATTGTTCTTATTCCAAAACCTAATAAGGATAACCCGGAAGTATCTTTATATCGCCCAATTAGCTTGTTGCCTATTATATCCAAAGTATTTGAACGACTTTTTCTAAGAAGACTGGAGCTTATTTCATTTCATATGACAGTAATGTGTTATCGAATTTGTTCGGTAAGAATGGGTTTAGGAAACAGCATGGATCATCGAACTAGGGTGTTACAGATTATCAGAAATTCGCTGGAATCCAAAAATACTGCATTGCTGTATTTCTAGATGTCTCTTAAGCATTCGACAAAGTTTGGCATGTTAGATCTTATCTCCAAAATTAAATCTATATTTCCTCATCCCATAAGTTCACTTTTAAGATTCTGCCTGACAGATCGATTCTTTCAAGTCAAAAGACGTAGAGAAATCACTAATCTGTTTTCAATATGTTCCGGAGTTCCACAAGCAAGCATATTAGATGACGAATACAACAATCGCTACATATGCCGATAACAGAATTATCATGGCTTCAAATTATACAGCAACTGAAGCATCCTAGGTATTGCAAAATCACCTACTTAAACTGGAGAGCTGATATTTAAACGTTCTGCCTAACTCTTGGTCTTGGATTTTTGGTTATTAGTATGTGTTTCGTCTTTTTTTTATTTATTCGAAGACCCAGACTACCTATTTCCTCCTTGAGTTATAAAAACACCTCTCTCACGTATCTTGTAGAATAAGCGGCTGCATCTAGCTCATCAGTAAAGGCCAACAATAGTTTTGGTCTTTGATACTCAAATCCCCATGTCATTTCAGAGGATATTTTACTTATTGCATATTGTAAGACTAGGTTGAGTAGTAATGGTAATAAGGGATCTCCGATTCTAAGTCCTGGTGTTGATGAGTGACTATTGATACTTTATGCAATTCACCAAGTCTTAATTCTCTGTAATAATCATTATTGTTGTATTATATTTTACACTGTTTTATTTACACAATTTCATCACTATAATTTGCTCTATACTTACCACCCTATTCCTCGATCCCTTATTCGCTTATAACTAACACAAGAAACACCTATGAAAAAAATTAATTCCCTAGATGTCCGATATCGTAAAATTAGTATTTGGCTCACTTCTGGCAAACTTTATTAGATAAATGAAATTGCCGACGAAATATATAAACGTTTTATTAGAACGTATTCTACCCAACAGTAAATTCTTATTTTTCGTAATATTGATTCTACAAGCCCTTCGGGAATAATATCGGAATTTTAGTCCAAAAATATTTTTTTTTCGATGAGAAAATAATATGTTCTTCTAGATTTTTTAAACACACCTTTTGAAAATTGTTTTATTTTATACAAGGGATATTGTAGATTATTTTTGGGTAAAATACAGAAAAAGTAACAAAAAGCTTTATGTAATTCATTAAAAAATATATTTCTCACAAAAATGTATGTATCAAAAGTGAATAAAAGATTGGATTAAGTTATTATTTCATAGTCAATGCAGAAAGAGGTTTGTAATATACAGTACTTTTAGAATATACCAATAGAAACGGATTTACGCTAATTTGCTATATCTGGATTTTAAACTAGCGTTTATTTTGTATATAAATTATAACAATAAAAGTACCACTTTTCATTTCATTCTTCACTCTAACATCGAGCAGTGTACCATCTACATTTTCTTTAATATTTTTTTAAAATGTGGTGCAGTAAGCAGTACTGTAGGATACCGGGAAGCTTTATACTGTTTTCGGTATTTTTAAAATTTAAATATAGTCCAACTGTTAAACAACATTTGGTCTTCCTAAAAATTCTCATCACTATGAAAAAAATCCCTAACGATTCCTTTCAAAAAAAGCGATCAATCCCTGGACACGATTAACTCATAAAGGCCAATCTCTCTAACCTGTACATACAACATACATACAAAAATACTTTAGTACCATGAACAAAATAAAATCCCTGATAAATTTCAATCCGGATTCAAATCGATGCACCATGGATAATCTTGTACTTCTGCAATCAACAATTCCGACTGCGCTATCTAACAAAAATGAAGTCATTGGAATCTCCCTTGACATCGAAAGCGCTTTTGACTCTATACCGATTTTTGTGATACTAAACAAGCTAAACCAGAACGAGCTATCCGGTACTATATATTTATTTATAAAAAATTTTCTCATTGAGCTATCCTTTAAAGTAATTACTAATGGCAAAAACCACAAATGGTGTACCACAAGGATCAGTCCTAAGCAGCACACTATTTTTCCTTAGTATTAACGATTTAAGATACCTTGGACAGCAAGGAAAACTTACAAAGAAGTACTAGGGAGCGTCAATAAAGATAGAGAAATCCTAAATACTGCTAATCATCGAAAAATATCTTATCTGGGACACTAGTAAGAGGAAGTCGATATAAAATATTACAACTGATCCCTAAAGGCAAAATTGAGATACGCCGAGGTGTAGGAGGAAAACAAGTTTTTTGGTTAAAAAACATTCGTGATTGGACTCAGATATCAAATGCAGGACAATAATTTCATATTGCAGAAAATCGAGGAGCCTTCGCAATGGTGATCGCCAACGTCGGATGACACTGATATGGCACGCGAAGAAGAAGAGGAAATTAACGAATTTAGTTCATTCATAAACGATCCTGTTCAATACGAAATATATGCCGACGACATAATATTATTATATCATGGAAAGGTCAGCACAAATACTTTATTACAAAACACGCTAAGTGAAATAAACAACTGAGCCAGTCAATCCGGCCTTAACTTCTCCCCATCCAAATCCAAAATTATGTATTTTACCAGAAGACAAAACATCCACTCTCCAACCATTACTCTGAATTGAAATTTTCACCAAGTAGTAGACCAAATAAAGTTTCTCGGAATTATTTTCGATGAAAAACTTACTTAAGGTAACCTTAAAAGAACTTAAGGGTAACTGCCTTCAAAGAATGAATCTTCTTAAATCACTAGCTCATTATGGTTGGCGAGCCGATGAAAAAACACTACTTAAAATATATCGAGGCTCTTATTCGCTCCAAACTTGACTATGGTAGTGTTCTCTACATGTCATCAAGTTAATCACTACTACGTTCAGTAAATGTAGTCGAAAATACCTTCTTTCGACTCTATTTAGGAGCATTCCGATCCAGTCTGGTGGAAAGCATTCATGTAGAATGTTTCGAACCTTCGCTTCATCTAAGACAACAACAACTTCTACTGCTCTATTTCGCTAGAGTTTCAGCAGGTCCTACAAATCCCATAAAAACCTCTAAAAGTTACTAATAATTCTAAAATGGTATTCTATGGAATGGAATACTAATATTACTTATTTAGATATCAACCTGTTATCGACCAGCTCTTTTACGGTCCCTCAAACTCCTCCACGGATATGTAACCTTTAAAATTTTAATACCGAATTATCCAAATATAATATGAATGAAATATCACCTTCCATTATCAAACAAAGATTCTGTGAAATACTACATCAATGCAACTTCGATAAGATCCTTTACTCAGACTCATCTAAGACCGAAAAAGGTGTTGGCTGTGCTGTTACAACTACTACAACTATTGTCAACTTGTTTCGACTCTCCAGCAATTTCAGTATTTACACTGCTGAACTATATGGAATACTACAAGCAGTGAAAACTCCACTCATCCATGATAATACTATAGCAATCTGTACAGACTCTCTGCCCTTCATGCAGTCCATAAAAAACGTACTTCTTTTTACCCAATAGTTCAAGAAATTTAGAGTATATGTAATCGTCTTCAAACTAATGGAATTACGGTAACAATAATGTAGGCCCCATCACACGTTTCTATTCTAGATAACGAAAAGGCCGATAAAGCAGCAAAACAAGCATGTTCTCTTAACGTAACAACAGACACTCAAACATCATTAGATCTAACAAGAACACTTAAACATATAATAATGGACCTTTGGAATGATCATTAAAAAAGAAGCTATACCAATTTAAGCGTTCTACAACCAAACATTTTCTCTACCAGTTTCCACTAATAAAAAGAAAAGACAAATTTATCAATCGAAGATTGAGAATAGGGCTCACACGCCTTACACATGGACACCTAATGAATTCCAGTAATCAAAGTTTGTGCCAGTACTGCAACACCCCGACTTCCGTAACACATGTACTTCTTGACTGTTAACACTACCTAGCTCCCAGAAGAAAATACAATCTTGGTAACAACCTAAAAAACATACTCTCAAACAGCAACAACTATGAAAACTTAGGTGTTAAAATTAGTAGGTTAGTTATTGTGGTTCTATTAATTTTGCCTCATTTTTTCGAAATAACCTTTTTTTTGTTGTATGTTAATTGGTGCGTAAAATTGTTAATTGTTAATAAATATGTCTATGTCAATACGTAGTAGTTCTTTAAATTTCACAAAAAGGGGAACTTTTGCTTAAGCCGAAGATACACCTGGGTGCCGGATGTCTGTTACTTGCACAATGACATACCAGTACCTAGCAAGCACCAGCTACTTTGCTTATTGCAAAGAATTTGATTTTTCTTGTTAGTAGCATGTTGAGATGAAAGGCGCATGTGTGAATGGGCATGCCAGTAGCTAGCAGAGAATTGTTAGATTTGTTGTGTTGGTGATAAAAATTAATCGTTTTATTTTTAAAGTTGTCAATTTAACAAATGTTTCGTTGGGGTGATGAAAAAATCATCAAATTTACTACTATATACAGAGAATTGGAGTGTCTTTTGAATTCTAAATCACCTCTATATAAAAATAAAATAACCCATGACAATGCTTATACAAAAATTCAAAAGAAAATGGGTGAAGGTATTACTATAAAGGAGATAAACGCCAAAATAAAAAAATTGCTCCTAGATTTTTTCGATGCCGCATTGAAATTGCACGGTCAACTTTTAATAGAATGAGAAAACTTTTTTGTAATCGCGATATCAATATATCGCTCCGGATAAGAATGCTTTGATGTTATATTTTCTCTACCCTTGTGTATTGAGTTGAAGCTTGGACACTTAAAAAATCCAACATTAAAAACCTAGAAGCATTCGAAATGTGGTGTTACCGACGTATTTTAAAAATATCATGGATGGATCGCAAAACAAACGAACAAGTTCTCGAACAACTAGGAAAACAATGCGAAGTTTTAAATTCCATAAAAATCAGGAAATTGGAATACTTGGGGCACATCATGAGAGGTGAAAAGTACGAACTACTAAGGAATATAATGCAGGGTAAAATCAAAGGTAGAAGAAGCGTAGGAAGACGTAAAATCTTGTGGCTACGCAATCTCCGTGAATGGTTTGGATGCAGTTCAATTAAACTATTCAGGCGCGTAACCAACAAAATTATAATTGCCAGAATGATTTACAATCTCCGATAGGACTGGAACTTGAAGAAGAAGAAGATTTTTTAGCCTACTAATTCAGTTTCTCGCCCAAATTTTTCTCTTTTTTAAGTTCCACATCAGATTCATTATTAAATTTCTAACAACATCTGTGGTCATCACCAATATTTACTTGTTGAATTCATTCCGAATACCTTCCATGGATTTTTTTGTTGGAAACTTAAAGCTTTTAATTACAAAACAAGCACTTTAGTTTCAGATGAAAACCACTCAACTGTTTACTAGCACTTCTTCTTCTTAAAGTGCCCTCTCCTCAATGGAGGTTGGCTACTACAATTTTAAACTCTTCTCTATCTTCAGCTGTTCTTATTAGCTGTATAAAATTTAGCCCTGTCCATTGTCTTTTCCTTCCTATGCCTCTGTTTCCCTCGATTTTTTCTTTCACTATAAGTTGTGCATATTGGTACTTATTATTTCTCAGTATGTGACCTAGGTATGATGTTTTTCTAACTTTTACTGTGTTAAAAAGTTCTCTTTCCTTGCCTATTCTATGCAGCACTTCTTCGTTTAAGGTATGCGATGTCCATGAAATTTTGAGTATTCTCCGGTAGATCCACATTTCAAAGGCCTCCAATTTATTTACGGTTAATGTTTTAAGGGTCCACGTTTCAACTGCATATAGAAGAGTCGACCAGACGTAGCATTTTGATAAATGTAGTCGAATTTCGAGTTTTATTCGAGAATCACAAAGCAGTTTTTTTATTTTTTCGAAAGATTTTCTGGCCTGTTCTATTCTCGATCTTATTTCTAGATCAGGATTTAGGCTGCTATCGATCCAACATCCCAGGTACTTAAATCTATTGACCTATTCTAAAATGTGCCCATTTATTGTGCAAGGTTGAGGTACGTTTTGGTTTTTTCGGATTGACATTACTTTGGTTTTTTTAATGTTTATTTTCATACCAAATTGCTCACAGGTCGAGTTGGTCTTGTCGATGAGTCGTTGTAAACCTAAGTCGGAATCAGCAATTAACACTGTATCATCGGCGTATCTGATACTGTTGATATTTACGCCATTCACATTGACTCCATCCTTGGAATCCTCCAATGCTTCTTTAAATAGAAACTCGGAGTAAAGATTAAACAGCAGAGGCGACAGAACACATCCTTGTCTAACTCCCCTCCTAATTTCTACTTCTGCGGATGTGGAACCTTCGATCCTAACTCTAGCGTTTTGGTTCCAGTACAAGTTTTTTAAGAATTTGATGTCTTTTCCATCTAAACCGACTGCTTGCAAACGTTCTAGTAGTAGGTCGTGTCTTACTCTATCAAATGCTTTTTCGAAGTCTATAAAGCATATAAATATATCTTTCTGTTGGTCGTAGCATTTTTGGGCGAGAACTAATAAACTGAATAGGGCTTCTCTCGTTCCCATGTCGGCTCTGAATCCAAACTGATCGTCTCCGATGATTGTTTCGCACTTTCTATAGATACGATTATGTACGATTTTTAGTAGGACTTTTACTGCATGACTCATAATGCACGCCATACACACTACGGTCTACCGGAGTGGTCTACCTGTGCAGGTTGCCTGTACAGGTCAACGAAACTGCAGTAGCGTGTATGGAGACTCTCCGGTGTACCGGTGCGGTCTTCAGTTCCTTTTACGATGGCATCGATTGAAGACGATGACGCGTTGGCATTGTTGGGTCTTGTTTTAATTTTGAAAACAAAAGTTAAAAAAACAGTGAAAAATAAGCGAAAAAAGTGGTGTAAGCATTGGTTGTTGAAAAGAAAAACATACAGTCGTGTTAACTTATTGAATGAATTCAAATTTATTTCTTTTTTTCCTTTCTAACATTGCTTCTCAAATTATTGATCTTTTTCACAACCACTGCTTTGTCCGCATCTGTCTCAATTTCTCTCAATTTTTCTATTAGCAATTTATAAGTAGCTTCTCTTTTATCTCGATTATTGTAATCTTTGTTTTTGATTTCCCAAAGACATGGATGAATTCTATAAATTTCGATAAATTCTTCAAGCGTTTTTTTAGTTGAAACTGGTGGCACCATTTTCTAATGTTAATTAATGAATGGTGTGACAATACGGTGCGAACGACAAAACGACCTTCCCAGAGAAACACTAGAAAACAACTGACGCGACCTGTGCAGACGGCAGTAGTACACCCACAGACGCGCAGGTACATCGTACGGTGACACCCGAAAAAATTGATTTTTGATTTTGCTCCGGTCGCCTGTGCAGGTTTAAAAAACTGCACAGGTCTATTCCCACACACGTTCCGGTCTACCTGCGCAGGCATGCCTGCACAGGTAGACCTCTCCGGTAGACCGTAGTGTGTATGGCATGCATAAGGCTTATCAGACGGAACTCATTGCAGTGTTGTGGGTTTGGCTTATTTGGTAGTGGGATGAATATTTACTCCAGCCAATCTTGGGGTATTTTACCTGTATAATAAATGCGATTGAATAAAAGGACAAATATTTCGATACTAGGACTGGCATGTGTAAAAATCTACCCTGCTTTTTTGCCTCAGAGGTATACGCAAGCGAGCTACTGGCATGCCAATTACTAGCAGATGTGTTTTGTGCTTTCCCGTTACTGGCCTATCCAGCAACTGGCATGCCAGCTATTTTCCGCATTTTCTGGCATGTGTGTACCCAGCTTTATTGAAAGTCCGAAGAAGATAAAAAAGATACGAAGTATAATACATAATTGGTGAATATTATCCTATATTAGCAAATATCCAGCAATATATTAAAAAATAAGCTTCAGTTTTCACGGAGATACGGGTAGTGAGTTGGGTCACATCCAAACAAATTTACTGTTTGCGACTTCCAAGAAAAAATCTCGAGATTTACATTATCTTTTCGATTATGGTTGCTGTCGTAATAATACTTATGAATATGTAATAAAAGTTATTAAGCCCTAAATAAGGAGACTATAAAGATAAAACAACTTAGGAAACTTCTCCTATAAATCCACAACTTTATAAATTAAGCTGCGTAAATGAGACTTTGGTAAAGTCAGATTAATGATGAAAATAAATGTAAATAAGAAACTGAGTATTAAATGAGGTCTCCACGGCGCTGATGAATCATTTATTAGGCTTCTGTATATTAAGATTTAACACTCTATGAACTTTTATATTAACTTTTTGTTTAGAAGTATACAAAATACATTAATTTTGAGTGTTCACTAAGTAAGAAAAAGTTTGCGAAGAGATTGAAGAAAAATTTTATTTCATATTTTAATCACATTACAAATAAATGTTGTCGAGATAACTACAAATATTTTTATTAAATTTCTAAAATATTCTCTTTAAAAATAGTGAATTAGATTAAATTAGTTTTAACAAAATTTTTTTTGTTTAAGTGACTATACACTGTGTTCGTAAAGTATGGAACAAATTCTTTTTTAGTTAAACAGAGCATTTTAAGAAATAATTCTAAAACACGTCGATTTTTAATTTTAATTTACCGTATTTTACAATAATATTCTAATATACAGGGTGAATTACTTTCGAGTAATGACGTCACCGTCATTTTTTTAAAATGGAATACCCCCATTTTGTCTCAATTTTCGGATTACTCTAGCTGAGGTGATTCCAAAAATGTATCACATGTTGATTCAAATTGGTACAGGGTGGACAAAAATACAATAGATTTGTGTGTGTTCATAAAGTAACGCGCTAGTTAAATTCACAATATTATCAAAAATACTTATTGTCTAGCGGACATAATATGATGAAATTACATGACTTTATAAATGTTCGAACTGCAGCCCTTTCAGTATTTAACAGTTACCCAAACGTTGTACAAATTCTTGTTGAACCTTGTTTATTGTGTTTTGAGAAATATTGTTTATTGCTGTTTGAATTCTCTGTTGTAATTCTAGAATATTTGCTGGTTTCGTTTGATACACAACATTCTTCAGATGGCACTACATAAAATAATCCAAAGGATTGAAATCTGGTGACCTCGCTGGCCATTCAACAGGTCCACGTCTACCTACCTTCTAACATCTACAGCATAATGTGGAGGTGCACCATTTTGTTGCAACCATAAACTTTAATAAATATGATAAACTATGATAAATATCCAGAAAGACCTATAACGCGTTCAACAGTAAGATTAAACAGAAATTTCGAGAAACTGGTACGGTTGAAAATGCACGGAAATCAGTTCGTCCCTCTGCAAATACTGATACAGCATTAGATGTTTTACTTAGTTTTGAAGAAGATGCGCACACTTCTGTGCGTAAAGTTAGTCGCGATATCGGTGTTAGTAAAACAACGGTACACAAACTATTAAAAGTTGAAAAATGGCATCCTCATAAAATCAAACTTGTGCAGGAATTAAACGAAGATGATCCAGATAGAAGAATGCAATTTTGTGAAGCAATGATGGATAACTGCCACCGAGATCCTCTCTTGGTACAAAACATAATTTTTTCTGATGAGGCCGCTGTCACGTTAAATGGCGAGGTTAACCGTCAGTATTGTAGATACTGGGCAAAAGAAAACGCCCACTGGATGCGTGAGCATTATACACTATATTCGCAAAAGGGAAATGTATGGGCTGCAATTGTAAGAAATCGAATCATCGGACCCTACTTTATCGAAGGTAATTTAAACGGAGCAACGTACCTTGAGTTTGTAAGGGGATATCTCGTACCTACTTTTCGTAATTTGTTTCCCAGCAGACGTAATCCTGGAGGTTTTGATGAAAGTTAATGGTTGCAACAGGATGGTGCACCTCCACATTATGCTGTAGATGATAGAAGGTACCTAGTTGAAATTTTTTCGAACAGGTGGATTGGTGGGCGTGGACCTATTGAATGGCCAGCCAGGTCACCAGATTTCAATGCTTTGGATTATTTTATGTAGGACCATCTGAAGAATGTTGTGTATCAAGTGACACCAGCAAATATTCAAGAATTACAACAGAGAAGGAAGCAAGGAAACAGGAATTCGGACAGCAATAAACAATATTTCTCAAGAAAATAAACAAGATTCAACAAGAATTTGTACAACGTTTGGGTTAGTGTAAAATACAGCAAGGGCTGCAGTTCGAACATTTATAAAGTCATGTATTTCATCATATTCTGTCCGCTAGACAATAAGTATTTTTGATAATATTGTGAATTTAACTAGCACGTTACTTTATGAACACACACAAAACTATTGTATTTTTGTCCACCCTGTACCAATTCGAATCGACATGTGATACATTTTTGGAATCAGCTTAGCTAGTGTAATCTGAAAATAGAGACAAAATGGGGGTGTTCCATTTAAAAAAAATGACGGTGACGTCATTACTCGAAAGTAATTCACCCTGTATATTAGAATATTATTTTAAAATACGGTAAATTAAAATCAAAAATCGACCTGTTTCAGAATTTGTTTCATACTTTACAGACACTATATCTTTATTTACACTTTACTCACCTATTTCTGAAGCTTAGATATAGGTGAAGGTTACTAGATAACGAATAGAAGAAAAAGTACTCGTATTTTTAGCTTTCGTTTTTTATTTAAACAATAATTTATGGTCATCATTTTTTGTCTATAAGTTTGTTCCCTTATATTTTTACATAAACAGTAATTATATCATTTGTTTATATTAAGAATATCTTTATATTGTTCTGAAGCTAGTTTCTTGTGGCATTGTAAATTAATTACTATTTAACTATGAATAAGCCACAACTAAAGATAAAAATTCGTTTATTGACGTTTCCATTTCCACTTCGGAAATCTGTATTTTGAGAACGATTTCCGAAGTGGAAATTGAAACGTCAATAAACGTATTTTTGTATTTAATTGTGGCTTATTCCCAGTTAAATAGTAATTAAGAATATCTTTATTTTCCCGTTTTTTTAATTAAAATTAATCAATAATTTACGGAGATATTTGCAAAAAAACAGTTTTTTTTGCACTGATTTATGAATTTTATTAATTTTTTATTAACAAAATAAACTGTTATTAGTGCATTTGTACATCGAGCAATTACCGTCTTTTAAATTTGTGCGAAATTTCCCCCCGATCGGTCAAATAGTTTAAAAGTTATTTAATTTATTTATCGCTTAGACTAAATATTTAAACTATTGAACTTGCTTTATTATTGATGCTAGAAACATTTAGCGAAGTTCATAGGATTCTTTAAGACTTAAATTATCTTAGAAGTTAAATGTGTATGGCATTTTTATCGACATTATTGACAAAATAAACGTTTCAAAAAGTAATTGTAATAACTTCTATATTTTTCAAGCTACATATTTGTACGTACAAATTTTGGAGCGTAGCAGCTGCTACTCATCCCGCCTTTTTACACATACTAGGATATATTACCGGTTTTCTATTATATAGATGACCTTTCTATATAGCTATACACATATAGATCGTCAAAGTAGTAAATATTTATAGTTATTATAAGGAATATAATAATATAATGTGTAAAAAATTACTAATAATACTGTCTAATATATTATATTTTATATTATGTGTATTAATAACATTTTATTTTGCTAATAAAAAAATTAATAAAATTTGTAAATAATGCAAAAAATTGTTTTTTTTTTTTGCAAATATCTATTTTTTTATCTATTCGTAGTCTAGTAATCCCCATCTATGTCTTAAAAGCTTGAGATATCGACAAAAAAATTTGCCATAAAATCGATGATTTTTGCATAACCAGACTGGGCTAATAGGGGATATATTCATATTGACATGCATACCCATAGATACAATCCAAATTCTTTTTTCAATGAGTCATCCATTTTTGAAATCATCGTCATCATTTTTTAAAATTTAAATACATGCCTTAAAGATCAGTAAAATACTATACGAGCAGTCAAAAGTTGTCCTTAAGGAGGAGTGTTATCACTATGGTGGTCGCTAGTAATTGACGATATTTTAACAAAACTCAAAAGAGAAGCATTTCGTGTTTTGGGCTATGCAGATAGCCCAGAGTTTTAGTTTTAGTAGTTAGATGTCTCAGAGTCCAAGATCTTGGACTCTGAGACAATCAGAGAGAAGAAAGATAGACGCCACTGAAATGTTCTGTTGGAGACGAATGTTGCAAATTTCTTGGACCGACCGTAGAACAAATAATTCAATTTTAAGAGAGCTAAAAGTTAGCCAACGACTCTCTAGTAAAGTCCATCTCCAACAACTAAAATATTTTGGGCATGTTATGAGAGCAAACACAGAAAACATGGAAAGGACTCATAATACAAGGAAAGGTAGAAGGCCAAAGATCACGAGGAAGATCCCCAACAAGATGGATAGATCAAATTACAGGAATATGCCAAAGACCTATGCATGAATTAAAAGAAATAACCAGAGACAGAGATCTCTGGAGACGAACAATACACGACATCACGTCGACCACTACACTTCCCCTGGGGGGTCAGGATTGAAAAGAGAGAGAGAGTTAGATGTAAACATGATAGTATTATTGATATTTCTTATCACCTACAAAGTCATTTACAAATTCCCTTCTCATCTAAAAAGTAACTAAGTTCAGCTAGTTTAAAATGCAATAGCCAGTATTTTAAAGAAATATATGGCGTAGATAATAGAAACAATTAAACACGAAAAGGCCAACGAATTGATTTTGAATCAACCCGAGTGTTTGACAAACTAAGGATGCTAAAATGACGTTATGAGACTCTATTGATGCCGATTCTAATACGGTAAGTTTTACGAATTATGCTCCTTGCGAATTATGCGCTATATGTTTGGCTTTTCAATTAATCAAAACGATTGTAAGCTTTTGCTGATAGATGTAAACTTTTATACATTTCGTACAGCGCAAAGAACAAATCTCTAAGCCCATTGCTATTAGATATTTTTATGGATCATTTCATTTTTATGGACAAAGATTTCAAAACATCCCATATTTAAACAGCTTTTATATTGGTGGAGATACGTAGACGACGTACTGGTGTGTTTCATAGGAACTAACAGGCAACTAGATCAATTTTTATCGTATATTAATTCACTTCATAGTCATATTGAATTTACAATAGAAACAGAACAAAATCAATCCGTAATTTTTTAGATTTAAAAATTATCAGACTTAAAAAACAAAGATGACTTCTCCATATTCCATAAACCTACCCATACTGACACGACTATACACAATTCATCATCCCATCCAACACAACATAAACTGGCAGCCTATCATAGTATGTTACATAGATTAACAGAAATTCCGATGTCAAAATAAAACTTTGAGACCTAATTAAATATCATCAAGCAAATAGCAGTAAACAACGGATACTGCACAAGAAATCCCTGAAATTGGTATTTCCACCATCAAAGAAAAAACCCAGTACCTTCTGCTCGATTACATATACATGCTAAATAACAACAAAAATAGCCAAACACATAAAAAAGAAAGGAATAACACCAGCTTTCCGAACAAATAACAACCCAGGCAAATATATCAAAAACAACAAGAGCCAAAATAAAAAACCACAGATAAATGTGGCGACTGCCCAAAAACTTTCATCGGTCAAACCGGTAGAAACTGTAATAAACGAATAGCACAACACAAAAGGGCTTTCAATAATAGAAAAACAGAGTCTACATACGAACTTTACCTTCTAGATCACAATCATTCTTTTAATGATGAATTTAACATTCTTCACATTCAAAATAAAGGCCTTAAGCTATCCTTGTTAGAATCTATGGAAATCAACAAATTAAAAAACATATAAAAGATATTCTGTATGACCAACTTGAGACAAACAGTTCTCCCCTCCTCAACCTATTTCATTAGAGACTATAAAGTTTAAACGCATGCCAAAAATAGATCACTTGAGAAAGGCAATCAGCCGAAACAGGTTGTAGTGATAAGAAGTTAAAATAAATTTTGTGGAAGTTTGAAAACAAACTTTTAAGTGTTTTATTATTACATAAAATGAATTTCCATCAAGTAACGGTCGAATCCATCAATTATTTAGAAAACGATATTATTAAATCGTCTTTAATCATGGCCATCAAAGTAGTAGCACCTTTGTACGCTAACCACTTGAAGTAGGCAATAAGCCGGAGACATTTCGTGTTTAATGCTGTATCACAAAAAATTTATTTAAAAATTCGTTTATAAAACTTTTTTTTATTCTAAAATTTTTAAATAAATTTTTTGCGATACATAGTATACAGCCAGTTACATTAATTTTTTTTTCCTTGTGGATGATTCTGTATCAGTCCGAGTGTCTGACGAAGCAGGAATGCTGAAATGACGTCGTAAGACCAGCGTAGTCTAGTCTAAGTAGCAAATTTATTATATAGAATTATTAATAATATATAGAATGTTAAACCACTTATTTCGCCATACAAATTAAGTGTCGTACTATGTGGTACCCCCTTTGTACCTGTATTAAAGTATGCTTTTTAGAAGTAGGAGGAAAAAGGTTATTATGTTATTTATTATATCTGATAAAAACATGCCATTGTCTAATAAAATTGAATGAACTAGAACAAGAAACTGACTGCATAGTAGTACCAATTAAAACAGGACGGGGTATGGTATAAAATAACCACAAAATATATCCAATGACAAATTTATCCCACAAACTACTTTTTTAACTAAAGCAATCTATTAGATTTAACACGAAACTTCCGTTTTTCTGTTCGATTAAATTATCCCTAATTAACGACTAGCATTTTTGTTCAATTAGAAATGTTGAATTGTTGTGGTAATTGCTTCAACAATATGTTACAGCTTACCGTGAGAACTCGATAAAAAACCGTATATTTGCTATTGAAAAGAAAATTTACAACTTGCAAGATGTAGATATTACCAGTTAATGTCTATGCAATTATGCGAAGGGTTATGAAATATTTATGAATTTCGTTAATTGTTGCGGACGGAAAAAGGTTCTTTTATGGCAGAAAACGTCGAGAGAAAAATTACGTAAAAGGATAAAATGTAGCCATTATATCGTTTAGATTAAGCTATTTCTAATAAAGGTTGTAGATTGTCATTGTCGTAGTTTCTATTATAGAATAAAGGCACAATGGAACAGGATATATAAATCTTTTTTATGGATAAATTTTAAACAATAAAAAGAGAAATAAATATTAAAAATGAAGCCATAAACATTCCACTGCATGTTTTATCCTGGTAGTGATGGCTTAGTTCTATGGACTTATTTTTGCCTTAGCAAGACAGGAGTGTACACGAGACAAACAACTGTTGTCAACAAAACGAAACAACATAAAATAAAACAAAACAAAAACAACAAAAAAAGTTTCTATTTCAGTGATGTATTTTTAATTTTTCACAAAAAAAAGATAAAACGATTTAGGAGAATTAGACAGCAATAACTCTCATAATAATGTAAATTTTTTCTGCCTTTAGTCCTTTAACATAATAATATCGAACGATATACAAGGTTTTACTCTACAAAAATAGGAAAAGGAAAAAACATGATAAAAACACTACATCCGATCCTGTGGAATAAAACTTTAACTAAGAAAACAAAGAAAAATATATATCAGGCTATGATTCAGCCGGTGCTGACGTATGGGTCAGAAGTGTGGGTCTTTAACAAGAATATGTCACAAAAACTCCTCTCAACGGAAATGATGTACTGGAGAAGATGTTCCGGGTTAACTTTGTTTGACCACATAAGAAATGAAAACATAAGAGAGAGAATGAAAGTAAAGAACACAATAATGGATACGATAGCCGAAAAACAATTAAAATGGTATGGACACCTGAGACGGATGAACGAAGAAAGGATACCACGAAAGGTTTGGAACTGGAGACCTACACAGAGAAATAAAAGAGGAAGGCCAAGAAAGAAATGGATATCCAATATTCATATAGAAATGGAAAATAGAGGTCTTCAAGAAGGAGACTGGGCCGATAAGAAATAAGAAATTATGGCGATATATACTAAAACTAATTGCAGATAACGAAAGAAAAAGCCTAGACTTAATAACAGCACTATTCAATAAGATATATGACACAGGTAAAATACCAACAGACTGACTAAAATCAACATTCGTAGCATTACCAAACCGATCGAATTGCTCATAATGCGATGATTATCGAATATTCAGCTTGATTTGATGTCTCATGTCCTTAAAATTTTTCTCAGAATTATCCATACACGAATTTACAAGAAGTGCGAGTTCCAGATAAGTGACATTCAATTCGGATTTCGAAACGAATTGGGAACACGAGAGGCTCTTTTTGCTTTAAATGTGTTAACGCAACGATGCAGAGACATGAATGTAGATGTATATGCATGTTTTATTGACTATCGAAAATCATTTGACTGTATTAACCATCAAAAGATGATCGAAATGTTGAGAACAACTGGAGTTGACGAACAAGACTTGCGAATTATCTCAGAACTGTACTGGCACCAAACGGCAACAATTGAAATAAAGCACACAACATCCGAAGGTAAACAAATCCGACGAGGAGTGAGACAGGGTTGCGTCTTATCGCCGCTATTGTTTAATTTGTATTCGGAGTCTATATTCAGAGAAGCATTAGACCAGGTCCAAAGCGGAATTAAGATAAACGGAATCAGCATAAACAACATCAGATAAATGATGATGATAGTGTCTTAATAGAAAGCAACGTACAAGAACTACAAAATATAAGAAATGCGGTAGTTCAACATAGCGAAATGTTCGGTTTACATCTAAACGTTTCCAAAACTAAAACTTTAGTATTTTCAAAGACACCAATAAACGTACATGTGTATGCCAAAGGTCAAATGATAGAACAGGTAAATTCCATAAAATATTTGGGAGTAAATATCAATAGTCAGTGTAATCCAAAAAAAATAAATACTATCAAGAATCGAACAAGCAAGGAAAACATTAATAAGCATGAAAACATTTTTTACAGGATCAGACCTTAGTCTGCAGCTTAGAATCCAAATGATTAGATGTAATGTTTTTTCTGTCTTGCTTTGGTCAATGAAATGGACTCTGAAACAGAAAAAAAAATTGATGCCTTTGAGATGTATATATACAAACGGATATTGAGAATTCCATGGGTACAAAGAGTTACTAATGTTGAGGTACTTTGTCGAATGTATAATCAAAAAGAATTACTAAGAATAATCAAAGAGAGGAGAATTCAATACTTGGGTCATGTGTTGAGAGGCGAAAAATATTAATTATTTCAAATTATACTGGAAGGAAAAGTACAGGACAAAAGATCAGTAGGAAGACGCCAGAACTCATGGCTGAAAGAAGACCTGTAAAGATGAGATGGCGCCATAAGAAGAAGAAGCTATTTAATGATATTGTTTTAATTATAACTATTCTAGAGGTGAGATTAAGAGGTTAAACTGTGATAAGATCTTAATTTATATTGTTTAATGTTAACTGAGACTTACTCACTTCACTAAAAGATGATTTTGAACCAATTACGGGATTTATTTTACAATTAGGTATACGACTATTTTTAATGGGGGTAGTTTTCATCCGACAGTCATTCGGATGAAATATCATGCTCTTAGAGTAACTAGTAGAAGAGTAAACAATATATGAGACTCATGGCTCACAAAAAATGATGAGAAATATGCTGGGATAACATCTTTGGCCATAAAAATTACTAGATGGAAGCAGCATCTTACTCAATGAAAAGACAAGAAAATATACACATTTGTAAACTTCCCCACACCAACCACATCCTTCAACCGATCCACCTCAGTGTGTTCCTGCATTTAAAAAATAAAATAGGAGGAGAACCTTATTAAGTTCATAAATCAATTATGGATATAAAGTTTCCAAATCCGTTTTTTCTGCTATAATGTGCAAAATTTGGAAAAATATAGATCCAGTTATTATTAAACATCGATTTTAAAAGGCTGCAATTTTTCCATTTTTTTGGCGATGTAATATCATTATAAGCTATGAACCAGAAGCATATAAACGTTGGTGCACTTTTCAAGAATGTCAGGCAGATGTAAGTGCATCCGCTTAAAATGCAGCAAATAAATCATGAACAGTCGCAGTACCCACAATAACCACAAACGCAACACGAAATCAGCCTGTCTGAAGGCAGAGCCTCAAGATCTTCAAAATTGTGCAATTTTTTAAAAAAACTTTACCATAATCAAGTTATTTTTATAGTAGCTCGCATCCATTTTAAAGCATACATTCTGTTAATTTTATGGCACATAACAGACAGCCAAGTCAGTATATTATACATTTTTGAGTTTCACGATAAACTTGAAACAATGAAGCGAATTAAGCGAAATACCTCACCGACACATTATAATCAAACATTGTTCGCTTAGTTTGCTTAATTACGGTGTGTACTGTATATTTTCGCTGAACGTTCAGGTGGTAAACAAGCGGTTAATTAAACGGAATTTACCAGAATCGCGATCGTGTACATCTCGGTGGTATTGGTAGCCGCGAAGGGCAACATATTTTTACTGCTTTGATAATATATACAACACATTAAGTTTTTTCGCCCAAAGAGTCATTAAAACAAAATAATTTAGTTATAAATGTAACAGATTTTGATTAACAAGCTGTACATATGTGCAGAATCGATGTACAAAAATTATTAACAAAAGAAAGGAACCAAGTAAAGTTTGAATTAAAAAATATACAGTACTAAATATACAGTCTAAGCAATGTTAAAAGATATAGTGTATCATCATCATCTTTGGCTCGACAATCCTCTGTGGATCTTGGCCTGCTCTAAGATTCGTCGCCATTCTGTTCGGTTTTTGGCAACATGTTGCCATCTTCTGATTTTTAATATTCGTAAGTCGGTTTCTACTCCATCTAACCACCTAATTCGCGGTCGGCCTTTGCTTCTTTTTCCTACAGGTGTTCCTGTGGTTAGCTTTTTAGCAATGGTATTTTCTGGCATTCGTATTATGTGTCCAGCCCATCTAAGTCGCTGTGTTTTAATGAACGTTATGACATCTGGCTCATTAAAGAGCTGATACAATTCAAAATTATATCTTCTGCGCCACTGCCCTTGGTCGTTTACAGCTCCAAATATTTTGCGGAATATTTTACGCTCAAATATTCTCAAAAGTGTTTCATCTTTCTGCGTTAGAGTCCATGTTTCTGCTCCATATGTGAGGACCGGCCTCAGCAATGTTTTGTATATAATAATTTTAGTTCTTCTTTGAATGTTTCTTGAGTGGAAATGCTTGTGGAGTCCATAGTATGCCCTATTTGTAAGATTTATTCGTCTTTTGATTTCTACGCTTGTTTTATTGGTAGCAGTCAATAGCGACCCAAGGTATGTGAAGTTGTCAACACGTCCAAAGGTATGACGTTCCAAAGACTGTTTCTCGTTCCTCATTTGCTGTCGGATCCTTTGTAACCAACATGTACTTGGTTTTGTCTTCGTTGATGACTAGACCGACCTGTTTCGCCGCTGTTTCCAATTCTAGGAGATATTGCTCAACATCTCGCTTACTACGCCCTACTATGTCAATGTCATCAGCATATGCTAAGACTTGTATCGATCTATTGTAAATAGTACCGCCATCCCTAATTTGTGTATCTCGGACTGCGTTTTCGAAGGCAATATTAAATAGGAGGCAAGCCAGAGCATCTCCTTGTCTGAGTCCATCCTTTATCTCAAAGGATCTAGAACTCTCTCCTGTATTCTAACAGTGGCTTCTAAGTTAGACATTGTCATTCTCGTTAGTCGGATAAGTTTCTCTGGTATACCAAACTCATGCATTGATTGGTATAGCACTGTTCTCTTGACACTGTCGTGAGAATGTCAGGTGATGGGTTTCAATAGTGAATTCTAATGTTTTCTCGAGAATCTGTCTTATTGAATGAATCTGGTCAATTGTTGATTTTTCTGGAGTGAATCCAGCTTGATATTTACCAACTATGCCCACTGTGTAAACTTGCAGCCTTTCGTAGAGAATATTTGCTAGTATTTTGTAAGCAGTTGTTAACAGGGTTTTACCTCTATAGTTGTCACACTGGAGCTGGTCACCTTTTTTATGTAACGGGCATATCACGCCTTTGAGAATACCAAACAAGAAGTAAAAGCTTATGCAGTGTCTGTAGTAGGGCATCGCCACCATTCTTGTAGAGCTCACTGCAAATTTGATCAACTCCTGGTAATTTATTATTTTAAGCTTTTTAATGGCTTGGGCAACGTTTTCGATGGTGGGTGGTCTTTCGTTTGGGTTGAAAGGATTCCAATCATTTCGATTTGCTAGGGTGTTATCTGCTTCTTCGATATGATGGCCAATAAATTTTGCATCGAAAAATTCAACCCATCTGTTTAGGATTGAGGCCGTATCATTTAGGATGTTTCCTTCTACATCCTTACAGCTCCTTATTCTTGGCTTAAACTCTTTGCGCATTTTGTTTAGATTTCTGTAGAACTTTCGAGTTTCATTTTGATTTCTTAGCCATTCTGTGCTTTCCAACTGCTTTTGCTCAAATTGTCTTTTTTTTCTTCTATGTAATCGTTTTTCTTCTCTTCTTAGTGTCCGGTATTCTTCCTTTGCTCTTCTTGTGCATCCAGCTTGATTTGTCTTTAGGTATGCCCTGTATTTGTTATCTGTTGCTTCTTGGCACTCCTTGTCAAACCATTCGTTTTCTTTAACTGGTTCGGTTTTCCCCAATATTTTTGTTGCTTTCTCAGTTATTATTTTTTTACATTTTGTCCACAGTTCCTCTACATTTTCCTCCACCTCCAGGCTCTCCATTTCCTCGTCCATTTGTCTCCTATACTCTCTCGCAACGGTTTCAATGCGCAGATTATCAACATTAATTATGTCTTGTTTCGTGTGTTTATCTTTCTTTAGGTTTGATATTCTTCCTCTGATTTTTGCCATTACAAGAAAGTGGTCACTGTCAATGTTTGGGCCTCGGTAGCTTCTGACGTCTATGAGATCGGAAGAGTGCCTTGCATCTATCAGGATGTGATCTATCTGGTTAATGGTTTCGTTATCAGGGGATTTCCATGTTCCTTTGTGTATCATTTTATGGGGAAATCTTGTTCCTTCTACTATCATGTTTTTAGTACTTGCAAAGTTTATTAGTCTCAACCCGTTATCATTTGACTCTTCATGTAAGCTCTCATGTCCTATAGTTGGCTGGAAAAATTGCTCTTTGCCAATTTTTGCATTAAGGTCCCCAGCAATGATTTTCACGTCATGACGTGGACATCGATCATATTCTTTGTCTAAGGTGTCATAGAATTCATCTTTTTCATTATCCTCCTTTTCTTCCGTAGGTGCGTGTACACTAAGTAAGCTATAATTAAAGAATTTTCCTTTAAAACGTAGATAACATATTCTGTTGTTTATGGGTTTAAAGTTAAGGACTAATTGTTTTGCTTTTTTACTGACTAGAAAACCACTGCCAAACTCGTGTCGGCTGCTATGTCCGCTATAGTATATATTGTAGTCTCTTTTCTCGATGATTCCTGAACCAGTCCATCAGATATATTGTATAGTATATATAAATTTAAATCAAACGAAAATGTGTCGTTTGTGGCAAACTTTAATTTTTTTACAAATTTGTACTAATTAAGAGGAATATTTGCTAGTTCAATACCTACTTAAATGTGCTGACTGACATTATGGACCTACTTCAATCGCAGTAAGAAAGTTTGCGTACATCTTTGCAACTGAAAATACTAAAACAAAAATTCTGCAGCTTGGGAGAAAAATAGAGCCTCTACGCGTGATTGGCTAAAAGGTTTTATGTCACGGCAAAATAACATATTACTTAGGACACCAGAAGCTATGAGTGTAGGCCGTTTACGTGCTTTACGAACGTGTAGGTTGGTGTAGTCAACTATGCTACAGTTTTTAAAATCAATGAAATTACCTGAGCTATTACCTAACAACTTACAATTAAAAGTAGGATCAGTTGTCATACCATTGATGCAAAAAAAGATGCATTGAACCTAGACCCAATATATATATATATATATATATATATATATATATATATACAAATATATTAGTTTTCACACTGGCCAAACTGGACTGTAAACAGGGAAAGATGTAAGAAGAAGGTTCATTTATGCTTTCATTCTAAAAGTAGTAACTGTTTTTACGTTTCATTATTTGGAATAGTTTGATACCGACAATACAAGAGTTTTTATACATAACGTTCCCAAATGGGCACAATTTTTTTTTCTCAAAAACCGGATCTTTAAAAAAAATGTGTAACGGTGAATATTTTGTCAAAAAATAAAATAAAATAAATTCTTGCAGTAGAGGGTTAAAAAGTATTTATTTTTATGGTTTTAAAAATGATACAGATATCTATACTGATGGTGAATGCTGATGTTAATTTTTTTTCGTGGATATCGAGAACAAAAATTTCTAAGGCAGTCCCAAAAAAACCGTAGAAACAGTGTTCCAAAAAAACGCCTTAAGTTAACAAATATGTGTATTCTCATAATCGTTAATGAAATCTATAAAAAATATTCTAAATTTTTTGTTAGGATTATTTGCTAGAGTTTAGCAGATTTTTTATCTGGCCAAATTGAATTAACGTCTTGACAAAATCTCTTTGACATTATTATACGGTAGAATAACTCGAAGAAATAAATCAGCGTTTATAAATCAACATTTTATTCATCAATTTGATTGCAAAAGTCAATGAAGTATAATGTTAAATTGGGTCAATTACTACCCAGCGTACGGACAACTCTGAATTTATGTATTTTCTACTTTACAAAATAATAAATCAACTTTTTTTGTTGTACTTTTCTTTTGAAATGTTATTTCGCGAATGTCGACGCTTGATATTTATGGGGTGAAGATAATTCATTTTATTTAAAAGTGACGTTAAAAAATATTGAAAATATAACAAGGAACGCATGGGTACAGTTCGGAACGGTAAATCAACGTCGTATTTATATCATTTAATTTTTAGTGTTGATTTAGAATATTTCCACGGAGCCGTTTTTATTTTTATTTGGATACATTCAAAGTTTTAAATAGTATTGATTATTAAAATCATTTGCCAAGTAATGTGTAACAGAAGAGAAGACTAGCACTGACAGATTATATAATAAGGTTTATTTACATCAAAATATACAAATATGAAAAATATGTATAATTACAATGCAGTATTCAAATATGTAGTTATAGAATTTTTCATTTAAAAATGAGTGCATGTCATTCAAGATTTACGTCGTCAGAACCCCACAGCGTTGCCAAAACATCAGAATAGTTAATAATTGAGGAATTTTTAAAATGTCACTAGTCAATTGTATTTTTAAAATGAGGTAAATGAGCAAAAGAAATTCAAAGGTTTTATACACTTAATAAACCCATTGCTAATAATAGTAATATACAGAGTGGCCCAAAAGTCTGGAAACGGCTAATTATCTCGTAAAATGCTAATCATAATTGTTCAAAATTTGAGGTACACCTATTTTGGGATACGGAGATTCCATATTTGATATTTGCAATGTTGCCAAATTTGCCGTTTTTCTTATATTATTAGTAACTTTGGCTTTTCAAATACATCACCCTGTATATTCAGTCATTATTGAAATCTCCTATTCAATACGAGTTCAACTATATGTAACACTTATGGTTTTCTGTAATCTGAAAGGTCAGAAATACATAAAACCGAAGTCTGGCAACGCCTAAATTGTTTCAATAAATTTTTTAATACTAACTATTTTCAAATACATTAAAACGTAACAATTGATAGTTTAGAACATTTTTTGACATAGTAGTTACGTCATTAAGTGTTCAAAATGTGCTCAATTTGTGAGTTGACAGCACCCTAATCGATGGTAGAAGGCGTCTACCACATTTCTCCATGATTGTCTAGAAATTATTCGAGATTCATTGATAATTCGTTGCCTTAGCTCTGCAAGACTTGCTGGTTAAGTTTTGTAAACTGAATTTTTCAAGTACCCTAATAAAAATAATTTTTAGGATTGAAATCGGGGTGAACGTGGAGGCCATTCAATTCTACCTTGTCTACCAATTTATCGTTCAGGAAATATCTCATCTAAATATCGCCGAACATTTACACCAACTATCTGACGTTAAATTTCTTTCGACAAAAAATGACCCAATTGAATAAGTAACTACTATATCTGACCATGCATTTAATTTTTGTGGTCTTTGAGTATGGTTTTCACGCATTCAGTGTGAATTTCACACGAGTTCAGCTATTCAATACGAGTTCAACCATATGTTCACTTGATTTTATGTAGTCTGAAAGATCTTAAATACATAAAACAGTGCAAAATCTGTAGATTTTAATAAATTCAGATTTTAAATTTAGATTTTAATAAAATCCAACATTATTGTATATAATTTTAGCTTAATTTAGAATTTGTATCTCTTTGTAAATGTCTTCAAAATGCAAGACAATTGTCTACATTACTAGCAGTTTATAACAAAATAGGGTAAAGGTGACAGTGGTTGGCAGGTCTATAGTAGTTGACATGCAAATTTCTGATTCAACGCAACTGTTTATATTTTATTCTGTGGACATCAGGTTTCTATAGTTTTACAGTTTAGTGTTGGTAGTTTGGTGTATTTAGTATTTTTGTTCTCTTACGTTGGTAGTAAATCCATCTCATGAGTGGTTTTGTTACGCTGTATCTGGAAGAGTCTGGAGACAGTTTATAGTGCTAAACAGTGTGTGAATAATTTATGTATATATTGTTCCAAAGGTAAGTTGTGTCATAAAAAATCTAGTGTATGTATAGTGTACAATGTCTATATCTTGATTACACTAAAGGATGAGGCTTTGTATAAACTTTAACCTCAAATTTATTTAGTTCCAACGACTATCTACAAAAAAATGACAAATTTATTGGTTGGCATGTAGTACTGGTAAAAATTATTGTGTATTTCAATCCTTGGCACCTACCTTTGACACCTCCATTATGTAGGAGCTAAGTTTATAAGAAAGTTAGGATTTATTAATTTAAAAAATATCTTTGCAAAAAAGGTAGTAGGTATATAGACGTGCAAGTAGGTAGTTACTTTCCTAAAATAACCAAATATGCCCCTAAAATATTTGAAGGCATTATATTTACTCTAATTTCTCTTAGGTGTTTAAAATGAATAGAGAAAGAGAAGAAAAGATTCATAAAGCAGTAGAAGCAGTTAAGGATGGCATGTCAAAATTAAAAGCCTCAATTGTATGGTGTGCCTAGATCAACGATTCAGTTTCGAATGGGAAATAAATTCAAGAAACCAGGTTTTGGTCCAGCTAGTTATCTTACAAAAGAGGAAGAATCAATTTTGGTTAAGTAAGTCGTAAATTTTATAATAATGTACGATATTTACTTTTTCTAAATTAACAGGTGGATAGTAACGTGCCAAAAGAAAGGTTTCCCTAGGCGGATTGAAGATGTCCAACACAGCGTACAAAATATTTATAAAGAACGCCAATAGAGTCACCTCATTTCCTGATGGCTTACCTGGCAAAGGTTGGTATCGTGCATTCATGAAAAGGAATCCAGAATTGTGCTTGAGGACTACCGAAGCAGTTACGCAAGCTAGTGCCTGTATTAGCGAAAATGATATCAAAAAACTGGTTCAAAACAATTGAAACAGAACTTGAAAATAAAGGTGTTTAAAAGTATACTGCAAGATGGCAATAGAATATATAATGGAGATGAAACAAATTTTTTATTATGCCCAAAAAATAAAAAAGTAATTGCATGCAAAGGTACAAAAAATGTGTACGAGGTGGATCAAGCAACTGCTAAAGCTGCGTTAACAGTAATGTTCACCTTTTGTGCCAATGGTGGTGTGACTCCACCAATGATCATATTTCCATATAAGAGAAAACCTCCAAAAGAAATATTGGAAACAGTTCCAGAAGATTGGGGAGTAGGCTATTCAGAAAATGGCTGGATGAAATCTGCTTTATTCTACGAATACATAGCAAACGTATTTAACCCATTCCTTGTACAAAATAAGGTTGAAAAGCCAGTTATTATATTTGTCGATGGGCATAAAACACATCTGACTCTCCAAGTTAATCAGTTATGCAACAAGCTGGGTATAGTGCTGATAGCTTTGTACCCAAATGCTACAAGACTGTTGCAACCTGCTGATGTCGCTGCCTTTAAGCCATTAAAGGCAGGCTGGCAAAAGGGCATACTTCAATTTAGAAGAGAACATCCATTGCTCCAGTTTACGAAAGACAACTTTGCTCCTTTACTTTTTAAGGTTGTAAACGACTATGTTAAAAATAGTACCATAATTAATGGGTTTAGAGCTACTGGCCTATTTCCTTGGGATTGTAATGCAATAGACTATTCCAAGTGTATGGGACACAAGAATGAAGGAAATGGAGTGGAGACAAGTCAAAATGACGGTGATGAAATAAACACTACTAATGCATCAGATGAACCGGTGTTAACACTTGATACATTTAAAAGATTGCTAGGTCCAGATCTGTTGCACAATTTTGAAGTTGGCAATGGTGGAATCAATAGTAGTAGGGAAAATCTATGTTTAAAGAAAATATGGAATTTCTTTACTTGCAACAATAATAACACACTTACTTCATATGATATAGAAAGTATGCCTATAGATTTTATACCGGATTTGGATATACCATGTCCGTCAGGTATAAATAATGTAGACATGCCACTTCAATCAGATGTGGACACACTGTCTGATAGAAGATTACTTAACGCAAATACTGAAACTAGTGAAATCTTCCTGGATTTTAGCTTTGATCCCGAATTGAGAGATGCACTAGGTACCTTTAACGAGGTCATGCCTGATATTTCAACAAATCCTGAGAAACCCATGGAATTGTTTGATAATAATATTTCTACAGCGCAAACAGAATCAACATTTGATCAGTTATTAGTCAAAGATATGCCTAATCCAAAAAATGTGATTATAGAGAACGTAGTGCCTATTAGTGAAATCTGCACTGGCCATCGTCCCCTTTAAGGAAAAATAAAAGACAAATAGAAAAACTGCCATATGTCATAACATCAGAAAAATGGAAAGTTATTACAGAGAATAAAGAACAGAAAAAAAGGCTGCAGGAAGAAGAAAAAGAAAATAGAAGAAAAGCAAAGGAAGACAGGAAAAATGCTAATATAAGTAAAGGAAGGAAAGTTACACTAGCAGAAAGAAACAAAAAAACTAAAGTTAATGTTGAAGCAAAAAAAAATCAGTATGTATCCAACAAAACATATTAGTAAAGCCAGCTACAGCTGTATCAAAAAGTAACACAGAGAATATAACTGAAAATGAGCAGAAAAATAATGAAGAAGATGGAAGTGTAAATAGCAGTTTACAGAAGTCGACAAATCATATAGAAATAAAAAATCTTGATTGTTCATCTCCTGGATGTTCTTTTGACACATTGGAGAAAATAATACAAAATCTCAACAGATGTCATGTGGCATGACTATTTCTAAAAAAAAACTAGTAATAAACGGAATTTGTTATCAATGTGGTGACAATATACACCTATACAGAAAAGGAAGAAAATGTTCAAAATGTATAAGAACTTTTCACTTGAAATGCAACAAAAAAATATTTGATAATGTATTCATCTGCAGTAAGTGCACCGAACTCTAATTAAAGTATTCATTTTCCACAAATTTGTAATATCCTACGTCTAATAAATGTAATATTAAGCGAACATTTTGGTTTTTATTACTTTAGGTAAATTAGGACAATAATTTTAAGCACTTTTCAAAAAGAAAAACTTGATATGCCAACCCACAAAACAAGTGCCAACCATTAAATCATCAGATGCCAAGCAGTGTAATATACATGCCAACCACTATAAACTACGTCCATCCTTGTTAAATTCATAAATTTCTAGTGTAAAACAAGGATAGCCATAGAAAATGATGATGTAGGGTTAGCAAGCAATATCTGGACACTCATATTCGTTCATTATATACTTCACATAAACCAATATCGGTTTCTTTTCAATATATGAAACCCAACTAAGACAGAAAGATGCCAACCATTGTCACCTTTACCCATCGAGCAAAAAGACAATAGAGGGAATGTAAAGGTAGTGGGGCAAACATATTGTTAGACAGGAAGTGCGATCTTTAGAGGCCACATTAAACAAGGAGAGAGAGTCTCTCTCCTTGTTTGACATCAAATTTAGTTGGGTTATGTTATTGTTTGTCCCAAATGTCACATGAAATCTTATTTATATTGAAGTTTTTTAACAATTGTGTCGCATTTTTAGACTCTTATATTAATAATTAATTAAAACTTTCTCGTCTAAGACACATTCTGAAAAATATTATATAGCTACTGGTGATAAGTGTCGGAAAATTTAAATTTCGCGCATTCGCATTTCCGGATATGTCCGCCATCAGAGGCCACTTTTTTGGTCTCCTTTTCATAAGGATTAGATTCCCTCTTTTGCCTTATTGCTCGATGCCTTTACCCTACTGCCAGAAAAAAAGTAATCGATAGTTGATCTCTCCGCTCGAAACTCCGCTTGTTCTCCGTCGCTTAGTGTTGGTATTTCACCTTAATATTATTTTTTATAACTTTTTCTTGGTGTTTAATAATAGTACTAGTAACTGAAAGTTTACGATAGTTATCGTTAAGATTTTTATTACTTTTTTATGGCTATTCGAGTTATATGATATTTTCCATGCTAAGTAATATTATATATTGTTATAATATATATTTCATAGTGATTTTAATTACTCTTTGTTAATTATCTCAGGTCAACTACCTGGCGACAACAACTCACACACACACACACACAAACTTATTAATTATATTAAGTTTATCTACATTGTTAAATATTTCATTTTTATCTACAAAATATACTTTCGCATAAAAATTGCTTGATTTTATAAAAATTATCTACACAACTACATCCTGTTACATTTTTTATGCAAATGTGGTTACAAATGACTCAATCTAACAATACATGAATGGAAGGGAAATTGCTGGAAAAGTTAAAGTTATTATCGTGGAATGTTTTAGTTTTAATTAGTTGATAAACTTATACTATATATCTACTCTTATCTCTCTTGCTATCTAAGTTTCTAGCTCTATTTAACCATCCAAATAGGAGTGTGCATTATGTTTTCTTTGACATTGTCTTGTAGTTGTATATCATATGATTTATTTTTTAGTTATTGCCACAATGAAATTCAATTTTATACACTTAGATAGTTTGATGATATCTTTTTATATCAGACCTGTGTTTTTGCCACTTTGACATTCTTCCTGAATCCATTGTATCGATATAAGTTCTCCTCTTGCAACGTCGTCCGGCTTATAAAGTTCATTCATAATTATAAAGACTGACTTATGGAGAATTTAAAAGTATCCCGCTGATAAAGTCGAAGCCCTAAAGGGATTTGCCTCTTTAGGTGAATAGTAAAAAGGGTCGGCTTAACGAATTTTATGTTTTATTTGGCATTTACATTACATATTTAATTTAAATAAATATCTAGATAATTAAGAGAAAAAATACATAAACTGATGAAGTATTAGAATTAATTAATTATTATATTTTTCTGTGTCGATTCTTTATTAAATATATCCAAATTTAAAAGTAATAAACAATTCTTGTTATGTTAAACAAATTATCAGACTTAAAAACAAACATGACTTCTACATATTTCATAAACCTATCCATACTGACACGACTACACACAATTCATCATCCCCTCCAACACAACAGAAACTGGCAGCCTATTATAGTATGTTACATAGATTAACAGAAATTTCGATGTCAAAATACAACTTTGAGATAGAATTAAATATCATTAAGCAAATAGCAGTAAACAACGAATACAACGAACAAACAATTAATAAAATATTAAATCAAAAACTACACTACAACTAAGAAATCCCTGAAATTAGTATTTCCACCACCAGAGTGGAGGAAAACCCCAGTACCTTCTGCTCGATTACATATACAGGCAAAATATCAACAAAAATAGCTAAACACATAAAAAAGAAAGGATAACATTAGCTTTCGGAATAAAATAGAACTTAGAAAATATATTAAAAACAACAAGAGCCAAAATAAAAAACACTTAACCAACTTAAGTGTGGCGACTGTCCAAAAACTTACATCGGTCGAACTGGTAGAAACTTTAATAAGCGAATAGTAGAACATAAAGTGAAATAATAAAATAGTAAAGTGAAAATTAAAATGAATTAATGTAGGTATATAGATATAGCTGAGTATGATTATATTTTATATTCCATATAAGGAAAGAAGTTTTTCTATTGTTAGTAAGGTGTATAAAGTATGTCTGAAAAAGTTGGCAACAAATGCGAAATTTCTTTATTATTAATTTCATAAAAAAAATTATTCTTAATACAAATTTCTGCATTGCATAGAAATCAATATCAATAATCAATAATAAGACTGGGTGATATACGATATTAAAAGCCTTGAAATGATGTATTAAATAATAAAAGAAATCAGCCAAACCAAAGACCTCATTATTAAGAAAATCAAAACAAGGGACCGGCATACTTCAACCAAAATATATTGCTGCGCCAACTATAGGTACGATAGTGGAACAGAAACTTTTAGAAGCATTGTAGAAAAAAATAAAAATAATTTTCTTCAGGCTCTTCCCCAAATCCCACTATCTCATTCCGTGACTAAAGAGAAAAAAAAGATGTCCTTCATTTATTGCAAAATCACTTTGGACAAAATTGGAAAGAGATCCCTGATCTTCATTAGTATATTAATGCTCTTCAACACAAAGTCACTAGTGATCCAGATCCAGAAACCTATAACTACCATGATGTCGAGTGTGATTGCTTGGAGGATGAGCCAAAAAATGTTCACATCTAAACTTTTATCCGTTCTAGGTCATATCAATCAAATATTGACTAATAAAAAAACTGACTGGGAGAGCTTTAAAATAAACCTTGAACACAAAATTAATCTTGCTGTGCCATTGAGAAACACGAGGCAACTTAATGACGAATTAGAAGTTTTTATAAAAAATATCCAACAGGCAACTTGGGAAAATACTCACACAATAACTTCTAGAACAAAAGGGAACAACTATCCAAAAAAAATCCCAGAACTCATAGTAGAAAAAAAGAAGTTAAGAAAAAAAATGGCAGCAATAGAGAGCTCCACGAGACAAAACTAGTCTAAATAATGCTACACAAAAACTAAAAAGGGAGATAAAGAATATGAAAAATTCAACAAATAATTCTTTTTTAAGTAATTTAACAGCTGACTGGAACACAGATTATTCGTTATTCAAGGCAACAAAAAGAATGAAGAGACCAATTATTCATTCTTCTCCTATTAAGTTGGAAAACGGCAACTGGGCTAGAAGAAACGAACATAAAGCAGAACGATTTGCAGATCATTTAGAAAGCACGTTTAAACCCAACGACAATGAAGAACTGAGATGAGAAGAATCATTCCAAACTGAAGAAAGAATAACGTTGACATAATTTAGAGAAGTATCAACAGAGATAAAAGAGAATATAAATCCTAAGAAAGCTCCAGGATATGATCTCATAACAGGAGAATTATTATAAAATTTACCAAGAAAAGCCATAGTTAAGCTGACACGCCTAATAAATGCTGCTTTTAGATTGAGATGTGTTCCCAGACTCTGGAAAGCAGCCGAAGTAATTATGATCGCCAAACCAGGTAAATCTCCTAATGACAGGTAAATATCCAGGTAAATCCTATCGACCAATATCACTCCTTCCGGTGATGTTAAAACTATTTGAAAAACTTCTGGTTTCAGAAATCAACATTCCACTATAGATCAAGTTCACAGAATAACGAATATAATAGAAAATACATTAGAAGAAAATAAAGTCTGCTCTACAATCTTCTTGGATGTGGCACAGGCGTTTGATAAAGTCGGGCATGACGGTTAAAACTATAAACTAAAAACGTTCGTACCTAAACAGTATTCAGAAATCTTGAAATCATACATTGCGAATGGATATTTCAGAGTAAAACAAGAAGTGTACACCGACTTAAGTGAGATCAAAGCTGGCGTGTCACAAGGGAGTGTCTTAGGTCCGGTCCTGTACCTATTGTATATGTGTGACATTTCAGAGCTAGAACAAAATACTATTGACACCTTTACAAATAAAAAAATAGAAAATTTCCCAGTTAGAATAAATGATACCCGAATTCCTTATGCAACATCAGCAAAATACTTGGGCATCACCCTAGACGCGAAGCTGCGCTGGAAAGTGCATGTCAAAAAGAAAAGGGAGGAGCTTGATATTAGATATAAGAAATTGTATTGGCTGATTGGAAAAAATTCAACATTATCAATTTATAATAAATTATCCATCTACAAACAAGTACTGAAGCCAGTATGGGTATATGGGTGCCAACTCTGGGGCTGTACCAAAGCTAGTAATCTACATTTCAAAACAAAGTACTGAGAAACATTGTTAATGCTCCTTGGTATATCCGTAACAGCAAACTCCACCAGGACCTGGGTATGGAAACTGTGATCGAAATAATCAAGAGAAGAGCAGCAAGTCACGAGCAGAGGCTGCATAGTCATGTGAATGTCGAGGCAATCCAGCTTCTTGACAACACTAAACTAAAGAGAAGACTCATAAGGACAAAACCATTTGAGCTAGTGTAAATGTGTAACAGTTAAGTGTAAAAAGCAGAGTATAGTGCTGTGAAGTTATTGCATGTTAGTTGTAGTGCATTAGTTAATTGATAAAATAAGAGTAAGCCATAGGGTAAGCCCTTAGATTTAAGTATTTGCTGTTATTATGTTAGGTCAGAAAATAACTGATAATTGGTCATTTGTGACCAGATAGCAGTATACAAACACCGCACAGGTGTTAAAAAAAAATCTAAATTTTTTGTACTCCCCAATTTTTTTTTTTAGTTGGTGCCGTTTAATATTTTTTATTTTAAGATATTGTAAGTTTTACAAAAGTTATTATCTCGCATCTTTTTTTGCAAAACGCGATATCTATAACAGACACATGGCTATATTTTTTCATGGAAATCATAAATAATGGTAATAATAAAAAAATAATGTTAATTAACGTTTTATTTTTTTTAAATCTAACTCTTTGAATCACCAGAATATATACATATATTCTGATGATACAAAGATCGGCTTTTCAAGAAACCTAATATTCCAGATTTCTAGCTACTGCAGGGTATTAGTGTAATAACACACAAAATATTTATTTTGTGAAAACATGATATACCCAATTCCATTACTTTTATTAATCCAAAAGCTGGCGGTCCGCCAAAACCTATCAAAAAGAACTACTTCTTGCTAGATTCTCAATTTTAAAATACGGTCCAGTTGGTCGCAAAACAGATAGAAATCGAAAACATCTTGAGAAAACACAAAATATTTCATAAGGAGCCGTTTTCAAGATAGAACTTGTTTGAAAACAACGTAGAGCAACCACAAACTTACAAATAATTCCATATATTGGCGAACTAGACTTTTGCCAAAAAATACAATGAAAGTCAGAAGTTACTTCGAATAGTTGTATCTAGTAAAGTGATAAAATTTCATAACAACTTTGCAGTTATTTTATCCCAAGGAACGATTAATTTTTAATATTATTGACAGGACGTGAATTGTTCATATTTTCTGGTCATCAACTTAGCTCAAAATTTCGATTTATGGCTTGACTTGTCAAATTCTTACAAAAATAACAAACATACTAAAAAATTCTAGGCAAAAATTAATAACCGAATATAATACGTGACATTAGGGATGAAATCAATAGTATTTTTTTCAAAAACAAACCTGGTATAATTGCAGTTTAATTTTCATCAAAAAAAAGGTGTTAAAAATAAATGTACAAGACGTTTATCTTTATCGATTGGATATTAGTTTATTCGATTATGGAGGTTCGAGAAGAACTTGATTGACTATCGGAGAATGAGAATCTCACACTAGCATGAGTGATAGTTACTGCAAGAAAAGCTTGCTACAAAAATATTAGTAACAAAGCACACCGCACCCGATGTTGGGAGTGCCAAATACCACTGTCCGCGACCTGAAAAAGCCTGAATCCTAACACAACATTAGTCTCACTGGAAAAGTATGCCGAGTCAAGCATATTGCTTCTTTTTTTTCTTCTTCTTCTTCTTTTTATATAGACATGACTCTGTCTGTTTTTCAATGTGCCTCCAGTAAGTTGTTATTCCATCGTTTTCGTGGTCCTTCTACTGATTGTCTTCCTATTAGGGAACCGTCTCTTGCCGTCTTTACTACTATATTTGTTGTAAAAAGTCTTTCTTCTTTTCTTAACATTTTGTCTTCACTTCCTCTTTAAACTATGGTGTTTACTTCTTTGATATGTTAGTGTTCGTTACTTTCCTCTCTCCAAGTGATTCTTTTGCAGCGTTAATTATATTATTTTTGAGTTTGTCTAAGCTTTTCTCGATGTTATTTTAATCGTTTTCTAATATTTCATTTCCAGTAATCTTCTCTGATATTCTTTTCCTGTATAAGTATTCCCTCGATTGCGTATTTAGTTCTTCGACTTCGATTTTTGTTTGTGTTGGCGCCGCTCTCTTGGGTGGGAAGTATTTCAGGATTATTCTTATTTTACATAATATTATGCTTTGGTCGCTACCTACATCTGCTGAGTTAAGGCATCTTACGTCGATTATTTTTGATGGATATATATTTCTGTTGGATATAATATAATCTATCATAGATATTTGTCCACGGGTGTTATTAAATGTATATTTGTGTTGGTCTTTGTGGTCAAAAAATGCGCTGTGTATTATTAGTTCGTTATTCGTGCAGAAGTTGATCATCAGTTCTCCATTTTAGTTTTTAACATTCTCGTAATATTATCATCTTTCCTGTGACTTTATCTACTACTTGTTATAATTGGTCGTAAAACGCTTCCCTTGTTATTTGAGGCTTAATATTTTCTGAGCCGTATATTCCGATGATGTTCAGGTCTTCCTTCTCCACACTTATCTTTGCTGTTACTATTCTTTCTGATATGTATTGACACTCTTTGATGTGATTTTGGTACCTTTGGTGTATTAGTAAGGCTACACCTTCTTTGGCCCTGTTTTCTTTTGCTACTCCACTGTAGATTGGTATGTATTCACCTAATTTTGATTAACCTTTTCCTTTCTTTTTTGTTTCCTGTAGAGCACAAATGTCTATTTCTTTCCCTTTCTTTCTTTCTCTTTAGTTAAGAACAAATAAATTCAAATATGAGTATAGTTGGTTGCCTATCGATACCTACAAAATTTCACCGTACTTCAGTCTACCTATATTCAATTATAAAATAATTTTTTCTATGGACTCAACATAAATATGGGACAAATTCACATTACAACCTACAACATTGATGGTTGCTACTGTTATATTATTTTAATTTTAACTTATTCAATTTTAAATATTGCTGACTTCTGTCATATTTAGACAACTGCCGTAAGTTGCACTGACTGCTTTGTTCCGACGTCCGTCCTTACATGTCAATATTGTCATTTTTATCAGTTGTTATCAACAGGTCCTCAAAGACACTTTGTCTCAGGACCAAGTAACCTTTTGTAGAATCATACTTCGCCATGTTATCAATTCCAACGGTAACTTGAACATTTTAATTTTAAATAATATATAATGTAACAAAAATTTAAATTAACAACATTAAATGGGTTTTAACCCATATATTTTAGTGGCTCATAGCATGTATACTATATGGAATCAAACAGCAAAAGTGAAAGTTGAAAACGAACTGACCAAGGATATCCAGATTCGCCGTGGGGTCCGCCAAGGGTGTATTTTATCACCCTTGTTATTCAATTTATACAGTGAAGCCATCTCAGAATTAGCGCTTGCCGAGATCAGTGAGGGCCTTATAATAAACGGTGAGCCACTTAATAACATAAGATATGCTGACGACACCGTGTTTTTGGCAGGAACACTAGAAGAACTGCAACACCTTGCTGAACAACTAAATATATATTGCAACGATTATGGACTAAAAATCAATTTGAAGAAAACCAAGTTCATGGTATTTACAAAAGCACAAAACATCAAAGTTAAGCTAGTACTAGATAATACAGAAATTGAACAAATATCTTCGTACAGATACCTTGGAGCATGGATCACAGAAGATACTGATCAGACAAAAGAAATAAGATGCCGCATTGAAATTGCGTGGTCAACTTTTAATAGAATGAGAAAACTTTTTTGTAATCGCGATATCAATATATCGCTCCGGATAATAATGCTTCGATGTTAAATTTTCTCTACCCTTTTGTATGGAGTTGAAGCTTGGACACTTAAAAAATCCAACATTAAAAACCTAGAAGCATTCGAAATGTGGTGTTACCGACGCATTTTGAAAATATCATGGATGGATCGCAAAACAAACGAACAAGTTCTCGAACAACTAGGAAAATAATGCGAAGTTTTAAATTACATAAAGATCAGGAAATTGGAATACTTGGGGCACATCATGAGAGGTGAAAAGTATGAATTACTAAGGAATATAATGCAGGGTAAAATCAAAGGTAGAAGAAGCGTAGGAAGACGTAAAATCTCGTGGCTACGCAATCTCCGTGAGTGGTTTGGATGCAGTTCAATTGAACTATTCAGGCGAGTAACCAATAAAATTATAATTGCCAGAATGATTTCCAATCTCCGATAGGAGTGGAACTTGAAGAAGAAGAAGAAGCATGTATACTTAGTAAGTATTAACCACATTTTGCATTAACTTTAGTCAACATTTCAAATTTTACGTTCTTCTAAATAAAGTGGTTATTTACCTTCAGGTTACACTGATGATGGAATTCACATTCCAAAAACGTTCTGTAATGTAATTGTGATATAACCCGTTTGGGTATTTTATTATATACCTTTTATAAAGGATTTTAAATAAAAAAAATTGTGATACATGGTATACAGCCAGCTACAAGAACTTAGTTTCCTAGTGGATTTTAATAATAAGACACTATATTTCTAGCTACAGTATACTCTAATTTTAGATCATACAATCTTTATTTTGAGAAACAAAGATTTTAAGTATATCTTTTTAGAATCTTAGCTGAATAAAATGATTTTCAGTGAAGACCCAACTTTGCCCAACTTTCGAAAACGGGCGGCCGGGCCAACTGATTTAATTCCAACTGTTATTACATAGAAATTTAAAATTCAAAGTAAAAGCCATCCCATATGTATGTAAATGCGACGAAAAATGAATATTTAAATAGAACTCAAATAAAGTTTACGAAAATTTGTTTCGTCTGAAACAAAAGCAAAATAAATGAACCCCCGACTCCAACGCTGAGGCCAGGGTAAAGTACACATACTCGTTTATTTAAATATAATTGCCAATTTGAGGTCGGCCAAATTAAATAAATATTTGTTTTCAATTATACCGGAAGAAATACTTCAAGAAGCGTAAAAACGCCATTCGTTCACGGCTACGTTGAAGCTGTTTTAAAAAAGAAAATTATTCTATAATATACAGGTAGGAAGGTAAATGTCTATGATTTTTTTGTTTATTGATTGTAAATTACAGTTTACTTAATAAATACATGGGATCTTCTTCTTATGGTGCCTTATCCAATTAGTACATGGCTAATGGCGACAATTCTGGCATACTTCTCTCGATCTTGTGTAGCTCTAAATGTGCTGGATGTGCATCATATACATAGAATAAATATTAGTAAATATGATGTAAGAGGAAAGCCTTGTTTCAGGTATTTTCTTGTTTACTATTTTCTTTTTTTTTTCCTAAATTGAGCCTTAGGAATTAGGTTTATTCTTGGTCGCTATATTCTTATTTGTGACATCGAATGCCAGCTATATTACCATCTTTTCAAAATTTGTGGTGGTCTAGAGTTTATTTGTCTTAAATTTTTACTATTCGGGCTTCTTCTTCTTATGGTGACTATCCGTTACGGATGTTGGACACTAACATGGCGATGCTGACTTTGTTGACTGCTGCCCTGAAAAGTCCGATAGTGGTTCAGGTAAACCATTTTCGCAGGTTATGCAGCCAGGATATACTTCTTCGTCCTGGACCTCTGTTCTCATGCACTTTACTTTGAAGTATGGTCCGAAGTAGGTCATATCGTTGTTCATTGCGCTTTATATGGCCCAGGTATTCCAGTTTGCGACGTTTTATGGTTCCGACTAGTTCCGCTCTTTACCCATTCTATGTAGTACTTCTTCGTTGGTAACTTTGTCTATCCAGGAAATCCTCAACATGCGTCTATAACACCACATCTCAAATGCTGCGAGTCTCTTCAGTAATGCTTCAGTTAAAGTCCATGACTCCACGCCATATAAAAAACCGAGAATACGTGCACGAGCAACGTACAAAAACCACGAGCATTTTAGTAAACGAACTTTTATTTCCAATTTTATATCGTGGCTGTTAAAGATTTTTTCATTTTGACGAAAGCTGCTCTTGCCTTCTCGATCTCGATCTCGATAATATTAATTTTCGTCGATTAGTCCCACTGTTCATTTAAGTTTGCACTTTGTGGTATCCTATTTCTGTTTATAACCATGTATTTGTTTTTTATGTTAAAATCAAGCCCAATCCTGCTACTTCTGCCACTCTGGAGATAGGTGTCTGCAGACCTTCAAGAGTGTCTGCAAAAATGACAGTATCATCAACGTATCTTAAGTTGTTTAATCGTTTTTCGTTTATAAGTATTCCCTCGTCTATGTCCGTTAGTACTAGGTTCATAATATGCTCTGAATATGTATTGACCAATAATGGGGACAATATACATCGCTGTCGCACACCTCTTTTTATTTTTATTTCGTCTATTAACTGATTCCCAACTCTAACAGCTGCAGTTTGTTCGTAATAGATATTATTTATTATACGGCGATCTCTGCTGTCTAGACCAATTAAATTTAATATTTTCATCAGTTCGTCATGTTTTATTCTATCGAACGCTTTCTGGTAATCAACAAAACATACATATATATCACAATTCACGTCTCTACATCTTTGAAAGATAACTTCTATTGCAAAAAGTGCCTCTCGAGTACTTAATGCATCCCTAAAGCCGAATTGTGTGTTTGTCATGTGTTTTTCACACTTTTTATATATTCTTTTATGTAAAATTTTTAAAAAAGTTTTCAGGAGATGGCTGATAAGGCTTAGTGTTCGATAATCTTCACATTTTTTCGCATTGGGTTTTTTAGGAATTATTATAAAAGTTGATCCAAGCCACTGTTGGGGTATTATTCAACTTTGGTATATATTGTTGAAGATCAAGGTAAGTTTTTTTACTTTGTCTTTATCCATAATTTTCAAAAATTCTGAGTAGAACACGTCTGGTCCTGCGGTTTTCCCTCCTTAATGTTGTTTATAGCAGATTCTACTTTCGCTTCGAGAATAGGTGGTCTGGTATCGTCATTTTTATTTTGTGTGAAGGTGACATTCCTATCGTCTTCAAATGTTGTTGTCACATAGTTCATCCATGTTGTTATTGTTTCTTCAATATCCAACTATTGCATTTCCTTGATTGTTTGTTAAGTGTCCCGTCATTTTTGATTTATAGATGCCTGCTACTTGTTTGATCTTTTTGTGTAGGTTGAAGGAATCGTGTTTACGTTCCAATATCTCGATTTCTTCACACTGTTCTTCCAGATTTCTATTTTTCGCTTCTCTGACAGCTTTTTTATTTCTTTGCCTAGAAATTGATATCCAACGTAGTCTTTACACTTGGATTCTCTTCTTCTGTGCATCATCTGTAATATACCGTCGGTTATCGATGGTTTTTTCTTTTCTGTCTTTTTCGGTCGTAGGTCTTAGTCTAATATATCCTTCCTATTCGAACTAGTCTCTTATATTTATTTATGTAATAAATATATTGGTTCCATTATCATTTTCTCTGTCGTCTTCATGGTACAAAATTTTATATTATACAGGGGTTTTCTTCTTTGGTTAGTTCGTATTCTGTCTCTAAATGTTTTTCCAGCAAATAATCTCAAATACATATATGTATTTTATATATACACCTTAGTTGCCCAATTATATAATCTTTTCTGATCTATTCTCTATTTGCTTTTTCCAGTTTGTAGTTATTCATTCTTTTAATATCATTCCTGACCTGGTCTTCCCATCTGCTCTTGGGTCTTCCTCTTGGTCTCGTGTTTGTTGGTTTCCACTCTAACATTTTCTTGATTGGTTCATCATCTCCCCTTTCTAGGATATGGCCTAATCATATCAGCCTTTGTGCCTTTATATATCATACAATATCTTCTCCGTTTATTTTGGTTCATAGTTCATTCTTCTTGTATTTCCTTTAGTCTCAAGATTCTAGAGAAAGTGTTCAAAATATTCTTCGTTTTCATGAATACACAGGTGTACCCGTTTGTTCCTTAAAGTAACGTTGTATTCTGTCTTCCAATTCTTGACGTTAATTTACCTTTGCAGCAAACGACGATTATTTCTGAACATACGACCAAACTGTATAGTCCAAAAAATTAAAATCAAATGACCGATGAGACCAATAAATCGGAGATTCTATACCTCTTCCAATTCATCTATCCGAAAAATGGGTATTTAACTAATTATCACACCTTCTATTAAGTGCGGTGTGGCTTCCTCGTGAATATAGAAAATTACAAATGATTAAAATCATATGACCGAGAAGGAATGCTTGTCGGAATGCTTTTCAAAGAAAATAAGGTCAAATATTGAATGTTTTTAGAACTTGTTTGGAATTGAAATATCTGAACATTTATAGAACAGGTGTAGAACTGCCGGAAAGTTGACTGTGAGGGATTTAAAAATCAAATACGATGCTCCCATTTTATTAAATCTTAAAAAACTCTAATATTTTAACAGTTCTAAGGTATATACCAGCAACTTATCAGAACTATTACAGGAACATCGGTATTTTTGCAAATATGAGCATGAACAGTATTGCAGAATATGTGACAGAATATTTAGATGATTTCAGAAATCTTGAGCAGTAGTAGATCTTCTTTTTTTAGTAGCAGATTCAAAAATAGTATATTACTTTATGAGGCGGAGAAGCAAGACTTTTCTTGACGCGCCCGATATTACGCGCCGAACGAAGTGAGGCGCGTAATACAGGGCAAGTCAAGAAAAGTCGCTTCTTTGCCGAATAAAGTATACTATTTTTTCTTCAAACGTAGCAATTTTCAACCATAAATAGTACAATTCATACGCTATTTTTACTCGAAATTAACTGTAACAACTATTAAAGTCGTCTAGATGTTAGAAATTAAAATAATAATTAAGTCGTCGGTCGGTGGTATTTGCGTCTTCCTGGTTACAGTTGTTTGACAGTTGTTTGAAATTATTAAACACAGCTTATTGTTGTTGCAACCAAGCGCAAATTTAGTGCGAAAATGGAAAACCTAAACGAAATTGAGTCCGCGGCTAATGATGCAGTAGCACGTTTGGGGCCCTCCAAGTCGGGAGAAAAGTATCGGTTAGCGTACAAGCACTTCCAAGAGTGGTGCGATACAAGAGGAGTACGGCACGTTACCGAAGACGTTTTACTGGCATATTTTAATATAATGAAAAATGAAAATAAATGGAAATCTTCTACAATGTGGTCACTATACTCTATGATAAAATCCGATTCCGATCTATTTATTAGAAAAAATGTGGATATAAGCAAATTTTTACGTGCCTTTCTGAAAAAAAACAAGCGAAGGACATACTGCAATGAAGTCTAAAGTTTTCACTAAAGACGAGTTTGATAAATTTTTGTTTGAAGCGCCAGATAGGTTGTATTTAGGATTAAAGCTAAAAAAAATTATATTGCAAAGCATGTAGTATACTCTGCTAAATTATAAAAATATTTAAGATTGTTTTGTTAATTCGGGTTACCGGCGCCTGTCGATGCGACGAAATGGTAAAAATGAAGACTGTGGACATTGAGGATAAAGAAAATGTAATAATTATTAAAATCCCAGACAGTAAAACACGACAAATTAGATCTTTTACGATAATTGGTCAAAACTACATTAAACTGTATAAAAAGTGTGCATCACTGCGGCCTGAAAATTTCACAGAAAACCGATTTTTTATCAAGTACCAAAATGGAAAGTGTTACCGAAGCGTCATGGGAATACATTCGATCAGCGCAGTAGCCCAAAAAGTAGCTAGTTATTTAAATTTAAACGATGCAAGCGCATACAAGGGTCACTCTTTACGACGAACTTCAGCAACACTTTTAATTGATGGAGGAGGAAATCTAGAATGCCTCAAACGACATGGGGGCTGGAAATCAAGCACGGTTGCCGAAGGATATATAGAGGATTCAATAAGAAATAAGAATGATAATGCTCAAAATATTTTAAACTTTCATGATTCGCCAACATCGGGAATGATTGCTGAAAGTTGTTCTCGACCATCAGTATCATCAACAATTACCAATGCGTATCAAGAGTCGGGAACATTTTTGCACGGTTTCAATTTTGAAAATGTCGCATTAACTAATTGTACTTTTAATATTACTATAAATAAAAATGATGTTTAATTGTTGTTAATGATATTTGTATTGGTGCTTTGTGACATGTTTCATATTGTTGCCATGACAACATTTTTCCCTCCGCCGTAAAGAAATGGGAAAAAAACTGCTGCCGGCGGAGACATTAAACTTTGACAGGATCAAGTTAGATAAGTAATGTTATCATTATTTGACGTTTGAAGAAAAAAGTAATTAATTGCTATTTTTCTATTACTTATATTAGAAAATATTTCACACTATTTTTCAAATAAATTGTGATAAACATAGTGAATAATTCCCCACGAAGTACGGTGTTGGTAGTAATTATATATAATCATTTTATCAGATTTTTCTCAAAACTTAATTTACCTATAAGCAAAGTTAAATCTAATTACTAAAACAACAAATTAATAGCGCGCAGGCAACAGTGGTAGGTACCTAAAACTAAAACCTGTTTTGGTTATTATCAAGTGCAGGTATTTTACTTTAATAGATAGTAAAGTTGAATTAAAATTAATTAAAACGGAGTGTGCGAATTCAACTACATTACAAAGGAAAGTTTGCTTTGCTTCATTATGCATGTATCAGGGAGCTTTGATAATAATTATTTCATGGAAAGCCTCTCTTTTGCATTCGTTTGGTTGCTGCTTTCATTCGAGAAGTTTGTAGATAATAGAAATTCGAACGAATAATTCAAGAGATAAAATCGCGAGATAACAAAAATTGATATACTCACGGAATTTTAACACCATGATCTAAAAATAAATGTAAATATCTTTTATGTGTAGTAAAAAGAAAATAATATTCATGTTATTAAATAATTTTCCAAGAAAGTTTTATATAAACAGTGCTTTTCAGATAAAACTATCCACCTTAAATAACTTTTGAATCTCTAATTTTTTGGAAAAACGCAAAAACACGTCAAATAATATTTGAAGGAGAGACATTATATCATATTTAAGGTTGCTGGGAAATGCACCCTTTCACCCACCGTATCACCCCTTTATTTTTTTAAAATTACTTCCCCTTTTTTTATTTGATACTTGGATTCTCCTCTTTTCACTACTAAAAATTTTTACAATAATTGTTCAAAATAACTGCCCTTCACTTCCATGCAATAATACAATATATTTTGAAATTCTTCCCTGACATTGCTTAACACGTCTGCATTTAATTGTCGACATTCATACTCTATTCTTTGTCGTAAATCATTTAGAGATTCTGGTTGAGTACTATAAATTTATGTTTTTTAATACCCCCATAAGAAAAAGTCTAGGGGTGTTCAATCCGGTGAGCTAGGTGGCCAATCCATCATCTGTCGTCTTTTACCTATCTAAGGACCGGGAAACGTTTCATTTAAAAATTATCGCACAGGTAAAGAAAAGCGTGGAGAAGCTCCATCATGTTGAAATCTTCGGAAAGGTTATCACCATTTTCTACTATTGTTCTAATACGATCAACCACTTGCCTAAAGAATTCAAGATAATGTCCGTTCAAGTCCGATAATGTGATCATGTAGGATACCACACCATACATTTAACCTTCGAGGATGCTGTGTGTGAAATTCGCGTACAATATGTAGATCACTTTCAGTCCAGTATCGGCAATTATATCTATTCACCAAACCATTGAATGAGAATGAGCATTCATCCGAGAAGCAAATATTGTTTAAGGTTAATGATGCATTGTGTCATTAATTCGCAAAATTCGGGACGACGATCAAAATTTTCTTCATTTAACTCTTGTCATCATCATCAATGGTGCTACATCCCTATGAAAGAGCCTCGACCTTCCCAAGTTTATTACGTCAGTCAGTTCTATCCATTGCCAACCGTTGCCAGTTTGCTGCCCCTATCTTTCTACCATCCTCATCTACACCATCTTTCCATCTGAGTTTTGGCCTAATTTTGGCCTAATTAGCATAAGGAATTTAACTCTTGTACTAATTTAATTTTATATGGATGAAACTTAAATTTATGGAGGACTCAGAAGACTGTAGAAGATAACACTGATTGCTCTGCTTATTGTTGACAGTGACTGTAATTGTTAAGTCTCTAAGTTAACTTGCCCAAAAACAGCTACTTGGATTGCTTCGTTATCTACAAGTCCCTGTCGGTTATATTTTTTATTGCAAACTGACCCTCTTGCTATAAATTTCTGCATCAGATTAATCACATACTTATGAGTTGCATGTCTACTGTGGTATGTTTCATTAAAACTTCTAGCAGCAGCTCTTGCACACTTATTATTTTTGTAGTATAAACCTACAACTTCAATTCTTTCTTGCAAAGTATACACCATTTCAGCGATCAAATTGCACACGTATCAAAATAGGCTGTTACTTACAAGTACTTACAAGAAATTTTCGTTGGCTATTAACCGTTGGCTATTAACAACTTACAACTTCTACAAATAACCAAATTTTCTAGAAATTGGCAGTTGCTTATCCATTCTCCTTGCTGATATCTTTATGGATCTTCTAGAATCCAATAACATCATAAAATATCATGAAAAATTACATTTGTTCCGATATGTTAATGACTGTTTAGTCTTCCTCTCAGCTATTGATCACTCAGCTCATCATCTACTGTTGAAAATTAACCAAATCCACACAAATATTAAATTTACTATGGATTTACTTTGGAACTAGAATCTTCCGATGCCATAAATTGTAGATTTGTCCATTACCAGACTTAACGACCAATTCAATTTTGGTATTAATACAAATCCACACAAACGGATCATGTTATTAATTCTACAACCAATCATCCTCTTTCACATAAACATTTCTGCTTTTATCCAATATATAACCTACAACAAATTTATCAACTCTGATTTATCATTTATTTATTTTTTCAAAACAGTTTCTTTCTATATGCAATGAAAATATCCTGTGAAATGTTTACAGTATGTTTTGCGTAAAAATTATTTGCAAAAATATTGTTTTTCAAAAATTTTTGCAATGGAAATATAAACAATGCAACAGCAATGGAAATTCACTAGTTAAATGCGCAGAGAACGAACATTTATCACTAAAGTTTGACGCCAAAGACCTACCTACATTCATGTCAGTAGCATGGAAGAAGGAGTACAATTCTGACCTATGTTTTGTCTCTACTAATAAAAACGGGCAACCTCTATTAGTCTCTTGAAAAGTAATGGACGACTTCCCATACAGCCAACACCGCCCAGTGATGTTAATCACATCCATCCCTCGCCCACGTTGGAATCTAAAGAAAGCCATTTGGAGTAGCTTTTCTGCGGAACTGGACAAGACTCTATCTGGGCTGGATACTCCCTACCATCAGAAATTACAAAGGATTCATTGGAGCCGTAATAAGCACAGCCAAAAATCATATACCAAGAGGCTACCGAAAAGAATACATGCCTGGTTGGTCCCATAATAGGAAAGAACTTTACCAAAATTTCCTTGAAAGCGGCTATCAAGAATTAGCCGATGAACTGCTCGATAGCCTACATGCAGCGAGACAACAAAAATGGACGGAAACTAGAAAGTTTTAATTTTTAAACATCAAGTAGAAAAGCATGGACACTACTAAGAAAATTAGGAAGCGGAACTCCCATAATAAGGAACAAAACAACAATTAACCCAAATACTATTGCCTCACATCTGGTATCGACATCTAGGGCCCCGAAAGACAAGCCACACAAAATCAAGGTAAAAACGAGCTCAAAACTTTAAAATTCCAATCTGCAGAAACCGAATACCATCGCCCTTTCACTTGCGAAGAAGTCACTATAGCTCTCAAGGATGTAAAGCCAGGTAAAGTCCCAGGTTTTGACAATATTTATCCCGAATTCTTAGTTAACAGCGGCAAATATGCTAGGGAATGGATGGCCAACTTTTTCACAGATATTATGAAGACCGGTACCATACCACAGGAAGTCAAACGTTCGAAGATCATTGCCATATTAAAACCACGGAAACCAAATGATAGCAACCCTAAAGAACTACAGATCAATAGCCCTACTATCGGTAACGTTCAAGCTACTAGAACTACTTATCTATAACCTAAGTAGTCTAAAGCTACTTGAATCGATACCATTTGATCAGGCAGGTATCCGACCGAAAAGAAGCTGTGCAGATCAGGTTCTTTCACTTACCAGATTTATTGAGGCAGGGTTCTAGAGAAAACTTAAAACTGTAGCCGCATTCATAGACCTAACAGCGGCCTACGATACAGTCTGGACAGAAGGAATGATATACAAGCTCCTGTTTTAGCTTCTCTTCTCTTTAACCTGTACATCGCTGATATTCAAGAAACCAGATCAACGAAGTTTGGTTACGCCAATGACTGGGTCCTTGCAACAAGGTGTAAGTCAATTGAACAAACAGAAGAAATCCTTACGGCAGATTTACACACAGTGGGAAAGTATTTCCGTAAATGGAGGCTCCAACCAAACGCTACCAAAACAGAGGTTTCCAGTTTTCATCTAAATAACAAGCTTGCAGGAAGAATACTGAATGTCCAATTGAAAAACACCACACTGGCCTACAATAAAACACCAAAGTACCTTGGGGTGACTCTTGATAGAACCCTATCTTTCAATGAACATCTGTGTCAAAAACAGTGGAAAACCTGTGTGGCACAACATGGAGAGCATCGGCTTTCACCTTGCGATCATCTTGCGAAGATACTTACCAACGAGACCCTGCCAATTCACCAAGATATAGATGCTGCCAACGGTAACTGTTTACGCTCCAGAAGACCGCCAATAAAAACAGCACAGATTGCAGTGGAAAATGAGTTCAACTTAAAGACCACTTGGACTCGAGAATGGATGGAACAACAAAATAGCAGCTTATCCTGCATCACACAAAAACCACCAGATTTTGACTTAACACATGAACTATGTTGAACCGAATCAGAACCAAACATGGCAGATGCGGTTATATGATGCACAAATGGGGCAAACGGCCACCCCACTCTGTGACTGCGGACAACCACAAACCATCTGTCACATTACATAACAGTGTTCCACAAGATCCTATCAAGGCAGGTCAAAGGATTTCCTAATGCCGACTCCAGAGTCTATAATAGAATATATAAATAAGTTAGATGTTTGTTTGTGTGTAATATTGTATACAAAATGTATGTAAATTTAAATGTAAATGTGTCGAGTGCCATACGATAAATAAATAAATTTTGGAAATAAGAATAATATGTTTTCAATAACCTAAAAAGTACGCATCGATAGTCATCGCCATCTTGTACGTAATCTCACATTGATAGAATTCCTTCCAAATTAAGTTTCTTTACAAACACACGCACCTCCAACCAGATTATACTGTACTTTGAAGGTGAATAACGGTAATTTTAATCATCGAAGAACGTACCAAATTCTTTAAAAACTAATTATCTATACCTATATATTTAATAATGATATACGCCAGCATAAAAATTAGTTTTTGTAAGTAAATTGCATGGCTCTATATTACTAATAACATGCCCATTATTATTTAATATTGAAAAATTAAACTGGTTCTTTTGTAACCGCCAATCAAACATCCATCAATGTTGTGTCAAAGAAATTCCTCCTTTTTTAATTTTTGATGGAATTAAGTATTCAATAATGCAATATTAAAAGATCGTTATACTCTATATTTTTATTATTCGATTTACTTTTAAAAACTTAACAATTTCCTATTAATAACTAATTTACGGATGTTCTAAACCTATTTTCTTGTGGCATATCTAAGATAAATATTATTTTCATCAAGCCCCAATTATAATAAAAATTAGATTAAAATTAAAAGAAATAGGCTCCATGATAAATAAGTTCGAATATCTGAGTTATAAAATCCATGGTACAGTGCTGGTATCAAATTGACTTTACACAAACTTAATAGACCATTAAATTTTTTACTGTCAATTGGTGAAAGACCTTGGTATAAACTTGGTAGTTTATATTCTTGAGGTTTACGTAATTTTGATGTTGCGATGTCGAGTTCTTTGTAATTTTCTGCAAAACTATAGATACAATAAACTTTATAAGGATTCTTCGATTCCAAGTGAATTTCCATAATTTTGCTTATCGTTACCACCTCCGCAGTGTTCTGTTCCAATTTTGTTTTTGAACCATTGGTTTAAAACTAAAAAAGTCTTCTTGAGACATTTCTTTCACTCTATACACTGTGATGAAGTAACTTTTGCCATATTTATGAGGCTAATCCACTGGTCAGGAGTATAAATATTAGAATGTCGTTTCTTTGGAACTTCTATCATGACGTGCATACTGTCATTTTCGTTCTGGGTATGATCCATCTCAAGAAAACAGTGTTCAGATCCAAAGTCAGTAATGCATGAGGAAACATTGAAAAAATAAAACGATTGCGGTTTTGCCCTTCGAAATTGTCTTTTCGACCGACTTTTCGAATGCCATCTTGTTTTACACCTTTAAAAAAATGCCATAAAAAGCTTGTAATTTCATTCGGCCCTCTTATGATAAAAAATACTTAAACTTGTTGAAAACGATTTATCACTTTTTGACAATTCCATATTAGCACATTTCAGATTTCTAACAGATTCTTTATTGAAAACATGGCTAGTATAATTTTCTTCCATTGATTGATTTCTTTTCTCTGGATCTGTATTAATATAAACACTGCATACTAAACACTGATCGTTCTTAGCCTTAAAAAATGCAATGTTGAATTGTGAGTTTAAAGTAGAATACCTGTACCTCTATCCTTCTATCCTTCTTCTATACCTTCTATCCCTGTATAGTCTAACTGTAACGACGGCATCCCATTTTTTGAGTTTGGCATATTTCACGTACATTCGGTGTATTACAGATATGTTTAAGCCCTCTTCTAAGTACAAGCGTTTTGAGTTCTTCCTTGTATAATAAGAAGGTCCAAGTGAAAATAATTTGAATTCATCGCCAATATTAAATTTATATTTGCGCGAAAAGTTTCTCCTAGAATTGTTTACAGTGATTTGCGTTTTACCTTGTTGTGTCACGCACTCTGCAAGAAAATCTAACTGCCTGTTATGAGCTCTAAGTTTCCAAAATTCGTCAAAAATTACTTGTTTTGTTTCAAAATTTAAATATGCTAATACATTTATATCTGCAACTATCCTTACATGGAACCTTCATCTTCTTTGCAGGTATAAACTTATGAAAAAGACAATAAAGACTAGATTTCACGTACAAACCGTCTATGTATGTATATTTATACGTATTTTGGCCTAATAGGCCTCATCAGAACAGCTATTCACAGGCGTTCTCAACGTGAAAAATAAATCTTTTCTGTCTTTAAGAAGCAACCTTAAAATGGCTTCGATATGGAAGCAATAGCGACATCTGATAGTAAATCCGTAAAACAGTTTTTGAAACCAATTCAGATTTCTGCTTTAATCTGAACTTTCTAAACATTGCAAGGTAAACAGACGTTGATAAAGATGTTAAAAGAGACATGAAAAATCTAAAATTTGCATTCCACGACATGTCTCTCTTTATTATAGCAACTTCGTTCTGCTTAATTCCTCTTAGAGTTGATTCGCCTAAATTAAAATGGTTTCCAATAGCCGTAGATCCTTCTTCTTTTCCTAAGCGATCTAAAATTGCAATTTTTGTTTCCAACGAAATTAATGTTTTTTTTTCTCAATTGGACCAAATACAATCTAAGAAAAAAATTTAAAAAATTAGGCAAATCTTCTAATAGTGCAACTTTGGAGTCAGCAAAATTTTAAACAACTTATTATAAAACGAAGCACAGCTAGAAGAAAACTTACATAAAAAAAAGGAAGAAAAAAGTGACAATAACAATGATAAATAAGTAAGTAAATAAGTAAACACTGACACAGAACATATAAAATGAAAATTTTTAAAATTAAAGTCGAAGGTTACATCCTCGAAGCCAATTTGTCGCCTTGGGAGTAAGTTGGTGGATTTCTTGAAGGCTGCCAAAGAACTTGGTGGCTGGACACTCGAAGACGATGTGGTTAATTGTTTTTTCAACAACGCTGCATTTGTCGCATTCTGGGCTGGTATTTATATCCCATTGATTCAGTGATTTGTTACAAATTCCATGACCAACTCGTATTCTATTTAGGTTGCACCATTCACGACGGGGAAGAGAAAAGCCGTCTGGTTTGATTGTGGGGTTTTCTATCAGATTGGAATTTCTGATGTCTGGATTCCATTCGCCCATCCAGTGCTCTTCGGTAGTGAAAACAGCCAATTTTGTAGCAGTTCTAGTAGGTGGATGTCTGGATTTCAGTCTTAACTGCCTTTGGTGTAGTTCAGCGATGTCTGTGTTTATCGGTAGTTCTGGGTTTTGTTGGCATTTTTGAACTAGAGTGTTGAGTGCGGCTAGTCGTCTTGATGCTGGTGGAGCGATGTTGCTTAAAACTGGAAGCCACTGGGTTGGTGTGGGCTTTATAGTTCCCGTTATGTGCCTCATTGTTTGATTTAACTGGGTATCTATGACTTTTGTGTGATGACTGTTTAGCCACACAGGAGCGCAATATTCTGCAGTAAGATATACTAAGGACAGCGCGCTCGTTCTTATTACCTCTGCATTCGACCCCCATGATGTATTTGCTAACTTATTGATAATATTATTGCGGGTCTTAATTTTTGCTGAAGTGTTTTCCAAATGCTTTTTGAATGTTAGGGTACGATCTAGAGTTACGCTGAGGTATTTTGGGTAAGCACTGTACTTTAGCCTGGTTCCATCGCATTCTATGTTTAGTCTGTAATTTGCCTTGTTGTTGTTTAGGTGGAAAGCTGTTACTTCAGTTTTCGATGGGTTTGATTGTAGGCCCCATTTCTTAAAGTATCTGTTAACAGTGTTTAGATCTGCTTCTATGGTGGATTCGGCGATGTTTATGTCTTCTTCTTGGGCACCCAAAGCAATGTCATCGGCTAAATAAATTTGCGCGAGGTGGTAGTTGGTACATCTGACGTATAAATATTAAAAAGTAGAGGAGACATAACTGACCCTTGTGGCAAGCCGTTTTGCAGGTTTCTGAAGTTACTATTTTTCCCATTTAGGTGTACTTGGAAAAGTCTGTCACTTAGCATTTGGTTTAACAACCTGTTGAACGTACGGCACGGTAACATCTGGTATATTTTACATATAACATTAATAACAGGTTATACCTTTCAATGCGAAACTCGCAATGATGTAATAGGGACAATATGTAACAAGGGAATCTCCGAATTGCAAAACTCACTTTACTGACATTTGGATCTAAATAGTTAATATTTAATTATAATAGATAATAATAGAAATTTTTATATGTCTAGAAACAAACATAGAAACAAAACTTCATTTCTTTATAGTTCAAAGAGAATTATAGTAATATTGCAATTTAAAAGATAATATTGTTCCTTTCTCATAAACAGCAAAACATAAGTTTCAAGGTAAATGGTTACCGACCATTATAATTTGATTACACAAGTTAATAATTAAGTTTTTATATTAAATATTAGAAAATGATTATTATTAAAACACGTGGAAAAGAAAAAATAATACGTTTGTTCAGTTGTGAGCAATTACTTGAAAATATTTATATTATTACAATAATCGTAAGATTTTGTATGATCTTTCTTTAGCTGTGTAATTTTTGCATACTTCACAAATTTGATATAATATTAAAGGTGTGACTGACTAACAACAACAAATAAAAGAAAGACAGAAAAATAGTTTATCGTATTTGTCACACTTTTATGACCTAATTGCTAAACCATTGCAAGATGAAATAGAAGATATTTGTCAAATTTATCCATAGGATTGAAGTTTCCTACATCTAAAACAAAATGTGTGCTTTAAAAAAAAATTGCATGTAAATCCATCATTATACCTCCAAGGTCCATTGTTAGAATTTAAAAATAGCATTCGCTTCCTAGGTACGACTTTTGATAAAAACTATCCTGGGGAGACCATATTATAAACTTAAAGAAAACATGTCAAAACCGAATAAATTTATTAAGTACCATCGTCCCTCATAATTGGAGAGCTGACTTCTTTAGTCTTATGTATACAAATGTCTAATTAGGTCTAAAATTGATTATGGTTCTATTGTTTATTCTTCTGCTAAAAATCTCTATTACAGCAACTAAATACAATACGAATTTCCACAGAAGCTTTCCAAACATCGAAGTACATCCAAATGTACTTCTTATATAGGAAAGTTTATCGTATGCGTGAGCTGCTTTTGCAAATGATAATAATCCAGTCATTTATAATATTAAAACCATTTCTTATACATACTTTAATAAGAGACAAGATCAACCTTTTTACAAAAGAATTAGACAATATACAAATAACCTTAATATACAAATACCAGATTTCTTTGCATCAAATACCAAAACGCCTCCTCCTTGGATAATTTCTCCCTTACAAATAAATACTGACCTAACTAAATACAACAAAACTAAAACATAATTAAATTAAACACGCTTTTTTTGAGATAATCAACATAACGATTATCTTCCTATATATATATATATATATATATATATATATATATATATATATATATATATATATATATATATATATATATATATACCGACAGCTCAAAAACAGAGCAACATCTTGGAGCATCAGTAATATCTTCTAACGCTATTAAACTTTTTAATTATCTTCATTTAATAGCATCCTTACAGCCGATCTGTACGCTATCTTGGAAGCAGTAAGATTTGCAAAATCGACTTATTACTCCAAAGTAATAATAATTACAGACTCTCTAAGTTCCATCCGCACCATCCAACAATTATACTCTAAAGATCCAATTGCTAGCTTAATAAAATCAGAATTATTTTTTCTTCCCCAATTAGAAATTAAATTATCATGGGTTCTATCACACGTAGGTATATACGGAAAAGAAAAAGCAGATTTGTATGCTAAAGAAGCAATTACAGCACCGAAGCAACAATACTACGTGTTGCAGTTTCGCAACTGTATATAAACATTTGTAAATATATTAATAGACTTTTTAATAGTTTCGACTCTCCTTGTATATTTAAACTGAGATTTACATATACAATTGCACAGCGGTATGTGCACAGGGCCAAAAAGAGATAAGGGCTAAACATTCCAAGACGGCCATCTGCGAGATAATAAAGGACGATTTCCACATGCCACATGTGTTTTTAAAGTTAAAATAAGGGTTTGCGTTCCATACAAAACCAGAGTCGAAAAGTATCTCTCAAACGATGAACATGTGTATGTGAACAATGTGAAGACGAAGAGTACCTGACTCAGTATCGGTCTTTTGACGAAAAAAGACGCAAATGTGCATCACCAACTTTGGGAGTTGAAGTGTCGCTGAAGACACAATTTGCGATAGCGTTGGGGCTATCTTTTTTATGGGGTAAGAAAAAATACACCATATATATATATATATATATATATATATTATATATATATATATATATATATATATATATATATATATATATATATATAAATTTGCTGCATATATCAAGTATGCGCACTTGGTATATTTATTTGATACTTTTTGAAACATTATCTCATTTGTGCCGCGATCGCGATTGAACATTGTCAATTGGACATTTTGCATTTGTTTCGCGGTTTATTTACTGTATTGTAAATTTTTTGTACTTTAACACCGATTTTATTTGTAATAATTATTTGTATGCTAACGCATTATTACTTGTTTTTATACCATTGACATATATATCCATATTTTTATGATTTTTTTGTAAGATTATTAATTATGGCTATCTTTTTATGTATAGTATGTTTGCGGCTATGGTAGGTTTTGTCTTTTGTTTTGTCGGTGGTTTTTAATAGAATCGACATCTTTTTGTTTTGGTTGGTTTATGGTTGTCTTTCGGTGTATCTGTTGGTGTGTTTTATAGTAGCTAATAGTTAAGTTTGTATATTCTTCTTTAATTATAATGGTATATTAGGTTATGTATATTTATGTTTAATTTTACACCTTTTTAAAATAGAGTTTTATACAGTCCACTGGCTTTGATTTCTTTTATTTGGTTGAATATATATACCCAATTCGAAAGGGGGAAACCAGCGAGTTCTAGATTGAACAGAATATCTTCTCTCCCCTTCAGGATGATCTCAATTGTTATATTGAGGTCATGGTATGTGCAGAACGCAACAGTACGAGAATTAGTAGTGGGCAATATCAAAGCGGTTAATAAAAATAAAATAATGTGTATGTGGCAAAACAAGTGGAATACAACTGCAGAGAAACTTAAACAATAAAACCGAGTGTGAAACCGTGGAAACAACTAAATGTAAGTCGTGTGAACAAAGTAAAAATTGACAGGTTGCGCCTGGGTCATACAAGACTAACTCATTCTTACCAATTTAATAGAGTCAATCTTCCTAGGTGTAAGTTTTGTTAAAAAAACCAAAGCGTGTATCACATACTAATAGAGTGTAACCAACACAGCAGTATAAGAACTAACCATCACCTTTCAACTAACCTCACATCTATTTTAAAATAAGGCTGCAATTCGGTAAATGTTTTTGAAGAATGTAGGTCTATTTCATCAATCGTAATTGTAATGTAAATATATTTGTAGGGTAATGTAATGTAACTTATGTAGCTAATAACTCTTAGTAGTTAATGCAAATAAATAAAATAAAAAAAAGATTATCAAGTAAATATGATATAAGATATAGTTACATATACATAAGATGATACAGATAGCGTAAAACTGTGGGCATTAGTCAACCACCGGATCGACTGCAGGTACACGATATTAATACATATTATTTACGCACAAGCTGAAATGATAGTAAAGTTGGGTAATGAAATCGAAACAAGACCACTAAAAATCAACCGGGGTGTAAGACAATGAGACACAATATTTCCAAAATTATTTACAGCTGCCCTAGAAGATATCTTTAAGTCACTAGACTGAGAAAATAGGGGAATCCCTATTAACGGAAGATACTTAAACGATCTTAGATACGCAGATGATGTAGTACTTACTAATAGCCTACACATGAAATGCACTAAATATGATGATTGATTAGCTACACACAGAATCCCTAAAAAAACGACTGCAAATAAATTTCAGCAGAACTAAACTAATGTCAAACAAAGATGACAAACTCATGATAAACATACAAAGGACAGAGATAGAACACGTAGATGAATATACATATCTGAATCAAAATGTCAAGGTAAGAAAATAAAATCAGACTACTGAAATAAGCAGTAAAAATGAGATGGGCAGCATTCATAAGACTCTTATACGGTCATCAAGTGCCGATAGCTATCGATCAACAGCAAACACTTGATGTGCATTCGCCCCTTCCACCTTGCCTATTCTCTCAAATCTCATTGGTCTTTTGGCTTGGAAATCATATGAATTATTATGTATAAATATGAGTTGAATTCCAAGCCAAAGACAGTCACAGGAATATAGCGGACATGCGGTGTCCTGAGTTTTTGCATTTGGTTAGGAAACCATGTTGGGGTTCTATTACCCAGGACCTCCACATGAAGAGCATTTGGCTGATTGTTGTGCCTCTATAGCGCATCAGAGTGCTATAGGGGGGAAAGGGATGGTCTAGAGCATTGGAGCACGGTGGGGTGACTCCTGTTTTTACTCGAGTTAACACTCCTTGCTCCAATGAATTGTTACAATCGATCGTACTACCTAGGTGAACATTTCTTATAGGCTGGGTTCAATTAAGTTGCTTGCTTGCCAAAGACAGTCCAGTTCCTACCTCGGTCTCTCCTAGAGCTCGAAACTCTAGGGAGCCGATCACCGGGGCTCTGCCTCACTTTCTTTACACCTTAGACTCTGAGGTTGTTTAGTCTACTTTAAATTGTGTTATTATTTCATTCTTCGGTTCAAGTGCAGATAAGAAACCTGGTATTTTGTTCATGTAAGAAATTGACTGTCTTTTTCAAGACAGTCTTTTCAAGACAATAGTCATTCGCCTTCTAAGAAAATGACTGTGTCCTTTTCAGGACACAGTTCACCTTTAAATCTACATCCTACACTACATAGGACAAGTGCCTAGGGTATTTCGCAAGCTATACGCGAATACCCTAGTGCAGAGCGTACAGCGGAGTCTGATGATTTTATAGGCCTTACTTCCGTTGAGACGACAATACATTCTTAAAAATAAAAATATACCTTAAAGACTACGAACCTAAGTGTTTAATTCCTGTATCCTACCTATCCTTACATATGGAGCTCAAATCTGGACATTCACTAAAATAAACATGGAGAAGATCAGAAAAACTCGACAGCTCTAGAACGACAGTTGCTGAGTATCTCACTCACAGACCATAAAACCAATGAAGACATTCGGAATAGAACAAAAGTAAAAGATGCTGTCGAACAGGCAGCTAAATTGAAATGGAAATGGGCTGGACATAACGAACGTCTTAAGGATGGCCGATGGAATAAAGAAATAGGGAATTGGCGGCTATATGAAGCCAAAAGACCACGAGGAAGACCACAAATGCGCTAGAGCGACGATATTAACATTTTGGCTACTGTGTGTACCATTTCTGGTACACAGTTGATGTTTACCAGAAACTGCGTGTACCAAATTTGGTCACATGAAATGGTAATGTTTCAAGCTGTGTGTACATTTGGTGAACACAGTTCTGATGATTTTAAATGCGTATATAGGTTCCTACAGTTTACTGCTAAATTCTGGCAAAGCAGTTTGGGACTTAATCAACAGATGGCTGTATTATGACCGATTTGTTAAAATTATGGCGGAGCAGTTTGAGACTCCTTCAGCAGATGGCATATTATGGCCATTTTCTGACTTGCAGAAACTTGTTGTTTGTGCAATATTGGTCTTGTGTATTTACGGTTCTAAAATTAGTACTTAAAATGTCAAATAAAAAATTAAGTGATGCTGAACTACGTGAAATAGCCGAGAATATGAGTGAAATGGAGTATGAGTTTATTAGTGAAGATGATGATGATGCTATGGATAAAGATGATCCAAATGATCAAGATTCGTATTCTACTTCCTCTAATTTAGAAATTAACAGTGATGGGCAAGAGTTAGAATTCGAATCTGATCTAGAATCTCTCAATAACGATTCTGAACCTGATAATTTTTTAAATAATCCTAATCCTAATGGCATTTGGAATAATTGTGCAGGTAATATATAAATTAGTATTCACTTTTATAATTTTGAGTTTATAATTTTGTAGGTAATTTGAACACATTTACTTTCACGGAAGATTCAGGATTCTCCCAAAGTTTTTTTGCACAAAGGGAAGGAGATCATACAATTCATTTTTATAAATTATTTATTAACAACGATATCTTATCACTTATTGCCGAGGAAACCAACAGATATGCTGAACAGAAAATAGTATCAGGAATTACAAATGAAACATTAACAAAAACAGCATTATTGGGACAATGGAGAAACACAAACCAATCCGAAATTTTTGTTTTCTTAGGTCTTCTAATATGGATGGATTTGGATCGTAAACCCACTTTGAAAGTTTATTTTAGCACCAATATGCTGTACAAAAATGAAATTGGAAAATTTGTTCAAATGTCCAGGATAAGGTTTGAGCTTCTTTTGTCCAATTTGCACTTCTCAAACAACGAAATTGTCTCAGATGATAGGCTCAAAAAATTCCTTTCCTTGCAACATTTGTTAATCAAGAAGTTCCAATCAGCATATACTCCTGACAAGAATGTGTGTATAGATGAGACGATGATTCCTTTTCGAGGACGACTGAGCTTTCGCCAATATATACCGTGGAATGTCACAAATACGGTGTGAAATTATTTAAACTATGTGGAGTGAAAGGTTACACATACAATTTTAAAATTTATACAGGAAAAGAGCAAACACCTAATGAAAAGCCAATTGGTACAAAAGTGGTGCTACAGCTTATGGACAGATAATTATTACACTAGCGTGAATTTAGCACACGAACTTCTGAACAAAGATACACATTTAATAATCACACTGAGAAAACACAGGAAGCATAATCCAAAAGTAGTAAGTGAGGCTAAATTAAAAAGGGGTGAATTAGTCATGAGACAGAGTAACAGTAAAATCATAATTTAAAAATGGAAAGACAAAAGAGATGTCATGTTTCTCACTACGGAGTCTGTGCCTGAAATAGTAGACGTGCCAACAAAAAGAGGTGTCGTGAGAAAGCCTTCCACAATCGTGCAGTATAATAATGTGAAATCATTTATAGACGTCTCTGATCAAAAAGCATCATATTCATCAGCAGTGCGTAGGGGTATTAAGTGGGATAGGAAAGTTTCAATTGAACTTTTGGTTAACACATCAATTATAAATGCACATACTGCATACGAGACTATAACAAACAAAAAGATAAGTATCACTAAATTTAGAGAAGAAATCTCTTCAGAAATTTTTCGTAGTCAAAATATTCAGATGAAAAATTTGGATGATCGTCGTGTTAACCAAGAAAGAAATCACAAACTTTCCGAAGTGGAACAGAGAGGTCGTTGTACAAGATGTTATAAAAATAATAGTGCTAGAAATGGACGTAACTTTGCTATAAAAGAAACAAAACGTGTTAAAACATCTTGTCTAGCATGCAGTAATAAGTTTTTATGTACCAACTGCTTTTTTGACACTCATTACTGTCAAGCAAAAAAATGAACATTGTGTCCAAAAATGGTACATATAGTTTCTAAGAAGATAATTACGCATTTATTTCTGCCACAAACTGTGTGTACCATTTTTTGACACGGCCCTTACATATGATTTTTTTTCAAAAAAATACCTAAATGTTGATATGTACATGTTTTTAGTATTAAATATTGTGAATTTTACCAAAATACCAATTTTACCAGTAGCCAAAGTGTTAAAAGAACTACAGGACCAATTTGGAAACGTCTTACAAACAACAGAGATGAATAGCAAGAATTAGGAGAGGCCTTTATTCGGCAATCCGTTCGTATACGTCACTGCCAAAATCTAATTACAACCCAGCGATAATTTATAAACGTTTCCAGGTTAAGATCATTAATAATTTTTATTTTATAATTTTTTGAAAACCATTTCCGGATTGAAACTCAAAACTCAAAATATTGTGATTTATCTCACAGAAAATATTATTTAATTCTGAATATCTTCTAGAGCATTCAAAACAAAACCTTGTAAAGTAACCTGCCTGCGCAATCTTATTGGTCAATATGTCACCTTTTTCAACCAATCACAATAAAAATTCGTGATAAGAATCAACAAATACGCGAAACAAGTTGGCTTTTTCAACAATAAAACAATTGATAATGTGTTCTAAAGCGTTATTAAGGGCGAAATTCTAATTTATAAAATGAATATATAACACTCCCATAATTTCAATTGCTATATACAATGCATTAGTGTAAATAACAATAAATTTATTACAGTGTGCATTGTCCTGGTGTAATTACAGCCTGGGACTGCTATAAATTAGTCAGATATAAATTTACATTGTCGGATTATGGTTATCCATAATTAAAAAGCAAAGTTCAAGACAGTTTGTTAATTCTACATGGCATTTAAATGTGTTAAGAATAGTTATTATTTTACTGAAGGATCAATAAACAAGGACGGTTGGTTGAATACGATGGTACAGTTAAAGAGAAATCTTAAAATATAGATATTTAAATGCGGGATTATATGGAAGATAATATGGGTGAGCGCTACAAATTTCTTTACAAACAATATTAACCAATAATCATATGCTTCTTCTTCCTGAGTTGTTGTCTTTATTATTGGAGACTAGCAATGTCTAATTACATTTTCTTACTGAGCAAAAAAAAATGAAAAAAGAAAATACAAAAATAAAGATGAAAATAAATATAAAACCATCAAGAATAAAATCAAATATGAAATCAGAAAGGCTAAGGAGGAATGGTTGAACAAAGAATGCCAGGCATTGGAAGAACTCAGCAACAAACATGACACCTCAAACTTACATAAAAAAATTAAAGAACTTACAGGTAACACCAGACAAAGAAGAACACTCATAACAATACATAATAATGGAGAAATACTTACTGAAGAGAGCAAAGTAAAGGAAGTATGGGAACAATATATAATCCATCTTTTCCATGACGAGAGAGAAAATGAACAAGATATAGGTGAAGAAAAACAATACCTACAAATTTTACCCTTAGAAGTAAAGAATGCCCTACAGAATGCAAAACAAGGAAAAGCACCGGGTCCTGATCAAATTCCAGTTGAACTGTTAAAAGCCTTAGATGACGGTAATGTAAAGAGACTCACCCGAATTCTCAACCACATATATGTAGAGGGCAACATCCCGGAAGAATGGCTTAAATCGATATTTTTACCTCTACCAAAAAACAACAATCCCAAATCATGTAATGACTATAGATTGATAAGCCTAATGTGCCACCCTTTAAAGATTCTTTTGAAAATTGTTCAAAACCGAATTTATAAGAAATGTGAGGAACAGATAGATGAAACTCAGTTTGGCTTCAGAGGAGGCATGGGTACAAGAGAGGCATTATTTGCGTTGACGGTACTCTTGCAGAAATGTCGGGAATATAACAAGAGTGCATATGTATGCTTCATAGACTTTAGGAAGGCCTTTGACCAAGTGCAGCATATGAAGTTAATAGATGAATTAAAAAACATCAATTTAGACAAAAAAGACATTGAGTTTATTAAGGCTATATACTGGAACCAGAAAGCAGTAGTAAAGGTGAACGATATAGAAACAAATAATATACCGATTGCGAGAGGGGTTAGGCAAGGATGCGTCTTGTCTCCGACGCTTCTCAACGTGTACTCACAGGTCATATTCAGAAAAGCCTTATGGGAAAGAAAAGAGGGAATAAGAATTGGTGGAGAAATCATAAACACCATGAGATTTGCAGATGACACGGTAATTATGGCTGAGAGTATAGAAGATCTACAAACTTTACTAGATGCAATAAATAGTGAATGCATTCAAATGGGACTTGACATCAACACAGATAAGACCAAATTTATGATAGTATCATGGAGTCCAATAAACATTGAACAACTAACTCTTGGTGGACAGCAAATAGAGAGAGTGACAAAATATAAATATCTGGGAGCTTACATCAACACAGAATCAGATCCAGACCAAGAGATCCGGGTACGAATAGAAATGGCAAGGGCAGCGTTCTTAAAATTCAAACAATTGTTCTGTGACAAAAATCTGAATATTGCGCTGAGACTGAGGTTTGTTGAATGTTACGTCTGGTCGCAATTATTGTACGGGGTAGAAACATGGACACTAAAAGCGCAAGTAGTTAAAAAGATTGAAGCCTTTGAACTTTGGATATACCGGAGAATGTTGAGAATCCCATGGACTGCCAGGGTCACCAATGAGGAAGTGCTGAGAAGAATGGGTCGAGTCAAAAAATTGTTGAGAACGATAAAAGTACGCAAGACTGCATACCTTGGACACATACTAAAAAATAATAAATATAGTCTTCTGCAGGTCATCATGCAGGGTAGAGTCGATGGCAAAAAGGGAATAGGTAGAAAGAGGAAGTCATGGCTGCGAAATATTCGAGACTGGACAAACATGACTGTAGACGAATTATTCCACGTTGCAAAAGACAGAGAAGCTTTTAAAAATGTGGTCGCCAACCTCCGTTAATGGGGACGGCATAGGAAGAAGAAGACTGGGCATTATCAGAACTTTCTAGAACGTTTGTACAGTGTACATGTACAGTATATCTACATTGGAATCAAACCGCCAAGGTAAGAGTTGACAACTAGAATATCCGAGATATCAAAATATAGAGAAAGGAGTCCGTCAGGGTTGCGTGCTGTCATCGCTACTCTTCAATGTCTATAGTAAAGCGGTATTTAAAGAAGCGCTTTCAGATTCAATAGAACGTATACCTATCAATGGAGAAGTTTTACATAACTTTTGTTTTGCAGACGAGACAGTAATCATGATGAATAACAACAATGATTTACAGAACGTAATGCAACGACTTAATGAATGCTGTCATAAATACGGACTAAGGATGAATTTGGAAAAAACTAAATACATGATCATGACTAAATCAGCAGATGAAAACATCCAATTGATTGTTGAGGATACTGTAATTGAGAGTGTGGATACCTAATATATAAATAGAATAAATAAATACTTACGAACATGAATATTATCACATGTAGACCAAACCAAAGAAATTAAGCTTTTTCTTTTATATTAATTTTAATAAATTTAAATAAATTCCGCTCTTCGAAACAGTTCAGCAGAGACCATTTCAAATCATTGGCCGAGGTTTTTTTTACCACGAGATAGGATGGCGTCCCCGTCACCTTTTGCCTGTGATACTCAAGCTTACGTTATTTCACTAAGTTAAGCACTTCTTTTTCTTTTCTCATGTATTGTAAGACTTCGACATTAGTGATATGGTTCACTTAATATATCCTCAATATCCTCCTGTAGATCCAGACCTCAAAGACTTTGAGCTTCTGTTTAGTGACTTGTTAAAGTGTATAAAGTACACATGTTAAAAGAGAACCATGATCATCATCATTAGCTCCACAGCGCTTTGTGGTATTAACATATTCTATGATTTTCCGTTACTCTAATGTGTTCTTTGCCTTTCTTTTCCAGTTGGTAATCTTTAAAGTTTTAAGATTTTGTTTCACGTGTTCCATATATCTAAGGGCATATCTTTCTATTGATCTTATTCCTACTGATTCCTGCCTTAATATTTTGTCTATATTTCAGTGCAAACGTTCAATCTTTATAAATTATATAATGTCAGGTTGTTTGTATTCTTCTGCTTCTTCTTCTTCTTACTTTATGCAAGCAATTTTGCTTGTTCATTAGCGGGCTGTTGCCTCTCTGGAAGATTGTCAGTTCATCTCTTGTGCGATTGACCGATATTTCTACCACGTGGACGTGGTGATTTTTCTCTTGCTATTTTAATGACTCTTGTATCTGCACCGTCCGCATCGTCTTATATTGCTGTGATTGTTCATTTCTTTATTTTCTATTTAATACCCACTTGTTTATACCCTGTAGATCACATTTTGTTATGATCTCGTCACTCCTTATTCGGCGTCTCAGCTTATTTCCTGTCTTCTTCAAGTGCCGTCTCTATTAATGGAGGTTAGCGGTTATGGTGGCAAACGTTTGTCTATCTTCAGCTGCTCTTAAGAGTTCCTCAAATCCAAGTCCTGTCCAGTTTCTGATATTACGTAACCAGGACAATTTTTTTCTTCCAATTCCTCGCTTTCCTTCTATTTTGCCTTTTATTATCAACTGAGGGATGTAGTATTTCTCGTTGCGCAACAAATGCCCTAAATAACTGGTTTTTCTTCTTTTGACTGTTCTCAATAGTTCTTTTTCTAAGTTCTAAGTTTTCTAGTTCTTTTTTCTTGTTTCCTGTAAATTTTCTAATTATTTTCACTTGTGCAGTTTTTAGCATTCTCTGCACTGGGTGCAAACAATAATACTGCTTTTATTTTTTTTTTAAGGAAAACTGATCTGAAAAGTTAATCTGATTTCAATCAAAATTTGCTACGCCTACTATTGAAGGTTTTAAAAAAATCGGGCACATTTTTGAATAACACAGGCCAACGATGAACTGTACGAGAGAACGAGAGAACTGCTAACGAGAATTGTACAACACCTTTTGTTCTTCTTTTTTTTTCAGTAACAGCTATTTAATTCCTTTATTCTAATAAACATAACCTCACTTTCAGTGTTTGACTTATAAGCTTTTAAGTATGACTATTCGCCGTTGTAAAAACTGTCCAAATACATTTTGTTACATATGTGGTGATTTTTTTATTAAAAAACATCAGAGAAACATTACTGACATTGTAAAAATATGTATTTTGCATATTTTGTTATAAAAATTGGTAACCAAGACAAAGATTGGGCTACTTACAATGCATGTTATGTTTGTGCTAAGGATTTAAGAAAATTGCCAAAGAAAGAAAAAAATCTTTGAGATTTGCTGTGCCTATGGTATGGAGAGAGCAAAAAAATTATTCAAATGATTATTATTTTTGTAATTTGATGCCTCTCAGCCAACTCTACGTATTGATGACATTTTAAATACTAGTGAATCAGAATCTGATGAAAGTGGTCCAGGAAGTGATAGTGAATCACAGAACTAGTGAAGTTGTTTACACAACCTGAGTTAGATAACTTTTGAAGAGACTTAGGTTTAACAAAGGAAAACTCAGAATTAGCTCAAAATTAAAAAAAAGAAGAATTTGTCGCCTGGTACACCTATTTACAAATACAGGTACAGGATTTTTTGCTACAGTTTGCTAAGTTTTTTAGGCAGAAAGGGGATCAGGTCTACTTTCATGATATTGGTGGTCTAATGAATGAGTTTATTATTAATTATAATAAGGGTGAATAAAGGATTTTTTATAGACTCTTTAAAAACAAGTTGAAAAGCTGGATTCTTACATAATTGGAACACTTATGTTTCACTTCCGATAGCTTATTCAGTCCATATAAAAAGAAATATAAAAATCTTGACATAATTCTATATAAAATCAACTATCCAGCTCACAATTAGGTGATCTGTAAAGAGTCAAAACTTGGTTGCATGCTACTTGGTCAACAAAAGGAATTTACAAAGTTTTATTTGTAAATGGGACAGTAGAGCAAGAGATAAACACTGGTCCACAAAATAATGCCCTATAAGAAATGTTTTAACACCTGTTGACAAGAGCATTTTGTACATAACTTTGGTAGATCCAAAAAAGATTCTCCTTCCGCCTCTACACATCAAGTTAGGCTTAATGAAACAATTTGTCAAGGCCCTGCTCAAAGATGGAAAATGTTTTAAGTTTGGAAAGTGTCCAAGAAAATCAATTGTCCTACTAACAATGATATATAATAGTATCATAAGATTAGCCTACTACCCGATTAATTGGAAGTTCGCACAAATAAATATGATTAGTAAACAAAATAAACCATCAAATATTACTACTACATATAGACCAATCAGTTTACTTCCAATAATGTCAAAAATCTTAAAAAGACTTCTGATCTAAATAATCTCAGAAGACATCAAAATTAATTCAGTGATCCCAACACACCCTCTACAACAATGTCATAAGATTGTTAAAAACATTAATATATGCCTCGAAGAGAAAAAAATTTGCAGTGCTGCCTTCCTGAATATAGAACAATCCTTCGATCATGTTTGGCATGACGGCCTCCTGTATAAACTTAAGTCATCCTTTCCCACTCCTCACTATCTATTCTTAAAATCATACCTCACAAAACGTCACTTTTAAGTCAGATTACTTACAGAAACCTCTCACTACTATCCCATAAAATCCGGTGTCCCTCAAAGAAGTGTCCTGGGTCCCCTCCTGTACCTCATATATACTGCTGATATCCCAACAACAAATACGACCACAGTAGCCATCATCGCAGATGACACCGCCATAATATCCATCGATGATGATCTCCCAAGCAGCATCAGGAAACCTTCAAATACACCTGAACCTACTACAAAACTGGATGAATAGATGGAAAATCAAAGTTAACCATATTAAGTATAATCAAATTACATTCACCAACAGGAACATCATCTGTCCGAGAATCAGACTGAACAACATATTACTACCAGTAAAAACAGAAGTCAAATGCCTGGAAGCGACACTTGATCAAAAGCTCACTTGAACAGCACTCATCTTGGTAAAAAAATCCAAATCAACATGAAAGTACATCAAATGAATTGGCTAATAGGCAGAAAATCACAATTATCTACAGATATTAAACTTCTCTTGTATACGCCGTGATATGTTAGCAACAAAACACTGCATGATGACTCTGGTATACCGTTCCATCCCAACGAGGAAGCAAGACAACTACAGCTCCAACCAGAAGTCAGATGAAGATTGAAGAGACCGTGGCCAACAGAATTTATTCACTAATTTCAATTTTAATTTTTTCATTTCAATTTAGTCTCAAATTATAATCCTACATTAATTTAATTTGTTAGTGTTAGTATTGGGAGTGTTATCAGTGGATAATTTCTCCTCTTATATATTTGCAATACTCACATTTACTAATAGCTTGTAATGGCAGATTGTAAATTTGCAATTTAATAAAAAAAAAATTTACTTGGAGACTTGGAGACTTAAAATACTTGGAGATCCCGAAAAAAATATTCTGGGCATAAATTTGTTTTAACACTCACAACAATGTATTTAAATTAAATATTTAATTGCCTATTGCGTGAAAGTTTAAGAAGTCCACCTCGTATAAAATTGTTTATCGACAATTTAAGAGATGGATCCGGTACTGTGTCAATCTAGAGCAATCTATTAATACAATTTCAATAGTTGTTATTATTAGTTGCGCAAGATTACTTTCCCGATTTAATATTATGAAATTCGAACTGACTTTCTAAGGTGCGTTGATAAAATCTCTACAATATACCCGCTTACATTGTCTTTGCGAATTTCCTGGAATCCTATTCATTTATTTATTCTTTTATTTATGATCATCGAGCCAGTTTGTTATGCGATACTCTTTACGGGATTCACAGACATAAAATTCTTCCTTATCGACGGTAAGATCTGAAATATTTACGGTGATCCTTTGTATATATCTGTTTTGGATCGATGGTTTATAATGACAATAAGTTCACACACACGTTCTTATATATTATCTTATTGATACATATTTTATAGACTTTCTCTACTTTGTGGTAATAGACTTCTTGCGACCTTTGAACTATTCTTCGAGATTTACAGCTAATAAGGCGTTGTTTATCATATTTAACTGGAGCAAATGTGAGCAAATGTGAGTAAAAAGATAAAAAAATAATATAAAGAAAAATAATAGTATAATCTATACTAAATTCATTACCAATTTTACGAGACGAGATCAACAGAAATCTAGTTTTTAAAAGTGAAACTGGAACAAACCATGAAGTGGAGATATCCAGGAGTGGCTAGTATACCTGTTGAATACAAAGCACGTGGTGGTCGTGTGTATTAAGGTATAAAAAGTGTGATCCTACTACACACAAAACACATTTCTTCACTAAAAACTGCCTACTCACAAACTTAAGCACAATGACTGCTCCTACCACATCATTCCTCTTGACATTGACGGGTACTAACTGATTTTTCATACCATCTTTCTATCAGTTAGCCCTAGACTCCAACACAGATCAGAAGTAATGTAAGTCAATAAAACCTCACCAACTACAGGGGGTCATATAATAAGATGCCCCCAGTTTCATTTTTTAATATTACACAATTTAAGAGTCTATTGCATTTACCTGAATAAATAACATGAAGATTATTTTTTAAATCCAGATGTCCATCGAATGTTTTTTATGTGGCCACACAATGTTTTTTAACAACTTTTTATGTAAGTAGTAAAAAACCAACTTTTTCTTTTTGTATGTTCAAATTTTAACTTTCTTGTTTTAATATTGGTATTTTTACTCTCTCTTTTAGTAAACTGATGATGGAATGATACAATTCCGAAAAGATCTTCTTTATAATAAAAAATTTTAAGCTTTTAATAAGCGCTTTTTTTATACTTTAATACACACGAACACCACGTGCTTAGAAATCTAGTATTGGATATTCTACTTATTTAATATCAATTTCCATGTTTTTGTTCATCTTTTTATGACCCAGAAAACAACAATGGATGACAGAAGAAATACTGGACCTTATGGAATAAAGAAGACAATACAACGATAAGGCAGACGAATTAGAAAATGACATGACCTGTTCGAATCGGTGTCAACAAAAACGTTCTAAGTCATGAAAACCATTTTTTTGGAAAACTGAAAAAAAAACTGTTAGTCCAGGCTGTGAGGCCGCTCCCGTTGGGAAAATGTTTCTGATTCGGTTTCTTCGCGGATTCCGGTTCAAAAATGTCCCCTTTAAAAAAATCTGAAGGGTGCCGGGCGGAATTTTTGGGCAGAAATTGTTTTAAACATTTTTTTTTATACAAATTCCAAAAATATTTTTTTTTTATCTGGAAAATGTTTTTTTTTTAGTTTTTTTGGGTCATTTTAAACGTCATTTTAAACAAAAAAGGTCTCCGGTCATTTTCTCTAAAGTTGATAGTTTTCGAGTTATAAGCGATTTAAAGTCTGAAAAACGCAAAAATACGCATTTTTGAGGCTTGAAAACACATATGTAAATTATTATTTTTGAGGTTACAAGTGTTTAAATTGAAGTTTAAACATTCAACTTCAAGATTGTGAAGAGTAATCGGGGCTTATTTTAATTTAGACCGTTGTTTTTTAATTGTTAAATATGCGCGTACACTCGATTTTTCAGCCGCCGCGGCGCGGCGCGCTACAGTGCGCTTCTATCGTACTTATGCATAGTTCTCAGAGAAAAATGACAAGAGACTTTTTTTGTTTAAAATGGCCCAAAAAAACTAAAAAAACGTTTTCCAGATTAAAAAAAATATTATATTTAATTGGATTTTTGGACTTTGTTTAAAAAAATTGTTTAAACAATTTCTGCCCAAAAATTTTGTCCGGCACCCTTCAGATTTATTTAAAGGGTACATTTTTGAACCGGAATCCGCGAAGAAACCGAATCAGAAACATTTTCCCAACGGGAGCGGCCTCACAGCCTGGACTATGTATAGATCTGTATTAGTCATCTAAATTAATACCAAAAAATTTGAGAATGTTTTTGACACTTTTAGATGTAATGTTTTATATTTCTTAGTGCAAAATAATAGGTCTACATAGATGTTATATATGTTCAAATGTGGTCGACTTAAAACTTTTTTGTTTACATTCCTAAGATGACATAAAAAACCTTAATTTTGTTTGAAAAAATGTATTTTTAAGCTAAAAAATACAATTTTAAAGTAAAAGTTTTAAATACAAACATCCAGTCATTTTTTGAATACTTCAAAATGTCATGTTTCTTCCTACTGGATGTCATGTTTATCTTCTCTAGTATGGGGACTATCAGTTGTTGGTCACTACATTAATTCATCATAAAACTGTCTGACACTATTAGGTATATAAGGTAATAACTTACCAATATCTTGGAGCTTTACTTTTTTAAGTGGTACTTTACCGGATGGATAACAAAGTATTGTGGGAAATTCAATTGATTGATTGTTAACTTGAGAAAGTTTATAGGTTTGTAGGTTTATAGGTTTATAGGTTCCATGAACCCATCAATAAAAGACCTAAAAACAATCACACCTTTGGCTGTTCCATAGGTAAAGTGCATGAAAGAACTTATGCCAAAGGATATCTTATCCTTTGGACATAACTCTTGACAGGAGCCTTTTTATAGTAGCTGGCCACCAATGTTGAAAATATAGTATGTCTTCTGTGTTAACTTCTTTGACTTTAAACTTATCTATCGTATTACTCGAAGTAATAATAAGTTCGGTTATCTCGTGTAAGGTACCCTATCATGTCTTTTTAGATTTTTTTTGAGGATTGAAAAATCCCTGTCACAAGGAAGGTAGGAGTGTCCTCTAATGGGATAATATTGCTCAATTCGATTGAATCGACCACTGTCGGTAAGTCTAAAAACACTCTGTTTAATGTTTAATGTATGGTTCTTATTTTGAACTCTTCAATTATCCGAGTAAATGTGGACTTCCGTAAACTGAGGAGGAACAGAGTTTAAATAATTATATATAAAGAAACAAACCTTATCCGGACTTTTTCTGGCGGTCCCTTCGTGATATAGATTAATATTAGACTTATTGCTTTTTAAGGCATGAATGCAAAACACATCCACCGTTAGTTGTCTCAAATAAAAGATTTCCTATATTGGAATCATGGGCAGGTGTATATTTTGCATATAATCGAAAGCTATTGCTAGCACATGTGGTTCTTTTGCTTTTGTTTCTTGGTTACTTTCTCTTTTTAATTTATTGTAGAATTTTTTTGATCTACGCTTGTAAAACATAAATTCAGTAGCAACATTGCTTTTTGCTGCATCACTAAGACGAGGATTTCTGCTCAATTTTAAATTTAGTTCTTCACAAGTGCAGCATGTATCAATCTGGGGGCAACCAAATTGTAAATTGAAGTTGTCTTTAAAAAAACTTAAGAAAAACGCAGAGCTGCATTTTTATTCGGGATATTTCTCTTTATACATATTGTATAAAATTGAAACATTCAGTCTTGCGTCCAAATATTTTAGTACGAGCACTAATTGCATTAAGTACCCAATTTTTTCCCACGAAGATCGGGGTTTTACCCATTAATAAAAGTCGGACATTCAAGTCGTACCATTAGTTGTCCAACTAATCCAACTAGCCCACTCACGGTCCGATATCAGATCCAACTGCAGAAGTTAGACCACTAGTCGGACGAAAAGTCGGAACGTGAGGCCTGTCTAAACAAAATTCTACATTTAAATAAAAAAAAACTCCTTATTTTGTCCAAGCCAAACTAACAAGCTAATATTAAATATCTTATCGGTATCAATTACCGGTAATTGCTGATATGTTTACTGTTCGGAGGTTCGATCGAGAATCCCAATAGGTCCCTCTTCAAAATCCCTTCATTCCAATTTTTATGATTCAGTTACCTTTAGTTCTCGATATATTTTTAATATTCAATTAACTTTTTTTGCCTTTTATGCTTTTGTATAGCTCAATAAGTTAATAAATTACATTGTTATTTATATTACAAAAATAATATAAATATTTTCACAAAATATTATTCTCTAAAATTTTGATATTGTATTTTTACTGTAAAAAGTAATAAAATTTGCAATTAAGAATCAATTTTCAAACAAAAATCGTATCCAATGTAATGCTTCATTTGAAATACCAAACTCGTTATATTTTTCAGTATTTGTTAATTGAGAATTTCGATTAAAAAAATCATTCCCATGCAAATAATAACTTTGAATGAAATAGGGGTAAAATGTTGTCGTTTTGTCGTCGGCTTACAGCTCTAAACTGAAATAAATTCTATTTTATGAAGCAAGTATGAAAATAAAAACGAAACAGTAAAAAGAAAAAGCAAATAAAAAGTTTGCACACACACATATAAATTACTTTTTAATATCACAGCATCATGAATCATTGCGGGAAAGCGCTGAATTTTCCAGGACGGAAATTTACAAATTTAATACATCACTCATTTCGCATTTTAATTGTAAATTTTATACGATAATATTTCTTTGGGGATATACTTTATGAAACAAAAGTCGCAAGAATAGGTATGCCATTATTTACGAAAAAAGAGCCAAATAGAATGCAATGATTTGCTGTGACGCTCCCCACACATATGTATTGTATTAGTGAATGAAAATGTATAACAGGACAAAACAGTAAATCAAAAAAGAATATAACAGGATAGAATTTAACACTGATATTAAAGACAAACAATTCGATATTAAAGATTAACCCTGATATTAAAGACAAACAACCCGAAGAACAAGCGGGGTTTAGGACCGGACGCTCCACTATGGATAATATTTTCACATTAAAAATTGCAATTGAAAAACAAGTGCAGAGAAATAGAGAAACCCATATAGATTTAATAGATTTTAAAAAAGCATATGACAGTTTGCCTAGCTTCCAACTATGGATAGAAATGGGTAACTTGAAAATAAACCCAATTCTTATTAACGCCACTCAAAAATACTACGAACAAAACTTTGCAAGAATTAAAATGAGACCAGAAATCACCTCTCCTTTTCAAACAACAAAGGGACTAAGACAAGGCTGCTTTCTGTCACCCACCTTATTTAAAATATATTTGGACAGAGCCTTAGTAAAATGGGTAAAAAAATGTAAAAACATGGGAATAACGGTGGAAGAAAACACGCTATATACACTTTTCTTAGCGGATGACCAGGTAGTAATTGCGGAAGACAGCTACGATCTTAGCTATGTGATAACAAAACTGCAAGAAGAATATGAGATGGCAGGTCTAAACATGAATATGACAAAATGTGAATATCTCTCAGTGGGAACAGATGAAATATGTGAACTAGTCTTGGAAGACGACAAAATCAAAGGCGTACAATCCTGCAAATATTTGGGGGTCATTTTCAGCAAGAAGGGAAATCATCATCATCATCATCAATCAGCCCTGAGTTGTCCATTGTTGAACATAGGCCTCCTCTAGACTTGCTTCTGTTCTACGCCTTTGCTATCCAATTGGTCACGATTCTTTTGAGGTCGTCGGTCCATCACGTTGGGGGTCTTCCTCGGCTTCGCTTGTCAGCCCGTGGTCTCCACTCAAGCAATTTTTTTGTCCAACTGTCGTCTTTCATTCTTGCAACACGTCCAGCCCATCTCCATTTTTGCCTTGTAATATGTTCGATAATGTCTTCCACTCTGGTTCGTCTACGAACTTCCTCGTTTCTTATTCTATTTCCTAAGCTTATTCCAAGCATTGATCTCTCCATCTTTCGTTGTGTCCTTCTCAATTTTTCGGCTGATGTTTTTGTGAGAGTTAAGGTTTCTGCTCCGTATGTGACGACTGGTAGAACGGCACTGGTTAAAAACTTTTCTTTTTAAATGGATCGGTATATGTGTTTTAACAACGTCTCTCATTTTTTCGAATGCAGCCCAACCCAGTCATTTTTAACAAGAAGGGAAATAACGCAGATGAAATCAGAGAAAGAATAAACAAGGGTAGAGCAGCGACCCGTGCCTTAAACTCTCTTCTCTGGCAAAAAACAATTCGACGAGAAACCAAAAAACACATTTACGGTAGTATAGTCCAAAGTATTACACTTTACGGTTCGGAAGTATGGGACGTCACCAAAGCTAATAGAAACAAACTTATGACGACAGAAATGGATTATCTCAGACGAAACTTTGGTAGATCGAAACTGGAGAGAGTAAGAAACGAACAAGTAAGAAACGAAATGAAAATGGAGCGAAATATCAATGATGACATAGAAAGAAAACAATTAATCTGGTTCGGACATGTTAAAAGAATGCCAGAGTACAGATGGCCTAAAAGAGTACTGGAATGGTTTTCTCCTAAAAGAAGAAAGAAAGGACGACCACGGAGAAGTTGGCGCAACGATATTGATGATGCAATGGCGGCAAGAGACTTAGAAGAGGCAACTGCATATGACAGAAAAAAATGGAAAAAGATGGAAATTGGGGGCGAATATATATATATATATATATATATATATATATATATATATGTATAGAATTTAACATATTCAAGAACAACCGTTACCCATGTGTGACCGTGAAGTTTTCGTACGAACTGCTGACACACATTTGTGGGTTTAAGTTTACCGGGGTTTATTACAGTGGGACTAAATTTGTTCAGAGTCCACCTGAACAAGCCATCTTTTACACGCTATGGCTGGGTTGTGATCTCGACAATTAAAAAAAGAACAAAATAACCTAGAAATTTATAGCATTTATACAAACGTCAAATACGAAAAGTGTCGGTATTGTGTATAATTTAGACAGGTAATATAACTATGCAACTTATTCATACACGGTGTAATCCCTTATTATTTGTTTCAGACGTATTAATAATTTCAAAATGACATCTAAGTACACGAGGCCTTCAGTTAGAGGCCCAGATGGCTATTAGGGAAGTTCGTGAGTACAGAGATACCGAAAATATTAAATTTGAATTCGAGGAGGACCATAATAATGAAATATTGTATTCAAGTGGAAGTGAATATTCTCTTCCACTAAGAGGATACTAGCAATGATGGCGGTGAGTCGAGTAATGATCAAGGTGAAGCGAACGATGCAAATGAAAATGTGGTATCTACAAGAAAATGATGCGCGGACTGGCTTGATACAGAGGAAGATATTGAGATACATCAGTATACTGAACAAGAAAATATAAAAGTAGAAATTTCTGTTGACGCAACATCTATACAGTATTTTCATTCATATTTGATGAAGAGCTTTTAATAAAAATCGTAAAGTGGACAAACCACAAAGCTGTTTCACGTAAAGAAACTCCTAAACTCCTTTATAAAATAATAAAATTTGATTTAACATTCTTTTATATTAATTTCTACGTTAAAATGATATTTTTGTATCCTAACAGAAATCGTCTCAAGTGTCGGATCTGGTAGTAAGGCAACTACTTCCTTGAAGGGAATAGTGGATATGTCATTTTCAATTATTTTAAAAATCTTCCTCGATCCTGCTGATTTAAGGCCTTGAAATTTGATTTCTTCTCCTTCTAAAACTTTTTTTACCTGACAGACAGCAAAATTTCGTCTTTCTCTGAGAACCACACAAAAATCTCACATACAGGAATTTCCCTTCGTGATGATTTCTAATGAAGAACAGAAGTTTTCAACCTCCTCTTCATCATTATTAATATTAACATCACTGTTGCTGTCATCCAATTTCAGGTTTTCATTTGAATCATCGTCACTGGACTCCTCTGATGGTTTAAGTGCTGTAACACTTTGACCAGGTTCAGCTGTTAACAGTTTTCTTTTACGCCTAGGTTTTTCAGAGCCGGAATTGTACCTCAAATCTTTCGAACACGTAGTAAGAGGGCAACTAAGCCCGGCTTGATCAATAGCGTCTTGTGGTAGCTTTTCCAAAACTCGATTGGAGTTGAATGGTGCAATGCCACATGCTTTAAAACCAGAAAGTAAATTTCTTTTTATAGCACTTTTCTCTCCGTCTGGATTTTTAGGTGGTTTCAAATGTTTGCTTTAACAGCTTAGGAAATTCATTTTTCGGAATGCCAGAGGTTTTGGAATTTAGAATTTTCCATGATGTCAAAGTTTTCCTCCAGCTTTCTTTTAAGGGCCTGAAGAATGCGTCATCCAATGGCTGGCAAATATTAGTAGATTTGGCTGGTAAGCATGCAAATATTATATTATTTTCTTCACGTTGTCTCAGAACATCTGGATTGAAATGAGATGCTAGGTTGTCCCCTATTAACACCTTTTTTCATCGAGTCGCCTAACATGTAGTAAGAAGCAAGTGACAAACCAATCATTGAATATTGACATATCAATCCAACCATGGGAGGTTCGATTATATCGTGTCCCCAGTAAGCCACCATTTTCTGTCCAAGTTTCCCATAAATTGTATTGTATTTTGTATTGTTATGTCCAAATTTACATTTATGACATTCTACTCATGTCGGATAGGCCACAACTGACGAAGTAAGTCTATAAACGTTTATCACATATAAAATTTTTTCAACCATAAACTTGGAGTTTTTTATCCAAGTGAATTAATTTTCCTTTTTTATAAAAAACGTTTCTTGGCTTATTTCAGATGCCCCTGAAGATGATCTATAGATCGAAAGTACTTGGGCAAGATTGAATTAATCACCGTGTTCGATAGTTGCCTTGTATACCGTCAAAAAAAATATTTTCAACTGGAACATTTTCAATCCTTTGTTGTAAATTATTAGTCTTTTTTAATCAAGTCCGGAGATACTTCTGCTCAGCTTTTTATAATATTAGTTGCTAATCTTTTACCAGCAATACCTCCGATTTCCTTCAACAAGCTATTTACCCAGTCAATTCCAGGAATATTCTCCTTAAATCTAGATACACTTCTACCAGTTTTGTCTAAAAAATTTTTGACAAACATTCTCAAATCCATTGCACTTAGAGAATATCCCCAATCTGCACACGTTAAAATGCTATTTATAATAGCTTTTTGTTCTTCTTATGTGAATACACATTGTTTACCTGTTTTTTTAATGTTCCTTCCATGGTACTTGTTATTTAAAATTCCGTAGAACAATTTGTATTTTTTTTTGCGGCTTTTCTTAGCGATAATCCATTTTCCAATACATCTTGACACGCCTGATTAACTTTTTCTTCGTTAAAATTGTCATAAGTTCCACTGCCTAATGGTCTTTTGTACGTTCTTCCCATTTTGATTGATATTCTTAAATCTGTAACAAAAATTATAAATTAATTTCTGGAACGTACGTAACCTGGGATTAGATTGATCACGTGATCAATGTCACCCCATTCAATATTATCCGCCATCCTAAATAAGCTGGCGTTAGTTAAAATGCTAGATACTAATAATTATTATTACAGAAATATACAAAATAATTTTATAACACTAGAAATAGCGAAATATCTCTGTTCTTTCTCTATCATCAAAGGTACACAAACTATAAAAATAGGCCACAAATTATGGTTAATTTCAAAGCCACATGCCAATTGCAAACTAACAACGACGTGAACTGATCATAGCCAAGATCCAAGAAATGAATAGTGCCACGCTCAGAAACAATTTTACATTGTTGCCGGTTGTATCTACCTATATGTGATAGAACGACAAATGATCAATGTCACCCCGGGAGATCAATCTCACCCCATTTTACGGTACTCCATGTTTTTTATCAGGCCTTACTCCCATATTCACAATGTTACAGTTTAAAACGCCCTAATCTCATTAAACTTTTTTATTAAATGAAAAATCTAATATATTTCTATCAAAAATTACACAAGAAGCACCCGGTATAAGCATTCTATTTCTTAAAATACAAGTTAGATAAATCGCTTTATCCACAATCTTTATAGGTAATATTTTAACCTCTTTGTCTCTACTGAATATATCTTTAAACACCTTCAAAATAATTTACTAACTACAATAACGTTGGTTTCAGCTTGCAGGATGTAATAAAGAACGAGAGTCATACTAAACTATATTAAAATGGATGTATCTCTCTAGGACAAATTCCTAAAGAGGTGTCTTATTATAATAAAATTATGGTGTTTTGATAGGAAACGTACTGGTAACCGGATGAAATATGGAAATAAAGTAGATACCAAATCGATAAGTTGAAATATAGGATCGTTTAGACTTATTTATGTTATACTTGTGTTGTTAGATTTATCAATATTTTAAATAAAACATAATACATATTTAGTTTTAAGACATAATTCTTTATTGTCAAATTACCAGAGTAATTATTATTTTAAATACATACATAAATTGAAAACAGATTACTATAAAATACAAACAACACAGGAGTTTTTCTTTATTTAAATTTATCTTCAACTCTTGTTTACATGATTCTTTTGGGCCTAAGCTGTATAGCGAATAACATCTTCCAAGTTTTTCTTATTCTTCTTTATAAGCAATTCTGCGTGTCCATTGGCGGATTAATACCTCTATGGAAGGTTGTTAAAACAATAGCCGGAACAAATTTGAAATATTTTGCTCAGGATAGAGACCGATGAAAGGAGTTGCGAGAGGCCTATGTCCAAACATGGACGATAGAAGGCTAAGAAGAAGAAGAGGACCTAACCAACAACTAGAGTGTAATTATTAATAGCTGTCAATAAAACTATAATTTTTACTTCACGACTTCAGCATTTTATTGTCTTAACATCGTCGATCGAGAAGAATCGGACAATGGTGAATTAGAAAAAATTCGATCCAATCCTGATATTTATATCGAATCTGTCCAAGGCTTATTTATCTCCACTTTTATTGATTTTTAAGGAACGTATTTATAGAAAAAATGCGTTTTTCCTGTGCTTGCCTTAAATGTTGGTTCTACAACTATTTTGCTATCATCGAATAAGCAACAAATATACTTTAATGGTTGTGTTAAAGATATAAAAGTATTTTTTAGTTGAAATATCGCTTCTGACTTAGTTTTAACTTTGTTGATTTTGAGCTGGAAGCAATTATTAAAATGATGTTTTTATATCAAAATAAACATAGCTAGCAAATATTTTTAAAAAAAGAAACAACTACGAACATCAATAAATGCGCTCCGGCTTTTCCTATATTTGTATTATTCTTCGATTTAGATTTTTCATGCGAAAATACGAATTCCGCCATCAGATTCTGATGAGCACTCATGAATATTGTAATCGCAGATTCTAATATTCAAATCGTATTCGGAAACGTGTGTAAACAATATGACACCTGGATGATGTCGTTCGTAATTACATATTTATTTTGGATTTTTTCCGGAATTTTAATTTTGTTGTTTTTGTTTTTATTTCAGGATCAAGGATTTCGCCGGGTGGCCTCGTTGAAACGTAAGCTTATTTTTCGTATCTTTTAATACATACTTTTAAATCCATATACTTTTATTGCGTAAATTTGAAATTCTCATCGAAATTATTCACTAAAAATCGTTTCAAAATGAAAGACAAAAATATTTTTTTTATATTAAACATCTATTGTGTTTATACCATTGAAATCTGGTCAAAGCTGACCAATTATCAATTTTTATCTGTCCTAATTTACTAAAGGATGCATTCTAAGAGCTTACCCTATGGCGTTCTCTTATTTTATTTAAAAACTATGCACTAAAAGGATACAGCACAATCGACCATCTACATACGCTTAAAATCTTAATTGAGAAAACCAATGAATACAACCTTCCGCTGTACTTAGCATTCGTAGATTATGAAAAGGCTTTCGATAGCATTGAACACTGGGCGGTTGAAGAGGCTCTGGTCAATAGTAGAATAGATTCAAGATACCGACAATTGATACATGATATTTACCAAAACGCAACCATGACCGTAATTCTGGACGACAAATTAATAACGGATAATATAAAAGTTAAACGAGGAGTCCGACAAGGCGATATAATTTCACCTAAACTGTTTACCTTGACTCTCGAAGACATAATAAAATCAACAGATTGGGAAAACAGAGGAATATGTATTAACGGAAAATACCTAAATCACCTTAGATATGCGGATGATATACTCCTGATCTCCTCGGAACGACAAGAACTGGAATTAATGCTGAATGAACTTCATGAAAAATCACTGCAAAAAAGCCTAAAAATTAACTTCAACAAAACAAAAGTAATGACAAACACGGAAGACCAAGAGGCAATAAAAATAAAAACAGAAAAAATAGAACAGGTAAATGAGTATATCTATCTAGGACAAGCAATCAGAGCTAATAGAGAAAATCAAACAGCCGAAATATCGAGACGAGTAAGAATGGGATGGGCAGCGTTCGGCAAACTTTCTTACGTTCTAAAAAACCAAATAATCCCTCTGTACTTACGAAGCAAGGTATATAACTCCTGTATCATACCGGTGCTCACCTACGGAGCACAGACATGGACATTTACACAGGCCAATTTGGATAGTATAAGGAAGGCACAAAGAGCGATGGAGAGACAAATGTTGGGTGTATCACTTAGAGATAGAAAACGTAACCAGTGGATCAGAACCAGAACAAAGACAGTAGACGCGATAGAACAAGCAGCAAAACTGAAATGGAAATGGGCTGGACACAATGAACGTCTCCAAGACGGACGATGGAACAATGCCATCGGAAAGTGGCGTCCATACAATGCAAAGAGATCAAGAGGCAGACCACAGATGAGGTGGAAAGATGACATCAGGAAACAAGGAGGTCCCACATGGCAGAGAACAGCTTGAGATAGGAAAAGATGGAGAGAACTGGGGGAGACCTATATTCAACAATGGAAGGATAGAGCATAGGTTAAAAAAAAATGCACTAATACCTAATATGCAAATTCACAACACATTACTATGCTCTGCTTTTACAGTAATTACATTTTACACTAACTCAAATGGTTTTGTTCGTTTGAGTCTTCTTTCTAACCCAGTATTGTCGAGGAGCTGGATGACCTCGATGTTTACGTGTTTATGGAGCCGTTGTTCGTGACTACCTGCCATCTTCTTGATAATTTTATTTACATCTTCCATCTCAAGATGGAGGTCGACATTTCTGATGTACCAAGGACCATCAACGATCTTCCTTAGTACTTTATTCTGGAATCTCTGGATGATCTTGATATTACTTTTATTAGCACAGCCCCAGAGGTGGCAACCATACATTCATACTGGTCTCAGTATTTGCTTGCATAACAGTTGTTTATTATGCGTGGACAAAACTGAATTTCTTCCCATCAGCCAATACATTTTCTTGTAACGGATACCTAGTGCCTCCCTTTTCTTTTTGATATGAGCTTTGCAGCGAAGCTTTGAATCAAGTGTGATACCCAAGTATTTGCAGTAGATGCGTGCGGTATTTGGACATTATTGATTATAATTGGTATGTTTTGGATTTTTTTGTTGGTAGAATTTTCGTGAATTAATTTAGACTCGTTTAGTTTGATTTTCCATTTTTTTTTGTCCACTTATGGATTTTATCTATTGACAATTGTAATTTTTCTGCTGCTTCTTCACTGGTATCACCTACTGCTAGAATGGCAGTGTCATGTGCAAAGGTGGCTATAGCATTATTTTCTAGTTCAGGTATGTCGCATATGTATAACAGGTAGAGGACCGGACCTAATACACTTCCTTGAGGAACTCCTGCTTTAATTTCTTCTTGTTTGATTCTGAAGTATCTATCAGATATGTATGACTGTAGAATTTCTGAATATTGTCTAGGCATAAAGGATTTCAGTTTATACAGTAAACCTTCATGCCATACTTTATCAATTGCCGTAGGTACGTTTAAAAATATTGTAGAGAAGACTTTCTTTTCCTCTACCGATTTTTTAATTATGTTAGTAATTGTATGTAAAATTTAAAAACATTTAAATAAAAAATCTCGATGTTGTTTTAATATACACTCCGCCAATAAGTAGATATCTCATCACCTATGTAAAAGTAATGATAATTTAGTAAGAAGTATTGCCTCCTCTAGCTCTTGTAACATCTAGACTACGCTGTGGCATCATCATCATCATCAACTAGCCTCTAACGTCCACTGCTGAACATATGCCTCTCGCATGCTTTTCCACTTAGTCCGATTTTGCGTCATCTGAATCCAATTTGTAGTCACTCTTTTTATGTTATCTGTCCATCTCGTTGGGGGTCGACCTCTATTTCTGTAAGCTTGTATTCGGGGTCTCCATTCCAAATTCTTTTTGTCCACCGGTCATCAACTGATCTTGCTACATGACCTGCCCAGTTCCACTTTAGTGTTGTTATCCTTTCAATAACGTCTGCTACTCCTGATCTTTTGCGTATAGTAGCATTGAGTATTCTATCACGTAGAGAAATCCCTAACATAATTCTCTCCATTGCTCTTTCCGCAACTTGTAGTTTACTCACTGTTGTTCTTGTGAGCGTTAGGGTTTCTGCGCCGTAGGTCATCACTGGCAAAATACATTGATTAAATACTTTTCTTTTCAGACACATTGGAATCTTGGACCTAAAAATATCCTTCATCCTTCCAAATGCAGCCCAAGCGAGGTTTATTCTTCTTTTCAACTCGATTGTTTGGTTGTCTCGACTTATTCTGATCTCATGGCCTAAGTATTTATAGGAGTCAACTGGCTCAATATCTTTGTCTTCTACTGAGATGTTTTTGTTGTGGACTAAATTTGTCATAAATTGTGTTTTTGAAAAATTTATTTTAAGACCAACTCTTTTTGTGGCAGTATGGAGTTCTTGGAGCATTATCTGTGCCTGATCAAAACTGTCTGCAATAAGAACGATATCATCTGCAAATTTAAGGTTATTTAAAAATTTTACCTCTACATTGATGCCATTTTCGTTCCAATCTATTGTGTTACAATCGTGTTCTAGCAAAGTTGTAAATAATTTAGGAGACATGTTGTCTCCTTGCCGAACGCCTCGTTCAATACGAAAAATGCCAGTATCTTCATTAAGTCTTACACAGGCTGTAGCATGTTGATAGATGTATCTGATGAGAGATATGTATCGGTGATCTATTCTACATTGTGTTAGAGCTTGGAGCATTTCACTTTGATTAGCCGTATCAAATGCTTTTTCAAACTCGATAAAGACAAGTATCAGGGGTCTATTATATTCAATGGTTTTTTCAATCAACGACTTAATGGTTGTGGCATACTTCCAATTAATCTTCTTGGATAATCTTAATCAATATTATCCCATTCTACGGTTAACAAACATTGAAGGTCCTGAAGATTAGCTGGCGTCACATTAGCAGTTCTCACACTTCTGTAAAGATGGTCCCAAACAGGTTCTATTGGATTTAAGTCCAGGTAAAGTCATTACCAATAAATGGGGAGTAAGGAACAACATACATCTCTAATTGCTCTAATGTACCTATCAGCAGTTAAGGATTCTCTATCTAGCTGAACCAATTCGGTTTGACCCCTTAGAGATGTTCCCCCCCAGGGCACAATAGATCCTCCTCCAAAGTTTGTCGCCGGTCTTAGGTTGTATTGAAAATAGCGCTCGATATCTCGTCTATAAACTGGTATTCTTCGATCCGAGGTGTATAAACAAAATCTTGACTCATCTGTAAAGAGTATGTTACCGCAGTCGTCGATATTCCAGTTTACCTACTTGTAAGTCTCGATGCAGTGGCAGCTACTCTGGCCCTAATTCTAGAGTGTCTTAAAATGTGCCTAACAGTTTCTAAAGACACACATATATTTCGAGACTCGGCTAAGTCATGGTGAAGTTACCTTGCAGTCTCATGTCTTCGACACAAAGCCTGAAGGACTAAAAAGCTATTGTCCACATGCGTAGTTGCTCTTGTTTGACCTGCTACAGCTCGTTTTTCATAAAGACCAGTCTGTCGGTACCTTAATACTACTTGTGATACTGTCGACTGATTTACACCCACTAAATTTGCCATATCTGAAAGACAGATACAAGATATTGAAGAACAAAGCGGCTTTTGTACCGGGAGATCCTGCCTTGATAATATATTTATCTTACGACAAATAATTCAAAAGCGTGTCGAAAGAAGTAAAGAGACCCATTTGGTATTTATAGACCTTGAGAAAGCATATGATAGTGTCCCGTTAAAGAAAATATTTGAGGTCCTCGAAAGGTCCGGATTGGATTCGACGTATATCCGAGCGATATATAAATTGTACAAAAATGCAGTTAGTTGTGTAAAAATTGGAACCAGAACTTCAAATGAATTTAAAGTCACTAAAGGCCTAAAGCAAGGATGCTGTTTGTCACCGACACTCTTTAAAATATACATCCAAGAAGCATTGAGAAATTGGAGAAATAATTGTAGATTTATGGGCATCGAAGTGGGACAAGAAACTCTGTATTGTTGTTTGCAGATGATCAGGTGGTGATTGCAACCGATGAAAAAGATATAAATTATATGAATAGAAAATTATTTGAGGAGTATGCAAATGGGGGCTTACTGTAAACATAAGCAAAACAGAATATTTAAAAATTGGAGGAAATACCACAAATCTAAGGCTTGAAAACGCAGTCATAAAAGGTTGCAACCAGTATAAATGTCTAGGAAGCATCATATGAGCAGATGGCAGAGTTAAGATAGATATACAAAACCGAATAACCCAAGGGAAAAAATGCATCCGAATACTGAATTTATTACTGTGGTCTAATAAAATAAAAATGCATACCAAACTTCGTGTATACAGAGCAGTTGTAGAACCGATTACCACATATGGTGCCGAATGTTGGACGATGACAAAGAATGAACGAGATAAAGTAGACGTTGTGGAAATGGATTATCTTAGAAGGTCATTTCGAGTATCGAGAATGGAAAGAATCAGGAATGAGGAAATACGAAACCGTACAGGAATTAGAGATACTCTTTCAGATAGAATACAAGGAAGGGAAAGAAGGAAAAGGGGAAGACCACCAAATTCTTGGAGAAGAGAAATTACAAAAACAATGCAATCTAGAGGCTTAGAAGAGGGAGATTGGAGAGATAGGAAAAGATGGAGGCTGAAATGCGGGAAGCGGCAATCGCCGTAGGACCCCCGTTATATGATGATGAAATTTGCCATATATCTCTGACTCCTTCCGTCTTCAATGAGGTAAATTATTATAACCACTTGATCTCCCATTAAATTTAAATTTATATTGTTACGACCTTCCATACTCAATATTTAATAAAATTTTTTAAATTAAACGCAAACAGTATACTTTTTATAAAAGTAAAATAAAGACTGATAATATAAAAACCAGACCAAATAGCAATTAACATTTTTTTTTCTTAAACATTAAGCTGTATTTACAAATTTCTTTTTAATATTTATTCTAGGCATAATATTCTTAAGGGCCAAAAAAACTGTAGCAGCTATTCTATATTAGTATGCAATATTTACAGAAATACAGATTTTATTTTTTTATTTATGTTTTCAAGAAATATTATCAAAATTGTATTTACACAATACTAATAACCATACATCTAAATGATATCCAAGTTTATTGCATCGCCAATGATCATTTTAGTTAAATACTGCTTTTATTACAACTTCCGCACAAATTACAACTTAACTACCTGTAGTAAACAATTCGTTCCAGCATTAATTGGTTGACCAGCAGGCATTGTAATTTCATTTCTATAATTACAAGAATTTGCTGTTCACGTTAGATTGTCACTTACTATTACAAGGTGTCTCAAAAACTGCAAGAGTGTTTTTTTCATTACTGGTTGAAGAAAGCTGACTAGTTCTAATAAAAGAAATATTTTACAAAAATGATGTCCCATACATTTTTAAAGTATGATAAAATATAATATTGTATGTATTAATATTTTAAAACGCGTAATATATGTAATTGCCATGATCATCATCAACCTGTATGCGTCCACTGCTGAACATAGGTCTCTTTCAGCTTTTTCCATCTGTCTCAGTCTTGTGCGGCTTGCACCCATTTATTACTAACACGCATTAGGTCGTCAGTTTATCTTGTTGGTGGGCGTCCTCTGCTCCATATTGCTTTTTGCCCTGGTCTCCACTCTAAAATACGTTTTGTCCATCGGTTGTCTGATAATCTGACGACGTGTCCTGCCCAATTCCATTTTAACGACGCAATTTTTTTGATAGCGTCTGTTTTTTTTTTTGTTCTACGACGTATTTTTCGTTTTTTGATTCGATCTTTCAGAGAGACACCCAATATCTGGCGTTCCATAGCCATTTGAGTCACGCGAATCTTATTAACTGCCTTTTTTGTGAGTGTTTTTTTGTGAATCTTTCCGCTCCACAAATGAGTACAGGTAACACACATTGTTCAAAGATTTTCCTTTTGAGTCATAGGGGTAGATCCGATTTAAATACAGAGTATAATTTACCAAACGCTGCCCAGGCTAATGCTATGCAACGTGGGAGCTCACATGTCTGGTTATCTCTGCCTAACCGAATTTCATGTCCTGGGTACTTATACTACGTAGTCTGTAGCATAATATTCCTTCCATCAACAGCAATTTCGATTTAGCAACAGATTAGTCATTATTTGTGTCATAATAATCTTTAGTCCGACCTCCAAGGAAGCGTGATATAATTTTTCAAACATCATCCATACGATCGGTTATAAGGACGATATCAAATGACTGAGCTTCTCTCTATTTATGTTTATACCATGCTCGTTCAGATATGCTTTTTTACAAGTATGTTCTAAAAGCGTTGTGAATAGCTCTGGAGAGACTCTGTCTCCTTGCCGTATTCCTCACTGTTTCTTGTTCTCTCTTCTCTCTTTGTCAATTATTTTCCATCTGACTGTCAACCATTCTGATTCCTGGTTTGTGATTTTAGGCAGTGGCTGATCTTGACTTTCGTCGGTGCTCCCATACATTTCGCGATAAAAGGATTCGACAACCTCAAGGATCTTGGTTCTATAAGCAGTAATGTTTTCATCTTTGTTTTCTATTTTGTACATATTTTGTCGCCTATGTTGTTCGTATTTTACCTTAAAACTTTTAAACTTTTGTTCTTTTGAATTATTTTAGTTATTTCTCTTGTACTGTTTTCCCTTACCTCTTTTCGGATTTACCGGTGGTTATCTTTATTTAATTTCTTTATTGTTGTATAATTAAAGCCGTATTTTTTTCAGTTGTCTTCTTTTACCTATTAGCTCTTTAGTATTTTGGCTTAGTTTTTCACTAGCACACTCAGCACTCTTTTTCCGTTTCTTTTAGAGCTTTTATTATTGCCATCATTTGCTTGATCTACATCTTTTATTTTGTCTTGCAAGTCTTGTATATATCTGGTTAGTGTATCTTTATACAGGTCGTTGTTTTCTGGAAAAATCCATTTCTTTTTTCTTGTTTTTAGGATCATCTTTATTCTTTGCAATTTAATATTTAATATTATCTTAGCTCGGATTGATCTGTGGTCTCTTCCTATTGAAAATTCTCTTCTTGAAGCAGAAGATCCTTTTTTGTGAGGGATCATCCCATTCTATTTGCCTCTACAGTTTCCGGTAAGACTTTACTGTTTCCATTCTTCTCTCTCTTTAATGGTCTTGTTTATATTTCTAATTTTTATACTTCGTAAGTCTTCGTCCACTTGTTGTCTCTATCTCTGTTTAAGTCTGCTTCTTGTACCTGGTGGTATTCATTTCGTTATAACTCTTAACAGATTGCTCTTCTTTCTTCTCATTATGTGTCCATACCTTCTAATTCTTTGTGCTTTTATTGCTCTAACTATGCTCTCTTGACTATGTTTTCCTCTTTGGTCTCAGTATTTTTCTGATCATCTTCCTCTCAAAAACTTTCAATGGCTCTTCTTCTCTTGCAGTTAATGTAAATGTTTCTGCGGCATATACTTCTATTGGTCTTATGGTCGTTTTGTGCAATTTAATTTTTTGCTTATCTTCTTTAGGAGAATACTGCCCCGTGGCGTCCCTTCTTGGATTTCTTGGATCATCGATATCTTTTGGTTCGATGAAACCTGAAAAGTTCTATTAGTTAAATACATGTCACATATATTAACTATATAATGAGGTATTTTGGCTCTGTCTATGTTGAAGATTAGTGCCTTCTTCCAAACTGTGTCGTATGCTTTTTCTATGTCCAGATAAACCTGATCTTCGTGTCGCTGATGAGTCTTCCTAGTTGAAGTTCACAGTTTCTTCCTTTTCTAAATCCGAATTGATCCTTCTGGATGATTCTTCTACTTTCTGTATGTTTCATTATTCTTTTATAGATGATTTTTTCCAGGATTTTTCCAATTATTTCTAGGAGGGATATTGGCCTTTAGCTTTCTGGTCTTCTTTCATATTTCCTTAGTTTTAATAGAAGGTCGATCTTGGCGTGTTTCTAGTTACTTGGAAAATGTGATTTTTTGAAGATATAGCGCAGTTGTACAATAATCTTCTTTGGTGGTTCCTTGAGGGTGATGTTGTGTATTTTTTCTGGTCCTGGTGCTCTGCTTCCTCTTAATTTTCTGATGATTTTGGCGACTTCTGTTGGGTTTGTGTAGTTCTCTTCCCCTACTAAAAACTCGTTTCTTCTTTTGATCTTTGCATATTGTGTTGATTTATTCTCTTGTTTGTGCGTCCGACATGTCCTAGTTTTTTCTGTGTGTGGCTGCCATTCTTCTTCATATTGCATTAATTTTTCCTTGTATTTTAAAGTGTGTTCCCTCGTTTTCTATGATTGGGGGCATTTTTTGTTTTCCTCTTCGTTTGGCTTTCAGCATTTTCCACACGTTTTCTTGGTTTTCTTCTGCTTTTCTGATGTTGTTGTGCCATTTATTTTCAATAAGACTTCTGATCTTACCCTTATTTCTTCAGATAGTGTATCTCCGTAGTTCTTGAATTCTTGTCTTCTTGTCCTCTGGAAAGCTTTTCTTGGCCTTATGTTTGTCCTTAATGATGTTCTGCAGTTCGATTAAGATAATTAGTCCTTTGTTATTCGTCATTCCTTTTAGTATGTTGTCCTCCATAGCTTGTTGAAGTTTTTTTGTTATTTCTCTATTTTTCTTTCGACTTCTTCTGTGGATTGAAATTCTCTCTTCATATTGATTTGGTTGAGTTGTCTTCTGTAGTTTGACCAATTTGCTTCTTTTCATCTCCATCTTTCAACTGGTTCGATAGTTGGAAGGTCTACTCTTAAAGTAATTTTTCCAGTCACCGGTTTGTGATCCGAACTGCATTCGAAGTTGGCCCTTACATCTTCCATAATGGCGTCTTTTGTTATGAAAATGTCCAATGTAGAACTTTTTTGTCTTCTGTTTGGATTTATTCTTGTTGTTTCATCTGGAACGAATAACATATTGTTTCTGTCTGTTTTCATGACTTATAATGAAATAAAAATAAAAATAACAACAATGTTTATTGCCATTTTAAAGTTACATTTCAAATTGTTAATATTTTATACTCTTCTTCTCGACGTGCCGCTCTTGCACCGCCTGATGTTGATAATTTTTGCTCTCGGATTCCTAGACTTCTGCTGGTGGCATCCTGGCATCTTCTTCTGTAGGTACTTTTTGTGGCATCGTACCTACTTCCCTGGTTGGCTGTTCTTCGGCAACCATCCGGCTAGACCCTGATCAGGTAGTCGATCAGCTTGTGGGTGTGTCTGTACATCCTCTGGATCTTGTTTTTCATGAGAATATCGATGGTCTTGCGGAGTCTTCTTGTGGCCTGGTGGAAGAAGTATCTGGTTCTTTTCTCAGCGACCTCCCTCAGCGGTGTGCACTAGAGCCTTTCTTTGATGGTTGCATTGGATATTCTTTCTTCCCATGTTGATCTGTCTATGATCTTGTAACACGATGTCTCTGTGGCTTCAAGTCTCCTCCAGCTGGTCTCCGCTAGTGAACTCCAAACTGAGACTGCATACAATGTCACCTGTCTAACGTAAGCCTGGTACAACTGGATCTTCTTGGCCTTCGTTAGTAAACTGGTTCTAAAAATATAAGGGAGTATTAGTTTTTTAGCAGCATTAGCTTTTACCTTTGTTTTTTGTGTATGCAACAGAAGTTAAGCTTTCTGTCGAGGTGTACTCCTAAGTATTTGATTGCATCTCCTGCTCCGATCCTGTTTCTTTCTACTGTAATTTCGTGCACTGGTGGGTTTTGTTCCTAAGTGAAAATGATGAATTGTGTCTGCGTTGATTTCTGCGTTGATGTCTGCGTTCTCTGCGTTGATTTTTATGTTCCATTTATCCGTGAATTCTGTGATTTTTCTAAGGTAACTTTCCATATTCCTGATGATTCTTCTGTCATCCTTTCCGGTTGCATACACTGCTGTATCATCCGCGTATAGGGCTGTTAAGGTTCTTAGATCAGTTGGTAGATCTGAAACAAAAATATTGTATAAAATGGGCAAGAGAAGACTGCCCTGAGGTATCCCTTCCTGGATTTCTTGTATCGTCGACATCTTTTGGTCAGCTGAAACTTGAAAAGTTCTATGAGATAAAAACATATCACAAATATTAATTAAGTAATGAGAAAGACCAGCTTTGTCCATCTTTAAGATTAGTGCCTTTTTCCAAACCGTGTCGTATGCTTTTTCTATGTCCAGTATGGGTAATCCTGTCCTTTGTTTTCTGTTGAATCTTATCTTCGTATCGCTGTTATTTCTTGCTAGCTGAAGTTCGCAATTCCTTTCTTTTCTAAGTCCGAATTATTCTTCTTGGATGATTCTTCTTCTTTTTGCATGTTTCATCAGTATTTTGTAGATTATTTTTTCCATCTGCCTGACCTGAAAATCGCTTACTTTTATATACGCGTATCGTAGCGATATTAGGGATTTCCAGGTCGATTGGCAAATAGGAAAGATTAGAGAGTAGGCAATGCGCATTGGCGTGCGCACTAGTTCACAGACTATAGCACTCGATAACAAAATCTAGTGCTACTTTAAGTAACCTTTTAGTGTAACCATCTTAGCTAAGTAGCAAGTAGCAACATTAAAACATTAATTTTTTTTAAACTACCACACTATAAATAAACCCATTTATTAGAGCCACTTTATATAAAACCGTCAAAAACTTTCCACCAGCCACAATTATTCCAATTATTGATGAATACAAGAGAGCAAGAGTAAAGTAATTTTTATCAGGCCCCTTGGGCTCTGTTCAACAATTCAGTTTTGATAAATGACCATTTGGCTCGAGGCTACTAAACAAATTTGTTCTTAATTCCACGTATCTAATAAAGTTTCCTAACCAAATAACGGTTTTAAGGGAACTATTTACATACCTAGCATTACATACTTTATTACAAATTGTTATTTATTGTTCATTATACGAGAATAATGGAAGTTTAATAACTGCACATTACTGATAATAGTAGAGTGATTCAGTTAATATTTAACGAGAAGACCTACCTATAGGGAGTGAATATACTATCAATAAATCTATAAAATCAAATAAAGAACTTTTTAATTGACATTCATCTCTGAATTTACATATTATGTAATATCTATAAAGATGAAATAGCTTCATTGTTGAATAACGAGATCATAAATTAGATGAAAATAGATGTTTTTCGGCATTTAAAGGCGTATAATCTGAAAATACTTATCAACAAATAAACTTGTTTTTCGTCTTTCTCTTTATAAGCAATTCTGCTTGTTCATTGGCGGTTTAATACCTCTATGGAAGGTTGTCACTCCATCTTTTGCGTGGTCGACCGATACTTCTGTTGCCGATTGGTGACTTATCTCTTGCTATTTTGACGTTCGGCTCGCGGAGATAAGAATATGGCCAAGGCCAGAAGACCCTGCCTGTCGTAAGAAGCGACTAATGGGCGGATATGAGAGGTGGAGAGCCGTCGTTCGAGGTGTCGGGTTGGTAGAAACGCACTCGTGATGCATAGCCATCTCGGTCACCGGTCTACATTTCTAGTATCCAAGACGAGCATCTCGTGGGACCACTCTACTCTCATTTTCCACAAGAGCAAGGTGAGGTTGAACGAGCTGGGACCGTAAATACCTCCCACGGCAAAACACCACCGAGGGTGGTGTGGTCATCCGGCACGTACCCACCAGGATTCCTCGGCAGTGACCTGTCTACGTGCAAGGTGGAATTCCTTCGCCCGCGTCGTCTTTCCGCCCCCGGGTGGGGGAGGGGGAGTTACGGACGGGTGACGTATCGCAAAACAGGTACTACGGGGGAGGTGGAGCCCCACGATGTTTCGGCATCGTGCCACCTCCAATTGGTGTCGGACTCCTAGGGGCAGTGGGAGCGCTAACGGTCGTATGCCGAAAGGCCAGTCTGTCTATTCACCAAGAGAGAAGACTATTGTCCTGAATGTTCACGATGCTCTGGTTTCTCAGAATCCACAAACACTGTTCGCAACATAGTCGAAAGTTGTGCCAACATGACTGGCGTAGGGGAGTCAACTATATATAGGTTCCTACCAGAAAGAAAAAAACACGGTATAGCTAACCCAAACACTTAAATAGAGGAAAAAAGCCTATTAAAAATGATGAATTTGCCAAAAATGGTATTCGAAGGAAAATTCATGGATTTTTTTTTTCAAAAAAGAAATACCAAACCTAAACAAAATTTTACAAGAAGTTAGAGACGACCCGGATTTGCCTCATATCTGATGAACTAAATTGTGTCAAGTTTTAAAACAATTAAAATTCCGGTGGGGTCATACTCTAAAAAAAATTGGTCAGATAAAAATATATTAATCTCCAGGCAAACCTTTATGGAAGGTTGGTCTACTGGTTTCTCACCACCTTCTGGTAAAGGCAGTAGATTAATAATTTCTTACATTGGCAGTGAAAAAGGTTTTGTTAAGCATGGTTTGTTGGAATTTCAGTCCAAAAGCACTAAAGACTATCACGAGAAGATGACAGCTGATGTTTTCGAAGAGTATTTTGAGCAGATGATTGAACACATACCACCAAATTCAATTATAGTATTAGATAATGCACCTTATCATTCACGACTAGTAGAAAGACTTCCAACGACTGCGTGGAAAAAACAGGATATTCTTGACTGGCTGCGGAATAAGTACCTGCCTTACGAAGATAGAATGGTAAAAGCAGTCTTTTAAATATTGCCCGGCAACACAAATCTAAGTTCAAGAAATAGGTAGTTGATAAAATGGCGGAAAGGCTAAACATCATAGTCCTTAGACTTTCACCCTACCACTGCGAAATAAATCCAATTGAACTCATTTGGGCACAAATGAAAAGTTATGTGGCTAGAAAAAATACGTCATATAAAATACAAGCTGTATGTGAATTGTTATACGAGTCTTTACAACATATTACAGAACAAAACTGAAAAGATGCAGTAAGACATGTAATAAAAGAAGGACAAAAAATGTGGGATCTTGATAACATAATTGATGCGACCGTAAATACACAACCACTAATTATTAACCCTCAAGACGACTCGGATTCCGAAGTTGATCCTTTTTGTTAGAGGGTATTAAAGGGGAAAGGCGCAAAATGTCGCCTGTCAAAATGTTCAATGTGTTTTAAATGTATTCATTTTTTTTTTCTAATCCTGAGAAAATTAAATAGCATTTTTGAAAAAAATTTTGCATGAAATATTTATTAGAATAAATAAAAAGTTTTTTTTGCATGCAATATTTTCAACTACAAATTATACTATATTTTCACCCCTGTTACATAACATATTAAAATAAACATTGTAGAAGTTTTCAGGGACTTTCTGCCCTCAGTAATAATATAATCTTTCATTCTGCGTTTAAATTTTTCAAAAATATTTATTAGTTTTCTCCGGATTCGAAAATAATGGATACATTTAAAACACATTGAAAGTTTTGCCAGGCGACATTTGGCGCCTTTTCCCTTAATTAAATAAATGTATCTTTTACAAATGGCAAGAAATTTTTTATTTTTGAATAAAATAAAGAAGTTTTATTAAAACAAAAATACAATTTACATAAGTACTTTAAAAATATATTTATTTAGTTCAAATAAATGTTTCAATCATATATTCTACGACACAGGTCGGTCATCTGTAACCAAAATACCTTCGTAATCTGATTATAAGGTTGACTGCTGTATTGTATTTCTTCAGATACATTAGTAGATGGGTTAGTCGAAAACATCTTAAATCGTCAGTTTCAGATTGGTTTTTACTATTATATCGTATTATCTATCCTCTCTGTATTTCAGTTCTCTAATTGGGGTTAAACTTGTAGTGAGCTATCGACAAATTGTGAACCGATTATAGACTATTTGATTAATTTTTTTTTTAAATTTGCTCCAATGGTTCTTCGCCGTCTAAAGACTACCGAGCTTTATAGAGGACAAAGGGCTCGAAAAATCTAGTTCTGATTGCCTAAGAGGTAGGACTATGTAAATTTTTTTCATTATCAATTGATTGAATATAGGAATAGTACATCGTTTACCGGGTAGGAAAAGCTTAACATTCCTGGACGACTGTGAAGATTGCTAAGTCAAGGCGCAAGCCGAGACTTAGCAATACAGAGTCCAGGAATGTGGCTTTTCCTACGAGGTAAACATACTATTTTTCCGCAAATCGTTTAAAATTCGACAGATATTGATTGATTTAAAAAAAACGCGATAATTTTATTCCCAAATAAATGGTGCTTTGAAATTCCTAATAAAATTACTTGGGTTACTATGGAAACGTATTGAGGTTGAATTGTCAAACTTGACGCTTATAAATTTAATTGCTGGTGTTCTCGAAAGTAAAATGATAAGTGATGATGAAATTTCCATTCCTGGGACTCCTCCAGAGCTGGTTGAGGCAGTGAATACTGCTTCATTAGAATTATTGCCAAAGAAATCAAGAGAAAAGTACGAAAATGCATATAGACGTTTTATGGATTATCGCATGAGTAATAAAATACGAGTTCTTTCTCAGAAAATGTTGTAATGGCATACTTCCTAGACCTTTGTTTAAAGATGAAATCTTCAACATTATGGGCCAATTATTCAATGCTGAAGTCAACCCTTGCACTTAAACACAATGTAGATATATCTACATACTCAAAACTTCGTTCTTTATTGAAACGGCAAGCTCAAGGTTATAGGGCAAAGAAATCTAAGATTTTAACGAAGGAAGAAATTGAAAAATGTATCCAGGAAGCTCCAGATAAAGAAAATTTAATGATTAAGGTAATTTACAAAGTTTTAATTTCTATTTAGATTATAGCTTTATTTATTTTTTAGGTGGCTGTAATATTTGAATTTCTGGGGCCTGTAGAATGGATGAGTTAGTCCGAGTGACTGTACACGATATAGAAGACTTAGAATCTAAGCTTTAAATCAGCATACCTGATTCGAAAACCAACAAACCAAGATCATTTGTAATTAATCAGATCTACTTGAATGTTTATCGAAAGTATGTTTCGTTAAGACCAGAAAATATGAACAGTGACCGATTTTTTTTTAAATATCAAAGCGGAAAGGGTTGTAGACAAGTGGTAAAGGAATTCATCAATTTAGAAAAATGCCCAAAATAATTGGTACTTATTTGAACTTGGTAAATCCGACAAAATATACTGGTCACTGCTTTCGTCGCTCTTCTGCAACAATATTGGTTGACTCTGGTGCCGACATAACTAGTTTAAAGAGGCATGGCGGATGGAAGTCATCAAACGTTGCTGAAGGATATATCGAAGAATCGCTTAACAATAAGGTTGAGGTGGCAAATAAAATTTTCACAGTACAAAATATTCAACAAAATGACACTTCCACCCTGCATGTTGTCCAAAATGTTTCTCATAGTTCTAAGAGTGTTCCTCCAATGTTCAATAATTGTACTAACTGTCAAATTACTGTAAATATAACAAATTGATCTTAAAAATGTATTCAGCAATGACTTGATGTTTTCAAAATATAAATTAATTCCTTACAAGCAATGTGTTTTCTATCATTTATGTAGAACACTAACAACTGTACGGAAATATCATTTCCTTACAGTAAGGAAATGACATTTCCTTACAGTAAGGAAGTCCTGACTTTTTCTTTAAGAAATTTTGACAGGTATGTCAAAATTTCCTGGCGATTTGCGGAAAAAAAAGATTTTTGAGCTTTTTTTGGTGTTTTCGCCCTACTCTAGACCGGCTTGCCGGAGTGGGAATAGGTATGTTTGTGTTATAATTCGATATGCTCATTGAGAGTGGTTTTATAACATTAAATCACCACGCTTGTCAAAAGAGTTGTGAATCTTTCCAACCTGAAAGAACAGAATGATTCGTTTGGATTTATAACTAAACAATAGTTCCAGTTTTATGGCGCCTGAATGTCGATATCATTATGTATTTAGGATTCTGAAATTGTCACTTTAGAACTGCAGTAAACAATTTTCATGATTTATTGTCTCTTTTTCTCATTCTGCAAGTTAAGTCAAATTGTTTTGTGTTTTTTATGTTAATTTGAACCGTACACTTGGTGAGTTTTCTCGAGATAAAAAATGTAATAAATCTCTAAATAAGCAATGAAACTATTGCTAATATAATCGCATAATTACCATTACTATACCTAAACTGTAAGACTTAATCGTTAAATTTACTTACAAGTTAAATCAAACAAGCTCTAAATCCCGTAATATCACTAAATTCGACTTTCTTGTTAGTGTCACGACCTCCTAAGACAATATACCCCCTTAAACTCCATTACGCACAAATAATTGTCCCTTAAAACGGTAACAATTTACCGCAATGGGCCCATTACACATTCGCTATGGGCCAAACAGGGCGGAATCCCTGTGTGTTGTTATCGAAACGACGTTGGTACAAAACGGGTGCAGACAGTGAGATGAGACCGTGGGGATCACGCAAGCAAGTCCTCTGAACTTCACCGAAGGGATAGAAACCTAACAGCGAAAATTGATGTCGAAGATACATGGACGTAAAGACCACGTTGATATGTTCTTTACGGTGGTTCAAATTATATAAATATATTTAGATTGCATATTATATAATTGTTATTGTTATTATTATTATTATATAACAAATAAGTACAGAGGAGCGAGCTCCTATTATGTCCAAAAAGTAAAATGAAATATCCTAAATATTCTTTTAGATATCTAGAACTAATACCAATTATAAAGTTAAGTAAAGTAAAACAATTAAGTGCGTCATACAAAAATTGTAAAACAATAAATAAATAAGGCAGTCTGAAAAAAAAACACAATCCTATAAATAAAATAAAGCGTTATCAAGTTTATTTTTAAATAAATTGAATTGAAAAAGACTGTAAGACTTGTACACACTTCTAAATAGGTCTAACTGGTAAGCAGGTTTTGTATGTTTTCAATAAAATTGATAGTGTGTAAAATAATTTATTAGATTAAGCTGAGTATACTTTCGACATAATAAATGTCATCATCAGAGCTATCCTAAAATAACGTTAAGTTAAGTAAATTTTTTATATAAAATACAATGACAGAAAAAACTTACGTCAATTAGGCAATTAATACTTCATAGAAGGAAAATTGTGGACAAACGACATATTAAAAAACAAAGATCGGGCTCTGTAGGCCACAGATCTTGGGTCTAACCCTTATACATATGTATAATTCACATCAAAAATTTTTTTATAAAACATGGTTACCACATACAGTAACGACAACATCTGTTTTTGACTTACATTTTTGAAGTAAAATGAAATAGGAAGCTCGGATATACGGAAATAAATCCAAGAGCGACCTCTGTATTTAAATTAGTAATTAAAAATTGAAAATGTCTAAACTAACGTCTGAAGGTTATTGATTATTACTTTTAGTTACTATATTTTAAATATATATTTTAAATTTAAATATTTTAAATTGATAAGTTAACGTGAAGATTTAAAATTTTACATTTATTAATATTATCAAAAAACAAAACTTTAAAGTTTGACCAAGTAGAAGAAAGTAGATGAAAACCAACCAAGGACAACTATCATTTGCTAAGTTAAGAGTTCAATAGCTATTATTGATTATCAATATTATTAATAAAATGAATAATGAAGAAGAAAAATATCAAACATTCTCTATTTAGATGAAATCAATGAAGGAAAATTTAAGAAATTCTCTCTTTTAAAAATAAAGGTCAAAGCTTGATCAAATGATGGTTAATTTTATACTAAATGTATTATTAAAGAAACTTCTTAAAGATTGGATCAAACTTACAATTTAAGTTAATTTGAGTGTTGACACAGTTCTGAGGATTCCTTTTCATTTCTCTACTGATTTCAAGATCTTCTAGTAAATTCGTTTTTATATAATTATTATTGGGTATACTGTGTAGGATCTTGCTATCTCTATGAGGACAAAGCCATGCTTTGAAGCATTTATATGACTCCCAAAACTAGATTTATCAATCTTAGACAGATGTTCTTTAATGCGTATATCCAAAGGTCGCATTGTTCCACCCACATAGGTCACCGGGTATTCACCACAGGATAATTTATAAATACCACTTTTTGACGATTTGTTGATTTTGTCTTTAGTGTGGGAAAAAATAGATTTGATATTTTCTTTAACTTTGAAAGAAAGTTTTAGATTATTGATGTTTTTTAAGATTCTGGCTATATTATCTGAGGGATAACCTATGTACGATATTGATCGATAAATAACTGTCGAGTTAAAATGTTATGGACAGTGTTGTGTGCTAGTGATGTATTCCTTTTATTCCTTAATTTGTTGAGTATGTTATCAACCAAAGTAGGGGTATAACCGTTACTATAAGCAAGTTGTTTAATAATTTCTAATTCTGATTTAAAATTTGAATCTGACAGAGGTAAGCTAAGTAAACGATGGATATAGCAATAAAAGGAGGCCATTTTCTGTTGAAAAGGATGATTAGAAGATCTAGGGATGGTATGGTCAGTCTGAGTTGGTTTTCTAAACACTGAAAAATTTAATTTGTTATCTATTCTAGTTATTGTTAAGTCTAGAAAATTAATAGAATTGTTGGATTCTGTTTCTAAGGTGAATTTTATAGCTGGATGTAAGTTGTTAAGTGAAACTAGGATATTGTCTGCATCTGAGGAATTTCCATCTATGATAGCTAACACATCATCCAAATATCTGAACCAATATAAAACTTTTTGAAAAGAGTTTTGATTCAGAGAAAGATTGTCAAAGATATTAATCTCCAGGTTATTCAGAAATAGATCTGCTAGCAAAGGTGATAAGGGATTGCCCATTGCCAATCCTTGTGCCTGTTTATAAATAATATTCTTGAAAGAAAAGAAATCTTGTGAAAGACAAAATTTAAGTAAACCCAATATGTGAAAAATTGTATCTCTATTAATGTTGTTTTTAATAAGTAATTTCTCAACTATGGAAATGGTTTCATCTCTAGGTACATTTGTAAACAAATTACTTACATCAAAGGAAACTAGAAAGTAACTATATTTTTAAATATGTTAACACTAGTTGCCGGTATGGTGTCTTGGTGCAAATTGTGCCAGATATTAAATATTCTATTTGACAAGAAGTTCACCGTGGATCTTACAGTAGTTTGTTTTCTCTTTAATTTGTAACGATGGCCTCTTAATTTTTCGTCTTGATTAAAAGTGAATATGGTGTTTAGGCTCCCAAAATTATGTTTTAAAATACGGAACGACACATTTAGCTCACCTCGAAGACATTGCTGCTCGATCGTCGCAAGATGAGCCATGGTTAGTCTATTTTCATAGTTAGGTCTTACACGACCGAATGCCAGTCTTGTGGCTTTACGTTGAACATTTTTAAGTAGGATTTACTGACTCGGCAAGAATAGGTCTAATGTACATTGATTAAAGTTTACTAACAGATGTTAGAGATATACGTGTATAAAACATTTACGCATCAAAAACAGTTTCGAGTTTGCACGTTTACACACCGACACTATGTAATCAGACCAATTTAGGTCACTATTAATTATCACTCCGAGATTGTTGTAGGAGGTTACCGAGTTTAAGGGATATCAGGATGACAGATTGTTGAAGAACATGTTCGTTAAGAATTAGATTCACATATAATTTGGTATCATCAGCGTAAATGGAAACCTTACTGGATACAATGAGCGGAAGATCGCTAGTGTAGACACAAAAAAGTAGCGATCCAAGTATTGATCCTTGTGGGACTCCACTCTTGACTGGCTTATCTAGTGAATGGTCTTTCTAAAATAAACCCTGAAGTATCTGTCGGATAGAAAATATTGAATCCAAATATTTAACTTTCTGCGGATACCATAGTGATCCAATTTGGCAGTAATTTACAATCTACCATTTATAAAGCCATGCATGCTGTTGGTGTGGGATGACATTTTCTTGAAGAAGAATCTCAGACATAACTTCCAAAATAAACATAACTTCCGAAATAATTCGAATGATCTTGCCGACAATAGGAACCAGGCTGATTGGACGATAATTATTGCAATCAAATTTATTTTCTTTCAAGTTTTAGACAAACGTGGGCACATTTGACACGTCAGCGCGTCAGCTTTTTGAAGTAATGGTATGGAAACTTTAGAAGATAAAGATGTTTGAATGTACTGATTTTACCAGTGTTAATTATTTTAATTTTTTTATTCTAAAAAAAAACTATTGACATTAAACACCTGCGTAATTATCGACACATTAATTAACAATAAGTTTTATATACAAGCTGATTGATTAGAGTGAGGAACCTCGGTAGATCTGTTATAGTAAAACATTCAAAAAAAGTTGTTTACAAAAATTATAGATAGCTTTAAACTCCATATTTTAATAGTTATTCAAGCATTAAGGGTGTTAATAAGTTGACTTAGAACGGAGAGCAACGTCATCCAGCCAGAGGGCTGGTGGATCGAGAGATGGATGTAGCTTGATAGCTGAATATGAAGAGAAATTTAAACGAAGCTTCGAAAAACGCCACCCACTGTATAACACAAAACCCAAGCGTTTAAGGCTAAAACTCAGAAAAGTTTCCTGCGTTGCGAGTCAGTCTAACAAGCAGAAAACTACTTACCATCCCCAGAAAAGTAGTTCGATAGGATCCTCGACTAAAAAATTAAGTGGAAGCTGCAAACTACTATTGGAAATCTGTTCAAATGTGGAGAAAAATAAAATATGGAACATCATTTGTCATGTCCAAGATATTTGTTTATTAGAATATTTTCCTGTCATCGTTTTTTACATTTTTCTGCTATTGTTGATGTTCTTATGCTACTCTACTTTTCGTTTTTTTTTTGTTTTCAACAAAATTAGTTATAATGAATTCAAAATTCTGCATCTCGCCATCAGATCCAAACAAAATCCCAGATCCACTCAACTTCCTCGACATACAAGCATCAAATGCACGAACAAATACTTACCATGTCGGGATAGTATTTGAGGTTTTTTTTTCCTGGTTTTTGCCTCATAATTTACTATGGAATCACTAACAGGAGAATTTTACTGTCATCATGTCGTGTGTTTGTCTTTTTAAAGACGAATTACATGCTATGATTTTTTTCTGGCGGATATTTTCAAGTTAAAGTTGATTTCATGTAATCGAATAAACTATCTTATAAGTAAAGTCGTCCCAGGAGCGCAACTCAACAATATTGGCAATATCATTTTAAAGTCGTCTACTTTAAAATGCATAATGTATGTCTGAATTGTCAATATAAATGAGACAGATAAAATTAAATTATTAGAAGAATTTTTCACTATGTAACAAAAAACAAATTTTTTTAATTTACTGTTTGTATTTTGAGAACGATTTCCGAAGTGGAAATTGAAACGTCAATAAAGGTATTTTTATCTTTAATTGTGGCTTATTCCCAGTTAAATAGTGATTAATTTAAAATGCCACAAGAAAATATCTTCAGAACAAAACTTCTGCTCCAAAGAATCTCAGAAGACATCGAAATTAATTCAGTGATCCCAACACACCAGTTTGGTTTCCGCAAAGTCCATTTAACTCTACAACAATGTCATAGGATCGTTAAAAACATTAATGTATGCCTCTTGCCTCGAACAAGCCTTCGACCGTGTTTGGCCATGACGGCCTCCTGTATAGACTTGTGTCATTTTTCCCACTCCTCACTATCTACTATTAAAATCATACCTCACAGAACGTCACTTTTAAGTCAGATTCCTTACAGAAACTTATTACTATCCCATAAAATTCGGTGTCCCTCAAGAAAGTGCCCTGGGTCCCCTTCTGTACCTTATATGCACTGGTGATATCCCAACAACAAATACGACCACAGTAGCCATGTTCGCAGATGACACCGCCATAATAATCATCGACGATGACCCCCAAGTAGCATCAGGAAACCTTCAAATATACCTGAACCTACTACAAGACTGGATAAATACATGGAAAATTAAAGTTACCCATACTAAGTCTAATCAAACTATATTCACCAACAGGAATATCATTTGTTCGAGAATCAGACTGAACAACATATTACAACCAGTAAAAATAGAAGTCAAATATCTGGGAATGACACTTGATCAAAAGCTCACTTGGAAAACATACTTCTTCTTCTTCTGGTTCCTATCCGTTTCGGATGTTGGAAATCATATTGGCAATCATAACTTTGCTCGCTGCGGCTCGAAACAGCTCCGTTGAGATTTTCTTAAACCATGTTCTTAAATTCCGCAGCCACGATATTCTCCTTCTACCGGGTCCTCGCTTACCTTTGACTTTACCTTGCAATATAGACTGTAGCAGGGAGTAACGGTGCTGATTTCTCATAACGTGTCCCAGATATTGCAATTTTATGCGTTTGATCGTAAACACAATCTCTGGTTCCTTCTTCATTTTTCCTAGAACTTCCTTGTTCGTGATCCTTGCTGTCCATGATATTCTCAACATTCTTCTATAAAGCCACATCTCAAATGCTTCAAGTTTTTTAATAGTGGCGTCTGTAAGCGTCCATGCCTCCGCCCTGTACAACAACACAGAGAAAACATAGCATCTCAAATTTCTCATTTTTGTATCAAGGGATAAGTTGTGACTTTTAAAGATGGCGCTCATTTTGTTAAAGACCGTTCTTGCCTTTCCTATGCGGCTTCCTGTAAATTGCTCCACTGTTCGTTAATAATAGTTCCCAGGTAACAATACTGTTTTACTCGCTCTATCTGCGTCCCATTAATGTATAGATGAGCCCCGTTTATATTCTCCTTGCTGATAATCATTTGTTTCGTTTTGTGGGTATTAATGTTTAGTCCGTACTGTACTCGTTTATTCTGTCCATTAGCCTCTGAAGTCCCTCTAAACTATCTGCTATCACCATGGTGTCGTCGGCATATCTAACATTGTTTACTCTTTCACCATTTAGTGCCTTCGTCTATTCCGTAAAGAGCCTCGTTAAAAGTTTTCTCTGAGTATGTGAGAAGAAAACACACACGTGTTTTCACACGAAGAAAACAAAACGTTCTGTGAGGAAAACACACACCTTGGCAAAAAAAATCCAAATCAACATGAAAATACGTCAAATGAATTGGCTAATAGGCCGAAAATCACAGTTATCTACAGATAATAAACTTCTATTTTATAAGTGCATAATAAAGCCTATATGGACATATGGAATGCAACTATGGGACTGTGCAAAGCCTTCTAATACAAAATTCATTTAGAAAATCCAATCCAAAATACTCAGAATGATTTTCAACGCGCCGTGGTACGTTAGTAATAAAACACTGCATCATGACTCGGGTATACCGTTCGTTGAAGACGAAATCAGTAGACTAAGAAGAAATTATTTAGAACATCTGCCTGCCCACCCCAACGAGGGGGCAAGACCTCCAACCAGAAGTCAGACGAAGATTGAAGAGACAGGAGCCAAGAGACTTTATTCACTAATTTCAATTTTAATTTTAATTTTCATTTCAATTTTAGTTTCAAATTATAATCCTACATTAATTTAATTTGTTAGTGTTATTATTGGGAGTGTTACTAGTGAAGAATAATGCAGAAAAATACAAAGAGGTTGATAAGAACATAAAGCAAAGAATAAGAAATGCCAAAGAATCATGGATTACAGAACAATGTGTAGAAATGGAAAACTATGAAATAAAGTATGACACGTTCAATATACATAAAAAAGTAAGAGAAATTACAGGAACTTAAAGAAGACGTCAAATAAGTTTGCTTAAGGACAAAGATGGAAAGATTATTATAGATTTAACAGAGAAAATTAATAGATGGAGTGAATACATAAGAGAATTATTTGAGGACAACAGAAATAACATTGTTCTGATATATGGCGAAACGGGACCTGAAATTCTAAAATGTGAAGTAGAAATGGCACTTAAAAATTCCAAAACTGGGAAGGCAAATGGACAGGATGAGGTTCCTACCGAATTGCTAAAGCTCTTGAATGATGAATCAATAGGTATAATATTGCACTTATTTAATACAATATACAATACTGGTATTATACCTCAAGAGTGGCTGTTTTCTACATTTGTTACACTACCAAAGAAATCTAATGCTAAAGAATGTTCAGAACATCGAACAATATCTTTAATGAGCCACCTACTAAAGATATTTCTAAAAATCATCCACAACCGAGTTTATCAAAAGTTGGAGTCAGATATTAGTAACACACAGATGGGGTTCAGAAAAGGGCTTGGTGCTCGAGAAGCTCTCTTCGTTTTGAATGTTCTCACACAAAGATGCCTAGACGTTAATCAGGAGGTACATACGTGTTTTATCGATTTTGAAAAAGCGTTTGACAGAGTACGCCATGATAAGCTTAGAGAGATTCTTGAAAGGAAGGACATAGATAATAAAGATCTGCGAATAATTCTCAATCTATATTGGAATCAGAAAGCTAACATCAAAATAGAAACTGAAACATCACAAGCAATAGAAATACGTAGAGGAGTACGACAGGGTTGCATTTTGTCACCTCTGTTATTTAATGTATATAGTGAAAGCATCTGTCAGGAAGCCCTTTTACAAGCAAACGGAGGAATCGTAATTAATGGAGAGATCGTAAATAATATTCGATACGCGGACGACACTGTACTAGTTGCAAGAACAGTAGAAGAATTACAAAGATTACTTACAGACATAAATATTGCTTGCAACAATTATGGTATAAATATCAATATTAAAAAAACCAAGTATATGGTCTTTAGTAAAAACATGACACAACCAGCGTATATTAGTATAAACGGCACTCAAGTTGAAAAAGTAACAAGTTACAAATACTTGGGAACTTTAATAAACGAAACTGGAGACCAAAACAGTGAAATAAAAAGACGTATCGAAATTGCCAGGGCCACCTTCATAAAGATGAGAAAATTCTTCTGCAACAGAAATATAAGCATCCCTCTACGATTAAGAATGCTGAGAGGCTATGTACTTAACACGCTATTATACGGTGTAGAGGCTTGGACTCTCAAACAGAACAACATGAAAAATATTGAAAGTTTCGAGATGTGGTGCTACCGTCGAATGCTGAAGATTAGTTGGGTTGAAAGAATAACAAACTGTGAAGTAATACGAAGAATAGGAAAAGACCCAGAGATTTTGTTAACGCTAAAGCGAAGAAAACTCGAATATTTTGGTCACCTGATGAGCGGACATAAATACGCATTACTTCAAAATATAATGCAGGGAAAAATAGAAGGAAAACGGAATCCAGGCCGTAGAAGAATGTCATGGTTGCGGAATTTGAGAGAGTGGTTTGGCTGCACCACTAATGAACTCTTTAGGTCAGCCGTAAACAAGGTCAGAATAACCTTGATGATTTCCAATCTCCGATAGGAGTGGCACAAAAAGAAGAAGACCAGTGGATAATTTTTTCTCTCATGTATTTGCAATACTCACATTTACTAATAGCTTGTAATAGCTGATTATAAATTTGGAAATTTAATAAAAAAAAATTCTGCATGACTTTAGCAATTACAGTTATTAATATTTTAACTGAAAAAAGCTTTTAATTTTTTTTATATTAAATTAGGCCTTTTATTGTTTACAAAATTAATTTTATAAAATATACCGCTCACTCGGATATACCGTTGTAAAGTTGTGGTAAATCTTACGCTTTAATAAATAACCTGGAATATTTATACTCATCCTGCTCGTACTACAATGTATTATTGTATTTGCATAAAACAAAGATAACATGTGATTTATTTTAAAGATTCTATTCTCCTAAAATTTCTCTTTCCTCCTTTGGGAAAGTTGATTATGTTTCTTTCCGTAAAGCACTCGAGGCATTTCCTATTTTCCATTATAAAGGCATTTTTTGAGTTCCCCGTACATTCATATGCATAAATAAGCTCTTATAGAGGCCGACCTCATTTTCCTATACGGCATGCGTCTTGTAATTTGAAATTATAAATTTTCTCTTGAGTTCAATTTGTCGGTAAATTGAACGTAATAGGATTTGGTCCGAAATTGTATTTCTATGTAAAGTGACTTCGATTGAGACTTGTCATTTCCGTAATGAATGTATGTGAATAACGTTTCCTTATTCGTTATCGAAAGAATATCCGAGGAGGGTAGGTAGTATGTCGATTTTCTCTTTAGAAATGTATATTTTGCTTTATCCCCGCGACAAATTTAAGAAGATCCTTACTTAGTGTTTAAGGGGAATATCTCGGCTTGTATGACTCAACTAAGAAATAAATTTAGAAACTAAATAAATAGTTATATTATAATTATTAAAACCATAAGTTTGATACAAAATTATTTTAATTTGAAGGATACAGGGGGAAAAGGAAGAATGTCGCTTGTGTATAAATTTTCAGGAGAGCATTTTTAAAGTTATAACACTAATATTAGGGTAATTCCAGCAATAATCGACACAATTCGGTGGGGTCACCCTTTCCGATTTGGCTGAAATTTTACACACATGTTGTACTAGACAAAAAATATGATTGTCAAATTTTCAGATCTTAATATTCAAAATATATATTACACATACACCCTTGTGTATATAGACGAACAAATATTATAATATGTATAATAATAAAATCCTAGCGCAAAAAATGTATTGCTTACAGCTCGCAATTCTGCATTTAATATTGTATCGCCTCTTATAAAACTGTAAAATCGATGGTAAATAATTTTAAAATAGTCATTTTTTGTGTAAAATTATCCGTAGAATTCGAATTCGTCAAAAAACCTCTAAAAGTTAAAGCTAAAAAACGAAGGAGAAGCGCTAAAAAAGACGGGAAAATCGCGTTTTTTGACTCTTATAGGGCGCACCGGGTTCAAACATATAAAAAGAATTTTTGAGACAACTTTTGTTGTCTTTTTAAGGCGTCTTTTGTGAAAATTTGAAAAAAAAATAAAGTGGGTGTTTTTGAGATAACAATTTTTCAAAAAAAAGCGCTTTGTTTCGCATTTTGTGGCTTTATATGACGTCATATGGCAATTCTGACACCCGGATCGTATTCAGCGGGAAATTTTACATTGGAAAACATATAGTGGATACTTGTTTAAGCATATTTAGCTGGCTATACTAAAAAAATCTGCGAAACACAAAAAAAAATTGATAAAAAGCGTGAAACTTCAATAGCGCACCACGGCCGAATACTCTTCCGCATACGACGTCAAACTTTACCTTCGAAATTGGAATCAAACCTACAAACACAATACTTAGTTCCCAATACTACTACATTAATGTCTTACTATTTCATACCTTCATAAAGATAGTCTCGTAGTTCAAACTCACTGTCTTGCAAGTTAGAGAGCTTTAATATTGGACGGCAGTTTGCAATTACTGTAAACTCAAGAAGACCATTATATAAATTTCGGTAATAAATAAAATGAGGGTGCAATTCTACAACCTTGGCTTCTTGAAGTGTTCTAGATTTAAAGGGGCACTTCCTGGTGTAAGTTTTGTTCAGGTGGTTTAACAATTTCCTAGATAGCAGCTGGTCCACCTCTAAATCTTCTTATTAAAGGAAGAAGGTTTCACTCTGGCTTGACGAAAAATCTCCATCCATTCATTTGGCTGTTCTACTTTAGCTTTTTGGTTAATTAGGCTCATATTCCTATCTGTTTCAAGATAGGAATGACCTCTTATAGAAAAACCCATTTTTATTTTATCAAATCTTTACGTCATATCTTAGACAATTTGAAGCAAAGAAACAAGAAAAATGTTACCAGACCATGATGACTCGACTAGAAAAACTCTACAGAGATGCCCATCTACAGAAGTCTACAAAGTACAAATAAGAAATAGAATTCAACCAGCAAGTGAGGATTTGCAAGAATTTGAAGCAGATGTTGCCCGTGTAACGCGATTGTCATATTCGGAGGTACCAGATAACATATTGCAAGAAATTTATGTACATACCTTTGTCAGTGGGTTGAAAAATAGTGAACTACAGAAAGCTTTACGACTAACAAGACCGAAAGTTTTAGATGCAGCGCTCACCATGACCTAGGACAAAACAGTCTAGTCAAGCTTTACGAAGTTATCGAGTACGAATCTCTGAAGAAGGCGACAAACAAAACCACAAACATCTAGAAGAAATCGTACAAAATAGTTCATAACACGATGCTGAAGAGAGACAAGCCCAAATGTTGAAATGGTGTTCGCCGTATTATTACATTCGCCGTGAATTGCAAGAAAAAATAGAACCGTCAGAACGCTAGAAGAGATCAAACACTGGGTTGGAAAATTTCATTCAAATACGGCATAGCCGTATTGACAGAGTATCAGCCATGCCGTACAAATTGTAATCACTGTCTTTAATTAAAGGAACAACTTTACCCCGTGAGACGAACCAACGTCAATAATAATTAATGGCAGCCTGAACAGCTACAAGACGCCCAAGCAGCTGATCCATGTATAAAAAGAGTATGCATCTTTTCTCCAAGTCACAGCAATAAAAACATGTTTAAGTAGAACACGAAAGCTGCCTTAGAAAAGCTACAAACAATCCCAGATATGTTGCTAAATGGTTTCTTTTCAAAGACCTAAAACAAATAACGGTACTGGATTTGATGGACAAAAAGGCAGAACAAAATTCGCTGATTTAGAAACCCAAAAAACCCAAAAAACCCAAAAAACCCAAAAAAAAACAGGCAAGAGGGGTCCACATCCTCGAGCGTCGAGTCACAGAACTGGGCGTAGCCCTGAGCGTCTACTCGGTCTAACAAGCAGTACTTCTTCTTCTTGTTCTTTTTTTTGGGTTATGTCCTAGACAATTTTCCCAGTTTACAATAAGCAGTACAGATTGATGATAAGCAACTAGAGATAACGAGAATAGAGCGCCTTAGGCTGGCCTGCGGGGTAGGGTTTCTTGTAGAAGCCCACATGACAAGCACTTTCCTGATGCGAGAGCCTCTATAGCGCTTTAAAGTGCTATCAGGGGGGAAGTGAGTGGTCTGCAGCATTGGGGCCAGGTGGAGTGATTTTTGTTTACACGAGGTAATCCTCGTTTACTCCTCGCTCAAATAAATTGTATTGCCTAATATCATCTAATGTTATACATAAGGGGTACACAAGTCTCTCAGGCTGGGTTAAACTATTGCTTGCTTGCGTGGCCAGAAGATGTGGCTATGAATTAAGGATAATCAGCACATACTGGCAACAACCAAAAGCTATCATCGTTACCAACAATATTATTTAATACTGAGAATGTAACGAGTGGATTACAAATATAGTTTATTAAAAAAAAATTTAAGGAAAGAAGTTCAACAACAGATGCAACGAGCTTCAGGTAATGTAGTCACGAATGACGCATTTGGGTCTAATTAATATTTGCATGTAAATAGTTACTTAACGTAACTATTTCAATCAACATTATATTGTTGACATTGACCCTCTAAATTGACAAAAATGTCTAATTTACTATTTAAAATAAAATAATTTTAAAATAATACTATCAAACTTCCAATGTGATTCGTCAAACTCAAAGCCAACACCCAAAACTTGCTATTAGTCAAATACATTTGGGACAGGTTTTTCACTCGCCTTATCAGTAAAACTAGTTTTAAGTTCTGATATTTTTATTGGTGAATCGATAATTTTAGGTACGACTGTGTCTTACTAGTCAGCCCACTAACGAGTAGTTGCTGAATGTATTGTTTTTTTGAAAGTGTGTAAATGAAGCTAAAATATTATTTGATAAACCGGTAAACCAATAAAAATGGAACGTGCCTTCAAAAGGTATAACTTATTTATACCTAAAATACATATGAACAATGATCAAAAATAATTTTACTACTTAAAATTAAGTTTTACAAAAGCTGTAACTTTGAGTTTTTTTTTATGAAAGATAGTAGATCGTTGCGTTACTGCCAAAACACAATAAATAAAAATATGGACGTTTGAATACTTTGGCTTAATATATTTATATTAAATAATCCTTTTGAATGAATCAGCTCTAAAAGAATTGGATTTTTTTAATTTCAAGTATGTTTTACATATCTGTATAGATAGGAAGATTTTCATGTACTAAACACAACAAAGATATTCTTCATCTTTCTCAGTCAGGACTAAGTTTTACTTATCTGCTATTAGGTTTTCACTTAAATCAAATGCTCCTCATTGTGTTCTTTTGACCACTTGCTAGTAGGACTAGGAGTTAAGATAGTGAAAGTGATTAGAAGTAGATTTCATTATATCTCAGAGACCTTGGCGATCTTTCTGGTAGCCAGATTAAATTTTCGCTTGTTGCAAATTAACAACAATCGATAGTTCAATCACATGTTCTTATATCTGTCTCTACAGCTCCAGCTTTTATCTTGGGCAGCGGTCTCCAGTAATTGCCATGCATAGCGTTACGCCGTAGGGTAGTAGATCGAAATATGATACCCGTTTTGTATTATTTCTTGGTAATCATAAAGTTGGACAGGATGATCCACAGTTCTAGCATTCCATTTTATGGTCGGATGAAGCAACCTTTAAGCTGAACGGTACGGCTAACTGGCATAACTCAGTGTACTGAAACGACCAAAATCCTCACGTCTGCCTGTTGTGTGTGTGTGGGCAGATATCCATGCAGGAGGTCTCGTGGGTACGTACTTTTTTAAGTAAAACATGACGGGCCAAAGTTATCTGAAAATGCTCGAAGATTTCATCATCATCGGTAGCATTACAGCTTGTTATGAGCCAAAGCCTTCTTCAGAAGAATCTTCCATTCGATCCTGTCTCTGGTAACTGTTCTCCAAGCTTTAATTCCAAAGAATTTTAGATCATCCTCGCCATAAATGCCTTTTTACATTTTTAACCTCTTCAGTATGTCCATTTATATTGTTTACAATTCTTACATGGTACCGAAAGGAAGCATCGTGAAGAAGAGCATCTTGTTCTTGTTGCCTTGGTCTTCGTTGTTTGATCGGAAGGGTTGTTATCAAACCACAGTTATATATTCTGCTCATCAACTGAGTTAAGTAGATTAAAACTCTGGATTATTTTGTTCCTAGTATTTTCTGGTACAAGCTCAAAACACTTTAATCTCTTACACCTACAGTCCTCTGAAGGTGTAGTGGTAGTCTAGATCACTGGCTAACAGAGGGAACCTCTGCAAAAATTGATATAATTCCTTTTTTTTTCTGTACCCTCCATTTTTCTTGTCAGTTTTGTTTGTTATCTTTTATTATAAAAAATTTACAGAGTTGTATTTCAATAATCAATAAGCTTGGTTAAATTAAACAATACTAAAAATGAACTTTCTGCTCAGAGACTCGAATTTTAGCATATGAAACTAAATATTAATTTTTAATATCGTCTCCCTTATTTTGATAATTACACCCTTCAACCAACAAAACCCAATCACGTCCAAGTCCACCGACAGTACTAAACAACACGACGCATACTAAGTAAACAAACTGCAAAATTGGAAATCCAATTATTATTTAAATTACATGGTTATTACATTAACTAAACACCCCTTTTATGAAATAAATTAATTCGAAAAACTTACTTCATAATTAAATACAAACAAAGTTTGTAGACAGTTTCTGAAATTTAATAATGATTCATTCCGATTCCCCGACGATGTTATTCTTTACTTTCTTGTAAAGTTCTATTGCTAATGAAAGCAGTTCTGGAGAAATGATTAAATTCGTTGGTTTTCTGCTTAAATTAGTTTCTCAATTGAATTTCATTTCGAGACAGAACGAAAAAATCCTCTACGATGCTGAGATATATTTAAGAACCTAGTATGCAACGTTCTACTGATGAGAAGCGCAGTATTTCCTCACAAATCTCTTTTTTTATTATTATTAAGATTTTTTAACACAACAAAAACAATAATTAAAATTGTTTGTCTTTACAATGTTAGAGAGATGTAAGATCCAGTGACCAAAGCATCAGAACACAAATATTGACTTGTTTACCGGTGCGATGCGCACATACACAGATACGCCAGTACGAATACTAAAAGCGACACAGATCATAAAGGCTGGGAGCTGTTAAAGACGTAGCTTCCACTACTGTAGGCACTGTCAGGAACCGTTTGGTATGTCCGAGAGATCACATCGCTTTAATCTCTTCACTTGTTGGTTGTGGAGAAGATTGTATGCCAGGGTGTTAGGACGCACTCGCAACCTGTTTTGATATTGTTCAGAAATTCTTTTGCACACTTCAGAGATTGTTAGTACCAGCAGATCTGTATGTAAGGCGTCATTCTGGATATATCAAGGGGCATTAGCGATTGTTCTTAGAGTTTTAGATTGCCACTTCAGGCGGATGAGCTAGTTTGTGAAAGGGCACACTCTTTTGTCCTAAGATCAAGAAATCGGTCTCGAAGGCGGATGAAAAAGGATGGTCATTAGCGAAACAATGCAGAAGGCAACAGAGAACCACTGCATTAAAGACTTCCCTAGTTAAGTTATTATGGTGTACACCAACAATACTGGAAACCCTACTGATCATGGGAATAGGATACCAAGATCCGGCAGAGAAAAATACAAAACTACAAGGCTCACTTAGTCGTAAACATGCAAAATACTTGTACAAGAGCGCAGAAACCAACAACTTTAACAACTTTAAAAGTTGCAACGTGGAATGCTAAAAGTTTATTCTCTGCAGTAAAACTGAAAAATGTTGAACAAGAAATGAATAGACTAAACATCGTTGTTTTAGGAATCAGCAATACACAATGGCCAGGATCTGGGAAATGTTCAACACGAAATGATCACGATCACGAACAACACCCATCGTTACGGAGTTGGAATCATCATTTCAAAGAAATGGAAAAATTCTCTGATTACCTGTACTTCTTATTCAGAGCGCTTAATATTAGTACAAATTAAAGAAAGACATAACTTAATAAATATTATTCAAGTCTATGCACCAACAGCAGACAAAGATGACAATGCAATAGAACAATTCTACAACGATTTAGAAGAAATGCTGAAAACAATAAAAAAAGCAACACATCTTCGTAAAGCGAAGACTTCGTAATAACAAACACATTTTTCAAATTACCTCTTCGATGGTTATATACATGGACATCTCCACAACATACCAAAGAAAAAATAGTGAGAAATCAAATAGACTGCATTATGATAGCAAAGAAGTATCATAATGCTGTTAATTGTACTAAGACGTGCCCAGGACCTGATATAAGCTCAGATCATAACCCAGTAGTTATTGTGATAGAGGCGAGACCAAAAAAGATTAGAAGACCAGACAGAAAGGCACTAGATTTGAATAAACTTAGAAACAAAAATATACAACAAGAAACAGGAGAAAAAATAAATCAAAAGCCTCCGTTCAGTGCAGCAACAAATTAACAATACAAATTACAGTAGGAAAAAAACATCTTACACAGACAAAAACAAAGAATAAGGGGTGGATGACACAAAATATACTAGATTTGATAGAACAAAGAAGAAAGAAATAAACAAACACATAAAAAGATAATAAAAGAAGCCAAAGAGGCGTGGATTAAAGAACAGTATGAAGAAATGAAACCTATGAGAAAAGGAACGATGCGTTCAATATGCACAAAAAAGTAAAAGAGATAACAGGAAGCATAAGGAAATGCCAAATAGGTAAACTTAAAGACAAAGATAGAAATCTTATTGTAAATCTAGAGAATAAATTAGAAATATGGGCACAATACCTGAATGAATTATTTGAAGACGATAGAAACAACTTAACTCAGATAATCAATGCAACTAGGCCAGACATATTAAATGAAGAAGTAGAATACGCAATAAGAAACGCTAAAAATGGAAAAGCAAATGTACCTGATGAAATTTCTACAGAACTGTTGAAGCTTTTTAATGATAAATCCGTAACCATAATCTGCTTAAAATATTTCTTAGAGTCATCCACAACCGCATCTATCAAAAGTTAGATATCGATATTAACGATACACAGAGGGGATTCGGAAAAGGATTGGGTACAAGAGAAGCTCTCTTTGCCTTAAACGTCCTAACATAGAGATGCCTAGATGTTAACCAAGAGGTACACGTCTGCTTTATAGGCTTTGAAAAGACCTTTGACAAAATACGCCACAATAAACTATAAGAAAACCTGGAGGGTAAGAACATCGACACCAGACACATACAAATAATATTAGATCTGTACTGGAATCAGCGAGGTAATATAAAAATAGAAGACCAAACATAGACGAGTAGAATGGAACGATCATATAAGCCAAATGACAACAAATAGAGTAGAAAGACGGCAAGAGACGGTTCCCCAATAAGAAGACGATTAGTATAAAGACCACGAAAACGATGGAATGACAACTTACTGGAGGCACATTGAAAAACAGACAGATTCATGTCTATATAAAAAGAAGAAGAAGAGGAAGATCGGTCTGAGCGCACTACCCTGAGGTACACTAGATATGATGATGTAGAGTTTTGTATAGGCTTCACTATGCCTTACTAGATTTCTTTTTTCTGTAAGGTATGATTTAAGCCGTTTGAAGTAAGTCTAAGATAGGTTTTTCTTGAACAGAAGTCCTGTGTGCCACACCTTATGAAAAGCTTGAGAGGCATTTAAAAAGGCTGCAGTACAGTATCGTTTTTAAGACTAGTTGTTATTGTCGTGTATAATCTGTGAACTTGGTCTATTGTAGCGTGTTGGTTACGAAATCCGAATTGATGGTCAGGTCAGGTATAATAAGACCCCTATTGTCCAATATTGGTTTAATTTTTCTTTACAGAAGTTTTTCAAAAACCTTAGAAATGACTGGTAGTAAACTAATCGGTCGGTATGAGTTGACATCTTTTAGATCTTAACCAGGTCTTTGAAAGGGTACAATCTGTGCTACTCTCCATTGTAAAAGAAGTAGTGCAGACTTAACATGTACCTACCTGTAATGAGGTCGTATCTCGTCGCCTGATTGGGTTTTATCTCATTTTTTATTATCTATTGTATTTCTTTAATGATAAATTGATAGATTGGTAGTTCCATTTGATATGGAGTGTCAAGAAAAGAAAGAAGTGGTTCTTCTTGTTCTACAAGTACTACTCTAGTAATTGTACTAAATACTTTCGAAAGATGTTTTACTTGATGTCTCGGATTTCTCTGTATCTGTCCTTATCCATTTACCTTTGTAAATTTACAAGAACAGATACAGAGAACAGTAAATGTAATAAAATTTAGTAGTTGTTTAACAATAAACATAATTCATCATAATTATTAGATCGACTCTTTGTTAGTCTTAGTTTGGTCTCAATTTTTATGTGGGAGAAACCTCAAGACTACTGAATGTTAGGATATTCGATATTTGAAATGGGCATCAAAACTACGGATTTTGACAAATCCCAGATATGTAAGCATGTCTGGAACACTGAGCTAAAATGGAAAAATGCATTAATAGTAATAATAGAAACCCACAGCAAAAAAAACAAATTGGCAGCAAAATGCATATAATTCCGACTATATACACAGCCAAAAATTTCTTACATATTAAACAAACAAAGCATATATACATCAATTACCCACCAATTCATCACATAAAGTATAAATATTAAAATTGACTTCGCTAACTGAGGAATTCATATAAAATCATACGAATTTTCACTTTATTTGTACCATTTCATTAATATCCTGTTACATGGCATATGACTATTAAATATTTATACCATACATGACACAACATTACCATAAAATCGTCGTTATTTTAGGAATATAATAACCTCATAGTTTATACATTCCTTTTGTAGTTATTTCTTGTGTTCTGATTCAATTTTCATCGCCGGATCGCAATCAGACTACTGTCGAGCCATCTGTAACGAGAAAATGGTAAAAGAGTGGAGAATTATTTGTCTGAGATTGAAAAATCAAGGTTGTTACAGCATGTTATTGAATTTATCTTTAAAATAAAATAAAATAAAATAGAATGAAAGAAAATGTTGCCAGTTATTTTAAAGCTGTACAGACAGAAACACACATCGATACTTGCATATACTAGAGCAAACAATAAATCTATTTCATTAAAATGTAGGTAGGTACCTATATTAAATCGATGTGATCTGTAATCGATTTATTATAAAAATTAGCAAATGCCTAGCAAATCCAGGACCAAACACTCTCTCTGATCAAAATCCGATTATTTTGTCGTTGAAAGTAAAACTAAAGACTGAAAAGAGTTGTAGCTCCAAGAAAATCATGGATACATATATGCGGAAATGAAATTTAAAATGAACAAAAACCTAAGAAAAGTATATCTATTGATCATTGACCAATGAAAAATTCAACACGCCCTTGTTAGTTGGAAAAGGAACACTAAAACCACTTAGAGAAAAAGAAAAACCTTGTATGAGGTAGAAATTCTTGTACTTATAAAAAAAAAGAAGAAAACATAAAGCAGAAGACCTTAATAAATACAAATACATTCAGGGAAATATCAGAAAGAAAATTTGAGAGTCAAAAGAGAGGTGGCTCTCCGACAGATGCAGGGAAATTATAAGATCTGGATAAAAAGTGTGACAGCTTTAATTAACACAAAAAACTCAAAGAAACGACTGGTTCTAGAAATAGTACAAGAACGAATATTCTTAAAAATTAGAAAGGAGATGTTATTACTGGTATGAAGGAAAGATTGTGTCACTGGATCAATTACATTCAAAAACTATTTAATGATAAAAGAGAAGAACTGTCATTAGAAACCACAGATGATACTTAATCACCAATATTATGAGAAGAAGTAATCTTTACCGTTAAAAATACAAAAGGGAGACAAAAAAAACAAACTAATAAAAACGAATTACGTTCAGAAGGAAACATGGGTAGACTACTTTCGATCCTTATTTGCTAAAGGTGACAATATTTATCCACCAACACCAGAGGTCTATAGGAAATTAGACGTAGACATCAGTAACACTCAGATGGGATTCAGAAAAGGGCTGGGTACAAGGGAGGCTCTGTTTGCAATGAACGTTCTCTCACAGAGATGCTTAGACATGAACCAAGAAATTTACGCCTGCTTTATTGATTTCAAAAAGGCCTTTGACAAAGTACAACATGAACCACTAAGACAAGTTCTAATAAAGAAAAATATAGACAGCCGAGATATTCGAATTATATGCAATCTATATTGGAATCAAACAGCAAATGTCAAGGTTGAGGGCAGACTAACAGAAGAAATTCAAATCCATCGAGGAGTCCGGCAGGGATGTATCTTATCGCCACTTTTATTTAATCTGTATAGTGAAGCTATCTGTGAACAAGCACTCGAGGAAGAAGATCTTGGTCTGATAATAAATGGTGAGACGATCAACAATATAAGGTATGCTGACGATACAGTTCTCCTAACGGGAATGTTTAGTAGAACTACAACATCTCGTTCAAAGTCTCAATATATACTGTAACAGTTACGGCTTTAAAATTAATTTGAAAAAAACTAAATTTATGGCAATCACGAAATCAAAGAACATCAGAGCTAATCTTGTAATAGACAATACAACGATTGAGCGTATGCCCTGTTATAAATATCTAGGTGCTTGGATCACAGACGATACTAATCAAACAAAAGAGATTAGATGTAGAATAGAAATCGCTAGATCAGTCTTTAATAGAATGCGCAAATTTTTTTGCAATCGTGATATCAATATAAAGTTACGAATACGAATGCTGCGGTGTTATGTCTTTTCTACCCTGTTATATGGAGTTGAGGCTTGGACACTAAAACAGTTGACCATAAAAAACATCGAAGCTTTCGAGCTGTGGTGCTATAGGCGCATTCTCAGAATATCATGGATGGACCGCGTCACTAACACGCAAGTACTCCAAACTTTAGACAAAAGATGCGAAATATTAAATGAGATAAAAACTAGAAAGATGGAATACTTGGGGCACATTGTGAGAGGTGAAAAGTACGAACTTTTAAGAAACATCATGCAGGGCAAAATTAAGGGCAAAAGAAGTGTGGGAAGAAGAAAAATATCGTGGCTTCGTAATCTACGTGAATGGTTCGGGTGTAGTTCGATTGAACTTTTTAGGCGCGCTGCTAACAAAGTCGCAGTGGCCATGATGATTTCCAATCTCCGCTAGGAGTGGCACGAGAAGAAGAACACCAGAGGTGATAACAAACGAAGAAATAAATACTGACGAGGAGGAGGAAAAGAAAAGAAAGCATTAAGGAAATTAAAAAATAGAAAATCGCCAGGAGAGGACAGAATACCGAACGTACTCCTAAATTACGGAGTCTGATTACCAGATCTGAGCAAAAAACTATTAAAATTAATCCAAAAAATAATAGAACAGAGGAATTTTTTTACTAAACACAACACTAAAAGTAAAAACCAAAGTGGTAACAAATCAAGCGAATGACATTATAACACAAATAGAATAACAACAAGGTTTTAGGTCGGGAAGATCATGTACCGACGCTATATTTATAATAAGGCAAGTGCAAGAGAAATCGTTAGAATATAACAAACTAACATATCTATGTTTCGTGGAAATTATGAAGGCATTTAACATGATCAAATTAAAGGACGTTATCCAGTTATTGTACCCAAAAGAGATACCTTTAGGAATAATCAAAACGATCGAAAATATCTACCAAAACAACACAATAAAGAACTAAAAGACTCTATTAAAGCTGACTATGGGAAAAGACAGGGAGATTTACTGAGTCCTCTATTGTTTAACCTGATTATGGATGGAATAATAATCTGCTATGCAAACGACGCAATACTCCAATTTAATATAAACGCCAGAAAATTTAACATGTTAATTTCCCCAAAAAAAAGACAAAATGCATGGTTACAACAGTAAATTTACTAAGATGTAAATTGGAACTGAAAGGTCTGATAAATACAACAAGTAATGGAGTTTAAATATCTAGGCAACACATTATTTGACTACGAAAAGCTCGAAACTGAAGTGGAAGATCAAGTGAATAGAGCAAACAGAGACGCAGTTTACCTGAATGATACAATATAAAGAAATAAAAATATTGGCACAAAGAGGACAAAAAGGCTGTTATAAACAGTAGAAATAAATTATTGATGGTAAGACACTGTGGAACAGAGATAGAAGTACAGATATACGACGCAGACACCACACGACTAGGTGGAAAACATCAAGAACTGGGTAAGAAATCATCATCAACCCATAGGCGTACACTGCTGAATATAGGCCTCCTGGGAAAACCTCCATTCAGATCTATATTGCGCTGCTGCAATCTAGTTGGTACAAATCCTCTTTATGTCGTCAGTCCATCTTGTGGGTGGTCTTCCTGGGTTTCGTCTATCCGCTCTCGGTCTCCACTCCAAGAGATTTTTGGTCCACCTATTATCCTTCATTCTAGCGACATGTTCTGCCACCTTCATTTAATTTTGGCTATGCGTTTTATAATGTGGGTAAAAAATAGAAGAGTAGAATGAAACGATCATGTAACTTGAATGACAATTGAAAACGATGGAACGACAACTTACTGAAGGCACAAACTGAGAGTTTAGGTGAAGATGATACTCCTTTAAAAAAATCATCATCATGATTGGTGCTAAAGCCTTATAAAAGAGCCTCGACCTACTCAAGTCTATTACGCCAGTCAGTTCTATCCATTGCCAACTGTTGCCAGCTTGCTGCACCTATTTTTCTACCATCCTCATCTACACCATCCTTTGGCCTACCCCTACTTCTACTTTTCAGAGATTGTGATATAAGGATTCTTCTAGGAGGGTTGTTCTACTGTGATCTTGCCAGATGTCCTGCAGATCTTAGTCTTCCTATTTTTATAAGAGATACTACGTCTTTACCACCAAATATATCTTTATATTTGTTATATATCTAATAGTTGTACCTTATTCTCCAAATACCATTTTCACAGATGCCACCGAATATTCTTCTCATGATCCTTCGTTCAAATATAAGCAGAAGGTTTTCATCTGCCTTGTAAATGGTCCATGTCTCCGATCCATATGTCAACGCTGGTTGTATAAGGATTTTGTATATGGTTATTTTTGTTTTTTGTACATCAAATGTAGAAAGATAGCCTATTTTGGACACGTAGTAAGGGGAGACCGATATAGTATTCTTCAACTTTTTATGATAAGTAAAATCGAAGGACGCAGAGGAACTGGTAGAAAGCAGGCCTCTTGGTTGAAGAATATCAGGGAGTGGACAGGAATAAAGAAAGCTGAGTAACTATTTAGAATAGCTCGAGACAGACAGTTTCGCCATGTTAATCGCCAACGTCAAGGGCACTTGATAGGGCACGTTAAGAAAAAGATTTATTATAAAACTGTTATTAAGTACGTACAAACACTTAGTTTATTAGAGTTTTTATATATTTATTACAGTTTTACACTTATTACTAAAAAATAAAACACAACCACTTTAATTTATATTATTTATTTACAATATTTATTTTCAGACTATTTCCTAACTGACTATTCAGACTAACTATTTACAAATAAAAATTTCTCTATATATATATATATATATATATATATATATATATATATATAATATATATATATATATATATATTAAATAGCGTTATTCCTAAGTTCCCTCGAACCGAATGGTGACCTTTCAGAATGTTCTCGATTGCCTTGGAACAGGTTTTAGGGTACCTACTAAAAAATACTTGTTAGAAATAATATGTATACAATTTAGGTTATGAGTCATATTTATCGTAACAATAGCATGTGTTTGCTAAAATTATTCTTCGCTTGATTTCTTTGGTCACGACGTTCTCCTTGGTGATCAGGGAGCCTAAGTAGGTGAATTTGTTCACCACTTTAAAGGTAGAGTTATCAACCGTGAATTGGTGGCCGATGTTTCTGGCTCTATTGTTGGGTGTTGATGCCATTATCTTAGTTTTCTCCTCATTTGCTTGCAGGTTCATATTTTATTAGGCATTTGACAAGATAGTATACATTCCTTCTAGCTTGCGTGTTGTACGGGCAACTAGGTCAACATCATCTGCAGATGCCAAAATTTGGGATGATTTATTAAAAATGTTTCCTATGTTGTCTGTTTGGGCATCCCTGACTGCCTTTTCCAGAGCTATGTTGAAAAGAAGACACGCCGGTGCATCTCCCTTTCGCAGCCTAACATGTGTTTCAAATGCCTGTGATTGTTCGCCCTGTATTTCGACTTTGCAAACATTTTTACGCATTGTAGCCTTAACCAATCTTATCAGTTTATCGGGGATGTGGAATTTAACCATGGCTTCATACAATATATCGTAGATTTAAAATCTACGAAAAGATGATATGTGTCGATATTGAAATCATTGGTTTTTTCCAGTATTTGCCTTAGCACAAAGATCTGGTCTGTTGTTGATCGACCAGGCATAAAACCACTTTGACATTGGCCAAGAAGCTTCTCTGAATATTCACTCAGGTGACCCTACAAAATACTCGAAAAAATTTTGGTATGCTGTATTAAGGAGGGTTATTCCCCTATAGTTTCTACATTCCAATTGATCACCCTTTTTGTGTAGCGGGCAAACGATCCCAAAACACTACTTTTCTGGGATTTGTTTCTTATTCCAGGCTCTCAATATGATTTTATATATATGATTAGTCAGCGTAGCACCTCCACATTTAATAAGTTCCGCGGGTATACCATCACTTCCTGGAGATTTATTATTTAATGCAAAGGTGTTTTATTGCATCCCATGCTTCTTCAGTTGATGGAGGCTCCAATGCTGTACTGTGGCTTGCTCCTGCGGGTGGTTGATTTGGATCCTCTACTTCGATAGTAAGTAGTTCTTTATAGTGTTTCACCCACCTTTTCAATACTTCTTTTTTTGTATTGAGTATATTCCCCTCCTTATCCTTATATAGCCCGATCCTTGGTTTAAATTCTTTTCTTGTATAACTTAGATTTTTATTGTTTTTTTGTTTGTGATTGATTTATGAGTTTTTTTGTTTGATTTTCCTTTTTTAATACTTCAAGTTCTTCCAATATTCTATTTTCATAAGTTCGCTTTTTTCTCCGATAGATGTACTTTTCTTCTCTTCTGAGATCTTTATAGTTTTGTTCTTTTACGCGGGTTCTTCTTTGCTGCATCAGTTTATATGCATTTTTCTTTCTTCTTGTAATGTCCTCGCACTCAGCGTCGAACCACTCATTGCGTGGTGGTGGTCTTTGCGGCCCTAGAATGTTATTTGCTGCGTCTTTAATATAATTTTCCACATTTCCCATTGTTAGATTCTCTTTAGGTATGTATTTAGTGTCAATAAAGTTTGGAAACCTTTCTACCATTTGTGGATTTTTGATGAGTTTAATATTAAGACGCCTTGTTTTGGTACTTCTTTCCTTCTTCGCATTTGAGATTCTAGAACGAATTCTTGTGCCAAAAGAAAATGACCTGAATCAATATTAGCTCCTCGATAGGTGCGGACATCCATAAGGTTCGAGAAGTGTCTAGCATCTATGTTCACATGATCCCATATATATATATATATATTATATATATATATATAAATATTTATGTAGAAAACATGTGCTTCCTACGATCATGTTCTTTGGGGCTGCCAAGGGTGACTGCTGCTTGTCCATTCGAATTAGTATTATTATGAAGACCATATTTACCAATGTGCGGTTAATATATTTCTTCCCTTCCGATTTTTGCGTTCAGATCACCAATTACTATTTTAATGTTGTTTCTGGGACAATTGTCAGATGTTCTTTCTAATTCATCATAGAAATTGTCTTTTTCTTCGTCTTCCTTGTCCTCTGTTGGGGCATATACATTAATAATACTAATATTAAAAAACTTGCCCCTGATCCTTAAGCAGCTCATTCGCGGATTTATCGGCTTAAAATCTATAACCAAGTGCTTGACTTTATTATTGACTATAAAGGCAGCCCCAAATTCATGTCTCGTTCTATGGCAACTACAGTATATATTTTAGTTTGCTTTTTGGATTATGCCATGTCCTGTCCATCGTAATTCTTGTATTGCAGTAATATCAGCATTATATTGTGCTAATATGTCACACAGTTTGCAAACGTTTCCAGGATCATTAAGTGTGCGAACATTCGTCCGGCATTTTTGACTTTCGATTTCGTAACCATTAAGTTTTACCGGGTTGGGAAGTTAACTCAACGCCAAACCCCCTTTTCGGAGGGCCTTTTCACCCGCTCTCGTCAGTTGCCGACCAAACTTTCTACCCGGGTTGGATACCGGCGTGAAGGTGAGAGTCGGATTTGAGTAGAAGATGTTAGTTGGAGTAACCTGGAATCAACTCCATGTATTCGCATTCTACCCCTTTACCCCCCTTTAAAAAAATACCAGTTCAAATTTTATTGTAATTAAGAAAGACTAATTAAGAAAGTTATCAAACAAGCATATTTTAGATATAGGTCTTTAATTTTAGGACACTTTCAGCTACATCAAAATATTAAAATACTTATAGCCATAATAAAAACATTGCTTTTGTTATATTTTATATATAATTTTATATTCAACGTTTATATTTTGCGATTGATCTTGACTGTAAAATTAGTTTTCGATGCCTGATTAGGTTTCGGTGCCTCTCGTTGATTGAATACCGCGTGACTAGAAACACGATTAACGACGCAACAGGACAAAGCTACAAATTTCCGTCTACAGGGACATGAGACTTCTTTATTAGCCGGACAGCCGCAGGACATCATGATTGCGCGGTGGACATCTCGAACAGTTTTTTACTACGTTTCTTGCGATATATTTCAAGTGCGATGCTGACCGGATTGTTTTTCAGTGACAATTATTCAGCGCACTTGGTTTTTGCTGGTAATTGTCGTTGTCATCTTTAATTTTTAAAAGTATAATACAAAACAAGAGTATAATAATTGACAAGTAATTTTAAGGATTTTGTATTGAAAAATTGTATAGTATACATAAAAATTAACAGCATCGAATGTAACTATTTATTATATTTATTTTATGAATTTATATTTTAAAATATTACCATTTGCTGACACTCAGTAACCGTTCAGTAGGGATAATGGCCTGCATAAGAAAATGTACGCATGTAAGCATATAAGAATTTTATTTTAACATTTGTATTAGGTATAAAATTACCATAACTTTCTTAATAATATTTACCAAATAAAACAAATGTTAATGTGTTTTATTTCAGATCTAAAAGATTGTATATTTAAAGTCCATGTCTCCACATCATACAGAAGAACAAAAAATACGTAACACTTTAGTACACGTTTTCTAAGATTTAGGCTAAGGTCTCTCAACGTAATATTTGTTTCATATTATTGAATGCAGTTCTGGCCTTTTCTATTCTAACTCTAATTTCTTTGGTATAATATTGTTTGATTTATTAATGTTTGGCCCTAAATAGTTACATTTCTGAACTCGTTCTATAGTATTATTATTTACGTGTAGATTGATTTATCTAATATTTTTCTTTGATATAACTATGAATTGTGTTGTCTTTCTGTTTAGTGATAGACCAACTTCTTCACTCGCTGCAATAACCTTCTCTAAAATTCTTTGTAGATCTGTAATATTATTTTCTGCTGTTAGTATTGTGTCACTAGCATATCTAATTTCACGTATGGATAGGCTATTTATTTTTATGCCTGCTACTTCATCTTCTAATGTTTTTTTGAATATTTCCTCTAAGTATGCATCAAACCGTGATGGCGACAAGACACAGCCCTGTCTAACACCTCTTTCGATTTTTATTTTATTAGTTTTTCAATTATTTATTCTTATGACAGTTTCTTGTTCATAATACAGATTATTTATTATTCTTATATCCCGTGTGTCGATGTTCTTTGTTCTCAGTAGTTTTATTAACGGATTATGTATCACTGTATCTAATGCCTTGTTATAATCTAGGAAGCAGACATAGATGTCCTGGTTTACATCTAAAAATCTCTGTATTAGCACATTTACTGCATATAATGCTTCTCTGGTTTCCTGATCATTTCTGAATACGAACTGAGTATGTCCAATGTCTTGTTCTATCTTTTTATATATTTTACGATAAATAATATTTAGGAATACTTTGAGTATGTGGCACATTAGACTGATGGTACGGTGATCATAACATTATCTGACGTTTTTCTCTTTCGGTACAGTCACGAATGTTGATAGAAGCCATTCTTTAGGTAACATAAATGCTCTGTTTGATATTAAATAATTCGACAATAACATATGTATTGCAGTTGGCGATAAGTTGCAATATTTCTGTCGGTATTTCATCTGGTCCTACTGCTCTCCCAGTTGTCATTTCTTTAATTGTGTGTTTTACTCCACTTTCTGTCATTTCCGGTCCAGTGTCTTTAACGAAATATTCGTTACCTATTTTGTCTCGTTTGTCGTGAAACAGCTGTTCTATATAGTGCCCATACCATCAATTTATTTTCGGTATCCATTACTGTGTCTCTATTTTCATCAACTATTATATTTTATTTGTACTCTTAGTTGTATTATAGTCTTCCAGTTAATTCTTTTATTTTCGTGTGGAAATTAAAGCTGTCATGTTCATTTTGTAGCATTTCTATTTTAACACATTTTTCTTCTAACCGATTTTCTTTTGCTATACGAATTTGTCGACGTATTTCGTTTTGTGTCTGCTTGTACAATGATTTATTTTTGTCCTTTTTAAACTTTTTATACCTTTTTATTCATTTTACTCATTTTGAAGAAACCACAGACATGTAATATTGGCATAATTATTGTAATTTATAACATCTAATTGCTTTATCTTTATTAGATAACACCCTAATATGGGTTTTTATCATTTCAGCATTTATTTAACTTTGTATCGAGACCTGAAGATGCTTTGAGTATTGTAGAAAGCGAAACCGGTCGTCTGATAGTTAAATTAAATTGATTGTAAGTCTTATTTATTATGTCTTTACCTAATTTTTATAAGTTTCCATTTCTATAAAGAATGATTGTTTGATCAGGTCTGTTATAGTCTCACTTTATATATATATTAATATATATATATATATATATATATATATATATATATATATATATATATATATATATACTAAGGTTAGTATTAATCTTGGGAATTGGTATTAACCAAGGTGGAGAAGTTAGGAAATTAGTTAAGAGAATTTCAGGAAATTCAAGATGTAGGTCGTGAAGGTTTCTTCTAACTCTTTCGTACAATGGTGGATCTAGTCTTGTTGTAAAGAAAATGTCTTGAAATCGATTTGTGAACGTATTAGTATAAGAAGGGTGTTTTTTAATACTAGCTATTTTAGAAGCATATGAGAGAGAAAGGTATTTACATAATAAACTTAGGGGTGGTTCTCCTGTCAAGCATTGGAAACTTTCAGCTAGTGTCGTTCGAAATGCACCTGTAGCTATTCGTAGAGCTGTGTTTTGAACAGTTTCTACGGTTTTCAATACTAATATTTTGCTTGATGAATAAACTATCGCACCATAGTCGAGTTTGGATCTAACTAAAGATTTATACACATGTTATAGTGTAATTTGATCAGCTCCCCAGTTTTTGCTGGAATTATTTTTCATAAAATTTAATCCTGCTTGGCATGTTGCTATGTTTTTTTAGGAGAGCTTTTGGTCGAAAACCATACTTAAAAATCTGATATTATTTGTAAAACTATGGGGTTTGATTTCATAGCTTCAGATGTGGAGTTAGAGTGTTATGTTTTCGTGTGTATAAAATACATTTAGTTTTTGTCGGTGCAAATTGTAATCCATAGTCCTACACCATGATTCTAACTGATTAATTGTTTGTTGTAAATGTTTTTGAATAGATGTATCGTTTTTTCCTTTGGCAAGTAAAACTAAGTCATCAGCGTCTAATCTTCATTTAACAATCGGTGAGCATTGTTGAAGTATGTCGTTTATGGCTATTAGAAAAAGGCTTTTAACTGATCCTTGTGGTACTCCATTCTCTTGAATTTTTTTATCTGAGTTGTCTGATCGAACTATGAAGCTGCGAGATTGAAGAAAATTTGAAATAAATTTTAACATATTGCCTCTGATATTACAATTATGCAATTCTGATATGATGTTGAATCGCCAGACAGTATCATTGTTACTATTAAAAATTGTTACTATTAAAATATTAAAATATTAATTATTATTATATATTATTATTATATATTATTATTAAAATATTAAAATATTAAAATATTGTTACTATTAAAAAAGGCTGCGATACAATCTTGCTTATTTGCGAATGCTTCACGTATTCCTGACTTTAAGTCTATAAGGTTATCTATAGTGGAGAAATATTGGTTAGACCGACTCAATTATCAACATTTTTGTTAGACCACTTTTGCTCTCGTAGCCTCAAGTATAGGCCTGTAAAGATGTCAGTTTATTGGTATATTTTCCTGGTTTTAGTAGGATAAGAATTTCCAATGATTAGGTAGTGATTGTGGATTAGAACTGCACTATATTTGCTGACAAAAATTCTAAATTAAAGTTATACAATTTTATGATATTTTTGTTAAACCTATCAAGTTTACGGAATGCTTTCTTATAAAAAGCACTTTTACAGTGTAAACCGCAGCAACAAGAGTGCCATGAATTTGTGACAAAACAACGAATATATCGACCCAAGTGATCTAGTTAACCGAACTGGTTTTTGAGACAATCGCGATATACCGGTGGATTTATGGCTGACCGCAGTCGGGCCACAAATGGCAAAAACATATGTACTTACATAGATAAAGCTTAATGAACCAATCTCCACAAAACAAAAACAATAAAAGACATTACTTTGCGTCAAGGCAAATGCTGAAACTCATTAATATTACTCTTAATATACGACCGATTGTTCTGGGTAGCTACGAAAAGATAAGGCGATAATATTTTTTTGTTAGAAAACATATTAAATTTAAATTAATTGTCCTTTATTGCTGAAAAAACTGATTCAATGGTTCAGCTCGAATTCATACATATTTTCCAGATTTATTTGTAAGCTTGGCACGTTCCTTCTGCATTTATTAGCTTTTTGTTTCGGTTAAACTTCTCGTCTGACCTTCTTGAATCATATTAGTAACCAAATTTACATTGTTCATTTACTGTTTTATTATTAGGTTAAAGTGTTATCTCTTTTTAGATTCAATTTTTTCAAGTCAACAGAAACAATTTACGTGATTTACAAAATCGGTGGATTATTAGTGAAATATTGTGTTTGTTTAATTTGATAAATTTAATTCAACACATTTCAAAAATGTGTATACTTATAAAAGCTAAAGAAAAACTAAAAACTAAGGAGAAATGGTTCTCGGAGAGATGCGAAAAAATCGAACAGTGCGAAAAGGTATACGACTATCATAATAGCATAAGAAGATAAAGGAACACACAACAAAGAAAAACTACAATATTTTATCGAAAGGGCTGTGCGATGATAATGGAAATCTACAACTAGACCCCGACAAAATAGTTAGAATCTGGGAAACTTATGTGGACCAACTGTTTAATGATGACCGTCCTAGTGGGTGTACACTGAGCAGTGATGATACACAATTTTCAGGTTAAACATATGACATATATTTGACATTGTTAAATACATGCGAAATTGACAATTATTAATAAATTAGTTTTTTAATATATTTTTTCAGTTTATGACATATAATTAAAAACAATAATAGTAAAAGTTATGATATAAAAGCTAAAATCATTTGCAGTTAGCTTGAAGCCTTGTGAAATATCATTCAAGGTAAATTATTTAATTTTTTTCTATTTCAATTGCATAAAAATGAAATTATGTGATATTTACTTTTTCATATTAACAGCACGAATTCATCTTTTTCTTTTCTCTAATTTATATGTAATCTTTGGGAACCTATAAAAACTACACTCACTGTTTTTCTATTATTAGCACAATTAAATACGCAACATGTAGTTGCACACATTTTTGATAAAATTTATGCGTAAAAATATTTTGTCCAATATTCCAATTTTGTCATATTTCGCCGCTACGCACGCTGGCATCGTTTCAATGTACCCCTACCATGGTCACGCACGGAGCGAATAAAGGGTCTTAAAAAATAATAAAAGACCAGGCAACGATAACGTATACGGGGAAGTATTGAAAATGCTGTGCGAAACAAACAGTCAATTTCTAGACTCACTCGTCAGACTCTTTAACAATATTTATAATAGCGGGGAGTTTCCTGAAGACTGGCTAGACTCAACTTTTGTTGCCATACCGAAAAGACCAAAAGCAAAGTCTTGTGATCAACATCGGATGATAAGTCTAATTAACCACATTTCGAAGGCATACACCAAGGTTATTTACAACAGAATAAGCAAAAAATGCGAGGATAATATTGGAGATTCGCAGTTTGGGTTTCGGAATTCTCTTGGGACAAGAGAAGCACTTTTTAGTTTACAAGTACTCATCCAGCGCTGCAGAGATATGAACAAAGACGTGTACATATGCTTTATAGACTACGCAAAAGCATTCTATAACGTAAAGCACGAAAAGATAATTGAAGTTCTCCATAAGATCGGAGTCGACTACAGAGACATTCGAACAATAGCGAGTCTCTATTGGGGTCAAACAGCTAAAGTGAAAGTAGGATCTATATTGACCAATAAAATTGAGATCAAGGAACGGGTACGACAGGGCTGTATCTTGTCTCCTATTCTCTTTAATAAATACTCAGAAAAAGTATTTAAGACAGCGCTGGAGGAAAGCACAGAAGGCATAAAGACAAATGGAGAAATAATTAATAACATAAGGTATGCTGATGACACTATGATTCTAGCAAGTAGCAAGGAGGAACTGAGTTGCCTAATGAGTAAGATACAAAAAACAAATGCACAATACAGACTCAGACTAAATGTCATAAAAACCAAATGGATGTTAGTAAGAAAAACCCAACAACCACCACAGCAACTGATATTGTAGCGTTTTATATTTAATGTCTATATAATAATATAAATTCGGTTCTAAATTGTCATAGTACGCCCCTGGTATACCAAGAAATGTGTTGTGTCTGTTATGGAAGTCAAAATTTTTAAATGCGTATTGGGTCGTGAGAACGATTTTTGTTTAGATTAGCCAACAAATATTCAGCTTAAAAATAGTTTCTTAGAAAAATTATCGCAGAGTCAGGTAATTTTTGTTACCACGCAAAAAGTTTGTAGATGACAGGCTAACTGCGGGGAAAAGGGGTGGATTCGGCGTTCGAATTGAGAGGAGGAACGCGGTGGGTGCGGCAGTCAAGCTTAATCAACCTGAGGGGAGAGTCATATCGATTTGAATCGACTTTTTCGATTCAATTTTATTTTTTTGGTAATGTTTTAATACCAGTAAAAAAAATGAAGATATTCTTGGTTTTTAATTGCCGTCTTTAAACAGAGTACTTCATTTTATATCGTTTACCTATGGTATGGTAGTCACCGGAAGATTTGAATAAATGCCGGAAGCTTTTGCGAAGTGTGGTGTAATGTGTTCCAAATGCTAGCTTGATTTCTCAACCAGCCTGTTTGATCGTTCGTCCCGGACGACGGAGTGTGGAAATGATTCCTGATGGTTGCTGTTTTTCCAGTTTGAGAGTTTTGTCCGAGTAAGCTTCCCCAGAGATATAACAAGTTTCAAAGTTAAATGATTGTAAAAAAAAATTTAAGGTAACTTTTAATATATTAATCTTTCCAAGTTATATGGACATTATTAATAATTGCTTTCATTAATACAATTTGTGTGTATTTTAGATTGTAAGGAAGAAGAATTTTTTTCTTTCTCCTAGCAGGAAGTTTTCTTCGAAGCGGCGTCCAAGAAAAGAAAAATAGCTAGAGGTAAATTTATCCGCCATATCTTATTCGTTTTTTTTTGACCCAGGAGATTTATGTAAGTATCCTTTTGTTTTCATTTTGTAATGAAAACAAAAGGATACTTACATAAATTTACTTACAGCTCTCCAACAACCAACTGAGTGCCGTACGCACTTGTTTCGATTTATTTTGTTTGAACAATCTTCTACCCCATGTTCTTACCCTCAGGTAAGCAAAATATAGTCGTTACAATATTAGACTATGAAAGAATTGAACACGTAGATTCGTACATCTACTTGGGAACAACACATAACTCAAATTGGGATCAAGCGAAGGAAATACGTATAAGAGTAGAAAAGGCAAGAGCATCGTTCACTAGCATGAAGCAAATTTTCACCTCTAAAAGCCTCACCCTACCTCTCAAGATTCGACTTCTCAAATGTTGTGTATTCCCGGTTTTGTTATATGGAATGGAGGCATGGACAATGACCGCAACATTGATGAAAAAAGTAGAGGCCTTCGAAATGTGGGCTTACCGACGTATATTACGTATATCCTGGATTGAGCACGTGACCAACGAAGAGGTACTACGTCAGATAGGTAAAGAGAGAGGTAGGAATAAGTATAAAGAAAATAAAGTTGGAATACTTGGGTCACGTTATGAGACATAATAAATATAGAGTACTACAGCTGATCGTTCAAGGGAAAATAGACAGCAGAAGGGGTCCAGGGAGGAGAAGACACTCGTGGCTCCAAAACTTGCGGCAATGGTTCGGATTGTCATCTGCTGAACTATTCAGATCTGCCGTAAACAAAGTCAGAATAGCCATGTTGATTGCCAACGTTCGGAACGGACAAGGCACATGAAGAAGAAGAAGTATACTTATAATTCAAATTTTATTTTATAGATACAGAAGCAAACTGAAAGTGTAAACTAACATCAGCCAGAAACAATTAAGTTTTATTATAATATTTCGTTGAAAAGGTATTTGTAATCATAATATTTACATAAGAAGTGATCTGGTACATCATCAATTTTTACACTTGAACTCTTGACATTGAAAGTGGATGAATGGCTTTTTCTGATTACCAAAAACTATGAATATCGAATTACCGATTACGAATACAAATCTTCAAGGATCTCCCTACGTTTTCAAAACGATACACCCATACAGGAAGTATTAATAGAAGTATCTGGTACAGCTATAATACAAGTATCGCATACAAAAGTGCAAGTGCATTGCAAATGTAACTTTGTAACCTATTGGATTAAAAAAAAAAACGAAAACCGGTTTTTTTTGCCGGTTATAACCGCCAGGTTAAACCGTAAACAAAACAACCGGTATAACCGAAAACCAGTGTGTTGTCAAAAACCGCCAGCCCTAATCCGAAGATTAAGAATAGGACATACCCAATTCACACATGAATACTTAATTAAGTCCGATCCGAAGCCCAATTGCCAAATCTGCAAAACACAGAGTGCAACATAAACTTTAGTCAAATATCAAAGACGTTTCAAACTCACCCAATCAAGTCTTTTACCTAATTGATTTCTTGAAAGACATTCAGTTATTCAACAGAATATGATCCCTTGTTTTCCATGTTTCATTACCTTTAACTTATAACTTAATAAAACTGTTGTATTATTTAGTCCTAGGTTCTAAGCTTATACATTAACTGTAGCAATTAGTAACATGTGCTTATTGTAATTATTGTACACAATATTCTTTGTGTCAATGGTCATTGCAGCCAAAACACATTATTTAAATAAATACAAAAAATATTACAACACAAAAACAAAAATTAGAATACATGAAATTTAATTAAATTCGAAATAAGCATTCACTGTAGTACCGATATGGTAATATGATTTTAATAAAATAAATAATTAGAAGATCAGTGGTTTGAAAAAAATATTTATTTAAGCGGAAAACTATACAATTTTATACAGCCAGCAAAAGATAAAATCTAATTAAAATGCATTATTAAAAATATTTACAGAATATGCATGCGAAATATTTATATAACCGAAATTATTATACGGCATTAAATAATTAAAAATATACATCATTGTAGTTACTATGTTAATTCAATTTTATTAAAAATGGCAAAATGGAAAATATCTCTCATAAAAAATTCATACGAACGTTAGATTGTAATATAGTCAGAATGAAAAAAAATATATGAAATAATGGATTGAGTTTCCCTCAACATGTATTTATCATTTAGGGTGTGGTTCAAATAGAGGGGAACATCGGCACCTCGTCAATTCCTCTAATATCCGAAAAAATTATATAATATTTACGTTTTTAATCCTTTATGGAGGAATATAAAAAATATTGTAATTCAAAATAAAGACTGGTCATTTTTTATCTCTTATATGATCATACCATACAATTTTGTAGTTACAGTTACAGGCTTTTAGCCTAGTATGTGTAAATATCTATTAAGCAGTAATCAAAACAACTTCTGTCTTCTAAAGATTGTAGCATTTGTAAATTCCTTGATATATAATTGAAATCTCCTCGTATATAATGTCAGTGTATTTCAGTTTCCTATCGTAAAGGTTAAAATACCCGAAATATATCTCAATTCCTTTTTGCGTCGCTTGAGTTATTGTTAACCATTTTATAGTTTATTTATATTTCATAGATGCGTATATTCTCGGCATTCTTTGATCGTTGAGCCGCTCGATATTGCGCTTTCAAATAAATATTTTGCGTTCCCGTTCCCGTCTAAGTGTTTTGTTTATGCCAAGATAAGTGAATGAATTTTGAAGATAATTTCGTCATTCTGAGGTCACTGCCTTGAGACGGTATGTCTACCTGGATGTCCTACCTATGTCTCAGGACTAGCAACTTCACGTGGAGTCATATGTCGCCATGTTACCAAATCCAACAGTAACTTTAACATCTTAATATTGCATAAGAAACAATGTAAATTAAATTTAAACAATTAATTTTTAACGGGTTTTTTCCCTCATATTTAGTGGCTACATTTATGTATTAACTAGACACTGATGATGGAATATGAATTCCCAAAACGCTTTGTCGTTTGTTTAACGTATCCTGATTGGGTTCATATATATATATATATATATATATTATATATATAATATATATATATATATATATATATACTTTTTACAAAAGATTTTAACAAAATTTTTTAATATATGGTATACGGCCAACTACAGGAACGTAGATTCCTTGTGGATTTTACTCGTGAAAAGTGTCATCGTTATATTTAAGAGAGTTATTTTTCTGTAATTTTGTGGGTAAGTTTTTTGCCCTTTTTTAAATGTCGAGATTGTGATGCTCTTATGCTATTCCTTTGCTGTTTTTTGTGTCGTTTAAGATTTTGTTAAATAGTTGTGACATTTTCCTTGCAAGTTTAAGGTATGAACCATATTTCGTTGGGTGTGTAGCGTTATAACTGCTACATTGCCTGCTTTCTTTCTTATGTTAATATATTTCGTTAATTCTATTCTCCAATTTCCGTATCTTCTGTCATAATTCATATTCTTCTATATCCTCCATTGTATCTCTTATTTTTCTATATATTTTCTAGGATATAGATTGTATCAGAATTATGTCGTTACTTAATTGATTCATTATTCTCTTTTCATTTTTACTGGTATTTGGTATAAAAACCAGTTGGCGTCCAAATCTATCTTCTTTATATATATATATATATATATATATAATATAATATATATATATATATATATATATATATATATATATATATATATATATATATATATATATATATATTTTAGTATCTACCTTTCCTATTTTCTTAATAATCATCATTTTTATCTTTTACTCAAGTTTCTAAAGAGTGAATTTTATTTTCATCTCTATTTCTGTTACTTTGGAACGAGAGGTCCCATCTTTATTCTCTGTCGACATTATTTCCCCCTTCCCGTTCGATACAAAAGTCGATATAAAAGGTTTGTTCCAACACAACGAAAAACCGTCACGTAACGGTTACGCTCCTGCGCACTAAACAAAATACGTTCCAACAAAAATATGATCGTTCATCTCATCGTCCTTCCTACCGTTCCAACAAAAATTGTGATTGCCCAGTGACGGTTTCGTGACGATAATTTCAGTAATCTGGCAAATACATGTACCGGTTGGGATGACTTGCGCACTAGAATTTTATTCTATTTCTTTAAATTTGTTTGGGCCTATATTAATTTAGATTTTATATTAAAACTGTAAATTTGTTCAGAAAAAATGAGAAGTTAGGTTAATTATTTTTAAGGTGCTTATAATAGACTTGTTATTTATTTATATATTTGTTTTTCATTATTTATAAATTTATAAATATGACTGACGACGAAGGAATTGGTGATTTTTCTGATTATTATAGTAGTGATGATGATTTGGAGCTATTAGCTGAACCTAGGGTGAAAAACCAGAATTATTTAGGTAGATTGTCACCAACTTATGTCAGTTGTCAGAAAATCGTTCCAACATCAGTTTCCAAATTACCGTCATCAGACGATACAAATGATGAACATGCGCGTTAAAGACGGTACAAGTAGTTTCGTGACGGTTTCAGGACCGTACAAAAATTGCGTGTTGGAACAAACCTATTGACTTCTATTTTCTAAAAATGTCGATTTTCTTCATGACTTCTCTAAGAGTAGAATAACCAATTGTTGTGTCGTCTCCAGATTTGGAGGTAAGTGTATAATATATTTTATCGATTTCCTAATTCCACCTGTTGTATAAAAATCTTTTTATAATTTTAACTTTAAAAATTCTAAGTTCATTATTTATGATTATGGTATGACATGTAAGTAGATACATATTTTGTGGATATATTTTTTTTTATGTTTTTTATTTTATATAAAAAACTAGCGATAAGAAATACATAGTTTCTTTAATATAGTATGTAAAAGTTTTACGAATATTTTTATAGGCTTAAATACTAATTTTAAATCCTTAATAATATCTTTTGATTTTAATAATAATTAACTTTTGACAAACTACCATTTCTATATAGCAATGTTTCTAAATTATCTAGCTTTTCACTAAATATATCTTGTCATTTTTTTTTAATTAATATTAGAATATTTCAGTTTTAAAAAAGTAATTACCATTTGCATTAAAGTTATATATATCCTTACTTTTACTTATTTGCCTGGGATAAGCACATAAATAAGAATTGTTTCTCGACTTGCTTGGGTGAATAATGATAAAATTTTGTTAAATTTGATTGGTCACCTTATTCATCCCCCAAGCAAGGTCTCTCATTTTGGTTTCACCATTTTCTAAAGCAAGGTGTGTTTTTCTTCATTTTAGTCAACCTCCGGGATACATTTCTCAGGTGCGGGTCAAATTCTATTAACGTCCAGAAGACCAACCGGCCTGAGAATGGAACCATCATTCCAATAGGAGAGTTGACTCCGGGACAAGAAAATCCAAAACTCACAACATGGCTTGCTAACAACCAGAGCAGAAAAGACCAGGATAAAACTTAGGATTTGGTGACAAACATTGTTCTTTCATATACCTAATGTAACACTGTAGCAAGAAGTCGAATAATTTTTATTTAAATTTAATACGATACTTAACATTTATTTTTCTTTTTTTTTTATATTTTAATAAACATGTGTTAATTTAACTGTGTATTGTTTCTTCTTTTTACTTGTTTGTGTGTATTGCTCCAGAGTAGGCCATATTCACGTCCTGAGCGAGCTAGCCAGGGAGTGTTTCGTATAACGTCTAATGTAGCAATTTTGTAATTGATACATTAGGGGTTATGACGTTAAAAATTGGTCCCAACGGGAAACGATTTGTCACTCCAACGTTGTTAGTGATGTTAGTCAGGTTGTAGCAGCAAACTAAGGTTTGCGGTTACAGGTTGACAACAGCAGCTCAACGTTGGGATGTTACAAATTGAGCCTCGAAGGGTTACAAATTGGCACCCAATGAATATTTGTTGGCACGTCATAGATTGACGTCCAATGAATGTTCGTTGCAACGTTATAGGTGTACCATCTGTTCCAGGTGATATTCTGTTTTTTTTTGCTTCTTGAACATTGTTTCTACCTCTTCGTTATTGATTGTAGCACTTATTACTGCTTCGTATTCGTTTATATTCAGCATTTTTTTAACAACATATAGCTCTTTAAAATACCGTTCCCATGTCTCTATAGGTACTCCCTTGCTCTGCACGAACTGGTTTACTGGTTTTTTTTACTGTTCTGAAGCATTTTCGTTACTTTCTTTTGGGTATAATGTAGGTGGTAGTCCATGTCGCTGGTGAATTTAGCCCAATGTTCTCTTTTAATTGATTTTATTTTTGCGTTTACTTCCTTTCCTACTTGGACATATTCTGCGAGAGCGTCTTTTGATTGTGTGCTTTTATATCTCATTTATATCTCAGGTAGCATTTGCGTTTTAATTAAGAGAGTTATTTTACCTTTTGGCAAAACCACGGTTTGGTGTGGTTTATCGCCCTCGTGTTAATTTTCAGCTTTCTAATTGCTTCTTCTACCAGTTGGTTGATGCATTTCCCGATTTTTTGCCAAGTACCATTCTGGTTGTAACTCGATCTCTTTAAGTTTGCTGGTAATGCTGTTCTCATAATGAAGTTTTGTACTCCCTGTTGCTAGCGACTCTGTGTTGTGTTTGTCGATAAGCATTGGGGGTTTTCTGTTTCGTTGCGGACGTTTTAGTAGCATCTTGCATAAACAAGGTTGTGATCGGCCCCAGGATAGCAGATGTTAGGGCTCTGACATCAAGTACTTGTGACGGTTTTATCACTCCATTTGTGATTATAAAATCTATTATTGATCGCTGGCCTTGATTATTGTTAAAAGTGTATTTATGTTGGTCTTTATAAGGAAAGTATGTGTTGTTGATTCTCATTTCATTTCGAGCGCAAAAGTCTATTAATGCTTCGCCATTTTCATTAATTATTTCTTCGTTGTACTTTGGTTTTTAATCTATGGTATATCATCGTTTCCAAACCGTGCATTAAGATCCCCGAATACGATAATTTTGTGTTTAGCATTTATGTTATCTTAGGTGTTTTGTAGTTGCTAATAGAAAGAAGACAACCAATCTTGCTTAGCATTAACTATGCCGTAAAAAGATATCAAAAGAAATATGATCAGCTGTACACGGACTTAAATACATGTGGAAGTGAGAACAAGATCTACCGCCCCGCAAATGTTGACATCGAGCAACACAGGACATGGATCAGTTAAAGCAGTTTTTGTTGGCATAAACTTTTTCATCGTAGAATGGTGGATAAAAGTTTAAATCAATATATGATCAATTTACATAAACACATAATATGTATAACCTGTACAAACTATATTCAGAAATCGATATTATTTAAAGGGATATTTCAGCAGTTTGCATAATTCTCCAATATATTTGTAAATATTAATTTCTAGTTCCCTCAGCAATTTCTATTTGCGATGACCTCAAATTCAATCAGCAAAACAAACTCTTTAAACTTTTCTGTAAACACCACGAAGAAACTCCCCGAGGATTGCATGTATCCTTGGGGGAATTTATAATGCGCCCTATTTTGTTATCGACCTGATGGCAAAGGCTTTTAAAAGAAACAAGATGAGTAAATTTTCCTATATTTCACTGGCAGTGCTTTCATAAAATCGCGAAATAACTTCTAACTGTCACAGAATAAAATGGAATAAGAAAATGAATTGTCGTTTTCACTCTTTTTTCTTCATCTCTATCCGGATGAAAAGAAAAGAAGGCTTTTGGATTTCTGTGTTTTAATTGAAAATTAGTCTAATCTAAAATAATTGTATAAATCATTTTATATTTCAAAAAGGGAAAAATCTAATATCGGTATTACTTTTTCAAAGGCTCCTTAATAATGCAAGTATCAGATAATATTCCTACCTGTAGACATTATGTATGTCTAAATGATATCAAAATATATAAGCATATCAAACAAATTATCTAATAGCTAACTATCTAATAGCAAATTGTCATTTACTCTGTCTTGTCAAAAACGTATCGTGACAAAAACCGCCGTAGTCTTAAAATTTAAATAAGTTCTAAAAACGCTGTTTTTGCATAAACAACCAATGTCAGTATATATTTTGTCAGTAACAATCAGTGTCATTTGACATCGGCAGTTCTTGTTCTTAATTCGCACTGTTATATTTACAGTTTGGTTTATCATATCCATATTATTGTTTGATGTACAAGTAAGAATTATTATTAATATGTTATCAAGAGTGTTAGGAGAGCCTGAATCAAATGTGGCTGGTTAAACGTAAAAGAAAAACGATAAAAAGTGATGTTATCAAAAAATGTATCAAAAGAAGCTTATGTTAACCATTTTTTAGTCCTTCTCTCTATTCGGATTGCCGAATATAGGCCTCTCCTAATTCTCGCCATTCATGTCTATTATTTGTAAGACGTTTTCACGTTGGTCCTGCAGTTCTTTTAATATCATTGCCCCAGCGCATTTGCGATCTCCCTCGTGGTCTCTTGGGTTCACAAGCCCGCCAATTCCCGATTTCTTTATTCCATCGGCCATCCTTAGGACTTTTGTTATATCCAGCCCATTTCCATTTCAGTTTAGCTGCCTGTTCGACAGAATCTTTACTTTTGTTCTACTACGAATGTCTTTATTGGTTTTATCGTCTTTGAATGACATACCCAGCAACAGTCGTTCTATAGCTCTTTGAGTTTTTCTGTTCTTCTCCATGTTTATTTTAGTGAATGTCCAGGTTTGAGTTCGATATATAAGTACAGGTAGGATATAGGAATTAAACACTAGGATACAGTGTTCAATGTTAACGATAAGGGCGTTTCTAAAGATTTAAAAAAAATAACCACATATTTCCCAGAATATGTAGTCCAGAAGTTAGAGAAGGTTAGGAAGAACTCATACGTTAATCAAGAGAAAAGCCATGTTAATTTAAGGTGATAAATTTTTTTTGATATAAATAAAGCATGTTTCCAATACATGCTAAGGAGGCCAAGACCAAGTTTGAGTCTTAAAGGACGTATTTCAAGATATCTACAGATTCTTCATACGTTAAAACACTTAGTACAAATTCTGGTCCATGGACTCACTGTGCTCTTTGGAATTAGAGACCATTGGTCAATGACTTAGATAAGTTATATGAGTGTCCGATTGCTATTAGTTCTGTTAAAAATTCAGAATATTGTATCATTATCTGCATTAAAAAAAAACTGTAAAAACGTTTCATTTTATCAAAAACTTCGAGTCACTTAAACGGCACCAACTGTTGACGTTGATGGAGATGGCGCTAACAGTGGATACAAGTAATTCAAATTAAAAAAAAAACACATACTATGTTGTCATCTATGTTTTGGTTAATAAAATATTTAGAGCAAAACGTAGGATTTTTTTGTATTTCAGTCAAAAACAGCCAATGTCAAAGTATTTTTCATTATTTTTTCAAAAAGTAAATACTCTTTTGGCATCTAGTATATAAAATATTATTTGTTTGTATAAAGCCTAATTCATAAAAATTATTGTTGTTCGGAAGCTATTTTCTTGTGGCATTTTAAAGTAGATATTCTATTGGGAATAAGCCACAATTGAAGGTTAAAATAAGTTTATTGACGTTTCGATTTCCACTTCGGAAGTCGTTCTCAAAATACAAACATTAATAAATTGGTGATAATTATCTCAAAATACAAACAATTAATGCAGTGAAGGTGACGGCAGCCTTAACACGAATCCAATGAACACAGTGTGGTCCATAACAAAACAACCGATAGTAAGTAAAAGAAAAAGAAAAGGCTCTGATATGTGTAGGAAACTAGACCTTAGGGACATAGAGATCAGAACAGATGGTCCCCATGTTAAAAACCATCATGCAAATGTTGCTGAAACATGACACAGGAATCAAGTGTTGCAGTGAGACAGTAGGGCAATGTTTTTAAAATAAAACGGCTTTCAAATAAAAACGATCGACAAACGCCAAGTGATTATGAAATCTGCTTGACTACAAATATGGAGGACGGAATTTTTAATTCAATTTCATAAATACAGAGAAAGTGAAAGAGAAATTGTTTATCTGGATGAGACGTATTTTGACACTCATGACGTTCCAAAATAAAGTTGGGCAGATTCGTCAAATCGCTGTACAATAAAAGCTTCATTAAATAAAGGAAAATATATTAAAATAATCCACCCAGGAAAAAAAAATGGTTTGACCCGTGTCGACTATCATAATGACACCGCGTCAGAATTATTGCCAAATATACCACCAAAGTAGTTATGATAGACAATGCCAGATACCACAGTCGTAGACTGAATAAGTTCCATGTTCTAATTGCACCAAACTAAGTATCCAGGAATATTTGCTGGAAACAAGAACAGTTTGGCGGAAGAAATGGGTCATACAGTATTAAGACTTCCTCCTTACTATTGCATGTTCAATCCGATTGAACATATATGGCATGAGCTAAAAGCATCGTAGTATAAGGAGAAGTACTGTTTCGCCCACCCTAAATTCATCTGTGGTTCGTCTAATAATTGAATTAGAAATGTAGAATATAGCCAATGACAGATGACATAAATACAGATAGGTTGCTCTCAGACACAGTTATTATAGATCTAGATAACGACAGTAATATTGATAATTAGTAAGATAATTTTAATGCCTTTATATCTGATGAAAGATGTTTCCACCTTGGTGCAAATCATCTAAAAGTCCTATCAAGAGAAATGTTACCGTTCAAATTTCCAAATTTGATAAATCCCACTAAAATAATGGTTTGGGTAGCAATAACTCAGCGTGGTGCTACACCTCTCTGTATAGTTAATGGTACTGTTAATAGTGCGAAATATTGTGACATCCTAAATGGTTTTCTTCTTGAAACGGCTCATATTTTATATCCAAATAAGTGGCGATTACAGCAAGATAATGCAAAATGCCATACTTCTACTTTTACTCAAGCTTGGATGCAAGAACACGAATTGGCAACAATTTCGTGGCCAGCAGCATCTTCAGATCTTAGCCCCACTGAAAACATATGGAGACTGATGAAGATTGTGGAACGAGCAGCGCCACGAGATAAAGGTTTGATTCAGTCAGTTTTACAGGCCTGGAACACCATTACCGAAAATTATGGCCTTGACCTAGTTTAGGGTCTACCTGGACGTTTAGTTAAGTGTTTAGATTTAAATGGAGGTTGTATAAGTAAATGAAATGAATTATATGTTGAAATTTTATATTTTAAGTGATAGGAATAAATACCGTAAAATTATAATTCTGCTTTCTTTTTTCCGGATACTTTCTAGACGGACTATATATTAACTGAAACAAGGCCATTATTTACTACCGATACAAAACTAAACTTTAGATAACTAAGTAAAATAAATACCAACTCAATAACTCTAACATATAAAACCTATTCTGTCTAGTTTTAGCTTAAATTTTTGTTTTTTTTTTCGAAAAAATAGAAAAATTTTCTTTATTTAAAAATATACAGAGCAATTAATATACTTCGTACTCTACAATTTGTCATATTTATGGTAGTATTAGGATGTATACGAATACATTTAGTTTGGATTAAACAATTGTGGTGTCCAAGCAATTATAACCTCTATCTCCGTGGTTTTATTCCATCAGCTCGTGAAAAGTACACTGCTGTCATAATCTGAGGAACCATTTAAATCAACTGTTTACAATAAATGGAAGATTACGATAAATTGCTGAAAGAACAGTTTCTATTTAGACAATGTGTGCCAATAACATGGTTGTTGACAAAGTTTATAATTAAAAAATTGTAAATTTAAAATAAAAAACGTCAATTATAAATTTTGTAAGATACATAAATTGATTGAGGCGCCTCTTTCAGTCAACGAAGTGTTGGCTGAAAAGAAGTGTAGAAAATAACAACTAAAGCATAGTGTTGACCTTTCGCAGTATTAACATGTTAGTTTTCAAAAAATAAACAAAATTTATGGTTATACATCAAATTTACCAAGATGTAAATTGGAGCTAGAATGTCATCACAGTCATCATCTAGGCATCACATTATCTAGCTACGGAAAGCTCGAAACTGAAGTAAAAGATCAAGTTAATAGAGCAAACAGAGACGCAGGTTGCCTGAATGAAACAATATGGAGAAATAAAAATATCGGGATAGAAATGAAAGGCAAAATCAAAACAGTCATCAGACCAAATAATGACATACGCGGCAGAAACACGACCTGACACAGAGAGTACAAAAAGGATGTCAGAAACAGCAAAGATAAAAACATTGCAAAATTGATGGTAAGATACTATGAGACAGAGCTAGATATACAGATATACGACGTATATGCAAGGTGGACAACATCAAGAACTGTGTAAGAAATAGAAGAGTAGACTGGAACGATCATATAAGCAGAATGACAACAAGTAGAGTAGTAAAGACGGTTTCCCAATAAGAAAACGATCAGTAGAAAGACCACGAAAGCGATAGAACGACAAATTACTGGAGGCACATTGAAAAACAGATAGAGTCATGTCTACATAAAAAGAAGAAGAAGAAGAACCACTATATAAAATTATTTCTTATTTTCATATCAAGAAATCCATCGTTTAAGAGGCTAAGCATTTTTAAAATCTTTGGTCTGGCTATTTTAATTCCGATTTTAATTAGTAAGTCGACATTAAGATTCTCATTCATCTAGCCAAGTAAACGTTGGACGCACTTTCAACTGTGTAGAATTTTAAGTGTGTTATCGGCATACTCTAATCTTTACCTACCTTTTAGTCATTCTTTAAACTAAAATTTATTTTTCCAAATTTCTTGTCCTTTATTGTATCTCATTTTCAATGTTTTAAGTAATGTGGAATAGATATTCTATGATAGACATGATAAAACGTTGCAAATTTTAAAGATTGTCGCGTCCCAGTAATTTTGGAAGAAACCTTTTGTTTTAATTAATTTAGTAAATTATAAGCGCCAAGTACCAAAGTGTTAAAACAAGTAGGTTTAAATAAATGTCTCTCCAATTAAATCGAGCATTGTATATCATTGGTGTGTTCGGTTTTACGGACAACTATTTACTGACCAGTATAATACTGACCAGTACAGCGCGTAGTGGTCACCGATAATGGTGATTTATCGAGAAAACCAGAGGTCTATTCATTATTTATGCGTATACATAAAGTGCTAACTGAGACAATTTAAATAATGTCAAAGCGCTTTATTCGAGGGTATTTTGGGGATTTTACCGAACATAAAATTATATTCATGGACTACATTCCATAATTCAGTTGTAGATTATGGTTAAGTAATAAAAAAAGTTAACTCATTTACAATATAAAACAAATTTATATTTTATTTTATTAGTTACAACCCAAATGTCACCAACGTGGAAATTCTACAGCGCAGTTAAGATGTGCTTACCTTATCGAAAGCACGTATGGTTGAGTACTTAGGCCACATAATGCATAACTAAGAAATATATCAAATTCTTTAACTCATCACGCAGGCCAAATATTTGGCAAAAGGATAAACTATTTCTAATAGTGTTCCACAATACCATGCTAGCCTTAATGATCGCCATCATCTGAACCAGATAAAGCAATAACGAAAAAAAGGAACAAATTTTTTTAGTTTTGGTTAAATTATCTCCAATCCTAAAAATCTTGTTAATTTCTTCCATGGTATAATAATTATTAAAGTAAAATACCAGAAAAAAGTAGTTTTAGAACCGTATTACCTGTAATTTAGATTTTTACACAAAATTATTCATAATATTTATTTATTTCAAAACCAAAACAAAAATGGTAGAAGTAAAAGCCAGTGTTTGTTCTGACTGCCTGTTTCATAATCGAAAATTTATTATTTAAGAATAAAAAAATAAATTGACTTATGGAACATTACAAAAAGCACAATAGGTCTTCTCGAAGTTGTCGGGGATCTGAATTAAATAGCTTTCATGGTGGTCACGTCTGAAGATCCTTTCATTCTCTATATCATCTACTTTTGTAGAGGTTACATCAATGTATCAGGTACGAGGGCTTTTTAAAAGAGATGTTGATAAATTCTATAAAAAGTATAGATATTTTATCGTCATCTACTAAATTTCAATACTGTCAATTTACCTTATTTTAAAACTTATTTGTTTAAACTTTTTTATCAATATAATTTACCTAATAACTTAAAAATATTTAAATTTATATTTATGTAATATACATTTATTGATTGCTAACTATTTTTATAATTTTATCAATAGTGAATACAGTCAAGGAATTTTGGTCGGAAGAAATTTTGATTCAGTAATGCCGTCTAAATTGAATATATATTAACAAAATTAATAGCTTTTAAGTAGTTTAACATATTTGTGAATGAACAATTTGCACCAAGTGCTTTCTCTAAATTTATTGAGATACCATAAGTAATTCTTGCTGTGGAGAAAACTGGACAGTCTACAACAACATGTTTCACCGAGAGTTTAACGTTACACTGCTCACATTTTGGTTCGGATTCTTTAGTAATTAAGAACTTGTGCGTGGCACTGGTATGACCTAATCTAAACCGAGTTATTGTCACTTGATCCCTTCTTTTAGTGAGGAAATATCTCCATGGTTTAATATTCGGTTTAATATTCAGAAGATTGGACACTGAAAATTCCCACCGGTTTTGCCACTCAATACTTCAATACAATATTCCAATACTTCAATCAGTTGGTCGTAATAACGTATGCATCAGAAACAACACCCGACACAACCACAACACACAAGCTATTGAAAACGACGGTGATAATTTGCTTGTATACAGAAAGAAGAAGGTAATAATTTTTGTAACGTAACATTTATCAAATGAACATTACTTAACCTTTTTACTTTTTATTTCATAGATTATTTTACCTCCACAATCAACACTTAAGTCAGATGAAAAAGACAGCAAATATTTGATTTCACGCAAACAGCGCCTATGGATCTGTTGATACGTATTTCGACCTAATAGTTCTCACCAGAACAGTTATTCATAGGTGTTCTCAACGTGAAAAATGAATATTTTCTGTCGTTTAAGAAGCAACACTAAAATGGCTTTAATACGGACGCGATAGCGACATCTAATAATAAAATCCGTAAAATAGTTTCGAAACACAATTCAGATTTCTGCTTATAATCTGAGCCTTCTTAAAATTGCAAGGCAAACAGACGTTGATAAAAGATGTTAAAAGGGACATGGAAAATCTTAAATTTGCATTCCACGACATGTCTTTACAACTAAGCAGAAATCCTTAGCGAATTGTGTTTCTCGTACTCACATAGAGTATATCCGAATAAAATGAAAAAGACAGCAAATATTTGATTTCACGCAAACAGCGCCTATGTATCTGTTGATACGTATTTCGACCTATTAGGTCTCCTCAGAGTCTGATGAGACTCACACAGAGTCTCATCAGACTCTGTGTGAGTATGAGAAACACAATTTGCTAAGGATTTCTGCTTAGTTGTAAAGACATGTTGTCGAATGCAAATTTTAGATTCCCCATGTCCCTTTTAACATCTTTTATCAACGTCTGTTTGCCTTGCAATTTTTAGAAGGCTCCGATTATAAGTAGAAATCTGAATTGTGTTTCGAAACTATTTTACGGATTTTACTTAAGTCAGAGTTTCTGTAGGCTTTATTAATGAAATAATATCAAACAATGTTTGTATTCTCCCCGGTATATTCTTTCTCAGTATCTTCTTCCGATGTTGTAAATATGAGGTTATTATATTTTATAATAAGCCTGTCACACCCTTTAGAGCCGACATTTAACTGACAACGTACTAGTTTCAAGTTAATATTTTGTTATTGGTTCAATTAATTTTAGAAATTGTTTTAAAAATTATAATTTCTAAAATAATATATGGTATTATGGTAGTCATCAGTACGGAACAGCCAAGTTATAAAAGGAGCATGTTAACTTGGGAAAAGATATAACAGGAGCAATGCGACCAATTTGTGGTAATAGACCCTGATGAGTTTCAGGGTACCAGCTAGAAAGCTACAGCTACCTAAGGAAAGGAATGCCAAACGATAAAATTTCTTCTTTTTCTTCTTCTTCTTTCTTTTTATAAGCAATTCTGCTTGTTCAGTGTCACTGAAGGTTGTGACTCTATCTTTTGCGCGGTCGTCCGATACTTCTTTTGCCGATTGGTGACATCTCTTGCTATTTTGACGACACAGGTCTCCTCCATTCTGCTTATGTGGTTATTCCAGTCTTTTTTCTATTTTGTGTCCATTCATTTATACAGAGTTACTAGTTTAGGAAAAAAAAACAAAAATGTTTAAAATGGTTGGCAACAAAAAATGAACAAGATCTGGAAGATTATAAACAAACAAAAAGAAAATTAAGAGCGGGCATTAATTTAGCTAAGAATGATACGTGGGATAAGAAATGTGAAGAAGTTAACAATTATATCGGAGGAAGGAAATGCTCGGAGGTATGGAAATTTATATCAAATGTCAAAAACCCAGCAAAGGACAGAGCAAATATCCAGATAATCAAACCGGAGCAGTGGATACTACACTACAAAGGTCTACTACAAGAAACTAGACAGAAATACATGATAGAATATCCAAAACATTTTGTAGTAAATGGAGAAGAAGTAGAGGTATCCGAAGAAACAGTAAAAAAGACAGTTTTGAACCTTAAGTTAGGGAAAGCTAGAGGACCAGAAGGGATTTTCTCCGAAATGTTAAGATGAGGAACGAAAAAACTCTTTAGAAATCTAACAATAATTATCAATAAATGCTTAAATGGACATTCTGTTCCAGAAGACTGGAAAACAGCTTATATATCATCCATCCATAAAAAAAGAAATAAACTGGACTGTAACAACTATCGAGGCATATCAATCACGAGTACACTGAGCAGACTATACAGTAGAATACTGCGAGATCTAATTGAAGAAGACTATAAAGAGAAAGAAGAAGATCAAAGCGGCTTTAGAGCAGATAAATCGTGTACCGACAACGTATTTTGTCTAAAACAAGTCATAGAGAAGAGATTTGCTAGATATCTGGAAAATGTAAAGAACTGTATCAAAATTCACAATCAAGAGTTAAGATAGGTAAAAAACTCACAGATGCCTTCATAGTGAATAAGGGACTACGTCAGGGATGTCCTATTTCTCCTACACTATTCAAAATATATGTGGCAGCGGCACTTAAGAACTGGAAAAAGAAAATACACGGAATGGGTATAGAGATAGATGACAGATACCTGTTTACTCTTCAGTTTGCAGATGATCAGGTCATAGTGGCCAATGACAAAGACGACATGCAATATATGATTAAAAAGCTGATAGAAGAGTATGAGGAATGGGGCTTGACAGTTAACGTAAATAAAACGAAATATATATGTGTAGGCTGTCAGAGCGAAAATTTGGAGTTGGACAACGGTCAAGAAATTCTGCAATGTCAAGAATATGAATATTTAGGTATCACATTCGACAATACCGGAACAGATGTGAAAAAGATAGAAAAACGAATAGTTACAGCTAAAAAGATAATAGGATGTCTGAATGGCATCTTGTGGAGCAAGGAGATAACAAAAAGGATAAAATTTAATATATACGAGACAAAAGTTAAGAGCAGCCTATTGTATGGAGCGAAAACATGGAGAATTCCAGATAGACAAAAAAGGAAGGTAGAGGCAGTCGAAATGGATGCGATAAGAAGATCTATGCGAGTCTCACGAAGGGAAAGAATGAGGAATGACCATATAAAACAACGAATGGGAATAGAAGGTACGATAATTCAGGATATCGAAAAGAAACAACTTACCTGGTACGGACACGTAGAGCGAATGCAAAATACTAGATGGCCCAAAAAATACTGAACTGAGACTCAAACTAGAGTGGCAGCAAAACATAAAAAAGTCAATGAGCGAACGGAATCTATTAACGGAAGATTGGCACGATACAAGAGGAGGGAAATTAGGTGTCTGACAACGGAGAAGGACGTTCTACGTTACATTTTCTTCTAAAGTCTTCAGTTCCCTTTCGATCTCTCGGCGCATTTCCTGTAATTCTTCTCAGTACTCTAATCTGTGCCGTTTCCAGTAGCCTTTGCGTTGTAGCTATGTCGGGTCTTGTTTCTGAGGCATATGTCATTATTGGTCTTACACTGGCTTCATAAATTCTTGATTTTATCTCAGTGTTAATGTGCCTGTTTTGCCATATAATGTTATTAAGGCAACCTGCCAATCTATTTGCTTTTTGTACTTGATCTCTCACTTCTTTGTCCAGGTCTCCATAGCTAGACAGTGTAATTCCCAGGTATTTTATTTCCATTACTTGTTCAATACTGATGCCATCAATTTCTATTTTACAGCTGGTTGGTTCTTTGCTGACTACTATTGTTTAAGTTTTCTGAGATGAAATTGTCATAATAAATTCTTTTGCTCTTATGTTAAATCTATGGACTAGTCTTTGCAGACTCTTTTCATCCTGGGCTATCAATATTGCGTTGTCTGAGTAACAGAGTATTTTTGTTTCTTTATTTACCATAATCCATGATTAAATTGAAGTTCATAAGGCTCAATAAGTCGCTATGTCTTATTCCGCTGCCTATTTTTATAGGTTCTGTAGTCGTCCATCTATTCTGACTTCCATTTTGTTGTGTTGGTAGTTTTTATAAAGCTTAGGGGAAACTCTCTATTACACAACAGATGGATTATATCTTTGAGTCTTACTCTGTCAAATGCTTTCTTTAGGTCAATCAGACACAGAAATGCTGGTCTATTATACTCTAGTAAAAACGTTAAAACGTTTAAAATAAATAAAAGTGGATCAACTTGGAAAAGGATCACAGGTTATTGTTAGTTGTTGCCCTAGAAGCCATCATGGTTCTTCTATCTCTATTGCCACAAATTGGTTGCATTGCTCCTGTAGTGATCCTAACTGAGGAGTACTAAAGAACATGACTTAGGTCTAATATAATAAGAATAAGAAATATATAGAGGATTAAACAAAATAAAATATATTTCCTAATCTATCACAACCAAGAACGCATTTGATTCAAATCTAATCATTTTAGTTTTTAATCAATCAAATAATAAATTAATCTTGGATTATGCTGCTAAATTCTAAATATGGCAACAATGTGAAAATTAATATTTTATTTTGAGTTAACTAACTAAACCTAGTTTTTAAATACCTGTGTTTGTAATAGTTTTTAATGCTATTTGTGCAATTATTGTCTTAATTTATAATCCAATTATTTTCAGCTTTATATCATAACCATTAATTGAGATATTAGTTTCGTTAATTATGCTATTAAGTTTTTTACATCAATATTAAATATTTCAAGATTATCTTCCGATTGTCAGTTTGAATATTGAACAAATGGAAATTTCAAAAGCTAATAGCAACATATTCTATGGAAACATTATTACGTTCTGGCTATAATTCAACGGATAAATCTGATTCGCAATCAGTACTTCGATGCAAAGCTTATTATTTCGTATATTAAATTATGAGATCAGAACATAGATGAGTATTCGATTTCAGACTAATCTTATTACTATTAATACAGATATGCACTGATTTGAATTCACAGTAATAATCGTTATTTTAAGTGTCCTGTTGGATATTATTTTTATTATGAGCCCATAGAATTTATTTCGTCTACTTATCTCGGATGGATTTCTTTTTTTTGTGTTTACTTAATTATTTTTTCTACAGTCACATCATAATGAATATTTTTGGTTTGAGATTAATAATGAAAAGTTGATATTTAATAATATTCATTATCTTTTGAGTGTAATTTAGCACAGTGGCGCAACCAGGGGACTTTGTGGGTTGAACCCCCGGGCATTTAAAATAAAAAATATATAAGGAATAGTAGGAAAATGTAACTTGTAAGAGGTCTCCCAATAAGAATGCCCTCATGTTTTTTTTAAACGGAAACGGTAAAGATTGCTGTAAATTAAAAAATGACTTAATATAGCCCTATAAAAAATAATCCAACGGTGTTAAATCGCAGCTTCTTGGAGTGTAGTCGAAGTTACTGAATTCGCCTGGGATCTCTGGCATCAAGAGAAATCAATGTTTCCAGGAACTTTTCCTTCAATAAATCAATGGTTGGGACAGTAGTGTGACATGTGACACTGTCCTGTTGGAAAAACATGCCATCCAAATCCATTTCATCCAACTGAGGCCAAAAAAATACGTTATCATCGTTCAATACCTTTCACCGTTGACTGTTACACCATGTTCAAAAAAATAAGGTCCGATAATGCCACCATGCGATAAACCATACCAGACAGTGACTTTTTCTGGATGCAAAGCCTTCTCACGAATGTCATGTGGATTATTTTCACTCCAAAAACGACAATTTTGCTTATTCACAAAGCCGTTTAACCAAAAATGAGCTTCATCGAAAAAGATGATATTATTTTGAAAAAATCGTCATCATTTTCTAGCTTATCTAGAGCACAATCAGCGAACAAACGACGCTTATGATGTTTAAGTGGTTTTAGTTCTTGAGTCAAAACCATCTTGATATGGTGTAGGCCTAAATCTTTTTTGCACATTTGTATTGTCCGCTACACTGGCTCTTACAGCAACAATATTGTCCGGAGTTCTTGCATTTCGGCGTCTAGTTGGTGGTTTCGTCTCGTGCAGAGTAAATCCCCGTCCATATTTTTTCACGATTCGACGAATTACACGCACATCAGGACGATGATTTGGTCCATAACTTTCACGTAATGCACGATACGTATTCACAAAAGAACGATTATTATCATAAAATTTTAGGATAATTTTCAAACGTTGTTTAAGCGTATATCTTGCCATGGTAATTTGTTGGAGTATACTAAATACAAACGTCAACAAGTGACAGCTCTACCATTCTCAAAATGGCTGCTATGACATTTCAAAAACAAGACTTCCCTATTGAGAAACCCAGTATTTTACACGCAATACAAAATATCCAAAACATTAATTCAATAATTAAAAAACTATCACTATAAATATGTAAAGTCACATTAATTAATAATTATTATTGTGTTCTTTTATATTTTTGTAAATAATGCTTAAATTATAAGATTTGGCAACATTGACAATCGAATAATTACACAGCTATAAATAAGTGATACGTCCTTTGTGTATCAGATGAAAAACTTTGGGGATTCACCTAATTCCCATTGAATTATATGTTCTTTCCATTAGGACTGTATCTGCGGCGGCCTTGTGGACTAGCACGGGTTGTGTTCCTCTGCATGTGTTAGTAGCAGAAAGGATACATCTCTAAGAGAAAAGAGAGCATTTGACAAGAGCCATAAACAAAGAAGAGAAGGGAAAGATTAATGAGAAGATAGCAAGAAAAGTGGAATAACAAGGAATATGTTGTCCAGTAAAAAAAGTAAAGTTCGTGTAACCTTCTGGCTAAGGTCTAGTGTTAGGGTTTTCAGGTCGCGCAAGCGCCACTAACATGACTTAACGACTACTTTCATAACTGGGACCGATGGCTTTACGTGCCTCCGAAGCACGGTGGTAGCTGTTTTTGGGGCGTATCTTCATAGGTTCAGAAAGACATATACAGATAAATGCCTTCTTCTTCTTAGGGTGCCTGTCCGTTCCGAACGTTGGCGATCATTCTGGCTATGATGATTTTGTTGGTTGCTATACGAAATAGCTGTGTTGAGGTCTTTCTATACCATGTTCTCAGGTTAGCAAGCCAGGATATTCTTCTTCGTCCTGGGGCTCTTTTTCCTTCAATATGACCCTGCAAAATGCATTGGAGTAGCTCGTATCTGCCTTAATTTCTCATTATATATCCCAAGTACTCCAGCTTACGGCTCTTCACAATGTTGGCCAAATCCGCGGTTGTGTTCATCCTTCGTAGTACTTCTTCATTGGTGACTTTGTCTGTCCATGGTATCTTCAGGATTCTTCTGTATACCCATACTTCAAACGCCTGAAGTTTTGATAGAGTTTCCGCCTTCAATGTCCACGTTTCTACTCCATACAAAAGCACTGAGTACACGTAACATTTAAGGAGCCTTATTTTTGTTTTCAGGGTGCGGTCATGGCTTTTGAACACAAAGCTCATAGCCAAGAATGCACTTTTGGCCTTTCTGATGCGACATTTAATCTCTTGGGTATTGTCCCACGACGCATTGATTATAGTTCCCAAGTAATTGTATTGTGAGACACGTTCAATTCTCATTTGGTTCACATGAAAATTTGCTCCAGTTATGTTTTGCTTGCTGATGATCATTAGCTTGGTTTAGCTGGTGTTTATATCCAGTCCATAGGTTCTACGTGTTTCTGTTATTTTGTTCATTAAGTTTTGCAGCCCTTCTATGGTATTTGAAAACACGATCGTATCATCTGCATACCGCAGGTTATTAAGCTTGACTCCATTTATTGAGATGCCTTCATCAATATCTTTTAGGGCCTCTTCAAAAATGTGCTCCAAGTACAGATTGAATATCAGTGGTGAAATTATGCACCCCTGTCTCACTCCTCTTAAGATTTTGACCTGTTCTGTATATTCTCCATCTATTCGGAGTACCGCTGATTGATTCCTATACAGATTAGCTATAATTTTTAAGTCTCTTCCATCAATCTCTGTCTCTTCAGCACTTCCATCATTTGTTCATGCCTGACTCTATCGAAAGCCTTCTTGTAGTCAATCAGGCATGCAAAAACATTACAGCTGACATCTCTACATTTCTGAAACAAGATCTGCACGCTAAATAAAGCTTCCCTCGTACCAACGGCGTTCACAAATCCAAACTGATTGGGCGCAATTTGTTCCTCGCATTTCCGGTAAATTCTTTTGTGGATGACCTTTAAAAATAGCTTCAGCAGATGGCTCATTAGGCTTATTGTCCTCTAATCTTCACAAACTTTTGCTCCTGGTTTTTTGGGCAATGGTACGAACTCCGATTTGAGCCACTCTACTGGTATTTTTCCTGCCTTGTATATTTCATTAAATATATCAGTTATTATTTTTATTTGTTCTGTATCTAATAGCTTCAGCAGTTCTGCAGGAAACACTAAAAATTTGGTTTTATTTGAGTTTATTTTAATGCTCATTTTCTCTCCTACCTCGTGAATACAATTGAGCAGAATTTAAAGACCTTCAATATTATCTGATAGAATTACTGTATCGTCTGCATATCTAATCTTCCTGTTTCCATAGCATTTCTAAAACCAAATTGGGTATCTTCAAGATCTTCTTCGCATTTGCGTCTACTTCTATTGTACAGTATTCTGAGGAAAATTTTAAGAGTTTGGCTCATTAGGTTAATTAATCGATATTCTGAGCATCTTCTTGCATTGTGTTTTTTAGGTATTGCGACAAAGTTGGATTTGAGCCAATCTGCGTGAATAACTCCGGTGTTATATATTTAATTAAAAAGTCTTACTGCTACTTTTATATTATCATTCTCTATTGGTTTCAGCAACTCAGTTGGTGTATCATCTGGACCACAAGCTTTTCTAATTTTAGCATTATTTATAGCGTGTTCTACCTCGCATTTCATAATTTCTGGGCCGTCAGTACAGTTTTGGTAGAATTCGGCAATATTATTCCTGTCATCTTTAAACAACTCTGATATATACAGCTGCCATTCTTTTCTTATTTCGTGCTCATTTACAATAATTTTATTATTATTGTCAACGAGTATATAGGGACACATTAGTAAACTTAAGATACAGCCTTTGGGAAGGTTTTCATTGACATCTTCAGCCTACTGCCAATGTTCGTCTGCTAGACATTGTCTAAATGTAAAAGACGAACCTATCCAATTCAATAACGGATGGTTTTAACGGATGGTTATAACGGATGTTGTTTTACACTACGAATATTTCAACACTGTTACTTACACAATGCTGCAGTATAATAGATGTACAGTGGAGAGAAACAGAATGTATAGAGAAATAGGTATGAACACTGTGACTGTTAAAAAAATGATCGTGACGATGACGGGAAGAAAGGAGGGATATAATAGTGTTTACAATTACATCTAAAGAGTAATTAAGAAGAAAGAAGAAGAAAAAGGCATCAATCAGACCAACGACAGACATAAGATAAGGGAGTGGTCATAGTGCATAAGAGTAGAGATTTGACTGCAGCAAAACATTTCAGTTCTGAATCCAGCCTGCTCTGCTACATAATTGCTTCTTATCTACATATTATGATGGTTTTTGGCTTCAGTAGGTGCTTTTCCTGGTGCCAGAATCGCGACCACCCTTGATTTATGCCACTGCAGTTTTCTTCTTTTTCTATATCTTTCATACATAATTGGCGCTATAAAGACTTTATTATTATGAGTGTATACACATGCTATTACATTTCAGCATCGATGTAGATAAAATTGCTATTACATATTATTTTAATTAAAATTTTGTAAAATTGAAGCTCCTGAGATAATTTTATCTCATTAATTTTATTGCCTTGTATAAAGAATTTTTAATCTCACCCTTTATTATTCAAGAGAATCGTCCTTTGCTGTATTATCTAATTGTATTTATTCTTTTTCGTTTTAAAACAACATTAGCGTCATCCTGTGTATATTTAAAATTTAGCGAAAATCTCAAATTATTTAATCCCACTTCCCTCGTGCGTCGGTTATTTTAATTTAAAGTAATTCTCAACCCTTGAAAATTTTATAAATGTAATTAGATTTAGAGAAAGAGCGAATTAAAAGCAGAAAACATTTTCCAACAACCATCGGGCGCAATGGCGTGCACGGCAAACCAAAGTTGAAATTTGGAATAGATAGCAGGCGAAAAATATTTTTTTTAATTTGCCAAAATTTCATTTCTTGCTAAAATCAAGAATGAAGGTCGTACGTATGAGGTGAATGTGCGAGTGCAAGTCCCGCAAAACATGCATCGGAATCGTTGCTTAACCGCTTAACACTTTGTCCCGAGTATACTCGGCCAAACAGTTTTTAACAAAGATTATTAACCCGAGATATCTCGTGCTGAATGTTGACTGAACAGCTGAATAGTAGCAAACCGTTTAAAATCGTTTTAAATAGTGGCATAAAATATATTAAAACGTGTTAACTCGTCTATTTTATTGCCGTAGATTTTGTTGTCGCTGTATTGTACACGATGGTGGGGAAACTTTCTGTGCCAAACCACCCCCCACCACGCTAAGAGCAGTGGTAACGAGATTGCCAAAATCCTTGCTAACACATACCAAAACCGATCCAGTAATATTAATAAGTAATATCCGGAAAAGAAGAGAAACTGAGCGAAAACACCAGAAAGCTCATTAAAGAAAGAAAAATCAAGAGATCACGGCAGAAAGGCGACTCAGCTGAACTCAGAAACCTGAACAGAGATATCTCAAAAGCAATTCGTAAAGATCAGAGGAAGTATAATACTGAGAAAATACAAAATGTGATTGAGCAAAATAGAAATATGAAAATACTCAGAAGAACGCTTTGTGATGGTAAAAAGGAAATTGTTAAACTAAAGGACAAGGAAGGTAATATAACAACAAATAGAGAGAGAATAGTAGACATAGCAAAAAGCTTCTATGACGAAATATACAAAAGCCAGTTAACAGAAGAAGACAAAACACAAATTAGAGAATGCAGAGTAATGAACCAAGGATCCGAACTTCTGCCTACCATAACGATAGAAGAAGTGAAACGAACTCTAAAGGAAATGAAAAACAACAAGGCTCCGGGAGATGACCAAATAGTAATAGAAGCTGTTAAAGTAGGAGGCAAGAAACTGCTGGAAGTAGTAACTGAACTATTCAACCTATGTCTAAACCAAGGTATTGTCCCTACAAAATGGAACAATGCAATTACTATCCCAATACACAAAAAAGGAGATATATCAGACTTAGAGAATTATAGACCGATAAGTCTGTTGTCACATCTCTACAAATGGTTTACCAAGATCATCACAAAACGTTTAGAACGAAAATTAGATTTCTATCAGTCTAAGGAGCAAGCTGGGTTTAGGAAAGGTTATAGAACAAATGACCACCTACAAGCACTTAAAATACTAATTGAAAAATGTGTTTAATATAATAAACCACTCACGTTGATTTTCATAGACTTCAAGAAAGCTTTTGATACCGTGGAATTACCGGCAGTATTAGGAGCATTAGAACAAAGCCGAGTAGACTATAGATATACAAATTTGATAAAACATATATATACAACGCAACAGCATCTGTTAAACTCCATGACTTTACCGATAAATATAGAATTGAGCGAGGAATTAGACAGGGCGACACCATCTCCCCCCAATTATTCATTGCAGCTCTGGAATATGCCTTTAAAAAACTAGATTGGGCTAAAAGGGGAATAAATATTGATGGTGAATACTTAAGCCACTTGCGTTTTGCAGATGATATTGTCATTATAGCCGAGAGTTTAAATAAAGCTCACAAAATGATGGAAGAACTAAAACAGGCAATAGAACAAATAGGCCCTTAACATAAACTTTGAAAAAACAAAATACATGACCAATTTAGTTCCAAGTGATGTTATGAGGGTAGATGGGAACGAAGTACATCAGGTCTTTAGCTATATCTATTTAGGGCATGAAATTAGAATAGGAAAAGACAATCAAACTTGTGAGATCCGGCGTCGCATAGGCTTGGGATGGGCAGCATTTGGCAAGATGCGAGATATTCTAAAAGGAACGCTACCGATTTGCTTGAAGAAAAAGTTTACAACCAATGCATACTGCCAGTAATAACATATGGTTCCGAAACAATAACTTTAACCAAACATTCTGCAAATAAATTGAGAGTAACCCAAAGAAAAATGGAAAGAGCAATGTTGGGAATAACTAGAAGGGATATGGTACCAAATAGGATAGTGAGAGAGAGGACTAAGGTGACAGATGTCATAGAAAAAATTGCACAAGCCAAATGGAGATGGGCTGGACATATAGCACGTTTAAATGATAATAAGTAGACCAAAAGACTCATAGAATGGAGACCTAGAGAACACAAAAGACACCGAGGCAGACCACCAAAAAGATGGATGGACGACTTGAGAAAAACAGTCGGAAATTGGATACAGAAGGCGCAAGATAGAGAACAGTGGAAGAACATGGAGGAGACCTATATCCAACAGTGGATGCAAGAGGTTGAGGAATGATGATGATGATGATGAATATTAATTACAAAAAATCCTTCATTAATTACAAACAGTAAAAAGAAAATATAAAAATTAGCATGATATTTATTACCACCATTTAACCATTAATAGTTCACATGATAACACATATGAACTGTTAAATTTACCCATTTCTCAATTAGTATATAGAAGTATTATCCAATCTCAAAGAAACTAGCGCTGCCCCGCACGATATTCCTAGTTTTTTATCAAACACCCTCCTATCAATGCTCACAAAAAACTAGATCTATTTAATATTATTTGGCTACAGCACAAATTTACTGAAAAAGTGCATGAATCTACAGTAATACCTGTACAAAAACCTAATAATATTACAACAAGTCCCGAGTCATAATGACCGATATCTTTAATATGTGCCATGTGTAAGTTACTAAAAAATTATTATTAATAATAGACTAAGATGGTACCTGGAGAGACAAGATTTAATTATTTCATAACAAAGTGGTTATAGAGAGCATAGGTGAACCATAGATAACATCATAGATTTGGAAAGAGACATTTCTGAAGAAAATCCACAAGGAAAAAATTCCTGTAGCTGGCTGTATACCACGTATCACAAAAAAGAGGTTAGTCTTTGTAAATGGGTATATTTATTCAAAAAAACCTTAAAGGGGCTACATCAATAAAACAAACGTTTTCGGACCACACAGTCCATCATCAGGTTTTAAAATCGAAAAATGATTAAAAATAAGTATAAACCATTTAGTTAAAACAAACGTGATTATGAAATTTTGACTATGGTTGAAAAGCAAAAGATGGTTATACTTACTAGGTCACAATGCCTGAGCCACCAAAATACTAGGGTAAAAACCCTTTAAATTACATTTAGTTATAAAAGATTGTACATTGTGTTGTAAAATAACTGTGATGTTCAGTATTAAATTAAATTTAGCTAGAGGTAACACATGGCTGAAGCGAGTTCCAGAGCCGGTGAGAGAGAACCTTTACACGCGGAGAACAGCTGGGAACTGATTGACAAGATACTTATGAACGATGTCGAAAACAAAATGTCAATGCAACAAAAAACTATATTAGTTGTACATAGTATTACTACAGCCAAAAGATTCAACAAGTTTTGATGATTTTAAAAAATAACAACAATCTAGGTGTTGGGATTAAAAAAAACTTTTTTATTTATTAATTTAGGGTATAAAAGATGTGAAATCAATAATGGTTTTATAGTCATGATTAATAGAATGACCTGTATCTTAGGCAACTTATGTTGCTTTTTTGTCGTATGGACATTTCTGAAGCATTTACACTAAGAAGTAAATGTGTAGCGGTTTCTTTTATATATCAAGCGCTTTCGATAGCCTGGCACGATCATATAATAAAAAAAAATACGTAGTTGGAACATCCAAGGTCTCTTCATCCAATGTTCAACCTCTTCTTTATTAAAAACTTCCTTCAAAAAAGAGCTTTTAGGGTTAGGACAAACAACACAACATCAGATATAATGTATCCAGAAAATTGCATTCCTCAAGGCTCGGCTCAAGGCACTAGTCTACGCAGATGATCTTGTAGTTTTTTGTCAAAATTGTTTTGGTCAAAATATACAAAATATAGTTTCTCACACACAGAACTTTATACAACACTTTGTATATGTTAATGCATTGAAAAAAACTCGTTTCTTATTGTCAGGTTTTCATCATTATTTTGGTTCTTGATATCCTCATAAATTTAGTTTATCATTAAATCATTAAATTTAGTTTTCTTAATGTTTATTGATAATCCATATTCTTCTCCATACTCAACCATTTTGTTCATTAGCTTTTAAAGGTCTTGCAGGTTGTCTGCTATTATGATAGTATCGTCAGCATATCTAATGTTGTTAATTGGTGTTCCATTGACCTTAATTCCTGCTGTTTCTTCCTCAAGAGCTCTTTTCATAATTTCTTTAGAGTATGCATTAAATAGTAGTGGTGACAATGCACACCCCTGTCGCAGTCCTCTTTTAATTTCGAACTCTTCTGATGTGTGTTCGATAATGCGTATGTGTGCCTACATATATTTCGAAGGTCATTGTATTGTAATTGGTTTGCTTTGAGGGCGTCCATTAGCTATTTGAGGCAGACTTTCTCGAAAGCTTTGCTGTAAACAATATGAAACAGATGTACATCTTAATTACTATTTAACTGGGAATAAGCCACAATTAAAGATAAAAATACGTTTATTATTTTATTTATCTTTATTGTGGCTTATTCCCAGTTAAATAGTAATTAATTTACAATGCCACAAGAAAATAGCTTCAGAAAAATATTAAGATGTACATCTTGGTTCACATCCAAGCATTTCTGGATTATTACGTTGAATGTAAAGAGAGCTTCACGGGTACCTATGTTTCTATGTAATCCAAATTGGGTTTTTTCAATATCCATATCAAGTATTTGGTAAATGCGTTTATGGACGATCTTTAAGAACGTTTTAAGTGTGTGAGACATTAGGCTTATGGTGCGGTTGTCGGTGCATTCTCTAGCATTTTTCTTTTTTGGGAGGTAAATAAATGTTGAGGTCAACCATTCATTGGGTATGTCACCCGACTGATAAATTTCATTAAAGAGCTTTAAGAGGACATCCGTGTACTCATTTTCTATTTTTTAAGGATATCAATAGGCAGTTGATCTGGCCCCAGGCTTTTTCCGTCTCTGGTGTTTTTTAGTGCATACAATATTTCTTTCTTTGTAATTTCTATACTTCTTTCTCTGTAGTCGAAAAAAAATGTAGATTTTCTCCTTCGTCGTCGAAGACTTTTCCATATATTCTTTCCAATGTTTTAGCTTTTCGTCAGTCATTATCATGGTATTTCCATTTTTGTCTAAAAGAGTTGTATTGTGGTTTCTTTTTTGTAGCCCTGCCATTTCTTTAACCTTTTTATGTAGATTTAATAAACACTATCTGTATATGTAAACGTAATACAAATTATTGTTCGTTATTATTATTTCGCTACTAGCCAATTTGGCTAATGCGATTTTGTTAATAAAAAAACAACCATAATAGGAAATACTTTATGTAGATAAAATTAGTATCTACACAATAGGAAAAACATGAAGAATGTTCTTAAAATGTGAGAGAGTGTATAGCATAGATTGCTGGTTACAAAATATGAGAGCTCTTACCTGTAATATAAGAATGTCTTAAACACTAACGGTTCAAAAAACTATCCAAAGGTACAAAACGATTTATTAAAGAGCAAAAGAGAGAAGAACATATAGCATAAATAAAATCAGTACACATACATAAAGAACTAAACAAAATTCCTACTACTAAATACTGCTTACTAGCTAACAAGTCTTTCGAAAGTGTATGTGCACTATTGTCTATCCAAGTTATTATCACGAAGATCCTGAATCAAGAGATGCGGAGATGTGGTAACTATGTGTGAAAGGCCACCCAGAGAACCATGCAAAAAAACTTCTAACACTTCCAGTGTACACAAGAAAAGGCGATTACCGTATTATAATCAATACGTATCTGTGATTATAATAATTAACTGCTGTTACACCAACAGAACAGACAAGAGAAATCAAGAGGCGAATAGAGATAGCGAGACAATCGTGAAAATGTTCCTATGCAGCCGGAACATAAATATAAACTTAAGAACGAGAATGTTAAGGTGCTATGTTTTCTCCATTCTGCTGTACGGCATAGAAGCCTGGATAGTGAAAAAGATAAACATCAAAAACATTGAAGCATTCGAGATGAGATGTGGTGTTACAGGAGAATGTGGAAAATACCATGGACAGAAAGAGGAATAAATCAAGATGTTCTGCTGAAGATGGGGAAGGAATGCGAAGTCATAAAAACCATACAAACGAAAAAACTGGAATATCTGGGCCACATAATGGGAGTAGAAAAGTACTCTCTGCTTAGACTCATAATCCAAGAAAAAATCTCGGGAAAGAGAAATGTTGGACGCAGGAGGATTTCCTGGTTGCGAAATTTAAGGGAGTGGTGTGGGTGCAGTTCAATACAGTTGTTCAGAGCTGCAACCAACAAAGTAAAGATTGCTGTGATGGTAGCCAACCTCCGATAGGAGACGGTACTGCAAGAAGAAGAACACCAACAGCGGGACAAATCGTTGACCGATTTGGTCAACTGTGTCTGTGTTGTTTTCTTATTAACACATCAACTGTAATTGGTAACCATCAAATAAGTGTGGCTTAATCCCACAAAAACATAATATTTAACTTAACCCTGCCACAAGAAAATAGTTTCAGAACCTTGCAAGTTTATTTATTTTCGAGACTTAAACTGTAAAATAAACTGTCGATTAAACTGTATTAAATCATCAATATCTTAACCAGTTGTACGACGCCTATGATTGTGTCCGTCATCTCTTCATTCAAATTGAAATCGTAGTGGAAACTCGAAACGAAAACAGAGATTGAGTAAGAAATTAAACAAAACAAATTTATGAAAGCAAATAAACCAGCACTAAGGAAATCTTATTAAAATGCAAATTTACAGTTTCATTTTGCCGGTGTTTGTGTAAAATTACTCGAAAAATACTTGTACTTAATTATGAACAAACAAAGTTATATGTAATACGGTAAAAGCTACCAAACAGAATTAAACTACATCTACATCAAATAAATTTCAGTACTCAGACCTAACGAACCGTCACATAAAAGCAAGAATATACTTTGACAAAAAGAAAAAACGCGACTAGTGCGTTTTCTTTTCTTCTTCGTTTTAGGTAGACGTTGGAATATAGCTGGCATTTTTATATTGGATAAATCTGTTTCTCAATTATTTATTATTTGAATAATAAATATACTTTTTGGTAATTTTCTTAATGATCTTTATTTTGAAGAAGTCGCAAAAAATATAGCAAATAAACTTAAAACTATGGTAATTTTCAATAATATCCCACTGATAACATCGTCTACCTTGGGCAGCAATTAAATTGTAATGCAGAAAATCACGGCGAAATTAGATCCAGAATAGAGCAGGCTAGAGCTGCTTTTAGAAGGATGTCCAAGGTGTTATGTAACAGAGACCTAAAATTGACATTAAGGATCCGCCTACTTCGCTGCTACGTGTTCTCGGTCTTACTGTATGCTGTCGAGTCCTGGACTGTGAATTAAATCGTCTAAATCGCCTTGAGGCTTTCGAAATGTGGTGCTATAGAAGAATTTTAAAAGTTTCCTGGGTGGAGAAGATTCGTAACTCCACAATACTTGAACGTCTCAGCAAGACTACTGAGATCATAAAAAGCATCAAGCAGAGAAAGCTGGAATATTTCGGACATGTAATGAGAGGTCCCAAGTATAGGTTGCTACAAAATATCATGCAAGGAAAAATAGCAGGCAAACGCAGTCCAGGACGAAGAAGAACCTCATGGTTGAAGAACTTGCGAGATTGGTATGGTGTAGATACAAGCATGCTATTTAGGGTGGCAGTGAATAAAATTAAAATAGCTATGATGGTAACCAACGTTCTGAAAGGACATGGTACATGAAGAAGAAAGAAGAAGTTGTAAAAAAATCTGAACAAAATTTTTTTTTATTTAGGAAAAATATAAGTGTTGTTTATGACCAACATTATGCAAATAAGGATATACTTAAAACAATACTTAGGAAAAATGAAAATTTTTAAAGAGTTCTTCATTTAGTGAAGCAAAGTGCTACACCACACTTTTTTGCACAACATATATATATATATATATATACATATATATATATATATATATATATATATATATATATAATATATATATATATATATATATATAAGATGGTGGTATTCTATATATATATATATTTATATATATATATATATATATATATATATATATATATATATATATATATATATAAGATGGTGGTATTCTGGACTGTTGATTTAAATATAAGTTATGATTTTTGAGGATGCAGTCAGTTTATTTGGCCCACAAGACAAAGAAAACTCTTTGACTTACTGTCAAGCTTTCGAATTTTATTTAATTCTTTTTCAAGACATCTATAAAAAGAAATATAAATTAACTAGTTAAAATTGTTAATTGTTCTTACTTACTAGTCGTGAGATTACAATTGTTAATATTGTACTCTACAAAACAAACCATTATAAATATATTAAAATTTTTTTATTAAAAATAACTATATTTTCACTATATATGTCATTGTCATGGTTTGATTAATGGACATATATGAATGAAAATACAGTTATTTTATATGGAAAGCAAAACCAGTAACAATAGTTTTTATTATAATTTATTTAATTGTCTATAAAAAATATAAATTAATCCAGTCAGTACTTTGGCTTAAGCACATATGAATTTTTAATGTTAGGATGTCAATAGAAAATGAGATTTTGACGGTATTTATTGATATGTTAATATGTAACAATAAATGTTACTTAATTTGTCAATATCTGATCTTCTATTTACACATTTTTTATTTTTGTGTATATGTGTCATTTCTAAAAATAACCGTTTCTGTTCATGTTTCTGCCTCTCTAGAATTGAAGCCTGTGAAAAATTAAATGTGTGATTTAGATTGATGGAGTGTTCAACTAATGCACAAACTTGTGATTTCTTAGTTTTTACATCACTTTTATAAGAAATAATTCTGCTGTGTAATGTTCTAGAAGTTTCTCCTATATAAACTTTATCACAGTCTGAGCAAGGTATTTGATACACTACTCTAGAACTTTCATCAGTTGTTAAAGGATCTTTAGTTTTAGTGTATAAATGTGCTATGGTTTTAACATTTCTGGTGGCAATTTTTATGTTTTCTAATTCTTTAAATAATTTGAGAAGTTTTGGTGTTAAGAATGGAATATAAGGTAAAGATCCAAAAGTTTGTGGTGTTATTGGTATTAAGGTGTTAACTGTCAGGCTATTGTTTTTTTCTTGATTTGCCATTTTTACTGTGATTTACTTGTTTTTTATTGTTGGTATTGTCGATCAATGTGATGGAGGTTGGAGAGTTTGCAGTACTAAAAATTAATTTATTGAGTAAGCCAACGGGATAAGAATTTTCAATTAGTATGTTTTTTAGTCTCTTTAAACTTTGTTCTCTATATGTTGGATGAGTTATTCTAGTTACTTTACTTTTTAGCCCAAAAATTAAGTTTATTTTTATTTTTGTAGGATGTTCGGAATAGTAATTAATGAATCTATTGCTAGAAATTGGTTTTCGATACCATTCTGTTTTAAGACTATTGTCATGTGTGCGATGGACAATCATATCTAAAAAAGGGAGACTGTTATTTTGTTCTCTTTCTGCAGTAAATTGTAATTGGCTACATTGGTTGTTAAAAATATTTAAGACGTCAGTTATTTTGTCATTGGGTACAGCTAGGATCAAATCATCTACAAAACGTTTAACACATGGAATATGAAAAGGTATTATTTTTAAACATTCCTCAATGAGATCATCAAGAGCATAATTGCAAATGATAGGTGATAAAGAGCTTCCCATGGGAGTACCTAATGTTTGTTTGTAATAACTGTTATTAAATTTGCATATATTAGTATCAAAAATGAAATATAATATTTCTTTTAATGTGTTTAAATTTAATGTACAGTGCGATTGGATCTCATTCCAGTGTTTTTTTATACTGTTTAGAATTAAATAGGAAGGAATGTTAGTATATAAAGATACCACATCAAAACTTACTAAAATGTATGTTTCTGGAATTTTTCTATCATTTATAAAATTACTAAAAACAAAAGAATCTTTAATTGCTAAGTCGTTGTTGAAATTATATACATTTGTTAAAATTAATGTTATAAAATTTGCTAATTTACTGTTGGGAGAATCTATTGAAGAGATTATTGGTCTCATTGAGAGAGTTGGTTTATGTATTTTTGGCAATGCGTAGAACCGTGGTGCTACTGAATTGTAAATTTTCAATGATTTTGATTCACTAGCAGATATGACGCCATTGTTAGCTAATTTTGATACAAGTTTATTTGATTTTTGTTGCAATGTGCATGTTGGATCAATTGTCAGTGGTTTATAATATTTTACATCATTAAGTAATGCTTGACTTTGATTTATATAATCTTCCTTGTACATTGCAACAGTTATGTTACCTTTATCACTGTGGAGAATGTATAATTCTGGATTCTCAATTAAAAATCTTTTTGTTTCACAGCATAAGTCATTAAAGAAATGATTACTATTGTTTGTTTTGTGCAAATAGTTTGTTATTATATTTGTGCTTTTTGGGCGAAATATATCTTTAGTATTAGTATTAATTTTTGCAATTATTTGTTCAATATCAGACAACAAGTCAGATAATTTAAAGTCTCTAAGATTAGGAAAAAGGCAAAATTTTGTTCCTAAAGCTAAAAATTTTTTTATGTTAAATGGAAATTCTATATTTGTTAAATTATGAAACCATTTCTATATATATATATATATATATATATATATATATATATATATATATATATATATATATAGCCATTGCACTGTGAAAATATTCACCATCGGACCATACAGGCCGATGGTGAATTCCATCCATTCGAACATCCTTTACTGGCATAGCCTGTGCTGAGCCTTTTCTCTTCTTTATTTGTAGCGCCTCCTCAGTTTCACTTGCTGATGGTCTTCCCCTTTTTTGCAAAAGTGAATTGCTCCCCTGCCCTGCCTAATTCTTTTGCCAGTTGTGTTCTAAACTGAGTGAGTGTGACTTTATGCTTCGCGCCAGTTCTATGTTTAGCCGAATTCTTGTAAAGAATCCAACTGTTAGCAACGGTTAGATATAGTAGATGGTAAAATATTCTAAAATACCATTTTTTACTTTTTAGAATTATTTTATTCCGTCCCATATTGCTGTCCAACAAATCAACACCGCCGATATGACGGTTGTATTCTTGTACAAGAAATGGAAAACTTTCTTCTTTTGTTCTCTTTACTTACTGTGTACTTACCATAGAAGTAACGATTCGATGGACCCCTTAAATTACGATTTTTTCGATGGCTCTCTACTATGATTATTATACTAGTAATACGAACTTGTTCTGTTCCAATATTAATTAAATTTAAATGAATATACAACAAAGAAAAATGATACAAAGATCTCTTAAAAAATGTAAATGAAATTTTTGCAACGGAATAAAGTAATTACCTAGGTCATTCTTCGTTTTTATGCTTCACTGAATCAGAATAAATATTCTTCAGATCGTGTACAATAACTTACTAAACTTGTACCTATAAATTGGTCATCTCGAATACCAGGTCTACGGCTTCAGGACGGGATTCGGTAAAAATGGTAAGATCCTATTCTTTTTTATGGTCGCATTGTGTACTAAACAAAAGGCTTGTTTATTAGTTTACGGATATATATGTATGAATACAGGAATTTATGGTGTTTTGGCTTAATATTTATATATGAAACCTTCAGTTTGATCATGAGGATTTGAAGAAGTAAAATAGCATAAAACTATGAACAATTTTATAAAACAAATGAGCTTTGAAGAAATAATACTTAGTAGTTTTAAAATTTGGCTAAAAAATGTATTAATAAACTGTTATTAATATATACAGTGAACTGCAAGGCAATGTCTTGATGTCATACTTAGTCGGTTTTGATGAAAAAAACTGTTTGAGTTTACAATAGGCACTCAGGTCGACATTATTTAAAAAAATACATTTTAACAGTACCTTCTATACCTATATATTTTTAAATGTATACTACATAATATAGAAGCCAAAATAACTACTTTTCATTTAAACTCTGATTATTACTAGTACTCAACTATAGTTTATTTTTATGAACGAGAGAGTAATTAGCATAATTTTAACGGGTACCTTCGACCACTCCATGGGCGTGCTCAAGATTAATTAAAAAATTACTTTGAATAATTGTAAAAAATAAATGAATTATTGTAGTGTTATAAAGTGTTAGGGCGAGCGCCCACCAAAGTGGCGTGGCAGTGGCAAGTAGCAAGTAGCACGCGTCTAGCATAATGTAACCAATGAAAACGAATGATTCAGTTTACACCAAAATGACAGTAACGTCATTCATTCTAATCATTCGTCAGGATTGGTTACATTATGCTAGACGCGTGCTACTTGCTACTTGCCACTGCCACGCCAGTTTGGTGGGCGCTCTCCCTTATGTGTATGTAAACAAAAGTGACCTCTTTTTATCACCCACAATATTAGAACTGACTGGCCTACATTAAAAAGGGTTTTAAAAAATTCACATTTTTTTTAATTTTAAAAATTACAAAAGAGAAAAAGAGTTTTTAAAACCGTCTAAGGTATGTTAAATAGATGAATAAAAATATTAATATAAAACTTACAGCTACTTGTTACAAATCCAAATCAGATTCAGAAGATGAACTTTCAGAACCAAGATTTATAATAACTGGCTCGATCATTTTATCAGTAATATTGTCCAGCTTCCACATTTTTTCCTCTTCTTTTATAGTGTGATTTACTGCCTTTTCCCAGTTTTCAGGTTTTACATTATTTACGGCCTCCAAAAACAACTGTTTAACATCATGAATTTTAAAAGTGGTATTTTTTCTTGAAACTTCACTCTTTATTTGTGCCCATACCAGTTCAATCGGGTTTAATTCACAATGATATGGTGGGGATCTAAGTACTGTCATTCCACGATTTTGGGCAATTTCATCAATTTCGTATTTTTTAAATTTTTCTTTATGAAGGGCATACAACGAATAAAGTTCCTTTCTTATAGATCCGGGATGGTACGTAATATTTTTTGAACTCAGCCAATTCTGCAAGTCTTTTTTTAACCACTTGGTTGTGGGCAGTCCTTCTATAAGTCTGGAGTGATAACTTGCATTATCCATTACTATTACACAGTTCTTAGGAAGAAGATCTATCATTTGTTCGAACCATTCTTGAAAGACATCAGCGTTCATGTCTTCCAACCACCTTCAACAAAACCGTCTGAACTGCCAATGTGTACTGCCTGCGTCCCTTTCCTGATCGTGGGTTTAAACCAGTAGATAAGTTATTTACAAAAGCGTGCCTTTGACTTGTAACAGTTTCATCCTGCCAAAATTTATTTGGTGTATGACCCTCGTGGATCCGTGTTTCATCAAGATAAAATATTTTTCTTTTTTGGTTTCTCATTTCCTTTATGGTTCTTAGAAAATGTCTTCTCCATGACAATATCGCTTCTTTCTAATAAAATAGACTTTCTGGGATTCTTTTTCCAGCGGAAGCCTATTTCTTTTAAAAGTTTCCATAACGTACTTCGACTCATTTCTGGGTAATCCTTATCATCTCGAACTGAGACAAGAACTTTATCCAATGTTGGAAATTCTTGTCTAAAGAAGAATTCATGCACTTTCAGTCGAAGTCCTTTTTTAAAATGATATTCTATTTGAAATTTTGGTTTCCCTGGAGCATTACGTAACATTTGAAAACTACCACATTTCTCTTCTTTAATAACTCTAGTTAGCCCTAGTTCCAGGGCTAGGCTCACCAGTTAGCCCTAGACTCCAACACAGATCAGAGGTAATGTAAGTCAATAAAACTTCACCAACTACAGGGGGTCATATAAGATGCCCCAGTTTCATTTTTATATTACACAAGTCAAGAGTCTATTGCATTTACCTGAATAAATAACACGAAGAATATTATTTTTTAAATCCAGATGTCCACCGAACGTTTTTTTATGTGGCCACACAATGTTTTTTAACAACCTTTTTTATTAAACTGATGATGGAATGATACAATTCCGAAAAGATCTTCTTTATAATAAAAAATTTTAAGCTTTTAATAAGCGTTTTTATACCTTAATACACACGAACACCACGTGCTTTGAAATAAATAATAATATTAAGCAATTTTTAATAATTTTGACAGCTGCTATGACGTATTTGATTGTAATTAAATAATTGATTACAATCAAGTTTTGATTAGCGTTCGAACAATAGGATCTATGTGTACCACTAATATTATGTTGTCGATGGATGGAACTGAAAGTACTGCATTTAAGTAGGATCTGCTGAATGAGAAGGCGTGTCTTATTACAGCATTCACAAACTCATGAGTTAACCATGAGTAAGTCGAATGTGACCTGTTCTTTTTCTTCTGATTATTGCTTTGTGTCTTCTTTTTCGTATAGGAAAATAAGGTAATTGTATTTTTGGTTGTATAGCATATAATTTGAATGTGCTTTTACTTTATTGATCTTTCCAATATCGATTGCTTAAAGAGATATTTTAGGTCTGAGCTGCATTCTTTCTGCTGAAAAATTGGGACAGTTAGCATTTTTCGCTGCTTAGTCTGCTTTTTTATTACTAGTGACACCTACATGTGAAGGTACCCAAATTATGAAGACTAAGGTGGACTAAGTTAACGGCTGATGACAGTTATTGTTTAACTCATTGACTCACGTGACTGTCAGAGCTTTACGTATTCCATATAATTCCGCTGTATGTATACTACAGATTGTAGGACGACCAAATGATACTATTGTTCGGTCTGTTGTAGTAACTACATATCTTGTACCTAATTCATCCTTACTGGCATCAGTGTAGAATATTGTGTCAAACTTTTCCATATTTCTCATTTTAGGTGAGCTCTTTTTAGGTTGACTAGGCGTCACGGTTTCACTGTCGATATAATTTCTTTTAATTTAGATTCCTTAGAAGTCGCACTTATTTTGCCACACGCTGATCACTTTTTCTTTGACGAACTGTTTTATATCACTGAAGATATTAAAGATAGTGTCTTTGACACGATTATTGCAAGATCGTTTTCATTACATTGTATTCCAATATGAGATAGAAGGCATATAAATTTGACTTCTGAACTAGATTCTTGTAAGACTCCAAGTTCTTTCTTGGCAAGTAAGACTATAGGATTCTTATTATACAGTTCACCAATTGTTGTTAACGAGTTTAGAGGATCTGTGATAATGACGAAAGAATAATAATTATATACTTTTGTGTTGTGTTATCCTCTGTTTCAGCCATTGCGAAGTTTGACCGACATAACAATTCCAAACAAGGCAACTTATACATAACATTGGTTTTATAAAAAGTTTGATTCGTATTTTTTTACTTTTTAATACATTTATTATTTAATATTTTTAAAGATATTAAATAGCAAGTTTATGTTCATGAATTTTTCATCACTAATATGACTACTTCATCATCAACTTATACTGTTTTTCATTGCAATTACTGTATTAATCTGTAGTTTGATGAGTATCGTATTTTGATGAGTAAGATGATTTGAAAAATAGTTTAAATATCTTAGAGATTTTGTTGGTTATTGGTACCAATCGATTAATATTTGGTTATGTTCAGATTTTATTAATTTTGTGTCCCGAAATAATATCGAACACTTATTTTCAATCTTTAAAGTAAAGTTTGTGTTTTTATTAAAAGTTTGAAAATGTTTAAGATGTTTTGGATTTGTGAAGAAGGAACAGAATAAACGAGATCGTCTACATTATTTTAATGAAGGGTAAAGATAAAGGTAATTGAGGAATTACAGTATTTAGTAAATTATCTATGTTTTTGACAATTATATTGCCAACCTGAAAATGTTTAAAAGATTTAATAAGAAAAAGTAGATAATTTTTTATATTCCGCAGATACTCGAAAAAATTTAACAAGTATATGGAAAATAAAGCTACCAATGTGATATTTAGGTGGTATTAGGAATGAATTATAAAGAAATAATGCAGTTATAAAGTTTACTAAGATTTTAAATTTCTTATCTTTCATTTAAATTATTATCACTTTTGCTAATACACACCATTAAAAAAAATATAACGGACCTTTTTCCAAAAGGGCTCACGACTGTAAGAAATCGAGTGCATGATTTTTAAATGTCAACATTATATGTATTGAAGAATATGAGTTCTTTTATTAAATTTGGTTCATTTTAAAAATACATTAATTTCGTAAGTAATATTGCCGTATTCATATATCACAAATTGGGCGACTCCAATCCTGTATGAACAAGAGGTCGATTTACACGGGAAATTTTATTTTATTCACACAGTAAAGTTTAGTGACTTTAAGTTAAGCTTCGGTGTTTTAAATCCTTTGTTGAAACAAAACTATTGTAGTCTCTTATAACTTTTCGTTGTGTTTCTTTTGTTTTATGTAGAACTGGTTTGGCTGGGAGCTTTAGCTTTGAGAGATATATTTTGTATCATCGCCAACATTACTTCTATATAACCGAAATATAAAAATGTCATATACAACGATATTGAGTCAATAAAAGATGAAAACTTGGATAAGTAATATTTTCCTTTATTAGCAGTTTGAAGATTCTGAAATAATAAGAGCATCTATTGCTTTCTTCAAAAAGAATATTCGTACGATAAAATTAAGTGTGAAATTACTTAAATAGCAATTAGTTACCTTTTTACTGTTTTTTTTAAATAATGTTAATATTATGCTAGTAACACTTAGGGACTTCAAAGGAGTTATTCCAGAATAAACATTTTAAAAGCAAAAATTGCTTAAAGAGGCTCGAAACTCTTTTCTTCTGGCACGATAATATTGTAATTACATATTTACGATTGTAATGAGAATTACATTTTACATTTGTTATTGTTTCGATTTTCAACCCGAAAATCGATTATAAATGAAGATTGATGGTCTTAAGCTGTAAATGTTTATAAATTTGGGTGGCAACCACCATTTATTGTTACGCAGTTTTGGTCTATAGTTAGGGATATTTCTATCAAAATGAGTATTATACTGCTCAATTGCCCAGAAAACATCTACCATTATATATTTTTTCCTGCTGCAGAATAACGACGTACCGATTTTGTAATATTATCCTTCCATTGAATAATTATTATATCTTCATCACAACTTGTATATCAATCAACAGATTCTCTGTTTTTTGTGATTTTTTCATTACGTTTTTATTTCAACGCGCATTTCCCAATTCTATTACGTCTAGGGATGCCCGTTTAACCATATCCTAATTCACTCATGGCCTTTATCAGTAAGTTGGGAAGTGCAGTAAAAAAGTTGTCAATAAAAAAGTAAAATTTTTGATCTGCAAAATTATCTCTGTCCCATGATATTTGTAGTCGCTTCGGCCAGTCTTCGTTGTATTAAGGTTGATATGATTTTATACGCTGTGTTTAATAATGTCAGTCCTCTATAATTATTACACATTTGTCGGTCTCCTTTTTTCGAAACAGATTTTGACGTGGACACCACAAGGGAGAAGGAAAAGAGGAAAGCCGAAAAGAAGCTGGAGAGAGGGAATTGAAAAAGAACTAGAGGAAAGAGAAATCCCCCCAGGCCTATGGTTAAATAGAGAAGAATGGCGGTTAGGAGTTGGAAGTCGTCGGAGAACACTATAAACCGATAGTAGTAGTAATGGTCTCCTTTTTTCTGGACTGTGATAATTTGTCCTTTGTACCATTGTTCTGGCATCTGTTGTTCGTCCCATATGACTTTTATTAATTGGTATATGTTTTCTCTAAGTTCATGTCCAGCATCTTTTATAAGTTCTATGTTTATACCGTCTATACCTGGTGTTTTACCGTTGCGACTACTGTTTATAATTTCCTCAACTTCATCTTTCGTTGGTTTTTCTTGCTTGATTTCTATCATCGTGGTCTGTTCTTCCACGTTTTCATTTAAGTCTTGGTCCTCTTGTACTGTTAATAATTCTTTAAAACAATCAGTCCAGATTTCTTTTGTCATTTTCTGATACTTTTCCATTTCTATCCTTCATGCCTTTTATCTTTCCTTTAAACATTTTGTTCTTCTCCCTAATTTTCTGATAAAATGCTTTTGTGTTTCTGTTTGTGTTTTCTTTTTCTATTTGATTTATCTTATCATTTAACCAGGTTCGTTTAATTTTCCTTATTTGTTTCTTAAATTCTGTCCTTAATTTGTTGTATTCTTCTTTATATTCTTGTATTCTTTATATTTTTTCTGATCCACTTTTGTCTTATTTCTATCTTTTTTTTAAACATGTTATGCCAGTCTTGATTTTACCATTCTTCTTTTTTGTTTTTTCTCTTTATCCCTACATGTTCAGAAGCTGTTTCATTTATACATTTTTTATATTTCTCCATTTTATTTCAACATCCTCTGTATGTTTACAGTATTACTTCAGTTTTTTGCTGATATCTTCTGCATATTTAATTATTTTATCTGTAGCAATTAGTTTTAAATGATTACTTAACCTTGTTTTTTTATTAATTCCATTCGTCAGTTTCATTTAATTTCACTTCCTGATCTACAAACTCAGATGGCTAAAATCTTCGGTACGATTTAGACGAAGATTATAAATAGGTTCATATTTTAATAAGTTAAACATATATCTTTTGTCTCTTCTTCAGTTCATATTTTTAAAAAGTTAAAATAACAAATCAAACGGGAGTTTGTGAAACCACCGAAGGGTGCGTTGATTTCTTTGAGCAGCTTATTTATCTTAACCATAACTTGATTAACCGCAGTCAAGCAATTATAAAGTTTAATTTCCATTTCGGCCATAAATCATTCGAACAGCTGTCTGCTTAACTTAAACACTTATTTTCCTGTCGCGGAGTTGAGCCCTTCTCATCAGATAACGTCTAGTTAAATTACATCCTCTTTTTTAAAAGAGTAAAAGAGAAAAGAAATCCGGAATTGTTCTCAGAAATCTGATATGCTCAGACTTGGCCTTCTTTACTGAATTTGTTCTGAATCGTTGGCAACGTTACGAATGGCACAAAATGATACTGTACATATTTGATTTATGATTTATAAAAACTTTTTAGGGTATAAATTTTATAAAACCATATTTTACAATTGAAAAACAGGCAATAAAGATTTATTTGAAAAACTTTATGCAGTATTTTAATGATTACATTTATCTTACCAGTATTTTGATAATAATTATTCTGTTTTTAACCGACTAATTTGAGTTATACTAATATATTTTTATGATGTTTGCTGCAAAAATACTTAAATATCAAATTTGAATATGTCCGCCATTAGAAAAAGATTTCTTTAAATAAGATTAAGAAAACTGTTTTTTCGATGCATAACCAAAGAATCTCACATTTGGCAGCAAAACACAAACTCCAATCAACTGTCATTTATGTCAATAATGATACTAATAGTGCAATGGCGACATCTTAATAAAACTTCAGCTCACTACTAAATACAGAAAGAATTCTTGTTTTCAGTTAAATACTTGGGATGTCCAACAATTCGCAATGTCCAAGAACTGGTATGTTTACTCTATTTTCAATAACCCACGAATATACCAATACTTATTAGCAATTGTGTATATAATTTTTTTTGTCTGATGTATTACTTAATTATTGTGTACGTAGTGTTTCCTTGTTATGGTTATATTTTATAATTATATTCTGTCTATTATCGTTACAAATGAGTTTGATAATTCTAGGTCAACAACTCCATATCTCGCAAGTGGTCACTTTTGTAACAAGTACATTCTCATGCTGAATAAAATTGAATCGTGTTTTTAAAGTAATAATTACCTGCATGTTATGAGCTTTGCAGAGAAAAAAGTGCACGCAGTCCCACGATCCTGATGCAAAATACGAGATACCTTATCTAACAAGCTAATCATACAATAAACACCAAAGCATAGGTAAACATTTTTAAATTATATAGTGCTTATGTTATTACTCAGTAAACAAGTGCACAGTCGCCTAGTATTTTATTTTAGAGAAAAATACTTTTTTATTATAGTTATTCATTTAACAATCAGAATATTTAATATTTTATCGTATATTCTGGTAAAGGTAAAGGTATTATTGCTTTGACTCGAGACCTGATGTGAAGGGGCAGGTTTAGGTGAAGAAGCCGTATTTATGATATATTATCTGGTCCTCTGATATCATTTTTTATTTTAACTCTTTAACGCCCAGGGGTGGATAAAAAATGTCCACCTAATGCTTGCTCCCATGTGATATATATTTATTACCTGTTCCAAAAATTTTCAGAGATTGTTTAATGTTAAGAACACAGCCCTTTATAATAATATTAATAATAATAATAAATTGCCTTTATTTAGTCTGTAAAAATTTACAAACACAAGATACATGAGGCGAATTTTAGCTAGAGCTATTCCACTTAACCTCAAGTTTACAAAGTTAGTTTGAAATAATTAGAAAATGAAAAAAGTGATTTATAATTTGACATAAATAATATTATAATATTGAAATGATAGAAATAGTCATGTGGCTACTAGAAAAATATTATAAAGAAAATAATTTGTCATGTTATGTGATAAATGATACGAATGATAAATAAAAACAAAAATATCTAATGATAACAATAACGACAACAGTATACTATATAATAATAATAACGTTACTACGTGTTCTGTACTCTTCTTTATGGTTTGGAAGCTTGGACACTAAAACAAGTTTATCTGAATAAGTTGGCCGCCTTTGAATTTTGGTGTTACAGAAGAATCCTACGAATAGCATGGATTCAAAGAATGTCAAACATGGAAGTAACTAGAAGGATAGGAAATGAGGCGGAAATAATATTAACTATTAAAAGACGAAAACTTTAGTACTTGGGACATGTGATGAGAGGGCAAAAATACGCATTAATACAACTTATTTTGCAGGGCAAAATCCGAGGAAAGCGAAATGTGGGAAGACGAAGAATATCCTGGCTTAAGAACTTAAGGGAATGGTTTGAATGCAGTAGTGCAGATCTTTTTAGAGCGGCAGTCAACAGAGTCCGCATAGCCATGATGATTTCCAACCTTCGATAGAAGATGGAACTTAAAGAAGAAAGTAGTTTTACCAAAGCGTATTTCCAAATGTCCGGAAAATAACCTACCTCCAAACAACAATTTATAATGTGCGTAATATAAAGAGCAGTAATAGAAAGGGAGAGTTGTAGCATCTTTGCAGAAATATTATCACATCCAACAGCTTTCGATTTTAACCCTATTACTAGTGATTTAATTTCATCAATAGTGGCCATTTTAAACGAGAAAATAATATCTAGGTTGAAAATATTTGACTGATACCATTGGGTTGTCTCAGGACAACAATTTACAGGGTTAAAAACAGATGTAAAATAAGAGATAAGATCTTTAAGCTTCTGAGGGATCTCTATAACTGCTTTATTTACAATTTTGAATAATCTCGTAGCTCTCCAAAAATCTTTTTTATTCGAATAATCAGACCGATGATTTAAATAACCACTCCAGACGGACTGCGTTAGTAACTGCGTTTCGAAGATCTTTATAGTAACTATAGTCTAAGATGTTTTTAGTTTTCTTATATTTTGCTAAAGCAGCATTATGAGTTTTCATCATACATATTGTGTATTGTAAGTATTAGCCACGGAGCAGGTGGCTTTGTAATTCTTGATTCAACATAGGAAGCATGTTTATCAAACAGCGAAACTAACATATCATTAAAAATATCAATTTTATTAACTATAAAATTTTCGTATAGTATATTATCCCATGACATTTTTTCCAGATCTGCGTTAAAAGAAGATATTGAAAAGTTTTTGTAATTTGTATATATCTTTAAAAAGTTTCTTTTGTAATTATTATCTAAATCAAATTCACAGTCCACTGCTCTATGGTGAGATAGTTCATGATCTAAAGCGCCTAAATGTCGAATGAGTTCACTTTTATTTATATAAATAACAGATCTAAGAAAACGTTAAATTTTGGCAACAAAGAACGTGTATTAGCTTTTTGGTAAGTCTTTGGGTAGCCTTTGTAGCGTTGCTACAGTTAACCAAAACTCCATTTTTTAACAACTTAGTACTATGGACAGTAGCTTTTGTAGAAAAAAGAATATTTTTCGAATAAATTTCGAAACCAATGACAATGGCCGAAAGTCCCTTGGAATAAACGAAAAAAAATTTTGCATGAGATATTTGAAATTAAAAAGTTCCCTTGGAATAAACAAAAAAAATTTTTGCATGAGATATTTGAAATTAAAAATCACACTTAATTTTATCTTCTTTTTCACCCCTGTAACTTCCTAAAATAAACATTATAGAAGTTTTCAGGGACTTTTCAAAAGATTTTTCAAAAATACTTATTAGTTTTCTCATGATTCGACAAAAATGAATGCATTTAAAAATCATTGGCCCGAAATTTTGCGCCTACGCTCTTATTCACTTGTATACGTTTGTTTCATAATCTTTCTACATAATTCATTCAGTTTAGAATTCCTTGAAGTCTCTTCGTATTGCCCTGGATACCAACTTGTTACCTATTAACTCATAGTTAAATTCAATAATTTAATACGTACTTTCTGGAAAGAAAAATCAACCCAAGTATAAAAATAATTTACCCTACGCATATGACATTTACTGAAATTTTCGACAGATGCGTGACGATTTGTTGTTTAGGGTTGGTGTTGTGCGTCAGGTGCGATGACCATCACACACTAGATTTTGCTTGCACCACCTGTTACTCTTCTCTTAAAGCTCTTGTAGACTCGTTGAAAAGGGCCGAAAGGTTTAGTACGGTAAACTATACAAATTGGGGGTTGGTCCTTAAAAAGTGATTTATCAAGATTTAGAGGACAAAGAAGCCTTTCAAGACGTTTTAAACAATATAAGATAGAGTTTTTTTAAAGGGCTGGGCAACTTACTATATGATTTTTTTATAGTTGACAAAATATTAAGCGACATAAGTGGTTATATTACTCGTTCATATTTAAGATTCATCATTTCAAAGAAACCAATCTTTTAACACTTTTTACCTTTGTTGTATAAGTGTTAGTTATTTAAAGTTGCAGACAGGGATGTCTGTTTTCGAGCGATGAAAGTGATGTACGATACTTTCGATTAATAGCTCTTAACTGATCACTTTTAGACTTGTATCTAATTGAATAATTAAAACTAACCCTTAGTTAATTTTGTCCAAAAAAGCAAATTTGTAAAGCAGTATACGAAGAAAAATAGGCAAGAGAAAAAAATATTAATGGGATGTATTAAAACGCATAGCATATTGTCTGGTGTTTCTTTTTGTTTATTTTCATAGATGCAATAGTTCTTCTTCTTTAAGTTCCATCTTCTGTCGAAGGTTGGAAATCATCATGGTTATGCGGACTCTATTGACTGCCGCTCTAAAAAGTTCTGCACTACTGCATTCAAACCATTCCCGTAAGTTCTTAAGCCAGGATATTCTTCGTCTTCCCACATTTCGCTTTCCTCGGATTTTGCCCTGTATAATAAGTTGTAATAATGCGTATTTTTGCCCTCTCATCACATGTCCCAAGTACTCCCTACTATGCAATAGTTGCCGCTATCCAATTTATCCCTCTTATTGAGGTGATTGTAACAACAAAGAAACAAGAAGGAAAAATTTATCGAAATTAGTTAGGTAATAATTAAAACCAACATAAAACAACAGTAAAGGAGACTCTTGGAGCAACACAAATAAACATGAGCCAAAAACATACCTTGGTAGAAGAGAAAAAATTAAATGTATAGAAAAAATGCTTACATACATATTGTAGCTTGATATAGTTAGAAACTCCGCCTGCATTACCCACTAGGTGGATCGAGTAGCTTGGTGGGTGATGTTGCCGGTCATAAGCCTGGATAAAGGAGGAGGGTTGTAGGGTTAGATTAGCAGCCTGCCATATATAAAAATAAAAAAAATTCAAAGAACTGGTGACGAGCCTCGGACTAGGTCAGAAAATATGGTAACGACGAAGGCAAGAAAGAGGACGACGAACTGGAAAACGAAAAATATAATGAGAGTGGCGACGTGGAACATAAAAAGCCTAAATAACCGAGATCAGGAAATAAAAAAAAATTAATAACAAATAGATATCTACGCCCTACAGGAAACAAAGAGGAAAGGTAAAGGACAGACGCGGCTTGGAGAATATTTACTAATATACAGTGGGGTTCCGAAACAAGAAAGAGCAAAGGAAGGTGTAGCAATAATGATCAACAAAATATAAAGATCAAATTAAAGAGTGCCAGTACATATCTCAGAGAATACTTTTATTAAAAATTAGGGCGAACAGCAAAATTATTAACATAATAGGGATATATGCACCAGAAGACTGCAAACCTGACAGCGATACAGAAGAATTCTATGATGAGCTACAAACATTAGTGAAAAGAGAAGTGAAGCAAAATGAATTACTTATATAATTGGGAGATTTTAATGCCAGAATAGGAGACGAAGTAATACCAGAAATAAAACAAAAGTTTAACGAGAGAGTTATCAATGAAAACGGAAAGAGAATGGTGGAATTCTGCACATCAAATGAATTGAGCATAACCAACACATTTTTTGATCATAAAATTCAACACAAATACACGTTTGAAAATACAAGAGGACATAGATCAATCATAGATTATGTAGTCACAAACAGAAATGTTCACCTTAAACAGATAGTGGATGTGAGAAGTTTGACGTCACTCAATGTGGGAAGCTATCATTGCTAAAATTAGATTCAGTGAAATATGGAAAGAGAAGCTTAAACAAACCAATTTAAGGGAAATTATAAAAATAGACAATTTAAGAGATGACTCCATTAAATCATTATATCAAAAAAGGCTAGAACAAAAAATAAAAATGGAGAATATCGAAAATGAAAGCAATGTAGAGACTAGCTGGAGAAAACTTAAGAAAAATATTCTGGATGCAGCCTGAGAAGCCCTTGCAACGAAAATAATAAACAAAAAGTGGTCAACGAAAACACCATGGTTTACACTAAAGGTTAAACAAAAATGTCACCAAAAAAAGAAAGCTTTGCTAAAATATAAGTCAGAAAAAACGAATGAATCATATGAAGAATATAAAAGAATAAGAACTGAAACTCATCAATTGGTAAGAAAAACAAAAACAGATTACTGGGAAAGATTCACAAAAGGACTAGAGATGGATTTATATAAGACATAAGACAACAAAGAAGCGAAATGAAAGAACTATTTGAAATAGAACACATACAAGAGGATACATGGGTGGCAATCCTGATAGAAATGTTTAAAAAATAAAACGAATAACCTTTACTAGAAACGCCAAATGTAATAACTGAGGAAAAGACCGAAATTTCCCAAAACGATGTCAAAGAAGGAATAAACAAATTAAAAAACAGAAAATCACCAGGAGAAGATCAAATACCAAATGAACTCTTAAAATATGGAGGAGATCACCTTGTCCAACAACTGCAACTTCCTATTAATAAAATAATTACCACAAACAGAATACCAGATGAATGGAGGAGAGCGATCATGGTGATGTTCTTCAAAAAAGGAGATAAGAAGGACCCCAATAATTATCGAGCAATAAATGTATTAAATACAATACTCAAATTTACAACCAGAATAATAGCGACAAAAATAAACAAAAGTGGAATGGAATCAACACATCGAAAGAATGACAGAAAATAGAATAGTACGAATAGCAAGAGATAAATCGCCAAATGGAAGAAGATCATTGGGACGATCGAGGAAAAGATGGTCAGACAACGTCAATTGAGGCTAAAAACCAAAGTAAAACAGGCATTAAGCCTATTTATAAAGTAGGCAGAAGAAGAAGAAGATATAGTTACATTACAGAGGATTGTAAGGAAAAAGGCTTCGATAAAGATGCTGATGTGATCGGGACGTCATTTGGAAGAGTATTAACTACTGTATTTATAACAGTAGTTGGCACTGATGTTGTTAAGTTTTGATTTGGATTTGTACATAATGGACAATTTGCTACAAAATGGTCAGATTGTTTACAATAGTAACACATGTGTTTTTCTAAAGATAAGAAAATACGATAAGATGTTTGATCGTGGTTGATGACAATTGAGGGAGAAATTAATGCAGCTTCCAAACGAGAGATAAATTTATGTCTTCTAAAGCTCAGTATATGTCTATATTCTGAGTTTTGTTGTACGTATTCGTAAAAAATTAATTGGAGTTAATAAATTGAGGCCCAACTTTTTAAGTTCAAATTCTATGAAAGTGTAAGGAATACTAGGACAAACATTAGAGATCATTAATCTTTCATTTGGTGTAATTAAGTGTCGAGCATAACTAACACAGTGTATACCAGTACAAAGCGGAGTCAGACAGGGTGAAATAATACAAGCAGTACGTAAAGGTCATGGCTACAGAATGGGGAACAAAGAAATCCAAATAATATGTTATGCAGACGACACCGCATTAATCGCCGAGACAAAAGACGAGCTCCAAAGATTAACACATATCTTCAATATAACAGATAAGAAATACAATGTTATAATATCAGCAGAAAAAAACAAATGTATGACATCTAAATACCCACTACGGTGTAAAATTGAAATTGATGGGAAAATAATAAAGCAGGAAGCAAGGTTTAGATATTTGGGAATAGATATAACTAGTTACGGAGATGTTATAGAATAGAATAGAATAGAAATATGCTTTATTGTCACTGAAAATTATTGAACAATTTTATGGACAAAGCTAAAAAATAAATCAGTCAAATAGTACAAAAAGTATAAAACAAAAACAAATATAGTAAAAAACAGAATAACACAATTTTAAATTAGTAAAATTATTGTATAACCTACATAATTTTTACAGACAACAACAAATGAGACAAATTGTAGCCACTGCTTGAGACACCCAAATGTAATTATAAACAATACTAATTTTGTTTCTTTGTTATACATTAAGAAACTCGTCAACTGAATAATATGGTCTTTCTGAGAGATAGATTTTTGTCACCTTACGAAACTTAATGAAGAATGTTGTGGATTTAATTTCTCTTGGAAGGTGATTATAAAGTTTCTTTGCACGATATAGAATAGAATTCTTTACTAGCTGAGTGGACGAGATCGGCAAATAAACGTTACAATCCGAATTTCTAATGGAGTAGCCATGGTCAGGTCTATCGGGAAAAATGTTTAGATGCTTTCGAATCAAACAAACCGTTTCCAAAATAAATAAAGAGGGAAGCGTCAAAATTCCGTGATTTTTGAAGTAGGTCTTGCAATGAGTTGTTTGTTTGAGACCAAATAGATAACGGATTGCTCTTTTTTGCAACTTAAAAATAGTATCAAATTGGGCCGCTGTACTAGAACCCCAAAATGGAAGCCCATATCGAAGATGGGACTCGAACAATGAGAAATATGCCATTTTGGCAGAAGATAAATTTAGTTCCTTCGAAACAGATCTTATTGCAAAGCAAGCTGAGGCTAGTTTCTTCCTTAAGGAGTCAGTATGCAAGGACCATTTGAGATCACTGTCAATGAGAATACCTAGAAATTTCACGGAATTTACGATATTGATTTGGCTCTCATTCAAAAGCAAGGGTTGCATGACTCCTTTATAAGATAATGCTACAGTCTTATCCACGTTAAAGCTAAGTAAGTTAGAGTCTGACCAAGCCTTGATTATAAGTAAATCAGCGGTTATAATTGAATGAAGCGTTGAAATATCAGAGCTGCTCCAAGTAATACTGGTACCATCAGCAAATAGAAAAATTTTCCCTTTAATTTTCAAGTAAGTGATGTCATTAATGAAATGTAAAAAAAGAGTGGGACCTAATACTGAACCTTGCGGTACTTTACACTCAATATCTTTACAACTAGAGTCGGTGTCATTTATTCTAACCAATTGTTTCCTACCTACCAAGTAAGTTTTGAACCAGTTCAAACACACACCGAATTCCATAGAAAGTTAATTTTTTTAATAGAATGTCGTGATTTACGCAGTCAAAGGCTTTGGAATAGTCACAGAAAACGGTGGCGGAGGAGAGGTTACTGTTTAGTAATAGATATACATCATGTAACACAGAAAATATGGCATCACTTGTGCATTTATTAGACAAAAAACCGAACTGATTTTGCGACACCATATTATATTTAAGGAGAAAGGGCATAAGTCGAACTTTTATAAGTCTTTCAATAATTTTTGATAGTGCTGGTAACAAGGTAATAGTTGCAGGCATCAGATTTTTCTCCACCTTTATGAAGAGGAATGACGATGGCAGTCTTTAGGCAGTTAGGGAATGTACCTGTTTCAAGGGAATCATTTACTAGCGAGACCATGACCTCCAAAACATTATGCGGTAGATTTGAGAAAATTTTAATAGATAATCCATCTGTACTACAGGACGATGTGCTTTTTATACTACGAATTGTTGAAATGAGTTCCGTCTTATCAACTGATCTTAAAAAGAAGGTATCAGCAATGTTTTTTGAATTAGAGAGATAGGAAACTGGATCTTGTTGTGGCAAAATAGTTGAGGTTATATTTTTACTCACATTAACAAAGTAATCATTTAGATTTTCGGGGTTAGGAAAAGAAAAGGTTTGATTCGCTGTACTGGTTTTATTTCGAAAATCGTTTATTGTTGACCAAGTTTCTTTTGAAATATTTTTGGAGCTTGTTAAGCGATTATGAAAGTAGGATTTTTTGGCTATTTTGAGTAGTTTTATATAGCATTTTCTGTACTTGTTGATATAATCAGAGATGGGGATACTGTCATTAAATTTTTTAATATATAGCAGAGAACGCATATTTTTCGCAGATATGCGAATGCCTTTGGTAATTCAAGGTTTGTTATGTTTTGGCCTGATGTTTAATAGAGGAAATGCTTTATTAAAAATAGATACAAGTCTATTTAGAAAATCACTAACATTACAGTCAATGTCCTTAGAAGAAAAACTCCAGTCAGAAGTCAAGCATGAATTATAGAATTTACGAAAGTTTTGAGTGGCAAAATTCCTACCTAATCGTCGGGTTTTTGAGTGAAGTGTTTGTAAACTGCTAAACTTGGTATATACCGCTTCATGATCAGAAAGCCCCCCAATAATAACTGTAGAATGGACGTCAGCGGGTGGAAAATCGGAAACCACATAATCAATTGTCGAGGATGATGTTTTTGAGATTCTTGTTGGAGAATTAACGTGCATTGTAAGACCATATGATTCAAAAATAGTTACCAAAGACAGTTGGGTCGCACAAACAGCAGCGTAGTCAATATTAAAATCACCACATAAATTTTTTCTGCTTTTAATGGGCAGAATATCTAACAAATTTAGCAGGCTCTGAAAAAATAGTTCAGTATCAGAGCTAAGTGATCTATAAATGCAAATAATGTATAGATTAAATTTCTTATTATAAATCAAAGAAAATTCGAAGTAGTTTTCACCCAGCAAATAGTCATATTTCGAAACTGAAGAAAAATCATTCTTATTTGAAAGAATCAGAGTGCCACCATGAGCTGAACTTGTACGATCATACCTAGCAATTGTGGTATATTCTTGAATGAAAATTGGCTCATTAACTTCAAGCCAGTGTTCCGTCACTGCAACTAACTGGGGAAACCCTAATTCTTCCAGAAACAAAAATAATTCGTCTGATCTAAATCGAATTTTGATGACATTCCCTTGATCTTTGCAGATGGATAATTCTTTCAGCAGCGATAAAGGACCTAAACGTAGCTAGATCTTCGTCTACCTCAGCTGGACCAATTCCATAGGCATCATGAAATTTCAAATAAATTTTTCGCAGATCTTCTGTAGTCATGGAAAGTCCCTCAGAAGCCAAGAATAGTTTGATGCTTGTTTTCGTAAAACCACCATAACAAACCGAAGCAGGTTGGTCGTACAGAAAGGCAAGATGCAGTTTGATGGCATTTAATATCTCTGGTTCTCTTAATCTTGCTAGAAGATATCGATTGTTGGAAGGGTCCGTGTTCATGGTAAATCTAACCTTCGGTGGGGTCATAGGGTCCAGATTTACAGTAGGCGTTGCACTATTTTCTTTAAAAAAATTAATGTGAGAATAAGGATTTGCAAATTTCAATTGCATGTTTATCTAAGACTATATGTTGCATGTTGAAGAAGAAGTACGACAACAAAGCTTAAAATCAAGTAAAGCGGCGGGTTCTCTTAATGACACAATCTGGAAGAACAAACACCTAAGACAAGACACAAAAACAAGAATCGATAAAGCAGCAATTATATCTATATTAACATACACGGCGGAGACAAGACCTGACACATCTAAAACGAGACGACTGCTAGAAACAACAGAGATGAAAATACTTCGACGAATATCAGGAAGAAGTCTGTTCGATAGAGAGAGACGCGAAAACATAAGAACAGCATGCAATATAGAAGACTTAAATGGGTGGGTGACAAAACGAAAACAGGAGTAAAACGAACATATCAGTAGAATGGCAGAGGATAGAATAGTACGAATAGCACCAGATAAGTCAGCAAATGAACAAAGAAGTATTGGCAGACCAAGAAAAAGATGGTGCGACAATTTAAACAATTTAGGAGGCTAATATTGAAGAAGAAATAGGTTTTAAAGCCTACATACTAGAAGCAAGAAGAAGAAGAAGAACATAAATTATTTGTTGATTGATAGTTATTCTTCCGTTGTCAGCATTCATGACAGTTTCTACTAATTCTTCACTAGCTAGTTAAATACAAATACGGTGATTTGAAATTCGTAATGAAGAAATAATATATCTTCGTTCTATAATTTTCCCAGTGCAAGTAGATATTTCTCAAGTTTAGCGTTTTCCAGAGCATTGTATAAAATAGCTTGTTTCTTGGATAGAAATTTTGGAGTTGAATTGGTTAACGCTGCAGAATATGAAGAAGTTTTATATAATGTCAATAACGTTTGGGGCCTCGATGCCCCTGGAGTATTAACATTATCCATTTTCGTTGTTTAATGACATCAAATAATTAAATAATATAAACTTTTGAAGTAAGTATCTAATTAGATTGAAATTACATACAGATTTCCTCTAATAAGTTGATTTTATTGTTATTCACTAGTTACACGTTCAGAACTGAAGAAATAATTGTTTAAATATTTAAATTTTTAAGAGAAACTTTGAAATGCGTCTATAGTCCTTTTCCATCATATTGATAGCACATTATGTATGCAAATCCTCAACAGGTCAAAGAACCATAGGTGTCACCCTATACTTGTTTTGAAATAAATAAAAAAAATTAATATTTTAAGATGCCGTCAACAATTCATGATCTTTTAAAAAATCTTCAGTAAAATAAGTGTCCACTAATCTCACTATACTTTTTTTGTGCGTAAAAAATGTCGGAAAATATGCCACACGATTATTGTTAATTATACACAGGTGATTAACGAAAGAATTCAATGTTTCATGAAATAAATTACTTTAAACAGTAATTTGAAGGTGATTATTGTTTTCTATACAAGTTACTGCTTGACAGAAAAATAATTCCTTCTTTGAACGATGACCTGGAATTACTGATAAGGCTTTACTAACGATAGTTTAAGTAGTTTTTATGCCACATTACACCTGATGCCAATAATATAAATTAGAAATTGTTTACATATTCCATTTAGTTTGTAGATGTACATTGTTCATGTCTTACCTACCTACGTTTTTGGTGTCGATATTTTGTTATTTGCATTTAAAAATGACATCGACAACAGGTTTTATTCAGGTTAAGTGTAGTTTTAAAGGTGCCTTCAGTCTAAGAGAGAAAAATATAATATTAAATGTACACGATGCACTTGTACATCAACGCCCTTTAAGTAATGTTCGTGAAATCGTTAACATGTGTTCAAATATGACAGGGGTTAGAGAAGCAACAATTTATAGATTCCTAAAAGAAAGAAAAGGAGGAACTGTTTCATCTCCCAAGAAGAGTGGAGGGAGTAAATCCTTGGAAATTGAAGAAATACATGAAAACATGGTAAGACGCAGCGTCCACTTATTTTTTTTTAACAAAGAATTTCCAACATTGGACAAAATCCAAACATTAATTAGAGAAAACGAAGAGTTACCAATTATAAGCAACAAGAAATTATGGGGACTATTGAGAGAGATGGGATATCGTTGGCATAAGAATAGAAGAAAATCCGTTTTAATTGAAAAAGATTACATTGTATGTTGGAGACGAGATTATGTAAGAACTATTAAAAAGTACCGAGAAGAAGGGAAAACAATTTTTTATTTGGACGAGACTTGGCTAAATGAAGGTCATACTGTACCATATCTATGGGTTGATACAAATGTGAAAAGTTCCCGTCAGGAATTCATCGAAGGTGTATCTACTGAAATAAACAATAGTCCCGTTGGAAAAGGACGCAGACTCATAATAACCCATATTGGAACGAATACGGTTTTGTCAATGGTGGATTATTAAGGTTTGCCTCAAAATCAACCAAAGATTTCCACGAAGAAATGACTGCTGACGTTTTTGAAGAATAGTTTGAGCAAATGTTGGATTTAATTCCAAAACATTCTGTCATAGTCATGGATAATGCTAGTTACCATTTAAGACTAACAGAAAAAGCGTCAACAATGGCATGGAAAAAAGGAGAGATAATCGGATGGTTAGATAAACACGCAATTGAGTACAAGGAGAATTCAACAAAAAAGGAATTATCACCTATTGTAAGGCAACATAAAGCAGCTTATAAAAAATATATAATTGATGAAATGGCATTAAACCGTGATGTAATTATTTTACGTTTACCCCCATACTACTGTGATCTGAATCCGATAGAAAATATAAGGTCTCAAGTAAAGGGTGAAGTCAGACGCAACAACAAAACTTTTGAATTAGAAGACTTACAACAATTATTAAAACATTCCTTATCAAAAGTAACTCCAGAAAATTGAAAAAGTGCTGTTTAGTCATGCTAACAAGGAAGAAAATAAAATGTGGAATTTGGATAATCTGACTGATGCAACGCTGGAACCGGTAATAATTAACATTGGCGTTGAAGATTCCTTAGATTCTGAAGAAGCAGTGAATCTGAAATGGAATTTGATTAAAATAATATTCATTTTTTTACAAATCGGCCCCTGTTACGGCCACAAATTATTTTATATATAACCAATAAAATAAACATCTTACATTTCTTGCAAATTCATTAGTACCTGTTAATCTCCATCACTCCGACACTGGCAACTTTATTTAGGGATAAGTAACCCTCAAAACTATTGTATTCTATTCTGCTTCAACCTTTATACACTTTGACAGTATTTTAATATTTTTCTAAAATGGAATTATTACATCTTTTAAATTGTGAATAAATTACAATTAACAGAATTAATAAAGATGCGTAAGAAAACACTTTTAGTATAGGTACATATATTATGAATTCAGTATATATCGAATTTTTTTTAAAAGCAACATTACAAAAGCATCCCAATCCAATAAAAATATTCCATCTAAAATAAATATCCTTTTCTAAAATGCGATCAACTAAAATAAATTTCAGCTCCTCTTCACTAAAAACTCTTCCTAAATTCCGGGTCCATCGTCCACCGGAATGCAATGTTATTGATTAAAAAATAAGTAGAAAATCAAATAACAATAAATTGCAAAGTCCATTCTCTTCTTCTTCTTTCTGATAGGCATTCTTTCGATTTACCTGACAGCTATGAGGAAAATTTCATTTCTAGACGGAGATGACGTTGTAAAAACGACCAACAAAGCATTCGTTTGGGGATCAAAGAAGGGCCTTTTAACAGAGAAAATAAGGTTGGATGTTGAAAACTTTGTAAATACAATTTGGTCGATTTTGTTTTATACTACAATATATCGTTTTCGTTTTCCTTTATATGCAGATGGGGTTTTAGTATTTTCCGAGTTTTTATATTCTCTAAATATGATACAATTAGGGGTTTATTTTAAAAGGAAGATATAAATGCTAAATTTAATAATTTTTTTTAGGAATATTAGATAACGGTCCGTAATAACTGAATTGGAAATATTGTATAAACATTACATTTTAATTTTTTTTTTAATTTACTGCTATCTGGTCACAAATGACTAATTATCAGTTATTTTCTGACCCAACTTAATAAATACTTAATTCTAAGGGCTTACCCTATGGCTTACTTTTATTTTATCTATTAACTAATGCAATACAACTAGCATGCAATAACATCACAGCACTATACTCTGGTTTTTACACTAAACTGTTACACATTTACACTTATTTAAACAGTTTTCTCCTTATAAGTCTTTTCTTTAGTTCGGTATTGTCAAGAAGCTGGATTGCCTTGACTATGCAGCCTCTGCTCGTGACTTGCTGCTGTTCTCTTGATTACTTCAGTCACAATTTCCATACCCAGGTCCTGGTGGTGGTTGCTGTTACGGATATGACAAGGAGCATCAAAAATGTTACTCAGTACATTGTTTTGAAATCTCTGGATAATATGTAGATTACTAGCTTTGGTACAGCTCCAGAGTTGGCACCCATATACCCGTACTGGTCTCACTACTTGCTTGTTAACGGATATTTTATTGTGAATGGATAATGTTGAGTTTTGTCCAATCAGCCAATAAAATTTCTTATATCTAATATCAAGCTCCCCCATGGACCTTTCATAGCAGCCTTGCGTCTAGGGTGATGCCCAAGTATTTTTCTGATGTTGTATAAGGAACTTCGGTATCATTTATTCGAAATAGAAAATTTTCTATTTTTTTATTAATTAAGTTAATGTGTGCAGATTTAGTCTCATTTAATTTTATTCGCCATTTTCTGGTCCAGGTATGTATTGTATTTACTAATAGTTGCAACTTATCAGTTGCTTCTTCAGTAGTGTTTATCTCTAGTATGACTGCATCATCCACGAAGGTGGCAAAAGTGTTTTGTTCTCAATAGGTATAGGACCGAATCCAATACACTCCCTTGTGGCACGCCAACTTTGATCTCTCTTAAATCAGTGTTCACTTTTTGTTTTACTCTGAAATATCTATTCGCAATGTATGATTATAATTACTCTGAATACTGTTTAGGCATGAGCGTTCTTAGTTTATAGTTTTAAACCCTCATGCCAGACTTTATCAAACGCCTGTGCTACGTTCAAGAAGATTGTAGAGCAGACTTTCTTTTCTTCTAATGTTTTTTCTATTATATTCGTTATTCTGTTTACTTGATCTATAGTGGAATGTTAATTTCTGAAACCAAATTGATGATTTGGTAAAATATTTTTTATTTTTATTATTTAAATCTTTAATTCTTCTCAGGTTTACATCTTTTCAATAGAAGTTTTTGAAATAGTTGTGACATCACTGGAAGGAGTGATATTGTATGATAGGATGATACTTCAGTAGGAGCTTTACCTGATTTGGCGATCATAATGACGTCAGTTACTTTCCAGTGTCTGGGAACATATCTCAATATAAAAGCAGTATTTATTAGGCGTGTTAGCTTAACTATGGCTTTTCTTGGTAGATTTTGTAATAGTTCTTCTGTTATGAGATCATATCCTAAAGCTTTCTTAAGATTTACATTCTCTTTTATCTCTGTTGATACCTACTTCTCTAAATGATATCAACGTTATTCTTTTTTCGGTTTGGAATGGTTCTTCTGATCTCAGTTCTTCACCATCATTGTCATTGGGTTTGAACATACTTTTTAAAGGACTTGAAAATCGTTCTGCTTTTTGTTCGGTACTTCTAGCCCAGTTGTCGTTTTCCAACTTGATAGGAGGATAATGAATAATTGGTCTCTCCATTATTTTTGTTGCCTTCCATAACGAATAATCTGTGTTCTGGTCAACTGTTAAATTACTTAAAAAGGAATCAATTGTTGAATTTTTTATATTCTGTATTCCCCCTTTTAGTTTTTTTGTAGCATTATTTAGACTAGTTTTGTCTCGTGGGGCTCTGTCTTGATGCCATAATTCTCTTAACTTTTTTTTCTTCTTTGAGGTCTTTGATTTCTTTTGGATAGTTGTTCCCATTAGTTCTAGATATTTTTGTAAATAAACAAAATCTATCAGGTTTGGAATTTTGTTCCTATTAGATATGACTTTACCCTTTAATTCTTTAGTAGCTGACAATAGTTATTTTCCTTAAGTTGTAATTAGCCTAGAATTCCAGTGGGTAATCTTTGCATTAAAGTTGCCACCGATGATGTATTACATTTTAATAAAAAAGTTTAGTTGGTGTAAAATCGTTATCATCATCCCATAGTTAGCCTATTTTTTCAAATTTCACACTCTTTCATAAACCGAACTCATAACTTCAAATTTGGTTTTCGTTACATTCGGTCGTAGCCTCCATTTGCGAAAATATTTATGCGTTACTCCCATAACGGCAAGGTGATCCGTTAGTATTATGTCTGTAATATCCATATTATTATATCTTTCTGCAATGGCCTAGTCGTCAAAGTAGCCAAATTGCTGCGAAGTTTTCCCAGTTAGGTCTGCGATCTTAAAATTAAACAATAAAGGTTTAAAAACAGATCCCTGTGGCAGTTCATTGTTGAGCTTTATTTGGACACTTTTAAATCCCATTGTGGCTTAAAAAGGTTAGTCGGTAAGCATGCTATTAATTAGTTTAGTTTCCTTTTGACACGGGATTGTATGGATTAGTTTGCAGATTAGTCCTTGTCTCAAGACAGTATCGTATGCAGCTGATAGGTCAACGAAAGCAATGGATGTTTTTTGCTTTCTTTGAAAACCTGCTTCAATATGTGTTAATAGGGATAGGATCTGATCTGTGCAGTTGCGGTTAGGTCTAAACCTTGCTTGCTGAATAGGTATCAGTTCAAGCAGGTTTCTACTAATTCTGTTGTAGATTAAGCATCCCAAGAGTTTATAGACACAGCTCAGTAGTTAGTGCAATCGGTCAGTAGTTTTGAAGTTGATCATTTTCTTTTCTTGGTTTTAATATGGCTATAATGTAGACCTTTTTTAGTAAATGTTTTTCCCAAATTTTAACATATCTGTATAGAAATTAGCCAGCCAATTCCTAGCATATTTGTCACAGTGGAGTAAAAATTCTGGACGGATTTTATCAGAGCCTTTTCGGACTTAATTTCTGATATTGCTGACTTTATTATTTTTAGTTTTTGTTTTTACTTTGGTGGTGTGGTCACGATCTTTAGGTGCTCTTAAGGTTGCTATAATGTGGGGGCCACTCTGTTGGGAACTATTGGTGCTTTGTCTCTAGTTGGGAGTCTGCTACTACCAAGTTTTATAAGTAAAGACCATGCTTTTCGTTTACTAAAGTCTAATTTTTTCACAGTTTCCATCCATTTTTGTCATCTGGCTTCATCCAAACTGTGGTATTTTAAAGCCAACATTTATTACAACTGGTCTATGTTGGCTATGTAGAAAATCTGGGAGTAGTGTACGTGAAGCTGCCAGTGGTTGATTTGTGGAAACAAAACATAGGTCTGGGTTGTATTCTGGCCTCAAGGCTGCAAATCTAAAAGTTCTCCGCTCTTAAGCGTCAAAGACTAAATAAGTGTCAGCCTCTTCGCTCTAGTTTAGCAGAGCCTCGCCGTTTTGATCACTGTGCCTATACTTCCAGATATATATATATATATATATATATATATATATATATATATATATATATATATATATATCTATATATAATATATATATATATATCATATATATATATATATATATATATTATATATATATATATATATATATATAATACACTTAAATTTTTTGAAACTTTTTGCTTAAAACGGGTTCACTTTTAACAAGAGTTCATTAATTACGACCTCTTTATATTTATTTACTCAGATCCTCATTACAGCAGAACATACTTTCTCAAAAGTCCTTAATTTCCATTCTGCGATATTCTTAACAACAATAATTTAGCATTTTCCCTCTTAATTGATAATAATGAATCAAAATGGAGGAGAAGAAGAGAAATTAGAATGAGAGTGACATCTCTCCGTCTCCTAATCGAATTAAGCGTTCTAAATTTGCGAATTCTTACAAGAGCTTAATCGAATAATCCTTTATAATAACATGTTCAAGTTTATATTTATCGTAAGCTCAGCTTCGGCAAACACGACTGCCTTAATACAGATTAGTGCAGATTAAGTTTATTACATGTGCAATTAATTTAATCTCAGTTTATTTTGGAGTTTCTGATTAATTTTGATAAGGGGAGATAACGGAGATTGTTGTTTGGATTTTAATTTTAAACTGTTTTAGCGAGAGAAATTATATTCTATTAGTTAAATCATACGATGTGACTTAAACTTAAGACCTTTTTCAAACAAAGTAGTAAACATAAAAAGCGAGCATGGCAATCTTTCTTTGTGTTAAATACAGCGTTTCCCAATCTTTTAGAACTTACCACCCTATTTGCAAGCACAATTTTCATGGCATCTCTTCTTAGCAATACTAAAATAGCTTTTTACTGAAAGAGAGTTTCAATTGGCCAATTGAATAAATATCGAAATAAATGACAAGTATATTCGTGTCATTAAAAATTTGTACTGGAATCAAACTGTTATCGTAAAAATTTTGAGATAACTACACCTATGAAATCTCCATACAACGAGGAGTCAGACAAGGTTGCATTTTGTCGCCAATATTGTTCAATGTTTATTCGGACCAGTGATTTAAAAAGGCACTTGAGAGACAACCATATGGAATAAAAATCAACGGGGAACTACTTAATGTGATTAACTATGCAGACAATACAGTAATTCTGTCAGACAATATTGAAGGTCTCCAAATTCTGCTTAATTGTATTTACGTGGCAGGAAAGAGAGGAAATAGTCATTAAAATAAACTAAACAAAACCAAATTTTTAATGTTTAGTCGTGACCCACATCCCGATGCAAAGCTTCAATTAAACGGAGTCCAAGTTGAGAAAGTTCACAAAATGACATCTTTGGGAAGTGTGATAACAAACCAACTAGATCCAGACATAGAAATAAAATGTAGAATAGCAATAATGACAAAATTTCAGTTTAGAACTAAGACCAAGAATGGTTAAGTGCTATGTTTGGTCCGTACTTTTGTATACTGCAGAAGTGTGGACGCTAAAAGTATCGATTATAAACAAAATTGAATCATTGGAAATGTGGGCTTGTGAAGATACCTTAAAAAGCAAGGAAAACTAATGAAAAAGTACTAAGGAGCGTAAACAAACATAGAGAACTGCTAAAGACTACTTAACATCGACAAATGTCTTATCTGGGACACATAGTAAGGGGAAGTCGATATAAAATACTACAACTGACCCTTAAACGCAAAATAGAGGGCCGTAAAGGTGTAAGAGGAAAACAAGTTTCTTGGTTAAAAACATTCGTGAATGAACTCGGATATCAAATGCAGGAAAATTATTTCATATTGCAGAAGATCGAGAGGCTTTCGCAATGGTGATCGCCAATGTCGACGAATTCTGATATGGCACGTGAAAAAGAAGCAGAATTGAATAAATAATTGGTTATCTGCTTAACACACAAAGGTATTTTTTAATTTACGTAATAAAATTAAACATTATTATATTATATTATATTATAAACATATACAAGTGACTTAAAAACAGTCAAAAAACAGTGAAGTCATAAAGTCTATATATTTTTGAAGTTATAATTTTATACGCGTGCTTGCCGTTAGAAATTTAGTACGGAAGTGAATCTGTGAAACCATTACATATGTAAGATATAGTAAGAGAGAAACAGAAGAAATATTTTTCTCTCACTTTCTCTCTCGAGAATAAAAATGTTCCTTTTGTATATATATTTAATATTATATATATATATATATATATATATATATAATATAATATATATATATATATATAATATAATATATATATATATATATATATATATATATATATAATATATATATATAAATATATCTATATATATTATTTCCATAAATGTCATATCATTAATACCATATTCGAGATTGTGTGTTACACAACTTAATACAATAGATTATAATCTAAAAAATTGTTTAAAATCCTTTATAAAAGGTATATAAAAATGCCCCAAACGGGCTATTACAAACACATTGCAAAACGTTTTCGGATTAATCAATCCATCATCACTGCAAACCTGAAAGTATATATAACCACTTTAATTAAAAAGAACGTTAAATTAAAATGTTGACAAAGGTTAGAGCAAAATGTGGTTAATACTTACGGTTGTACATGCTAGTAGCCACCAAAATATATGGGTGAAAACCCTTTAAATGTTTTAAATTTGTAGTTGTTTTACATTATTAGTATTTATAATTTGTGATGTTTAAGTTACCGTTGGATAGGTAACATGGCGGCGTATGACTCTACATGAGTAAATTGTCCTGAGACGAAGTGTCTACGAGGACCTGTTGATAACAACTGATCAAAATGACATTGTTGACATGTTAGGACGGATGTTGTGTCAGAGCAGTCAGTGTAACTTACGATAGTTGTCGAAAAATGACAGATGTCAGCCTTATTTAAAATTGAAAAAGTTAAAATTATAATAATGTAACAGTATCAACCATCAATATTGTAATCTGTATTGTAAATTAATCAAATAGCTATATTTGAAACATTGAAAATTGGTTTTTTAAAATTTAATGTGGGTCAACTGAAATTTATGAAATTTTGTAGCATTGATAGGATTGATACAAAATTTCATAAATTCAGTTGACCCACATTAATTTAAAAAGACCAATTTTCAATGTTTCAAATATAGCTATTTGATTAATTTACAATACAGATTACAATATTGATGATGATACTGTTACATTATTATAATTTTAACTTTTTCAATTTTAAATAAGGCTGACATCTGTCATTTTTAGACAACGACCGTAAGTTACACTGACTGCTCTGACACAACATCCTGACATGACTAACATGTCAACAATGTCATTTTGATCAGTTGTTATCAACAGGTCCTCGTAGACACTTCATCTCAGGACCAATTTACTAATGTAGAGTCATACGCCGCCATGTTACCTATCCAAATGTAACTTAAACAAATACTAATAATGTAAATCAACTACAAATTTAAAACATTTAAAGGTTTTCACCCATATATTTTGGTGGCTACTAGCATGTACAACCGTAAGTATTAACCACATTTGCTCTAACCTTTGTCAACATTTTAATTTGACGTTCTTTTTAATTAAAGTGGTTATATACTTTCAGGTTTGCACTGATGATGGATTGATTAATCCGAAAACGTTTTGCAATGTGTTGTGAATAGCCCGTTTGGGGCATTTTTATATACCTTTTATAAAGGATTTTAAACAATTTTTTGTGATATATGGTATACAGCCAGCTACAGGAACTTAGTTTCCTCGTGGAAAATTATAATATGTATAATTGTTTTCCTAAACAAAAATATTGATATCAAGGCAATGAATTCTAAACAATTTTATAAACTAGCAAAACACTTCCTGCTGGAACACTGTTTCTATAGAATACAGGAATTTGTTTATTTGAGCTCCTAGTGTGGTCGTTTTTTACGAAAACTATATTACGTCTTACTGAATTGTTTATTTTTTTTTTGTAATTTTATATATTTAATTTTTACTGTATATGTTTTATTATGTGTTCTTGTATTATTTCTTAGTTCTTAGTATACAAAAGTGACTTATTTTTATTGTGACATGACATGTAGTGTTTACTATGTAAAAATTGTCAATAAACCTATCTATCTACCTATCTATCTATAATAATATTATTATTTATGTGATATGTTTTGTATTATTTATTAAATGTTCATAATTATTTTAGGCTTTTGTATTTCAAAATATTCACTGTATGACCGAGAAATGTCAATTTTAAAATCCGTTAGTGTCATGTCTAATTGGCTAATCTTTGAAATATTTAAAAACCCCACGTTAATCTTATTAAATATATGTAATATACGCAAAAATGCAAAATTTTAAAATAAAATGAAAATTTACAACATAATCCGAGTTGTTTTTTATTTTTATATTCGTAAAATAAGATATGTATATTGGCAGTTTTAAATACTTATGAATATTGCATTTTAATTTGTATTGTATTATTATATTGAATTATGCTGCAGTGTATTGTATTGTAATTCTTATATTAATAACAAAATAAACATTGAGTTTTACTGCCGAGTATATGTAAAAAAATTTTTTTGCATTCAACTCCTTCTATACATATATGAAAATAAAAATATATATTTTTATTAAAATATTGATACAATCCTTCATTTACTATGCTCCTATTACAGGTCAACTATTTATATACAGCAAACGATGCACCATATACCTATATACCTAATTATTTTTTTCTTTCTCCTTTCTCTTACCTATACCATTAAATATGTAATGGTTGTGCAGATTGACTCCCATATAAATTTGTAACGGCGAACGTGTGTATAGAAGTATAACTTCTACCGGCAGTCCCACTAGACTACCACACCCGTTTTTTTTAGTTTATTTTATCTCAACTACAAGGTTATTGACACTAGGTCAATTTTGTTATTATACATTTTACATTACATTAAGTAATAAAAAGTAATAAAAATAATACACTATATTTTGTGATACAAGTTCGTGTCTTGAAGGAAATCTAGTAAATTCTGAAGTTCTAATTGGCTGAGGATAACACTTGTAAGACCATGTATAGAGTATATTTTTTTCTTCTTGCTCGTATTTGACACACTGTGTAAGAATATGTTGAATGGTTAATGATTCATTATACTTTTCACAAACAGGTGATTCCTCCGAAGCCATCAGGTGTCCATGTGTCAGCCGTGTGTGACCAATTCTTAGCCTGCGAACGATTAATTTGTCTCTTGTATTTAGGTTAGATAGCTGAAAGGTTTCGACGGTAGGTTGTATTTTGTGTAATTTTGAGGTTAAATTCTTCCATTGGTTTTGCCAAGAGTTTTTAATTTGGGACCTAAATAGTAGTTTTAGGTCTGATGCTAGTTGAACAGATTTGATGTCTGATTTGGTTGTAATTGGTTCTTTTGTAGCAGTATCAGCAATTTCATTACCTAAAATGCCAACGTGAGAAGAAATCCAGATTAGTGTTATGTTTGTTCCAGAAGAAGATAATAATTCAATATAAAAGATTTTCCAAAAAAGTTTGTTGCTTCATGTATTGCATGAACTAATGGATGTTCGGAATAAATACTTTTAATTGAGTCGATGTCGAATCTGAACATATTACAGTGTTCTTGGCTTTAGTTTGGTTACTTAACCCTTTTAATGCTTGTAGGATGGCGTACAGCTTTCCTATATGGAAAGAGGTGGAAGGCAGAACTTCCAAATGATACTATTTGAAGTTGTTATAGAATATCCAACACCTGTCTTAGTTTTATTTGCATCTGTGTAGAGAATCTCGTCTATCTACGAGTTTAATCTATTTAGTTTAATACTAATAATAAGCGAGCTACTGGCATGCCAATAACTAGCAAATGTGTTTTGTGCTTGCCAGTTAATGGCCTATGCCAGCGACTGGCATGCCAGCTACTTTCATAATTTACTTGCATGTGTGTACCCAGCTTAAATCTACCTCGCTGTGTCTGATACCCACAGAAACGATAATTTAAAGCTCGGTGTCACCCAGGTGAAAAATGTGTATATAATAACCCAAGTGGGGTATTATTAATCCCATTTAAAATTGATTGAACAAACTCAACAAACATTAAAAGACGAATTTATTTTTTAAATATCTTATTTGACTTTCAGTTTGAAGTTTTCATTAATAATAGCAGTTTTTACCAATGGATTAAATTTTACAGCGTATTAGGTAAAATTTACAAAATAATAAAATTCCTACAAACAAAAAACACTAGATACATTAAAAATTCACAAACAAAAGATAATAATTCAATATAAAAGATTTTCCAAAAAAGTTTTTTCAAAAGTTTTTTAAAAATGTAAATATATCGATTCCTGTACCATTTGTTGACCAAAGGTCTTTTAGATTACGATGACCATTTCTATATACAACCGCTAGGTGGAGGAGGCCAAATAATGCCTGTATTTCAACAATATTGGTCCTGCTACAATATGTTTTATCTTTGTAGGCTAACGCTTTTTTATCTATCAATACATTGGTGCAGACCGTGATACCTTCAAGCATTTCTTCATGACCACTGCGTTTTTACCTTGTTTAAGCTCTATGCTTCTTCAAGAATGGATTTGATTGTTTGGGTGCTTGTGCTTGTTTGGTTTCTATGCTAGTTTTCGTTCATACAACCTCGGATTCCCAAGACTAGGGACACCGCCCCTGAAGAAGTGTATCGGAAGAGGGATAAGGAAAGGAAAGGATACTGAAAACAATAAGAAGGGAAGAAGAGGAAAAACCCGGATCTTCCGGAAGAACCAGCCTAGTGAACCAAGCCTGTCACGAAGTACAAGTTCCGTGGAAAAAACGATTCTTTTCAGATTGTTGGCTTTTTTGTTTGTTGGAAAACGCGTTGAGGGTAGCTGTGGTTGTATCCTCACCTAGGGTCAGGTATCATTGTGCAATGATACCTGACACACAATACCTTAGCATATACATAATACCGTAGCAATTTTAGCATATAGTTTGGATCCTGGTAAGTTTGAAATTATGTTCTCTGCCCTCGTTCTAACTGCTTTATTACTATGGTGCTTTCTCCATTTTGTTTTGGAATCCCTACCTAAATAATGAGAATATTTTTTATCTTCTTTTCGCTCATTTTTAGATTTGAATACTTCTAATTCCTCAATTTCGTTTTCATCGTCGGAGTCCATAATTTCGTACTCATCATCTTTAAGTTCCTGCCAAAGTGCCAATAGTTTGGCTTGTTCTTTTTCGTATTTCATTCTAGAGAAAAAAGTTTATATCTACAATAAATAACGCCACGAATTAAAACTGTTTTAGTTATAAAAACAAAAAGAGAAATCGTACGATTTCTCCCTGACGAAATCGAATTCAAATATCAGCCACCGTGCTTCCTAAAACTTGCGAAGCAAACAGCTTGATGAATAAATCGGCAAGGGAATCTAAACTTGCATTCCAAATGCCGTTTATCATGGCCAATATTTCTTTTTTTTAGATTCTTTTTCAAGACTCAAATACTTTTTTTTGTTTTAGTTATCTTGCGAATTAAAATTGTATCTTCGTCACCCAGCTGGGGTCCAATCGGATTGCAGAACACTGTACTCACTTTGACGATCAACTTACAACTGAAATTGGTTCAGAATACCCAACGGCAACATGTTTTAGGAAGCTATAGGCAACCAATAAAACATCCGTGTATTAACCATAGAATTATGCCAGTTCCAAGTGTGTTGAAGGTACCATTAGACCCATCTGGGTGACACCGGGTTTATAGACAGAACAAAAGCAAGATGGTTTGACAAGTGATACAGAGAACACTAATATCAAATTAAAAATAAAAATGGGGAATCGAAGTATAAAGGCAACTCATTTAATCTTAATTTATTTTTAAGTTTCTGATTAACTTTTATAAGAGTATAGACAAAAATAACGGAGAGTGTTGTTTGGATTTTAATTTTGAGCTGTTTTAGTCGGAGAAATTAGACAAAACGAAGCGGGAGCAATTACGATTTAAATGCGAATTTGGGGTAGTTCGAGGTAATAACCGTACGGAAATTACGTTTGACAGGGCGATCGTCTGTGTTTATCGCGATTTAGACCCTCGAAACTATTTGAAAACAAATCGGTTACTGTAAACACAACTTATTTACATTAAAGTAGACCGTATTTAAATCGTTTAGGCTAAATTAAAGTGTAGTGTGTGTACTAAACGTCACATAGTTTAAATCATCTATTTTCTTAATAAATAGGCAGGAATATTTAACAGAATGGGGCAAATTTTTCTTCTTCTTTTATAATCTGCTTTATTATTTTAAAATATGAAATTTGACGGCTCTTTAAAAGAGATTTTTAAATATCAATTCCAATGTATTTTGTCATTAAATAGTGTTTACTATGTTATAAATATATATATATATATAAATATATATATATATATATATATATATATATATATATATATATATATATATATATATATATATATATATATATGTATACATTGGGTGATCAAATTATTATAATCAGTTACAAGAGTTTAAGTTTTCAAATTTGTTTAACAATTTTATAATAAAATCATATTATGCTATACGATTAAGGTATGCCAATATATTTTGTTACTAATAAACTTACTTGTTTGACGTTTACAGCTCTAGAACTGTCATTTGTGTCAAATTACGTGACAACATACACATTGTGGTAAATTTGCGCTTGGAGTTTACAACTGAATTTGTATGTTTTTGAAAGATTAGTATCGTTTTATCATTTATGTATGTTTTACTAATGTAGTAGTAGTGATTGCGAGTGAAAAAAACCATCAGTTTTAATTTTAAAGACATTCAAGAACAAAAAGACACCTACAAACCCCTGACTCACCAGCGTGTCCAAAAATGTGGTCAAAAGTGTGTCACTACATCCAGAGACGAAAGAAAATTGAGGGATATCTTCGTAAACAATAGAAAAAAGCCAAGAAGAATCCTCACGGAACTTATTTGTGATGCTAGGATGCCAGTTTTCTGACATGACAGTCCGCAGATGGCTTGCTGAGATAAAAAAATATCTTATAGTTTTTTTATTCACAGGTTTGTTTCTCCGATTAGTCTACAGTGGAGATACTCATGGATAAGTCGGCCTTCGTCCGTAGGCAAGTGAGCGTAGGCAAATATCAAATGATTGCATAAGTAGTAGAGCAAGTAAAGCATACTCTCAAGATCATGGTAAGGTTTGTAATCAGCAATAAGGGCAAAGGGAGGCTGTACATTGTGACTGGAATGATAAATCAACATATCGACATATATATATATATATATATATATATATATATATATATATATATATATATATATATATATATGAAAATCACTAGGTTCTCGGGAAGAACCGCGTTGAGAATTTAATGCTCAACGTTTCGGCTCCCACTTTGGAGCCATTATCAAGGAGGGATACAATTCGGTTCGAGTTCGGGGTCTCAATCTGCCAACTCCCCTGACTCGAGACGTACCAGTATCGTGTTCTGTATTATAAATGCAAGAACTGTCTCCCGGCACTGAGGTCTCAACCTACCTACTCCTCAGTGTCGGGTGACGTGAATGTATTTTTGGTTATAAAAAATAAATCTAGCATGCAGGTTCTCCTCTGTTACCAGAATACAAATGAGTCAATCTCGGCAGCAAAGGTTGCTGCAGGTAAAGAGTGAGTTCATTTGGTAAAGAACTTTGAATTTGTGTTTCCAGGGAACCTAAACTGAACCACTGTTTACCAACTCCAGGTCGTATGAGGACCAAAGAGGGTTTGATTTTGAGTCCACTTTGAATTCTTTAGTCTGGAAAGAGCAGAAAGGAGAAAATTTTCAGCAAATAATTATAACTCTAACTCTAATTTTCCTGACTGCTACGCCTAAATTGGATGTGGTGTACTCATCACTCATCACTCAAGGCTGGTTACAAGTTTTTGATTAATCTTTGGGCACTATGTTTTGGAGAGAGGTTTCTAATGATCTTTCGATGACAGACACAAGGGAGATTTCAAGGCTAGCAGTAATATATTATAAGTAACCTGAGATCTCATTTGTAGCCTAATCTAAAGGTAATAAAATATCATTTTCATTGATTAATTATATGTGTGCACCAGAAAACATTCTCATTTCTTTTTTAATTGAGGAATCTGCCATTATTTCAGCTATGTATGGGGACATTAGTGCGAACCTTTGGAGCATATAGTAGATGGAATTCCATCTAGTTGGTATGGGTTGTACCAAAAGGTTTATTTATAAATTTTCCCCTTAACACGTCTAGCAAAAGAGACTATGGTTTTAACTTCGGTAATTAAATTTTTTAAAACCGCCTTGTTTACATCCTTTAGGCTATGTGTAACAACTAAAAATACGTTTACAAACAATGCAGATTTTTGCCCTCTTCGAGCAACTTCCTCATTCCAACCAACATGTTCGCTCCACCATAGGCCGGCTCCACACATCCACATATTCGGTTAATTATTGAAGCGATATCAGTCTGTGGCGCCAATCCCTTTGATGTGTACGCAAAAACCAACAGTCAACGGAAAATCCCAAACGTTGGAGCTAGTCATAAAAACATTGGCGCTAATATTGGCCACAACACAGTTTTGTCGGTACCCACATTGGAAAACCGCTGCCAACGTTAGCCCCCATGTGTGGAGCCGGCGATACACGCAAGCGCCAATAACCCTAGCCACAGGGATGCCAAATTCTTCGAGGAGCTTCTTCATGGTTTTTCAAAAATAATTCCCAGTATGAGATCCAGAAGGCGTCGAACCCCAAACATCATTGTCTCAAAACTGTTATTTTCTTGACGATCTTTTCTCCAGTTTTTCACCGGTTATTAGTAAAGATTAAGAATAAAAACCGGTTATAACCGAGACAAAAAAAAACAACCAAATAAACCGATTACTGGGGAGTAAAAAAACCGGTTTTATATCATAACCGGTATGTTTATCCCACCCCTACCAAAGAGCAGATCCATTTCTTAATTCATTCTTCATCTATTTATTTGATGAGTCGGAAAAATACAATAAATGTTTTTATATAGGTACAAGTATAAGAAAAATAAGAAAATATAAATGTACTTTACTTTTCAACTTTTTCTTAAATCCAATTTGCGAAATGCTTTTGTATGTTTTCGATATGCAAATAAAGCGCTAGTAAATAAGTAAATAAAAATAAATTTATACAGAATTAATGAATTATATATACTACTTTATTTGTAGCTGAATTATTTATCGTCTAGATTATGTATCAAAAAGAAGAAAATGAGATTAAATTTGCATAGATGGAAATTGTATTCGAACGAGAGTACTTAGAACGTTAAAACTTTGGAGAATTCCTCTCACGAATGTTAATAATTCACTTTGCATACTGCTCTTCAGTATCTTTTGTATAATATGCAATAATCGTCGGTGAAAACAAGAATGTTATGAAATTAATTAAATACAAGTACCTCGGTTCAAGTAAGTGTAGCGTTTACGGGATAAAATTACTAATTAACTAATGAATAATTTTTTAATTGGGAAATGTACTGCAACAGCTACAGGGGATGATTTATAATTAGAATATAAATTAAATACGATACACTTTTAAGCATCTTTTCTTCGTTCTTTATTTATTTTTTTGAGATTTTATTGATTAATCAGAGATACAGAAATGGATTGCAAGGAGTAAAAACGTACCGTGTAACAGATATCGGGTCTGATCACAATCCCGTAGTAGGAATTTTTTTTATTTAAATTAATGTGTCTCGGCTGCAATGGCCATTGACACAAACAATATAATATATATATATATATATATATATATATATAATATATATATATATATATATATATATATATATAATATATATATGTAAAATATATATATATATATATATATATATATATATATACTTCTAGCGGTTAATGTAGGCTCCGTACTAAAACGGTATTATACTAACTCCATTAGAATATACACCGTGTATATTATTATCTGAGTAGCGCTTTATGTAGACTCCGACCAACATGTAGGAGTAAGTGGACTCCACAGCAGGGTAAACCATTTTTGGGATCCGTATTTACCATTTTGCGTACACTTCTTAACTCCTGCGATGTTGCCAATAATTGTATTAGTAGTAGATTTTCAAATTTTACAGCAGCTACATTTTGGAACTTGAAATATATTTAAATATCGATCAATTTAGTCATGGCGGAATTTCATGAATATTTGGCTAATGTAGTTAAACATAAATTATTAACCGACATTATATATCATTATATATTCATCATTTGTTGTGTTGGCAATGATATAGTTCCAGGAATAAAACAGCGATATAACGAAAATATCAGAAATTAAAACGGAAACCTTCTGACGGACCTCAGCAGCATAAACGAGATACATATTAATAATACATTTTTCCTTCAAAAAGAACAATACAAATACACTTTTGAAAACAGTAGAGGACAAAGATCTATGATGGGCTATATTCGGTCGAATAGAGAATTATTGACCTCATAAATCTTGAATGTAAGATCACTAATATCAGCAGAAATAGGAAGCGATCAGAAATTGGTATTGTGTAAAATCCGAATGAAAACACATATATGTGTTTGATTGATTGATTGAACAAAATACCAGAATATACTACAAATATAAAAGTCGAAAGCTTTTAGGATGACTCCACAAGATACCTATTCCAAAAAAGAATAACCAAAAAAAAAGCAGAAACACATGTATCACAGAAAGTGATGGAGTCGAAGAAAGCTGGGCAAAAATGAGGTCTAATATCTTAGCCTCGGCCAAAAAAGTTCTTGGTGAAAGAAATATAAATAAAAATAAATCTTTGCCAAGGCGAAGAACTCCATGGTTTTGTACAGAGAAGTGAAGGAAAAATGTAAAGAAAATAAAAAAGCTTACCTGAAATACACGTCAACCAAAATACAAGAGGCATACCATAATTACAAGATAATTAGAAACGAAACTCATGAACTTATCAGAAAAATAAAAAATGATCACTAGGAACGTTTTCCGAAAGAAATGAAACATATTTTTACGGTCTACAAAAGGAAATAGGGCGCTTCATAAGAGGTCAAAGAATGGAGGTAAAGAAACTAAAAGAACTAAAACACAAAGAAAGGATACGTGGATTGACTACCTAAAAAGGCTATATGCAGGAGAAGATCAAACGACGCTGAAACCGGAAACACCAGATATTACCACAAATAAAGAACCTAATATAAATGTACAGGAAGTTCGGAAAATACTTGAAAATCTGAAAAATAGAAAAGCAGAAGGTAAAGACGAGATACCAAACGAGTACTGAAATATTTTGGAGCAGCAATGACAGAACAATTACCAACATTACGTAATAAAATTATAAAACAAAATAAAATACCGGAAGAATGGAGAACGAGCGAACTAATTCTACTAGTCAAAAAAGAAGATAAAAACAAACCGAAAACTACAGTGGTATAAACTTGTTAAATACTTCACTAAAACTTACAACTAAAATTTTACAACTGCTAATAAATCAGAATATAAGTTTAGCAGATAAACAACCGGATTTTTTTTAGTGGAAGATCATGTACAGATGCAATATTCGCTATAGAGCAAATTGCTCAGAAATCACTAGAGTATAATAGATCAGCATTTCTGTGTCTGATTGACCTACAGACACCGTTTGACAGAGTAAGACTGAAATATGTAATCCATATTATGTATAATAGAGTAGCTCCCCTAAATATTATAAAAACTATCGAAAACATCTATCAAAAGAACAAAATGGAAGTCAGAATAGATGGACAACTTACAAAACTTATAAAAATTGGCAGCGGAACGAGACAAGGGGATGATATCATGAAAAGCATTAACAAACGAAGAGGATACAAAATGGAAAACAAAGAAATCAAAATACTCTGTTATGCATTAATAGCCCAAGATGAAGATAGTTTGCAAGAGAAAAGAATTTAATATGACAATCTCATCTCAAAAAACTAAAACAATAGTAGTCAGCAAAGAACCAACCAGATGTAAAATAGAAATTGATGGCATCAGCAGAAACAAGACCCGACACAGCCACAACGCAAAGAATAATGGAAACGGCAGAGATGAAAGTACTGAGAAGAATTACAGGAAATACGCTGAGAAATCGAAAGAGAAGTGAAAACATTAAAAGAAAATTTACCGTACAGTGTATAAATATATGGACACAAAATAGAAGTAAAAAATGGAATAACTACATAAGCAAAATGGAGGAGACTCGTGTCGTCAAAATAGCAAGAGATAAGTCACCAATCGGCAAAAGAAGTATCGGACGACCGCGCAAAAGATGAAGTGACAACCTTCCATAAAGGTATTAATCCGCCAATGAACAAGCAGAATTGCTTATTGTGAAAAAGAAAAAGAAGTAACATATCTCAAATAAATAAGCGGAACAACAGAAACAGAGTATTAACGTGAAATTCCCGAAATAACAATAAAAAAATTACTGCAAATCGTACGAACTGAAATAAGTGTTGCTTTCTGTACATATACATATATGTAATATAGGTGGCCATCATCAGAAACGAGACATGTATAATTTATGTTTAATCTAAAATTCGTCTCGCTGGTTTCTCCCTTTCGACTTGGGTATTACGAATAAAAATAAATAAGCAATAAGAACTATATTTAAACCAAGTGACAAAAAAAAATATTCATTTACTTTTAAATGATTAACGTCTATATAATTAAAATAATCTTGAAAACGAAAAATACAGAACGGCAAGATAATGATAGCTTATACAAGCGACAAAGTATATAAAACAATAAGACCGAACATAATACCATAACTGTAAAACATATGAACCCATAAAGAAATATATATGTTTAGTGATTATGAAACCGCTTGTCGTCTGCCATGAATTTTATTACAGAATCAAGTTACCATAAGACTTAAATATTTTGTCTGAATAATGACTCACTACGATAAAAAGAAATAGAATACTTGTATAATACACAACGGTATAAAGCTCAAACTATGAAAAAAGTTTATAATTTTTAAACGAAAGTAAAACAAAGTTCAATTAAAAGGTTCAAATCGCGACACAATATGAAATAATTCAATAGCAAGTAAAAGTACTTGATGTATAGACTATGCATACAACAAAATAAATATGGTGTATTGTACTTTACCATGTAGGATGGATGCAGCAAAACACTATAAATTAGAACTCGAACACAGGTCTGTGTGGTTTGGCAAGTGGAACAGCTCTCCTTAAAAAAATGGGGTTTTATAGAATTTATTTTGCCAAGTGGACGCTACTTGTGGGCGATAATTACCCTGCGATCTGCACTTTTGAAGAAAGCCACTCTTTTTTCTATGGACAAGACTCACTCACACTCACTCTTTGTTAAAATACAATGTATGAATAAAAGGTCTTTTTCCGCAAATCGCCAGGAAATTTTGACATTCCTGTCAAAATTTCTTGAAGAAAAAGTCGGGACTTCCTTACTGTAAGGAAATGTAATTTCCTTACTGTAAGGAAATGATATTTCCGTACAGTTGTTAGTGTTCTACATAAATAATAGAAAACACATTGCTTATAAGGAATTAATTTATATTTTGAAAACATCAAGTCATTGCTGAATACATTTTTAAGATCAATTTGCTATATTTACAGTAATTTGACAGTTAGTACAATTACTGAACATTGGAGGAACACTCTTAGAACTATGAGAAACATTTTGGACAACATGCAGGGTGGAAGTGTCATTTTGTTGAATATTTTGTACTGTGAAAATTTTATTTGCCACCTCAACCTTATTGTTAAGCGATTCTTCGATATATCCTTCAGCAACGTTTGATGACTTCCATCCGCCATGCCTCTTTAAACTAGTTATGTCGGCACCAGAGTCAACCAATATTGTTGCAGAAGACCGACGAAAGCAGTGACCAGTATATTCTGTCGGATTTACCAAGTTCAAATAAGTAGCAATTATTTTGGGCATTTTTCTAAATTGATGAATTCCTACCACTTGTCTACAACCCTTTCCGCTTTGATATTTAAAGAAAAATCGGTCACTGTTCATATTTTCTGGTCTTAACGAAACATACTTTCGATAAACATTCAAGTAGATCTAATTAATTAGAAATGATCTTGGTTTGTTGGTTTTCGAATCAGGTATGCTGATTAAAAGCTTAGATTCTAAGTCTTCTATATCGTGTACAGTCGTTCGGACTAACTCATCCATTCTACAGGCCCCAGAAATACCAAATATTACAGCCACCTAAAAAATAAATAAAGCTATAATCTAAATAGAAATTAAAACCTTGTAAATTACCATAATCATTAAATTTTCTTTATCTGGAGCTTCCTGGATAAATTTTTCAATTTCTTCCTTCGTTAAAATCTTGGATTTCTTTGCCCTATAACCTTGAGCTTGCCGTTTCAATAAATAACGAAGTTTTGAGTATGTAGATATATCTACATTGTGTTTAAGTGCAAGGGTTGACTTCAGCATTGAATAATTGGCCCATAATGTTGAAGATTTCATCTTTAAACAAAGGTCTAGGAAGTATGCCATTACAACATTTTCTGAGAAAGAACTCGTATTTTTACTCATGCGATAATCCATAAAACGTCTGTATGCATTTTCGTACTTTTCTCTTGATTTCTTTGGCAATAATTCTAATGAAGCAGTATTCACTGCCTCAACCAGCTCTGGAGGAGTCCCAGGAATGGAAATTTCATCATCACTTATCATTTTACTTTCGAGAACACCAGCAATTAAATTTATAAGCGTCAAGTTTGACAATTCAACCTCAATACGTTTCCATAGTAACCCAAGTAATTTTATTAGGAATTTCAAAGCACCATTTATTTGGGAATAAAATTATCGCGTTTTTTTTTAATCAATCAATATCTGTCGAATTTTAAACGATTTGCGGAAAAATAGTATGTTTACCTCGTAGGAAAAGCCACATTCCTGGACTCTGTGTTGCTAAGTCTCGGCTTGCGCCTCGACTTAGCAATCTTCACAGTCGTCCAGGAATGTTAAGCTTTTTCTACCCGGTAAACAATGTACTATTGTTTAAAACAATGTATTTACAACCGTCTAATTGTTCGATAGTGTCTGGGTTTTTGTAACCCATATCTTGGCCTACTACACGGTGAGAATCAAAACTAACAAAAAGTCTGTTAGTATTTTAACAATGTTTATAACAGTTGAAACAATAAAAGAAACTATCACACAGTTAAAAACTATGACCCCTATGGAAAAAATATAGTAGACTATGACTACATTTGTGCTTTAGCACTATAGTAAGAACAAGGTAAAAATCTAAATACCTACATAATTATATTAATACCTACATAATTAATAACAAGAAGTTATTAAAACTCCTGTTCGTTATCAGTCAAAGAAAGCGCATTTCAGAATATATTATGAAAAATGTTGTAAATATTACAATATCAGGTACATTTGTATAATGATAAGAATACAAAAATAAAAAAAATTGCTTACTTTTTCAAAACAACAATCAATCACTTCAGTTTATCACAAAAAATTAAAAAATTGTAAAGTAATTGAACCCAGTTTGTGAAACTTGTTCACCCCTTAAAATTACATTCGGGTGTAACAATTGATTGGAGCGAGGTGTATTAATTCCAGTGTAGACAGGAACTATTCCACCGCGCTCGAATGCTCCAGACTATCCCTTTCCCCTATAGCACTCTGATGCGCGATAGGAGCACAACTATCAGCTAAATGTTCTTCATGTGGGAGTCCTGGGTAATAGAACTCCAACATGGTTCTCCTGTAAATGGTAAAACTTATTCTTAGATTACAACGACAACCTTCTTAGTATTTAGGTACAGGATACCGTCCACAATTATGTGATTATGTATACTTGCCAATATTCTTTTAAAAGAGATTAATAAAATTCGCGGGGTAGACACCGCGACATCGCACGGTATGTTTCGTAGCGATAAATTTACCATTACATTATTCTAAGCATTCAAAAATGAAATTTTCTTTTCATACAAACATCGATAGTTTTTAGCTTTGGAATTATTTGAGTCACACCGAGCTGTAGCAGATTTACCCTAAAAAGTTTTATTTTACGCACAATTAGCACACTGGCTCTGGAAATGACGAATAAATATATATTGTTAAAAATTATGTAGATTTATAAATTTAAAACCTCTTTGTCTTCTTCGGATTCTTCATTTCCATTCGTTCCTATTATTGCACATGTTATCAACAACGCACTTCTCTCATTTTTTATTCACTACTCTTTTGCTGCTGCCTGGGGTAGGGTGAGGAACGAGTGGATTTAGTAGCTCGGAAATCATCTTACTGCAGCCGGTCTCAAGCCCGGATAAAATAGGAGGGTTAAGCGGAGGGTTAACTACCCATCCTCGGAAAAAGAAACTAGTTATGAAAACTGCAACTTTGCCTCGGAACCGGACACATAAACACAAAAACCGACAAATGCAATGTAAAAGGACTATAAATATTGGAACTTGGAATGCCCAGAGTTGGTACAGATCTGGAGCTGCTATAAATATTGTGGAACAACTGGAAAACATAGGAATGGATATAACAGCCGTCCAAGAAATAAGATGGCCAGACGATGGAAATATAAAAATAAGTAAATCCACCATCTTCTTCAGCGGTAACAAAAACGGAAGACATGAATTTGGAACGGGCTTTGTGATTACAGACAATCTAGTACAGAACATACTAAATTTTAAACCTATAAATGAATGGATATGCTACATACGAATAAAGGGAGAACGATACAACATTTCGATTATCTCAGCGCATGCACCAACGGAGGAGAAGGATGAAGATATAAAGGATGACTTCTACGATGCCCAAACATGATATGCGCATACTCTGCGGGGACTTTAATGCTAAATAGGCAAAGAGCCTAGCCTATATCCCACAATAGGTAAACACAGCCTACACAATGTATCCAAGGACAATGGCTTAAGAATCACAGAAACTGCAGCAGCTAATATTATGCTAATAAAGTCAACCATGTTTCCGCATAAAGACATTCATAAGCAAACCTGGTAACAATATTATAGACGTAAGAATCCTTAGAGGAATAGACGGAGACACAGATCATTATCATTACTTAATCAGAGCAAAAGTCAAATCCAGAATATCTAGCCACAAATACAATAAAACAACAATAAACCCACAATGGAACATGGACGAAATACACAATGCAGAGAAACAACAAAACTATAGAGAACAACTTGAACAAACCTTGAACTCTGAAAGAGAATACAATGATATAGAACAGCTATGGAAAGCGACTGCCGAAATAATAACCCAGACAGCGGACAAGATATTTGGAAGGAGTAGGCAGAAGAGGGCAAAAACATGATATGACGAGGAATGTCGGAAACAGCTGGAAAAAGACAAACAGTAAGGAAGACTTAGATACAACTGCAAACAGACCAAAGTAAAAAGGAATATGACGACTGCCGAAAAGAACCAAGAAAAAATAATATGCACAAAGAAAAGAAACTATGAACAACAAAAATATGAAGCTATGGAGAGAGACCAGCCCAAACCAGGCTCCAGAGAATTCTATAAAACAATTTCCCATGAGAAAAGAAGACATAGAACCAAGGCCGTATGATAATCGACGGTAAAGAAGTAACAGAAGAATGGAAAAAGTATTTTAGGGACCTTCTAAACATCATACAGGAAGAACAGCATAACTAAGAGATCTATATCACAGCGGACATGCCCGTCAAAAAACCCAAAAGGCCTTAAATAAGCTGAAAAATCACAAAGCGCCGGGTACGGACTAGATACCAGCAGAACTTCTGAAATATCTAAAGTACGCGTACGTGTAAATAATAAACTGTCTGGCAGCTTTGAAATCAACAGTGAACTTAAACAGGGTAATGTGTTATCTCCACTACTTTTTAACCTTGTATTAGAGAAAGCCATGAGGTCGGCCGAAATAAAAAGAGAATTGCTATCGGTTCAAGGTCCCAAGCTGTTCCTCGCATATGCAGATGACATAGATCTCGTTGGAGACTCCATCCTATCCACGAAAGACATTTTCAACAAGGTGGAAGGAGCAACAAGTGAAGTAGGGCTGAAGATTAATGAAGATAAGACGAAATATATATGTGTATAAATAGAACGACATGAAGAGACAGAATAGGACAAAATGTGACGGTCAACAAATTTAATTTCGAAAGAGTACAACGTTTTAAGTATCTGGGGGCCGTAATCACAGCTGACAACGATGTTACTGAAGAAATAAAAGACAGAATCCAATCTGCAAACTGCTGTCTATTTGCACTGGATAAGCTCATAAAATCAAAAAATCTCACAAGAAAATCAAAGATCAAAATCTATAAATCTATCGTCAGACCTGTATTAACATACGAATGCGAAACGTGGACCATGACCAAAGCAAACGAAGAAAAGCTCAGACGCTTTGAACGAAAAATACTTTGAAACATTTTTGAACTTCACCATGACATCACCACAAACCAGTATAAGATCAGAACTAATATCGAATTAAAAGCTCTCTACAGCGACGCCAATATAGTCCAAGAAATTAAATCATAGCGACTAAGATTGGCAGGGCACGTGCACAGATTGCATAACGAAAGACTTGTAAAATTGGTGTGGGAGGAGATTCCCACAGACAAAAGACTACTCGGACGTCCCAGAATGCGATGGAGAGATAACATCCAAGCAGATCTCCGCAAAATGAACATTCTATTTGACCCTATGTTGATGGAAGACCGAACAAATTGGAAAAAATGTTGTACAGTCAGTCAAAATGCCGCTGAAGTTTTAAGTCTTCTTTGGTCTTAAAATAGGTCTAAAGTTTATATTATGCTCTTTATTCCTCCAGTGGCGGTATTATTAACTGTGGTTATTGATCCAATATATTTAAAGTCTTCTATACTTTTGAAATTGTAGTTGTTGACTTTTTATCTAGTTGTTTTATCTAGGTTTATTTAATTGGTCTCTTCTGTGTATTTGCTTGTATTTGGTTTTCACTTCGTCTATGTTTTAGTTTCTTATCAAATCTATATCATCAGCATTATGCTAGGAGCTGCTTTGTACCTTGGACCGTTAACGGATTACATGTTAAATGGACGTTATATCTGTTTGGGTAGGCTTTTGGTTAATTTTTTAACTATTGGAATCAAGAATCTGTATTTTATTAGATATCTGGTTAATTTATTTGATATCTCTGGAGTTTTGTTTCCTGTATCGTTATTACAAGGATTTTGTTGGATACCAACATAGGGAACCTGGTGGTACTTACATGATGTTTTGATTACCAACATTGGAAAATTTGTCTTGCTGTAAAATCATGATGATTTTACTAGAAAATATACTGTTGGTTAATAATAATAAAGTTGTCTCACTTTGCCTTCTCCATCGAGGCTGCAGTGAGACTGCTAGCGTTATACCTTCTGGTATTTAATATTTTGCCGGTAAAGCAACAATTACTATAGTCATTACCTTGGTTCTGATATATCTGCTCCCCGATTTCAGCAAGCAGGCATCAAACCATGAAAACTGCTACATGCATGCTTCTATTATCCAACGATTAGCCAGTCCAGGACTATACGCATTATTATGGTACTGATATTGCTGCTGGCTCTCATAAGTAAATAGAACATGCAAGGGCGGTTTTGGCAATTTAATAGGATTTTTGTGAGTTAGAATATAATTTCTCCGAGAAAGTAAAGAATATCTATCCACTATCCAGATTTAATATATACATTAAATATTAGTATACTATACAATAATGCTATTAGCAGCAAAAAAAAACTGTATAATAGTCAGTAACGAGAAAACCAACTAAATATCCATTAACAGACAAAAGACACGATATAACGTAACAAGAGTAACGTAACGTAACAGGAGTAACGTATAATTTTGAAAGATAGGAGTGTTTTAGATATCGCGATATCGTTGTCAAATAAGAGATAAAAGGAAAAATTCAGGTAGCAAACTAATATAACTCATATATAACTCTCATAACACTTTTAAATCCAGAAGTCTAATATGAACTACTAAAATCAGAATGTATAAAACAATGCAAGTAAAACTCAGGTATTAATTAGATCAGGATTGCTAAAAAATCCCCCAGAAGTGTTTTACGACCGGGAACTAATGCCAAGGTCAAAGATAAAGATTGCAACGTCGTACAAGAAACTAAATCTCAACGCCAAAGTTAATGTTTGTAATCTTATTCATAACAGATTCATATATTTCTCTAAGAATTCTTCTTTCTGCGACGCTCAATCGGCTCTTATTTTGTTTTTCATTGCCCGTGTTTCACTTACATACGTAGATTCTTATTTTTGGTATTGCGGGATGTATTTTGGATTTAATTTTTTTGCTTAAAACGTAGGAACTGCCAGCTTGTGTTCTGTTGTTATCCTATTCTGTAGTGTTTTTGTTCAAAGTGCTCTTAAATATTAAATATTTAGACCGATGAACCATTTCAAAGTTGTACTGGTCTAATGAAATATTATGTCCTGTTCTGTTTTGTAGTTCTCTTATGATGTCATATATTTTTATCATCGTTGATTTGGAAGACCCTTTTTGCGCTTTTTTCTATTGAATGTATTAATGTTTTTTGTTAATAATGATTATACTCCCTACTATATTAAACTCATCGTCGAAAGTCCGTATAATGTGAGGACCTTGATATTAAACTGTGAGATTTTCGGTATTAGAGTTTCCGGGCGATGCTCTCCAAAACAATGGTAAACACGATTGGAGACATGGCATCTTCTTGTTTGAGGCTACTGTACATTTAAAAGTAAGTTGGCAGTTAATTTCCTTAGGTATGCCTAGTTCTTCCATAACATTTTATTCAGAATCTTATAATTATATCATATTTAAATGTTTGTTTAAAATTTATAAATAAATAGCTTGATGTTTTTTTTTATTCCCAACATTTTTCATTAAGTATATGAGTGAATATTTGATCAACGGTTAATTGAGTTTTCCTAATTTAACATTAATCTTTCGTAATTTCACATGTGGTTGCTGTATGTCAAAGAAGATACCAATTTCCATAGCGGATGCTATGATTCCAATGGGGTAAAGTACAACCTACATATTTGTTGTTAAAATTAATTTGCTGCTGTATCGGGTACCGTGTACTGATATATCAATTTTGTTACGAATTTATCTTGTGTGTTGAACTCTACTAAGTCTTTTACCGCGAATTGAAAAGCATGTTTTAACCTTTATTTGAAACATTTATCGTTAACGTTCAGTGGAACATTTTACGTTTATCTAAATAAGTATTTACTATATTGTATAATAGTTGTATTTTATTTTACTATTTGTATCTATATAGGTATAATTTATAATATATTATTAGTCTTATATACAAAATCATCTATTTGCATTACATTGCTATTTATGTAGCAATTAGCTGTAAAGTCATTAGTCTTTTCTGTCGTATCATTATTTCCTGATATTTTTCGTATCCAAGCGGTTTAGTTTGTGTAATATAATATCCCCAATTCGTCTCATATTGTTTAGTTTTTAAAACAGCTGTTACGCTAATTCGTTCGCCTTTTTTAAAGCACTTTGTCCAGTTTTCGTCCTTCGCCCTTGTTAAATTAATTAATTTCTTAGGTAAGCCTTGTTCTGCCATGGTATTTCATAGTTTTATTCTTATAATTATATCATGTGTTTGTTTAAAATCTATAAATAACTGGTTTAATGTTTTTTCTGTATTCCCAACATTTCTCATTAACTGCCTAACAGAGAATATTTGATCAACGATTTTTTAAGTTTTTCTAATTCTACACTAATAGTCTCCTGTTTGATAGTTCACCTATTTACTCAATCGTTCCAGGTGTATTAGAAAAAATACTGTATATCCTAATTATTCATATATAGCTTATATGTAACTCATACTACTACAGTTTGTGCAGTACATTTTATCATCCCTTTTGTGTATGGGTGTGCTTTTTAGCAAGTTGGTACTTGTTCTTACTTCTAAATTGACAGATTAGCTGTTTAACCGGCTCTGTACTGAACTTCCTTCTCCATTTTGCAAATATATATAAAAATTTAAAAAAAATCACTCTGAAATACCGTTGATTGAAATATTGGATACTCTATAATATCCAATCAAGGGTTTTGTCATAATTGACACTGGAATTACTAACAGGAGATTGCTCTCACTTCCATGTGTTGAAATTGATATATAGTACCAACAGATGCTAATCATGTACCATCAGTACTAATAAAATGGAAACTATAAAATTAATGTCAATTTGGCTAGTATTTAAGTATTTTATTCCAGTTTAATATGAAAGCATTAGATTTAAGATATAAAAATTTCATCATAGGTCCAAATTTGAGATAAAAACCAAATGATATGAGCATATAGTGAAATCTAAATATCTTAGAATAGCTATATCGAGAGAGGATGAGATTATTGATGAGAAAAAAAAGACCAATCGCTGAGGAAGTAAGAAAGCAATTGGCAAAAGCAAAGAGTAATTACATTAAACAAAACAACAACCTATAATGGTACACATATATTCCTACTGCAGAAACAAGACAATTAATAAAGAACATTAAAATAGCTGCAAGAAAGAGAAAATAATAGATTTAAAAAAATAAAAGCATAAACATGTCTTTTCATGTTGAAAATATGTAAATGGAACCTTGAATTAAAATGTAACCTTTGATATCTGTGATAAACCCATCACTTAAACAATGGCACCGGTGTATGTAGTTGGAATTTTTTACACTTATTTTAGCTGTTTATTTTCTTATTATCTATACTTACTTATTATCTATCTGTACATGTATGAGTTGCAACCGATATCACAAACTTATTTATTTTGTCAAATTTGTTCTTTTTACTACCAACTATTCTAATAACATATGCCTATATATGTTAAGGGTATATCTAGAGATAAAGAAACTTTACTTGACTTAAACTTATCAGACATATGCGCTAAACATGAATCTGGCGTATTTCTAGTGCAGGAAACACATATAGGGCCTAACCTAGGATATTTGGTGTTAAGCTGATCGCTGAAAACCTTATTATAGATATAGATCTGCTATCTCTGTCGTAAAAGAAGCAAAGAAAAACTTAAAATAAGAAAGGACAAAAACAGTCAGCTTGATTGGATCCACCATCTACATATTAAATGAAAAATAATACAACTACCGGCATTGAGGATCTGAACACACAGTTAATTACGAAATCTGGACCAAAACACTACAATGGCTTATCCGGATGATGAGCAACTGTATTCAAATTATGCAGATACGCAAAGTCTAGAGACGAGCCAAAGTTGTTACCTTGCTTAAACCTGGCAAAAACTCCAACGACCACAAAAACTATTGGCCAATATCTTTGTTTTGTCAGCTATTTAAAATACTTTTGCACAAGAGACGATGATATGATTTCACCGATATTAGAAAAAAAACTCAAATTATAAGACGAAAGTGGCTATAGATAGGGAAGATCGCGTACTTTACAAATACTAAATCTTACTCAAGACAGCAAAGACGGGTACGAAAAATATCGGGTATCAGGGGTGGTATTTTTCAATATAAATTCCGCTTACCACACCTTAAATTACAGGATATTTCTCGAAAAACTATATGATATCCCCGTAGATAACAAACGATAAAATTATCTGTGTATGCCTACACAATAGAATATTTTTCGTATCACTCGATGGTAAGAATAGCAGATGAAGAACGGTCTCGCTTGGGATAGCATAAAGACACTTACATTGTATAAACAAACGATTAACCCATACCTATAGATACTAGGACTTCTAATATACAGACGATACACCTATTATTGCCCAATAAAAATAAACTATGAATCAATTTTCAGCCAAAACGCCTGAAAAAACTCATATGTGCTCCTTCAATTTCCCTAACACAAACGCTTTCACAAAACTAAACAATAATGTCATGAAATCGTTGAACTGTAGACTATCTATAAATTCCTTGAAAGTAGCTTGTATTGCACGTGATTATTTACAGATCATTGTTTAAAACTAAAAGGTAAATTGAGGTCAGAAATAATATTTGTCAGCTAAAAATGAGGCGAACGTCCTTTCGCCCTACAAATTAACCATTATTTCTTTTTGTGTACACTACTACACATTTTAACACAAAAATATCTATTATATATATCTATATCACTTAACCATATTTATTTTGAGATAACCTTCTATCAAGATATCATATTATGTAGTACAAATAAGACCCAAACTAAAATAATAAAAAAACTTTATACAAGATATCGCAGAACATTGGATGAAATAAAAACAGTTTTTATTATTGGGATGCTTCTATAAAACGTACAAAGACAAAGTCACGTAAAAAAAATATAAATAGTACGAAACTTCTACAATTAAAAAAACGTAGACTTCAACATTGAACTAATAAAACTATATTAAGTAAAAAATAACATTTTTAAAAATGCAGAGAAAATAAAATTTTCTATGCAAGTGACCATTCCATTAAATAATAAGCCCAAGTCCTTTTGTATCTATATACCTGTTTTTTAAATAACCTGTACCTTGTACCTATTAGCACGTAGTAATACCCGGTAATAAGATATCCTTGATTATACAGTGTAATGCGTATGGCATTACACGGCCTACAAAAAGTAGATAAAAATAAGGAGCTCATATAAACCGTTCAGGGTAAACTTTGAAAATATACGCTATAATCGCACGGTTGCCAAACTCTCAGAGCTTACTTAAACCGATAAACTAATTCTTCAAATATACAGTGAAAAAGACCTGAACGACCCCTATAATATATACACGTGAACTACACGATATACATTTATCATACAGGGGTATTTATGGGCTCCAAATTTTTTTTAAAATTATGAACCGCTGTATGTTAACGAATCGACAGAACCAATATTAGGGAATGGTCAAGTGAGCTCCGTATATCGGTGTCCACTTGACCACGGAGCTCACTTAAACCTGAATTTTAACATGGGCGGACTCCACTTTATGCCGTAAATATATATATATATATATATATATATATATATATATATATATATATATATATATATATGTATATATATGTAAATATATATATATATATATATACATACAATAATTACAATAAGCACATATTACTAATTACAACAGTTAATCTGTAAGCTTAGAACCTATGACTAAATATACAATAGTTTGTACTATTCTGTTGAACAACTGAATGTCTTTCAAGAAAATAATTAGGTTAAAGACTTGATTGGGCGAGTTTAAAACGTCTTTGATAGTTGGCTTAAATTTATGTTGCACACTGTATTTTGCGTACCGGGGACACTCGATTAGGATATGTTTCATAGTTAATACACTTGAGCAGATTTGGCAATAGGGCTTCGCCTCGGATTTCATTAAATATTCATATGTAAATCGGGTATGTCCTATTCTTAATCTTCGGATGACAGCTTTTTCGTTTCTAGACATTTTTGGAAGTTCAAATTTTTCAACAGTTTGCCGGATCTCATGTAATGCCCTCTTGATTGTGTTTCAGTGGGTTTGCCAGGTATGATACTGCTGTTGCTTGAAAATTTGCTTTAAGTCATTACGGATTTGAATATGTTGAGCTTTTGAGGATTGACGGTTTACACAAGAAGCTTGCTTTTCTGCTTGGTATGCTTTTTCATTACCGAGGATGCCGACATGGGATGGTAGCCAGATGATCGTGACATCTACACCTTGAAAAGCGAGTGCACTGTGTGTCCTATGGATTTCTTGCACTACAGGATGCTGAGAGTATAGACTTTTAATCGATTGTAGTGACGACAGGGAGTCTGTGCATATTTCTTGGTTTTTATCATCTGTTTTTAGTTTTTTAAAAGCCTCTAGTATCGCATAAAGTTCTCCAGTGTATACGCTACATAAACTGGTAAAAAAGATGATTTTATTACTTCATCATGTGTGGTAACGGCACATTCAACGCCTGCTTCGCTTTTGGAGGCATCTGTATACAGAATTGTTTGGAATTTGTTCCTGCTTATGATTCCTTTGAAGTGTTGCCTTATGAGAAGGCTTGAGGTTTCACGTTTGCTGTATACTAATAGGGAAGCGGATAACACAAGATCTAAACAACCGGCCAGTATATAAGACAAATGGAATTGTATTAAAAAAGCTATCGTATCCACCGCCAAGTCTCTGATGGCTGCCCAAAAGTACCTTAAGAAGAATTGGATGACCGACGAAATATTATCAATGATTGATGACCGCAGATCATTTAAAAACATAGATCGAACCAAACATCCGCAGATTTACCGACAAATGCGAAAAGAGTGTACAAAGGTAAACAACAGTGGCTGTTAGACAGGTGTGCAGAAATGGAGGAATTGGAAGAAAAACATGACCACTTTGACATACATAAACTCGTTAAAGAAGTGACATGTCATACAAAACCTTGCAGTTTTAACAGTATTGTGGACAATAAATTAATTACTGATTCCAAGGATCTACTTCAATATTGGAGAAACTACATACAGCAACTATACTCAGACACCACTTGAAGAAACTCTGAAAGTGAATATTAAAGTTACCCCTCCCCCAAAATATTAAAGTCGGAAGTCAGAAGTTGTAAGGGCAATCAAACAGAGCAAATACCACATGATTGGCTTCAATTAACCTTTATACCAATCCCAAAAACGCTAATCTTCTTCTTCTTCTTCGTCTAGCCATTCACGTCCACATCTGAACATAAGCCTCTTCAAGTCTTCCTTTCCATTGTTTTTTATTGTACGCTACTTGTAGCCAATTTTTCCCAGCAGTCCTTTTCAGATCATCTGTCCATCTCATAGGAGGTCTGCCTCTGGGTCTTTTGTGTTGGTATGGTCTCCAGGTTAAAATTGATCTGTGCCATTTGTTTAGATCGCTCCTAGCTACATGTCCAGCGTATTCCCATTTCAGCTTTAATGCTTTTTGCACCACATCGGTGACTTTGGTTTTCTGTCTTATCCATGTGTTTGTTTTCTTGTCCTTAAGTGATATACCTAGCATTGCTCTTTCCATCGCGTGTTGAGTGACTCTAAGTATATTCATATTCTTTTTTGTGATTGTCCATGTTTGTGCCGCATAAGTTAATATCGGAATAATGCATGCATCAAAAACTTTAGATCTAAGATGTAATTGAATTTGTTGATTTCTGAGTATATAGTTCAGTTTGCCGAATGCTGCCCAAGCTAACTTTAAATTAAATTATTTAAAAACGCTAATAGTTGCAACCAATTCCGAATAATCAGCTTATTGAGCCAGGTCCTAAAACTCCTCTTAAAGATAATTCACACAAGAATATACAACAGATGTGAAAGAGACATTAGCCCCACACAGTTCGGTTTCAGACAAAGATTTGACACAAGAGAAGCAATTTATAGCTTAACTGTTCTACTTCAAGAATGCAGAGATCAGCAAAAAGATGTATTCCTATGCTTTATAGATTATCAGAAAGCGCTCAACTATGTTAGTGCGATTGCTCTAGGAACGTTCGATAGATGAGAATGACCTTAAAATCGTGAAGAACCTTTATACGAATCAAGTGGCATCTGTGAGAGTAGAAGTGGAATCTACATCATATTTCTCAATCGAAAAAGGTGTACAACAGGGTTGTGTTCTGTCATCCCTCCTTTTTAATCTTTACTCTGAAACGATTTAACAGATTTATGATTTGAAGGTAAAGTTAGACATTTATGACACACCTGTCTAACAAACAAACCTGTCTGTCTATACGCTAACACTGTCTGAACAAACCAACCTGTCTATACTAAAGTTACCACCCTCCCCGCTTTATCGGGTGTAAATGGTAGATTGTTGGAGATTTGGTGTCATTCGACAGATTTTTGAAAAATGTTAAACACATGTTTTTCGATCAAATAAATAATTCACGAAATATTCGATCATCCCGTTTCTTTTATCACACCCTTTATATACTTATAGGTTTTTTTAACCCCAATTTTTTTTATTGCAATATTAACTATATTTAAAAACTACTACTATAGATCGTTTATAAAAAAATATCACAACGTTGACAGATAATTTTTGATTTAAAAGAGATACTGTTTTTTTTTGTCTATATAACCAGAATAACCAGAAAAATAAGAATGGGGTGGGCTGCATTCGGAAAACTCTCATATACTATCAAACATTAAAAAATACCTTTAAAATTAAGAACGAAGGTATTTAATGCACGCGTCCTACCTGTTCTGACATTTGGTGCCCAGACGTGGACGTATACCAAGAGCAACTTAAATAGAATAAAGAAAACTCAAAGAGCTATGGAAAGACAAATGTTGGGAATATCGTTGAGAGATAAAAAGAGGAACGAGTGGATAAGATGCAAAACCGAAACAACAGACGCTGTCGAACATGCATTAAAATTAAAATGGAAATGAGCTGGGCATAATGAAAGATATCAAGATGAAAGATGGAATAAAGAAATTGGCCGCTGGAGACCATATACTGCAAAAACGTCAAGAGATCGACCGCAAATGAGATAGAAAGATTACATTGAGCAAAGCCCAGGTCCAATGTGGAAAAGACAAACAGAAGACAGAGACAAATGGAGACAAATGGGAGAGGTATATTCAACACATGAATAGATTTTGGGCTATAGATAGATAGATAGATAAAAATTAAACAAAACATAAACAAAGGGGAATTAAAGGCTGTCTCAATTAAAGGAAGTCTCAATAAAAGAGATGACGGCACCCGGTTGTCTTCGACATGAAGTTCTCTACTAAAGGAATCATTGTCCTCTTCGCCTAGCAATCCAATTCCCGATGTCAATATGACCCTTTAGCCTACTGTCAACCATTAAGAAATTAAGTATAAAACCACAATGTTAAATATTTTATTACGCCACAAGTTCTTTTTTTTTTTTGCTAAAAATTCATTTTTCAGCTATCTAGACATTTTTAAAGCACATACTTTATAGTAGGTTTAGAATTCGTTTACTTTTTATATTATTTTTTTCTTATTTCTCGCATCTTTCTGGCGCATGTACTGTTTCGCTATCGACTAGTTTTCCAACATCACAGAGTCATACACATATTTTTAAGGAAAATTACACGGTCCTGTTGTTATTGGCATCGTTCATTTTTCACAATTAAAATGCCGACGTTTGTGCATGCCCCCGCCATTATTTTTAGGCGGGTTTTTATTTATTTTTATATTAAATCAATAATCGCTCTCTCTGCTTTGCCTCTCTCTTTGCTTGTTCTAGCGATGGGAACAACGTATTCATTTTCGAAACGTTATTTTATTCTAGCTTAATTTTAACACCGTTATCATTTTATTAGATTGACTGTTATTTTGCTATAGTACTTTCCGTTGCGTTTTGCAAAATAAACATTTAGTTATTTGCCAACTGTATTATACTTTTTCTGATAAAAATTGGAAGAAAATGGACATGGATCTATTCAGATATTCATTTATTAGGTTAAGTTGACATTCAAACCATTTTTCCAAATTTTTGAATTTATTGAATCATGATAGTCCCCATTTTTTTTCACTTCTTAAAATTAGCTTGCATTTATCAATGAAATCATTTTAAGAATACGCATGGAGAATAATATATCGTACACCTTCTCTTTTCCTCTTTCTAACAGCATTAACACTGCCAATCTTATCAGCTGTTGGGGAATCCTCATTTGCTGAATATCCAGGTCTCATCAAAAAAACTGGTGACTGTGGTTCAAATATACAGTTCTCGGTTCTGCATTCTGTACAGAAACCATCCGTAATCTTCCCCATCCTTTCTAGTTAGGTCCTGAGGGAGCTGTGCCCTGTAAGAAACTGAATGAAAAATGAAACAGTGTCTATGTTATCGCTGGTCATCCGTTCTGCGATATTTGGAATTAATACCCTCATCCAGGCGGCCTCATGCTCATCTTTCCATTCTTCTTGCCACTCCGTTACGCTGTTATTCCCAACTAATACTTTTTCCTTTTCATCACTTGTATGGGCATCGTTGATGTTGTTTTGTATAAACCGCTTTCTGTATGCTATCCTACGTAGTGCTTTGCTTTGAGCTTTCTCTAGCATCATCCTATATGTATTTCCGACGTATTTAACGTACTCACCAAATGTAATTAGCTTTTGTTGTGTTCTACCAGCGCCACTAGGTCATCAGCAAACGCTATCGCCGATACATCAATGCTCAAATCGGTCTCAAACATCTCATTGTGCAGAACATTACAAAGAAATCGCTTTATAGCTGAGCCCTGTAGTGCTCCCGTCCTAGACTAGTACAAGTATTTCTTCGAGAAATAAAGCTATGATCCAACAGCTCCTACATATGGAATATTTTCATTTTCATCCTGCTTATGGCATCTACCTCAATTTTTTATTTTTTGAACCCATACTGGCTGTAGGATATGCCACCTTTCTCCATTATCTCTCTTTCCATCCTTGTCTTCAGAAAAATCTCAAGAAACTTGCCTAGAGTATATGAGAAACTCCTCTAATTCCTTTCTCAGTTTCAGCATTGTTATGAAATTTTTTGTTTTCAGATCTCCTGAGATTTGCCTTTTTATCGGTTTGTCCATAATATCCTGTATCAATTACACCTTCTCCTTAATAACGATTTTTTTTTTATCTCGGATACTAACCTTTAAGATCCAGGCGTTTTTCTTGTCTTTAGCGTTTTACCAGCTTTCGTCACTTTTTCCATTGTAAATTCAATCAAGGGTATTTCCACTTGGAATGGTGTAAAGCTTACTTGTTAAATCTGTGAAAAAAGAGCTTCGACCAGTTCGTTCCTTCGGTTTTTCTCAATTTTAAACAAGCCTCCTGTCAATTACAATTACAATAAAAAAATGGGACCAGAGTAAAGATCATTTATACCCAAAAATGTCTTGAGCTCTTTCAAGTTAGTATATTTGTATGGTTTTCCAAGTTGCTCGGTAAATAAAGTTTTTTTGATAATTTTTCGACTGTTCTAACAACCATTCAAATTTCGTCATTTTGTGTCATGTAGAACAATTTCACCCAATCATGTCAACATTAGACTGATAATTGCATTCAGTGCAATTTTCAATCCCTATGACAACACGATCGAGTTTGACAACTTCATCCAAATAAATTTCAAAATGTCACATTATGATCACATTTCGGCAATGAGAGTTCTATAAAACCATACTTGAATCTCGATCAAGAACATCACAACAAGATTATAAATATTATGCGTGGTAATAGATCTTCTATAGTAGAGAACAGCAACGAATCTAATGTTAACTTAAATTTTAATAATTGTACTTTCACTAACTGTACTGTTAATAAATAAATGTTTCGTTATGTTGAGTTATGATTTTTTTTTTTCGAAAAATTATTCTCCGAATATCTATGTCGTTATCAATGTCCTAGGGATATTTCTACTGACAACAAGTCATTCTACAAATTTGTCTGACAAAAATATGCAAAAATGTTTCCAGGACTATTCATCAAGTTTTAGTTGTGACTGATCTATAATATTTTCTTCATCATAACTGCACTTGTCACTTGTAATTTCTGAATGAAATTGTAAATAATTATTTATCGGCATCAAAAGCAAATCAAGTTGGTTTTTACGAGACATTTCTAATGTTTGAAAATAACAAAAAATGTCATATGTGAAGTGTACATATTTTGAATCTCAATAAAATAAGATAGTTTAAAAAAAAGAAACAATGTAAAATTTCAAAAATTTGTTTAGTATACACTTAACCCTTTTAGAATGTACTTAAAGCCAGTATAAGGTTTTCAGATTGAAGCGGCACTTTGGAATTGAAGCACGAGGAAGACAATCGTAAGCCAATAGATTTTTTATAAATAAAAAGAGAATTAATAGCTACCAAAAAGTCTATATCTTTGAATTTTTTTAGGACGCTCAATCTGAAAACCTTGTACTGGCTTCTTATGAAATATCAAAATTAATTGCTGAAACCGGTTATCCTCACACAATTGCATCGGTAGCGCAGTAGGTAGGGCGTAAGTTAATTGCTACCAGGGCGTAGCAACGCTTGGATACATTTCTTACAGAAATTTATCCATGCAACGCTACTGTCATCTATGAATAAGAGATAGTACCTTCGTAAATCTGCTACTGACGTGGTTTTAATTTGTCACCACTGCACTGCATACCTCGGTTATTATTATAGATGGTATATTAAGAGCACCTCTACCACTAAAAGCGTTAACATGGGTTTACATTTTAGACCTACTCCCTGGTGTTAATTCTAAGACTAGTATTCCTGCTACCTTCTAGGTATTGGTGGTACAAATGGTACCACCTAGGTGGTATCCCCTATTTGCAGGAGGTTAATATCATTAATGTTAGCCTTTCAAATATAAAAAAAAAATTCTTTAAAAAAACTATCCTTTATAAATCCTTTGTATTAAATTTAAATTGGCAATTTACTACTAGTTCCAAAATACTCGTTCCTAAATAACCCTTACAAGTGAAGACTCAGCCTCGGCGACTAGTTTGCACTCTGTCTTTCTCATTTGATTTTCATTCGTCGTTTATACAACGTTGCAAACAGACGTCACATTACATCAGCATCAGCATCACCATCACCATTCGAGTCTGGGGTTGCGATATTTATTTTCGATTTAAATTGTAATCACTAGCGTTTTTTAACAAACATTGGCGTCGATAAGATATGTAGTTTTACTTAAAATCGAATCTGTATTATTTTTGCTGCTACGATAGTTATTTATTTTAATATTGTGCCATTTTCAAATGGAGGAGGTCCCATTGAATCATTTTACTTTGCTAATTTCTAAATGAATTTTAAGTATTTTTTTTTTCACTAACTACAACTAGAATGCAACAATATGCAGTGTTTCTTCCAAAGTTTTAATTACACAATTAAGTATAAAAACACAAAAGTTCATGTAAATTCTGATATATTGCTTGATATTAATATATCTCTTTTCCAGAAAAATTGCTGAATAAAAATAATCTAGGTAAAAAAGTAAAGTGGTTTAATGACACTTTGAGAAAAATGCGTGAGAGACTTTAATTTATTATAGCAATAAATAGAAACGATCCGATTGCTGCACCTAGAAGTACCATTATCAAACTTAGAAAAGAGTACAGGACAGTCACCAGGCTTGCAAAAATTAATGCAAATGATAGGTTTATAAAAAATTCTGGCAACTCTAAACAAGCTATGTGGAAACTTATTAATGATAATTATAAACTCAAGGCAGATAGTTTTAATAGCCACTTCTGCTCAACTGAAGAACAGCACGAAGAAGAGATCTATATCACAGCGGAAATGCCCGTCAAAAATCCCTCCTTTGAAGAAACCCAAAAGGGCCTTAAATAAGCTGAAAAATCACAAAGCGCCGGGTACGGACGAGATACCAGCACAACTTCTGAAATATGGGGGAGACGCACTACATCGCTAAATACACCAGCTAATAACGCACATATGGTTAGAAGAAAGAATACCAGCAAGATGGAAGGAAAACATAACAGTGCCCATCCACAAAAAAGGGGACAAAACAAAATGCACAAATTATAGAGGAATATCACTTCTAAACACGGCATATAAAATCCTCAGTAGACCAATCCCTTATGCTGAAAATATCCTAGGTGAATATCAAGCCGGGTTTAGGGCAAACAGATCAACAATAGATCAACTATTCACGCTGAGACAACTTCTAGAAAAGGGATGGGAGTATAACAAACCCATACACAATCTTTTCATAGACTTTAGACAGGCATATGATAGCGTAGAAAGAAGCCAAGTATGGGATGCCATGGCAAAGTTCTCAATACCAAAGAAACTCATTCGGATAACCAAAGTCTGCATAGAGGGTGAAATATCTAAAGTACGTGTAAATAATAAACTGTCTGGCAGCTTTGAAATCAACAGTGGACTTAAACAGGGTGATGCGTTATCTCCACTACTTATTAACCTTGTATTAGAGAAAGTCATGAGGTCGGCCGAAATAAAAACAGAATTGCTATCGGTTCAAGGTCCCAAGCTGTTACTCGCATATGCAGATGACATAGATCTCGTTGGGGACTTCATCCTATCCACGAAAGACATTTTCAACAAGGTGAAAGGAGCAACAAGTGAGCTGAAGATTAATGAAGAGTAGACGAAATATATGTGTATAAATAGAACGACACGAAGAGACAGAATAGGACAAAATGTCACGGTCAACCCCTTCAATCTGCAAACCACTGTCAATTTGCACTGGATAAGTTCATAAAATCAAAAAATCTCACAAGAAGTTCAAAGATCAAAATCTATAAATCCATCGTCAGACCTGTAATAACATTCGGATGCGAAACGTGGACTATGACCAAAGCAAACCAAGAAAAGCTCAGACACTTTGAACGAAAAATACTTGGAAAAATTTTCGGACGTCACCATGACATCACCACAAACCAGTATAAGATCAGAACCAATATCGAATTAAAAGCACTCTACAATGACGCCGAAATTGTACAAGAAATTAAATCACAGCGACTAAGATGGGCAAACTACGTGCACAGACTGCATAACGAGAGACTTGTAAAACTAGTATGGGAGGAGATTACCACAGGCAAAAGACCACTCGGACGTCCCAGAATGCGATGGAGAGATAACATCCAAGCAGATCTCCGGAAAATGAAAATTTCATTTGACCGTAGGTTGATGGAAGACCGAACAAATTTAAAAAAAGTTGTACAGTCAGCCAAGACCCACCCAGTGTTGTAGCGCTACGTGATGATGATTCTGCTCAACTGCTGAGAGAGTAATAAATGAACTTGAGATTCCTCAGCTAACTCTTGATGACTATTTAAAGTGTATACCACATGAAAATATCCCGTGTTTTAATTTTCAGTCAGTAAACTTTAGTGAAGTTGACTTAGCTATTTCAGAAATAAAAAATAGTAACAATAAAGATTACATCACAAAACACAAAAATTATTAAAAAAATTAAAAATATAATTGTTCAACCTCTAACAACTTTAATAAACCAATCAATATCTTGTAATACTTATCCTCAACTTTTCAAAACTGCAAAGGTAGTACATTTATTTAAGCATAAAGACTATTGATGATTATTACAATTATCAACCCATTTCTTTGTTGCCTATCTTATCAAACGTTTATGAACGAATTTTAAGAAATCAAATAAATCTACATTTTGAATCTAATAAACTGTTTGCCATAAACCAGCCCAGATTCCGAAAAAATAAAACAACAACTTTAGCTATTGTTCATTTCACTAGCAATATTTTGGAAAGGTTTGAAAAATATCTTGATACTCTTGCATCGTTTTTAGATCTTACTTAGGCTTTTGATTGTGTCACACATAGTATTCAGCTTAGAAAACTTCCTTATTATAATTTTCATAGTGATGCTATTCAACTAATTGCTATCAAATCGTGATCAATATGTTCACTTCAGCCAGTGTGATTCTTAAAAACAATCTTTGTTGTTTGGTGTCCACCCTTCTAAATTTGACACCCTTGATTACCAAACATCTGAAAAAACTTATTCAATTGGTTGTTAACTAACTGTCTCTCTTTGAACCACTCTAACTCACAAAGCGTTAATTTTACTTTAAGAAATAACACTGGTGTTGAAAACGTTGCTCTACCACAATGTGTATCCGGAGCGAAGTTTCTGGAGATATATTTGGATGCAAGATTAACCTTGTGAAGAAGCTTTCCCGACAACTTTGCCTCATTTCATTATACAGTGTGTTTGTCAGTTGATAACTCTGCTCTGTCATGTGACATTTCAATTCTGGAGAAAAGAAAATATCATTTATCTATAAAAAGCATGCTTCAGTTGAAAATGTATTTTACATATTAAATCTTTTCTTGGACAAAATCAATGTCTCCTGTTTTCCCTTGTTGGGTTGAACTTTATAAAAGCCTTGTGGTGTACCACACACATGGGATGACAACTGAAGCAGATATGCAGAACTACAGAATACATCACCCAACAATAAGCGAAACGAAGGGCTTTTTCGCAATCCAAATTTCTGTGACAATCCGCCATGTTCTAAATAGTTTATCTGTCAACCTATAAAAACTGAAGTTTGTTATTTGTTTACGTATTGAGAAGTGTTATTTCGTATGTGTTGTTGATTAGTAAAAAAATAATAAGACTGTTATACATCTTTTTGTAATAAACTCATTGTGATGACTACACAAAAATGAAGATTTTATTGTGTTGTTCGTAGGTGCTCATAAACAATTCAAACGCGTTACAAAAGTTATCTCAACATTTATATTTTAGTTAAATACAGTTTAATAAAAAATACAATTCATACAAAACAGATCTACTTAAAAACCATTAGTTTTAATGGATACATCGTTGCTCAGTGTAACTATATTTTTACTACAAATTTGAACGACTTCCTCATTACTTTTCTTAGTGTACTAAGTAGTTTTACTGTCATTGTCATTCCGAAATTTCTATCCTACGAATATCAAAGGTACCGAGAAAGCTTTCGCTTCTTGTTGGGTGGAGTATTCTGTGGATAAATAGAAATAAAACGGGTTTGATCCCGTCATCTACATTCTGCTATCTTGAGTAGCCAATATCAGCAAGTAAACACTACATTCTGCAATCATTTGAAGCAAAAAAGTTACCCAGTGATGACATAAGTATCATTTTATACTTGTAAAGCTTGTAGGCAGGATTTGTTTTGTGTAATTTTATTAAAATTTCAAGTTTTATATTTATTTATGTATAATAAATATGATTAGTCAATATCTTGGTTTATTTGTCTGGCAATTGAAGAAAAAGAAGAACATTTAGGTCTACAAATGAATAAAATCATATTGACTATTTGTTTTTAAAAGTTCGTTATTCTAAATCAATTTTATCGCACCAAATAAAGTACAAATAAAAAAGTACTACACTTTTCCGGAACGTATTTAATTTCAAATAATTAGATAATTAGACAAATATTTCCTTATTCGTCCACTTTTTTCCCTTTTTACTCAAACCAAAATAAACATTACCTCTGTCTGTTTCATTAACCTCTTTAAAAATAAGGTAATCATCCAGAGCCTCGACAATCCTTGGAAATCGGTGTTAATTGCATAAAGAGCCGTATCCCTCGGGGCATTTAAAACAGACGCGGGCAAAGCGCCACGTCGAGAACAGGAGAGTCGTCCAAGGCGTAGCTAGCGTCCCGACGCGAAGTCGAAGGCACGCCACGACGCCCATTAGAGTGTTCTGTCGGTGTGTGTGAGGTCATGAGACAAAAAAACGAAAGCACTTGCTTACTTTAACAAGGATGATTGAGTGTGGGAGATGTTTGTGGTTTTATTGTAAAGGATATCATTTTTAACATTTTTAAACAAATTATTAAGATACATATGATCTATAGATGAAATTAGAAAGAATAAATAAAGGGACCGCAGATACAACGTCTTTTAAGAATAATATTTGACAAGAAAGCCTTTAAATTACACAGTTTTTAAAATATAATAATTAAAGAATTGCAATAACCATAGGCGATCAGAGAATCATGCTTTCCGGCTATATAATTAATAGTATATTTATACCTAAGAATAAAAACCGATTTACAAATGTAAATATGCCATGTCTTCATTGGAAGTTAGTGCATAATCTAGACTATTTCACTTTGTTTATAATGGCTGTGAAGAGTTCTTATGACGTTTTGCACGTTCATAAATTTATAATTTTCAGCCACGAGACTTATCGTCTAATCGAATCTACCGTTGCTAAAGTATATAACATTTTTTGTATCTCGTATTATCCTGAATACGGCAAAGCCCCGAAAAGCCTCAGGTCCAGATGAAATATACGTAGAGATGATAAAGCTTATTAATGAAGAAAATCTTCAGACGTCAACAACATCAACACTGAAATCTTCCCAGAAGACTGGCTTAGATTGACATTTATACCTATACCCATGAAAAATAAAGCAAATAGATGCTTACAGTTCAGATTAATTAGCCTCATGAGCCATTTTCTGAAAATTTGACTTAAAATTGTACATCAACGAATATACAGAGTGACAATCTGAGCGACAATCAATTTGGATTTCGTATGGGACTTGGTACAAGGGAGGCATTATTTGGCCTCCAGATATTACTACAAAAATGCCGAGATCAGCAAAATAGACGTGTTTCTCTGTTTTATCGACTACGAAAAAGCGTTTGATCGAGTAAAACACGCAGAACTCATAGAAACCCTAACACAACATGGTATAGACCATAACACTGTAGCACTTATTAAAAAACTATATTGGAATCAAATGGCGTCGATCAAAATAGACAATCGTCTGATAGCAGAATTGCCAATAAAAAGAGGAGAGATTGCCAATAAAAATCAATGGAGAATACGTAAACAACTTAAGATACGCAGACGACACCGTCAATATTGTGGACAGTGCTGAGGGTTTACAACGACTTCTGAATGGCATAACCAGAGAGAGAGATAGCTTGGGACTAAATATAAACGGAAATAAAACAAAAATAATGGCTGTTACGCGTGCACCAAATGTCGACACTAATATTCATATCTATAACAAACATATAGAACCAGTACAGAGATTCAAGTATTTTGGTTGCTGGATAACAAATGATCTTGACCACGAGGTCGAAATACGTGCTCGTATAGAATATGCTAGGTCCGTATTTTAACGAATGAAAAAATTCCTAATCAACTCTCTGTTATCGTTGGATATCCGATACCAATTTGTAAAAACGTTTATTTATTCCATATTACTATACGGAGTGGAAACATGGACTCTCGGAATTACAAGTTTGAGGCGTATAGAAGCCTTTCAGATGTGGGTTTTTCGAAGGATGCTGTAGATCTCTTGGGCAGAGCACGTGACCAACAACGAGGTGCTAAGAAGAATGGGTACTGAGAAAGAACACCTAAATACTGTAAAAAACAGAAAAACGAGTTATCTAGGACAAATATACAGAGGACAAAAATACAACTTTCTACAACTTATAATGGAAGGGAAAGTGGAAGCAAGAAGAGGTACAGGAAGAAGAAAATGCTCCTGGTTGAAGAATGTAAAAGACTGGACAGGTATGGACACACATTCGATCATAATAACAAGATAAAGAGAAATTTGCTGTAGTTATAGCCAACCGTCAGTAATGGAGAAGGTACCTTAAGAAGAAGAAGAAATTATCCTGAAATAATACAATATTTTTAAATATGATATTTTTTACAAGGGCTTCTTTTAGGGCCCACACCTCCATATTTATAATACTTCATTTGAGTACTTTAAGATTCATATTGTAAAATATTTCAGTTTTTACTGTAAAAACACATTTCTGGATTTCAATTTTTTAATAGGGATTTCTCTAGAATAAGACCAATTATACTTATTAAAGTTGCTTCTTTATTATACTATTCCTAAGTTTTTCTATAATATATTACGATGACGCTGTATCAGTCGGTCTGATAGGAAAAGTCTAAGTTTTTCCAGACGTGTTTGGAAGAATAGCGCATATGGAAAAACTATTTTCGATCTTTCATAAAACATTATCATTAAGGAACTAAAATGGCGAAGGAAACAAAAAAAAGCTGTATAAAGTATACGGGACTAATGCTCATTTAGACATCACTGTCAAATTTTGGTTCGCTGAATTTTGTAGTAGCCGTATATCTACGTTGGATGAACCACGTACTGGCCGACACTTCGATTTAGTTACACCGGAAAATGTAAGAAAGTTCATAAAATCGTTTAAGCTTATCCTAAAGTGAAGGTGCGTGAATTGGCGGAGACCACAAGAATTAGTAAAGAGTTAGTCATACTTTGATCGAAGTTTTGAATATGACAAAATTATTCTGCCAATAGGTGCTGCGTTTGCAGACTATTGACCATAAACATGACCTTGTGACCAATTCTCGGTAGTGTTTGGTCATTATGAAGAACAATACTTGGCGTCGATTGATTGGTGATTGTTGATAATACCTGGAGCCACTGCTATACACCACACAACAGAATGAATACCCAGCAGTGGACTGAAAAGTTCTCCAACGCAGCCAAAGTGATTAAATGGGTCGGAAAGGTTATGGTCACTTTATTTTGGAATTGCAAAGACATAATTTTAATTGACTGTCTTGAAAAAGGTAAAACTAACGATAGCCAATATTATTGTGCATTACTAAACAAATTGAAAGACAAAGCCAGTGAAAAACTGCACCATATGCTTCTTTTTCTTCTTTTACTTCTTTTTATGTAGACATGACTGTATGTTTTTCAATGTGCTTGAGTAATTTGTTGTTCCATCGTTTTTATGGTCTTCATGTAAGTCTTAAGATGAACTTGGAAAAAACAAAAATAATGACAAATACACCGAACATTACAGAAATAACGTTGAACGACATAAATTTAGAAACAGTAAGTGAATACATCTACCTGGGACAGATAATGAAAATTAACAAAGAAAATCAAATTGCTGAAATGACCAGAAGAATAAGGATAGCGTGGGCAGGATTTGGAAACAGTATTTGAAAACCAGAATTTACGATCAGTGTATCCTTCCTATACTCACGTATGGTTTACAGACGTGGACACTCACCAAGTCCAATATGGATAAAATAGTAAAAGCACAAAGAGCGATGGAAAGATCAATGCTCGAGGTGAGACTTATAGACAAAAAAAACAAACAAATGAATTAGAAGCAAAACCAAAGTAAAAGAAGCAGGAGAACATGTTGAAAAATTAAAATGGAGCTTCAGAGGACACAATGCCCGACAGAAGGATAAGGGAGGGAACCACGAAATACAACAATGGAGGCCATGGTTAGGAAAGAGAAGCAGAGGAAGACCACAAATAAGATGGACTGATGACATTAAGAAGATCGGAGGACTCAACTGGAAGCAAGCGGCGCAAAAATGAAGACACTGGATTGATTTGGGGGAGGCCTATGTCCAAAGTTGGATTACTTAAGACTGAAGAAGAAAAAGAAGGTTGCTAACCTTGCCAATTACTCTCCACAATTTATCCGAGCTTGAGACCAGATGCATAAGAAACAAAAGTTGTTTCTTTCTTATCTGGCTCATTCTCGTGATTTGGCCCTCTCCGATTATGGTGTGTTTATCTGAAGAGATAGCTTGTAAACAAAAAATTTACGAAAAATCGTATTATTCGGATGAAGACAGATCTTACTTTAACATGATGTATATGCATTTTTTTTATTTCAAATGAAATCTAATTTTTTCTTAACATGCTAATACAAGATTGTCTGAGCAAGAATGGTTGCAAATTATGGTTACCAGCTGTTAAAAACTCGAGGGTATTGGAGACAAAGTAAAATAGAGTTAGCGAGCAACAACACGGGTTTGACAAGTAATAATAAAAAAAATAATAATAAAAAACTTCACAATTGACACTTCAAATAAGTGGAATTGCGTGTTAGCAATATTTTACTTATAATACCTCGCGTTTGAACAGCTAGCAACCCCAATTTGCGACCATTTTTTCGCAGGCAACCTTATATCATCACATTAAAAACAAATAGGTTTAATTAGATATTAAATTTTTATTAATTAAAATTTAATTTAGATTTAAAAAATAAATGAACCTATAATCCCATTGCAGTGGGATCTTAGACTATAATAGTAGAAATGCTGCTTTACAGTGTTAGTTACAAAATGCAATTGTCTCTACTTATATTTCTACTTATATACAAACGAAAAATAGCAACAGCTTATCTATCAATTTCCTCGAAATTTTCCGATCTAAAAAATGCAGAACGTCCATCATTTCCCAAATCTTCCACATTAAGTGTGCCTGATGACGTTAAAACTTCGAAAAGCGGATATTGTATTGAAAGAACAAATGAAAGGAAGCAACGAAAGTATGCTAGTTATGACAGATGTTCGAAAACAATGTAGAAGGTGCAATGTCGGATTTCATATTTAATATTTTGTGCAATAGAATAAAAAGTAAATTCTATGTACCGTTATCCTCAAATGGAGATCCGCAAGTATACAGTTTAACGTAAAAGAATATTGTTATTTTGTTTAAAATCTGTTTGAATCTTGTTTATGTAAGTAATGACGCACATGTTTTAACATAAATCACAAAGCAAAAAATTTGACAATTCATGGGCCAATGTCTGTCATTGTCAGAGGACTCCCTATAACTAAAAAACCATAGTTTGGAATTGATTTATTAATGTTCTAGGGACAAATTGATTTTGATGCAAGTACAGAAATAGACATCATTCATGCTCGACTAATAAAAATATATACTAAGTGACATAAAACTCCGAACACCCACATTAAATGATTTTATTTTAATAAAATTTTGTATAAGTACTTAATAAAGCATAATAAGTAAATGATTAAAATTTCAAAAGGACTGCATTTCTTTAAAGCCCTTTTACCTTTAATAATGTGTGGATGCACCCCGATGTGTTACGCATTCTCAAACGCGCCTAGGCATGCTTCTGATCAGGTAGTCAATGTCCTCTTATGGTAACTCGTTCCAGATAACCACCAACTCCTCTCAAAGTGCTTGTAGAGTCTGTGGAGGACGTTGCAAATTGAGCAATCTCCTACCCATCATATCCCACACTTGCTCAATTGGGGATAAATCGGGAGATCTTCTATTGTGACTCTTGCAATATGTGATCGGGCATTATCTTGTTGAAAAGTTGGATTTGCCAGGGTGTCAAGATAGTGTAAAAGGTGGGGTTCTAGAACTTCTTGGATATAACGCTGCGCGTTTATGTTACCTCTGATGAAGATTAAATTTGACCTGGAATCATAAACTATAGCACCCCAAACCATAACTCCAACAGTGTGATGAACAAGTCTTTCAACAAAAAACTGTGGATTCCTCCTTTCATTACGTCGCCTTTTAACCCTCGCTCGACCATCGTGCATGCGTAAACAATATCGAGACTCGTCACTAAAGACAATACTGTTCCATTCCTGATTCTAGAGTGACCGTTCTCTGCACCACTAAAGGCGACTACAGCGGTGTTCTGTAGTTAAAGGGAGCACCCAGTGTGGTCGATATGAAAACAAACCAAAACTTCTCATTCGTCGGTAAACACTTCGCATGCCAATAGGTCTTCCGTGTTCTGCAAACCATTTATTTGCAATGAAGCTGGTAGTGGAGAAACGGTATCTTAAGGCCAATAATCTTAGGCGGCGATCTTTATGGTCCGTTGTTCTACGGTGGCATCCAGTGCCCCTTGCTTTTTGCGTACAGCCTTCTTGAAGCCATGCTTGACAACACCTAACTACGTTGTCTACACTTCTTTGCACTCTACTGCAACTTCCCGAAAAGAAAGTCCAGCTTCCCGAAGTCCCAATATACGGCCCCTATCAAACTCACTAGTTGACAAAATCGTACAGGTCTCCGTACTCTAGGCATCGTAACCAATCCTAAAGAATGTCAAAAAACACAATCCGCCAAAGGATCTTTACTGCGGCTGAAATATTCATTTTTAGATTTTTAGTGAATTTAAAAACAAAAAGTATAAAAACCGGAATCTTCAACTGATAAGGCTAAATACTTGTTTTTTTTTTCAGTAAGATAAATAAATTATACCCTATTTTATTGAAATAAAATCATTTAAACTGGGTGTTCGGATTTCTATGTCACTTTAAAAAACAGTTCAAAACTGTTAAATGAGGTGCGTTAGATTATCTAAATTAAAATCATAGAACCTAGATCCTAGCCCTAGACCTTAAGATCTAGATTTAAGTCCAATTGACACCTTTAGGATATTCTTAAAAATTCAATTGGATAGCCTGTACATACTTTATTAAACACGTGACAATATAAGTATGCTGTGATGTCAGAATAAGAGAATATTCCTCTGGCAATTGTCCGGAAAAACTTTATATAAGACTGCTTAGACAAATGTAAAGGTGAAATATTTTTTTTACTTTTCAAAATCTGTAAATTGAACTAAATCTTCCTCACTGTAATATTGTTAAATTATTCTCATTTATATTAACTAGTATTAAATTAATTACAAATACAAAAATATAATTTTACTATTTGTATTGGTGCGATTTTGAACAGGGATATAATTAGACCATTATTTTAATAAAGTCAATTATTTTCAAGTTGTTCATTGACTCGTTAAGTATTCCACTGATTAACACATTTCCGATTTCTTTTCATTCTCGAAGGTCATCGAAAGCAATGTAAATGACTACACAGAATCCCAATCGGCCTAAAGGCCGGGTGTCGGGACGTCTGAACAGCTGTTTAGGATGTTTCCACGTTCGCTTTCCTCTCTCAGCGTGGTCGACGACGACGTTCGGGAGAAGCGTGCTGGGCGTCAAGAGTACCACCTGTTCCATGTCGACGCCGACGTCGATTTTCGAGAAGTTAGACGCCGGGCGTCCTTTTTGACCTCCGGAAGCAAAACAACCGACGGCCGACCGCCGAGCACTCTTTTTCTAAGTGAAGGGTGGAAATGATTGGGTTGGTAGAATGATGAGACATCGGTGGTTTTTCTTCGTATAGTTTCTTGATAATTAATTATGAAAGCATTATCGTTTTTATTATAACAATGATAATTAAAATATATATTGTTTATACACATTGTTTTAAGTGTAAGGAAAAGTACTTTATTTTTTAACAACTATACATGAATTAAGTGGAGCTTGTTTATTTTAATATTGTTCTGAAGCCATTTTCTTGTGGCATTTTAACGTATGTACTATTTTAATGGGAATAAGCCACAATTAAAGGTTAAAGTAAATTTATTGACGTTTCAATTTCCACTTCGGAAATCGTTTTCCGGAGGTGTTATCCAGACAAGTAAGCTTAAAAAAAAATCGCTTTATAATCTACTTATACAAATTAAATAAAACAAGTTATGGTGTATTTCTTTACGTTTACATTAATAGAAATAACTTTAGCTAACTTTAATATTTGTGGATTATATGGATTTTGAACTATCAGCATGTGTATAATTTAACACATATACCAAAATGCAACAGCTAGTGTTAAAGTGGGTGTTCCCAATACCACATGGAATACGTCAGGGGGACACCATATCACCGAAACTATTCACTGTTCCTTTGGAATATATAAGAGGCAAAACTGACCAAGAGGGCTTAAACATAAATAGAGAAACGCTTAGCTACCTGTTATAGGTTTGCAAATGATATTGTGCTAATAGCTGATAGGATCGATAAGACCAAAGAACTTTTAAATCAGCTCTTCTTTTCCTAGCTACAAGTCTGATTGAAAATTAATAATTTTTAAACCCAGTTAGTGATAAATCGTGTAGTCAGTGAAAATAAAAGAGTAGGAACAAGATGCATAGACCAGGTAATGGCCTATAAATACCTAGGTCACGAGATAGATAGGCCTATAAATACCTAGGTCGCATAGAAAAGATAACCAAAATGTTGAGCTTCTCCATCGTATAAGACTGACTTGGACAGCCTTCAGCAAGTTAAAGACATTTTCATATCGTCCGACATACGAATATGTCTTAAAAGAAAAACCTGTAATGGTGTGTTTTGCCAGTATTGACCTAGGAAGCAGAAACGTAGAATAGTGAAAATAATTCGTGTGGCTCAAAGGGTGATGAAGCGTGCTATGTTGGGCGTTTCAATATAAAACTAGCTCCCAAACCACCAACTAAGACGAAGATCAGAATAACACTATGCCCAGTATAATTTATGATATCAAGCAAATTTTAAAAACTCTTCAATTTTTGTAGGAATTTTAGCGATAGAATTTTTTCCAACCAGTTGTTTGATACATTTTTCTACTTTATAGCAGACAAATAAACGTGACTAATCCATTTTAGGACGTAACGATATATCTTTCCTATAAATGTCAATATAATTAGTAAATATAAATGTCAATATAATACCCCAGTGAAGCATTGATTACAAACTTTCTTTGCATCTTTTTTTTTAATATTTGGTACATTTACTATTAAAATTGAATATTTGTCTTCAACATCTGTAGTGACCATTTTAACGTGTTCGACACACCTGTATGCTCCTGAAATTCCGAAAATGAGGAGAACCTACAAAAGAAAGACAAAAAAATTAAAAAATATTTATTTGGCGACGCTGGGGTTCGAACTTCCATCTGCAAAGCAAAATTTAACAGTAAGCGGCACAACAACTTGTTGAGCTGCCAGGACTCATAATAATATGTCAACTTTGCGAAATTATGAATATAGCATATTTCTAGTATAATATTTGCCGCTATTTTTTTTATATAATAATTTAATTCTTTGAAATATTATCCTTCTAAATACCTTCTAAATAATTATCATTAGGGACTTCTAGTAAAAATTTATTTACTGCCTCTCTGGAAAAGGTTTTTGCCTTATTAGCTTTAGGTATGTCCCTGGTTTTGTCTTTTCAAGAAACCAATTAATTGTGTGTATTTAATATTAACATTTTCTTTGATTTCAAGCATGTACGTAGCATCGAATATTTGGACCACAATGTAGAGGCCTTTAGACAAGTACGAATATGCTTTTCTTCGGTCCATTGCTTAAAATTTAGGCCCATTGCTTAAATATCGTTTCTCGTACTTTTCTTTATATTTTTTGGGTAATAAGGATTGTACTGTTACATTAACTTAATTACTATTTATAAATGGGAATAAGCCACATTAAAGATAAAAATACATTTATTGACGTTTCAATTTCCAATTCGGAAATCGTTCTCAAAATACAAATAGTAAATTAAACAAATTTTGTTTTTTGTTACATAGTGAAAAAATTCTTCTGATAATTTAATTTTATCTGACTCATTTATATTGACAATTCAGACATACATTATGCATTTTAAAGTAGACGACTTTAAAATGATATTGCCAATATTGTTGAGTTGCGCTCCTGGGACGACTTTACTTATAAGATAGTTCATTCGATTACATGAAATCAACTTTAACTTGAGAATATCCGTCAGAAAAAATCATAGCATGTAATTCGTCTTTAAAAAGACAAACACATGACATGATGACAGTAAAATTCTCCTGTTAGTGATTCCATAGTAAATTATGAGGGAAAAACCAGGAAAAAAACCTCATAATACTATCCCGACATTGTAAGTATTTGTTCGTGAATTTAGTTTACCTTCAACAAACATCAAAATTCTGATTTTATGTTACGTTATTTAAAAAACATAAATGATGTATCCTCTATATGTTACTGACTTACTAATACTGGTATTTTCTTATTAATAACTTCCTCTTTCAATATTGGTAACCAGATCCTACTACATTCTGCCGAGGAATTTGCGACACAATTGGCCTCATTTAGCATAATTAGAGCCGCTTCTTTGATTTTTCTTTTTTTACCATCCGTTTCTTTTAGGACTATATTTGAATTATTCCATTGAACTCTATGTTCATTATCCCATGCGTGTTTACATATTTGAGATCTATCAAATTCTCTATTTTTAATATAAGATTGATGTTCACTTATTCTAACATTTAATGGCCTTGATGATTCACCTAAATAAAACTGATCGCATTCACAAGGTATTTTATAAATGCAATTCTTTGTCCTTTCTTGTTCATTGTTAGGTTTGGTTTTGGACAAAATAGATCTCAACGTGTTTGTTGTTTTGAATGTTGTTGAAATGTTGAATTTATTTCCTATTCTTTTAAGTTTTTCTGATAATCCTTTTATGTACGGTATTGTTATTTTCCTCATATTATTCCTTGTGTATGCTGTAGGATCTCGTTCTAAGTTGTTCTGTTCTATTCGATCGATTGTTGAAAATTCCTTATTTATAAACGATAAAGGATAATCATTTTTTAATAAAACAGATGTTAACAAATGTTTCTCCTCCAAGAACGAATTTTCGTTAGAACAAGTAATTTTAGCTCTATCGTATAAGGATTTAATTATTCCCTTTTTTACATTAATATTGTGATTTGATTTGAAATTTAAATATCTATTGGTGTGTGTTGGTTTTCTATACACCTGAGTCTCATATCCAGTATCGTTCTTAGAGATCAAAACATCCAGGAAAGGTAGCGTGTTATTATATTCCTTTTCCATGGTAAATGTTATTGTCTCTTCTTTATCGTTTATATCGTTTAGGAATGTGTCCAACAACTCTGATCCATGAGGCCATATTGAGAATACATCATCTACATACCTCCACCATACTGTGGGTTTGAAATTTTGTTTAGAAATGATATTTGTTTCAAAATCTTCCATAAATATATCGGCTAAGAATGGAGATAAACTAGAGCCCATTGCTAGACTATCTATATCACTAAAATAGAGATAAACTACTATAAAGGATAATCATGTTTTATTAAAAAATGATTATCCTTTATCGTTTATAAATAAGGAATTTTCAACAATCGATCGAATAGAACAGAACAACTTAGAACGAGATCCTACAGCATACACAAGGAATAATATGAGGAAAATAACAATACCGTACATAAAAGGATTATCAGAAAAACTTAAAAGAATAGGAAATAAATTCAACATTTCAACAACATTCAAAACAACAAACACGTTGAGATCTATTTTGTCCAAAACCAAACCTAACAATGAACAAGAAAGGACAAAGAATTGCATTTATAAAATACCTTGTGAATGCGATCAGTTTTATTTAGGTGAATCATCAAGGCCATTAAATGTTAGAATAAGTGAACATCAATCTTATATTAAAAATAGAGAATTTGATAGATCTCAAATATGTAAACACGCATGGGATAATGAACATAGAGTTCAGTGGAATAATTCAAATATAGTCCTAAAAGAAACGGATGGTAAAAAAAGAAAAATCAAAGAAGCGGCTCTAATTATGCTAAATGAGGCCAATTGTGTCGCAAATTCCTCGGCAGAATGTAGTAGGATCTGGTTACCAATATTGAAAGAGGAAGTTATTAATAAGAAAATACCAGTATTAGTAAGTCAGTAACATATAGAGGATACATCATTTATGTTTTTTAAATAACGTAACATAAAATCAGAATTTTGATGTTTGTTGAAGGTAAACTAAATTCACGAACAAATACTTACAATGTCGGGATAGTATTATGAGGTTTTTTTCCTGGTTTTTCCCTCATAATTTACTATGGAATCACTAACAGGAGAATTTTACTGTCATCATGTCATGTGTTTGTCTTTTTAAAGACGAATTACATGCTATGATTTTTTCTGACGGATATTCTCAAGTTAAAGTTGATTTCATGTAATCGAATGAACTATCTTATAAGTAAAGTCGTCCCAGGAGCGCAACTCAACAATATTGGCAATATCATTTTAAAGTCGTCTACTTTAAAATGCATAATGTATGTCTGAATTGTCAATATAAATGAGTCAGATAAAATTAAATTATCAGAAGAATTTTTTCACTATGTAACAAAAAACAAAATTTGTTTAATTTACTATTTGTATTTTGAGAACGATTTCCGAATTGGAAATTGAAACGTCAATAAATGTATTTTTATCTTTAATGTGGCTTATTCCCATTTATAAATAGTAATTAATTTACAATGCCACAAGAAAATAGCTTCAGAACAATGTTACATTAACTTGTTTCAAAATATCTGGTGGTGTATTATCAATATCTTCAAATTCTCTTAAATCACTATTTTTAAATATTAGTTTGTATTCTGTAGATATATATTATGTGTACACACTTTGAAACCACTAATCTGTCAATCGACCATAGCATGCTATAAAATTTAAAATTATAAATTCGAAAACCGGATGAATATGTGAATTATTGTCAAAGTCAAATTATCAATATAATAACTGTTAAATCAAAATAACAATTTACTGTTTTTTACCATTTTGCAAAATACAGGGTTTTATTATAAAAGTATTAATTTTTGTGACAAAAAATGGTATTCGAAGGAAAATTCATGGATTTTTTTTTCAAAAAAGAAATACCAAACCTAAACAAAATTTTACAAAAAGTTAGGGTAGACCCGGATTTGTTTCATATCGGACGAACTAAATTGTGGCAAGTTTTAAAAGAATTAAATTTCCGGTGGGAGAAATTAGACCGAAAATCACTTTTGATTGACCGGGAGGAGATAATATGTTGGAGAAGAAATTATGTAAGATCCATACGAAAATTCCGGGCTGAGGGAAGGCTAATCTTCTACCAGGATGAAACGTGGGTAAACTCAGGTCATACTCTAAAAAAAATTTGGTCAGATAAAAATATATTAAGCTTCAGGCAAGCATTTATGGACGGTTGGTCTACTGGTATCTTTCCACTAGTAAAGACACTAGATTAATAATTTCTCACATTGGCAGTGAAAAAGGATTTGTTAAGCATGGTTTGTTGGAATTTCAGTCCAAAAGCACAAAAGACTATCACGAGGAGATGACAGCTGATGTTTTCGAAGAGTATTTTGAGCAGATGATTGAACACATACCACCAAATTCAATTATAGTATTAGATAATGCACCTTATCATTCACGACTAGTAAAAAGACTTCCAACGACTGCGTGGAAGAAACAGGATATTCTTGACTGGCTGCGGAATAAGTATCTGCCTTACAAAGATGGAATGATAAAAGCAGAACTTTTAAAAATTGCCCGGCAACACAAATCTAAGTTCAAGAAATACGTAGTTGACAAAATGGCGGAAAGGCGAAACATCACAGTCCTTAGACTTCCACCCTACCACTGCGAAATAAATCCATTTGAACTCATTTGGGCACAAATGAAAAGTTATGTGGCTAGAAAAAATACGTCATATAAAATACAAGCTGTACGTGAATTGTTATACGAGTCTTTACAACATATTACAGAACTAAACTGGAAAGATACAGTAAGACATGTAATAGAAGATGAACAAAACATGTGGGATCTTGATAACATAATTGATGCGACCGTAGAGACACAACCGCTAATTATTAACCCTCAAGACGACTCGGTTTTCGAAGTTGATCCTATTTTTATTTTGAATTTGAATAGTTTTCTAATCGTTATTATATAAGGTAAGTAATAGTATTTGTAATCGTAAGGTATTAAAAGGAAAAAGCTCAAAATGTCGCCTGTCACAATGTTCAATGTGTTTTAAATGTATCCATTTTTTTTTCAAATCCTGAGAAAACTAAAAAACATTTTTGAAAAATTTAAAGGCAGAATGAAATATTTATTAGAATAAATAAAAAGTTTCTGTTGCATGCAATATTTTCAATTAAAAATTATGCTATATTTTCTCTTTTATTTTCACCCCTGTTACATAGCATATTAAAATAAATATTGTAGAAGTTTTCAGGGACTTTCTGCCCTCAGTAATATGTAATCTTTCATTCTGCGTTTAAATGTTTCAAAAATATTTATTAGTTTTCTCCGGATTCGAAAATAATGGATGCATTTAAAACACATTGAAAATTTTGCCAGGCGACATTTGGCGCCTTTTCCCTTAATTAAATAAATGTATCTTTTAGAAATGGCAAGAAACTTTTTATTTTTGAATAAAAAACCTTCTACACCTCATAATACAGGGTAAGATCGGCGAAAGGAGAGGCCCAGGCCGACGAAGAACATCCTGGCTACGAAAACTCCGAGAATGGTATCAAGAAACCACCTTTAATTTATTTAGAGCCGCCGTGAATAAGGTTATTATTGCCAATATGATCGCCAACGTTCGATAATCGGACAGGGCACTGAAAGAAGAAGAAAGAAGTTTTATTAAAACAAAAATACAATTTACATAAGTACGATTTAAAAAATATATTTATTTAGTTCAAATAAATGTTTCAATCATATAGTCTACGACACTGGTCGGTCATCTGTAACCAAAATACCTTCGGAATCGGATTATAAGGTTGACTGCTGTTAGCTGTATTGTATTCCTTTAGATGCTAAGTGGAAAAGCATGCGAGAGGCCTATGTTCAGCAGTGGACGTTAGAGGCTAGCTGATGATGATGATTCGTTTAGATACAAGGTGGGTTAGTCGAAAACATCTTAAACCGTCAGTTTCAAGTTAGTTTTTACTATTATATCGTATTAGCTATCCTCTCTGTATTTCAGTTCTCTAATTAGGGTTAAACTTCTAGTGAGCTATCGACAAATTGTGAACCGGTTATAGAAGACTAAATCCGAAATATCTTGCCAGGAACAGTAATGTCAAACGTACAGCCTCGCCATAAAAAAAGTATCATATTTTACTTCTAATAAAACAATATAAAATATACAATACGGGGAGAAAATATCTTATAGGCACAAAACACAAAAAACCATTTTATTGATTTGCGAAAATATATTTAAAAAAATGAGATAATAATATGAATATTTCAAGGAAAGACTTTTTTCAAGCTTGTCTCCATTATAAATTTCCATTGTAAACGATTCCAGGCAAATATTTCATTCGGTTCTCATTTTAATAGCAATCAAATTTAATATATGATTTCTGATGCTTCATAAACAAAAATTTTCATATAAATGAAAGAAGCCGTACAAGAAGGGAGAAAAAAAATATCGAAGAGGAACATTGTAATATCAAACACGTGTGTTATTTTGTTATTAGACCTCATTCGGTTTTATTACAGTTGGCCTATAGGAAGGAAAGGCGAAGGGATGTGGCGGAAAGATGAAAGAGCCGAACTGGTTATTTTATTATAAATTTTAATAACCGGTGGATATACAACTGTGTGGTTTGAATTTATAAAGAAACGGGCCGTGGAGATACGAGATGGGTATTTTTTTAGTCTAGCATGTTACAATTTGCTTAAAATTTCTACTAAAGTCTAGATACACTGGGTGACCAAATTATATTTTTTTTTTACCTTTTTATTAGAACATTTTGAAAAACAAAAATCATCACATATTGTTTTTGTAATAAATAAATATCTATATATAAATAACCATGTAATAAATAACCTACAGGAGATACAAAAAAAAAAGATAAATAAATACAAAGCTCTCGCAGAATATGTCCAAGTAAGAATGGAAGTAAATGCAAGAATAAAATCAATCAAAAGAGAACATTCTAGTAGTATTGAGTACATGGTGTCCAAAAGAAAGTATGGAAAATGTTTCGGAACAGGAAAAAACAGTTAACGAGTAATTGTAGACCAAGGGAGTACTTATAGAGATATGGCAACAGCATTTTAAAGAGGTATATGATGCTGAAGAAACGCTGAATATAAACGAATACGAAGCAGATGTAACTGCTACAATCAATGGCGAAGAGGTAGAAGCAAAGATCAAGAAGCTAAAAAACAGAAAATTATCTGGAACAGATGGTATACCCAATGAACTCCTTAAATATGGAGGCCCTTTACTTGCAAGTAAACTGTCACAACTATTTAACGAGATCTTAAACGACACAGAAACACCAGAGGAATGACATAAGAGCATCACAATCCCCATATTTAAAAAGGGACAAAACACTTGCCCTTGTTCTTAAATACAAAGATGAAACTTTTCATGAGTATTCTTAAGGACAAATTGGAAAGGCAAATCACTAATGCAGAAGAACACCAAGGTTTTACAAGAGGGCAATCTATAACAGATGCAGTATTCATAATAAAACAAATAATAGAAAAAGCTGTAGAGTTCGGCATGCCAGCGTATATTTCGTTCGATCGTTCGTATATTTCGTTCGATCCGTTAGAGAGCAGTTCAAAATGGATGAGAATAGTGTTACGTAAAAATTAGTCATATTAAAAAAACCTGTAAACATGTTGTTTATTCACTAATATGTTCTACACTATTCGTCTCACTGGCAGAAATTCCAAGTACTAAAAACCGGTCCATTCTGACGTCCGAAAATAGGTTGAATAAAGAAACCAGCCCGTAACCTTCTAGTATTTTCAGGTCAACATACACAGGCTTCGAGAAACTATATACCAGACGAGAAGGCAATCGACTCTTCTAGTCTACCAGCTGAATGAGTATATAACATGATTTTCATTGAAAGAAGTCAGTCAGAAAAAAGAAGGTCGCGATCGCGTTTTAAATGTAACGATCTTAATAATAAATTAATATTGTAAGATAAATTATTATAAATTAACTTTAAATAAATTAAGTTTGTAAGTGTTATAAATATTGAACCTCTAATAGATTAAAATAAGAACAATAAATTAGAATTAATAAAAACATAACAATAGACTCCCAAAAATTTACCTAGAAAACAACCCGTCCGGTTCAAGACCTCCCGGAAGACCACCTCATAGATGGAGGGATAGTTGGCAATCTACCTTCCAGGAAATTAACTAGAGGCATCTTCAGAATTAAACAGATCGAAAGATCTCCAAGAAGTAGAAGAAGAAAAGGATGATGATGATTAAAATCTTTATCATGAACTCAAATTTATTACAACTGATAACTGAACCTACAAGGTTTAGAGCCAACAATAATCCTTCAATTTTAGACTTATTTTTTATAAATGACGATCAATTAATTTCTACACTTAAAGTGTCCTCTCCTTTGGATCTTTATGACCAGTCGCTTATTATTGCTCACATTCAATTTAGTTCAACACCGCTTTGCAAAAATAATTTCGTAACCTGGCAATATTTCTTATTAATGTGGGACTCTTTTCTTAATACTGTTAAGTATGACAACAATTTCTGATTTTATTTTATTTAGCGTATGGCTACATCACAGGTTCATATATATACATATAATATAAATTATATAAATTACAAACAACAATAAATACAAAAATATTATTCTACAAACAAACATCTAGATTATAAATATATTCGATTGACTCTTTTGTAGCAGCCAGGAAATCTGAAGGGTTGCCGTTATAGGATCTAATCGGGCATTCCTCTACCATGTGTTTTACTGTTTGCCTTTCGGCGCCGCAGTCGCAATTTGGTGATTGTATTTTTCCCCATCTAAAAAGTGAGTCGGAACATCTGCCACAGTTCGTCCTTATTCTATTGAGTGTGGTCCAAATTCGTCTCGGTTGGTTGAAGCCCTCAGGTTTGCTTGTAATACATGGCATGTTCCAGTTAGCTGGTGCAGCATTATTCCCCCATTGTTCTGTCCACCGTTCAGTTACATTAAAGTTTTGATCTACTAGCCTTTTTGCTGTTTTTAGAGGCGGGTGTCTTGAACGGAGCCTATTTAACAATTTCTGATCATACAACCGAACGATACCTATACAGAAATCGAATAAAATCTTGAATTAACCTCTCAGCTACCTATTTAATTCGACATAAGCGAAAGCTTTGGCGAACATATAAACTTACTGGTTCCCTTTATGATTTTCTCGCTCACCATGATTTTTCTAACCGAGTCAAACAATCGTTGCTAGAGTTAAGAACAGAATTTGTAGAATCTATCATTGCAAGTGGTAATAGTAAAAAAGTTTATCGGTACATTCGCACATCTTTACTTCTAAAGTCTTCAGACCATTACTTTAAAAAGCAGACGGGTCTTTATGTTCTTCACATAACAAATCTTGGGAACGTTTATCGTTATTCTTCTGTTAGGTTTTTACAGATGAACCTAACGATACCATTCCTCAAATAATGTACCCACGCTTCTCTAAAACTCTTTATAAAATATCTTTCACGTCGGATGAAATTAAACATCACTTATGGAAACTACGCAATAATTCGTTACATGGATTGGACAGAATCCCATCCTTTTTACTCAATCAATGTACTGAATCTGTAGCCGTCCTTATATTTCTCATAATGAATGCTTCGTTTAATTACGGTTCACTTCCCTCGTCCTGGATAATAATTATTGTTCCCATTGTCCTCAGGGTTATATAATCAATTATTTCGGAAATCAAGTCTTCAGTCAGTCAAGAGTGGAGTCCCACAATGATTAGTGCCTGGACCGCTACTTTTTTATATTGACACTTGTGATCTTCTGCTCATTATATCCAGTAAGATCTGCATTCAGTTGCTTTTATAAAGTCCTCGTAGACACACCGTCTCAGGATTAGCAACTTCACGTGGAGTCATATGTCGCCATGTTGCTAAATCCATCGGTAACTTTAACATCCTAATAATAAATAATAAATAATGTAAACTAAATTTAAACAAATAATTTTTAACGGGTTTTTACCCAGATATTTAGTGGCTACATTCATGTATACCGAGACACTGATGATGGAATATGGATTTCGAAAACGTTTTGTGTAACATAGCCCGATTGGGTTTTTAAATATATACCTTTTATAAAGGATTTTTAATAAATTTTTTAATATATGGTATACAGCCAACTACAGGAACATAGATTCCTTGTGGATTTCCATTTAAGCTGATGATACGAAATTATATGAGAATTCAAGTATTATATATGTTCTTCAATACGATCTTGATGCAATATTTAAATGGTACTACTAATTCGGTTACTTCCGCTTAACATTTAAAAAGCGGTTGTTCTACATATCGGCAAAAATAACCCATCACTACCGTACTTTATTAATGGACAACCTTGAACTCGGTAAGCTCCCACAACGATCTTGGAATGATAATTAATAGTGCAAACTCGATACTATTTTTGATCTGTAAATGTTTTACACGTATATCTCTAACCTCTGTTCATAAACTTTACTCAATATACGTTAGACCTATTCTTGAGTCTGCCGGACCAGTGTGGAATCCAGATCGCAGTCGCGATGAAATCCTACTTGAAAATGTTTAGCATAAAGTCAAAAAACTGACATACGGCTGTGTAAGATCTAATTAAGAAGATAGACTATCCATAGCTCATCTCAAGACATTCGAGCAGCAACGTCTTCGAGGTGACCTAATTATGTCCTTCAGTATTTTAAAACAAAATTTTGGGAACCTTAACACCATATTCACTTTGAATAAATACGAAAGATTAGGAGGCAATCGATACATATTAAAGAGGAAACAAGCTACTTCAAGGTCCAGGGTGAACTTCTTGTTAAATCTATCTATCTATATAGCCCTTGCTGTCCAATTTTGGACCTAGGCCTTCTCTTCCTTCTTCCACGTCAATCTATTGTAGGCAGTTTGTGTCTACTTCGGGCCTGCGTGTTTTTTCAAGTCCTTTCCATTTGTGGCCTTTCTCTTTTTTATTTGTAAACATATGGTCTCCAGTGTATAATCATCTATATCAATTATAATCATTTTATTTCATCTGTCGTCTTTCTGTCTTATGGTATGTCCAGCAAACTTCCACTTAAGTTTTGCTATCTGCGTTAATACATCGGTCACTTTTGATTTGTTGTGGATCCAAGTATTTCTTTTCTTGTTTGATGGCCTGATGTTCGGCATTTGCCTTTCCATGGCTCTTTATTTTGCAAAGAGAATCTTTAATACCTGGAACAATTTGGATCAAGACACCATATCGGTAACTAGTGTTAACATCTTTAAAAATAAACCTAATAGATCTTTATTATATTTATAGAATTGTGTTATTTTAGGACTGCATTATTTACTTACAATTAATACAGTGCGTAGGCATCGTTAGATTTGTAAAGTCACAAAGACTAATCAGGCTTGGCCACTTAGATAGAATGACAGATAATCGAGCTGGAAAAGTAATGCAGAGACGTAAACCCCAAGCAAATAGGACAAGAGGAAGGCACCATAAAAGGTGGATAAACGACGCAGAAGAAGATCTTAAAACCATGAACATCAGATAGTGGTGAAGATAAGTGTTCGATAGAGCAAAATGGAAAAATGTTAAGTAGGCTAAGACCCACAAAGGGTGATAATACCATAAGAAGAAGATGAAGAGGACTTTAGACGCGAACGTATATATTTTTAGAACTGTATTATAGTAGTATTCTTCCATAGTAAAAAAATGAATACTATACTTTATTAAACTACATATATATCCACATTACCATATATCCTATTAAATACATTTTTAAACCTATTAGGCATAATATATGAAGATATTTTACTCGTGTCTTTTACTCTTAAAATATTATTGCGTCCTCTATTTAAAGTGAAATAAATAAGCTTTCATTCTAACACTCCCGATTGAAGTTATGTATAGTCCATGTTTAAATAGTAAGTCAAGTTAATATTATAGATCCTATAATAGTTTTGATTTAATTTTTTAACGATTTACATTTAGATTTAAGCGTTTTTCCCAACATACAACAAGTATTTGAACTTTGTAGTAAAATTTTAATTTAGAATCGGTGTTATCACCGCCATACTTTAAGCATTTATTTTTTTTAAATTCTATGTTTATTATAGATATAATTATATTTTTCATGTTGATTAATTATCTTGTAAAAACCTTAATGAACATTCGTTCTCTTTATAGTGCGTGTTACAAATAATTTCCAAGTTTTTTATCAGCCACAATCTAATAATCGAATCAAATCCGCATCTTCAACCCAAAAACCCAACTACACCGCCAGATTACCTCTCCAGCGTCTCCCTAACCAGGAACTAACCGTTAAGTGGCTGTATCTCATTTCGCGCGCACGCCACTGGATTAGGGCCCTCCCTTGAGGGGGACTTTCGTAGTGTGTCGCGCGCCGCGAGCGTCACTCGGGGGGACGCCGTCCCCGCCGAGCACCACGAGGTCCATCGAACATCTCCGAGGAGGAAGCATTGCCTCCACGGAGGGGTCGCATCTGAGAGTCCAGCATTGAATAGAGAGTCCCGTTCAATATAAAGGTAGCGCATTTATATTATATTATAAGAAAAAAGGGGTACAGTAGGTGGTACTGTAGACTAGCGCCTGGCTTCATACTATGTTTATTATATATATTTTTTTATTTGCTATTTCAATTTAAAAATCACTAATAATATTTAGGAATTAGATTAAATCGCTGTTAGTTAATATGCTTATTATACAGTTTAATAAAATTGAAAAAGTTTACATGTATAACGGACTCTCCCCGTTGCGTAAATGGACTCTTCTCGGACATTTCCCTGACGATGAATTGGTAGATTATTTAGTATTAAACGGCCTCCTTGTTCACCAAATTTGAATCTTAAATATTCAAAAAATTATAAACTAAATCATTAAGTGTTGTAGAGGTCAGGTAAAAAATTATCAATGAATATATAATAATTTCTTGATAAATATGAGAAAATTTAATAGACGCATTTTAACCCTTAACTACCATGGCCAAAAATAATAACATTTGTACCATGGAAGGGTCAAATTTGTCCCTCATTGTTTTTTGTATCAAAAAATATTCTTTTTTTAACTTGTTTTATTTTAAATTATTTTGTTTAGAGCTACTTTTACATTTATATAAAAATAAACGAATTTCGTTAATTAGATATAACTTTATTCAAAAAAAAACTTTTGTATTCAGTCAAATTAACATAGCTATGCACTTTCTCGAATTATAAGAAAAATAATAACAATATGCAGTTTTTTATATCCAATGGTGAAATCTAGGTATCATAGCTCCTACCTAAAATTAAAAAAAAATCGATTTAGATTTCGTATCTCAAAAATGACAAGCATGATTTTACCTTAATTTTCAACACAGCTTATGCATAACGTCTGTATGCGGGAATGATTTTTGCAAATAAAATCTTGACATTTATCGCACGATGAGCTTTCTTTCTTTTGGTTTTTGGAATATGGACATATTTTACACCTTCTCCTCTTTTTTCGTCGCGCGTCGTTGTGGCTCTGGATTTGCGGCAGGCATTGGTTCCTGAAGTCCGGAAACTTTAAAAATGGCACTAAGAATTTCTCTCGATAAACAAGTTTGCTGAACTCTACGAGTTAAATGGGCCTTAATAAGTCCTTGACCTAAAGTGGTTAGAAACAATCTTCTTTCCATTATTTGATTTGGCTGAACTCCATTAAAAAGTACGTTAGCATTTAATCCTGCAATGTCCAAAATGCGAAACCATATTACTTGAGGTCATCTATGAGTTCTTCTGCCAGTTTTATAGCATGCACATTTCTTATCCAATGAATCCACCCCAACTTTTGTCTCGTTGTAAAAATTTATAATCTCTCGCTTTCCATTAACCATTTTATTGGAATGATGCATAGTTGACACTAACAACACTGCACGATTTTTTTAGGAACAAAAGATACAAGGCTCTCGCTTCCTGTAAAACCAAATAAGTCAGAATTAGGTGGCCTGTTTTTTGGGGTTGAAATTCAGCAGGAACCTCTCTTTTATTTCTTTTTAGAGTTCCAACATATGAAATTTTATGGCTTCTCAGTTCTTTTATGACCTCGATGGACGAAAACCAATTATCTGCTGTTATGTTTCTATTTGTACCAGAAATTGGTGGAATACGTGTCAAAACATCTAGAGATGGATAACTTTTTTGGATTTGCTCTGCGTGTATCTTTTCCAGTATATATAAAACCATTTAGCAAATAATGTGTCTTAGAATCTACTAAACACTGCATTTTCAGACCGTATTTGTCTGGCTTATTTTTGAGATACATCCTGAATTGGCACCTTCCTCTAAATGCAATAAGCATTTCATCTATTGTGAGATATTCACCACAGCTATATTTGGACTGGCAATTAATTATAAACATATTAAAAATATTGGATATATCTGCCAGTTTATCTCCGTGCGCAATACGTTCTTGTCTAGTAGCTGGGTCGTCAAAACAAAGACTTCCAAGCAAAAAATAAAATCGTTTAGTAACATGGTTGCTCGAAATATATCACGGCCAGTACCATTCGTAGCAAATAAAGACCTTAAATCTTCATTATTGGATTTAAATACCCCAGCTAAATATAATAAGCCTAAGAAGGCCTTTAATTCAATTATGTCAAGATGATTGGTATATTGACACGATAAATTGTGTAAATTATATTTAGAAGCCATATTAGTTATTTGTTCATTAGTTTTTTCAAGAATTTCTTGCAATATATCGTGGCTAATAATACATTCCCAAGCATCAACTGGTTTCTCTGGCATACTAGCTCGAGCTTTTCCAATAACACCAGGTAAATGACTAATTAAATTATGCTTACGTGTACGAGAAAAGGCAAGAGAAGTTTTAAGACCACTTGTACCTATTTTTGCCATAAAACACATCCCTTGAGTCAGCTATATCACTTTCTTCACCCGAATATTCACTACCAGTTTCGAAATTATTAATTTGCCAATTTTTTTCGTCATAGTCCATTGTTCATAATTTTTTGTCCCTCCTCTTCAAGTTCTTTCTGTGTCAGAGGACGTTTATTGCGACTACACCCCGCCATTTCAAATTACTCGTTAATTGCACTAGAAACGCTTATACCATAAGCGGGTCAAAATTGACCCTATGCGTGCCTAACTCTGCAGTAGTAACAGATAAAGTAACGGAATTTTCGTAGATCGATAAATCACCTACCGGTCGAAGCGCGCAATGCTTAATCTATGTTTCAGTAGCGAAACTTGGCATTAAAAACGCAGGGGGTCAATTTTGACCCCGCCATGGTACTTAAGGGTTAACATCATTTAGGGTACTGTAAAAACAGGAATAAAGCGGAGATGCGCTGTCCTGAGTTTTCACATACGGTTAGGAAACCATGTTGGGGTTCAATTACCCAGGACCTCCACATGAAGAGCACTTGGCTGATTGTTGTGCCTCTATAGCGAATCAGATTGCTATAGGGGGAAAGGGATGGTCTAGAGCATTGGAGCACGGTGGGGTGATTCCTGTTTTTTAAACACGAATTAAAACACCTTGCTCCAATGAATTGTTACACCCGATCGTACTACCTGGGTGAACATGTCTCATAGGCTGGGTTCAATCAAATTGCTTGGGTACTGTAAAATCAACAATGGAGAGTATTTTGAACACTTGATTAGGCAGACAATTATTTTAGCAATGTAGTAAACTTTTTATTATTATGTTCAAATTTAGTTGTACATACTTTGAATAAAAAAAATTAATGAGACGATTAGGCGTTTCTAGGGTTATGTTTTATCTTTTTAAGATGTTTCTGACTATATAAAATCAAAAGTATTTCACACGGTTGTGGTATGTAGCTTATGTGTCGCAGCCATTCTGTTGGTGTAAACTGGATCGTTCTAGTTATTAGACGCATGGTAGTCAACTAGGTATCTATAATATTTATGTGAGCGCTATTTAGTCAGACAGTGGTAGACTATTCAGCGTAGAGTATACAAGACCAAAAGTTAGGCCTCGCAGTGTAGCTGTTGATGATTCCCATGTATCGCCACAGAACTTCTGTTACGATAGGTTATTACAGATTAATAAATTTAATAAAAATCCTTTGTAAAAGGTATATATTAAGAACCCAAACGGGCTAAGTTAAAAAGACAAAACGTTTTCGGAATCCATATTCCATCATCAGTGTCTAAGAGTACATGAATGTAGCCACTAAATATATGGGTAAAAACCCGTTAACAAATAATTAATTACATTTAGTTTACAAATTTTCCTATAATGGTTTAAGATGTTAAAGTTACCGTTGGATTAGGTAACATGGCGACATATGACTCCACTTTGAAGTTGCTAGTCTTGAGACAGTGTGTCTACGAAGACTGTATGGGAGCAACTTTACTTTGGTAAGTTGAAATGTTCAAAAATCGTTTTTATTGTAAATAAATAATGTTAAACATTTTAAAATTATTTTTGATTCTAATCATACAAAATTATGTCAAAAATAAATTCAACTAATTAAAGTTTAAATCTGATGGTATACGGTAGAGATATTGTACATATATTATAACTGTGCGTATGGGAAAATAAAACTGTTTCTAGTATTTTCCTTATAATTTCGTCATATTTTTTAACACATTTGTCCTTCCTAGGACTTCAACACCAAAATAAGCCAAAACGATTTAGTTGTTGTCGATTTATTATAAAAAAAGTTATAAAAACAAAATAAACTTTTGTTAAACGTGATTTTATATTTTATATGTAGTTATGAAATATCATAAAATGACGTTTAACAAATGGATCAAATGAACTAGAATTGAACAGATGATGAATTTTGAATTTACAAAAAAAATTAAGGGTCATTCATCGAGATAAAAAATATTCTATCTCCTAAGTTGGACCAACAAATACACTTTCACAAAATTTTATTGCAATCGGTTGGTTTTGAATATTAGTTTAGACAAATATCGTGATACGAGAATTTATATATAAAAATATATAACGAGTTTATAGCTGTTGCTGTTTCTCGCATCCTATTTATTGACTATAATACAGCATTTGATAAAGTACGACATAAACAATTAATGAATGTCCTGAAATCAAAGAAGATTGACTACACCGACCTCAGGATCATACAAAATTTATACTATAAACAGAGAGCAAAAGTACGTGTTAATGAACAGCCGTCAGAAGAAATTGAAATTAGACGTGGAGTAAGACATAGATAAATATGTACTGTCGCCAATTCTTTTTAATGCCTACCCCGAAGAGATCATGAAAAACGATCTTGAGAGTGAAACAGCAGGAATAAAGGTAAATGGAGTTTCCATTAACAACATTAGATATGCAGACGACACTGTGATCTTAGCAGAAAATATTGAAGATCTTTAGAGACTGGTGACCAGAATAGCGAAGAATGGAAAAGAGTGTGGTCTAACAATAAATGTCAAGAAGACAAAATTTATGAGAATATCGAAAACTCAAAGAAATAACGAGAATCTTCTAATAAAAGAACCAATGTCAAACAAGTGGACAAATATGCATGTCTGGAAACAATAATTAACTCCAAAAATGATTACATTCAGGAGATTAAAATCAGAATAGAAAAGGCTAGAGAAAATTTCAACAAAATGAGAAGAGTGTTATATACAAGGGATTTAAAATTGGAATTGGAACTAAGAGTTACGTTGGCGAGGTGCTATGTTTTTTCGACTTTATTTTATTGAATGGAATCTTGGACTTTAAATGCGACATCAATGAAAAAACTGGAATCATTCGAGCTGAGGGGTATAGAAGAATTCTGAAAATATCGTGGACAGAACACGTCACAAATAAAGAGGTTCTGGGAAGGATGAATAAAGAAATAGAAATTTTAAATACAATTAAAACGAGAAAATTGGAATACCTTGGACATATTACACTTGGAGAGAAATACACCTTGCTCCAATTGATTATGCAGGGAAAGATCCATGGAAAGAGAAGCATAGAGAGACGTAGAATGGCATGGCTGCGCAACCTGAGATAGTGGTACGGATGTACATCAAATGAACTTTTCAGAGCAGCCGTCTCAAAAGTCCGAATAACTATGATGATAGCCGACCTCCGCAGCGGAGATGGCACTTGTCTCTGCACTACCGGTTCAGCCCGACTTAAATATCGGCCGATAAAAAGTCTGCAGTGTGCAGGGGCCTTTACTTATTCGAGATGCATATCGTATTGCTACCTGATAATGGCATTAACGTCAGTCATTGAGCCGCCTGATGTTTAGTGTTTTACAGTTAAATAATAATTCGTTCACCATTATCTAAAACTTTTGCATTTAAAGATTTTTTAAGAAACATGTTTGTTCGCTTAATAAACTTATAGAAAAAAAAATAATTTTTTAACTCATTTATTTCGTCAAAAAAAAAGTTTCAGTTTTGCATCTACATCATTTGTATTTTAATAGTCTGTCTCGTTACGTTACCTTTTTTGCGCGGTAGTGTTCCCTAAGGATTGAATATCTCCAGTCGCATCGATCCTGACGTTGCGACGTTGCCGGCTCGAGGCGCATTCCGCGACAGCCGCCGAATCGGCAACGCCGACCACAAACATTGATTCTTTCCATTATAAATAGTACGCAAAAAATGCGTTCCTATATATCATCTCCCCCAGACATGCTTTGTGGCCCGGAAATTTCATTTTATAACTTTTATAACGGGTCTGCTTAATAATTTCATTTCCCATACACAATCACATACACTCTCACACTCGTGTCCATATATTGTGGAAAAATGCCGTGTTTTTTGGTTTGCACTCTTTGGTGGGAGAGCGTTAATTAAATTTTTTGGATGTTTGAGCAGAAAGACCTTTTGGTCGGAAATGAGTTTGGGACAAATCCTCAAAATTGAATTTTCTGCTGCAACTATTTTTCATCTGATGGATTTCGAATTCTGACATCTCGAATCCGTATTATTTCAGACTCTAAATACCTCTATATACAAAGCCTTGCTAAATTGAAATATCGATTTTTGGAATAACTGTACCGACCGATATTCACGCAAACGAAAATTAGACTAGACAAAAAGCACACAGATCCAAAATAAAAACCGTGAAAATGAAACGTTTGCCAAATTCAAAAGTAAACATAATCGAGTGAAAAAAAAACGAACAAAATCAACAAAAAACCAAATACATAAAATATTAGACATTAAACATTTAAAGAAATTATTAACCACACAACTACTCAAACAGCAATAAAAACAAATTAATAGGCATGCCTGTCACCAAAGCTTCGATTCGTAACTATTTTCAAAATTTAAAAGCCATAAATGTTATCCAATTAATAAAAACATTAACACGTACTTCAAATGGACGAATCCACAGATGTGTACCCAATTCATTACGTTTGTAAGATATGATACAAATAATGACATTCAAGAAGATGTTTTATTTTGTTTCCCATTGGAGACCAATACCACTGGAAAATGTTTACTCGACACTTTTATGAAACGTACAAGTAAATATGATATTGACTGGGGTAAATGTATTGCTACATGCACACATGGCGCTAAAGCTATGACAGGACGTAAATCTGGTCTTGTCGTCAAATTACAAGAAATAATGCCTAATGCCAAATCGAGACATTGTTTTTTACATCGAGAAGCTCTTGCGTCCAAAGCTTTACCTCCTGAAATGGACTGTGTTATGAAAACCATCACTAAAGTTGTAAATTCCATTAAAGAAAAAGCTTTGCAGACCCGTATTTTCAGAAAAATTTGCGAAGACATGGGTGCTTTATTTGAAAATCTCTATCACACCGAAGTAAGGTGGCTTTCAAGGGGCAACGTCTTAAAAAGAGTATTTCACTTAATAGCAGAGCTTTTAATGTATTTCAAAGATGAGAAGTCCCCATATGAAAATCAATCCGATCCTATTTAGCTTCTGAAACTAGGTTTCCTTGCTGATATTTTTGAGCAATTAAATATTTTGAACAGTAATTTACAAGGTCGCAACATTAATATAATTACAGCCACAGATAAAATTAAGGCGTTTCTAAGAAAAATCGATTTATGATCGACCTCACTTGGCAAAAAACAACTCGTTTCATTGCAGTTCCTTCAGGAAATTATGCAAAATGTATCCAATTACAGTGCTACAAATTTTGAACAAGCTTTTGCTGACATGCATGTTACTTTGCTCAATTTAAAACAACAGCTCTGTGATTATTTCCCCGAAGAAATTCAAAACAGTTACGACAGTTGCAGATGGATACTAAATCCGTTTTTAGCCGATTCCTTTCAGCATTTTGAAATACCAATAAACATGAAAGAAAAACTTATTGAAATATCAAGTGATGGAATGTTGAAGTTCCAATTTTTTCCCCAGAACTTGGACCAATTTTGGGCCGAAAAGATGCAGGAACACCCCCAGTTGGCAAGTGAAGCTGTAAAATGTTTGGTTCCATTTGTAACATCATATTTGTGTAAGTTAAGTTTCTCGTCTATGACTGCCATTAAAACAAGAGTTAGAAATCGTCTCGTACTTGAAAATGATATAATTGTGTGTGTCTCAAATACACAGCCTAGATTTGAAAGATTAGTTTCTCAGAAACAGGCGCATAGCTCTCATTAAGATTATAATATTTGATATTGTTTTACTCTTTTATTTTTACTTACTTTAATATTTAGTTTTATATTTCGTCTGATAATTAATTGTTAATTTCTATTTACGGCGTTGTTAAAATAAAAATACATGATCTAATAAAGTGGTTTTTTTGTCTTATTTTGGAAATGTTCGGCGGCCCCCCTAGTACCTCATGGCGACCCCCCAGGGGGTCGCGACTCCCACTTTGGGAAACACTGATTTAGTGTATATAATAATTAAGTTTACTATGTATTGATATTTATTATATTGTATAATTAATTAAATATTTGGTCTGAATTTGACAGGTTTGTCATAAGTAATCAATGCGTGCTTTGCTAATACGTTAACAGGTGATGGAACATTACTTTTTTCAACAACAAAGACCAAGAGATTATAGAAGAACTGATAAATAAAAACATAGACATTTGTACAATCCAAGAAACCAAGAAGAAAGGTAAAGGCCAAAAAGATTATAACCAATATTTTCTAGCATACATTGGAGTGAAGAAAGAAGAGCAGGCGTAGGTATACTTGTCCATAAAAAATTTAAGGACAACCTGAATAACTGCCGTTATATCTCCGAAAGAATAGTACATATGGAGGAACCAGAAGCACCCTACGAACAATTGTAAACCATATTGAATAAAATACTTCATGAAGAACCCTTAATTCTTATGGGTGACTTCAATACACGAATCAGAAATAAAATGGTTCCAGGAGTAAAACAAAGATTTAATGAAAACCATATCAACGCAAATAGAGAACTCATGGCTAATATCTGCCATCATCAACATTTGACTCGACAACTCTTTGTGAGTCTTGGCCGTGTTTACTATTTCCCTCCATTATTGTCGGTCCTGAGCAGCTATTTCCTATTGCTGTATTCCCATTTTGCGTAAATCACTGGCTACTGCGTCCTTCCATCTCTTTCTTGGGCGACCAACTGGCCTGCTGCCATCGGGATTTTCTCAGAATGTGGCGTTCAGGAGTCTTTCGTCATTCGATCTTAGTACGTGATCCGCCCATCTTATTTGGTTTGCTTTAATGTAGCGTACTATATTTTTGTCTTCTCTGGAGTTTATCATTTTATCTTCTTATTCATTCTCCTGTTGTCTCTTCTCTGCAAGGCCCATAGATAGTCATTTTGTCGTTTCCCGATAGTTCAGAGTCCATGTCACGCTCCCATACGTTAGTGTGAGACGAATTATTGTCTTATACACTCTTATTTTTGCTGGTATTGAGAGTATTTTTGATTTAAGTACGGTCATTAATCAGGAATATGCCCTATTTCCTGCAATGATCCTGGCTGCCACGTCCTTTTCATATTTATTTTCAGATGTTATGATCGCTCCCAGGTACTTGAATTTTTTGACGACTTCAAAGTTGTATTCATTGATTGTTACGTTTTGTCTAACCCTTGGCCTTGGGTTCTTCGTTACCACCATGTACTTGGTCTTGTCCTCGTTGACCTTCAGACCAGCTTTTTTTTCGTCTTTATAGAGGGGGGGTCTGGAATCTTCAAAAGACATCTCAGTCCAGGACGCCGACTGACTGACCTTAGTGCAGGATTCGTTCTTCGTACTCCCGGCGATAGTTCCCGAGGTACTTTAAAATGCCCTCTTGTCGCCGAGTCTACGCCGAACGCCTACCTGCTAAACCAGACCCTCCTCTGTCATCTAGCGATCCGGAAGCGGAATGGCCGCTGTAAGGCCGGCATCACTTCCGAAGCACTACCTTTATTCATTCATTCTCCATTCATACACATCCACACTCCTAGTTCGGCATCATTCTCAGAAGGGCATTTCCTCCTTCCCCACAGTCAAACTCACGCATTCTAACTCAAAAAGTGTGACCCACTGTTCTAACTTCACCTTTCAGCATCATTCACTCTACCTTTGCCGTTGGTCTAGCTGTCTTTCTTCCTCTTCCTTTTTTTTGATCACTGCACGGATATAACTGTGTATGTTAATCCAACCTAATTTATTTTCAATCATTCTCTCAATCATTTCTCTCACTGTAACAAAATTCACACCTGTCTCTCTCTCCATTCTGTTCCTTTCCACTATCCATCTGCTGCAATCTAACATCGTATGTGTCACAGTGTCCGAGTATCCACAATATAGGCATTCATCTGTATCAGCCTTACCGATCCTATAAAGGTAGGCCCTAAAACACCCGTGTCCTGTGAGCACCTGCGTCAGGAAATAATCCAATCGCCTGTGGTCACAGTCCACCCAAACTCTTATGTTAGGGATCAGCATTTTCGTCCACTGTGCCACATCTTCCGTATTGTTCCATTCTTCTTGCCATCTTTCAACTGACCTTTCCCTTACCTGTCTTCTCTCAGCCACAGTAAGGTTTGGGCCTCTTCTCTCATAAAGCTCTTTTCTTTGCACCGCCAAAACATGCAACGGAACACATCCAGTGATGGTCCATAAGGCTGCCGCAGACACAGTCCTGTAGGCGCATGCCACTCGCAACAGACTTGTTCTGTCTACTCGTTTCATAAGACTCCTATAGGCCGTTTTATACCTTCAGACCAGCTGCCTTGGCTCCGTTTTCTAATAGGATGAAAACTTCTTCTGCATATCTGGTGGATTGGGCAATTGTTTCCACGTCATCCGAAAACGCCAATAGTATTTTTGATCCTTGGGCGGAAAGTCCGTTTGTCAGTTGTGGTTGAGCTTTTCTTACCGCATGTTCCAGTGCAAAATTAAATAGCGACAGGATCTCCTTGTCTAACCCCGGTATCAATGAGGAATTCCTCCGACGTGGTGCTGCCAATTCTGATCCGTGCGGAAGCGTTCTCTGTGCTCACCTGTGCTAATCGTACCAGCTTTTCAGGTACTCCCATTTCTACCATAGTCTCCCACAATACTTCTCTGCTAAGAGAATCGTAAGTTTGTTTAAAGTCCACAAAAAGTTGTTGTACGTCACGGTAGAATTCCCAGTTTTTTTCCAACACCTGGCGTAGGACGAATATCTGGTCTATGGTCGACTTACCCGCTCTGAGTCCGCTTTGGTGATCACCCATTTTTTTCTCTGCGTATGGAGTTAGTCTTCTAGTCAGTATTATGGATATAATTTTGTACGTTGTATTAATTAACGATATGCTTCTATAGTTTAGGCATATTTGTTTGTCTCCCTTCTTGTGGATAGGTACTATATGGATTTCATGCCAGTGTTTCGATATTTCTTTTGGAGCTTTTCTCCCCCTTTTTTAGTAGTTCCGCCTGTATGCTGTCTGGTCCTGGGACTTTATGTTTTTTTAGGGACGAAATTTTAGACTTTACTTCAGCTAGTGTGGGCCCTGGTATTTCAGGTTTGGCTAATTGATATTGTCTTTGTTGTCCTGTCGTTGTAGGTTTTTCTGTATTTAAGAGATGCTTAAAATACTTTCTCCATTGGCAGCTTATCTCCTCGTCGTCTGTGAGCAAAGTAAGGAAGAAAGAACAGAAAAGGAAGTACGACAACAATATCTTAATGACACAATCTGGAAGAATAAACACCTAAGACAAGACACAAAAACAAAAATCTACAAAGCAGCAATTAGACCTATATATACACGGCGGAGACAAGACCTGGCACATCTAAAACGGGACGACTACTAGAAACAACTGAGATGAAAATACTCCGACGAATATCAGGGAAAAGTCTGTTGGATAAGGAGAGAAGCGAAAACATAAGAAGAGCATGCAATATAGAAGACATAAATAGATGAATGACTAAATGAAGATAGGAGTGGAACACATTAATTGAATGGCAGAGGGTAGGATAGTACGAATAGCACGAGATAAGTCACCAAATGGACGAAGAAGTATGGGCAGACCAAAAAAAGATGGCGCGATAATTGAAACAATTTAGTAGGCTAATATTAAAAAAGAAACAGGCTATAAAGCCTACATACAAGAAGAAAGAAGAAGAAGATTATCACTACGAATAAAGGAAATTTTTTTGCAGGTTCCAAAAAAGAAATATATTGATTAATAACTGTTTGGGAAAGTATGTGCGAATTTATTTCATTTTTTTACAGTTAATATTTTTTCTGTTACGGTACTGTAATGTGATCTAATTTAGTGCTGTATTTTAAAAGACCTTTTTGAAATATATTGTTTCCTGTTGTCTCATAAAACTTAAACTGGATATCTCATTTATGATGTGAATACGGAGAATTTGGCTTCTCTTTTGTATGGTTCAAAAACACACACAAGTGTAAAGTTTCGTGTTACCGTCACAATTAGTTAAAATTATCGGAAAGGTCGCAATACAATGGAATGATTTATTGGTACACCCTCTCGGACCACCGCTTAGAGGGTTCAATCTTAGCTCTGACCATAACAACGCATTTGGCACTTCTTCGTCAGACAACGATCGATCGACACGCATCTAGTTCCGGACGGTTCTCGTGCGGAGCCTCGGGCGACGCTAGCGTCGGTACCACCGACCAACTCTTCAGCCTGGTACGAACTCATCAGTAGAACCAAAGGGTAAGCCTTATAATTCTTTGTACAAAACAACAATAATGAGTAAACCAGTTGATTTCATTACTTATTCACAATTTATAGTTGCTATTTTCACCAATTTTATGTACCAACCAATATTGCATTTTTCGTTATAATTATTTATCTGATATAATTTAACCAGCGACCTCTCAAGTTTAATCCTAAACAATAACTATATTCTAATCTAAAATTAATTATTATAGTATTTATCATGTATTCAAAGGTTTTCACAAAACTATTTAAATCAGTACTGACCTTGACTGGTCGTTATTGTTGAAGATCTATAAATCTGTCAACTAAAAGACGTCAAATGTTTACTGTAAGAGATTTTGCCGACATTAAGAATACAAATAATTCGAATAATTTAAGTATTATCAAGAATAGAAATAAAACGAATCGAACTTTTAATAATGATTGGTTATGGATATAAAGTGACGGCTCAGGCAGAAGTTCCTAATTTATTTAATGCTATTATTCCAAGGCAAAATCGATTTCTCAATCAACAATTAGCAAAATTGAAAAAAAATTGGAGAAACAGGTAATTAAACGTGCAAAATCTCCAAAGAATTGTTAGGCAATTAGTACTCGAAGCCAAGAAACTGAACGTTGTACTGGCGTTTCAAGAAAATCCCCATACCAGTTCGAGACAGATCTCACTAGATAATAATGTTCACCAATCTTTTGTTATAGCGCTAACAAGGAGGTGTAGTATTTGTACAAAGTACATCTGGTCCAGGAGCTGTTAAAAGATGACTTTAATAAAAGAATCGAATTCTGCGAAATCAAAATGGAATGATGTCCACATTAATCACTGAACCGAGATCAGTTTTATAGGAAAGGTTTCTTTTGTCACATGAAGCGGCCTTTGTGCTCAACGGTCATACAAACCGCCAGATATCGATAATGAGCAATTGAATATCCACAATGTGAATCAATAAATAGTGAACAATCATATTATCATAGTTTTTTTAAGGAAAAGTTAACTGCTCTCTGTGATCTGGAATTTCTTCAGGATTATCTGATTCCAAAGCAGTACCATTGAGGTACACAATTACTTAAATAATATTTTCGCAGGAAAGTGTATAGGTACAAGGGCATCTATCGAATGGCCACCAATATCTTCAGATTTGACTTTGTTAGACTTTTATGGGAAAATTTGAACAACAAAATGTATAAAAGTTGATAGAAGAATGTAGAAGAGTTAAAGGAGAGTAACATATTGAAAATTGCACAAATAACACAAATTTGCTTTATTTACGTATCCCACTACAAATATTTGATCTACGATAGATTTACCGTTTCTGAATCTTTCGTGATACTCCATATTCCATTATTCTATTTGGTTTTCTTATAATATCTTGCTGTATATTTTGTAACTTATACAGTTTGTAAGATATGCCGACGACACGGTGATCCTTGCCAGTACCAGAAACGAATTACAACAAGTAATGGAAAGACTTTATTCAGTTAGTGAGGAATACGGCCTGAGCCTCAACTTCAAGAAGACAAAGTGGATGCTGATAAGCAAAAAGCAACAACCTGCTCGACAATTACGGATAAGTAACATACTAATTGACCATGTAGAATCTTATGTGTACCTTGGCACCAACGTAAATGCAAAATGGGAACAGACCATAGAAATTAAGGCGAGAATAGAAGGAACTAGAGCAGCATTTAGCAATATGAAAAAGCTCCTCATAAGCAAGGATTTGTCTCTTCCCCTAAAACTACGTATAGTTAAATGCTACATTTTTCCGATCTTGCTGTATGGCGTGGAGACCAGGACGCTGACGGAGACGCTAACGAGAAAGCTAGAAGCATTCGAAATGTGGGTGTACCGACGCATTCTTCGTATATCCTGGCCCGAACATGTCACCAACATAGAGGTACTCCAAAGAATCGGAAAGGAGAAAGAAATCGTGAATACAATTAAACAAAGAAAGCTTGAATATCTAGGCCACATATTGAGACACGATAAGTACCGTCTGCTACAATTGATTGTCCAGGGAAAAATATACAGTAAGCGAGGGCCAGGCAGGAGAAGACACTCGTGGCTCCAAAATCTGCGGAAGTGGTTCGGGCTCACATCGGTCGAACTATTCAGAAGCGCCGCAAATAAGATCAAAATTGCCATGCGTTCGCAACGGACAGGGCACTTGAAGAAGAAGATACAGTTTGTATATATATGGTTTTTGTTTCTTTTTCATTTACAAAACATTACAATTTCAGCAACGTTGCATATTTATTTTATTTATTTCTTACTAAAGTTTGTTAAATCGCTGTTCATAATAACTTTAATCTCCAACTTTTTTTTAATCTGTTCAGGAGAAAATACCATTGACCCACTTTCAAGTAATTCATTACGTTTAATTGAACGAAGGAAGAGAAGAAGATTCAAATTTAGTCCCAACTCAACCGAATTACACATTTCATTTAGAAAGAACGACTCTCTGGTATTTACTTATTGGATTCCCTTCTCCTTCTACGTCTTGCCGTTCCCCGCGAACGCCCACTCAACAAAATCCAATATACCTTATCTTGTGAAATATTGGTTTTTATATGTGCAAAATGTGTTTTTTAGTTATAATTTAACTTATGTAGATACTCTTCAGTGCACATTATTCCTATCACACCGTTTCCTCAGGATATACACGCTTTTTTTAAGAAATAATATGGACAAAAAAACACTTTATTAAAAAACATAATACGATTTAAAAATACTTTGACTTAAAAAGCATCCAAAAGTTCGTTGCAAGCAAGTTCACATTTGAACGTCTTCTTCTTCTTAAAGTGCTCTCTCCATTACTGAAGGTTGGCTATAACTACAGCAATTGCTCTCTATCTTGAGCTCTATTTTTCAGCCAGAAGCATTTTTTGCTTCCGGACCACTTCTTCGGATTCATGAGCAAGTTCTAGATATATACCGGTAAACTGGGAAATTCTGGCGAAAAAAACTCATTACAACAAGTTGTACAGAATCTAACAAGGGTCTTAGTAAATAAACACCACCGAGTATTCTTTGACTACTATTTCAACTGTATTGATCTTTAGAGATCTTCTTCAGACGGAATTTACGCAAGTGGAACCGTTAAAAAAAAGAAAGAAAAGAATTACCAGAGTTCAAAACTGACAAATAAATGAATCTAGGAGATTTACGTTACCATATTTCAACAGATTAAATATCTGCGTTGAAGTGGATGTTGAAGTGTTATTATTTTAGCAAATCATTAAAATCCAGCAACAAACGGAGTTATAATGGGAAGACAAAAAGATGCTACTCTGAATAAGATTTCATGTCCACAAACGGTAATGCTCTACAATTCACATATGGGATATTTTGACAAATTTAACATACTGACAAGTCTTTATAAGGTAAATCGTAAATCACACAGGTGGTAACATGGAATATTCTATTTCTATTTCAACTTAGAAGCCAATCCAAAAGTATGTCTTCTTTGAAAGAATTCTGGCTTTTTGTGATTAGAGGCCGTATTGGAGCTCCAGAACAAGTAAAAAGGGGAATACCATCAGCTAAAACCATTGAGTAAATTTAAAAGGCATATTCTCTTGAAACTGGGTAATTTAACGTCTTCGCATATTCCCCAAAGAACTACTTCTTTGAGATGTGTCTTTCGACCTCTATATCAAACTTAGTATTACCCAAATGCAAGAACAAGACGAGACTTGGACAGTCTTGGTCATGGTCTTGCATCAATGCACCTGGTCTTGGTCTTGGTCTTGATATTGCACTCCCGATCTTGGTCTTGGTCTTGGTCTTGCAGCAAGAGTCTTGCAAGCCTTGCAGTTACCCATTAGCCTATTGCTATTTATTAAACGGTACTTTAAATCTTAGATCAACGTAACAGAGCAAGTACATTTTAAGCTTGAGTTAACATAGCCGTAATAAAGACCAACTAAATTAATAAATGTCTAAATAACTGACACCCGGTGGAGTTTGAAGCCACGATCTAAGCGATCCGTGCCTATGCTCTAACTAACTCATCTATCTACTATGCACCACGGAAGTCAATCTGTTTCCTAATAATTGTGTGCATTTAATAAACTTACATGAGCTAAAACATGGTTAAATTACAAAACAAAAACAAATTAATGACATAAACTTGACTGTATTTTAAAGAACATTATATGCCTAGAAATGTGGCCGTATATAAAAGTGGCAAAAAATCCACATACAGGTATCAATGGCACAGATTATTTAGGTAATAAGATAACAAACTATATTCCACTTATTAAAGCAATGTAAATGTTTTTAACAATCTTTAACTTTTATATAAAAAACTAACTTGGAAGAACAAAGAATAGGTTAAAAAGCAATGATAATCAAAAGAAATTATTTTAAATTAAGGAAATATCTACTTAATCAATACATTAATTTGCCAAAATTAATATTTAATAATTATTAAAAAGCTTGTGGTATCTCCACCGAACTTTGGTTTTTCAGGAAGAAATATTTGTAATTCCTTTTGTAAAAAGATATTAGATGCTTCTTTAAACCTGGCGTATATCTGTTTTTCATTTTCATTTGAATCTTTCTATGTAGGCATAATTTACACAAAGCAATTTGGGATGCATGAATTATTTCGAAAAACTCATCAAATTAGCTTTTAAGTCTTTCAGATCTATAATTCCAACGCTCACTACTCCGACTAGAACTACCTATTTAAATCTTGGTCCCTCATGTCAAATTGTAAACTTATCACTCCGGGAACAACAAGGATTAAATAAAAAACAATTATTATATTAGAATCAAAGAAAAGCTCAATTGTGAATGAAGTTTAGTAATGTCGAAAAAGTAACTACTACTATAATAGTTACTTTATGTCCGTTACTATCCAATACCCTAAGTATCTAATAACAAACCGAGAATTATATACATATATCATTATTTCGTTATTCTAAATATTTCGGTATTTTGTTTACACGGTAGGTGAAATTATCTGTTATTAATTTATCTCGTTAATTTTGAATACATATTAGCCGTGCACTTTCAGCAAATTTTGTTTAGTAGAATGATGTCATTGTACACTCGGCAGAATTTTGACTATTAAGCAACAGTTCCAATATTTTATATAATGAACAATGAATGGTTTCGTTATTTCATAATGCAATGTTTTGTCGGCATTTGTGGCACCAACTTTCGAGTATGTAATCACAAAACATATTATGTTATCTTTTCGGTACAAAGAATTTAAAATTTTCTTTAATCAATAGCCGAGCTGACAACAAAGAAAATTCAGTGTTAAATAATATACATTCGTATTTTACCATTAAAGATAAAGTCTCTAGTTTGTTGTAATATTATTTATTTAAATAAAATTCTAATATTAGTGTAATAATAAATTTCTTTTCTTTTAATAAATCAAAATAAAGATTTGTTCAATTTAATATTTTGCATCTGGTGCACACAATGAAAAGACCCTTACAAAGATTTGCAACAATCGTCTAACCCACATATTTATAATGAAAACATGGGTTAGACTATTTTTACAAATTTCTGTTTATATTATTTGACGAATGTGGTTAATTTTTATTACATATCTCTTGTGTCTTGCAGTCCTAACTGCAAGACACAAGAGTCTCGCAGGCTTAGTCTTGTTCTTGCTTAAATCTTGCAAGGTCAGTCCTGGTCTTGGCCTTGCTAAAATTAGGCGGTCTTGGTCTTGCAAAAACATTAAGAACAAGACCAAGACTGCAAGACCAAGACCGATTTTGGGCAACACTAGTCGAACTGCAGCACGACAGCAAAACTTGCAATGCCAGACTTTGTCTTAAACACAACAAAAATTGTTTTTCAACGTTCCATGCAAAATAATAGGAAGAATAGGACGAAAGGAGTGCTTACCTGGTTTTTATTTCTCATTAAATTTTTTGTTACGTTATGGTCCTACTGGTATCTTGGAAATACCACATCCTGCAGGATATACTTCAGGATCGGTATTGTTTTTTTGAGAATTTGTTTTATGACTATACTAATATAAATAAATTTCATAAAAATCCTGTTTTTCATGTACTAAATATCGGGCTTCAAAGGATTAAAAAAGCGTTAGAAGGCAGAAACAACAGACTTATCAATAAATCATTCCTACTGCCAGTATATGCAGTATACGGAAAAGTAACAACAAGCATCCTTATTATTGTCATTAACTGTTGTAGATGTCCCTGGAATCACATGTAAAAATAAAAATCTCTTAGTATCAATACAAACATATGTCTTACAAAAAAAGATCTCATCGTTCTTCCACAGAGATTTTCAATCATTGTCAACCTATAATTGATCGTTTTCGTTATTGTGTTAGGAAATATATCGAAAAGCGGAAAATAATTGTCAGTGAAGTGATTTATAGAATGTATTAATATAGTTGTCAATAAAGGTCGTTAATCAGATATTTTCTAATGTTATACATTTTACTAATAGCGCGGGAGAGACAACGTGGCGAGAAAGTCTGCAAATATGTAGATAAATTCGTTTTTACTAGCGTGACTGTGGTCAATAAACAAAGACAATATTATAAATAAATTTTATATAAATAAAATATGAAAGTAACAAGAAGAAAAGTACCATAAATTCCGAAAGACGGTAAATGTTGTTTGTTAAAAAGGTTAACTGGGTAAGAAATAAATAGACTGTTTATGAATAATGTTTGCATATTAGAAGAGATTATCAAAAAGTTAGCTGAAAAAGTCCTTAAATTAATATCAAAGTATCAACAAGAAGACACAACTATAATAAAAATTTAACACCAGAATAGTACAAGCCAGAAAATCTAAAGGCATCTTTAATGCGGAAAAGTTTCTGCGGAAAGTTTTTTTCCGCAAATCGCCAGGAAATTTTGACATTCCTGTCAAAATTTCTTGAAGAAAAAGTCAGGACTTCCTTACTGTAAGGAAATGTCATTTCCTTACTGTAAGGAAATGATATTTCCGTACAGTTGTTAGTGTTCTACATAAATGATAGAAAACATATTGCTTATAAGGAATTAATTTATATTTTGAAAACATCAAGTCATTGCTGAATACATTTTTAAGATCAATTTGTTATATTTACAGTAATTTGACAGTTAGTACAATTATTGAACATTGGAGGAACACTCTTAGAACTATGAGAAACATTTTGGACAACATGCAGGGTGGAAGTGTCATTTTGTTGAATATTTTGTACTGTGAAAATTTTATTTGCCACCTCAACCTTATTGTTAAGCGATTCTTCGATATATCCTTCAGCAACGTTTGATGACTTCCATCCGCCATGCCTCTTTAAACTAGTTATGTCGGCACCAGAGTCAACCAATATTGTTGCAGAAGACCGACGAAAACAGTGACCAGTATATTCTGTCGGATTTACCAAGTTCAAATAAATAGCAATTATTTTGGGCATTTTTCTAAATTGATGAATTCCTACCACTTGACTACAACCCTTTCCGCTTTGATATTTAAAGAAAAATCGGTCACTGTTCATATTTTCTGGTCTTAACGAAACATACTTTCGATAAACATTCAAGTAGATCTGATTAATTACAAATGATCTTGGTTTGTTGGTTTTCGAATCAGGTATGCTGATTAAAAGCTTAGATTCTAAGTCTTCTATATCGTGTACAGTCATTCGGACTAACTCATTCATTCTACAGGCCCCAGAAATACTAAATATTACAGCCACCTAAAAAATAAATAGAGCTATAATCTAAATAGAAATTAAAACCTTGTAAATTAACTTAATCATTAAATTTTCTTTATCTGGAGCTTCCTGGATAAATTTTTCAATTTCTTCCTTCGTTAAAATCTTAGATTTCTTTGCCCTATAATCTTGAGCTTGCCGTTTCAATAAAGAACGAAGTTTTGAGTATGTAGATATATCTACATTGTGTTTAAGTGCAAGGGTTGACTTCAGCATTGAATAATTGGCCCATAATGTTGAAGATTTCATCTTTAAACAAAGGTCTAGGAAGTATGCCATTACAACATTTTCTGAGAAAGAACTCGTATTTTTACTCATGCGATAATCCATAAAACGTCTGTATCCATTTTCGTACTTTTCTCTTGATTTCTTTGGCAATAATTCCAATGAAGCAGTATTCACTGCCTCAACCAGCTCTGGAGGAGTCCCAGGAATGGAAATTTCATCATCACTTATCATTTTACTTTCGAAAACACCAGCAATTAAATTTATAAGCGTCAAGTTTGACAATTCAATCTCAATACGTTTCCGTAGTAACCCAAGTAATTTTATTAGGAATTTCAAAGCACCATTTATTTGGGAATAAAATTATCGCGATTTTTTTAAGTCAATCAATATCTGTCGACTTTTAAACGATTTGCGGAAAAATAGTATGTTTATCTCGTAGGAAAAGCAAAATTCCTGGACTCTGTGTTGATAAGTCTCGGCTTGCGCCTCGACTTAGCAACCTTCACAGTCGTCCAGGAATGTTAAGCTTTTCCTACCCGGTAAACAATGTACTATTAATCTGGCGCCGGCCATTGTCCAGTAAGAATTTATTTAAAATAAGTTGTTGTACTACTAATAGGATTGAGATCTGTTTAAAATTACAAGAAGAAGAATTCTATCAAGCTATTTTTGGCATTAACCTTTAAAATAAGAAATAGGTTTTATGGTTTGTTTATTTTCAATTCAAAGTTTATTATTCATTTAAATTTATACTTATTTTTGTTTTAGGCTGTACAAAATCAAGGAAAGAACGAATAGATCATCTCAGAGACCAAATAAGACTTGGGAATGCATTTATTTTTTTTTTATGAAATCTTGTGGAGTTGTTAACAATTATTTAGCCAAAATTAAAATAATAAAACTTTATTTCAATAATTTATTCTGAATTCTTTGGACCTGTAACATAACTCCTGTTCTTTGGTAACTTAGTCACGAAGCGATATACTCAGCATTGACCTCTCCATTTCCTCTATTTTCAGCGTTTTAGAAGTTGTAGCTGTCAATATCAAAGTTTCGGCACAATAGGTCATCATAGGCAACAAAGATTGGTCAAATATTTTATGTGTTAAAGGAATTGGTATATCGCTCTTAAATATGTCTTTAAGTTTTTCATAGGCTGCTCATGCTAGGTTTATTCTTCTTCGTAGTTAGCATGTTTTTTTCCACCAGCTTTACTCTGTTGTCTCCAATATTGATATTTTTTGCTAGGTACTAATGTTTGTCATGAATTTTATTTTGTTACTGTTTTTGTGTAAACTGTTTCAAGTGTTTCCTCTCTGTTGGTTGTAGGATGACCATTTCTATCTTTAATTTTTATTATCTGCCTTTTCCCCGTTCTTAGTGATTTTCTCAATAGTTTCATACTTATATTGTTCTCAATGGTATGTTTGATTTGTTCTTGATTGCATTAGTTTCCTAACAAAACTACCACCTTAGTTTTGTGAAGTACTAGCCATATATCGTTCTCTCTGATCCACCTACTAATGCTCCGCAAGAATTTTAGCCGTATTAACCATGTCTGTTTTCTGATTTGACTTAGCAACTAATGCGAGATTATCGGCATAAGCTACAAGAGTGCATTGCCTTGGCATCTGTAGCTGCAGCACCTTGTCGTACAGGATATTTCACAGTTCCACAGAGTGGAACCTAGTACCGAACCCTGTGGAAGACTCTACGATCACCTCATGCTAGTACCTTTTTCTCTAATGGTCCTGTAAGTAAAGAATCTGACAACCACGTTAATCAGGTACTTACTAACGCCTAATTCTTTCAGCCTGGATATGATTTTTTCCATGATGTCATGTTAAAGGCATATTTGACTTCAAGCAGGATGAGATCCACCTATCTGTTTGTGTCGTGTGTGACCAAAGGGTTCACTTCTGTGACCGCATCTATGGTTAACCTTTTGGCCCTAAAACCACATTGGCGGTCGCTCAGTGCATGCTTTTCTCGCAGCTCTCGCTCAGCGACCTTTCTCAAGCTGTTCGTACAATTTAGTTTCCTCTTCCCCTCCACCTGTCAGGATAAGGTCAATCTTAGCGTGTTTCAACCGAGTTGGAAAATGCTGTTGTTTTAGTAGTTTATTTATTAGACCATTTTAATATTTATTTAGTATATTCTCCTGTAAATGATAAGTCTACACCATTTTTCAAAGTAAAACAGTTGCACGTCACGATTTATACAAAGTGACGTCACATGTATTTAAAATTTCCAGAACGTCAACCTTAGAGTTCAAATTTTCCTAGCACAGCTAATAATACGAAACACATACGAAAATGCTCGATGTTTCATAGGCGTCAACATGGTGTAATAATCAGAAAAATGTAATCATCATTACATTGGAAATTTTAGAATTATATTAATATAACCAAAAACATTTGTCATTATTAATAATATAAATTTTATGAAACTCTTTAATCTAATATACCACAAAATAATAATTTTAATTAAATATATTAGACAATTGAACGCAACTGATACGGAAATACTTCAAATATTATTGACAGTTCAGCGGGTGCCAAAAGTGTATTAAGTGTTGCCGCTTTTTTTGAGTAGGAATTCTGTTTATGTTTTGATTTCTTACACAATTTGATCATAACATAATATATATTAATAAATTGTAATTATAAATACATATTAAATTTAAATTAATAGCTTTAAAAACCACTTATTGTTGTGTATTGTGATTGTGATATGCCAAAACAAATAAATAGTATATAGAAAGCTGATAAGCTTTCATATAAGATAGTCTATTTTGAACAAGAAATAATGGCGGGACCTTTTTAAAGCCCTAAAAGAGGTAAGTTTAAAATTTAGAATATAAAATTTTGTAACAAAATGTTTTCTTTCGTATTTTAATTTGTTGCAGTAATCTTAAAACTAAGTATATTTACTGTTAATATAATAGTTTGACAAATAGTTGACGCAAAGCTGTGGGGTTCTAACGACGTAAATCTTGAATAACGTGCAACTTTTTTTATGTGAAAAATGCTATAGATTAATATTAAAACTATTTCCCATAAAAAACATATAAAATAACGCCTATTGCAATGTGTAGTTTTGTGCAACTACCAATTAAAAACAAACAGTTATTATAAAGCAATGATTAAAAAGAAGTATCACAAATTTAAACGATAATTTTATATTATGAAGGATAGGATAAAAAAACAATATTAATTCACTACGATTTTATATGATCATTAAACTAAAACAAATAGTGCAAACCATTAACTGGGTCCAAAAAGAAAAATTTGAGCACTGATTTGAATCCTTCGAGCTGAAATAATATTCTGGCCCATTTTACGATTGAAGTTATGCTATTTACATTACATTATATTCGTTCCACCAACAACTCTTACCGAACTTTTCCAGTATTTCTCAATTCCAGAGCGCAGTTTTCAGACTCACGTGTATTTTTCAATATTCTACATACCTTTAGATATTAAACAGTCTATCTTATTTTCTCCTCCCCGAGAAATTTCATTATTCTGTATGATGATATATTTCCATAGCTCTATTTCTTTCATTTCTACTTTCTTTTCGACTTTCTACCATTGGAATTTTAGAATTCACTTCAAATTTTATACAAAGAATATATAAAAAAGTTTATATTAAAAAGGTATTATTTGATTTTCAGTGCAATGTTCTGGATTTTTTAAATTTTATTGAAATATACGATATTGTAGGAAACAGATCTAAATGCAAGGTTCATATAAATTTTAGGATACAAGGTGAATATACTTGAGGAACAGATTTTCCAAATGCATTTTGTCCATTTTTTGAAATATTGGCCAATATAAAAAAACCTGCTATGCGTTTGGCAAGGTATTAAACGAAGAACTGATATACCTAAAATGTGGATGAAAAATTATTAACATATTAACATTAAGCAAACGTGTATGCTTTTGTCAACCAGACAGGAATAAGGCATTCACTTTCGGTTAAAAAGGAGATAGTTGGAGAAAAATAGATGACATTGTTTTTTCTAGGCATCCTGACATTGCAAAGCATCAGGCTTAAAAACTCAATTTGTTCAGAGCCCAAAAATTGAATCGTTATTACAGACTATTTCAAAAAATTTCTACAGATTTTTATATGAGAAAGGCTTCGCAGGGAAACCTGCTTAAATTTACAACATGGACGAAAAAGATTGACAGCTTACACTGCATCACCAATAAACTGTATTGGCTAGTAAAGGTGCTAAAAAGGTGCATATCGTTGCACCAGAGCATGGCGTAAATATAACAATCGTGGCATATGGCAACGGTATAGGCAACAGCATTCCGCCACTTATAATTATGAAAGGACAACGAGTTAAGTCAGAGTGGTATTGTAATCTTTCAGCAGAAATAAAAATTATAATGACCAAGAAAGGAAGCATAGCCGCAGATGCATTTAAAGAGTGGTTAAATTACTTCTGCCGATTCAAAAATCCTGAACGAGCCCTTTTAATTTTTGATAGAGCTTTATCTCATTTAGACAGTAGAATTGTACAAGCTGCAATAAAAAATATGTAACTTTGTTTTGTCTACCGTCCAACATCACCCATAAGCTTCAACCACTTGGTAAAGTAGTCTTCAGGAGTTTTAAATCTTACAGAGTTGAGGAGGTGTTAAATTTTTGGGTGAACCATAATAACAAACGTACCATCAAGTGAGCAAGATTTGGGCAAATATTTACGCTGGTTTAGAAGAACGTAATGACGCAAAAAATATTTGTTCTGGATTTGAAGCAACTGAAATGTGGCCATTTTATGCAAATGGTATTCCGGATGCTGCCATTGCTAGTCAAATTGCTGCCATTGCCATTGCCTAGTCTGACAAAACGAGAAATTGAAACAATTGCCAAATATTTTCAAGAAAATCCCACATTAGAACCAGAAATTGAAACAATTGGCAAAAAGAATACAAATTTTGAATGACGGCTATTCTGCGAAGAGTAGGAAAAGGAAAATTTCAAAAAAAAAAGGACTGACTAAATTTTTTCAAACTTACATCTCAGAAGAAGACAGCTACTTACCTGGGTCTTACACAAATGCTACAGCTTCCTACGAGGATTACAGTGATGCAGTTTATACGTCAAATAAGTATGATAAAAATAAGGTTGCAAAAATAAGTGAGATAGAGCCATGTGAAGAACTAAAACCAAGTTTTAGTTCCAGTAGTTTACTGATTACACCGAAGTTAAAAGTATCAACAAAAAAGCGTCGACAGGCCATTAATGCGAAAGCACAAGAAGTTACCAGAGATTTATTTAGTGCAGCAAAACCAAAACCAAATTAAAAAAAAAAAAAGATTCATGGTACTGTTTCTTGTGTGATGAGGATAGAGTGGCTGATATGCGCAGGTGTGTTTGTTGTAATAAGTATATCCACGAAGAATGTATAGGATTAACAAAAGACGACAAGGATATATTTGTATGTTTTCGGTGTGTGTAAATGTGCGATATATGTACTTAATGTATTGACAAATTTTTGTTTTTAATATGAATAAAAGTTTCTTTCACTAAACTTTTTATTTATTCTTTAATTCTTAGGTTTAAAATTTATTATCCATGTAAATTTCTTTAAAAATGAAACTAGCCTTATTAAAAGTTACCAGTTCCAAATGAGGCCAAATATTCAAGATTTATTCAATGTTAAAATTTTATTTCTTTATTTTTTAACTATTTTATCATGAAATTCGATAGCTAAAATGACCTAGCAATGTAAGGCCACATTAAACCTTAATGTGGCCTTAATTGGCATCCTTACCTTACATTTAGTTTGCATTGCTCTTTGGTTAGAAAATTTGAAAATATAATATATAGTAAGTCTGCTTCTCGCTTAGCAACAAAAATATTTTCATGAACTTTTGAGATTTTATTTTAATCTAACCACTCTAAAACACACATATTTATTTTATTTTTTAAAACCGTTAATATGTTGAACATTTTTATTATACAAAAGATAATATTTCAGTAAAATACATTTCAAAATTATTTATCAAACATTTTCAAGAAGAACAATGTCGAAGGATGACTGATTTATTTTTTCTCAGCGTGAGACATCATTTAATTATATCTCAACAACAGTAAAATGACGATAATGAAATGTCAAGTTAACATTCATGAAGTTTCCAACTCCGTGGGTGGTAAAGCCAATCATAATCTTCAAATTGACTTGAGTCTGGTAACAGTCGACACTAGAAAAAAATTCTATTCTCTGTATTGGTAAGATCGTTCCACCTAGAGCCAGATTACTATAATCCCTTGGAGAAGATTAACGCATTACTTGTATTATTAATTGTGATTTTTGAAGTTCTAATTAGTAAAATATAGTATCTAGATATATAATAGATTCATTTGTTACTATTAAATAAGCAGTTGAAATTAATATAATCATTTTTTTTTTCTTACAAAGTTATTGTGTTTGCTAAGAAAGGAAGAAACATTTTAAAATACCGAGTTGTGCAAGTGAACTATGTAAATACAGATTTATGTAACTAACGTTTGCAAATACATGATAATAGTCAATCATGAACGATATTAATGGTTCTTGGATTAGTCTGTTTTCCAAACCTAGTATGTTACGAATAAGGAAGAAAGCATGTGGAAGTTAACTTTTAGTTAACAGTTTATTTGTATCCAAAGTACAAAAGGTCTTACAAATTAGGTGTATATAGTTATTTTAATTCCTAAACTCTAAGTTTCTCTAGGTTCTTATCATTAATATGATAATTTTGTGCAGTAATTTGTTATAATTTGTCTGTACGCCAGTATCTATTATTTTAAAAACCTTAAGATTAAGCTGGTGTCTCCAATTTGCACCAAAATGTTTTCTTAAATTAATTACTATTAAACTGGGAATAAGCCACAATTAAAGATAAAAATACGTTTATTGACGTTTCAATTTCCACTTCGGAAATCGTTCTCAAAATACAAACAGTAAATTAAACAAATTTTGTTTTTTGTTACATAGTGAAAAATTCTTCTAATAATTTAATTTTATCTGACTCATTTATATTGACAATTCAGACATACATTATGCATTTTAAAGTAGATGACTTTAAAATGATATTGCCAATATTGTTGAGTTGCGCTCCTGGGACGACTTTACTTATAAGATAGTTCATTCGATTACATGAAATCAACTTTAACTTGAGAATATCCGTCAGAAAAAAATCATAGCATGTAATTCGTCTTTAAAAAGACAAACACATGACATGATGACAGTAAAATTCCCCTGTTAGTGATTCCATAGTAAATTATGAGGGAAAACCAGGAAAAAACCTCATAATACTATCCCGACATTGTAAGTATTTGTTCGTGAATTTAGTTTACCTTCAATAAACATCAAAATTCTGATTTTATATGTTACGTTATTTAAAAAACATAAATGATGTATCCTCTATATGTTACTGACTTACTAATACTGGAATTTTCTTATTAATAACTTCCTCTTTTAATATTGGTAACCAGATCCTACTACATTCTGCCGAGGAATTTGCGACACAATTGGCCTCATTTAGCATAATTAGAGCCGCTTCTTTGATTTTTCTTTTTTTACCATCCGTTTCTTTTAGGACTACATTTGAATTATTCCATTGAACCCTATGTTCATTATCCCATGCGTGTTTACAGATTTGAGATCTATCAAATTCTTTATTTTTAATATAAGATTGATGTTCACTTATTCTAACATTTAATGGCCTTGATGATTCACCTAAATAAAACTGATCGCATTCACAAGGTATTTTATAAATGCAATTCTTTGTTCTTTCTTGTTCATTGTTAGGTTTGGTTTTGGACAAAATAGATCTCAACGTGTTTGTTGTTTTGCATGTTGTTTTTTTGTAGCTTCAGAACAAAATGTTTTCTAATGAGAGTGTCTATGAACAATTTATCTCTTTTTAATGAACATCCAATCTGTTGTAACTTAGGTTTCAATAAAAAAAGCTTTTTTCCTTTACCTATTATAGACTTGCTGAACCCTATGTCAGAGCGATAATACTATATTACTTTATGAGGCGGAGAAGCATGACTTTTCTTGACGCGCCCGATATTACGCGCCGAACGAAGTGAGGCGCGTAATAGAGGGCAAGTCAAGAAAAGTCGCTTCTTTGCCGAATAAAGTATACTATTTTTTCTTCAAACGTAGCAATTTTCAACCATAAATAGTACAATTCATACGCTATTTTTACTCGAAATTAACTGTGACAACTATCAAAGTCGTCTAGATGTTAGAAATTAAAATAATTAAGTCGTCGGTGGGATTTGCGTCTTCCTGGTTACAGTTGTTTCACAGTTGTTTGCAATTATTAAAGACATTAAAGACAACATAAAGTATCGGTTAGCGTACAAGCACTTCCAAGAGTGGTGCGATACAAGAGGAGTACGGCAAGTTACCGAAGACGTTTTACTGGCATATTTTAATATAATGGAAAATGAAAATAAATGGAAATCTTCTACAATGTGGTCACGGTATTCTATGATAAAATCCGAGTTAGTTATTAGAAAAAATGTGGATATAAGCAATTTTTTAAAGTTACGTGTCTTTCTGAAAAAAACAAGCGAAGGATATACTGCAAAGAAGTCTAAAGTTTTCACTAAAGACGAGTTTGATAAATTTTTGTTTGAAGCGCCAGATAAGTTGTATTTAGGATTAAAGGTAAAAAAAAATTATATTGCAAAGCATGTAGTATACTCTACTAAATTATAAAAATATTTCAGATTGTTTTCTTAATTGGGGTTACCGGCGCCTGTCGATGCGACGAAATGGTAAAAATGAAGACTGTGGACATTGAGGATAAAGAAAAGAAAATGTAATAATTATCAAAATCCCAGACTGCAAAACACGACAAATTAGATCTTTTACGATAATTGGTCAAAACTACATTAAACTGTATAAAAAGTATGCATCACTGCGGCCCGAAAATTTCACAGAAAACCGATTTTTTATCAAGTACCAAAATGGAAAGTGTTACCGAAGCGTCATGGGAATACATTCGATCAGCGCGGTAGCCCAAAAAGTAGATAGTTATTTAAATTTAAACGATGCAAGCGCATACACGGGTCACTCTTTACGACGAACTTCAGCAACACTTTTATTTGATGATGAAATCTAGAACGCCTCAAACGACATGGGGGCTAGAAATCAAGCACGGTTGCCGAAGGATATATAGAGGATTCAATAAGAAATAAGAACGATAATGCTCAAAAAATTTTAAACCCTCATGATTCGCCAACATCGGGAATGATTGCTGAAAGTTGATCTCGATCATCAGTATCATCAACAATTACCAATGCGTATCAAGAGTCGGGAACATTTTTGCACGGTTTCAATTTTGAAAATGCCTCATTAACTAATTGTACTTTTAATATTACTATAAAAAAAATGATGTTTAATTGTTGTTAATGACATTTGTATTGTTGCTTTGTGACATGTTTCATATTGTTGCCATAACAACATTTTTCCCTCCGCCTAAAGAAATGGGAAAAAAACTGCTGCCGGCGGAGACATCAAACTTTGGCAGGATCAAGTTAGATAAGTAATGTCATCATTATTTGACGTTTGAAGAAAAAATATTTCCCCCCTTACCGGGCCATATAATCTTTATCCTTAGAAAATATAAATCTTTTCCATGCATATTTAAAATGCCACTGGGGAGATTTTTAACAACAACGTCACTCGTGTTTCTCTAGTCTGATATCTGCCTGTCTTTAACAAATCTCAGCACATTTGAGTGTTTTCTAATTAGGTCATCATATTTTTGTTGTTTATTACAACGTTCTTATTTTTTATCTGCCTTTCTATCATACTGAAAATCCTATCTCTTGGCAAAAAGGATTGACCAACAACAGGAAACCTAAACTTCACTTCCTTGATGTGAACAGGTGCTTCATAAATCTATCAGTAGATTATCATAGATATCATCATACTATTTTTGTTCTGTCCACAACATCCATCTGCAAATAATCTTCTTCTTACGGTGCCTTATCCATAAGGACGTTGGCCATTACATTTGCCCATTTAATCTTATTTGTAGCAGCTCTGAATATTTCTATGGAGGTCATGTTCGTCCATTGTCGTAGGTTTTTAAGCCAAGAGTTGCGTCGTCTTCTTGGTCCTCTTTTGCTATTGACTTTGCCTTCGATTATAAGTTGAAGCAGTTCATACTTTTGATTTCTTATGATGTGACCAAAATATTGTATTTTCCGTTCTTTTATTATAATCATAAGCTCAAATAATAGGTGAACTTTATTCAAAACATTTTTTTCAAAATTATCTCAGCTACATTTTTTATTAAAAAAAATTTTTTCTACGGTGTACAGATTCTTGGTAAAACGATTTTTTTGTGTTTTACCCCCCTGCAAGAAGGGTTTTAGGGGAAAGCCCGGAGGAAAAAATGGTAAACTTTTATGCATCTTTTTTGAAATCTCAAAATTAATATTCTCTACAAAATTGTTTGTATGATTTTTAATGGTCAACTCTCTGACGACTTACTTAGCGGTTAAAAGTTATAATAAATTATTATCTCGATTATTATTTATGCCATTTATGTATGGACTGTTCATTTTTTATTAGCAACTGTTAACAAACAAAGCAAGAGTGCTGCTATTCCTAGTTTTTAAATTATTTAATAATGTCTGGACAGAATTTTTGTAATTTAATAAGATGTTTACAGGTAATTAAATGTTAACGAATGACACAAACAACAGTTTATGTTCTAGTACCCTGTCGTTTTCATACCGGTAATTATAATTCCCTTATAAAAAAGCTTTAATTTACTCGGTTCGTTGTTCCAACTGAATTTATAAGGATTCTCGTTATTTTTGAGTTATTGCTTTCAAATATAGACTTTATAGTGTACGTTTATTCGTTTAGCTACGTTCCGTTTATACCATAATTGGACTCTTGTAATCTGTAAGTGATAAATTTCATGACAAGCAAGTTGAAACAACATTCTTTGGAATATTCAAGCATTTGCTGTTCACACTTGCGACCTGTCAATACCTTTCAGAATATATGAAACAAATCGTTTATTATTCTTAAATATGTAGCTCTCAAAGTGTAACGTAAATCCTGATTAATGATTTTTTCAAATGAATACGAAGATAAGGTCTGCTAGAAATAAGATACAGCTGTTTTTATTTATTTGTGTTCAGACTATAAATGAGGAGGAGCATACATGAAAAACCCGATAAATCCACTTTTTTCAATTTTGAGATAAAACTCAAAAACTTGAACAGCAAAATCCCATAATAAATTTAAGGAAACATCATATTGGAAATAAATAGTAGTTGTAAGTCATGTAATAAAATTTTAGAATTTTAATATATTATCTTTTTTTACTGTTTTTTATTTTTGATTTTTTTTTAATTTATCGGGTTTTTTTTTAAAAACAGAAATTTATTGGTTTTTGCCTGAAAGATCTTTGCAAGAGTACCATATTTTTGTTTTTAATAAAAGAAAATAAACGAACTAGAATGTAGAAAATTATTTTTATTATAACTATTTAACGATAAAAAAAAAGTAAAAAAGTAAAATCAAATCTGAAGCGTTGGTTCCTCTTCCAGGCAGTCACATGCCTTCCCTTCCCCTTCCTCCTTATCCTTTTCATTTGAACTTTTGCCATTAAGCAATTCCCGGTACCAGTCAAGTTCTTGTAATGTCGCCCAATATTTATCGAACTGTTAATTTAAGTGTTTAAGGGATTTATTTTTCGGGGATAGCCCGAGTCACCCGGCACCGTCTCATAAAGCTAGTGTGAACCAGGAATGGTTAAAAACCATGTTTGGCACTTCATTTCATCCACAAAATGGCTTTCGAATTCGCCAGACGCGAATCCGATGGACTATTCTATCTGATCCATTTTGGAGAGCAAGGTGAGGACTAAAAAATATGCCACTATGGATGCGCTGAAGAAAGCAATTATACGTGAATGGGCCAAAATACCGAAAGATCACATTCATGCAGCATGCAACCCGTTTTTTGATCGTTTGTAGGCCATAGTCAAGGCAAAAGGTGGCCACATCGAGCTAAAGTGAGTGGATTCTGAAATTTTGATTATTTTCACACATTTTTGTCATTTGAATCAATCAAAATTAATTTCACACAAAAAAATTATGGTCGTTTGAATAGGTAACAGTTCAATTGCGTAACCTTGTAGGTATCATTTCTATAAAATTAAACTACATATTATACGAAAATGCAGAAAATATTGACAGCAAAAAATTTTTTTGCATAGATGTAGAATGTACAATCAATATCTTTCAGATCTCAGCAGTGGCGCACCCAGAATTTGTGTGAGGGGGGGGGGGAGTTGATTTTATGCTACCTCCATTTTGAGTCCCTAAAATTTGGGTTTTAGTTTAATTTAAAGTACTAAAGATAGCAGTGCCAAAGATTTAGGTGTCTAATATCCTGCCTAGCAACTAAAACCACCCTCTCTTACTTGTGCGCAGTTGACTGTCGCATGTACCGTACTCTGAAAGTGGGGCGGCCGTTGTAAGGCCGACGACATTTTTGGAATACTTCCTTCTCTTATCTAGATCCTATTTATTGTTTTGAAACTATTTTTTGTGGCATTTCAAAGTAATTACTATTTTAATGGAAATAATCCACAAATAAAGGTTAAAATAAGTTTATTGACGTTTGACATTAATCCAACTTGTAAATAGAATATATTTTGGAGACTGCTATTGCCGGATTCCCATTCTCCTCCGTCAATCCTCCCGGTCCAAGGTATACTCCTCCTCCAAACCTCTTGATTTCATCTCTCTTTAAATTCCTTCATTCCATGAGTGCCGAGGTCTACTTTTTTTCTTCTTCCAGGGAGCTTCTATTTGTAAAGTTTTTGGGGCCAACGTTCGTCAGGCAATCTCAATAGGTGTTCACACCAGTTTGAACCTCTTCGTTCTATTTTGTCGATGACCGTTTTTGTAGCATTCATGTTATTTCTTATAGATTCGTTGGTCTTCCTTTCCTGCCTTGATGTTCTAGTACTTTTTCTCAAATAATCGATTTCAACTGCTAACAATCTTCTCTTCAGGTCTGTATTAATTGTCCATACTTCAGAGCCATAACAAAGAACTGATTCAATCATGGTTTGCCCTATTCTTTTTTTTTGTTCTTTTTGGAAATGTTGCAATCCCACCATAAGGAGTTCAAACATCCTACAATTTTACGTCCCTGATTAATTCGGTGTTTAATTTCGGTTTCTCCCAAGCTATTTTTAGCAATGGGTGCACCTAAATATTTAAATTTTTTCACTTTTTTGATTTCCACGTCCTCGTCTATCAACACTTCAAACTTTGCATTTGAATTGATAACTTTCTTCATGCTAACTTATAATCTACATTTTCAATATTCTTTGTATAGACGCCTTATTATAAATTCTAGATCATAGGAATCTTGAGATACGACTTGGTCATCCGCAAAGTTCAGGGAAAACAGTACGTCATTTTCTATAGGGATTCCCGTTCCCTGGCAGTGGTTTTCCCAATTTTGGAGAGCTGTCTCAATATATAAATTAAACAGTAAGGGTAACATACTGCATCATTATTTAGTCCTTTAGTCCTTTTTACTGGCTATGATAGTCTATTTTCGATTTTTAGGTAAGCAGTGTTATCCCTGTATACTTCTGTGATTATTTCTAAAAGGTATGGACTAATGTCAAGTTGTTGTAAAGCTTGCCATAATTTAAGTCTTGGGACTGTATTATACGCCTTTTCTAGATCGACGAAGGGTAGATGTACTTCGGTACCAACCGCTATTCTTTTGTCTAATAATTGTTGGAGTATAAACAAGTTATCAGTGCAAGATCAAAGATCAAACATTCAGACGTCAATAAACGTATTGTAACCTTCAATTGCGGCTTATTCCCATTAAAATAGTAATTAGATCTCATCTCTGTTGTTGGTGCGGTTGCTATTTCTCTTCTTCTTCTTTCTTTTTAATGACTGTTTGGATGTAATTGTGAACACTATTTCATCTCTCCGTATTTCCCGTCAACTTCACTATCATCTCTCTTACAATCACAGGGTTCATACCTATTTCTTTATACATTCTGTTTCTCTCCACTGTATATCTATTACACTCCAGCATTGTGTGAGTAACAATGTCGGAATATTCGCAGTATAGGCATTTATCTGTATCTGTCTTTCTGAACCTATGAAGATACGCCCTACAACAGACAATCTATCCAGTCCCTTAGGCTAGGGATCAGCATCTTATTCCAATGGGCAACATTTTCCTGGTTATTCCACTCTTCTTGCCATCTTTCCATTGATCTTTCCCTTTCTTCTTTTTTTATAGCTATTGTCATATGCTCTCTTCTCTCATAGAGACGTCTCTTTTATATTGCTAACAAATTCAGAGGAACACAACCCGTGATAGTCCACAAGGCCGTCGCAGATACATAGGCTCATGCTACAAGCTTATTTCATAAGCCTAATATTAGGTATCTATATCTAAATATAATGAAAAGTATTATTAATTATTGTATATTAATTATTATTATTATATATAATATAAATATATATTATTGTCGGTCAGATAGCTCAGCGGGCTGTGCGGCTGCCTCTCATTCGCTTCACTGTCGAATGGTTTAGTGGATGTGGGTCGAGCCCAAGCTCGGTGTACAGAAAACAAATAGTCTAACGCAGCAGTTTAAAATTCTAGATGAATCTGCGGCTTAGACTAGGATATGCTGGGATCTGATCGGCCTATGGTGGAGCAGTACGGCAAGAGATAAGGGCTTGCAGCTCGGTGATACTCCTCCATAGATCCCTACCGGACGGGCGTAACGCCTAAAAAACCGGATATAATATATATATATATATATATATATATATATATATATATATATATATATATATATATATATGAAATAACGAGAAGTCAAGAGACTCTCTGATAGCAAATTAGGTGAACCGCATATATATATATATATATATATATATATATATATATATATATATATATATATATATATATATATATATATATATATATATATATATATATATATATATATATATATGTATATATATATATATATATATGTATATATATATAATTATTATATATATATATATATATATATATATATATATATATATTAATTATTGTGTATTTGTACAATAATTATTGTGTTCTACATATTTAAAGTGGTAATTTAATTATTCAATTAACGTTTTGGATTTTTTGTATTGTGTGTGAAAGACAAGTTACATTTTCCTACTATTCTTTATATATTTATTAGTTTATAGGCCTTAAAGGAGGTTTAACTCCCAACACGTCCCCTGGGTGCGACACAGTCGGCGTTATAATAGTTTTCCACATAAAACCATCTAAGCTTCAGTTTATTAGGACTTTTTCTAACCAAGATATTATAAATATATATAAAATAAATAATTTAATTCATCCTATGCTAAGCATATTATTATAAGTCTATTAAAATACAAAAAAGATCGATTCACTTGTTTAAAAATCTTGCAAGGTTTTGCTTTCGTCGATTTTCTTTATCTATCAGTAGATGTAATTACCTTCAACATTGAAGTTGGCTTTTAAAAAGCCGGTGACAGCATGACAACACGACAGACATAACAATACACCGACGTACAAGTACAAATCGTCTGAAGCACATATTCCAGGTCAACGGATTTCCCACGCGACGTACTTGAAAGGTCGAGGTGTGAATTCCGAAAGTATTACTTTTAAGAATCATCAGCTGGTTGACCACTGTTTACTTTTATTTCACTTTCGATTCGAACAGTGTATGGAATATTTGGGTTATGTTACAAAAAAGTTATAAAATATATAATAAGTAGACTTAAGCAAATATGCAAATTTGCTTATTTTTCATATAATGCATAAAAAATGCAAAAATGCCGAATTTTGCCTATTTTTATAAAAGTGAACATAAAGCGCATATAATTTGAAAATTTGGTGTTAACTATATATTTTTATATTCAAACTTACAGATAGCATGAAAATGCCAATATTTAATTTTGTTTTATAATCACTTGGTATTCAAATTCTTGGTATAGTAACTAATAAAAGACAGCGGCTTATAGTTTGGTCACGTTTTGCCCTGGAATTTAAGGGTTTGTGTAAACCAGTTTATGTCTCTAGGTAAAAATTTTTATTTTGACGGTCAGTTTCACTTGGTTTCACTTTTGTTGTAAAATTGGAGGCGTAAACACCGTGTATTTCTAATTGCGAATAATTATTGTGCTTTGAAAATGCCGAAAATAAGCAATGTTTCCACTTGGATAAAACCTTACAAAGAGCTATCTATGGATATGGATAAAGTTTATTGCTTATGTTATGGCGAAACCGTAAGTACATACGTATTAGTTCTTATTTTATTTTAACAATTTACACGGTGGTATAAAAAAAGATTTAAAAATTGGAGATTATATTTAGGCAAAGTACCGACACAAGGCTAGTTCGCAATAAATCGATGTATTTCTTCTTTTTAAGCATTTTTTAAACTCCTTGCGATAAAAAATAGGATACCTACCTAATACCTAAAAATAAAAATTTTTAAGTTGGTATTTTTATTGACGTCCAATGAATGTTCGTTGGAACGTTACAATCTATGACATGCCAACGAATATTCATTGGATACCAATTTGTAACCCTTCGAGGCTCAATTTGTAACATCCCAACGTTGAGCTGCTGTTGTCAACTTGTAACCGCAAACCTTAGTTTGCTGCTACAACCTGACTAAAATCACTAACAACGTTGGAGCGACAAATCGTTTCCTGTTGGGACCAATTTTTAACGCCATAACCCCTAATGTATCAATTGCAAAATTGCTACATTAGACGTTATGCGAAACACTCCCTGGCTAGCTCACTCAGGACGTAAATATGGCCTACTCTGGAGCAACACACACAAACAAGTAAAAAGAAGAAACAATACACAGTTAAATTAACACATGTTTTTTAAAATAAAAAAAAAACAGAAAAATAAATGTTTAAATATAGTATTGAATTTAAATAAAAATTATTCAACTTCTTGCCACAGTGTTACATTATATTAAAGAACAATGTTTGCCACCAAATCCTAGGTTTTATCCTGGTCTTTTCTGCTATGGTTGTTAGCAAGCCATGTTGTTAGCTGTGGGTTTTCTTGCCCCGGAGTCAATTCTCCTATCGGAATGATGGTGCCACTCTCAGGCCGGTTGGTCTTCTGGATGTTAAAAGAATTTGACCCGCACCTGAGAAATGTATCCCGGAGGTTGACTCTGTAGCGTTTACGCTACTGATTAACCCCTCAAGAAACTTCTTGTGTTCCGCCAGCGATCGATGTTTAAATCGACATTTCTCCACTCACGCGCTGGGAGCGCTTTGAAAGGATTGATCGATTCTGTGCGGTAGAAAAGCAGTCAGTTTTTGGTCAAGAGACTCACTAGGCAGACACTCCAACCGGTGAAATTTTTTTCACCTTCAAAGTGACGGAATTGGAGCAAGGAAGATAATCTGGGGGAAGAATAAAATAATAATAATAAGCAATTTTTAAAAATCAAGATTTCCTAATATAAGAGTTTCACATAAAAAGGAAGATTTTTTTTGGCGTGTTGCGGCTCCATGTAAGTAAATCATTTCATACGTATCATTTATCATATAATCAAATTTATCATTGTAGTTTATTATTTCTTTAGAGATTTATTTTTGAGTTCCGAAATAATTTAAATATAAAATTTCCTTGATTTACTTGCAAAGAACAGAAGGTCATTTTTTATAAGTTAAACTTAAATTCTGTTTTAGTCCATGTCGTTATCATTAAGTTTTTTTTGGTTCCCTTTGTATCTAACTTTTTTTTGGTGGAATATAAAAAGGTTCGACAAATATTGGACAGCCTTCTGTATTCTGCGCATGTTCATTTCATGGCGCAAGCCTGTCATGTCTACGAAGTAACTTCGGAATTCTGACATGTTGACATAACCTAATACCTAATGTTTTGATGTTTTGTTTTGGTGTAGTCAATCCACGCTACTACAGCTATTGAATTGCATTTATTAAATTACATAACTCTTTTAGATTCCGTCACTTCACTTGAGGATATTCTCTTAAGGATATTCCCTCAAGGACTAGTAACAAAATTTCTTAAATGGTTAGCAACTCTCCTGGATTTTGCCGTCACTCCAGATAGACCAGTGACTGGTTTTTATGCCCAGACTCACCTGGGATTTGTCCTTTACAGCAACCAACTGATTTAGCCGTGCCAAGAGGAGTTTTTCCTATGGACTTATAGTGCTGTAAAGATAAGTTGTTTAACTATTTGACTTTTTGTGTTACCTTCTATTTACTGTTAACTTTTCATATGCATATGATAAGGTAAATACCTTTGTGATAAATTAATTTTTGATATAATCTAATTCTAAAATATTGGAGAGAAGAAAATACCTTTCATGTTTTATTAGGTTTTTTTTTACTAGGATGTAAAGGGTTTGACCAAACTCACTTTTTTTTTGATATAATATTTTTTCTTTAATACAATATATTTTGATACAATAGAATTTTGATTTTGGGAAGGGAAATAAATTTCATGTTTTTTTTTCTAAACATTATATAAAGAGTATTGAAGACTCACTTTTTGGATGTAATATAATAATTGTAATAGATTTATCAAGTTTGATATCTTTACAATATTGTAATTTGTATCTCATTTTAGTTGAACTAGTTAAATTTAAATTACTACCTTTTTGTGTTAAGACTTTGGCTACAATACGGACTATTCTTGTTGTTTACTAATATTTTAAACTTTATTTGGCCAGTGGTAGAGACTATTCGCTTGTTGAGGGGCTATTTGGTCCTATTGTATCTTTACACACCCACTACCACTGTTATTTAGTTTTGCCTTATATGTAAATTGTTAATACATATATATATATATATATATATATATATATATATATATATATATATATATACTTCTAGCGGTTAATATGGGCTCCGTACTAAAACGGTATTATACTAACTCCAGGAGAATATACGCCGTGTATATTATTATCTGAGTAGCGCTTTATGTAGACTCCGACCAATACGTCGGATCAAGTGGACTCCTTAATAGGATCAAACATTTTTGGGATCCGTATATAACTTTTCCCGTACACTTCTCAACTCCTGCGATGTTGCCAATAATTATATTAGTAGTAGATTTTTAAATTTTATAGGTGGTACATTTTGGAACCTATTGGTATGAACATCGAGTAGCGTAATCGTCTAACAGTTTAAGAAACTCTTCTGTAAGATATTTATAATTTTTCAATTACTGCAGTTTATGGCGTGTACCTAATATTTATTTCATGAAGTAGTTAAAATTAGACTATAATAATTTATAAATTAATCTTTAATATTATAATTTTTTGCTGTCTAATTTCAATATGTTGATTTTTAATTAACAAAATATTTGATGCATTAAAGTCGCGTAGCTATTTTCACCAAACATTCAATTTTAAAGCTATTAGTATAAAAGTCTAAAAAAAAAGTATAAAAATCTAAGGAATTTAATATGGATACACACGTCAGTGTGCTTTTCTCAAGTCTCAAGTTTCTCGAATCTATCAATCATTCATTGTATTTCTTATACTTTCATTTTAATCCTCTCCAATCAAGATTTTAAAGCAGGTTCGCTCCATTACTCCATTTTCATTACTTTTTGTCACTATTTCTCCTTTTTCATTATCATCATCATTACGTGGCGCTACAACACTGGGTGGGTCTTCGCTAACTACAAATTTTCTCCAAGTTGATCGATTTTCCACGAATCTGTAATCAAATGAAATGTTAATATTTTGAGATATAATTGGATGTTTTCTCTCCATTGCTTACTGAGACGCCTAAGCGGCATTCTTTCTTCTGTGCTAACTTCCTTCCATACCAGTTTTACAAGTTTGATATATTGGCGTCTATGCATGTGTCCGATCTACCTTAAGCGATTTATTTTTCTGAACAATATCGTTTTAAAAGCTTTCTTTATTCAGTATGGGTTCTTATTCTATACGGATTTGTAGCGATATGATAATGAGGTTAAAACATTTTTCTAATTATTTTTATTTCAAATATTCGTACTTCTTCCTTATTTTTTTTAGTCAATGTCAATGATTCGCATCCATGTATTAAAATAGGTCTAAAATTTGAATGATGCTAAAAGTATTTAGTTATTGACATTATTATTAACAGTGATTATTTATCTAAGATATTTAAAGTGTTCCATATTTTTGAAATTGTAGTTGTTAACTTTAATATTTTATCTAGATTTATTAAATTGGTTTTTTCTGTTGATTCGCTTGTATTTGGTTTTCATTTCGTTGATTTTTCGTGCTCTCTTTACTTTATTGAAGATGTTTGCGGACGGGAGAGTTTCTTATGAGATCTATGTCATTAGCATATGCTAGGAGTGCTTTGTACCTTGGGCCTTTAATGAATTACATCTTAAATAGGCGATATTTCCATTTTAGTAAGCTGTTCATTAATTTTTTGACTATTTGAATCGACAATCTGTATTTTATTCGACTGTTATATCACAGAGTTTCTTGGCGCATATTTTCATTCTTGGTTTTTTGTTTCCCGTATCACTATTACAAAGATTTTTCTGGAGATCGACATAGGGAACCCGGTGGTATGTACATGATGTTTTCATAACCAACATCGAAAATTTGACTTACTGTAAAGTCATAATGATTTTACTAGGAAATATAGTGTTGTTTAATAATAATAAAGTTCAAGCAACAATTCCTATATGCAATACCTTGGTATGATATTTCTGCTCCCCGATACCAGGAGACAAAAAGGAAGAAATGGTAATAAAATCTTGTTGCGTTCCGACTATACGATGACGATGATCTCTATATAACATATAGGAAGAAATGGAGAATAATGTCTATGTTCAATTTAGAACTCGTTGGTTTTCTCCCTTTCGAATTGGGTATGTATATGTATTACCATAGAAAAAATAAAAAAAACTATCTAAAATAGTAAAATCGATAAACAAATTATATAAACAAAAAGATTATATAAATCCCTAATATTTAAACAGACTGCTTTACAAAAGGTGAACGAATATCTAAGCATAAATAAATTGTCAACAAAATAAATCAGAAGAATATGACACAGTATATTGCTTAAAAAGAATTCTTATGTGACTATGGTAAAATACGGTACGATCGGAAAAACGGCAATGACTTTTACAGCTGATTGCCACATAAATATTAATGTAACGCAAATATGATGATATTGCCTCGGACTGTTATATAGTAATTTGTTGTCACATTGCTGAAAGTTACTTGATGGAAATTCATTGTATCTAACAATCAAACAACTATTCGTTTACACGTTATAGATTGTAACTGAATAAGTTGAGTAGGGGAAAACTGTTTGTCCCAAGTTGGTATTCAGAATTATGTCTGTATTTTGTAATTTGCCAATTTCCATAGGTTTAAATTTTCATGGATATCACTAGACTCGAGAGCAGTATATGATTCCTTAGTTATGTTTTTAAAGGATAGTAAAATAACCATCTAAATAATTATGCATTAGTTAATAACGTAACCTTTGTTTCTAACCCAATTGTCAAATTCCTTTCTTACCGTGGCCTAGTGTTGTACGTCTTTTTAAAAAATGCCTTGATGGTCCCCTAGGCGAGAAGAGAGTGACCCTGTTTACCTGTCTTTTGTTTTGTATATTTATTAATATAAACTCAAACAACTATTTGTACCATGTTAAGTCTGGCTGAATGACTAAAAGTCTATGCCAAAAAAATTTCATAGAATCTAAAGACAGCTTAAGGCCTTTATTATAAATATACTTTTTAGTAATGAAAATAAGTAAATAGAACCTAGAATATCCATGTAAAAGAATGTAATCTTTGATCTCTGGGATAAACTCATCTCCTAAACAATGGCGCCGATATATATGTAGTTAAAATTTTGTACACCTATTTTAACCTGTTTGTTTCCTTATTATCCATATATGAGTTGTGACCGATGTAACAAACTCATTTACTTTTTACAAAGAGTCTATATATTAGCTACAGTCATTACGTCCATGGCTACAGTTATAACTATACAAATCTGACTCGAAATATCGTCTAAAAGTAACAGTATGTAAAATTTAGATTTTTAGTCAAAAGTAAATACTTTGTCATTTTTTATGGAGTTCAACGTAGAAGCCTTCACGAAAATTTAAGTACTAATAAGACCACCGCAATCGGGCGTACCTTGGGTAATGAATAATTAATTAATTGGTTAATTCTTCAATCACTCGTCCAATATGAGTTTTGTCAAATCGGTCCTTTTTAGGACCAACTATTCTATAGAGATAAAGTAAACTATATCTAGAGATAAAGACAATTCATAAGCCTGATGGAAGGTGTAATAAATAAAGCAAATACTACATTGAGTAATTATATAAGCAAAAAGTATATTAACTTTACATTAACATGAATAATATGATTGTCACTTAACTGGGTATTATACATACGCTCTACTTTACTTAAGCTTATCAGACATAAACGCTTAACACAAATTTGACGTATTTCTAGTGCAGTAAGCACATAGAGGGCCAAACCTAGGGTATTTGGAATAAAACTGATCGCAGAAGATTACATAATAAGTGCCGGCAAAGAAGCAAAGAAAAACTTAAAATGAGAGAGGACTCAAACTAGTCACTGCGGGAACCATTTAACTATGTTGAGCTTGGATCCACTATCCACGTATAAAATAAACAATATTACGGCTCCCGATTGAGGATCTGAGCACAAAACTAATTATAAAATTTTGACCAAAAATACTACAATGGCTAATAACTAAAGTCTGTAAACAAGCAAAGCAAAGACAAAGTTATCACTTTGCTTTAACCTGGCAAAAACTCCAACGACCACAAAAGCTATCGGCCAATATATCTATTTATTTTGTCAGCTATACAAAATAAATCTGCACATGATCCTTAATATAAAGCGATAATAGAAGAAGAACTCAAATTAAAAGACAAAAGTGGCTATATATGACAGGGAAGATCGTGGACATCACAAATACTAAATCTTGCCCAACACAGTGAAGACGGGTATGAAAAATATCAGGTATGAGGAGTCGTATTTGTCAATCTCAATGCCGCTTACAACACCTTAAATTAGAGGGCATTTTTTCAAAATCTATGTGATATCCCCTTAGGTAATAAACTCACTTGTATTATCCGTGTATGCCTACACAACATAAGATTTTTCGTATCACTCAACGGTAAGAATAGCAGATGGAGAACGTAGAAGAACGGTCTTCTTTGGGGTACCGTAATCGCACCTACGCTGTATAACATTTACACAACCCATACCGGTAAATAGTAGGACTTTTATTATGTAGACGATACATCTATTGTTGCATAACCAAAAACTTTTGTTGCTAAAGTAGAGAAAAATCTAAATAATACCTTAAACAAAATAAAAATAGAATTTGAATCAATTTTAAGCCACACCCCGGAAAAAGTTAGGTATGCTTCTTCAATGTTCCTAACAAAGACGCTTTCACAAATCTGAACATATACCTGAACCAATAGTGTCAAGAAATCCTTAAACTATGTACTTGCTATAAATACCTTGAAGATAGTTTCTATCACACATTATTATTCACAGAACTTTGTTTAAAACTAAATGAAAACCTAATACTACTATAAGAATGAAATGGGAACCAAAAAAATAATATTCTCCGCAAACTTGTCAGCTAAAAATAGGGAGCACATTCTTCCACCCTTAAAACGTAGACTTGAACTCTATGCTTCTGCCGAATATACCTTGCTAGTATGGGTGACATCAACAGATACTTAATACGTAGATTTAGCTATAAATTAGTCAGTCAAATTCAGAGTACCTATATTAAGACTCGCATCCATACATAAGCTCTACAATATCGTAGCTATCAATCCACCTAATATCCGAAGATAAGTAGCTAGAGAACGAAAGAAACAAAGTCTAGATTCGTAACATCAACTCCACGCATACCAGCCCATTTTATGACTAGAATCGAAGAAAAAACTGGCCAGATCAACACATCTGCAGGATATACAAAAAAAAGTAAGCTGCTCCTCGACATCTTAACCCTCGAAAGAAACTTCCTGATGGTAGTTATCTTCCTTAAATCTGCCAGGAGGACTCCGGTTAACCTATGTGAATGTGGGGTGGTACAAGATTCATCACACTTTCTTAGTTGACTTTATCATCCAAATCGGTCTTTTTTGAAGGAAAAGGTTAATTTATTTGAACTAAACATGTAAAGTACAGTCAGTAAGCTATTACTTATAAACTAAAGATAATTGCAAATTTGACACTACCTCCACTTATATTGATTACATATTACCCCTAAATACTAGATAAAATATTCAGAAATATGTAATGATCGTGAAGTGATATAATTCTTGTTAGATAAATTAAGCAGTCTTCCCTTTTTAGTGCACTACTACCCATTTTTACACAAAAATATCTATTTTAGCACTATATTTCGAGATAACCGTCTATCCAGAATTATATGTAATACACAGATACAACTAGAAATAAAATAATAAAAAAACTGTATACAAGATATCATAAAACAAGAGATGAAATAAAAGAAGTTTTTATTAAGAGGGTTCTTAAATAAAACGTATAAAGACATACTCACGTTAACAAAATACATTAGAAAATTTCCGCATATGAAACAAAATCCAATTTGGTAATGAAATCCTTTTGTATCTATAAAGCTATTTTTAAAGAAGCACGTACCTACCAAAAACAGGTAGTTATTAGTATACATATCTGTTACACACTGTAATGCGTATGAATGATAACAAAAATAAGAAGTCCATATAAACATACTTTATTGGAAGAGGTAAAAGTACACTGCTAAGAAAGTACATTGTATTTCTTATACTTTCATTTTAATCCTCTCCAATCAGGATTTTAAAGCAGCTTCACTCCATTAGTCCATGTTTGTTGCTTTTTGTCACTGTTTCTCCTTTGTCTTTATCATTATCATAACGTAGCGCTCGAGCTAAGTTGATCGATTTTCCACGAATCTGTAATCAACTGAAATGTTATTTTTTTTAGATATGGCATTTTTCTGTGCTAACTTCCTTCCATACCAGTTTTATAAGTTTGACATCTTGGCGTCTATGCATGTGTCCGATCTACCTTAAGGGATTTATTTTCCGGAACAATATCGTTATAAGAGCTTTCTTTATTTAGTATGTGTTCTTATTCTATGCAGATTTGTAGCGATATGACAATGAGGTTAAAAAATGTTTATTATTTTTCTTTCAAATATTCGTAATTCTTCCTTACTTGTTTTACTCATTGTCCATGATTCGCATCCATGTATTAAAATAGGTCTAAAGTTTGAATTATTCTCTGTATTTTTTAGTGGCAATATTATTAACCGTGATAATTTATCTTATAAGATATTTAAAGTGTTCCATATTTTGGAAATTGTGATTGTTAACTTTAATATTTTATCTAGATTTATTAAATTGGTCTCTTTTGTTGATTCGCTTGTATCTGGTTTTCATTTCGTTGATTTTAAGTGAACAATTTTTCGTGCTCTCTTCACTTTATTGAAGATGTTTGAGGACGAGAGAGTTTCTTATGAGATTTATATCATTAGCATATGCTAGGAGTGCTTTGTACCTTGGGCCGGTAATGGATTACGTCTTAAATAGGCGATATTTCTATTTTAGTAGGCTGTTTATTAATTTTTTGACTATTTGAAACGGTCCTGCAAGTGACAACAGTAGGTTCATTTAATTTCGCTTCGTAATAAACTTAAAATTATTCGGGAATTATAAGTTAGAAAATTCAACCGAGTTCAAAAATAAGTATCAAAAGTTAAGAGCATACAGGTGATAGTAGTTAATAAAGAAAATACCATCAGACAAGTAAGATAGAACTATTTTAATAATTTTAACAAGTCTTAAGTAAATGAATAATTGAGTGAAAGATTAAAAAAGTGGTTTTGGCGAATGTTTGAAGGGTCGACCTGCTTAGGCATTCCTACGCGTTTTTTGTTTTTTTTTTTGGCAGATAAGAAAGTAATTAGTGCTGACAAAAAATTAATGATTAAAATAAAAGCCACATAATTTTATTACAAAAATCCAGATCTGGCCTTAAAATAGATTTGATTAAAGGGATTGTAATTAAATTAAATTAAAATAATAAATTAAAAGTAAATGTAATACAATAACTAAATCGAATGAACAGCAAAAGAAATAAGCCAGAACACGATAACTCATTTGACGAGTAGGAAGCCTTCAAAAGAAGCAAAACCACGTTAAGATCATCTCCAAAGGATAACATAAAAAATCGCGAAATGGAAGAACTAAAGAAACTACTAGAAGAAATAAATAAGGAGATTAAAACGGAAATAAAAGAGCTGAAAACAGAAATGAAGGAAGAAAATAAGGAGATGAGAAGATATATAAATTAAGTTAAAGAAGAAATAAAACAAAATAACGAAGAAATAAAAAGCATAAAACTGGAAATAGAAATGGTGAAGGAAGAATGGACAAAAGAAAAAGAACTGAAAAGAGAAAACGAACTAACCAAAACCTATAACAAAAAGATAACGGAAGAATTAAATGATCTAAAACGCTCATTAGAAAGGTTAGACAAAGAAAAAAGAATATAATCATCAGTGGATCAAAAATAGACTCTGAAGACCCAAAAACATTGAAAGAGGGAATGACTACTATATTAGAAAATCATCTTGGAGTCAAAACCAATATTAAAAGAGCACAAAAAATATTAACAAAAACATGCTTAATTGAACTTGAAAGCGAAGAAGAAAAAACAACAATCTTAAGACAAAATACAAACAAATACAAACTTAAGAATGTGAAGATCGAAAAAATATGGATTACAGAGGATCTCACAAAAGGAGAGAGAGAAAATGGAAGCTTTAAGAGATAAAGCAAGAGAAATGAGGGAAAATGGAAAAATGGTCAAAATAGGATACAATAAAATCACAGTGGACGGCAAGGAATGGAGATGGTGGTATAAAGAAGAAAAGGTGTTGGAAATAGCGTGTTCAAAAAACTACCAGAGCAACATAAAAAGAACCAAGGAGAGGCCAAGCAACGAGTAGAGAAAGAAGAATTACTAAATAAACCGGACAATGATGACAAATGTTTAGTTTTAAGTAGTAATAGGAATAGGATTAGAAATAATAAAAATAGATTATAAATCAATCTTAAGCCAAACCCCGGAAATGTCCCTAATAGAGACGCTTTCACAAATCTGAAGATATACCTGAACCAATAGTGTCATGAAATCCTTAAACTCTGGACTTGCTATAAATACCTTGAAGATAGTTTCTATCACAGAACTTTGTTTAAAACCAAATGGCAACCTAGAACCAGAAAAATAATATTCTCCGCAAACTTGTCAGCTCAAAATAGGAAGCACATTCTTCCATCCTTAAAACGTAGACTTAAACTCTATGCTTATGCTGCCGAATATACCTTGCTAGTATGGGTGACAAAAACACATACTTAACACGTAAGTATATTTAGCTATAAATTAGTCAGTCATCAGATCATCACATCTGCAAGATATACAAAAAATATATAAGCCGCTTCTCGCCATCTGAACCCTCGAAAGGAACTTCCTTATGGTTGTTATCTTCCTTAAATTTGCCTGGAAGACTCTTGCCTGCAAACACCGGTTAACCTGTGTGAATGTGGGGTGGTATAAGATTCATCACACTTTCTTAGTTGACTTTTCCATTCAATTCGCTCTTTTCTGAAGGGACAAGGTTTATTTATTTGAACTAAACATGTTAAGTATAGCCAGTAAGCTTTTACTTATAAAGATCATTGCAAATTTGAAACTAACTCCACTTATATTGATATCATATTACCCCTAAATAGAAAATAAAACATTCAGAAGTATGTAATATTGGAGAAGTGGTATAATGCTTGTTAGATAAATTCTCTCTTTTTTTGTGCACTACTACCCATTTTTACACAAAAATATCTATTTAAAACTTATATGTAGTACATAGATAAAACCAGAAATAAAATAATAAAAAAGCTGTATACAAGATATCATAAAATAATGGATGAAATAAAAGAAGTTCTTATTAATCGGATTCTTAAATAAAACTTATGAAGACATATTCACGTTAACAAAATACATTAGGAAATTTCCGCATATGAAACAAAATCCAATTTGGTAATGAAATCCTTTTGTATCTATAAAGCTATTTTTAGAGAACTTGTACCTACCAAAAACAGGTAGTTAATAGTATACAGACATATCTGTTACACACTGTAATGCGTATGAATGATAACAAAACTAAGGAGTCCATATAAACCGTCCAGACTTTACGCGAGAATTATACATCTTATAGCAGAGTTGCCAAACTATCAGAGTTTACTTAAACCGATATACGTATGGTTAGAATATACAGTGAAAAAGATCTGAACGACCCCTATAATATATACACGTGAACTAAGCGATATACATTTATGATACAGGGATAATTATGGGCTCCAAAATTTTTTTAAAAATTATGAAACTATACATGTTGACGAATCGACAGAGCCAATATTATGGAATGGTCAAGTGAGCTCCGTATATCGGTGTCCACTTGACCACGGAGCTCACCTGAACCTGAATTTTAACATGGGCGGAGTCCACTTTATGCCGTAAATATATATATATATATATATATATATATATATATATATATATATATATATATATATATATCGATATACATTTTTTTATAAATATATTTATTGTTACTATTTTGAGTTTTATTTCAGTTCTACTAACCAGTATATAATATAGCAAAACAAGATTAGTATTTTGTATTTCAGGTTATTATCTCTAGTATTATTTGTTTCCTATCCTTTGTTACTTCAAAATCTCAACTAATCTAAAATCTCAAACGTTGAGTTGGCGCCCTTCTTTTTCTCTTCTTCTTGTTCTCTTTCTATAAATTTATTCCCAGTGACCTTCTTTAGTTGTATCACGTTTGATATTACCAGGTCTCATTTCGTTTCTTGTCTCATTAGCTTAGTATCCTTGCTATCTGTTTATATCTTTAAAGTCACAATCCAGTGCATTGAAGCTAGCCCGAACACTCACTTGAGATTTAGTGTCTCTTTGGCCATTTAATTTTGTTCCTCTGAGCTTAGCCCTATATCTTTAATATTTTCATCACCTCTCTTCCAGTTCTTCTGGAATTTGGAAGTCTTACACTTCCTAAAATCCAATACTCCCGGAGTATTGAGGTTTCAACTCCTTAATCAGGAGACGACACAACAATTGGTTATTATACTTTTACAGAAGTCATGAAGAAAATCCACATTTTTAGAAAATAGAAGCCATTATATCGACTATTGTATCGAACGGGAAGGGGGAAATGTCAACAGCATTGAACTAAACAGAGAATAAAGATGGCACCTCTCGTTCCAAAGTAACAGAAATAGAGATGAAAATAAAATTCACTCTTTAGAAACTTGAGTAAAGGATAAAAATGATGATTATTAAGAAAATAGGAGAGGTAGATACTGAAATATATATATATATATATATATATATATATATATATATATATATATATATATATAAGAAGATAGACATAATTCTGATACAATCTATATCCGAGAAAATATATAGAAAAATAAGAAATACAATGCAGGATATAGAAGAATATGAATTATGACAGAAGATATGGAAATTGGAGAATAGAATTAACGAAATATATTAACATAAGAAAGAAAGCAGGCAATGTAGCAGTTATAACGCTACACACCATTGATAGATGCCTGAAAAAATGTAGCAAATACATGGAAAATTCAAAATGTGATATTTTACTAATTGCATATATAAATTACATAGAAATAATATAATTATGAATTTTGCTTAGATTTTGAATTTCTGACCTTTTGTTTAAATTATTATCACTTTTGCTAATACAAACCATTTCCAAAAAAGTTCTTTTAAATTTATTACTTTCACTACATAAAATTTTAATTCATTTTATCAAAATCCATAATATGGTCTTTGTCTATTACATGCACAAAGCACAAGATGGTTTCTTAATTCTGCAATCACTTTTGTGAGAAATAATGCAATTTGAGAGATTTCTTCTAGTCTCACCAATATACTCAGCTTCACACTGAGTACAACCAATGCTGTTTTGTTTGATCTAATTTGTCTATAGGATATTTAGTTTTGGAATATAAAGATGAAATGGTTTTGATGTTCTTTGTTGCTATTTTTATATTGTCAATAACCTTTAGTGTTTGTATTAATTTAGGAGTTAATGATGGTACATATAAAAGGTAGTGAATGATAATATATGTTCTGATTGTTGGATACAGTGTTTTGAGATTTAGCAAAAAATGGTGTTAAGTTATTTATATTTAATAAATTAGAAAAAAGCATCCTATGTAGCATATCTGGAGGATAAGAGTTTTCAATTAAAATATTTTTTAACAAATGAAGATCTTCTTGTAGATAGTCTGGATGAGAAAGTTTTAAAACACGTTCCTTTAATCCTGTTATAAGGTTCATTTTCATTAGATTTATAAGCTATTACTCTCATCATCCAAATAAGATGATGAGAGTCCAACCAATCCAAATATATATATATATATATATATATATATATATATATATATATATATATATATATATATATATCTATATTGTTTCAAAGAAATCTTCCCGATTCTGTTTACAATATTGATAATTACTTCATCTGTTACTTCCCTTGATATCACTAATATAGAACTTCTTGGCTTGAAAATGTGTCAAAACAACTATTTTAATTTTCATCTAGTCAACATCAAGTTTCATATTAAGTCAACAGATCAACAGTCAACAGAATTATTTGAACCAACGTGGGAGCCATAGACAAAAACTAAAAAAAGAATCTCTTTGATCTATCTTGTATTAATTGACCCCATATTAATATCATTTCCATTTCCAATTATCTTATTATTTTTACGTGAATGTCACGTTTGATTGTAATACCAATACTATACGAACAATCTAACGTTCTTGACCTATTCCAACGATAAACAATTAAACCAAAACTATATGCATCCATTCTACCAGTACGAATTTTTGAAACCCTGACCTCTCACCTTCCGCCTTCGGTCTATTTCCGCGATTTCTATTATGGAATCAAAGACAGTGAGTCGAATGTCAAGGACGAGTGCCTACCAGCCGAGTGCCATCAACTCTGCATCAAAACCAGAGAGTGCGGAACACGCACATCGGTCGCCGCAGGTGCCCACACACTTCCATAATACCATCAACACACCCAAACACAGAACACGCGATGGCTATTATGAAAAAGCTACGGACAATTCACGAACATCGACACCGTGATGTCTGTATTTTGCTGATTGCTTTTTGTGTATTAATTTGAATGTGACATTTTATCACAGAAACTATTCAGACTAGAATGTGAAAAATATATAATAACTTTGGTAATTAATTCAATTTGAATATACACTTCTCAACAATTGAAGAGAATATTATGAAAATGTGTATTTTAATTGTTGTTCATAAGGTCAAATAGAAAAATGAAGTGATATAAATAAAGATTTATTTTTACTTCGTATTTTCATGCAGATGAACCGGAAGAAAAAAATTCTTTAAGAAAAAAAAATAGAAAATAAACAAATATTGTAAAATTAACAACCTAAAATTTCTATTTCTGCTCAAGTTCTAATATCCTGAAAAAAAAAAATGAATAGTGTGTGCTGTGTGGGTCCACCTCTATGTCGCCTTAGTGCTCTAACTCTATTTAGAAGACCTCTTATTAAATTATTGATGAACTGCTGCGGTATACGTTCCCAAATCGCACGCAATGTATTGGCCAACTGATCCAAGGTTTGGGGCAGTTGAAGGAGCCTGTTTTGTTGCCTAGACATTTCAGTATAAACATGTTCAATGCAATTCGTATCAGGTGAACATGGTGGCCACTCCATTCTTGTAATGCCGTAAGCTTCTATACACTTCTAGTACGATGAGGGCGAGCATTATCATTAATCAGAACAAATTGTTCGCCTATTGCACCAAAAAGTGGAACAATTATTGGTACTACGACTCTGTCTCGATATCATGTAGTAGTCATTGTCTCATTAATTAAGACGACTAAGTCCGTGCGACCGTCAAAACATATGCCTCCCCACACGCAAACGGATCTACCTCCAAAAATAGTGGATGGGACTCTCAGATTTTCATTGTAACGCTGTCCTCTTTCCCTCCATACCAATATTCGGCCATCATTCGTATACAAAGAAAATCTGGACTCGTCAGTAAAGAGACAACTCCTAATTTTCGAAATTCCACTGATAGTGTTCCATCGCCCAGTGATATATGCATGCACGCTGCTTCCTAGTTAGTCGTGGGTGGGTGTGTAGCGCACCGTCTAGCTTTTAAATGGGATGAACCGTCTTCTGACCATTTGACTGGAAATCACTCGTCCAGTAGTAGCATGCCTGAAGATACTGTTAATTCTGGAAGCCGTGAATGTTGGGTTTCTTCTTGCCGTCAGAACTACAAAACGGTCGTAGTCTTAAAGACTTCTTCTAGGGCTATGTTGAAAAGCCTTGGCGATATTACCTCTCCTTGTCTCCTTCTTCTTCTTCTACGGCACTACAGCCCAAAATGAGCCTTGGCCTCCTTTATTTTTTGCCTCCACCCTTGTCTGTCTGTGGCTGCTCTTCTCCATACACGGACTCCTTGTCTCACTCCTCCCTTAATGGGGATGGTATTTGTATTTTCGTCTAGTTGTACTATCATAGATGCATTTTCATATATATATTATGTATTAGTTGCCTATATCTCGAATCTATTCTACAATTATTAATAGCTTGTTCTATGGCCCACATCTCGATAGTATCAAACGCCTGTTCATAGTTGACGAAGGCAAGAAATACGGGTAGTTGGTATTCATTTGTCTTGTATTTCAATGTTCTCATTGTCAGCAGATGGTTTGATGTACTATATCCTTTGCGGAAGCAGCCTGTTCAACCGGTTTGAGTATTACAAGAGCTCTCTTTAAGAGCATCTATCCTCGTTGTTTTTTTTTTAACTCTTTTTCTCCCTTTTTTTATGTTAATATTTATTTTTGCTCTAACTATACGATGGTCACTACTAGTTGTTACGTTGTTTATTGTTGTGATGTCTTCAAATATTCCTTTGTTGTTTGAGAGAAAATAGTATATTTTATTTTTGGTAGTTCCGTTAGGTACGACCAATGTCCACTTTCTGTTAGGTCTCTTTTTGTAGAAGTTATTCATAACTTACATGTTTTCTTGTTCCAGGAATTCCATGAGTTTTTCTCCTCTTTTGTTTCTTGTGCCGAATCCAAAATTTCCAATCTTGCTTTCAAAGTCTTCAATCTTACTTTCAATTTTGGCGTTATTATTATTTTGGATTCTTTGTTGTTGTCTATAGCTTTTTAGTTATTGAATGCGTACGTTTTGATAATAAAATGTCTAGACCATACAGAAAAGAAACAGACCTATTAGTATCAATTCGTCAAATGTGGAATGATCTTATACAGAACTGCAAAACGTCTTATAAGCCAGGATCATACCGAACAATCGATGAGCAGCTACTGGCTTTTAGAGGAAGATGTCCTTTCTGAATGTATATGTAGAGGCATTCCAGTGCTCGAACACCCGCCGTACTCGCCTGCTTTAGCACTCTGTGACTTTTTCCTATTTCCGAATCCTCCTCTAACAAAAGAAGACTTCCAGAATTGCTTTGACCAATGGAAAAAACGAATGGAACGGTGTGTGGCAAGGAAGGGTGAATATATTGAAGGAGAGCATTCGATTGTAGGAAAATGTTTAAAATAAAACTGTTTTTCATAAGCAGTCTCGTTATTTAATAGCCAGACCTCCTATGTGTCAACCAACTGATGACATACTTAGATAATTCCTTATACTGATATCGTTTTCACGTTATTTTGAAAATAAAAATAATTTTTTAGAAATACAATTTACTTAAATATTACTTTTACAAAAATAATGAATTTTTAAGCAGTTAAACTCGTAGATCTAATAACATAAAATGTAGTGTAAAAAACAATTGCTTTTTATTTTGGTGGGGATTAGGTAAATTATACCAATTAATTAATTATACCCTTTTTTCATTAAAATCTGCGAAGAGCCCATCTTTAACGAGCTGTAACTTACTTAGTTTATATGTAAATGGCTTTTTGTAGTGCTCATTTTAAAGCTCTGTTTATGGACTATAAAAAACTTCTATATCATTACCCCCGAACATCAACCATTTTCTTAGAATTGTACGTTGCATACATCGATCCAAATATTGTTAAAAAAATGCCTCCTTTTACCGAACATATCTCACTTTGTATTTTATCTAGAATATCTTGTAAACAATTAGTCGCATTCTTCTTTTATAAGCTTGTTTTTTGTTTTGCATACTTTTTTGATCAGAAGCATATGTTTTAAGTTATTCATGAAAAACTGTTAAAAAAAATTTGACGTTTTTCAATGAAACCATAAATAGCTCAAACAGTATTGCAGTTCTAAAAAAACTCTATATAACCAAAGTTGTTAAGCAGTTAATCCTCTATCGATTCTCGTGATTATTTTTAGCAAAATAATTTTCAGGCCGGAGAAGTTGTGGCAACTACCCCTAGGGCGGAAGCACACATCGGCGTTATAATATATAACTTTTATTATTTGAGACCTATTTCATCAACTACCAAATTTCAAGTGAATTGGTTTAGTCAGGCAAAATTGGGAAGTGCATAGCCCGAGTAACTGGTGCAGTTAATTGACAAAATTGAAGTTGAAGCGGACAAGATCGCAAGTATCGCGCAGGGTTTAGAGCAATAAGAAAGTAGTGCAATATGCCTGATGTTATATCGAAGAGTACCAGAAGAGGGATATTATAAAATAATATTGTAAAATGTATATTATAATACCGTCCTATTTTTCTTCATACTAACTTTTAATAATTAATATTATCAGATTTCAGCATAAACATTCCATGTATACTTTTATCTTCGCTATCCTAAATTAAATTTTATGATTAGTTACATGGCACATTTCGTTTCCTAGCACGTGTTACATTTTTCCAAACCAGTTTGTTACTACCAAAGTGTTAAACGGTAAAATATAAATTACACGGCAATAAAATGTTGATTACTTACCCTATTACTTTGACTTACATCATTAAGAATTTGAAAAATGTTTTGTAATTTACATTTTATGTGCATTACTAGATGGTTAAGTAAGTAAAGTAATTTATATTTAAAATTCGATTCGACTTTGTATATGCCAATGTGAAATGTTATAGTTGTTTTCAGCATTGAACGAATATTTTTAAATATAAAGTTCTTAAAGATTTGAATCGAACAACAATAGAATATTTAATTACTATTTAACTGGGAATAAGCCACAATTAAAGGTTAAAATACGTTTATTGACGTTTCAATTTCCACTTCAGAAATCGTTCTCAAAATACAAACAGTAAATTAAACAAATTTTGTTTTTTGTTACATAGTGAAAAATTCTTCTAATAATTTAATTTTATCTGACTCATTTATATTGACAATTCAGACATACATTGTGCATTTTAAAGTAGACGACTTTAAAATGATATTGCCAATATTGTTGAGTTGCGCTCCTGAGACGACTTTACTTATAAGATAGTTCATTCGATTACATGAAATCAACTTTAACTTGAGGATATCCGTCAGAAAAAAATCATAGCATGTAATTCGTGTTTAACTCGTTCGCTGCCGATCACGCGCCAGTGCGTGATGGTCGTACTTGGAAAAAGGCCGATCACGCGCCAGTGCGTGATATAGCTGTAAGCTCTATAATGTAGGTTTTTAAATACGGCTTATGGAATGAGTTTAAAAATAAGTGTCGGCCTGCTAGGATCGATCATAGGTTATGATTTACATTGCGCGGTTTTTGATTTGACAGTACCAGTGTATGTTGACAGTCTAGTGAAAATGGCGGAAAGTAATAACATTGTGGCAGGACCTTCTCAACCAAAAAAGGTAAAAATTGATTTAAAACAGCCTTTAAGTGAAAAAGAACTACTATATTTACTGGAACATGACAGCTCCGACGAGGACGAGATGGTATTTGGTGATTTGGATGAATCGGACGAAGTATATTCTGAGGATTCTGAAAATGATATTGGTGTACAACAGTACGTGTTACAAAATAATGATAATGAACGTCCACAAAACCTTTCTCATAATCAAGACCAGTCTATACAATTTTCTTTGAATCCAACCACAATGAAAGATGTTTTTGAATTTACTGAACACGAAAGATTATTAGTAGACGTAACTGGAATGACACCGATTGAATATTTTAGATTGTTTGTGACAGACGATTTTATTACAAAAATTTGTGATTTGAGTAACAGTTACGCCATTAATCTATTTTTATCTGAAAGAACATGCTTTAAATCCAGGATAACTAACTGGAAACAGTTAACTTCTGAAGATTTGTTACTGTTCATAGGCTTACTGTTACACATGGGCAATATTCGAATAAACCGTGTCCAAGACTATTGGCGACAAGATGAGTTATATAGCATTGGGATATTTCACAAAGTTATGAGCCGAAATCGGTTTTTATTGATAATGCGTTGCCTGAATTTCACGGAAAATAGAGAAAATGGTATTTTACCTGAAGACAAATTATTGAAGATTAGATACCTAATTAATTTTTTTAACGAAAAAGTATGTGCACTGTATTATCCAGGACGGGAGCTAAGTTTAGATGAGTCTATGGTGTTATGGCGAGGCAGACTTCAATTTCGCCAATATATAAAAAATAAGAGGCATAAATATGGCATTAAATTATACATGCTGACAACCCCAACTGGTATGGTTTTAAAATTTGCCGTTTATGCAGGAAAACTGGACGATCTGGGTGGTAAAGATCATGCATCAAAAGTGGTAATGCATTTATTGGACGGTTTTTTGGAAGTAGGACATAGTGTGTATATGGACAATTATTATAACAGTTTTTTATTAGCTAGAACACTATTGAATCATAAAACACACTGTACGGGAACTTTAAGATTGGACAGAAAGCATGTACCGAAGGAAATAAAAGACAGTAAGTTAAAAAAAGGTGAAGTAATGGGAAGGTATGCAGATGGAGTACTCATAGGAAAATGGAGAGATAAGAGGAATGTGTCCTATATTTCTAATGAATATCGAAACATAATGGTGGATGTACCAAATAAAAGACAACAAATTGTATCGAAGCCCTTACCGATCGTTCAATACAATAAGTATATGTCCGGTATTGACAGACATGACCAAATGCTCTCTTATTACCCGGCAGAGAGAAAGACATTAAGATGGCCTACGAAGATGTTTATCCACGTGCTGCAATTGATGCTTATCAATTCACACCATTTATATAACAAATACTCTACCCAAAAAATAAGTCTTTATGACTTTCGTATTCGAGTCATACAAAGTTTATTAGCCCCGGCCCAGAAGAGGGCAGAAGAAGACCAAGCACACCGACGACCCCCAGAAGTTGGTCACATTATGTCACAAAGAGTGGCACCACCAGGTATTAAGAAAACACCTAGAAAACATTGCAAGTTATGTTACGAAAATGGAAAAAGAAAGGATACTATCTACACATGTAGGTCGTGCCCCAGTGAACCAGGATATTGTCTAGATTGCTGTACCATTATTCATAAATAAGTTACAAATGTTTAATCCACAGGGACATTTGTGGTTTGATCACTTATTTTAGTTTTTTTATTTATTTTATTTTGATCTGAGTAATATTTTTGTTTTATAAATTTTTTATGTATTGTTCGTTTTATTCGAATTAGTATATATAATATAATATAAATATAGTTTCTGTTTTCGTATTATAATAACGTCGTTTTATTGTCTCACTCTATGGCGTGATACGGCTAATTGAGATGAAATTCCTGGGACCACACCGATCACGCGCTGGCGCGTGATATCACAAAGTATATCTAATGACAAAAAAATTAGTTGACATAGCTTTAGTGCAACTATTCAAGCAACTTTTCTAAATAACATTTAAACGAAAAATTCAAAAAACGTTGTCGGCCCCTACTATATATTGCATTTTAAAGATCGGCAGCGAACGTGTTAAAAAGACAAACACATGACATGGTGATAGTAAAATTCTCCTATTAGTGATTCCATGGTAAATTATGAGGGAAAAACCAGGAAAAAAACCTCATAATAATATCCCGACATTGTAAGTATTTGTTCGTGAATTTAGTTTCCTTCAACAAACATCAAAATTCTGATTTTATATGTTACGTTATTTAAAAAACATAAATGATGTATCCTCTATATGTTACAGACTTACTAATACTGGTATTTTCTTATTAACAACTTCCTCTTTCAATATTGGTAACCAGATCCTACTACATTCTGCCGAGGAATTTGCGACACAATTGGCCTCATTTAGCATAATTAGAGCCGCTTCTTTGATTTTTCTTTTTTTTTACCAACCGTTTCTTTTAGGACTACATTTGAATTATTCCATTGAACCCTATGTTCATCATCCCATGCGTGTTTACATATTTGAGATCTATCAAATTCTCTATTTTTAATATAAGATTGATGTTCACTTATTCTAATATTTAATGGCCTTGATGATTCACCTAAATAAAACTGATCACATTCACAAGCTATTTTATAAATGCAATTCTTTGTCCTTTCTTGTTCATTGTTAGGTTTGGTTTTGGACAAAATAGATCTCAACGTGTTTGTTGTTTTGAATGTTGTTGAAATGTTGAATTTATTTCTTATCCTTTTAAGTTTTTCTAATAATCCTTTTAAGTACGGTATTGTTATTTTCCTTATATTATTCCTTGTGTATACTGTAGGATCTCGTTCTAAGTTGTTCTGTTCTGTTCGATCGATTGTTGATTCCTTATTTATAAACGATAAAGGATAATCATTTTTTAATAAAACAGATGGTAACAAATGTTTCTCCTCCAAGAAGGACTTTTCGTTAGAACAAGTAATTTTGGCTCTATCGTATAAGGATTTAATTATTCCCTTTTTTACATTAATATTGTGATTTGATTTGAAATTTAAATATCTATTGGTGTGTGATGGTTTTCTATACACCTGAGTCTCATATCCAGTATCGTTCTTAGAGATTAAAACATCCAGGAAAGGTAGCGTGTTATTATATTCCTTTTCCATGGTAAATGTTATTGTCTCTTCTGTATCGTTTATAACATTTAGGAATGTGTCCAACAACTCTGATCCATGAGGCCATCTTGAGAATACATCATCTACATACCTCAACCATACTGTGGGTTTGAAATTTTGTTTAGAAATGATACTTGTTTCAAAATCTTCCATAAATATATCGGCTAAGAATGGAGATAAACTAGAGCCCATTGCTAGACCAAAATTTTGTTTATAGAATTCATTATTTAGTTGAAAATATGTATTATCAGTACATAATGTTAATAACTCCATTATAGCCGATATGTTTAGTCTTGTTCTAGTTGCCAATGAATCATCACTCTCTAATTTTGTCTTGACTATACTTAAAGTCTTATTTAATGGCACATTCTTAAATAAACTATTTATGTCAAAACTTACCAACGTATTATTTGAATTAAATTCAATATTTGATAATTTATTCAAAAAATGTTGTGTATTTTTTATGAATGTGTCATTTTTATTTGTAAATGGTTTTAAAATATTTAATAAAAATTTTGATAGATCACTACAAGGAGAATTCATGGTACTACAAATGGGTCTAAGTGGTATATTCGTTTTATGAATTTTCGGTACTCCATAAAAATGAGGAGTCTTGCTTTAATGAGGTGTAATTAATCCTCTCTGATAACTTGTTAAAACATCTTTAAACTTGAATAAAGTTCTATATATTTTGTTTTCCAAAGGCTTTGTTGGATCTTTTGTTAATTTTGTATAAGGTCCGTTTATTAATAGATCTTTAATTTTATTTTCGTATTGAATTTTAAATAGTAATTAATAGTTAAATAGTAATTAATTTACAATGCCACAAAAAAATAGCTTCAGAACAATATAATAGAATATTTATTTAAAAGGATCCATTAACACTAAATACCAGTAACAATAAAAAGTGACAAAATATATGCTAAACACCACAATAAAAATCCCGAAAAAGAAGATAACAAAATTAATCTGTAAAAAAGAAGACTAAAAATAAGGAGACCTAAATAAAATAAAAAACAAACCAAGGGAACACAAAAATACCCGGAAAGCTGTCAATACTAAACGCAAAACTGCTTATTAATTAACTACTAGATTAGGTTCACATTTATCAAAAGATATAATAGTCAACCTCAACGATACTCAGCCCCGTGGCCCTAATCTTTGAAAGCTCCACGTACACATGGAATTAAAAGCGGAATGAACAGTCAAAAAAACTAATGGAAAAGAATAGTAAATAGCAATGAAAAGTGATCGTCTTTATCTCCAGACCACAAAAATATCAACCATACAAGGTAGTCATAAAAGGGATGCTCTGAAATGTAGATTTCGAAGAGAAAAAAAAAACAAGTGAACAAATTAACAACCACCCAATTAGTATGAAGATTTCGATACAAATAAAAATTACGATTACAGACGTAATAAACTGAAGAAGTTATAGAGGCACAAACATAGACTCGGATCATTGCTTAGGGGTCTAAACATTGAGGGGTATAATTTTAAACACCAGTAAAGAAAATAAAATAGATAGAAAAAAAAAATGGAATGTGCAAAAGCTGAGAGATGCGACAATTGCAGAACGGTACTCAGAAAACAAAAATTAATTCAACCACAAGACAATGCAGAAGTCAGAATGGAACAACAAGAAAAGATGTATTAAATAGATGGGTGGAATACTGCTTCCAGGCACTTAATATAGAGGAAGAAGAAGAAAACCTAAAAGGTTAATCTATGGATCAGTGAATGACAATGAAGTGTGGAGAACACGATACAACTTAAAACCTTATAGAATATACCAGGAACCTCATATCTTAAAACTTATTAAGATCTGGACATCTGAGGTGTATAGGACATGTAGTGCGGATGGAACAAAATAAACCAGCTTTCGTACTGGTCATTCTTGTATAGACAATGTGTTCTGCCTAAAACAAACAATAGAAAAGCGTTTGGAACATAATATGGAGACACACATGGTATTTATTGATCTTCAAAAAGCGTATGACAGTGTCCCATTAGCCAAGCTATGGCAGGTGCTAGAAGACAAGAATATTCTACCGATTTACATTAATGCTGTGAGGGAGTTGTACGATGATGTGACGAGTGTACTAAAGATTGGACAAAAAGTAACAAAAAAGATAAAAGTGACTTTAAGATTTATTTGGAGGGGGTTATGGATATTTGGAAAAGAAAATGTGAACCTATGGGTGTTAAAATTGGAGACCATACACTGTACAGCTTGCATTTTGCTGATGACCAAGTAATACTTGCAAAAGATTAAGATGATATCCATTACATGTTACGAGAAATAGATAAAGAATATACTAAGTGGGGCTTATCAATTAATCCATCAAAAACAGAGTACGTAGTAGTGGGAGGTGAAGGAAAGCACTTAGAACTAGGAAGCAAACAAATTCAAAATACTGATAGCTATAAATATCTCGGTGTAAACATTACAAACAATGGTCGGAATACAAAAGAAATAGCTACTAGAATTGGTCAAGGAAATTCAGCAATACGTCAACTGAATAGTATACTTTGGAATAACCACGTCACCCGAAACACAAAAATTAGGATATACAAAAGTACCATAGAAAGCATTGCTACATATGGTTCAGAGCTTTGGGTAATACATAAAAATGACGCATCCAAAATAAAAGCAATGGAAATTAATTATTGGAGAAGATGTTGCCAACTCACTACAAGAGATAGAGTAAGGAATACTGAAATCAGAAAGCGTATGGACATAGACATTGACATCCTGGAAACTATAGAATGCAAAAGGCTAAAATGGTATGGCGATGTAGAAAGGATGAATGATCAACGATGGCCAAAGAGAATGTACAGTGGATCCCCACCAACCGCAGGAAAAAGGGAAGACCAAGAAGATCATGGAAACAAGAAGTAAAAGGTGCAATGGAAGATAGGGGTCTACAAGTAGATGACTGGAACGATCGCAGCGTTGGAAGCTAGGTTGCGAGAAACGGCGGCAGCTGTAATAAACTCGTTATAAATATATAAAAAAAACTCCTTGATAGACCCCTTAGTCAGAGAAGAAGAGGAAGACCCAGAACAAGGTTCCTTAATAACATCGATGAAAACATGAGAAATATGGGAAAAACGTGCTTGGGAAAGGCGATGGATAGGGATAACTGGAGAGAAATTCTTGAGGAGTCTAGGTCTCACGTAGGGTTGTAAAGTCATAATGATGATTATACGAAAAAATGAGCAAAATGTGCAAAAAAATATCTAGAATATGCAAAATAGGCACAAAAGGGACTTGCCTAAAATCTAAGCTTTACTTATCACTATTATCGTAACAGCTTTTGGTTTAGTATCAATAATTATTATTGATGATAAGAGAATCTAGATAGTTGCAGAGAGAGATTGTAGAGTAGGTCATGTCAGATAACTAACTTTAACTACAAAAATTTTCCGAGACAAAATAATTCAAAAAGTCTAAAAAGAACCCCACTAGTTGGGGTTGTACTGTATCCAAAAATATATTTTAATTGAACTTTTAATCTGCAAACCCAAACTAAACAACAAATAATTAAAAAAAAAAAACATAGACCTAATATAGGACTTTACAAAATTCCAAAGAACGATAAAACCAACTATATTATCAATTTATATGTAGTTTCGCATTAGTGTATTTGTTTTATAATCATAGTTTGAATTTGTAATATTTAATAATCTAAAACTAATCCGATTACATTTCTTAATTAGAAAATGTAACCAAATGGAAATTTCAACTGCAACTTTGTCTTAACTGATTGCACCACAAGTTAACCAAATCCGTAACTTTCTAAAAATTGCTTTTTCTTAACAGATTATGTAGTAGTTTTGATTAAGGTACTATTTATAAATTATTTCCGTCTATATTTCAGCAAAATATGTAAAATTAATTACAGTACTGGTGATAACGAAAGTAAAAAATGGACAGGATGCAGCAAATCTGGTTAAAAAATATTTAGAATTTTCTTTTATTTATTTATTTATGTCTCAACCTCAAAGGGTCATTGGCGTAGTACAATTTAAAATTTTAGAATTAATTCAGTAAATTTATGGAATTTCCCACATGTGGTCACAAGTGGAGATAATATTATTTATTGTTATAAGAAATAGGGAGACTTAAATAAGATCCTTGTGAAATTCCATGTTTTTTGAATTTTTTATTAGATAAAGTAGCATTAACTCATCCATTAAAATTTCGATGAGATAGGACATTTTTTAGGAATTGTGCTATATTACCTTTTATTCCCAATTAAGTAAATATGTAAATAATATCATGTTGCTAAACTGTGTCGTATGCTCTAGTTATTTAAAAAAATACTGCTGTACATTTTTGTCCACATGCCATTGCTTCATGAATCTCAGACAGTAAACTAGTAAGATTATCCAGTGTAGAAAGGACCCTTAAGCTAGCGGGTACAAATGAGTGGAATCCAATTTAACCTTCGTAGTATTTTTTCACCCAATTTTCACTAATTTATTACCACCCTAATAATTTTTCACTACCAAACCACCCTTAATGGGAGCTATTCTTCTAGCTTAAAGTTCAAGCTAGCAGAATTGAGAAAAAAACTTTTTGCCGATGGCATGTTTTTTTTACCCATTTTTTACTAATTTATTACAACCCTAATAATTTTTCACCACCAGACCACCCTTTAGGGGAGCGATTTTTCTGCTCACGTTTAAAACTAGTAGAATTTAAAAAAATATTTGTGATATACCGTAGTGCTCTGCTTGGTTTTTATGAATTTATTACCACCTTAGTATTTTTTCACCCGTCAACTACCCCTTAATTAATCAAAATCTAGCAGAATACTGTGGTATATCATAAATATTATTTTTGGAATTGTACTAGTTTTAACCGTATGTCAGCAAAATCGCTCACCTTAAGGGTGGTTTGGTGGTGAAAAATTATAAGGGTGGTAATAAATTAGTGAAAAATCGGTAAAAAATATGCCATTGGCAAAAAGTTTTTTCTGAATTCTGCTAGCTTGTACCCTAAGCTAGCTCCCATTAAGGGTGGTTTGGTGGTGAAAAATTAATAAAGGTGGTAATAAATTAGTGAAAAAATATGCCACAAGCAAAATGTTTTTTTCCGAATTCTGCTAGCTTGAACCTTAAGCCAGCAGAATCGCTCCCATTAAGGATGGTTTGGTGGTAAAAAATTATTAGGGTGGTAATAAATTAGTAAAAAATGGGTGAAAAAATATTACGTAGGTTAAATTGACATTCCGCTCATTTGTCCCCGCTGGCTTAAGGGTCCTAGTGTTGAACGAATTCCAGGTCTATATGAATGTACAGGCTGAATAGACTCTATATGAATAGGACAGAGATTTTGTTTGATTTTATTTATTAATAGGGATGACGGTGGATGACCTTCAGATTTTTAAAAACTTAGTATGTCTCCATTTATTATTGTAGATAACCAGGAATTTTTTCTTTGCAGATGAAAAAAGTTTTTGAAGAAATATTATAGGGATGTTATCAAGTTTTTCGTATTATTATGAGGGTATTCTTAATTCATCCATAGTTTTGGGGTAATTTAAAGGAGAAAGGTCAGGCGGTACATTAATACCTTCGTATTTAGCCCTTTCTTTTTTGGTTAACAAATTTGTAGGTATAACATCATCGCTTGAAAATCTTTCAAAACTATTAGCTAGAATATTGGCTATGTTTACAGGGGAAGTACATATTTTTTGTTTTTCTTCTAAGTAGTTAATATAGTAGCAAACGTTGTTAAAAAATATATAGAACTACCAATAACATTGTAAATTTGATCAACTTTAATTATTTATGGACTATTTGGTTACGGAGAACAAATTGAACACTATCTTTAAATAATTTAAAATAATAAAAGTTAAAGAATACAATATCACTCAGAAAAGAGAAAGTATTTAAAGTTTCAATCCACAAGGAAACTGAATTCCTGTTGTTGGCTCTATACCATGAATCGCAAAAATTGTTATTTAAAAAAATCTTTATAAAATGTATATTAATATAAAATCCCTATCGGGCTACATCACAGAACGTTTTGAGAATAACTATTCCATCATCAGTACTATCCTAAAATAAGTATTATCACTTTAATTAAAGCAAACTGAAAACAAATTATTATTTATGTAAAGGGTTTTGAAATCTGTTTTGTTATTTCTTTTAAAGTTTCAGCGACCAACATAACAAAGATAGTCCATAGCCTAAATAACAACAATGTAACCAAAGTTAGAGCAGGAGACCAATTCACTGAAAATACTCGAACACCGGGAGGAATTAGACAAGGCTACAGTTTAAGCCCCTTCTTGTTTAACCTACTCATTGCCAAAATTATAAACAAAGTAACATCTCTCAATTTCGGATACAGAATGGGCAACAAAAGAATTGGTATGGTGTGTTACGCATATGATGCACCAATTCTTGCCGAATCAGAAGATGATCTTCAGAGACAGCTCTTTCAGTTATTTCAAATAAACCGCCAACTAAATATGACCATTTCTACCAACAAAACTAAATGTATGACAATAGCAAAAGATAGGTTCAGATGTAAGTTAGTGGTTGAGAACAACCCATAGAACAGCTGATGCAATTCAGATATCTAGACATAGATATATCAAGCACACACGATCCAGTAAAGGACCTAAGGAGTCAGATCAACAAAGCGTCCGCATTGTCAGGATGTCTGCGGGAGATAGTCTGGTCAAATCCGTATATGCGTACAGATAGTAAATTTAGAATCTGCAAGACTTGCATACGACCGATCATGACATATGACATATGACATATGACATAGAAGTGCGCGAAGATACCAACAAAACGAAACAGATGCTAAGGGTTGTCGAAATAAAAACCCTAAGAAAAATAGTGGGCAAAACAAGAAGAGAAGAGTGAGAAATACAAACGTTAGAAAGCAGTGCAAAATTCAAGATATTGTAAGATGGGTAAGGCAGCGTAAGAGAAAGTGGTACAATCATGTAAGACGAATGGATGAGAATAAACTCTCAAAAATTGCCCTAGAAAACAACGCGCCTGGTTCAAGACTTTTCGGAAGACCACCTAAAAGATGAAGGGATAGTTGGTAATCTACCTTCCAGGAAATTAACCAAAGGCAGCTTCATATAACAGATCGAAAGATCTCCAAGAAGTAGAAGAAGAAGAAGACCATCAGTTTCTTTAAGGATTATATTTGAATCTTTCCATTGCAAAAAATAATAAAATTAAAGAAGTACCAAAATCTGACATTTCAATAAGATTTGGTTTTAATCAAGAGAATGTTTAGGTAGTATTTTATCCAATGAAAGTGACAGTAAAGAGATTCCAGATTAAAAAGATGCCACCTTAATAATCTACAGCAAAATTTGCAAAATCAAAGATATGTTAAGTACATTATAATATTAAGAGGACTTGCTAAGCCATATATGTATTTTTTTGTTGTACAAAATCGATTTAAATTCACTTTAAAATATGTCAGTTTTTTACCTTTAATCTAACATTCTTTGGTTCTGAGATTAACTTAAAATCGATAAAAGAGATATACGTAGTACAAACGACCCACTGTGAACGCATATCCATTTATCTCAATTTTCATTAACGAAATTCTCGGCCTGTCAATACAGGAAAATTGGATTCCATTACAAGAGAATCTCATTATTTTAATAAATTATGGTAAAAGTTCGCCACGAAAATATTTTAAGCAATAATTTATGCTTTGAACGAGAAAAGTTTTGGAAACTTTTTTAATAAATTTCATCCGATTTCCTCCGCGAAGCTCTCTCTCCATTTCGTTGCCGATGTTACTACAGAGATAGTCACTATAGATATGAAACAATAATTTTAGATTTGCCTAAGGTTACAATTAATTTATTCGGTAACATAACTTTGTGTTAAATTAACAGCTCGAGTCTCTCGGATAAAGTTGAAAGCGTTTCTATTTTCACAAATTTCGTCGCTTAAAGTATTCTATTTGACTGAAAAAGTCTTTATTTGTATATTATAATATAATATACTTACGTCAAAGTAGTAGAAATTTTGTAACTAAAAATAACGAATCTTATGTGAACTTGTAGACTTTAAGAGGAACATTTTAATAATTGTTTGAATAAATGTAGGTTATATATATATATATATATATATATATATATATATATATATATTTACCTATACTGTATATATATATACAGTATAGGTAAAAGTTTATGGTCGGTATGGACCTTACATGAGATGGAGTGAGAAACAACTATTTAAAAAGAGAGAGATATATTATGTGTCCGCCTTTTATATTACCGAACATAAATGAGTGGATATGGAGTGGATATAATAAAAAGGGGAAATTCAACGTTGCCAAACTTATTGGTTTTATTTGACGTGTTGTCTTTTTCGCATTTGAACAATGCTCCAAGATAATGAAATTTGGGCGAAATGGATTTAAATGGCAGCTTATTGTTTTTTATTGGGAATATGCCACAATTTTACTTTACAATAAGTGTAATATAACATTTTGATTTATACTTCGGAAATCGTTTTATATAAATAAAATTTATTAATGTTTGGCATTTTAAAAACGATTTCTGAATTAAAAATCTAAACATCAAAATAAGCTTATTTTAAAGTGACATTATGCCTTATTTCCAATAAAAATATTAAACTGCATATAAATAAAAAAGCTTCGTACAAAACTATTTACCAACGTGGCGTGTCGCGTGGTCAAATCACCGAATCAAAGCGTACAGGTATTTACGAATAGAGGTGGGTCATTGACGTCGCAAAACCGATTTTCGTAAACAAGTAACTATGATTTTTTAATAGTAGTTTCAAGTAAGAAACTACCTACATAAACAAACATAATGGCTATTATCGTTTATGTGTATATTTATTGAAGTGAAGGAAACTAATAAAATATTTTATTATAACTTGAAAACTAAACTAAACAATACAAATAGTAAATCGTACCTACGTTTACATTACACGTTATTATTAAATCACGAATCGTCTAAATTGACATTTAAAAACATAAGTTTTTTTACTTTACTTCTTATTAACCGTGTTTTTCTTTTATTTAAAATTAAACCTGATTTTGAACATGTGTTCACATTTACAATACTTTATGAATATAGTGGTTAAGTTAGGAGATACATGGCGATTGTTTTTCCACCATTGTAATGGACTCTCCCTACAGGTGTACGTTTAGATGAGTCATGTCCAATTAATTGATCAACAATACACCATGGACTTAAGTCATCTTTATGGGTTTCTTTTTCTTATACTGGTTGATTTTCAATAGTACAATCTTCTTGTTCTTTAATTATAGAAGTAACCAGCTTCTTAACTTTTTCTTTTGTTTTTTTAGCGTCATTTTTATCATTAAATCCCTGCACTTTAAATCGTGAATCCATAAACGTACATAATGACAATATGCCACTGTATTTTATCCCTCTAAATCTTTTTGCTAAACCCGAGATTAGTAATTATCCCGTAATTAGTAATAAAAACCCGTACTACGTCGGATACTATGGATGTAAGGTTACTGTTTGCTAAAATTTTATTGCAAGATTTTTGCAGGCAGCGTACCAGAACAATCACTGAACTATCATTCAAGTATTTTTGGCCACTCATTGTACTTGTTATTTCTTTAAAAGGCCGTAAAATTTGGGACAATTACGAAAAAATAATCCAGTCTTCATTATTTAGATTTGGTCTAAGTCTAAGTCTGTATTAACTGATAACAATGTGAAACGGATTGCCTCTTCTAACTCCGTCATTCTTTCTAACATGTAATATGTGAAGTTCTACCTAGTTTCCACGTCTTGGATTGGCCGTTTGGGATCTTTGTTATGTTGTAATTGACACTTTAAAAGCGTTTCTGAAGATAAGGTACTTTTTTGAAATGTGTTTTTTGCCGAATTGTCGAAAAAAGACTTTTTATTTTATCTATTTGTACACGACAGCATTTAAGTACGTCCTCCATCAATAAATTTAACGTATGAGCAAAACAATTTAAATGTTTTCATTCCAAAACATATTTAATAGCTATGACCATATTTGAGGCATTATCAGTTACTGCAAAATTTACTTTTTGTTTTAGACCCCACTGAAAAATAATTTCACTAATTTTAAAAGCGATGTTTTCTGAATTATGGTTTCCAGAAAAATGGCAGCAGCCTAATAAAACCGTGTTAAACTCTAAATTTTCGGTTAAATTCGTTAAAATCAACTAGTTGATGGTTGAAGCTGGTTACTTCTATAAAAAAAAAGAAAAAGAAGATTATACTATTAAAAATTAACTAGTACAACAAAAAGAAACTGATAAAGATGACTTAAATCCATGTAAATGTAAGTACTATTTGTATTGTTTAATTTATTTTTCAAGTTATAATAAATATATTCTTCGTTAGTTTCTTTCACTTCAATACTTATACACATAAACGACAATAGCCAATATGTTTGTGTACTCGCTAATTTGAATACGGGTAAACAATCAACTAGTTACAGTTTACGAAAAACGGTTCCGATAAAAATTTAAAAAACTAGAGGACCCACCTCTAGTTTCTTAGCTTTATGAGGATCGGAACCACAGAATATGTAAAATATCTCTGATCGGAACTAATCGTCTCACTAACAGGCAATGGGCGTCAAGAAGATTTATGGAGGGGAGACCAAGGGGGAATATGATTGTTATCTTTGTCTATTCGCTGAAAATATGATTTTATATCTGTGTTAGATATCCTGTTAAGTTTTACCATACCGACCATAAAATTTTACCTACACTGTATATATATATATATATATATATATATATATATATATATATATATATATATATATATATATTTTATAGTGGATTCTCTTGGGCTTAGGTTCATAAAAAAAAATTTACTTTGATACTAAGACATTTTTATATATATTTTTTCCGACGTTTCGGCAGGAAATCCATGCCTTTTTCAAGAATATATATATTGACTAAAAAAAAACATTCTATGACAGACATAATATGGTTTAAAAAATAAACTTTTGACTTACCAAGCATGTAAAGATTTGGTGTTAACAATTAGACGTCACAATTAAAATAATATTAAAACATAGGACATACCCACTAAGTCACTAAAAGTAAAATGTATTTTAAATCTAATGTGTTGTTTACTGATGTTAGCTTATCGTTTAAACAATGTTATTTTAACATCATAGGCGTTCTGAGATTGACATGTATATTTAAATTAAGTTAAAATATATTTTGTTCAAATTTTTGACATCTTTTTTATCATTTATTGCGTTATTATTTTTTTTTATTTGTATAGACTCTAGAAGCTCTCTCTTCTTCCTGTTTGGTTCACTTTTTAGGATCTTGGTTTGCTCAAAATCAAATTTATGTTTTTTTTCGTTTTCATGTTTTGTGAGGGCGGTTGAGTTTTTTTGTCATATTTGTGGGAACGTATTCTTGAATTAAGTAGTAATATAAACTCCATCACAATTCGAGCAGGGAATTTCATATACAACATGTGATCTTTTTAATAGAGGGGTTTTTGTTTTCAATCTAGTAAAGATTATATACACTATAAACACTATATGTATATATATATATATATATATATATATATATATATATATATACATAATATATATATATATATAATATATATATATATAAATAATATATATATATATAATATATATATATATATAAATATATATATATATATATATAATGACCCAAAAGTCTGGAAACGGCCGATTATCTCGTAAACTGCTAGTCATAATTGTACAAAATTTGAGATACACCTATTCTGGGATACGGAGATTCCATATTTGGTATTTGCAAGGTTGCCAGATTTGCCGTTTCTTTTATATTATTAGTAACTTTGGTTTTTCAAATGCATCACCCTGTATATTCAGTCATTATTGGAACCTCCTATTCAATACGGGTTCAACCGTATGTAACACTTATAATTTTATGTAGTCTGGAAGGTCTTAAATACATAAAACAGAAGTCTGTCTGAATAATTCTGTCTCCGGCTTCTATATAACATGTAGCTTCTCCATTTTTAAAAATTTTAAAGTGTTTGTTTGTCTTTGTGTATTGTATTGTTATGTCCAAATTTACATGTATGACATTCTGCTCATGTCGGATAGGCCACAACTGACGAAATGCCCCTGAGGATGATCTATTGATCGAAAGTACTTGGGCAAGATTTAATTAATTACTGTGTTCGGTATTTGCCTTGTATACCATCAAAGTTAAATAAAGGTAAAGTAGGTCAATTTAAGGAAAAAAGTTTAGAACAAATACAGATAAATTTTTAAGAAAACATTATGGAAGATGATGATGGACATAATAAAGAAATATTTGTGGAACAAGAAAATGAAACCAATGATGTTATTAAATTAAAAGGTCCAGAATGTTGTAATAATGAAAAACAGGGAATAATGGATATGAAGACAAAAAATGGAAAAAGGGTTTTAGTTCCGTGGTCAGAAAATCAAAAGAAAGTAGTCAAAGTGTATTTTAAAACCCACATTAAACAAAAGAGCCACCCCTCCCCCAATAAATCGGAATGTGAAGATCTGATCTTTTAAAAAATAAAAATTAGCTTAAAATAAAGGTCTTTATTCAAAATGAATATTTTTTTAAAATTCAGTTTTTCTAATATATTCTGAGTTTACGTTAAATTTTCAGTTTTGTTTGTATTTTCATTTGTGTTTATATTTTCAGTTTTGTTCATATTATATGGAATAATAAAAAAAAATTGGTCTCTAATACCTCCGACAGCACTAGGGTTTGACTTCGAGGTATTCTAAATGATTGTATGACGTAAATTTTGTTGACAAAAGTCACAAGCCAGAAGCATGTTGTGTGTATAATAAAACAAAAATAAAAAGAAAAGGAGAAACAGCGGAAGGGAATTGACCAAAAGAAAAAGTAGGAGTAAGATATGTTTCTTATTGGAGTATGTCCATTGTCCAAGGAAGAGATTTTAGGAAATGGTATGAAAGAAAACAAGACGTTTTTAGTGTCATTATTGTGTTTATAATACATTGATTATATACCAAGATACTCCCTTGTAACAGGATTTAATTAAACATCTAGAAATCAGATATAAGTAACCTAATCAGTTTAAAATTTAAAATCCTTTCGATAATATTCTATCTATCTATCTAATTAGCCTTCTTCGGTCCATCTTTGGACATAGGCCTCCCCAATCCTTTTCCATTCTTCTCTGTCTGTCGCTACGGTCATCCATCTAGATCCCACGTGCTTGTTGATATCATCTGCCCATCTCATTTGGGGCATTCTCATTTATTAAGAACATCTGTTCATGTACATGTCCATGACAAAGTAATACCGGACTAAGTAGTAGCAAAACGGATGGAAGAAAAATTTAAGTTGTCAGTTTATGGCCAGTGTCAGGCATAAAGCGTTCACTTCATGTAGGATATCTTTGAAATATATCCGAAGTCATAAAAATGTTGAGAAAAATAACGTTCTCTTTATATAAGAAAAATCCAATAGCATGTGATCGTAAAATTGGAAACCTATGATAGAAATGAAAAGGAAAACAGATAGGTCGTGTATCAATATTTTTTCTTATAGCTCCACTTATAATACTGTCAAAATAAACCAATATTTCAAATTCATAGATGCGCATTTATTTTTCGATTTATTGTTATAAATTATTATAATGAATTGTTCGCAAATATCTTGTACGGGCAATGAATTTTAATCTAACTTTGACGATTTGGAATTCGTTATTCACTGAATAGAGTAAATATAGAGTCTTTTAAATTTACTGTAGAATCAAAAAGGGTTAAAAAGGGTCGTCGAGTTGTATATATTTTTTTAATTACAAAAGTATTGAGCAAAGAAAATTATTTTAATCGCGATTTATTTAAAATTTATCTATCGAGTTGGTGCCAGTAAGATTTGTATGTCGTAAAGTATATTGCAACTACAAAAATTAAATGTGATCAGTAAAAAAAAAGGAAAAAAAGGTATGAGGTTTAGTTAAACCCACCATAGCCAGATGACCTACAGAAAGAAATTTTTCCTACCAACACTACCCTTACATAATCTAGCTGATAATATTCTTACTTGAAACCATTTTATTTAAGTAAATATTGTAACGAAACTATTTTGCCTACAACATGGGGTAAGATTATGGGGTATAAAATTGGAGACTGACACTAAAGGGGTGGAGATAAGGCAAGCAAAATAATCGCTACTTGTGCGAACGGCACTCAGAGTTTGGTAGGAGAGCTGGGGTCGTGGATAAGTAATTGATAAGGGGGTTGGATTGGGGCAACTACAAAAAATGAAATAAAGGGGTCATTAATCTCTTGGGATAAACAAAATAAAAATAAACAGGAAACACCTCAAGGAATTTAATATAGGGCGCCACTTGAGGTGCCTAATTATACCTATTACAACCACTAGTTGTAACTAGGAAAATAATTATAAAACATCAAAAACATATCTTTTTCAAATAGAACTCAAAAAAGGGTTAGATCAAAAAAATAAACAAAATGTTGAGAAAACAAAATTTAACATTTATTTTTATGTCACTACAAACAGTTAAAACATGGAGAAATACAAGCATACAAAAAACTTACGTGTGTCATCCGCTGACAAACTCCAGGAGTTGGGGATACTACATAAAACTTACAAATGTTACCGCATTACAATTTTTAAATGTTACAATTTCTAAATTTTAACGAAAAAAATTATTGTTCTAAAAAAATATCTGTCTTTACTTTGAAATTAAACAAACAATAAACAGTTACCTGAATTCAGATATTTCCACTTAACCAAAAAAAAAAAAAATTGTTACATCTCTGGAGTATCTATCCGGACATCATCAGCGAAGAGCTTTATCCATTGGAGGCTGGAACTAGCACACTTGGAAAAACGGAAATTCTCAAAAAAAAAAACAGGAACTAAACTTGTTCAACTTTTCAATAGGAATTAGACTTTTCAAACATCTTGAAATATCGAGCGAAAACTCCACTAATTTTGGCAAATTAATGCCGGTCACTTCATAATAGATAAAATCCATTACTACTGCTACTTATTTCCCCAAAAGGAGACAAAAACAGAAAACTACAAATACGACGACGAATTCGGATCCATACCTGAGCCTAGAACGACCCAAGTAAGAATTTAGATCCTTACCTGACACTACGACGACCCAAGTATGAATGACAAATTTAAAAATTCGTTCATATAACATGAAAATAAACAAAACGCTGAAATAGCAAAACACAACGAAACGACGTAGATATCCTTTTGCGATGTATAAAAATTATAACACGACTTCGAATAAAACATTAAAAGAAATTGCCGAAGTAAATATCTTTAAAATAATAAACAACTCTGAAATGGTTTTATTAACATCCAGCAATGCAAATACAATTATTGAAAACACTTTTGCTTAACTTGAAAGATACGAACTAACAAACACGGAAAAAATTCTGCGTTTTATGTTTTAAACATATATAAGGAGATTCCAATATATTTCATATACGAGGGGATTTCAATATACTTCAAAGAATCAATGATATTGAAAATGCTACAATATACACTTGGGAAGCAAGGGATAGTGATGCGCAACTTATAGCTTCTCCTACCCAAATGTCAACCTCACCTTCCCGCGTGATGAACTTAATTATGGTTATCCGGTGCATCCTACAAGATAACAAATAAGGCTCCGACGTCCGATTGATTGCCGATATAAGCAAACCCCCACTCACTGATCAACGGCATAGGACGGATGAGTTGGTGAGTGGTAGGGCATTCTTTTGTCCTGGGGTTGAGAAATCGGCCTCGAAGGCGGATGAATCAACAAAAAATGGTCAACGGCATACGAATGCAGAAGGCAAAGGAAAACCACTGCATTAACGGCTCATAGAGGACCCACAGGAGAATCACAATAGAATTGACACTGCAATTGCAAACCGTTACTAATCATGGAAAGCGGAGGCTAAGATTCGGCAAGAGAGGAGAAACATATTTATACCACCAGGCCCCTCAGGTCGTAAACATGCAAATACCTCGCAAAGAAGAACCTAAAAATAAAGAAATCTAATTCAAGAATGTGCACATGGAATGATAAAAGTCTATTTGTAGCTGGGAAACTTCACAGAGCAATTCAAGGGATGAAAATAATGAAAATAGACCTACTGGGAGACAGCGAAATGAAAGGGTCAGAGTCAATATCATGTAAAAAAGACGGAAGTGTATTATATTATTCCCGTAACAGCACAAAAGACTTGCATCACAAAAATGGTGTAGGTATATTAGTAACATCAAAACTGAGTAAATATATGACCAATTTCGTACCAGTCTCGGATAGAATAATATTACTCCAAATAAATAATCAACCATTTAAAACTAGCATACTTCAAATATGTACCCCGACTGCAGATATAAAATATGACGATGAAGTCAAGAAGTTGTATGATCAGAACTAAGACATCTTACAGCAACTTGATAAACACGAAATTTTATATATTATAGGCGACTTCAATGTAAAAATTGGGAAAGATCGACGAGGTCAGTCCTTATGGTCTAGGACAACCTAACGATCGAGGACAGAGATTGTATAAATGTTGTACAGAAAACGATATGATCATTGCAAATACCTGGTATAAACTACCCAAACGACTACCATACACTTGGAAGGCCCCATTTAATAATGACATTAGCCCCGAGTCCTCAAGAAATCAAATAGACCTATACTTGTAAATGAGCGTTTCTGAAATGCCGTCAAAAAAGTCATTACATCTCCTGGGGCAGATATTGGATCTGATCATCAACTACTTGTAGCAGATATTAAACTAAGGTTAAAACGAATTCAGCAATAAAAACCAAAAACCAATGTACTTAACTTTGACGATATAAACATAAAACATAACATTAAAAAAGAATTTAACAATAGAATAAAAAACATCGGGGAACAACTAGAAGATCCAGAAGAACTATGGAGTGAATTTAAAAACCAAGCTAACGAAATATCCACAAACAATGATTTAAAAAAAAAACTTAATCAAGAAAAATAACTGGATGACAGACGACATCTTGAAATTAATGGAACAACGTCGACTGATAAAATCTAATGTAACAGAATATAGACATCTACAGAGAAGATTAAAAAAGGAGATCAAATTAGCCAAAGAAAAATGGATGAGAGAAAGGTGAGACAAAATGGAGGATGTAATAGATAAACACGAATTATTTAATGTGCACAAAAAACTAAAATAAATGATAAGTCATTTCTTTGCAATAATCATATCAGTTTACAACTAAGACAAAGAATGGTTATGTTTGGTCCGTACTTTTGTATAGTGCAGAAGTGTGGACGCTAAAAATATTAGTCATGAACAAAATTAAAGCATTGGAAATGTGAGTTCATAGACGAATGCTGAAGATACCTTGTACAGCAAGATAATACGTTATCTTTTATGTTGCTACACTGCTCTATAAATGATCGTACAGTCGTTATAGCACTTTTTGCTTTATTGATTGATACGCTCGTACATGAAGTTGGTATGTCGTCGTTAAATTCATCGTCTTTATCACTTTCAATACAGGTGTTAACTGATTCCAATATTTCTTCCTCTGTTAACGTCCCTGCTGTGACTACTTTATCATCGCAAATAATGACTTCGTCAAAAGTAATCTTTAACCCAGACATGTAGATATTTGATTCCTCAGGTAAATTATTATCTTCCTCTTCACTGATGTCTTGAGGTTCAATGATTTATTGTGGTTTTAAAAAAAAACCATAGGTTTTAAAGCATTTTTTCACTGTGGGAAGTGTTACGTTTGGCCATGCTTTGTCCACCATCTTCATTGCTTGAAGAACATTGATAGAAGAAATCGTATTTTGCTCCATATCAGTTATCATTCTTCTAAAAACTTCTTTTCTGTATAATGTTTTAAAAATTTTAATTATACAAAGGTTAAATTTGTGATGTTGTATTTGGTTTAAGAAATTGTACTTTGATTGCCTTAACGGTGGTATGTCCCCGTGTGCTGTGCAGTTGCCGATATACAGAATATTTTTTCTATTTAAGGTTACCATTTCCTTATCTATATTGATCAGCCAATTTTGAAAAGTTCTGCTATCATCCATGCTTTTTTATTGGCTTCATAATCAATGGGCAGTGATTTTAAGCCTGCAAGACACCGAGGTTTTTTTGAGTTACCTAATAATTGAGGTAATAAAGGTTTCAGTTTTTATGTGTCCGTAGAACAAAGCAGAATCGTAAGTAGTTCCTTGCTGTGTCTTCTTCCATGACATTTTTCATTTTTGAATGTTAATGTTTTGTCGGAAAGTCGTTTGAAAAATAGAACCGTTTCGTCAGCATTAAATCATTGGCATCATTGGGATCATAATTATTCGCTAAATTATGCAATTCAGATTTTCAGATTTCTTGGCAGACTGATATGATTCCGCTCACACTTTCGCCGCACATTTTTTGAAGGCTAAATCATGTCGTTTCTAGAAATTCTCTAACCAGCCATTGCTGGCTGTCAAATGATCGATTTTTAGTGAATTAGCGAACTCTACAGCTTTTCTTTCAGTATGGGTTCGCTGACACTGATGTTTTTGTTTCGACACTGTTTTATCTACGTTAACAAACACTGTTCCATATAAGGGAATTCGACAATTTTTCGTTTTTTAAATTGAAGATTTCTCCTGATTCTTGTTTTTTTAATAGTAATCCATTTTCAATGCTTCTGTAGCTTTTAATTTATCAGCATATGTTAGCGTTGATAATTTTCTTTCTGAATTCATTTTAAGTAAGTTATCACACAGTTCGTAAAGCGATGCTTCTAGGACAGTGATCAAAAGCTTATGATACAGTAAGCTGTTGACCTAATTTTAAGCATCGCAAATACAGCTTTTAAGAGATTCCAAGAAAAAAACAATAGGACATTATGAAGTTTACATTAAGTGAATAGGTGCAAGCAATAAATATGACCCAAAGCACGTTTTTTCGAAATGACTCATTGGCAATCAATTTTATGTTATAGAGGACACATTTCTTTAAGTTCATCATCATCATCAATCAGGCCTGAGTTGTCCATTGTTGAACATAGGCCTCCTCTAGACTTTTCCATCTGCTTCTGTTCTGCGCCTCTGCTATCCAATTGGTCACGATTCTTTTGAGGTCGTCGGTCCATCGCATTGGGGGTCTTCATCGGCTTTGCTTGTCAGCCCGTGATCTCCACTCATGCAATTTTTTTGTCCAACTGTCGTCTTTCTTTCTTGCAACATGTCCTGCCCATCTTCATCTTTGCCTTGTAATATGTTCTATAATGTTTTCCACTCCGGTTCGTCTACGAACTTCCTCGTTTCTTATTCTATTTCTTAAGCTTATTCCAAGCATTGGAAGAACGCACTGGTAGAACGCACTGGTTAAAAGCTTTTCTTTTTAAATGGATCGGTATATTTGTTTTAAATACGTCTCTCATTTTTTCCGAATGCAGCCCAACCCAGACTTATTTTTCTGAGTAGCTCGCATGTTTGGATTTCTCGCATTATCCTTATTTTGTGACGCAAATACACATACTTTTCCACAAGTTCTATGGGCGACTTTTCGATTTCTATTAGCTCATTGGGGACGAGATTGGTCTTCATTTTTGTTTTTCCATAGTTTATTTTTAAACCGACTTTCTGGGTTACTTGCTGTAGTTGTTGTAGCATAACTCTGGCAAAAGTTGTCTGTTATGAGAACAATATCATCGGCATATCTGAGATGATTGAATATCTTTCCATCGATGCTAATACCCTTTGATTCCCACCCTAGCCGTTTAAATGCGTACTTCATAACTGTTATAAATAGTTTTGGCGACAAGGTATCTCCCTGCCGCACCCCTCTGCCAATTTTTATCTTAGTCATGCAATGGAGGTTAACGGTTGTTGTTGCATTTTCGTATATATTTCGAATAATATTTGCATACCTGTGATCTATTCTGCATTCTGATAGTGCGTTTAAGATAGCAACTGTTTCGACTCTGTCAAATGCTTTGTGGAAGTCGACAAAGATAAGAGCAAGGGGTCTGTTATATTTGATAGACTTTTCAACTTGAGCTTTAAGGTATTGCAAATGGTCGTTTGTTCCGTGTCCCGCACGAAATCCTGTCTGTTCTTCTGATTGCTAGAAATCGAGTTTTGCTTCTAATCTGTTTGTCAGTATTCGAGTAAAGAGCTTGTATAGGTGGTTAAGCAAACTAATTGGCCTATAGTTTTCGAGATCTGATTTATCCCCTTTTTTGTGAAGGAGGATTGTAACCGAATTCTTCCATTTACTTGGAATGTTTTCACTATGCAGACGTAGATTAAAAAGTGTTTGGATTCGGGACATCAAAAGTGGACCTCCCAGTTTAATTGTCTCAATGACTACACCATCTTCCCCCGGAGCTCTATTATTTTTCATATTTTTGAGGACATGTTGAATTTCCTCTCGTGATATATCTAGTATATCCTCCGATCCTACATTATGTACCTTTTGTATTGGTTGTTCGATGAGCTCTGGAATAACTTGACTTTTATATAATGTTTCATAGAAACTTTCCACTACATGTAATATGCTTGGTCTATCTGAGATAATATTTCCATTTTTGTCTTTAAGTTGGAAGATTTCTTTTTTGCCATTTTCCATTTTTCTCCTCAATGCTTTCATGCTTTTGTTGTCTTCTATAGTTTTTATAATTTTCTCGTTGTTGTTGACTTCTCAGCATTCTACTATCTTCCATTTTTTGTTTCGTTTCTTTACTAATTTTTTGTTCTTTTCCATGTTTAGAGAAAAATTTTTCCTGAGCTTGTGTTAATGTTAAGTTACTCAGGGCCAATACTGAGATTATTTATTTAGGATCTGTATTTTAAGGGAACATAACATTTTTTTAAGTTATGGAGCTTTTTATATTATTAAGGTTTGAGTTATCGAGGTTCTACTGTACTACTGTACTACTGTACTACTAGATTTATGGAGAAGCAGGTAATCGGCTCTCCTTTTCTGGCTGAATTGAAGGCTACGGTTAAAAGATATTTCTGAAACTGAACGGCTGGACTAACCAATATTATATGAAGGTGATCCAACGATGCATAAATAATCTACTGATTGCTACACTACAATACAACAGAGTGAATGCGGAGTGAATGCGGAGACATAATGAAGACAGCTATAGACATTTAGACATAGAGGGCAATAATTTAAACATTGGATAATCATACAGAACTTAAGTTACTCGTTTAATTAAGGCTTTGCTGCTGTGGACATTTGAAATTTATATTCCTGACTAAAACTGAGACTATATATAAGGAATATACAGGAAATACTATCTTTACTCATCAATACTAACTTAACTCATCAATAATGTTTAAAATATCTTATAAACAACTAATGTTTTGACTTTATTTTTTTATTTATCTGTAAAAAAATAGTGTGTTTACTTGCATCTAATGAGTACTTTATTTATTAAATTTTACTCTCTGTTAAGAAAAGATGCCAATGATGTTTTTAAATGTTTCTTTCACATTTTACAAAGTTTGAGTTCTCCGATTTGCTCCAAAAACCCTTCTTATACCTCAACATCGAGGAGCATTGTCTGGAAAAGCTCTCCTATCTGCTTTTGATGACACTCGACCTTGACAATGAATGCTTGATATCGAGAAAACAGGGTCAGTGGGTAAAGTAAGCCGGGTAAGAGGTCAGGGCTCTGATCGTTGACCTGAGGATTCACGGGTTTATCCCGATATATATACCATTCTCGCCCTACGCTTACTCTCCACGCTCTCTCCATTTTCCACGGGATCTCCACGGTCGCCGGCCGTCGTTTCCTTGATGGCGGATAGCGTTCGGAATTTCTCTAGTCCGGTTAAATGGACCTATAGAAACTTTCCATTGAGACTAAACTTTATAACGGTGTATTTTATGGGTCACAGTAACCGGAGTTAAGTGTCGTTGAAGTTCCTTATAGTTTTTTCGTGTGCTTTAAAGAATTCACTAAAAGAACATTTAGACGTTATACGTAAAAACTTTTGATTTTAAAAGAATTTTAAAAGTACTAATAAAAGCTCACTTTTTGAAAAACACTTTTGGTTTGATATTTTTATATTTTTGGGATGTAGAGAAAATTAAGTTAACCTTGTTTTCAGTTATATATAGGTTTAATCTTTAGATCTACATCTGTAACGATTTAATTTGCCTACCACATTGGGTATCATTAAGGATTTAAAGTGGGTACTAAGCAATTATTGTGCCTAGAGATAGGGTAAGCAAAAAAGCCGAAACGTTGCGAACGACCACTCTTGTTTTGGTTGGATCGCGGGTCGTAAGTAAGTGAATAAAGAAGGGGCTATAAGCCTCCAGGCGGAAATAGGAATACCCCACCACTTAATTCAACTAATTAGAAGTCTATATGAAAATAATAAGTGCACAGTAAAAATAAACAACACCCATTCCGATCATTTCAGAACAGAGGCAGGTGTCAAGCAGGGATGCATAATCTCGCCAACTCTTTTTAATATCTAAGCGAAAACATAATTCGAAAGGTACTAGACGGGGGGAAGGGCGGAATATCAGTAGGAGGTAAAAAAATCAATAACTTGAGATATGCTGATGGCATTTTAATACTCGCGGCAAATCAAGAAGAAATGGAAGACATAAGATAGTAGACAGAATAATCTTCAACACATTAAAGAAATTGGGGGCTTTGAAGTAGTAAATAGTTTCATATACTTGGGGTCCCTAATAACAAATGACGGAGGGTGTGACAGAAAGATACGTAGAAGGTTGTCTATTTCTATAACTGCTATGATGAAACAATTTGGACAAATTCTAGCATAACAATACACACAAAACTAAGGCTGGTAAGTGCGCTCATTTTTCCCATAGCCACCTATTCATCCGAAACGTGGATCTTAAAAAAAGCGGATATAAATAAACTGGACGCTTTTGAAATGTGGATATACCGCCGCATGTTGACAATATCCTGTATTGATCATCGCACTAACATATCGATATTAGAACAAGTTAAAGTAAAGGATAGATTGCTTAAACAAATACAACAGAGATATTTGCAGTATTTTTGACACATTGCTCGAGGATAAAGTTGAAGGAAAGAGACCTAGGGGAAGATATCCAAGCCGTTGGGTAGATCAAACCAAAATATTGATTAACCAAGGGTTACATGAAGCCGAATAACTAGCCCAGAACTCCTCCAGAGAAGGATGGAGGGAAATCTTGGTGTAGAGTAGATTATTTATTTAACTACATAACATATACAAATATTGTTTGTAGCAAGTAAAAAAACATACATAGTATTAAATAATAAAACATTAAATAATACAAACATGAAAACATATTAAACAGAAAAATATTTATGGCAAAGTTACGGTAAGCAGTTCAGTGGATGTTCTGCAATGAGTCATATATTCTTCTGAGCAGTAAAAATAATGTTTTAAAAGATATTTTTTTATAACTTTATTGAAACTATTACAACTTAGCTCTTTTATACTTTTTGGTAAAATATTGTAATAGTTATAATTAAGACTATTTTTTTCTGAAAGACTTAATCTACAGCGATTTGTTCGTAGGTAGTGACAGTTTCGCGTATTGTGAACATGGACATCAGACTGTTTTATTAAATGAGCACGTTTTCTGTGAATTTGAGTTAAAACTTGAAATATCAACAGAGTAGGTAGCGGCATAATTTTGAATTTGATAAAGAAAGGTCGGCAGTGTTCTAGATAACTAACCCCTGCTAAAATCCTGACAGCTTTCTTTTGTATTCTAAAAATTTGAAGTGCATTTGTTGAATTGCCCCATATAATTAAACCATAGTTTAGGTGAGAGTGGAATAAAGAAAATATGTCATTTTTAATGATACAAAGTTGAGAACCCTTGCTAGTTGGCGAATAACAAATAATAAACTTGATAGCTGTTTCTTAAGGTGTGAGATATGAGCAGACCAGTTGAGTCGATTATCTATGGTTATTCCCAATAGTTTAACAGTCTCTTTGTTAACTAGATCATTGTGTAAATTACTTGCAGATATAACCATATTTTGCGTTTTATCAGAGTTAAGTTTTAGTTTGCAGCAAACCATGAGCTAGATTTAGTAGAAACTTCCTCATGAGACATTTTTAAATCATCATTATTTTTTCCTGATGTAACGTATGTCGTATCATCTGCGAATTGTATGGTTTTGTACGGAGATATGAATTTAGGCAGATCGTTGACATAAATAATAAACAAAAGAGGTCCCAAGACCGAACCTTGTGAGACTCCATGTTTTACGGATAGAAAATCAGAGAGATGACCTTTAGACACTACCTACCGCCTGGTGTCTGCCACATAGATAAGAAGTTATAAGCTTAAGAGGGATACCTCTGATTCCATAGTAATTAAATTTGTGGGAAAAATGTCGTGTGAAACGCAGTCAAAAGCCTTTGATAAGTCACAAAGAGAAATTGCTATGCGATTGCCGCGTTCAAGCGGTGGAGAGAGGACATTGGTGTTTTATTGATATATGAAAATTCTTTTACTTTTTGTTACATAGTAAAAGCAATATGGCTCATTTCTAATTCTCCTATTTCTTTACATTTTATTTCTAGTAATTTTTCTTATTCTTCTTTTATATTTTCTTGTATTTCTCTATGTAAATTGTATTTTTATTTTTAGATTATCTTCTTTTGCCCATCATATCTAAAATGTGTGATGCCAACCAATATTTTCTTGTCTTTGATCGTGTTTTTGAAATTCCTTCTCTTGTAGTATTCACCAGACTATATTTCGTATGTTCCCATAATATACTTATGTCTCGGGTCCGGATTTTTTCATTTAGTTTTATAGTAGCTTTATCCTTGATGTGTACCTCTTTTAGTAGACCCATTTTAGGTTTGTTCTTGTACTTTGGGACAGTACGAAAAAACATACACAAGAGCAAAAGCATACTGATGGGACAAAGAAATAGAAAAGGATATTAAAGAAAAGAGGAAAAAATACGAACAATTTCTAAGGATGACAACGATAAAGTAGAATATAAATAAGTAGAAGCCAGAGCACAAAGAAAGATTTGCCAGAAGAAAATAAAGCGTGATGGAGGAATTGCAGTGAAATTAATTCATGTCTTGGAGGTCGAATGAGTACACAGACATGGGATGAATATTTCAAAAGTCTCTAACTAAAAGCAGAACAGAATATCTTACCATAGTCGACAATTACGGTTAATGAGAAACACATTATGTTTCCCTGTTTTATTTTCCCTAGTTTCCCTAACGGAAAAACCGTTTGAAACAAACGTAAAACACACAACACTCATAGAAACCCTAACACAACATGTTATAGACCATAACACGAAGAGTGAGTGACATGGACTCTCGGAATTACAATTATGAGGCGTATAGAAACCTTTGAGATGTGCGTTTTTCGAAGGATGCTGAAGATCTCTTGGACAGAGCAACTGACCAACAACGAGGTGCTGAGAAGAATGGGTACTGAGAGAGAACTTCTAAATATTGTAAAAACAAAAAAAAAACTAGTTATCTAGGACCTACTTACAGAGGAAAGAAATACAACTTCCTACGACTAATAATAGAAGGAAAAGTGGAAGAAAGAAGGTGTCCTGGAAGAAAGAAGGTGTCCAGGAAGAAGAAAATGCTCCTGGCTAAAGAATGTAAGAGACTGGACAGGCATTGACACACATTTGATACTAAGAATAGCTCAATATTGAGGGCAATTTGATGTAGTTATAGTCAACCTTCCGTAATGGAGAGGGCACCTTAGGAAGACATTTATAAGAGAGGCACATGTGGAAAGCTATGAAAAACAGAAAAACTATTACTATTTCAGCTCTGCATTAGCAGAACCAAAGTAACTGAAGAGTAGAAAATATGTATATATTCGACAATCTGTAAAAAGGCAGCAGCAGTGACTATGATTACCGCAGTATCTTGGTTACTGGCACAATTAGCAGATTAAATAAAAAATCCCTAAAAATCAGGTTGGAGAGGAGTATAAAGATATAGAAGCCAAAGAACTGGCAGGCTTTAAATCAGGGAGGTTTATCTTCGCTGTTTAACCCAAATGATTGAGAAGACAGCGTTTGATCAAGATCTTTATTTCTCTACGTGGACTTAAAAAAGGCATATAAAAGTTTTTCGCAACCAAAAGCTGTGGAAGGCACTTGAAGACATCAATACAAATAATGAGATCTTCGTCATGTAGTGCATATTCGTTTAGTATGTTTGCGGTCATTATAGTAATCTGTATTTTGCACACTCCTGCTCTAAAAATATTTGTGGTTGTTGTACCGTATACGTAGATTTTTCAGCCAGGAAATCCTTAGCCTTCCTGGTACCCGTTTTCCTTCTACCTTTCCCTGTAGACTTCATTACAGAAACATATATATTTCGCTGTTCCCTATGGTGTCACCGAGATAATTGATAATATTGAGATAACTGAAGCAATTGAATACCTATATCTTCATACTAAAGATAAAATATTACTTAATGATGGAATAACACAAGATTTTACAGGCAAGAATGCTGCCTGTCCATTAAACTTTTAGAATATGTCTAGAGAAGGGAGCTTTAGGTCTTAAGAACATGGAAGAGGAAATGTTATGGGATGAGACTCCTCCCGGATAACACCGAATTTTACACTATGTGTTACGCAAATGATCAGATAGTGTTGGCACAAGAATACGATGATCTAAATCTAAAGTGTTTGACATGAAAACTCATAAAAACAATAAAGAATGAAGTAAATAATTGAACATGAAGAAAGCTTAATACATGGGAGTTGAAGGAAAGCAGCAGGATCTACATCTAGAAGATGGATAGCGAATTAAACAATATGAGAAATGAAATAACGTTGGTTTGCAAATAACATTGTACGAAGCAATACGACACAGGAATGCTGAGGGCAAGAGAGCTATCTCACAACCAAATAGTATTCTATGGGACCAGACGATATTCAAGAACAACAAAACAAGAATTTACACCAGAGTTAGGTACAGCTCGGAAATGTGGCAAATAAAGAGTATAACAAAGAAAATGCTTAACCAAAATGAATTTCTGATACATCTGGCTTCACCCTGTACAGGTTCAGGATCGACCCTTCCGGGCTACATCGCAGAACATTTTCGGACTAAAAAAGTCCATTATCAGTCCTGATGATTGACACGTCTAAAAAATAATTATATACTGTTTATAAAGGATTTTTAAATAAAACTTTTATATTGCAGACTTTTTCGTAGTCTGTTTGTTTTATGCTCCCATTTAGAGAACTGTCTAATTATGAAATTTAAAATATCAGCTTAGCCAATTTGGATAATGTATATTGCACATTAAAACTTAATTATGAGATTTTACTTTGTTACTGATTGAAATATAAAGTCTATAAGGTCTAATAATTACTTTTATCAAAATGAGGCAAAGAACTTTCGAATTTGTTTAAGTAAACACCGCAGAACCGGACTATTACAACGCACTTCTAGATTTCGGATAAAAAGAAGGAAGATGAGGGTTGGCATTGAAAGGCGATGTCGGTAACGGCGGTTTCGTTAGAGGCGGCATCCCATCCGTGTTGGCGGCAAGCCGTACACTTTGGCTTCGCTTCGGTTCGATGCAAGTGTTGACAAATACTATGAGCTCCATTCAATGGGCCCGCTCGGCGACGTCTGCCACCGCCACGCACTACTTCGTGCTTAATGTTCTAACAAGTTGAAGAGATTCTATTACGACGGACCTTTTTTTACCGAGTTAAAGGATGGACACCGCGATTAAGAGGTTGAAAAGTTTGTTTTAAAAGCTAAAAAAAAACTTTTATACAAAAATATATTAATAGTTATAAATAACAGAATAGTTATTTACATCTGCTTCATTTCATTGAATTATATATTCGGTTTTATATATCATTCGACATTCGGAATGAATATTGGTGGAGGCTTTTTGGATTTGGCATTTTTATTTTCTTCTTGAACATCATCAGTAGCTAAGGGTCTATATTTATTGGTAGTTGGCGTTAGTTTCTGCAACCAATAATCCTGAATAGTAGTTTGCTTTTTTTATTCTATGCGGGGGGTATCTCCTGATCGCTGCTATCTTCTGATCGCTGACGCTTCTTATTTGGAATTAACGTTCAGCCTGTGACATCATCATGTTTACGAGTTTGTTCAGTGGTTTCTGTTTGCCCAGCTGGTTTGTTTTCTGATAAACATGTCGAAGTTGAGGCACAATGAGATGAGCTATTAGTGGCGTTTATCCATTTTAATAATATCTATGACACAGGCAATATCCCAAAAGATTGGCTACTTTCAGAATTTATTACCTTACCAAAGAAACAGGGAGCAAAAAAGTGCGGAGAATATAGGCTAATAAGTCTAATGAGCCATACATTAAAACTTTTTCTTAAAATTATACATCGTAGAATATACAAGCTATGCGAAGAGAGAATACAAGACACACAGTTTGGATTCATGAAAGGCGTAGGTACAAGAGATGCACTGTTTAGTCTACAAGTATTATTTCAAAGATGCAGAGATATTACTTGCGATATTTACACCTGCTTTGTGGACTACCAAAAAGCATTTGATACAGTTCAACACCAAAAAATGATGGATATTCTAACAAAAGCCCAAATGGATGATAAAGATCGGCGTATAATACAAAATTTATACTGGAACCAATCAGCCACAATAAGAACGAATTTTGGAGGTGAACCAACGGAAATGATCCAGATCCTACGAGGTGTTAGACAAGGTTGTATACTTTCACCTATATTATTTAATCTATATTCAGAGAAAATATTTAGTGAAGCCTTGGAAAAATGCGAACATGGAATACTTCTAAATGGAGAACGTCTAAACAACATCCGTTTTGCAGACGACACCGTTATTTTTGCAGACAGTTTGAACAGTTTACAGCAACTAATAAACAAAGTAAATGAAGTAAGTGAAAGATTTGGACTTCAAGTAAATATAACAAAAACTAAATTTATGATCATCAGCAAAAATAAAGTTAGAGACGCTCAACTACTTATCAATAATACACCAGTGGACCGAGTAAAACAGTATAACTATATTGGAACAACAGTAAATGAACAATGGGATCACTCACAGGAAATAAAATGTAGAATAGAGAAGGCTAGGAGTGCATTCAATAACATGGCCAAACTCTTTAAAATCCACAATCTTAATCTGGAGATAAAAGTAAGGCTCCTACGATGTTATATCTTCTCAATATTGTATTACGGAGTTGAATCCTGGACACTAACTGAAGCAATGGAGAAAAAACTTGAAGCCTTCGAGATGTGGCTATACAGGCGAATTCTAAGGATATCATGGACAGACAAGATAACCAACGAGACCGTATTACGAAGAGTGGGCAAAGAAAGAGAGGTGATGTGTACCATTAAAAGGAGAAAGTTGGAATATCTCGGACATATAATGAGAAACAGCACTAAATACAGATTACTAAAGGTAATCCTACAGGGTAAAGTATTCGGAAAGCGAGGAATTGGGAGAAGGAGAATATCATGGTTGAAGAACCTGAGGAAATGGTTCTCCACAACAACAACGAATCTATTTAAAGCATCAGTTAATAAAATAATTATAGCCAGAATGATTGCCAATATTCGGAACGAATAGGCACTGAAAGAAGAACAAGAATTAATTTTATATGTATACATATATCGTAAATCGTCGGCATATCTTGTTGGAGGAAGCCTCTTATTTCTAAATACATGTTCATTACCTCGATCTTTTTCAAGTGCCATCTCCGCGGCGCAGGTCGGCAATCATATTAGCTATTCGGACTTTTGAGACTTTTCAAGTATCCTAATAAAAATAATCTTTATGACTGAAATCGGGTGAACGTGAAGGCCATTCAATTTTACCTTGTCTTCCAATTTATCGTCCGGGAAATATCTCCTCTAAATAACGCCGAACATTTACACCAACTATCTGACGTTAAATTTCTTTCGATAAAAAATGGCCCAATTGACTGAGTACCTACTATACCTGACCATACATTTAATTTTTGTGGTTTTTGAGTATGGTTTTCACGCTTTCAGTGTGGATTTGCGTCACTCCAGTACCTTAAATTGTGTCGATTTACCACACAGTGTAAATATTGCTTCATCGGAAAACATATTCTGTTAACGAAATTTTAATAATTTTCAATTTTATCCATCATTACCTCAGTAAACTCTAATCTAAGATCGAAGTCATCTTCACTTAATTCTTGCAATAAGTTTATTTTGTACGGTTTAAACTTATTTTTACGAAATATACGTAAGACTGAAGAACGACCTACATCATGTACTTGTGCAACCCTGCCTGAGGATGTATGTGGATCTTCAACAAAACTTTTCTCTTTCCATCTATCTTTACCTTCTTCAGATTTCTCAAATCGCTTTACAGTTTTTTGTACCGTCGCCTTATGAATAGGAGAACGGTTTAGAGAACGGCATTTTAGAGAAGCAATTTAAATTGCAGAACTTTTCGAAACACAACTACTGTCAGTTTTCGTTTATAATGTAAATCGTGAACAAATGTCAATATCACAACATTCTATATTTAAATATTTAAATATATTAAATCTACATATTTTGCACTGTTTTATGTATTTAAGACCTTCCAGACTACATACAATCATAAGTGTTACATATTTTTGAACTCGTATTGAATAGTTGAACTCGTATGAAATTCACACTGAATGCGTGAAAATCATACCAGACCACAAAAATTAAATGTATGATCAGGTATAGTAGGTAATTAGTCAATTGAGTCATTTTTTATCGAAGGAAATTTAACGTCAGATAGTTGGTGTAAATGTTCGGCGTTATTTAGATGATATATTTTCCGTACTTATCGTGCGGATTATTGGTAGACAAGGTAGAATTGAATGGCCTCCACGTTTACCCGATTTCAATCCTAAAGATTATTTTTATTAGGGATACTTGAAAAATTCAGTTTACAAACTTAACCAGCCAAGTGTTGCAGAGCAAAGGCAACGAATTATCGATTTCTAGACAATCATGGAGAAATGTGGTAGACGCATTCTACCATCGATTAGGGTACTGTTAACTCACAAATTGAGCACATTTTCAACACTTAATAACGTAACTATTGCTAAAAAATGGTCTAATCTATCAATTATTACGTTTTAATGTAGTTGAAAATAATTAGTATCAAAAAATTTATTGAAACATTTAGGCGTTGGCAGACTTCTGTTTTATGTATTTAAGACCTTCCAGACTATAAAAAATCATAAGTGTTACATATAGTTGAACTCGTATTGAATAGAAGATTCTAATAATGACCGAATATACAGGGTGATGCATTTGAAAAACCAAAGTTACTAATAATACAAGAGAAACGGCAAATCTGGCAACATTGCAAATATCAAATATGGAATCTCCGTATCCCAAAATAGGTGTACCTCAAATTGTGTACAATTATACCTAGCAATTTACGAGATAATTGGCCGTTTCCAGACTTTTGGGCCACTCTGTATAACGTCCGACGAATAAATATACAATATGGATAAATAGAAAAATTAAATTTTTGTTAATTTCAAATTGGGTATGCTTATAACCCAGTGTAGACATTTTTGTTTGTCCTTATTACTTTTATTATCTCATCAAATATAAGAGCTTTTGTAAATATTCTCTTCATTGATCTTTATATTTTAATATAAGATACTCGAAACAACAACAGCCGTTTCTCGAAAATAAAAGAAAAAAGTAATTGCTAAATATTACAGAATCTCCAACTTTTCCAAAAGTATCACCCGTTTTCGTTCGTTATCTAAAATAAATTCAAATTACCAGAAATTATGTCTCATTGTTGGATGAAATAAATTTTCAAGAAGTAATTTAAAGTTGAGTTTCGGTGAATAAGCGTGGAGAATAAGGATTGATGTAAATTGAAGTGGTAGAATGAGGGATTAAAAGGGAACCGAATAATGTGAATATTAAAATTCAAGAAACAAATTTTTCATTTCGTCGGAATTCGATAAATTCTTTCATCCAATTTAATCGGACCAGGAATGTGTGGAATTTCATCAGTTTTATAAGGCTGCAGCCATAAATATTTTCCCTTTTTGTGCTAAGTGTTAATCAGAGGAGAGCTTTGAAATTGATATCTTCCAAGGTGGCATCCAATTACGTTCAACTTTTTTATGCAGTAGATAAAATAAATCTCTGTTAAATTTCGGCCATTTGCGATTTAATTTTACTTCTTATTTTAACGCTAATTTTGTGACCGCAATTTTCCAAGAGACAACTTTTTCATTTTAATACAGGAATTAGTTAAAATACTGTTTATCGGTGGTAAAAGCGAAGCAGAAATACAACACGGCCATGACTACAGGAATAGGGAAAATAATGTGTTAGAGAGAGAGCGAGAGAGAGAGAGAGAGACTGTCATGATTATAAAAATAAGGAAAACAATGTGTTAGAGTCTAGAGAGATCGAGAAGTGACGTTTTATGTTATAGAATGATAGCGTAGTGTACAGGGGCTCGTTTAAATGTATGTATAACAGGTAGGGCCGTTGTGTGTTACGTGGGCTCGTTTTTTACATAAAACGTGACGTTTTTAATATAAAACATAACGTTTTATGTCATATAATGATAACGACTTGGGCCATGGTATACAGGGGTCGTTAAAATGTCTTTATGCCAGTTATTGACGTTTTATGTCCTAGAATGATAGCGATTTGATCCGTGCTGCACAGTAGGTCGTCAAAATATCTGCATACCAGGTAGGGCCATTGTATGTTACGTGGGCTCGTGAAATGTCACATGTCAAAGGCCTCATTGTCATAGCGTTACGTGACGTGTATTTTTGAGTCACAGCGATTTTTAAATAAAACCACGGCTTCAACATAAACAATGCAATTGTTTTTTTTTATTATTATTATTCTTCTTCACTTGCTTTACATCTCGGGGTGAGTCTTCGCTGCATCCTCCACCATCGCCCTTCATCATCTACGATCTTGCGCTTCTATTTCCCATTGTTGTACCCCAATTCTAGAAAAATCGGCTTCAATATCATCCTTCCATCTTTTTCTCGGTCGGCCTACTAATCTTCTATTATCTGGTCTTTTAAAAAACACTGTCTTTAACACTCTGTTATCCTCTGATCTTACCATGTGACCTGCCCATCTTATTCGGTTTGCCTTGATATGTCTAACTACGTTTTCAATTTCATACAGAGTCACCAATTCAGCATTGCGGCATCTTCTCCAATCCCCTGTGAATTCATCTCTTTAAAAGCCAAATATTATTTTGCGAACCTTTCGTTTAAATACTAAATGCTTATTGATTTCCCGCTGGTTGAGATTCCATGTTTCACTCCCAGATATAATAATTGGACGAATAATCGACTTGTAAAGTGTTACTTTAGATTTTTGTTTTAGCAGCTTCTATCTTAATAATGTTGAAAGGCAGTATAATGCCCTATTTCCCACAACTATCCTTGCTGAGACCTCTTTGTCGCTTGGATTATCGCCTCCAGGTACCTATTTAAACTCCTTTACTACTTCGAAATATTATTATTAAAAGAACAGATATAACACAAGGCAAAGAGCAAATAAGCTCCTAATATTTTCAATGCAGTTTGGAAAACCTTTAAGATGTTCCGTAATTGAGCAGTCTGCTGACTTCATTGTTCGATTCGAACGACGCAGATATAGCAGCAAACTGCATCTTTTCGTCTGGTATAATAAAAGCCACTTAGAGTAAGATATGTAGGAGATACAGTTCCTTTCCACTTTTTTGTCACTTTAACCTTTATTCGTATATAGCTACAATTTTGTTTAATACAGTTTTTAAGTGTTTTAATAGAACGTCTTCGGGACAGGGTATCCGAAAAAGTTCCCAGCTGGACGTTGCTGCTGCTACAACTTTACATGTGTATTGGCTGCACTCATAATAGGTTTAGTTCTGGAAAAAGTAAATAAACCCATCCGCTTACTGGAATGCTGCTGTTATTTTAAATGTTATACCAAAGAAGAGATAATTTATAGGCTCCCGACATGTCCAGCTTCATTAAATTCAATGTATGAATTATTATTTTACAATATATACATTTGGCCGCTATTTGTTTGAAATAGGGAATTTATTTAGGTTCTCACAGTTATAGAAGGAAACACAAAACTTTTTTGAATTTTTAAATTTAGGAGAGATGCATCGTAATACCGATTATTGGTTTAAGTTATTAAGTGTCCATCGGAATTCTGAAAAACATGGGAAACTTGCGTAGACCTTAACTCTTTAGGGAGATAATCGACACTTAATTCAGGATATTTTGGAAGGTGCATTACATTTAAATCAAACTTCCATCAATATTTGCTGGATACAAAGTACATTCGATAATTTGGAAACTAAAAAGATGTGGCTAGAACCATGAAATCGGGATACTGAATTAGGCATATATCTTTTCTATTATAGGTGTGTTCGGCAAATATGCCTTGTTTTGGGAACTTGTTTGCTCCTGTGTAACTAGTGTTACAGGTATCTTAGCGGAGCTTATTTTTGCCCATATAGCCTATTGCCTTTTTATCATCATCGCCAAAACTTGTTGCATCTTGTTCATACTAAGGATAAATAATAGAAGTATCAATATTACTATGTTCCAGTCTAAGGAAAAGGCCAATTTCATGCAATAAAACAGCCAAAAAATTGGCTTCACCGTCAGGAGCGCGCTGTCATTTTTTACATATCACCGTTCATTAACATCAAGATGGATTTCGGTAGGGGAAGGTGGGTGAATATCGACTACTTAAGACAAAACTGTTATAGACTGTGTGCTATAGCTTTTACGAATTTGAAACTTATAATATGGACATATAGTTCATTCAGCTAACCAATTACTGCTTCAAAATATTATAAAATAATTACAAATATTTTAAAAATACATATTTTTGAAACTCAAAAAATTCGGGTAATATCGATCAATCGGGTAATATCAAGAATGGAGATGTCAAGAAATGTCAGACATCAAGGATGGGAAATATCGATCACAGATGGTTCAATGGTTAAGTTTACTTAGGTTTAAGTATAAAATCCATATTTCTTTAGTTACATTTACAGTTTGAGCAAATATAAAGAGTAGCAGTATCTGCTTCCGTGCAGTCTGCATAAGCCCGGAGATCACAGAGATGACATCTCCAACATAATTAATTTGATCCAAACTCCGAACATATTGCACATAGTTCTCTTTCTCGTGTTTGGTGTGCTTTCACACCATAAGTCTTCTTCTTGACTAATTTTTCTGTTTTTATCTTAGTAGCTAAAATTGTTCGTTTAACTTTCTTAACATCATTCTTCTTTTGCTTTTTTTGTTCCTTATTTTCTAATTGTTCTTTTAATGGGGTAAATTTTAAAATGGTCGAGTATTAAGTTCGCCTGCTTCTAGTTTTTGTATAACTACTGACTGGTAATGCCGGTATAGGGCATAGTTCGCTGAAAGATATACGAAATAAGCTGTCATTTTTTAGCTGTATATATTTATTTTTATCGTCGCTAGATGTCTGAAATGTCTGAAACTTCCTCTAATTCTGATTTAGACAAAGAATCTTCTGATGATGGTGCTGCTTTTAGTCTCATTTTTTTATTTTGGACTCCACTGGGCCCTGGTAGTTCATCGGAGGGAACTGGTGTTGGCGATGGTGTTTGATATGTATTGGGCAGAGAAGATACATTATCTTAATATTGTTTAACTACTGGTGTAGAATTAATTCTTCACCACAAGAAACATCGGGATTGAAGTGAAAGATCCCTGTGGTTCGAAAACAATTTACAGCTTTCTCAACAGACGCAGCTCTATTAAAGGCATTTTTAGCAAGTTCCCCAACGTCTATTGTATTGATTTTCTCATATTTTTTTTGTTGTATATACTTGTCACATTCTTGGAAGCAAGCTGTCTTGAATAGAGAAAAAACCGTGATATCTAGAGGCTAGAGGTGTGGGTGTGGGAGGTGTGCGGTGGCAGTGAAAGGAGATTTATTCCGGTGTCGCGACATAAATTGTAGAAAGCCAGACTTGAATGCGTTATGTGGTTATCTAGCATTACAAGAACTGGATGTTCTTCAGAATCATTAACATGCCGCTGAAAATGTTTCAATCATTCCAAGAACAGTTGTTCCGTTATCCACCCTTATTTGGGATCTGTATATTGCCCCAATATGACCATTTTTGTCCAAACCTTCTTTCATCCAATTTCTTCTATATATAAACATAGGTGGAATATATTGACCTGAGGCACTGAAGGCTCATACTAGCGTCATGGTTTGTCCTCGTTTACCACTATTAATTGCACCAACTTGTTTCTGGCCTTTGGCAAAAACCATTTTACAGAGAAACAGTGTACATTACTAATACCTGTCTCATCAACATTAAAAATTTAATAATATTCAAATTTGTAACGATCACATAGAGTTGCGAAGTTTTTGTAAAATATCTTTAGTTCTTCATGATTAAAATCAGTAATTCTACTGAAAGTTATTGCTTCTGGTTTACGCAAACTGAGTTCTGGATGACGGTACATAAATAATTAAAACCAGTCTTTTCCACACATTTTCGTTGCCTTTTTAAATGTATGTTTAATTTTGTTTTGCTTTGCATATTTAAAAACCATTTGGCGATTGGTACGAGACGTAAGGCGAAAAACGACTTCGACAGTTTTAAAATTCTAGATACAAATTCGGATTCCTCTTCCTTGGTAAAGACAGCTTTTCTTCTTCTTCTTCTTCAGATGCAAATCCACTAATGGATGTTAGCGATCACATTTTCCATTAACTCTCTATTTCTTGCAATATGTATCAGAGATTGTATGTCGTTAATCCCTGTCCATTGCCTTATGTTTCGGAGCCAGGACATTTTCTTGCGTTCCATTCCTCTCTTGCCTTCAATTTTACCCTCGATTATAAGTTGGAGGAACTGGTATTTTTCATTTCGCATGATGTGACCTAGATACGCCGTTTTCCTTTTCTTGATGGTTTCGAAAAGTTGGCGTTCTTCGTTTATTCTTTTAAGGATATCTATATTTGTGATTTTCGCTGTCCATGGTATTTTTAGGATACGGCGATAAAGCCACATTTCGAAAGCTTCCAATCTGTTTATATCTCTCGTTTTGAGTGTCCAGCCCTCTACGCCATATAGCAGCACTGACCATACGTAGCACTTAGTAAACCTTAGTCTCAGTTGAAGATCGAACTCAGAACAAGTCAGTACCTTCTTGAATTTTACGAAAGCTTGTCGAGCTTGCTCAATGCGACATTTTACTTCCCTGTCCGATGCCCAGTCTTCAAAAAGCCACGATCCCAGGTATTTAAATTTACTCACTCTTTCTATGGATTTACTATTCAGTGTTATGGTGGAGTTTTCAAATGCATCCAAGTTTCTGGAGATGATCATGAATTTGGTCTTTTTGGTATTAATCTCTAGTCCCATTCGCTCACTGTATTCTCCGATTATAGTGACAAGTTTTCGTCTTAGTGTAATTCTTTTGGCCTCGAAACGACCTCTTAATCGGTCTTGCAATATTCCATAAGAGATGTTATATAACTTGGATGCTCCTATTACCGAAAGTATTTTGTCAGCTATATCGCTGACAATCGTTCTTTCCATTGCCATTTCGATAACATCAACTAAAACCTATGACAATTAGAAAAAAGAGGTTAGTCTTTGTAAATGGGTATATTTATTTAAAAACCCTTAAAAGGGCTACATCAATAAAACAAACGTTTTCGGACCACACAGTCCATCACCAGGTTTTAAAATCGAAAAATGCCTAAAAATAAGTATAAACCGTCTAGTTAAAACAAACGTGATTATGAAATTTTGACTATAGTTGAAAAGCAAAAGATGGTTATACTTACTAGGTCACAATGCCTGAGCCACCAAAATACTAGGGTAAAAACCCTTTAAATTACATTTAGTTATAAAAGATTATACATTGTGTTATAAAATAACTGTGATGTTCAGTATTAAATTAAATTTGGCTAGAGGTAACACATGGCTGAAGCGAGTTCCAGAGCCGGTGAGAGAGAACCTCTACACGCTTAGAACAGCTGGGAACTGATTGACAAGATACTTATGAACGATGTCGAAAACAACATGTCAATGTAACAAAAAACTATATTAGTTGTACATAGTATTACTACAGCCAAAAGATTCAACAAGTTTTGATGATTTTTAAAAAATAACAACAATCTATACAATACAAAGACTAACCTCTTTTTTGTGATACGTGGTATACAGCCAGCTACAGGAATTTTTTTCCTTGTGGATTTTATTACAATTAATGTAATATCGATCATGTTGGGTTAAAATCGACCACTATGGTCGATTTTATCCAGAAGTGTAATTATTGTTGATATGAACTTTTTCGAAAACACTTAACCTAAAGGTTTCCTGAGAAATTTGAAGGTTTCTTTTTTGGATGAAATGGGGTTTAGATGTTTTTGAATTTGGGTTTTGTGATAGCCGTTTTCTAAAAGTGTTCTATACGGCCTTCCAAAAATCCTTAAATCCATTGTCATCCTAAGACCCATCGTGCATACAACTGCCCAACTCAGAAATTGGCAAAACATCTCGCCTTATCCTTACAAACATAAGCCGAAAACGCCTCGTCCTTTATCAAAAATTGTTGTTATTTCATTGACCTTCTGAAAAACATATCTATTTTAGCCTCATATACACTATTTACTTTTAAAATTATTTCTTTACTCACCAACATTCCTATCGATAAAACCTTTCCATCTTAGACTCTAAACATTAAATCCCCCAAGACACATTATCTCTTATAAAACACTTCCTGTCTAATACATACTTTTCATTCCAAAATCATTTCTATCGTCAAATCAAAGGTGCCACAATGGGATCATCCCTCTCTCCTTTAATAGCTGATATATACATGGAACATTTCGAAACAACAGCCCTCTCTTCATCAAATCTCAAACCCACCTGCTGGTTGTAGGCGCTGCTGTTAATTAGTGATATTTGTCTGTAGTTAACAAATTTTTTTTTGTCCCTCTATTTGGATATAACATTTTTCTTCAATATTTTCGGTGTTCCTTCTTCTTGCCATTAAGCGTTACAAGCTGGTGTTTTTGGCGATATTCTGCTTCGCCTCCATATTTTAGCAATTTTGCTGATACTTCGAGGATATACTTAGAATAGCATACCGTGTCCATGTGCATGATTATTGGAATAAAAGAAACAACTCATCGTCTGTGTTCATGTTCTCTAACTATCTAAAAACTACTTCATATAGAGTAGAGTAATTAACTACGTTTAGTTACATAATGTATTAAGCAAGAGCCATGCTAATAATTTAAGTATTTATTCCAAGTTTTTTGAAAAAAAATTTAATAAATATGTCGATTTGTTAATTTTTGAATAATACATTTTTAATATTCAGTTGACTATATCAATTACCAGAATAAAAACTGAAGTACATGCACATATTCCAATTATAAAAAGATCAATATATTTTATAAATAAAATAATGGCTTTCATACAGAAACGAATTCATTGACTCGTTCGTAACGAAGTATTTACTTGGGCCGGAGAAGTTTATAATATCGGCAATAATCTACTTTTAATGGGGGATTATTAAATAGCCATCATCAACATTTTGGTTTATTAGCAGGTCAGCTACGTTGGGAACATCAATCAAAATCTGATTTACAATTTCTTAGCGGGATTTACAGGTTTTTTACAATGCCAGTGTAACGGTATAGGGATTTATTGTTTTTAGATTATTAATGTTGCATTTAATAATAAAATAATAACAGAATTTCTCTTGTTAGAGTCGATTTAGTAAAAGTTTTATCTTTATAGTGTTCCAAACAGCGAAGATGATAATACAATATTGGAATATGCAATAAAATGAATCAGTTCTTTTGAATCATTAAGGCCAAATTTACTCTCCCAGTATAACAACTTCCAAACTTTTATATTTTTTATTTTTTTACGTTCTACAGGATAAAAAAATGCGCAATTTTAGCCCGTCACCTTCATCCCCTACTCCCTGCCTAAAAAAAGGTCAATTTTTTTTCGATTGCATTTCACCTACACGTTTTTTAGGTGAAATGCAATCAATTTAAAAATTTCAAAAAAATAACACGCATAGTTGAAGCTTTTACAAAACTTATATATATTTTATAGAACCGTAGGTTGAGTGGACATAATCTAAAAATAATTTTTTTTTCGAAGCCTATTCGCTCTGTGTGTTATCATGGTAGGGGTACCTTGAAACGATGCCAGCGTGCGTAGCGGCTAAATATGACAAAATTGGACCCATCTTTTTACATAAATTTTATCAAAAATGGACTCGAATGGAATGGAAACGAATGTTGCGTATTTAATTGTGCTAATAGTAGCAAAAATAGTGAGTGTAGTTCCTGTAGGTTTCCAAAGATTACATATAAATTAGAGAAAAGAAAAATATATATTTGTGCTATTCATATGAAAAAGTTAATATTATATAATTTAATTTTTATGCAATTGAAATAGAAAAAATTTAAATAATTTACCTTAAATAATATTTCATAAGACTTCAAGCTAACTGCAGCCTGCCTAATGACTTTAGCTTTTACATCATACCTTTTACTATTATTGTTTTTAATTGCATCATCTTCCATATGAAAACATGATTTGCCAGTACTAGATTTTTCCCTTTCCTTTCCGTTTGGGGTTGAAGAGGTATACTATGATGAATTTTTAGAGATTTTAATATTACATTTATTTTGTAAACTGAAAAAATATAATTAAAAAGCTAATTATTAATAATTGTCAATTTCGTATGTATTTAACATAATGTTTAACCTCAAATTGAGAGGTCCAAAACTGTCAGATGAAGGCAAATAGCTACCGCGTCAGTCGCGCACGGAGCGAATAAAAGCTTATTACTATTTCCGCAAATCGCCAGGAAATTTTGACATTCCTGTCAAAATTTCTTGAAGAAAAAGTCAGGACTTCCTTATTGTAAGGAAATGTCATTTCCTTACTGTAAGGAAATGATATTTCCGTACAGTTGTTAGTGTTCTACATAAATGATAGAAAACACATTGCTTATAAGGAATTAATTTATATTTTGAAAACATCAAGCTCTGGAGGAGTCCCAGGAATGGAAATTTCATCATCACTTATCATTTTACTTTCGAGAATACCAGCAATTAAATTTATAAGCGTTAAGTTTGACAATTCAACCTCAATACGTTTCCATAGTAACCCAAGTAATTTTATTAGGAATTTCAAAGCACAATTTATTTGGGAATAAAATTATCGCGTTTTTTTTTTAAATCAATCAATATCTGTCGAATTTTAAACGATTTGCGGAAAAATAGTATGTTTACCTCGTAGGAAAAGCCACATTCCTGGACTCTGTGTTGCTAAGTCTCGGCTTGCGCCTCGACTTAGCAATCTTCACAGTCGTCCAGGAATGTTAATCTTTTCCTACCCGGTAAACAATGTACTATTTGTGGAGGTGGCTGCAGCTCAAATTTTATTTTTATTTTGTGTATTTGATTAAAAACTGTATTTGTGATTTTTTTCAGTTACACAGGAAATTATTAAGTTCTGTAGGATCCTCGTCTCTCAATACAGTTAATAAAGTTTCACAAAAACCATGTGTAGATCTTCTTAAAATCCAATCTCTCACCCAAACATATCTTTTTTTTTTTCTTCTCTTTGTTTTTTTTTAATAAAATTACTGTACACGTAGCAGCACATCTAACTTTTACGACATTTCAACTTATGATCTTGAACTACTGGCAAAAATTTTTCAAGATTCAGTGTATACACCTCCGACATTTATTCGCCACAAACTTTTCAAAATTATCTCAACAATAATTGCAGAGAGTACCTTGCCTCAATATTTGCGTTATGTGTACACACTTGCAGAAGTCGCTCTCGCCAGAACTGCCGCAAGATATTTGCTAGTGGACAGGTGCTTTATAAAATTGAGAAAATTCCCACAAAGCCTAAAGGAAAGTAACTTTTGGCTGTATATTTTTTTTAAATGTTTAATACGTATTCGGGGAAATTATATAGAAAAAGCATACAATCTTTAACAGACCGTATATAGATCAACAGTTAATCGAGACAATCAACAATTCAGTTATGCAGATATACCTTATTTATACTAGATAATGCTGAATGCCTTTAACAGATAAAAAACAATGTGATAACTGCTAGTGAACAATGTGGCATAAAATTTAACTATAAGACAACACTTTCTATTTATCTACTGTAACATTTTTTAATCTGCTTATAGGGGTTTAAAAGGGAGACTTAACAAACGCTGGGATTCAAGACAAGGAAAGTAAATAAATTAAAACGTTTTGCGAAAGGTCACTCGTGTTTTGGTTGGAAAGCCAGGTCATGGATAAGGATTTCCTTTTTTTATGAGAATTGGGATAACTAATTTACCAGCTCTAAAACCTGGACATCGTATCTGGGCCACATACTCCAAAACGATAAATACTCTCTGCTACAAGTCATCATGCAAGGTAGAGTAGAGGGAAGAAAAGGCTTGGGAAGAAAGAAGAAATTTTGACTGAGGAATATCAGAGATTGGACTAACCTCAGTATTGAACAGATATATCACGTTGCAAAAGATCGAGAAGCGTTTAAAGAAGTGATCGCCAACCTTCGTTAGAAGACGGCACAAGAAGAAGAAGATAACCGGTCTGTTGTACTATGAGCTCTTGATCGACTATGTTTCTTATGTAATTTAGGATGTCTTTCATATATCTTAAATAAATGACATACGAGAAATACTGGTCAATAGTTTTTAGGCAAGGTTTTTCTCTTTCCTGGCTTTAAAAGTACTATTCGTTTAGATTTTCTCCATAGATTTAGAACTTTGCAGTGGCACCGGCAATAATTAAGTAGCTCTAAAATCCACTTCTCAGCGACTGGAACCAAATTTTATTTGATTCACGCATTTTTCCACTACCGCTGCCTTGCTATTTTTCATCAAGTGGGTAGCTTCGTTTAGTTCTTTAATTGTAAAAAGTATTTTTCGGCAATGTCTTTGAGATTGTGGACTTGGAACAAGGAGCTGGTAAGTTACTTGATCTGGCGATACATTAAACGGTAACATGGTCCAGTGGGATCACAGCTGAGCTTTTTAATAAAGTTCTATACCATCTTACTACTGTGTGTCATATTAAATCTGTCCAAATGATCCTTTCACTTTGTTTGTCTTGCTTCGCTGAGTATTTGCATTAGTTTTGGCTCCTTGAAAATTCATAATGAAAGGCTGTGTGTCAACTTAATATTATCTTGATTGTCTGGACAAAGATGTCATAGGTCCTTGTGTTAAGGTTTGGATTATTAATGACCTCTGTACATCTGGAAGGAAATTTTTGTTGTACTTATACTGCGTAAACCTGTATTCTTACAGATTAACGTTGACTCTTTGGGACTGGTTTACAAATCCTTTTGATGCAGCAGTCCTGGATTTTGAAGTTTATAAAGCAATGGTCTTGGGTATAACCTCCAATTAGCAGGGCAGTTTTAACTCATGCAGGAGTGGAAAGTTATTAGCTTCTGCTCACCTCTTCACCAACCGTCCATTATTGGCCGTCTCTTTATACCTTCGAAAAACTCTGTGACTGTGGTGATTCCACACAATGAACGACTTTTTCTAATTTTCAAAATTATGGCTCTGCGAGAGGCTAAACTTTTTTCCTGGTGGTTCGTATACTGATGTGACTTTAATCTCGCCATTTCTATGGATAGCACTTTAATGCAATTAACGCTGACTACACAAAAATATATGCCAATCCAATCACAAACCAGCTAACCCTCCAAATGGACTTTATTTTAACTTGGTGTTCCCAGTGGTTACTACCCTTAAACGCGGAAAAATGTGTAGTGCTTCGAATTGGTAAAAATAACCCACTTGTGCCGTACTTTGTTAACGGGCAGCCATTAGAATCTGTGTTTTCGTATAACGATCTTGGTGTTATCGTAAACAACAGCCTAACTTGGTCTGACCATATTACCTCTATGTGTAAACGTGCAAACTCCAGACTGTATCTTATTCGGAGGTGCTTTTTGAGAGTTTCAATGCAATCATTCTGTAAACTTTACACTCTGTACGTAAGACCCATACTTGAATACGCTGGACCAACGTGGTATCCTGATCTGGTTCGAGACAAGACTTTGTTGGAAAACGTTCAAAGAAAAGCCACTCGAATTTCTTTGGGACCGAGAAGACCGTCTTAGGCAGAAAGACTTAGTATGACTAACCTAACTACTTTTGAACTTCGCCGACAACGTGGAGACTTAATTACAATATTTAAAATACTAAAATTCAATTTTGGAAACCTCGATGAAATATTTATCATAAATCAAGATGAACGCCTCAGAGGTCATCAGTTTAAACTAAAAAAAGAAAATTTTTCTACAAGACCAAGACAGAACTTTCTTCCAAATAGAGTTTTTGAGTGCTGGAATAACCTTAACGATAACATTGTCTCCGCTCCCTCTACCAATTCGTTCAAAAACAGACTTGACCGTTTTATATTATAGTTAAAATATTGTTTTTCTTTTAAACCATAAAATTGGAATTTTATTTCTTTAATTTGTAATTTTTGTTATTTACTAGTAGGTGATTAATGAAATTTCTTTGTTTTTGGGCATAATAGGGACTTAGTTCCTCTGTCCTCGCTTATGTTATAATAACAATAATAATAATAATGTGTTGTTTTATCTTGCAAAACTTACACTATCGTTCTTTAAGTGAAGTGCATTTACGATTAGACGCATTCTATCTATCTTTTCTGAGCACACACTTCATCTCTATGCGTTTCCTGGAGACACAAAATGTCCTATTTCTTAATTTAGCTGAATACAGAATGTCCTGCTTCTTTTTCGTTGGATATTTGTGCATACACTTTTTAATGTTTCCAGGAAAAATCCTATAGTACAGAAAGTTTGAGTATATTAAGGAGAGTAAATAAAACTTAAAGCACTCGAAATGATGAAGACTATCTCAGAGGATCATGTCCAGTTTGAAAAATGCAAAGACTTGGATAAAATGGGTTGGTTGCAGTATCTTAAGTATGATGATACTGCACGATAAGCGATGAAAGTCGAAAGCGATGATCATCATGAAATAAAGAAGTGAATTTTGCTATACAGGAGTAATTAAAACGATAGAAAGAGATATAGACAATATGCGGAAGCTAATGATTTAGTAGGGCTTCGTATATATAAAAAAAGTCTGTGTTCAAATTATCTTATGTTAACTGATTAAATGTAGAAATCTTTGCAAATATTTTTATAGCTGCAAAATTGTTACAATCTTAAAATGGTCTATAAATCCAAAAATGTTTTAAAACATATAATTTTTCGCACGTCACTATTTTTGTCACTTTGTACTAAGGGATAGAATAATTTAATTGGAAACACATTTCCTAAACAAAAAAAAAACGCTATGAGATTTTTTTTCCAAAAAATACGTCTAGGTGTTAAAAAAGCATTAAAATCTTTCCAGTAAATAAATAATAAACAAAAAACCATCGAATGACTTTGTCGATAGATTAAGGGCATTGCCAATGGAGCGTCTCTAATATGGCTAATCCAGCGGAAGGGCATGGGAAGTTTCCTTTTGCCACGCATTAACCTTTGAGAGGCAAAAGGGAGTAAGCGGCGCGGAAACAAACCTTTTTCGACGGAAAATGAACTATAAAGGTTCGTCCTTTGCCTGGCAAATATGATTACACACTAGTCACTGGTTCAAACAATGTAAATTTCCTTTCGTATATAACGGTAATTCCAATAACGAGATTTTGTTGCCATTATAATTCGGTGTCGATTCTAATCTAAAATAAAATGGTATTTGGTGCTATTTTTATCTGCTTCATTAAAACATTATTATATTTATTCTTCTAGAAACAAATTGGAGAAATTTAGAATAGAAAAATAAGAAAATAATATTAACGAAATAAAATTGATGACTATCAAAAAAGTGACAGATCAATTAATTATCAATTCATTATTACTGATTTAGTTTATTGACCATAACTTAAAAAGGTCTGTATTATAATTCCATTGATTTATTGTTTAAATTAAATACATAAATTGTACATCATAGTCAATTTTGTTCCAGGGCTGATAAATTGTAAAACCACAAAAAAAATATAAGGAAGGAACATACCTCGTTCCACTTCCTACTATTTCTTTTTTCACTTTTTACCATTTTCATAGGTTGAAGCTCTGGTCTATTCATATTTACCGCTTTCTGTATAATCAACAATTAAAACAGTTGATTCTTTAATTAAACTATCTTTTGATTATAATACATATGGTCGTCTCCTTACTATTAGTTTTAATTTTGTTCCATTTTTAAATCACATTGAAATACCGTTATATTCAAAAACTAATCATTAGCTAGATATAAATTTTATAAACTGTAATTAAGAATATTGCTTAGAGAAAATCGTATCGATTAATAGAATAATATATTGTTGTGCTTATAGCAGATCACTCACCACACCTTTTCTCGACCAAACGATCAATCACTTTTTAATCTGGTTATCTATCAACAAATTAATTACCATCTACAACTATTTCCACACTTAGCATTTAGCTGAAGGCTCAAAAGAAGTTGCTTATCGCGGTTATCGGTGAAACGTCGAATTTCCATTTAGTAATCATTAGGCAGTGTACAAGGAGGATCATCCAAGAATCATAATCTGTTGAAATTTATCACGACGAGTGACAAAACGTTGTATTGACGACTTCTGACATACAGCGATTAACATGGTCAATGGACCAGTAAATCAATTGAAAAGGGGTAAAATTTTAGGTCATGGTGAAGTTTACGCAGGAATTTTCAAACATGTCGATAACAAACAAATTACATATCTTTTTAATATAATTATACGATTCTGGTCAAATTCTTCTTGATTGGTTCTAATAAACCTTCGTCGCCATAACTACCAGAGGAAACAAATCATAAAGTTTGCTAAAACAACAGATTAATCAATTTGATAAATCACGTAATGAGGGTAATAAATTCAAGGAATGATATATACATAATTCGGATTTTTCGAAGGGCTCGGCACTAGAGAAGTACTAAGTACTTTCTTTAAAGTTGCTTGAACAAAAAAGCTATCACTTCATGCTTGATGTTTTATATGCTTTATAATATTGAAAACAATATTCTTTTGTACCGAAAGACCTGTTAGACATTAAACATGTCGTTGGTCTGGTCCAAATTATATGTAAACGTGAAAACAATATTACTTTGTATGGAAAGACCTGTTACACATTTCAAATGTCCAGTTTACCTAGTTTGAATTATATATAAACGTGAAAACATTATTATTTTGTACGGAAACACTTGTTAGACATTAAAAATATCCAGTTTTACTGATTTGAAATAAATATAATGTAAAAACAATATTATTTTCTACGAAAAGACCTGTTAGAGATTAAAACAATGTCCAGTTTTCCTGATCTGAATTATATATAAACATGAAAACAATATTATTTTGTACGGAAAGACCTGTTAGGCATAACAAACGACCAGTTTTTTTGGTCCGAACTATATCAAATGATGATAAATTGAACAAATAAGATTTAAAAAAAAAATGTTTTTTTCTTCATCATCATTACAGATGTTTTTCTCGTCATATTCCGATTCCTCCGCTTCACTTTCTTGAAATTTAATCTTAACATGGGTTGATTTTTGGGCTCTTTGTCAAGCACTTTTTCCTCTTTTCTTCTCGTTTCTCTCTTTCCTCTTCAAGTCAGCTTCTTCGAGAATATTCCTTATCGGTGTACTTCATTGTTTTATTTGCTTTATTGAATATAAAAACTCCTTTGATAATGTTAGGTATGAGCCTCTGTTAGAGCAATTACGAGAAAGCGTTATTGATAATCGATAAGGAGATAAGAATAATAAAATAACTGTAATGGAACCAATTAGCAAATATCTACATTATCAAAGATCTTTTAACAGACACTTTCGAAATATTAAGGGAGTCCGACAGGTATGTCTACTATCAAATATTTTGTTTGATACTTAGGTTAAGAAAATTTTTCAAGTAGCTTTAAAAAATTGAAAAAGGTATCAGGATCAATGACGTTTTCATAAATATTATTCATTATTCAGGTAATACGATAATACTAATAACATGGGAAGATAAGAGTCAATGAGCATATAATTGTAAGTACTCCTTACCAAGTTTATTTATCTCTGAGCTACAATAAATAGTGAACCACAACTCATATTAAACGTAATTTAAGATTAAATGAGAAATTTGATTATGATGAAGAAGCAAAAGGGCGGATACGCCGTGATAAAATAATTTCTTTTTCTTCTTCTTTCTGCTTCTACGTAGGCGTTAAAGCCTGTTTCTTTTTCAATATAGGCCTCCCAAGTTGTTAAATTACCGCACCATCTTTTTCTTGATCTGCCAATATTCCTTCGTCCATTTGGTGACTTATCTCGTTCTATTCGTTCTATCCTATCTTCTGCTATTCTATTAATGTGTTCGTTCTACTCCTGTTTCCGTTTTGTTATCCATTCATTTACATCTTCTATATTGCAAGCTCTTCTTATGTTTTCGCTTCTCTTCCTATTCAATAGACTTTTCCTTGATATTCGTCGAAGTATTTTCATTTCTGTTGTTTTTAGTACTCGTCCCGTGTTATATGTGTCAGGTCTTGTCTCTGCCGTGCATGTTAATATAGGTCTAATTGCTGCTTTATAATTTCTTGTTTTTGTGTCTTTTTACTTTTTGTTACTTGCTTTAAAACGTTGTTGTACTTTTTCTTCAACATCTCCATAACTAGTTAAAACTATTTCCAGATCTAGGGATAAATAATAAAGCAGGACCTAGGGTCCTGCTTTATTATTTTCCGATCAATTTCGATTTTACATCGTAGTGAGTATTTAGATGTTGTTGTGGTTTTTACTGATCATATTATCATATTGTATTTCTTGGCTGTTTTATTGAAGATGTGCGTTAATCTTTGGAGCTTGTAACGTTATAAAGTTCACATTTCTAATAATTTATATTTAAATAATTATTTGATTTTAATTTCTTAAGTAATTTGTTAATTAGTTTATCTTCAGTTTAATTTTACTATTTTTTATTTAAAAATAGTTGGCGCCCGCTATATTTCTTCCCCTGTTTTCATTTTTTCCTCTGTCATTATTTACTCTCTCTTTCTGTCACGTAGAATAAATATTCGCCCTCTCTTTGTGTTGACAGACAAGCTAGTTTCATGAAATAGCAACATTCTGTGACATCTGTGCTAACTTTATTTTAGTCTCCCACTTTCTGTCAGTTAAATTTTCTAATGTAGTGGGAATATTATTTTTTTGCCTCTTTGATCTTTATAAAAGAAGACAAAAATTATAATTAGACTCATTTTATGGTCTACAAATTTATTTGGGATAAGTACTTTCATTGTGATATTTATTATATAATTATGACCGCATTTCCAATTTCCATAACCTTACTTCTTTCACTAAACCACATTTCTTAAATATGATTATTTTTTATCAATTATATGCATCTAGAAATCTTAACAAAATTTAGCTAAAGTTCAATAATAATTATATACGCTTTGCCATACGCTATTTGTTTAATTGTAACTTTGTAAGATGGCAAAGAAGTTAAACCTTTCTTCTTGATGTGTTTCGAATGCAAGCTGATTTTCATATTTCAGTTTATCGGGAATATTCACCATTTTTACGAATAATAATTCAATAACCATTACATTGCAGTATTAAATTAGTTTGACCTAGGAAGTGATCATAGACTAATAAGAACAAAACTAATAATTAACAAAAAACTAAAAAGAAAATGAATACATAAAAAAAGATACAAATGGACATCTGAAGAAATCAAAAATAGTGAATTTAATAAAAAGATAGTGCATGCATTAAATCAAGTTAGCATGCAGCAGATAAACTCCAATGATATTGATGATTTGAATAACCTTATTACCGAAACAGTGAATAAAAGCCTTCTGCAACTGAAAAAACCAAAAACAACATACAATAAATTAGACAAAGAAATAATACAACAAATAGAAAGAAGGAAGATCTTAAATAAATCTAACAAAAGGAGAACCGACGAATATAGAGAACTTAATAGGCAGATTAGAAAAGGAATCAGACAACAAAAAAGAAAAGAAAACGAAAAATTAATTGAACAACGAATTAACAACTATTGAAAAAAATAAGAGTATGAAATGCCTCAGACCGACACTAGGACGACATCAGATGATATCATTAATGGGAAAAGACGAAAATGAAATCACAAGTAGAGAAAACATACTGACACAAATAGAAGAATTTTACACAGAACTTTACAGATCACATCAACAAGATGATGAGATGAGACCAGCAAGGAAATTAATAAAAAATGTTGAATCAGAAATAATGCCAAAAGTAACAATTTCAGAGGTAACTACAGCATTGAAAAACATGAAGAGAAATAAAGCTGCAGGAGAAGATAGTACTACCACAGATATGATATTAGAAGGAGGTAAGGAACTAATTGCAATTGTAACTAAACTTGTGGACAGTTGTTTACATCAGGGCAAAGTCCCTAAGAGCTGAAACAACTCTAAAGTAATCTTATTACACAAGAAAGGTAATAGTCCAAAATTGGAAAACTACAGACTCATCGGCCTACTGTTACACCAGATCAATTTTAACCTGGAGACCATACCAACACAAAAGACCCAGAGGCAGACCTCCTATGAGATGGACAGATGATCTGAAAAGGACTGCCGGGAAAAATTGGCTACAAGGAGCGTACAATAAAAAACAATAGAAAGGAAGACTTGAAGAGGCTTACGTTCAGATGTGGACGTGAATGGCTAGACGAAGAAGAAGAGGAAGAAGAACCATTACATTGAGCATTTATTTATTGGATTCATTGAAAATAATAATAATTTTATTGGACTTCTATTGGACTTTTTAATCAAACCGTACGACCACATGTAACTGCAGCTCTCCAGAACTACAACATTCTATTGGAGGACCTAGCAGCTAGAACACACGAGTAGCCCATCGAACGAAGCAATAAGTATTTCATCAATTGTTAAGTTTTGGCATGGTTAATTATTGTGTTTTTTTATTCTCTTAAATAAATATGTTTGGTTAAACATTGTCTTATTTGCTGTAAACTGAGAACTCAGGTTCAATCCCTATTTTAAAACAAGACGGACTCACACCTTGAGATACTGAGCTAGGCAAGGTATAAACGATAAGCTCTCATGGTTGATTGAGTTATGATTTTTTACAATAGTACTTCAATTCTCTTTGGTAGTCTTATCGTTTCAAGCTCGTTTTTTATCTCGTCGATTAATGAGACGTCGTCTGCAAATCGGCATAACATAATTTGTATTTCTTTGGTCCCCATTCTGTAGTCGTGACCTTTACGTACTGCTTGTATTATTTCGTCCATTATTATATTAAAGAGACTTGGGCTTAACGAGTCACCCTGTCTGACTCCGCTTTGTACTGGTATACATTATAGTCTTCCATTTAACTTGTCCTGTATTTGATTATGGAAGTAGATGTTTTCGATAGTTTGTATAATATTGACTATTATGTTTTATTTTACATCTGATTATTTCTTTGCTGATTACTATTGTTTTAGTTTTCTAAGATGAAAGGAATCAGACCGCATACATGAAAATTAACAGAGAAGAAACAGATCACATAAAAATACTACGTGGAGTTAGACAGGGATGTATCCTATCGCCGTTGATATTTAATATGTACTCAGAGAAAATTTTTAACGAGGCTCTTTACGGAATAGACGAAGGCATCCTTCTAAATGGTGAAAGAGTAAACAATGTTAGATATGCCGACGACACCATGGTGATAGCAGATAGTTTAGAGGGACTTCAGAGGCTAATGGACAGAATAAACGAGTACAGTCAACAGTACGGACTAAACATTAATACCTACAAAACGAAACAAATGATTATCAGCAAGGAGAATATAAACGGGGCTCATCTATACATTAATGAGACGCAGATAGAGCGAGTAAAACAGTATTGTTACCTGGGAACTATTATTAACGAACAGTGGAGCAATTTACAGGAAATAAAGTGCCGCATAGGAAAGGCAAGAACGGTCTTTAACAAAATGAGCGCCATCTTCAAAAGTCACAACATATCCCTTGATACAAAAATGAGACATTTGAGATGCTATGTTTTCTCTGTGTTGTTGTACGGGGCGGAGGCATGGACGCTTACAGACACCACTAATAAAAAACTTGAAGCATTTGAGATGTGGCTTTATAGAAGAATGCTGAGAATATCATGGACAGCAAGGATCACAAACAAGGAAGTTCTAGGAAAAATGAAGAAGGAACCAGAGATTGTGTTTACGATCAAACGCATAAAATTGCAATATCTGGAACACGTTATGAGAAATCAGCACCGTTACTCCCTGCTACAGTCTATATTGCAAGGTAAAGTCAAAGGTAAGCGAGGACCCGGTAGAAGGAGAATATCATGGCTGCGGAATTTAAGAACATGGTTTAAGAAAACCTCAACGGAGCTGTTTCGAGCCGCAGCGAGCAAGGTTATGATTGCCAATATGATTTCTAACATCCGAAACGGATAGGAACCAGAAGAAGAAGAAGATGAAATTGTCATATTAATTTTTTTTGTTCTTATGTTAAATCTGTCGACTAGTCTTCCAGACTATTCTCATCTTGGGCTATGAATATTACGTCATCTGCGTAACAGAGTATTTTTATTTATTTGTTACCCATTCTGTATCATCTTCCTTTGTTAACGCTTTTAATGATTTGATATATGAGTCTTACTCTTTCAAATACTTTCTTTAAGTCAATAAGACACAGAAATGCTGGTCTATTATGCTCTAGCGATTTCTCATTACTTTGCTTTATAACCAATATTGCATCTGTACACTATCCTCTACTACGAAAACCCTATTGTTGAATATCTTGTAAATTTATAAATATTATATTAAACATCTTCCACCCGGTATATGCTCTATATTATTACCTAATTAGTTAATTATGAAAGCACAGCTATTAATAACGCCATTTTGAATCGTGGGCGTTAAGAGAAAGGCCTGTAGTAAATGCTGTATCTATAGACTATAAAAGTGAAATTATAAAATTCATGAAGGAACTAACTGAATATCATCGGTCACGAAATGAACTAGAAAGGCTGTGATTTGTTTAAAATGCGAAATATAGACCGAGAAGTCAGTTCCTAGGAATAATTAGCAAGAAATTCTTGGATTAGGAAAACCCGAAAGATAAAACACAATTAGTATTTTAGATCAACGGAAGTTTCATTAAAAAAGTTATAACTTTATATAGTAAGACATAAAACAATAAATTTTATGAAAAATTAGACCTTATTCATCAATTTAGTCTCCTTCTAGAGTAATACAGTTTATTTTTTCCTTTAAAACACTATGTCGACGCCTTTTCCTAAACCTACAAAACAAGAATAAAACATTACAAAAACAATATCTATTATTATTTATATGAAAATAAAAATATTATTTAGTTGGTATTTAAATTGTACTCACTAAATAATACTTTAATACTTTTTTTAAAGTAGTTTTCTGTAAATTGGGTATTTTCAGGTTTTCTAAAATTTTTTGCATAATTTCGTACTGTTGGAAGCGCGTTAAGTAAAAAGAAACTGTCAACAATTTGATAAGGTTTTTGGCGGTTTCAATTCAGCATTATTTAGAGGATTTTCTTTTAAAATATTACAGACAGATGATTTAAATAATTGCAAATATTGTTTTAGAAATAAGCTACATTCATAACTCCACAAAGGTGAATAAGAATCCTGGTAGCTCAACGAGTTGATACGACGCTCACTGTTATAGGTGCAAGTTCGTTGTAGGTGCAAGTTCGAATCCCATCATCGCCAAATATTTGTTAATACTTTTTTTTTAATTTTGCAAGTTCTCCTCATTTTCGGAATTTCAGGAGCATGCAGGTGTGACGCGCTTGTTAAAATGGTCACTACAGATATTGAAGATAAAGGTTCAATTTTGATAGTAAATATACCAAATATGTACCATCTGTGAATAAGTCGATAAATCAAAAATATAAACTTTGTAATATGACCATTTTAAACATTTTAGTAGTATTGAAGAATAAAAAATTTAAGTTTAATTTCATTTTTGTATAAATTGATGGGTAATCATACAACGAATGACGTACATAATTATGAGCTGTGCGTACAAAATTATGAAAAACTTCATCGATGAGCGGCAAAAGATCAAGTAGGTTTTTTTCTCCTTACTAATTGGCAGAAGCTTATCTGTGATTTGGGCCAATGGGGCTTGGTACAACGTGTTTTCTTGTTCTTCGGAAATTTAAAAGGATTGAAGACGTCTAAACTATGTATATATCTCACTATTCCAATATTACTATTATACTGGAACCACTGCACTGGTTGTCACAGGAACTTTTCTCCATAGGTTTTAACTGTTTTAACGATGAATGCTCATTTTCCTAGACTGATGAACTCTGAGAAATCTTCTTATTTCATTACCACTACTTTGAATGGTTTCTTCCTTGTGCAGGATCTTACCATCTAATATCAGTCATTAAAGTAATTGATCTTAATATGTGTTCTCTTCTTTTCTTTCTCTATAAGAGCGTGATTTGTATCACACTCCGTGTGAGTATGTGAGTATGACTAAAAACTTGTGAGTTATAATTTTGAGATTTGGGAGTTTTGTGAAAGCGAAAGTGAACATGAAAGAGACTTGTTGGTTTTTCTTCTGACCTATACAAGTATTTGAGTAGAAAGTTACCTCTTACACATCATAAAGTTCCGATAAAAGGCGATAAATACAAGAAGCTATCTGAATGCCACCTCTTTAAGCAGTTGATTCGTCCCACATGAAACATGTAAATTCATTTGTTGCTAAATCGTGAACGGTAAGGTTAAACGTCCACAGTTCATGCTTATAAAAGACAATGTTCGCTGTTAAAAAGGGTTTTTGAGGGCACTGTTGAAAATCAAAAGTTTATGCTTTTTTTTAGTGTTTAAAGACGCAACCTCATTATCTATCTGTTTCGCCTTGTAGGTATCGTCTGCGACCTGATGGTGTTTATCCCTGTCTTTTCTCAAATTCTCTTTCTCATCTACCACCTCAAAATTTTTAATTTGGCTCCTAAAATATCACATTTAGAACAAGTATCGTGTTTAGGTTTTTAAAATGCAAGGTTCAAACTGTAGACGCAGTTCTTGTACAACTTTAATGAGACGGGTTTGTCTACTGTTTTTTTGTACATGTCATATATGTCACACAAGTCAATAGACAAGTACTTTTTATATGTCCTATTTCTGCAATAGTGGCTTTCATATTTAGGAAATGACAAAATGTGGTTTTTGGCGTTTCAAATTTCTTCCGCAGAGCGTTTATTACCTGAAGGCATAATATCATGTCTATCAGGGGAAATTATTCAAGAAAATGCATTTTTTTTCTTTTCCCCCACTATATCAATAAATCCTTTAGTTTCGCCAAGGGGTGTAGTGAAGCAAGTTTACAAATTGGCTTTTGTATGCCAGCAGTAATCATGCTATAACTATATGAACATTTTCTACGTTATTTTCTTGGTGCTACTTTTTCTATTTTCTTTGGATTTATGTTAATTAGAGAAGCAATATAGTTGGCCCTTCTATCCCGACTTCCCATGTTCCAATGATTTTAAAAACATGTTTAATGGCCTCATATTTCTAGGTTTTACTACCTTTTCTTTTCCAGTAGTGTAACTTTTACCAACATTTCTGAGTTCTTTACTTTCTTGTTCTTATTTATTGTTTTATCTGTAGTGTGATTCAAGTTTACATCTTTGATACGATTTTTATTTTTTGTGCACTTTTTTTACTTTGAGTAACTAAAAAAGCATATTTTAAGATAAAACGAATTTAAAGTATTACCAATCTTACCCGCAACTTGATCATGACTTTCCTCGGAAGATGATCCTATACTTGCAAAGAAATCGGGATCAACGATGCTGTCATCTGAATCGAAATTATAACTAATATGTTTAAAAATGGAAATGGCCCTAATTATATTGACATTTATAGGAAATATATGTCATTACGTCCTAAAATAGATCTGTCACGTTTATTTGTCTGCTATAGAGCAGGAAAATGAATCCAATAACTGGTTGGAAAAAATTATATCGATAAAATTCCTACAAAAATTGCATTGCAATTGCAATTTTTAAAAATGCCTAGCACTATAAATTATACTGGAAGTTTTAGAAGAATCTCGGTAAGTTTTACTTGCAAATTCTGGAGCAGATATTCTTGCTTTAAAGCAACACGGAGATTGGAAATCTACGAATTTCACTGAAGGGTATGTAGAGCAATCTCTTGTAAAAAAGCAAAACGTTTCGGACCAAACTATGGGACTTACTAAAGTTGAAGATTGTTATCATATAAATACGAGTAAAGTTTTACTTTCGGTGAATACCAGGTGTATAATAAAAGTGTTAGTGAAAATATCTCGAAAACTACGTTTAGTGCTATTCAAATAACCACTGCTCAAAATTGCATATTTAACGTTAATATAAATAATTTCCAAACCACAAATTAAACATATTTAGAATGCCATTCTCAAAATAAATGCACACCTACAAGACATTCATTAGACCTATCATCGAATACAAGGCATATATCTAAGCCTTCCTTAAACGATACGTAATCAAGGCCATCACAGCTACTGAAAGAAAAATCCTTAGATCCTGCATGAGGGTGAGCAGTCACTACCCATCAGCACATATATACACATTGGCAAACCTAACACCAATTAAGGACAGAAACCTATCCCTCAGCAGGAGGCATATCCTTCGTACCATCACAGGCTAAACAACAGAGCCAAACAAGTAATAAAGACTCCTTTCAATCGCCGAGGGCAAATACTCACCAGGTTTCCACAAAAAAGTTCAGTTCCCTCCAGCTAAACTTCTACAAAACACTGCAAACAAACAACACAAACCCCCATCAAAGATTGCAGCTAAAACAACTGAAAAAAATTACGCCAAAAATGCTGATTAAGAGCCGTTCCTATTGTATGGCTGGTAACTCCTTAAGTACCTCCTTCGACATGTTTGGCAAAGCTCACCCTAATTCCCCTTATGCGCTTCTGATCCCCAGCTCCTTAGTAGTCCACTACTTCTCAACATAAAACATTACTCATCACGTTTCATGACACCACCACTACTCCGCAAAAAAAAAGAGGAGTACCCCTTCCTTGAAGAAGCCTTAAGCTTAAACAAGGTTAAAACTCTGGTTCCTATGAAAATAAAGTTATACTGTACCTTCTTCTTCCCGTGCCATATCAGAATTATCTGACATTGGCGATTACCATTGCGAAGGCTTCTCAATCTTCTGCAATATGAAATAATTGTCCTGCATTTAATATCTGAGTCCATTCACACGGACATGTTTTTTACCAAGAAACTTGTTTTCTTCCTACACCTCTACGGCCCTCTGTTTTGCCTTTAAAAATCAGTTCTAATATTTTATATCGACTTCCTCGTACTATATGTCCCAGATAAGACATTTTTTATGTTTAACAGTCTTTAGCAGTTCTCTATCTTTGTTGACGCTCCTTAGTAATTCTTTATTCGTTTTCCTTGCTGTCCACGGTATCTTCAGCATTCTTTATTAACCCACATTTCCAATGCTTTAATTTTGTTCATGATCGATACTTTTAGCGTCCACACTTTTGTACTATACAAAAGTACGGACCAAACATAGCACTTCATTCTTTGTCTTAGTTCTAAACTGAGATGGTTATTGCAAAAAAATGACTTCATTTTTATAAAAGTAGTTTTAGTCATTGCTATTCTAAATTTTATTTCTATGTCTGGATCTAGTTGGTCCGTTATCACAGTTCCCAAATATGTCATTTTGTGAACTTTCTCAACTTGGACTCCGTTTAATTGAAGCTTTGGGCTTTGTATAACATGGAAGTAAAGTACCTTTTCCTTCCTTGAATGATTACTTCATTCTTGGAAGGAAAAGTAGCACTTTATTCCCTTGTTATACAATAAGCTATTCTTCTATTTTATTAATTTCCATAGCTACGATATTCAGAGCAGTTACTTTAAATAATAATTTGTTTATTATTTGACAATTTCACTTAAACCATTGAAGTACTTATAATAAAATATAATAGCATTAAATTTTGTAGAATAAAAATAACTGATCAAATAAACTTCGTGCTAAATTTGATAATTCCGTGATGAAGTTTTCTTGACTGGTCTAGGACATTGTGATTTGTTTAAAATGCGGATTATAAACGTTTAATTTATAATCAGGAATACACATCGACTTAATTCAGTTTCACATGCCGCAATTCCAGAAATTGTTGAGGGACTAGTTTCGTGTAGATTTTCAATTTAGATCAAGCATTTCGAATGTTTCCTTGTTAGGTTACGTGGGAGAGGGGCGAAGGGAAAGCCAAGAAAGAGAGAGAAGGAAGGCCAAACAATTTGTAAGATATTGAGGACAAGACAGTAACTACACGGGATTTATCGTGTTGTTTGTCTTCGGTGTATTATTTGGAAGAGTAATTTCTGGATGTTTTATAATAAAACAAATGTTTATTTATAAGCATGTCCAATTACACATGGCTAATAAGCTACTATTTTGTTCTCAAAAGTAAAATATTATCACGGGTTTATATAACCCTTAACGGGCAAAACTATTTTTTTTTTTTGTAAAAATATACTTGAATAGTAAAACTAATTCAGTATGCATCATTAACAAAACAAAAAATGTTTAAAAAACTTTTTTTGTAAGAAGGAGATTGCGGACGGTTTTCTTGAACACACAAAAGATTGATTTGAAGTAACAGGAGCTTGTTCCTCTTTTTCATCTTTATCGGCAGGAGTTAAGGAATTTGTTGCTTGAGGTAATGTTAACAGTTGTTCATCTCCGTCTTTTTCATAAGAAAAAATGTTTTTAGGAAATAACTTAACCAATTTGTGTTTGAAACCAAATTCATCATCTGGATCAAAGTCAGAATCTTGATCCGAATCATCAAAATCTTCGTTTCCGCTAGAATTATTTGTCTTTCTTGTAAGAATACATTGGCAAACCCTTTTCAAGTGCTCGACTGAGGACTGAGGCACTGAAACATGTGGGCTGGCTGTCGATACTAGTAGTCGAGGATTGTGATAGAGTTCTGGAAAAATTTTAATATTATACGTAAACTATGATCTCGAAAGTTTTTTGGTTAAGTATTTAAAAAAATTAACCCATTATTTGGTACAATCCTAAGTCATCCTATCGCTAATGTCAAACAATAAAATTTTTATAGAAATTTGTTGCCACAACATTGTTTAATAACTGGCATACGTTTCAAAACTAAGAAATAAAAATGGTTTGTACGCCGGTATAAAATAAAAACAATACATTTTGGGGTTAGAATTCTTATAAATCATATTTATTACTGCAATAAATATATCAGTGGTTTTAAAGAATTATCTGCTAGTCAAGAGTCCATTTTACACTTACCTCAAATTTTTGTCAAAGTATGTTACTCCAAGTGACACATGTGTAAAAAACAAAAATAAACATTGAATGATTTTTTACATAGACTATTGCAGAAAGACACGCTGGTAGCTTATCATACCAGTTTTGTGAAGAGCAAGTGGTTGCCAGGCCGCATACAGGGTTTCGGTAATTATACCTACCAGCAAGCATTCAGTGTATTGATTGCACCTATAAGGATTGTTTTCACGGCAACTCTGATGAAAAAATAACATGACAGTTAGGTCTTAATCAGTAGGATGAAGTAAGTAGTATAAATTGCAAATATTGATTTAAAAATGTAGAACGCTACACGATTTTGCGTGTAATTCTTACAAAGAGGCCATGCTAATTTTCTCTGTAGCGTTCCTATTTTAGTATACGTACCGCCGAAACGAGTACCAATTCAACTTTAACATCAATATTTGCTTTCGTTTTGTCATTTACATGCGATAAGTTTAAAATAAATACATAAATTTTTATCATATTTATAATTAGTTATAATTTGGATGGATATATTTCGTCTAAGTTCTGCTATTGATTTAACACGTTGAGTGCCAGACGAGACCAATGTGGTCTCGTAAATTTCTAGGACGTAATTGCCATGTTATAGCAATCTGGACTCATATGCAGCGTCGAAACATTTTGTTATATGAAGCAGCGTTGGTCTCTAATATATACTAAAGTTATAGGTTAGTTTGTTTTTGATATACTGCAAAAACTTTAGCTCCTCTAAAGGGAGTTAGTTCCTCTAAACGGATCTAACGTTTCATCGATACATATATTTTCTGGTAAAATTGAGCTCTGAAATGTAATTCTCAATTTTTCTAATAGGTGCGTCAGTTTTTGCAACCTGTCGTCTGACAAAATTGCATTATTGCTGAAATGGAGCATCTTGAGTACAAGTTGAAACTGCGAGGCACAACTTTGCAGATATAATTACTTTATATTTTGTCTGGAGACCAATAGCTCCTCCCTTCAGGAAATGTACATAAACCCATCCAAAGAATAATTCCGAATAGTTTTTCTATTTCATCTAAGTTTGTTTGTTTCCATGATTTTACGCGAGAATTAGGATAATTAGGATTTAGGATACTAATTAGATTAGGAATTAGGATACACTGGCTAGCATAGCGATTAGTTTCAGTAACCTAAAAGTAGAAAAATAATTAAAAAGTCAAAAAAAATATTTTTGCCTATTACTATTAAGTTTATGATATCCTCATTTACAAACAATTTGCAAAAATCATATGGAGTTGTATTTCATACAAGTCCGCTCGAAATTCAGTACCATTTTCGTTTGCCACAAAATCAAATTTCTTCAGGTAATTGCCACTGACTGGCTCCCAGACATATGTAGCATTAGTAACTTGTTGGTCCTCTTCATCGTCACCTGATGAGAAAACCTTCATTTGTTGAATAACAGCTTCAATGGTATCTGCTATATTGTATTGTGGTTTATTGACTGGTTCACTTCATGTAAATTGGCAGTGCGTTTTGAGCCACACTTTTTTGTTAAAACTTTCTTCTTCTTTCATGGCTAATATTCTAATGAGTCAGAGTCAGACTCGTTCTCTGACTCGGGTTCAAATTCATCTGTTGTTCCGTCGGGTTCAAAATCGTTCACATCATTTTCGTCAGAAAAACATTTTTGAAACAACTTTTCCAAACGTTACTGTTCTTTCTGAAAAATAGACATCTTTACTCACCAAAAGTTTACCAACAACTGAACCAATCCGATATTGTAAACAACGTTCGCGCCGTGACGTAAACCTTTGCGAGTCGAAATCTGTGAATATATTAAGGCACGTACAGACCTACAAACGCATGCGGTGAGCAGTTACGAATACACATACGTGTGCAAATGTGGACGGCGCTTTCGTAACCTCTCACCGCATGCGTTGTTTCTCGCGAATGACTTGAGCACACATGCTGCGAGCCATTTTATTGATTTATGTGTAAAATGGTGTGGTCAAATGAACAATGTTTGCAATTAATAGATTTGTATGAAGAAAACCCTATATTATGTTATCAGTAAACGTTCTTTAACAGGTATGGCTTTTCTTAGGACTGTTCCGTTTTTCTTTATTACGGGGCCTATATCATTTAAAAGGCTTTCAAAGTCTTCTACTGATATACGTGTAAAATTTTGAATTTGTCCTGTATTGGGTTCTAACGCCAAATCTACTAGTAAATCGGACTTCATTTGTAGGGTTTTTCTTTTAAAGAAATGCATCGTCCACCATCGCCTATTTTTCCTTTGTTTTTTCTTTTTTAATGAACTAATAACCACAAACGCGGCACTAACCATAGCAGCTCCTCAGACATTTTTTCACGAATAGATGGAGCGCCTTGAGCACGCATAAATATGCGGTGATTTCCAATTTCAACGAATGCTCTGAGCGCGAATGGTTTGAGTACCTACGCACGCATATGCGTAGCTTCTCACCGCATGCATGTGCTAGTCTGTACGCGCCTTTACATTAGCATGGTGTGGTGACACATTGATCTCCTATGGCCCGAAAACCAAAAATTAAAACTCAAGAGGCAGCTTGAGACCAACTTGTCACCATTTTTGTTTTTTTTAATTTCAGGTTTTTTATTTTTTTTTTAATTTTTAATAGCACAAAAAGTTATTTATGGTTATTTTCATTTAAAAATTGAAAAAAAAATTTTACAGATTTTTTTTGTCCATAGTGGCACTCAATTTGTTAAGACCACATGTTTAAGTTCTATTTTTGAGAGACTAGTGCTTGATTTTATTATAAATAACGTAAGTAACTTACTGCATATTTTAAACGACCCAATTTTTCATCAAGTTTTCTAAAATTTTTCTTCGTCATGTATAAGGCCATGTTCAGCTGTTCTTTTTAGATTAAGTCGTTTTCTAAAGAAATATGAAATGACAGAAAGGGAAAATCTCTTCTAATATAAATTGACTTGAGGGTCGGGGGTCTGCAAGAGGGTTGCAACTTGCTATCAGGGTCGAATCAGCTCATAAATCGTAACGCCGCGCTGCCGAGTAGTGGTAAAACCGGTGTAATCTAAATTGCTGTGGAAGTAAATCGTTTTGGAATCATTCAAAGTTTCTTTTAGGCAACCTATTTTAATTAAGCACGTTTATACTTAGTAAAATAATTCATTCTAATTATACTTTTAATTTTATGACTTTTTGAATAAGATTCGACATTAAATGACGAAAATGTCGTCTGAACTGGAGGTAGCGACACTCTAAACCAATCCTTGGTTTACATTAATACAATGCATTAGTCCATATGCTTCACTTTAAAATTTAAAAATGGTTACAGTTGCCTAAACTTTTTAAACCTCGCTGTAACTACTAATGATAACACTTGTGAATTTGATGTTTACACAAAACCAACACATATTGGTACAGTACTACAGAATAGTTCTTTTTACCCTTCAAAATAAAAATAAGCTGTATTCCACAGCGATATTCATAGACTTTTAACAGCACCTTCCACATATAGTTCATTTAACAAAGAACTTAACACCATTTGTAGCATTTATAGCAGTTAACAATAACAGGACCTTCGAGTCCTTCTATATTGGTAAAACATTTAGATCCTTTAAAGACCTTCTTAAGGAACACATTAGATACATAAGGCCATCATCAACTGGACACTCACAATTCTCGATACATATCATAGAGTTAGACTATGAGTTCGATCCTGATACTGGCTTTAAAGTACTTCACAGATGTCAGAAAGGTCTAAAATTAAATAATTTAGAACAACTTGAAATTACAAAACCAATCATGATTAGTATCAGAACAAAATTAAATACAGAATTAAACCTGGAGTTCACCCTTGCCTATTCAGTTGTATGTTATATTAATATAACACCATATACACAAAAATCCAAATCCTTTTGATTGTGGTTTGTTTTATGTTAATTTACGATGTAAGGCATATTTCACCTTCACACTATAAATCTAAAACTAATGAAAGAGAAAAATTACAAAATTATGAATGCAGGTACACACTGTAACAACATCATACTTCATTGTTCCTTTGGACTGTTGATATAATTATTATGTATATATTTATATATACATACATAACTAACATATACTACAGGTACTCACATGTAAAGGGTGTTTTGTATAGAAGTATAGAAATGTAAGTTGGCAACACTTTTTTAACTAGCGGTCATTTTGACAGCTGTCAGTGATTTATATTTAGATTGGTTTGGCATTTTAGCATAAATAGACTGACGCCTGAGAAACACGTCCAAATTGTGCAGATTTATTTTGAAAATCATAGTTTTGTTCGAAATATGTATCGCGCAGTATGTCCATTTTATGGTCAACATTATTGTCCATCAGAGCAATTACTTCGATTAACCATGGAACGTTTTACGTCGATACGTCGATACGTCGTACAGTGCGTAGTACGTATGTTGCTGATGAAGAGCATAGCATAGAGGAAGACCTGAATCAATATATCCGCCATCGTGCAAAACAGTTGGATATGTGTAACCGACATATGACGGGGTCTGCGAATATGGGGAGGGTGTGACCCCCTCATTCGTGGACGACTCTGCTATGCTGGTGACGGTACGGGACTCTTGCTTTGGATTACGCGTGCGTGTGTCCTAGTTGAGGATTGAATGAGTGAGCATGATCTTTCTCTCGAGGAGGATAAGATGAAGGCTGTAGTACTCAGAGGCTACAGAAAGAGAGATAGTAAAAGTCCGTCAAGTATCTGGGAGTTACTCTCCACCAGGGTGGGAGTTGGGGGGACCATTTGAGGGGGGTGACCCGCAGAGCTATTCAGAGAATGGCTGCGCTGGAAAGGATAATGCCTAATATCAGTGGTCCCAAATCCGAAAGGAGAAGGGCGCTCCACGGTGTTGTGCAGTCTGTCGTCCTCTACGCAGCCCCAGTCTGGAGTGAGGCGGTAGAAATACCAACTTACAAGGGGCTCATCGTACGCGTAAACAGAACTAGTCTGCTGCAGGTAGCATGTGCCTACAGGACTTTGTCAACTTCCGCTCTGTGGGTTATCACCGGTTATGTTCCTTTACATGTGTTGACAGGTGAAAGGTCCAAGATTTACAATCGTAGGGGGAGGAACATTGGAGAGCGAGAAATGAATGAGTTAAGACTGGCCGAGAGATTAGCTTCAATCGGTCAGTGGCAACAAGAGTGGGAGGCAACACGTGATGTGGCGGAGTAGACGAAGTCACTAATCCCAAACCTTCAAAGCTGGGTGGACTGTGAACATAGGCAGCTGGATTAATATCTAATGCAAATGCTCACATGCCATGGCTGCTTCCGCAGCTACCTTTTTAGGTTTATGATGGCTCAGTTTGATCAGTGCCTTTACTGTGGTTTCTCTGATACTGTGACACACACAATGTTGGAGTGTGAGCGTTGTTGTCAGAAGAAGGTCAATATTTTTAAGTAGTGGAGACATTAATTAAGGTATAGGTTTTATGATAAGGTGTTAGATATTGTTAGTGGAAGAAGACGGCATTGTGGCAATTAAAGAATAAACAGGATTAAAGGGATTTGCCGATGTTGATGCAGCATATAAAAGTAGAAGAATTTGTCGTCTTAGGGTGAGAGGTAGTAAAACAATAATTATTCTCAGCGACCTAAACGCCAGAGTAGGCAACATACCTGTGACTGGAGTTACACAAAGATTTAACGAAGAAACGCTCAACGACAACGGAGAAAGACTTCTAGAACTTTGCTTAATAAATAACCTCTGAATTAACAACACATACTTTGACCACCCAATACAACACCCAATCACTTGGTCAGATACAAGAGGACGTAACTCTATGGACAATGTTATCTACGAACACTGGGAGAAATTGACCAAAGATATAGAATACGACCACTATGGATCCCAGAAAAAGGTGTGGAAGATGATAAGGAGACAAAAAACAGAAATGAATGAATTTGTACGCATAGATAACATTACGGAGGAACGATGGACTAAGCATTTCACGAAACTATATGGAGAAGAAGAAGAAGAGAACTAAGAAATAATCATTAACTAAACCTACGATAGAGTACTAATATCAGAAGACGATCTACAAGAACGAATAAAAAAATTAAAAAACAGTAAGGCACCTGGTCCTGATAAGATAAACAATAAACTGCTAAAATATGGAGGAATAACACTACGCAAATAGCTCCTAAAATTATTCGTCGATATAAGAAATACCGGAGTAGTACCAGCGTAATGGAAGGAAAGTCTCCTGCTATCGATACTTAAAAAGAAAGACTCGAGAAATCCTGAAAATTATGAAGACATCAGTCTGATGAATACTACATTAAAATTGTTAATGGCAGTCATAAAAGATAAATCGAGGAAAAAGCGAATATGGCAGATGAACAACAAGGCTTTCTAAAGAACCGCAGCACAATAGACGCAATTTTTATTATCAGACAAATACTAGAGAAGTCTGTTGAATATGGAAAACCAGCATACTTGTTTTTTTAACCAACATCTACAAAGCACATGCACCAACATGTGCTTTGTAGATTTAAAAAGCGCTTTTGACAGACTGAAGCGAAATGACATTTTAAATTTATTACAAATTGAACAAATAGACCATCAGATAATAAGGACAATTCATGAAATTAACAAGAACAACAAGATCAGAGTTATAATGCCAACAGAAGAAACAGAATGCATAAAACTAAAAGGAGGAATCCGCCAAGGAGATTCGCTCAGCCCATTGTTATTCAATATGGTGATGAATCAGATAATTCACGAAGTGAAAAAACGACACGTATACCACATAGGAGCGCATAAAATCACGATACTATGCTATACCGATGATACAGTACTAATTGCTGATAACGAAGATGACCAACAAAGGCAGCTCCACACCTTCATTATCACAGCAAAGAAACTGTATATGAGAATATCAGTAGAAAAAACTAAATGTATAGTGATCAGCAAAGTGATCAGTAAAGAGCCGTGTAGATGCAAACTACAAATTGACGGCAAAATTGTAGAGCAAGTAATGAAATCCAATTAGGTACCTATTAGTAGTGATAACTAGTGATAGAGATATAAAAACAGAGACCACAAGGCAAGCATCAAAAGCAGCAGAGTAAGTGGTAGCCTCCGAGAAACCATATGGAGAAACAAATATCTGACCACGGAAAGCAAAATGAAAGTATACAAGACAACAGTAATACTAATCCTAACATATGCAGCGGAGACAACAATCAAGAAAGACGAAACAACAGATCAACAATATCGAAATGAAAGTATTAAGATCAATAGCGGGTATATCATTAAGAGACACACAAACCAACAGAAGTATATGCGAACAATGCAAAATTCAAAATATTAACAGATTGATAAAAACAAGAAAAAAACTGGATCGAACATGTAAACCGAATGGGACCAAAGAGATTAGCGAACATCTTTAAAAGCAACAAACCGTATAGCAGAAAACCCGTTGGAAGGCCGCCAAAAAGGTGAAAAGATACGGAAAGGTAAGAAAGTAGATAGAGTCAACAACGACTGAAACAGAATAAGAGGCAGACAAAGGCATTTATTGGATTCACGGTAGGTACATGCTCTCGATATGACTAGAGACAATTGGTTTTAAGTTCAGAGATTGGATCCTTCCAATTTAATCTGGAATCAAATATCAAACCGAGAATTTTACGTTAATTAACCACAGAAAGTGGAGAAAATATTTTATGATGTTAACAAGTCAAAACATTTTTAACGGGCTCGAAGTCGAATGTCCGGCTCTGTTCGGCTACCCTTCTAATCTAAATGGGTTTGCGATAATTTAACAAAGTAATTTAACTGATTCTTTGGAGAATACTGGTTGGAAATTCATCAGAATTGTGTTATTTAATTCTGTTCAGAACACAGAACATTATCTCCAGAAATGAGTTTTTGTGTAATATAACGGAAATTAATTATGGAAGAATCCAAGATTGTTCGGGGACTATTCCAGTATTTTTATAGGAATCTAATTAAAGAATTCTATTATATCAAATTATAAAAGTTTTCGGAAACTTATACTGATTAAAAACAATCTGTTATTTTAGTTTTATGTCTTTTTATGTTTGTGTTGTTGGTATTGGCATCAGATAGCTCAAGTAAGGGTGAAAAACAACATATCGAAGTAGACAGCGATAAGAAAAGGTATACGACAAGGACGTATATTTTCCACACGTCTGTTTATTCTATACTCGGAAAATATCTTCGCAGAGGCTCTTAAATGTAATAGCATAGAAATCATAATCAAAGGCAAAAAAATTAATAATTGATATGAGAATGAATTCTCTCTCCTGCTACTGACAAAGAATGTAGAGCGTAGAATCTTTTTAATTAATTTTAAAAAGTTTTTCCTTGTTTTAGTGTAGTGTTTTGTACAATTTTATGTTAACATTCATGTTTATCACATTCTACGCTTGCCGGATAGCCCATGTTTGACGCAATGCCCCTGAAGATGCTATTTTAAGCGAAAGTACTTGGGCAAGATTTGATTAAACTTGTGCTCGATAATTGCCTTAATTTTCAAAGTTAAAAAAATTAATGTTCAAATTATTATGAAATTAACAATATATAACATGCCGAGGATACAACCATTCTTGCCGACAGCCTGTCGGAAGTATACAAACCATATTGTAGAATGTAGCCAGAGTTATATGAATATTACCAAAACGAAATATGGTTATCTCCAAATTATAAACTTAAATTATCCTCTTAATATATGAGAGAATCGTTAAGAAGGTGTCATTCATTAGATACCTCGGTGCACTAGTAAATAGTACTTGCGATTCGTTGAAAGAGGTCCTATCAAGAATTGAACAGACTAGCAAGACTTTATCGGTATGACACACTTCTTCATTAGACGGGATCTAAAAATAAGACTTCGAATTTAATTTTTAGCAGTTTATGATCGAATCCACACTATGCTCCAGGCATAGCTTTTACTTTACTACTTAGATTTTTCGACTTTTTCGCAAAAGTATATACTCGATTTGATTTTTGTATTCTTTATTTCTAGTAGTCCATGTTGAGCGCCTTCTTGGGTGGTGTTTATAAGGTGTATTTGTTATCACTAGGTTGTTTTTACTGGCAAACTGTAGTAGACGTTCTCCTCTTTTGTTGCCCAAGCCAAATAACTCAACAATGTCTCGCAAATGTGGTTCATTTTAAATTTTTCCCTTCTTCTACATGTGCCTATCTTCTAGAGATGTTGGCGACCACATTGACCCATTTTTTCTATTCACAGCAGCTCGAAATGGATCAGTTGACGTTAGACCAGTCCATTTCCTAAGATTAGCCAGCCAGGATAGATGTCTACGTCCAGGTCCTCTCTTACCATTAATCTTGCCCTGTAGAATCAACTGTAGAAATTGGTATTTATCATTACGCATGATGTGGCCGAAGTAACCCAATTTTCTGTTTTTTATAGTATTAATAATTTCTTGATCCTTTCTTAGCCTCTGGAGAATAGTTATGTTACTTGTGTGGTGTATATACCCTCAACATACGCCGGCAGCACTACATTTCAAATGCCTCCAATCGTTTTATGGCATCTTTTGCAAGGCTCCAGATTTCTACTCCATATAGGAGGACACCAAAGACGTAACATCTAAGAATTCCTATACGTATATTGATGCTTAAAAATAAGTTGCAGAGAATCTTCCTAAGGCTGTTGAAAGAGCTGTGTCGGTGACAATATGCAACCCTGTCTAACTCCTTTTTCGACTGTGAAGATCTCGGACTGTTCATTTTCTAATCGTACTGTTGCTTTTTGTTGCTGATATAAGTTTGAGCTCAGTCTTATATCCTTACCATAGAGTCCTGATGTTTTTAGGATATCGATTGGTTTTTCATGTAGGACTTTATCAAAGGCCCTTTCGAAATCAATGAAACATGCATACACATCGCAGTTGACATCCCTGGCTCTCTGTATTAGAGCTTGCAAACTAAAAAGAGATTCCCTCGTTCCTAGTTCTGCTCTGAATCCAAATTGAGCTTCACTCAGCTGTTCTTCTAATTTGGTGTATATGCACGAGTGAATGATAGTAAGGAGTACTTTAAGTACATGGCTCATCAAACTAATTAATCTATATTCTTCACAATGGAGTTAAATTATTATAATATATGCTTGCTCTTTTTGTAGGAGTTTATTTAAGATGTTTTCTATGTTCTTGTAAATGTCGTGAATGTCTTCATCTGGGACATCTGTTGTGGGCATATAGGGGAACCTGGCCTAAAATGACATACTACTTTTTTGTCGTCCAATAACTTTTTTATTTTTTTAATAAAAATTTAAAAAAACATAAATGTTGTTCATTGTTTGGAAGTAGAACAGATCATGGAACATAAAACTCTAACAACACAATATTTTTTAATTAAAAAAAGGAAACAAAATAAACGTTACTATGTCATTTTATCCAAGTATATTCGGCTAAAACGACACACTCACATAGATAAAATGTCATATAAACTAAATTAGCAAAGTTTACAAATAAATTTTTTGCACGATTTTGAGATACCAGCACAATCACAGTGTGCCCATTTTGAGCATTTTTGGCACCTAATCCAGAATTCTTTGGACCTTGAATGGGAGTACAAACTGTTACAATATAAACATGGAGGATTATTTTCGTCTTCGTCATCATCTGACACAATGGTCTTTGTTTCCTCCTCGCGATCTTGTGTCATTAAAGTCAGATTCTTAATTGCTCGCTTTGCAGCTTGACGTTTTTCTGTAGCTCGCTTCTCGAGTGCTTTGGCTTTTTGTTCTTTCATATTTGGGGTAGCCGTTAGAACTTTTGTTCCCTCGGATTTTTTTTTTTTTTTTTTGGAGCGTGACTGGACACCTGAACACGATGGAAGAGGTGAAATCTCAAGTGGATGAATACAAGGATTAATTGAAGAACAACTTTCAAGTGAGTTTGGTCTAGGTGTAGAAACCGGTTTGTTTCCTTGATCTGGAAAATCTTGATGTCGCAAAACATTACCATTCTCTTCTTTTGACTCTGTTAGGGGTTGAATTGCAACTTCTTCTTGAATATCTGTTATTTTGGAAGGATTAAATAAATAATCAGGGAATATGTCGGGATTAAGGGGTCAAATTCCAGTCTTTAAAAATCCACTAACGGCATTTTGGTGTGTAGCTGGTTTTCCATACGCTGTAGCAAATAATCCTCCAACTTGGTATTGCGAAACTGTTCTGCCTGGATGACACTTCATCCACTTGGTAACTTCTTGATCATAGTAGCTCTTTAATGGACCAAAGAAACATACATCTAACGGCTGTAGACGATGGGTACAGTGCGGCGGAAAACACAATATCACTATTCCATGTTCTTTGGCAAAAGTTAAAACATTAATTTTTTTATGGCTCGCATGCCCATCAAGCAACAGCATAACCTTGTCTTCTATAGAAGGATTAGAATATTCTTTAAAATGTTTCATCCATGTTAGGAACACTTCGCCTGTCATCCATCCTGTTTCCTGTGATATTCCTAAAGTTCCTAAAGGCGCTTCATCTATTAATTCTTTTTTCCAATTTTTCCTGGGGAATATAAGTGTTGGTGGAACATGATTCCCCACTGAGCTAATGCAAGCAGCCATCGTTATGTGCTGCCCTCTTTCCGCACTTGTAATTAGGCCCACTTGCTTCCGACCCTTGGTTGCAAATATTTTGCCGGGTTTTTGAACCGTGGATAGGCCTGATTCATCCACATTCCATATGCGTGTAGGATTAATTTTGTTATTTGTAATAGTATCCTCTAAAAGTTTTAAAAAATTGGCAATTTGCGGCCTGTTGAATGATTGCGCTCTTGCTGCAGACGTGGACTCGGGTTTTCTAAGGGATATATCGGGGTGTCTAGACCGAAACCCTCGTAACCAATCCCAACCAGCCATCTTAGTGGTTGTGTTAAATCGGTGTACTATTCCATTTCGATCTGCTAACTGGTAGGCTAAAGAACGAACGTCATCACAAGATAATCCAAACAAACTTGATTCTAGGAGTTTTATGTGTGTTACGAGGTCTCTTTCTAATTCTACAGAGAACGTAGTTTCGTACCGGCCAAGACCTTTATTAGTACCTGATACCCGTTTATTCTTGTCTAATGCTCGTCTTCTTAAAGTAGCTTGGGGCACATTAAAAGTTATCGATGATTTTAACCAGCCCATGTCTCCACACTGGACTGCCTGGATGGCTCTTTCCATTTGTACTGGATCCCAAGACTGGCGTGTACTTTTCCTTTCGTAGTGTCCCACCATACTAAAAAAGAAAAATACCATACATTAATATTCTACCTACCATATTATTATTAAAATTTATATGGGCAAAATGACATACTATGTCATTTTACCCGAGTATTTAATATGTCTTTTTACCCAAGTGTGAACAAGAACACGTTTTTTACACTAAATTTTTTGTTTAAACAAACAAAGCTTCCAAACATGATGTTTCTGTTAATATGAATAACAATACATACCTAGAACTAACAGAGATATAAAATTTTAAAGTTTTAAACGTTTTATAGCGAAGTATACGTCTACCAAAATATTTTGGTACTCAATAAAGCACAAACCACCTTTTAACAAGTAAACGACTGAACTGATCGCGACGCCCGTTGGAACATCAATTATGCACCACGTGATGCTCTTGTATAAAACTTCTTAGCGCATAGCCATGTTGCCAAGTTAGAGATACACCGGATGTGTCATTTTACCCTAGTATGTCATTTTGTGCCAGGTTCCCCTATACCTGAATTACATGAAAATTTTTTGGTTTTGCCTCTAATGTTATTTTTATGACTCTATCGTTTCATATTGCATTATATATGTTGATATTCTATTGTTTATAGGTATGGCTACTCCATTGCATTTCGTGTTTTCAGATTCTGATATGTACTTAGGTAGTGTGGTTTTTAGCTTTAAAATGTCCTTGATCCATCCGGTGCGTTTGTTCTAGACCACATATGTTTATCTTTTACCTTATTAAGCCTTATTTTAAGGCACTGATACCAGCGATAAAAACGAGTAAACTAATGTGGTTATGTAATGAGGGGAGAAAAAATACAATTAAAAAAATGTAATGGAGAAAAGATGTAAAGAAAAACAAAATTGATACGGTGGGAATACTAGGAAGATTTAGATTGCTAACTGGCATCAAGCTGTAAAGAATCGTACCAAATTAAGGAATTACCTTGCTTGACCTTCTGCCAATGATAATGATGTTAAACTACAAATTTTTACATTGTTTTCCCTTAGTTCTTTTCACAGCCCTTCCTGTCTTAGGTTCCTCTTATTCCTTATTTTACGCACATTTTTCTAATAACTTTGTTAAATAATGTTGAATAATGTAAAAGAACAATAATTTTGTATTAGGGAATTTATATGAATTCGAATTTACAATTAAGAAAGATATTTTATGCCCTTTTAGTAATACCGGTATATATCAAGAGGCAATATTTCCAATCCATTGGTGTTTTATCAACACATAAACAATATCAAGCTGAAATTTATAACCAGATGTTTTAAAGAGTTATCTGCCAGAAGCCTTATTGCCGCCTCTCGTATATGCATAATATCTATCTATATATTGTAAATTGTACGGTCCATTTGGCTGCTTTTCGCTGTATTTAATTTGATGTTAAAATGATTCCATTGAATACAAAATGATTTAGCATCAAATTTACTATGTTTTAGTTATATTATTGCACAAAGTTCGGGTAAATATGGGAATTAAATGGGGGTAGTAAACCTGTTATAGGACATAAAGCTATTTTATGAGTAACAAACGTGAACACCGCCAGCGTTGTAGCTACATCGTAATATATATTATGTTTCCATCTTTTGTATGTTACTGCTCGTATCTTTTCACTTTGTTTCTTTCGATTTTTATCGAAATGGCCTTGTAAAAGTTTAGTATTTTGCTTTTTCCTAATTGTACGGCATTTACAAATGCTGTGCAGTTAAAAAAGAGAGAAAATGCATGCATATTTGTACCGAGGAAATAGTAAGTAAAGTATCATTCTGTAATGTTATGTTCATTCATTAGATATAATTATTTGTAAGATGTTACCTTGTTTATTTCTTCTAATATTTTTAATTTTGTTTTTAAGCTTCTCTTGACAATATTCCAATGTTACTTCTTCCCCAGTCGTACTGTTTGCTTCACTTGCTGTCTTAGCGTAACGTATTATTACGGCAGTTCCGTTTAAGTAATACATCTACAGCAGTTACTTTTTTCGTTTTGGCGTGCTCGGCATAAGTAACGGTATCTCTAATACGTTTTCCAAAGATACTTTGGCACCTACAAAGAAACACGATCTCAATATTATCATGGGAGATTTTAATGCAAAGATTGGTGAAGGTGAACAGGAAGATATCATAGGAAAATATGGTCTGGGAATACGAAATGAAAAAGGAGATATGTTGGCATCTTTTTGCGTAGAAAAGTAATTAGTAATAACAAACACAATTTTCAAACTTCCAAAACGTCGTCTTTACACTTGGAAATCATCAGTAGATACACCTGAATGAGTTGTTCGTAACCAAATAGACTTTATATGTATAAATAAAAGATACAGAAATTCAGAATTACCGGTAAAAACATATTCAGGCGCAGATGTATCAACAGATCACAATATTTTAGTAGGAAAAATAAGACTGAGATTAAAAAGAGTTGCAAGGACGAATAAGGAAACAGTTACTGTTGATAGAGAAAAGATGTTAAGTGATACTGTAAAACAAGAAATAACTAGTATATTAGAACAAAACATGAAGTTAACATCAAGCAAAGAGGAAAGTACTGAGGAAAACTGAACGAGAATTAAAGACATCTTAAAGACTGTTCAAGAAACAAAATTGAGTGCGCTAAAAGCGAGAAAAAAACAAGGGTGGATGACAGAAGAAATACTGAGACCTATGGATCAAAGAAGAAAAGTCAGAAATAAAAATAAAAATGAATACAAGAGGATCCACGCAATGATCAGGCCGAAGATAAGACACGCGAAAAAAAAATTTCATATTAAAGAATGTAATGAAATTGAACAATATGAAAAGAAACACGATACATTTTATCTGCACAAGAAATTAAAAGAGGTCCCTGGAAACAAACGGAAACAAGTATCCCAAAGTTTAGAAGACAGAAACGGACACAGAATATTAGACATTAATGAACAGTTAAAAGAATGGGAAAACTACATTTCTGAATTATTTGAAGATGAGAGAGTAGAAAAATATACACCGATTGCTATATCAGGTCCATCTATAACAGAAAGTAAGGTTACCCGTTCAATACAAACGGCAAAAAATGGAAAAGCACTTGGCCCCGATGAAGTAAGTGCTGAAATACTAAAGTTTTTGGGAGAAAATGGAAATTAAGCTCTGTGTAATCTCTTTAACAGAATTTATGACACTGGGATATTACCAACTGATTGGTTAAAGTCGACATTTGTCACAATACCTAAGAAACATCGTCCAAAGACATGCGGTGATTATCGGACAATAAGTCTAATGAGTCACGTTTTAAAGATCTTCCTGCGAATAATACACAGCAGAATTTACACGCTGTTAGAGGACAGAATTAGCCTTGTGAGCCTAGAGAAGCCTTGTTTAGTATACATATGCTAGAGCAGAGATGCAGAGATATACATCAAAATGTGTACATTTGTGCAATCGATTTTTAAAAGGCTTTTGACAAAGTCCGACATAACAAAATGCTAGAAATATTGGAAACAGCTGGATTGGATGATAAAGATTTACGAATAATTACATATCTATACTGGCATCAAGTGGCAAGAATAAAGGTTGAACAAGAACTGTCGGATGAAATAAATATAAAAGAGGACTGAGACAAGGCTGTATATTGTCGCCTTTACTTTTTAAATTATATTCGAAGTAAATATTCAAGGAAGCCTTAATGGAGACAACCGAAGGTATTATTGTGAATGGACTAACCGTTAACAATATTAAATATGTTGACGATACCTTAGTGCTTGCTAATTACGGAGAAGGCCTTCAAAATCTAATGAACAAAATAAAGCAGACTTGTGATCAGTATGGATTAAAACGTAACGTTAAGAAAACTAAAAATATGATAGTTAGCAAACAAAATTATATACAGGATGGTGACGGTATAAAAGTCGGAGATGCCACACTGGACAGAGTAGAGAAACTCATGTATCCCGGCAGAAATATCAATAAGAGCTGGAATCCAACCGCAGTAATTAAAAGCCGAATAGAACAAGCCCGAGCTGCCTTTGTAAAAATGAGAAACGTACTTTGCAGTCACGATCTTAGCATTGACCTTAGAGTTTGAATGACATCTTGCTACATCTTTCCTGTCCTGCTGTATGGAGTGATAGAGTTGACTCTAACTTAGGCTATCCTTAAATGCTTAACAGCCTTTGAGATGTGAGTATACAGACGACTACTGAAAGTACGCCGGGTCGACAGAGTTAGAAATGAGGAGGTCCTTAGACGACTGAACCAAACAATCCAACTGGTCAATATAATAAAGAAACGCAAGCTGGAATACTTCGGTCACATTATGAGATTCCCTAAAAAATATGATCTTTTACATCTGATCATTTAGGGAAGGATCCAAGGTAATCGTGGTCCTGGTAGAAGAAGAACATCATGGCTAAAAAATCTAAGGCAATGGTATAGAAAATTAACTACATCGTTATTTAGAGCTGCTGTCAATAAAGTCCCGATAGCGAATATGGTAGCCAACATGATATAAAAATACTTTGAATACGCCTTACGTTTCCCCATATATATTACACCCTTATATTCCCTGGTCGAACAAGGAGTTGGCTGAACTTAGGAAAATAATCATACAACTCATAGAGCAAAATATACAGCAAACTGGGACTCCTACTGAAGTGCCCTTTGTGAATACAACAAAGAACTCAGAAAATCAAAGAGGAAAAGGGGTAACAGAATAAGTCCCTGCAGAACAACTTTAAAAGGTTCTCTCAAAAGATCAGACAAATGAACTTAGACTAATCAAAAAGCCGACTGGTGACTATATGAGCCTAACGGAAAGAGAGCTGTCTCTGACTCTCAACAAATACTAAAAGATGGACCACAAAGTATCCAGCTAGCATAGACTCCAAGTTGTCTTAATAGTTCAAGCGGGCAACTAGTAGACAAAATCTTAAAAAAAACAAATTCAAAATGACCGTTAAACGCTTAAAACCTTTTAAATGTCCGAGTAAGGACGGAATATTTCCTGTTTTACTCCAAAAGGGCTTTATGCAAATACAGCGTCAACTACAGCGGCTTTTCATAGCAAGTCTTGTCACATTCCAAAAACTTGGAGGCACGAAACCAAAATTTTATCGCCCCATATACCTCACCTCCTTTCTCCTTAAAACAATGGAGAAATTAGTAGACTACTACATAAGAGAACTGTCGTTTCTGTGGCAACAAAAAATAAACGGCAGAACATATACTACGCAACTGCATACTACTGTTCTGCACCATCTCTAGCTCCATCTGACAAGGAAAACAAGTAACCTAGGAAGCTTATCAACTTCATCAGAAGTTTGTTAAACTGTTTGTTTGGGCTATTAGGCCATTGTCTTTTGAGATTAGTTCTCGACGTTTCGTCAAAACTAGGGGTTGGCATCTTCTGGAGATGTTATTGCTTCGTTTGTAAGTAGTGTTGCCCAAGATCGGTCTTGGTCTTGCAGTATTGGTCTTGTTCTTGCGTTCTTGCAAGATCGAGACCAAGACCAAGACTGCCTTATTTTTGCAAGACCAAGACCAATACTAACCGTGCAAGACTTGAGCAAGAACAAAACTAAGCCTGCGAGACTCTTGCGTCTTGCAGTTAGGACTGAGTGTGGTTTTAGGTAGTATACTAGTTCGGGTGTATGCTTAGAGACTCTATGAGACGCAAAGAAAACAATAAAAAAAAAAAAAAAAAAAAAAAAGAGGAGTGAGACAAGGCTGTATATTGTCGCCTTTACTTTTTAACTTATATTCGGAGGAAATATTTAAGGAAGCCTTAATGGAGACAACCGAAGGTATTATTGTGAATGGAGTAACCGTCAACAATATTAGATATGCCGACGATACCTTAGTCCTTGCCAATTGCGGAGAAGACCTTCAAAATCTAATGAACAAAATAAAACAGACTTGTGATCAGTATGGACTAAAACTCAACGTTAAGAAAACTAAATATATGATAGTTAGCAAACAAAATTATATACATGATGACGGTATAAAAGTCGGAGATGCCACACTGGACAGAGTAGAGAAACTCGTGTATCTCGGCAGTAATATCAATGAGAGCTGGGATCCAACCGCAGAAATTAAAAGCCGAATAGAACAAGCCCGAGCTGCCTTTGTAAAAATGAGAAACGTACTTTGCAGTCATGATCTTAGCATTGACCTTAGAGTTTGTATGATATCTTGCTACATCTTTCCTGTCCTGCTGTATGGAGTAGAAGCGTGGACCCTAACTGAGGCTATGCTTAAACGCTTGACAGCCTTTGAGATGTGGGTATACAGACGACTACTGAAAATAAGCTGGGTCGACAGAGTTAGAAATGAGGAGGTCCTTAGACGGCTGAACCAAACAACACAACTGGTCAATATAATAAAGAAACGCAAGCTGGAATACTTCGGTCATATTATGAGACACCCTGAAAAATATGATCTTTTACATCTGATCATTCAGGGAAAGATCCAAGGTAATCGTGATCCTGGTAGAAGAAGAACATCATGGCTGAAAAATCTAAGGCAATGGTATGGAAAATCAACTACATCGTTATTTAGAGCTGCTGTCAATAAAGTCACGATAGCGAATATGGTAGCCAACATGATATCCAACGATCGATAACGGTCATGGAACTAGAAGAAGAAGACGAATTGTGAATAGTGACGACATGAGTGATTCAAATAGTTCTAGTTGGAGTAATGAGAGTTGGAGTCATAGATCTGAAAGACCTAAAATCAAATTTGATAAGTTTTTGGTGGTCTCTTTATATTGCTTTATTAAGTGAATTATAGTTTTTTATCTTATCACCTAAAAAATCTGTGCCCTTGATACATGTATGTGGATTTTTTGCCACATACCAATCTTTTTTAAGATTTTCATTTCATATACGATACGATGGGAGGTCCATCAATCCCTTTCTAGGCAGATAATGTTCTTTAAAATACAGTCAAGTTTATGTCATTAATTTGTTTTTTTGTGTGTTTTAACCATGTTTCAGCACATGTAAGCTTATTAAATAATAAAAACATTTATAAAGAAACAGATTGACTTCTGTTGGGCATGGTAGATAGCTGAGTTAATTAGAGCATAGACACGGATCGCTTAGATCTATGCCTATGCTTCAAACCCTACTCGGTGTCAGTTCTTTAGACATTTATTAATTTGGTTTGGTCTTTATTATGGCTATGGTTATTCAAGCTTAAAATGTACTTGCTCTGTTACGTTGTTCTATGATCTAAAGTAACAATTTAATTTATAGCAATTGGCTAATGGGCAACTGCAAGTCCTGCAAGACTTGCAAGACTCTTGCTGCAAGACCAAGACCAAGACCAAGACCGGGAGTGCAATACCAAGACCAAGACTGTCTAAGTCTCGTCTTGGTCTTGCATTTGGGCAACACTATTTGTAAGATGTGCAAAATTTATATGCAGGATTATGCTAAATTCATAAAACGTGGCTAGAAAAAAATAAGTTTTTAAATTTGCTATTATTGGCAGACATATGCGTGCTTTTGGATGAGATTATTGATAGTGATGTAACAAAATATGAATCAATTGACGTAAACATTTTTTAAATTAAAAATAGTTATTAGAATTACTTTTCTTCTGTCATGAAAAAATGTAGTAAGTATTCTAATCTATAGAGTTTCCACTCTAAATATGCCACGTTGTATAAATTGAAATTTCATCACGTATCAGCCAAATCCATCAAATATTAATAAACTCTTTTAGAAAAGGTAGAAAGTATAATTTATTCATGAAAGTGTCCTATCTAATAAGGTAATATTTCAAATAAAACGGATCAACTGGATGCTATAAAATTTTTGATAGATTTAACCTAATATTTTCGCCATTACTTAACTGTCACAAAAAGACATAAAACGAAAAGGACCGCGTGAAAAATGGACGGTATTAGTCATATTGAAATATATTTATATGAACGTCTGAGAAAAATAAGAGGCATCCGTCTCGTTTCAAACATCTTATTACAGAGAAAAGAAGTGATGTAAAGGAAATAATATTTTTCCATCTTGTGCAGGCTCCATCCAGAATACAAAGTGTATATTATGGAACGAAATAGAACTCCGGTGTTCTTACCCCTTCGCTATTTCACTTATATTTCAATTTTCATACTTTATACGACAATGCGTCCTTGTAATATTCAAAATTACTTTTCAAACGTTTATGTTATGTCATAAATTATGCTTGCATTACACTTTAATGGTAATGGCGTAAAAATGAGTAATGTTTTCGAGAATGTTAGCACGTACGAACATTAGTTTAAGATATAAGAAGACATTTTTTTGCTTCTTTGGATGTTATCATCAATTAAAATAATGTGCTTGAGAATTAGTTCGTTCCGATACGATAGTCAGAGTTTAATCTTCTACAGTACGGGTCGGAAACCTTTTCTTATATAACGACCATAAATGTTATAAGTTAGTGCGGGCCAAATATTTTTTTAGACAAAACTAGTTTTTGCACTTTTTACGATATTCATTGTTACTCTAATTTAAAAGTAATAGGTATAGTCGCGGTAACATACATTGCAGAACGCTTGAAATGTAACGACATTTGATCCCTTCTATATTACAACATACCGTATGCCGCTGCGAAGCATTTTAGTTCGGAAGCAGTTCTTTAGTAGAATGTAGAGTTTTGTTTGATGTTATTTAATTATTTTGAGTAGTAATGTAGCGTCATACTAGTAACAACAGAAACCAAAAAGAAAGGAAATGGAACGGCAACAATAGAAGACCATATCCACTGCTTGAGCGAAGTTAATAAAGAATGTAGAGCAAAGGCTCTACACGTGGAAAGCTCCTGGAGACAGCAAAGATAGAATCATAAGAAATCAGATAGATTACATCTTGATAAGGAACAGGTACAAGAACTCTATTACAGTAGTGAAGACTTACCCTGGAGCAGATGTAAACTCGGACCACAACCCAGTAGTAGCAAATATGAATGTAAAACTGAGAAAACCATTAATGAAAAGACCTAGACCACAAATATGCATTGATAAGTTAAGAGAACCAAATACATACCAAGAAACTCAAAACAAAATAAATCAGAGTATCCAAGAAATAAAACAACAAAATAAGAACACTACAGATATTGACACAAAGTGGAAGAATATAAAGAACGCAATCGAGACTGTGGGACGAAAAACTTTAACATTTACAAAAGCTACCGAACAAGAATGGATGACACAAGAAATTTTTGAAAAGATGGACGAAAGAAGAACACATAAAAACAAAGATAAAATTAAATATCAAGAAATTAATAAACAAATAAAACAGAAAATAATACAAGCTAAGGAAACATGGATGTCCATTAAATGTCAAGAAATCGAGGAATGTGAGGCAAGGTATGACACTTTCAACACCCATAAGAAGGTTAAAGAAATGATTTCAGGAAATCGTAACAAACCAATCGGGATATTAAAAAATGCAGATGGTACCACTATAACTGAAACGCAAGACAAACTACGTAGATGGAAAGAATACATTGAACAACTATTTTATGATCAAAAAGTAGAACAATTATTAGAAGTTAACGGAGAAACCACGGGACCAGAAATAATGAAAGAGGAAGTTATGTATGCTATAAAACACACAAAAGGCAGAAAAGCTCCAGGACCCGATGAAATAACAATTGAACTATTGAAGATAATTAATGAAGATAATATTGATGTCTTGGTAGACCTTTTTAACTCCATATACAAGACTTGACACATACCCAAAGAGTGGCTTCTCTCAACTTTTGTGACGATTCCAAAAATCACAAATGCTAAAGATTGCAATGACTATCGAACAATTGCGTTAATGAGCCACACATTGAAAACCTTCCTTAAAATCATACATAACAGAATCCACATGAAATTAAAACAAGAAATAAGTGATTCACAGATGGGTTTCAGAAAGGGTCTAGGAACTAGAGAAGCATTATTTGGAGTCCATGTTCTGACACAACGATGCCTGGATATGAATCAGGACATATATGCTTGCTTTATAGATTTCAAGAAAGCTTTTGATAGAGTTCAACCTGAGAAGCTTTTAAGTATTCTTAAGACTAAAAACATTGATAGTAGAGATCTACAAATTATATCGAATCTGTATCAAAACCAGAAAGCAAGAGTAAAAATCGAAGGAGAACTGACAGAGGAAGTAAGTATACTTAGAGGAGTTCGACAAGGGTGTATCCTTTCACCACTCTTATTCAACGTCTACAGTGAAGTGATTTTTCAAGAGGCTTTATTGGATATCGTGGAAGGTATTTATGTCAACGGAAATAGCATTAATAATATTAGATATGCCGACGATACTGTCATATTTGCAAGTGACATGGAAGATCTACAGTACATAATACAACATGTATACAATGCATGTGAAAGTTACGGACTGCAAATGAATCTCAAGAAAACGAAATCAATGATATTCTCAAAAAAACCACAAAATGTAAATAACCTGATCATCAATAATACAACGATAGAAAGAGTAAAAACCTATAAATATTTAGGAACGTGGCTAACCGAAGATGGAGATCAAGTAAAGGAGATCAGATCTAGAATAGAAATGGCAAGAAACACGTTCATAAAATTGAAGAAATTACTTTGCAACCGTAACCTTAATCTAGAGATTCGCACAAGAATGCTACGTTGTTACGTCTTCTCTACTTTACTATATGGCATGGAAGCGTGGACAATAAAGCAGTCTGAAATCAAAAAATTAAACTCCTTTGAGATGTGGTGCTACAGGAGAATGCATAAAATATCGTGGATTGAAAAAGTAACTAATATAGAGGTGTTACAAAGAATGAAGAAAGAATGTGAAGTCATAAAAACTGTTAAAATTAGAAAGATTCAATATCTGTGACATTTAATGAGGGGTGAGAAGTACGTATTACTGAGGTTGATTATGCAAGGGAAGATACAAGGGAAGAGAAACCCAGGACGACGCAAAATGTCCTGGCTAAGAAATTTGAGAGAGTGGTTCGGCTGCAGCTCATTAGAATTATTCAGAAATGCGGCCAACAAAGTTAAAATAGCGATGATGATTTCCCACCTCCGCTAGGAGAAGGAACCCGAAGAAGAAGAAGTAGAGCAAAGGCAAAAATAAGTCGAAGAACAGGGTTAGAACATGGGAGCCAATCAATGAATAGAATAGAATCCAAGACCACAATTTATTGGAAAAGAAAACAGGCGAAGACGAAACAGATCCCCACAACAAGAAATAGAAATAACAGATGGGGAAATGAGAACGGCCATAAAAGCAATCAAAAATAAGAAAGCACCGGGACCTTGAGGCATCTCACCGGAGCTTATAAAATACGGCTCAAAATACTTACACCATGGATGATACACTGATGATATTTCAGAAAGCCACAAATGGAGAACAGAAAATCTATATTTAAGAAAGGAGATAGAAAACGATGAAAAAACTACAGAGGAAAAAGCGTAACATCATCAATAGGAAGATTATATGGGAAGATACTGCAAGAAAAGATAGAGCAAGCGATAAAAGGCAAAATCGAGGAGGAACAGGCAGGCTTCACGGCAGGAAGATCATGCATAGACCACATATACACACTGGAACAACTGTTGGAAAAGAAAAAAGCAAAAAATAGAGATATACATTTGACATTTGTGGATCCGAGAAAGGCGTATGACTCTGTAACAAGGTCAGAACTATGGAAGGAAATGTACAAATTAGAAATACAGACGAAACTCGTAGAAGCTACAAAAGCTCTGTATAAAGAAAACAAAGTGTCCATTAAAGTGGGAACAAGACTCATAGGAGACTTGACCACAACAAAGGAGAGCTCCTAAAAGGTTGTTCCACATCTCCAACATTATTCAAAATATACTTGACTACTATATACTTGACTGAGAAAGCCTTGACTACATGGAAAAGAAAATGCGAAGGCATGTGAGTACCAATACGGAACGAATACCTATACAGGGTGAGTCATAACTATTGGGACATAGACTAAGGACAGGTTAGTTGGACCAAAATATGGCTATTGGGCTAAATATGCCTTAATAGAATGTTGTTGAGAAAAAAGATACAGGGTGTTAAAGTGGAAATTTAAAATTTTATTTTTGGCTATAACTTTCATGTTTGTAAACATTTATGTATAAAAATTGATTTATTGGAAGAATTGTTATCAAACTTAAGGCAAAATATGTGGTTTCTACAAGGTGGTACACCATTACATTACAGTGAAAGCGGAGTAAGACAGTATTTAAATACACTTTCCTGAATGTTGGATTGTTCGTGGTAATCATATTCTTGTGGTGAGATAATAATAATTGTTTAATTCATAAAAATTTCAAAAAATTACTAATTATTATACTTAAAACAACTATAATAAATACTGCAGCAGGTTCTTTAGAACCAATGATGCTATTTAATATGAGATAATATTTTATGGAATGTATTGACAAATGAATTAAAAAAAATGGTAGACATATCAAACACTTACTTTGACAAAAAGTTTAATGCTATTTTGTTTACCTATTTTTAAATTTGGTTTGTAAATAAAATGTTTTGATTATGACTTTAATTTAATACAAAACGTAAAATGTTTGATGTAAAATCCAATTATTCTGTTATTTTATCAAATCCTATTATTAATTATCCTGCTGGTATATTTATTTTATTTAATATTTCGTTAACTATTGACTTTATTAAAGGTATTTTATAACAAAATTCAGAAGTATTAATGTTTTTATCTATTTTTCTTTCATTGCCTGGAGTAATTGCGTTAAATCAGAATTATGCAGTTGATTTGTAAAATGCGATTATCTCGAAAACTATTCAGTTTTGAAGTTATTAACAAGTATACCTTTATTTGTTAAAATAATGTATCTTTAATATTTTTTATCAAGAATACCGGTAATTTGAAGAACAAAAAAGTTAAGTGTAAATGTATGCCACGTATGTGGCATATGTGGCGCCCTCTATTAGATATATTAAAGTATGCATCAAATTATAATTTCCGATATTCAATAGTACCCAGCTGTAAATTTTTATACATAAATGTTTACAAACATGAAAGTTATAGCCAAAAATAAAATTTTAAATTTCCACTTTAACACCCTGTATCTTTTTTCTCAGCAACATTTTATTAAGGTATATTTGGCATAACAATGGCCATGTTTTGGTCCAGATAACCTGTCCTTAGTCTATGTCCAAATAGTTATGACTCACCCTGTATACGCTAAGCTTTGCAAACAATCAAGTAGTGATTGCACAAGACCAAGACGACCTACAAGAAGAAGAAACTACAAGAAGAATATACCAAGGCTGGCCTAGATATTAACTTCGCGAAAACAGAGTACCTATCTACAAGTGAAAAATACTTAGAAGATCAACAGATTGATGACAACGTAATAATCAAAGGAAATAATAAAATCACATACTTGGGGATTATAATCACGAAAAAAGCAACATCAGAAGAAGAAATTACGCAAAGATTATAACAAACAAGAACAGCAATCCGACAAATTAACTCATTATGGTGGGATAGACACCTAAATATGAAGACAAAAACACAGATTTATAAAACATTAGTGCGAAGTATTATGACATATGGGGCTGAAAATTGGATTATAAAAAAATAGCAGTAAGATAGTAGCAACAGAGATGGAATGACTGCGAAGATGCTGCAGAGTAACAAGAATGGATAGAAGAAGTAATGACGAAATAAAGAAAAGAACAATAATAGAAACAGACATAGTAACATGTATAGAACAAAAAGACTAAAGTGGTATGGACATGTAAGAAAAACTAGCGACAGCAGATGGATAAAGAGAATAACCGAATGGAGCCCCATAGGAAGGAGGAAAAGAGGACGAACTGAAGATCCTGGAGGAACGAAATAGACGATGCCATGAGTAAGAGAGGCCTAAACGATGGAGAATTTGATAACAGAGAAAGATGGATGAAAAGTATGAAAGTTGATATTTTTGAAGATTGGTTTGAAAACCCACTGATCCCAAACGTAAAGCTAAGTAGTGTAATAGTACTTGACAATGCTTTCTATCATTCCTTAAAGCTCACTAAGATATCAAATACATCTTTAAAGAAAGCTGAACTGCAAAGCTTTTTAATGGAACATGATTTGTATTTCAAAGATTTTTATACAAAAAATCAACGTACTGAAGTTCTACACACGAAGCATGGATACACTATATTAGGGCCCCATACACGAGCGGATAACTCGTACATGTCGAATACTTTGGTTTCTTCCGTACAGTTAACCAGTATTTTAAGCATAGCTGGATTTTTTTGTTTTATTAGCCTTCGATAGTCTTTGTCATACTATCTTTTGTGGCTTGGTTCTATGCTTTCTCCAACTACTTCTTTTGCAGCTGCTATAACTTCTTCTTTCAAAACTCTTCATTTGTCTTCGATATTTCTGACCTGATTTTCATTAACTTTATTACATTTTTCAGTTATGTTTTCGATTTTCGTTTCATATCTTGCCTTTTTGTTGAAAAGTGTGATAGCCCTCTGATTGATTCGAAAAAATACTCTTAATTCCTCACTATAGTGAGATTTTAACGGACCTATGAAAGTTTTATCCAACGGCTGCATATAATGGGTAGAGTGTGGGGGCAGGCACAATATCTCCACAAAATTTTGTCTTGCTAAATCGATAACTTGTAAGTTGCGACAATGCGAATGGTGCCCATCTAAAACTAGCAATATTGGATCACTTTGTAATGGTCTTGTTTTTTCTATGAAGTGCCGGAACCATTCTGTAAATATTTCCGTTTGAATCCAGCCACTCGGATGGCACACAATATTTGATCCAGGAGGGGCTCATTTTTGTAGCAAAATATTCATATTCTTTCTAGGATAAATAAGTAATGGTGGAACAAAAGTTCCCCCTGCACTCATGCATAAAACAGCTGTAACTAGAGCCAACTTGCTTAGCACCCCTCAAAGCCAGAACAGACTGTATCTTCGATTGGACGATAGACAACCCAGTCTCGTCAACGTTAACAACTCTATCTGCAGGATATTGATGCTTCTCGAATGCTAACTCCAGAAGATCGAAGAAGTGGCTAACATTTTCCTTATTGAAACCTTTAGCCCGATGAATTGAGTTTCCGGTTGGCTTTCTTATAGAAATCGCACTTTTATGTCTTTTTAGAAATAAATCTAGCCACTTTCTGCCAGCACTTTCAGTTTCTTTCGAAAATGGATTTGGTAAGTTATTAGCAGCAGCTAACTGGAAAGCCATATGTTTAACATCCCGTCTAGTTGATCCAAAGAACTTCTTTTCCATTAAAAATAAATATTCTACCAATTTTGTTTCTAAATTTTCTGGTAAAACAGGGGGTCTACCTAATTTCTTGTCTACAGCATCATTATGTTTAGATGCCAATCGAAATAAAGTGGTACGGGGTATTCCAAAGGTGTCTGCTGCTTTTTTATATCCCATTTCTTTGATTCTAACGGCCTGAATAGCACGTTTCATGTCATCTTTGTTCCACGACTTTCTACAGGGTTTATCACTTTTCTTCTTGTGTGGCGTTTTCCTGCAATAAATAGAAATGTAATCTTCAAACCAAACTAATTACGAAACTTGATAAGTAACATAATAGATAGATATATTTGTTATATCATATTATGACAAAAAATGTTCCGAATATGGAATATTCAATATTTAATACCCTCAAGTATTCCATATTAGGCACACTACAATGTTTGAATTTCCAACTGCAATATCATTACATGCGAAAAAGATATAGAGTTTTTGTTTAAGAAAACACAAGAAAACATGCCTATTACATAATAGATGGGTACCAAAATTATATTTCATGCAGAACTTATACTATTCTTGTTCAAAGTACATACCTACAAAAAACTCGCGGAATCTAAAATAACTCTGAAGGCAACTGTACTCACACTACGAACATTAGATCAGAACTGAATGCTGTCAGACTGTCACGTTACTACAGAAAAAAGTTCCCTTTTTTGGATTAGATAAATGCAACGTTGCCGATTAACTTTTCTAGAAAATACGGTATTCCATGTTAAGAGCATATTCCATATTTGGCTCACTTCTTCTATAAGACTTATTTCCCTAACATTCATACCTAAATATGTGATTACACCAGCAACCTTTGAATCATTTAAAAAATAAAAATCTTCGTTAAGTTTTACACTTATTTTAAGATTATGTGAATCAGAATAAATTGTATAAAATAGTATCTACAAAGTCGGATTTTAGAAGAGATAAAAAATAAAGAAGAGCATGAAATCGAATTACGCCACAAGGGTTAACTGATTAATATTAAATTCGATGTAGATACCGTAAAAAAGTTCAATGGCCGGAGAATTTATTTCTTCCAGCAGAAGTAGCAAGAGCCCGAAAATTCTTGGAAAAAAGATAGAACACTCCAATAATTGAAATACGCTTCGTTGGCAACCATTTGCGATGTCGGAAATTAATTTGAAACAGAAATTATTGACATTTCTCTATTCGGTTGGTACAAAGTTAATTAGATGAGCCAAATTGAATGCTAATGTAATTTACTTAGGAATGCATAAACAAGGTAAATAAATATTTATTCATGTTAACAGACATTGTTAAAATGCAAATTCTAGAAATTCTACCCTCGAGTTTACCATTATCATCTGATCAATATTAGCCGAGCGACTATTACCAACTCTATGATTTCAAGTGAATTAATTGAGAGTACGTACATTCTATCTTCCTTCTCTCTTACTCCATCTAACTCCAAAGGCGATTCAATTAAAAACTTATATCTATTCAAATATGTATTTTTTAATTATTAAATAAATTTTTTGATAATTTATCATAAACTTGATTGTGATCCGATTCTAACGCATCGAGATTCTAGAAAGTATGATGTTCTATTAAAAAACTTTTGTTTTATCACACCTAAAATATTCTATTCTGATTTATTTTGATAAAGTAAAGACTATGTATGAAGACCGGATTCCCATTTAATTCTGATAAACTTATTACTAGTGGACCTAGTAAGCGAAGATATCTATTACAACATCTATATGTAAAACATTTTACTGCTTTATTGTGTCAATCAGCGCTGCTCAATTAGTTTATTTAAAAAACAATTTGTTTAATTTCTTGTAATGTGTAATGTAGATTTACCAAATAATCAAAGTTATGCCATTACAATTACATATTATTATTAAAAAAATAAGTTGTCATCCACATAAATATATTATTCATGTTATCTAAAAACTGTTATCGATAAATAAATATGTACTACGTCGGCGATATCTATGCAGAATATGATACAATATCAGTGCACATGAAGTGTGCTGAAAAGTTGCATGTAATGCATTTGATCCACTGTTCTCCCGGACGACTATTCATCATCATCATCAATGTTTATCGTTTACTATTGCCTTCCATGTTTGACGGTCCTGTGCCAGTAATTCCCATTGTCGCACTCCCATTTTCTCTAGATCTTCTTTGACTGCATCTTTTAACCTTTTTCTAGGACGCCCTACAGACCTTCTTCCATCTGGCCTTTCCCAGAACACATTGTTTATAAGGCGATTGTCGTTACTGCGTATCACATGCCCTGCCCATCTGAGTATATTTGCCTTTATATATCTGACTAGATTTTCTTTTCCGAATAGAAACTCTAGCTCGTTATTGTATCTGCCCCTCCATCCGTTTGTCACGCTGTATTTGCAAGGGCTATATATCATTCGAAGAATCTTACGTTCCCACACCAGCAATTTATTTACTTCTCTTTTTGTTAGCGGCCATGTGTCGCTTCCATACGCGACTGCTGATCGTACTATGGTCTTATATATCCGGATTTTTGTACCTCGTGAAAGAAGTTTTCACTTCATTAGATGTTGCATTGCAAAGAAAGATCTGTTTCCTGCCATTATTCTCATTTCAACTTCTCGCTCTAATTTGTTGTCATTTGTGATTGTTGCTCCTAGATATTTAAATTCTTTAACCACTTCGAAGTTGTGATCATTTATAGTAATGTTTTGCCTTATTCGCCGTAGTTCTTGTTTTGAGACGACCATGTATTTTGTTTTGTCTTCATTTATTTTTAGACCGATGTTTAATGTAGCTTCTTCAAAGCTCGAGAAAATATCCTTAATTTGCAATGTTGATTGTGCTACTGCATCTACGTCATCGGCAAAGGCGAGTATGATTTTTGCTCCTCGAGCAATTATGTTTGGTTTGATTTTTGGATATATTTTTCGCATGACATATTCTAAGGCCAGGTTAAACAATAATGGGGACAACGGATCTCCCTGTCTCAGTCCAGAATTTACGCAGAAAGTATTTGATATTTTTCTAACTCGTGCAAAAGAGTTACTTACACACATTTGTGTTACCACAGCTAGTTTCTTGAGTACGCCGAGCTCGATCATTGGCTTCCATAATGTTGCACGATTAATTAAATCATAAGCCTGTTTGAAGTCTATAAAAATCTGATGCACGTCGTGATTATATTCCCAATACTTCTCAAGCATTTGTCTTATTGTAAATATTTGATCAATAGTCGATCTGCCAGGCCTGAAACCATACTGGTAGTCACCAACTATTTCTTCGGCGTATGGTACTAATCTTTTTAATAACATCAAAGCCAATATTTTATATGTAGTGTGAATTAGTGAGATTCCTCTGTAGTTCATGCATGATTCCTTTTTTCCTTTCTTGCGTATTGGTACAATAATACTACCACACCATTCTTTCGGCATTATTTCTTATTGCCAGGACATTTCTATTAATTATTGGATTTTACTTATGAGTTCATGACCGCCTGTTTCAATTAGCTCTGCATCAGTATTGTCCAGATAAAATAAAAATAAAAATAAAAAATAAAAAATAAAAACATTTATTGCCATTTCTCCCTGAACAATGTAAATTTGAAAATTTTTGCCTTCTTTCTTCAGCGTCCCGCTCTTGCACCGCTATCTTCTGGTTCTTCTTCCTCTCGGGTCCTGGATCTTCCTGGGTGGTGTTCTCGTCTGCTTCTGTAGGTACTGTATTCGGCAAACGTACCTACTTCCCTGGAAACCTGGCTAATGGATCATGTGGTCGATGAGTCGATGAGTTTCTCGGTGTATCCTCTGGATCCTGTTTTTCTCGAGGATATCCCTGGTTTTCCGTAGTCTTCTTGTGGCCTGGTTGAAGAACCACCTGGTCCTGTTCTCGGCCACCTCCCTTAGTGGCCTGTATCCTAACCTGTTCCGGATTGTTTCATTGGTAACTCTATCCTCCCATGATGTTCCGTCGATGATTCGGTAGCATGAGTTCTCAGTTGATTCTAACTTTCTCCAGTTGGATTCCGCAATGGAGCTCCAAACTGGTACAGCATACAAAATCACCGACCTAACATATGCTTGGTAGAGTTGGATCTTCTTCGCCTTGGATAATGGACTGGACCTGTAAATATAGGGAAGTATCAGTTTTTTAGCAGCATTAGCTTTTACCTTAGTTTTTTGTGTATGCACCCGGAAAGTGAGTCTTCTGTCGAGATGGACGCCTAGGTACTTGACGGTCTCTGATTCCTGAATTCTGTTGCCTCCTACTGTTAACTGGTTTTGTGGTGGACGTTTTTCTTGCGTGAATATAATGAACTGCGTCTTCTCTGCGTTGATCTTGATTTTCCAATATTGTCCAGACCAGGGGATTTATCGTTTTTAAGCGTTTTTATGGCATGCATAATTTCTTCCATGCTTGGTGGGGGTATTTCTAATTCGACCTTTTGATACTCATGTTCTCCGTTGTTTCCACCATTTTCATTGTTTTCATCAGTGAAATTTCGGATATTCAGGAGCTCTTCAAAATATTCAGCCCATCTTTCTATTATTTTGTTTTCGGCAACCGGCATTTCTCCATTTTTATCTCTTACGAAGTTGGGTGTGCTTATATAATTTTACTCAAAACAAATTTAAAAAAAAATAGTTTTTGAAAACTTACGACATATTGCATGGATAGGGTTTGATAACATACATAATTCTAAGTAGAACTTACATTTAGGGAGCATATTAATTGAATGCTGGATTAATTATTTTTATATTTTCCTACATCTAGTTAACTAAAATTTATTTAATTTACATTTTGATTTCCTTTTTATATCAATATTGGTACTGTTAATTCTAGATTTCTAGAATTCTAGATCAATTCTAGATATTTTTTATTATTTGTTTGCCCAGGTTAACTGAACAGACAGGATGTGTCAGTGCTTCGCATTGTACATTTCCTGAACTGAAACTCGCCTGGAGCTTTTTTAATATTAATTTATGTAAATAATATTATGTGATTTAGGCCTTTATTATTATTATCCCAGATTTAGCCATACGGCTCACACTCCCTCTAAGGGGACAATTCACTCATCCCAGATACCTACGGTATCAAAAGGATTGAGCTCTGATGGGACTCTTTCGGTGTTATCGAGCCCTAGGTGACTTGGTATGTTGGAGTATCTCCCAGAAATTTTCGTACACATCTGGAGGAGTACAGCTTTCTGCATGGCCTTATAAAGATGTTCATTTAGACCCAGCTGTTTTATGTTCGCTAGGAAGTTTTTAGGAATAACACCAGTAGTAGATACAACAATAGGTACTGTCTGGGTACTTTCCATTCTCCATTGTCTCCTGATTTGTATTTCTAGATCTCTGTACTTGGCAATCTTTTCGTTGTATTTAACACCTAAATTATTGGTGTTGGGTATTGCCACATCAATAAGTGTTGTTTGTCTAGTAAGTGTATTAACTAGTATGAGATCCGGTCTATTATGGGCCACTGGTTGGTCTGTAAGCACAGTGCGGTCCCAGTATAGCTTGTAGTTGTCATTTTCAAGCATTCTATCAGGGGCGTATTGATAATAAGGAAGATGGTCGGTTTAGAGAAGTCCCAGTTTATCAGCTAGTTCTTGGTGGATAATCTTTCCTACTGAGTCATGGCGTTCTTTATAATCAGTACCGACAAATGCCTGGCAGCCACCGGTAAGATGTTGGATGGTTTCTTGGGCTTGGCATCCATATCGGCATTTGTCATTTTGGACTTGAGGATCTTTAACAATATATTTTTGGTAATTTTTAGTTGGAATTACCTGACCCTGAATAGCAAGTAGGAAACCCTCAGTTTCGGGAAACATCTTTCCTGATGTCAACCAATAGTTCGACGATGTATTGTCGACATATTCTTGGCTGATCTCATTGAGATGTCGTCCATGCAGAGGTACTCATCCAGGTGCGCATTTTTTCTTGCTTACCCAGATGGTTTATGCGCATTTCTTGTTCCCTCAGTTTAAGCGGCGTTGTGTCATCTACTGCGCAAATTGCTCGATGTAAAGTAGATGTCTCTGCCTGTACCTGAAAATAAGTTTTTAAAATAAGTTTATTATTATTATTATATTATTATTATATACGAGCCTCTCTTATGTTGTCTTACCTCTCTGTAGAAATGTTTACTTTGATTTCGTCTGTGTTCTCCTTCTACTTGTTCAATTTGTGGCTGCAGATATTGTCTCTTTTTTGTCTAAGTGTTCTTCTAGCTGCGGCTCTCTCTCTATGGAATCGTATACGTTTTTCTTCTGCCAGATAATCAATTCTTCTTTTGTTTGCTTCTTTAAGAGTTATTTCACATTCGTCGTCGAAAATTTTTTTCTTTTTTGTTTTTTCCGTTTTTCCGATAGATTTCTCTGCTGCTTCTGTAATAGTTGTTTTTATGAAGTTTCATCGCTGATCTATATCTTCACTTTCATTTTCATTTATTTCCAAAACATGAAACCTATTTCTTAATTCTACTTGGTACCGTCTTTGATTATTTTCTTCTCTCAGCGTCGCCACATTCCATCGTTCGATCTTTGTGTGTTTATTTATTGTTTGTGTTGAAATTCTAGTTCTGAGCCCTTGCGAGAAGGCCTTTCTTGGCCTTTAAGAGAAAATGGTCTATGTCGCTCTCTGGCCCTCTCATAGTTCTTACACTTATTATGCTGCTAGAATGTCTCCCATCAATTAATACGTGATCTATTTGATTATTTGTTCTTCCATCGTTTGATCCCCATGTTGCCTAGTGGCTCTTTTTTCTAGCGAACTGGGTGCTTTGATGGCTAAGTTGCAGCCTGTCGCAAAATCGATCAAACGTGATCCATTATCGTTTATAACTTCATGTAGACTATATCTTCCTGCCACCGGTATTACATAGTCTACTGTGCATACCTTTGCAGGACGACTATTGGACTATTGCAATCTGGACAGAAATCATTATCCTGGTCTGAGTCTTTATCTGAAGATACTGTTAATCGGCGCTTCTTTTTTATTTTTCTCTTAAATAAATCTTTTTTGGCATTATCAACCGTCGTTTTGGTTGAAGTGGCAGCACTTCGTCATTTTGCGATTCTTTTCTTTTTTTTTTAGCAGTAACTACTGCCTTCTTCTCCTGTGTTACCTTTTTTCCTCTTCCAAAGCGTTTTTGATTGATGTTCTTTTGGTGCTCTTTTTCTTCCTCGTTTGGTATTTGCTCTTCTCTCGTCAGCTTTAGGAAGTAGTCTTAAGATTGTCAATAAATTGTTGCTGGAAGTATATGAAAGAGCAGAGGGACCATCAGAAAATTATTTAGCCGGTGTATCGTTAACATATGATATAGGCGTAGTTGCTGATATTGCACGGTAGAATTTGGTAGATCATATTGTAGGAGGAATAAAATGTGAAATAATGTGAGTTGGCGGAGTAACTTGAATCGGCACGAGTAGAGGCGGATCACATTGCTCCAAAGACAGATTTAAATCAGGTAAAGGATGGTTAGTTGGCACAGTAACTTCATTTGGTTTCGGTCGAGATTGATCAATGAGTGCAGCAGTTTGAATTGGTCGGTCTGTAGTAAAAGCAGCTATAAACTCCTCAGGAGGGAATATATCCGAATTAAATGGACTTATTCCAGATACTTGAAAGCCAGCTTTGGAGTAATTGCATTGGGTAGAACTGACTTTACCACCACTGGAATATCATTTGTTGGACCCGGATTATTCGTTATCCATAAATCGCAAGCGGTGTTGATGTATTTTTTTTAGAGGATCATAAACACTTCGGTCTAAAGGCTGAAGTTTATACTGAAGCTGGAGGCTGAAGTGAAAACGATAAAATGGTAACTCCATTTTTTCCATTAATAATTTATAAAATTAGGTAACATTACGTGTCTTAAAAAGAAATCATTTTTTGACGTGTACATCACTCACATATTTTCATAAAATCCACCAAATAAATTTAAACGGAATTACAAATATTTCAATGGAAATTGTCCTGGAAAGGACAGCGGGATATTTTCTATAATATAATGACCAATATATCCTATCATTTTGGACATTTCCCAGAAATTCTTTTTTGTTTTATTTGAGGGATTGTATTGCAATGTCACACGCATTGTCTCTTGCGATGGATCGATATAAATGTTTTGATATATTATTTATTTGATGTAATAAATTTTAAAATATCCAATACCGAAAGAAATTAGATTTAATTTTGTTTATAATTTTGTATTTAAAGAAGAATGTTTCATTTTGATTTGTCAGAAACTTGGATTAATGGGAAACATATTGAAAAATAAACAAAGAAAGCAATTTTAAACACGAATATAGAAAGAGATCTAAAAGGCACTCTAAACAATCTAAAAAGCTAATAACTAGCTAAAATATGCTGTAACAGATAACTACAGAAACTGCTAAATATTCACAGGTTAAAGGAATATATAATTGAATATATCTTGATTGAAGAAAGCCTTAAAGGAAGTGGGAAAATGGGGAGGAGATATATATTAAAAAAGATTTAGAAAATGAATAAAATGTCTATATAGAATAGACTGCAAAAAAATCATTTGCTGGTAAATTTCGAAAATGGCTTATAACGAGAAGATTTTAAGAGACGTTTTTGACATTTATAAAGAACAAGAGTGTCTTTAGGACGTAAAATCATATCATAAAATCGCTATAAAAAGCTATGGATATTTTGGTTGCTAAATTTCAAGAAGTGAAAGCGGGTGCTTTAAAAAACTGCAGCAAATCCGTTGCAGGATCGGAGAAAATTTATAATCCAAAATTATGGTATTTTCAATTGCTATCTTTTTTGGATGGTCAAGATTTAAAACAATGGACGAAAACAGGGAGATGCACTTTCACCACAACTATTCAACTTAAAATTTTTTTGAATATATGATATACAGCCAACTACAGGAATGTAGATTTCTTGTGGATCTTCAACTTAATACTTAATACAATATCTTCAACTACAAATACAGTATTTCATCGAGAAGGACCAAACCATGGACGTATAAACATAGATGGACACAGCAATAAGATCCCTTTAACACACAATGTTTTGAAGCTTCGATAGAATGGGATGCTTCCGCAATGAGCATAAGCGTGCTTGAATTTTTACTCTATGTGCAAGAAGTAACTGTCCCCTTTTACAATGACATAGAATTTACTGAGCATTTTAGACTAACTCGAGAGTTAAGTTATGATATTGCTCATAAATTTGAGCAAAGCAATTTTTTTAAATATCAGACTGGGGGAAATGGAAAAGTTTCAGCTTATACACAGACACTGATATTCTTGTGGTATGCAGGTCATGCAACAGCTTTATTTCGAGATGTAGCTAACCGTTTTAACATTACAATTACCTGCCTATTTTACATTATAAGAAGAATGACATACTTTCTTAGCAACCTTTGTACAAATGCTATTAAATGGCCAACAAACCAAGAAAAGATAATAATCGAACAGCATTTTAGAGAGAAAGGGTTTCCAGGAGTAATAGGAGCCATTGATGGGACCCATGTGAAAATTGACAAACCAAATCATGACCCTGATTCATATTTGAATAGGAAACATTACCATTCAATTCAGGTTAGTTTTTGCTATATTATTAACTTGAAATCATGGTAAATATCTGCACTGACACGATTTCAAATTGATTTTGGTTTGAATTTACATGAAAATTAATGAACTGATTATTTTAAGGTACAAGCTGTTTGTGACCACGAGCTGAGAATCAGGGATATTTTTATTAGTTATCCTGGTTCTGTGCATGATAGTAGAGTTTTCCGAAATTCTCCACTGAATGCCACTTTGGAACAAAAATGTGGAGATTATTATATACTGGGTGATAGTGGTTACCCTTGCATGAGACATCTTTTGACCCCATATAGAGATCGCGGCAACCTTACAGAAGTTGAAACAAATTATAATTTGAAACTGGCTACAAATAGATATATAGTTGAACATTGTTTTGGTCTTCCGAAACAAAAATGGAGGCAATTATATCATTTGAAACTACGAAAGATTGAAGACATTACCCATTTTATTAGAGCTTGTTGTGTACTCCATAATTTGTCTTTAGGGGGTGAAATCCCAGAGGAAGAAATTCAATTAGCAAACCCAGTTCTACCCCCTAATGTTGATGTTCAGGAAGAAGATGAAATTGATAACGCAGATGCTGCTGTACACAGAAATTTTGTAGCTAGACGAATTTTGACACGACGACGCTAAGAATATATTTTGTTTTTTTAATAGGTATAAAAATAAAGTTTAATTTTAAGAATATTATTTTACCTACTCACTGTTTACCTTAATACAGACAACTAAGTTTAGTATACATTTTTTAATTCAAATAAATGATGATTCCAAAAACATTAAAAAATATATCTATAGAAATGTTTACCTTAGTTAATTCACAAAAATCTTATTCTAATCTAATAGTTTTGGAGGTAGTGATTTTTTCTAAAGTAAAGAAACAGTACTTCCGTTTATACTTAAACTAATTTTTTCTAATAAGGTATTTCTGGCCTCTAACAATTCATTGCGCTTCTTTTTAACTTCTAATTTCCTATTTTCTATTTCAATAAATTTTTCAATTTTATATTTTTCAAGTTTTAATCTCTCTTCCTGATATTTTTTTTTTATCAATTTGAATCTGTTGTAGAATTGTGTCTTTTTTATATTTTACACTAAAACATTTTTTTTTAGTTTTGATGATGTAGGTGTAGCTGGTGGAGTTTTCCCTATGACATTTTCATCTTCTGTTGGCATAATTTCATCAGTAATTCCAGTAGTGTCTATTCGTGGTACTTCAGAAATTTTAATAGGTTTGATGACTTCTGCAAAATAAAATATTATTAGTTCAAATGCAAATAAAATTAAACATTTACCACTTAACTGTTGAAGTCAGTAATACCTCAGAATAAACATTCCTCTTTTTCTTAAAAATCTCGTCCATTTCTTTGGAAAATTCAACATACTTTCTCCCTCTCCCTGTTTTATTATGATTTTCAAGATATTTCTTGTAATTTCTTTCTAGTACACGCCAACGATTTTCACAATTTTGTGGCGTGAATCTTAAATTATATTTTTTCAGGATATACTTAGAAATAACTTCCCACATCTTCTTTAAATTGCGCATTTCCATTTGGCCCACTTTGTTTCTGAACATTGTATAACAGTCAATCAGTATTAAGGAATGTTCCCTTGTCCAATGTACCTTGGATAATTCATCTGTAGTACCAGTGCTCGGCAGGTATGTAATTTCCTCAGGTATTGACAAAGTGGTACTAGGATTACCAGGAAGTTCTAATTCGTCATTATGTTCCGAAAGAATAAGGAACTCCATGAGATCTAGAAATATATAGGTAGGTATAACAATAATAAAACTTTGAAAATGATAAAGATTATAAATTTTAAATGAAAGTAGTATGTTTTGACTCTTACTTACCATTATTTACGTTTATAACATTCATTTTTAATTTTGCATATGCATATGCAAGCATAAATTTTGAAAATTTGGATACTTTTAAAAAAAATTTAAAAAGAAAACGAACATGTACGAGTCACAGTAGTACAGAAATTTTATTTGACATTTGACGTTGGATAAAAAAGCGTTCTAGCAACAGTTTGCTACCAGTTTGTGGATTGAATATGCGCAGTAAAGCAGTACAATAATCTGGTGTCAAACCATAGAAAACTACATGCTAGAACAAACCTAATAGTACCCAGTTGTAAATTTTTATACATAAATGTTGACAAACATGAAAGTTATGGTGAAAAATAAAACTTAATTTTCACCTTGTATCTTTCTTAATATCAAGAATTTATTAAAGCAATTTGGCTTAAATCGTAATATTTTAAAGTGTAGAATCTACGGTTGCTTTTTGTACAATTACTTAAGGACCACCCTGAATATAATTTTATTAAATATATAGTTGATATTTATGTTGAAGAGATACGACAACAAAGCTTAAAAACAAGTAAATCGGCGGGATCTCTTAATGACACAATCTGGAAGAACAAACACCTAATACAAGACACAAAAACAAGAATCTATAAAGAAGCAATTAGACCTATATTAACATAAACGGCAGAGACAAGACTTGACACATCTAAAACGAGACGACTACTAGAAACAACGGAGATCAAAATACTCCGACGAATATCAGGGTAAAGTCGGTTGGATAGAGAGAAGCGAAAACATAACAAGAGCATGCAATATAGTAGGTGATAAACCGGAAACAGGAGTGGAACGAACACATTAGTGAAATGGCAGAGGATAGGATAGTATGAATAGTACGAGATAAGTCACCAAATGGACGAAGAAGTATTGACAGGCAAAGAAAAAGATTGTACCATAATTTAAACAATTTAGGAGACTAATATTGAAGAATAAACAGGCTTTAAAGCCTAAATACAAAAAGGAAGAAGAAGAAATATGTAGTTGGTACTTACCTTAAAGTTGTTGACAGGCTTTCTTGTGGTGTTAAAGAAGAATGCATAACTGTATCCTGCTTCTAAATAAGAGTTGTTATTGCTGATAACAATTTAATGTAAGTAGATTATTCAATTCAAAGATAATTTCTCCAATCATCTGGATGTAATCGCAATTCTTCTAATTAATGTACGTGACTCTATGTATGTCTTTTCAGCAACCAATCTTTGCACTACCACCTACTTTTCTTTTAATTTTTTCGTTTATTTTCGGTTATACAAAGAGCAAGAGCCGCTAATAGTCTATCGTTATCTGACACGTTTCTGATTTGTTGTACTGCTTTTCCGAAAATAACCGATTTTCAGCTTTATTGTACTGCAATTGCATTCGACAAAATCGTACTGCGCCGTTGGAACGTGAGTGACGGTCTGTAAGACGGTTCATTCTACAAAATGAACTGTTAAACACAAAGAAAGTGCTAATAAACATTTTTTTATTATTTCAGTTACATTTTTTATTTGAAAAATTTTTCTCCAAGCCGTAGAGATTCTTGGTAAATCGATTTTTTCCGTTTTTCCCCCTAAGAATGGAGTTTTAGGGAGAATCCTTGGAGAGAGGTAAACTTTTTTGAATCTTTTTTTTGCAAAACTCAACTTGTTCGTATGATTTTTAGAGTTTAAATCTTTAAAGACTGGTTTATAATTAATATTGCCTACAAAAAATCTTAGATTACCAAAAAGCGTTTGAAAGTGTCCAACACCACAAGTTAATGCAGATCCTCAAGAAAGTTGATGTAGACCAAAATGACATAAGATGCATTGAAAACTTGTACTGGAATCAAACGACACAGTTAAAAATAGACAATTCTATATCCAAACCCATACATATAAGAAGATGCGTCCGACAGAGATGTGTGCTTTCCCCTCTTTTATTTAACATTTATTCGGAAGCCATATTTCAAGAGCCTTTGGAGGATGCAAAGATGGGAATCAAAGTGAATGGAGTATTGATCAACAACATACGATATGCTGATGATGGTGTCTTAATTTGTGACAACATAGTCGATCTTCAACAACTTGTCACTATAATCGGAGAATACAGTAAGCGAATGGGATTGAAGATTAATACCAAAAAAACCAAATTTATGATCATCTCCAGAAACTTGGATGCACTTGAAAACTTCACCATAACACTGAATACTAAGTCCATTGAAATAGTGAGTAAATTTAAATACCTGGGATCGTGGCTTTTTGAAGACTGGGCATCGGACAAGAAAGTAAAATGTCGCATTGAGTAAGCTTGACAAGCTTTCGTATAATTCAAGAAGGTACTGACTTGTTCAGAGTTCGATCTTCAACTGAGATTAAGGTTTACTAAGTGCTACGTGTGGTCAGTGCTGCTATATGGCATAGAGGGCTGGACACTCGAAACGAGGGATATAAACAGATTAGAAGCTTTCGAAATGTGGCTCTATCGCCGTATCCTAAAAATACCATCTTCTTCTTCTTCTTCTTCTTCTTCAGCCTGTGTTCGTCCACTGCTGGACATAGGCCTCTTCCATTTGCTTCCATCGATTTCTACTTTTGCCAATTCTCATCCACTGCTTGCCCGCGACTTGTTTGATATCGTCTGTCCACCTCTTCTGCGGTCTGCCTACTCCTCGCCTGTTCTCTCTTGGTCTCCAGTTTGTTAATCTTTGTGTCCATTTTTCGGGATTATCTCCAGCAACGTGTCCGACCCATTGCCACTTGAGCCTTGCAATACGTTCTGAGACATCAGTAATTTTTGTTCTTTCACGAATGACGTTATTTCGAATCCTGTCTCTCAAACTAATCCCTAGCATGGCCCTCTCCATTGCTCTTTGGGTTGTACTGAGCTGCTCTAAGGTTTTCTTTGTGAAGGCCATGGTCTCCAGTCCATATGTAGTTACAGGCAAGATACATTTGTCATAAACTCTACGTTTTAGACACATTGTTATATCTTTATTCTTCAAAATAAAACTTAATTTGCCGAAAGCTCCCCAAGACAGTTGTATGCGTCTTTTTATTTCGGCTATTTGATTTTCTTTGCCGATTTTAATGGTATGTCCAAGATATATATAGTGGTCTACATTTTCAAGACTGACGTTCTCAATAACAAGATTAGTTTGTAAATTACTCATTATTTTTGTTTTCTGAAGGTTCATTTTGAGACCTATTTTATTTGACTGCTGGTTTAATTCCTTCAACATTTGCTCCAGTTCCTTGATATCTGTACTAAATAATACTATGTCATCCGCAAACCTCAAATGACTCAAACGTACACCATCAATGTTTAGACCTTTTTCCTCCCAGTCAAGCTGTTTGAATACATTTTCCAATGCTAAGGTAAAAAGCTTTGGTGAAATAGTATCACCTTGTCTAATACCTTTATCAAGGCGCATTTTTTCAGTTTTTTCATCTTCATTGATTTTGATGTGGAATGTGGCCTGTTCATAAATGTTTTTAATGAGTGTAGTGTACCGTGAGTCTATTCGAGCATCCTTCAGGGCTGACAAAAAGGACCAAGTCTCAATACTATCGAAAGCCTTGTGAAAGTCGATAAATGCCATATGTAAAGGTACATTATATTCTGTGGTTTTTTTTACTAGTGTTCTGATGGTTTGTAAGTGATCATTAGCACCAAACCCTTTTCTAAATCCCGCCTGTTCAACCGGTTGATATAAATCAAGTTTGTGTGTTATGTGGTTGGTTATTATTCTTGTTAACAATTTGTATAAGTGTGACAACAAACTTATAGGTCTGTAGTTTTCAATATTAGTAGTGTCTCCTTTCTTGTGTAAAAGTATTATTTAGGCGTTTTCCCATAGGCTGGGTATTCTTTTTCTGTTAGACACACTTATTCAGTAAGACTTCCACAACTTCTACAACGATGTTGCCGCCCATTTTTAACATTTCAGACGTTATACGATCCTCGCCAGGAGCTTTTTTGTTTTTCATTTGCTGTAAGGCACGTCTAATTTCCGAAGAGGTTATTTTAGGGAGGGTTTCCGAGCCGACGTTTAGAATTGTTCTGTGGTCTGTTTCGGGGTTCTGTATAGTAGATGTATAAAGATTAAAAATAAAAATAAAAATAAAATACCATGGACAGCGAAAATCACAAATATAGATGTCCTTAAGAGAATAAACTAAGAACGCCAACTTTTCGAAACCATCAAGAAAAGGAAAAAGGCGTATCTAGGTCACATCATGCGAAATGAAAAATACCAGTTCCTCCAACTTATAATCGAAGGTAAAATTGAAGGCAAGAGAGGAATGGGACGCAAGAAAATGTCCTGGCTCCAAAACATAAGGGATTAACGACATACAATCTCTGATACGTATTGCAAGAAATAGAGAATTAATGGAAAATGTGATCGCTAACATCCATTAGTGGATTTGCATCTGAAGAAGAAGAAGAATACAAAAAATCTCTTCATATTGTATCCAAAATGTGGACAAATCTTTACCTTCGGATATCTTAACATCTGTATACGGATATTTTACACGTTTCAAGAGTATTTTAGATGCTTTCGTAACTAGTTTAAACCTTTCTGAATTTTTAATTTAAGCCAATATATCTTAATATAAATTAAATTAGTCCTTTAACTTGTTCCGTTCAAAAACTGCTTCGTATGACTAAACGTTATTTTATTGCACATAATCTACTATGCATACTAACTAGCCCGTAGCTGTCACTCGTCGATGCAAGCCAAGCCAAGTCCTGCTAACTTAACACTATTACGAACTTAATCAAGTTTGACGCAGATAACTCAAAATTGATAATCCCTCCCGGAGTTCCTGCATGTACACATCTTAGAAGTGTCCAAAATACTCTCGCAAGTCCAGGTTAAAACTTTCTCACTCTGTTTAACAACTTCGCCGAAGGAGAGCTTACGAAAATGATATATTTATTAGAGGATGTGTAAGTGTACTTTCTACCAAGTTTTATACACATCTCTAAGTTTAATTAAATTGTAAACCCTTTTTGAGGATGGCCTTTAGGTATAGTCGGGAAGCCAATTTTCCAACTTTGGCATTAGAGTAGGAAGGTAACTGTAAAGATATATTTATAAAAATAACTCTACTTAGAATATATTATGGAGTATAACTAAATTATGTGCAGTATTAATTCTAAGTATGGACAAGTATACAGGATGATAAATCGTTAAAATCGAAGAAACTCGGTAAAAAAAAATCTCTAATCATTTAAATTTCTGTTTCTAAAATTACTTTATATCAAAACTTATTGAAACTATTTGTAAAAGACCGAAAAAAACTAGCATTTCGAGCCAATTCTTGTCCCCAAAGGAGGTAGTTATATGTGACGTCATCTAACAATAGCACCTCCCCAAATAAATTTGAAAGCTGTCACTTCCTAACACCTTTTGGTTGCGTTTAGTTTTAAGATTGTACTACACTTTTTTGTATGATTTTTGTAAAGGAGCAGTTATGTAGAAAGTAAATGCTGATATTGAACCATTTTTTAAAACAACTATGGTCTGTTTCTAAACCAGGAGGAGTAATTCAAATTTTCCGCGCCATAATGCTTGTTTGTAATTGGTCGAAGCGCAGGCAAGTTTACTCCTCTAAATTATGACATATTGACACTAATGACATTTGTGAAATTTTAAAATTCAAAATTTATATCGACAATTTTCTGTGTTATTTCTTACATCTTTAGATTTTTCGTTTGCATTTATATAAAAAAACAGTTCTTTTCAGAACTATTTAGCGACATATTAGTATTATTAAGATAACAATATGGATTCAATGCCAAATACTAGTAATAATTCTTCTCCACCTTAAAAACGCCGAGTAGATTTGGATTCTCATCAAATGAGAATTTTTTTTTTTTATTGAGTTAATGCCTCGACAACTATGATCATTGGCATGGTACAGTCAGGTACCTAGTGTAGTGTGTGTGTGTATGTGTAGAGTAATTGTCTTGATACTTAGCAAAGTCGACGTCATTGTCTTTGCTAAGAGACGCTAATTGTATCCGAACGTCTGCGGTCCCTCCGGTGAGTACCGATCGCACATGGATAGAAGATATAAATTATTTTCATTCATTATTTTTAATAAACAAAAATTTCTCTACCCAGATGGGATTCGAACTCACGACCTTTAGGTTTAAAGGTAGGCGCTCTTACCACTGAGCCACAGAGGGGGTTCAAATGAGAAATAATGTACTATAAACATGTACAAACATGAAAATTGATAATTCTGTAATAAAAATAACAGCCACGGTAGTAAAAATAAAACAGGCAGCAGGTTAGTTTTACAGAATAGTTATTGTTAAATCAAGACTTACTAAAGTAATGTGCTAATTTTAGGTGTTGCGAATTCAACTATTTACAACAATAGAATTTAGAACAATTAAAGAATATAAGCAGACTGGAGCAGTAAAATGTCCTAAAAATTTTGAAGGTCGACCTTATATTCTTGGAACATAGGATGAAAGAGTTAAAACATCTATACGACAGATAGTACACAGCTTCTTTTTTAAGAATGAAATGCTCACTTTAGGTAAAATTTTAAGTGAAATTAACAACCGCTCAGATCTTTCAAAATATGTGTCGTTCATTATTATATAAATTCTTTAAGCAAATCAATTTGAAGTAAGTACAAATATCGGTATATAAATATGGGTTAGCTACAATTATATAGTAAAATTAACTAAAACATTTTATATATTTCATTTTTATAATCAGGTATATTATTGTTACTATTAAATATTATGTTTTAAGTTTTTATTTGTATACTCTACTGGAATGTTGTCAAGCATTTTGGTTCAACAGATATAAGAACATAGAAAGGGAAGAAAAGGAAAAAAAGGATATTTTTACTTTACATATGCAGATTCAATGCAGCAAATATTACACAGCATAACTATAGATTGTTTATCTTACTGTTTATAGGATGATTGATTTATTGTCTATATTATGAATGTCTTACCATAGTTATTTTTTAGGGGAAATTATTCAAAGAATAGTTTATACATTGGGCTGCTGACCAAAAACAAAACTTTTTTGCTCAAATATCTGAAATAGATTCAGTTTTTGCTGAAAAAATAAATCAAGAAATTCAAAATGGTGTAGTTGTTTATTAATCTCACCAAGACAGAAATGGAGAGATTTTGGAAGACTAATAAAATTATTAAATTTTTATTTTTACATTCATTCCGAATATATATTATGCACAGAATATTATATAAATCGGTTTCTTACTCTTTAAGTTGTTTTTGTAATAACTTGGACTTGGTGATATGCGATAATAGTATTTAATGTGATATTTTTCTAGCTGATATATATATAATAAATAGAGTTTACAGTGTTTATAAATTTATAAATGTATGATATTTATATCTAATTATCATAAGAAAAACGGCAACTATCTTTTAAATTTTGTGTTTTACTTTGATTGTATTGATACAGTTGATTGTGTTCTTCCTGTTGTAGATCATCACAAGAAAACTACAAAATTATACTAGAATGTAACATAATATATTGAATTAGTTGATTATCTCACAGAAATCCAGTATTTTTTAGTAAATTTTATTTATTGATAACAAATGGGACAAACTCACTGTTAAATTAAACAAGAATCCAGCATTAAAGAAATTGCAAGTACACACTTATTTATACAAATTTATTGTTTTGCATTTTAGTACTTTAAATAGATCCTTAAGATATTGATACATAAGTTAAATCTATCTAATGGGGTAACTGATTAACATGCATGAAAAGTAGGACCACATGATATGATAGTCATATCACAGAACTGTGGTCACAGGACCACAGTTCTGTGATATAAAACATGAAAAAGTCAATTCTAAAGTCAATTCTAAAGTAGTGAATGGGAAGGAATATGTAAAACAAACTGGCTGAAGCAATTCAGGAGATTGGATTATTAAACTTAAAAATAATGATCAAAGTCAAAGTTAATTCTTCTGGTAAGAAAAAAAAACATAGATTCAAGAAATTAATCACACCAGAATAAGAATATGGTCTACGCAGTTTAAAAGAACAGTATTTCAGAAATATTTGAACTCTCTCTAACTTTTTGATACATGCATTTGCATAGCTTTGTTGCATATAAGATTTATTTGCAAATTAAAAGACAAATTTTTGAGAAAAACCATACTTAGATCTGTAACATTATTGACTCTCTGGATCAAAATATTCTCTAAATTAAGTACCATCGACTCAAAAGATCTATAAAACTAGATCACTCGATATTTAAATATATATACATGGGACCAAATGTAAAAAAACGTCCTTTTTTATTGTAATAATTGTAATATATATTGGAAGTGAATTAAAAAAAAATATTATTAAAACATAAAGTTAGGTTAGAATTGACGTGTAAGGTTGTCCGATATTGTATCTTGTATGTAAGGTACTCGATTACCGCAAGGCCAAGATATACAACAAAAAAAGAAGATGTATTTGGTGACTTTTCTAGTAACTTTCTTGGGTGTGAATTTGTCTTTTTGGTTTACTCCTCATGGTTAAAAAAACAGAGTATAGTACTCTTCTAGAACTTTAATCAAAATCAATTTAATTTTTTGTATAATTTTAAATATAAACGAATGTTTTTAGTTACTCTCTACTCATCGATATTGCGTACGAGTTATTTTATATTAAAGACTAGCACTAGACTATGTACTCTCTTAAACAGTTTTTAAAGTTTTCGCAAATCGTACAAAAAGTTTAGTAAAATCTCAAAACTAAACGCAGTCAATATGTGTTAAGTAGTGACAGCTGTCAACCTTGTTTGGTTAGGTTAGTTGGGAAGGAGATAGTGCCAGATAACGTCACATATAACTGCTTAGGGACAAGAATCGGTCCACTTGAAATTTTGGTTTTTGGCCAACTTTTTATGTAAATGCCACTCTATGCGTCGGTTATAAGAATTAGAAAGTTTCTAATACTGCAATGTGCGTTTTTACACTTCACTTTGTGTGAGATATTTGAGGAAAGTTGAAGGGATGTTATAAGGGCCAGAAGCTAAGTATTTTGTAGTGGATAGGTCTAGAGTCAACTCTTGTGGAAAAAAGAGATGTTAAAAGAGCATAAAGAAGACTACTTTTGGTTTAGCGTTTTGGATTAAAAGTGATGCGCGAAAATCTTGGCGATACTTTGATTTTGAGTCACTATTTTGTTGTCATGAAATAAGATGGAGATTTTGTAGGCGGTGCACTGACCTTTCGTATGGTATATTTTGTTCCTAACTTGGCTTAAAGGTGTGTCGGAAGAAATAGAATTGATATAAAGGTTCCATGAAGTCTTTTTGCTTTCCTTTATGATACGTTTTGATTTAGCTTTCGCTAATTTAAACTTAATATTATTTTCATTAGTTCTTGTTCGTCTACAGATATTCAGAGCTTTCTTAAATATAAGCTGCTATAGCAGAGGATTCATTCCACCAGGTAACTAATTTTCATGTAGGTTTAACAGAATATTTACCCATATATGTTTGAGCGCAGTTAATTATCCAATTGGTAAACTGCTATTCCAATTGGTATGCTATGTTATATTCATATTTAATTGAATTCACTTGGTCTCGGACGTTTAGACTGAAATTCATCCAGTCCGCTTGTTTAATACGCCATTGACTTACTGGTTTGCACAATTTGGGTTTATCATCTGAGATTATTATAGGGAAATAATCACTATCGAACAGAGTATCTAATGGACACCATGTTAGAAATGGACCTGGTTTTGGATCACAAAGGCTGAGATCGATATTGCAGAAAGTTCCTGAAGATATATTGAGGTGGGTGCGACAACCAGTATTGGGTAGAAACAAAGATGAGTGGTGATGGGAATTTCTGTATTATTTAGCCCCTTTTTAAGCGGTAAATAGATATTGCAAATAGTGATTTTATGAGGACACCAGGGCAGCCTTGACATCTAAATTAGAAGTGATGTTAAATTTTTCGGAATATATATCTAACTATACAAAAATAAAAGTACCAACCCTTGCGCGTAGAGACAAAGTAGACCTGTAGACAAAGAATATCTGGAGCGGTCTCTTGGATGAGATGTTGGATGACTTCTAGAAAGGCGTAAAGCCCATCACAAAAAACGAAAAGAAATGTATTGTTCTGAAGCTATTTTCTTGTGGCATTTTAAATTAATTACTATTTAACTGGGAATAAGCCACAATTAAAGATAAAAAAATACGTTTATTGACGTTTTAATTTTCACTTCGGAAATCGTTCTCAAAATACAAACAGTAAATTAAACAAATTTTGTTTTTTGGTAAATTAAACATAATTTGTTTAATTTATTGTTTGTATTTTGAGAACGATTTCCGAAGTGGAAATTGAAAAGAAATGTATCGTTAAGATTATTTTAAAGAATTTTGAGAAATAAGGGAAGTATCAGAGTAAGAACCATCGTCACTAAGATCTGTTTATGAAAAAATGCCAATGTTAATATATCCTTATTTTCTGCAGATATAACATTGTATTGCTCTCTGATGTTTTTCATTAATCGTGTAAATTTGTTTTCTATTGTTCTTTGAGGAAAATGCGGGTAGATAGAAATCAAATTGGTGAGGAGTGTGTTGATGTCGTTTGTAAACTTAAGGTATTCATGGTAGGGGTCGCTGCTGCCTTTAATATTTTCTAAAAACGCAGAAAGATCGTTAAAGGAACGCATATTTTTTTGTGGAATTTGTTGTAATCTTTGGTATGTCAAGTTTAGTAATATCGAAGATACTAGATCATCCGTTTTTCTTTTCTTCTTAGATTTTTTTTTAGTTAATTCATTGAGATTATAAAGCGGTTGTGTTAAGAATATTTATTATTTGTATAAAATGTATTTAGTTAAATTTTAGTCTTATCATGTTACCCAAAATTTCCCGTTGATACTGTTCCATAAACTATGTCAAATATAATATAAAAACGTCAGAAAACAAACTGTCACCCAGGGAAAAATTTAAATAATTTAATAATTTAGCAGACAGCAAGAGAACAATAAGTAATGGGAATTAATTAGTTTCACTGTTAAAAATAGGAGCTTGGGTATCTGAATAGGAATAATAAAAGATGGGGGTAGAAAACTTTTGAGCTGGGTAAAAAACAATTTATTTTAAATATTTATTGAAGCATCCTATAAAATCATAAATTTAGGATATCAGAATCTTAGCTACTCATATTAGTAGTGTCTATTATTATTGGTTAAATGTTTTTGTCAACCATATTTTTTCTCGGATATACTACTTTAATAATTTCATGAGTATACTTCACCCACTTTTCTCTTTCGACATTTATAATGAGAATCCCTCTAAATACTCGTAATGTTATGAACTAGTTGATTTCACGTAAATTTACATGTTGGAAAAGTAATCAAATATTCCTGCACAGGACTACTTTGATTAACCTAATAGTACAAACTGAATATCTAGACGATTTTTTGCAGCCAGACTAATGTGAGGTTGTCCCTTCGTAATTACTAATAATGTACATTAATATATTCTGCCTCTTAATTATGAATTTATCTGAAGTATTGGAATATTTATGGAAGATAGAAGGGAGCATTCTGAATAATTCTCTCATAAAAGGGACGTTCACGAATACATTAGTGGAGGGTTAGGCTCTTTATGGGCCATTAATTGACACAGGATTTCTTATGTAAGTGTTACATGTTTTTGCTTTTATTGATCTAATATGGAGAAGGCCAAAAGCATTCTTTTAAAATCTGTAACAGGTGGGAAGAATTTTTAATCCCTTATGGACATTATATCACAATAATAATATAATAAAATACCTTTCGTATTTTCTCGTTTCAAGTAGAAGACATTTTCAAAATTCAAATATCAGACTATGAAAATTAAACAAATTATAATCTCAAATAATAATCTCAAATTTAAAATAAATAAATAAATATCTCAAAAACTAACAAATTTAGATATAGAGAACATTAAATAAAAATTGAAGTAGGGGAAAGTGTTGTCTTGAAATGACAATCTTAAGATTGTCATTTCAATCAGTTGCTTTCATAAAGTCCACGTTGTTTGTCTCAAAAAGGTAGCGATCCTAATAACTTTCTAAGTTAACAAAGAAGTTTGAAACAGTTTTTTGTTGAAAGCAGTAGCTCTTGCAATACTTGTAGCTTCTGGTTATCGTAAAGCTGCAGTTGGATATCTAAGTAAACATTTTAGCATCCACTCCCTCCCAGCTTGTTTTTCTTCTAACCAAGAATTTGGAATTTTGTTATTATTTTCGTTAGCAAATTAGTATGCTAATTTTTAAAGTCTTTCTTTGGTAGGCCATAATGTAACTTGGCCGCCGTTTTTAGATAATCTACCAAAAGATGTTCTTCATCGCCTGTGAAAATTCTTTTATGTGCAATTTTACTTTTATAATTAAAAGTTTTCTCTTGTGAAGTTTGATGAATTTTTAAATGCCTAAGCAAAGTGGTTTTTGAAATATTATGTTCTTTCTATGCTTTACATATGGAAAGATGCCCTACAAGAACATAGACAGCAGCTTTAAGGTTTTCTAGATTAACTGCAGGACGTTTGATTCCCATCTTGCTTCGAGGCATTTTCTAAAAACAAAATATTATTTATTTTTAGTAGAGCAGTATTGCAGCATGTACCTTGGACCAGTCCAAGGTACATCTCTTTGATTAAACCAAGGTACATTAAAAGCAAATACCATTTTCCAAATTCATATTGTATTTTAGGTTATATATAAAATTCGGTCAGTACTGCATTTAAAAGGAGAATATACAACAAACTTACTTACACAGGAATTGTTACCCAATATTGTTACCCAACAGAAAATCCAATAACACTTAAAATTTAAAATCAAAATTTTTACTTTCACACCAAATGAAAAAATATCAAAACCTGCAGTGAAACAGAATGATCCTATAGATCACATGCTATAAGTCAGTTAAAAAAATATCCGTAAGGGGCGCTTACGTTGAGGTTTGGTATTAAATCATAACCTCATACTATTCCTCAATACATTTTAATACATTTTCTGTCTCATAGTTAACTATCGAAATAAGCAAATTAAATCTTGTTTAAGTATTATATTTTTCAAGTTTAAAACAAATTATAGTTAATAAAAAAATAGTAACAAGTCACAAATATTATAATACGTAAAACTAATAAAAAAATAAGTGCTATCCTACCAGAAATTTTAATTGATCAATATAGGTAGATCTATAGATGGGAAAATAATTTGCAAGTGTTACTTATGCTATTTTTAAAATTACAAATCATAAAACAATTATAAATTATTTCAGTTATATATAAGAATAATTAAGAAGAAAGTCTATCTTTCAGTATTTTATATTTTTTTGAAAATCCTATAATATTTTCAACAGTATATCAAAACGGAAAAATCTTGAACAACAAGATTCGCAGACGACACCGCTGTTTTTGCAGACAGTCTAGAAGCACTACAACGCTTAATAAATAGATTACATCAAGTCAGTATCAAATATGGACGTTTACAAATGAACGCTAAGAAAATCAAGTATATATGATTATTTCTAAGCATCATTCAGAAGGAAGGCTAGATATCGAGGGCAAACAAGTAGAAAGAGTGAATAACTACAAATATCTGGAAACCTGGATAAATGAAAACAATGACCAAGGTAGAGAAATAAGGGCAAGCATTGAAAAAAATGAAAACAATGTTTGTCAATCGAGACCTTGCTTTGGAGCTGAGGGTAAGAGCCTTAAGATGCTACGTGTTCTCGACTTTGTTGTATGGAATGGACAGCTGGACACTAAAAGTGGATAATATAAAGAAGTTGGAGTCATTTAAGATGTGGTGCTTTATAAGGATTTTGAAAATACCATGGACCTAAAGAGTTACGAATGCAGAAGTGTTAAGAAGGCTTTAACGGGATTTCGAGTTGATAAAGCACATCAAAACAAGAAAGCTAAAATATTTAGGCCATATTACCAGAGGTGCGAAATATGAGATATTAAGGTTCGTAATGCAAGGTAAAATCAAGGGTAAAAGATCCATAGGAAGACGAAGAATTTGAAACCTAAAAGAGTGGTATAGTTGCAGCTCAATAGATATTTTCAGAGCAGCCACCAATAAGGTACGAATGGCTGTGATGGTAGGCAACCTCCGTTAGGAGAAGGAACTACAAGATGAAGAATAATATTTTTAACGATGATTCTAAGATTGGCAACGGTCCTTGTTTTTATTATTTCTTCTGTTAACTGAGCTCCTTTTTTAAGTGGAGGTATATTTATTCCCTTTTTCCTATAAAAGATCTTTTATACTAAAACCCCTGACCGCTAAAATAAATTCTCCTTCTTCAATAAGTTCTAAGTTCCGCACTGTAATTTTACTATCTGAAATACTGCCTCCAAAAATATCAGATACATATATAATTTCACCTTTTTCAGATCATGCTATTAGTATTTTAAAGGATCCATGATATATACAATATGTTGTACGGTCTAGATAATTTGCACTGGTTTTCACAAGTTGTTGCAATGTTCCAAAAGTTATTTTTTTTAAAGCAAGTGTAAAGATGCTTGGTCCACTTAACAAATATTTTTCAGACAGTTTGAATGTCTATTGCAAACAAAATGCTTTAATGTACAATAAAACAAATTAGGTCTATATTTCATAAGTGTTATTAACAGTTCATTTTTTACTGAAACTGAACTATGAATTTTAATATGTATGACTTTCCAAACTCTTCAATAAAAAATGTAAATAATTTTCTTAAAAAATCAGCAAAATTTTTCTTCTGACAAAAAGTCATTCAAAATGAATTGACGTTTATTCCGTGTTATCACAGTTTGAGTTGTAATACATTTTTTTTGTTAGTAGGTGTCTCTGTTGAATCACAATTTTTGTATCATTTTTAACTGTTTGTAATAATTCTGTTTCTGTTTGGTCTTTTTGTTTGTTTGGTGGCAATACTGCTACACAAAGTATTTTTCTATATCTATTACTTCTCCTAGAGTCATTCATTGAAGTCTCCAACGTTCTTTTCGTAAATTTACTGTAGGTACTGCATGTTTTTTAAGGATCTTCTATTGTCCTAAAAAAACAAGACAATAAAAATGCAAAACATTAGGATAAGTATTTTTTAACTTACCCAAACTTGTAACGGTATAAGTTTCATTTGAAAAGTGCCTGGAACAGATTTTTGTGTGCTTGCTAATATTTTTTTCAGACCTGATAACGATTAACCATCGTTTTTGTAAAGTTTAATTTAATGGGAATTTATGAAACTAAACATTGTCAGTTTTATTGGAAACTGAATGGCATTGTGGCACACAACAATTGTAAGGCATACTATAAAGTGCCCAAAGGATTTAAATGTCCTAATTAACTTATTAAAACTGAAATCGCTATGTAAATAAATAGCAGAATAAAATAAGGTTATGTAATAATACCAAACCCTGACTCTAGCGCCACCTACATGCTTGTGATCTATTCCAACAACAACAAGATGTGACGACATCTGTTGTTGTTGTGGAACCACTACGAAACTGAAATAATGCGAGATTGATAACTATTGTACTGCATTGCCAGTTAAGACATGAAATGTTAGAAACTTACTTCCTGGTCGTTTTCTCTGTTTTTACTGTTTACCGTTTTAATCTGACATGTATATTGGCTATTTTGTAGTTACGCCATTCATAATTTGAATAAACATATAACACTAGCAGAACAACATCAAAGTTTGAGGTCGGGAAGATCATGCATCGACGCTATATTTATAATGAGGCAAGTGCAAGAGAAGTCATTAGAATACAACAAACCGCCATATCTATGTTTCGTGAGTCTTTGCAAGGCATTTGACTGGGTCAAATTAAAAGACGTTATCCACTTACTGTATGCAAGAGAGATACCTCCAGGAATAATCAAAACGATCGAAAATATCTACCAAAACAATACAAAAAAAGTAAAAGTAGAAGAAGAACTAATTGACCCTATAAAATCTGACAATGGGATACGACAGGGAGATTCCCGGAGTCCTCTATTGTTCAACCTGATTATAGATCACATAATAAAAAAAAAGAACTAAAAAAGGATACCAAATGGTAGAAAAACAACTTAAAATAATTTGCTCTGCAGACGATGCAATACTACTCTCTCAAACTAAAGATGATTTACAACGTATGCTGCACCAATTTAATATATCCGCCAAAAAATTTAAAGGAAAAATTTAATTTAGGGAAATGTTAATTTCCCCAAAAAAGACAAAATGTATGGTTACAACAGCAAATTTACTAAGATGTAAATTGGAGCTGTAAGGTGATATAATAGAACAAGTGATGGAGTTTAAATATCTAGGCATCACATTATCTAGCTACGGAAAGCTCGAAACCGAAGTGGAAGATCAAGTGAATAGATCAAACAGAGCAGTAGGCTATCTAAATGAAACAATATGTAGAAATAAAAATATCGGGAAAGAAACGAAAGGCAGGATTTACAAAAGTCATCAGATCAATAATGGCATATGCGACAGAAACAAAACCTGCCACAGTGAGGACAAAAAGGATGTTAGAAACAGCAGAGATGAAAACATTTAAAAAAATTGATGGTAAGACACTATGGGGCAGAGCTAGAAGTACAGATATACGACATAGATGCAAGGTGGAGAACATCAAAAACTGGGTAAGAAAGAGAAAAGTAGAATGGAACGATCATATAATAATATACGTTTATTCAAATCAATAAGTATTACATTAATTTACAATTTCAACTTCAGTTTACTTACAGTAACATAAACGTAAAAAAAAGTCTTTAAAGTATTAACATGTTTGTTGACTTAATATGTCTAATATTAACAGGTTTAATGTTTTTTTTTACAAATTATTATTTCATTTTTACTAGTTTCTAATCTAATCTAAACCCCCTCTGTGGCTCAGTGGTAAGAGCGCCTACCTTTGAACCTAAAGGTCGTGAGTTCGAATCCCACCTGGGTGGAAATTTTCGTTTATTAAAAATTAATAGATGAAAATAATATCTATCCTTGTGCGACCTGTACTTATCGGAGGGGCCGCAGACGTTCGGATACAATTAGTGTCTCTTAGCAAAGACAATGACGTCGACTTTGCTAAGTATCAAGACAATTACTCTACACACACACACACACACACACTACACTAGGTACCTGACTGTACCATGAAAATGATCATAGTTGTCGAGGCATTAACTAAATAATAATATACTCTAATCTAATTTGTTTTGTTTTTTTTTATCTAGTAAATTTAAATTTAATAAATTGTTACACAACTCCCTTTTTTCTTTTAACCAAGCATTAACTAATTTTTTATACAAATAAAAATTTTTGATATTTTTAAAATTTATGGGCAATTGATTGTATATTCTTGGAGCAAAATATTTAATTGACCGTTGCGTGATTGTTTTCGAAGTGTGAAGACATTCAACATTCAATTTTCTTCTTGTTTCATAATTTGACACTTTTACTTTAAGAGGTATTTTATCTTTATGAATATTTTTAAGTAGCTCTAAGCAGTACAATTGCCGAACATCAAGAACCTGAGTTTCATGAAAAAGTTGGTCTGAGGGATATGTTTTTCGTTTTCCATATATTAGTTTAAGAAACCATTTCTGAGTATTTTGAAGGGTCACCAGATGGCAATCAGCTACGCCACCCCATCCTAAAATCACATATACAAGATGAGATTGTACTTAAGACAGGTAAAACATTTTAAGCTGTTCAACATCTAAAAACTCTTTTAAATAGCGGAATTTTGGTAACAGTCCTCGTATTTTTCTTATAATATTTTTTATTTGTAAGTCCCATTTAAGGTGCCTGTCAATTAAAACTCTTAAATATTTTATGTATTCTGCTTTAAAGATTTGTTGTTTTTTATTTATTTTTAATGAGTTAAAAGTTGGCAGAGAATATTTACATATTGCAAAAGGTATATATTTAGTTTTTTCGTAATTTATTGTGAGTTTATTTATTTGCAACCATGTTTTTATAACTTTGAAGTCTTGTTCAACTATAGTTTTAAGATCTTCCCAATTTTCGGCCTTATAAAAAATTGCGGTGTCATCAGCAAAGCTTATTATGTTTCCATCAGTTTTTAGTTTAAGCATGTCATTAACATAGAGTGTAAAACCGAATGACAACAAATAGAGTAGTAAAGACGGCAAGAGACGGTTTTCCATTAGAAAGACGATCAGCAGGAAGACCACGAAAACGATGGAATGACAACTTACTGGAGGCACATTGAAAAACAGACAGAGGCATGTCTATATAAAAAAAGAAGAAGAAGAAGCCATTTCGTCGACTATTCCTATGGAGGCCATTTCGTCGACTGGTTATTTTAACCATTTATAATGATATGAATTCTTGATATTTCTGAAAGTAACATGGTTCCAATAAGTGTTGATTTGGTGAATTTAAAAAATTTCTTTGCAAGTTAAAATATTGACAAAGAAAGTGGAAGTCAATAAAAACGCTATATCGATAAGGTATAGTGAATAGATCTATTCAAAATCATAATGGTATAAAGCCGGTATTTTAGTCCTTGTATTTGTTTCTTGTGTCTAATAAAATTTATAATTAAAAAGACAACTCTTGATCCGGTGGACAATATCTCGTGACATTATCTGAATATGTTTACTAACCCAATAATGAAATCAAAAGCTTTCCCGTCCGTTCTAATTTTTGTGTACACGCCTACAAAACATTTAGTGTTAAAACATTAAGCTAGTAGTAGGTAATAACTTTCGATCGACTAGAAATGAAATTAAAGCAAAAGAAAACTTCTTAATGTGGCAATATCGAATAATGTATCTCTTCGCTCCCGGCTACCGGTTTAGACCTAACCAAATGCATTATTATTGTTATGAAACGTTTATAACAAATAATTAAGGCGTGATAAATTTAGATTATTTATAATTTATTTATTGAGCGAGAAATAGGGATTTGTTGCCTAACAACGAGTAAGTTATGTCGTGGGTGTGTGTAAAAACTGTGATGACTATCACAACGTTGCAAGTTTCTTAAGTGGTCCCAATATTTTATTGCATCAGAGCAGTGGCGCGCTTATTTGTAGTAGGTGGATGATAAAGGAGGACTTTATCCTATTAAGTGAATATTTTTATTTTATAATAAATTACTACCTTAGAGGATTACTACATCATAGGGGTGACATGGGACTAGGATTTGGAACTACAAATGGTGCTGAAGATAATAATGGGCGAGTAGAAGGAGAAGAATTTAATAAGGGAAGCCTACCCTGCATAGACTAAAGGCAAAGAAAATGATTATGAATAAATGTACCTAAATAATAAGCACCTTGATTCTGCTTCTGCTTCTTTCACTCTGACACCTTTTTACCATACTAAGGCAAAGGAATCGAATATCCCAAACACGTAATAGAAAATCGAACGTAGGATTGATAATGGAGAGCATAAGGCAAATGAAGGAATACAAAGAGAGTACCAAAAGGACGTTAGTGGAAAAAAGGCCCATATATACAAAACAGTACTATGGGAACATGAAATGTTACAAACATAAATGTAAAAGAAAGGGAAATTGTAGAACTTAGGGCTAAGTGAAACAAAGAAGTCTGAATAAGGAAGAATAAATATTGATGGACAATACTTTATGTATTATTCTGGAGCTAGTTTCAATGAAATGAAGGAAAGAGTTGGATGGGTACTGACAGAGAAATTGGATTGGAGAGTGACTATCAATAAACCATTATCACCAAGAATAATACGAATATTACAAGAAAATATAAAATTAGATATAATACAGATATACGTGTCTGTAGTGGGAACAGAAGAATAAAAGATTTCTATACTCTATTACAAAATAAAACCGACAATATAAAAAAACAAACTCTCAAAACAAACAAATTATAATGGGGAGATTAAATCTGAATAGGATATTAGAAAACACATTTAGTGAACAAACCATTAAAGACAAATATACATTTGTGACCGAAGAGAGAAATGAAAAAATCTTAATTGACTATATAGTCTATACGAGAAACCTAGAACAAAACATCTTAAGGAAAAAGGAACCAGATCTGTCCACACAACACAAGATGGTCACTACAAAACTGGAGGAAACAAATGAAGAAGGTAAAAAAAAAGAGTACAAAAAACTAAAAGTAAATAAACTTTACAAGAAGGAAACTAAAAAAGATTGAGACGAATAGAGGTCAAAAAGAAACATGCACAATAAAAGAAAGATGGAATACTTACAGTGCAGTATTAAAGAAAACAGCAACTGAAGTGTTTAAAGTCAAAAAGGTAATAAACAATTTAAAAAACAAGATAGTGGAGTAAAGAAGTAAAAGCAGAAATAAAAAAGATGAAAATAGCATGAAAAAATACATCGAAACAAGATTAGAAAAAGCTTAAGAAAAACATTAGTATAGGCAGAGACAATAGATAAAAAAGACAATGACACAACCAAAAGCAAAATCATGGAAATAATTTGGAGGAGTACTACAAGAAGGATATCTAACAAACATAACAGTACGAAAGATTACGTACAGCTAGGTTTAATAAAGTAAGCACTCGTGAAATATACAAAACAAGAGTGGCAAGAATCAGAAAAGGAATTAAACCTAGAAGATAGATGAGCCGAATTCAAAAAAATATTATTGGAAAGAACAAAGGAAGTATTTGAAATGTGTATATTAGAAAAATGGAGGAAGGAGTTAAGATTGTGAAACAAAAATATAAAAACAGAAGTTAAAAAGAAGAAAGAATGACGAAAGGAATTTATGAATACAAGAAGAAAAAGAACAAAAGAAATTGCCATGAACTGAGAGACCAAGGTAAAAAATTGATCATGAAGGAAAAGAAGAAAAGTTGGAGATAATTTGAAGAATAATTAAAATCTAGTTACAGGAAAAATAATAAAGAGGTAAGTAGGAAAAATAAGTTCGGGTACTAAAGACGGCTCTAATAATCTTCAAACAAAACAAAAGATTATAAACTTTAAACAAATAAAAAATATAACGGAAACGACGGGGAGATATGGATGACGGAACGGAGGTTTCTAAACCAATCAGTATGAAGAATTTGAAGAAGCAATAAAAATGCTAAAAATAAAAAAGGTAGCTTAAGTGACAATATTGATCCGGAGTTAATAAAGTACATTGGATTAGAAGAAAATAAAGGGTTACTTAAGCTTCTACAAGAAGCGTGGAATAAAATGGAAATGCTGGAGAAATGGGAAGTAAATTTTTCCCTTCCGGTCCATAAAAAAGGTAATATAACCGAATGCAAAAATTGTAGAGTTATTTGCTTGTCACCTGCTTTTTTCAATTATATACTAGAATTTATCACAATAAACTGAGAAATATAGTGAAAAAGAAAATGAAAGAGGAATAACAAGCCTTCAGAGAAAGTAAAGATACAACAGAAAATATTTAAATATTGTCGTAATGGGAAACATAATAGAGAAGAAAATAGAAATGGGAGAAAAACTGTACCTGACATTTCTGGATCCGAGAGAAATCCTTGATTTAATACGAACAAAGACTATATGAAATTGTATAGAACAAGTAAAAGCACCAAGACATATACAAATCAAATAATCAAGAGTATTTATGGAACAGTAGGACGACGGTTACAAAGGAATGAAGAAAAATCAGATGATAGTCTTATTTCTTTCTTCTCCTCAACATAATTATTAATAAGATGAAAAAGAGCACCAAAAAGAAAACTAAATTCTTCCAAACCTGTGTGTGATATAGAAATTTGCTGCTAGTCAAAATAGAGCAACATGCGGACCTGGAAATCGATACCTAGGAGAATGACGACAAAATGGATGTTAAGATAGCAAATAGAACAAAGAAAACCACCAAAATATATTATGTATTAAATAAAACTATACTGACGAGACAAAACAGCTTATAAAGCTTCAGACAGTAAAGTAAATGTAACAGACATAAAATACTTCAGAAAAAAAAGCAGGAATGACAAAATTTTATAGAATTCGAAATTATAAAATATATCTGGATTTGGAACCCACAATAAATACTATGGAGAATAACCAGCTAAGTTGGGACAAAAACATTTGCAGATTGGAGAATATTAGACAATAGAATAAAATAACGATCAAAAGGGTATACGAAGCAAGAAGAACAATAAGTAAAAACAAGGAAGACCAAGGAAAACATGGCCACAAAAAATAATCGAAATAAGCAGGAAAAAATCGTCTGAGCATTAGATTTAATAGTATATAACAATTTTTGCACGGGATCACAAGATACTGCAGTAAAGTTGTTCCCGATTAGGTACAGTATTTAAATAATTGTCAATTGTATTTTGATTGATTGTTAGATGTGGGATGCATGATTGTGTAGTACTCATTAACCTCATAGGGTTATTTTAATGTTTCTGGAAATGTGTGTTTATTCTTACCAATATTAATGAGTTGTAAATTTTTCCATTTTTTATCCCAACCACATAAAGTTTGTGTTAAAAGAAAGCTTTTTTACATTCGCACATGCTAATGTTATATAATTTCTAATCATTTTGTAGTAGGTAAGATGAGCTACCACCTTAGTTTTCTGCCACTTTTTTTAGCCTGATCTCTTAGTGACATGACACTTCGGAAAACATCTATGATCTACTTTTAATCTTAGGATGGTCGACACTGTATTTCTACTTAGGGAAACAACTTTACCAAATGGATTGGCAGCCACTGTTGGTTATAATTTAAATAAATTGGTGCCTGTAGTTTCACCGAACTGAATCCAATGTCTATCCAAATTAAATTTAATATGCTGTTTTGTATATGCAAGGATATCACATATGTTAAATTATTCAATCAATATATGTGGATGCTTTAGTAGATTTTTAGCTATTAAATCTGCAATACTGATAATTTTAGTAACTGTTGAAAAAATTTTAATATGAATATATTGCTGTTAATTGTGACTTTAAAGTTTTGTAATGCATTAAATACTGATAACACATGCTTTAGTGAAAAAGGTTCTGGATTGATTATTTAAAGTAAATGCTTTTTTAGTCTTCATTTTTGGTACAAAGTATGTACTAGTTGTACATGTTACTAATTTTGGCCCATCAATAGTTATTTCAGATCTACTTGAGAGTATCATGACAAAATTCAGTTTGATATTAAGGAATAATAATGTTTGTCGATAGAACACATGTCAGGTGTGTCAGGTGTGTTCTGCTAGAATTGAGTTATTTGTGCGATAGGCTGTCCATGGTATGCGCAACATTCTACGGTAGACCCACATTTCAAATGCCATTATTCGCTTTGAATTGTCTTTTTTATTGTCCAAGTTTCTAAAGCGTAGGTGGCGATAGGAAATATCAATGCTCGAACAAGGCGTAATTTTGTGTTTTTTGTGATGTCGGTGTTTTTCCAAATGTTTGTGAGATTGGGTTGTTGCCGATCTGGCCAATGTGATGCGTCGACGGATCTCATCTTTGCATCCATTACTGTTAGCAATAACGTAGGTTTTTGATTTTTCTTCCTTCTATCATTGCTCCACATTGAAATTCCTCAAAAACTTGACGCATTATATGTTCACTATATACATTGAATAGAATAGGAGATATTATGCATCCCTGTCGAACTCCAAATTTTAATTTGAAGTTTTTTGAAACCACATTATTAACTCTTACATTAGCAGTATTATTTACATATAGTTTTTGTAATAAATGGATTAGATGTTCTGAAGTATTCATTTCTCTAAGTATATGCCACATTTTATCCCATTTTACGCCATCAAAGGCTTTGGAATAGTCAACAAAGCATAAATATGTTTCAATGTTCAACTATCGAGATTTTTCGATAATTTGACGAATATTAAGAATATGTTATCTTGTTCCTCTACCTGGGACGAATTCGCATTATTCTTGGAAAATTTGTGGTAAGAGAATTGATTTTAATCTAAAGTTATACCAAGAAATACAAAAGTAAAACTCTACAAAACAATAATACGCCCAGTTCTAACATATGGTTCAGAAACCTGGACTTTAACAAAAGCAATGAAAACATGTTAGGATGTTTCGAAAGAAAAATACTGAGACGAATCTATGGAGCGGTAAATGAAAATGGTGTCTGGAGAAGACGATACAACTTCGAACTCTATAGAATATACCAGGAACCAGATATCGTAAAACACATTAAGATAGGACGTCTGAGGTGGGTAGGCCATGTAATGCGGATGGAGCAAACCGACCCAGCTAGAAAAACACTTCTTGATAGACCTATTGGTCAAAGAAGAAGAGGAAAACCCAGAACAAGATTCATAGATAACATAAACCAAGATATGAGAAATATGGAAATACGTGCTTGGCGGAGGAAAGCGATGGATAGGGACGATTGAAAGAGAATCCTTGGGGAGGCTAGGATCAACACAGGGTTGTAAAGCCAAAATGATGATGATGAATTGATTTTAGTCTTTCATTGATAATGGTTAGAAATACTTTGCTCGCGTATGATATCATTGTTACTGTGCGGTAATTACTGCAATCTGTCGATGAACCTTTTTTATATATGGGAATAAACGTGAGTTTACCCCAGTCATTTGGCCACTTTCCGGTATTTCAAATCACGTTGTAAATTCTAAGCATTACTTTCGTCCCTAATTCTCCCATTCCTTTAAGTGTTTCACAAGTTATTCCGCCTCAATTTCTGATTTCAATATTTGAGGTTCTTTTTCATACCTTCTTTTCTCTGATTTCCACTATTATCTTTGATGATCTGTGTTTGCTGTTTGAATTCTCCCGCTAGATGTTTGACTTTTGAGAAAAGTTCTCTAGATTCTTGGCAGTAAGCATGTTCCTCTAGTTATACACATATGTTTTTTATATAATTATTTTTGTCTCTTCTGCACAAGTGTTTTATAATTGTAGTTATGTTGCGTATCTCTACTTCTTTTTGTTTTTAATTTGAGGTGCCGTTTCTAAGTCTTTCTTCTACATGATTGAGAGTCTCTTCAGCCATCCAATGTTTTTTCCTAGCTGTTTTGTTTTTGGGATTAGTATTGTTGATGGCTTCAGTAATATACTTCTTTGTATATTCCCACGTTTTGTCAGGGTCCCCGATAGTCACTGGTAGGTCAGCTTCTGCTAATGCTTGGATTCTATCAAGTTTACGTAAATCAGTTATACTAGCTAACCCATATACCAAACCGACGTAACCTATAATAGATCTTATATAGGCTCAATAAAAATGCAATGCAATATTTTGATCTACACCCCACGATCTCTTACAAAGCATGTTAATACCTTTTTCGCAGCGACTACTTGTGTAGTTTATGTTAAGTCCAAAACAGTTTTCTATTAAGTTTTCTGATATTTCTATCAAGGTATTTGAATTCCGAATAACAATTGGTATTGCCCTGTAAGGATATAGTGTCATCTTTAATAGGGTATTTTTTAGAAAAATACTACAGCACACTTTGGGTACGATATAGTGAAGCCAGTTAACAAAATCCAGCTATTAAAGATGTACATTATATGTTTTAAAGTTGTTATATAAAGTTGTACATTATATGTTTTATTCAGTGTTTTTCTGTGAATAGATGACAATATCTTCAGCATAGTGTAAACAAGTAATGTTGGGAGACCATAAATTGTGCAAACCATATGTGTACAGATTAACAATTAGTGGATTTAAAACAGCTCCCTGATGTAATTATTGGGTAATTATTGGTTCTATGATATAATAACCTACTCGCATTGATTTGTTTCTGTATTTATATAAATTTGATAGTAAATATGTCATGGATTTTGGAACTCCACCAAGAAATACGAGTTTATCACACAGTATATTATAGAGTTATTTATAGACCCAGAACTACCCGCCGCTGTGTCGAATTAAATCTCATAATATTTAAATATTACTTTTGTTAAAGTAGTCTTAATTAAATGTTAGAATATTATTTTTCCCTCTCTTGACAGTTCTGTTAATAAGCAATGAAATACAGGTAATTTTTCATTGGATACGTTGTAGTTTTTGTAGAAACGGCAAGAAGTAGTTGACTTTGCTTTCTCTTTTTAAATGAACTTGTCTATTACTAATGCGAACGATTACTTTTGTTTTATCTTTATGGAATATTTTTTACAATTGAATTAAAAACAATTAATTAATATATGATCCGATATACAGATATGCATTTTATTATTGCCATTGCGCAACGAAATAACTACAAAATTGATTCAATATAGCAAACATTCCGAGCGACGGTTTAAAAGAACGTTTTCGTTTATCATTTACCTACGTGCTTTGTTTTTTTTTGTAAATGTTATCCTTTCACATGTTTAAGTTTTCCTTCTATGTATTATATACCTTCTTTATCTTAAAATAATTCCAGTCTTTATCATTCTGGTTGTACAACCCTTTGTGGGTTTTTACCTCCTCAAAAATGTCTCCCTAGTCGTCCCGATGAATCGCCTTCATTTGCCAATAAAGGAAGGAGCAAGGGCAAAATATGTAGTTTCTTGGAGTGTTGTGGTTGATCAAGGAGCAGATTTTGAGGAATGAGTAGGAGAGTGTTGATCTATAGAAAGCATACGACTCAATACCTAGAGTCAAATTACGGAAAGCAATGAATGATCTCGGAATCCGACAAACACTAATAAAAGCAGTTAAAGCGCTGTACAAAGAAAACAAAGTAGCTATTAAATGTGGAAATAAATCCTACAATCCATTTAAGACGACAAAAGGACTTCTACAAGGCTGTGCTACGTCCCCTAACCTGTTTAAAATATTCTTGGAAAAGACACTCAAACCATGGAGGAGAAAGTGCGAAGGAATGGGCATACCAGTAAGAGACGAATACCTATACACCTTAAGTTTTGCCGTCGATCAAGTAGTCATCTCTCTCATTAGAGAGAGAGGCAAAAAATACCGGTCTAAGGGTCAATGAAGAGAAAACCAAATATATGTGCATTAACAGACAAAAGAGACGAGATATAATAGGACAAAATGTAACAATAGACCCCTATAACTTTGAAAGAGTGGAGAGTTTTAAATATCTCGGAGCGACTATCACCACAGATAACGATATCACGGAAGAGATAAAAGGGAGAATTCAGGCAGCAAACAGATGTATGTATAGCCTCCACAACACTATTAACTCCAAGAGCCTAACACGAACATCAAAAATCAGGATATATAAAACAGTAATTAGACCGGTGCTCATGTATGGGTGTGAGACATGGACGCTGACAAAAGCAATGGAAAGTAAACTTAAATGCTTTGAGAGAAAAATCCTCAGAAAGATCTTCGGTCCCTATCACTAGGGACCGATCCGAATACTAACCAATACCGAATGAGAACAAATGCCGAGGTCAAACAAATGTATGTTGCTAGCGACGTAGTCCAAGAGATTAAATCCCAACGTCTAAGATCGGCTGGCCATGTTCATAGGCTCCCTAATAACCGCCTTACCAAGTTAATCTGGGAAGAAGTCCCGACAGGGAGAAGGCCCTTAGGACATCCACGAATACGATGGAGAGATAATATATGGTCAGATTTGAGAACAATGGGGCTACCCACTGACTTAAACATCATGGACGACCGTTCGAGATGGAAGCAGGTTGTGCAGTCAGCTAAGACCCACCCCGGGTTGTAGTGCTACCAGAAGAAGAAGTAGTCATCGCACAAGATGAAGAAGATCTCAGCTTTATGTTCAGAAAACTAGAAGTAGAATATAAAAACAACGGAATGGAAATAAACTTAGAGAAAACCGAATACCTAACAACAGAAAACAAGGATATGAGAAACCTAGAGATAGACAAGGGGAGGACAAGTAAATGGAACAAATAAATTCAAGTATTTAGGAACCATAATATCGAACCAGGGAAAAACAGAAGAAGATATAAACAACAGACTAAGACAAACAAGAAACTGTATAAGACAACTTAATTCAGTGCTGTGGGATAAGAACATTACGATAATGACAAAAAAGAGAATATATAATACCCTGACAAGAAGTATCCTGACATATGGGTCCGAAAACTGGACAATAAACAAGAGAAATAGAGGTAGAATAAGAGCAGTAGAATTGGAGTTCCTGAGAAGCTGTAGACTTACAAAAAGAGACAGAATTGAAAACGCAGAGATTAAGCGGAGAATGGGAGTGCAATCAGACATAATCGACTATATGGAGGAGAAGAGACTATCCTGGTACGGCCACGTCAGAAGAGCGGAGGGAGGACGCTGGATAAACAAAATCACAGAATGGAGCCCGATCGGAAGAAGAAAGAGAGTAAGACCCCGAAGGTTATTCAGAGACGAAATCGACGAGGTTATGGAGAAAAGAACCCTGCGAGATGGAGACTGGAATCACATGGAAAATTGGAGAAAATGGTTGAGTGAAGGAAGACAGTGAAAACTGTGGAAATCCTTAGTAGTAGTAGAGTAGGAGAGTAAACCGAGTAGGGACTTTGAAAAAAAAAACACCAGGTGTTTGGTACTGGATTTAAAGAAGATAAGATGTTTTTGGTTTCTTTGTAAAAGTATAAAAGAAACATAAACATTGTAGTTGTTTGCCGGTGGAGTAAAGTGAGTAGTCAAAGTTTGTTAAGATTTGTATTGTGTATGTGATTTGATCAAAATTGTAGCCAGGTTGTCTATGTATTTTTGAGAGGACACCAGATTCTGGGAGTTATAAACAGCAGCAGCAGCATCCAAAAATACAAAACAAATGTTTGGAACGTTTAGAAGAAGCCAAAATGAGATAAGGAAAAAGCTTTCCGAAAATGACCTGCATCGACTACTCAGGGTGACTAACTGTCTGATCAAGGACGGCCAATGTGCACAACCGCTATTGATGACCGTTTTTTGGTTCTTAATTCTACACGAAATCGCTTATTGACATCGATGCACCTCAGAAGTGAGCTACTAAATTTTAAACAAGTTATTGTGAGTTCAAAAACAAGCATAGATTAAAAGAAGCAAACTTAAAGCCCAGATGCCCTGCCAAAGTTCCACGTCTCCAAAATCATAAGCCTCATCATCTAGAATTCGCAAGACCACATATTCAATGGAATATTAATAACTGGAAAAATGTTTATTTCACTTATAAGACCAGAATTCTATTTGATGGTCGAAACCACGTCTACAGAAAAGTTGGAGAATTATTTGCTACCTGCAACTTCGCACAGACCGTTAGTTTTGAAGGTGGTGGTATAATGCTTTGGGGAGGTATTAGTTGGGAGGGAAGCGATTGGACGGATCACTGGTGACTCTTACGTTCAAAACATCCTGCAAGATCATGTTTTGCCATATGTTGGTTACATTGAATATGACAGACTCATGTTAATACACGATAATGCTTGACCCCATAGTGAGTAATTATCTTGATGAGGTTGGCCACCATTTAGCCCGGATTTAAATCCATAAACGCCGCATACAACAAAAAAATCTAGTTTCAAATAAGATAGAACAGCTTCTGCTCTCTGCACAGGATCAATGAAATGCAAATGAAGACTACAGGGGAAAAACGCTGTAAGTCAATTTTTTAAATTTTTGGAAAACGCGGTTTTTAGATTCAAAACTTCATAATTCATAAATAAACAAGCTAAACCACTATTGTATTGAGTATTTGACAAATCATATATACAGAGTATGATATTATAAAATTGAAATTGTCATGTACAGTAGGTAACGAGAGAAATTAAAAAAAAAAAACAACCAAAGGTCTGGAGGAAAAAGGCAAAAACGCTGTAATTGACAAAATAATATAATATGAATTCAACAAAATAAAAAAATAAGCAGAACTAGACTTGTTTAACTTAACTAAAGCTAAAAACATTAATATTATCTGTTAAATGAATCAGTAACATTGTAAAATTCTTAAGATAAAAAATAAGTCATATTTTTTTTAGCTGATCAAAATACATTCTTCCTTTTTCTGAACAAATTTTTTTTTAAACTTGGAGATCTTTGTATTTTGCCATTGGAATGGGCAGTGACTCAGTATAGGATCGAGAAGGAAAAACGAATTCTTTTCCAGTATACGGTGGTTCCCTACCAGTAACTTTTTTGTTAATGACAGCCGAAACCATTGTTCCATTGTAGGTGTCTCTGAAATAAATTAGTCTGGGATATTGCTTTGAAATGCTTAATTCTCTAATAGGTGCAAGAAAAGTGTCCCAGCTAAGCACCAAGTAGTTATCCACTACTTCTACTTTATAAGGCACAGGTTTTTGACGAGCCAATCGTAACACTGCTTCCCAATCGTCTGGGGTTTCTACTGCACTTTTTTGGTTAACGATACCAAAATCTCTTCCGTCTCCATGTAAGAGTGACCTCTTATAGGAAAGGTCACAGAAATAGAGTCAAATCTGTTTATTTTATTAACTAAATAATGTAGAAACCGGAATACCGTCCAATTTTTATTTTGGCCTCCACACGAATCACAGAAAATCACTAAGTTACGAACTTCAGGAGGAAGCTGGATTGTCACATAGTCATACAAAAATGATCAAACTTCATTGGTACCCTTTCGAGCTACTGTCTCAGGGTACAAGTACATAACAACATCATTTTCACTAAGTCGATGGACATTAAAGGAGTAGAAAGACAACTGCCTTTTATAATACACGTCGTTACTCGTAATATTAGGCATTGGAAGGTTTTTATTATAGTCCATGGCTATGACTTCATATTCTCTTGAGATGCTTACTCGTAGTTTAGCTTTTGTTTTTCGTTTGTAAAATGTCTGTGATTTCAGCAAGTGAAGTTTCTGCCCTGTTTTAAGTTTATTAATTAATTTTTCGTCTTTACATTCCCTCATTTTTATTTTAGAAGCATCATAAATGCTGCAAGTATCGGTCCTGGGATACCCAAAGGGATATTAAAGCGTGTGTTGAATGTTTTTCTATATACTTCATAGCACACTGCTCTATTGGGATGTTTCTTAAGGAACATGTTGTACATCTTTTTAATGTTAAGTTCCTCTGGAAAGTACTTCCTGCTAGATTTTTTTAGGCTGTAGTGACTCATGCGACCTTTAAATGATTTTATGTGATTTAAAATTAACTGCATAGTTTCTTCAGATAATTTATTGGGTCTTGAGCCATGTTTACCTCTATTGTCCTTGGCGGTTGTAGCATGTTTTAGGGCTTTTTGTACAGTTTGTAATCTTCTCGTGGATATGCTATGAAGAGCAACAAAAGCTTTTTGACAAACCTAAACGTCTTTTGCAGGTGATGTATGCCCCTTATCATTAGTTACCGCAAGGCGAATTCTGTAATAAAAAGAGCCATCTCTTACGTTGCAATTCTCTTCATCTTTTCTTGGCCTTCTTTGAGTTAAAGGAAGTATGGATATTAGACCACCCAAATACAAACTTTGCTCGTCCCAATTCAGCATAGAATTAAAATTAAGAACAATTGTATTTCTTTGTTCAACCGTTATATTTTCAAAACACTGATAACGTTTGTAACGGCAATCCTCGCCTATTTCGTGAGTTTGCACTTTTAGCGTTTTAGTTACATCACGTATTCGCCCAAAACTTTTTCGTTTTCTTGTAGTTTTTGACTGTAAAGCCTCTTCAATTTCGCTGCCCTCACTTTCCATATTAATAAACAATAGTTCAAACTTACCAAACGTTAAAAAACAAACTGTGGTTATGATAATATTGATACTTAAATAAACAACTTGCATGAATGCTGAACACTGACTGTGATTTTCCGTTGTAAATTTTCCCTACAGACAGGCGTATTGAGCACCTAAATCTGACTTATAGCACTGTTGCCTAGTTTAACCTTGACTTGCAGCGCTCTTCCATTGTACAGCATTATTTTATTCGTTTGTAACGTTTGACTTATTGCACTTTTATTTTGTTTAATATTTGTGGATTGTACTACGTGTATCCAAGTATGGAAAAATGTATTCCTTAAGAAATCGATAAAAATTGACTTACAGCGTTTTCCCCTGTAGTCTTCAAATGCAAGCAATAACAATGCTTGGTTAAAATTTGGGAACAAATTGATCAAGATGAAATAATAACAGTAATTCTTAGTATGAGAGATCGTTGTCAAGCCATTAATAAACGCCATAGGAGGCAGCACTCGCTTTTAATTTAATTTTTTTGATCTTTAAAAATATTCCGGTTTGTCTTTTTTTTATGATGTCAGTTAGTCTCATAAAAAACAACATATTTCATTTTAGTTGTTCTAAAACTCACCTTAAAATAAAGAAAAATTTATTTATTAATACTGAAATTAAACTTTTTAAGGTATGTGTTAGGTTTGAGCATAGTGTATATACGAAGTTTCTGTAGTCGTAAAAATTTTCAATTAAAAAATCAAAACCAAATTTAAAAACTTTTTACAGTGTACTTTCTATTATATTTGAAATAGGGAATAGTCGAATTAAATTGTTTTTAAAATTTAATTCTACTATATCTCTAAAGAATAGGAATTTAATTTTCCGTATCTAAAACATAAAAGTATTTAGAAAGTTATCCAATAGCAGAGCGTGTCAGTATTAAAGAAGAAATCATCAAGGGAAGAAAAGTAATCTGTAGCATTTGGTGCGAAGTGGACCCCGGAGAGTGCGAAAGTAGCAAGTAGTAGAGGAGAAAAAGGAAAAGTGGCTGGCGGCTTGGAAAAGCGGGCAGGCAGGTAGAGATTGGCATGCCATGTGGAGTAAACGCAGCGAACAAGAAATTCGCGCGTGCGAGTGCGAGCCGGAGCGTCGAACAAGCCTGTGCCCGTGCCAAGTATTGTCGCGGAGCTAGAGCGGTTTGCGGTGATCTCCTTCAGACAGAAATTGGCAGCAATGTGATGTCACCGGGCATAATGGCTGTATTTGCGTACGGGCCGATTCTCCCACTCCGGCCCGCGGAAACACAACACCAATGAAAACCGTCTTTCCCTCTGCGCACCCCTCGTCCTCGTGTTTTCTCTTCATTCCGTGAGGGCGCGCGCAACACGTCGAGCTATTACTGTAAGAAAACAGACATATAAAACTGAGAGAGGGTTAGGGGCTCAGGGGATGCAAAAATCAATATCCCCGGGGCTGCTAAATCACGCTTATCAAGAGCACTTCCCCTCGTTCCCTTCCTAAGCCTCAGACCACCTCTTCCCCTTTCGCCACCCCCCGATCCCACTACAAAACATTCAATTTGAACGTCAAGTCGAAATGAAATGGATTTTGCACCAGGCCGAGAAAATGAGATTTAGATTTCAAATTTCATTCCGATGCCACTGAGAATGTTTCTTCTGATTCTAATGATGAGGGTGTTGAAAAGTCGCGTGCGATCGCCCGACGCCGCCGTCCGTGTTACCGCCGCCGAGTGAAGGAGCCAATGGCTCTTGCTGCGGCCGACCGCCGTTGGCGGGACACAGGGACGCACTCTTCGGACCTTCTGCCACCCTGTTACGGAATCACAAGGGTGCACGCGCCCCGTCGCTCTCTGGCGAGACATGCTATTATAACAGGTAGATGCAGAAAAACAACATTTTACAGACACTTACCCAACAGACATTTTGATTCCGTTTAATGCATTTAATATTGCTGAAGTGCAGTTATCAGACGATCAGACGAAAGATGTTTTTACGTGCTATGTAAACTTAGAAAAAGAATTTAATACAGCTCAACATTTAGGTAGACGTAGATACTAAAAAAATATGGTCATTGATACCTAAGTTATACCAGATCCCGATATTTATATGTTTCGTCGATTATACAAAGGCCTTTGATAATGTTAGATGGGACAAACTATGGAACATATTGACGACAATGGGTGTACCTAAACACTTGACTCACCTTATTAGCAAACTGTATCAAGATAACCTGGCATATATTCGAATGGACGGATATCTGTCTGACAAATGCACTTTGGAGAAGGGAGTACGCCAAGGATGCGTTTTATCTCCCTTATTATTTAACATCTATTCGGAGTTCATAATGCGCAGAGTTTTGGATGGTTGGGAGGGAGGAGTAAACCTAGGTGATGTTAAGATATCTAACTTGCGTTTCGCAGACGACACTACACTTCAAGCCTCTACTCCAGAAGAAATTACTAAATTATTAAAAAAACTCGAGGTAGAAAGTGCTAAATTTGGACTCATGGTTAACTACAACAAAACCAAAATCATGGTTATTGATCGCCAACAACAGTTTCCTGAAACCCAAACTATTGCGGGATGCGAGGTAGTCTCATCTATGATATATCTTGGAGCTCTAGTTAACAACACAGGCAGTTGTGAATCCGAAATTAGAAGACGCATTCAACTAGCAAGAGCAGCAATGAGTGAACTAAACGGGGTCTGGCGTGATCGTCACATTACTATGACAAACAAAAAGAGACTCGTTTTAACTCTGGTCTTTTCCATATTTTACTATGCATGCGAGACATGGACAGTCAAAGAATCAGATCGACGACGTATAGACGCCTTTGAAATGTGGACATGGAGACGCCTGCTTCGAATTCCATGGACGGCTCGCCGTACAAATATCTCGGTTCTGGATGAAATTAAACCGGATCAGCGTCTCTCCAGTACCGTTTACTCTAGAATTTTAAAGTTCTTTGGCCATATCCATCGAAGTGATCACAAAATGGAGCGGTTGGTGGTCCAAGGAAGGCCTCAGACTCAACGCCAACGCGGAAGATCTCCACAGCGATGGGCGGACATTACTAAAAAGCTTCTCAATAAACAGTATACTGAGGCAATACATATAACTGATGACCGCGACCAGTGGAGAAATATTATCAATCAAACTGTCCGAGTTGCTGAAGCCCAATTATGAACCACAACACATCTACTAAGATGTTAATGACTGTGATGATGATGACCTAAGTTATGTGTAGCATTAAAAATTTATACCGAACTCAAATCAAACGTAAAACCATACTGTTGAAGTTTTTTACGGAATTTTTTAGTTAAGTCCATTAAACAATTCAAAAAAATTATTTTCTTTAAGAACCGAAAGTTACAGATTTTTTTGGAGTTTAAGTGAATATAAACAGCTGCAAATTTTATATAAGTCCAACGTTTTCTATTCACTATGGGACCCAACTTGGTCTGCGTCTACTTCTTCTTCTTCTTCAGCCTTAAGTAATCTAACTTTGGACATAGGCCTTTCCCAAAACAATCCAGTGTCTTCTATTTTGCGCCACTTGCTTCCAGTTGTGTATCATCCGCCATCTTCTTAGTATCATCCGCCCATCTCATTTGTGGTCTTCCTCTGCTTTTCTTTCCTAACCATGGTCTCCATTGTTGTATGTCGTGGTTTCATCTCTTCTTTAGTCGGATATTGTGTCCTGCGAAGCTCCATTATAATTTGGTAGCATGTTCTCATGCGTCTTTTACTTTCGTTTTTCTTCTAATCCATTTTTTTGTTTTTTTTTCTATAAGTCTCACTTAAACTTAAGCAATCAAAAGACGAATATAAACAAAAAATAAAGGAAGGTATACCGGTCAATAGAGATTTGGAAAACAAAAATATCGATGAAATAAATCAGCTATTAACCGATACATTAGCAAAGGCGGGAAAAGAGGTAGCACAAACAAGAATAAAAAAGGAAAACTATGTATCCCAGGAAACAAAAAATCTTATGAGTAAAAGAAAAACATTACTGGAACAAGATAAGAGAAACACAGTAGATTACAAAGAGGTAAACAAAGCTATCAGAAGGAATATCAAGGATTATAAAAGGAGAGTACAGGAAGAAAAAATAGAAAAAGCAATTGAACAAAATAAAAACATGAAGTGCTTAAAACCACAGCTTGGAACCATACAAATTAATAGTATAAAGAACAAAGAAGGTACAGAGACCAATAATGTAGAAGAAATTATACAGATAACACAAGAATATTATAAAAACCTCTACAATACAAAACAGAAACCAACCCAAGAAATCCTTAAGCAACTACAAATAAAAATAAAAAATGTTAATTCCGACTTACAACCAGAGATCAGTAAGAACGAGATAAGAAGAGCACTCAAAGAGATGAAGAACAATAAATCGCCAGGAAAAGACGGGGTGATTGTAGAAATGCTAAAACATGGTGGGAATACAACTAGAGAAGTTTTGTACATACTTATGAATAAAATTTTAATGACAAAACAAATACCCAACAGTTGGAACGAAGCAATAACACTGTTACTATTTAAGAAAGGAGATAAAAAGGATCTAAAGAATAGCAGACCCATAACTTTATTAAATGTGATGTACAAACTATTAACCAAAATATTAACAAATAGATTAACAACTAAATTAGATGGATACCAGGCAAGAGAACAAGCCGGATTTAGAAAGAGCTTCAGTACAAGTGACCACCTTTTAACGATGAAGATTTTAATCGAAAAAACTAACGAATATCATATTCCGCTATACATGGCATTTATTGACTTTGAGAAGGCATTTGATAGTGTGGAACACTGGGCAGTACAGAATTCCCTACAAAACAGCAGAATAGACTACCGATATACCGACTTAATTACAAATATATACAACAAGGCAACAACAACTATTAAGCTAATGAAACAAACGGAGCCTATTAAAATAAACCGAGGAGTAAGACAAGGAGATACCATATCGCCCAAGTTATTTAACCAAGCGCTAGAAGATGTTTTTAAACGACTACACTGGGATGACTTGGGAATTAATATAAACGGGCAAAATCTGAATCATTTACGATATGCTGATGATATTGTATTCAGAACAGAAAAAAGTGAAGAATTACAAAGAATGATGGAAGAACTAGATAGAGAATCGACAAAAATTGGACTCAAGATGAATTATAGTAAAACAAAAACCATGACTAATCAACCAGAAGAACTTATGATTACAGTGGCACAAACAAAAATAGAACAAGTAAAAGAGTATATATATCTAGGCCAAATCACTAAATTAAATAAAGAAAATCAGACCGAAGAAATAAAGAGAAGAATAAGATTGGCCTGGGCATCATTCGGAAAACTGTCTTATATTCTAAAGAATTCAAAATACCCCCAATACTTAAAAACGAGAGTCTTCAATCAATGTATACTCCCTGTCCTCACATATGGCTCTCAGACATGGACGTTTACAAAGGAAAATATGGAAAAAATAGCAAAGACAGAAAGATCCATGGAAAGACAAATGCTGAACATTAAACTATCAGACAAAAAAAGAAACGAATGGATCCGTAATAAAACAAAAGTAAAAGATGTCTCAACCCAAGTAGCAAAGCTTAAATGGAAGTTCGCCGGACACACCCTAAGGCAGAAAGATGAAAGATGGACTAAAACAATTATACATTGGAGACCATGGAATCACAAACGTAAAAGGGGAAGGCCACAAATGCGATGGTCAGACGACCTGAAGAAACACGCCGGGTCAAAATGGATGCAAATTGCCCAAGATAGAGAGGCATGGAAGAAGGAGGAGGAGGCCTATATCCAAGGATGGATTTTAAGGGCTGTATAGATAGATAGATAGAAGTCTCACCCAGAGCATTGATCTTCCCATCGCTCTTTGTGCTTTTACTATTTTCTTCTTTTTCTTTAGGTACCGTCTCCTCTAAGGAGGTTGGTAATCATCACAGCTATTTTCACTTTTAAGATTGCAGCTCTGAACAAGTCGATGGAACTGCAATTATACCACTTTCTCAGATTGTTGAGCCAGGAGATGCGTCTTCTTCCAATACTTCGTTTTTCCTGTATTTTTCCTTGCATTATGGTTTGCAGCAATACATATTTATCCCCTCTCATAACTTTACTATTTTATCCATGTTATACTTAGTGATTGTCCACGTCTGTGAGCCATACGTGAGTATAGGGAGAATACACTAATTGTAAGTTCTGGTTTGCAAATATTGTTCTATTTTAGTGCTTTTCAAGATCCAACTCAGTTTTCAAAATCCTGCCCACGCTAATCTTATTCTTCTGATAATTTCGGCAGCTGAATATTCTTTGTTAACTTCCATTATGTGTCCCAGGTAGATGTATTCGCTTACTGTTTCTAAATATATGTCGTTCAACGTTATTTCTCTAATGTTCTACTTTTTTCGAAGTTTTAAATAGTTGCGTCATCATAGTCTGTAGTTATTCGAAACTTGTAGCGAATGTTACAATGTCATCAGCGTATCTTAAATGACTCAGTTTTCTTCCATTAACATTTATTCCGTTATCTGCCCAGTTAATGTCTTTGACCACGTCTTCCAGTCCAGGTGTGGATAGCTTTGGTGAGATAACATCTTCCTGTCGAATTCCTCTGTTGATTGGTATAGCTTTGGTTTTCACATATATTTGTGTTTTCATTGTAGCTTTCTTGTAAATATTATGTATGAGCATTATGTATCGGGAGTCTATCCTATCCTAGCTCTCTTCTCTATTACCCAACAATGTTCTATGGAGTTGAATGCCTTTTCATAATCAACGAAGCCAATGTATAAGTTCAAGTGATATTCATTGGCTTTCTCTATTAGAGTTCTGACTGTAAGAAGATGATCCGCTGTACTGTAACCCTTTCGTAATCCTGCCTGCTCGACCGGTTGATAGCTATCGAGCGACGTTAACCTGTTAGTTATTACTCTCATAAACAGTTTGTACATTTGGGACAGCAGGGAGATTGGCCTATAGTTCTTCAGATCTCCTCTGTCTCCCTTTTTGAAGAGAAGTATTGTAAAACTTTCATTCCAATCATCTGAGACTTCTCCTCTGTGAAGACATTCGTTGAAAAAAAATTTTAATTCTTCGAGAATAATTTTATTTCCCTCCTTCAATATTTCTGTGTCTGCAGTTTTTGAAACAAATTCAATAGTAACGACGTTTGAAATTTTTCATCAATCGACGAAAGTTTTTTCTCTTTTTCTTTATTTTTAAATATTCATAGATACAGCTGGTCGAGCTTATTACAAAAATGTACCTATGCGTCCATTACAGATGCACTATTTGCCGCAAAAAAATTATATAATTTCTTTCTGCTTTCATTTCCTACACAGTTTTTCCAATTTACTGGCCAAACGGTGCATTTTCCATGAGAACATGTAAACATTTTTAGAATAAAATCTTCAGTTTCTATCCAAGTTGATCAAAATCAGGACAAAATATCTTTTTAGTTTGACAACATTTCTCAGAAATTCAAGCTCATTAAACAATGAAAAATATCACTTTCTGCAAGAACTGAAAGGTATAAGATATTTTCAAGGCAACGACATGAAGAGCATACAAATTTTCCATAGATTTTTTGCAATTGATAAAATAGATTATCAAAATGGCAAAATGGTTTTTCTTCAAGTAATGCATTTTCTTTGGAGGAGATGGCTACTGGCTAACTGGAGCAGTTGTCTGTATCAGATAGTGATTTAATAATTTATTTTTGATATTTGTTTTGTGTTTTGTGTGAGTTGCTTTTCTGTAGACTTTAATTATATATCTTATATCCTCCTGTGTGATTAACAATCCAAAACTGGTGGTAAGTTGTTTTCCTTTTTCATATGCATGGTAAATTTGACGGATTCGTCTTTACAATTAATGTTTCTTTACAACAAAAATTGATTTAGTATTTCTAGTCCATGAGGTCATATGGAGAATAAATCATCTACATATGTCCACCATACTATCGGTTTTTGGTGCTGCTTGTACCTACATAATATTTGTCTCAAATTCTTCAATCGATATATCTACTAATTATAAAGATCATGATGATCCCATGGGTAATTCAAAAATCGTTGCATAATTGAAAATAGGTGTTATTAAATTGATATTAAAACCCACCGTCAATTATAAACATTTATAGGTTAAGATCATGCATATATTATTGATCAAGATCGTTGTTATGCAGTGTTTTAATAACTCATCAGAGACGATCCTTAGCTTCGCATTACTCCTTTACTTTTTTTTGTTTTTCGTAAAGTGTATTTTAGTATATTCTATTTATATAGCGATTGTACATTTTTCTATTCATCATCTTAGTCTTAATTAGAAATACCAGTCTTGGCAATATCGGAAACAACATTAAAGGACGACAGTCGCATTCTTACCAAGAAACTTACGATACCTCGTGACGATAGCTGGGAAATGCCTATTTAAAACTGAGAAGAAAGCTCACGAATATGAAGAAGTAGGGTGTGACATTAGTAAGATCATTATTCTTCTTATTTTGTCGTCTCCTTTCGAAATTTGGCGATCTAAATGGCAATTGAAGCTTTGCAAACTGCTGAGCTGCTGAGTTTGATTCAATTCTCTGCAATGGTGTGTGGTTTACCAGCACGAGCAATTTTGTAACTTAGCAGGAATGATGCTCGTGTTGCGTTTTCATTATCTGTTTAAACATATTTCTGTAAAGCAGCCATACCGTTTTTATGTAATTCTTTGCGTCTTTCAAAAAAGCTTACACTTTTATCTTTCAGTTAAATCTTTCATGTTTCATGAAATCAAGACCAGCGGTGTTGAGACTGTGTCATCCAATTGCTAATTCACACCGAAATGTCACAGCAGACAATTGGTTTTTATCTATAGAAGTCATGGATGCATTAAAAAAACGAGGACTGACCTATGTTCAAGCGCTCGTTTTTGTGACGCACTCTCAAGCGAAACAAAAAGGAAATACTTATGCAGTTCCCTCCAAGTCAGAGCAGAGCTGAAGTTATGGTTTTACAAATGACTACACTATAATTTTCTACGTTCCAAAAAAGGGAAGGCAATTGTGTATCATCAATGCACCATACCGAATGTGAGGACATAGAGTCTTGTAAACCCAAAATAATTGCTTCCATAGTCAAACAAAAGCGGTGTGAATGCACTAGATCAAAAATGTACCACATAATGTCTATTTTTTTACAATATTGAATATTGCAGGTGTCAATGCACACATTTTATATGGGTGTGATAAAAACAACCAAGCCATGGAGAGAAAAGGCGTTCACAAAATTCTTGCAAGACAACTTGCAGAACCATGTCTCAATATAAGACTGTACAATTTTCGATTACCTAGGGAGTTTCGCATGGGTATCAGTAGAATACTAAAGAAAGCTTTACCTAAAGCAGAGATAGGAGAATTAAATAATCAAAACCAAAAACGAAAGAGATGTATTGGTGATCGAAAGAATGACAAAAAATGCAAAAATGTCGTGTAGCAAATGTTCCCAATGCACTGCAGGACATATTATATTTGCAAGAATGGCATTTAGAAAAATTGATTAAAGAATTTGTATATTTTAGTTCCTTGTTCTTTATATGAAACAAAAACATCAAAAAAGAAATATTGATTTGTAAGAAATTATGTTCTGTTGTCAGAAAACCTTAAATAATAAGTTATGTAACATTTTTTAGCATTTGTCATTATTAATGAAAAATAAATAGAAAATGGGCTTACTTGGTTTTATTCCAGCTTAAATGATTACAAATTATCACGAAGTATTGAATGATGTCTTTATTAATTTCCCAAAAAACTCAAAAAAAATGGGGTCCGGTAGACCCCAGGACGCAGTTAACGGCAGAATAAACCACGACGCCAGTTGAGGGTTAATAGTAGTTTTTGGTATATCCATTGTGACAACAGTTGAATAGAGACTTGGAACGTCCTTATTTAAATTCTTATAAATTAATATCCCTTCCTGAGTAGTAAAACAGTTTTAAGCATTCTCGGTTAACTAATAAACGTTTAATATCCCGCTATCTCTTCGTCAATTGAACGTAAACAGAGTTGTCATTGTAATAGTTGCAATCCCGTACAATTTATCTTTATTTCAGCGCTAAAATTTACGGTTATGTTCATTCTGATTCTGGAACGGACATAAAGGCCTTATATCTTTAATTAGAATGAATGAATGCCCTGTTTTCTGCTACTGTTGTTAGTCTTGTGTGATTCTCTTTAACAGCCGTTAAAATCAAGGTCGCATACTAATTTATGAACTTTTTCGAATGTTAGGTTGAGTGTTATATAATATTTAGACACAATTAAATTTAAAAAATGTTGGGGAGAGTTTTATGAATCGGTATCTCATTAAGTTCTTCTTTTAACGATACGAATCATACAGGATCCCGTATCGTAATGCGTTATTGTGTAGGTACCTTTCGTCGGCATCTTCTTCTTCGTCTTCTTCTTAGCCATTCACGTCCACATCTGAACATAAGCCTCTTCAAGTCTTCCTTTCCATTGTTTTTTGTTGTACGCTACTTGTAGCCAATTTTTCCCGGCAGTCCTTTTCAGATCATCTGTCCATCTCATAGGAGGTCTGCCTCTGGGTCTTTTGTGTTGATATGGTCTCCAGGTTAAAATAGATCTTTGCCATTTGTTTAGATCGCTCCTAGCTACATGTCCAGCGTATTCCCATTTCAACTTTTATGATTTTTGCACCACATCAGTGACTTTGGTTTTCTGTCTTATCCATGTGTTTGTTTTCTTGTCCTTAAGTGATATACCTAGCATTGCTCTTTCCATCGCGTGTTGAGTGACTCTAAGTATATTCATATTATTTTTTGTGATTGTCCATGTTTGTGCCGCATAAGTTAATATCGGAAATATGCATGCATCAAAAACTTTAGATCTAAGATGTAATTGAATTTGTTGATTTCTGAGTATATAGTTCAGTTTACCAAATGCTGCCCAAGCTAACTTTCTTCTTCTTTTTATTTCTTCAGTCTGAATTTCCCAATTTAGTATTATTTTTTGTCCTAAGTATATATATTCTTCAACTTTTTGTATAACTTTATCGTTTATTATTGTCACGGTGTCTTCGGAGTGCATGACTTTTGTTTTGTTTAAATTCATTTTCAGTCCTTTTTTAGAAGATTGGGTATGTAGTTCTAAAAGCATGGTTTGCATTTCTTGTAGGTCAGTAGCTATCAGGATTATGTCATCTGCAAATCGTAGATTACTGAGGTAGCGGCCATTGATGTTTATTCCCTTATATTTCCAATTTAGGTTTTTAAAAACGTCCTCCAAAACTAAGGTGAACAGTTTGGGTAATAAAGTATCTCCCTGTTTGACTCCCCTGTTTAATGGTACAGGGTTCGTGTGTTCATTTTCATTTAGGTAGTATGAACCTTGGTTCATAGTTTCTTTTATTAAGTTAATATATCTGCTGCCTATTCTACAATTTTGCATTGCGTTTATTACGGCCGTGTGTTCTATGGTATCTAAAGCTTTTTCGTAGTCTACAAATGCTAGGAAAACTGGAAACTTGTAGATATTCGTTACATTTTTCTATTAATATCTTTGTGGTTAACAGGTGATCGGAAGTTGAATAGCCTTTTCTAAAACCTGCCTGTTCATATGGTTGGTATTCGTCTAATTTCCTTGTTAGTCGAGTAGTTATGACTTTGGTGAGTATTTTAAACAGTTGTGACAGTAGGCTGATGGGTCTGTAGTTTTCCAATTTTCGACTATCACCTTTCTTGTGTAATAAGATTACTTTAGAGTTGTTTCAGCTCTTAGGGACTTTGCCCTGATGTAAATAACTGTCCACAAGCTTAGTTACAATTGCAATTAGTTCCTTACCTCCTTCTAATATCATATCTGTGGTAATACTATCTTCTCCTGAAGCTTTATTTCTCTTCATGTTTTCCAATGCTGTAGTTACCTCTTAAATTGTTACTTTTGGCATTATTTCTGATCCAATATTTTTTATTAATTTCCGTGCTGGTCTCATCTCATCATCGTGTTGATGTGTTCTGTAAAGTTCTGTGTAAAATTCTTCTATTCGTGTCAGTATGTTTTTTCTAGTTGTGATTTCATTTTCGTCTTTTCCCATTAATGATATCATCTGAAGTCGTCCTAGTGTCGGTCTGAGGTATTTCATACTCTTATTTTTTTTCAATAGTTGTTGTTATTAATTTTTCGTTTTGTTTTCTTTTTTGTTGTCTGATTACTTTTCTACTCTGCCTATTAAGTTCTCTATATTCGTCGGTTTCCCCCCCCCCCCCCCGTTCCGTTAGTTGTATCGCTGCCGTCATCAAGACTCTTTTTTTTGTCATTGACTTGAAGGTTTGGACCGTTATCTCCTCACGCTGGTCCAGTGCGGGTTGAGGAGAGAAGGGAAGGATTTGGGTAGGTCTGGGTTGGTGGGTAGGATCTAGAGATTAGAATCCGTTTCTCTCCCAGAAGAGGATTGGGAGAAAAAGCAAAGCTCGCGTGGGCAGGGGCGCATCCCTGAAGCAGACCTGTCTTTACCGGGATCGAAAAGAGTGTCTACCCGCTACCCACTTCGTCGGCATAGCAAGCGGCATAGCAAGCTATAATTCCTCAGTTACGAATGCGCATTGAAGCAATAGTGTCGATGATATATCTGTTTTCGTTCTCTCAGACCCAAACAGTTCCTTAATGTAAGTTTTTTATGAAAGAACAAAACAAAATTTGCAGTGTATTGTTTTTAGAGCTTAGCAAAACAATGTGTTCTTACGAGAGAGAACGTCTCTACGAGGAAGTTGCAACCGACGAGGAAGAAAATTATGAAGATTCAGATTCCGATGAGTCTATAGTTGGCAACTTAGAACATGAAGATGCTAATCGTAACTCAGAGTCTGAATTGGATTTATCAGACACAGAATCAAACTTACAAGAGTGTATTCCACAAGGTAAGTCCAACCAACACCTTTATTACAATACCAAAGATGGAATGAAATGGAATAAGATATGCGGATAAGAAAACTTCCTGGAGTTATTCGTGCAGCGAAAAGTTGCAAAACTGAATTTTCTACTCTTCTCTGTCATATATATTGATGTTGGCCAACTATTATGTAACAAAATTGTTGGCACTTTATATTCTTTTTTTTTTTTAATAATATAAACTTACGTGGTACTTAAAGTATACATCAAGCACCATCAAGAACCGTTACTACCTGACTTGATAATGCCAAGTGAGACTACTAAGTTCTCGGGAAGAACGGCGTTGAGAATTTAAAACTTGACGTTTCGGCACCCATTTTGAAACCATTATCAAGAGGGATATGGTTCCGTTCGAGTTCGGGGTGTCAATCTGCCTACTCTACTCACAAGAGATTTAGGCGGTTAGTACAATTATCTCTAAAGCTGAGATGAGTACTATAAGAAGAATTAATAATAAACCTAGAGTTCTTAGAAACTCAAAGCCTCCTACTCCGAACATTAGCCAATCAGAGAAAAAAGCAATGTGCGAACTTCAATTAAATCCGAATCTAGTGATTCTTACCGCCGATAAAGGAAATACCACCGTTATCCTAAACACTTCTTTTTACATTATTAACCTCTCAAATTTCATTAATACTTCAGACTACAGACTAATTTCCAATTTCTAATAATCGAATAACCTATCTAGAGAAAACCCAGTCAAAACAAAAGCCGTCATTAATACAACCTCTCTCCCTGTTGACATAAAACAATCTCTAATTTCTTGTGAAAAGTCTTCTAGAAGAGCTCGAATACATGGTTTACCCAAAATTCTCCCGATATTCCTCTACGACCCATTGACAGTGCATATAACTGCCCTATACGACTATTTTCCAAGTACTTGGCCAAAACTGTACAACCTCTCCCCAAAAATGCTTTATCCTTGTGTCCTGTATCCTGTTTATCGAAATCCCACCCATATCAAACGTTATTTGCATGCCAACTCTGATCATCCACCTTCACAAATTAATTCAGTCATTAATACACTGTTCGGTTCTGAGGCAAAGTTGCAGTTTTCATAACTAGTTTCTTTTTCCTAGGGTGGGTAGTTAACCCTCCGCTCAACCCTCCTCTTTTATCCGGGCTTGGGACCGGCTGCAGTAAGGTGATTTCTGAGCTACTCAATCCACCCGTTACTCACCCTACCCCAGGCAGAGTTAAAAACGACAAATGCAATGTAAAAGGACTATGAATATCGGAACTTGGAATGTCCAGAGTTGGTACAGACCTGGAGCTGCTATAATTCTGTGGAACAACTGGAAAACATAGGAATGGATATAACAGCAGTCCAAGAAATAAGATAGCCAGACGACGAAAATTTAAAAATAAGTAAATCCACCATCATCTTCAGCGGTAACAAAAACGAAAGACATGAATTTGGAAGGGGCTTTGTGATTAGCGACACCCTACTGCAGAATATACTAAATTTCAAACCAATAAAATAAAGGATATGCTACATACGAATGACGGAAGAACGATACAATATTTCCATTATCTCAGTGCATGCACCAACGGAAGAGAAGCATGAAGATATTAAGGATAACTTTTACGATGCCCTAGAAAGAAGTAACTGAAGAATGGAAAGAGTATTTAAGGGACCTTCTAAACATCATACAGAAAGAACAGCACAAGGAAGACATCTATATCAGAGCGGACAGGTCCGTCAAAAATTCCTCCTTTGAAGAAACCCAAAAGACCTTAAATAAGCTGAAAAATCACGAAGCGACGGGTACGGACGAGATACCAGCTGAACTTCTGAAATATGAAGATAGTTTGAGTAGACGCAGAAGCATGCATGTCTTTTAATATCAAGAATACGCGCCGTTGAGGTAACTCGCTTGTTTTGATAACTCATTTGCGTAAAATTGATACATTCGTACATTTCATTTTTACTATAACAAAACTTACAAAAAATCTCATTACATAAATTATTTTTTACTCTCAGATTTAAATCTATAGCTATCTTCATGTTCTTCTTTTTCGTCTGCTGTCACTTCTCAACTAAGGGTATGGACAACTGCACCCACTCTCACCGCAACTGCAAGTGTTTTAATTTTCCGTAACACGCTCTACATATCCACAATTCACAGCAAAGCAACTTGCACGCAGATATCCTTGGGCAATGGAACACATACAAAGAAACTTCCAACACTGGAGACATTCTTGCCCCTTTTCTGACAAATCAAGGTTCCGTTTATATAAGTCTGACTGTAGAGTATTGATCTAAAGAGAAAAATGATCTCTTTGGAGGCGGACCAATATGTATTTAGGGGAAGGGGCAAATATTATAATGGATTAATTAACGGCATATATTATAATTTTAATTAAGAAATCAATGCCGGCTGTAGGATATTGTGACTGTAGGATATTGTAGGTATAGGTTCATAGAGCCAAAAATAGTGTCATTTGTTGTTGGTGTAGGTTACAGATTTGTTTTTATCAACGATAATGCCCGCCCTCACCGCGCGAGGAATAACAAGAATGGAGTGGCCACCATGTTCTCCGTACATGAGTTACATCGAACTTATCTGAACGGGAGGCAAAATTCAATGTATGAAATTGTTTATAAAAGTGACTGTTAGTGCCAAACCGGACCTGTTCCGAATTCCAGACGATGGTACGAGGGGTGCGGGTTGCTCCCCCACTCACCGAGAAAAGACACAGTCCACTACAAGCTTTCGAAGAATAAAGACAATTTAAAAATATATTTGTGTATCGCTATTGTTTTAAACTTTATAATAAAAACGTGAAATTCTCAAAACTTACACTATTTATTAACATAAAAGTTGGTCCTTCGAGCCGGATTTAAAACAAATTAGTTTTCAACCCGATTTGATATTGACAAATCGCTTTTTACTTGTATTGAATAAGTTACATTTATTCAATACAACAACAGAAAAATACCTGCATTGGACCTTTTACTGACGACAGCGGATTAACTTAACAGCTGGACGCGCCATAAACAGGTTAGTGTGCTCTTATTCTGGTATCCGTTCGTTTCTATCTGACAATATTTACTGTATTTTATTCATATTCTAATTTGAAATTTTATTTACTCAATTTCACATTCATTTTAGAATAACGACACAGTAATTATTACAATCACACAGATTAACTTCATTTCAATAATAATTTTTAACATTTTTTTCATTAAACATATAGCGATATATTTCAATTTGTCTTTACTAAAATACATATATACAGGGTGTAATATTATACAAATTTAAAATGTCTTCTGCTAAAGTTACTCGTACTTCAATTAAAGCAACCCTTACTCGTTTTAGTAACTATTTTAACACGATTAAAGATTTGAGATGTGATGAAATCGACTTATACGAACTGCAACAGCGATTAAATAAAGCTGAAACACTGCTAGACGATTTCAACACAGCTCAATCAACAATCGAAGCACAAGATACTGATTTTGATGCTAATTGTGAGGTTCATTCCCGCGAGAGAGAGAGAAATTTGAAAACGATTTTTACAAAATTATTGCAGCTACTAAAAAACTAACTACTTCTCTTACTAATACCAATAATACACTTGATAACAATGATAGCATTAGCTCTGCAGAAAGTAACTTTTCAAACATTCGTTTACCACAGTTAAACTTACCAACATTTGATGGTTCTTTTGACCAATGGCTTTTCTTTAGAGATAGTTTTACATCCATTATACATGAAAATTCATCTATGTCTAAAGTACAAAAATTTCACTACCTGCGGCTTTCCCTACAAGGAAAAGCAGCAGACAAAGTTAAATCCTTACAATTGTGTGACGCAAATTATGACATTGCTTGGAAGCTACTTAAAGATCGTTTTGAGGACAAACAGATTCTTATTAAAAATCACATTAAGGCTCTTTTTGATCTCCCTTCTTTGACAAAAGAATCTTATTACGGTTTAACATCAATTCGCGATGGAATCGAGAAGAACTTGAACGCATTAAAGGTGCTACAACGGCCTACTGAACATTGGGATGATTTAATTATATACCTTGTTACCAATAAATTTGATAACATAACAAAACGAGCCTGGGAATCGCGTACTGATGCAAAGAACATTCCAACATTGCAAAATTTACTCACCTTTTTGGAAGAACGTTGTCGTATCTTATCATCATTAACCCAGCATCAGGACGAAGATCACACAAAACACACTGGATTGAAACAATCACATAGGCACACAAAATCATTTGTTTCTACCACTGCAACTATTTGCACTTTGTGCAATGCTAGTCATAGTTTGTACACTTGTGACACATTTTTGAAATTAACACCTGTTGAAGAATTAAATACTGCGAAACGTTTGAGGTTATGTATCAACTGCCTAGGCAATAATCACATAACACGAAACTGTAAGTCTTCTAGTTGTAGAAAATGTGGAAAAATACATCACACTTTGCTTCACTTTCAAAATAATGAAAGGGAGCAGATTCAAGCTACTCATAGCACAAAAAACGATATTGAATCGATCCCCAGCACTTCAAATGAAACTGTCAGCTTGACATCTAGTCTTTCCACACCATCTCAGACACTACTTTCAACTGCTTGCATTACAGTGTTTGACAACTTCAACAATCCACATCAGTGTAGAGTGCTTCTTGATAGTGGAAGCCAAATAAACTTCATTTCTGATAAACTTGCAAATATTCTACAATTACCCAAAATTCGAATTGATAGTTCCATATCCGGAATAAATCAACTGCAAACTAAGGTTACATACTCCATTTCTTTACTGTTCAAATCCAACATCAACAATTTTCAAAGACGTATAACTTGCGTTGTCTTAACTCGCATTACTGGTAACTTGCCATCCTTGCCAATTAGTACTGACAAACTAAACATTCCAGAAAATATTACTTTGGCTGATTCTGAGTTTAACAAACCTGCTCCTATTGACTTACTGATAGGTGCAGATATATTCTGGGATCTAATAAGCATAGGGCAAATTAAACTGGGACATAATCTACCCATATTACAAAAAACCAAGTTAGGTTGGTTAATATCTGGACCTATACACACCAAAAACAATACATATACAAGTTTGCACTGTTCTGCAACACACAACTTGGACAATCAACTTTCCAAATTCTGGGAAATAGAAGAGTATCCAAAAACTGAATTTTTTTCTGATGAAGAAAATTATTGTGAACAACATTTTAAAGAACATGTAACTCAAGACGCAGATGGACGTTTTATTGTCACAATTCCACTCAAAAAATCAATTTCTGAGCTTGGAGACTCCAAAACTGCAGCAACTAACAGATTCTTGACATTGGAGCATAAATTACTTAAGAACAATGATATGCGATTTCAATATCATCAATTTATCAGGGAATACATTGATCTTGGACACATGTCTTTGGCTGAAGATCAAAATGACAAAATGGTTTCTTTCTTCCACATCATTGTGTGCTTAAGGCTGACTCCACTACTACAAAACTTCGTGTCGTTTTTGATGGTTCAGCCAAAAGCTCGACCGGTGTTTCACTTAACGACCTTATGTTGGTCGGTCCAAACGTTCAAGACAACTTATTTTACATATTACTCCGCTTTAGAAAACACAACTATGTGTTGAGCGCAGACGTAGCAAAAATGTATCGACAGGTACTGGTACAAGAATCTCAACGTAACCTGCAAAAGATTCTATGGCGTTTCAACGCTAATGATAACATTCTAGTGTACACACTAAACACTGTGACATACGGATTAGCTTCTGCCTCCTTTCTTGCCATTAGATCACTTCAAGAGGCCGCTTATAGAAACATGAATAGATTTCCTAAAATTTCTAATATCATTTTACACGATTTTTATGTTGACGACCTCCTAACAGGTGCAGAAACTGTAAATGAGATTATACAAATTAAGGAACAAATCACTAGCCTCCTTTTAAGTTATGGATTTCCTTTGAGAAAATGGATTTCAAATGATCCAGCTTCATTATCCAATGTCAGCCAAACTCCTTTGCATATTGGTGAAGGTGACCAAACCAAAACACTTGGTTTACTTTGGAACCCCAATGTTGATTGCCTACAATACTCGATTAGTGGTTCAACTCATCCTTTCAGAATTACAAAAAGGCAAATCTTATCATCAACTGCACAGATATTCGACCCTCTTGGACTTTTATCACCAGTTACTGTGACTGCTAAAATTATACTCCAAGAGCTTTGGAAGCTTAAAATATCATGGGATGAAACTGTACCTGCTGACTTACACACAACTTGGGCTAAATACTATACTCAATTACAATTACTGAATTCTATCAAAATACCACGACAAGTGTCTTGTCCAAATCCAACCTCAGTACAATTGCACGGGTTCTGCGATGCATCACAGCATGCCTACGGTGCATCAATATACATACGTTGCTGTGATACATTAGGAAATTTTACTTCAAACTTGTACTGTGCCAAAACACGCGTCGCTCCACTCAAAACTTTAACTATTCCACGTTTGGAACTTTCTGGCGCTGTTTTACTGGCACAACTTGTTGACAAAGTATCTTCTTCTTGTCATTTTGACTTCCAAAACATTTACTACTGGATTGATTCCACAATTTGCCTATCATGGATCAATTCATCCCCACACATACTGAAGACCTTTGTCGCCAACAGAGTAGCAAACATTCAGCAACTGTCGAATGTCACTTCATGGTATTATGTAAATACTAAGGATAATCCTGCGGATTTACTAACACGCTGGATGACGCCTTCTAATTTAGTTTCCTCAAATTTCTGGTTTCATGGACCTTCTTGGTTGGTTCAAACTGAATGTCAGTGGCCAACAAACAATGCGCAACAATCTACTATGATTCTTACAGAAAACCTTCCAGAAGTTCGAAACACTAGTTGTTCTTTTATTAACTCTGTCAACAAATTCGACGCCCTTACTATTGAGTTAATCAACAAACATTCTTCATTTTTGAAATTACAGCGTATATTCGCTTATGTTTTAAGGTATATAAGCAATCTTAAAATTCCTGAGAGCTCCTCTAGACAGCTGGGTCCTCTAACTGTCCTTGAACAGAATCAAGCGCTTTTCTTTTTGATTCGTACTATGCAGCAATACCATTTATCTGAAGATTATTACCAGTTGTCTTCTTCTAAACCTCTTAGCAGAAGGAGCAAACTATCATCTCTACATCCTTTCTTCGACACCACACACAATGTAATACGTGTTGGAGGTCGACTACAACATTCCAATTTTGATTTTGGTAAAAGACACCCAATTATTCTCCCTTCAAAATGTCACCTTACAACCATCATAGCACGTTCTGAACACATTAGACTTTTACATACCGGACCACAAGCTCTTTTATCAGCTTTGAGAGAGAGATATTGGCCTCTAGGGGGACGCAACCTGGTAAAACGTGTGGTTCGTGAATGTATACAATGTTTTAAGGTAAATCCCAGACCTGAGTCACACCTCATGGGAAATCTTCCTGCTTCTCGTGTCACTCCCTCTCGGCCTTTTTCGATAACTGGATTAGACTATGCTGGTCCATTCCTACTGCGTGATTGAAAGGGTAGAAATTTCAAAACAACTAAAGCTTACGTTTCACTTTTCGTGTGCTTCGCCACTAAGGCTATCCACTTAGAGGTAGTCAGCGATCTCACAACTGAGTGCTTCCTAGCATGTCTACGTCGTTTCACTTCGAGACGTGGTAAATGCAATGAAATACATTCTGACAACGCGACTACATTTGTAGGAGCTAACAACGAATTAACCACATTTCTTTCTTCTCGCGCGAATAGCATCGCAAATGGTTTATCACAAGATGGTATTCAGTGGAAGTTTATACCTCCCAAATCTCCCCATTTTGGGGGTCTTTGGGAGTCTGGAATTAAATCCACAAAACAACATTTAAAAAGGGTAATGGGCAATGCTTTACTAACTTTTGAAGAATTTAATACAGTATTGTGTCAGATAGATGCCTGCCTTAATTCTCGTCCTCTTTGTCCTCTCTCTCATGATCCCAATGACCTAACTCCTCTTACACCCGCACACTTTCTGATTGGAGACAACCTGATGGCGCCACATGATAGCCAGATACTTGATCTGGCCGAAAACCGACTTTCAAGGTTTCAACGACTACAGTCAATGGTGCAGCATTTTTGGACTAGGTGGTCCAAGGAATATGTATCCTCCTTACAAGCCCGTATCAAGTGGAAGACCAATTTTCCACAATTAATTAACATTGGTGCTCTGGTCCTTATTAAAGAAGATGGAATCCCACCACTAAAATGGAAATTAGGACGAATTTCCCAACTACATACTGGTGACGATCAAGTTATTCGTGCCGTCACAGTGAGGACTTCTACAAGTGAATTGAAACGTTCAGTGACCAAAATTTGTGTATTGCCGAATTAGTTTATTTTCTTTCGAACCCCTACAGTGCTTCAAGGCCGGGACTCTATGTTAGTGCCAAACCGGACCTGTTCCGAATTCCAGACGATGGTACGAGGGGTGCGGGTTGCTCCCCCACTCACCGAGAAAAGACACAGTCCACTACAAGCTTTCGAAGAATAAAGACAATTTAAAAATATATTTGTGTATCGCTATTGTTTTAAACTTTATAATAAAAACGTGAAATTCTCAAAACTTACACTATTTATTAACAGTGACAATAAAACGGTTTTGTTATTATGACTTTTCTTGATTCTTTTAATGATTGTATATTATTTATTTATCTTATTGAAAAGTATTTTCTTTGGTTCTTTTAACTGCCAAACATGGTCTATAAATAATGTTTGTGTTTAACATATTTGAGTCCTATTTATTTCGAACCTTGACACATCCAACACAAATATTTTCTGAATATCCACTTCAAATGTTGAGCAGTGTAAATTTTCTTTACTTGTTTTACCTATATAAAATACTATTAGATAAAATGTTATCACCTCGTTTAATACATATTTTGATAATTAATATATTTCTTTGAGAACCGGGCTATTAAGAGAAATAGAGACAGTAACTTTCTCTCGACTTGTATCTCCTCGTCTCGACCTCGAGTACACGCCGCTATTCTCGTTATGTCCTGCCGACACGCCATGGGACATCTCAATTCACACCAGATACAATTAACCGCCGATTTAGCCACTTCTCGACACTTCTCCTCTACTCTTCCGAATCACGTATGAGCGAGGAACACGAGAAACAAAATCGTTTTGAGGCGGACAATTCGATGGTGATAAAATGGAAATATGCACTTTAAATACCTAACATAACTATAAAAATGAACTGGGAGAGTGCTAGAAATTTTCAATTCTTACACAATTGGTACTGTTTGAATTGGAATAGTACGTTTAACTATTTGAATTTTATGCCGTGTAATATGTTATGTTGTTCGTGTAATATATGTTTGGATCTTGTACATATAGCCCAGGGAAATAAGCATTTTTTCATGACACTCGTCCGGCCAGGCAAACGACAGTTGTTTTGGGTAGTACGGACCTCTGTAACAAAAACCTATATGTTTCCTGCAGTCGATTTTTTGGACTTAATTAGTTATTAACAAATTAAGGTCAACAAACGGAAAATTTTTGCTTTTTTTGTCTATCAGCAAAAAGTAAAGCAATTTAAACAAATTTTAGAAGAGATGAAACTTATAAGTTATATAAAAACCTTCAAAATGGCGTTTTCTAAATGTTTCTATCCTTATTTGTTGCTTAGAAAGTTGCAAAATAAGTCAAAAATTTCGGTTTTTAATAAATGTTAATAACTTTTTTGAAAATAAACTTATAACATTTATATTTCTTGTAATGATGTGTCTTAGAGTGCTTAAAATAGGGTTAAAATTTCATAGTGATCGGTCCAATTGTTTAAAAGTTATTTTATTTGTTTATCCCAAATTAACATTTTTTGCAACAATATAAGTCAGAAATTTATACAGTTTTATTAATTCAAGGGGTAGTTTCTGATAGAAGAAGATATGTTTTATTATTTACATTAAAAAAAATTAGGAAAATTAATTTTAAATATTGCAAAATAATTTTGCAAAAACATGTCGATTTTTTGCTTATAAACAATTAGAATAACTTTTTAACCATTAAATGTAAAAATATTATTTGTATATATTTAAAAAGCCTGAATTTTTTCACAAATTTAAATAAAAAAAGTTTGTCCTAAAATAATTTGGTATAAAGTTAGCCTCTTTTTTATTTAATTCATAGCACATTTGTTTATAACACTTAAGAAATCTAATTAGCGCCATTTGAAAGAATGTACTTTATAGTTTTAAACTACTAAATTTTAAAAATATTGCCCTTTAATGGAATCGTCCACAAAGCTTCAAAATGTATGTAAAATCGGTCGGCTTTGAAACTCTCGGGAGCTGAAGGGAGGGGGAAGGCGCTGTTAACTGTATCTCTGTTCCTTTTTTATGTATTTTAACGTTTCTTTTTGAACTTGATGTACTTTTTGCGTACATTATGAATATGCATTATTTCAATAAATAAATTGTCAAATAAACCACCTAATTTGTTTAAAAACATTTTTTTTTAATTTTTTTTAATAGTATTTAAGTTAAGTTTGAATGTAAAACAGAAGAATTTGTCATTTCCTATATTTTGGGGAGGGAAGTCTTTAGCACGTGCCATTGTATCTACAACATGCTGGCGATATCTGTCACGATGCTGTCTAATTTCACTTATAAGCTCAGTCTTAACCATGTCCTCGGAAAATGGAATTCCTTTTTGTCTTAACTAACTCTGCATATTTGTTTTTCTGGTGGCCATAGTTTTCAGATGTTTTATTAATCGACTATGATAAGAAGCGTTATCCATCACTATTATGGAATTAGGCTCGACTCGTGAAAGAAGGGATTGAAACCTTTTTTCAAAACGTTGGGCGTCCATGTCTTCATGGTAATCCCCCGTTTTTTTAGATAAAAAAAGTAGTGCACTATCTTCTAAAAATCCACTCTCACTACCTATATGGGCTCAATTATTCGTTGCTCTTTACTCGTTGGTCCTCGTAACCCTGTTGATAAACCATCCACAAATGCTTGACGATAACTCGTTATAGTAGTATCTTGCCAGATCTTAGATACTGTATGACCAGCATTTACCCACGTTTCGTCCAGATAATAAATCTTTTTGTGGGCAGAATGAACCTCTCTAATAGAACGAAGATATCTTTTGGCAAGAATTTTTTGCTCATTTTTGGAATCGGACCATTCTCCATTACCTTTGTCCTAATGGATTCGAGGGTTGGCGCTTTATTCTCAAAAAAGAAAGAATGAATAGTGGAGCGTACAAAATTTTTCTGGTACTCTTCCAATTTAATTTTTTTTTTACCACGATAATGTACTTTTGGAGCATGCACAATCCCAGTCACCTTTTTTCTCGTACAATGCGTTCTATTGTCGACACGGATACTCCCGTTAAAAATGACCACTGAGCTAAAGCTTCTACTGTACGAAGTGTATTTTTTAAATTTTTATACACTCTACAGACAATTTGCTTTTCGTCTACCGACATAAACTTCCGTTTTCTTTGTACATTGCTTGGACCCGCTACGTCATCCATCTTAATGCTCTAAAAAGAATAAACATCAATCATAATATTCTGCTATGTATTTGTTGTTTACTTACCACAAAAACTATTTTAAAATTAATAAATAATAATAAAGTCTATTTAAAAAATATATAAAAGAAAGTCACATGCACAAGAAACAGAACACACCCCGCCTCTGGACATATAAGAATGTGAAACGAATCAAATATACCATATCATTACTATTTTTTCCAAGGACGTAAATATATAGCCAAGCGAAATGTTGATAAGTTTACCGATGTTTTAAAATATTTAACTGAACTGGTCCAACTGTACGTTCGAAAAACAAACCGGTATGCACAATTTATATTGTTACGTGGGCAAATGTTATGATATTATTTCGTATATTTTACTTATTTACATTGTCGAAGCATACACAATAAAAACGACCCCGGTAAGATTTTACTCCCGATATTTAGCATTGTTGCCGTTAGCTCTCAGTTAAATTTGTAAATTAGACATCTTTAATTGAAATCTGTGTGACTTTACGCAATATTCGTCAATCCGTCAACAAAATTATAATTCTCTAATTCTCCAAATTATAATTCTCCAATCTCCGATAGGAGCGGGACTTGAAGAAAAAGAATACGGTAAGATCTAATAAAAAAGCGTATTTGAATAGATTCACTTTATACTAGCTAACATTGTCCTTATTTTTCTGATACTCCTCGTATACCTAATAAATCATAATCGTCTGCTTGGAATCCTAAATTACCTTTTTACCTCTGAGGCCTGATCTATAAGATCTCGGATGGCGTTGAGAAAAGCGTGACGTCCCTGTCGCGTCGTTCGCGTGGCTCGGCGGAAACGACGCCGTGGGGATCAGCCGGAAATGGGCAGACATCGGTTAGGTCTCGGTAAGCCACGCGCCCGCTACGTGTTGATACACTTGTTCTCTGCCGTCGCTTTGAGTTGAGTTGCCGTTTTGCCAATACCATACCGGCGGCACCGGGCCCCAAACGGTTTTGCTCAGCTTGGCCGTGTCCCTGTGCTCTCCTGATTCTAAATCTGCTTTTGATGGTGTCGATCATCGTTGGCGCTTTTGAAGTTTGGAAGGATTCTTCGTCACCGGATAATTTGTTAGAATTCTGCTAAGCGTTTTACTAAGGAATATTGTCAGTGGTGAAGTAGGTTAGACAGTTTCTCTAATTTACGTAAAATTTTTATCTCGATAGGCTGCGTAAATACTCATCAAGATATCTCTAATAGATTAACGAAACGTGCTTAATTTGGTTCTGTTAGTCTTTTTGTTGACATAGATTTTTTATTTTAAATTATAAGTTTTTTATAAAGATATTGTTATTTAATTTATATTCAGATAGAATATTTAAAGAATATTTAAAGAAGCGCTGCATAATTTGGAATGGGGCGTGAAGGTTAATGGAATTCTGATAAATACAATCAGATATGCAGACGATACAGTTATTTTAAGTGATGACATGAATGGATTACAATGCCTTTTAAATGCCATTGATACAGTGGGAAGAGAGTTTGGCCTAAACATAAACTGTTCAAAAACAAAACACATGGTGTTTAGCCGTTTAGCACATCAAGATGCACGATTATATGTTGATGGTCATATAATTCAAAGAGTGTCCAGTTTTAAATATCTTGGTTGCCATATTACTGAACAACTAGATCCAGATCAAGAGATAAAATGTAGAATCGAGATAGCCCGCACGACATTTTTAAAAATGAGGTCATTCTTCTGTAATGATAACTTGAAACTTCAACTTCGAAAGCGTATGGTTAAATGCTACATTTGGTCAGTCCTCTTATACGGTGTCGAAGCATGGACATTAAAAATATCCACCATTAATCGTCTGGAGGCCTTTGAAATGTTGGTGCACAGACGTATACTAAAAATCTCATGGACGGCTATGCTGACAAATGTGGCAGTCCTTGAGAGAGCAAATGCTGCTCGCGAGCTGCTCGATAACATTAAATGTAGAAAGATGGCCTATTTTGGACACGTAGTAAGGGGAGAAAGATATAATACTCTTCAATTTATTATAATGGGTAAAATCGAAGGACGCAGAGGAATTGGTAGAAAGCAGGCCTCTTGGTTGAAGAATATCAGAGAGTGGACAGGAATAAAGAAAGCTGAGCAACTCTTTAGAATAGCTCGAGACAGAGGCAGTTTCGCCATGTTAATCGCCAACGTTAAGGGGACTTGATAGGGCACGTTAAGAAGAGATAAAGATATACACCGTGAAAAAAATACTACAATCTAGAACTGTTCTACAGCTACTATTAACGGCATCTCAGTTTTTGCAAATACAGTGGGTGATCAAATTATTAGAGCCACCCCATAAAATTTTACTTTTTGTTTAAAAATGGTACGTAATTGAGCTATAAAACATATTTTTGTACTTAATTCTATTTTACTATTTTTTTAAGTTTCTGACGCATAGGTAGCGATAGAAAAGATAAGCGTCCCTAGTAATCGCAGTTTCGTGTTCCTGGTTATGGATTAACGCGCCCTTAGGATTTTCTTTACTTTTGTTCATTGTTCGGTATAACTTTCAAGGTCATCTCGTTTTTGCGATCGCAAACTTTTTAATCTCAAATCTGATCTTTTTTTAAATCTGTTCTACATTAGTCATCGAACCAGTGATTTTTTCTAAATCTTTTTGTTCTTGGAATGTTCTTCAACGTTGCTTCCTTTATTTTGTTTGTCATTTTCAAGAACTTTTGTTTTGTGTTACTCGCAGTTTAATTTGCAATTTTCGCAGATTTTCAACAATAAATTTACGTTGCACTTTTTTTTTCCGTTTATGCGTTTTATTTATTGCATATCTCATTTTAACCAAAAAATGATCAGAGTCTATGTCAGCCCCTGTACGTTTTCACATTTGTTATTATGTTATTAAGTTAGAATTTCTCTTGTATTAAGATGTACCCCATTGGTAAGGAAACATGAACAGCTTACACATTTATCTTATGGTAAAGTCGATTATAGTAACAAAACAAAAACTAAGAACTCAAAAAACAAACAGGAATTTATGTAACTTATCGACATTAATCAAAAGTATAATAAATTTTTGTGACAACCGTAGTTTTTGGTGATTTATTTATTTGTCGGAAATTTTCTTTTTTGCCAATATCTTAATGTGTTTGAAGACGATCCTGCAGCAAAACGGTGGTATTTTCCTTGTGACATCGTGTGCCCCATGTCTGCCACTTGTCCGTGTCCGCGATCCCTTACGGCTTGTTTACCACGACGACGAATCATGATGGTTTAGTTTGCTACGATTTCTCTTGCCTTTTAGTCTTCATCCCCTTCCAGTGGCTCGTAGATTTGGTTTAAAAATTTTACTTTATTATTTTTTACAAATATATTATTAATGTTTGTTTTCAAAACTTTTACAAAATTTATTGTAAAATATTATGACTACAGCCGTTTCGGCACAGAACAAACAACAACTTTCAGAACAAACAACAACTTAGTCAAATATATTAAAAAAACAAGAGTCAAAATAAAAAGCACTTATACAGTAGTGTATACAAACTTAAATGTGGCGACTGCTCAAAACCTTACATCGGCCAAACTGGTAGAAAGTTTAATAAACGAATAGCAGAACATAAAAGGGCTTTCAATAATCGAAAAACAGATGCTACATACGCACTTCACCTTCTAGATCATAATCATTCTTTAAATGACGAATTTAAAATTCTTCACATTCAAAATAAAGGTCTTAAACTTTCTTTGTTAGAATCTATGGAAATTAACAAATTAAAAACTAATACATACACTCAACACCACGGAATAATACCCTGTTGTTTCGCTCTTTAATTCAGAACTGACGAGAATAATTAAGGACTAAGAACCGAGCAATCGTGCAATCCTACTTTCACATGATATTTATCAATCTCTCCCACACCTGTACTATAGTTAGTGCTTCATGTTAGCATAAATTGTGTCCCCGCTAGTTATTGTTATGTTGAGATCAAAATTAATTATAGAAGTGAATAAAGTCTTCCTTACCTCATTCATGCTTTCAACTCACACCACCACACCTTCACATTCTCGTGTGTATTCGGAAGTTCCTAAATGCACACGTGGAAATTATCAACCTATTGGCAAGCCTCTTCCTCTTAAACCTTTGACGTGTTCACAAACAACGTGGTCAAATGATACTACCTAAAGATATACAACTTATTAATGTTTAATCAGAAACAGGATCAGTGTCTTTGGAATTCTGTTTCTTCTCCATATTAGTAAGTATTCTGTTGGTATACTTCATTTTTTATACTTCTCTTTTCTGCATATTTGACATATAAATAACTGACGTAGTGTTGTTTTTACATAAAAAACTGTACGTTTAATTTTTATGGTTAAGTTAAACTTTTACTTCATTTCCATCTTTTTTTGAACAGCATATCTTTGTAAGGTATGAATTAGAAAACTACAGACCTATGTCTTCTTAGTCACCTATACAAACTACTTACAAGAATAGTAACGAATCGTCTTGAGAAAAAACTTGCTTTCTACCAGCCAATAGAGCAAGTGGGATTTCGTAACGGATTTGGAACAAATGATCACCTACAGAGGATTAAAACGGTAATTGGAAAGACTATCGAATACAATCGACCACTCATTCAGGCTTTTGTAGATTTCCATAAAGCCTTTAACATGATAGAATTTGACAAAATCCCGAAAGCACTACAAGCATGCCGCATTGACTACCGATATGCAAGATTAATTTAGAATACATACAAGAACGCAACTTCTTCTTTTTTGCGTGCCATATTAGAATTATCCGACGTTGGTGATCACCATTGCGAAAGCTTCTCGATCTTCTGCAATATGAAATAATTGTCCTGCATTTGATATCTTTAAGTCATCATCATCATATAACGGGGGTCCTACGGCGATTGCCGCTTCCCGCATTTCAGCCTCCATCTTTTCCTATCTCTCCAATCTCCTTCTTCTAAGCCTCTAGATTGCATTGTTTTTGTAATTTCTCTTCTCCAGGAATTTGGTGGTCTTCCCCTTTTCCTTCTTTCTGGCGGAACATACATTAAGGTTTTCTTTGGCCACCGCTCCTCCTCGATTCTCATCACGTGACCATACCATTGTAATTGCCTTCCTTGTATTCTATCTGAAAGAGTATCTCTAATTCCTTTACGGTTTCGTATTTCCTCATTCCTGATTCTTTCCATTCTCGATACTCGACATGACCTTCTAAGATAATCCATTTTCACAACGTACTTTATCTCGTTCATGCTTTGTCATCGTCCAACATTCGGCACCATATGTGGTAATTGGTTTTACAATTGCTCTGTATACACGAAGTTTGGCATGCATCTTCATTTTATTTGACCACAGTAGTGAATTCAGTATTCGGATGCATTTTTTCCCTTGGGGTATTCGGTTTTGTACATCTATCTTAACGCTGCCATCTGCTGATATGATGCTTCCTAGATATTTATACTGGTTGCAACCTTTTAAGATTGCGTTTTCAAGCCTTAGATCTGTGGTATTTCCTTCAATTTTTAAATATTCTGTTTTGCTTATGTTTACAGTAAGCCCCCATTTGGCATATTCCTCAAATAATTTTCGATTCATATAATTTATATCTTCCTCATCATCGGTTGCAACCACCACCTGATCATCTGCAAACAACAATGTATGCAAAGTTTCTTGTCCCACTTCGATGCCCATAAATCTACATTTATTTCTTCAATTCCTCAATGCTTCTTGGACGTATATTTTAAAGAGTGTCGGTGACAAACATCATCCTTGCTTTAGGCCTTTAGTGACTTTAAATTCATTTGAAGTTCTGGTTCCAATTTTTACACAACTAACTGCATTTTCGTACAATTTATATATCCCTCGGATATACATCGAATCCAATCCGGACCTTTCGAGGACCTCAAACATTTTCTTTAACGGGACACTATCATATGCTTTCTCAAGGTCTATAAATACCAAATGGGTCTCTTTACTTCTTTCGACACGCTTTTCAATTATTTGTCGTAGGATACATATATTATCAAGCCAAGATCTTCCGGTACGAAAGCCGCTTTGTTCTTCAATATCTTGTATCTGTCTTTCAGCCCTCTTTTTAATATTCTGCCGTACAACCGGCCCACAGAGCTCGTCACACTAATACCTCTATAATTGGAACAGTCTCTTTTATTTTCTCTCTTATATATGGAGCTTATATAAGATTTATTCCAATCTTTAGGATTCCATTCACGTAACTCAATATTCCATTGAGTCCATTCACGAATGTTTTTTCACCAAGAAACTTGTTTTATTCTTACACCTCCATTCTATTTTGCCTTTAAGGATGAGTTGTAATATTTTATATCGACTTCCCCTTACTGTATGTCCCAGATAAGACATTTTGCGATGTTTAACAGTCTTTAGTAGTTCTCTATCTTAGTTGACGCTCCTTAGTACTTCTTCATTGGTTTTCCTTGCTAACATAGCACTTAACCATTCTTTGTCTTAGTTCTAAACTGAGATGATGATTGCAAAGAAATGACTTCATTTTGATAAAAGTAGTTTTAGTGATAGCTATTCTACGTTTTATTTCCATGTCTGGATCTACATAGTTGATCCGTTATCACAGTTGCCAAATATGTCATTTTGTGAACTTTTTCAGCTTGGACTCCTTTTAATTGAAGCTTTGCATCGAGATGTGTGTCACGACTAAACACTAAAAATTTGGTTTTGTTTGAGTTTATTTTAATGGCTATTTCCTCTCTTACCTCGTGAATACGATCAAGCAGAATTTGGAGACCTTTAATAATATCTGACAGAATTATTGTATCGTCTGCATATCTGATCACATTAAGTAGTTCCCCGTAGATTTTTATTCTATATGAATGTCTCTCAAGTGCCTTTTTAAATAACTGGTCCGAGTAAACATTGAACAATCATCATCATCATCATCAGCGTCTCTTAATTCACTGCTGGACATAGGCCTCCCCTGTTTGTCTCCAAAGTATTCTATCTTGTGCTTGACGTATCCAGTTTTTTTTTGTGTTTCGTAAGTCACCTTGCCATCGTGTTGGTGGTCTTTCTCTGCTACTTTTATCGGCTCTTGGTCTCCATTCAACTAGTTTGCGAGTCCATCTTCCGTCCTTTATTCTGGCAACGTGTTCAGCCCATTTCCATTTTAAGTTACAGCTTCTTTCAATGACGTCTATGATTTTGGTCTGAGCTCGTAGATCTTCGTTTCTAATCCTGTATCGCAGAATAGCCCCTATCATTGTTCGCTCCATGCTTCTCTGTGCTACTCTTAGTTTTTGTGCGTTTTTCTTTGGGAGCGATAATGTATCTGCACCATAGGTCATCGCCGATACCACGCATTGGTCGACAACTTTTTTCTTCACATTAGTTGGGATGTCACTCCTAAAAACGTTCCTAAGAATTTCCGTATGCTGCCCATCCTTGTATTATTCTTCTGAATACTTCGGTTGTTTGATTTTCCGTACTTATCTTAATTTCGTATTTCGATATTTTTCTGTATTTGCATTAATTTTACATGCTGTACTTTATCGAATACCTTTTCGAAGTCCACGAAACATGCAAATACATCTTCTCTTTGGTCACAGTATTTTTGGGATAGGATGTTTCTATAATAATATTTATTTAATAGCATTTCTAAAACCAAATTGGGTATCTGTGAGATCTTCTTCGCATTTGTGTCTAATTCTATTGTGAAGTATTCTTAGGAAAATTTTAAGAGTGTGGCTCATTAGGCTAATTAAAAAACGCAACTATTTCAGTGAAACTACATAAAAACACGGATCATATTTCAATCGGCAGAGGAGTCTGGCAGGGTGATTCCTTATCGCCTAAACTGTTTACCTTAGTACTAGAATATGTTTGTAAAAATCTTAACTGGAAAAAGAAAGGCCTGAACATTAACGATAGAAGATTATCAAGTTTGAAATTTGCAGACGACGTAGCTTTGTTCTCGGACAACTTCAAGGAGATATGTACAATGCTACATGAACTTTAGTTAGTGTGTGTCTTAAAATAAACATCTCAGAAACAAAATTGATGATAAACCTAGTACCCAGCGGAAATATCAATATTGGAGACAACGAAGTAGAGCTGGTGGAAAAATACATATACCTTGGACACGAAATAAAAATCACAAGAGACAACCAAACATGCGAACTACGAAGAATAAACCTAACATGGGCAGCCTATGGAAAACTCAAAGACATCTTTGACTGTTCCATTGGTATATTAAAGCGGTATACCAATTTCTTTAAAACGTTAAACATTTGACCAACGTGTGGTGCCGAAACTTTGACATTGACAGTTACAACTTCCAAAACGCTGCAAATAGCTCAGAGGAAAATGGAAAGGTCAATGCTGAGTGTATCGCTTCGTGACCGAGTTAGAAATGAAGACTTAAGACGAAGAACAGGAGTTACCGATGTAATTTCCCAAATTGCCATACTGAAACGGAACTACGCGGGACACGTCATCCGAATCAATAATGAAATGTGGACGAAGAGATTGCTTGAGTGGAGGCCGAGGTTACACAAAACAAGTAGAGGAAGAGCCCCTACTCGTTGGACTAACGATCTAAAGAAAATGTCAAGAAATAGGATAAAAAGTGCTTAAGATAGACCCCAATGGACAAAAATAAGGAAGGCCTGTGTTCAGCAGTGGACGCAAAGGGCTAGGTGACGATCTTTGTAAGGTAAATCTTTAGTAATTTTTTCTATAAATGTATGTTTGTTGTAATAAATTTAGATAAACTGATGAAGGCAGCTATTGAAGGTCGGTACATGGAATATACAAGGGCTAAAAACGATCACAAGTAAGCTAGCAATTATTGAAAATGAGCTAGCAAGATACAATATAGAAATCTCTGGACTAGCTGAAACTCATTGGTTAGGAGAGGGCCATTTTAGAACAGACAATGGCAATTATATTTACTTCTCTGGCGGTGAGACCTAGAACTATACAGGTGTTGCCATTCTGGTCTCACCAAGATTACAAAAGTCAGTTGTCGAATTAAAAGCTGTGAGCGATAGGATAATACTCATTAAACTGGATGGCAAACCACATAAACTTAATATCATACAAGTTTACGCGCCAACCAGCACATCAGATGACACAAAGATCGAGGAGTTCTATGAAAAACTGGAGACCACAATCGCTAACATACCAAATAAAGAACTTACTATAATATGTGGCGACTTTAATGCAAAAGTTGGCAACACTACACAAAATGAAGACTTAAAGAATGTACTGGGAAAGTTTGGCATAGGGCAAAGAAACGAAAGAGGAGACCGTTTAATCGAATTTGCTATCACAAACAACTACTCTATCATGAATACTCGATTTAAACACCATGTACGTCGACTTTATACTTGGAAAAGTCCTGGAGATAGATTTAGAAATCAAATAGATTACGTCCTCACCAATATTCGCTGGAGATCGTCCATTCAAACAGTCAGATCATATTCAGGGGCGATATGCGGATCCGATCATACTCTCCTCGTAGCTAAAGTAATGCTTAAACTTAAAGTACCCAACAAACAAAGAGAGATAAAGAGGATAGAACTAAGAAAGAAAGACGACCTTCTACAGGAAGTACAGAAAAGTATACCCTCTATTCGTAACGGAACATCACAAGAAATATGGGAGACTGTTAATCATTGCGTATCAACACCAGTGGATCGCTCAAAGAAAAATAATCCGGTGAAACGGAAACACTGGATAACAGATGTAACTCTTAAAATAATTGAGAATAGAAGAAATCTTTCTAAAAGTGGTGTACATAGTGAAAGGGAAAAAGCTAGTTTAACCTTTTAAACGAAGATGTAAGGCCGACAAAAAACAGTACTATCAAAGTATATGCAAAGAAATTGAGGGACGTGGTCAGTATAATCAGCCGAGAGATCTATTTAGAAAAATACGCTACCTGACAAGAGACTTCAGAGCCAGAACTTCGGCCATTGAAGATAACACTGGAACCCTGAGAACAAACGGAGAAGACATAGCAGAGACATGGAGATCGTATTGCAGGGACCTATATAAAGATGATCAACGCCAAGAGCTTGTTAGCCAAATCTCTGACGAGGTGGAAGAAGAACCTGATATACTCGAAAATGAAGTAAGGCAGGCTATCAACAAGCTCAAATATAACAAAGCACCAGGTCCAGATATGATAACAGCAGAAATGCTTAAAGCCACAGAAGAAACCGGCGTAAAGTTATTTCATCTACTCTGTAACCTAATATAGCATTCCAAACAACGGCCTGAAGACTGGACAAAATCTACAATAACGACCATACATAAAAAAAGGCAGCTTCCATAAATGCGACAATTATTGAACTCTCACTCTTATATCCCATGGCAGCAAGATAATGCTACATATAATGGTATATAAGACAGATAATCGAGAAATCTAGGGAATTCAACATCCCACTATACATCTGTTTTATAGATTACCGTAAAGCGTTCGACAGGGTCAAGTGGAGACACTTATGGCGAATACTAAAAGAAATAGGCGTACCACAACATCTAATTACGCTTATAACTGAACTATATGAACACACTACTGGATCAGTTAAAGTACTTGACACACTTTCGAACGAGTTTCATCCAGAACGGGGTGTCAGACAAGGATGTATAGTATCTCCGCAATTATTCAACATATATGGGGAGTATATTATGCGAAGAGCACTTGAAGGATGTGAAAAGGGCATCTCAATAAATGGTCATAAACTAAACAACCTACGTTTCGCAGATGACACAGCCCTTCTTGCAAATAGTCAAGCAGAGCTGATGGAACTTATACGACTGATCGAAAACGAAAGTCAAATATTTGGTCTGCAATTAAACGTATCAAAGACAAAGATCATGATAGTGGACAGACCACACAACAATCATCCACACATAACCACAATTGACCGGTTCGAGGTTGTGAGCTCATACTTATATCTGGGATCATTAATCACAAACACAGGGTCATTACAAGAAGAGATTAAACGTAGATGTGATCTAACAAAAGTTGCCACAGCAAAAATGACCAAAATATAGAAGGACTGTCAAATTTCAAGAGCGATAAAAATGAGGTTGATCAACTGATTAATATTCCCAATACTGACCTACGGATGTGAATCTTGGACTCTGAGACAATCGGAGAGAAAAAAGATAGACGCCACTAAAATGTTCTGTTGGAGACGAATGTTACGAATTCCTTGGACCGACCGTAGAACAAATAATTGAATTTTAAGAGAGCTAAAAGTTAGCCAACGACTCTCTAGCAAAGTCCATCTCCAACAATTAAAATATATTGGGCATGTTATGAGCGTAAACACAGAAAACATGGAAAGACTCATAATACAAGGAAAGGTAGAAGGCCGAAGATCACGAGGAAAATCCCCAACAAGATGGATAGACCAAATTACAGGAATATGCCAAAGACCTATGCATGAATTAAAAGAAATGACAAGAAACAGAGATCTCCGGAGACGGATAATACACGACATCACGTCGACCACTACACTCCTCTGGGGGGTCAGGATTGAAGAGAGAGAGAGAGAGAGAGAGAGAGAGAGAGAGAGAGAGAGGGAGAGAGAGAGAGATGAAATGTATGATTCATATAATATTTTTATTCATCAACTTTTGACTGATAACTCTCCACTATCACGGTGAACTACATATTGTATTAGTATACACTGGGTAATCAAATTATTATGATCACTTCAACAAACTTTGTATTTTGCTGTTTAATAAAGAATAAAACTGCATATCAGCATGTAATGATGTGAATATAATATAAAAATATTGTCTGGCTAATTGGTCTTTACCAAAGCTAATTAAATAAAAAAAAATTATATAAAAATAGATCACAAACACGTGCTTTTATAAAATTTTAAAATATTTTTTTCTTTATCCTTAAATAACATTTTTTTTTAATATTTTGTGTGACTTTCTTTAGCTTCGATGACAGCTTTGATCCCCCTTGGCATGCTTTGAATGTTTCTCAGGCAGTCTACTTTTATTTTTTAGTTTTTGTGCCAGATGACAATGAGTCTCTCAATTAACAGCTGCTGATTTGTGAGTTTCCGGGGCAATTCTTCTCTTCATAAGCTCCCGTAGATTTTCGATCGGATTGAGGTCTGGGGAATTACCTGGCCATTTCACTTTCATTTGACTTTAATTTTCTTTTTTTCCAGGTACGATGTTACTGTTTTTGCCTTATGGCACGGTGCTGAATCATGCATAAAGGTAAAATCCTCCGATTCGCCAAACCAGTCTTTGATTTGTGGCATGAGCTTTCTTTTCAGAACTTCAATATACTAATATTAATTCAATATTCCATTCACACTGTCCTTCCTGTGCTTTTACTGCTGACCACAGACCATACCATGATTTTGAGAGGATGCTTTACTCGCTCCACTATGCAATCCTTGTGATATTTTTTGTGAAAACTATAAGATATTTTTTTAGGATAAAAATAGTGGTTATAGGGATTTAAACTTTAGTAGTGACGTAATTTACCTTATTTCAATCCTCAATTGTCCAATTTTGGTGTTCTTTGGCCCATTCCAGTCTCTTTTTCATCATTGCGATGGTCAACTTTGGTTTTTTTGGCAGGGCGACATGATTTGAAACCTTGCTCAGCAAGCCTTCTGCGGACTGTCATGTCAGAAACTGGCATCCCAGCTTCACGAATAAAACCCGTTAGGATTTTTCTTGGCTTTTTTCTATTGTTTACGAAGATATCCCTCGTTTTTCTTGTGTCTCTGGGTGAAGTGACACGCTTTCCACCACATTTTTGGGACGCTGGTGAGTCCGAGGTTTGTTGGTATCAATTTTTTTCTTGATATTGCTCACTGTTACTTGTGCTAGTTAGCATTGTTGAGCTATCTGATGTTGAGAAAGCTTTGTATTCAATAAAAGTTTTTTTATCTCCACCATTTTAGAAACAGGGACGTCTTTAGCCTTACCCATTATGATTTTCTTCTCAAAAATCAAATTGTTTTAAAAACACTTTAACTTCACTCACAATCACCAGGAATACATTAATAAAACATACTACAAAGATAAAACGATACTAATCTTTCAAAAACAATACAAAAACATACAGATTCAGTTGTAAACTACAAGCGCAAATTCACCACAATATGTATGTTGTCACACAATTTGACACAAATGACAGTTCTAGAGCTGTAAACGTCAAAACAGTAAGGTTATTAGTGACAAAATATATTGGCATACCTTAATAGTATAGTAGCATATAATTTTATTATAAATTTTTGAACAAATTTGAAAAACATAAACTTCTGTGACTGATCATAATAATTTGATCACTCATTGTGTATTTATAATCACCGTCTTAAACCATGTTGCTAAAATCATGTTTACTACCACCTTTTATATGTTCAAATAAAGTGACTGTCTATTAAAACACGCCACTGAATTTGTCGAGTAGCCGGCAACCCGCCATTCAGGCAAGAAAGATCAGCTACTTAAAGGGTGATTTGTTCCGACGCCAAGCATCGATGGCGTTCTTGTAGGATTTTGGCTTTTTTCCCTTTTCACGCCTGTTGAAAGAGTTTAGTGGAACGGATTTTTTGCTGGACTGATCGTGGACTATGAATCCAATCCGGATGTATTTGAACTCACCATTACGTGCCCTTCTTTTTATCTACTATGATCAACATGTTGACTGTATAGCATAACGTTTCAATACTGACATATATTTACTTATGTTTACCTTTTTTATACATTTTTTCTGTATAGTTATAGATTTTGCATCGAGTTAGAATCTATGGAGAGGGCATCACGTGACTAAAAACGACCTAACTTCGGCCATATTGGTATTATTGTTTTGAAACTTTTGACAGATCGTATATGTTTGGTTATATTTGTTGTTTTTCGAATATTTTCAGTTTTATAATAATTTTATAGAAACTGTAATATATTGTAATAGTGCATAATAATGGTTTCTTATTCTCAACTTAGTTGCAGTAGCAGAAGTAATGTTAATAAAAAATCTTCAGGAATATCGTTCCACAGGTTAGTATACAAATATGTAAACAAAGTAATGGCCCGTACTTCAGAGAATAAATTAATACTATTTGACTGTATTAATTTATCTTTATATATAATATATCGTGTTTTTAGTGTTTACCGCGGGATAAATAAATCATAGTTTATTAAAAATGTATTGCACTTTTTTAGATTATGATTAAATCTTCTGAATAACTAGTCATATTTGTATAGTAGTTTTATTATTATTGAGTCTGGCCCTGATGTCACCGCCATATTGGTATTCTCGTTAGCCATTCCTACCTATGCCGTTTTTAATACATACGTTAATATGCTCATAGCTTGTCCATAGATTCTAACTCGATGAGATTTTGAGAGGTTACTTAAAGCGTGGTAAACTTTTAATACTAAAAATATTATGTAAGTATATGTCTCTTTCTTGGGTGATTTTTTCTGTAGGAAATTAAAATGGATATTTGTTTGCTATCTTCTTTTGTTTGGACTTCTAAATAAAAACGGTATCTCTGTCAAACTTCTACCTATTAGAAGATTAACCCTTTGACGCCGGAATTATTTTTTTTACCTTTTAATAAGTTTTTTGGTTTTTTGTATAAAATCATTATTTTTAATAACAATGTATTGAATTTTTTATTTTTTTATCAGTTAACATAGGCTACAGACCGTGTGATAAGTATTAGGACACTAGGCGTCAATTAATAAAATATTTTCAAAAGTAGAATTTTATTTTGAATGGTATAAAGAAGAACATTTTTTTTTTGTCGTTAGGCACAGTCCTACATGTTGAACAGCTCCAGGAAGATTTGTGTGGTTCTTTTCAAGTACTGCAAAGGGCACATCTCTTTGGTTTCATGTGAATTGGCATATGTGCACATTTATCAAATTGGACTTCTAAGCCCACTATGCCCACTAAACAGCAAAGAGAGACTTTCTTTAATCAAATTTAGTAGAATATTTTTATATAGCATTAGGCTCTTCGCTGATAATTGAACCTGTGCATTATTTTATTGTTGTATTTGTAAATGTATTTTCTAATTATAATACTGTTTATTTTTATATGTATACCACCATTTAGTAATTGATGGTGCATTTTTATTACTTTTGTGTACATTCAGCTGACTATATAATTGTGTTGTTGAATATATTGTTTTTGTTTTATGTATGAATTTTATTTGTAGACTCCTAACAAGTTTCCTGATATAACAATAACTCTGAATATTTGCTTTTTACCTTTAATTATTATTATTTCTTTAACTAGAAGAAAGATCAGGCTGATTTAGTTTCGATGAACAATCGAGAGATTTAGTTATGTTTTTTTTTTATTAAAATTCTTCAATTACTTTAGGTACGTTCGTTTAATTAATACTTAAATGATTGAAGACTGGTTTAAAATAAAAATTTTGAAAAAATACCAATAGTTTGATTTTTGTAGTATCTGACAAAAACTAACGTCACCTCCCCGGACTTACTCTATGTTAAAATATGAATGAATATTTTCAGTTTAATCATAATTTTACTTATTTTATATTATTGCAAATTTTAGTGCAGAAAAATAAAGCTAAAAATCAATTTACAACCTTATTATTACTAAATATACCGAAATCGACTAACAATAGAATCTTACATAAATAATTGGCGAAATCGCATTTGGAACACAAACGTTTTACGTTTCAGATTCTACTCGTGCACCGTGAGTCGAGAGCTTCAGGCAGACCCTAACCTTAGCCAGAAGTTTACGCCCGCCGTTCCACTTCTGAAGGTAAGCGGCTTTTCTCATTCATAATATACTTAAGAGAGTATTTTTCAACAAAACAATGAAAACTCACTCACTCTTTAATGCCCGAATTAACTCATTTCTTTAATGTGATAATGCTTACCTGAGAACTCTTTAAAAGTGATTTGATAGCTGCTGCGGAGGATATGTGTAACGCGCATAAAGATGTATGTTTTTCAATAAAATAGCTTTCTTTTTTTTCTTCTATGAACCTTTCTAAAAAAAGATAATAGTACACATTTTTTAAAGTTTTGGTATGTCTAAATACATGAATAAGTGGCAATCGTTATCAATTATTTTTACAAGAAAATCATTAAGAAAAAACATATAGGCTACTGCCTATGAAGGTTCACTATAAAAACAAAGCTTTTGTCGATTTTTGGCTATGTAGATACTGTTTACTCTAGAATTTTAAAGTTCTTTGGGGATGTCCAGGAATGTGATCTTATAATGGACCGATTTTTGGACCAAGGAAGGCCTCAGAATCAACGCAAATGCTACATAGCTCCAAAAAAAATGAGCAAATATCACGACAAAGCTTCTCAATAAGCAGTATACTGAGGCAGTACTGATGGTAATGACTATGATGATGATGATGATGATGATGATATATATATATATATATATATATATATATATATATATATATATATATATATATATGTGTGTGTGTTCGGAAAGATTTCCGCGGTTACTACAATAAAACCTAGAGCTAAGATTAATATTATTACTAAAATTAATATCAACCTCACCAGTCTTCCGGGTTGAACCGCGTCGGTATCCATTTTGCCAAGCTTTCGGCATCCTCTCTGATGCCTTCTTCAGGGCTTCCGAGGTCTCAGTCTCCCGTCTCCCTTTTCTGATACCCCTATTTCAACCATTGCAACTCAAGCTTTAGCAAAAGGTTTCAATTACTCTGTTTCCCCAAGTCACATTCCAATTCAGACAATCATCTGTCATACTGAAGAAGCCATCTCCAGTTTATCTTCCGAAGATGCTGAAATACCCAGGCAAGACATCTCTAGAGTTCTTAGAAACTCAAAAGCCGCCTATTCAAAATATTAGCCAATCTGAGAAAAAAGCCCTGAAAGAACTTCAGTCAAATCCAAATCTAGTCATTCTTCCTGCCGATAAAGGAAACGCCACCGTCATCCTAAACACTTCTTCTTACATTAATAAACTCTCAAATCTCGTTAATACTTCAGACTACAAACCAATTCCTAATAATCCAACAACCTATCTGGAGAAAACAACAAAAGCCATTATCAATAAAACCTCTCTTCCTGTTGACATCAAAAAATCTCTAATTCCTCGTGAAAAATCTTCAATAACACCTCGAATATATGGCCTACCCAAAATTCATAAATCCTATATTCCTCTTCGTCCCATTGTCAGTGCATACAACTGCCTTACACAACCCTTGGCCCAGTATTTGGCCAAAACTCTACAACCTTTCGCCGAAAATGCTTCATCCTTCGTCAAAAACTCTTTTCATTTCTTCGAACTTCTTTAACAATACCCTATATCACCGTCAGACATTCCAGTAAGTTTCGATATTGTCTCACTCTTTACAAACATTCCAATAGATGAAACTTCTTAAACATTCTTAAAACTAAATACAATATTCAACAAGATCACTTATCTTTCATTAAACATTGTATGTCCAACACCTATTTCATCTTTCAAAACAAATTCTTCAGACAAATAAATGGTGCCCCAATGGGCTCCCCCCTATCTCCAGTAATTGCCAATATCTTTATGGAAGACTTCGAGACCCGAGCACTATCCACATCAATGCTCAAACCCACATGTTGGCTACGATATGTTGACGATACATTCGTCATTTGGCCCCATAGCAGGGATGCTTTAGTATCTTTTCAAACTCATCTGAATGGTATACATCCCAGTATCCAGTTCACGATGGAGATGGAAACTGATTCATCCCTACCGTTTCTTGATATTTTCATCAAGAAAAACCAATCCCAAGGTTTCCATTACTCTGTTTATCGAAAACCCACACATACCAATCGTTACTTGCATGCCAACTCTCACCATCCACCTTCACAAATTAATTCAGTCATTAATACCCTTGTCTCCAGATCACTACGCCTTCCGATGATGCAAGTAGACACATATATATATATATATATATATATATATATATATATATATATATATATATATATATATATATAAGCGAGGTTCCTACAGCCTCTGCCGCCTTTCGCATTTCGACCGCAATCGTTTTCTATCCATCCATTCGTCTTCTTTGATGGCTCTGTCTCTCATTATGTGTCGTACATTTTCTTCCCAGGCAACTGAACGCCTTTTCCTTCTTCTTCTTTGTTGTGGTATGTAATTTAAAGATTTCTTTGACCATCTATCTTCATTCATTCGCTTCACGTGACCATACCACACTAGTTGTCTCGTTTCAATTCTGTCTACACTGGAATATACAGTATTTGTCCTATTTGTCCTCCTTCTAAAATTTTCATTCCTGATATGATCTTTTTTAGATACACCACATGCTAATATCTTCATTCCTGATATCTTCCTTCTAATATCTTCGTTCCTGATATGATCTTTTTTAGATACGCCACATTCTATCCTTAGAAAATCCATTTCTACTACTTCTATTATTTTTCTATCTTATTTCGTGATCTGCCAAACTTCTGCCCCATAAGTCATAATAGGCTCTACCAAGGTTCGATAGATTGTCCATTTCGTTTTTTGTTTAATATCTTTAGACCATAGTAGAGAGTTTTTTGAAATGCTAACTGCTTTTTTTCCCTGCTGCGTTCTGTTTTCGATGTCTCTTTTGGTAGTGCCTTCTTTAGATATTATAGATCCGAGATATTTATATTCCTTGCATGTTTTTGTGTTTCTAATTTCTAACTCTGGATCTTCTTCGTCATCTCCTATTTTAAGATACTCTGTCTTTGACATATTCATATTGAGGCCCCATTTTTCATATTCTTTTTTTAGTTTTCTAAACATGTAGTCCATGTCTTCCTCATCATTCGCTACCACTACCTGATTATCTGCGAAAAATAAAGTTGTTAGACATTTGTTAGACATACTGCTAAAAGTATCTTATCATCATCATAGTTTTTTTTAAATGTCTAAAAAGAACTATGATGATGATAAGATACTTTTAGTAGTACATATTTTTTGCCTTTATGTAAGTCCCCCTCAAACCAAGTGATATTAACTCTTCATAAGACAACGGGAACATATTTCCCACTTTATTTGCCGCCAAATTTCGATTGTCGCTGTCAACACACAGAATGTTGAATTTTCTGATATTAAGTATTCGTTTCATGGATAAATACACCAACTATTCTAACAGTTATTTAACAGATCTGATTTTCCTTGGTCTATCAATATTTCTTCGTTCATTTGGTGACATATCTCGTGGCATTCGTACTATCCTATCCTATCCTATCCTATCCTATCCTATCCTATCCTATCCTATCCTATCATATCCTCTGCCATTCTATTAATTAACTGCCTTCATAAAAAATGAACTCATACTACTATCAACAAAAAACATAGAAATAACTTTTTTATGGGTGCCATCACACGTGGGAATCAAGGGAAACGAAGCAGTGGACCAACTTGCGAATGAAGCTGCGCTAGATGAAAGCATTCCTGTGTCATACATGATAACAAGAAACGACCATAAAACCTCCATTATAAAACATATTACCAACTTATGGCAGTGTAACTGGAATTTCACATCCAATAAATTAAAAGATGTTATAGAAACTGTCGGCACCACCTTACCACTCCCACTCAAACGTTGTGAACAAGTGATAATAACTCGACTACGATTAGGACATACTATACCAACCGATATTCACTTAATAAATAAAGAAGCCACCCCTTTCTGCTACAACTGCAAGATCCAAATAACTGTGAAACATATTCTGTTAGAATGCAAAACGTACACCCAAGAAAGAAGAAAAAATAACCTCTCTACCAACATGAAGGATCTACTAAGCTACCAGTTCAACAAAGGGCTGAAATATTTACATACATTTACATTGTAAGAAATTGTACTTGTAATTTGTGTTTGTACCCCCTGCTAATAACTCTTAGTAGTTGATGCAAGGTTATTTTTGTTTAAAAAAATAAAAAAAAATCTAAGAAAAAAAATTAAATAAGAAGATGGCCGAAAATTTCCAGAACTGAATTCTTTTTTTTTATCTAATCCTCTAGTTTTTTTCCAATTTCGTATAAAATTTTCTACATTACCAACATAGATAAGCCCCAAAGCTTGTTGGATGTATTTTGTTCAATTTAGTTAGCTCAGCAATTTTTAATTACAAAGTATTTAAGTAACTCTTTGATTCTTTTCAAATAGTTAATAAAATATTATCAAAGTATTTAAACGTTTTGCCAAAGTCGTATTTTTCAAATCCGAATCCAAAAAAGCAGCCTCAAGTATGAAGGTTAATTAACCGAGTCGTAAAAAAGGTTATTTTATGCGAATATTTAATGAGCCATAACTCGGAGCTTTATCTCCGTATTTTCCATTAAATCCTCCTCAAAGTATCCACTTACGGAATTTATACCAATAAATAAAACCTACGGGGTATCGCAAAAGTTTCTTTTTATGTCTGAACGTCGACGTATAGTTTATTGTCTATGAAAATTCAATTTCGAAAATGAATGTGTTATAGGTCCGGATGTTTCTCGCGTAAAACAATATTTTTTGATTCCCTAAAAGCGGGTTCTAAGATATCTACTTGTTGACATCATTCAAGAACCCATTTAATTGAGATATACAATGTTAGACAAAATAGATCTTAATATATTGGTGTTTGGAATGTTATTGCAATCTTTTATTTGTTTTTATTCTTTAATTTTTTTGAGAACTCTTTGATTATATTGTTTTTTTTATCATCTTTTTGACATTATAACAAGTATGGGAGTAATTACAAAAAATATAGGCAACAAACTAACACATATTATACATATACACTGAACGGCAAAAAAGTGACCTCTTCCTCCTGAGTCCTAATCCCTTTTGGGATGTGGTCACCATCAGGCCTTTACAGTTTTTTCACGATTTCCCTCCATCCCTCCCCATCCTGGGCTAGTTGTTCGGCTTCATGTAACCCTTGGTTAATCAATATTTTTGTTTGATCTACCCAACGGCTTGAAGATCTTCCCCTAGGTCTCTTTCCTTTAACTCTACCCTCGACTATCAGTTTCCATCGTTTATGTTCGTCTAGCAATGTGTCCAAAATACTACAAATATCTCTGTTGTATTTTTTTAAGCAATATATCCTTTACTTTTAGTGTTGCCCAAAATCGGTCTTGTTCTTGCAGTCTTGGTCTTGTTCTTGCGTTTTTGCAAGACCGAGACCAACACCAAGACTGCCTAATTTTTGCAAGACCAAGACCAAGACTAACCGTGCAAGACTTGAGCAACAACAAGACTAAGCCTGCGAGACTCTTGCGTCTTGCAGTTAGGACTGAGTGTGGTTTGAACGAGTATATTAGTTCGGGTTTATGAAGTCTCTTAGAGACTCTATGAGACGCAAAGAAGTATTACAAAAAATTTGGAAAATTTGACTTCTGTATTACGAAAAATACCATAAAGATACATAGCGAATCAAAATATTCATTACAAGAACACTTAAAAATTTGACACGTACTCAGAGGTCATAATTACAATCTAAAAATAAAATATTTTGTACATTCTTTCCCAGCACACTACTTCTTCACTCTAAAATTAATTGTCCAGATTTTGAGAATAGCCCCTTCTAATAATAAAATAATATATTTGCTTTGCGACGCCGACAGTAATATCGTATCGAAACTTTTTAAAAATGTATCACCTTAGCTGATAAAAAATATAATTAGGTTAGCATATTTTTTTCCTTATAATTTAGTTACGAGGAATTTAAATACTACAAATCTTATCGGCTAAGACTAAACATCCTTTTTGCTGAGTATGCGATGATACCATTCAAAATTTGCTGAAAGAATTCGGCTAATATGCAAAAGTAATGAGATAAACAAACAAAGAGATAATGCCGATTACAGTGTAAACAAAATACCGATATATTAAAAGTAACGAAGTAACGATAATTCTCGGTTTTTTATTCGGTACAAGATACATACAAGATCTATTAAATACCTTAGCATTATACAGTAAAACTGACAATGAAATGGACAATTGAACGATTTTAACATCACAGATAGTGAATGGCAAACACTCGAAAAATTACACAAGTTTTTAATAAACTTAAAACTGTTGTCAACAAAACTTGGTGAAGAAAAATATGTTACATTACCACTAGTGATTGTATCATTCAATATCTTGCTCGATAGAATTGAATCCATCGTAAAACAATTAGATGAGAAACCTAATCGATCTGAAGTGGATAAAAGGCTCATTCTTGGTTTTCAAGCAGCTCCAGCATTATAAGAAGAGCAACTAGATTTATTGTATCTCTTTAATTTTAGGCCCAAGGCATAAGGCTCAGACTTTTGACATGACGTTATGGGGGAAGCCAATGAAAACAGAAAGCCTGCGAAAATTTAATAAACTTTACAAAGAATATAAAACTCTACACCCAGTAAATAAATCTCTAGAATAACCAAGAAATGAAAAGAAAGTATCTGAATATGATGAAGATGAAGACTTAATGGACTTTGAGAAACTGTATGAATGCTCCTCGACTTTATCTGGATCTTGTCATCAAGGCTTAGTTATTGACGAGTTGGAGGAGTATCTAAGTAAACCCAGAGCCGCTAACCTGGAAGATATTTTAGAGTGGTGGAGGACGCATGAGACAGAATATCCGACTTTATCGAAGATGGCCCGTGATTTTCTTTTAATACCAGCAACTTCAGTACCTGCTGATAGATTATTTTCTAAAGCATCGTTAGTAATTAGAAAACATAGAAACAGGTTAAGTGATGAGTTAGCCAGATGGTGACTTTGTATTAATTCTTGTGAGGGAGCTTTGTAACTGGCTACCTACATCGTGAGCGTTGGAAATCTTTTGATTCCAAGCCTTACTTCAAAGGACTTGCGAGTGGATGCATCTCCATAGGTTTGGATCTTCAGTGACCGTTGAAAGATAAGGATTCTTAATTTGAGCAATTATAGCTCCAGAGAAATAAAAGCACCTTTGAGTTTATTGATTTATAATTAAATCCTTTTAGAGTAGAGGCCCAACACGGCCGTAACTTACTGTACAATATCAAATCTCTTTCTTTTTACCACGTAAAACAAATCGTTATGAGAAATAAACATGAGAAAATGCCCGATTTCGGCGGAGAGAAAATTGTTTAAATACGTGAATTGTGAAGTGCTTAACTGCCCGCGGTGTGATGCCTGCTCAAGGCCATATATCGAACTCGACTAGGGATGAACTGATACTGTTAATAAAAACTACATAATGCGTAGAATGGGAATAGTGCTTAGGTGTGAAAAATATTTAACGGATGTTCGACGCCAATCTGTCGCCTTCAAACTTGATAAAGTGACTTCTAGTTATTCTACACTGAGAAAAGTATAAGAATTATATTTTTATTTTATATTTTAAAACAATATGTTCATTTCTGGAACATAGACTGCCCGCGTTGAAGTATTTACTTCAAAACGAAAGAAAGAGTGATTTGAGAAAGTAAGCAAACTTAACTTAAAAGTAATTTAAGAAATAACTATTCCTAAACTAGAGTAATACATATAAATGTAACAAAACTTAAAATTTTAATTTTCTAATTTGTCCACAGGAAGAGGACAGAGCTTTGTGATAGGTCTGTTAAAATATCCATCTCTAGTCTTTATTTTAACACTACGGACCTTATCGTCCTTACCAGTAAACAATTCAACAATTCTTGCCAATGGCCAGTGTAGGGGTGGAACTTTATCTTCCTTTAATAGAACTAAGTCGTTAACTTCAAGGTTCTTTTGTGGTGTTAACCACTTGGGGCGATTCTGAAGTTGATTAAGGTAATCAATTTTCCAGCGTTTGGCAAATGATTGCTGAATCTTCATGTAGTTTTGCCAAATTGTTAATTTATTGTTAGGTATTTCCGTCACTATCTCTTCAGGAAATGACGTAATTGGTTTACCTATCAGGAAATGTCCTGGAGACAATGTGTTAAAGTCATTTGGATCATTTGACATAGCACAAAGAGGGCGTGAGTTTAGCACTGCTTCTATTTGTGCGAGAACTGTGCTAAAGGCTTCAAAAGTTAAAGTGGTATTGCCTAAAAGCCTTAAAATGTGATATTTGGCACTTTTTATGGCTGCCTCCCAAATTCCACCATGATGCGGAGAATGGGCTACAATGAATTTCCATTGGATTTCAGAAGAGGAGAGAAAATTGAATATGGATTCAGAGGTTTCCTTTTGTTTAAGAAATAGTGCAACTTCCCTCAACTGATTTCTAGCTCCTAGAAAATTAGTGGCGTTATCTGAGTAGATAATTTGTGGACAGCCTCTTCTACTAATGAATCTTTTTAAAGCGAGTAAGAAACTTTCGGTAGAAAGACCTGTGACTAATTCGATGTGCACTGCACGAGTAACCATACATACGAACAAAGCTATGTAGGATTTTATTTTTGGAGCCTTTCTTAAATTGGAGCTTTTTATGAGAAATGGACCACCAAAGTCTAAACCAACATTGGTAAATGGAGGGGAGAAACATGAACGTTCCCGTGGTAAATCAGCCATTAACTGTGTGGCTGCCTTTGCTTTAAATTTAAAACAATCGTGACATTTGTTAATTATTCTTTTAGTTTCTTTGAGACCATTTAGACACCAATATCTCAAACGAAAATTGGAAAGAGTATTTTGAGGTCCTGCATGACATAATCTTATATGTTCTCTATGCAGCATTAATTTTACTATGTGATTATGAGAGGGTAGAAGTAATGGATACTTCTGTTCATATGGGACGTCTGAGTACCTTAGACGACCACCTACACGAATCATTTGCTGATTATCTATGAATGGGTTGAGTTTTAAAATTGTTCTATTTGAAATTATCTCCTTATTTTCAAGACAAGAAAATTCTCGAAAAAAGTGTGCCTTTTGCAAAAGTTTTATTATTAAATTTTCAGCATTTTTTAATTCTGAAACAGAGAAGGGTCCAACATATTTTTCATTTGGAAACTTGAAATTGTGAATGTACCTGAGAATAAGTGCGACACTGCGTTGTAATCTTGAGAAATTTGAAAATTTGAGAGCTAAATTTTCAATGAAACTTATTGGGCTTTCTTGTGATAAATGAACTATTTTCTTTTCCTCGGGTATTTTACTTACCTTTGGTTTTGAATCATACTTAGTTAAATCTAAGTCATAATTAAGTAGAAATGAGGGACCTTGAAACCAAAATTTTGAGTTTACAAGTTCAGGAGCTGACATGCCTCTTGACGCAATATCTGCGGGGTTTTCCTTTGACTTTATATATCGCCATTTAAATTGTGGGTTTCCTTGTATTTCAGAAACTCTATTTGCAACAAACTGTGACCATCTCGAGCTATGTGAGCCTAACCAAGCAAGTACGATTTCTGAGTCCGTCCAGCAGTTTATTGAGTCTATTTGAGTTAATTTATTATTTAGAATTTCAACTATTCTTTTAGTGAGTTTGCTGCATAAAACAGCACCCATAAGTTCTAACTTAGGTAAAGTTAATGTTTTTAGTGGAGCTACCCTACTTTTAGAGGTGATGAGTGTGGAAGAGACATTTCTTGAGCTATAAGTAACTCTAATATATATGCAGCTGGCGTATGCCTTTTCACTAGCGTCGGAAAATGCATGTATTTGTATACTACATATATAATTTTCAATAAAAAAAGGTCTGTGAATTTTTAAATGTTTTAGTGCTGAAATATGTTTGAGAAAATTTAACCATTCATTTAAGAGTGTAGAGTCTAAACTTTCATTCCACTGAATTTTTGAAAGCCAAATTTTTTGCATTATTATTTTTGCAGTTACTATTACAGGATTAATTAATCCCTTGGGGTCGAAAAAACTTGCGATTATCGAGAGCACTTGTCTCTTAGTGTAGGAATCTTTTATTTCGATTTCTGGTACTGAAATAGAGAAACTATCTAATTTAGAGTCCCAACAAAGACCTAATATTTTATTGGAATGATTTTCTGGAGATATAACATACGTAGAGTCAGTTGAAAATTGTGAAATATTTTCTAAAAATTGTGGTGAATTTGAACACCATTTGTGGAGAGATATGCCTGCCTTTTGTAGCAGTGCAGTGATTTGCTCATGCGCAAGTGTGAGTGTTTCAATACTATTTGCACCATACAATATGTCATCAATATAGCACAAATTAATGAGCATATCATGAGCTAGAGGATATTCTTCCTTATGCATGTTTGCGAGTTCAATTAAACATCGTGTACTAAGGAAGGTAGCTGGTTTCGTTCCATAGGTAACCGTTTCCAATTGCATACATTTTAACGGCTCCGAGGGAGAGTTGCGCCACAAAATATTTAATAAGAAAGTTTGGCTGGGGTTAATTCGAATTTGTCTAAACATCTTTTTTATATCAGATGTGAATACATACTTGAAGAGTCTAAAATTGACTAAAGTGTCAAATAGTTCTGGTTGTGTGGTATAACCCTTTAACATGATATCATTAAGGCTAAAACCAGAAGTGGTTTTCATCGACGCGTCAAAAACTACGCGCAAACGAGTTGTGAGAGAAGTGTCTTTTTCTACACTGTGGTGAGGCAAGAAATATTTGTTTTCTGAGTGTATATTCTGCAGAGACAAAGGAACATATTTTGCATGTCCTAATTCAACATACTCATCTATAAAAGCTTTATATTGTTTATAAAGAGAATTATTTTTTGAGAATTTGTTCTCCAAATTTAGAAATCGCCTTCGCGCCATTTGGAAAGAGTCGCCCAATTTATTATTTTCATTAGGCGTGCATAGGGGTAAATCTACTTGAAACTGTCCATTCGGTAGGATTTGTGTTGTGGCTTTAAATATTTTCTCAGCCTTTTCATCATCAGGACTTAAACGCTTAATTTCGGGAACTTCTTCAATGTCCCAAAACCTTTGGAGAAGATTATTTATATTTTCTTCTTCGATGTGAGATTGAACAAATAAAGAAATATGATTCGAGTGTGAATCGTTACAGTTTGAGTGAGAGTGCATCTTTTTCTTAGATGATACTTGTGGAGATAGGTTACCGAACATGACATATCCTAAATGAGTGTTTTGAAGCACTGGAAGACCTGCTCCAATATGAATTAAACCATCCTTTAATAGATCACAGTAAATTTCTGCACCTAATAAGAGATCGATTCTACCTGGGGAGGAGTAAGAGGGATCACTGAGCTTTATGCCAGCTGGTATTTTTATTTTGCTACGATCTAGAGGTACCTGAGGTATTTTACACGTAATATTGTCCAAAACTGCACATGATACTTCAAATTTCATGTCATTGTTTTTATATGGGAAAAATTCAATGTTTACCATTTCATTTGAGATGGAACAATTTTGAGAGATTGTGGAAATTTGTAATCTTTTATTGTAAGTAGAGTAATTTAGTTTATTTACTAAATCTTTTGTTACAAAGCTCGATTGAGATCCATTATCGAGAAGACATCTTGCGTGTACAGGTTGTTCACTTTCAGAGTAAATTGTTACCAGCGCTGTGGCTAGCAAAACTTCGTTTTTTGGATTGAAAGTTGAGAGAGAAGAGATGCAAGATGAATTTTGAATTTGTGTGTCTGAGAGTAGACAATTTTCATTTGTCTGAGTACTTAAGTGAGTAGAAGTGTTTGGTGATTCATTATATGAATAAGGAGAATTAGTTATTTGAGTAACTTGGGCATTATTACTTGTTTGAGGAGCATGAAAATGACTTTGAGAGTTAGGTGGTGCACTATGGCGAGTTTGTGAATCATCCTGTATACTTGTGGACGATTGAGAGGTTTGTGGTGCATTAAAGCGTGATTGTTGCCTATTGGCGTGAATTTGATTACCATCATGTGAATTTGAAGAACTTTGATTGCTTCGAGTGGGAGAGACTAAATTATTTTCATGAGTGTGAGAAAAATGATTTCCTTCATGCAAAAGTGTATTGTGCTTTTTATTGCAAATTTTACATGTGTATTTAGAGATGCATTTATCAGTAAAATGCTTAGTGCCAAAACAGTTTCTGCAAAGCTGCGCTTGCTTTACAAAATTAAACCTTTCTCGAGAATTTGTGTCTTTAAATAAGCTACACTGATATATTTTATGACCAGTTTGTTTACAAAATATGCAATTTTCATAGCTAGATTTATTATTATTTATAGTGGAAATATGAGCAGTTTTTTGAGTGACTTTATTATTAAATTTTGACTGAGTTTCAGTGTAATTGAGTTTCTCTAAAACATCACATCTTTTTTCTAGAAATTCAAAAAATTGTTTGAGTGTTGGAACATTCCTAGAACCTACTTCGTATTCAAAAGCCTTGTGAGAAGCGAAATCTATTTTTTCTAAAAATATTTCTATTAAAAGGAGGTCCCAATGTTCAATGGGAACTTCGAGATTACTAAGAGCTTGAAGCGTTTGCTTCGTGTGTACAAGAAAATCTCTTAGTACCTGAGGAGTGCATTTGACTAGAGATTGAGACTTTAACAGCTTTTTTATAAGAGTACTAATCACTCGTGATTTGTCATCATATCTTTCTTTTAGGGTTTTTATAGCGATAGCAAAATTTGCGTCTACTACTTCGATACTGCTAATTAAGTTTAAAGGTTCTCCTTTGAGAAAAGATTTTAAATATATAAACTTTTGTACATTATTTAAACTTGAATTGTTTGTGATTAGAGTTTCAAATAGTTGAAAAAATTCATTGAATTCTGAGAAATTGCCGGTGAAGGTTTTCATGCTAATTTCAGGCAGCCTCGCACTGGAAACAGCATTATTATTTGAGCTATGTGCTTTATTTTCTGTTGAATTTAATTCTATTATTTTTCTTTGCAAACCTTTGAGTGTGTTGAAGTATTTTTCTTCAACATTTTCTCGATCAGCTGATTGTTGGTCGCTGTCATCAGTCTGTTCGATTTCTAATTGAATTTGTTCATATTGTGTGAAACAATTAAAGAGTTTTTCTTTCCTATTTTCAAAATCAAGTATTTCGTTTTCTGTGTCTTTATTGGCTATAAACCATTCTGAGATACGTGTAATTGATGCTTTAAGTGATTTGCGCTTTTTCTTTAAAGCTTCCATTTTTTATTTAAAGTGAATTTATTTGCAAATATATGCTGAGCGAGAAATAAGAGTGAATGATTTTATTTAGTGTAAATGTCTTTGTTAACTAAGACGCGTTTTCAATTTTAATAGAGTATTTGTTACTAGAGTGATGAACAAATATTTTTCGTGAGAGCGGGCTGTGAGACAATCTGTATAATAAATAATTGTCAGCTATCTTTAGCGATATTGAGAAGAAAGATCTGTTGTCAAATCAAAGCCATTAGTGAATATAAATATTGGTAAACAAATAAAATCGAGACAAATATACCAAATATAAATTATGTGCATGCAGTGATTATAGAAAATATAGAAAGAGTTTTAACCTCACCAAATGTTTTGCAAGTATCCAATTTAATTACCGCTGTCACTTAGCAACACATAACGCACTTTTCACAAAACACACGTGTCTAATCTTGAACGAAGGTCAACTTGTGCAATCTTTCTTCTTTCTTCTTGTTGTTCTTCGGCGTGTGTAATCCTTTTCTTTCTTCAGTCCTGTTTTATTAAATAATCCGTGTTCGATAGGACCACACAATATGAGGGAGCTTTGTAACTGGCTACCTACATCGTGAGCGTTGGAAATCTTTTGATTCCAAGCCTTACTTCAAAGGACTTGCGAGTGGATGCATCTCCATAGGTTTGGATCTTCAGTGACCGTTGAAAGATAAGGATTCTTAATTTGAGCAATTATAGCTCCAGAGAAATAAAAGCACCTTTGAGTTTATTGATTTATAATTAAATCCTTTTAGAGTAGAGGCCCAACACGGCCGTAACTTACTGTACAATATCAAATCTCTTTCTTTTTACCACGTAAAACAAATCGTTATGAGAAATAAACATGAGAAAATGCCCGATTTCGGCGGAGAGAAAATTGTTTAAATACGTGAATTGTGAAGTGCTTAACTGCCCGCGGTGTGATGCCTGCTCAAGGCCATATATCGAACTCGACTAGGGATGAACTGATAAGACTTGTTTACACGGGTAGAGTTGTGAGGAGAGTAGAGTAGCGAGTAGAGTCGACTCTACTCGCTACTCTACCAAAAATGGCTTGATACCGTTCACACGAGGAGAGTTACAAGTATAGTATTGATGCTAGTCATGGACGTATAAGCTAGTATATTGTGGAGTAGGTGTTTGTTTAGTGAATGAAAGTAGTCAAAATGGATTCAAGAAAAAGAAAATTGATTTAAAATTGTTTAGCTACTGTTGCAAATGCATTTGTAACTGAGGTCGCTGAAGCTATCGACGATAAAATAAATAACCTACACACTTTTATATGAATGCTATTATGTATGTTTACTCTAGTTTTTAACGTTTGTAGTATAAATTTACAAATTTCCACGTACCATATCTGAGAACATTAAATATAATGGGTAAACATATTATGATCTTATCTGCACTTTTAAAAATGCTGATTTTCTTATACATACAATTTCATTTATTATATACATTCTCACAGTTCCCTCGCGTATATTGTAAAAATTTGCCAGCTTCCGATAATATTATATAATAGGATAGAAACGCTGACATCCGATTAATATACGGATCTGACACACGACAGGTGGGAACGGGTATAATACTCAGTTTCCATTTGTTAACTCTATAAACAAACAAAATAAACGTGGCATTAAATTTGTAATTATTGATGGACAATTTTATATAGCAGCCAACCGGTTTACTGTCAAATCTGATATAGAATCGTTCAATTTTATCTTGATCAGAATACATTTTTTATTTCTTATTGTATTTTTCATTAACAAATAATTTTATTTCTGCAGTGTACACTACCTAAATTCCATAAACACTAGTATTCGCCATACATCTCTACAAGTTTTAAAGTTTCATCTTCGGTGAACTTCATTTTTAATTTTTACATAAAACACAACTCCATCTGGAATGACAGCGTCCGTATGCACTCTCCTACCTACTCTACTCTAACAGAATTCACCGAGTTTCATGAGTAGAGTGCGCGGGCGAGTGGAAATTTTGGTGGTGGTGGTGGTAGTAGAGTAGAGTTACTTTGCCACATGTTGCTAGTCACTCGACTCTACTACCTACTATGCACTCTACTTGCTACTCTACTATGCTGAACGTTTTTTTGGGTTTTTACGGGTAGAGTTACTCTACTCTACCAAGTACTTGCTTCATTACTCTACCTGTGTAAACGGGTCTATACTGTTAATAAAAACTACATAATGCGTAGAATGGGAATAGTGCTTAGGTGTGAAAAATATTTAACGGATGTTCGACGCCAATCTGTCGCCTTCAAACTTGATAAAGTGACTTCTAGTTATTCTACACTGAGAAAAGTATAAGAATTATATTTTTATTTTATATTTTAAAACAATATGTTCATTTCTGGAACATCTTGGTCAAAGGAATAAATATAAAGTATCAGTAATGTAAAAGTCTATTGTGCACTGTACTGTATTTTATTTTTTATTTAAATAAATGGCAAATTATATAAATATTTTATTCCATTTCATATAAGGTGAGGGTCCACCAATCCCTTTCTAGACAAATAATGTTATTTAACACACAGTCAAGTTTATGTCATTAATTTGGTTGTTTGTTTTTAACCATGTTTGTGCATACGTAAGCTTGTTAAAAGCAAACGCTTATTAAGAAACAGATTGACTCTCGTGGGACATGGTCCCATATATATGGGACTATTTAGAATAGCTCGAGACAGAGACAGCTTCGCCATGTTAATCGCCAACGTCAAGGGGACTTGATAGGGCACGTTAAGAAGAAGAAGGGACATGGTAGATAGCTCAGCTAGTTAGAGCATAGGCACAGATCGCTTAGATCGTGGGTTTAAACTCCACCCAGTATCAGTTGTTTAGACATTCATTAATTTGGTTGGTCTTTTTATGGCTATGTTAATTCAAGCTTAAAATGTACCTACTGTGTTACGTTGTTTCAAGATCTGAATTAACGTTTAATAAATAGCAATAGGCTTATGGGTATTTGCGAGACTTGCAAGACTCTTGCTGCAAGACCAAGACCAAGACTGGGATCGCAAGACTGTCTAAGTCTCGTCTTGTTGGAGTAATTCGTTTCGGATATTCGACGTTTCATAAGTGGTGTTTTAGCCTTAACTTGTAACGCTAACTTGGCAAGATAACAAGTACCTGTTGATTCACAGAGGGTATTTTATTTCCCTCCTACCCACCGGTAAACCGGGTCGGGAATTCCCTTATCCGCCACCTGGGTAGGTCCTGTCTAGGGGTTACAGGTTCCCCAAGAGTACATCTACCTGGTCTAAAACCATTTTGGGATTCACCTATTGTTGATTCTAATATACGTCTCAGTTTCTTGTTTAATATTTATTTGTATATTTTCGTTACTGAGCTAAGCAGGGTATAATCCCTCTGTAGCTATTGCTTTAATTCTTCTTATCTTCGTTTTTCAGGATAGTTAAAATCTGTATAGTTAATCTGTATAGTATAGGATAGTTAACACTGTAGGTCTATAGTTTTTGTTTTCATGTCCAGGTTCCTTTAGAGTTTTCAGTTTTCTTATTCCATCTATTAATGCCTCATATATAATGTTTTCTCTAATATCGTATTCTTCATTGTCGCTTTTTTCCTTTTGTAAATCTGTTAATTCCTGTAAAAGTTTTTGGAAATATCCTTTCTAACTCTTCATTATTGTCCAAAATCTTTCCAGAATCGTTTTTTGCCTTGAATATTACATTTTTTACTGTTTTCCTTTGCTTTTTATAATATTATCGATAGTTTTTGTCAGTTCTATTATTTAAACATTTTTTCATGTATCCTTTTTAATTGTATTTGACGCTTAATTTCCTGTGTCCGCCATACAGTCATTTTGGTTTTACTAATACTTTTAGTTACACTACATATTTTTCTGCTCTATTCAGTATTGTGATTTTCACTATTTGCCAAACATTCTCCAAATTGTGTTTGTCCCAGGCACTTTTATTTGTTCATTTCGCCATTAATGGCTTCAGAGTATTTCTTGGCTATTATTAAATTTTTCTTTATTTTTATTTATACTGTTTTATTATGGCCAATTTTATTTTCTATTTCTTTCGTTATATTTATTTCGTCTTCTGGAAATTATCTCTACCCTACAAACGTTTCAAATTGGCGTTAGGAGATAGTGAAAATTTAACAAACGACTTAATTGGCCCGGTCTTCTATAGTTTATTTTTATGAACGAGAGAGTAATTAGCATAATTTTAACTGGTACCTCCGACCACTCCATGGGCGTGCTCAAGATTAATTGAAAAATTACTTTGAATAATTGTAAAAAATAAATGAATTATTTCAGTGTTATAAAGTGTTATGTGTATGTAAACCTGAGTGTGACCTGAGTGTGAAGAGTGACCTCTTTTATCACACACTATATTAGAACTGACTGGCCTACATTAAAAAGGGTTTCAAAAACTTCACATTTTTTTTAATTTTTAAAAATTATAAAAGAGAAAAAGAGTTTTTAAAACCGTCTAAGGTATGTTAAATAGATGAATAAAAATATTAATATAAAACTTACAGCTACTTGTTACAAATCCAAATCAGATTCAGAAGATGAACTTTCAGAACCAAGATTTATAATAACTGGCTCGATCATTTTATCAGTAATATTGTTCAGCTTCCACATTTTTTCCTCTTCTTTAATAGTGTGATTTACTGCCTTTTCCCAGTTTTCAGGTTTTACATTATTTACGGCCTCCAAAAACAACTGTTTAACATAATGAATTTTAAAAGTGGTATTTTTTCTTGAAACTTCACTCTTTATCTGTGCCCATACCAGTTCAATCGGGTTTATTTCACAATGATATGGTGGGGATCTAAGTATTGTCATTCCACGATTTTTGGCAATTTCATCAATTTCGTATTTTTTAAATTTTTCTTTATGAAGGGCACACAACGAATAAAGTTCCTTTCTTATAGATCCGGGATGGTACGTAATATTTTTTGAACTCAGCCAATTCTGCAAGTCTTTTTTTAACCACTTGGTTGTGGGCAGTCCTTCTATAAGTCTGGAGTGATAACTTGCATTATCCATTACTATTACACAGTTCTTAGGAAGAAGATCTATCATTTGTTCGAACCATTCTTGAAAGACATCAGCGTTCATGTCTTCATGGTAGTCACCGGTACGAGTTGATTCAAAAGTTAATAAACCACCTTCAACAAAACCGTCTGAACTGCCAATGTGTACTATTATCAGCCTGCGTCCCTTTCCTGATGGTGGGTTTAAACCAGTAGATAAGTTATTTACAAAAGCGTGCCTTTGACTTGTAACAGTTTCATCCTGCCAAAATTTATTTGGTGTATGACCCTCGTTGATCCATGTTTCATCAAGATAAAATTTTTTTCTTTTTTGGTTTCTCATTTCCTTTATGGTTCTTAGAAAATGTCTTCTCCATATGACAATATCGCTTCTTTCTAATAAAATAGACTTTCTGGGATTCTTTTTTCAGCGGAAGCCTATTTCTTTTAAAAGTTTCCATAACGTACTTCGACTCATTTCTGGGTAATCCTTATCATCTCGAACTGAGACAAGAACTTTATCCAATGTTGGAAATTCTTGTCTAAAGAAGAATTCATGCACTTTCCGTCGAAGTCCTTCTTTAAAATGATATTCTATTTGAAATTTTGATTTCCCTCGAGCATTACGTGGCATTTGAAAACTACCACATTTCTCTTCTTTAATAACTCTGCAAATCGTAGATTTCCCAACACCAAGTGTACTGCTAACTAACTCAACGGTCTTATCAACACTTTCACATAAACGTTTGTCTGTAAATGATTTAAAACAATTAAATATTAATGTTTTTTCATTAACTGTTAAAGGACCAATTTTTCGGCGTTTACACGGCACTTCCAAATTTTCCATAACACTAGTATACACAATAAACTGCACCTTGCAACTGAAGTACCTACTTTTAGTGAACTGTTAAGAATTTTGAATACGCCACTTGGACCTTCCTACAAAATGGAAAAACCCACTATCACATTTTCTGTGGAATAAGTTTAGAAGGTAATTATCTAGTCAATTACTGTCGTAGATTCCTGTAATTAAAGAATTAAATGTTTCATTGTTGAAACCCTTACTTCGTGGAATGCACTCATTTCAGATAAAATAAAACGTTTTATTTTATCTAAAGAATTAAACTTTATTTTGCAAATAGGTAGGTACTTATTAAACTTTTATTGGTTATATATAACCAATAAAATAAACATCTTACATTTCTTGCAAATTCATTAGTACCTGTTAACCTGCATCACTCCGACACTGGCAACCTTATTTAGGGATTAGTAACCCTCACAACTATTGTATTCTATTCTGCTCCAACCTTTATACCTGGTGGTCATACTCAATTTAAAATTGTTTTCCTATATACTTCTGTAAACTTGTTGACAAATATCTGTTTTTCATTGAGTCACTCGTATCAACAGTTTAGGGATTTGCATACATAATTTATTGTTTTATTACTCTCTCATACATAAAAATACACTATAGGCATCAGCCGTATTTACACTTTTAAAGCTGAAAATTCTGAGACATGTTGTCCCTCAGATTGATTAAATTCTTATCTTTTTATCCTTTTTCTTTTTTTTATCTATAATTATCTATAATTGACAATAAAAAGACCATCTCTCAGAGTTTTCAGCTCCAAAAGCGTAAACATGGTTGATGCCTATTTAATTTGCATTCTCTCCTACCGCTAATCACAAACATTTATAGATTAATAATAAAGAGAAGCCCATCAATTTTCGAGTCTTTTTCTTATGATTAGAAAATATTTTTTAACTATAAGTATAAATCATCTTAAAATATCCGAGATAAATAATAAAATAAAAAAGAAATAAAACTATATTCATCCAAAAGCACTCTTCTACAATCTAAAGCATTTCGAAAAAGTTCTAAATTCAACCCTAAACGAATGTGACACACATCTCGCCGTACAGACCTCCAGAGGGGGATATATGTTATTATTTATTCCTTTTACATGGATTTTTGAGATTCGAATCGACGCGGGCCCGTCAAGAAACACAACTTGTTCGCGCAACTTTTCCCGAGAGGTGGGGGCAGAGTTCGGGGAGGGGTCGCCTTCCCAAAGCGCGCTATTCTACTGCGAGACTTGACGCTGTTCGTATGACACGACGATAGTCTTCTGTTTTTCGACCGGAGTTATGCATTCGTGAGATCCACGCGCGTTTTCAACCGGAGTTTTTACTGCAAGTGACTGTGCTCTGAGTATATTTTTATTTTTGATTTCTTTTGTGATACACTGTGCTTTTTGTACTCTAAAGAGGAAACTGGATTTTTTTCTTGACTAGTGGGACTAATCGTTTTCACAACGCTGGAACATTTAAGGCCGATTGTGGCTTCTATCACCACCTTGATTGGGAACTGTGAGAATATGGAGGCCACTTACTGCGTTGGTACTGATGTAGACGTTTGCCGAATGTTTGATCAGTACTTATATAAGGTACTTGCCGTTCAAAACCACCCCCATATCCTAATACTAACCATTTCAACAATCTCAAAACATTTACCTAGTTAAAAAAATACTATTTAGCTTATGTTAACTTTATAGAACTTTTGCTTAACTTTAAAGTAACTTTCTCATCAGATTCTTAAAGATATGCTTAAAACAGGTAATATAGTCAACGTTATTTAATATTAGGGTTAGAAAAAGTTTGTTACAACTTTACATATTTCTAAAATGTTTAGTTATTTAAAAAATATTTACTCCAACAATATAAAAGTGTTATTGTACGCCATTCCTTATATTTTTGAAACTTATGCTAAAAGTAATACACTATTAACTTCTCAGCAGTTAAATTTTAGAAAGAGCATTGAGATTAACCTTTAAATTATATTTAAGCAAACGAAGGCTATTTTCATCTTTGCCATTAAACCAAATTTTTATTTTGACATAAACAAAAAGGTCTTTCAAAATAATTTGAAAATGTTCATCTAGAAATTATGTAAATATATAAAAATTCCATGGAAATAAAGTCAAATAATTAATTTTTTAAGGCATCTATTAAAAGCTTTTGTCAAAAATAATTAAGAAATTATTACTTTTGTTGCTTGTGTTCTGAACATGTTTTCAGCACATTTCATGTATTTCATCTAGTTTTTTTCTAGAGCTGGTTTCCAGGTTTATGTGGGATCCAGCTGTCTCATCCTTCATGTGTTTCTCTATTATTATTAAGTTTAATGAGCATTATATTACAAAAATTAATTATATTTTAAGGTGTAAAGTATAGGCAATTATAAAGTAAGGATGGAAAATCTTTTTAGTTAAGCGATTAATAACATAATTAGGGTAAGGGATTGAAAATCTTATGTTTTTAAATATTGACAGATGAAAAGAAAAATTTGGTTCGGAAAAAGTTGTTTAACACTAGTGAAAAACCTTGTGAAATGTCAAAAAAGTGAAAAAATGTTAAAACATTAGCTTCATCATAAAAATAGTGGAACTATGTTTGTATGCAAACAATTTGTGCACATAAAAAGTTTTATTTCTTATTTTATGTAAATAAATAACCGTTAGAGATAGACATGGTGAACTCCTGATTTTGTTGTTGTTTATATAACATTTCATAGATATTTTTCAATTTACGACCTTCTTTGAACAAGTAATTGGCATATGTGGAATTTATGTTGACAAAATTATCTCTATGTTCATTTATCCGTTTTCTGAAACTCCTTCCTGTCTATCCTATGTATACTTTTATATACAAGTGGTAATACCTTTTTTGTTCAGTAAGTTTGCTACCCTATCGGTAAGTTCTTTTTCAAGTCTTGTGTATTTGGGTACATGGAACCGTACATTATTGTCTATTTGTTTTAGTTCATATTCATTTTTTATTACTACTTCTTTAATACGGCTCATTTAGATGTGGTAATTATCTCCCAGGACATGGAATGTTTATCAATCGGTGTACGCCCATTTTATGTTTAAATAAATGAGTAGATGATATTAAACACATTTTAATGCAAATTCATTTTTATTACATATATATATTAGATCTGGAACTATCTAAAGAAAAACTTTTAGGTATGTCATGGATATGTCGTATATTTTCTTATAGTTACCTATATTTTAGGTTATATTTTTGGACAGGATTTTCCACTAAGTAACTGCATAACTAAGGAAAAGGATAAAAATAAACGGAACACAAGTATTTTGCCTAAAAATCAATATTAATAAAAAAAAACTTTATGATCATGAGCAGACATAACCAGTCCCAGAAATTAGTAGATAGTAAACCTTTGGAAATAATTGACAAGTTCAAAGACTTTGGGATGCACTATTTATGATGCAATAAATAGTGTTGTAGAAATCAGCAACTTTTAAATTCCAAAAATACTTAGGCCGGAGGAGGGGACTCCGCGTGGAGAAATGTTATGTGATGGCGATAATAATATACAGGGCTAAAACATTATGTCTAAAATCAAAATTAATAAACCGCATAGAAGTATTCGAAATGAGGACATTGCTTAAACTACTGAGTATCTCATACGTTGATCATGAAACGGTTATAAATGAGGAAATTTTAAGAAGAGCTAACTTTTAGAAACCATGAATTAACAAAAAGTTCTTGCGCTACGTGTAGCAATTGGTCCGCTGTCAAACCTGTCCACTGCCGCAAATTCCTCAACCAAGAGAGTTTCTTCCGTCCTATTCATTTCTTTCCTTCGATTTTACCGTTGAGAATTAGCCGAAGGAACTCATATCTTGGTCCTCTGATTATATGTCCAAGATATTCTAGTTTACGCCTCTTAATAATATTTAATAGAGTTCGTTGATGTCCCATTCTTCGAAGAACTTCTTCGTTTCTGGTTCTGCTAGTCCATGGAATTTTTAGTATCCTTCGATACAACCACATCTCAAACGCCTCGATTTTATTCATGATATCGGCGTTTAGAGTCCAAGTTTCACATCCATACAAAAGTACAGACCACACGTAACATCTTGTAACCTTTTCACGGATTTCCAAATTTAATGAGTAATTGGATAATAGAGGCTTGAATTTTTGAAATGCGTTTCTCGCCTGTTCAATTCTACATCGAATTTCGAAGGATGGATCTAGATTTTGGGTAATCCAACATCCAAGGTATTTGAATCTCTGAACTCTCTGCAGCGATTGTTGGATTAATATCAGTTGGGTTGCGCCGATATCCACTTTACTGGTCACCATGAATTTAGTTTTATCGATATTTATCGACAGTCCCCAATTTGTGCATTCCATGTCAACTCTATTGATTAGCTCCTGCAGATCGTCGATGTTTTCAGCTAGAATCACAGTATCGTCGGCGTACCGTATACCTATTGTTAATTATTACTCCTATGATAATTCCTTTTTGATCTTTTAAAGCTTCCCTAAATAGATTCTCAGAATACACGTTAAAGAGGGTGGGAGATAGTATACAGCCTTGTCTTACGAATCGTTCAATACTGATTGGCTTTGATTCTCTGTTGTTGGTATTAATAATGGCTGTTTGGTTCCAGTAAAGTTTGGCAATGAGTTTGATGTTTTTCTCATCTAGTTGGATGCTCTGCAAGGCGGTAATTAGTCTGGTATACTGAACGCGATCAAATACCTTTTCAAAATCAATGAAGCACATATATACGGGTTTTCTTACCTCGCAACATCGTTGAAGGAGTGTTTGCATAGAAAATAGTGCTTCTCTAGTTCCAGTGGCTGATTATAAATGTCAAGAGATATCAAGTTTGATTTTAAGGGGTTGAATAGAAGAAAAAGGGGCATAAGGAGAGCTCAACATTCGTAGCTGCGGAATATAAGAGTTTGGTCTAGAATTCGAATCGAAGGTGAAATTTTTTAACTTGCTAGAGAGAGACAATTATGAATAAATAGCAGATAAAATGTCTACAAGCCGGTGTAGTGCGTAACCGGCACTTAAAAAAGAAGAATTGCAAATTCCGTAAATTAAATTAATGAAAAGTTGCATTTCTTGTGCAGGTTTGCATTTTTTAATAACAAAATATTGAAGAATTCATAGTACCTTAGCAATCCTCTTTATACAGATTGTTTATTTTTATTCTGGAATTATTTTCAAAATCCTCCGCTCTATACCTTTCGATTGTTTTCTAATAGCAGTGGTTTTTAACATTTTAACAAGAAATCCTTAGTTTTCCATCTGTTGAATCTACTGAATATGTACAAAAGGGCCTTAGTATTCAAATATTGAATGAACAGTCTTAATGTTCTTCCATCTTTTGCGATTTCGTGTCAACATCTTTCCGTCTCTCCTTGTCGCTCATCTTCCCTCCAATATCTTTCCGATTACTTCATCCTATATACTCGTATGTCTTGGTCTTCCTTTTTTTGTTTTTCAATATTTTTGCTTTCCACACTCTTCACATTGGTACAGTATCTATCATCCGGTTTAACTCAGGGTACCCCACCAACTCAGCTGTTGCTGCTCTGTAAATTATTCTATCTGTTTTGGTAACGCCTTAAACTCCTCTTAAAAACATAATTTCTATGGGCTGTATTTTTCTATGATTCGTTACTAAAGTCTTAACAGTTCTATAAAAACTGCTTTAACATCTTTCGTTTCTGTAGAGTTTTCTCTTCACTGCTATTGATTTCTGCTTCTAGAGATCCTGTTTCTTCTATTATTACTCCCAAGTATGTAAAAGTTTTAACTTATTTTATTTTTGTTACTTCAATTTCTATATTAAGTTCTTTTCTTGTTACTCCTATCTGCATAACTTTTGTTTTTTTATTATTTATTTTCATTCCGTTTACATTGAGTATTTCTTTTCATATTTCCAAATTATTCCCAAGTTCTTTTAAAGATTTTGGAATTAGAAATCGTCAACGAATACTTCTTCCGAGATTTCTACTCTTTGCAGATTTCTATACCCTACATTCGGTTTTTTACTTCTTGTTGAGCATGCCTTAATAGTTTCGTCTATAAATATTATAAGTGTTGGGCTTAGTGCTCCTCCCGGTCTTAAGCCTCTATTTATTGGAAACGTGTTTATGTTTTATTATTACTAATTAGAGAATTATTGTTCTCACTGTATATTTTTTGTTTCATTCTTAGTAACTTCTTGTCCATTCCTTTCTCTCAGTATTTTTCATAATTTCTGTCTTGGTACTTTATTGAAGGCTTTTTCGATCTGTGTTAAACTAAACATAGGATCATGTATGCTCCTATCACTTTTAAATCCACTTTGTGCCTCGTCTCATGTGTGTTCTGCCAGTTTTCTTAATCGTCCAACGTCAATCTACCGGCATTTCTTCATTTTTGCAAATGTTATTCGTTATTTTTAGTAATATTTGTTCTTCATTTTGCACCATGTTTTTTATAATGTCTATTGTCATTATATTCACTCCAAGAGCTTTTTCATACTTCGACATTTTTGTTGCTTCTTCTAGTTCCTTCTTTCTTCATTAATATCGTCTTGGTTTATACCCGTTTGCAGTTCTTCAAAATGTTTTGTCCAACTTCTAACAATTTCTTTGATTTTGTTATTAATTCTCCATTTTTACTTAATGCTGTATGTTTCATGTTTTTTCTTATCGTCCTCATGGTTTTGTAGTATAGCTTACTTGCTACTTTTTTCAATTTTATCTCCGAATTTTCACAATTGTATCTCTTTGACAATTGTCTGTCTTTGCTGCTGTTACCAATATTTCTACATTTTTCTTTTGTTTTTATAGTTATTGTAATTCTCGTTCTGGCTTTCTGATATTTTTTTAAGCAAACTATACGTACCACAATTGATTCATACGGAAAATTTAGAATTTAAAACTGCTATAATTAATTAGCTGATTTTCTCCTTGAATTTTCCTTGAGTTATCGCTTCGCAGTTTTAGCTTTTCTTATGAAGTTTGATCATTGTATCGTTTCTTGTGTTTTTTTTTGTTCTTTCTTCTTCTTGTTCTGGAGATTGTTCCGCATACTCTTCAAACCTGTAAATTTTCTTATTAACGTCTCTGAGATCTTTCTGGAAGTTTGTATAGCACCCCAGGTTATTGAAATAAATAAACTTGTAGTTGATGATCGTCAATTACTATGTTTACCTACTTAGTTGTAGGCTATTACAAAATCTATAAATGCAATGTGCCCTCTTTTGCCTTCTTCTTATAGTGCTGTACACCTATAATGCATTGGCGAATTATCTAAGGCCAGACGTCTGTCTCTTGCGGGATGCAAAAGATCGCCAGTGTTATTCATGCCTGTCCAGTTCTTTATGTTCCGTAGCCACGACATTTGTTTGCGACCTACTCCTCTCTTGCCTTTAATCTTTCCCTGGATGATTAGTTGAGGGATTGCGTATTTTTTCCTTTCAGAATATGGCAGGTATCTAAGTTTTCGTACCTTGATCAAATTGAGTAGTTCTCTCTCAGTATTTGCCCTTCTTAAGACTTCCTCGTTTCTCACACTATCTGTCCATGGTATGCGGAACATTCTTTGCAACGTCCACATTTCGAAGGCCTCCAACTTATTAATGACGTATAACAATATGGACCACACATAGCATTTAACCATCCTGTAGCGGAGATTGAAGGAAAGATTGCGGTTACATAGTAGAGTTTTAAATTTCATAAAATCTTGTCTTGCTTGTTCGGTACGGCATTTTATTTCTTGTTGAGGATCCCATTGGTCATTCATTATCATCTCCAAGTATTTAAATGTTTTCACTTGATCGATTGGAGCAATATCTACTTGCAGTTGTATTCTTAAAAATGCGTTTTTTTTTCGATCATTTGTTTTATAATAAAATTGCCGTTAATGGACCTGCCCTTTCGAAACTGTGTTGTGCTTCCCTTTTAATGGCTTGTGTAAAACTTTTGAATCTATTTTAATAATAATTTTGGTGTATATTTTGTATTGCATGCATTATACTAATAGCTCTATCGGCTTAGCACACCTTGCAGTCTTTTTTTTCTAAACGGTGACATATAACTTTGCTGTTTGCTACATTTATTATATTTTAGTATCCAACCATTACTAAGCATTCCTAAGTGTAGCAAAATAACTCAATATTTTAGAGTCTAACATCTAATATACTCGTAGAGAATCATATAACAGAATAAATATATATATATATATATATATATATATATATATATATATATATATATATATATATATATATAATATTTACGAAATAGCTATTTACGAAACTTATGTAGGGTTCTTAATGTTTGGTACTTTTCTATAGAAGAAAATCACTTATTCTCGCAAACACCCATTTGTAGATATATAGTTTCATTTATGTGTCAACTTCTGCATAATTTACATATATCTTATTCTTTGAAGACTCTCTATGCTTGAATCTTCCTTTTGCGATTCTTATTCAGATATTTGAAAATGAGTGGATAAGAGAGAAAACAAAAGTGAGGGATGTTAGACAAGAAGTTGCAAAATTGAAATTGAGATTTGCCGGACACAATATAAGACAAAAAGAAGACCGTTGGAACAAAATTCTTATAAGTTGGAGACAATAAACGAAGCAGAGAAAGGCCTCAAATGAGATGGGCAGATGATATCAAGAAGCACGTGGGCTCTTGGTGGATGACTACAGCGACAGACAGATAAGAAAGGAAAAGGATTGGGGAGGCCTATGTCCAAAGATGGACCGAAGAAGGCTAATTAGATAGATAGATTCAGATATTTAACGTATATTTAGAATAAAGAAAATTAAATGCGCTTTAAATCAAAGACATTTCTTTGCGGTTCTTATACAATTGTCGGACTTTTTGTAGACTTCATTCGGAACATTCTTCCGGACTCCTCTTGTACTATAATCTGTCCCAGCATTATATTTTGTAGGAATGTGTATTTTTGTCGTCACATTAGATGGCCCAAGTATTCCAATTTTTCCTTTTTGGTACTAAAGGTACAAAACTAAGGATAAAAAGGTACTGAACTTATATTATTTTAACATTCTTATTTGGAGAGGGATTATCACGATTATTAAACAGTTTTTTCATTTTTAGGGTAACCACCTTAGAAATTTCATGCTATTATTCACTGTTTGAATAAGGGTGTTAGTTGTAGGCTAAAATATGCAGAGGTTCAATTTAGATTACTTCTTTATATATAAGGTTCATTTTTGCATATATTGTTAAGATTTTTTCGCTAATTTTAACTTCATCCCTCGTCACACTGCTTGTGTAATCCATTTCCTCTTATGTCAGCTATTTCCTTCTTTTATTAGTGAAATTTAATGATAGTCTACAATAAAATTCATTTGGTATTTTAAAAAAAGTCCAATAACCATTTTTCTGTAAATATGAGAGCAACGATAAGATCAGAAAAGAGAGCTACGGAACGACAGATGCTTAATATCTCACTCAAATACCATAAAACCAATCAAGATATTCGTAATAGGACAAAAGTAAAAGATGCTGTCGAACAGGCAGCTAAACTGAAATGGAAATGGGCTGGACATAACGAACGTCTTAAGGATGGCCGATGGAATAAAGAAATCGGGATTTGGCGGTCATATGAAGCCAAAAGACCACGAGGAAGACCGCAGATGCGATGGAGTGACGGTATTAAAAGAGGGGCCTGCAGGGCCAATGTGGAAACGTCTTACAAACAACAGATATGAATGGCGAGAATTAATAGAGGCTTATATTCGGCAATCAGAATAGAAAGAAAGGCTTAAAAAAATGGGAGCAGCTCTTTTCAATTCCTTGTCATTATACTGGTGTAATCGCTTTCCACTTTTCTTTCAGCAGTGAAATTTAACGGGTATCTACAACACAAATTCATTAGATTAAAAAAAAAGCAACTCCGCAACTATTTACCTTTAAATATAAGAAAAATATGTCTTTCTTCTGCATCCCGGACCAAAATATGACAATTTCCAAGATTCGTACAACACAAATTCATATACTACTTAAAATAAAGTTAAATCATCAACCATTTTTCTGCAAATATGAGAACAATTTTTTTCGATTCCTTCTCACCCTACTGGTGATGTATGATCTCTGTCCACTTTTGACAGCTATTCGATCCCTTCTGCATTTAAATTTAATGAGTGCCCACAACACAAAACTTTCGAATCAAGTTATCCAGAAATATACATATTTATTTTTTCTTAAGGACATTTCATCTTTTTGCGCAATTTTTTAAAACGATACAGTGTGTCCACAGATGGGTTGTCCAAGAGAAGAACTATTTTCATTTTTAACGAAAAGTCATTCTTTATCAGATAATTGTTCTCAAACCCATAACATAAAATACGATTCAAGTTTTTTAACTGTACTTATTAAATATGGTAAATAAACCTAATAAATAATTGAGATAAAAATCAGAGAGTTAAGCGATGCCATCAAAAGATCGAAAAACGATAAAGCAGCAGGACCTGGAGACATCCCAATTGAGTTGGTAAAGTATGGACCAAAAATATTACATGAGATGTTGGTTCAACTATTTAACAAGTGCTTAAAAGGACAAAATATCCCTGATGATTGGAATGTTGGATACAGTAGCTCAACATTCAAGAAAGGGGATAAACGCAAGTGCTCTAATTATAGGGGAATAACTGTTATCAGCTCAATGGGGAGGTTGTACGGTCGAATAATAAAAGAAAGAATAGTATCAGAATATGAAGACATAGAAGAACAAAATGGATTTCGAACAAGAAAATCGTGCACTGATGGTATATTCGTTCTGCAGCAGGTAATCGAAAAACGGAAGGCAAGGAATCTATCCACCCACCTATTGTTTGTAGATTTAGAGAAGGCATGCGAACGGTACCTTTGAAAAAACGGTTTCAAACATTGACGAAAGTAGGTCTCAATAAAGAGTATGTGGATGTTATCGTAAATACATACAAAAATGCAAGAAGTGTCGTTAAAGAAGGAAACTATATATCTGAATCATTTCCAATAACAAATCGGCTTATATAAGGATGTTGTCTATCTCCAACCTTATTTGAAATATAGGTTCAAGCATCGCTCGAGCAGTGGAGGAAACAAGTATCCGGAATGACAATAGACATAGGCGGTGGTAAATGTCTTTTATTTTTCGCAGATGATCAGGTAGTCGTCGCGAATGATGAGGAAGACATGGACTACATGTTTAGAAAACTAAAGAAAGAATATGAAAAATGGGGCCTCAATATGAATATGTCAAAGACAGAGTATCTTAAAATAGGAGATGATGAAGAAGATCCAGAGTTAGAAATTAGAAACACAAAAACATGCAATGAATATAAATATCTCGGATCTATAATATCTAAAGAAGTCACTACCAAAAGACATTGAAAACAGAAAGCAGCAGGGAAAAAAAGGTTAACATTCTAAACTCTCTACCATGGTCTAAAGATATTAGACAACAAACGAAATTGACAATCTATTGAACCCTGGTAGAGCCTATTATGACTTATCAGGTAGAAGTTTTGCAGATCACGAAAAAAGATAGAAAAAGAATAGAAGTAATAGAAATGGATTTTCTAAGGAGAGCGGATGGTGTATCCAAAAAGATCATATCAGTAATGAAGATATTAGAAAGAGGACAAATTCTGTATATTCCAGCGTAGACAGAATTGAAACAAGACTAGTATGATATGGGCACGTAAAGCGAATGAATGATGATAGATGGCCAAAGAAAGCTTTAAATTACATATCATTACCTAAACCTCATTATCTCTTTATTTTTTTAAAATATTTCTTTACCCTTACTACAAAATTATGTTCAAAACTTACCTTCTGATAAACACTCTCGCAAAGAAAAAAAAAATAAAAAGTTTTCCCACAAAATGTATCAAGTTCTCATGGTTTATGTATTTCTAACGGTAATAATTCAAGGTATTTTATTAATAATTTTAAGTACCTACGTGACGGCGGCAGTGTATTAAAATCAAATAATTTGTATTCATTGAAGGTGTGCCATTGTGAGAAAGGAAAAAGGTATAAAATATTTTTGATAGCCATATAGAAAGTGGTCTACTGTTATATCCAGAGTTGGTGTCACTAATTATCAAGTTATTAGGGTAGTTTGGAACAAAGTAAAAAAATCAGGGTAAACACATCGTAGCAATTCAGCTCAAAGGTTTAAAAGACTTTCCAGAAGAGTGAAATGACAAGTGACAATGATCAAGTTATTAGGGTAGTTTGGAACGAAGTAAAAAAATATCAGGGTAAACACATAGCAGTAGTTCAGCTCAAAAGTTTAAAAGACTTTCCAGAAGCGTGAAATGATAAGTGGTTTGACAATAATAATAGTATTTTGACAATAATAAATAATCTTGTATGGAGATTGCTGATTTAAGTATTATAATATTTCGGGGGGGGGGGGTAATTCGGCATAAAAAAATGCTTTTTTCCGAGATACGAAGTGTTGAAATTTTTCTTACAAACTAGCGATTAATTTATTGCTCAGAAACCGATTGAGACATAGAAATGAAATTTGGTGAATTTTAAGAGGTATTTATTGTGCATTTCTTGTCATACATATTAAGAATTTTATACTTATCATTTCTGCACATACGTGTAATGGTCTGTTTTTTAAGAAAATAATAGTACGCCACTGAGACATTTTAAATTAAAAATCGTTGTTTATTCGTTGTTAAATTTGTGACAAAAAATTTCTCTTTTTTTTTCTATATGCGTTGTTTTTATGCAAACAAAAACAAAATATATTAATTTTAGAGTATTTTTTATTTCTTAATACATTGCCTAGTAGAGTACTGTCAACATTTACAGTATTGTGCGAATTAATGGAATCATAGGCTGTTTTAATGAAAAAACAGTTTATTTAGTAAAAAATTATATTTTGACAAAACTATAAAGGTAAACTTACATCATTCAGTAAGAAATATGTCCCCCTTTGGCAGCAATTACTGCTTTTACCCGTTTTGGCATAGATTCTATGAGTTTCTGGCAGTTGTCAGATATCCTTTCATCTCGATACCAAACCTGAATGGCCGCTTCTATCATTTTTGTTTTAGTGGTACAGTCGATTTTTCGCAGTCTAGCTTTGCAAATTGCCCATAAATTGTCAATGTGGTTGAGGTCGGGCGAATTACCGGGCCAATCTAAAACATTAATCTTCTTATTTTTGAAAAATGCCATCATTTCCTTTGATTTGTGACAGGGAGCAGAGTCCTGTTGAAGAATCGCTCCTCCTTGGGGTTAACATTTTTGCAGTTGTTTGTCCAAATACTTTTCCAACATGGATTTGTATTTTTGGCTGTTCATCATGCCTTCAATTGGCACCAAAGTATAAAAAACATGTATAAAAAACATCCCCAAAACATTTTCTTGACTGGATGTTTTACGGTTTGATCAATATGAGATGGTGTAAGCTTTTGATTGTCAGACTTCCTGACGAATTTCGACCGCTCTCTATAACCGCCTGAACTATAAAGTGGGTTTCATCTGTAAATAGGACTTTTTCCAGTCGCCTACAGTCCAATTAGAGTATGTTTTGGCCCACAGTAGAAGCTGTTTTTTCTGTGGACGAATTGCCCTTCTACCATTCTCCAAAAGTCTTCTACGAACAGTTGAGTCATGAATCACTATAGCTGATGCTGCTAGATCTTGTTCTAGGTCTTGGCTTGATTTTCTTAGGTCCAATTTGCTCTTTCGAAGTAAAAATCTATCATCTGCTGATGTTGTTTTTCTCTTTCTTCCACATTTTCCTAACCTTTTCACATCAACTGATTCCGTTTCTCGTTAACGCTTCAAAATTTTGCTTACTATCCCCTGACTCACTCCACACGTTCTAGCAATCTCTCTTTGTGACATACTAGTGTGTTCACTCAACGTGACAATCTTTTCACGCTTCCTAGGCGTAATATCCATGTTGGAATAAAACCAAAAACAACACAAAATAGTACAAAAACCCCCAAAACAACACAAGCTTGGTAAGAAATGACCTAAAACATACTCAAACACACCAACACACAGTAAGGTTATGTTTTCAATGCTTGGTCAGCTGTCAACTGTGTAGGTAGTGTTGCCAGCTGTGAATATTGAAAAAATGAAAAAAAAAATCTACAGTGATTCCATTAATTCGCACAATACTGTATCTAATATTAAATACTAAATGTCAAATTAGCATTTCTTTGCTAACGGTTGACTAGGGCACCCTCTAGAAGGACAAATGGTGCAACTAGAAGAAAAAACTCTCGAGTTAATTGAGGAGACACATGAAACAAGAACTCGAAATATACTGAATGTAAGCAACTTTCTGCTTCTTATAGTGTCTATCCTGTTCGGATGTTGGCGACCATGATAATGCTTTAAATAGATGATTGTTAGTTGATAGATTGTTGTGGAGAACCATTTCCTCAGGTTTTTAACTGGCTTCTTTGATCTTTCTCTGTATATTCTTGTAATATTTTATACATAGAGTTATTGTTCTTGTTTTTTTCTTTCTTCCGTCAGCTGCAAAATCCCTGTCATCCACGCCTTATTCTTACCTTTTTCGTCCTTCATAAAATTGTGTTTGTTGTTGTCTATCATTTTACTAAGGGATTCTATTTTCTCCTCTGTGCTTCCTGTTGTATTATGGATATCTTAGAATTTTCTATTTATTGTTTTGCTGACTATTTCTTTTACTTCACTACATTTGAGTTTTCTCATGTCCTGTTTTTTTGTAGTTTTTCCACATGTTTTCTTTAACTTGAAACTGTTGAAACTAATTCGATATCTTTTGTTAACAAATATATTATTGTCTATTTGGTTTCTTTGTTATAATAACATCTTCTCCGTTGTCTCGATGTAGATGATTTCCACGTATACAGGCGTGTAGATGGTAGTTTAGCGTTTTAAGTCATGTTCAGCTGCAAAGATACTCATTGTTTCTCCTCGTTGATTTCTCTCTCTTAATACATAAGGGCCAATATGTTGCCCTTCTTTTCGATTACCTGTTTTAGCATTGAAATCTCACATGGCTATAGGGAGTTCATGTCTCGGTATATCTCTTATAAAGTTGCTTATTTGTTCGTAGAAAAAAAAAGTAATCCAACCCCAGTATAGAAGCTTCACTTCAATAAAAAAAATTGTGATTGTTATTCTTTAGTAATACACTATTATAAACAAATCTGAACAAAAAAATATCGGACAAAATATAGATATAATGAATTCCGCCATGGTTACCATAGCAAACGAAGTTTTAAAATCAGAAAAAGAGCCAGTAAAGAAAAAGGATTGGATGATCGATAACATACCAGACCTTATTCAGCAGAGAAGAAATTGTAAAAATAAAGATGAGACTCGATATAGACAAATATATCGACAAATAAGATACGAGGTTAAGCGAGCAAAAGAGGCCTGGATGGAACAGAGATGTAGTGAGATGAGAAGTTTAATATACACAAAAAAACTTAAAGAAAATAACCTACACTAAGAGAAAAAGAACTCCTCACTTTATAAGAAACTCCAAAGGCAAAATTATTCTCGACATACACGATAAAAAGGAAGAATGGACCAACTACATAAAAGAGCTCTTCCTGTATACGAGGCCACCACAAAGTATACGAATACTGGTCCTAGTATTTTAAGAGCAGAAGTAGAGAAAACCATCAAACAAAGCAAAAAAGTGGAAATCTTCAGGCTCTGACCAAATACCATCAGACTGGCTCAAACTTCTAGACGACAACAATGTCTCAGAACTAACAAACATTTATAGCCACATATACGAAACTGGAACACTGCCACAAATATGGTTGGAGTGTACATTTATTATTCAACAACTTGTCACTATAATCGGAGAATACAGTGAGAGAATGGGATTAGATATTAATACCAAAAAGACCAAATTCATGATCATCTCCAGAAACTTGGATGCACTTGAAAACTCCACCATAACACTGAATCGCGATTACATACCTAGGATATTGAATGAACGAGACATTAAATCAGGATGAAGAAATTAAAACTCGTATAGAAATTGCAAGAGGAGCATTTATGAAACTTCGATCTGTTCTGAGCAATTCTCAGCTGAAAACCTTCGAGATGTGATTATATCGTAGAATGCTCAGAATATCATGCGTTCAACACATTTCAAACAAAGAAGTCTTGCACAGAGTAGGTGAAGGTGACTTAATAAAGATGATAAAAAAGAGAAAACTCTAATATCTGGGGTATATAATAAGAGGAAGCAGATAAAGGATAATGCAGTTGATACTCAACGGAAAGATCGACGGCAAAAGAGGAATTGGTAGGAATAAATACTCATGGCTCCGAAACCTTCGTCAATGGACTGGCTTATCAGCAGATGAATTATTACATGCCGTCCAAGATCGAGAACGATATCGGCAAATCGTCATGGAAGCTTAACACGCCTAAAACTTGGGCACAGTACTCAAAGAAGAAGATAAACTAATAAATGATTTGTTTTATTTCCTTTAGAGGATCCGGATTAATACTGTCTCTTGCAGATATTTAAACTGTATTCTTGGTTTATGTAAAACTTACATATTTTAAAAATAACATAAATTCTTGGCCTTATTCGGATACCAGTTGGGTATAATTTAATATGATGATTAGCTTTCGTATAGTTTTAACGCAATTTGTAATCTTTCGATCGCTTGACAAGTGGCTACCGACAGCTTTTTAGTCCTCGGGGCACCAAAATATGTATATGTTTACATAAAAAATGATAAAGCTGAAGTAACAGATAATCAATAATGAGTTTATCAGGAATTCATTTTCATATACGGTAATTTCTGATGATGTTTAGATTGTGGCGGCACTAATAATGCTTGTGGTCGTGGTCAAATACTTGATTATTTCTTATAGTATATGCATAACGGTTTTCTAATATTTGTATTTACGGTGGATACCTTATCATCATCGTTTATCTGCGGTCCTGTCAGGTGATGAATTAATTTTGTCTTGAAATTGGATACACTACACCAGAGTTAAATCATTTATCTAAAAAATTACACATGCCTCCAGGATTCAAATATTGAAAAATTGTTTTTGTGTTAAAAAGTGTTTTATATATTTGGTGTGTTATTAATTATGAATTAATCAACCATATGTTGCTGTAACGCACAATAAAAGAGTAATGATAAACATATTTTTATGTCCACTTTTTCTTGTAGTATACTAATAATTTTTTACATATGTGTTAATATGTTTTTTTTTATTTTATTTCTATTTTCTATATACTTACATAACATACTACCATAAACTTCTTAATAAAAAATTTCTCAACAAATAATATCGTCCTTGATATATTCATGAATAATTGATAATAAGTTGAATCTACTCCCCATGAAAATTGGGGATTGTACTGATATTATACAGATAATAACATTGTTTTGTTGACCATAGGAATTGACTAGATTATATTTATTATAATCCTCTAAAACTAATTTTTTGTATTGTTCTGAACCTATTTTCTTGTGGCATTGTGAATTAATTACTATTAAACTGGGAATAAGCCACAATTAAAGATAAAAATACGTTTATTGACGTTTCAATTTCCACTTCGGAAATCGTTCTCAAAATACAAACAGTAAATTAAACAAATTTTGTTTTTTGTTACATAGTGAAAAATTCTTCTAATAATTTAATTTTATCTGACTCATTTATATTGACAATTCAGACATATATTATGCATTTTAAAGTAGACGACTTTAAAATGATATTGCCAATATTGTTGAGTTGGGCTCCTGGGACGACTTTACTTATAAGATAGTTCATTCGATTACATGAAATCAACTTTAACTTGAGAATATCCGTCAGAAAAAAATCATAGCATTTAATTCGTCTTTAAAAAGACAAACACATGACATGATGACAGTAAAATTCTCCTGTTAGTGATTCCATAGTAAATTATGAGGGAAAAACGAGGAAAAAAACCTCATAATACTATCCCGACATTGTACGTATTTGTTCGTGAATTTAGTTTACCTTCAACAAACATCAAAATTCTGATTTTATATGTTACGTTATTTAGCCAATTGTGTCGCAAATTCCTCGGCTGAATGTAGTAGGATCTGGTTACCAATATTGAAAGAGGAAGTTATTAATAAGAAAATACCAGTATTAGTAAGTCAGTAACATATAGAGGATACATCATTTATGTTTTTTAAATAACGTAACATATAAAATCAGAATTTTGATGTTTGTTGAAGGTAAACTAAATTCACGAACAAATACTTACAATGTCGGGATAATATTATGAGGTTTTTTTCCTGGTTTTTTTCTCATAATTTACTATGGAATCACTAACAGGAGAATTTTACTGTCATCATGTCATGTGTTTGTCTTTTTAAAGATGAATTACATGCTATGATTTTTTTCTGACGGATATTCTCAAGTTAAAGTTGATTTCATGTAACCGAATGAACTATCTTATAAGTAAAGTCGTCCCAGGAGCGCAACTCAACAATATTGGCAATATCATTTTAAAGTCGTGTACTTTAAAATGCATAATGTATGTCTGAATTGTCAATATAAATGAGTCAGATAAAATTAAATTATTAGAAGAATTTTTCACTATGTAACAAAAAACAAAATTTGTTTAATTTACTGTTTGTATTTTGAGAACGATTTCCGAAGTGGAAATTGAAACGTCAATAAACGTATTTTTATCTTTAATTGTGGCTTATTCCCAGTTTAATAGTAATTAATTCACAATGCCACAAGAAAATAGCTTCAGAACAATATGTTTTTGATTTCGCGATAACCTATATCATAATAACGAACTACAATAAACACAATTTATTTTACAGATAACTGTTTATTTAGTACTTTATTTGCCAAATAAATATTTTATATGTCAGATAATTTTAATTTATTTTAACTCAGTTTATCTGAATTCAATATGACCTGATGACAATAAAGTCATGAAAGAAGATTAAAAGGAGTGGAACGAACATATTAACAAAATGGAAGAATGGAGAGGTGATATTTTTATTTGGATTAAATTTCTAGTGATTCAAGTTAATCGCTTTTTACAGCCACCCTGTAGGTTTTTCTATGTATCAGCTGTTCTTTTGCCCATTTGAGAAATATTTAATTTTTCTCCAATACATGCATTAAGTAATAATTTAAGTAGAAAGTTATAATAATTTATGGTTAATTGCACGGTACGAGTATTATGATACCGGTAAATATACACCTTTAAGTGGCGGTTGTGAAATCTAATCCCGATTTTTTATACCGGCCATAAATTGATTATGACAAGTAGTAGAAAAATCAAAGTGAACTATTACGACATTTAGTTTTATTTTAATGATGTTGCAAAGGTGAGGTAAGCGATATATGTATAGTTTACGGAAAGAACCCATCGGCCGTACATGTACATAACAACTAGAAGTATTTAATGTTAAAAATTCTAACCTTTAGGAAGGGGGGTCAATATTAGTGTAAATTTAAAATCGCGACTCAATTCCTCAATTGCATCAGCCGCAATCATGATTTTAAATGAGAATCGTTTTACTCAATATCTCCGCCATTTTCCACTTTTCGAAAAAAATGCGAAGAACTAAAATTCTTGCAAATGCGATTCCTACAATTATTTTTTTACAATTTTTTTCGTGCGGTCGATATTTTTCGAGTTAAGGGGGAAAATAGTGAAATGGTAGAAGCATAGTTAAAGAGGTGGATTCCAAAAGGGCTTAAGTCATTTTATTCATATTTTGAGGTTTTAGTTGGATCTGATTCTAGAGCATCATTTCTAACATTAGAACAACAATTTACGCCATAACAGCTTAAGTCAAGTATACTATACATATTATAAATCAGTAATGCTTTCCAAAAGTGTTTTAGTCATGCCTTCCAAACAGGCTTAAGTCAGCTATTGAGTGTTTGCGCATGCGCGATTCTAGCTGTCAGCATCTACTTGCTGTGAGTTTTTGGTTATGTTGACTGTTTGAGATGAAACAAGTGAGTAATCGAAAACGTGTGTTATAAGTATAAAATGAGTTTAGATTTTGTAACAAGTGATTTTTCAGTATCTGTAAATGACATTAATAGTGCCAAGAAGAGGAAGCTAGAGAAAAATGAAAACATGTGGATCAAAAATCTCAAGAAATTCGCAAGAAATTGTAAATAAGCTCATCCAGATGCCCGCATTGTTTGTGCTCATAAAGGTGATGTTTGTAAGGCATATCTATTGACTCTTAATGATGTAAGTAGCTTTTATGATCTACTCACATAAGACTACTGCTGATCAGAACAATTTTGTATTCAAATAACTCCTCAATCAAGAGTCTTAGCAATATAGGCCTAGAAATAAAACAAATCCACGATCTCGATATATATATATATATATATATATATATATATATATATATATATATATATATATAATCGGTTTTAAAACGTCCTCCGACGTCTTTCGATGCCCAATCTCCACGCATCTCTATCTTCCCAAAGATCTTCGTCTAAACCTCTCTCTCGGATCTCTCTGTCTATTCCTTCTCTCCAGCTCTTTCTGGGTCGGCCTCTTTTTCTCTTTCCATGTGGTGACCAATCTATAATCTGTTTGGGCAGACGATATTCTGGCATTCTTTGCACATGTCCATACCACTTTAGTTGTTGTACTCTTATATCTTCGACAATCGTATGTGTGACTCCCATAACCTCTCGTATACGTTCGTTATTAATTCTTTCGAGTTTTGATTTTCCTGCGGCCCGTCTCCAGTAGTCCATTTCCGTGGCTTGTAGTGTTCTTTCAGTAGTTGCCTTTAACTGCCACACGTCACTTCCATACATTACTATGCTCTTTATAATAGTGTTGTATATTCGATGTTATTGTTGTACTTAATGTGTTGTCCGTCGTTTGAAACTAGATTTTGTTCTTTACCACCGATGTTCATGTACATTGTTTTATCTATGTTGACTTCTAATCCCCATTTTTTGTATTCTTCGATTAATTTTCGAGTCATGTATTCTAGGTCGTCATATTCGTTGTTGCAATCACAATTTGATCATCAGCAAAACATAGAGTGTACTTTAACTTTGGCGTTGGCGTTCTCATATAGTTTTTCCACTGCTGTTATGAGATTTGAGTTGATGTTCGTTTGTCTGAGAGTGTTCCATAACTTATTTTGAGGGATGCTATCGTAGGCCTTTTTTAGATCAACAAACAAAAAGTGGACTTCTTGATCTACAGCAACCTTTTTTTCTATAAGTTGGGTGATACAAAAAAGGTGGTCTATGGTCGATCTACCAGCTCTAAAACCCGCCTGTTCTTCTGCCTCCATATCAGTGTATTCTCTTTCTATTCTATTTTTGATCATTTTCCCATAGATTTTACTAATGGTACTAGTAACTGCTATTCCACGGTAATTGTCGCAATTTTGTTTGTTTCCCTTTTTCTGTAAAGTTGAAATGGTTGAGGTTTTAAATTCGGCTGGAACCTCTACTTTGTTTATGCAGTTTTGAAAGAGTATTGTCAAATGCACATATAGTTTTTCAGTTCCATATTTTATCATGATTCTGAGGGTATATTGCCAGGTCCGGGCGCTTTTTTGTTTTTGAGCGAAATACAGATATCCCTTACTTCCTTTTTCGTGATTCTTATAGGAGATGCTTCAACGCGTATGTTTTGGTTACTTTCTTTTATTTTGAATTCCATTCGGTCTTCTTGTAACAGTTTACTGAAGTACATGTCCCATGTTTCTGACGAAATTGGTGAGATTAAATCTTTTTTCTTGTCGTTGGTCCTAAGAGATTTAATAAGTTTCCAGCTTTCTGTACTTCTAGTTCCTCCTATGTACGTATTTAATTTTTGACAGTTTTGATCCCAGGATTAATTTTTTTTCTGTCTTATCATTTGTCTCACCTTAGCTTGATGGTTTTTGTAATCCATACAAAAATAGCCTCTTCCAAAACTAAGAGTTGGTGAGGTATTTTATTCTCGACAAATTTGGGTTTATAACCTTACATTTGTATTGATGAAATATACACAAGATTCTACTAATACTTTTGTGTACACATGGACTGAAAACCAGAGTGGTCGAGGCTCCAATGAAGTAGTTTCAGCTCTGTATAACTTTTTGGGTATTTTGGAAGACAAGTTTAAAAATGTTCCAGCGAAATCATTGACACTTCAACTGTTTTCTGATTCTTGCGGTGGACAAAATAAAAATCAAAATGTTTCCTACTTAGTCATGTGTAGACTTCAGAGCGAATAAAACCTATTTCATTACATGAAATACTATTTTCTCATAATCTATAATAAATTTAAAAACCATTATATTGTATCCTATAAAACGTTTATCTGTTTTGAATAACGCTGGTGATTTATTGCATAACATTCATCTAGATTAAAGCGCAGCAGGAACTCCAGTATTTATTGCCAATATATTAATAAATATTAGAAAAGCCATTACCTTTTTCCAATTATTTAATTGTCAAGGTTAAAAAAACTATCATAAATTTGTTATCGCGCAGTTAGCGGCTATTTTTTGTTGTATTTATATACTCGAACTAAAATAGTTAACAGTAAATTATTCATTGAACAATAGTCTACAATTTTAAATTTTCAGTCTTACTTTCACTTTTACTGTTTTATTCAGTTCAGTGTAATTGTAATTAAACCCTAAATTTTACCCTAAAAAAAAAAAAAGTTTTTCAAGTCAAATTTGATAATAAAGTCAAGCCAATGTTACAAAAAGACACCGGCAGTAATTTAAAGAACAGCTTTCTGAGGTTAGTTAATTATCTTCATATACTGCCGATTTACTATTGACCCATAAAAGATCGACCCCGAAAAAAGGAGTGGATTTTAATTTGCTTCATCTAAAATTCGCTGCATCATATTCTCAATGAGACCAAAGCAGGCAAATGAAATACCTACTGTAAAACTTGGGAGTCAGACATTTAAATATGTAAAAACAATTAACTATCTAGATTTAATATTTGATCAAGGTCTAACCAGGAAGGACCACATCAAACATTATTTCAGCAATATGTCAAAAAGACTAAATATCTTGAAGTGTCTTTCTTGTACTAACTAGAGAATGGACGGTCGAACTTTACTCACATTATATAAAAATCTGATCCGCCCCAAGATCGATTATGGATGTCGTGCTTACTCGTCTACTTCAAAAATAACTCTTAAAAGTTTTACGACACCATTCAAAATAACGATCTTATGTATTCAAAATAACGAATAAATATAATGCGGTACTTTTAGAACAACCCCTGTCATAAGTCTCAGGTAAAAGTTCAGCTAAATAGTGAAAACAGTGAACTACTATTAGTTTTAAGAATACATGAATTAATACTCTCATATGCAGTGAAGTGATACTTTTTACCATGACACCAAACCATTCTCTCCTCGAATATACAGCATGCAAAAACCCACATTCCCTTTTACGAAAGATACCTAACAAGATGCCAGCTCCCCATCCTTGGCTAATATCTTCTCACATAAATTTGGATCTATTATTGGAAAATAAGAAAGAAAGCAATCTTCTTCCTAATCAATTCTAAATATCAGCCTTAATTTTTCAATTTTCCTCCTTTATACAACAGCTATTCACCAATGGATCTAAGAGGGAACAGTGTGTAGCATCTGACTTTGTAACAAAAGATGAAATAAAGAAATATAGACTAGCGAAGACTAATACTTGTAACAGGAGAACTCTTATATGTCACGTTACAAAAAGTCCTGAAATTAACTTCCTAATAATTACAAACTCACTAAATTCTCGAGAAATCATCTCTTTTAAATCTATTCTCCTTCGCAGAAACTTTGCTTTCCTGCGGGTGCAATCTCATATAGCCTTAGAAAACACAACTATTGAGTTCTATCCAAAAACTCCAGCGACAAATCTTAAATCATATTTCCACGACAAAATAGTTAACATCTGGAACTCCAGACTATACAAAAAACAGGCAAAATGACTTGAGGTAAAACCAATATTTCAATCAAGGTCTGATAGGTCCACCAATCGTTTTTCTTAGGTGATCACCTTACGCATCTGATGACAATAGATCCCCAACCGGTGTGTTATGTTTGCGAGACTTTGCTAACAATAAAACAACTTCTAGTGCGGAATGACGTGAATTCGGAATCCCGGAAAATTTGAAAGGACTGTTCTTAAAATGCGGTGCCAAAAGCCAAAGTGATTATTCAGTATTTAAAAGTAATAAACATGTCCCAGGCATGCTTGCATTTCTGGGATTTGTCAAAGTCACTGTTCTTTATGTATGTTTCATGCTCGTTTATCCTGACACCTAGTGATCTTGCAGTTTGTCCCACGTAGAAATTGTTGCATTCATATAGTTTTTTTATAGGTGCAGTTTTCTTGATCTTTCTTGTATGTTATTTCTTTTGAATTTTGTTGTGATGTTGTACTTGTTTCCTATTATTGTTCTGAAGCTATTTTCTTGTGGCATTGTAAATTAATTACCATTTAACTGGGAATAAGCCACAATTAAAGATAAAAATACGTTTATTGACGTTTCAATTTCCAGTTCGGAAATCGTTCTCAAAATACAAACAGTAAATTAAACAAATTTTGTTTTTTATATAAACACACATGGGATAATGAACATAGGTTTCAATGGAATAATTCAAATGTAGTCCTAAAAGAAACGGATGGTAAAAAAAGAAAAATCAAAGAAGCGGTTCTAAGTATCCTAAATGAGGCCAATTGTGTCGCAAATTCCTCGGCAGAAATTAGTAGGATCTGGTTACCAATATTGAAAGAGGAAGTTATTAATAAGAAAATACCAGTATTAGTAAGTCAGTAACATATAGAGGATACATCATTTATGTTTTTTAAATAACGTAACAGATAAAATCAAAATTTTGATGTTTGTTGAAGGTAAACTAAATTCACGAACAAATACTTACAATGTCGGGATAGTATTATGAGGTTTTTTTCCTGGTTTTTCCCTCATAATTTACTATGGAATCACTAAGAGGAGAATTTTACTGTCATCATGTAATGTGTTTGTCTTTTTAAAGACGAATTACATGCTATGATTTTTTCTGGCGGATATTCTCAAGTTAAAGTTGATTTCATGTAATCGAATGAACTATCTTATAAGTAAAGTCGTCCCAGGAGTGCAACTCAACAATATTGGCAATATCATTTTAAAGTCGTCTACTTTAAAATGCATAATGTATGTCTGAATTGTCAATATAAATGAGTCAAATAAAATTAAGTTATTAGAAGAATTTTTCACTATGTAACAAAAAACAAAATTTGTTTAATTTACTGTTTATATTTTGAGAACAATTTCCGAAGTGGAAAGTGAAACGTCAATAAACGTATTTTTATCTTTAATTGTGGCTTATTCCCAGTTAAATAGTAATTAATTTGTTTCCTATTGTTTTCAATGTAGGCGATAAACCTTTTACATATGGTATTGTTGTCATCCTTTAATTTCTTCTTGTGCTTCTGGATTGCTTGCAAAACCAATGTTAGTAGATTTTTTTGTTTCTGAAATAAATTTTCATTAGAATAAGTGCTGTAGGCTATATCATATAATTATTTGATAATACCTTTTTTGTCGTTCAATCCATCTATTCAGCGTTCATAAAATGAGGATTATGTATTATTTCTTCTAAGTCTTGTAATGATAACGCTTTTTGACCTGCAAAGAGCCTGCAAAGTTGATTCGCTTTTTAATTCATCCATCATATTTTGTAATTCTTCCCTTTTATCTGTTACAATGTACAATATCATCTGCATATCTCAAATGATTCAAGTATTGGCCATTTATGTTAATACCCCGTTTTTCTCATTGTAATTTCCTCATAACGTCTTCCAAAGCTTGATTGAATAGTTTGAGTGACCTGTCTGACTCCTCGCCGTATCTTAATAGGCTCCGTTTATTCGACTATTTTAATGGATATTGTTGCGTAATCATATATATTGGAAATTAAGTCCGTATATCTATAGTCTATTCTCCCACTTTGTTCTTAGAGAGTTCTTTACTGCCCAATGTTCCACCTTATCGAATGCTTTTTCAAAGTCTACAAATGCCATATACATTGGGAGTTGATATTCGTTGGCCTTGTCAATTAATATTTTTATCGTAAGCAGATGGTAGCTTGTACTGAATCCTTTTCTAAAAACCGGCTTGCTCTCTTGACTGGTAATTATCTAACTTAGTTGTTAATCTGTTTGTTGGTAGTTTAGTTAACAATTTGTACATTAAGTAGCCTTATGGGCCTATATTCTATCGCTTTTCTTAAATAGTAATTGTGTTATTGCCTCATTCCATGTGGTGGGTATTTGTTTTGTGTTCAATATTTTATACATTAGTATGGAAGTCCATAAAGGACTTACACTGTAGTTTTCCTCCCATTTTTTAGCATTTCCACAGTTACTCCATCTTTCCCAAGAGATTTGTTATTCTTCATTTCTTTGAGTGCCTTTTTTTATTCCATTTTTACTGATTTCTGGTTCATGTCTGGTTCTAGGTCAGAGTTAACATTCTTTATTTTCAGTTGTACCTGATTACGGATTTCTTGGGTTGGTTTTTGTTCTATTTTATAGAGATTTGTATAATATTCGTGCGTTATCTGTAAAATTTCATTTATATTGTTAGTCTCCACTCCTTCTTTGTCTTTATGCTATTAATTTGATCTTTCCCAGGTTCTGCTTTAAGCACTTCATGTTTCTATTTTTTTCAATTGTTTTCTCTATCTTTTCTTCCTGTACTCTGCGTTTATACTTCTTGAATTTTTTGTTTATTACCTTGTATTCCATTTTATTTCTGTCCCCTTGTTCTAGTAATGTTCTTCTTGTGTTAATAAGAATCTTTGTTTCCTGGGTATGAGACTTTCTTTTTTTGTTGTTGTTTGTGCTATTTCTTTACCCACTTTCATTAGAGTTTCAGTAAATATCATGTTAATTTCATCGATATGTTTATGTTCTATATCTTCCTTGGTCGGCAGTATTTCCTTTATTCTCTCTTCGTACGTCTGTTTTTTTTGTTTTAGTTTTTCAATGTCTAATTTCTGATTATTTTCCATTTTTTTTCTTGTTTCAAATCTACTATCAATGATCAGCTTGGCTCGGACTAGTCTATGGTCGCTACCAGTTGAGAAGCGATTTAGGGCTGTTACATCTTTAACCATGGATTTTTGCGTTGAAAGAATATAATCAATTTCGTTTTTAGTTTCACAATTGGGAAATATTTTACCGATGGTAATATTATATAACAAAAATAATAATTCCGTATAAATTATTAGAATTACCATATAAATACGGTAAATTTTTTGAGGGTTGAAAAAAATTAAATTTTCAGTGTCCTATAAATAGAACGCTGGTCTATAATGACTTAAACTTGTAAATATATAATAAATAAATATGTAATAAACAATCAGTTGCATTCAGGGGTTATTCCATAATTATTATACTGACTGCTTTCCTTCCCAATTCGAACTGAAGACTGATCTTAACGGAAGGCAAATGATAACGAGTTTGAGAACGGACTTGTTGCCATGAATAATACATGAGTCATCAATACGGAAAAATCATTTGTTTAAATCCGCTCGACTGGAAAAATCATTACTAGTTGTTTTTGTTACGCTGCTAATAACTAATAATTAGTTATTAGTGTTTCATGTCGGTATGAAGAAAGGAAAAATATCAATTTTTTATTGTTCTACTTTTTATAATTACATATTTAACGATTTTTATGGTATAAATAAATGTGAAAACTGTAGTAAAAAATGATTATATATATTTCAATTTTTCTTGGTGAGTACCATATCTTTAATAATATAAACACTTTGTATACAAATATAAATACATGGTTTGTTCCGGAAAGTCGATTTGATGTGCTAGTTTTTTTATTATGTGTCTATAAATTGTATGAAAATTCAATAATGACAAACAATCTAGGGAATCAAACTTATCCAAACAATATATGCACAAGGGGCTAATTTTTTTGTTGGACTATAAACTCTTAAGACTCTAAAAGCATGCATAAGCTATGAATCAATGTATGTTGTTTATAGTTTTTTTTTGTGTAGTGACTCGTATTCTTGTTAAGATGTTCATATTCTATGTAGGCCATAATCAGATCCTAATAGCAAGGGCCTATGATGATTTGGGCCACGTCAGGATAATTGATATTTAATATTAGCTTATAAGTTTGGACAAACTAAGGAATTTTTTGATTATAATGTAGAATTTTGTTTATATCTAAAATTTAAACGAAGGTGCAGTGTAAAAGTGTTACTTCTTCTGGACTAAAAACTGCAAATTTATAGTAAACAACTATTTTGCCGATTTGGCGTGAGGTTAATTACCAGTCCTTTAGGTAATGATATATTAGTACCAGGACTGTATTCAGGTTATTTAGCCCAAGCATGAAAATGGATTCAGCAGCGGGAACTTCCACCATGGAAAGTTCTGACAATCTACTTGTAAACCAACCATCAAAATTATATTCTACAGCTCTTAATCACCCTACAAATAAATTTCCAAACAAAAAACAATTCTACTTCATTAACTCCAAAACTCTAATATTGAAATTAACCTTAATACAGTAACTTCCAAAGTGGATCCCAGAACAATCCAATCTATTTCTAAAATTATAACGGTTCGTGCTTGTATCTTCTTTACCAGTGAAGAGACAGTCGATGAGTTTCTAGCAAACGACAATGGAATTGTAGTCTTTAATCAAGAACGTATTCAAGCCCGAAGACTAATAACTCCAACCAAATGACCGACTAATTATTTTCAACGTATGTCCAAGTCATGAATGTGTTGCTTGTGTGAGTCCATTTCAAATAGGTAAAGAAATAATCAATAAGACTTACTTACAATCAATTTAATTTAACTATCCAGACGACCGCATCCTACCAGTGCTGACATATGGGTCAGAAACATGGACCATCTCCAAAACAGACGCAAATCTTCTGCTCGTCTTCGAAAGGAAGATACTAAGAAGAATAATGGGCGCATTCTGTGAGAATGGTATTTGGAGAAGGCGATATAATTTCGAATTGTACGAGAAGTATAAAAAAATAGTAAATGGTAGATATGTAATATCCTTCATAAAAATAGGTAGGCTTAGATGGGCTGGACATGTGTCAAGAGCAAATGAAAATTACCCACCCAGACGAACTCTATTATCGGTCCCAGTGGGAAATAGGAGTAGAGGCAGACCACGACTGAGATGGAGGGACGGTGTGGACGAGGACGCAAGGAAAATCGGCGCGGCAAATTGGCAACGGTTGGCGATGAACAGAAACGACTGGCGAAATAGACTGGGGAAGGTCAAGGCTCAACTAGAGCTGTAGCACCACTGATGATGATGATCCAGACGACCGGTTTCGCTTTCTACAATATGCAAAGCATCTTCAGGTCTCGATACAAAGTTAAATAAATGCTGAAATAATACTAAACCCATATTAGGGTGTTGTCTAATAAAGATAAACAAAGTAGGTGTTATAAAGTACAGTAATTATGCCAATATTATATGTCTGTGGTTTTTCAAAATGAATAAAAAGGTATAAACAGTTTTAACAGACAAGGTAAGACCCACAAATTGTTATAAAATAGTCTATTAGATTGTAATAAATTAATAAATGAGCAAATAAATAAAACAATACTTACATGCCGGTACTCTATTAATTGATGGATGATAGAACATGGTTGAAACTATCATGTATTGTTGAATGGAGAACTGAAGTCTGCTATTGCAGTTGTTTGACAATAAACGGGAAGTTCTTGAGGAGATAGATTTGATTCAATTAAGTAGAGATATGTGTAATGTGATTGTTTGTTAGATGAAAGTGATGTTCTATACCATTGTATTATTTAAAAGTTATTTATACTTATTCAAGAGATATATTTATGAAGATATTTTAGCAGCAAAAGAGTGCTCTGGTTATCGAACACAGCCTCATCAGTCATACTTTAAAAATACCACTGCTGAAAGTAATACATAAGAGAATATACGAAAGGCTAGAGGAGAATGGAATGGGTACTCAAGAAGGACTGTTTGCCATCAACATATTGATTCAGCGATGTCGGGATGTAAACATTGATCTACACTTGTGCTTTGTTGACTAGGAAAAAGCTTTCGATAAAGTAAGACATGAAAAACTAATATCAATACTTATGAACAAGCGCATTGACAGTAAAATATAGTGCAAACATTATATTGGAACCAAAGTGCCATAGTTCAAATTGATGGGCAACACTCAGAAGAAATGAAGATCTGAAATGAAGATTTAACTTATATTGAAAAAACACGCTAAATAATATAAAAGGGGGAGTTACAGTTAACGGAAAATTAATTAACTTACGATATGCAGACGACACTGTGATCATAGCAACGAGTGTATAGAAGATCTACAACATCTTATCGAAAGCTTAAGTATGAATAGTGCTGAGATGGGAATTACTATAAACGCTAAAAACGAAGTACATGCTAATTACAAAAGACCACAAAATATACATCACCTATTGACAATCAATGGTTACGTGATAGAACAAGTAGAAAAATATCAGTACTTGAGAACTTTGATCAATGATCATCACCAATGATCATACTGCAAAAATAAACAGGCGAATAGAGATTGCCAGATCATCAGCATTTATACGAATGAAGCCACTCCTAACGTGCAAAAATCTAAATTGGGAGATCAGACTCCGTACCATTCGCTGTTATATATTTTCAATATAGGTTATAATGCAGAGTATTAAAAATATCATAGAGTGATAGAATTACAAATAAAGAAGTACTGGAGAGGGTTGGTAAATAAACAGAACCAATCGCCACTATACAAATCAGAAAACATGCTTGAAGAATCTACGTAAGAAATGGCACTCTAAGAAGAAGTTCAGATTTATTTCCTAGCTGATGTAGTTACTGTACCTAACAAACAGTGGGACTTGTCGTCCTAGCCTTTTATATAGATATATTTAATATAAACTAATAATTTTTATTTTTGTTCCTCAATGTATCTGAGAATACCATTATTCAGAGATTTTATATTAATAAATCTCATTTAAACTCATTTCTCTTCTTTGTATCCATATGACAATATTCTTCTAAATAAATACAACATGAATAAAAAATTCATTACCTTTTTTGTTGTACAATCTTCCGTAAAACCCTCTACAGATCCTTCTACCCGCCATCAAATTCATATAATCCAATTAATATTAATGCATCACATCAAAAAATAACATCCATCTTTTCAATCTAATTACATCGCTCCACCATCCAGTTTCAGGTTACTTAAATAAATCATTTTTTTTTTCAGAACAGACCGGTGTCAATGACCCGTCTGAAAATGTTCCCCACGGCAGACTCCCGTTCCTCTTCGCCCTCTCGCTCTTTCTCATTCCTCAAAATCTCTCTTCCCGTTTTCCCCCAAGGTCGGATCCGAAATGGATGTTTAAGGGGTTGGATTTTATCCCTTAGAGTGTATATTTACAGAGTTTTATGAACATTAATTTTAAAAGAGTATATTAAATATAGTTACAAACAATGATAATAAAATAAACAGTTTTTTAATATATAATGGTTTTGTAATATTACTAGCTCCGAACAATACTACAAAGCCCAGTCTTAAAATTTATTTTATCATTCTTTTCGCCATTTCACTATCGAAAGTCGGCTTTACTGATATCATTTCTTTATTGTACCGTTTTTTTTTCAACTTCTCATACATTTACAACACATTTCTCTTAATTACCCATTTATTTTGGTTCTCATAGCCTTAAACATTTTATATACTTTAACGGTGCAATGTCCAGTTGTCATATATGTATTCTGTCTAGCCTTACTTCCTTAGTTCCTTCAGTAACCCAATGCTTTTGGCTTACATCGACCTACGATAATTTATAAGTCACTTTTAAATCAAAAATACGCTGATCTAAGCTGTTCAAGTCGCTACAACCTAAGCAGAATGTATGTTATAATTGGCGCCAAACGTGGGGCACTACATTGGATCGTGTAAATCTTTATTTTTGAGCATATAAACGTTAATCTGTTCCAGAAGTTTGTATTGTCTAATCGTTTTTATTAGTTAAACTATCCCATGTTTTAATCTGTGATCCCTCATCTTGCCATCAATTGGTGCCACACTTAAGCGTTCCCAAATTAATTTATTCTTAATTTCAACTTTATTCAGCAATACCCTTGACCAGTACCCAACTAGGAATCTACGTAAGAAATTCTCATTGGCATTTCTTTGTTATTTCTAAAACAATGAGGTTCAACAATTATTTCTAAACGTCACACTGATCTGAGGTTTTTCAACATTAAATTCTTCTTCTTCTTAGCGTGCTCTTCCGTTCCGAACGTTGGCGATTATTCTGGCTATGATGACTTTGTTGGTTGCTATACGAAATAGCTGTGTTGAGGTCTTTCTATACCATGCTCTGAGGTTAGCAAGCCAGGATACTCTTTTCCGTCCTAGGGCCCTTTTTCCTTTAAGTTTATCTTGCAAAATGCATTGGAATAGCTCATATCTACCTTGATTTCTAATTATATGTCCCAAGTACTGCAGCTTAAGGCTTTTCACGATGTTGATCAAATCCGCGGTTGTGTTCATCCTCCACAATACTTCTTCATTGGTGACTTTGTCTGTCCACAGTATCTTCAGGATCGTTATATATAACCATAGCTCAAAAGCCTGAATTTTGATAGAGTTTTCGCCTTTAATGTCCACGTTTCTACTCCGTACAGAAGCACTGAGTACACGTCACATTTAAGGAGCCTTATTTTTGTTTCTAGGGTTAGGTCAGATTTCTGTCGTACCAACGGCGTTCACAAACTTCTTCTTCTTCAGATGCAAATCCACTAATGGATGTTAGCGATCACATTTTCCATTAATTCTCTATTTCTTGCAATATGTATCAGAGATTGTATGTCGTTAATCCCTGTCCATTGCCTTATGTTTCGGAGCCAGGACATTTTCTTGCGTCCCATTCCTCTCTTGCCTTCAATTTTACCCTCGATTATAAGTTGGAGGAACTGGTATTTTTCATTTCGCATGATGTGACCTAGATACGCCGTTTTCCTTTTCTTGATGGTTTCGAAAAGTTGGCGTTCTTGGTTTATTCTTTTAAGGACATCTATATTTGTGATTTTCACTGTCCATGGTATTTTTAGGATACAGCGATAAAGCCATTTCGAAAGCTTCCAATCTGTTTATATCCCTCGTTTTGAGTGTCCAGCCCTCTACGCCATATAGCAGCACTGACCATACGTAGCACTTAGTAAACCTTAGTCTCAGTTGAAGATCGAACTCTGAACAAGTCAGTACCTTCTTGAATTTTACGAAATGTTCACGAAACGTTACGAAACGTGTTCACAAACACGTCGTACTAAACTGATTGGTCGCAATTTGTTCCCCGCATTTCCGCTAAATTATTTTATGGATGACTTTTAAAATAGCTTCAACAGATGGCTCATTAGGCTTATCTATATATTTATTATGTCTTTACAAACATTTGATCCTGGTTTTTTGGGCAATGGTCTTCTTCTTCTTGTTAGTCTTCTGTCGTCCATGTTTGGACATAGGCCTCTCCCAACTCCTTCCATTAGGCTCTATCCTGAGCAACATATTTCTAGTTTGCTCCGGCTATTCTTTTAATGTCATCAATCCATCTCATCTGTGGTCTTCCTCTTGGTCGTTTACTTTCGTAAGGTCTCCAATGTGGGCAATGGTACGAACTCCGATTTAAGCTACTCTACTTGTATTTTTCCTAATGCTATAAAAATGCAACATCGTCCGGTCCATTAAAATTAATAGACAAAGGTGGCTAGGATACCTTGAAATAATGGACACTGGATACCCCCAAAGACAGATATTATATCAAGAGCCAGAGGAACCAGGAAGACAGGCAGGCCAAAATCTAGATTTAAAATTCAAGTCAGAACTGGATTAAATTCGTAACAAAATGGCGCAAACCGCATGTTGATAGCTTTTGTCGAAATCGAGATATGAATAAAAACGCATAAACATAAAGTATAGTATTGACTCACCCTGTATTATAAATTAAATTAAATTTTTTTTAAAACAGTATAAAACTGAATATTGTTAATACATCATCCACTACTTTCCCCTGAGTGCACGGCCTTGTTTCTCCCATCTCTTTCTTTCTCATTTCTAAAATCTGACGTATTGATTTTTTAATAACACTCCCGAAGAGCTGACTGAAACTGTGGAGAGTTTAGTATAGTTCACACACTAATGAAAGTCAAACATTTGTAATACGTGTTGGCTGTTTATTTAAGGGAAAAAATATGATCGATCGGCGTTCGACAGGCGCGGATGTTAGAAAAATGTGAAAAGAGAAAATCACAAGAAATTATAATGAGTTATAAAATATTAGAAAACCGTCTTGAGATATAAAAAAAATGAAAAGAAGATGCCGAAGAAACATAATTGCTTGATATATTCGTCCAAATTGAAGAAAATTGTTACTGCATAAGAACGTTGAATTTACCGGGCAATTTAAAAGAAAAATGTCTTCAATAATAACAGGCCAAGAAGAAAACACTGAATAAAACACAGAGAAGAATTTTTAAAAATGGACGAAATAAAAACAATAAACATCTGACATGTGACAAAGAGAAATCCAGGCATAAGAAAAGAGCTCTCTTATGCCAAAAGGAAAAGTAGCTTGTATTAAAACACCAACAATAGTAACAATAATTCCTAACCACCTTTACGCAATGACAACTATTGAAAATCTCAAATACTTCTGTTATTCGAACTGTCAACTTCCTGCTACATTTTTGACCTTCCAGACTTTACGAGACGTTTTGGGACGCCATCTCTCAAACATTCTAGATTTTTATTAGTTCTTTTTTTTGTTATTACTATTACTATATTGCAGTTTGTACAGTAAATAATGCTTCTCTGGTGCCAAAGCATTTTCTGCATCCCAATTGGTTTTCAGCTATTCTATCATCTAGCTTTTTATAAATACGTTCGTGTATCACTCGTAAGAACACTTTTAGAATATGGTTTATCGAGCTAATTATCCTGTGCTCTTCACATTTTATTGCGTTTGATTTTTTGGATATTGGAATGAATATTGATATTCACTATTCTTTCGGAGTCTCTCCCATATAATAAATGACATTAAATAATTCTATTAGTGTGCTCATATGATTTTTTGTTAATATTTCTAAGATTTCTGTAGATATTTCATCTGCACCCGTGGCCTCATTTTTTATACGTTTTAGCGATTTCTCAATTTCATCTTTGGTGATTGGTGGCCCATTTCTTCCTCTTGGTTCAATGACCTCAATTCTCTCGTCGTTTTCGAATAGCCCTTTTGTGTATTCTTCCCATCTGTTTATTTGATCTGTACATTCCGTTATTATCTTGTTATTTTTATCCATGATCTTTCCGATACCCTTCTTGTATATGCCGGCTGTCTCTTTGATTTTCGGGTGTATGTTAAAACTGTCATGTTGTTTATCTAACCTTTCTATTTCTTCACACTTTTTTCTCCACAGTTCCTTTGCTTCTTTGATTTTCTGTTCGATTATTTTATTAATTTTTTTGTACTTTTGTTCGTTTTTATTCTTGTGTTTCCTTCTTTCCGTCATCAGTTCTTTTATCTCTTGTAATTGTTCTATTACATAGAATTTTAATGTTTGCAGATTACATTTCAATGATTGTGACGTCTCATCCAAGCTGTCATATGTCACATGTCACCTTCACATTTCCGTTAATATCATTCTCTCTCCTGTTGCTGACAAGAATGTAGCTTCAACTAATCTTTAAATAATTTTAAACTGTTTGTCCTTGTTTTAGTGTAGTGTTTGTACAATTTTATATTTAATGTTATGTTTATTACATTCTGCGCTTTTTGGATAGCCCAAAACTGACGAAGTTAGTCTAAAACGTTAATCACCAAAAACTTTTATCATCCATTAACTTCGAGTTTTCGATCGAAGTTAATCAATTTCTTCATTTAAAAAAACGTTTTTTGGCTTATTTCAGATGCCCCTGATGATGCTTTAGAAAGCAAAAGTACTTGGGCTAGATTTAATTAATAAAATTGTGCTCTCTATCTGCCTTTAATTTTATCAAACTTTGTTATTAAGTTAATGAATCAAATTTATTTCTTCTAGGGCAATTTTTGGTATGTATCTTTTAACTCTACCACTTACAAATGTTTATTATTGTATGTAGATATAAAGATACCGTCCATTGCATTCCTAAAGTTAACGTAGTAACAAATATTCATTTATTATGGATATATTGATATTTTTACGATCTTTAAAGTGCTATTGCTTAAGCTGATTTGTATGTAAATTAAAAATTGTTTATATAACAATTACCAACCGTAATGTGAATATTTGTATTTCTCGTACTATACATGAAATAGTACTAAGGAGTACTGAAAAAATATTCAATAACCCAGAAAAAATATTCAATAACCCAGAAAAAATAGACAAAAAAAGTAAGTGGTGAGTGTTCGTTCATTAGTTCCCAACAAGTTGAATTTTTGTACAGGTCTTGAATACACAATTTCAAATACTACGTCACAAGTCCCATTTATTCCGCTTGTGCGTTGTTTTTTATCCGAGGTGAAAGATCACAAATTTTCGGTTTTCGCTATATCCGAAACTGTGAAAGTGACTAAAGGAGAAAATTGCTAAAAAAATAGCTACATATGAACAACTTTTGCAAATACAAAGCTCATTTTACAAGCGTAAGCTGACAAAAGTACATGAATTGCTCTTGCAATTCTACAGATTTATCTCACAGAGACTATGGACTTTTTATATAATATGGGATGACTCCTTAACTAGAATAGGTATAAACAGAAACATATTAACTTGTCAATGAAAGACTTTTGAAAATTATGGCAAATAAATCCTCCTTGTACACAATAGGAAAAGAAATTAGAAATATTTATATGTGCGACATACTTTTTTTTTACTTAATTAGATGGCTTTGGTAAAGACCAATTAGCCAGATGTGCGGCATAGGACACAATTATACGAGAGTAAAACCGACGATAGTTGAGTAGTAACTATATATCGAGAATGAAATGGATTAACGATATGACAACAATAAAAGGAAGTATATTGATACAGTATGTCAAAAATCGGATAGCCAAGCGGGCTGGGCGGCTGGCTTCTCCTTCGCTTCAATCCGAGAGATGTCAGTTCAATCCCCAGCTCGGTGTACAGATAACAAAAAGGCTGATGCAGCAGTTTAAAATTCTAAATGAGCCTGCGGCTTAGTCTAGAATATGCTGGTATCTGATCGGCCTATGGTGGAGCAGTACGGCAAGAGATAAGGGCTTGCGGCTCGGTGATACTCCTCTCCATAGAACCCTACCGGAAGGGCGTGTGCCGCCGAAATACCGGGTATATATATTGTTATGATGTGTTGTTTCTGTATGAGCTATGAGTAAATTTGAATGATATATGTAAGTATAGGGTTTTATCGCGGTTCTCAAAGAATTAGTTTGTAAGTACTGTTAAATTATCTTTATTATAACTATTATGAAACAAACATATCTATCTAATATAAGCAATATCAATTTAAAACAATCTATTTAAAATTTGAAATTCTTACAATTATTAAATTATTAACAAAATTTAGTACCTTTCTATCACTGAATGCCTAAAGTTTTTCCAAAATTATAGTTATTATCACCACTCGATATCTTCTTACTCAGCCTTAGTTATCCAACAATTTTAATATGTTTCTTCTTAATTATCTCCACTCACCATATAAATATATAAATTTAAATCTTTCTAATTTCCATATAATGTACTTTCAAATATACTGGATCTTGTGGTTGTACTATTGAATGCTTACTTCAATGAATTAACTTCATACTGTCACTATATTACTGTAGTAATAATTAATTTCCAACTGCATTTGACTTAATTAATTCATTTAACTTAATCAATGCCTTCTTCTAGCTAATAATCTCTTCATAACCTCATAAATTCTTCTTAATTCTTCTTTGTAACTGACATAATAATAATAATGAATAATCTGACTTCTTCTAATAATCTTCTAACTTAATTCCATCATAACTAACTTAATAATGAATTACCAATAATCAATGGCTATACCAATTCATGACTTCTTAATAATAATAATAATTGACTTAATAATCCCCTGTAGCTTAATGCCTTGAATTCTTCTAACCTAACTCACTCGCCTGCTCCAAATTACATGGTATTTATATCATTTCATGGTTCCAGAATAATCTAGCAATAAGGTTCGAATCGTTCTAATAGATAAGATAGATAATAGATATATATATATATATATATATATAATATATATATATATATATATATATATATATATATTTATATATATATATATATATATATATATATATATATATTTATATATATATATATATATATATATATATATATATATATATATTATGTCAAAAATAACTGAAACCGCGATTTGAGCGAACGTGAGGAATGAAAGATGTTCACATACGCTGTGTTGTTGTCAATTAGTCTGGCAGAGTTTTGATTTCGTGGTCTTTTAAAATAGAATAATTGATGGCCAATTATTACTGTAACGAATTTTATAATATAATATTATAAGAGCGATAAGATTCCTCCTCTATCTTTTCTTCTTATTAAGGATGTAGTGGCGTCAGTAATTTGTTTGGCTATTTCTGTCCAATTATATGTCTCCTGTGCGTATAACTTTGCTTCGGAGAATGAATAACCAGTCATGTCCTTTATTTGCTCCAACCATATTACTGGAGAGCTCCCTCTGGATCTTTTACCCGCTATGTTACCTTCAACTATCATTAGCTTCATGTCTTCTCTTCTTCTAGTTATATGTCCAAAGTATTGTTATATTTTTTATAGTTCTAATTTATTGTCTTTATTCTAATTTATTAAAACTCACGATAATTTATTATCAATTTATTAAATAACTGTACAACTATTTATATCGTTCGTACATTTTAAATGACGTCCGCGAGTTTCTTTTCTTCACTAACTGCTCAATGAAAATCTTCCGTTATTTATACGAAACCAGCTGGTAAATAGAATGTTGTCGAAAATACGATGCCCTCCTCGACGTAGACAGAGCGGCAATGATCTAAAAACTGGTATCGGTGCGGTTCCAGAAAGCTCTTATTTTGTTGTTTTTATAGCGAATTGTCTTTTTTTATTGTCTAAGTGTCCAAAGCGTAGGTGGCGATAGGAAATATCAATGTTCGAACAAGGCGTAATTTTGTGTTTTTTATGATGTCAGTGTTCTTGAAAATTTTTGTAAGTTTAGCTGTTGCCGATCTGGCTATTGTGATGCGTCGACGGATCTCTTCTTCGCATCCGCCACTGTTAGTAATAACGGAGCCTCAGTAATTAAATTGCCTGACCACTTCCTAACCTGCCATGTTTCTTATTCCTGCTTCGATGTTTCTGATTCTATTGATGATCATCACTTTGGTTTTCTGCATATAAACCATATTCCGTACTCACCATGATTAACCTATGCATAATTTGTTCCAGTACTTTTGGTGATAACGCCAATATAACAGTGTCATCAGCATAACATAGGTTTTTGATTTTTATTCCTCCTATCGTTGCTCCACCTTGCCATTCCTCAAAAACTTGACGCATAATATGTTTACTATATGTATTGAATAGAATAGGATATGTTATGCATCCCTGTCGAACTTTAGATTTTAATTTAAAATTTATTTACATATAGTTTTTGTAATAAATAGATTAGATCTTCTGGCGTACCCATTTCTCTAAGTATATGTAAAATTTTATCTCATTTTACGGTATCAAAGGCCTTGGAATAGTAAACAAAGCATAAAAATGTTTTTATGTTAAACTCTCGAGATTTTTCGATAATTAGACGAATATTAAGAATATGTTCTCTTGTTACTCTGCCTGGAACGAATCCTTTTTGTTCTTGTGGAATTTGTGGTAAGAGAATTGATTTTAGTCTTTCATTAATGATGGTTCGAAGTACTTTGCTCGAGTGTGATCGCAATAATATTATCAAACTTTAAATCGTACAGATCTATTGTGTAGTTATAATTTAGCACTTTACAGAAACCCACAACTATGACGTTTGGTGCGGGTTTGTCTAGAAATAACAGTTTCAGCATGTGTGTATCAATATGCAAATAATATTCAAGAACTAATCCAATAGACGTCGATCTCTAAAGAAAATCCTAGAAAAAGTGCAGGGACAACAAGCATAAAAAGCATGTTTTCAAAAATGAAATACGATTTAGCAAATTAAAGAGAAAAAAAATAGTCTATATAAATTATACTCCAAAAGAGCGTTCTTCTAATTATTCTAGAATCATTCATCCTCTTTCTAGGACAATTCTCAATTATTTTTTTAAATCAATTTCGAGCTACGGCCGCCATTCTTGTACCAATTTTTAAATTCATCAAGATCATCTATTCTTATTTGTTTGACCTAAATCTAAGCAAAATTTTAATTTATTATGATATATCCTTATTGCAAATAAAATTGCTTCAATTGGCTAAATCGCTCATAGGTCAAAATACGACCTCATTTTTTAATGCGAATTGCCGAATGGAGAACATATTCACAATATTCGCGATGCATTCGTACCAAAAAATGTTCGCACTTTTAGTAAAAAAGTAAACTAAAAGTAAAATTTTATTTGGAGACACAATTACGTGATTGTGTCTTGAATCTACGACTAAGTTTTTAAATTTTCGATGGAATTCGATTTTTTTTTAATTCTGCTTACTCGCGCGGTTTTTTTCTTTTATTAATTTGTGTTAGATTAACTTAATTATATAATTTTGATTGAAAAATGAAATTTAATTTCTTCTTCTTAGAGTGCCGTCTCCCTACGGAGGTTGGCAATCACAATGGCTATTTTTATTTTTGAACTTGCTGCTCTAAACAAATCAATCGATCTGCATTGATACCAATCACGTAGATTCTCCAACCATGAGTTCCGCCTTCGGCCAAAAGATCTTTTTCCTTGAATCTTTCCTTGTATTATGGGTCTCAAAATTTCGTATTTTGGTCCCCTCATCACATGGACTAGGTATTATAGTATTTTGATTTGTATAGTGGTGATTAGTTCTGTTGTATCGTACACTGTATTGAATAAATCTGCCAATACTTAAGTAATACAATACTAGTAATACTCCTTTTTTGTCTCTTATGTGTCCTTGCTGTCTATTTCGACCCATTCCAGTTACTTTTCTTAGCTTTTTGTGCATATTTCTCATATCATATTTTGTTTCTAGTTCTATCTCTTTACATTGTTTTATCAAATAGATTTTTTAAGCTGTTTTGATTTTTCCTTAATTATTCGTTGTATTTCTGTAGATCTTTTCCTTTATATTTCCTTCTTTCTTCCATCTGTAATAGTATTTCTTGTGTCATTCACTGTTTTTTAGCCTCTGACCTATGTTGTATTAAACTTTCTTGAGCTGGTTTCAGTAATGTGTTTTTTATATTATACCACTTTTATTTATATCCATAATTTGTTTGTTGTCAGTTAGTGTTTTTTGCATATTAACATCCACATTATTTTTTAATTCGTTTTTTATTTCTTCGTTTTTTTAGCATTCTTACATTAATTTTTGGTTGTTGTTTTCTGAGTTCAGTTCTTTTTAATTTTATTTTCATGTCAGCAACAGATTGTGGTCTGAGTTAACATCTGCTCCAGGATAAGTTTTAACTGAGGTTATAGAGTCTATATCTGCTATTTACGAGTTAAAGTCTCTCTGGGTTCAATGTGGTTTTCTGTATGTGAAGAAGACGTCCATGTAGTCTTCTCTTAGGAAGCTGAAACCAAGTATTGACAATTACCGTATTCTTTCCTTGACAGAATTCTATGAGCCTTTCTCCTCTCTCGTTTCCAGTTCCTAATCAGAACTGTCCAACCATATTTTCAAATGTACTTACTCCAATTTTTGCATTAAATTCTTCTAAAATATAAGTAATATCTCTAGATTTTGTTAACTTGATTGTATGGTGCAATGCTGAATAAAACTTTTCGATCTCATCTTTGGTCTTAGCAGCTCTGGGAGCATAGACTTGGATCATATTAATATTACAGTTACGTGCTTGAATTTTTAGCAATATTATTCTTTCTGAGCTTTGAATCACACCTAGCACTGATTTTCTAATAGTGTTGCTTATGATGAAAGCTACTCCGTATCGATGATCAGTTTTGTCTCCTCCAGTGTAATCAATATTGTAGTTATTTATTGATATCTCTCCATTTCCTGACCATTGTACATCGCTAACCCCAATATCTATGTTTAGAATCATCGCTATATCTATATTTAGAATCTCTTTCTCTTTAATAACATTATGTAATTTTCCATGCTGGTACATATTTGTTATATTCCAGGTAGCTATTTTCATCTGAGAGGGTTGAGTATTTTTGTTTTGTTCCTTGTGCAAGGGTTTCGCATGTTGACGACCGACGAGGCCTTGGGTTCTGATGGTTGTCATCCCTTGCCGGATTTTGTCTCCGATTACCATAATCAATAATGTCTCTTGCGCAAATAGTGCTAGCCATTATAATTTATACTAGAGATGTCATCAGGGACCTTTAATGCAGTGGTTTCTCGTTGCCTTCTGCATTCTGAGCCCGTTGACCACTTTCTTGGTTCTTCCGCCTTCGAGACCAATTTCTCAGTCTCAGGACAACAGAGTGTCCTCCCACTTACTAGCTCATCCACCCTACGCCGTTAGCCAGTAAATGGTGGATTGCTTATCCCTGCAAACACTCGGACGTCAGAGCCTTGTTAGATATCTAGGAGGATGTACTAGAACACCATGATCTAGATCATCATACGAGCAGGTGAGGTTGACATTTGAATAAGTGGCTATATGTTGCGCTTCACTATCCTATTACATCCCAAAAAATTAAAATTGAATTTTTCATTCAATTGAAATTTTTAAACGTTACAAAAACGTTCCTTTTAAAGAAAAAATTTGGTAATTTTACAAGAATCTCAAATATTTTAAACATTTATTATTGATATCACAAATTAACTCTTTGAAAATTGTAAAATAATAAACTTTCCAACTAAATGAAATAAATAACACATATTTTTCATAATTGATGGATTCGACCATTACTTGATGGAAATTCATGTTATGTAACAATAAAACACTAAAAACTTTGTTTTCAAACTTCCACAAAAATTTATTTTAACTCTTATCACTACAGCTGTTTCGGCTGATTGCCTTTCTCAGGTGATCTACTTTTGGCATGCCTTTAGAGTCTATAAAGTGTAAACGCATGCCAAAAATAGATCACTTGAGAAAGGCAATCAACCGAAACAACTGTAGTGATAAGAGTTCAAATAAATTTTTGTGGAAGTTTGCTGTTTTATTGTTACATATTTTTCATTACAAGAAGTGCAAAAACTTCATATGTTTCTGGCATTGAGTTTGTTTGCAAAAATTTCAGTGATTGATTGTTTTTATATCTTTAGAGCGAGGAGAAGCAGTAGACCGTTGCTATTTTGGTATTTGCAATCCTTCAGAACTGCGACCAGGAATATTTGGTGTCCTTTTGAGTAGTTAAGGTAATGATAGTTCAGTCAAGTACTTTGATCTTCTCATATTTCGTTGCAATAGGAATTTATTGCAAGTGTTTTTTTGTTGTTTATGAACACTGCATTTTTAGACAACAGGTCTAAATTTGTTTATTTTAAATACGTATTTTCATTGGTTATTAAGACAAAAATTTAATATCACTCAAACGAAAGTTTATTTCCTACAAAAAGAAAATATAAAAGATCTTTAGCATAAACGATCTACAAAAAAGCTTCATCTTTAATTTATTTTTTTTTGTCACACCATACACATTTACACATGTCTAATAATTTTCATATTTGAAGCGTATTTTTGTTATTCTTCTCGCTTTTCAACAACTTAATAATTTGTGTTTTACATTAAAGTCGGTATACATTGGTCTTAGAAATTGAATCTTTCAGTTTGATTGGAATTTTTTATGAAGTATAAACATACCATTTGTTTCATTTAACGTTAGAACTTCAATTGATCTCAATCTACCGCATTCCGGACCTGTCCACGAGCATCATGAAAATATAATTAAAAAACTTTTTGATGTTCATCAATATTTATGACACGTAATTATAGGGCGTGTTGATTTAGCTGTGTGGATATTTAATTAGGTTATATCGAGAAAGAGATCGGCCCTTTTTAATTAATTTATAAATTGGTTATCGAGGATTTGGTTAAATGAACTCGGATCTTGGTTCATTGCCAAATCGGATTCATCGGTCGAAGCAAAAGTAACTCGTTTAATTTTGGTAATTCCGTTTTTTTGTCAAGATTCGTTGGTGGCTATATTCTTAAGAATACTTTATTAAATGTACAATATTTAACTGTCATTGGTAAATCAAAAATTACGCTTACTACTTAGCTAATTTTTATTGACTAGTTTTTTTTTTCATATTCCATGCTTTCTTGAGACTTGAACTTTGTATAAAGTTCAATATAAATAGTTGTAGAGGGTTTCTAATTATGTTTTGACCCCCCACTTATTTTCCTTAATTTCGGGAATACAAAAAAAAGTTTCAAATAAAAGTTGTATGTTATTTTATTTGTACCAACCAACAGTGTAGCAACAGACCAAATTTTGTATACAGGGAGTGCCCAATAAAATGCATTTTCAATATTTCAAATGGGACACTCTGTATTTTTTTTAGTTTTAAGTAGCGCTGCATTTCCTGATTACAAATATATAACATAGTTTAGCGTTAGTTTTGTTCTATAATGACGTATGGTACTACTATACTGAACTAAAATAAGAAAATAAAAATATATTTAGAAAGTCAACAAAATTAATGACTTACTAATACTACATTAAAGATTACAATAGAAGCTCAAAGTGCCCTCCATTGTTATCAATGCTCAAGTAATATCTTCGTCTCAAATTTTCTAATGGGTCAGATATTGTGTTATTATGACCATTTAAATTTTCAATTTCTGCGCGAACTTTTGCCGTGATAGTGTTAATATTTGTATTTGAATGAAAATAGACTTTTTCTTTTAAAAACCCCCATAAAAAGCTTTCACATGGTCCTAAGTCGGGACTATTTGGTGGCCATGTGATGGTACGCTTATTGTCGATTCATAGGTACATTAAATTGATTATTTAAATGTTCTTAAACAGGTACGACATTATGTGGCGGCGCTCCATTTTGTTGCTATATCATACTATTTAATTGATTTTGTGTATAATTTTGATTTAATAGCTTATCCACTTATGTAATGACTGTGTCCAAATATGATTCCCCAGTTAATTTATTATCATAACACAACAGTTCAACTATTTTGATTTGAAATATTCCGCACCACACATTTATTGATTTTCTTCCTGACTTTTTTATTTGCTTAATTTTCCTTTTTCTATTATCGTTCTGTTCCCACGAATATCCATGTCTTCTATTAAAAATGCCTGAAATTGAAAAATTTGATTCATCTGTCTATAAAATGTTATAAAAATAATTAGGATCATTGTTCAAATGTGTAAGCATGTCTTGACAGAACTGTAAACTATTTCTCTTATGAACATCGGTAAGTTTTTGTACCGGTAATATTTTGTACGGCTTATAGTTGTGCTTTTTTAAAACTCTATGTAGGTATTGTCGCACGGCTTTTCTCGAATGCATTAGTAGCATTGTTTAGACTAGTTTCGGAATTTTCTAACATAAAAATGGATTTAATCTATTATTTAAGTATGTAATTTTTACCTTCAAAGTAAAGCAAAGTAATAAGATCTTCATTATCATTTTCTACGATAGTACGTTTGTTTCTTTAAAATATTTTTTCATTTATGGCATGACAATAATTGTATAAAAATGTATTTGCAGAACGAGTCTGTCGATCTGGATAAATTAGCCTATATTCTCTTCTTGTCGCTTGCTTGTTTGTATTATTTTTTACATACATTGAGAATATATCTACTTTTTCGTCTGCAGTATAACCCATTTCGGTATGAGGACTGGCAGTTTATAATGAATTAATAATTGTTTCTGTTTAGGATTAAACTTGAGAGGTCGCTGGTTAAATTATATCAGACAAATAATTATAACGAAAAATGCAATAGTTGTTTGTACATAAAATTAGCAAAAATAGCAACTATAAATTGTGAATAAGTTATGAAATCAACTGGTTTACTCATTATTGTTGTTTTGTACAAAGAACAGACTTACCCTTTGAAGATATTGATGCCGTCTTAACAGGAATGAGGAGTTGGTCGTGATACCGACGCTAGCGTCGCCGCCGAGGCTCAGCACGAGAACCGTCCGAAACTAGGTCCGTGTCGATCGTTGTCTTAGGAAGAAGTGCCAAATGCGTTGATATGGTCAGAGCTAAGAATGAACCCTCTAAGCGGTGGTCCGAGAGGGTGTAGCAATAAATCATTCCATTGTATTGCGACCTTTCCGATAATTTTAACTAATTGTGACGGTAACACGAAACTTTACACTTGTGTTTATATTTTTGAACCATACAAAAGAGAAGCCAAATTCTCCGTATTCACAACATCATAAATGAGATATCCAGTTTAAGTTTTATGAGACAACAGGAAACAATATATTTCAAAAAGGTGTTTTAAAATACAGCACCAAATTAGATCACATTACAGTACCGTAACAGAAAAAATATTAACTGTAAAAATTTGAAATGAATTCACATACTTTCCCAAACAGTTTCATTTTAAAATGTCAGTTGCTTAGCCACCTATGGTTACCCTTTTGTAGGACCATATGCCATTGTAGAACAAACTTAATGCTAGACAATGTTATATATTGCTAATCAGGAAATGCAGGGTTACTCAAAACTAAAAAATTACAGGGTGTTCTATTTTCAATGTTGAAGATGCATTTTATTGGGCACTCCCTGTATACAAAAGTTGGTCTGATGCTACATTGTTGGTCGGTACAGATAAAATAATACAACTTTTAATTAAAACTTTTTTTTGTATTCCCAAAATTAAGGAAAATAAGTGGGGGTCAAAATATAATGAGAAACCCGGTACAATAAAATGCGTCGAAAAAATTTTACTTCATACTCTTCTTTTCGTGAATGTGAAAAAAGAAGTCAATTGCTATCAAATCCAGACTTAATAGTAAATGATTCATCATTTTGATGTTTTGAGTGCTACTAAAATCACATTCCTGTGAAAGTTTCTGAGAGCTAGAAATGTTTTGATGGGAAATAACCCGACTTTAGTTATTGATTTCGTCAATTCACTGAATAGATCTGATTCAATTAGTAATTATTATAAGGGAACATGTTCCTAGGGTACATAGGGAAAATTTTGACAATTTGATTTTTATAAATTAGACAAATAAAGATATTAAAAAATAATAAAATCTGGACAGTTGATCATACCTTTGTAAAGCTAATTCGAAAATGCAAATTTTCCAATTTACCTATTCCTATTACTATCCATTTTATCACTTTTTTTGTATGTATGTACGTGTCCTTACGAACAACCGGTCTGTTGTACCTACGGACAAGAAGAGTTGTACCTAGAGACACTAGTTGAAGTACCTGTACAACCAGAATTTAGTGTATAAAACAAAAATACTTCCTTATATTCGTGAAAATTTTATTGAAAATGTATAGCCATGTGCAAAGGAATGAGCTTTCTTTAAATATTTTATTTGGAACTCTGTTTCGTCCACCAAGTGCACCAAAATGAAATCACCTTTCTTAAGATCATCTGGAGTAAATTATATAATATTACATAATATATATTATATAATTAAATATTAGAAAGAATTATCATTACAATTACTGTTGTCACTTCAAATCTCAAAATCAATTTGATCTTCCTCTGACGACGTTTCTTCAATATTTACCTTAAGTCTTACTTTTTTTGTTTTTTGCAGTTCCTTTTTGCGCTTCTTTTCCATACTGTCTTTCTTACTTTCTTTTATTTCCTAAAATTCTGTGGTGTCGGTAAGAATGCGAGACCTTCATTTTTTGCGCCCCTTAGAAACGTTCCCTTTGCGCGGCAAAGCTTATGGAATGAGACGAACCACATATGGTGAAATAAAATTTGACATTACAGGAATTGGTTCTTGAAAATCCAACTTAGCTTCAGGTGTGGAAGATGACGTTAAACCAGAACATGAAGACTTAGGGTCTGTTTCGCATCACAATGCGGTGGATCGGGGTCAGAATAAACAGGAAGGGTTGATGAAGGGTTGTGTAAATATGGATCCTCTCGATCGGTTATGTTAGATGGCAAAAAGTCTTGTTCAGTAAAAATATCACTGAGGTAGAGAGGTATAGACCTGATACTTGAAAGCCGTTGGTTATATTGATTGGACTAAATGCATTCAAGTATACCGTATTTGCCAACTCTGCTACGTCGTAAATGGTAACTGGTTTCCCTGCGTTACCAGGAGAACTCATCGAATTAGTCATTGCATTATTGTAGAAAGACTTAAAGGGTCCAAAAATAGATAAATCAAGAGGTTGGGGATGAAAAGTAAATAAAATGACTTCCGAACGTTTTGCCAAGTTAATAGTGGGTATGGAAACATGGCTTTCATGGTTATTTAACAATAAAATGACCTTATCCTGCAAAGTAGGCTTAACGTTTGATATTAATGTTCTAGAAATTTAAGAAATACATCACAGTATTTCCAGCAGCATTAATACAACATATCACAGTAACTGGAACACCTCTTTTGCCAGATGTCATTCCTCCTATTTGCTTTTGTCCTTTTGGTGCTAAAATTTTAGGAGGTTGTTTCAAAGTTTCCTTTACTTAACGCATTTTAAAATGATTGAAAGAAAATAGTAACTGTTTCTTTATTGAATGCAGTTGCTCTGGCCAAACTTGTACCCTCGGGTTTTCTAAGTGACAGAGATAATTATTTTCTGGTTCTTTTGTATCGTCCCATAAAGCAGTGTATTTTTTTTATTTTGCTTCATATACCAGTTTTTTAACGTTTATCAAACTTAGGCCATAATGCATTCTTGCAGCTGTTTTTACATAGTTTACCAGCTCCGTTTCCTCGGCGTCATTAAAACCTTACTTGACTTTATAATTACGACTGTATATAAAATTTTTTTGATCTGACGTTTTAAATTTTTTAATGTGTCTTGCTAGTGCAGACTTTGTAATTTCAAATTGGCTCACTGCAGCACGAATTGAAAGACTTTAATAACTTCATGAACAGCATTCTCTACATTGACTTTTAAAGGTCCCGGTCTTCTCTTCTTTTCTTTACTTCTTGGCATAATGAGCTCCTGAAACAAAACATTAGTATTAGGTACTAATACTTTTAATAATGTACCATTACCTGGGGACGGCCCAGGGACAGTCGAATTAGTCGTTAGCCACAACAAATACAACGGTTTGATTAGTGGATTAATATTAATATTAAATTACGATTAATATCACTCTAACATGATTATTTACTACTGTCAAATTGATAATTTGCAATAAGACGAAACAGCCGGTTAAAATACTTACTTTGAACGTCAAAAATTACAAAATGGTCATAGCTTGTGTTAACACTTCACGAACATGTGCACAACTGAATACCATAGAGAGGGACACTGTTGCCGATATGTTTTGTAAATCTAAGGTTTGTCTGATATTTTGTTTGGCGTTAATTTAGACTGTCCCTAGCTACAACCGTCCCTAGGTACAGCATGTTCCCCTAGTATTAAGTCGAGGTTTTATGTCCTTGTCATGGCATAATATTGACTCCTCCAGAAATCAGGGTTACTATAAAGAATTTGCGAAAAAAGATTTGATTTAACTCGTCTTGAACGGCCAATATAATCAGTTGCTGTTTAATTTTAGTCTCACAATGTTAGTATCTATCATCTTCTTTAAAATAGTTCTTTAAATACCTTGATATAAAATCAAAAGCATCCTTTTAGAGCGAATGCCTAGTGAGTAAAATTTTTAACATCTCTCAGTCTCACGATTAATAAAAATTTTTCAATATTTTTAGTACACCAGATGCTTTCTGGCGCAAATGTCAATTGGTATAGAAAATGGAAATGATGATAAATGATTATAGGGAAAAATTATCACAGGATAATATAACATAGATATATTCTGTGATAATTGTATGTATTATATCTAAAAAGAAGTCACATATGAACGGGATTTGAAAAGACATGTAAAAGAAGCTGATCCAACAGTTTGCGAGATTAACATAACCACTGTAACATAAACACTGTATAACTATAGTGAAAGCCGGATGCGATAGAAGTAATACTTTAATAATCTGACAGCTACAATGTTATATGCCGAAAAAAGTTTGTAGAGTTGCTAAAAAACAAAAATCTTGACAATTGTGATATAAAATTAATTTCTTATTTTTATGGGAGTAGAAAGGTATATATAAATGCACATTTAATATGAAAGGAAAGCAAAAATTGTTTTCTGAGTGCAAAAAGCTTAATGGAAGACAAAAGAAAACTAAGTAGAAAGTGGCAAAGCCCACACGCACCTATTGACAAAGCAAACCTGAACAGAATTACCAGAAGACTTGAAAATCTGTTATAAGAAGAAAAAAAAAATAAGGGATCCAAACTTATCTAGAAAATCTGACGCTGTTAAAAGATACAAACTATTTTTTATGGAAAGCGACGAGAAAATTAAAAGGACCACAAGACGTCATACCTCCTTAAAAAATGCCAAAGAACAGATAAAAGGAAATGCGAGACATTCGCAGAACATTATTGAAAGTATTTAGTCTATTTACCAGAGTAGTCCCTGTAGAACAAGAAGAACCATTTCATTCTTTTCTTGACGCTCCATATCAAATGGAACTACCAATCTTCCAATTTAACAATAAAGAAGTACAACATATAATAAAAATATACAACATATAATAAAAAAATGAGATAAAATCCAATAAGGCGCCGGGATACGATCTCCTTACAGGTAAGATCCTTCAATAACTAAACCATGATTGCTACCGAATATTTACTATGATCTTCAATGCCCTATTAAGTCTGCACTACTTCCCTTTTCAATGGAAAGTAATACAGATTATACTCATTTAAAACATGGTAAAGATTCAAAAGATGTCAACTCATATCGACCAATTAGTTTACTCCCTGTCATTTCTAAGGTTTTTGAAAAACTTGTGTTGAGGAAAGTCAAACCAATATTGGGCAAAACGGGTCTTAGGGTAGTTTTTAGGACAGTCGGACTTCAAAAAGACCCTTACTAGTTGCATTTTACTCGCATTTAGTGTAATTCGCACTTATTACACCATTGTTTGTCAACGTTTAATATAGATTGTGCCCTTTAGAAAGCTCTCAAAGGGTTCTACCGTTTTGGGGATGTTAGTAAGGCTGTATCGTCTGCGCAGAGCAGAAGTTGGGTGGCCTGGGATGTTTTGCTTCGAGAGTTCTGTCACTAAGATACGATTTTACAATTTTTATAAATTGTAATGGTAGTCGAGTGTCAGCTTCCTGATTGTCCGTCATGCTAGACATGATCGAAAGCTTTTCGTACATCTAAAACCGTGGCTGTGGCTATGTTATTTGCATTTAGTGTGACTTTGGTTGAGAGATCTATTAATGCATATTGGGTAGATTTACCAGATTGAAATCCATATTGATAGTTTGAGATGACGATGTGGGCTTCGAGAAAACCAGTGAGGCTCTCCTTAAGGATTTTTTGCCAGCATGTTGATTAGAGAGATAGATCTGTATGATTCCACATCGGTACGGGATTTACTCTGTTTTGGGTGACATAACTGTATTGGGTAAAATAGCTGAGTTTTAGACAGGCATTAATTATTTTTGCTAGAAGAGGCATGATACTATCTGAAAAATGTTTTAAACATCAACGACTGATGCTCATCAGGTCTGAGAGAATTATTCTTACTTATGCGGCAATACATTTTCGTTTCCCTCTCCTTTATGGGCTCTATTTTGGGTTCATGGTCAGGTGGATTGGATCATGGGAGAGTAACCATGGAATACGTGATTAAAGTTTGGGTTTTGAGTAGTTTGTTAATTCGGAAAAATTCGAATAGTTCAAACTCTTTAAGATAGCCAACACTAATGACGTCATTCATATTTCGGTCCAATCACCTATGAATTCCTCGTTATATTTAAAGCTTATTCTTTCGTAATTTCTATTATATAATAACTAATTTAAATACTCTTTAAAAACGTATTTAATTTCGTGATGTAACCATTTAAACTTCTTATTAATAAAACCCAACAGGCCCCTATAAAAACTAATTTAATCAATCAAAAACTGTTTGTTATTACATCTAGGTCTACTCTAATTCTTTTATTAATGATATATTAAATTGACCTAATAATATTGTTTATTACTGTGGTCCGGAACATATTTTAATCACAATTTTGGTATCCTTGAAGCTAATAACCACGTGAACTAGGCAGAGTAAACAATTAACTGTGACCGTGAGTTGAGGTTTGCTCAGGAAGAAGGATGTAATTGCAATAAAATGGACAAACTCGTACATTAAAAAAATATCTTTAAGTTAATTTAAAAATCAACAAAAAATACCCTAAGATAAATCGATTTTATATTTAGCAATATATTTATAACAAAAGTCAAGAAATGAGACTGGAATTTCGAGAAAGTTGACCAAAATTGGCTGTTGTGCTAGAAACTTAAAAGTTTTGGAGAATATAACTATTTTGAACATGTGTCCACCATAAAAATTTGTTATATATCTGCTTCTATTTAGATACAAAATATATCGTAAGCTTCCAAGCATTATCCTGTGAGTTATAAGAACAATTTTCCTTGCCCTTTCATTACTGTGGGACATATATGTCCCAGCGGATTTCAAAAAATCAGCTGGCATCTGTTTGTCCTCAAAGCCCATGTTATTTGAACGCATCCGTATTTTTAGACATTCCTTACTCATTTCCTAGTAGTATACAGCCAAAATATCACGTCCTGTAATCTATAAATTGATGTTAACTAAATACGTGAATTAACAACTCGTAAATAATACAATTTTTGTAAAGAAAAAGTGGCTGCACTGTTTCTTAACCGATTATATATAATTTAGTTGTTTATTAACACAGGTTAGTGATATATATTGTTTATTTTTCATATTGTTTTCATCGATTTCACTATAATTTTTAAACGGGACTATAGTGTCCCAGTAGTAGTTTATACCAGGTTGTATTTATCCCATTCGTATTGTTTGGTTGCGGACTTACTGTGGCACGTAGACTTTTCTAACATAAAAAGAGCTTCAAGAAGAAATTGAAAACCTCTCAAATATTTCTGAAATTGAATCCGAGGAAGAACCTTATGCTGCTTCAGAGTCTGATTATGTACCTGGTGACGATTGTGCCTCAGATTCTGATGAAGTACCTCCTGACTGTGTGGATGTAAACATCACTGCTTCCGACGAAGAAAGTTCCGATAAAGCGAAAATATCTGAAGATGAGTCAGAAAGAAATGAATTGACTGCACAATGGAATATGCCAAATACAAACTTTTGTCCGAAAAAGAGATCGCTGTTTATTCCAGCTGTCTAAGACCTACTATAATAATTCTGAATGAAATGGTAATACGTCAAAAACATACTACATCGATGAAGTGGTTTCTTTTTTGAAACAAACTTTTGTAAAGGCGAGGACTGAGAGTTCCCATCAGTCCATCGTCGAAACAATGACTAAGTTAACAGGAAGATCTGTCCTGAAGCACTATCTTCCTATGAAGCCAGTAAAAAGGGGTATAAAAGTGTGACGATTTCAATATCTACTCTGAAAAAAAAATCCACTCCAACTACTGGAACTCTAGGAGAACCAGTTGTTGAAACTCTAGCCAACACCATACGATCACCAGATGTGTGTCTATGCTATGATAGATTTTTCATTTTAAAGTCATTTTAAACAGTTTTATTTAGCTACAATGAAATCAGTTATGAAAGAGTTAAAAGGAATACTGTACCGTTTGTTGAATTTAGTAAGGAAAACGTGTAAAATGTGAAAAAATAATTACGCAAGATGGTAGATCAAGAGGAAGAGAGATGCGAAGTTGCAATTGTACCTTGCACTGAATCGATATATTTTTTTAAAATTGAAAACAAAATACGTGGATAATGCTCGGTTTGAAATTTTATAGAAATATTTATACAATTCTTTACAAGATAAAGTTTCTAGAATTAATAAAAAACGCAAAATACTTTGTTTAAAATCAAAGCCCAATACATCAACTACAGAAGTGTTTCCAAATACAGCTATGACTGGAAAAGATTTAATATTAAAGAGAATTTGATTATTAGAAAATTATTTTGTTATTTTTTTCTTTTGTTCACCAGATTCCCATCGGTATGTCTTTTTCGGTGATTTTTGCCAATGTTCTCCCTTTCGACAACATTATTTAACGAAGTATTGACAAAACCTTACACCCAAATGGTGAAAATCTATTATAAAGAAAAACCCATGGGAAATTAAATCACTTTTCCAAGAAATAAGTGCCTGCGACGTAGCACACTCACGCTATGACTCTGGAAGCTCTTCCACAATTTTCTCGTCTTCCCACCCCCTCTCCTCCGGCACCCTTTGGCCTTACAGCCTTCGTGTTGAAAGTTTTCGTTTCTCTCAAGTTTTAGATTGATGTTATGAGAAAAGTTGAGAGTGACTTTTTAGTTATTTGGTTGGCAATTTACATTAAGTGGCACGGTGAACACTTTGGCGGACTTCGGTAATGAGGCAGGGCCCTCTGGTGGGGCTTATCAGTTAATTACATCCAGGGAGGTGGAGGTAGAGGTGGAAATTGATAATTTTCGTTTCCTTAGTATATGTTTGTTAGTTTTAATTATTCTCAAAAGACAGAGAATAATACAAAGAGTTTATTTAATAAATTAAATCCAGCTTTTTTATTTTCTTGTACCTAAACTGTTAGAAATGTTGATCGTATGAGACGATTCTACTGCTAGAGACTCTAGCTTCATGATTTTATACACTGCGATGCACTTAACGCTTTGTTTGTCATATATTAGATATCGAACCTTAAGTTGTAGAATATTGTAGTTATCTCCTCAAGAATTTCTCTCCAATAATGGTGCAAAGTATTCCAATATTCCAATCATTGAGGACGGATTTCTGTGTCCATATTTTATAAAGTTCAGCTAGTAGATTATCCATTCCAGGTAATTCTGGCTAGTTTTTTAACTGCATCTTTAAGAATATTGCAGTACTTTTCCAAATTTCTCAAAATATTTTAAATACTAATGACCACCTTCTAGAGTTGTGTTACACTTGTGAAGAACAGTATAATAAACTTCTTTAATTTGATCTTTGATCATTGATTTTTACAGAACATCTCATAGTTGAATTGGAAGTATCGTTACAGATCTTAAAAATGACAAAACAATTAACCAATATAAAGTTATATATGGATTTCTCTTCGACAAAACCTTTAACATATTTAAGATACATTCTTTAAACATTTGTTGCTTTGTAAACTTCGTATATTCATGATCTTTATGCCCAGATTTTTTCCAAAGGACTACCTTCCAACATATTTGCTGTGGATATTTTTTATCTACTCTTCTTCTCTTACTCTGCAAATTCTCATGTAATCAATTTCGGTTGCCGTAATTTGTTTTTTCTTTTCTTTTGGTTATTTATAACTCAGTGATCCGCTTTATATATCGTTAACCATATATACTACCTCTACTGGTATTCCCAAACTTTTTCATTTCCTTTTTTTGGTACATTCTCTTCTGATACAGGCCCTTAGATAAACTGATTTTGTAATAGATGCATTTTGTCCACTTGTTCCTCGTTTTGCCCAAATTTTTTATCTGGTTTTCCTTTTTTTTTAGCTTAACTGTTTGGCTATGGCCAGTTTCACATTCGGTTTCTATATTTACTTGTATATCTTTTATTTTATTGTTCTATTTTATTTAAGATTGATTTCTTATAATATGAGGCTCCCTTCATTGGGGATGCTGAGTAACCTGCTTTCCATTTCTTTAAAACGTTTTGGTTTTTTCGCATGTATCAGGTTACTAAAGCCTTCACCAAAACCCTCCTCCTTTTGAAGAGCTAGTAATATTCATAAGTACGCAAATACGAGGATTTGCGACGAACATAGACTTATTAGTATTATGAAGAACGTCTTTAAATCAATTCTTGAAGAGATTTGTGAAGAAATGCAGGAGGTTTTGAGGACTTTGTTAGATACTAGAGTTGCACTATTTTGCCTGCAACTCCCAATATACAAATATTACGATCAAAGAAAAGATATTCATTGGGCCAAGAGATGTATTCATTTGAAAAAGTGGGTGAACGTCAATGAGAAGGTATTGCTGCGTACTAAAGAGGAGCCAAAACTTTTGAGGATGGTAAATCAGCTCAGATTTCGGTATTTAGAGCACATATTGCAGGTGTCAAACTGTTTTCCAATGTGTCAAAATTACACATCTGGCTTGAAAACATATGGAGCTCTCTTTTGGAGACCTTGAAATGGAACTCCACTTTCTGACTAGTTGAGGAGGCAAACCGTAGAATAATTTATTACTGAATAACTGAAATATTTGTTCTGAAGCTAATTTTTCTTGTGGCATTTTAAATTAATTGCTATTTAACTGAGAATAAGCCACAATTAAAGATAAAAAATACGTTTATTGACGTTTCAATTTCCACTTCGGAAATCGTTCTCAAAATACAAATAGTAAATTAAACAAATTTTGGTTTTTGTTACATAGTGAAAAATTCTTCTAATAATTTAATTTTATCTGACTCATTTATATTGACAATTCAGACATACATTATGCATTTTAAAGTAGACGACTTTAAAATGATATTGCCAATATTGTTGAGTCGCGCTCCTGGGACGACTTTGCTTATAAGATAGTTCATTCGATTACATGAAATCAACTTTAACTTGAGAATATCCGTCAGAAAAAAATCATAGCATATAATTCGTCTTTAAAAAGACAAACACATGACATGATGACAGTAAAATTCTCCTGTTAGTGATTCCATAGTAAATTATGAGGGAAAAACCAGGAAAAAAACCTCATAATTACTATCCCGACATGGTAAGTATTTGTTCGTGCAATTAGTTTACCTTCAATAAACACCAAAATTCTGATTTTATATGTTTCGTTATTTAAAAAACATAAATGATGTATCCTCTATATGTTACTGACTTACTAATACTGGTATTTTCTTATTAATAACTTCCTCTTTCAATATTGGTAACCAGATCCTACTACATTCTGCCGAGGAATTTGCGACACAATTGGCCTCATTTAGCATAATTAAAGCCGCTTCTTTGATTTTTCTTTTTTTTACCATCCGTCTCTTTTAGGACTACATTTGAATTATTCCATTGAACCCTATGTTCATTATCCCATGCGTGTTTACATATTTGAGATCTATCAAATTCTCTATTTTTAATATAAGATTGATGTTCACTTATTCTAACATTTAATGGCCTTGATGTTCACCTAAATAAAACTGATCGCATTCACAAGGTATTTTATAAATGCAATTCTTTGTCCTTTCTTGTTCATTGTTAGGTTTGGTTTTGGACAAAATGGAGTGGACAAAATGGTTTGGACAAAATGGTTTTGGACAAAATGGATAAAACGTGTTTGTTGTTTAAATGTTTTGAAATGTTGAATTTATTGCCTATCCTTTTAAGTTTTTCTGATAATCCTTTTATGTACGGTATTGTTATTTCCTCGTATTATTCTTGTGTATGCTGTAGGATCTCTTTCTAAGTTGTTCTGTTCTATTCGATCGATTGTTGAAAATTCCTTATTTATAAACGATAAAGGATAATCATTTTTTAATAAAACAGATGTTAACAAATGTTTTTCCTCCAAGAACGAATTTTCGTTAGAACAAGTAATTTTGGCTCTATCGTATAAGGATTTAATTATTCCCTTTTTTACATTAATATTGTGATTTTATTTGAAATTTAAATATCTATTAGTGTGTGTTGGTTTTCTATACACCTGAGTCTAATATCCAGTATCGTTCTTAGAGATTAAAACATCCAGGAAAGGTAGCGTGTTATTATATTCCTTTTCCATGGTAAATGTTATTGTCTCTTCTTTATCGTTTATATCATTTAGGAATGTGTCCAACAACTCTGATCCATGAGGCCATATTGAGAATACATCATCTACATACCTCCACCATACTGTGGGTTTTAAATTTTGTTTAGAAATGATATTCGTTTCAAAATCTTCCATAAATATATCGGCTAAGAATGGAGATAAACTAGAGCCCATTGCTAGACCAAAATTTTGTTTATAGAATTCATTATTTAGTTGAAAATATGTATTATCAGTACATAATGTTAATAACTCCATTATAGCCGATATGTTTAGTCTTGTTCTAGTTGCCAATGAATCATCACTCTCTAATTTTGTCTTGACTATACTTAAAGTCTTATTAAATGGCACATTCGTAAATAAACTATTTATGTCAAAACTTACCAAAGTATTATTGAATTAAATTCAATATTTGATAATTTATTTAAAAAATGTTGTGTATTTTTTATGATTGTGTCATTTTTATTTGTAAATGGTTTTAAAATATTTAATAAAAATTTGAGTCAGATAAAATTAAATTATTAGAAGAATTTTTCACTATGTAACAAAAAACAAAATTTGTTTAATTTACTATTTGTATTTTGAGAACGATTTCCGAAGTGGAAATTGAAACGTCAATAAACGTATTTTTATCTTTAAGTGGCTTATTCCTAGTTAAATAGCAATTAATAACTGAAATAGTTATACGCTGTCAAGAGGAAGAATTAATCGTGTCTCTGTCGTCTTTTTTCCTGACTGTATTTTGAATGGGATAAAAGCAATACTTTCTAAATAAAAAAATCATTTTGAATAAACTTTTGTGAAAAATCTTCGTTGCGGAACATCTCAAACATCAGTTAGTTATATATCAATGTTAAACTAGACGATTTTTAACACCATGCGTCATTGTCTTCTTAATTATTTTATAGTGGCTTTAACAATTATACCGACACAATAGAATTTTAAGTGATAAATGTAAAAACTGTCAGTCAAAAGTATCTATCATTCATTGTTCGTTATAAATCATCGCAGGTTCATATAGAATTATAAAAGTTCAATCTGTTCGAAAATTCTTTACAAAATCACTGGTAGGTGGACAATAAAAGAAAAAATATTGTTTGGTAGCTTCTTTATATGTTAATGATACAAAACTATGCCAGTTTAGAGCATTGTATCACCAAAAAACAACAGTTATATAAACATTTTAAAATTTATTCAGGCCGTCTACATTTTTATGTTAATGTCTAAGGTCTCTCGTATTTTCATCAACCAAATCTTCTTTTATCTGGTCCTAGTCAAGCATTAAAATCATAGACGCCGAAGTATTTTTTTCTAGTGGACTCTCAGGATTTAATTTAGAAAAATGAATGTATTTGCTTGAGTGAGATTTCTAGAATAAACAAAAGGGATGAGAAATGAAGAATAGGTGGCAAAGAACTATGTGTTTTGTGTATGAAGATTTATTAGTATAGACTTTCAGTAAAATTAAAAATATACATATTTTAAATCGCGATTTAGATTTTTAGAAGAGCAAAATAATAAAAGTGCCAATAATAATTATTGTATTCTAAAGTATTGCAAATTACAGGCGTATTATAACGTACAACTTGCCGAAAATGTGGATATACAGCATTATTATAAACAAACAAACTTAGAACTCTAACATTCCAAAACCAAGCTCTTATTGAGCTTTTTTAAGAATTTTTTAACCTAACTTCTACTGACCTTTGAACAGTAACAATATTTTCTTGTATTTTCACTCATCATATCCTCGAATTTTTGGCATCCTCGAATGGATTCTTCTTCTAAATGTGCCTATCTTCTAGAAATGTTGGCGACCACATTGACCCATCTTATTCTATTCACAGCAGCTCGAAATAGATCAGTTGACGTTAGACCAGTCCATTTCCTAAGATTGGCCACCAGGATATATGTCTACGTCCAGGGCCTCTCTTACCCTCAATCTTGCCCTGTAGAATCAACTGTAGAAGTAAGCCAATTTTCTGTTTTTTATGGTGTTAATAATTTCTTTGTCTTTCCTTAGCCTCTGGAGAATAGTTATGTTACTTGTGTGGTTTATATATGAGACCCTCCACATACGTCAGTAGCACCACATTTCAAATGCCTCCAATCATTTTATGGCATCTTCTGTGAGGCTCCACCTTTCTACTCCATAGAGGACACTGAAGAGGTAACATCTAAGAATTCTTATGCGTATATTGATACTTGAAGATAAGTTGCAGAGAATCTTCCTAAGGCTGTTAAAAGAGCTTCTGGCTTTTTCAATACGAGTTTTTATTTCGTAGTTATGATCCTTTAATATTGCAGCCCAAATAGCATATTTTTTCCACCCTTTCTAATGGTGTATCGTTAATTGTAATTTGGGCATTTATGCCGGTGTTCTTACTAATGATCATTATTTTCGTCTTCTTGCAATTTAGTTTTAGGCCGCATTTGTTACATGCTTCTACAACGTTATCCATCATCCTTTGGAGCCCCTGCGCACTATCTGCCAGCACACTGTATCGTCTGCGAATGGATTACTCTCAGAAATTCCTTGAGAGCATGACTCTTCAAACCAATATGTCTGTAAATTTCTGGGTAAACTTTGTTATGACCTGGACTTGTACGCTTTTAATTTGCAACAATATCTAACCTTTTTTATGTTCCTAGAAAGGTCCAAATATCCCTAAATTGATATTTGCCAATGATCTTAAATTTGCCGAAGATCCAGCAACTGTCTAGCTTTTCTAGGTAATATATAGGTGTAATACAATATAACTTACAGCTGCTGATGGTCTATCTGCTTTTTTAAAAATTCACTTACTCCAAACTGATAACAAATTGAACAAACAAACTCTACAGGCAAATCTTGGTAGATTTATTGTATTTACTGCTCTGTCCTAAAGACAACCACGCAAAGTGGATGTTTTTTCCTGCTCAGAAAGTTACCAGTTTGAAAAAACACATAATCAAAACTTCCTAATCTCATTCTTACCTACTAATTTAAAAAGGGTACTAAAATTTATGGGGGAATCTATAGTTCTTACTCTGGACGAAAATATGTCACGGTGTGATAAGTTTACAAAAAGCGCTAAAAAAGATTTAAATCGACAGAGGACACTCAGTAGCGCCATATATATGTTGGGAATTCAATTAATAAAAAATTTTACAAGTGTTACAAATCACGTTATTTGTTTTAGTTGTTTTATGAAAGTTAACCGTCGCATTGTCTTGAATCCATTTTTCTTTAGTTTCGCTTATTAATGTCTTTATTGTACTATTCAATGTTTTATATTCATCCTGTTGATTTTTGATAAATAAACGTTCATTCACAAGTCCAGAATCTCATCTGTCATCGATGGTTTTATCTGTTTCCGCTTTTATTGTCCAAGGACTTTTTAGTAGCTGTTTGTATATTTCTTTTTGACATATTCCAGATATCATTCGATACATTTTGTTAGCTGGGATTGCTTTAATTGCAAACATTGTACATTTCTGCCTTCATTTTCTTCTGTATTAATGAGCGCCTCATGTCAAGAATTTCATTTGGGCGCTTGATTTAAACCTGCTTTTTATTGTAAGATGTTATTCATTTTTTCGTAATATATAAAAATTAAATATATTTTTTGTTTCAGGTAAGCCTCTTTTAAAATGGATGTAAGTATAAAGAAAATTTATATCATTATTCATTAATGACTTACTTATATAATTAAAAACATAAAATCATTATGTTATCACTTTGTCTTGCAACTCTTGTTAATTAATATACAAAATATTATATTACCTACCGCCAGATGAAAAGCCAAAGTGAGACTTCTTATTCAAAAATTAAAAAAAACCTTTATGGAATCTTTTTCTCCAAGCAGAAGTATTTCAATTGATGAAAGTATGGTTGCCTTTAAATCAAGGACTACTTTGAAAGAGTACATGCCAATGACACCCATAAAGAGAGAAAAAAATGAAAATGGGTGAAATTGATAAAGAAAAAACCAAATGGAATTAGATCCTGAAAAACAGAAAGAAATATGGGAGCAATATCTTACGATTTACAGATTTACAGACTGTTCTTTTAGCTCCAAGACTAAATGCAAGTGCAAATTACTGCAAGATTAAGTTAAAAGTCCACAATGAGACTTTCCCTAACTTAAGTACTAAAGATGCCGTCTGTTACGTTTGGCATGAAGCTGTGGCAGGGATCTAAAGTGATGTATTTGTATCAATTTACACAGACTTTTTAACAAAAGTGATTTATTTAGCGTATGGCTACATCACAGGTTCATATATATATACATATAATATAAATTATATAAATTACAAACAACAGTAAATACAAACATATTATTCTACAAACAAACATCTAGATTATAAATATATTCGATTGACTCTTTTGTAGCAAGCCAGGAAATCGAAGGGTTGCCGTTATAGGATCTAATCGGGCACTCCTCTACCATATGTTTTACTGTTTGCCTTTCGGCGCCGCAGTCGCAATTTGGTGATTGTATTTTTCCCCATCTAAAAAGTGAGTCGGAACATCTGCCACAGTTCGTCCTTATTCTAGTGAGTTAGGTCCAAATTCGTCTCGGTTGGTTGAAGCCCTCAGGTTTGCTTGTAATACATGGCATGTTCCAGTTAGCTGGTGCAGCGTTATTCTCCCATTGTTCTCTCCACCGTTCGTTCAGCTTACAAGTTATGAACAGTTTTGATCTACTAGCCTTTTTGCTGTTTTTAGAGGCGGGTGTCTTGAACGGAGCCTATTTATGTCTCTGGCGGAAGTTCCGACATGGGAGCGGAGCTCAGGATCAGTATTGATTTTTTGTAAAATTCTCTGGATGTTGTTACGAGTTCGGAGTTTTGCAGCAGTCTTAGTAAGATGTTCTTTAAAGTTCAGCCTTCTGTCAAGTGTAACACCTAAGTATTTTGGGTGTTTATTATATTTAAGGAGTCTATCCCCAAAATTGATTTGAGGTTGATAGTTGGCCATCTTGTTGTACAAATGGAAGCAGGACACTTATGTCGTAGTTGGATTGGGTTGCAATCTCCATTTGCGGAAATAATTCCCTAGGGCATTTAAATCGTTTGTTAGAATGCGTTCAGTGACCTCGAATTCTTTATGACTTGCGGCAAGCGTCCAGTCGTCTGCGTATCCAAACTTTTTTGATGTGGTTTCTGGCATGTCTGCTATGTAGAGGCTGAAAAGCATAGGAGCCAGCACGGATCCATTGTGGAAGTCCATTATTCAGTTTTCTTTGGGTACTAGTCTTGTCTCCCAATATAACTTTAAAGCATCTGTTGGATAACATGGCGTTAATAACCTCAGTGGTCTTTCTGCATGGGATTAATTCGCATTAATTTATATATTGCCCCTTGTCGCCACACAGTGTCATAAGCAGCAGATAGATCGATGTAGACAGCGGTTGTTTTGATTGCTTTTGAAAGTTTGATTCCACATAATTGGTCAGGGCGAGTACCTGGTCTGTGCAGCTGCGGTTTGGCCGAAATCCTGCCTGTTCCACTGGTAAGTGTTGGAATATGGTTTGCTGATTATATTATACAACAGTCTTTCGAATATTTGTACACCATACTTAAGAGTGCAATGGGGCGGTAGTTTTTCGGTGAACTATTACTTTTCCCTGGTTTTAAAATGGCGACGAATTTTGCATTTTTGAGTTGGTGGGGAACGTTCACGTGGGTCAGCGTGAATGGCGTCGAAACCCGGCGCTTTTTTTCCTGTTTTCATTTCATTTAGGGCTTGCGATATTTCTTCATGCGTAAATGGTTGGAATATTCTGTTGACTTGTGCAAGACTAGATTTTATGGTTTTGAGGTCTTTTTAACTTTAATTATATGTAAACGATTTTGAGGTGCCCTAGAGGTTGACACTATGTGCGTAGCTATTTGATCTGGAGTTACTAGGTTGGTTTGGCAAACGGGTGGGTTGCTACTTCCAGAGTTTGCGCAGTAGGGACCAAGCAAAAGTGATAGAAAAACGACAGTCAGGATAAATTACGATTTGGAGTGATGGATGTGGTTACCAGAACCTAAATGCTAAGCTTTTTAATGCACTTCTTGAATTAAGGATTAAAACAAAAGTAATTATTGAACAAAAATACTTGGAAGTTAGACACACCTTCATGGAAGTAGACTCTTTCAATCTGCGAGACAACGACCGAATCCCAATGAAACAATAATTTATTGTAGTAATGTTGATTTTCATGCATTTGAACCAGTATGCTACAAAACTATTCGCCCTGGCAACAAAGCCGTCGATCACTGTGTTAACGATGTGGTTGGTTTTCAGTATACCCCTAATGGCATTATTCGTTACAAACTGTGCTTCCAAGACGAATGGGCTGATTTACCTGTAAGATCAAAGCGCCTGGAGTCACTACCAAACCAAACTGTACACAGGGCCAATTCCAATCGAAGCGTCGAAATATGCCCACTCCTACAAGAACTAAAACAATTAATTCCACAAGATTATCGTCAATTATACGAGACATTGTCTCATAAATAAATTTGTTCTTCCCTCTTATATAATAAATAAAACTTTAATGACTACACGATTTTATTTCCGTAGTTCTATTCATAAATTAATTTCACCTATGTCATCAAAATGGTTGAATTTTAAGTCGCAATATATCCTATGTCAACATTCCTCAAAAACTGCCACTTTATAAAACCTGTCAACAACCACTTTTATAATCTATTATAAATTCATACTTAATTTCAAAACAAAATTCATTTTCATAAGACATATTAACCAACTAAAAAACGAAATATCAGTTTTTCCTGTAAAATTGCACCTAATTGACATTCAACCTATTGCACGAACTGACAAGTTATCAATTTTAAAACATTTTAACATAATTTAAAGACATTTTAATATAATTTTAAGCATTAAGATTGGAATTTTTGCATATTTTAACAAAACATCAAACAACTATTTACATACTTAGGAACATACCAAACTTAACGGTAAGTAAATACACCTATCAATCCGAATCTTCCAGTAATTTCAATCAAACGACGACGAGACATAACACAATCATTACCAAGTGAGCACACATATCCACGGACAAATAAGGACGTAGCTAACAACAACAGTTTACTCTAACCACAGTTTTCTCTTTTCTAAAAATCCGTGGAATCTGAAATTGGCCGAGATGGCAATTTACTACAAGCAACAGCTGCTCGTAAATCATTTCCAATTGCGCACCACATGACGACAAATGAGCTTATTGTTGACATTAATTAATTATTGTACTTTTTGTGACCCTTTAATTAGATAATATTCTATATTAGCTGGATGCGGATGTTTCACCGTGTTTGTAATGTCATAAATATCTGACTTATCAAGGTGGCGTTATTTTAATCGTTTTTTTTTACAACAAATGCATAATTTAAAAGGCAAATGAAGCTATTAAATAAGCATTATCTCGTTTATATCAGAATCCAGATCGCCTATGTCAAATGATTTTCGTAATTTGAAATAATTTTTGTACAAAGGTAACTTTTTGATGTAAGGCATCTATTATACTTCCATGTGAGTGTGTGCAGTACTTGACTTCTTCTAGAGATGTTGACCTCTTATTGCTGTGAATGGAATAAGACCCATCTTATTCCATTTACCCGTCTTTACCACCAAACGCGTTTGTAATCGCGATATCAATATATCGCTCCTGATAAGAATGCTTCGATGTTATATTTTCTATACCCTTGTGTATGGAGTTGAAGCTTGGACACTTAAAAAATCCAACATTAAAAACCTAGAAGCATTCGAAATGTGGTGTTACCGACGTATTTTGAAAATATCATGGATGGATCGCAAAACAAACGAACAAGTTCTCGAACAACTAGGAAAACAATGCGAAGTTTTTTTTTTATTTAGCTTTACGTGTCTCGACAGCGTAGGTCACTGACATAGGTACAATTTTATTATATTACATTACAAGAATATACAGTAACATTACAGTCAATAAAGAAATACATTAAATATTGATACAATTATTACAATTATCCAATTCTAAACTACGTTTCTTCTTCTAAATTTCCTGGTAAAAGCTTGGTTTCATACTAAATGGAAGTTAGTAAGGTTTTGGAACTGATCTGGCGAACTGAGAATATTTTGTAGGTTCCGACTCAACAGATTCTTTTTTCTTTCGTTAATAAATCGGGGACAGTCTAAGAGAATATGTTTAACAGATAGAATATTATCACAGTGTGTACATGTAGGTGGATCTTGAGAAGTCATTAAATTTTTATGAGTTAGTCTTGTATGACCGATTCTGAGACGGCGGATTAAGATTTTGTTTTTTCGTGTCATGGAAGGAAACTCAGCTTTTTAACGCTGGGATGGATGTCACGAAGCTTGGAAGGAATTTTATTCCAGTGATCTTGCCAAGACATTTGTGTGATATTTTTAAAATACGACTGTAAATCTGTATGTAGTTGTATGTTTTCAGTCTCCATATTAGAAGACAAAGCTTGTTTTGCAAATAGGTCGGCTAGTTCGTTACCAGGGATTCCTACATGAGACGGAATCCAGATCATGGTTATGGATACTCCCATTGAAATTAAACTATCAAAAGAGTTTTGAATAGCTTGAACCAAAGGATGCACCGTGTACATACTTTTGAGAGAATAGATAGACGTTAAAGAGTCTGTACATATTGCTACTTTTTTATATTCTGGAGATAGTAAGTTTGTAGCTTGGAGAATAGAGAATAATTCAGCAGTTTAAATGCAGCAGAAGGACAAGAGATTGCAAGATATGATTAAATCTGTGTTTGAAGTTACAGCACATCCAACAGCTATAGGACTCTTAGAAGCATCTGTGTATAAAATTTGGTCAAATCTGTTGTTAGCAATTAATTCTGTAAAGGTTTGCCTTAGAAATTGTGGATTTGTCTGGTGCTTATCATAATTAGTTAACGAGAGATTAAAATCTGCTGAGTTTATTCCAGGGAGGTTTAGGTGATATTAATAATGCGAAGTTTTAAATTCCATAAAATCAGGAAATTGGAATACTTGGGGCACATAATGAGAGGTGAAAAGTACGAACTACTAAGGAATATAATGCAGGGTAAAATCAAAGGTAGAAGAAGCGTAGGAAGACGTAAAATCTCGTGGCTACGCAATCTCCGTGAATGGTTTGGATGCAGTTCAATTGAACTATTCAGGCGAGTAACCAATCAAATTATAATTGCCAGAATGATTTCCAATCTCCGATAGGAGTGGAACTTAAAGAAGAAGACCACCAAATATATGTTTATATCTGTGATATATCTCGTAGTTGTACCTCTTTCTCCAAACACCATTTTCACAGATGCCACCGAATATTCTTCTCCAATGGTCCATGTTTCCGATCCATATGTCAACACTAGTTATATAAGGGTTTTGTATATGGTTATTTTTGTGTTTTGGCTTAAGTTTCTGCTTCTCATATATGTCTACTCAATCCAAAGTAGCTTTTGTTCGCTAGGATTATTCTTTGCTTGATTTCTTTCGTCATGACGTTGTTTTTGGTGATCAGGAAGCCTAAGTATGTGAATTTGTCCACCACTTCAAATCCCTTTTTAATCTTACTACGCTTTGGGTATTTTTGTAATTACATTGGCTTTTTATCTACTGTTTGATATCATTTCTTACGCAACTGTCTTGGGTATTATCTCTTTAACTGTAATAGTTATTTAGGTGTTTCTCCAGCCTCTATCGTGCTGTTTGTTATCTTTCGTTGTGGCCGAAGAGATGGCCATTACTAGTTTTATAAATGTAATATTATAAGTGATGATTTATACTTAGTCATTACGTCAAAATGCTAAAATTTCATGAGCCCTTCAATGGGGCTCTAAGCGACGTTTTCAAAATACTCTTGTCAGTGAAAATACACATAAAGACCCAAGTAAGAATTGCTTCAAAAGTTGAGCCATATTAGGATTGTAGTTAACCTTTCAAAATATATGCCAATAAAAACGAACTTCATCGAATTTCAATATGTTCAATACATTCTTAAATGAAATATTGTTTATTTTGTTGACATAATGAGTACCAAATGTACCTTTCATCATTATTAACTATTATGAGCTATTAACATACTTTTTTAAGCTACATAATCAATTATTTTTTAAACAACAAACCAAATACGTCTAGCCACATAAACCATTCACTTATTTGACGGTTCGGATTATCTGACGGTCTTATCGTCGAAAAAAACTTCTGTTTAGCAAAAACTGCCAGATCTTTATCAGCCCATAATTTATCGAAAAGCAGAATTTAGCATTCAACAGAAGAAGGCCATTTTCTGTTTTAGTATTTCCTCAATACGAGATTAAATCGTTTAATAAATTAACTTTTGAGAGTTTTTATTTCCTTTTTCTCTCTGTTAAAGATTCCACACGGCCGGTTTGGTCTGCACCGCCGACCGATCAGGTAGAAAAAATTTAAAACGGTGCAGCTGTTATAAAACTTGTTATTTGAAGACGTAGGTTAATAGGGAGTGAAAGGGCCGATGCCCAGTGGTTCTTCCACAAGAACTGTTTTTAATTTGAGGGAGTTGAAATTAATCAAGTGGTTTGCTATATCAAATGTAAATCAAAAGAGTTTCAAATTACAAAGTTTATTATCTTTTTCATACATGTCTGTACATAAAAGTATATACATACGGTTTGAGGTTTATTGGGATTAGCAGCGGTGAAATAAGTGTAAGATAAGAATAAATTGCGACTGTTAGTACAGCATCCTCGAAACATTAAAACAGCATCCTCGTATTAAAAGGTGTAAAGGTTTTAGAACTTATGTTATTAAGATTTGTCATTCGTGGATGTTCTATTCCCAGGTGACAAACTTACGCGCCACTCATTGATTGAGTCAAATATTAAAAAATACATGGTGTAAAAGACTTCTCTTCTTAGAGTGCCATATCCCTATGGAACGTCGGCGACTACCATGCATATAATATTGTTATACTGATCTCGGTCTTGCGCTACGTGTAGCAATTGGTCCGCTGTCAAACCTGTCCACTGTCGCAAATTCCTCAACCAAGAGAGTTTCTTCCGTCCTATCTATTTCTTTCCTTCGATTTTACCGTTGAGAATTAGCCGAAGGAACTCATATCTTGGTCCTCTGATTATATGTCCAAGATATTCTAGTTTACGCCTCTTAATAATATTGAATAGAGTTCGTTGATGTCCCATTCTTCGAAGAACTTCTTCGTTTCTGGTTCTGCTAGTCCATGGAATTTGTAGTATCCTTCGATACAACCACATCTCAAACGCCTCGATTTTGTTCATGATATCGCGTTTAAAGTCCAAGTTTCACATCCATACAAAAGTACAGACCACACGTAACATCTTGTAAACTTTTCACGGATTTCCAAATTTAATGAGTTATTGGATAATAGAGGCTTGAATTTTTGAAATGAGTTTCTTGTCTTTCTTAAAAGACAAAATTGACAAATTATTCTATACACTAACACATAAGAAAAAAACAATTAAAAACTGTTTAAAAGCCACGTGTGCCGGCCAACTGTGAAATGTGAGGTTAAGAGTAAATGTCATTCCTGGACATTACAAATGACACCATTTCTTCTTTTTTTTCCTTTTACTTATGAAGTACTACTACTGTTAGACTACACATCAAAATTTACTAGAAAGTTGTTTGAAGTTCAAAAACCAAAATTATATACTAAATACTTTAAGATAGACTGAAAGCTGGAAACTTTACAATGAATCAGTTATTAAGACATCATTGGATTAAGAATGGTTATCCAAATATAATAGGTAGGAGTAAATAGTGCTTACTTGATTTATGTCACTCCTTTTGTTCATACAATTACTTTAAGATAGACTGAAAGCTAGAAACTATACAATGAATCAGTTGTTAGGAGTAAATAGTGCTTAATTGATTTATGTCACTCCTTTTGATCATTGCATTGGCATTCTGAGAAATTAATGCCATTTCTAAGAATAGTCTTTTAGTATAGTTGGACTCTGTAGCTAAAACTCTGACCGATTCATAATTCATTCTATGATGTTTTTGTTAACATGTTCCGCAGGAGCAGAGATACAAAGAAGTATACAAGCAATTGGCATTCGGTTCTCCGCTTGTGACAGTAATTTGCAACTCATCATTTTGGCGTACTAAAAGGTTAGAAAGGATTCTCAGGTTCTTCTGATGGAAAGAAGGATCACTGATAGCTATAATTCTAGTCTTTATTTGCTTCAGCAAATTTATTTTTATTAAATGACGATGATATGACCAATTGTTAAGAAAACGTCCAGAACTATGAGGTTTTCTATGCCAGACGATTATCAGGAAGTTGTTATGAGTTCTGATGAGCCGGGTATCAAGAAAGGGGACTGAGCATAGATCATCCTCATGTTTCATTGTGAACTGTAGTAGAGGCTCAGAACTATTAATTAGCTGTAGAATTTCTGTGGATCCATTACTACGAATAGCAAGGATTAAGTCATCCACATACTTTTTTACAAAAGGAATATAGAAGGACAATTCTGGAATCACCATATCCACTAAATGATCCATCACATAACAGGCCAAAATGGGAGAGATAGTACCTCCCATAGGAGTTCCCTGTGTTTGTCTAAACACAGTATTATTGAAAGCAAAATATGTTGAAAAGAAATGAGATGAGTTTTTTGAAATATACCAAGCTGATATTACAATCTTTTCATCTCAGATGAAAAAGAAAAATAAGTAGAAACTGGGATCTAGTAGATAGAAACAAACTAGGGCAATATAAAGAGATATACAAAGACCTATTAAAAAAACAACTTACCCAAAAATTAGACAGTGATGATAAAAATATAGACAAAATAGACAACATACTTACAGCAACAATGATTAAATCAGGAAAAGAAATAGCAAAAAAGGATCTAAAAAAGAACAACTATATATCAACAAAAACAAAGAAGCTTATGGATAAAAGAAAGAAGCTGAACGAAGGAGGCAAAAGGAAATCTATAGAATATGTAGAAATCAATAAAACAATAAGCAGAACGATAAAAGAAAATACGAGAAAAGAACAAGAAATAAAAATAGAAGAAGTAATCTAGAACAACAAAAATATGAAATGCTTAAGGCCGAAATTAGGTAAGTTTGAAATAAATAAAATAAAAGATGTAAATGGAGTAGAAACAAACGTTACAGATGACATCATAAATATAATCCACCATTTCTACTCAGAATTATATAAAACAAAAAAAGGAACCACCAGAAGAAATTAAAAACCAACTTAAGGATAAAATAAACAATGTCAACTCAGAGTTACAGCCAAAAATAAGCAAATCAGAAATAAAGAAGGCATTGAAAGAAATGAAAAACAACAAATCGCCTGGAAAAGATGGAATAACTGCAGAGATGCTGAAATATGGTGGAAAAGTGGTAATTAATACTCTACATCCCCTTTTTAACAAGATATTAAAAGAAAAAAGAATCCCAAACAACTGGAAGGAATCAGTAACCATTATCCTACACAAGAAAGGGGATAAAGCAGATATAAAAAACTACCGTCCTATAACACTCCTTAATGTAATATATAAACTAACAAAAATTTTAACCAATAGATTGACGACAAAATTCGATGGATACCAGTCGAAAGAACAAGCTGGTTTTAGAAAGAGATTCAGCACAAGTGACCATTTACTAAGTATGAAAATACTTATAGAACGAGCAAATGAATACCACATTGCTCTATATATGGCGTTCATAGATTTCGAAAAGGGCTTTTGACAGAGTCGAACATTGGGCAGTGAAAAGTTCTTTGATTAACAGCAGAATTGACCAAAGATATACGGACCTAACAGTAATATATATAAGAAAGCCAAAACAACAATTAAAGTATATGAAGGAACAAAATCAATACAAATAAATAGAGGCGTGGACAGGGTGATACAATATCACCGAAACTTTTCAATCAGGCTCTTGAAGATACTTTTAAAAGATTAGAATGGGAAGAAAAAGGTATAAAAATTTGTGGACAACGCTTGAACCATCTAAGGATATATAATATAACTGATAAAAAATAAGAATTATTTGAAATGATGAAAGAACTGGACGTAGAAGCTGGAAAGATAGGCTTTATTATGAATTACAGCAAGACCAAAACCATAACAAATACAGATTAAGACATCACAATGAGAATCGGACAAGATGAAATAGAACAAGTTCAGGATTATATATATCTTGGTCAAACTATAAAACTAAACAAACAGCAGAGATAAAGAGACGAGTTAGACTGGCATGGGCGGATTTGGCAAACTAAGCTACATTCTTAAAAACAAAAGATATCCACAGCATCTTAAGACCAAAGTATACAATCAATGCGTACTCCCTGTTCTTACTTATGGTTTCCAAACGTGGACATTTACAAAAGCAAACATGGACAAAATCATAAAAATCCAAAGAGCAATGGAAAGACAAATGTTGCACATAAAACTAATGGATAAAAAAAGAAACGAGTGGATAAGAGAGAAAACAAAAGTGAGGGATGTTAGACAAGAAGTTGCAAAATTGAAATGGAGATTTGCCGGACACAATATAAGACAAAAAGGAGACCAATGGAACAAAATTCTTATAAGTTGGAGACCGTGGGAATATAAACGAAGCAGAGGAAGACCCCGAATGAGATGGGCAGATGATATCAAGAAGCACGTGGGCTCTAGGTGGATGACTGTAGCGACAGACAGAGAAGAATGGAAAAGGATTGGGGAGGCCTATGTCCAAAGATGGACCGAAGAAGGGTAATTAGATAGATATATATTACAATGAGAACTAATAAAATCCAGGGTCATTCTATGAAGTCCCTTAAGACGCTTTAAGATATCAGGTTAAAATATGGCTGGAAGTGAGCCATAAAAATTTGATAGGAAATTTAACTGCAAAAAACATTACTTATATCCATTTTTGTTGTAGGTATGATACTTTTATTCGGCATAAAACGGCTGAAAACTCGGATTTTGTAATGTGGATTTGTGCTTTTCCTAAATTTTCCGCAAATTTGTCGTCTGAAGTATATTTAATTTGAGCTCTGTATCAACTCAAACTAAACTACAACTTCTTCTTTGGGTGCCGTGTCCGTATTCAGACGTTGGCCGTCATCATGCTTACAATTTCCTGAAACCTTTCTCTGTCGGCTGCTGCGCGAAATAATTCTTCTACTGTGAAACCACACCATTGTCTAATATTACGCAGCCATGAAAGTTTCTTTCGACCAATCCATCTCTTTCCTTCCACTTTTCCTTGTATTATAAGGCGAAGTAAATGGTATTTGGGTCCTCTAATTATATGGCCGAAGTATTCTGTTTTTCTCCTTTTTATGGTGTTTATGAGCAGACGTTCTGAGTTGATCATTTGAAGAACATCTTCATTGGAAGTGTGCGAAACCCACGATATCTTTAGGATTCGTCTATAGCACCACATTTCGAATGCTTCTAACTTGTTTAGCATTGTGGTTTTTAACGTCCATGTCTCACAACCATACAATAGGATCGACCACACATAACATTTCAGGACCTTCTTACGAATGTTCATTGACAGGTTTCTGTTGCATAAAACTGGTTTCCAGGTCATAAAAGCCTTACGTGATATTTCGATCCTGGATATACTACAACTGAACGTAACCAAATCTCGTCTAGGATATCGGTACCTAGTATATACCATAAAATTATTTACTCTGTTTTTAAATCCCCCTGTATAACAAAAATAGTAAGCTGGCCAATAAGTTCAAACCCTTCTTCTTACCTCGACTGCAGCATATAAGCAATTATCATAAATTAGGACGTGTTCTTTCTTCTTCTTTTTCTGAGATTATCTGGGATGAAATGAAATAGTGTCTTTTAACCATAAAGACGTCAAACTGGATTTTTAATATGGCGTTATTAACACTTTATGGCATCTTAAAAAGTGTTCACGGTAGGGCGACTTGGGTTTTAAACGATTCTGGAAAGGTGATAGCTTTTTAATTACTTGCTTACGGCTGAACTGTCTGGTTTAGGTTGTTTTTCTATTTGTTATTTTTAGGTCGTTTCATGTTTGTTTCATTTTATTAGATTTTGAAATAAAACAGTTTTTAACTGCACCGGGAAATAGTCAAAGCTACTGAAATAAGTACATTAATCTAACAAAACATGCATTTAGTGTATATAGGGTGATTCATTACAAATTGTTTTACCTACAGACTTTATACAAGAAAATATTATTTTTCGTCATAACAGCAATTAAATGCAGTATTAGGTATTCTTCTGAAACGGACAGACAAACAAGGCAAAGTGACAAGGAACTGAGAATTATTTGCTATGGAGATGATACAATAGTCCTAGCAGAAAATAAGGACGATTTTCAGAGAATTCTACCCAAATTTTATTACTGCTATTTAGTATAATACCATACTTCTGATAGAAACAAAAAAAGGATAGTAACTACAAAAGATTTCATTCGGTGCAAATTGATATTCGAAGACAAAATAGTTGAACAAAGTTCTAGAATGAATACTTCATAAAATAAAAAACACGTCATTAGGAAGAACATATGAGGCACAATTGCCAGACATAAGAAATAATCAGCCAGTCTAAGAATAATGTAACTGAATCGAATCTACAAATAAATTGAATGACATATTAGAGTAGTAAAAATAGCAAAAGATAAATCACCAGCTGGAAAAAGAAGGTCAAGAAAAGAAGCTGAAAGAACATTAGCGAGAAGATCTTGAAAACGTAGGAAAGAGAGTTTCTGTAGGTAACCGTAGAAGCCCGAAGCCGAAAAATAACTCACAAAAATAACAGACACTCACCAGGTATATATGCCTAAAAAAAAAGTAACAACAAGAAGAAAATATTTTTTTTCAACATTTTATCCTTATCCGGTACTTTTAAGTTACTTAATTGAAACGAGTATTTTTTCTCATTTGTGGATGAATGTTTTCGAAATGTTAAACGATTTGTCAGATTGGGTGTCACAACCGTTGATACTATGCCTATTCCTGATCCTTACTTGTTTAAAACAGAAGTAATAAATAATAAATCGATCTTATGTTCGTTGTGTCTTTGGTTGAAAGGCATGAAAGTCATCTTCAGTTCCAGGGCGAATCAATCATCAAAATTTCTAGGTGAAAGGACAGTAAAACGTCAGCTGATGCATTTTCACTAATGCAAACTATTAGGAGACCAGAGTTTTCTTATTTCAGTAGTTTGTTTTAGTGATGTTTTAGGTACACCTGTCTTCTTCTTGGTGACCAGCCAGTTTAGTCTTTGTGACTTAACACATCTAACAATATCTGCGCTCTGCATTTTAGTTCAACCAGCTCTTGGTTCATTTTAATTCTCCATGGACCATCGCTGCATTGGGTTGGTTGAAATATCTTCCTTAGTATTTTGCGCTTAAATATTCTCAGTTTATTTTCATCAGCGGTTGAGAGGGTCCACGTTTCACATCCATATGTGACCACTGGTCTAATTACTGGTTTGTAATTAGAACCTTCTTCTTCAAGGTCCACTCCTATCGGAGATTGGAAATCATTCTGGCAATTATAATTTTATTGTTACTCGCCTGAATAGTTCAATTGAACTGCATCCAAACCATTCACGGAGATTGCGTAGCCACGAGATTTTACGTCTTCGTACGCTTCTTCTACCTTTGATTTTACCCTGCATTATATTCCTTAGTAGTTCGTACTTTTCACCTCTCATGATGTGCCTTAAGTATTCCAATTTCCTGATTTTTATGGAATTTAAAACTTCTCATTGTTTTCCTAGTTGTTCGAGAACTTGTTCGTTTGTTTTGCGATCCATCCATGATATTTTCAAAATACGTCGGTAACACCACATTTCGAATGCTTCTAGGTTTTTTAATGTTGGATTTTTTAAGTGTCCAAGCTTCAACTCCATACAAAAGGGTAGAGAAAATATAACATCGAAGCATTCTTATTCGGAGCGATATATTGATATCGCGATTACAAAAAAGTTTTCTCATTCTTTTAAAAGTTAGATCAGTGGTCATTAAGTCTTTATATGCATAAAAGCACTTATTACCGCTAAGAATCCGTGCTTGTATTTCTGGACTGATGTTGTTGCTGTCATTTATTATTGAGCCTAGGTAGGGACAACTGGAGGCATATTTGTAGGCATGGTTGTCTAACTTCAGATTCTCATGTTAATTCGATTTTGTGTACTCTATATATTTTGTTTTGCTTTCATTTATTTATAGACCAAACGTAGCAGCTTCTCGTTTCAGTTTTATGAAACTTTTGCTTAATACCCTTTTGCTTAGAATAACCGCTTCTAAAGTTAGATTAAAAAGTGTTGTTGATAAGGCATCACCTTGTCTAACTCCATTTTCAATATCGAAGGCCTGCGTCATATCTCCATCTATTCTCACCATAGCTTTGGAACCCTCCAGAATCATTCGTATAAGATTAACCAACTTATTTGGGTATCCTTAACATAGACAGTTGCTTTAAGATCTTTATCGATCTACTGAATCAAACGCCTGTTTGAAATCGATATACAAGTTGTAAATGGGTATGTTATATTCAACACATTTGTCATGTGTACCTCTTAACATATGTATTTGGTCTATAGTTTTTTTTGTGGCATATAGACTTTCGTCACTTAGCCAGTCTCGAAACGGTATAGTATATTCTTCAAGAAAGTATATACACATAAGTACAGATTATTTCCCTCAGACAAATGCACAGCTATATCCCTAAAACGAAATAGACGAATAATTAATAGAAGAACATGTCGAAGGAAAATATAGGGACTGGTCTATAGTTGACCTCTTTGGTCTGAAGCCACATTGGTGTTCACCAATCATCTCCTCCGAAAACGATTCCAGGCGGCTGTTTATATTTTCTGATAATATCTTGTAGACGACATTTAAAACTGTTATGCCCCTATAATTTTTACAGAGTCGTTTGTCTTTCCAATCTTCTTGGATGACTTTTAGTGTCCATATGAGGTCGATTAGTTTATGGATACGCCTCCATAGCGAATGTCCAGCATTCTTTATCAGTTCTACAGTTATTCCATCTGTGCCAGGTACTTTGTTATTGTTTATGTATATGTTTTATGACGTTTATCGTTTCTTCCAATGTTGGTTGCTCAACTTATTCTGCTGTGTGGTGAATTATTTCTTCATCTTCATTTTTTTCTTTTTCTGGGTTTAACAGCTCTTGAATATGCTCCTTTCACCTTTGCATTATTTCCTCTTTCTTGCTGATAATTGCCCCTGGTACATCTGTACCAGGAAAGGTACAACTTTATCACTTAGTATTTTCGTTTTTTGGTCAAACGGTTGAATTTATAAAAAAAATGTGATAAGACTTTTTCTTCGAAATGGTGTCTTCTACCTATACCTTTAAGGAACGCACTATTTTCGGGGACATCCTGTATAGGGTGTGAAAAAAGTAGTTTTAGTTATATTAATGTACATTACGAAACAATCAGACAAGGATAAGATACTAAAAATCATTTATTCTTCATATTTTTACAGTACAATGAGTCCAAAAGATCTAGCTCGCCACCGGTATCACAGGTAAAAAATTCCCGAGACCCCAATAATATATTAGAGAAATCCACCCACCTCTATAAATAAAAAGATTGAAGGGAAAAATTTTGATACAATGTTGAAGGAAATAAAATTGTTTTATATGCAAACACAGCAGATCTGAGTAGATATAAAGGGAATCCAACAACGGATACGGGAAAATTTATAGTAAATAAAACTAGAAGGAAGGAAACGCTATAAATTCTCTACTATATTCCTTTTATTATCGACATACAAAAAAGTTTATCTCCAGATATTGCTTTTCTTGAGTGAAATATGATAATGGAAGATGGCGCGATAATATAAATTACCAACTAGGTATACTAAATGGTATAATAATTATATATACAGGGGGATCATTGCACTCTCTGAGAAACGTAGATAAATGTATAGATTACAAGCTATACGCACATTCTGATAATGTTTATATATACAATGGGGTGCAAAATTAACTGGACACTCAGATTTTTCCTAAAAACTGGCCTCTAAAAAAGTTTAAGAGTGTGTTCCCAATTGAGTATTAATAAACAAAATTTAAAACTTACATTTATTACAACTCAAAAATGTTACACAGAAAAAAACAATAAAGAAAAATTAGTCTCATTGAATCAGGCATACTTCCGATAGAGGCAGCAAAGTCTGCTTGAGGGATATGCTCCCATTCGTCAAGAACTGCTTGCTCCAAATCATTCATGGTTTCAAACTTATCATGGTTAAGTCGAATACGTCGTCCGAGAATATCCCATGCATGCTCTATTGGATTTAAGTCTGCACTCCTTGTGGGCCATGCCAATAATCGAATTCCAACTTCCTCCAAGTAATCCCGTGTTATTCTTGCGATGTGCGGACAAGTATTATCTTGCATCAGACAGTTTTCTCCAAAAAATGGGACAAATGGCACTAGATGATCTTCCAAACAATACTGAATATACCGTTGAGCGTTAAAATTACCCCCTTGAATGGTAACAAGTTCTGTATGAGCCTCTAAGGAAATGCCTGCCGACATCATTATGCCACCTCCACCAAATTAAACTCTCGGAGTAAAACAACATTGCTGATAACGTTCACCAGCTCTTCTCCATAGCCTAGGCCGCCCATCTGATGAATATCTGTTAAATCTTGATGAAAAGTGAGAAGCAGTCCAATCGTCAACACTCCAATTTAGATGTTCGCCACCGAAGTGTAAACGTTGCCTCCGATAATCTGTTAATAGAGGTGCCGTGACAGGTATTCTGGACATTAATCCATATTCATTTAAGTGTCTTCAAACGGTATAAACGAAAACTGTGTTTCTATGGACATCATTTAATCGTTGAACAAATACTGTTGCTAATTTTGTCTATCTATCTATCTAATTAGAATTCTTCGGTCCATCTTTGGACATAGGCCTTAAATTGGTTTTAATTTCTTCTTTTGTTTTATATAATCTAAGTAGAAATCTTTGTCTTTGAAGACAAAGATATTGAGCCAGTTGACTCCTATAAATACTAGGCCATGAGATCAGAATAATCGAGACAACCAAACAATCGAGCTGAAAAGAAGAATAAACCTCGCTTGGGCTGCATTTGGAAGGATGAAGGATATTTTTAGGTCTAAGATTCAAATGTGTCTGAAAAGAAAAGTATTTAATCAATGTATTTTGCCAGTGATGACCTACGGGCGCAGAAACCCTAACGCTCACAAGAACAACAGTGAGTAAACTACAAGTTGCAGAAAGAGCAATGGAGAGAATTATGTTAGGGATTTCTCTACGTGATAGAATACCCAATGCTACTATACGCAAAAGATCAGGAGTAGCAGACGTTATTGAAAGGATTCCTAAAGTGGAACTGGGCAGGTCATGTAGCAAGATCAGTTGATGACCGGTGGACAAAAAGAATTTTGGAATGGAGACCCCGAATACAAGCTTACAGAAATAGAGGTCGACCCCCAACGAGATGGACAGATGACATAAAAAGAGTGACTACAAATTGGATTCAGATGGCGCAAAATCGGACTAAATGGAAAAGCATGCGAGAGGCCTATGTTCAGCAGTGGACGTTAGAGGCTAGTTGATGATGATGAAGTAGAAATGGTGGATTATATTTATGATGTCATCTTTAATGTTTGTTTCTACTCCGTTTACATCTTTTATTTTGTTTCCCAACTTACTTACCTAATTTCGATCTTAAGCATTTCATATTTTTGTTGTTCTGTATTACTTCTTCTATTTTTATTTCTTGTTGTTTTCTTTTATTTTCTTTTATCAATCTGCTCATTGTTTTATTAATTTCTACATGTTCTATAGATTTCCTCTTGCCTTCTTCGTTCAAGCTTTCTTCTTTTATCCATAAGCTTCTTTGTTTCTGTTGATATATAGCTGTTCCTTTTTTAGTTCCTTTTTTGGTATTTATTTTCCTGAAGTAATCATCGTTTCTGTAAGTATGTTGTCTATTTCGTCTATATCTTTATCATCACTATCTAACTTTTGGGTAAGTTGTTCTTTTAATAGGTCTTTGTATATCTCTTTATATTGCCCTAGTTTGTTTTATCTACTAGATCGCAGTTTCTAAATTATTTTTCTTTACATTTCATGGTTTCCGTCAATACTAATCTTTGCTCTTACCATCCTGTGATTGTTACCTGCTGTGAATATGTTAAGAACTGTTACATCTTTAATGATATATCGTTCCGTGGACAGTATGTATCGATCTCATTTTTTGTGGATCCAGTCCAGTTGTAGATCCAAGATCTAAATTATTATGTCCAGTTAAATCTATGTTTCGGCTAATAATAACAATATAGTATTTTTGACTATATATTATGTATTTTGGTTTAAAGAGTTTTCTTTGTCACTTGCGCAGAAAAGACAAAGTGGCGCACTTGGAAAATTGTTTATCATTTTTTTTTTCTTTGTATTATTCATTAAATATTTCTTGTTCATGATAGCTACCATCTTATAATTTTTTTTTCTTTTTCTTCATTATGTGTACTTCAAGCAATGTCCATCGTTTGTTGTGTTACATAGTCCACTATGCATAGGTCTAAAAGGAAAGATACTAATGATAATCTGTTTTTTGTAGCATGTCAGTTTTTCTAAACACCTTATTGGAAATAAACCACAAATTATAAAATAAATTTTTATTTTGACGTTTATAATCCGTTTCAGTACAATTGTGGTGCATGTTTCCCTGAAATTGCCTTTGTACAATGTTTGCATAGGTTTCAACAACATTTTAGCATGAAATATCTCTTTTCCACCCACTTTCCTAAAATTAACACAACTTAACATATTATCGCGTTTTTATTAAAAGAAGGAGTAAGGCTGTTTTGTTTTATTATGGCAATAAAATTAACGTTCCTTACCGCACAGGGACTAGCAAAATCGATAACACAGAAAATTTTATTACCGACTAGCACGAAACGGTACTTTTTAACTATTTCTTTGCTTAATTTAACTTTATACCAAATGATTAATGGCTTATTTAATAATTATTATTACTGTGGAATATGGTGTATGCGGTTTGTGTGCTATAATTATGGATAAACAGTTCGGTAATGTTGAATTTTAAGTGCAATTGTAAATAATGAGTTGATTAGTGGCTAATCGACATCGGAAATTTAATAGAAAATACAATTTATATTTTAATAGCATCAAATGATCAAATAACCGCAAGTAAAAATATAATATTGTTGCGAGACTACTAAAACATAATTATTGCACTGTTATAGTATTTTCTTAAAAATAGAGATAATTAGATTGTTCTGTCCTTTTTTGAAGATAATTCCGATGTTTCGTACTTTTTGGAAAATCAGAAATGTTCATTACAATTTTCTAAATTAAAATTTTGTGTTAAAGATGATCTCATCAAGTTAGAAAGATTATTTAAAAAAATAAAAATTTAAAATAATGCGTTTTTCTTTTTATTACAACTCCTTTTACTCATCCACTTTCCCTCAGGGTTTGGTTTTCGGTCTCTGGGGTGTTTAGCCTCTTGTAGTCTTCCCCCTTTCTCTTCACAATAACATTTAAACGACACACATCTTTAGTAAATTTAACAGATCCACCTTAAACACAACTACTCTTACAGTTTCACATATTTTCACAATACACTCCATAAGCCTATTAACTTTACATGCCTACCTAAACTCAAACTTATAACTCATCCTTTTTTATTTTTATATTTCTCAGGCACCAAATGTTCCTTTTAACATATAGGGCCTTTTTGTTTTTCTTGAGTTATAACTTGAGCAATGTATGAACAATATACCAAACCACCTTTCAGCCATCAATTTTCTGTTGTTCTGGCATACTTGTCCCCAGACCAAAACAACCTACCATCTTTATTTTTCACATATAACCAGTAATTCATGTTCATGTACTTATAACTTGAAAAATCTTTTATTTTTACCAGGTACCAAATGTTGTTTTTTGACATAGAGGGCCTTCCATGCTTAGTACTACATGAACATCAGATTACAATCACATTCTTGTCATATTTATATTTCAGCTCAACAACATATCTAAACAAACCTTTTACTACATCACTCCTCATTAATAAATCTTATAGGACCTATCTTCCTACATGTGCCTTTTTTACCATTTTCTAGGTACCAAATGTTTCACAACAAACAATACCTTTTGATAAAATCTTCAGCTTAGAATAAATAAATCCATACACATGTATAGTTGGTTGCCTATCGATCCTACAAAATTTCTTAAACTCCAGTTTACCCACATTAATTTTAAAAAACCAATTTTTTCAATGTTTCCAATATAGCTATATGATTAATTCACATTACAGGCTACAACATTGATGGTTGATACTGTTACATTATTATAATTTTAACTTTTTTCAATTTTAAATAATGCTGGCATATCTCATTTTTAGACAACTACCGTAAGTTACACTGACTGCTCTGACACAACATCCGTTCTAACATGTCAACAATGTCATTTTGATCAGTTGTTATGAACAGGTCCTCGTAGACACTTCGTCTCAGGACCATTTTACTCATGTAGAGTCATACGTCGCCATGTTACCAATTCCAACGGTAACTTAAACATCCTAATTTGCAACTACATATAATGTAAAACAACTGTAAATTTATAACATTTAAAGGGTTTTGACCCATATATTTTGGTGGCTCATAGCATGTATACCCTGTAAGTATTAACCACATTTTGCTTTAACCTTAGTCAACATTTTAAATTCAAAGTTCTTTTTAATTAAAGTGGTTATTTACTTTTAGGTTTACACTGATGATGGATTTAACAATCCTAAAACGTTCTGTAATGTAATTGTGATAGCCCGCCCGTTTGGGCATTTTATTATATACCTTTTATAAAGGATCTGAAATAATTTTTTTGTGATATATGGTGTACAGTCAGCTACAGAAACTTAGTTTCCTAGTGGATTTTTAAAATAATATGTAGAATTCTTACAGTCTACATACAAAAGTGTTGTATTTAAAAAAAAAACAATAGTGATCCAAACATAAAAAAATAGGGGTTCACATGGGGTAGTGAAGCGATCATGAGGTGTTGCTTCCAGATAGTACCTCTAATAGCCTTTTCTACCCAATTCTTATCTTCACCTTTAGTAAGTATAATAATGGTTGAACGGGTGAATCCTGGTAACCTGAGCACCCTACTGGAAATTGGGTAACCAACTCCAATCGAAGCAGGGCTGACGAGGAAGCGAACTTACAGGTCAACAACTTCGGGCGGATGAGCTGGTAAGAGGAGGGGCACTCTTTTGTCCTGAAATTGATAAGACGGTTTCAAAAGCAGATGAACCATGAATAATCACTATTTAAAAATCAAAACAAAACGGAGCTGGAGTCTCTTAAATGGAACAGGGGTGCGAAGAATCTCCGGGTGAAAAACAAAATAAACATAAATCGTATTGCAACGTGGAATGAAATAAAAACAATATCACTAGAAATGATCAGATTTGAAATAGGGACACTTGGCTTCAGCAAAGTAAGACGGCCCTGTGCTGGACAATGCTGTCATAACGACATTGTTCTTTATTACTCGGATAGCAGTACTGATGATCACAAAAATAGTGTAGGAATTATGATTAAGAAAAACACTACAACCGTATGTCTCTAACTTTATTCCCCCTAACATAATTCAAATTTGTGCCCCAATATCAAGCATCACCGATAATGACATAGATTTATTCTATTCATATATACAATATCCAAAAAAAAACAAAAAAACATGAAGCCAATGGACGACTTTAACTCCTAAGAAAGTAAAGGGAAAGTAGAAGATATTGTATGGTCTAGGAATAAGAAACGAAAGGGGAGATCAATTAATACAATATTGTTAAGAGCAAGAACTACTCATCACAAACACCTTTTATCAATTACCATCAAAGAGACTTTATATGTAGAGTGCACCAGGAGACAACGAAAATAATCTGATAAGAAATCAAATTAATTACATTCGTATTAACAAAACATATAGGAAAGGGATTAAAAGCATGAAAACATATCCTAGTGCCGATGCAGACTCCAACCACAATCTACTTCTTGCCAACGTTAACATTAAACTGAGAAAACAACAAAAAAAAGTAAAATTGAGACTGGTCAAAGGTTGAGGGTAAAAAGTAACACACGTTTCAAAAATAAATGAAGCAATTGCACCAGCATTCACAAAAGCTTTAACAAAAGAGATTGGCAATGCCTGGAACGAAATGTAGGCGGCAGTACTTAATGCTGGTGAAACGTTTGTGGATTGAAAAGAACCAAGTGAAACTGAAAGAAATCACGGGTAATACACGGAAAAGAATACCTCAAGTTTTAATAAACTTCAATGGAGATCTTCAATTATCAGAAGAAGAAAAACAACAAACTTGGGAGAAATACATCAAGGACTTATTTACAGATAATAGGGAAGAAATGAATGAAATATTACCAACAAATTCTAATATCAGAGGTGCAACAGGCAATTAGAATGATGGTTAACTCATACATGCATTGAAACACATACACCTAGATCAAAAGGACATTAATTTAATCAAAAATCTATACTTCAATCAAACAGCGGTCGTACGGGTGTAAGATAGGTGACAAACCAAGTGGAAATTCGAAAAGAAGTTAGACAAGGATGTGTGCTGTCGCCACAATTGTGTACTTCAACTAATATGTCAGGTATTAGAGCTAAAGCTAAAGAACTGAAAGTGCAAAGATTGAATGGAGCATCATTAATAACATAAGATTTGCAGGCGATGCTGCAATTATGGCAGACAATAAAGATCAGAGGGAAGAAAAGTATTGGGAAGAAAGAAGAAATCTTGGCTGAGGAATGTTAGAGGTTGGACTAACCTAAGTATTGTTTAAAGAAGTGATCGCCAATAAGAAGAAGATAATTACATGCAAAAAAATTAAGTGATGTACATCTTTAGATAACACTAACTCTGCACTGTACTATGTACATGTAAAAAAAAATTATAAAAGTAATGACAAATATGTTTCCTTTTTCATCGGTCTTCCATCAGGAAATATTCAGAATTGTAATTGATAAAAAAGATTAATCTGCAATATTTTTTTTATCTTGTTGGTGTACTAAATACTTTATTTTACGTTATACCATTTTATTTTTTGCTATTATGGACAACAACTACTACCAGATATTACTTGATCGCTAAACATCGCCCATATCGGTGAAAAGCGGATATCGCCTGATTAGCGGACATCTATCTGATCCTTTTCAGATCCCAAGCTAGAATCAAATTAAAAATTTGTATTTGCCATTTTATTCATACAACCTTGGATCGGCTTGGAGCTGCATCGGCTTTTTTCATGGTCCAGTCTTGTTTATTTCAATCGACGTCTTTAAGACGCAGTTCAGATACAAACAATAAGTGCTTATAGCAACTTACGGGATTTAAAGAGAAAGCATTGTTCAGTGCTATTAAGACTATATAAACTAAAAGACTGTAGATTAAAATCGTATACAGGATGGAATTTGAAATAGGTGAATTAAAACTTTTTAGTTTTTTTTTGGATCGGTACAACTTTCCTAATTGCATTTGTTAATTCTCAATATTAAGGATATAGCAAAAACGTCCCTTTAGGCCAAGCACTTTGAAGCTCATAAAATATCAATTACTCTAACGATGACTAAAATGATTTTATTACGTCTAGACCATCTATAAGTTTAAGTAGATAGTGGGAACCCTACCCTTTTTAATTAATATAAATTAGGAGAAAGAGTAGTATTTAATTCGTTGAGCCCTAGTTCTTACTAATGCCGTTATGACTTTTGATAATCGATTACAATTTCTTTTAACACTGCCTTTGTTTTCTTATCCGAAACCAAATTCCAACAGTATTACTGTATTGTTAAATTAAATATCAAACGCTATGTTTACTTGTTGTGTAACTGGTTGTATTATGGTTGCATAATTAATAGGAAACATGTATAACTAATCTGAAAAGCTTCTTCTTCTTCTTCTTCCTTCTTCTAAGTTTGTTTGTAGGTTTAAAGCCTATTTCTTCTTCAATATTAGCCTCCCAACTTGTTTAAATTATCGTACAGTCTTTCTCTTGGTCTGTCAGAAGTCAATACTTCTTCGTCCATTTGGTGACTTATCTCGTGCTATTCGTACTATCCTATCCTCTTCCATTCTACTAATGTGTTCGTTCCACTCCTGTTTCCGTTTTGTCACCCATCCATTTATGTCTTCTATATTGCATGCTCTTCTTATGTTTTCGCTTCTGTCCCTATTCAACAGACTTTTCCTTGATATTCGTCGAAGTATTTTCATCTCTGTTGTCTCTAGTAGTCTTGTCTCTTCTCCGCCGTATATGTTAATATAGGTCTAACTACACTGTGTGTATATCAGTACACCATGTGTGTTACCATAATTTCCATTTATCTTTGCCTGTATTCGATTATGGAAGTAAATGTTTTAGATGGTTTGTATAATATTGATTGGTATGTTTTTCTTATACAGTAGGTGCAAGACGTCTTCGACTTGGATGCAATCGAAAGCCTTTGTCAGATCTACAAAACATAGATGTGCTGGTTTATTGTACTCGATGGTCTTTTCTGTGATTTGTCTTAGTACAAATACGGCATATTTTATCTCCTTTCTTGAATATTTGTATCATTATGCTGTTTCTCCATGCGTCTGGTATCTTGCAGTGCAATATCAGTTTTTATCTAACTTTTGTCATCTCTAGGGATTCTTCTCCGTGTTTAAGAAGCTCGTTGGTTATTCCGTCTGGTCCTGGTGATTTTCTACTTTTAAGTGAATTTACGGCTATCTCTATTTCCTGAAAACTGATTTCTATTTCGTGTCTTAATTCAAGTACGTTATTGTGTTGATTATTCCTTTCCTTTAAACAGTTCCATCAGGTATTTTTCCCATTCGTTTGCTGGTATATTATTGTAGTCCTTTAATTCTGCCATTTCTTTCAGTTGGTTTCTTATGAATCTTTATACAGTAGTCTCTCTTTATAATGATTTCCTATATAACGATAATTCCTCTATAACGATGAAAATAGTAAACGTTGGTTGGTTCGTTATAAGGGCAATGTATTAATTCTTTCTCTATACCGATATCGTTCTCTCTTTATAGCGATGACTTTTCACCGTTCAATAGTCGATGACAAATGTGTTATTGTGTTTAAAGCTCAGAATACCTGAGTCACGAGGGGCAAGGTCATTGTACAGTGGTTGTTTTGTTTTGCACTTAAGGAATGCGGCCACCCATTCTACTTATTCTTATCAGAGGGTTAAGTGATTTTCTTTTGTTTCGGGCGGCCGGCGTGCTAACTGTTATCACACACATGTTGTTATCTATTGACGACTTTTCATTTTCAGTTTGAGTTGTGTCGCAGTGTGTCAACAGTCAATATGTTTTCAAAAAAGCGTAAAATGCTCTCGGTGGAGGAAAAGTTATCGATAACTCGAGCAATAGAGAAAGGTGAAAAGCAATCGGATATCGTTCGCCGTATGGGGCTGTCTTACTCAACGGTGGCTACGATATGGAAGGACAGAAAAAACGTGTTTGAAGCGGAGATGGAGAGCGGTAGCAGGAATAAGTTGCGGAAACCACAGAAAGATTTAGATCGCGCTATGCTTCAGTGGTTCCAGCAGCAGCGTATGAATCATATTCCACTTTCTGGACCTGAGGTCGGGACATAAGCTGAATTTTTTGCAACTAAGATTGGAATGAGAATTTCAAGGCATCTGAGGGTTGGCTGAGCAAGTGGAAGCTGCAACATAAGATCAACTACGGGCAAATAAGCGGAGAGGCTCACGATGTTAACAAAACGTAACGGCACGATATGCGTCAGACGACATTTTTAATGCTGATGAGACTGGATTACGTTTTAAAATGACACCAAACAGAACTTTAAATTTAAATCGGAAATGTGCGTTGGTCGAAAGCTCTCTAAGGAACGCATTACAGTTTTAGTGGCCGCTAACATTGTTAGTGATAGGGAAGTTGAAAACCCCACGGAGCTTTAAAAACATAAAAAATCTACCGGTGACCTATAAAGCAAACAAGAGTGCATGGATGACTTCGGGAATTTTTGAAGAAGCGATAAGAAAGTGAAATATCGAGCTTAAAGAAAAAAAAATTCTTCTGCTTGTAGACAATTGTCCTACTCATCCTGTACTGTGCCACCTTCAAAACATTGAACTTTGTTTTCTGCCAGAAAACACAACGAATGTACTTCAACCCATGGACCAGAGGGTCATCAAAAGTTTGAAAAGCCATTACAGGAGAAGACTTTTGATGGAATTGGTTGAGAACAATTTCGATCTTAAACTAAACATTCTTGACGCCATCCTAATTATTAGTAAATCCTGGAACGAGGTGACGAGCAAAAACAATAAAACATTGCTTCAAACACGTAGGATGGCTGATCAAGGATTGACTGATGATGAAGATGACCTGCCATTAGATGTTTGGGCCAGACAGTTTGAACTTACTATCACCTACGGACCGAAAGAACTAACAGATTTTGAAGAAGTTGATGAAAATGTAGCTAGAACATCTGGACTTTCTGACAAGGATATCCTACACGCAGTTCGTATAGAAGAAGTAAACAGTGACCCGGAAGTGGAAGCTGAGCCCAGCAGGCATTGGATGCGACAAAATTACTGCATCGATTCTTCATCCATCAGGAAGACGATATGAGTGCCGTTGAAGATTATATGCGTCTTCAGGACAAGCTCAGGTCAGTTCTGTGGAAAGGGAAACAGACCAAAGTGACAAACTTTTTTAGTAATGTAGGGTAAATATATTTTACAGTAAAATATTATTTTGTTATTGTACAGTACACGTTGTAATTGTAAAGTCATTTTTTTTGTACTGTATTGCTTATATTATTCTCTAATAAATCTATGTGGTTTACAATACAGTGTTAATTCATCTTTTCAAATTAAAATAGGTTATTTAGTACAGTATTATTAATATTACAGTACCGAATATTGTTTCTCTCTGTATAACGATCTCTCCTTATAACGATGAAAATTCCCGGTCCCTTGCATATCGTTATAAAGAGAGAGGACTGTATTTGTTTTTGTGTACCATAGAAGTCGATTTCCATCCTTTTTGTAAAGAACCGAACTCAAGAGCTATCTGAAAAGCTGTGTTTTTTAAATAAATATATATTTTTAAACTGTTTTCTGAAATTGTATTTTACATTTACAAGTACTCAGTGTTCTTGTTGTGATTAAATCTTTTTGTTAATTTGATTATAATATTATGCGTATAAGTATTGTCAGTGGCATAATTAAGAGAAACAAATTTTAGAATAAATTGGATTAAGGTATTTTCATGTGCTTGAATCAAACGGAATTTTTACAGACTAACCAGCAAGTATGAAGTATAGATGAAATGTAGAAAGTATCAAATATGTAGAAAAAATCTGAGCGTTACAACACAACAGTTGTGGCAATGATATAGTACCAGGAATAAAACGATATAATGGTAATATCAGAAACGAAAACAGGTACCTTCTGACGGATCTCTGCAGCATAAATGAATTACTTATAAATAATACCTTTTTCCCTCACAAAGAACAATAAAAACACGCTTTTGAAAGCACTATATTGACAATCTACTCAAAAAACATCAAACCTTTTCTTAGAAACTTGTATTCTGAAAAAAGTCATATATTAAATTTAATCATTAAACAATTATATGAAAGATCCCAAAACTTTTATGGGAGAATAAGAAAATATCAGATTTCTACGCCATCAACAAACTACCCATAATAATTAGCATTTTATAGTCCAGCATAATCTTATCTTGCATCTGTCAAGTTAAGTATCAAGTCCACAATTTGACCTCGAACTACGTTTATTAACCGATTTAAAGATATATCTGATAAATGAGGATTTGCATGTGCCACGTTACTTTTAATTAGTAATAAATCGACAGCTGGTTTTGCTACTTATTTTACATCCACATTCGAAGAAGTAAAGCGGTAAATATTTTTTTGCAGAATTGTTTTTTGAACAGGATTTAAACAAGATTATTGTCCCAGTTCCTTGACAGTTTAGGTTTTTATGTTTGATCAAATGTCATCGGTAGAAATTGTATTCAATCGTATTCAATAGTTCTCCTCCGGCATATCTGTTCAAGTCAGACGAGGTGGTAAACGTCCTGCCAGAAGCAAAACCCTATGGAAACAAAAAAATATTGATTTTATTGCGTCAATTCCTAGCAGAGAAAACCATTACAGTCGAGAGAAAGTTACAAACCGAAGATACTTGTCTGAAGATTTGAATGTTCGTAAGCTATATAATGCCTTTCTTGAAAAACATCGGCTTGATAGAACAAATCAGACAATGGTTTAATAAAATTTTCAACAAAGAATTCAGTTTAGCCTTCGGACCCCCAAGAGTGGACACCTGTCCTACTCGCGGAGAGTACAAAATTTCTAAACACTCAAAAAATGATGTCCCAAAACATAGTAGATTGCAAAATTTCTCAGTCTGATGTATGTGTGCTGTCTTACGATTTACAAAAGCAGCTATATATTCCAACATTGACTCATACGCATATGTACTATAGTCGGCAGTTTACTTGTATTATTCTGGGAATACATTTTGAAGATGAAGGGAAAGGTTTTATGTACCTATGGGATGAAACAGCTGGAAAACGAGGTTGTAACGAAACCGGTAGTTGTTTATGTGATTACGTTACAGCTCAGCTTAATACTATAAAGCGAACATTGGTTCTATGGTCCAATAACTTAGAAAGGCAGAATAAAAACCAGAATATTTGGATGTTTATATTACCCTGGTAGCCAAAGGGTATTTCGACGAGATAGTGCATAAGTTTCCACAAAGTGACCACACATTTATCCCATGTGATCGGGACTTTGACTGCATTGAAAAAGCCAAAAAAGGTCTTAAGCCTGAAGTATATATCTAAAGACAACTTAGAGCAAAAGTTAAAACGTCGTACTCGAAGGTCGCACCATGGGGCAAAGTGCCTGTGCTTAAACCAAAGGTAACACCACAGTATTTTGAAAATTTAAACATTAAATTGGTGGAACAGGCACCCTGTAAATGAAACAAAAAAAAATTAAAGAAATTAGAAGTATAATCCCTTTGATTTCACCCGCCAATCAAGAATTTTATCAACAACTGGTGGAGAGTCAGGAGGCCTTACAAAATGAATAAAAATAAGTTACAACTTATAAGTTTATAATAAAATGTTTTGTATTAGTATTATAATCATCATCATCTTGATGCTACTTAGAGGGCCTCGACCTTCTCAAGCTTTCTACACCATTCTGTTCTGTCCCTTGCTTGCATTTTCCAGTTGCCGACTCCGATCTTCTCCGCATCTTGTGTTACCCCATCCATCCACCTCAGCATTGGTCTACCCTGTCTTCTCATTCCCACGGGTTGCGCTGTTAGAATATTTTTTATCATGTTCGATTCAGGGGCCCAGGCTACATGTCCTGCACACTGCAGGCAGTTTCGCTTAATTATAGTGGTAATTTCTTTACCACCAAACGTAAGCTTGTAGATATTCTGCACTCCAAAGTTATATCTACGCCTCCATATTCCGTTCTCACAGACCGCTCCGAATATCTTGCGTAGCACCTTTCTTTCAAAAATTGATAGAGCGAATTCATCTGTTTTAGTTAGCGTCCATGCCTCTGATCCATATGTGAGAACGGGGACTATCAGTGTTTTATACAGCCTTATACGAGTTTTTGAGACAGACGTTTGTTAGCTAAGTACTTTGATAGACCATGATAACACCCGTTTGCAATTATTATTCGCCTTTTTATTTCCTATTAGTATTATAATATTAACCAAACTTTTGTTTGCCAAAGTATCAAACAGAACCCCGCCTTAAAGCTGGAAGGAATTAACCGAGGATTACCTAAACCGTGTTTTTAATAAGTCTGTTCTTTCTTAATCTAAAAATTCCCGTGATATTTCGGTAGTCGGTAGAGTGCAATAATATTTTCTAATCGTAAACGCGACCATCGGCGTATCATCTACAGGGGTAAAGGGATTAACGGTTGAGTTTACCGAAAGTACAAACTGAATATAGCCGCAAATGTCAAACATGGAACAAAACAAAACAAACAAAAATTTTGATGTAGCAGTGTTGGCATGTTTTTAAAATGTAGATGCTGTATGCTTCAAATATAAAAAGATAAAACTTTAGAAAAGTACATTTTGTTTATATTATGTTATAATTTCTGCAATTTTTTATTTGTTTAAAACAAGAATAAGTAAGTATTTGTTTCTTTGGAGATTAATTTTTTTGGCAATTACCTTTTGATATATTAGGGAATAGATTTGGCAAACGTCAAATCAGCAGTTGCCAGATTGCAACAGATGTTTGCAATTAATCTCGAAAAGAGACAAATATTTACTCGTTACTGCTTAATATAAATTAAAAATTACTGAGTTCATAAAATAGTATAATCAGAATCTACTTTTTAAAAGCTTTCTCCCTTTATATTTGAAGCATACAACATATGCATTATAAAAACATCACAACACAGTCAAACCCAAATATTTTTGACATTTGCGGCTATATTCAGCTTGTACTTTCGGTAAACTCAACCGGATTAACAATAATTAATATTTTAATCATAAAAAAATGTTACAAAATCGGCACCCTTCAATTTTTTTAAAATATGTAAATATGCACTTTTCCCCAGCTCTAGTTAAGTGTACACAAAAACATATCAGTCTTTTTCAAAACCTCTTTTGTTACTAACATTAGCTAATTATAAACGCCGATTAACTGTATTTCTCTTGTTTTGAACATCACCCTAACAACCCATCTGCGGCCCAACGGGTGGTCCACAGTTACCAGATATTTGCCACGTCGCATTTTGTTACGTCGCTGACCAACGACCACGAGATCGCGGCTTCGTTTCATATTACAGGACCACCTTACTTACATGTTACACACTGTTTGCCGGGTACATAGCATGCGACAGGAGATCTGCATAATTTGATTTATACGAGCCTGGATTTGATGGCTTGGGAAGAAAATTGAAAATAAAACTTGAGAAGTTTATAATTTTAAGGATTTTACGATTTCTACCGTACTATAGTATGACCAGAAAGTAAATTGAATAATTTTCTTGCTTATTTTATCACATTGACATTAGTCTGGAGAATTTTTAATCAGATATTTACTTTTAAATCTCCTAACACTTGTATTCTTAGAACTTTAATCTCTAGAAAAGAATAATGCTGAGGAAATTGTACGTATTTCTAATAAAAAGAATAATTACAAAAAATGATACCAGTACCAGTCCAGCTTCTCGGATACTCAATGTTGTGTTAATATTGTGTTATCCGCTTGTGTTTCAATATGACTCTACCATAATAACTTATTTTCACTGATGTCATTCATTATAGAATGTTTCCTCTCCATTAATTATTTATTAATTACTAAATATATTATAAACAATAATTTTCCATTTACTTATGGATTTTATTTTTTTCAGGTAAGCTGTGTTTTCAAATAAGTAAGTTTTAATTTCTTCCTGTTTCACCAACGAAAACACTTTATATTGAATAATTGCAAAATCGAGCCTCGCCTTATCGCTGAGGAGGATATTATGATGAAAATTAGGGTCACTTTTCAACTCCACAGCCCACTGACAGCGAACTGTCAACGTTCGACAGTTCGCATTAAGGTCGATTCAGACACATCAGTCCCGTCACAGTCTCGGCGCCGAAACGGTCCTGTTTGGTCACAGAACTATTAATTATCTGACAGATGGGAAACTGTTCGTCAACTGATCAACTGATGAATGTGAATGCCGGCGCCATATTTCTATTAAAGAATATTTTGTATGACGGATTGTTCGGTTCGGCACCAGGACTGTGACGAGACGTGACTGATGTGTCTGAATTGACCTTAAGAAGACTTTATACATTCACATTTTAAATGATTCTAACCATTTTAAAGTTGCTTCAATAATTGCCTGGAGTCTGCACTGTATCATATACAACCCCCGGAAGATGTAACGTTTTTCGATGTGGATCCTCAGTCATACTGCAGTTAACCCGTTACTTCACCAATAATAACGATATCTTATTGAGTATTTAATAAAGGAGATAATGAACAACCTTGGTAAGACTGAATTCTCTAATAATACTGGATGTAATATCATTTCTTTTAGATATTACAGACTGTAAAGGTTCGTCGCTGTTAATAATAAAGTTAAAAGCTGTATTCTCATCATTTAACATTTCTACTTCACACAAAAAAGATATACAAATTATAATAAATTCCGGTTTTTTAACATTTAAAAATGCCATCCAAAAATTATTTATTATAATGTTATGAACAAGAACAATGTTAGGTCAACAAAAGCATTTGGGTCAAAAAACTTGTTTGGCAGTGATGTCATAACTTTCGAGTAACTGTAATCTGTAATACTGGTGTGATAGTGAAAAAATGTACCTGATCATCAGAATTATTTGAATGATTTCATTCCACCAAAAATAATACAGAATTTAGACCTTAGTAATAGCAAAGCTTTAGATAAATGGTTAAATTTTTCTATTCACGAGGGAGTGTAAATATCTACATGTATATCTTTCATCATATAACTCCTCTCCTGAGTTCAATTTCTGAACTGAGTTCATTATTTATTACGATTTGTGCTCTTTGATTCCAGTAGAGGTTTGTTATTATTCGTAGGTCCCTATGGTCTATGGTCTAGCTTTACGGACATATTGGATGCTCCGCACGTTCCAGTTGCTGTCCAATTCATGTGATCTTCAGTTGTCTTTTTGACTCTTTCGTTCTTAGGTGGAAAGAGAAGACTTGGGATTTGGTGATATTAGGCTTTAGCGATTCGTAGTAAATTGTAAGGTTTCAAAGTACTTCCCTTAGCCTGGTTTGGAACGCTTCGAACGTTCTGCTCTGTACGGCTAAGCAAGGTACTCAGCGTACAGGAAGTGTTCGGCAGTTTTAATAACAAAAATCAAACGATAAAATTACGATAGTGGATAGGCAACACAATCATTATCCACATATAACTAAAATTGACAAATTTGATCTTGTAAACTCGTAATTATATCTCGTTAATCATTGATTATAAATACAGGGACCCTCCGGGATGAGATAAATGCTAAAGAAGTAATAATATGATTAAAGCTCTTCGCTGATGATGTCCGGATAGATACTACAGAGATGTAACAAGTTTTTTTTCTTTTCGTTAAGTGGAAATATGTGAATCCAGGTAACTGTTTATTGTTTGTTTAATTTAAGAGTAAAGACAGATACTTTTTTAGAACAATAATTGCTTTCGTTAAAATTTAGAAATTGTAACATTTAAAAATTGTAATGCGGTAACATTTGTAAGTTTTATGTAGTATCTCCAACTCCTGGAGTTTATAAGCCGATGACACACGTAAATTTTTTGTATTCTTGTATTTCTCCATGTTGTAACTGTGTGGTGACACAAAAATAAATGTTAAATTTTGTTTTCCTAACATTTTGTTTCATTTTTTTTTGAGCTAACCCTTTTTTGAGTTTTATTTGAAAAAGATATGTTTTTGATGTTTTATAATTATTTCCCTAGTTACTAGTGGTTGTAATAGGTATAACTAGGCACCTCAAGTGGCGCCCTATATTAAATTCCCTATATTGAGGTATTTTGTTTATCCCAAGAGATTAATGACCCCTTTATTTCATTGTTTGTAGTTTCCCTAATCCAACCCCCTTATCTTTTACTTATCCACGACCCCAGCTCTCCTACCAAACCCTGAGTGCCGTTCGCACAAGTAGCGATTACTTTGCTTGCCTTATCTCCACCTCCAATAGTTTCTTCTCCCAATTTTCTACCCCCTGTATTAATGAACCCTTTGGTAGGCAAAATAGTTTCGTTACACCGTACTGTAGATGGCAGCACAAAAAACCCAAACAGCAAATGTTGACAAACATACAATAAAGTCTAGATAATAGTAGCTCTATCAAAAAAGAACGCGCTCACATTAACGCTCCCTTAAAAAAATCTACAAAATACGGCTTTGGCCGCCAAAAAAATTAATAACACACTAACACATGACGCAAGCCACAAAAAATATCAACAACCCCAAAAAAGGGTAAGAGGGGCCCACACCCTCGAGCGCTAAGTCGCTGAACAGCAAACAATATAGTTCGATTTAGTCTTTAGAGACAGTGCAACTGAATTACCTCAAGCTATCGAGCATAGTTCTGCGTAGGTTATCATGGTACCCAAGGCTACTACATGAGAATCATTCTGCTGATTTGAAGCTTGTATAGCGTATCAACGTGCAATTGCGGGTGGATGATGGTCTACAGCATTGAGGCGGGGTAAGGTGGTTCCCCCACAATAATGAATTATGACACTCGAATGCCATTCTTAGAGGTGTGCAAGTCTTACAGGCTGGATTCAATCCTATGGCTTGCTTGACTGCTTGTTTGTTATGGTAAGTTCAGAATTAATTTCCATAGTATATTAGGTTTTGTCTATATTTTCAACTGTGTTGTTTATTTGATATTGTACCATATTTTTATCACTTGATCAATTGATTCTAAGTTATTCCTTTTTCTATCATATAATTTTCAATATGGACTGTACACATTATAAGTTTTTTGGTATTTTTTCGCACTGAATTCTTTTATCACCACGACCGCTAACCTGCGATGATAAAAACCGCACATGAAGATGAAAAGATTATTTTTCTTTATATATTATTATATATTATTGATGTAATCTGGACTATTGTTTGTAACATATTAGCTAAGCTGAGGCTCCTCGTCTGTAATTCTTGCTTATAATGTATATTTATATTTACAATTATATAGCCTATAATTTATATATTTTCTCTTGTGTACCTACCAGTAATAAATACAAAAAGCTTTATTAAGACATTAACGATCCTAATAAGAACTTCTCTTTTCTGGCGTTATGTCAAGGTTCTATTTGTTATTTACAGTTTTCCATATATTCTGTAAAAATATCTGTCCACATTCATTATCCCAGAACTGTAATTACCTGTGGTGGCTTATTGAATGTCAGATTTTATTAGTCGCATAAATTCTCCCAGAAGAGTAACATCTATTATTTTCAAGCAGTTTATTTATAGAGGCAAAGTATGATTTATTTATTTAAATTGCATCTCTCCATATTGCTATTATGATTTATGATCCAGTTAGAGCGAGGTACTGGGCTGGATGATATAAATTCGTTCTTGGTTATAATGAAAATCATATTAACGGGAGAAACGCAGAGTAGAACAAGAGCAAAACGCAGAAATTACGTGTTGGTTTCTATGTGGATTCTAAAAATATCTATATGAAGTTGAAACAACGGAAAATCGCATAAATACATTGATATTTTTAATTGAATTTATTTTGTCTTTCGTTGATCTTTCAACGGCGGAATTTTAATTGCAACAAAAAAAGTAAACGAAACGTTTACGTCAAACATAAAAGGCGGTTACTAATAGTATCACCCCACCAGGAGTACTTTACTATGATTTTAATTCGTTACTGTATGAGCCTGAACTAGTTTGTTACTAATTGCTTTTAAGGTACTCCCTTTTTATTTTTATATTTTGATTCGACACAATTTGTAAAAACGTTACAACCTTATGATTCACTTAGAATTTATTGGACGTGAGCATTTTGAAGGTTTGGCCTGTACATTTTTTGTTTTGTGTAATAGTTAACAAGTTTTTAAAGTAATAAATTCTTAGATAGGAATAACGCATTGTTTTTATTTTTTATGTTGTTATTTACCATTTATCAATGATTAATGAGATATAATTACGAGTTTAAAACATCAATTCGGTCAATTTTAGTTATATGTGGATAATTGTGTTCTATTCACTATAGTGATTTGATGGTTTGATATTTGTCAGTAAGACAGCCAAACACTTTCTATATTCTGAGTACCTTGCTTTAGGCGCACAAGGCAGAACCCTTGAAGAGTTCGAAACCAGGCTTGAGGAAGCACTTCAAAACCTTATAATTTACTACGACAAGAACTTGCTAAAGCCTAATACTACCAAAACCCAAGTCTTCTCTTTTCACCTAAGATCGAAAGAGCCGAAAAGAAAACTGAAGATTACATGGATCGGACACCAAGTGGAACATGCGGAGCATCCAATATTTCCTGATGTAAAGTTAGGCAGAATTCTTCTTCTTCTTGTAGTGCCTATCCGTTTCAGATGTTGATGACCATCATGGCAATCTTCACTCTGCACACTGTTGCTCTAAAAAGATTTGCGGTTGTTGTTTTAAACCACGTATGTAGATTCTTTATCCAGTAAGTCCTTCGCCTTTCTGGACCTCGTTTTCCTTTCACTTTTCCCTGTAAAATTAGTTGCAGCAATCCATATATTTCGATAATGATGTTGCTCATGACGTGACCGAGTTATTCGATTTTGGGTGTTTTCATTCTGGTTAACAGTTTTTTTCTTTTTTCATTCTTAATAAATCGTCCTAGTTTATAACATGGTAGTAAGTATTAGTGATTAGTAACATAGACTGAATACTAACTTAGCAACTTAGCACTTAAAGTACACTGCCAAAAGACCGCTCTAAAGAGAGCATGCCGTAAGAACTTACTACCGGTTAAATCTCCTCCTAACTACACTCAGGGGTAAAAGATCGATCCATGGGTATTATTTGCTGAAAAAAGAAAACGTTTGAATATATTACTTTTAAATCAGGTATATATGTAAAAATATATGTCAGATTAAAATAATTTTTACAGATTATCCAAAAAAATCATTTATTTATAGACATAGGTACGCCAAAACTCAAAAATACAAGAATATTCAAAACTTTCTAAAATTAAGAAAAACATTGATAATAAATCAATATCTACTGTTTCCCCCTCGGGCCCTTATAACAGCCTGTACACGTCTAGGCACTGAGGTAATTAACCTCTGGATATCAAATTGATCCAATTGGTCCCATATTTCTTGAAGAGCCGCTGTAAGTTCAGCCAAGTTGTTTGGACGGGGTACTCGTGCTCGAAGACGTCTTCCCATCATATCCCATAGATGTTCTATGGGATTGAGATCGGGACTGCCAGCTGGCCTGTTCATACAGACAATTCCCACCTCCTCTATATATTGGTTGACGATTCTAGCACGGTGAGGAGGCGCGTTGTCGTCCATAAAAATAAAATTAGGTCCAATGAAAGGAGCAAAAGGTACCACATGCTGATCTAAAATACTTGTTATGTATCTTGCAACAGTCATAGAACCTCTATCTACAATAACTAAATCAGTATGGGCTTCTGAACTGATACCAGCCCAAACCATAACGGAGCCCCCCCGATAACTTATTCTTTCCGCAATATTACATTGAAAGTATCGTTCTCCGTATCTTCTCCAAACCCTTTCTCGGCCGTCTGGTGACCTTAGACAAAATCTGGACTCATCTGAGAACAATAAATTGCTCCAATCTGCATCAGTCCAGTTTTCATGTTCTCTTGTAAAATCAAGGCGAGCTCTGCGATGTTTTATGGATAGTATTGGAGATAGGGCTGGCCTTCTGGATAATAAATTACCTTCTACAAGTCGTCGAAGAACTGTCCATCTGCTTACATCCGTCTTTCTCACTTCGCTCAGACGATTTGCCAGTTAAACTGAAGTTAGATGCCGATTTCTCAAACATGATGAGACCAGAAATCGATCATCTCTTTCGGATGTTACCCTTCTACGACCTAAGTTATCTAGTCTAAGTTACCGGTGTCGCTAAAACGCCGAACTGCTCTTTAAACCAAAGATCGACTAACACCCAACATTTCAGCTGCATAATATTGGCTACGACCATCTTTAACTAAACTCACCGCCCTTGCAGCATCTGTCGCAGTTAAAGGCATTTAGGAAGGATAATTAAATAAAAATATAACACGTTTTGAAAATAAAATCACTACACTAGTATGGTTGTTGAATTAAAAACAACATTCAATAAATATCTACTTGCTTCAGACCTTTTTTGACAAAAACCTGAAATACCAATTTGTTTTAAGAAATATAAAAAGCAATATTAAAAATATTATTTCATTTCTTGTATACGAGGGTACACCTAAATTTTCATACGTAATTTAATGTCTCTAAAATTATACAACTTCAAATAAATAAGAATGGAATGAATCGATTTTTTTGCACCTGAGTGTATATCTAACCAAGGTTTTCAGCTTCTCTCTTAGCGTCACATACTAAGAAAGTAGACGTGACTCTAATCGAAGCATGCCAAATAGCAACAGGGTACCTGAACGCAACGCTGTTAGAGAAACTATATCAGTGTTTGGAAATCGACCGACTGGACCTGCGACGACGAACCATGACGAGTACAATGAGCGCTTCAGAAAGTCATTTGACGACAGATAGGCGATGCGGAAGATCACTCATACGACTACCTGCAGTTGAAATCCAGGAAAACGTTTTCTCAATCACGTTCCCGTTAAACCTCCAGCCTGGTAACCTCCGAATCTAAACACACCAACTGGTTTGAACTGCGACTAGTGGACATGGACAATACCGAACCAGTTAAGCTGGAGCATAGCTGCTGTGAAGCGGCAGGGCATAGACCACATGCTTTAATGCAAACACTACCCGTTCCCGTGCATGATGAACGATAAGTGGAAGGACAATACTGTTGTCACCTGAAATGATCACACTTAGATACGATAAAGTAAAAAAAAAGTTAGTTGTATTTGATATACTTAACTCCAGACAAAATCTTTTACTCATATTTTCAACCGGCCGTATAAAATCAATCAGATCTTTATCTCTAAAATATATTTATTGTTAAGGTTTCCGCTTACCAAAGAGATTGGAATGGGGTATCACAGTGAATTAAAGCTTCCGAAGTGTGGGTCTAATGAAGACTGCTACTACTAATCTATGTTGACATATTGACAAATTACATTTAAAACAGCAACCAAAAATTGAGTATTTTGCTAATGCCGTGCGATACCCAGAACGATATGAAGTCCTCCATCTTATTATTCAGGGCAAAATATGTGGAAAGAGGGGACCCGGTCAAAGAAGAACATCATGACCCATAAGTGGTTTAATCAGTTTTCGTCGTCACTCTTTAGAGCTGCGGTGAATAAAATTATAATAGCCAATATAATTTGACAATTAGTATTTTCCTGACTGCTCATGATTGACAATGAAAGTATCAATAAAGATTATACTGACGTAAACATAGACTAAATAAGTATAAATGATGTACATTATTTAAAAACTACTCGATTTAATGTCAATAGGTAAAGAATATAACACCTAGTATACGCTCAGAATTAGTGACAAATCAAATATTATAAATCTTTGAATGTTCCTTAATATCAATAATTAAACAATAGCAACTTTATGTAAACGATAATTATGTTCATGTAATATACCATCTCGCCCTTTCTACGGCAATACCCGCCGCTGCTATGATACCTTTCATCCACTTGATCGAAACCCATAACTATCAAATTATCTATCCTTGGGTCAACCTCCCGGACACCGAGCCATATGTCACCCTGCCAACCTCAATCGCTACAGAATTCGGAGGATTCGGTTACCGAAAATCAACGCATACATCTCCCAGGATCAATCCTGTTTTTATTAAGGATTACTTTGTTGAACTAGTTACGTTAACATCGGATTTCTAGGGTAAACACCGTGTTCCTCCTCCCCCAACTACAACAGACTGGATGTCTGACTTGGTTCCGTTCGGTTTGGCAATGGTGAAATATTAGAGTTGGGGGAGGATAGGGTTTGGTTTAATTACGGGATTTAAACTAATTTATAGGGGTTAATGATATACAGTCTTGAATGTTTCTTCGGCTTTTTGCTTTAATTGGGAAAGATTTAGAGATGGAGGAAGTGAAATTATTGACTTAGCGATAAATTAGGGTAATGCTCATTGATTTATTTGATACAACTGAAAAATGTCTTTAACTACTTTATAAAGAATATTATTTTTCTGTAATATACTGGCACTTAATATTAGCCTACTCGTGGATTATCAGAATAACTATAAATCCAAATAATTTTACATGAAACAAAAGATACAGCATGTCTTGTAAAATAGAGTAATTTGGTCAAGAGTGCAGCTAATAAATTAAAGAAAAGGGTAGACCGTTTAATGTTAAATCCACAAGTGTTTCAAAATATATAAAAAATATGAAATTTGATTTATGTGAAGAATTTTAAATTCTTCGTTAAAAGAATTATTTATAATAATATTTTTAGCTACTAATTATAAATTTCAAAAGTGAATTTCGATCCAAGTGGTCAAACAATTTTTATAAATAATTTAATTGTTTATAAGGCTTTAGATCGTAAACTAAAAGAGATATTTTTTTTAAATAAAATTTGTTCCTTGAAGAAAAAACCAAGGAAATGACGTTAACCAAACTTTAATCCAATAATTAGAACTTGAAATATTGTAAAATTCGTGTAAAATAGGTATTTTTCGAAGCCTTTTCGATCGTAACTAGGCTTCTACGCATTCAATTGAGCTTTTCAAAGTTTCGTTTTAAAGCTTAATTCATAGACAAGATTTGTTAAATTTCTTTATCTTTATTTGCATGAAAGCTATAACTGTTTAAAACTGTCTTTAAAAATTTACTTTACATAAATTACATATTAATTTACTTTACATAAAGGTACTCGTTCATTGTGTGATCACAATGAACGAGTACCTTTATGTGCAATCACAGTTTCGTCTATGGAATACTGATTTTCAAATTGATGTTTCTAGCAATTAAATCTGATTGCATCGCAAAGTGGTCTGATTTTGAAATACCGATCTTTGGTTTCTTCAACTGCTGGCAAATTTATTACTCACATCGATACTGAAATGGATAAGAAATATGTTATTTTGCGGGACGAATTGTTGATGGATTTTCCTCTTACTAAGACTGGTACACGATATTTTCAATAACGTCAAGTACAACTTGGTAAAGTACTCCAAAGGCGTACTCTCCACTGAATAAAAGTAGTTGTAATATCATCTTCTGTTCAAATGAAATGTGTAAGATCTCTTTGCATTTTTTCGTACAACTTCCTCTTCTTCGTTTGCTCCTTCCTCAACACCTTTTTTATCTTCATCTATTTCGTTTATAACTATATTGTTTGGACCTGTTTCATCATCAGAGTTTTCGAAAATATTATCGTATTGCAAATGATTTTCTTCCGAATCAGATAAATCGGAAATATCTTAAATATTTGGATCTACCGGAATTATTGCAAGTGTTTTTTTCTTCCCATAAAAATATGTAGCCCTGATTGGCTTAAAATTTATAATAAAAAATAATTTCCTTTGTAAAATCTGCAACGAAAAACTTGCTATAAACTGACAATGTTGCTTTTTACCTACATAGTTTTTTAACTGCAGATTTTACCGTTATATATGTCTTTTATTACGGTAAATGTTTAAAACACTAAAGTAATGAACCTCTATGTATATTCAATGTAAAGCCAAAATATTGTACAAAAATGATTTTTACTTACTTTTATGGTGCAAGATTTATTCATTTTCAAGCAGCATGTACGCACACAGCTCTTCCCTTTCGGCCATATTGAAATAAAATCAAACCTTGTAATATATGGTGCTGCCAGCATTAACATTAATAAAAGACGTTGTAGTTTAAAGGCAACCTTTTCAGATAGGGTATGTAAAGCACTATGCTATTGAAATTATCGTTCAAAGTTAACGTTGCTAAAAAGCTGCAGGACTAGATACAGGGTTAAAACAGTTCTATAATGTCCTCCGCAGCTACACACGAAACTACAGGAAGAAATAATACCAGATCGTGTCCTATAAGCCTGTTTCCTATAAAAAAAAATTTCTGTACAATTCATTGTTTTATCAAATATGGAATACTAAAACTTTAAATTCTGATAACTGTTCAAAGCGAACCAACCAGTTAATAAAAAATAATTGTGTTGTAGGACTTCTTTGCAGGTGTATACTAATTAACGCTCTTTTCCTTCGTTTGAAGTTTTTAAAAATGTCAACACATTATTAACTCACGACCCGCAATTTGCGATTATTTATTAATATTTATAATTAAGTTGAAATAATTTCATGCAAATTGTTTTAAAACTGTAATAAACAATCTACAGATCAAACTGCTTTCAGCACAACATAAGGCTTGATAATAACATCGGTAGCACGCAACTGCTGATCCTGCTAAACATGTGGCAGTAAGAATGAAGTAATTGTAACAGTTTGTAGGAAGAAAATTACGATTTTATGAGCGATTTATGTAAAGAGTCAGATCAGAAATCTGTAAACATCGAATGACACTTGAAATGATGATCAGAGTTCCATCATTACTTGATAAACATAACTTCATTAAATGTATGGCGAAATATATAGTGCAGGAAAAGTTATATTGCAGTATAAAAATATCTGAGGGTTGTGTAGCCTTTTTTTTTTATTTTTCTCTTCTATGGCTTTCGCTTTTTGTTATTCCGCTGCTGTATTCATTATTAAGGTTAGTATTTATAAGGTATATGATAATTCATTACCTAACTAGATGGTTGTTGGTGGCTTTCAACCATTGCCACATATCTTTTAATAAGTTGTTTTCTTTCTGTTGTTCTTTTCTATTAATATTTTCTTATAAAGGACAATAATATGAATTATACCAAGCAGGACTATGTTTTTGTGGTATATCGGACTTTAGCAGTTTTGGTCTCAGTTGAATTTGAACTTTTTGGTGTATACCATAGGTTATCATCAAGAAATAACCAAACTATACAAAAATCAAATTATATTTATTCACTTTATTATTTCTTTGTTTGTTCTATCTCGTAATACGTTTTAAATGTCTTAGTTTTGGAGCCAGCTAGGTCACCGTGGCCTTTGTCAAGTCTGATGGGCTTTTTCATTTTTTATGTATTTTTGGCTGCTAATTATGAATTTCAAAGTTGATTTCGATCCAAGTGGTCAAACAATTTTTATAAATAATTTAATTGTTTATAAGGCTTTAGATCGTAAACTAAAAGAGATTTTTTTTTTCAAATAAAATTTGTTCCTTGAAAAAAAAAACAAAGGAAATGACGTTAACTAAACTTTAATCCAACAATTAGAACTTGAAATGTTGTAAAAATCGTGCAAAATAGGTATTTTTCGAAACCTTTTCGATCGTAACTAGGCTTCTACGCATTCAATTAAGCTTTGCAAAATGTTGTTTTAAAGTTTAGTTCATGGACAAAATTTGTTAAATTTCTTTATCTTTAAATGCATTAAAGTTATACCCGTTTGAAAGTATAACTGTCTTTAAAACTTTGTAAAATATTGTGTTTATAAAGTTCTAATTAACATAATGATAGAAAAACTCAAAAGGAACATTTTGAGCTTGCGAAAATGTTCGCAGATTTATTTTTGGCCAAGATATCGATATTTTAATAGCCCGCAAGCTGGACTCGCAGCGAAAAAGTATGCTCGCGAGCCGCTGAAACCGAATTCAAAGACCACGGTGAACTAGTTTGACCCCTAGAAAACCTAATATACTACCAAGGACATTATCATTTTTCAGGCCAGATTTTAAGTAGGTCTTTATTTTTGAATACTTGTCAATTCTATACCACTCATGACATTCCAGAAGTTTGACGCAGTGTCAAACGCGCATATCCATTTTTTTGGTGTTTCCAGTTTACCTTTGATAAATTTTTAAGTAACATTTGGTGTTGGTCCAGTGAGCTGAAAGAATAACTTCGATGTAATCGAAGCTATGAGTTGAAAAAGAGAGTGAAGGAATTGATCTGAATATTTGAGTTGACCATCGGATTTACTATTTTATAGGATTTCACTCCATATTAATCTTCTGGTTACAGGTAAATATTGCTTTGATAATTTTTGTTTTTTGAAAATCTCGGAAGTGTTCCATGTTTTTTCTAATACTTCTGTCGTCAGAGACGAAAATGCTACTGGACCTCTACAAATTTTACAAAGAAGCTGAATTTTGCCGAGAATGTCCTCTGGTTTCCCCTAAAACCCCACCGCGTAGGGAGGGGGACCAAAAATCTGTAAAAAACTATAGCTAAGATAATTTTAATCAATAATGTTTACTAGCACTTTTTATGTAGAAAGAAACGCTCTCCCAGAAACAATGCTTTTGAGGTATTGAGGCAACAAATCTGAGGCATTTAGAATGCCTAAAAAACGCTGAATTTAAACTTTTAAATTACAAAAATCTAAAATGTTTAAAATTGCTTTTTATTGATTGCGCAAATACGTTTTTCAAAACTACACAATTTTCAGACAACTACAAATCTCACCCAATACTACATTCGTGAAGCTTTTTCCGTGACGTGTGATCATTTATGTCATATTTGTTGCCAAAACTCAAAATCGAAATTTCAATTTATAGATTTTGAAGATTAGGCTTTAACAATGAAAATACCACTACGGCAAGTCAATGAAGTTCATACATTTTATTGATCTCATGAGAATCGTAAAAAACGGCAAAAATCGCGCAAAAATCTTAGAGGGTACATCGATGAGGACAGTTTCTGCATGTAAGATGTTCCATATTCTGTGTTTCTCCACAGTCACAGTTCACAGTGCATCTTGGTCTATTTTCTCCATTTTGTTATGTTTGATTTTACTAGAGCGACCCCGTTCTTATCTTATTTATAGTTTTCCACGTTTTAAAGTCTCTTCGGCGGTTCATCCTGCATTGTTCCAAGAAAGCTTTTCCTGGATTTTAGTGACCTTTCGTGGTGTTAGAGCTTTGTATAGGGCATGCCGCTCATCCGCAATCTGTCATATAGATTTAAGAGTGGCGTTGGTTTCATGTACCCTGTTACTATCCAGCATATCTCATTTAGCTCAAAATCAACTTTGGTGTGAGCAGATCTGCCTCAAACGGAATATGCATATTCAGCAGTTGAGAAACACAGTTCCTGTGCCGTTGTTCTTAAAACGCCAGGTCGTGCACCCCATTTACTTTCCGTTAGCTTTCTGAGTATGCTATTCCTAGTTGTTACTTTCCTTCTTGTTTTAATGCAATGTTGTCTGTAGGTGAGGGACCGGTCCAGAGTTACTCCAAGATATGCTATATAGGTTGGTGTGTTCTAATGTATTACCATTCCACGCAATTTGGAGTTTTCGCTTGCTTCCTTTACGAGAAGGTGGAAAGCATAGACTTGGGTTTTAGATAGATTGGGTCTCGGGTAATTCTGTAGGTATTATTCTTTTTAAGGCAGTTTCGAGTTTCTCCTCCACTTCTTCAAAACTATTTCCTTGAGCACATATTACAAGATCGTCAACATAGAGGAAGTGCTTGGTTTTGGTCGGCGTAGGTTGGTCGTTTGTATATATATTAAAGAGCATTGGTGCTAAAATACTTCCCTGTGGGAGAAGCCGTTTTTTAAACTCTCCACCTACTTACTTCACCCTAGAGAATAATAAAAAAACGTCTGTTTTGCAGTAAGCAATACACGACCTTACCCAGATGGTGGTCATTTTGAGTGTCGTATAATTTGCGGAGCAATGTTTTGTGTCTTACTATGTCATAGGTTGCTGTCAAATCTACGAAAGCAGCCCCTGTTATAAGTTTTTCTGAATCCTTGTTGTGGGATGAGGTGCTTGTCAATATTTTTTCTATTCTGGCGAGTATAAGTTTCTCGTATAGTTTGAAAAAGTGACACAACATCGAAAAAATAGGTCAGTAGCTACTGGAATTTTCTGGGTACTTTCCTGGTTTTAACAAGGCTATTACTTTAAATTTCCTCCACGATTTTGGAATTTCGCGGGCTTTGCCCGTTTTATAAAGTTGCAATATCCAGTTTTTTGATGCTTGGCCTAGATGCTTGATTTGTTCACTGCATATATCATCCACACCTGCAGCTTTCCCGTTTTTTATCCTGTTCATACCGTCGTGAAGATCTTTTAGTGTAAAAGGAGTTTCTAGGTGGTTTGTCTTCGAATCCAATCTTGTTCTAGTGTTTGGGTCCTTATATCGGTTCGTAGTTCTTCCATTAATATGGAGTTGAGCAGCGACTTGCTTTACTGTAAACTTGCAAGGAGGTTTATATTCTTTTGGATCACCGCTAAGTTTTTTACAAGGTTCCAGGGTTCGGTCGGATACTGAAAAAAAGTATCCGGATACGGGATACGGATACTCAAAATGTATCCGGATACTTTTTAAAAAAGTACGAATACTTTCATTTAAAAATGTATTCGGATACAAGTATCCGGATATTTTTTTCGGATACTTCCTAGGATACTTTGAAGGATACTTTTTTTAAGGACATAAATTATTATTATTAAAACTATGTGATGTGCATGTATTTTTAATGTATTATATTATAATAAGAAAAATACAGTAAATGATGGAGAAAGAAATCAGAAAGTACTCAAAAAATTGTTTATTGCTTATGAATAATAAAACTAGAACCTAAACTTATAAAGAAACATTAAATTAAAATAAAGACGTACTAATACAGAAAGTATTCCAATTGCTAACGAAGTCACGAGTGAAGTGCCTTTGAATTTGCCTTTGTAAGTACCAGTACCAATACCTCAAAGTATTCGTCTCTTAAAGCTTTTCTTTTAGGCGTATCAATCACAGTTGCAAAAGAGAAAAGTCTTGCAACTGGTGCTGACGAAGGTAAGCATGTGTTGTACTTTATTGACACCCTTTTTAAGATTCATTTATGTTCAAATTGGTTCTTTTGTCCTCCAAATATCTTAGCAACTTCAACTGTACTCTTGAAGTTTTATTATTGATGCTGGAACCCTGTTCATTCTGTGTATAATTAATAGTACAGCTGTTGTCCACCTGCTGGTCACGAAAATTGCTGAAATCAAAAAAGTCATCCAAATTTTGATCTCCACTTTGGTCTGATTCATTGCAACTTTCCAATTTCATTTTTGTTTTGGCGACAGTTATAATCCATTTTTTTATATTTTCTATAGTTTTTTTGTGATTTTTTACGACATATCACTTAAGCTTAAATTTAAGAAGAAGAACTGCAGCTATAATCGGATCTTCCCATTTCAAATTTAAAATGTTTGCTTGCTAGATGTTCTCCTTCATATTTTAATTTCGTTTGGGCAAGAAGTTTCTCATATTTATTAATTAATGAAATTAAACTGGGTAACAAATATCCAAAAGATACATTGTCTTCACCTTGTAACAAATCTAACGTTGAGGCCAAAGGTTTCATAACTAAACAGTATTCCTCTAGGTACAACAGTTCAGTTTCCTTAAAAGGTTTCTTAAAATAATTTCTTCTAATTATACAGGGTACAAAAAGGAGTTCTTGAAAAGAAAGATATAGAAAATATAAAAAATAAATGTAAGTAATTAATTAAACAACGTACTTATGAAGATTTATAACTGATTAGGTAAAAACAAAGCTCCATTAGCTATATAATAATATATTATAACGGCGACGAGTACGAAAAATGGGATTTTAACAGACACATCTGGATTGAAAGAATGGCAGTATTGTGCCCACGTTAGGTACATTATCGGCGGGCGATAAATATTTAAAAGTATCCGGATGACGGAAGTATCCGGATACTACCCAGCTCTGCAAGGTTCCATGCTGTTTTGCTACTGTGTGTCATGTCTATTTTTTTCAAGATCTCAATCCACTTTTCTTGTCTGGCTTGACAGCTGTTGGAGTTTACGGCGTAGAGATTCTTATAAATAAAAATTTTTTTAGTTTTTTCTCCTACGATGGGGTGTTTTAGGGGGAAACCGGGGGTAAAGTGGTATACGTATTTGTACCTTTTTAGGGTCCCTTAATTGACATTCTTAGCAAAATTATTATAATAACTTATTCGTATGATTTTGTAGAGGTCAAATCTCTGGTGAATGGACTATAAGCACTTTTATAATTTGAAATGGCCCATCGTGTGATCCGTCTTTAAAAACATTTTGTTGCATTTATCAGCTCTTCTAATGTGAAAGTTTTTCTCTAAAAAAAAAGGCTTAGACGTGATATTAAAGTCGGTAGAGAAAAACTGTGGTGTATTATTTCAAAATAATTAAAATTGTTTAATAGTAGAAAGAATATAAGATAGTATTTTAGTAACGGTGAGAAGTCTGAAACGACTGGTCTATTACCACAAACCTGCAAACAGGTATTTTATCTTTTATGGTAAAAGATAATTCCACATTATTAGAATAGCCAAATGTTGGTACGTAATGAGACGATCAATTAGACTGATGCAGAGATAATGATGATTATGCAAAATGGCACACAAAATGGCGGTCGCCGTAGCTATCGAGAAGTAGGTTAGAACGAGAACGGCCATATATTATTGCAATCTGTTTTATATGGTAGTTGTGCGGTAGTTGGGTGTTTAGCGGTCTACTAAAGTTTCAGGAACTCGTTAACTCTCAACGGAATTATATTGACCTAGGATTAAGTTCGGTATTCTTCTTATTTTGTATAACAATGTGTTTAATTTGTGAATAATTTAATGTCAGCGAATAGCGGCTCTTTTAAATGATCATTGAATTGTAAGATATACAAATACAGTTTGTAGTTCTTCAAATTACTCTTAATTTAATCATTGGAACTTCACAACGGACTCTGCTGGTTTAATCGAAGATACTAGGACAAGTGGGATTATTTACTCATTTGGTTTTCCTAATCTTTTGCTTTTTTTTTCTTTGGCTTTTCCGGCTGTTTTTTACAGGATCCTTTTACCATTTGCTTACGCTTTTTCAGACATTTTTTCTTTTTGTATACGAATAATAAAGGGTACCTGAAATACATGTCAACCAAAACACAAGAGGCATACCACAATTAGGAACGCTTTTCGAAAGAAATGAAACATGATTTTTACGATCTGCACAAGGAAATATGGCGCTTTATAAGAGGTCAAAGAACCGAGATAAAGGAACTATTAGAACCATAATACATAGAAGAGGAAACGTGGATTGACTACCTAAAAAAGCTATAACCAGAGTAGTGTTGCCCAACTTCAAGAACAAGACGAGACTTAGACAGTCTTGGTCTTGGTCTTGCACCAATATACCTGGTCTTGGTATTGCGCTCCCAGTATTGGTCTTAGTCTTTCAGCAAGAGTCTTGCAAGTCTCGAAAATACCCATTATCCTATTGCTATTTATTAAACATTACTTTAGATCTTAGAACAACGTAACACAGTAGGTACGTTTTAAGCTTGAATTAACATAGCCATAAAAAGACCAACCAAATTAATGAATGTCTAAACAACTGACACTAGGTGGGGTTTGAACCCACGATCTAAGCGATCCGTGCCTATGCTCTAACTAGCTGAGCTATCTACCATGTCCCACGGGAGACAATCTGTTTCTTAATAAGCGTTTGCTTTTAACAAGCTTACGTATGCACAAACATGGTTAAAAAACAAATTAACCAAATTAATGACATAAACTTGACTGTATTTTAAAGAACAGTATTTGTCTAGAAAGGGATTGATGGACCCTCACCTTATATGAAATGGAATAAAATAGTTATATAATTTGCCATTTATTTAAATAAAAAATAAAATACAACACAGTGCACAATAGACTTTTACATTACTGATACTTTATATTTATTCCTTTGACCAAGAATTAATACAAAGTAACCATCTGGCTGACTCATAACTTAACCTATTTCTATGTTTCCTAATTACCAACAATGCTTTAGAAAATAATCTCTCAGCAGGTACTGAAGTTGCTGGTATTAAAAGAAAATCACGGGCCATCTTCGATAAAGTCGGATATTCTGTCTCATGCGTCCTCCACCACTCTAAAATGTCTTCTGAATTAGGGGCTCTGGGTTTACTTAGGTACTCCTCCAACTCGTCAATAACTAAGCCTTGATGAGAAGATCCATATGAAGTCGAGGAGCATTCATACAGTTTCTCAAAGTCTATTAAGTCTTCATCTTCATCATATTCAGATACTTTCTTTTCATTTCTTGGAGATACTAGAGATTTATTTACTGGGTGTAGAGTTTTATATTCTTTGTAAAATTTATTAAATTTTCGCAGGCTTTCTGTTTTAATTTGCTTCCCCCATAACGTCATGTCAAAAGAGATACAATAAATCCAGTTGCTGTTCTTATAATGTTTAAGCATTTTGTCTCGAGTTGCTTGAAAACCAAGAATGAGCCTTTTATCCACTTCAGATCGATTAGGTTTCTCATCTAATTGTTTTACGATGGATTCAATTTTATCGAGCAAGAGATTTAATGATACAATCACTAGTGGTAATGTAACATATTTTTCTGCACCAAGTTTTGTTGACAAATAAAGTTTATTAGAAACTTATGTACTTTTTCGAGTGTTTGCCATTCACTATCTGTGATGTTAAAATCGTTTAATTGTCCGTTTCATTGTCAGTTTTACTGTATAATGCTAAGGTATTTAATAGATCTTGTACCGAATAAAAAACCGAGAATTATTATCGTTAATTCGTTACTTTTAATATATCGGTATTTTGTTTACACTGTAATCGGCATTATCTCTTTGCTTATCTCGTTACTTTTGAATATTAGCCGCATTCTTTCAGCAAATTTTGAATTGTATCATCGCATACTCAGCAAAAAAGATGTTTAGTCTTAGCCGATAAGATTTGTGGTATTTTAATTCCTCGTAACTAAATCATAAGGAAAAAATGTGCAACAAAAAAAATATATAAATTAAAATAAAAATCGACCTGGTTTTGTGGTTTTTTCTAAAAAACTATATCAAATTATGAATTGTGTGCGTTACTTTTGAGACAGACTATAATATTTTCTTCTTCTTTCGATTCTTTACTAGCGTTGAATTGAATTTTCTTTCGTTATTTTCCTATAACAGTAATTCTTACCAGGTAATGAGTTATATTCATACATATTACTAATATTCATATACAGTATAAATATTTATATATCACTACATAAAATTCAGAGGTTTATTTATGTTTAAGAAATACTATATTCTATTTTTGAATGTTTATCTAGTAATTTCTTTAATAAACAAATATTTAAAAATAAAATGGTAAAAGTAGGCCGTGTTCTAATATTTCAAGTTTGTAGAAATTAACGTTTGTACACTAAACGATATTCAAACAAATATGACCCCCAAAAATGTCCCACAAACCTTTATTATTTAATTAATTTCATTTTAATCAATGAAAACGTAGTTTATAGGTACAATTTATACGTAGTTATTAAAAATATTACATAGATGCTTATTATAAGGAGAGAAATGATATGGTATAGGGATGGCCAAGCTAAAAAAATATACAATAAAGGCATTATGATTATTGAAAACCCTTTGAATTCGTAATGGCGATTGTACAAAAACTGTTTTGACTTTATTTATCAAATCATTAATATGTGGAAAAATTCGTCTTATTTCTTATATGGTCAAATGTGGTTATGATCAAATTGTTGGTTTGCTCCAAATCGTTTGACGCAATAAGGTAATATTTATTTTTTACATCTTGTTCAAAACCCCTATCATATACCCCTCCCCCTCCCCACCCCATAAACCCGACTATATAACGCCCCGGGAATCTGTACTTTCGTTAACAATTTTTTGAATTTTTTTTATGGTCTCTAATAGGTTAACTGTCTCTTTGTGATCTGGATCATTATGTAAATTACTTGCAGATATAACCAAATTTTACCTTTTATCAGAGTTAGGTTTTAGTTTGTTTTACGAATTTAGGCCAATCCAATTGACATAAATAATAAACAAAAGAGGGCTTAAGACCGAACCTTGTGGGACTCTATATTTTATGGATAGAAAATCGGAGACATGACCTTTTTAGACACTACCGCCTGGTGTCAGCCACATAGATACCTAAGAGGTTATAAGCTTATGAGGGATACCTCTGATTCTATACTAATTTAGTCAAAACGCAGTCAAAAACCCTTGACAGGTCGCAAAAAGAAATTGCTATGTGATTGCCGCGTTCAATCAATCACCTCGCTCACAACATTAAAAACCGCGTTCTTACTAGAACGAGCACTTCTAAATCCATATTGAGAGTTGCTAATCTAATTAATTCATCATCATCTTTGGCTCGACAATCCTCTGTGGATCTTGGCCTGCTCTAAGATTCGTCGCCATTCTGGTCGTAATCTGGTAACATGTTGCCATCTTCTGATTTTTAATATCCTTAAGTCGGTTTCAACTCCAGCTAACCACCTAATTTGCGGTCGGCCTATGCTTCTTCTTTCTACAGGTGTTCCTGTGGTTAGATTTTTAGCAATCGTATTTTCTGGCATTCGTATTATGTGTCCAGCCCATCTAAGTCGCTGTGTTTTAATGAACGTTATGACATCTGGCTCATCAAAGAGCTGATACAATTCAAAATTATATCTTCTGCGCCACTGCCCTTGGTCGTTTATAGCTCCAAATATTTTGCAGAGTATTTTACGCTCAAATATTTCCAAAAATCTTTCATCTTTCTGCGTTAGAATCCATGTTTCTGCTCCATATGTGAGGACCGGCCTCAGCAATGTTTTGTATATATGCTAATATAATTATTTGACTCAAAATAGAAATAAAATTGTTGTTTGATAACCTTTTCTGTCACTTTTCCAAAAGTAGAAATAATGCTTATGGATATGTAATTGTCAGTTGTTGAGGTATCAGAGGACATTATTATTTCCCACATTATCGAGATTAATAGTGGGAAAAGATGTAATTATATTCTCTCCTATTGTAGTAAAAAAATTAATTTACTTCGTCTGAAGGTAGATCAGGTTGTGCTGAACTGGATCTTGTGTTGTTTATTTCGAAATTTACTATCTCCCTAAAAGGTTTATTATTGGAATTAGTAATAAAATAACAATAAACTGACTTTTTAGCATTTTGTAATTGCCAATTATATTTAAATTTTTGTTGTTTATATACTTTGAACAAATAGGGATCCTTAGTGGCATCTGCAAAAGTGTTTAATAAGAGAAAGATTAGATCTGTAAGACATTAGTTCATTATTAAACCATCTCGCGGGTGTTTTTCAGCAGTTTGTCGTTTTTTTTTAATGGAAAATGCTGTATTATTAAGTTATTATAAGTTTCGGTATGAAAGACTGTCAAAAAATCATGACTATTAATAATATCATAGAAAAAGTCAATCTTTGTACTAGCTATAGTCAATAAATAAAAATTGAGCTCGATGGTGTCGCCTGAAAAACTCTGTAGATATTTTCAGAAAAAATTGTGATAATGTTGTCGATGCAACTGGACTGGGTAATTATTCTGATTTTAGACCCAAAGATGTTTATAGATTTTGAACATCAAAAGAAGAGTCAGATTTAATTTTAAAATAAGCTAAACGTGACATTTTTTACTTTTGAAATTGGAGTTCCCATAGATAACAAAGTCTTGGTTAAAAAAGTTACTTGGTTTGTTGAGTCTCTACGCACGGCAATGCGCTTTTGTCAAATGAGCTTTTGAGTTAGGCCTTTTAATTTAAGAGTTTTTCACTTGTTTTAAGATGAAAAGCTGTTTGTGCATGCAGATCGATTAAAAATTTTCTATCAGAAGTAATAGGATTGTTAATTGTTTCTCAGTTTACTTACCTAAATCTTTTTTTTTTACTTGGGGAATTTGAATAAAAAATTTCGAGAAAAAAGTTCGCACATTCAGAAAATATTGGCATGATACATTTTTTTTTTATAAAAACATGCAGATATATGCAATTTCTTGTAATAATATGAAATGTATGCAAAATGTGTCAGATATGCAACAAATGTATTTTGCATATCTTTCCGTCTCTAGTTATAAGTAATGCAAAAATAAAAAAAGTAGATAAATTTATAATTACAAACGAGTTACTTCGGTTTTAATTAAATACACTCTGCCAAAAAAGTACCGCATCACCTATGAAACTGCAAATTTTGTATTAAAAATAATTTAAAACATGGATTTTTTTTCTTTCATATTGGTACCTTACTACCACTCGTGATACTGTCGACTGATTTACTAATTTAAAAATATATTGTCATGACCTTCCATACTCAATATTTAATACAAAATTTTAAATTAAACGCAAACTGTATACTTTTTCAAAAGTAAAATAAAGGCTGATAATATAAATACCAGACAAAATAGCAATTAATTTTTTTTCTTAAACAGTAAGTTGTATTTATAAATTTCTTTTTAATCTTTATTCTAGCCTTAATATTCTTAAGGGCCAGAAAGAAATAATTTAAATTAACCAAATGCTGTCAGAAATATTTGTAATTTTTTAAGTGATGCGATACTCTTTTGGCGTAGTATATTTTTTATTAGTTTCTCATAGCAGAAATTACGAAGGGTTGCAGCATGCCTTTTAATAATGGATTACCTCTCTAAGTTAAATGTAGACTGCAACCAATAGCATAAATTTTGACCACGACAACCGTTTAATCTTTAACCAAACCTCGAAACCGAAATTCATAGAATTTGTAATTTAGGATATGATCGGTGGAGGTTTATTTCACAGCATATATCCGGCATTAGGTGGCGATAAAATCTATCTATAAATTATGAGGACCGTCCTATCCGATCGATGGTAAAATTTGCAAACATCGAATTGTCGACGAGTCAATTACACATTGTTGTAGCGGACAAGTGGTCATGAGATAGCTAATTGATAGAACATAATCCCTAAATCTGTATTCAACCGTCCGGCTACGCGACGCTAGCCGAAGCGAAGCGACGCGACGGTGTGAGTTTTGTTAACGCTTTGTTAACAAATCCAATCAACAATTCGGTTTTGATGTTGATCGCGGTATTTATTACACCTTATATGTTCGGAAATTATTTGCAGTGTACATTTTAAGATTTTACTTGTACTTTAATATTAATTTACAAATCATTGTAGATAAGACTTTTATTTGTTCCTTCTGAAGTCTTCGTTTTATTTTTTTTATGATTGAAGGTTGATCTGCACACCCCCTCCCCCAAAAGACAAACTACACATTTAAACAATACAATTTGAGAAGGTAGAGGAGAGTGGGGCTCCAGATATAAAAATTTGAACTGTCATATCACTCTAAATATCTCACTAAATAAAGGAAGAAAATATTCATAAAATACATTGTGCACACAACTTTTACTGTAAATATGCTTTTAATATTAAACCCTATACTTGTAAACAAAAATCAAAACAACCTTTTCAAAAACGTTTGACGGTGCCCCACTTGGGGCACCTTCCACATAATAATTTTAAAAAATTATTATGTAAACAAATTAGGTCCACTTTTATGATGACTATTAAAACAGGGAAAAGAAGCCAGAGAGAGGAAAGTTACATTTATTTCATTTGTAAAGAATTTTTGGGGTATTAGCAGTATTTTATTTATTGACTCTACTAATAGCACTAAAGGATAGAATACATAAAAAATTGCAAAACATTAATGAACAGAAGTGAGTTTTGACTAAAATATGTTAAAAAAACATTTATGTTAACTTTCTTAACAGACAAACTCCACATTTTTTTACAATAGTAAAACGAAGACTTCACAATACTCGTAAGAGCTTCGATGACATTTTACTACAAAAATTGAGGACTGCAGTAAAATATATAGGTACAGGAACGGTATATATAAACTTTCAAAGTTTTCCAACAGCATATGTTGAACAAGGTCTTTCGCCTGTCTCTAGAGATAGTTAAATTCATGGGACTCATGGGAAACATGAGGATTTATGAGAATATGGTTAAAATATATTCTCATAGCACAATCCTTTTTGTAGACGATCTGGTAGTTATAGTAAAATATTTCTTACGTTACGTTAAACAAAGTGATCAAAAAATTGCATATCCATTATTATGAATTGTAAATTATGACCCTTATGATGTTTTTTAAACTTTAATTTGCCTTAGACTTAATTTTGCAAAACAAATTAATTTCTCTTAATTATTTTTTAATCCCTGGGCTATTTTTTATCGTTAATTTTTCTACGTGGTTTCAAAGTAATATCTATACTATTGCCTTTGAGAGAAAATAGACAATGGAAAAATAAATGAAAATAAATAAATTTGTGATAATAAATTATCAAACAATTTTAAAAAATTAAAATAGGTAAAGAAATAATAAATAAGACTTACTCACAATCAATTTAATTTAACTATCAGACGACCGGTTTCGCTTTCTACAATATGCAAAGCATCTTCAGGTCTCGATACAAAGTTAAATAAATGCTGAAATGATAAAAACCCATATTAGGGTGTTGTCTAATAAAGATAAACAAAGTAGATGTTGGAAATTACAATAATTATGCCAATATTACATGTCTGTGGTTTTATTTCAAAAAGGGTAAGTTGTAAAAAAATGTATAAAAGTTTTAAAAGTTTAAACAGGCAAGGTAAGGCCCACAAATTGTTATAAAATAGTCTATTAGATTGTAATAAATTAATAAATGAGCAAATAAATAAACATTACTTACATGCCGGTACTCTATTAATTGATGGATGGTAGAACATGGTTGAAACTACTATGTATTGTTGAATGGAGAACTCAATTCTGCTATTGTAGTTGTATGACAGTAAAGGGGAAGTTCTTGAGGAGATAGATTTGATCCAATGAAGCAGAGATATGTGTGTGATTGTTTGTTATAAATGAAAGTGATGTAATATACCATTGTATTATTAAAAGTTATTTATACTTATTCGAGAGATATATTTATGAAATGTGTGTTACTTATTATTTATATATTTATTATATATTATTTATATTATTTATATAAAAACAATTACTCAATAAATAAGTACTTACTTTTACAATTCTGTGTTAAAATTCTGAATTTCGCCAAATATCTACGATTTCTGTTAAAAAAAAGATTTATTCAATTATATCCAGTTCCAGATGTGATATTGGTAGATTTGCCGCTTGTTTATTCACTATAACTCAATTTTTATAACCATTTTTGTATTATGCTGAGACTGATTTGTAGTTACGTTGAGGCCATCTTTAAATGAATGTTCAAGAAAAACGAAATATGAAGAAAACTCTAAAGATAAAAGGCAAATGGCGTATGCTATACAGCTAGCGACAAAATTATATATGAGAGAGATAGGGAAAGAAAAAAAGAAAGGTAATCTTTACATAGATTCAATTCATTTGGAATTTTGTTATATCTCTACTGTTATTTTTGACAAATAGCCTCTTGAATCTTGATAATGAATTATTCTGAAACGAACTTCTTAGGATACTTAAAATTAACGGTTTCATTTTATATAAAACGGCCAAAATAGTCAACTATTTGTTTTTAATTAACCTACTTGGTTAATTTTAGAATATAGGGGCCAGCATTGTGTAATTTACATAATCTTTACCATATTTTCTTTTCTTTACCATAACTACCATCTCGCATATTTTAACTTCCGAACACAAATTTACATGTACCGCTTTTTACACCATGTTGGGCATACGTTTTATTAGTCATATTTGGTATATAGTTTTCTCTTATTAATATATTAAAAATAATTGGAATTGGCTGAGGCCTATTATAGGTTATGTTTTGAATCTAAAGACATTGGTTGGCTGTTATTTACTGATTTTATTCTTAAGATATAAATTATTAAAGTGGACAATCGTTGTAAAAAGCTCTTTATGTTCAGTCGTGGTTACTAATTGCATAAGGTGAGCCTGATCGAATGGAAGCTTAGAACGGTTCAATTGTGCATATTAGGCGTCACCCACGTTTCACCCAGTCTTCTCCCTGCATACAGAGCTTTGCTGAGTGTGACCATCCATACTTTAACTTCTGGTCAGATAAAAATATACAAATGAGTAGAAAAAAAATATTGCAGCCTCAAACTTTCATAAATTATTGAATTGGATCCCCTTACTGGCTATATTTCTGAAATTTAAAACCTGATGAAAACTCAACCAGATCCAAAAAAGGTCTAGCACTCCAGCGCATATGACACACCTAGGAAGGGATTTAAGTCTTACTGGTCAAATATAGCTCGATTCTTTTAATGGTAGCTCTACCTCTGATGCTCAGAGAACAGCATCAAATTCAAAACTTATTGTTATTTCGGGATCGCTGTAGGCAAGGTCTTTTACCTGTACATGAATAGCTGATGTTATTAATTTTTTACATTATATTAACATAAATTTTCAATCAAGATTAGAAGGCAAGGTTTGTTTGTCTAAACAAACAAGAGAGGCAATAGCAAATGTTGTGTTTTTTGTATTCCATAGGGTACTGGATTAGATGATGAATAAAGATTTGGTTTTTGTTTATTTATTTTTCAGACACGGATACATTTATTGATTGATTTATTAGGTTAAATATGTCATGTCAAACGACTTCTTTTTATATCAAAATTCAGTTGAACCAACTGCTGAGCACAAAACTAGTTAACAAAACATTAAAAAAGTAAAAATCCTAACAGCAAATGTAATTGTTTTTATACAGCATGCAGAAGTGTGCTGCATTAGCAAAGGGGCATGTTTAAGTACCTACTATAAAAGAGATATCTCGTGAAATGAAATAGAAGAACGTGCTTCTACATAATTTTGACGCCTAACAACAAAAGCATGAAATCTATCCCAAAATACAACTTAGACATTGGACAATATTTATCCAGCGTTATATGAAATTTTGGGTAATTAATTATAGAGTAAAAATTATAGAGTATATTGGTGGAGATACACAGACGAAATACTGGTTGTTTCGTCATCCAATTCATGTTTTAAAGGAATTAACAGGCAACTTAACCAATTGTTATCGAATATTAATTCACTCCATAGTCATATCGAATTTACAGTAGAAACACAACAAAATCAATCCATAGATCTAAAAATTATCATAGTTAAAATCAAACATGAGTTCTACGTATTTCATATACCTACCCGCAATTCATCATCCCATCCTACACAACATAAATTGGCACTACCATAGCATGTTACATAGATTAATAGAAATTTCGATGTCAAAATACAACTTTGAGATAGAATTAAATATCATTAAGCAAATAGCAGAAAAAAATGGGTACAACGAACAAACAATTAATAAAATTTTAAATCAAAAACTACATACTTAAGAAAGCCCCGAAACTAGTATTTTCACCACTAGAGAAAAACCCAATACCTTCTGCTCGATAACATATATAGGCAAGATATCAACAAAAAAAAGCCAAACACATAAAAAAGAAAGGAATAACGTTAGCTTTTAGAACAAACAACAACTTAGGTAACTATATTAAACACAAAAAGAGCCAAAATAAAAAGCACTTACACAAACTTAAATGTGGCAACTGCCCAAAAACTTACATCGGTCAAACTGGTAGAAATTTTAACAAACGTATAGCAGAACATAAAAGGGATTTCAATAATAGAAAAACAGATTCTACATACGCACTTGACCTTCTAGATCTTAATAATTCTTTTAATGACGAATTTCAAATTCTTCATCCCCAAATTGAAGGCCTTAAGCTATCTTTATTAGAATCTATGGAAATAAGACATAATTTCGAATGGCCAACTTGAGACACACAATTCCTCTCCTCAATATATTCAGTTAAAATCTATAAAGTGTAAACACATACCAAAAATAGATCACATGAGAAAGACACTCTGCCGAAGATATTATAATAAATTTTGTGCAAGTTTTGTGTCTTATTGTTATATAATTATAGAGTAAGTCTCAAGCTATATTCACGAGTAGGACTGTGGACCTTAAAGCAAACAAGTAATGTATATGAAGATCTTTGTGGTCGCAGTGTTAAAAAGTCAACGAGGCAATTGAATATACAACATCTATTATCGGCTTTATCTACAATCTATTATCTATTGCTTAAATAGAGTTACTAAACTATATGGATCCTAGGTATGATTTAAATGTTGTTTCAATTATGTTTTATGTTGATTTATATTATCAACTACAACTTTTAGATATTTCTTTTTGTAAATTTCCACAATTTATTCGCCCTTCAAGTAAATCATGCCGCATTTATGTATTTTCAGTATCAGTATTTTATTATTTTTCTTCAAATATAGGGATGAATGTAAGTATTAAAAAAATCAAGCAATTTAGTGTCGGTTTCTTATTAATAATCCTTAATTTATGGATGAACCCTGATTGTAGCGTAATCCAGCTAAACATTGACTCAGTGTCGAAAACTATCGAAGTTTGTAATTAAGGAAAATTAATTCGTCCTGCCGTAGATTGAAATTCTCGAGTAATAACCCAGACGATAATGGAAAGGCATTGTAAGATAATCTGAGAAATTAATCTTTATTGATGGAGTTGGTGCATTGTGTGTCCTTATCGAGACTCTACGACTCCCACACGCACAATAGACATACGGATCTACCATACGAAGATATATACCCATTTACTGCTCTTATCCTTTAACATTGTTATAATATTACTAATATTATAGACTTTTATGACTCTGTTAACGTCGAAGATGCATATTAATACATTGCAAGAATAATTTAAAATATAAATTATTAGAAGATTTTTTTCACCAAGTCAAAAAAAAAAAACAAAATTTGTTTAATTTAATGTTTTGTATTTTGAGAACGATTTCCGAGGTGGATAGTAAAATTGTGGCTTATTCCTAATAGAAATAGTAAATTGTAATAGTCTGCATGTTAAACACAACGAAAATATCACCAAGTTCAGAGATTTTAAGATTCAAATAAGGAGATAATGCAGAATAGAAATATAACGATACCTATTACGACACGAACATTTTTGGGAGATATTCCGGCGTACCACATCACTTGGTGCTGCATAATATGGAAAGTGCCCCATCAGAACTCAATGCTTGTGATATTGAAAGTAGGGAGTGAGAGCCAAATTAAAATTTAGTAAATCTGGATTACGCCTTGACGTGGCCCCACGTTGTGCGCCAATGTGTAACAATATAACAGTCAATGTTTAACAGTGAAGATATCAACTAGATTATTGGATGCCAATTGTTTAACAATAAAAATACACCCCAGTCATATAAATATAAAAAACATTTGATATGCCAATTTTATTGTTGGGGCTTCGACTAGCTCTTTCTCAGGTGTAAGTATTTCGTACCTTAATGCAAACTTGTACAAGTAGAAATTTTGCAGGGACAAATAAAAGATATATTAAATAATAATAGATATTAAATATATAAAACAAAATTTTACCTAAGCTTTGCAATAAAATGAAATTATACTTTGGCAATTATGGTGTTCCTTCTGTATGAGAACTGAGTGTAGTCTTGTAAAAGTAGTCTTCCATAGGAAAGCTGAATGTGGTGTCACACATGTGTATTTATGTAGGAAAGTTCGTTACAATCTTTTAATGTATATCGCGATAATATTGAAGTGTCGCTTGGAGACAAGACAGTGTCCAATATAAAATAAAAACTGTACACACTATATACAATATATACAAAGTTTGATAAAAAATCTTATGTTAGTTGACAGCAGATGTTTTGTCTTCCCATGAGATTTCAGAAAATTATTAATAATCGATAAATAGCAATGGCAAGAACAATTAAATTAATATCAAAATATTTATAATTATAACCAATAAAATAACTTATTAACGTTAGAAGTGAATTGAATAAGAGATACTGCGTACCTATACCTGTATTAAAGTTTAAAAGCAAAGCCCATGGTTTAGGTAGGTTATAAAACTAATTCAACAAAAAATTATAACGTTGTAAACATGTTTGTATTTTGAGAACGATTTCCGAAGTGGAAATTGAAACGTCAATAAACGTACTTTAACCTTTAATTGTAGCTTATTCCCATTCTGCTTCTCTAAACTTTTCCGGGTGTTTTGGAATTAATGTTTGTCTTTTATTTATGATTGTTTTACTGTGTAACTTAATGCAAAATTCTGCTTGTAAGATTTTTGTGGTCGTAACCACAGTCTGCAGCTGGTTTTGTTTCAAGTTGATTATTGAGCTCCTCCGTCGTTTAGTGCCAAGAATATAATATGTTTGGTTCTTGTATCGTCTTCCAGGCGAAGACCGTGTTAATAATCTCCTAGGATGATGTTTAAATATTCTGTGTACTATACCAAGTTCCATATCGATGGCAAATTGAAGGAGCCGTTCATCTCGTTCATTTCTCTCTGCTAAACCATGCTCTTCTTCTTCTTAACGTACCCTATGAAGTCCCCTTGACGTTGGCAATTAACATGGCGAAACTGTCTCTGTCTAGAGCTATTCTAAAGAGTTGCTCAGCTTTCCTTATTCCTGTCCACTCCCTGATATTATTCAACCAAGAGGCCTGCTTTCTACCAATTCCCCTGCGTTCTTCGATTTTACCCATCATAATAAGTTGAAGAATATTATATCAGTCTCCCTTACTACGTATCCAAAATAGGCCATCTTTCTACATTTGATGTTATCAAGCAGCTCGCGAGCAGCATTTGTTCTCTGAAGGACTGCCACATTTGTCAGCATAGCCGTCCATGGAATTTTTAGTATACGTCTGTGCAGCCACATTTCAAAGGCCTCCAGACGATTAATGGTGGATATTTTTAATGTCCATGCTTCGACACCGTATAAAAGGACTGACCAAATGTAGCATTTAACCATGCGATTTCGAAGTTGAAGTTGCAAGTTATCATTACAGAAGTATGACCTCATTTTTAAAAATATCGTGAGGGCTATCTCGATTCTGCATGTTATTTCTTGATTTGGATCTAGTTGTTTAGTAATATGGCAACCAAGATAATTAAAACTGGACACTCTTTAAATTATATGACCATCAACATATAATCGTGCATCTTGATGTGCTAAACGGCTAAACACCATGTGTTTTGTTTTTGAACAGTTTATGTTTAGGCCAAACTTTCTTCCCACTGTATCAATGGCATTTAAAAGGCATCATTCCATTCCATTCGTCATCACTTAAAATAATTGTATCGTCTGCATATCTGATTGTATTTATCAGAATTCCATTAACTTTCACGCCCCATTCCAAACTATGCAGAGCTTCTTTAAATATTCTATCTGAATATAAATTAAATAACAGTGGTGATAGTATACAACCCTGTCTGACACCTCTTTGTATTTTACATATTTCTGTTGATTTTCCGTTTATGCAAGCTGTCGCTGTTTGACGCCAGTATAACTTTTCTATGAATCGTATGTCTTGACTATCAACTCCTTTATCTTTTAATATTGTAATTAATTTGTGATGCTATACTCGATCAAAGGCCTTTTCATAGTCAATAAATACAGCAAAGACGTCTTTCCTTTGATCTCGACATTTCTGCAGTAATACATTTAGTGCAAAGAGGGCGTGCTCATCTATCGATATTTTCAAATGGTCATCGATTTTAGATTTTTTTTGGTATTTTTGCATTCCAATCTCCTATTATCATCATTGGTTCTTTTTTAGGAATGTTAGAGATGGTTTTATGTATCAGGTGATATGTTTCTTCTACTATCTCTTCTGCCACTTCGGATGTTGGCATATATACGTGTATAATATGCATTTTGGCTGGTTTAGCGTTTATTTGTCCTGATTTGATATTTTACCATATTTCTATTAGTTTGAAGTAAATCAGAACTACCAACAGACGAATAATTTTGTAACTATTTGTAAGCAATAGGAGGTTAATATTCGGGTTATAAATATGGAGGTGTACAAAGAGTAAATGAAAATAGAACTGAAATAAATGAAAATTTACATAGCAGAGACATGGAGATCGTATTGCAGGGACCTATATAAAGATGATCAACGCCAAGAGCTTGTTAGCCAAATCTCTGACGAGGTGAAAGAAAAACCTGATATACTCGAAAATGAAGTAAGACAGGCTATCAACAAGCTCAAATATAACAAAGCACCAGGTCCAGATATGATAATAGCAGAAATGCTTAAAGCCACAGAAGAAACCGGCGTAAAGTTACTTCATCTACTCTGTAACCAAATATGGCATTCCAAACAATGGCCTGAAGACTGGACAAAATCTACAATAACGACCATACATAAAAAAGGCAGCTTCTATAAATGCGACAATTATAGAACTATCTCTCTTATATCCCATGCCAGCAAAATAATGCTACATATAATCAATGAGAGACTGAAAACATTTCTTCAAAGAGAAATTCCACAAGAGCAAGCTGGATTTACCAAAGGCAGAGGCACTCGAGAACACCGGCTGAATATAAGACAGATAATCGAGAAATCTAGGGAATTCAACATCACACTATACATCTGTTTTATAGATTACCGTAAAGCGTTTGACAGGGTCAAGTGGAGGCACTTATGGCGAATACTAAAAGAAGTAGGCGTACCACAACATCTAATTACGCTTTTAATCGAACTATATGAACACACTACTGGATCAGTTAAAGTACTTGACACACTTTCGAACGAGTTTCATCCAGAACGGGGTGTCAGACAAGGATGTATACTATCTCCACAATTATTCAACATATATGGGGAGTATATTATGCGAAGAGCACTTGAAGGATGGGAAAAGGGCATCTCAATAAATGGTCATAAACTAAACAACCTACGTTTCGCAGATGACACATCCCTTCTTGCAAATAGTCAAGCAGAGCTGATAGAACTTATACGACTGATCGAAAACGAAAGTCAAATATTTGGTCTGCAATTAAACATATCAAAGACAAAGATTATGATAGTGGATAGACTACACAACAATCATCCACACATAACCACAATTGACCGGTTCAAGGTTGTGAGCTCATACTTATATCTGGGATATACTATATTAATCACAAACACAAGGTCATTACAAGAAGAGATTAAACGTAGATGTGATCTAGCAAAAGTTGCCACAGCAAAAATGACTAAAATATGGAAGGACTGTCAAATTTCAAGAGCGATAAAGATGAGGTTGATCAACTGCTTAATATTTCCAATACTGACCTACGGATGTGAATCTTGGACTCTAAGACAATCGGAGAGAAGAAAGATAGACGCCACTGAAATGTTCTGTTGGAGATGAATGTTACGAATTCCTTGGACCGACCGTAGAACAAATAATTTAATATTAAGAGAGCTAAAAGTTAGCCAACGACTCTCTAGTAAAGTCCATCTCCAACAACTAAAATATTTTGGGCATGTTATGAGAGCAAACACAGAAAACATGGAAAGACTCATAATACAAGGAAAGGTAGAATGCCGAAGATCACGAGGAAGATCCCCAACAAGATGGATAGATCAAATTACAGGAATATGCCAAAGACCTATGCATGAATTAAAAGAAATGACCAGAGACAGAGATCTCTGGAGACGAACAATACACGACATCACGTCGACCACTACACTCCCCCTGGGGGTCAGGATTGAAGAGAGATATGAAAATTTAAATTGCGGAATAGTGAATAAACAAAATATTTAGCTGATAGGAGAGTTTAGCGTAAACTATTTTCAGAAAAAAAAAATTATTTAAAGAAAAATAACAAATATGTGACTTGTATAACGGTACAATGTATCTTTTATGTTGCTTGTGCGTATTTTTATATTTTGGTTTACCTTTTTAACCGTGTACGATTCCAATTTCAGTTTCGTCCATTAGTGTACTCCAGTGGTACAAACGACTCCATCACGGCATATCTCCCCTTAATTAAAAAAACATCTCGTCTTAATTAAAGTGAGAATGTTTCGATTATAAATAAAAAGCATGCTCGAATGACTATAATCAAACGTTACGAGAATACTAAACGTAATACTGTATCCCAGGTATGCATATCCCGTGCATTTTAAAATTATTCACACAATTAAATAGAAAAAAATGCACTTTATGCCAATGGTTGAACTTTTATTCTTCGACTTTCGGCGCTAATAACATCGTTAAAATTCATGTCTGTTACGATCGGCTATATGAAGTGAAAATATATCTTTGCTACGTGGAAGGAATGAGAAGAATAGATTCATGGAGTGGAATTTCTTCTCGGGAGAGGAAATTTTCATAGAAATAGTCAACTGACAAATTAGCCTTTAACCGTTTAAGAGATTATCTGCGTTTTTTTTTTTAATGAAATTTAAGTAATTTAGTACCAAAAATAGTTTCCTTACATCGATTAGTAATCTATTGATAATCAACCTTCAAAACAGTCTGCGTGTGAAGCTTTTACTTTCCTCGTTATCTAGAAAAGTTCTTTTCTGGCTGGAATGTGTTATTTGTCTTACTTATAAGAAGTGTCACTGTTATTTAAAAACATTCCATCCTAAACATATTTTTGGTCACGTTTGTGCACAATCTTCTTCTTAAATTCAACCATAATAATATCTGCTATAGTTTATTTTTATAAACGAGAGAGTAATTGGCATAATTTTAACTGGTACATCCAACCACTCCATGGGCGTGCTCAAGATTAATTGAAAAATTACTTTGAATAATTGTAAAAAATAAATGAATTATTTCAGTGTTATAAAGTGTTATGTGTATGTAAACAAAAGTGACCTCTTTTATCACACACTATATTAGAACTGACTGGCCTACATTAAAAAGGGTTTGAAAAAATTCACATTTTTTTTAATTTTTAAAAATTACAAAAGAGAAAAAGAGTTTTTAAAACCGTCTAAGGTATGTTAAATAGATGAATAAAAATATTAATATAAAACTTACAACTACTTGTTACAAATCCAAATCAGATTCAGAAGATGAACTTTCAGGTCCAAGATTTATAATAACTGACTCGATCATTTTATCAGTAATATTGTCCAGCTTCCACATTTTTTCCTCTTCTTTAATAGTGTGATTTACTGCCTTTTCCCAGTTTTCAGGTTTTACATTATTTACGGCCTCCAAAAACAACTGTTTAACATCATGAATTTTAAAAGTGGTATTTTTTCTTGAAACTTCACTCTTTATCTGTGCCCATACCAGTTCAATCGGGTTTAATTCACAATGATATGGTGGGGATCTAAGTACTGTCATTCCACGATTTTTGGCAATTTCATCAATTTCGTATTTTTTAAATTTTTCTTTATGAAGGGCACACAACGAATAAAGTTATTTTCTTATAGATCCGGGATGGTACGTAATATTTTTTGAACTCAGCCAATTCTGCAAGTCTTTTTTTAACCACTTTGTTGTGGGCAGTCCTTCTATAAGTCTGGAGTGATAACTTACATTATCCATTACTATTACACAGTTCTTAGGAAGAAGATCTATCATTTGTTCGAACCATTTTTGAAAGACATCAGCGTTCATGTCTTCATGGTAGTCACCGGTACGAGTTGATTCAAAAGTTAATAAACCACCTTCAACAAAACCGTCTGAACTGCCAATGTGTACTATTATCAGCCTGCGTCCCTTTCCTGATGGTGGGTTTAAACCAGTAGATAAGTTATTTACAAAAGCGTGCGTTTGACTTGTAACAATTTCATCCTGCCAAAATTTATTTGGTGTATGACCCTCGTTGATCCATGTTTCATCAAGATAAAATATTTTTCTTTTTTGGTTTCTCATTTCCTTTATGGTTCTTAGAAAATGTCTTCTCCATATGACAATATCGCTTCTTTCTAATAAAATAGACTTTCTGGGATTCTTTTTCCAGCGGAAGCCTATTTCTTTTAAAAGTTTCCATAACGTACTTCGACTCATTTCTAGGTAATCCTTATCATCTCGAACTGAGACAAGAACTTTATCCAATGTTGGAAATTCTTGTCTAAAGAAGAATTCATGCACTTTCCGTCGAAGTCCTTCTTTAAAATGATATTCTATTTGAAATTTTGGTTTCCCTGGAGCATTACGTGGCATTTGAAAACTACCACATTTCTCTTCATTAATAACTCTGTAAATCGTAGATTTCCCAACACCAAGTGTACTGCTAACTAACTCAACGGTCTCATCAACACTTTCACATAAACGTTTGTCTGTAAATGATTTAAAACAATTAAATATTAATGTTTTTTCATTAACTGTTAAAGGACCAATTTTTCGGTGTTTACACGGCACTTCCAAATTTTCCATAACAGTAGTATACACAATAAACTGCACCTTGCAACTGAAGTACCTACTTTTAGTGAACTGTTAAGAATTTTGAATACGCCACTTGGACCTTCCTACAAAATGGAAAAACCCACTATCACATTTTCTGTGGAATAAGGTAATTATCTAGTCAATTACTGTCGTAGATTCCTGGAATTAAAGAATTAAATGTTTGATTGTTGAAACCCTTACTTCGTGGAATGCACTCATTTCAGGTAAAATAAAACGTTTTATTTTATCTAAAGAATTAAACTTTATTTTGCAAATAGGTAGGTACTTATTAAACTTTTATTGGTTATATATAACCAATAAAATAAACATCTTACATTTCTTGCAAATTCATTAGTACCTGTTAACCTCCATCACTCCGACACTGGCAACCTTATTTAGGGATTAGTAACCCTCACAACTATTGTATTCTATTCTGCTCCAACCTTTATACCTGGTGGTCATACTCAATTTAAAATTGTTTTCCTATATACTTCTGTAAACTTGTTGACAAATATCTGTCTTTCATTGAGTCACCCGTATCAACAGTTTAGGGATTTGCATACATAATTTATTGTTTTATTACTCTCTCATACATAAAAATACACTATAATAATGGAGATAATAAAGAGCCCAGGGACAATAAAAAATCATTATTCTTGTTCAAAATATGTGTTGTCTGTGCATAGTGCATCGAGCAAAAAGACAAAAGAGGGAATCTAATCCTTATGAAAAGGAGACCAAAAAAGTGGCCTCTGATGGCGGACATATCCGGAAATGTGAATGCGCCAAATTTAAATTTTCCGACACTCATTAACAGTAGCTATATAATATTTTTCAGAATGTGTCTTAGACGAGAAAGTTTTAATTATTTATTAACGGTAATAGTCTAAAATGCGACACAACTGTTAAAAAACTTCAATATAAATAAGATTTTATGTGACATTTAGGCAAACAATAACATATCCCAACTAAATTTGATGTCAAACAAGGAGAGAGACTCTCTTTCCTTGTTTAATGTGGCCTCTAAAGATCGCACTTCTTGTCTAACAATATTTTTGCCCCCACTTTTTACATTCCCTCTTTTGTCTTTTTGCTCGACGGCATAGTGTCAATATAGCTCCATTATAGCTTATAATGTCAATGTATTATTATCCTCTATTTCAGTTCTGATTATTTTTAAAGTTTTTTACAATCATCGCCAGCTAACTTGGCGAGAGAGTACGCAGAACGTCACAGAGAAAAAAAATATGTTTACGCCCTATGATTCATCCTATTGGTTTACTATTTCTGATAAGTATATTCAGTAGCGTAGCGGTATAGGTCAAATAATTATTACACAATTAAAAAAGTAATATTTTTCGCAAGCTTTAATATATTATTAGAAAGATGAAATTGTAATTTTGGTTTATTTAATTTAAATAGTAAGCCATTGGTTTATAATATTTATTTAACTTAGTAAACAAATTATACAATAATGACTGAATTTAATTCACAAATCTACGTTGATATTGTGTTTCAAATTAAATGGAGGATATTGTATAAATAAATGCAACACAGTAATTATTTAATTTTAATATGTTGGTTTTATTATAATACTAAAACAAGTACCCGTGTTGAAAAGTGGTATCTATTTGAAAATAAATGGATTGTTAATAATTTTCTTCATTTTCATCTTCGGAAGAAGAAAACTCTGTACTGGAAGAGTCACTGTCAAGATTTATAATAATTTGAGCTATTTGCGTGGCGTTATCAGCAACTATCTCGCTGTCCATATACTCATCTTGCTTCTTAATGACATGGTAACATCGTTTTCTCCACTCATTTGCATCAATATTAGTGAATTCTTTCTCGGCGAGTTTTTGTAGGTCAGCTAGCTTAAATGTAACGTTTTTCTGCCTCATATTATTTTTGACTATAGCCCATATTAGTTCAATAGGGTTTAGGTCATGATGGTAAGGAGGTAAACGTAAAGGAATATGGCCATGCGCACGTAGAATTTCGTCGAATTTGTATTTTACATGATGAGGTTTATGATATTTAATTATTTCATACAGTTCAGGTTTTAAAGCACTAGGTGTAAATGAAATATTTTTCTGCATTAACCATTCTATCATTTGATTTTTGTTTGAGTTTGATGTAGGCGCCCGCTCCAACTGAATGCCGTGATAAGGTGCGTTATCAAAAACTAATACCGATAATAGCAGGTAAATTAGGTAATAAATGTTCTTGTAACCACTTTCCATAGTTGTCTGAATTCATTTCAGAGTGGTAATCCCCTGATTTTAAACCTGATTTAAAGATTAATAAGCCATTTTTTATGAATCTCCTATCCCCACCGGCATGCACTATTATTAGTCGTTGACTTTTGGAAATATTTGAAAATAAGCCCTTGGTTGATTCGTCAGTCCAGTTCTTTGAAGAAGTATGACCGCTGTGTAAGTAGGTCTCGTCAACATACACGATTGGCCTATTTTGACTCCGAAAATATTTGATTTGCCTGAGATATTTTATTCTCAAAGCTCTTATTGCACTTTTTCTACAAGCACTTTTCAGTTGTTTTCGGTTTTCCTCCAACGAAATTGCATTTTGCGTAGAAGTCGCCTTAAAGATGTTTGTGAAATTGTGATATCCAAATCGTTGTGAATTTTTTGTTTTAATTTTTTTACCGTAACCCGACATTTTTCTGTTTTATAAAAATCGTAAATTATTCTGCGAATGTCGCTTTTGAAATAATTAAACACATTAAATATAATCTCCCGAGATTCTCCACTAATAACAGAATTATTTTTTCTACTATTTTTCAACGCCACCGTTAGAAATTGTCACAAATACACTTAACTATCCGAAATAATAAGAAGTCTGAAAAATAATAGCCGCAAATCACTTAAGTGTTACGCACCTGATAACTGGGAGGAGACTAAAGACCACCACCTAGCCACTAAGCAATTTTGGGTTTGTGCGCACCGCCAAGTTAGCTGGCGATGACAGTATAAAGGTACTTTGGTGAAAATGCTGGTAATATCAAAACTAACCAAACTTTAAATCACGTTTATTTTGACGCTTTGATTTTTTACTTCGGAAATCAAAACGTCAATAAACTTATTTTAAAGTAAAATTGTGGTTAATTCCTATTAAACATAATGAATAACTATTCTGTCCTAACCTAACTTAGTGTGCGTCGTAACCAAACGATTCGCCGACCCTCGGTCCGACCATAGGCAAAACGGCTTTAGACTCACGGCAAAAAGCTTGTTCGTATGATTTTTAGAGGTTACGTGGCATTTTTGTCTCTGACGACTGGAGTATATGATCGATCTCAGATATTTGTTTAGAAATTTTTTAGCGCTAGGGAGAGAATGTTCGTACATATAATTTGTCAAAATTCGTCAGTACAAGAAGCGCTAACTTTCACTCTTACAAAAAAATTTTGTACGCCACTGGAAGACCAATAGTAACTCTTGGAATTGAATGTACACAATTTCGGAACTATACTATAATGTCCTCTTTGGCAGAAAAAATTCGATGGAAATGATGGGTCAGTTCTGTAACACCACTATTAGGACAAGCTATAATGTAAAGTACTGAATGTTAAGAATTTAACAGAAAATAAAAACAACAAATGCATCTTACAGCAATAAGAATACTTTAGTTCATAATAAAAGTGGTGAAAAACAGCATACAATTACAAATTAGTATAATTTAAACTAAAAGTCGAGGCCCGAATAAGATTGACGTGTCTATACTAAAAATTATTTCTATTCTATGTCATGTCATTTGCTGTTTGTATTTTGATAACGTTCGATCAAATCTTTGAAGGAATAACATTCGAAAATCCTAATACATTGCTGTTACAATACAGAAACTTGTATCAAAAACAACTTTACCGGTGCTGCCTGTAATATTAATACAGCTTACACGTCATGTCTCTTCATATCTGAAAATTACATCAGTACGATAATGTTATTTCTCAAAATATCACTATGTAATGACACTAACGATATTCCCGACCAGCTACAACGACAGATGCCGTATCTTCTCTACTTTAATTAATTTTGTAGCAATACAGGATGTCCAAAATTTTTATAATAGTACTCATGAACCACCGAGCAGGTATAAAACTCAAATTGGGATGTCCATGTACCCTTCAGCAAGATATTTTCAGATACACATACGATCTAATTACTTAAAATACACTGATAAAACTGAAGGTAAATTGAACACATTCTGTGTTCAACATACTTTTTATTTAAAAACTCATAAAAGCAATTTGCTGGTAGATAAATTGGTACATAAAAGTTTTCAATTGGTTAAACTTTTATTTAGCTTCTTCTCCCTACGGCAACATCAATAAAAGTTGAATCAATTCGAATTATTTTTACTTTAAATTGAGTGTCTCTACTTTAAAATGAAGTTAATCGAGATTGTTCATTTTCAGCCTTTTTTAAAGCGAAACTACAAGAAATTCATTTTAAAAAGAATGTAGTAAATTTTGCACTCGGTGACAATATCATTTGGTAGCACCAACAAGTATTGAAGATATAATGATATAATTCCCTGAGGGTGAATACCACCCCGACTTGGGGAGTGAAAATTTTTATATCACAAGTATCTCCAAAAATGGATGAAAAACGTTCTGCAGAATTTTTAAATGCATATTTGTTATTGAATTGATCGATTGATTTGATTTTGGGATTGAATTTCTTATCGAAAAAATACATTTGTAATCGGTTTTTCACGAATATCTTTCATTTTGTCACGAAAATTATAGAGTAAAAATGAAGTTTATAAAACAACGAAGAGATTTGTTTATACATTCCCGACACAACGTGGAGTACGCCAGGGGGACACCATATCGCCGAAACTGTTCACTACGCTTTTGGAATATATATGTAAAAGGGCAAAACTGACCGACAAGGGCATAAACATAAACGGAGAAAAGCTTGATGATATTGTACTAATAGCTGATAGGATAGATGAGGCCAAAGAACTTTTAAATCAGCTCGACCTTTCCTCGCTAGAAGAAGGATTGAAAATAAATATATCTAAAACCTAGATGATGTAAATCTTGTAGTCAGCGAAGATATATGCGTAGGAACAAGATCCATAGACCAGGTAATGGCCTATAAATACCTAGGTCATGAGATCCGCATAGGAAAAGATAACCAAACCGTTGAGCTTCTCCGTCGTATAAGACTGACTTGGTCAGCCTTCGGCAAGCTGAACCATATTTTCAAATCGTCTGATACACCAATAAAAGAAAAACCTTTAAACAGTGTGTTTTGCCAAGGTTGACTTACGGTGCGGAAACGTTGACCATGACAAGGAGAACAGTTCAAATGATCCGTGTGTGTCAAAGGGCGATGGAGCCTGCTATGTTATGCTAAGAACAGGAGTGGCTGATGCAGTAGAGAGAGTAGCAACACTGAAATGAAACTGGGCAGGTCACGTGGCTCGAATGACAGATAATAGATAGACAAAGCGGATACTGGAATGGCGACCAAGAGATGATGCCTGCCGAAGCAGAGGTCGTCCACCAACACGTTGGACTGACGATCTAAAACGTTATAGGAATTGGATGCAAGAGGCACAATATTGAAATATATGGAAAATTATGAGGGAGATCTATGTTCAACAATGGATAAACGAAGATTGAATGATGAAAAAGGCTTTAAAATGAGATGTAATAAAACCTTGTAGACTGAGAACTAGGAGGAAATAACAATGATAACCTTGGTATTACTACCTTAATTGCAATCAAAGGTTAATTCATGTATGACTTATTTTATTTGTGAATCAGCGAATGATCAAGCGGTCTGGACGATTCAGAATTCTTCATTCTGCAAAAAGAGGAAAAAGTAGTTTTGAAATTTTTAAAAAATCTTTTCTTTTTGTAATCAAAATGATTGAAAACTGTCGAAGATACGTAAAAATTACTAAAGAACAAAAAGTATCATTTTTTTACTAAATATTTTGTTTTTTTTTTACCTTTCTTGCATACAAATTAACCATGATATGACCTATCAAAGTTCGCATTAGCATGTGAATGATGCTGTTTTCTTACAAAATTCCTTACAAAATTAGTCATTGACATTGTCTTGAAAAATAACCGAGTTATGTTAATGTATGTCATTGGTATATTCATTCACAAGCTTTGAAATAAATTATCCTAACAGTGCAGAGTTTAGAGCTTTTCCACATTCCTTTACTGGATGTGATACAACTTCAGCCTTTTATAATAAGGGTAAGAAGAACTTTTACTGAAATTATAGAAAAAGATAAGATTTAATAAAAAAGGCAAAGATATTTTATAACAGCACAACTAACACAGAACAAATTCTAGCAGCCGGTTTGTACTGTTCAGTAATGCTATATGCAGATCCTAAAGACTCAACATTACTCCAACATAGGAGTCCTTCATTAATGCAACCACCAAAAACACTACGATGAAATTATCAGCCCTCGTTCCTAGAGTGGAAGTTCAAGTTTGGCTTGGAAATAAATACATTAATCCAACTGATTGGGGATGGACTACCGTAGAGGGATCTTTGCAACTCATCAGACTCCAAAACAATGCTGCACCGGAAGAACTTTTAAAAAATGATATTTTACAATTGCAAAAAAGGATGTAGCGCATAATGTGGTTGCCGTAAAGATTGACTGTATTGCAACAGCTTTTACTGGTCAAAACTATCAGATTTGTACTCGATAATAATGAATCTCGAAGAGAAAGAAAGAGAAAACACTGATGTTAATGACGACGATGAGTTTTAATATTTTAGTTTTAATTATATACATGACGAACAATTTTTATTATAATTTTCCTTCCATGTTTATCAAATTCCTGTATAAATATATCCTTAAAAGATTTTTACATTAATTTTTTTGCGATACGGGACGAAATGTCAAAGATGATATTAACAATGTTATAGAAGGGCTCAAGAGTAGCAGATCCACTGTTTCCTCAGAAGAAAATCTTCATTCTTCAATTACAATTTTATCAACGAACAATAAGATCTGTCGTGGTGCTGTTCATAAAATTTTAAAAAAGAAAAAATTACATCCTTATAAAATTAAACTTATACGTGAACTCAATGAAGATGGCTTTGATAGACGCATGGAGTTTTGTGAAAATATAAAAGATTAGGAAATTCTTAATCGAAATAATGGATTTGATTATAATATCTTGTTTTCTAACGAGGCCACTGTTTGTTTAAATGTTACTATTAATAGGCAAAATTGTCGTTATTAGGCAATAGAAAATCCCCATTTGACAATGGAAGTTTATACCTAATATCTCCAAAATAGGAATACCATTGTAGAACCGTATTTTTTTGACGGTGCTGTTACGGGGAAAGGTATTTAGAGATGTTATAAACCTACGTAGCTCCATTTTTAATCGCAACATTTCCAGATATCAATAATCCTGGTAGCAAGTCCACATTATGCTTTAGTGGTTATACATTTTCTAAATGTAACTTTTTCCAATCGCTGTATTGGACGACGCAGCCACGTTGAAGGGCCTGCTAGGTCGCCAGATTCGAATCCCATGGACTTCTCTGTTTTGGGGTTATTTGAAAATTAAATTATATGCAAATTGACCTACCAATTTGGTAGACCTCAAACGCTCAAACAGAGAATTCGTACTGAAATGCAACAAAAAATTACACCAGTGATGTTGTCAAACGTCTTGTATACTGTCAATTCAATTAAAGCAAGGAGATCAATTCGGACATTTGTAATTATGATATTTGCTTGTCTTTTTTTTTGCTTAAAATTATCGTCATTTATACAGCCAGAAACAAATCGAATAAGACAGTATTCATCATTATAATTTACCTAAATGCTCTATCACAAAAGATTACATCGATATTTAGATAACAGGGACACACTTCTCGCCTAGGGAGCTATCAAGGCATTGATTTACATAAGACACAGCAAGACTAGTTCACGGAGAGGACGAAGTTATACAATTATATGTCTTTAATATAACATAATATCTTTAATAATTTTCTTTCTAAAATAAAGGTTTGAATTAAATTTTAACACATACGAGTACTGGTTTCCTTTACACTCTGTATATTGAAGTTTGAATATAAAGAGTTTGGTACGGTTATACTCAGAAAAATAATGGAATTTTAATTTTTTAAATAAAAATATGCCCTTTGTATTTAAAAAATTATCGATGACGTCACATCTGCTAAGGTAGTGGGGGTAAAAGTTTTTTTCCAAAAAGGTTAAAAAACCAAAATAAAAATCCATCTGTTAGAGCTTTATCTCTGAAACTATGTAAATCAAGAGATAATAGACCGTTTCCACTTTCCACACTTTATAAATGCACAGTATAATGTTTTGTGTATGTTCAATTGATAGTTACACTGATGATACGTCTGTGGCATTTGTCCAATGCCACTAACGTTTCTATTACATTATGGTAAAAGAACTGAGACACAGGGTATATTCACAGACAATATCATCATTTACTTCAATTTTATCCGTTTACAGTTATGTTACCTCTGATTTTTTTGTTATTCTTATTTTGCGATCTTCGTGACTTCGCCATTAGTTGTGTGCTGATTGTTTGATTGATGGTTATTAAGACAGAGTTGATTTGATTGTAATGCCGTATGTCGTTGATTTACAGTTATGTCGCTGACTCACGGAATAGCTCGTTTTCGATTCGAGCAGAAGTCGAGAAAAACGTGTGAGTTTCGGCCATTTTGTTCGATGAATATGCATTTATTTGGGCAAACAATAACTTCACGATATGTTTTTTATATAAAAAGTAATGAGAAAATTATTAATAACAACCTATGGTTAGTTAAAAAAAAAATATATTTCTGGACGAATAATGAAGAAACCAAATGTTTAATATTGTAATACCTACATTTCAAGAACCAAACATTTGAAAATATTGCTTTGGTCTTTTTTTGTTTTAATTAGGACCCAGACGTTTCCTTTACAAATTAAAAGTATTCATTTGAACAGTATTTTACATTCTTCATTATTTTCTTTTAGTGCATCACCAATTTTATTGGACGGAAAATACTGTCCCTTCGTTGAAGTTCACTATATGATATGAATTTCACTAAAATATCAATAACAACCATTTAAAAATAACTCAGTTAAAAGTATAATTGTCCAAAGCACTGTACTGTACGCAGCGGAACTGTACGTAATATATAAAAGAAATAGATCTAATGAAAACTATGAAGAAGAAATATTAGAGACACTGCTATCGCCTTACTATGTACCATCTTTAACGATAGAGTAGGGGGTTACACAGGGAACAGTACTAGGCTCGAGCTTCAGTCTGGTAGAGGTCTCTTTTGGTCAGGGCTCTTATTACAGCTCAAATACAAAGAATCAGTTAGAGAAGTACTGAACATAAAGGGAAGAGAAGTTAGAAGATGAAGAGAAGGGAAATAATTGGGCACCACCCAGATTACAGAAGATAACGAGGGAGGTAAGGAACAGTTAAAATAATCACGCGAGAATAAAAAAAACGTGAGAGAAAAGTTATTACGATTGTGCGATACACACTAAATATTTCGACACATATACACTGTTTATATGATAAATCAAATAGTAATATAAATAATAACAATCTCTGAAAGAGATACACCATGCACAAAAAATAAATTTCGTTCGGTTAAATTCAACATAAATAACCACAAATAAGTAAAGGCACTGAACTGGGGTCATAAATCAATTCCTAACGATTTAGGTACAAATATTGGTACTCACGATTGAATAATCGTATTGTACTAAGTCGGCAACAGGTAGGCACAGGTAATGACGTCTTTCATAGTACGGTTTCAATAATAAAGGTACTTCACGCGTTGCCCTCGCAACTGATTACTTACTCTACAATCTCTCAAACTGTTGTAGGCACAGGTAACGTATCAGTCAACTCTCACACTAGACTAGACTGAACTGAATCGATGCAGGAAGAGAAAAGAGAAGCAGAAGAACAAGAAAAGAAAGTTCGGTAAACAGAAGTGACTCCGTGTCCTCGAATTGGAAGACGGCTGTTTGACAAAAGAGAAAATATTTAATGTAGGAAGCACTGTATAAAGATATATGGATAATGGTGAATTGAAAATACACTTACCGCCGTTTGATGAAGACAAACCGCTTGCCATAGGAACTAACTCAGAAATGAACTTGATTTCTGATACTTAGACAAGCTAAGGATAAAAAAGAGTGGGAGTATTGGCCGAAGAGTGCCACGCGAAAATGATACTTATTTGACAAGGCTAGTGCGGTCGTATTTCTAACCGTACTACTTTCTCTCGAATGGAAAGATTATTTCATAGAAAACCAACATCTCCGTTTTTCTAAGAAGGTAGGCTGGGTGCCCGACAACAGAAACTAAATTATTTGTTAAGAGGAAGAGTTTCTTTTTAACAAATGAAAGATAAAAAGAGCAGGCAACATATGGCGAACTATTTTGTTGTTCAATATAGTTTCCTGGTCTAGTTTGGACGTCCGAATCCAAAGTAGTTGTAGTTTAATTGCGTTTTTATAATTTTGCTTTATCTTCTTTTCAAAAATCTCTAGAACATAAAAATTTTCATTTTATTATTTAAGAATATTATATCTCACCTTTAGAATTATGTGATATATTACGGCAACACCGTAAAGGTAGACAGTGATCTCTGTTATGACCCACGGGTCTCACGCCAGCGTGCGAATTACGTCTATCTTATGTCAACAGCACGCCGCTACACCGCAACTCTGTGGGTTCACCTTCTTCGATGTAAATAGAGTGTTAAATGGTGTGTAATTCATGATGATAACTATAATAAAGATATTAGTACATAAACACACGAGCTGTAAATGTTTTGCTGCTAGAATGTCCGATACACATTGAGATGATATTATGCATTGTGCTGTGTCAAAACAAGATGTACCTTCACGTGCATTAATTTACCTACAAATAAATTAAAACGCTAGTGGAATACAAATGAAGGGATTTGAGCTAACTGAAAAACAGAAGGATATTTAAAAGTTCGAAATATAGTGTGGGAAAATATCGATTACGACAACTTTAAATGTTTATTTAATATCCAACGGGAATTGTACAGTGTGTAAATTTAAAACTTACAATGGGCTATATGTCACCAACAAAAGCTGATATTGAAAAATGCTTTAAACTGTTTCTAGGATAGTAAGGGGGAACTAAAATGACATGAAAGAGTACTCACCCCCATTAACCCCCTAAGCCTCACTCCTGCCGAGGAATTTGCGACACAATTGGCCTCATTTAGCATAATTAGAGCCGCTTCTTTGATTTTTCTTTTTTTACCATCCGTTTCTTTTAAGACTACATTTGAATTATTTCATTGAACCCTATGTTCGTTATCCCATGCGTGTTTACATATTTAAGATCTATCAAATTCTCTATTTTTAATATAAGATTGATGTTCACTTATTCTAACATTTAATGGCCTTGATGATTCACCTAAATAAAACTGATCGCATTTACAGGGTATTATATTATCCCGCATGGGATAATGAACATAGGGTTCAATGGAATAATTCAAATGTAGTCCTAAAAGAAACGGATGGTAAAAAAAGAAAAATCAAAGAAGCAGCTCTAATTATGCTGAATGAGGCCAATTGTGTCGCAAATTCCCCGGCAGAATGTAGTAGGATCTGATTACCAATATTGAAAGAGGAAGTTATTAATAAGAAAATACCAGTATTAGTAAGTCAGTAACATTATAGAGGATACTACATTTATGTTTTTTAAATAACGTAACATATAAAATCAGAATTTTGATGTTTGTTGAAGGTAAACTAAATTCACGAACAAATACTTACAATGTCGGGATAGTATTATGAGATTTTTTTCCTGGTTTTTCCCTCATAATTTACTATGGAATCACTAACAGGAGAATTTTACTGTCATTATGTCATGTGTTTGTCTTTTTAAAGAATTACCTGCTATGATTTTTTCTGACGGATATTCTCAAGTTAAAGTTGATTTCATGTAATCGAATGAACTATCTTATAAGTAAAGTCGTCCCAGGAGCGCAACTCAACAATATTGGCAATATCATTTTAAAGTCGTCTACTTTAAAATGCATAATGTATGTCTGAATTGTCAATATAAATGAGTCAGATAAAATTAAATTAGAAGAATTTTTCACTATGTAACAAAAAACAAAATTTGTTTAATATACTGTTTGTATTTTGAGAACGATTTCCGAAGTGGAAATTGAAACGTCAATAAACGTATTTTTATCTTTAATTGTGGCTTATTCCCAGTTTAATAGTAATTAATTTACAATGCCACAAGAAAATAGCTTCAGAACAACATGGTTCTGGGAGGCAAATATGAAAATGATCTTGTCCTATGCGCCTTGAGATTGGTATAACTTGTATAATATAACTACTTGTAACTATAGTGTGCTAACAACCTACAACAATCTAAATTTGGTTTCTAAAAACCCAAAATTTAAAAATATATCATTAGTAATTATTATTTTTTTCTTTTCAGGTAAGGCTACTTTTAAAAGCAATCAATTGAACAAATGTTGAAACTTGATTATGTTCAGCAAAAAAGTAAGTACTTATTAGCTCATTTTAAAGATTTGTCAGTAATGAACTTCTTCAATATTTGAAGAAATTATTAAACTAATAAAAACAATAACAATATCTTTCATAAAACCGAAGAAATGAATAGTTTTGCAGTATTCCACTACGGAATTATTCAAATAAATAAAATTTGAAATAAAAATAATGTAACATAAAAATCTTTACTGTTAATTACAAAAAAGGCGATAAGTGAAATAAAAACATGAGCAGCAAACCAGTAAGTCTAGGTAAAAGATCCTTGGGATACGAAAGCTATTGTTCACAATAATATTAAGCAATGATAGGGACTTATTATGGAGACCATGGTTAGGAAAGAGAAGCAAAAGGGACTTATTGTTAAAAAAACTTATAAATACGAGCTAAATTTCAATTCGTTTTGTTGAAAATATTTTTTATTACCAAGTTAACCAATAATGTATTGTGATAACATAGTATTTTCTTGTCAAAGATCTCTTCCGATTGGGAGTGGTTTAGTCTTCACATAAATACGTACTTCTGAAATTGCTTTGTCAGATATATTGTTGATGAATGTTTTTAACTAACTGTTTGATGATTGTCCTGTGTTCAAAGGAGTGTTCAAACACTTTCTGATAGTCGACAAAACCCATATGTAGCGGTAGGTTGTATTTTGGTGTGCTTTTAATTAGGATTTTGACTGTTAAAGGGGATTCACAGGTGCTGTATACCTTTCTGAATGCGGCTTGCTCTATTGGTTGATAGAATTTAAGTTTATTTTTGAATCTGTGATAATTTTAGGAAGCAGTTTATACGTTTGGGATAGTTGGCTTATTGGTCTTAAGTTGTTTAGTAATGTGAAGTCTCATTTTTTATATAAGATGATTAATATTGCATTGTCAAAGGTGTTCGGAATAGTTCTATGACTGTTAAAAATTCCTTAAATGTCATTTTTAATGTCGAACATATCATTTTGGATAGTCAAGAATATGGACTGCGAAAAATTATAGCAGTTGCCAAAATTAAAAGGTTGCGATGTATTTTATAACTAGAATTTAGAAGAATGTATAGAGAATTAATAGAAACTGAAGGTATCATAAAAACCAAATGAGAATATTCTCAAAGAGACTGGATGAGTTATGTCAAAGACGATTTGAAATTTCTAATAGTCGATTATTGAAGGAGGAGAAATTGACAAATATATTATATTAACAATGATCAAAAACGGTAAAAAGACTTTTGGATAAGGTCTTTCGGAGAAGTTCCTAGCACAGAAAATCGTCTAAAATCACGAATTAACGTGGGTAAAAAAACAGAAGATTATCTGTTAAGGTTCTGCTCTATATATGATATAATCAAGTTTTTTCTGTAAATCGTAGCTCTTGTAAGGCTGGTGTGTCTTCACGTCCTAGTCTCTCTACAGTGTCACCACTTACGACATGCTGGTATAAGGCCTTTTATATCTGTCAGTTCTGTTCTCTTATTTTTTCTCTCAGCGTGTTAGTCGTTCTTAGAACTTTTGTATATAAATTCCCAACAATCATTTAATTTAGCATGTTTCATTGTCGTGTTAATAATAGTATATTTCTACTTATATTCTTAAAATTTTCCACTGTGAAAATTGCATAATTCTTTTTATTCTGGTATTTCCTGGTCTATATCTCGGCATCTATTGAACCGTCTTTGGAAAAATGTCTCATGCGATCGGTCGAGACTGAGGCCAAAAGCAAAACCACAAGAATTAGCCGGTGTGTTAGTGTCGAAGCGGGAATCGAGGCTTCCAAGCAAGCCGACCGTCCCGCGGGCGGTTAAGGCACGATCGAGACGGCGGCACGCGACCGCTGTCCGCCCCTGGTGTCTCTCGTGGCCCGCCCGCCCCCGCATTTCGCGTTTCTCCACAGCCTTCCGCGTTGTCCGTTAACGTCAACCTTAAACGGTCGCCGGTGTAAAGGCGGACACGGTTGCCGATTTTTTAACAATCTGGGATTTTCCCGCTCTAACCAAATCGTATCACATAATATGTCCTAAAAAGGTTTTAAAAAGACAAAGCTATGCATCTTAGTTTCGTAAATCGCCTTTTTGAAAACCATAAAATTTTAAAAATATTTGAATGAAACTTTTAAACGTAGATTCTAACAATTTGTATAACTCAGAACACCTAAAAGGAGGCAATTGAAAGTTACAATAACGTAGTGTATTTTAAACTAAACAACTTTGTTAATAAAAGAAAAATAATGACAAAAAGAAGCTCAAAACTATCTTAATCTCTAGATGCATGTTGTTACTGCAGATAATGAAAAATTTTGAACTCTATTGACGGTTTTATAGAATTAAGCTCATCAAATTCCAAATAATCATTATAACTATGAGTAGACGAAATATTATTATTCAATTCTTCTTTCCTCTTGTACGTAGGCTTTAAAGCCTGTTTCTTCTTCAATATTAGCCTCCTAAATTGTTTAAATTGTCGCACCATCTTTTTCTTGGTCTGCCAATACTTCTTCGTCTATTTGGTGACTTATCTCGTGCTATGTCTCGTGTCAGGTCTTGTCGCCGCCGTGCATGTTAATATAGGTCCCATTGCTGCTTTATAGATTCCTGTTTTATGAGGGGGGGTGAGCGCGATGACTGGGTGGATTGAGTAGTTCAGAAGCCTCGTTCATGCCCACAGCCGGTCACAAGCCCGGATAAAAAAAGAGGCTTGATGGACCAGGTTAGCATCCTACCCATTGTAAAACAAAACAAGGCTCAAAGAACCGATATAAAACCTCGGAACCAAACGGAACCTTAATAAGTTCTTAAAGCCGGAAAATTCATAGTGTCAATAAACTTTAACATCTGTAAGAAAGTAATTATATGAATAGATAATACATAAACATGACATTAAAAGTAATACCTTGTTCCAAAAGAGTATAAATTGAACTTTGACATATGCGATGTAATATAGTAGGAAATTTAAGACTAATCAAGTGGTATAACCTGTTATATAAGCTTTGGCAAAAATAAATTTCTATACGCCGCGAATTCTATCAAATTCTTCACATTGTTCTGGGCACAAATGTAGCATTATTGCACAGTGAATAATCGTAGCAACCCAATTAAATTTTGCAACCTAAAATCGGCATTCAAGACTTCCAAGTTGTTATTATATCAAACGCAAGTAAAAATGATTTCAGGCAGCATAGAAAAAACAAGTTAGTAGTTATGACCCCGATTTTATAGATATCGACGGCTGAAAGGCAAACATTACCAAGCGCCATTTGGCTATCTTTAAAGAGCGATTTAAAGTTTGAAATTTTGAAGAAAAAAAAAATGATTTAGTGGTTTTATTGTCATAATTTCAACGAACTATAAATGCAGTACTTTATAAACTGCCATACAGGTAAAATGGTTGAACAAGAAAACTAAAAAATATAAGTACACACTAATTATCATATTAATAATAGGCCTTCCTTGGAATCTCTGTCGTCTTTACCTATACGACATGCATTATCAGTGAAATGTATAAATTTTTTGACTTACCCTAACTGACTAATCTCTTTTTTCAATTACTGTTCAAATCAGATACTTTTTTTTCAGTACCTATATTTTCACAGTTGTTTCCGCATCTTTTTCCAATGCAAGGGTTTGATTAAACATATTTGGATTCAATAATCTTGCTATCTTTTCGTTCATATTGTTGCCGGCTGCTCTTTTCTGCGAAAACTCTTTCATCAAATTTTTCTTCTTCATTCTTAAACTCTTTTCTGCTACGGTATCTTCATCAATGTCAGTAAAACTTTTGTTGTACACTTTTTGTACCATGTTCTTTCAGAACGTTGGTTGCCATCATAGCTATCTTAATTTTATTCACTGCCACCCTAAATAGCATGCTTGTATCAACACCATACCCATCTCATTACATGTCCGAAATACTCCAGCTTTCTCTGCTTGATGCTTTTTATGATCCTAGTAGTCTTGCTGAGACGTTCTAGTATTGTGGAGTTTCGAATTTTCTCCAAGCAGGAAATTTTTTAAATTTTTCTATAGCGCCACATTTCAAAAGCCTCAAGGCGATTTAGATCGATTTTATTCGCATTCCAGGACTCGACACCACAAAGTAAGACCGAGAACACGTAGCAGCGAAGTAGGCAGATGCCAATTTAAGGTTTCTGTTACATAACACCTTGGACATCCTTCTAAAAGCAGCTCTAGCCTGCTCTATCCTGGATCTAATTTCGCCGTGATTTTCTGCGTTACAATTTAATTGTTATCCAAGGAAGACGATTTTATCAACTTGCTCTAGTTTGGTATTATTTATATATATATATATATATATATATATATATATATATATATATATATATATATATATATATATATATATATATATATACAGGGTGGTCCTTAAGTAATTGTACAAAAAGAAACCGTAGATTCTACACTTTAAAATATTACGATTTAAGTCAAGTTGCTTTAATAAAATGTTAATATTAAGAAAGATACAGGGTGTTAAAGTGGATATTTAAAATTTTATTTTTTGCTATAACTTTTATGTTTGTCAACATTTGTGTACAAAAATTTACAACTGGGTAGTATTAATTATCAGAAATTTTAATTTGATGTATACTTTGATGTATCTGATAGAGGGCGCCACATATGCCACATACGTGGCATATATTTCCACTTATCTTTTTTGCTCCTCAAGTTATGGGTATTTTTATTAAAAGATATTAAAGATACATTATTTTAACAAAAAAAAGGTATACTTCTTAATATCCTCAAAACTTAACAGTTTTCGAGATAATCGCATTTTAGAAATCAACTACATAATTCTGATTTATCTCAATTACTCCAGACAACGAAAGAAAATTAAAGAAAAACATCAATACTTCTGAATTTTGGTATAAAATACCTTTAATAATGTTAATAGTTAACGAATTATTAAATAAAATAAATATACCAGCAGGATAAAATAACAGGATTTGATAAATAACAGAATAATTGGATTTTACATCACACATTTTACGTTTTGTATTAAATTAAAGGCATAATCAAAACATTTTATTTACAAACCAAATTAAGAAATAGTTAAAATAAATAACGTTGAACTTTTTGTCAAAGTAAGTGTTCAATATGTCCACTATTTTCTTTAATTCATTTGTCAATACATTCCATAAAATATCGTCTCATATTAAATAGCATCATTGGTTCTAAAGAAACTGCTGCAGTATTTATTATAAGTGTTATACGTATAATAATAAGAAATTTTTTTAAATTTTTATGAATTAAATAATTATATTAATATCTCACCACAAGAATATGACTACCACGAACAATCCAACGTTCAGGAAAGTTGTTTTTAAACACTCTCTCACTCCACTTTCTCTGTAACGTAATGTTGTACCATCTTGTAGAAACCACATATTTCGCCTTAAGTTTGATGACAATTCTTTGAATAAATCAATAAAATAATTTTATAAAAAATGTAAATAAATTTCGACACTCAAATTGCAAAGTAATTCGCATATCCGTAAAAAATAATTACCAATGATTCCAATCCATAGGACATGCATTTTAAATATGAATTTTGAATGATATTTTATAGATATGCGAATTACCTTGCAATTTGGATGGTTAGATTTATTTAGATTTTTATAAAATGATTTTATTAATTTATTGGAAGAATTGTCATCAAACATAAGGCTAAATATTTGGTTTATGCAAGATGGTACACCAATACATTACAGAGAAGGGGGAGTAAGAGTATTTAAAAAAAAACTTTCCTGAACGTTGGATTGTTCGTGATAGTCATATTCCTTGATTATGTGGTAAGATATTAATATAATTATTTAATTCAGAAAAATCCCAAAAGAATACCTATTGTTATACTTATAATAAGTACTGCAGCTGTTTCTTTAGAACCAATGATGCTATTTAATGAGACACTATTTTATAGAATGTATTAACAAATGAATTAAAGAAAATGGTGGACATATCGAACACTTACTTTGACAAAAAGTTTAATGTTATTTATTTTAACAATTTCTTAATTTGGTTTGTAAATAAAATGTTTTGATTATGACTTTAATTTAATACAAAACGTAAAATGTTTGATGTAAAATCCAATTATTCTGTTATTTTATCGAATTCTATTATTAATTATCTTGCTGATATATTTATTTTATTTAATATTTCGTTAACTGTTAACTTTATTAAAGGAATTTTATAACAAAATTCAGAAGTATTGATGTTTTTATCTATTTTTCTTTCATTGCCTGGAGTAATTGAGTTAAATCAGACTTATGCAGTTGATTTGTAAAATGCGATTATCTCGAAAACTGTTGAGTTTTGAAGTTATTAACAAGTATACCCTTTCTTTGTTAAAATAATGTATCTTTAATATTTTTTATCAAAAATACCGCTAACTTGAAGAACAAAAAAGTTGAGTGCAAATGTATGCCACGTATGTGGTATATGTGGCGCCCTCTATTGGCTATATCAAAGTATGCATCAAATTATAATTTCTAATATTAAGTAGTACCCAGTTGTAAATTTTTATACATAAATGTTTACAAACATGAAAGTTATAGCCAAAAATAAAATTTTAAATTTCCACTTTAACACCCTGTATCTTTTTTAATATCAACATTTTATTAAAGCAAGTTGACTTTAATCGTAATATTTTAAAGCGTAGAATCTCCGGTTTCTTTTTGTACAATTACTTAAGGACCACCCTGTATATATATATATATATATATATATATAGACGGTTTTATATGCTGTTGTTTACTTATTACGAGTATTTTGATTTTCCGTATGTTCAGATCCAGACCTGCCTCTCTACAACTCTCAACGACACTATCACAGAATAATAAACAATCAGAATGTCCACTCTCAGATGCCGCCTTTGAAGTTTTTCAGCACGTGCGCCATGTTTTAGAGCGAAACACATAACACAGACATATGATTTGTGAGTTAATTACTATTAAACTGGGAATAAGCCACAATTAAAGATAAAAATACGTTTATTGACGTTTCAATTTCCACTTCGGAAATCGTTCTCAAAATAGCTTCAGAACAATATGATTTGTGAGGTTATGTAATTGTTTATATTTATGGTTAATTATATTATATTTATGTTATTATCTTTAACAATGTTAATATAATTGTATAGTATGTCTATGATTGCCGTAAGTCAAATAAACCGGTTTAATTTTTCTATGCACACCGCACAAACAACACTGGTTCCCTCTAAAATATGGTGGAACGTCTGCGCGAACGAGATGCGCGTACTTAATTTTCCTTGGAGAGTGGGCATTTTGATTGTTTATTATTCTGTGACACTATTAAGTAGTGTTTGCAGATCTTCTTGACTGGAAGCTAGGAGTACTGCATCGTCCGCATATCGCAAATTATTACACAGTAAATTTTACTTATTAAAGTAATACACAATATTACAAAATATAGATTTGAGCTATTCCAGAATTCGGAGCACGATGACCGATATTCTGTTACTAGCTACAAATCAAACAATAATTTAGAGCCCTTCTACATGACTTCAGGCTTGAACATTCCTTTTTTAAAGAAATATATTATGTCTAGCAACAAAAACATTAAAAAAAGGCACGTAAATTATTACCAAACGACAAATTCCACCTATTTTAGGTAGCAACAAAGTACTTTTTATCTAATTTAAGAAAGTTACATCTAGATATAATTAACTAAAAAAAAGGAATTTAAAAAAAGTAAAAAATGATAAAAAGAATATTTTTGGATAGGATAAAATTTCTTAAGCATTTTAAAAACTCTATAATAGATGATATTTGCAAAAAATTACTATGCTTTGAAACATTTAAAATACAATGTAACAAAAACTTACTAACTCTAAAGAATTAAAATGGAATAAGTACCAAATAAAAGTTGTTCTTAAATTTTCAAATTTTCAGTCTCTTGGTTGCCGAAAATTGTAAAAAATGTCAATTATTTAAATTACCAAGCGACAAAAAATTCATCGTAGCCACATGAATACAACCAATCGACGCAGAAAAATTTTCCGATTTCCGATAGATAAACTCAATATCGCCCAAATTGGCGCTTGGTAATTTTTGCCTTTCACCCGTCGATGTATCAATAAATTAATGCTTAGAAAATTGTTTTGCAGCTATTTTTAGAACATATTTAAAACAAATTTTAATGTCGTAAAGATTAAAAAAAAATCAAAATACTTCTGTAAGTGAAACTCTCTACATCTGATTGCTGTTAAAATGGTGGCAACCCTGTTGGCGGTGGCAAGTGAAGCAGTCATGTGAAAACGACGTCGGGACGTTGCTTGATGATGATGCTTCACTTGTTTTTGGGACACGTTGCGTTATTGGGTAAGGTTGGGGTTTATGTTGTTGCTGTTGTGGCAGGTCGGTTTATTGAACATTCCTAGTTTATAGTACGATTCGATGTTTTGAAGCGTTAGTTTATAAACGTAACTTGGCACCTTTTTCACTAATAGCACAGTAGAAATATTAAATTTAGAACTATTACAGTTTTAAAGTTTTTAACGCCATTTTCTTAAATTTTGAACTATTGCCCACCATATTTAATATAAAATTTAATATGAACTAATATAATTTGAAAATAAATAAAAAATGAGCTGTTTTGATCTAACGGCTGGTCTTGATCTAACGCGTGGGCAATGGTCAACGTTAAGCAGAAACCACACAAGCCACGGAAAGTGTAGCAGGATCCAATGTTCTATAAGAATTTAGGGGTAGGAACTTTACTTATAATAGGGTTAGAACATGATATCGTATTGTCCCTGTTTAGGAGTTTTAATTGTCCTCTTCAGGGTTTGTGGTTGTTACTCACAAAGATTATCCTTGTGGTTTGATGAGTTGAAGAAGCCTGCTTGAGGTGATTATCTGAATCGGAGGAGAATTGTGCTGACTGTTTAGGAGGTTGTGCGTAGACGTTGCTTTTTCAGTTTGAATAAAAGGAATACAATCTCTTGTAAGTAGTAAATTTTGTTTTAGTAACAGGTGATGAGGAAATCGTTGCTGTTATTTCTTCGAGGTAGACAGGTATCATGGTGCAATGAGATTGGGAAACCGCAAAAATCAATATCGCTCTGTCCGGGGAAAGAATGTGGGAATTAGGTGATGAGGGTACGGAATGCAAGTAGTATAGCTTTAGAGTGATTTGCGTAGTCATCGGGAAAGTCGAAGATGCAGGTTCGTAAAACTTGAATCGACATCAAGTACAGAGTAATATATTGTTCTGAAGCTATTTTCTTGTGGCATTGTAAATTAATTACTATTTAACTGGGAATAAGCCACAATTAAAGATAAAAATACGTTTATTGACGTTTCAATTTCCACTTCGGAAATCGTTCGCAAAATACAAACAGTAAATTAAACAAATTTTGTTTAATTTACTGTTTGTATTTTGCGAACGATTTCCGAAGTGGAAATTGAAACGTCAATAAACGTATTTTTATCTTTAATTGTGGCTTATTCCCAGTTAAATAGTAATTAATTAACATAGTAATATATCTAAAACTTATCAAAACAGCTAAAAAGCGTACTATTAAAATCGTCTGGGAAGCTCTAAAAGTATTGTAAAAGAAACTTAATAAACATAATAAACTTCGAAATAAAACTAACACAGCTCAAATATGTTTCGTTCCAAACCCTGAAAATTTAAATGATTACTTCGTTAATGAGTATAAAAATATATCATTAATTATTTTGCCACAACAAACTCCCACTTCCTTTCTCTTCAATTCAAAAAAGGTCTTTATTTTGTATAAGATCAGTTGATAAATCTGATCTGATTCAACCAATCAATATTATCAAAAGCAAATCTTCCTGTAGTACCGATGGAATATCTATAAAATTTTTCTCAAATCTTCCAAAAAATGTGTTAGAAGTCCTGTCTCACTAATTAGTGATTTCTTTGAAAAAAGTACATTTTTAGATTGTCTAAAGACAGCCACTATTAATTCTGTTCATAAGGGTGGTGACAAATCTAATGCCTGCAACTATAGATCTATTGCCTTACTACCGGTACTTCAGTTACACAAAATCAGTTAGTCTTTTTATCTAATAAATGAAGCAGTGAGCTATATTTTCTATGCTACATGAGGCTTATCAAGCACTACAATTATCTTTACACTGCCACTGTTTTTTGTGACTAAGCCAAAGCTTTTGATTGTTAAATCACGGTATTTTTACGGAATTTGAGGTATTTCTTTAAATTGGTTCCAATCTTACTGTTAAGATAAGAAACAACTGGTTAGAGCAAATGTTACTGAATCTAGTCACAAAAGTATTGTATGTGGAGTACCACAAGATTCAGTATTGGGTCCCCTACTTTTCGTTTTCTTTATAAGTGACATTCTTTTTGTGACAAGTGACAAGTGACTTCTTAATAACACCCAGATCAGTATCGTTGATTCTGTAAAATTTCTTGGTATTTTTATAGACAGCAACCTTTAATGGTCCCTTTATATCGATTTGTTAAGTAAGAAACTACCCTGAACCTATGCAATAAGATTTGTTTCGAAGGAAATGAATTTGGTATCTTCCAAAATAATATACTTTTATTTGTTCGATTCTCATCTTCGATATGGTCTTCGTTTTTGTGATTCTAGTATAGCTGCTCAATCTGATTTTATTTTTAAATCACAATCTTTTTCTAGCAAGACTTCATGACTACTTCACCAGAAATTCAACCTTTGATGTTTATTTACCCATGCCGTTCACTGAGCTAGTAAAGAAATCTATATTGCAGAAAAACTATACAACCAGCTCCCTTTACAACTTATATCTGCAACATCTTTCCTCAAGTCCGTAAGATGACAAAAGCCTGTCTATCTGAAAGACTATATTATTCACTAGGAGGGTTTCTTAATGAAGAAATAACAGTGCCTTTATGTATAAGTAAGTAAATTCCAATTCTAAAAGAATTGACGTTGGATATAGTTTTCTGATTTTTTGACTGCCAATTTTTACGTTTCCAAGGGGTAAACAGGAAGTTTTTAGAGTAGCTTGGGCTTTGGAGTATTGCCCGTGGATGATGGTAAGGGGGAAAATCCTGTTCGAGAGTCCCTCCGACTATTGTAGGGATATTTGACATGTTATGCATTTCATCTAAGGGAACGAAATTCATAACATCAAGTCAAACAAAACAATGTTCTACATATAAATCAGGTAGGGTGCTTTATTAAGTTACAGTTAGAACATGTTTGTTCCTATTTAGAATTTGGTGGTCCTCTTCAGGGTTTGTGGTTGAGTTTTGGTTTGGCGTTCAAAGAAATGCTCAAAAGTACCACTGAGGTAGTGAAGCAACACGGTTGTATGAGATGAGTCTCCGTAGATGTTGTGAGATGTTTCGGTATCGTTGTGTCGAAGAGTAAGAGAAGAAGGCTTTCTTTAGAAGGCGTTCACTTTAACGGCCAGGTCCAGTCAGCTTTCAAAAGACAATTCCTGCCATCGTAGCGTAACGTACTCATGATATCTGACATCATCAGTACGTTAGAGAACTTTTCCAAGATGAAAGAGTTAATTTGCAGAAAATACAAAAATTAAATCCTTTAGAGAGACAGAAGATCACGATAGATGAAATCAAATATTATGCTCAATAAATCAAAAAAATAATATCAAAAACTCCAAAGACAATAAGGCAGCTGGATTAGATGAAATACCAGTAGAACTGTTAAAACTAGTGAAAAAGGATAATTTGGAAGTATTGGCAGATTTATTCAACACGGTTTATGATACGGAAATAATACCACAAGAGTGGCTGAAGTCAACATTTATAACTATCTCTAAAAAACAAACAGCAAAAGAGTGCTCTGATTATCGAGCACTGTGCTTCATGAGTCATACTTTAAAAGTGCTGCTGAAAGTAATACATACGAAAGGCCAGAGGAGGACATTAGCGAGACGCAGTTCGGGTTACGAAATGGAATGGGTACTCAAAAAGGACTCTTTGTCTTCAACATATTGATTCAGCTATGTCGTGATGTAAACGTTGATCTACACTTATGTTTTGTTGACTACGAAAAAGCTTTCGATAAAGTAAGACATGAAAAACTAATATCAATACTTACGAACAAGCGCATTCACGGTAAAATCATAAATATAGTGCAAACATTATATTGGAACCAAAGTGCCATAGTTTAAATTGATGGGCAACACTCAGAAGAAATGAAGATTTGTAGAGGAGTTAGACAGGGATGTGTTTTATCGCCACTTTTGTATCGCCAAGTGATGAGGGGACCACAATATGAAATTTTGAGACTCATAATACAGTGAAAGATTCAAGGAAGATCTGTTGGGCGAATGCAAAACTCATGGTGGAAGAACCTACGTGATTGGTATCAATGCAGATCGATTGATTTATTTAGAGCAGCAAGTTCAAAAATAAAAATGGCCATTATGGTTGCCAACCTCCATAGGAAGACGGCACTCTAAGACGAAGCCATTGTAAACGAGTGGGAATGTGTAGTGTGAGGTTTTGAGAAAATAGTTGCGACTATTTCCTCGTGTAAATAGTTTGCCGACTTGCTCCAACAGACGAGTCAATTACATACATAAATAACTTACGATATTGGTTTGTATTAACTTTTTTGGCTATATTGTGTATACATATTTACATAATGTAGTATATAAGGTTGTATAAACTGCTATTGATTAGTTAATTTTTGGAGTAATATTGCTGAATCTGTTCACAATTGCGCAATAATTCAGCCACTGTCTTCCGTGTCTTATACTAATAGAACAACACTGGAAGCTAATGATAGTCGTTTAATTTTGAAATTTCACACAAACCCCAAAATCATCGCCTGCAATAATGAAAGAGGGACTCGTAACTGTAACGGTAGGCTTAATGTTAATGTAACAACCTTTATGATGATGGTTTTGGAGCAAATGCGGTTACCGAAAGGGCACAATCCTTGGGTTGAGTTGGTGTGGAGGATTAGCCAAAGTTTCATTGCGTTAAATTAAATTTACCTTTGTCTGAATACACACACGCTCGCAACACACTGAAGTCTGCTCGTTTTAGAAATTCATTTAGAAACATATTAATGAGCCATAATTCTACGGAGCAGACTTAATTGACTTCCTTTCGATCTTAAGCCGTTGTTCTTGTTAGAATTATAGTGATCATATCGACTTAACTGTTTTAATTCTATGCATTTATATTATAAACGTGTTTATTAATTACTTAACAGTAATTTTGTTAGGTTGACAAGAAGGTAGATATGATCGCACAAAAGCGATGCTCAAGACAAGAAAATTATTAATGAAAAAAATGTTTAAAAAAATTAACAAATGGAGTAAATGACTAGATAAAATGATTTCATGCACTATTGAAGATGAAACCACTATTTACAACACTATAGGTGGTCACACTGGAGCGATCAAGGACATTTTAAAACAAAAAATCGCTATCTACATATCAGGATGTGAAAATGCACGATATAATAATTGAGTAGTCATGCCAATAAACCATAGGCTCATACAAATAATATTAGAAGACAAACCATACAAGACGCCCCAGATATAGATATTGACAGCATTTACAACAAGATAGAAAGCATGGATCTTTGACGTCAAGGAGAAAAAATCTAAAAATAAACCACATTTGAGAGATATTGTTAGATCATTTGGCTTGGGCATTGTGAAAATAATTCAGTGATATACTTTATAAACACCACACAAGAAGACGTGGACTAGTCCAAATGAAGCACAAAAAGGACTGTTTATAACCGAGAACCTCAGTAATAAACGTTAAAGCTATGCCTGGTACATACTGTGGATCAGATCAAATTACACATCACTAAAACATACATCAGACAAAACAGCTAAGGATAAACGATGTAGAATAACTCCAGTTGAAATTGATAAACAAGAAAAAAACCACAAAGATTAGAAGACAAAACTATAAATATTATTTGAAATAAATAGTGCTTTTATAGTTCCAAGGCATCTTTCGAACCCAAACTCTTCATCTCTCGGTGATATCCACGCACGGAGACGTCTTTTTTGGTTGTTTAAAGCATGTGTTGATAATAATAAAGTTTTTCTCCAGGCAGAACTCCACCAGCCTATTCCTTTCTTAGAACCTTTCATTTTTGTCTCCAAGACTGAACTGTCTAGTAATTTGGGGAGTTGTTTTCCTTTACTGTAGCGTCGAAGTCTTTCATTACACACAAGATATTTGTCAAGTAAAAATATATTTATATGAATAAAAGTGTATGTACGGGGTGAAATAAAATTTCATTATTTTATAATAAAATAACGCAAATTGCACAAGATATAACAACTGGATTTTTGACAGGTTACAAAGCCAATCGGAACAAACTTCAGATCCTTGATATGAAGTATCTAAGATGAAGCTGCTGTAGATCGACACTTAAAAAAAAGTACTAGAAACTAAGAAATACGCGATTAAATAAAATGGGCCGAAATATAAATGAGTAGGTAGTAAAAATGTGGTAAACATGATTTAGATCTGTACAGAGGATGACATAAGAATGATTTAGGTAAATATTGGAGTATCTTTGCCATGATAAAAAAAAAGATCGGTTGGGCGATAATATTGAAGATGCAACAATTAAGGAATTTAAATTAAAACAGAAAACTATGGAAATTGCGGACGAAGGGAAGGTGACAGCCATGCTAAAATCGGCATATAAGTCGTGTTTGTAATATCACTGTTTATAGCCGTCTCTAATTTTAGCCACCAACCAAGTTGTGTATAAAATCTGCAAATAATTGCCGGGAACAAAACGCTTGCAAAATATCTTGGTAACTGCTTATAAAACACGATAATCAACTAAATACCGTTACGAGTCCCTCCCAATTTAAAAATAATTATAATTGCAGTAACTACTTGCAATAATAAGATAACAATTATTTTCCGTAAAAGCCAAAGCCATATGTTAATCAAAAGGAGGTTTTAAATTGTTGTGGGAATGTTATCGATTATAATTGAAAAGCAATAATGGTGTTTGAAGTGTTTTATTAGCGGGAAACATGCGGCATGAATGATACACCAAACATTATTTTTTCTTTTATATATTAATAAAACTAATTTGTTTAAATATTTTTTTCTTGCTGTTGGTTCAAGGCTACCTTGACCATGTCAGCCACTGATGTAAATAACTCTTTTTTAACGCAGACAAAGTGTTTCGTATAATTTCGCAGCCATTCCGTTTTTCTACGGCCCGAATTTTTTCCTTTGACTTAACAGTAGTTAATCATATTTTAAAATTTCTAAAAAGTGTTTATATTCTGGTAGTAGATTGTTTAATTTTTTCATTAATTGTAATAATACTGTATTTAGAGACCGACCGAATGTGATTTTTTTGGCCGAAGCCGAAGCCGATGCCGAAGTTCGGCCTGAAGGATACCTTCGGCCGAAGCCGAAGCCGAAGGTGACTAAAAATATACCTATTACCTATTATATGTTAATAATTTAAATAATGTGCATTATATTTTTATTAACTGATAAGTGATAAACAAAAATATAAAATTATGAGATAAAAAAGTCAAATATTTATACATTATTTGGTAATAGAAGCGATAATAAAAATAAATAACATTAAAAAACATTAAAGCAAGTGAGTATTTATGATTACTGGATCTGGTAGTTAATATTCGAAATCAAACATCCTAATATTATACGTAAGAAAAAGAAGCTTGTCAGCGTTTTCTCCCAACAAATTAGTTCTTCTGTCAGCGTATAGTTGCCCAGCAGAGCTGAATAACTGCTCACTAGGTACACTGGTTGGTGGTGCCGATAGAAATTTTTTGGCTGCAGTTTTTAAAGAAATATAGGGACTTGATTCCCAATAATGAAATATGTCGGCACTTCTTAAAAGCAAAGCCTCTCGTAAATACGAATCTAGGTAATCTGCATTGGGATCGTTGTCGTTATGAATTTCTTTTGTTGTATCTAGAACGGCTGTGACAAAAGTATCATGTGAATTCCAAAGACTATTGTTTTCTAGATCTTCTACATGTGTAGTTGTAGATGATGATGTTGAAGCGATAGCCATAGGAACTTTATTTGTATAACTAAACTTAGAGCTATCAGATTCACGTAGAAATTTTAAAATTCTTGCTTTACATGTAATTACTTCCTCGTCTGTCAAATATTTTGATTTAAAGCGAGGATCTAGAAGAGTCGCAATTGACAATTCTGGCAAATTTGTAATATTAGCGAATCTTTTAATTAATGATTCACGAAGTCGTAGCTTTAATAAACTTATCTCCTCAGAGTCCTGCTCTTTCGCAGAAACTTTACCATTTAGCATTTTTATTAGTGGGATAACCAATGATACACAAGCAGAATCGGCTGAAAGATCTAGCGTCGCTTGGTAAAAACAAGTTAAAACTGAAATTAAATTGTTGATCAATTCCCATTCTGTTGAACTGGGAACTTCAATACCACCACGTTCAGCCATATACAAATTTATTGCAACTTTCTGTTCGAATAGCCGCTCCAACATTAGGTAAGTGCTATTCCATCTTGTTTCCACATCCTGAATTAACATATGCTGTGGCAAATTGCAAGTTTGTTGAAACTGCCTCAGGTACCTGCATGCTTGTTCACTCCTTTTAAAATGTCCCACAATTTTACGACATTTTTTAATTGTGTTTTCAATTAATTCCTGTTTTAATAAAGAATCATGAATTACAAGTTGTAATGAGTGAACCACACATCTTAGAGATGTAAATTGTGTAATACGAATAGCCGCGACCATATTTGCTGCATTATCAGTTACAGCTATATGAATTTTGTTTTCTATTTTAAAATTTTTAATTATTTCATTAAGTTTACTTGCAATAAACATACTAGTGTGGTCATCATTAAGCACACTAGCGCCTAATATAACTTTAAGACGTTTTGAACCATGAACAAAGTGAGCTGTAAAACTCAAAAGAGAACAGGTTTTAGCAGGATTGCTCCAAATATCTGACGTAAAGCTTATCCATTCGGCTTTAGAAACTAAATTTGATACTTTTTTCCAAACTCTGTCATAGGTAGCTGGCATTAAACTAGTTCTAAAAAACTTTTCCGTTTTTTTTCTGTATTTGGAAGTAACATTAGGATCTCCAAAATTTAAACGCTGAAAAGCTTCTCCTTCAACGATAGAGTATGGTAACATGTCGACAATAATAAGGTCCATGATACCCTTATCAATCCTAGATGATATCGGATGATCATCAGGCCATAGAACAGGTGACTTAAGTTCCATTATTTGATGTAGGTTGGGCTGAAATGTCCTGGAAACTGGTTGTGTAACATCATGTGGAGTTTTCATATGTTCCAATTTTCGAACTTTTATTCCCATTTCAATGTCACAAAATGATTTCCATTCTTCTGTATGGATTTTTTGTAGATGATTTTTAATGTTTATAATAGTTTGTTTTTTAGGTATTGAACTGCCAAGCGATAATGACTTTGAACATAGTTTGCATGCAGCTTTGTTGCCACTTTTTTCAAAATAATCCCAAATTGGATTTTTTATTGACATTATCTAAAAACGTTTGAATTTACTAAAATTATATTAAAATAAAAATTACAGACTTACCAAAAGTTATTTTTACAACACTAGAACAAAAACCTGAACTGATTTTGCAACGTAAATTATAATATATATATATATTTCACGGGTAAATAAGTACTATTAGCAATGCTGCACCCACGAGAGAATAAACTTAAACTGTTGTAAAATATTTAATATTTGCATTCATAGTCGATGGTCGATGTTTTGCCATTTAGGTATCTATTCAAAACACCAGTAATCCTGAGTTTTAACAAATAAAATAAAATTATTATCATAATTTTACTACGTGAGAAATATTCAAATGAAAATCTTTAAGACATCTTAGCCTATTGTTAAAATTTATATCCTACCTACTATTACCTGAAAGTTGTACTACCTGACCTGAAAGTTTGTAAAACGTTTTAGTTGTGTAAATATTATTCAAATTATCAAAGACTCGCCGAAGCGTATTGTTCAGAGATTATTTCATTTCTAAAGTCACCTTCGGCAAAACCTTCGGCTTTGTTTTGGCCGAAGCCGAATTTTGGCCGAAGGTTTAAATATTGGCCGAAGGTGGCCGAAGCCGATGCCGAAGCCGATTAATCGGTCGGTCTCTAACTGTATTCTTAATTTTATATATTTCTTGTTGACAAGATATCACGAATTTTTATCATAAAATGTCACCCTATCATTAAGTATAAATTGTTCTTGGCTTGTTTCATTGCGCAACAGAGGGAATGAACATCGCTGGGCGGCCCTGCTGTTGTTTGATGTTAAGAATGCATTTAATACGCTGCAGTGGAACGAGGTAATGAAGGCAATGGAGGGGAGAGAATGTCCTGGTTACCTGATGAATGTTGTGGCGGAGTATCTGTCCGAGAGAAGGATTATGGTGGAAAAGGGCACGATCGTGGACGTGACGGCCGGGGTACCCCAGGGATCTGTCTTGGGCCCGACGCTATGGAATCTGGCATATGACGGGGTTATGCACTGTGAATACGGAGAGGGTATAACCCCCTTCGCATTCGCGGATGACCTCGCTGTACTGGTAGTAGCCCGGGATGAGCCAGATCTCAAATACCGGGTTCGGAACGCAGGTGGCGTCGTAAAGAAATGGATGACGCAGCACGGACTAAAACTTGCGAAAAAAAAAACCGAAGCCATCATTCTGAAGAAAGGAAGAGGAAGAAAGACAGTTGGACCAACGGCAAAGGTAGAGTGAATGATGCTGAAAGGTGAAGTTAGAACAGTGGGTCACACTTTTTAAGTTAGAATGCGTGAGTTTGACTGTGGGGAAGGAGGAAATGCCTTTGTGGGAATGATGCCGAACTAGGAGTGTGGATGTGTATGAATGGAGAATGAATGAATAAAGGTAGTGCTTCGGAAGTGATGCCGGCCTTACAGCGGCCATTCCGCTTCCGGATTTTAAATGCCCTTCCGGGCATTTTAAAGTACCTCGGGAACTATCGCCGGGAGTACGAAGAACGAATCCTGCACTAAGGTTAGTCAGGCGGCGTCCTGGACTAAGATGTCTTTTGAAGATTCTAGACCCCCCCTCTATAAAGACGAAAAAAAAAAGGTTCTGTTTCATGGAATTCTTTTTCTACTATGTGGCTGACATCAGTTGGTGCATATAACCCCATAATCACTGTCTCCATACTATAGAGTGTTGAAACAGACTGACAGTTTGTGAGTCCATTGTTTGGGTTACTCGTCCCAAATTTGGCAACTGGCAGTCTTAAACGATTACGCAGGCAGATGAGCCTGAGATCTAGAAAACAGTATATTTTTTCGAAGGTTTTTGGTCGAGTAAGTATGTTTGTAGTTGATGTAACGATTATTTTCTCTGCCACATGGGGTATTACCATAAGGGGTTGAAAATTGAGAACAGAAATTATTGGGGTAGGGATAGGGCAAGCAAATTCAACCGAAACGTTTGCGAACGGCTACTCAGAGTCTATTTGGAGAGCTGGGATTATGGATAAGTGAATAACAAGGGGACTGAAATGTGGTAACTACCAAAAATGAAACAAAGTGGTACTTACATGAATACAAAAAAAATATATACAAAAAAGGGTTAAAAACTTAAAAAATTACACATCTATTGTTGTCTCACCACAGTTACAAACATAAATAGTAATAATAAAATACAAAATAACAAAAAACAATCTTACTATGTTACTATCCGTTTACAAACTCTAAGAGTTGAAGATACTATAAGAATTTACAATTGTTACTGGGCGATATTTTGTAGCAGGAATATGTAAATACAAATGAAAAATATCTTTTTAAATGGGACTATACATGAAGGTTAACCTTTAAAAAAAAACAAAAACAAACCAAGATCTTAATTATGATTAAGTAATTACCAAATGTCAAAAATAAAACTAGCTGTCAGATGTCAATATTAAATTTTAAGACTTTGAGAATAATTAATATGGCAGCTAGGCCACACCCTAACATATTTACAATTTTACTTATTACAATTTTATTTGTGGCAAATGTCTATTTTTACCTTAAAAGTTCAACAAAGGGTTACCTGAATTTCACTAAATGTTCCTTTTTTTCTTTAAAAATTCTGGGGTTGGAACTGGACTTAGATAGACTGCAACACAAGCAAATTCATCTTCAACTGATAACCTGGGCCAAACAAAACGAGAATGGAAGCTGGGCCCAGGTATGCAAACTTTGAAACTCGGCTTCTTAAAAACTGGAACTATATGAGCATCTTTCAAATGTGTTGAAAAACGCCGTTTCACAAATCTCTTAGATGAGCGACGGCATAAAAATAAAACATTAACTACTCTTATCAAAACTGACACATTACATTGAGAATAATTCACTTCTTTGCAACAGATTTGCCGGTTTTTTAACGCTGATCCACGTCGAGTGTTGTCTCTTCAAAAATTCTCCCCAACCTACTTAACTTCACTTTGTGCACAACTAACTGCCACAATACTACACATTTTCCTATAAAAAAGACGAAAAACGAAAAGCATTTACGAATTTTGAAGAAAAATTCAGGTGAACACCAAAACCAACTGCCTTTGACAGCGGCTCACTGAAAGTGGTGTAACTATCTTCCAAATTCATTCGCCCAACTCAGTATAAACAAAACATAAATGGGAATATTTGTGTTCATTTGACGCCTAAAATATCCCAAAGCGGCTTCGATCAAAAGAATACCAAGGAAATACGCATCTGTTATCAACTCCAACGATGAAAAAGGATTGAAAATACTTTTTCGATGTTTCAATACATACGAAAGAAAATAAAAATGCTACAATGTAGGTGGTTTTTAGAGATAATCTTGCTATTAATCTTTCAAGTTCCAGGGTTAAGTGGATTTTCCTGATTGTGGATTAAAAGTGATGGATATAAAAACCCAATTAATCTCACGAATTCGTCGGTTAGGTGGGTTTGCCTGCTTGTGAACGAAAAGGTGGTTTCTAGGGTTGATTAGATTAGAAGTATGCTGATTTGACAAGTAAATTCGATTGTTTAGGAATTTCTGGATTAGGTCGATTTACCTGCTTGTGGGCTAAAAAGGGTAGTTTCTAGGAGTTGGTTGGTTTAAAGGTGTATTGGTTTGCTGAATAAACTGCTTGCTGTATGTAATTTCTTTTCAAAACAAAAAGATAGCAATTAATCTTAGAGTTTCCAGGGTTAGGTGGGTTTGCCTAATTGTGGACTAAAGGCGACTGTGTCTAGGGTTCGTTGGGTATGGGGTGTACAGGTTTAAGATTGTTGGAATAAGGTTTTGAGTTTGGGATTTCTCTTTTTTTTTTTTAATAAAAGCGAGTCTTTATAGAATAAATATATATAACAAGCGAGTCTTCTACAGCTGGCGCCGCTTCTCGCATCCTAATTTCCAACGTTTCTGTCGAAGCAATCTTCAGTTGTTAGATCTCTGGCGGTCATTGCATCGTCGACATCGTCTCTCCAGGATCGTCTTGGTCTACCTCGTTTTCTTCTAGTTGGCGGAGTCCATTCTTCAATTTTGTTTTTGGCCATCTGTTTTCCGGCATTCTCTGAAGGTGTCCATACCAGTTAAGTCGTTTGGGCTTCGATTGTGTCTATTATATCTAGATCGATTTCCGTTTCTCTCCGAATATCTTCGTTTCTTACCCTATCAAGTCTAGTGAGCTGGCAACATCGTCTCCAGTAGTTCATTTCCATGGCCTTAATTTTTGATTTGTTTCTTTGGTTTATTTCCTAGAGTTCGGCGCCGTACAGTCTAGTACTTTATATTATTGTTTTATAAATTCTTCTTTTATTCTCTTTTGTTATTTTTTTATTCCATAATAGTCCGTGTAGATATCTGGTGGCTGATCTTGCTGGGCCAATCCTGGAATGTATTTCTTCGCTACTTCCTGCTTTTGATGTTATTTGGACTCCCAAGTACTTAAAATTGTCTGATGGTTTTATAGTTCCCATTTCGATTTGTAGGCTTTCTGGTTTTTCTCCTACAACTAAGTACTCAGTTTTTTGTATATTAATTGTGAGGCCCCATTTGTTGTACTCATCTTCCAGTTTTCTAAGCATGTAGCTTATATCACTCTCGTCTTCAGCTAGAATGGCTTGGTCGTCAGCGAAGTGTATCGTGTACAATCTATCATCTCCGATTGGGATGCCCATATTGCAGCACTTTCTTCTCCACAGTGAGAGTGCCTCATTTAGATATATTTAAAGATCTTTTATTATAAAAGAATTTTTTAAATGCGTTATCTCTTCAAAAAATGATATAAGTAAAATCAACGTCATTTAAAAGATTAAGATTAATGTTTTAAGTTTTTTACAACAGTTTCTGGGAGAAACATTATATTACGATGCTACGTAATGCCAAAAATGACAAAAACCCTATTTTTGCACATTTAAGTTAGGATATCTCAGAAACCTAACGGGAATCTAGTGTTCCAGTAGTAGATTATACCATGTCGTATATATCACTTATATTATCCTAGACTTACTATGGCACGTAGACGTTTTTTAACAAAACAGAGTTTTACTGATGGGATTTATTTATCCCACCATTAACACTAATGGGACATATATGTCCCATATCCTTTCTAAGGATATAAGGACAGGCAACAATGTAAAAAAAAATCAATCGATTTATTAGGTCTCGAGGTATCAACGAGTATCATTAAAGTCATTTTAAACAGTTTTATTTAGCTACAATGAAATCAGTAATGAATGTGTTAACCAATATGGCATTTATGTTTTGTTTTTAATTTCTTTCTTTTCAATAGTCGACTATTTTAAAAATTAAATATGTTTTAAAATCAAACTCCTATCAATGAGAATATTATAAAAAGAAAGGCATGGAAGCTTTTATGTAATAAAGTAAATAGTCTACTAAAATTTTAGTGCTAACTTCCTGTTCATTTCTTACAGTGATTACTTTCACATTCCTTTTAAAACGCTCATTATATCTGCAAGCTGATTACAAGTGTTTGTTTTCCTACCGGTTATTATGTAGGTACTAAACATTGTTATAATTATTGTTATTATCACCATCTTTGTAGCGTACTTTTCTCTTTATCTAGAAGAGTCATGGTCTAGCAATGGGTCGTTTCTTATCTCTATTATTAGCAAATATATTTATGGAATATTTCGATTCTTCGTATGGTAAAGGTATTTCAATGATTCATTCATTCTTTATGTAATCTGTGCATGTGTTTCTAATGGATATAGATAATGAAAAATCGATAAGGTTTATCATGAAAAGGACTTTAATATCTTATTGCCTGTCTGGGAATTGCTAATATCTAAAGATGATAGTGGATATGTCTCAAAATGCTACTTGATATGAAACCAAAGTATGTAGAAAACCACTCACCATGAAATATTTAAATTATAAAACAAATATTAAAATTGGATAACCAAAATGAACATTTTATATAACATAAAACTGTTAAAAAAAATATAAAAATACCCATTTATTTTCATGTTTATAAATAAACATGAAATATTCGTAAGATACTAGGTCTTATGTCTGGAATGTGGGATTCCCTCACTGCCGCTGAGATTGCTGTCGAGCCCATCAAATATAATATGCTCAACCGCAATGTCGCTGGGGCGAGAACCTACCCACTAAAACCCTCCATTCTGTCAACCGCGCTTGTGATCCGAGTAAATTTTGGGATTCGTCATGGTGGCGGCATATCTTCGGTACTACATCCGCCTCAAGTTCCGTTAATATCGCTGTACAGCTGGACACAAACTTTTTTTGCGACTACAACAGTCTTTCTTCATTCTCCTTGGACTGGAGCGTGTGTCTGACGAACGCAAGCGCTTTTGCCCACGTGTCTTCATCCTCACACATCCTCGCAATCGTATCACTCACGGAATCGAAACGAACATCATTCCTTCTCTCCAATTCCAATCTAACCAAACTCCACGTCTTGTACATTCAAACAGTGTATGTGACACAGTGTTGACCAAACAGCAGTAAGGGCATTTGTTTGTAGCCGCTTTCTTGAACCTGAAGAGGTATAAGCGGAAACACCGGTGGCCGAAACTAATCTAAACGGCGGTTTCCACATTCGAGCCACATCTTTACGTTCGGTATGGACCTTTAATGGACCAAATGGCCATTTGGTCTGTGTCGTCGCTTCAACTGACAACGTGCAAGTATTCGAGCTTAGGAGACATGTAGTCCCTAAAGTAAATTTTTAATTTTAAATACATCCATTGTCATCGACCTACAGTATCAACATTATCTAATGTAAAATGTGACACTTTACCAACCCAAACATGGAAGTCTTATAGACACCATATTGTTAGCAACAAATACTAGGCACTGAAGATGATCCGTAGTGATCGAAAACGTTCTGCCAGAACTTTAAATGTGACGACACTTTTTTAAAAAGTTTTAACTTGTTTGTTTTATACCTAAATACACATTTGTGAAGTGTTTTAACTTCTGTATTTTTTTAAGTAGAGAAGTTTGAGTAGGATATCTTCTAGTGAAGTGTATGACTTTAGATTTTCCAGATAAAAATTTGACTCCAATTTTAGTAGACCAGTTATGATAGTTGTTAAGAGTATTTTGAGGTAAAAAGCATGTACTTCTTCGTCGGCATATATTGAGTATTTTACGGAAAGGAGAAAAAGAGAGTAAATATCGTTAATGCTAAGAAGGAAAAATGAGGGGCTCAGAACTACTACTTTGAATGATCTCACCACTTTGAATGATCTCTCTTTTAAGAAACTGTATATAAAGGTGAGAATTTTGCTGTTAAACTGAGTTCCTCAAGCGTTTTAATAATAACAGCTCTTTTGTTGTATCAAAGGTACTTTCTATATCTGAGGCAACTGTCATAACGTCATTGATGTTTGCTATAGCTTGGGTTATTTCTGTTAGGAGTAGCACCAGGTTATCCATCGTACTTCGATTGGGTCTGAATCCCGACTGTGCTGAATATATCAAATTGTGTTATTCAAGAAACCAAAGCAAACGTTTATTTATCATCTTTTCTAGTAGTTTGCACATTGCGCATTTTGGTGAGATTGACCTGTAGGCATTGGGAGCATTAGAAGATGAGTTTTTTATCGGTATTCGAAGACGTCTATGTTGATCATTGTTAACGACGTTAAAGACGTCTAATAATTGGATCATCCAAGAAATCAGAGCAAAGTTAACATCTTGAAGGAATTTATAAAGTTGTCGTACCAGAGAAATATTAAAAAATCATTGGCAGATGGAGAATGTCGTATTAGAGAGAAAGATAGCATCTATCTTTTGGTACTGATATCTTGGACATAAAGGAATATCGTAGTATATAGAGACTACTTCGACTTTCCATCCATTTATGAATTATTATCTTGCACATGTACGTTGTCGCCAAATTCTCAGACAACCAATGGACAAAACGTATTTTAGAGTGGAGACCAAGTCAAGAAACAATACGGAGCAGAGGAAGCCCACCAACTAGGTGGACTGACGACCTAAAGAGCTGAGGAAGACCTAAGTCCTGCAGTGGATGGATACAGGTTGAGGATAATGATGATGATGACATAAACTGATAGTTGAAGTGAAAACCAATCTTTCCTCAAAAATAAACCGCTAATAACAGTAAATATATAACTTTTTTTATATACAAATTGTATAAATTTATCAGTGTGACCAAAACTTTAAAACTGTAAAGATCTAATAATTACATAAAATATAAAATGTTACATTGACTATAATCTGCACCTTTTAGTTTTATAGAGGCACTTTACTACGTTGTCCTCGTCTAGTTTTAGTGAAACGTTCTCTAAAATTGCTCACATTATGATTCCTTTAGTAATGGAGGAGAAGCCGTAAAGCCACTTTTTACGACTGCATAAACTTTTAAGAGAGCACTAAATAAAATAAAGTGCATTATTATGATAGTAGTTGAAAATTGAAACTTCTTTCCTTCACTGTTATCTTTCAACAAAATATTTTCATCCGACTTTAGCTTTATTTAATAAATACCTAGGGGCATCCTTTAAGCAGCTGAGATCCGGAGAATTATGTAAATAGTTTGAGACTCTTCAAATTGTACTTTTGTTTGTAAAATAAAAAAAAAACTGGATTATATAAAAAGAATAAATTTATCATAAATTTTTTATAAAAACTTTGTGGTACTATACACTTTATTTGCTTTAGTTTTTAAGCAATAAAAACGCAATATAGTATCAAAGACCATTGCATTGTCAGGTCCAATCGAGTTTCAAGGAACCAATTAATAAATTGATAATTGCTGTGATTCATCATTTTAATTATCCGCCAATTGTTTGCTGTTGTTGTATTGCATAATGTTTTGGTTTTGGTTAATAAAAGAAGATTTTTAAGAAGGGCTGCGAATAAAGGCACAGAAATCTATTTTCTCTTATGGAAATCAATGCAGGTGTTTATTTTTGCAGTTTGGGGAGCAATTTACGAGCTAAATTACGGATCTCTGCAATCAATAGCTCATATTTATCCTACAATCATTTTTTTTTTCAATCGTCATCAACTAGTTGACTATTTTGTCAATTACCTTTTATATGGTCAATTAATCACATCAGTAATATTATTGACAATTGCTTTTATCACTTTTATCGTCTCTTTTATCAATCGTCTCGTCTAATGAGTCTTTGGTGCGAGCCACACGCCAGCCAGAGAAGTTTTTCAAACCTCTTCTTTTTTTCTTGTATATTCTACCTTTTATTTCTTTCTCGATATTTTTATTTCTCCATATCATTTCATTCAGTAAATCTGCGGCTCTGTTTCCTCTATTCGAGGTTTCCGTGGCTAGATTTCGGGCTGCTTATAGACTGCTAAGCAGCCTACGACTCTGTGAATAGAAGGGAAATGTTCAAAGCAATGAAAGAGCTAGGAATACCAAATCAGCTGGTAAATTTAACAAAAGTAGCACTCGAAAAAGTTGAATGTAGAGTACGAATTCAGGGAGAAGAGTCTAAACCTTTAAAACAAATAACGGGCTACGCCAAGCTCTCTCCTGTATACTGTTTAATCTTGCTCTGGAAACAGTAATACGTATGTCACAAATCATTAACTTTAAATGTGACGACACTTTTTTAAAAAGTTTTTAACTTGTTTGTTTTATACCTAAATACACATTTGTGAAGTGTTTTAACTTCTGTGTTTTTTTAAACGATGGTATACAGCCAATTACGGGGTTTTTCCCATTAATTTTCTCTACTTAACCTAAATGTATCTCCTCTTCAAGTGGTTGATAAACACAAATTATTAGGAGTGATATTTGATAAAAGACTTACATGGAGAGATCAGATACAGAACACAAAAATAAACTCCCTAAATAGAATCAATATCTTAAAAACTGTAGCTTATCATCAATGGGGGCAGACGAGAGAGCCCTCTTAAGAATTTACAGATCCTTGATCCGCTCTATGTTGGATTACGAAAGCATTCCCTACATATCTGCTTTCGACACTCAAGTTAAAAGCCGAAATACAATTTCACATTTTTTTACGCATTAGCCTTGGAGGCCTCTAGAAGTCTTTAAATCGAATCTTCATAACCCCCCTTTTTATTAGGCAGCAACATTTACTTATGTCCTAATTCTCTACAACTTTTACTATCCGAAAAACCCAGTAATCAAACTAATTAATACTCCTCACCCTATCTCAGATAAAAGTCATCCTCAAGCATATTCTCTCCCACAAATTTTAAAATCTTTGCTAAAATATACAGAACTAACACTCACAACTTCTGTTACTACGTCTAAAATTCTCCGGTGGACCGAAAAGCTACCCACCGTCCTTATCAGCTTAAATTAATACGAAAAAAGAAAAACGTCCAGAGCTGCATTATGACAAAATTATCTATACAGATGCCTCCACAGAAGAACTGGTCGTCAGTTGTGGCGTCAGCACTTTAAATACAACAGTAGCATCATATCGACTTTCTCTCAGATGCAGTATATGCACAGCTAAACTATACGGAATACTCAAGGCATGAGACTCGCCCATTACTAATGAAAAATTATTAGCGATGTGAACCGATTCTCTCTCTATGATTGATTCAATCAGAAATATATACTCCATACATCCCATTGTACAGTGCATCTAGAGTATCTGCCAACAGCAGTTTTACTACTTGTATAAGTATTGTAAGATGTAGCTAATGTATCCTAACTTGTATATAAACAGATTGTTTTTGTATCTAAACATATTGTACAGTGTCAATTCCAGTGTCAGTCAAAGTTGCTGAGATACTTGCAATCTCTTCTATAAAGTTAGTACTACAAGGCAAAATACGATACATTTATCGTAGAGAAAAGAGTCGTTTTCCTGTAGCGCGACTGACCTAGAGATAGAAAGTTGGTCTGTAGGGGCATTTAAAGTGTTCTTCACGGTCATAAGTAGATAGAATAGAGACACAGTTATGACCATATGAGTGGATGATTGGCCTCTGGAATTTTTAACTTGGATACTAATTGGATCTGTATAAGTCCCACCCAGCCGACACTACATAACATTGGTCTTACCTATATCCCGAGAAATTGTGAGTCTTAATAGAGAATCATCTTTGATACTAGGGTTCTCCAAGGCATACCCCCTCTTCTGTACGTACTCGTCCAGTCCGGATGTTGCCGATTAACATGGCTATCCTTATTTTTCTGGCAGCTCTTTGGAATAGTCCGATTACCTCGAAACATGGTAATACGCACTTTAGGATACCTTTTACACTTGGAAGGCGGTATTAGAAGCAATCGTGAATCTTACTCAATATCACACTTACATTCATCAACATGAATAAATGTTTAGAAGACCTTATTGATCAGAGGAAGAGATTTCTCCGTTGTTAATTATTTAAGTTAAGATTTACAGTTCTGTTTTGATATTTATATACAACGTGAAAAATTTGTGTTTTGTATTGTAACCGACAAAAGCAATAAGTGAACTAAAGAAATAAAATTGACGGAAACGCCTAATTTGACTCCTGTATCTAACCCTTTTGTTACTGTGGGGACATATGTATACCACCGAATTTCAAAAAATCTGCTGGTCTCTATTTGTCCCAAAACCCATGGTATTTTAACGCATCCTGCAATACCTATTAATATGCAACCAGCATGTATGTATGTACAGCGTTAACAGGCCTTTTAGGCCCATTGCTGGATGGATAATTTCCATCGTTTTCTATTCTTAGTTAACAGCTTCCAATCTCTGATTCCCATCTCTCTGACATCTTCCATCACTACATCTCTCCATTTCTTTCTTGGCCTTCCTCTCTTTTTTTTGCCCTCAGGTACTCTCCAAGCAATATTCTTGACTAGTCTATCACCTTGCATTCTTTCTAGATGACCGAGCCATTCTAGTCTACGTTTTTTTTACCACTTTTGTTATTGTAGGGTTAGCATACAAATGATACACTTCTGTATTAGTTCGTCTTCTCCATTCTCCCTCTACTACTTTTCCACCAAATATTCTGCGAAGAATCTTTCTTTCCCATGCTTCCAATGTATTCTGTATGGTTTTGTTCATAGTCCATGTCTCGACAGCGTATAGCATTGTGGATCTAATTATAGTTTTATATACTCTTATTTTTGTATTACGAGATATATCTTTGGCCTTAATTATTTTGCTCATGGCTCCAGCACACCTGTTGCTCTTGGTCAGTCTCAGGTTGATTTCAGTTTCTTCCTTACATGTCTGATCAATAAGAGTACCTAAGTACATATATTCATCTACCTTCTCGAATTCTACAACTGATCCATCCTCCACCTCCAATTTAAAGGATTCCCTGGTGTTTATTCCTTTTTTGCTCGAGATCTCCATGTATTTCGATTTATTAATATTAATTTTCAGTCCCATTTTAGAGCTTTCCCGAATCAATCTTTTTGTTATATTTGATAGCTCTTTTCCATTTCTTGTAATAAGAGCCACGTCATCAACGTATGCTAAGCATTGGTGCTCCTTGTATAAAATAGTTCCGGACCTATTTATCCCACTATCCCTTACAATTTTTTCTAGAACTATATTAAATAGCAATGTAGACAACGGGTCTCCTTGGCGAACACCTTTTTTCACTTCAAATTCTTCTGAGATTGTACCGTTGCAACCAGCATATCGCTTCTATATTCAGAAAAGTCGTTAATTAAACACGTGCATCAGTACCTCATAAAAAATATAATTTTAGTAAAGATCAGGTTTAATAGATTGTATGTAATTTATTTGTCGATATACAGGTAACTGATGTGATATTGTTTATGTTCAATATAGTTTTCATCAATTTTACCGTAATTTCTGAACGGGACTGTATTATCCCAGTAGTAGTATACCATTTCAAACTTATACATTCATATTAATTGGTTGCCTTAGATTTCGAAGAAGTTACTGAGAATACGTATGAATATCACTACTTCCGACGAAGATAACGAGGAAATTTCTTAAGATAAATCCAAAGGAGATGAATTGATTGCATAATGGATTATACCAAATACAAATTTTTGTACTAAAAAAGTAATTCTTACCCACAGAGAAAGGACAGTAATGCTAAATATTAGTACAAGTTTTCGTCTTGTTAATATTTTTCTAATATTGTTTGCACAGTTTCTTCTTTTTTTTCTTTCTTCTTGTATGTAGGCTTTAAAGCCTGTTTCTTCTTTAATATTAGCCTCCTATTTAAATTGTCGCACCATCTTTTTGTTGGTCTGCCACTACTTCTTCGTCCATTTGGTGACTTATCTCGTGCTTTTCGTACTATTCTATCCTCTGCCATTTTACTGATGTGTTCGTTCCACTCCTGCTTTCGTTTTGTCACCCATCAATTTATGTCTTTTATATTGCATGCTCGTCTTATGTTTCGCTTCTCTCCATATCCAACAGACTTTTCCCTGATATTCGTCGGAGTATTCTCATCTCTGTTGTTTCTAGTAGTCGTCTCGTTTTAGATGTGTCAGGTCTTGTCTCCTCCGTGTATGTTAATATAGGTCTTATTGCTGCTTTATAGATTCTTGTTTTTATATCTTGTCTTACTTAGGTATTTGTTCTTCCAGATGGTGTCATTACGAGATCCCGCCACTTTACTTACCTTTGATGTCGTACTTCAACATCTCCGTAACTGTATTACTTTGAATGTTTGCACCGTTTATTTATGCATCTTGCTTCCTGTACAAACCAAACAATAACAGGACTTGGTTGATGACACTGCTTGATTGCACTACGGTTATTTGTTATAATAAAGTATTATCTTTGGCGGATAATACGCCAAAAGCCTAATGCGCCGCCAAAAGGATAATACACCGCTTTAAAGTTGGCGGAGTAAACGAACAGGGTCTGTGGAGAAGGCGATATAACTTTGAACTCTATAGACTTTTTGGTGATGCAGATATTGTGAAGACCATCAAAATAAACCGCCTAAGGTGGGTGGGCCACGTTATGCGGATGGATGAGAGTGATCCCACTAAAATAACCATGCTAAACAGGCCGGTCGGAAGAAGAAGAAGGGGGCGACCTAAACTCAGATATCTGGACGATGTACAAGAAGATCTGAGGGAGATTGGAGTGAGGGGCTGGAGAAGACAGACACTCGATAGGGAGGGATGTAAAATTTTTTTTGAAGCAGGCCAAGGCGCACGAAGGGCTGTAGCGCCAACTGATGAAAGTTTTATCTATCTCACACTACTGGTCACAAAAACTGTCGCTTTCGAATTACCACTGTATAAAGACTATTGTAATCTTCTGGTATAAAATTTATGCCATTATGCATTTCCAAATCGACTATGACTATGATCATCCCGATTGGACGCCTCTGCGCTATGAGTAACGAAAGTTATTACGAAAATTACTAAAACCAACATTCCTTTAATCAAGTTTTTCAGTTCCCATTTTTTAAAACGAGGTAAAACACAATGATGTCTGCTTTTATTGTTCTTGCTTTGAAATTAACCGGAGCTCTTTTGTATAACAAAACATTTTAGATCCTTATCAATAAATAACAAGAATTCCTTTGCTCAAGCAGTTTCCCTTTTAAGGCACAAACTCAAAGTTAGATTTTTTTTATTTCGGGACGTTGTTTGTAACGAATTGTACCTTTTGTGAATGTTGGGACTTTTCGAGCATTTGTTCTGGAATATTATAATGCATTTAAATGACGTCTAACTATGAATTATTTATACCTTCTTGTTTTATACTACTTTGTTCGCCTATTGTACTGTCTCCTTACATTACAAGACCGGGAGTAAAGATTATTTCAAGATTTATTGGATGCCTGTGCGGGAAAGGCCTTTGTTGGCGTATTTATGATTTGACATTGCTTGCGAGATATATTTGTCTTATTTACTGGTGGTCGCATTGTTTTCGATATTTAGGCTTGATATCGACAGGGTAAATTATTGGTTCTTGTTTTAAAAACGACGAAATTTACTATGGTTATAAATAAAACTTGACATTAACGTCATGCTAAAAACTACAAGATCCAAATTCACAAAACTAATAAATAATCGTGTATTGAATAACTATTGAACAATAAAATACTTTTGCAAATTAAAACTTTATTAAACTCATATTTAAATACTTTAGTTCAACTAAGAGAATTGAAAAACAGTAAAATAATGTACAACATTAAGTCAAGAAACTAGAACACACTAATAATGCCCTCACTCCCAGAATTAAGTTTTTTTCATTTTTTTTATGTTCTATGTGATAAAAAAAATAAGGATAAATGCAATTTTAGCATACCTTTTGATCCAATTGTTATACTTTTATTAGTCCTAATTTATTGTCTTTATTCTAATTTATTAAAACTCACGATAATTTATCAAAAGTCTTTATTTTATACTAATTTATTTTACACTTAATAATTACAAATAATTTATTTGCGTTCGATACATTTTAACGCGATATCCGCGGTCTTCTTGTTGACTAACTGCTCAATGAAAATCTTCCGTTATTTATATGAAACTAGCTGGTAAACAGAATGTTGTAGAAAATACGATGCCGTTCTCGACGTAGACACAGCGGCACTGATCTAAAAACTGGTATGTTTTTCATCGGCTCGTCCCCAAAAAGTTCGATTGTTGTTTGTTTAGCGAAGGGAACCCAAAGGGTGTCAGGTAGATTTTTGACCTAGAAATTACGAGAATCAATAAAAAAGAATTAGTCATAAAATATTTACAGTTCTATACGCCATAACATTTAAAATCGTAACACAATACACAAAATAAAAAAAAAAAAATTGGACCTGCAGGCCCTTCCTAATGCGATTTTTTTTAATCACATAAAACGTAAAATTATTCAGGTAGTGTCGCTGTAAGAAAATATGTTTAACCCCGCCAAAACCCCTAAAAACCCAAAAACCTCCAAAAAACCCAAAACGTTGTTTTTGGAGGTTTCAAAGGTGTTTTGCCCAATTTTTCGAATGTCATAAAGGTCTCATTTAATTTAGAATAGATACAATCTAATTACTATTTAACTGGGAATAAGCCACAATTAAAGATAAAAATACGTTTATTGACGTTTCAATTTCCACTTCGGAAATCGTTCTCAAAATACAAACAGTAAATTAAACAAATTTTGTTTTTTGTTATATAGTAAAAAATTCTTCTAATAATTTAGTTTTATCTGACTCATTTATATTGACAATTCAGACATACATTATGCATTTTAAAGTAGACGACTTTAAAAAGATATTGCCAATATTGTTGAGTTGCGCTCCTGGGACGACTTTACTTATAAGATAGTTCATTCGATTACATGAAATCAACTTTAACTTGAGAAAATCCGTCAGAAAAAAAATCATAGCATGTAATTCGTCTTTAAAAAGACAAACACATGACATGATGACAGTAAAATTGTCCTGTTAGTGATTCCATAGTAAATTATGAGGGAAAAACCAGGAAAAAAACCTCATAATACTATCCCGACATGGTAAGTATTTGTTCGTGCATTTAGTTTACCTTTAATAAACACCAAAATTCTGATTTTATATGTTTCGTTATTTAAAAAGCATAAATGGTGTATCCTCTATATGTTACTGACTTACTAATACTGGTATTTTCTTATTAATAACTTTCTCTTTCAATATTGGTAACCAGATCCTACTACATTCTGCCGGGGAATTTGCGATACAATTGGCCTCATTCAGCATAATTAGAGCCGCTTCTTTGAAAGAAAAAAAAAAGAAAAAAAAAGAAAGAAAAATCAAAGAAGCGGCTCTAATTATGCTGAATGAGGCCAATTGTGTCGCAAATTCCCCGGCAGAATGTAGTAGGATCTGGTTACCAATATTGAAAGAGGAAGTTATTAATAAGAAAATACCAGTATTAGTAAGTCAGTAACATATAGAGGATACATCATTTATGCTTTTTAAATAACGAAACATATAAAATCAGAATTTTGGTGTTTATTGAAGGTAAACTAAATGCACGAACAACTACTTACAATGTCGGGATAGTAATTATGAGGTTTTTTCCTGGCCTTTCCCTCATAATTGACTACTTAATCACTAACAGGAGAATTTTACTGTCATCATGTCATGTGTTTGTCTTTTTAAAGACGAATTACATGCTATGATTTTTTTTCTGACGGATATTCTCAAGTTAAAGTTGATTTCATGTAATCGAATGAGCTAACTTATAAGTAAAGTCGTCCCAGGAGCGCAACTCAACAATATTGGCAATATCATTTTAAAGTCGTCGACTTTAAAATGCATAATGTATCTCTGAATTGTCAATATAAATGAGTCAGATAAAATTAAATTATTAGAAGAATTTTTCACTATGTAACAAAAAACAAAATTTGTTTAATTTACTGTTTGCATTTTGAGAACGATTTCCGAATTGGAAATTGAAACGTCAATAAATGTATTTTTATCTTTAATTGTGGCTTATTCCCAGTTAAATAGTAATTAATTTAAAATGCCACAAGAAAATAGCTTCAGAACAATATGTATATAATCTATAAAAAAATAATGATTTGATCTATTTTGAAGTCTATAAAATGGAGAAAATCCCTTATTAAATTTCTTAAAAGCCAGTTTCCGGATTTTTGAAGATGATTTTCAGAAAAATCTTAAAAAATTAGATATAGTTTTTGATCAAATATACAAAATAAAAAAAATGGTCTTGCAACCAAAAAAGTTATACGCTTAAAAAAAAGAATTTTTAGGTTATGTTTTATGTACACTCAAGCCCAGTTTTGTAAAAGTCTCAAGTATGCGTGTCAATTTTTTGATATTTTTAAATTTATTGCATTTTACCTAAAAAAGTAAAATCGAAGAATTGACGATTTTGGGGGAAGATGAGAGGGTCATAAAAAATGAAAAAAATTGAATTCTGGGAGTGAGGCCATGTAACCTATCTTCGCCAGATAAAATAAATATGTCTCAAAAAACTCCGAAATAAATTAAAATTTTAAGAGACTAAAGCCAAAAAAAGATATTTTGAATATTGTTAATACAAATATTAATTTCTATTTCTTCGAAATAATTATTAAATCCTTCAATTGGAAAGCTGATCTTTCTGTATCTATCTGTCTGCTTCCTATATCTACCAATTTTGCCTATTGTACTGTTCTTGTAACATGGTGTGTGAATATGATGTTAATGTCTAAAATCACTAGTTGTTCGGCTATTACGCTATGTCTCTTCTTAAATATTAGTGCTAAGATATTCTCCAAATGTACTACAATTTTCCACTGTATGCACCATTCTTCTAGGGTGTCTAGTGATGTCTAAATGTTTATGGTTGCAATGTCCTGGTTTCTGTACTTGGTCACTATTGAAGTGTCGTTCGCATAAAGGCTGATTGTTACGCCTGGTGTTCTAGTGGCGTCGACTGTGTATAGTTTATACAGCAGCGCAGACAGAACAGCTCCCTGTGGATGTCCTTCCTACAAAATTCCGACTTCGGATAGGTCCTATGCAAACCCTGAATTTTCGTTTGGCGAGATACGAGGAGCTGTCTTTTATGGCATTCCTGTAACCATATTGTTTACTTTATATATTAATCCTTTGTATAAGAATCTGTCGAATGGTTTGCAATTAGGAATATTGGAAGAAATCAGTAATGGGGAAACGACAAGAGAGAGAGGCCATTGGATGTCGCACAAAGACCAACTTTGGGTTGGTTTTGACTATAAATTTATTTATTGTACTTGTAGATTATGCTGATTCATGCTGATTTAATTATAATCCCAATGTTAAAGAGACCGGTAGACAGAGGAAGGTCTAGAAGAGATTTTAGAAAAAGATTGGTTGTTGATTGTCCACTTAAGGTCGTTAAAAACAAGCTTCCTTCTTGCATTCTTTTTCTATGTTGTTCTAAATTGAAATTATTTATAGTCATGTTTTATAAGAATGAGTCCGAAGTCAGTTCTCCAAAATATTGAAAATTAATATTGTTCTGAAGCTATTTTTTTGTGGCATTTTAAAGTAATTACTATTTAAATGGAATTCGGAAATTGAAACGTCAATTAACTTATTTTAACCTTAAATTGTGGCTTATTCCCATTTAAATAGTAATTAATTGAAAATTTGGTATTCATTTATAGTTCCGATGTTTACTTTTAATCTTAAATGTAAAGGCTAATTTTTGTTCATTATGCTCTGTGTTCTAATTTGTATCGTTGATACTATAGCAATGACTGGAATTCAAATACAAAATTAATTAATCATCGTAAAGAATGTTGAATTAAAAACGCTGTGATGAGTTTTGTTCACGACAATGTATCTTAAGACATTTCAGAGGTTGTTCCAAACGTTTATTACCTCGATCTAAGGGGCCATTGCGCTAATTACAAAGAAAACTAATCGAACCACAAAACAAACAAAATTACCACTATTGATGTTTCTAATAAAATACAAGGTTGGCAATTATGTAGCGATAAATCGATGGGAAGAAGATAAAAGCCAGCAAACAGCCAACAAATCAGCGTTATCTAGATGATGGATGATGAAAAACGAGAACCGTATAATTATACAAAATAAAACTTGAAAAAGTGAATAAGAACTGGTACCCTCCCACCACTCACGACCAGATTGAGGGTCAACGGTCACACAAGAAATTATTATTTTCCCATAATATCTCTCTCTATCTTCATACATAACAATTATGAGATATTACAAACAATGTATGGAATGTTATTATCCTTTTTTTTTTGTTAGACTCCTCACTAGACGAGCAAGTTTCGATAAAAAATGTTTACTTAATAGTCGGGAGGCTTACGTGAAATTATTATTTAGTAGTTTTCTCAATATGGAATAATCGGTTATCGTTGTTTTAATTATTGTTATATATAACTTTATCAAATCGGTTAAATAAAAACCTGGCTGATAGCAGTGCTTCACCATTCTTTCTTAATGTTTATTTCGTCATATGTTTTTGGCATCGTTTTATTCAGCACATGTATTATTATCTTCGTCTTTCTATGTTTGTTTGTTTGTTTATTTAACGGGATGAACCCTTTTTCCTTACAAAAATTACAATATAGACATATAATTAACATATAAACTGTAGTCATATATTACAATTTTAAAAAGTATTAATAACATTAATGTCTCAATTTCTTTAAACTGTTCTTGAACGAGGACACGGATAAATTAAACAATTCAACACTATCTTGCAAATTAGTGGCAGTTCTCAACATCCTTGTGATTGACTCACTTTTACCATAATTAGTGTGATGAAACTTTAGTCTAAACAGATCAGGAGAGCGTGTTCTTCTAGAATTTACATTAAAAACAATTAATTCCAGCAGTTCCGGACAATCAACATAACCATTAAGAATTTTATGCAAAAAACGCAATTCACACTCAGATTCTCTATTTTCTAAAGTTTTCATATTAAGTTGACAAAGAATATAGTTATAATCACAGTTAGTTCTATTAAAACCCATTTTATACCTGCAAATTCTTAGTAATTTATTTTGAACTCGTTCCAACTGATCAATATACATATTATAATATGGATACCAAATAATATTACAATATTCCAAAATGGACCGAACTAGAGAACAATACAAAATTTTGAAAGTAAATATTGAAAATTCTCGGGAGTTCCTTTGAACAAAGCCGAGCATTCTATAAGCCCGCGATGTAATATTATTAATATGCCTATCAAACATTAGTCTTTGGTCAAATGTAATTCCAAGGTCTCTAATTTGATTTACTTCTGTAATCGATACTCCCTTAAGTATGTATGTTCTATATAACTGATGTTTAGTATTTCTGGAAAACGTAATTTTATAGCACTTTTTTATATTTAAATATAAGGCATTAATGTCACACCAACGAGATAAATTATTTAAGTCAGACTGAAGAGCATCCATATCAGAGGTATTTTTAATTGCTTTAAAGATCTTTATGTCATCAGCAAACAATAGAAATTCACTATTATTAATTACTGATGATATATCATTCACAAACAGATTAAATAGAAGTGGGCCTAAGTGAGAACCTTGAGGTACACCCGAAGTAACATTAATCGCTTCAGAAACAAAATTACCATATTTTACTATTTGTGAACGATCTGTTAAATAACTCGTGATCCAATCCAATAAATTATCTCCAATTCCGTATCCACGAAGTTTAGCAATTAATATTTCGCGATTTACCCTGTCAAATGCTTTGGCAAAATCATCATATATGGAGTCAACTTGGTTTCCCGATTCCATAGAATCAACAATGAAGTTTGAATACAAAATAAGATTTGTACAAGTAGATTTCTTTTGATAGAAACCATGTTGTTGACCGAGAATTAAATTTTTACAATCGTAGGTTAACATATGGTTAACAAAAAAATCAAGCAACTTTGGTAGTTCAGACTGCAAACAAACAGCCCTGTAATTTTCAACATTATTATTTTGACCAGATTTAAAAATGGGTTTTAAAAAACTCACTTTCCAAAAATCAGGAAATGTAGAAGAAGTTAAGGACTTATTGAATAATAACTGAATAGGTTTAGCAAGAGTGAATACACATTTTTTAATAAAATACATTGGTATACCATCTGGACCCGCTGTCAGTTTCCACGGATTATTCTGTATCTTATCAATAATATCTTTAACATTAATTAAATAATTATTAGCATTAACATAATTTTCGTACTTAAAATTAGGAATCTGATTTATTTTTTCTTTATTATAGACAGTCGAAAAGAACCCAGCAAATAAATTCACAATATCTGAACCATTTTCACTACTTTCATTACCATAACTCATACTCGATGGTAGAATATGAGATTTGCGTTTATTATTAATATATTTCCAGAAAGAACTAGAATTATGAAAAATGCTAGCCTCAATTTCATTCACATGACGCCTTTGTAAATACTTGCTAAGCTCTTTACATTGTTCCCTGAGATCGGAAAAAAGACAATAGTTCTCATCACCACCAGTCATTTTAAATTTTTTATGTGCTTTTTTCTTCTCATAAAGTAAATGTTTTAACTCTGATGTAAACCATTTGGGATATGTAGATGTTTTAAATTTTTTTAATGGTATAAACAATTCGATTAAATAAAATAAAATATCATAAAAATCTTTAACTACGTCATTAATGCTTTTGTTAAGAAATAATAAATTCCAGTCAACTTCTGCTAAATAATAATTTAAAGCAACATAATCACCATTTTTAAAGTCAAAATAGTATTCTTCATAATTAAGGACAGATTCTTTTATATCAACAATTACGTCAAAATTGACTGGTGTATGATGAAATCCCTCCTCAAATAACGGATCCAGAGGTACAGAAACAGATATATCAGGAAAGCTAGAAAAAATTAAATCAAGAAAAACATTTCTCCGGTTGGATATCGTATTGACCTGGTATAATATGTCATGGTATTCCAACCATTGGGATATGTTACAGTCTTTCCGAAGTCAGTGTTTTACGAAGATTGGTTGCTGTCCACGTTTGTAACACTACCAAGGTCAGTACATGCGACAGAATGCTCCCAGTACAGAACAATTTTCTTAATAAGCTATACAATTAAGATATTTCTCAAAATAATACATGAAAGATTATACAAAAAAAAATAAATTGATACCCAATTTGGATTCAGAGGATGACTAGGAACGGGAGAGGCTGTGTTCCCTTTTAACGTTCTCGCGCAAAGACGACTAAAAAGGGCTTTTGATAGAGTATGACATCAGAAACTCGTAAAACTGTAAAAACCGTAAAAAAAGAATGTGGATAGCCGATATATAAGGGTTATTGTCAATCTGTACAGGAATCATAAAGCAAAGGTTAGAATCGAACATATCGATACAGAAACTATGGAAAACAAAAGGTGTGTTAGACATGGTTGTGTGCTGTCCCCATTGTTATTTAATCTGTACAGGGAAGCTATTTTTAAGGGAGAAATATCAAAGGAACAACAAGGTATACCAATAAATTGAAAAATCTTGGACAACATAAGATTCGCAGACGACACCGCTGGTTTTGCAGACAGTCTAGAAGCACTGCAACGCTTAGTAAATAGATTACATCAAGTTAGTATAAAATATGGACTACAAATGTACGTTAAGAAAACCAAGTGCATGATTATTTCTAAGCAACATACAGTAGGAAGGCTAGATATCGAGGGAAAATAAGTAGAAAGAGTGAATAACTACAAATATCTGGGAACCTGGGTAAACGAAAACAATGACCAAGGTAGAAAAATAAGGACACGCATTAAAATTGCAAGAAAAGCATTCATAAAAATGAAAACAATGTTTGTTAATCCAGACCTTCCTCTGGAACTGAGGATAAGAGCTTAAGATGCTACGTGTTCTCTACTTTTTGTATAGAATGGAAAGCTGGACAGTAAAAGTGAATAATATAAAGAAGTTGGAATCATTTGAGATGTGGTGCTATAGAAGGATTTTGGAATACTATTGAGCCAACGAGTTACAAATGCAGAAGTGTTAAGAAGGCTACAAAAGAATTGCGAGGTGATAAAGCACATCAAAACAAGAAAGCTGGAATATTTAGGCCACATTACCAGAGATGCGAAATATGAGATATTAAGGCTCATAACGCAAGGTAAAATCAAGGGTAACAGATTCATAGGAAGACAAAGAAATTCTTGGCTAAGGAACCTAAGTGAGTGGTATAGTTGTAGCTCAGTAGATCTTTTCAGAGCAGCCGCCAATAAGGTACGGATAGCTGTGATGATAGCCAGCCTCCGATAGGAGAAGGAACTACAAGAAGAAGAAGAAGACAGTCTTTCCACTACCATTATAAATAGATTTTCGTATAATTCTTTATTTCTACTTCCCTACCAGCCTTCCTCCAAACTTTTTGCTTTGGTATATGTGAAGAGATTAATGCACGGCCCAAGTCTTCATTAAAAGTATCGTGTTCGTTTACCTCTTTTGAACTTGATCGAACATACTTAAAAACCAAAGCTTGATATTATTCTCCAGATGCAATCATTTAAATATTCTAAATATCATATCAAATCTATCTATCTATCTAATCTATCTAATTAGCCTTCTTCGGTCCACCTTTGGACATAGGCCTCCCCAATCCTTTTCCATTCTTCTCTGTCTGTCCCTACAGTCATCCACCTAGAGCCCACATGCTTCTTGATATCATCTGCTCATCTCATTTGGGGCCTTCCTCTGCTTCTTTTATATTCCCACGGTCTCCAACGTATAAGAATTTTGTTCCATCGGTCTTCTTTTTGTCTTATATTGTGTCTGGCAAAATCATATCAAATATAGAAAACTATCAAATATTTAGTAAAATCTATCAAATATTTATACACACAATTTTGCCACAAACTGAACAATAAACTTTGTCCATATCCTCTTTGTAAGGTTTAATCCAAGTAGCGGTACTAGTTATTTTTGGCATTTTAAAATCAAAATAGTTAAATAAATAAACAAATTAAACAAGCTCGATTGACGATGCTTAAGTTTTCACTTTCATTTTTGAGAGCAAAATGATTTGCAAAAGTACAATTCTATTTATACCTCAGGCAATTAACTTTTGAAACACCCTTTTATTACTGAATTACAATCGGTTACCTGTTACAACAATACCATGAATATTAGGTAGTATTTAAAATCCGCAATTCGAAATAAATTATCATTTATTTTGGATCTTGGCCTCCGCTCTTGTCGAGTCCTGGAAACTTCCCTCCATCTTCTGTCCTTTAGAATCTGCAGGTCTTCTTCCACATCATCAATCTATCTCCTTCGTGGTCGTTCTATACTTATTGTGCTATTTGGTTTTGAAAATGTTAATCTCTTCGTATATTCGTGATCTGACATCCTAGCAATGTGTCCAGCCCATCTAAGCCTCTGCACTCTAACGAATTTTACAATATCTGGATCGGTGTATAATTGATGTAGTTCAAAGTACCAATTCATTCTGCGATATAAGTACCATTAGTTTATGGATTGCTGTAAAAAGTTGATCACATCATATGCAAGATAATATGCATTTTGCATATTTGCCTCAGTCTAATAATAACAATTTTTTTTCTTTGTTTTTTTTTTCATGAAGAATGAAATGAAATTAAAAAAATGAAAGTAAAAATAGATGCGAAAAGCAAAGCTATACCAATCAACAGAGGAGTTCGCCAGGGAGATGTTATCTCACCAAAGCTTTTCACACAGATAAAGAAATAAATGTTAATGGAAGAAATCTGAGTCATTTGAGATACGCTGATGACATTGTAATATTCGTTACAAGTTTTGAAGAACTACAGACGATAATGACGCAACTATTTCAATCTTCGGAAAAGAGCAGGTCTTAAGATGTACTTAGAAAAAACAAAAATAATGACAAATACACCGAACATTAGAGAAATAATGTTGAACGAAATAAATTTAGAAACAGTAAGCGAATACATCTACCTGGGACAGATAATGAAAGTTAACAAAGAAAATCAAACTGCCGAAATTACCAGAAGAATAAGGTTGGCGTGGGCAGGATTTGGAAAACTGAGTTGGATCTTGAAAAGCACTCAAATTTGAAAGAACAATATTTGAAAACCAGAATTTACGATCAGTGTATCCTCCCTATACTCACATATGGTTCGCAGACGTGGACACTCACCAAGTCTAATATGGATAAAATAGTAAAGGCACAGAGAGCGATGGAAAGACCAATGCTCGGGGTGAGACTAGACAAAAAAACAAACAAATAGATTAGAAGCAAAACCAAAAGTAAAAGACGCAGGAAAACATGCTGCCAAATTAAAATGGAGCTTCGCAGAACACAATACCCGACAAGGATAAAAGATGGAATCACGAATTACAACAATGGAAACCATGGTTAGGAAAGAGAAGCAGAGGAAGACCACAAAAGAGATGCGTTGATGACATTAAGAAAATCGGAGGACACAGCTGGAAGCAAGTTTCCGCAAAATTGGAATGATTTGGGTGAAGCCTATGTCCAAAGTTGGATTACTTAAGGCTGAAGAAGAAGAAGAAGAAAGTCATACCAAACTATCGGATAATACTTGGTAGCAACATTCTGAATTTGTTAAAGACTTGCATCTCTGTTTTTTTTATGTAATTTGTGCTCCTCGCTACTTTAGCTATTAGGCTCTTCGCTCTTTTAGGCTAATAAAGTAGTTAATGGCAAATAGTTTTTTTTTGTAAATGATCAGGAAATTTGACTATATTTAATAATAGTGTAAAGTTAAAAACCACTTGCAGCAGAGTCATTAATTATTCTTGTGTACCATTTTATTATTTGTGTTTTACGCTACAAAAGTCTATAAATTAAAAAGCTTTTATAAATAACCTGAAATGCAGATAACGCAACGGGTAATTACCTAGTGTATCCATATTTTATAGCATGCATTATCTTATCTCTTGTTGAAATGCTTTTAATTTTTCAGTGGAATAACAACCGAAAATTAAAAATAATACTCCACGTGCAAATTATTTTATGCATTTTTTGGTAATAAAATGTTGTTAACATCATTTAATAATTCATTTTGGAATATACAGCTCTCTTTTATCTCTAGAAATCCCAGAATCTAGTTTTAGAACCTCGCGTCGATCATGTTAGATTTAATCTTCTTTTTATTTCCTCTTCCTGATTTTTGTATGTGATATTTACCTTAGGATATGAACCTTATGATTCTAAGGTTCTTTAACCAACATGTTCTTCTTCTTCCTGGACCTTGCTTTCCAAATATTTGCAGGATGGCTTGAAGGAGAGCATATCTGGATTCATTTCGCATAATATGTCCGAAGTAATTGTAATTCGAGATTTAATGGTTGTCAGTAAATCGGTTCGTATTTATTCTTCTGAGGACCTCCTCATTTGTGACTCGGTCAGTCTACGTGATCTTAAGTATTCTCCGATATAGCCACATCTCAAATGTTTCCAGTTTTTTGTACATATCTTCGTTCAAGGTCCACGATTCAACACCATAAAAAAAGACAGAGAAGACGTAGCATCGCAGCATTCTTACTTTTGTATCAAAAGAGAGGTTGTGACTATTGAAGAAGGCCCCCATTCGATTAAAGGTGAATCTAGCTTTTGTGATGCGTGCTCTAATCTCCTGGTTGTTGATCCATTCTTCATTTATTATAGTACCGAGGTAGTTGTAGTGCGTCAGCCATTCTACAGGAGATTGGTTGACGTAGAGTTGAGCTTCTGTTATCCTTTTCTTGCTAATTATCATAAGTTCTGTCCTCCTAACGTTTCTATTGAGTCCATATTGTTTATTATGTCCATTCAGTTAATATATGTAGGATAGATATTGCATATTCACAGTAGGAACATTCAGGTAGTTTCTCTTTTATTATGAGATGCTAGTGAGTTAACACTCTATGTCCAGTTCTTAATCTGTTTATAATCACCTGTTGCCTTCTGTTTTTTGGAATTTGCAGTTTAGTGCCAATCCTAGCTTTCACATTTTTTAGTTAAGCCTTAATAGAATTCTACATTTGTTGCCAATTTTTTACACAGTGCTGTTTAATATTGAGCTGGATATCATTGAATAGAAATGTTTCTAGCAAACTGAAATGATGTGAAACATCATTTCAGTTTGCTCATCAGTAGTAGCTTTCTTTGCCATTTTATCCACTTTCTCATTTCCTGCGATACTTGAGTGTGCCAATACCCAAAGAAAATTAGTGTCTGTGTGTCTGTTTTGTAGGTGGTAAAGTGCAATTGTTGCAGGATAGCTTAAGCTGGATATATTTACCTGCTCTGAAGAACAGATAAATAATGAGACAGTTAAGATTGTTTACTCTTGATGAGTACTAGAAACCAATTCGCCAAGGATTTTTGCTTAGATGAGGGGATATGTTGCAGAATGCAACTTGTAGATTCTCCATATCTCTATTACACCTTTAGCATCGTCTGTTTTGCCTTGTAATTTATAAAAGGCACAAATTAAAGCAAAAATCTGAATTTTGGTTTCGTCAATAGAAATCTTTGCATTTCTACTTTGATAACAGGTAAAGAGTTTACACACATTTTATTTTATTGCAGTTTTTAATAGACAAATAATTGCAATTTTACCTAATAAGTAATATTATGTTATACTGGCAAACAATATTATTTACTGTTCCATATTTAAAAATAAAGTTCTACTGATTTATTCTAAAGATTGTTCTTATTTCTACTGATTACTATTATTTCTGCATTGGTAGACATCATGTAAAATATTAAGTTGGACAGGCCAGTATCTGTGTTCTCTCAATTTCACCGATATTATCTGTTTTACGTTTTTATTTTACGACACTATAGACAACAGTGTGTGGACACTAAATATATTATTATTATACCATTATCTCCGTGTTCGAATCAGTTGAGCTTCGACCTTTTCCCGCAGACACGAGGAATACACCTTAAGCGGCATAACTATTACTGGAGGCCGATCAGGTTTTCCATAAAAATATCATCGTAAGGCAGACGTTGTAGCGATGTGACAAAGAAAGATACGTTACGTTGATTAATAGTTTAATAAAGACTAATAACTCTGCCATGTGCTAGTCATTTTGAAACATCTTCGTTTTTTTCTGTCTCGGTGCATATTATGTTCTCTTACTGTACTGATGATAGAACATTATTTTGTCTATGGGAGTAGAAGTTGTCAGTAATTCTTTGTATAGAAACATCACGGTGACTCATGCTCCTAAAGATATTTAATTTGAACTGTAATTCTTGTTACTTACGACTTCTTTGAAAGTTAAATTATGTAATAAACAGTATCTTTGTTTTTGTTTATGAAGTTTTTTAACCTTCTCGAACTTGTTATTAATTTAAGCAATAATTTACAACGTTCATACTCTTATTATCTTTACTAGTCTAACTTTTCCTTCAGTATTTGACCATGCATGACAGCCCAGCCCTTATAGAAGCAATGAATGACTGCAGGATTGACCATATATTAGTGAACTTATTTACAATATTTACGAAAATGCCACTATCACTGTTCAGATACACGATAAAACCTGACTAATAAAAATAAAACTTGGGATAAGGCAAGGAGATACATTTTCACCGAAATTATTTATAACGACATTAGAGTATGCCTTTACCGTTTCGTAGATGGCATTGTCCATATCACAAGTAATTTAGAAGAAGCCACATATATGTTAAATGACTTTGCACGTTCGAAGGTGGGCCTCGGAATGACCTTGACCAAAACTAAGTTTATGACAAATATGGTCCCCAATAATAATTTAACTTATTATTGGGGACCATATTATTGGGGAGAGAAGCGAAAACATAAGAGGAGCAATATAGAAGACATAAATGGATGGGTGACAAAACGAAAACAGGAGTTTAACGAACACATCAGTAGAATAGCAGACAATAGAATAGTACGAATAGCACGAGATAAGCTACCACCAAATGGACGAAGAAGTATTGGCAGACCAAGAAAAAGATGGTGAGACAATTTAAACAATTTGGGAGGCTAATATTGAAGAAGAAACAGGCTTTAAAGCCTACATACAAGAAGAAAGAAGAAGAAATAGAGAGTCCAATATCTTTACATTCTTACATGGTACTATATTCAAACCCTTTGAGAAAGTTATAAAAATAATTATAAATTTATCAAATTCTTTCAAATAGATCTATAAAAAATATTTTACTTGCGAAAATAAGAAAAAAAAATTCAGAAAATATTAGAATATCCTAACATATGAAAATGTACGTATTATTTAACACTTAGACTGCCGCCATAGTGAAGAAAGGGTCCTTCCAGCCGGACATATTTCTATCTCATATAAATAACATACAAGCCGGAATCAAAAGCTGATTCTCGCGACAACAGAATCAAATTGGCCGTGCATCACGGGCCACGGCATGCTTCTCATGGCAGTCAAAGTGTTAAGTATCACCCAGCTGTCAGTTAGTAGTAAACAGAAATTTATCGCTGGTTGTGCATTGCCTAGAGCAAGACGAGCATAACCTTACATGTACTGGGTAAATGATTAGAAAATCGAAAACCAAGAAAAATTAAGAAGAATGAACAGATATTTTTTAAATTTTTTAGTCTATTAGCTTATAATGACATTGATTAATCTATTTATTTGATGTAAGTTTTAGACAATCACAAAGTTAATTCGTAAACCCTGCTTTCTAAACATTTTTTGGATTTAATTAAGGAATTTTTTGTTTAAAACATTTCCTTTGTCCATTTATGCATTATTAAAGGTTGTCTTTTATTTGGACAATTCTGAATATACACTTGAGTGCAAAACAATCGACTCAAAAGCGACATTTGAGATTACACCTTCTGTTTTAATGTAAGAAGTATGAAAATAACAAGATGTAATGTGCAAAAATTAACTTTATTATTGAACTTACAAAAACTGTTATTTCATTATTTGGAAGACGCATTATAAAAACAATATGCAATACGAACAGAGTTTCTCAAATATTCATCATTGGAACTATCCCAAGAAAGACGTAATGAACAGAGAAATCATCAATTACAAAATGATTTTTTTTTGTTTTTCAGTATCTGATATTACCACCCCTATTCCTAATTACACTTTTCAATCGATTTCGCATGGATCGGATAACTTTTCTAATAAATTCTTGAGGCATTGCTTCCCATTCATCATTAAGCACAGCTCTCAATTCCATTATGCTCTTTGGTGCATGTCCTTTCTGCTCCGGACCCTTCGTTTAAGCTCATCCCAAATATGATCTATTGGATTTATGTCCGGGCTCAACGCAGGCCAATTTATTGTAGGTATACCGATCTCAGTCAGATAGGTGGTGGTCACTCGTGCGGTATGACATCGTGCATTATCATACAATAAAATAAAGGCATTACCAATAAATCCCGCGTATGTTCCACATGTCCCTCCAAAATATCTTTGATGTAAGGATCCGCCATTAAACCTCCTCCCCGTCCCCCACCAGGCACGACAACCAGCTCGGTTTTCCCATCCATGGAAATGCCTGCCCAAAACACACCTTATGGCCCAACTCCTTATGACACAACATATGTCTCGTATACAACATTGAGCAAATCGTTCCCCTGGCCTTCTATAGACTCGACGCCTTTTGTCTTTGCCATGTAGGCAGATCCTGATTTCGTCTGAGAATAATACCTGACTCCATTGATAGTCGTCCCAATCCAAAAGTTCGCGATCAAATTCTAGTCGTCTTTGCTTATGGGCTGCAGTTAGCTTGGGACCAGTAGCTGCCCTTTTTAATGTCAGGTTGGCTGCTTTCAGACTCCTTCTGACTGTCCAAACACTGGTAACTACACCTCGGACCTCTCTAAAGCTCTTCGTTGAGATTAGCACCTGTCAAATGTCGATTTCTCAGAGATTTAGATACAAGAAATCGATCATCTCTTTTTGTTGTTATTCGTTTACGACCTCCTCCTTGTCGGCGGACATAATTACCAGTATCTTGGTACCGACGATACACTCGCGACACAGCAGATTGGCTTAAATTTAGTCGATTTGCCACGACTCTCTGGCTCAGGTCTTCTCTCAATAATGCTACTGCTTGAGCTGATTTGACGGATGTGGTATCCATTTGTTATGAAGTTGCGAACTTATTGACTGATGTATTAGTGGGTTGCTATGGAAATTGATTCTTACGATGTTAACGCAATGTGTTAAGTGGGTGCGTGTCGATTTCAATGGGTCAAATTATGACCCCCTCTCTACGTGTTGCACTATTTATTTGTAATACGTCACCCGATTTACCAAAAATCAAAACTTTTTCTAACTTAATAATGAGGTTAATAATTGTACACCAAATATTTTTAAATTTACACCTTTTTTGATTGAAATAGGAGACTTACTCACAAAATAATATTTTGAGTCGATTTTTTTGCACTCAAGTGTAGTTTATAAATATCGTTTTGCAAACATTTTTGTTCAATTTTGCTGTTTTTTTTGTATTTGCTGAAATATTTTTCGAATTTTCAGAATATTAATGAGAGTTTAACTGTCATCAAAGAAAGTTTACGTGTTAAAATAATGATCTATCAGCAAAAACAAGATGGATTGACAAGCAGCGACATATACACTTTAACTTATAGCTGTGAATTTGCATAAATTGTTTTAGAAAACAATCTGAGCATTAAGTTTCGGATCATTAAATCGTTAGAGGAATGCGACTTTATCTCTAGAAAATTAATAACGTGAGATTTGTACAGTTACCATTCAATTAGTCGTATCTTAAGAACTGGTTATGAAATGCTACTCTCAAGTTTTAAAAGAAAAAAAAAAGATAATGACTCAGTTCACAATAACCATGAACATGATTTATGGATCAAGTTACTTTCTAAAGTTTAGTATAATGATCGTTTGATAAATCTTTAATGAAAAACTGCTAGTTCATTTTATTACCCTTTTATTAACTTCATTATCTGCGAGAAAACACAATTTATTGTGAATTTATTTTTCTTATTGCTTACATGGACAGGAATTATTTTAAATGTTTCATTACCATAAATGTTTAAGCTTTAAAATAATTGCTGCTTACCATAGTAATGACATACCAAGAATTTTAATAACCAATTTAAGGTTTATTGAGGTATAAACTCTTTTCTATTGCAGCGTTAGTTGGTGTTACTTTCAATCTAGGATAATTCTTTAGAATCGCCAACAATTCATTTATCATTGTTCTGAAGCTATTTTCTTGTGGCATTTTGAATTAATTACTATTTAACTGGGAATAAGCCACAATTAAAGATAAAAATACGTTTATTGACGTTTCAATTTCCAGCGGAACTGTGTCACGGCGTGGAACAGCGTGTTCTCCGAGTGCAGAGGTACCCTCTCACCGGCTCTGGAACCAGATTGAGCCAGTTATTTTACAACAAAATGTACAACATTTCATAACTAAATGTAATTTAAAGGGTTTTTACCCTAGTATTTTGGTGGCTCAGGCATTGTGACCTAGAATTTTTCGATTTTAAAACCTGATGATGGACTGTGTGGTCCGAAAACGTTTGTTTTATTGATGTGGCCCTTTTAAGGGTTTTTTAAATAAATATACCCATTTACAAATATTAACCTCTTTTTGTTATACGTGGTATACAGCCAGCTACAGGAATTTTTCCTTGTGGATTTAGTTAATTAGTAATTAAATTCATTTATCATAATATAAAATGCATACATCCTGGATTCTTAAGGTTTTCTTGTATTAACACCTTGCAAAACGATACTTCGAAGTGTTGATATTTATATTTATAAAGGACATAAGGACTAGAGATGGATTTCTATGGACAACAGAAACAAGTATGGCGCTTCATAAGACAACAAAGAAGCGAAATGAAAGAACTACAGTCCTCTCTCTCTATAACGATATGCAAGGGACCGGGAATTTTCATCGTTATAAGGAGAGATCGTTATACAGAGAGAGACAAAATTCAGTACTGTAATATTAATAATACTGTACTAAATAACCTATTTTAATTTAAAAAAAATATCAAAACGAATATAAATGACTTAACATTGTATTCCACATAGATTTATTAACGAATAATATAAGCAATACAGTATAAAAAATGACTGTGCAATTAAAACATGTGTACTGTACAATAAAAGAATAAAATGCTACTGTAAAATATATTTAGCCTACATTATCAAAAAAATCTGTCACCTTGGTCTGTCTTCTTTTCCCTTTCCACAGAACTGACCTGACCTTGTCCTGAAGACGCATCGAATCTTCTACAGCACTCATATCGTCTTCCTGGTGGATGAAAAATCGATGCAGTACTTTTGCCGCATCCAATGCCTGCTGAGGGGTCGGAGCTGGTTCTGACTCTGCTTCCACTTCAGAGTCACTGTTTTCTTCTTCTTCTACACGAACTGCTTGCAGGATGTCCTCGTCAGAAAGTCCAGATGTTGTAACTACATTTTTATTAACTTCTTCAAAATCTGTTAGATCTTCCGGTCCGTAGGTGATAGTAAATTCAAACTGTCTGGCCCAAACATCTAATGGAAGGTCATTTTCATCATAAGCCAATCCTTGATCTTCCAGCCATCCTGCGTGTTTGAAGGAATGTTGTATTGTATTACTCGTCACCTCGTCCCAGGATTTACTAATCATTAAGATGGCGTCAAGAATGTTTAGTTTAAGATCTCCATTATTCTCAACCAATTCCATCAAAAGTCTTCTCCTGTAATGGTTTTTTAAACTCTTGATGACACTTTGGTCCATGGGCTGAAGGACACTCGTTGTGTTTGCTGGCAGAAAACAGAGTTCGATGTTTTGAAGGTCGTGCAATACAGGATGAGCAGGACAATTGTCTACAAGCAAGAGAATTTTTTCCCTTTAAGCTCGATATCCCACTTTCTTATCGCTTCTTCAAAAATTTCCGAGGTCATCCACGCACTCTTGTTTGCTTTATATGTCACCGGTAGATTTTTTATGTTTTTAAAGCAACGCGGGTTTTTCGACTTCCCTATCACTAACAATTTTCGCTTCACCGAACCTGTCATGTTAGCGGCTACTAAAACTGTAATGCGTTCCTTAGAGAGCTTTCCACCAACGCACTTTTCCAATTTAAATTTTATAGTTCTGTTGGGTGTCATTTTAAAAAACAATCCAGTCTCATCCGCATTGAAAATGTCGTCTGACGCATATCGTGCCTTCAGTCCAGGCCACACGTTTTCTAGCCAATGATCCGTTACGTTTTTGTTAACATCGCGAGCCTCTCCGCTGATTTGGCCGTAGTTGATCTTGTGCCGCATCTTCCACTTGCTCAGCCAACCCTCAGATGCCTTAAAATTCTCAATTCCAAGTTCAGTTGCAAAAAATTCAGCTTTTGTCCTGACCAGAGGCCCAGAAAGTGGAATATGGTTCATACGCTGCCGCTGGAACCACTGAAGCATAGCGCGATCTAAATCTTCGTGCTGAGGTTTCCGCAACTTCTTCCTGCTACCGCCCTATATCTCCGCTTTAAGCCACTTTTTTCTGTCCTTCCATATCGTAGCCACAGTTGACTGAGACAGTCCCGTCCGGCGAACGACATCCGATTGCTTTTCACCTTTCTCTATTGCTCGAGTTATCGATAGTTTTTCCTCCACCGAGAGCACTTTACGCTTTTTTGAAAACATGTTGACTGTTGGCACACTAAGACGCAACTCAAACTGGAAATTAAAAGTCGTCAATATATGACAACATCTGTGTGATAACAGTTAATTACGCCGCCCGAACAATAAACGTCACTTAACCCTGTGATAAGAAAGAGTGTATGCCGCATTCCTTAAACGCAAAACAAAATAATCGCTGAACAATGACCTTTTCATTCGTGATTCAGGCAGTCTGAACTTTACATACAATAACACATTTGTCATCAACTATTGAACGCTAAAAAAGTTATCGCTATAAAGAGAGAACGATATCGGTATAGAGAAAGAATTAATACATTATTCTTATGACGAACCAACCAACGTTTACTATTTTCATCGTTATAGAGGAATTATCGTTATATAGGGAATCGTTATAGAGAGAGACTACTGTAGTTGAAATAGAACACATACAAGAGGATACATAGTTGACCTTCCTGACAGAAATGTTTAAAAAACAAAACAAAGAACCTTTACCAGAAACGCCAAATATAATAAGTGAGGAAAAGATCGAAACCTCCCAAAACGATGTGAAAGAAGGAATAAACAAATTAAAAAACAGAAAGTCACCAGGAGAAGATCAAATACCAAATGAACTCTTAAAATATGGAAGTGATCACCTTGTACAACAACTGCAACTTCTTATTAATAAAATAATCACCACGAACAGAATACCAGATGAATGGAGGAGAGCGATCATGGTGATGTTCTTCAAAAAAGGAGATAAGAAAGATCCCAATAATTATCGAGCAATAAATATATTAAATACAACACTCAAATTGACAACAAGAATAATAGCGACAAAAATAAACGAACGAATATCTCTGCAAGAGGAACAGCAAGGATTTCGGACAGGAAGATCATGCACGTTTGCAGTTTTTGGAATAAGACAAATAAAAGAAAAGTCGCTGGAATATAACAAACCAGCATATATGTGTCTGATAGATCTGAAGAAAGCGTTTGATAAGAATGAGTAAGAATTCGAGACGCGATACATTTATTATATTAAAAGGGAATATCACGGGATTTAGTAAAAACGATTGAGAATATATATAAAGATAACATAGCTATGATAAGATGTAAAGGAAAACTATCAAATATGAAACCTATCAAATATGAAACTGGCATTAGACAAGGAGATTCGCTGAGCCCATTATTATTTAATCTGATAATGAATGAAATTTTAAAGAAAATTAAAAAAAGAAGAGGATATAGAATGGGAGAAAAGGAAATAAGGATAATATTTTACGCCGACGACGCCATAATAACAGTCGAAAATGAAGATAACCTACAAATATTAATTAAAGAATTCGAAGATACGGAGCTCATATACAACATGGTGATCTCAACAGAGAAAACTAAAGCGATAGTGATATCAGCGGAACCGAGACGATGTAAACTGAATACTTAGAATAAAACTGTCAAGCTACGGAAAAGTGAAAGAAGTACAAAAACAAGTGAATATGGCAAATAGAGCAGCAGGATCTGAAGAAACAAATATCTCACAACAGAAACGAAAACCAGGATATATAAATCAACAATAAGACCGATAAAGACGTACACACATTCACGTGTCACATTCATCAACTCCTTCTGGTTCCTGGTCTGAGTCCTCTTTAATTTGAATTTTTACATTGTCCTCTATGTCTGAACTCACGTCTATAAGATCCTTATTATCTTCGTTTTCTGTAACTTCATCATAATCCATTTCCGAGTCATCTGAGTCATCATTCCAATTTTGAATAATGGTTTCTAACTCTTCTTGCGTTAACGGTTTTTTTGTTGTTAAACTTGCTCATAGTTCTAACACAGTTTATAAAAAACTCAACAATTAAATATTATAAATTTGAAACGAAGATGCCTAAGTGCGGTACTGACAGAACCCCAGAGCACTTTTTTCGTCATAACAATCAACGAAAACGCGACAGGTGTCAGTATAAACTAAAAATTAGTGAAGAGACACTATTTTTCTAAAAGTTGCCATTTTCCTCTTAATAATTGGTTTTAGATAGAATATGTTGTCGTTACGTGATCTTCCCACACGAAATCCGCTTCTGTTCTTCTTCTTCTTGGCCTTTATTTAATTTCTGCTTTTTAATTTACAATGTAATAAATTTATTTAATTTACAATGTAATAAAGGTAAACATTTTGGAAACTATTAAGAAACCTCTTGTAAAAACTTAAATCAGACTAGAAAATCCAGTGAATTAATTTAAAGTAGGTACTCATTGAAATCCTTTCTCGCGTAAGTCAAACGCTATTAAATAAGATGTTGCGTGATATCCTTCCTCATTTAAAAAGCGGAATCATGCAAGAAGCAAAAGATTTATGTCATAGAATACTATCACTATTTTAAAACAGCCACTCTTCGATCTTTATAGAAATAAATATCATCATCATTGGCTTTTACAACTCTTCGTGAGTTTTTGCCGCGTTTACTATTGCCTTCCATTAATTCCGATCCTGTGCTATTATTTCCCATGGCCTTACTTCCATCTTCTCCAGGTCTTCCCTGCGACTGCGTCTTTCCACCTTTTTCTAGGCCTTCCTGTTTATCTTCTACCATCTGGTCTTTCCCCAAAACACATTGCTAATCAGTCTGTCGTCATCACTCCGTACCACGTGGCCTGTTCATCTTAATCTATTGGCTTTTATGTATCTTACGATGTTTCCTTTCCCGAAGAGAGTCTCTATTTCATTGTTGTATCTGCTCCTCCATTCATTTGTCACGCTGTCTCTGCAAGGACCATATAATTCGCAGAATTTTGCGTTCCCGTACTAATAGCTTATTGATTTCTTTCTTTCTCAATGTCCATGTTTCACTTCCATATGTCACTGCTGGTCGTATTATGGTTTTGTACATTTGGATTTTGGCACGCCTTGAGAGAAGCTTTGACCTAATTAGATGTTGAATGGCAAATAATGATTTATTCCCCGCCAGTATTCGTATTTCAACTTCCCGTTCTCCTGTGTTTTCACTGGTAATTGCTGCTCCTAGGTATTTGAATTCTTTGACCACCTCAAAATTATGATCGTTTATGGTAATGTTTTGTCTTATTCGCTGTCGTTCCTTTTTTGATACGACCATAGGAATAAATATGCTGATGAATATTAAAAGCATCCAAGTAAGTGGTTCCACGATACCTCTTACTTAAAATTGTTGAAACATCTTCTTTATTGACATACACATCTATCTCGAATAAACATGAAGTTTATGCTACATTTGGATTTCTCCTGTATATTTCTTAGTAGCCGATGTCAGTTACTAAGTGACCAAATCGAATCTAGTTACTGACACGTGATCGTGTCAAATCATGCACGAGCCAAAATCAATTTGTTCAGACAATTTAAGTATTTAACTAACTGTTGTGACTCTGGTTGGTCCAAGGAACAAAACGAGGCATTTTTTTAGTCTCTGTATTGAATTGTGGGTCGTAGACCCCGTAGCCTGGGGCCGTACATCGTAGCATAGCCACCTCTGACCTCGACATACCTCTAACCGATTTAGAGGTGGTCGGTTTTATCTCCGTAAAGTTTTAACGTTATTGGGATTGGGGTATGACTGCATTATACGTGGAAATAACGCGTTAAGGGACACAAATAACAAACGACAGTAATGAAGATCTTTTATGACGATGAGTCATATAAAGCAGTATAGGCTTTCACTCAGGGTGAAAGCACTAAACAGATTGAATTTTTAGATGTTTAGTCAAATGAAAATCTGGGGTACACAGTATACCGAAAGCAATGCGTAAGAAAGAACTAAGAAAACCTTTAACAGATTATTCTCTTCAAAGATTTCGACCTCACTATTTAAGTCAAACATTGAAACATGTGGAAAAGTCTTTAGAAATTTTAAATATAATTGATGGATTCGACCGTTACTTGATGGAAATTCATTTTATATAACAATAAAACACTGAAAACTTTGTTTTCACAGGAACTAACAGGCAACTCGACGAATTTTTATCGTATATTAATTCACTTCATAGTCATATTGAATTTACAATAAAAACAGAAAAAAATAAATCCATAAATTTTTTAGATTTAAAAATTAGCAGACTTCAAAACAAACATTACTTTTCCACATTTCATAAACTTACCCATGCTGACACGACTGTACACAATTCATCATCCCATCCAACACAACATAAACTGGCAGCTTATCATAGTATGTTACATAGATTAGCAGAGGTTCCGATGTCAAAATGCAACTTTGAGACAGAATTAAATATAATTAAGCAAATAGCAGTAAACAACGGATACAACGAACAAGCAATTAATAAAATGTTAAATCAAAACCACCACCAGAGAAAAAACCCAGTACCTTCTGCTCGATTACATATATAGGCAAAATAACAACAAAAATTGCCAAACACATAAAAAAAAAGGAATAACACCAGCTTTAAGAACAAATAACAACCTAGGCAAATATATTAAAAATAACAAGAGCCAAAATAAAAAACAATTAAATAGTGGTGTGTACAAACTTCAATGTGGCGACTGCCCAAAAACTTACATCGGTCAAACTGGTAGAAACTTTGATAAAGGAATAGCAGAGCATAAAAGGGCTTTCAAGAATAGAAAAACAGATTCGACATACGCACTTCACCTTCTAGATCATAATCATTCTTTTAATGACAAATCTAAAATTCTTCACATTCAAAATAAAGGCCTTAAGCTATCTTTGTTAGAATCTATGGAAATCAACAAATTAAAAAACAGATATAATTCTGAATGACCAACTTGAGACAAACAGTTCTCCCCTCCTCAACCTATTTAATTAGAGACTATAAATTTGTAAACCCAAGCCAAAAATAGATCACTTAAGAAAGGCTATCAGCCGAAACAGCTGTACTGATAAGATTTAAAATAAATTTTGTGGAAGTTTGAAAACAAAGTTTTCAGTGTTTTATTGTTACATATTAAATATAGTCCAGTGTGATACAAAACAGCGTCAAATCTCAGCTTAAAACTCTTCATCGACCAACAAAGAGGAGCAAAAGGTTTCGTTTACGCTTTCTGATCGTATAATAAAATGAAACAGATCAAATTGCAAACTCTTCTGACGCTAAGTATATCTCCAAAAGAAAATTTTACCAGGAACTCTGACATATAATTCAGGTGCAAGTGAGTATTTGTCCATTATGCAATTACTACGTCCTTTATAGTTGTAGTTCATTCTATATTGGAACAAAAAAAACTATTTTATAAAAATATTATAAATACTCGTTTGACTGAGAAAAAGAGAATCTGTCGCTTTGATTACGGTAAAATTCATCCGGTTCACTCATACGCACCATCACACAAGACAACCAACAAATTTTATTTGAACAAACGCAGGTGTTTTAGTAAAATAGAAAAGTATTACAGTAGAACTCCAATTATCTGAATCAATTGGGACCGAACCACATTCGGAGTATGTAAAAAGCAAGTGAAACAAAAGTAGGTATTACACATATAAACATATATATAAATAAAATAAAAGTCATTGTTTTCTAAACATCCTGGTCAAAGTAAGCTGTTTGACTGTCGTGATCTGTTTTCGGGTCACGCATCCGCTTGACAGTAAGAAGTTGGGCTGATGCTCCATCCTTTTCAGCGCAGTTTTAAGTCCAGCAAACGCTTCACTTGCTGATGGTTCCGTGTCCGCTTCAACTTCGACATTAAGGTCATCTTGTTCATCGACATGATCCTCTGTCACAGTTTCAATAAGCTCATCATCATTTAGGATTGGAAACCTAAGGTCTGACGAATCACATACAATCCACTCTCCTATATCTTTAGCACTAACTTCTGAACAACCAGGAATTTTCAAAATATTCATATTGATCTTTATCATTTTCTGTATCTTCAGTTGATATGCCTTTAGACTTGTTCTACGTACATTTTAATGTGACTGCTTTAATCAAGTTTCAAGCTTCCACAACCATCTAAGCGCAATCTTTCAAATTTAATTTTTTGTGAATAACTAACAGACCTTCTTTGTCTTCGCAAAAGTGTCCTTAAATTTGCTTCCTATAATAGCGTTTCATTGTTTCGATAACAGACTGATCTATTGGTTGCAACAAGCTTGTAATGTTTGGCAGTAAAAGCATTGCTGTAAACTGGACATTGCCTCTTTTCAACAATTCTTCGGGGGGAAGACTTGGTGCATTATCAACAATCAAAATCACTTTACTGCCTTCTTTTTCAAGAGATTTTTTTACTTTTACGTAAAATGAAGTGATAAAGTTTATATAAGAGCATTCTATCAAAAACCATGGTGGTAAACAAGAACAAGATTGAGGAAGACAGTGTTTATGCTAAAGGAAAACTGTTAGGCAGGGTGCACAGATATCAGTACTTAGGTTGTGAACTAAATGAAGAATGGGATGGAAGTACGGAATTAAAACGGCGTATTGAGATAGCTAGAAGTGCTTTTAATAAGATGAAAGCAGTATTATGCAATGGAAAACTCAACATTGAGATTAGAACTATAGTACTGAGAAGCTACGTGTTCTCTGTCTTGTTGTATAGAGTTGAGGCCTGGATAATTACAGAGGCGACAAAGAAAAGACTAATTACCTTTAAATTGTGGTGTTATCGAAGAATGTGGAAAATATCTTGGAGACAACACAACAAATGCGGAAATGCTACGAAGTATCAAAAAAGATACTCAACACTATAAAGAAAAGAAAAATGAGCTACTTTGGTCACATACTAAGAAACGAGAAATACGAATTAATGCGGCTGGTCATGCACGTCCTGATTAAAGAATATGAGACAATGGAGTGGGAAAACGTTAATAGAACTGTTCAGAACGGCTGCAGATAAAGTCAAATGGGCCATGATGATCGACAATGTCCTTAGGGATGACGCACGTTAAGAAGAAGAAGCGTTACTTCTAATAGCCCGTGTGAACACTGACATACTTTTAAAAACTTTTTAAAACATTTTAAAAGTTTTTAGATATCTTGAATCGGTTTGACAACGAAACTAAATGAATAGACGTTTATGAATGAGAATGCTTAGAAGGGAAAATGGAGTTAAAAAAGAGGCTAAACTTTAAAATTAACCTCTTAGATGGAGCCCACGTGTGGGTACCAATAGATGCCAAAATAAAAAGGTACAAGTGAATATGGATAATGCATATTCATCGCCGAGTTGATAATCACCTGATACAAAGAGTTGCAGAATGTCAAATTTCTGAAAGGAATAAAAATAAAAACCTCTTGTGAAACGTTAGACAAAACGATTACACAAGGATTTTTCGTGAAAATATTGATTTTGGTATGACTCCAGTATTTTTTTAGGTTATGTACAATTTCTTTAGTCTATTTTATATTCATAACAGTTTACATACTCTTTGGAACCACAATATATTAGTAATTCTTTGACCTTTTATCTCTATATACATATATATTTTTTTTATATATTATTTGAAACGTTTCATTTCTTTTTATTATTAAACAAAATAAGATACAAAATAATACACATTTCTAATTTTCAAATTAGCGAAATTGGTCAATTCTTTAGTTTCAAATACTTTTTAACCAAAAAAATTAATAAGAAAAATGAAATGATGTGGTTATAGTATAGACACTGCGCAATACATACATCTAACTTAATGAAAATTTGACAGCAATATGTCACTATTTAAAAATGGTGACCACTGACTGAGGTAACTTATTCAAATGTTGCGGCGTTCCTCCACTTTAAAAAATACCGAAGATGGCCCATCTCTAAACTAAGCATATATACCTGTTTTCTGGGATCCAATCCTATCGGCCGTGGTGAACGAATGTTGGCTGCTTGTTACGGGTAGTGAGTGCATTCTCTTACCTTCTTGATTTACATGTTGCTGAGAACACAAAGAAACCCCTTAATAGACTGGTAATATGAATTCGGTTTAAAATTCATACACATTCAGTAGTTGATCATAAAAATTAAACGAACAAGTCATTTTTAAATGATAGTTGGATTGATAGAAAACTGTGTGTTGTAATTGCTTAAATTTTAATCTATATAAAATAGCTGTGTTCCTTTTATTTCTTATCCTTGTTATCAATAATCTCAACGATATATCTTGTGTATCTCGAAATAGTGAATGTGAGTCCAAATTCATATATTTTTAATGTAGCAAATTATATAGAGTTCCAACTCTTGCTATTGCTTTTCCCAATCTATCATATTTTTCATTCAATGGAGAAAGAATTCCATTCTTTGGCGCTAATTATGACATACTATATAAATATAAACCTAGCGTAGTAATTCCTTGATATAGTTTAACTGTTCACGAAGATTTAGTAGTACAGGATAAGCTGGAAGACTAACTACTCTTGTAAAATTTATACCGATGGCTCAAAATCGTCAGCTGGTGTTGGCTGTGCCATTTTCATAAACAATATTCATTTGTATTTTAAATACAAATTAAAATCAGATTGCTAGCTGAATTGGTAGCCATTGTCAAGGCGTTGGATTGGAGAATTAATAGCACATTTTATTTCGGAGGGTGTATAATTTTATGCGACTCATTGTTAACAATTCTTTTCTAACAAATTTGTTATTATTTAAGGGGTTCTACCTATGTTTTTAGTGTATTCAAACATGCAAATTTAGTCAGCATTAGACCACATGTTTGTTATAATCTTGGTCAAAATTCTAACTTTCACGTTTGGTTTAAATAAAGTGGTAATACTTATTTTAGGATAGCACTAATGATGGAATAGTCATTTCTACAACGTTCTGTGATGTAGCAAGATAGGGTTTTTATATTAACACTCCAATCGACGATGTCTAAATAATAGCAAGACGGTAGTCTATTGGACCACAAATAAGGCTATATTTTTATTTTCTTTTAATTAGTATTTTTGAAACACAATATTTTTATTTGTATTTCTAGGGTATTTTATTTCATCTCATGGAAATATTTTGTCTGTTTATGCCTACCTTGTATTAAATTATTAAGGTGGATCAAAAATAAATGATATATTATGTGACATAATAAGTTTGATAAGTTTGACAGCTTACCTCACTTACAAAAAATCAAATTGTTCTTGTATTTTACAAAATTCGATCAAAACAATCATCAAACTATATAAAAAATACAAAGAATTTAGCAAATTTTTATAACACAAAAAATTAATCACGTAGTGTCTTAGGTTTTTTTTGCTGAATACACTCCTCCTCATAGCAGGCTACAATATGATCCATGCATAACCAATATTTGCAAAATGTGCAAAAATATCGGGTTTTCCTTTTCTTGCAGTATTTGCAATGCCCTCTTTTACCTGGTGGTGGATTAGATCGGTTTTGTGTCGCATTCCAGAGTATTTCATAACAGCTTGTGGAATATTAGAATGTAATCCTGACTTTTTAGCCCTTGATTCCAAATAACTTTTTACTGGGTCTCCTTCTAATTTTTTAATAAATTGTCTTTGTTGTTTAGTATATTCCGTATTGGGATTAATATGTTTCGTAAATATAAGAGCGTTTATACTGGCGAGATTTAGGACCCCATAAAAAATTACAAGTGGCCATTGTTTAGTATGTCTAAACACATCGTAAGATGACGCCATTTTATCTACAATATCTACTCCACATTTGGTATTAATCTAGAATAAAATCATCATCGCTGGTTTCTTGCTAGTTTTGTCTACTGTATCAGTGTGATGAAAAGATGAAACTAGTAATACATCTTTATTCTTTTTGGGTACATGCCATGTCACCATCATATTAAAACCAAAAACAGAGGTACCTACAGGGCGGTCTTTCACATTGGTCATAATAGGGGGCAATCAATTTCTTTGGGACCGAATAGTACCCACAACCGTTAGCCTGTGTTCTTTGTTCAGTTGGATAACAAGGTTGCAAGTAACAAACCATATAGAGAGGTTCACACATCCTTGTAGTAACTGCTACACGTGAATTATCTACTTTATAAGGTCCAGCAGGTTGTATCAGCATATATTTCCATATTATTCGTGTAAAATGTTTTTGCGTCGACAGTGTAATTCGACACTACATAAGTGGAGTGATTATAGATGCAATTGATTGGATCCTGTATATGAAAATACGTATATGAACGACGGTGGTCTATCAGGACAAAATTTTTAACGTTATACATCGTAGGTTTGGCCTAACAGACCACCATTGTCGAAAGGAGTGTTAATATACCTTTTATAAAGGATTTTTTTTTTAAATAAAAATTCTTTAATAAGACCACATCATCAGCATCAACTAAGCACTAAGAATGTCCACCTTGCAACCTCCGTTATGTGTTCCAATCTTTAAGACTTAATTTTTGGAAAAATATCTTATTAACGCGAATTTTTGTAATATAAAATTTCTCATGAGATAATGTTGTTCAATTGAAATTCAAACTAAATTATGGCTGATTTCTTAAAATCTATCATTACCGTAATTATTGTATAGTTTAGTATAAGAAATGACTGAGATTAACTTACATAACCTTGGACTGAGTTGCTCAAAGGAAAGCAACTTGTTGAAAATATAGAAAAAAATGTTTGGTAGTAAGCCTCGGGCCATCACGCATTCATCTGGTAATAATGGTTTTAATAATTTATTCTTCTTTTTTAAAGCTTTCTCTAGCTTATTGTTTCGTAGTATGTATTATGTTCTTTAGGAAATATATACAGATTTAAGATATGCAATTGAATCAGCCCATAGCTGTGTTTGGTTGTTTTCTTATTGTTCATTTTGCTTTTTTTATGTTAAACAAAATTTTTAATTAAGTCGAAGGCATATTACTGCAGATTTAATTGCAACTGGCTAGTTATATATTGTTTATAAAGAAAAATAAGAGCCTTTGTCTGTCATTAATGCAAAAGCCTTCTTTTGTCTCATCCAGTGATATATATTCAGTGTTATTGCTGTTGTTATTGATCATGGTGTTAGCTCAGATAAATACATAAAAATTACATAAAAAAAGCGAAACATAAGCAAAGAAGGTTCAAGGGCACGAAAGAAAATATTGAAGAACAATTGTTGAACAGGCTCAAACCCATCGAGGCTTGTATACCTAGACCAATAAGTACTCGTCAAAGATGGAAGACAAAGGAGCAAAAAATGGCAAAACCAAATAAGAAAAATACACAAAGGAAATGTGGGACTTCTGGTAAAGAAAGAAGAGCAGTAAAACCTTTTGTAAAAAAAACCTATAGAATATGGCTGTTAGACTATGTTACGACATTGAAAATAAAAGTGGATAAAGAATTATATTGCACCTGTATACATGATCTTTCCAGTTAATTAACATTTTGACAACTGAAGATAATAATTTCTTCTATAGAAAAAAGCGCATTAAAATAACCTAAAAGCTGTGAATTAAAGTAAATAAAATTTTAAGTCATTATCAGAATTTACTCAAAGTACCTACTTCTTCTCGCTCTGTTGGTTTTTATAATTACAATTTCACGCCAAGTACTCTTTTTATTACGTTATTATAGAAAAGACAATTTACTTTGTTGGATATAGCATGTTCATGCTCTTACTTTAATAAACAATTAATAACAAAGGAAATTATTAATGAACAATCTAAGCCATAAACTAGACAATATGTTGTTGTTTATGTAACTTCTTTTTTATACTTTTTATGCAGATTCCGGTAACTTATGCATGAAATTGAATGCAATTAGTAGTTTTTATGTAATGTTTTACAATACATAGTGAGTGTTCTTAAGAAAATAAGTAATATTTACAACAATGTTACGTAAAAAAATTTCTATTTTTTTTTCTGTTCTCTATTTAGTTCTCTATTTTATTTAATATCAAATTCTCTATTTTTAATATAAGATTGACGTTCACTTATTCTAACATTTAATGACCTTGATGCTTCACCTAAATAAAACTGAGCGCATTCACAAGGTATTTTATAAATACAATTTTTTGTCCTTTCTTGTTAATGGTTAGATTTAGTTTTAGATAAAAAAAAATTAAATCTATTTTGGCTTAGGAAAACGAATCCAAAAAAATACAGAATGTCATAGGTGGATGAGAGAATGGTTTGTTTGCAGCTCATTTATTATGATATTTAACTATAAGAAAAAAATTCTAACGTTATTACAAAAGTGTTCACTCCATACAGCAGAAAATAAACTCCATGTATAGAAAATCATATGAAGACTTTTTTTAATCTATTCAAGTACTTCCTTCCCAAGATACAAATTTTCTTTTTAAACAACATTTATATATTCGAGACTACTGTTCTACAAACTTCTTTTAAAAAATGTTTATAATGATAACTTGATCCAGAATAACTTGATGGGTTTTATAAAGGACATCTGTATTGTGATTCTGCCACCGCATTTTTGGAGTATATTTTTGATTTCCATCACAATCTGCACGAAGTGTCATATTGTATGACATTACAAACTGATTTACCTCTAAATGTTGGCGGGCTTAATAACAATAGAGAAATTTTAGAAACTTTTTTATAAGCCGAATATTTTGCGGTGTCAGTGATTGCGATTTCGAATATCATGCCATACCGCATTTCAAATGAAACAATCAAATAAAACAAAGAAAAAAAATGTACATACACAACATATATCTCTCCCAAAAAAACTAGCAAACAACGGGGATCGTTCGAACAAAAGAAACCTTCGTTCGAAAACAAAAACGCAGGAATTTTTTTATTTCATATATATATTGCAGAACAGAGAGGTGGATGGCAGTTTTAAAGGAGAGGGATCCTTTAAAAAATAAAATAATACTACCAAATTTATTTTAGCAGATTGTTTTGGAGAAAGAGAAGAACATTTGTTCCGCTAATAAACGGCTATTGATCTACACTGTTTTGTTTATTTTAGTTTTTTTGTTTACAATCTTCTAGTACATTTAAGTTTAATTTATTTACAGTATTTTAACACTAACACTAAAATCACAATTCATTTATAACATTTTATTTACTTCGCTCTACAAATATATTTATTAGACTAACTCTCTACAATTTAATTTCCCTTGTGCTTGTCTTGTTATTTTGGAATTCCTCTTTGGAAGTCTTTTAGCAGATCGTCGATTCATTCGACAAGGTTTTAGACCAACTCGTGACTTCAGACCTCTGTTACTCGGTAATCTCAAACAGTTGCTTTATTGTTTGCGCAGCGTGATTGGAACAGTGTAGAATCATTTAGACTAGACGGGTAGCTTCTTCGAACGTTCGGTGACGTCAAAACATTGCCGTTAGAGTTAGAATCACTAGCGAACGGGCTGACGTAATAATACTATGCAAATCTTACTTCACAACTATATAAAAAATAAAAATAGGGGAAAAATCCCGTTAGCAATAAAAAAAATTATTTGCTAATGCAGTGCTTCGATAATGGAACGATCTATATCACCATTTAAGGAGAAATGTGTTGTAGTAATACATTAATATTCTGAATACCTTTATTAATTATACTTCAGGCACAAAAATCGGATATGGGGCTTAGATTTAATAAGTATTACATTTTCTGACTTGGAAAACTATGTTTAACTATGCGATTAAGAAACTTTCGTTTTTGTCTTATATTAGAATGTATTTTTGCAGAAATTCTACGATAAAATGTTCATATTCAACTTTTCTTAAACTTATAATATTTACGTATCGTCAGATAAAAAAAAGACGCTTACACATACAAAATGTACCAATCTAGTAAAAATTTCCATTCCGTTAACTTCAATTAGACACGTAACATATTGACCAAATTAGTAAATTTAAATTTGCATATTTAATAAACCAGACGCACAAATTCCTAACAATTTCCGACAATATTAACTATTCAAGTGTGACCCAACCCATCGGTTACCCTACTGACTGCGCCACTTCTATGCATAGTTGTATTTTTCAGAAATTGCTCATTCCGCATGCTCAAGGTTCGTCAATACGGAACGTGCTCTCCATTTTAAGGGCCGCTCTTTTGCCCTAACTAGAAAGGGGTGACATCCGCCCCTACAAAATTTCATTTGTTGTCGAATTTGCAGAGGAATTTTTTTGATGTTGTTCTTTTTTTGCCGGTGTAAAGGTAATTTGGGGGATAGGTAATTGCAATATGAAATTTACGAAATGCAACTGAAAATACTAGATAAAATTTTTATCCATGCTCTTTTTTGTTTGTTAAACAAAGCAACTTTTATTACAATACTTATTAAGTTAGACTAACGTTTTAGTATTGGTTTGTCATTTGATTGCCTATTTATTAGAAGATACTATAGGGTAAAAGCTAAGAGATTCATCCGAATTAAGGACATATATTTTGTTCAGGAATATATAGAGGAACTTGCTTCGACTTTTTTTTCATGAACGACAACCAGATTTGCAAAGATCAACTCTTATTATTTTTCATAAAAATATCGATAAAAGTAAGCGAAATACAAAACCTCTATCATTTAGCAATTTTTTCTGTTTTGAGCTGTTTAAATTGAGTTTGTTCTTTTCCTTTTTAAATCATTTGGGACTTGCTTATAGATCTTTAGTTAGTTTTCGGTCGCTACTCAAATATTGTCAATTATATATCGTTTTAAAAACTTCGATAGGAGATAGATACATTCAACATTTCCAACAACATTAAAAACAACACAGAGATCTCTTTTATCTAAAACTAAACCTAACGATGAACAAGAAAGAACAAAGAATTGTATTTATACCTTGTGAATGCGATCATTTTTATTTAGATGAAACATCATGACTACTAAATGTTAAATGGGACCAATTGCGTCGCAAATTTCTCGGTAGAATGCAGTAGGATTTGGTAACCATATTAAAAGAGGAATAATAAAAAGAAAATACCACTATTAGTAAGTCAAAAACATATCGAGGATACATCATTTATGTTTTTAAATAACATACATATATAAAATCAGAGTTTTAAGTTTATTGAGACTAAACTAAATGTAAGACCAAATACTTACCATGTCGGGACAGTATTATTAGGTTTTTTTCTTGGTTTTTTCTCATGATTTAGTATGGAATCACTAACAGGACAATTTTACTGTCGTCATTGCATATGGTTGGCTTTTTAAAGACGAATCACATGATATGATTTGTTCTGGCGTAGTTGATAAATTTGATTTCATTTAATCGATTGACCTATCTTACAATAAAGTTGTCCCAGGAATGCAACTTAGCAATATTGGCAAAGTCATTTTAAAGTCGTCAAGTCGAATTTTGAACATGACCAGTGTCTCTCTCTTCATTTGCAATACCCACACCTGTCTTTGGTATCATAAAGGAAAATGATCAACTTTATTAAATCGTATTTCCTCTGATGGTCTGAGCAGAACGCACTTTTTAATTTTTTTAATTTCTTTATTTCGACCGGCAAATACTCTCTTATTTTTTCTACCCTTTACTGTTAGAGCCTCTGCCATGAACTGTTAAAAATATTTGAGAGTATAATCTTTGGACGTAGTAATAATTAAAGTGGTAATAAGTAAAATATTTTCATCCCTTCTATACAGAATCCATGCGTTATTTATACAAATATCTAGCATTTGTATAAATATGGAGAGGTACCAGCGACGAGTTTTTAGGGGAATTCTGCAAATGCTTACCAGCATGTCCATCAGATCTACTCCATCCATGTGAGAATTGTAGTGTTTTATGAGAGAGGGACAAACGATTTCAATTTTTGCTGCTAACTTTTATCACACCTTTTAATTCTTTGGACAAGTGTAGAACATATACATCTACTAGCTTCTTCTTCTTTAAGTTACATCTTCTATCGAAGGTTGGCTATGCGGACTCTGTTGACTGCCGCTCTAAAAAGTTCTGCACTACTGCATTCAAACCAGTCCCTTAAGTTCTTAAGCCAAGATATTCTTCGTCTTCCCACATTTCGCTTTCCTCGGATTTTGCCCTGCATAATAAGTTGTAATAATGTGTATTTTTGCCCTCTCATCACATGTCCCAAGTACTCAAGTTTTTGTCTTTTATTAGTTAATATTACTTCCGCCTCATTTCCTATCCTTTTAGTTACTTCCATGTTTGACATTCTTTGAATCCATGATATTCGTAGGATTCTTCTGTAACACCAAAATTCAAACGCGGCCAACTTATTCAGATGAACTTGTTTTAGTGTCCAAGCTTCCAACCCATAAAGAAGAGTAGAGAACACGTAACATCGAAGCATTTTCATACGTGTGTTAATTTCTTTAGTTTGGTCTACATCTGATGTTATCCATGTTCCTAAGTATTTATAGTTATTAACACTCTCAATTGCAGTATCTTCAATAGTCAATTGGATATTTGCATGTGCAGATTTAGTCATGATCATGCATTTAGTTTTCTTTAAATTTATCTTCAGTCCGTACTCATGACAGTGTTCATTAAGGCGTTGCATTACGTTCTGTAAATCATTGTTGTTATCCGTAATTATTACTGTATCGTCTGCAAAACGTAAGTACTAGCTAGGACGACACAAATGTTGTCAAACCATTTCACAACATTTATTTTATTAATGTTGTCACTAAAATTCCATAATCATGGCAAAGAATGTAAAACAAATCAAAACTTAAAGAGAAATTATCGACATAGATAAAACAGAGCGCCGGTGATTTCATTGATTGTGTTAGAGGCAACCATCTTATAAACACTTGTGACGAACTTTGAATGATTACTATAGATGGCAGTACCATTAGCTTTCTGAGTTTAGTAGACGTATAGGCAAAACAATTAATAGGCAATTAATTAAAAGGTAAATGATTTAAGAGATAGACAATTTGAATATCTGAAAATGACGTAGCCTAAAAGATATAAGTCCAAATTAAGGGTTAAGATGCTACAAGAAAATAACTGCAGAACAATACGAGCAGGTATATGATTTTTCTTAGGTACGTGGAAATTTACAGTTTTTTGCCTTCTTCTTTTGATTTTCCTATTAGACACTCTTCTGCTCGGATGTCTTGTGTGCGGACGTATCTTAATTATTTCAATATTTAGTCCCAGTATTTTCAAGCTTTTTAGAAATTGAAAAACTGACAATTTATTAACGTTTTTGCTTTTTAAATAATAAATTATATAAAAATATTGACAACTCAAATATTTCGACTGATAGGTACACATGGTACAATTAAATGGCCGCTGGATACTGTGACTTAGCGCCTAACGATGTTTTTTTTCTGAGTTTTGCTATTACTACATTTATAGGCATCAGTTTGAAAGGACCACAAACCTAGTTGAATTAAGGGCAAAAATACTTCATTTCTCTCCAAGTATTACACCAGCCCTACTCCAAAATATGAGGAGAAATCTGTATGACAGATTTGGTTACTTTTTAGCACAACGAGGTGGAATATTTGAGCACTTAATTCATTAATCTGCTTTCCTAATTGTTATTTTTTGTTAGGTACATTTTACGAAGTATGTACTTTCTTAATTAGGAAGTTTTTTTATGTTAAGTTTGGAAAAATTTTATTGTTTTTTTTTTAATTTAAAAGTACAAACCATTCTTATTCTGATTTTTTTTCTTCTTTCTTGTCTTATTGTTATAAGCTTTGTCCATAAAATTTGTACAATTTTCAATGACAATAAAGCATATTACTTATTTACTTACTCATTTGTATTGCTATTAAGGCTAAAAAATAACCAAAAAATTAGTTTTAGAGCATTATAATAAATATACTCTAGAGATGGGATTGCAATAAATCTTAATTTCTATGGTCAACAAAACAATGTGGTTATCTGTATATATCTGTTGGTTTTAAATAAAAATAAAGTTAAATTCAAATAATTTGGCCATAAAGGTTGTTGGTATATGAAAGTAGTAAATTTTAATTTCGGAAAATAACATTTTTGCAGAGTTATTGTTCTGAAACAAATTGCGGTCAGTCCCGAGTAATTATTTCCTATTTAAAAACAAATTTCAAAAATTGTTATATTTGAGTTTAATGCCGATCTCGATTTGGCCTATTACATAACGCACATGCATATTTCCATGCGGAACATTTCAAAATGGCACCTGTTAAATGGTGATTTGCCAATAACCAAACGGCTTCTGGCTTTATTTATGGCAAAACGCGCAAAAAACATTTTCGATAAATTCGATATGTATCGAATGAGTTTCATTGCTAATTGGCTTTTAAAACCGGAGGATTTTTCAAACGATAATTGATGGATCGAATTTTGTGTGTGTCAAGAGGAGTGTGCGTCGCTCTAAAACAATAACAATTCACAAAACAATCCCAACTCACCGACGGGGTATTTTTGTTTTATGTTTTCATGTGTGAAAACAACATAGAGGTATTGAAGTAAACAGATTTATTGATGAACAAGCTCGTAATATCTGTGAAATTTTCATGTTTAAGTCGATTACGGAGTTGTATTTGAAACAATAACGGAAAACACGTGTTTAATAAAGCGATTATCTTTTAAATAGCATTATAATCTTTGTAGGTTTGATCCTTGTTTGAAATTGGTCATTAAAAGAATGATTATGATCAAGAAGGTGAAGTGCGTACTTAGAATCGTTTTGTTTATTATTAAAAGCTGTTATGCTCTGCGATACGTTTTTTAAAAGTTCTAGAGTTTGACCGATGTAGGTTTTGGTCTCCACATCCAAGTTTGTATTCACCACTGTTAAAGTGCTTTTTCTTTTTTGATCTTGTTGCTCTTAATATATTTGCTTGTTCTGAAAGCTGATGTTTTTTCTTTTTTTATATTTTTGGCTATTTTTGTTGATATATTGCCTGTTGCCTGTATATACAGGGTGTTTCAAAAAAAGGTAACCCCGTCTCTAGGGTAAGTAAAAACTGAAAAATAATTGGGGTTTGCCTAGTAAAAAATTTTTGTAACGCCATTCGTTGAAGAACAAAAAATTTACGCATTTTTTACGATTTTGCCGAAACTACTGGCAACATTGTAATGAAATTTTATACGAATATGTTTTGGAAGCTGATACATCCCATGAATTTATTTTTATATCTTATTCTCATAGAAGGCGCTAGTTACACGGATCGTACTAAATATTAGTCAATATAACTTTTTTAAGAGTATAATTATTAATCAAAATTTCAAGTAAACTTAAACATCATTCAATTTTACACGAAAAAGGTACTCTTGGTAAAACTCGATACTGTGTACCGTTTTCGGAATATTTTTATTTGAAAATTCTGAAGTAATAATTGATGCTGGTAGTAATGATAAAGTTTTAATAGGTATACCTCTATTTTCTCCAAGTGTGCCATGGAAATCTGACATTTATTGATTGTTATGACGATAAATCAACAATAATTAGAGTTTTGAAACCTTGTTATTTGTAAAATCAAATCAAAATGTACTCAAATGTTGAATACACTGACATGTTATTAACCTTAGGCGAATGTTTAGGATGTCCTAGTGCAGCTGTGACACGTTATGCAGAAAAGTTTCCTAGAAGAAGCTTACCAAGTAAAAAAACATTTAGAGCCGTTGAACGAAGTTGTCGGGAAACTGGGAATGTGAGAAAAAATAAAATAAATTCTGGTAGACCAAGAACAACAGGAACAATTTGTAAAGAAAATAATATTTTAAATTTACTTAATCAAGATCAAACAGTTAGCGTAAGGAATATAGCAAGACAAACAAATACTTCTTCTTCAAGTACTTAGCGGATACTGAAAGAACAGCAATTACATCCTTATTATTACAGACAAGTCCAAGAGCTCTTGCCAGATGATCTACCGGTTAGAGTGGATTTTTCAAAAGGGTATCACATTACCAAGACTCATTTAAAGTTAATGTTTGGGCAGCAACTTTAGGTAACAAATTAATAGGTTATCATATTCTACCTGGAAATTTAATTGGTGATATGTATCTTGGTTTTTTAAACAATTCCTTATTCAAGATATTAGAATATTTAACGCTAAACGAGCGAAGATCTGTATTTTTTATTCACAATGGACACACTTATGCACACGACACTTTGATAGAAGGTTTCGTAATTTGTTGAGTAATCATTTTCCGAATCATTGTCCTCCTCGGTCATGCGATTTTAAACCTTTGGACTACGCAGTTTGGTCGTATATTAAGGAAAAAGTCTATGCTACACAGATAAATTCACGCCAAGAATTGGAAGAAAGAATTCAACGTCAATTTAATGATATCATAGCTGATCCCCTACCGTTTAGAAGGTTAATGGAATCTTAAGAAAAAAGAAAAGACTTGTGTATTCGCAAAAACGGAGGGCATTTTGAACACTTACTGTAATTGAATTTTATTTTATGTTCTTGGTCATTAATTTAATTTTCTTCTTGTGCAAACCCCAATTATTTTTCAATTTTTATCTACCCTAGAGACGGGGTTACCTTTTTTTGAAACACCCTGTAACTCGAGTAGATGATACTTGGTATTTTTTCCGATGGTGGCAAGACGCAACGGTTAGCCTATACACACTTAACATAGCAATACCGCATTACTAAAGATACTGAACTAGGATACACTTTTCTCGTCTTTATCAAAATACAAATACACACACTGCACCCTTTTAATTTTAAGGATAAATTATACTTCAAGGTTAGGGCGCCGTGATATGTATCATACCGAATCTATTCAATAGTTAATCTTTATTACTGTTGTTTATTTTTGTTTTTTTTTTGTCATTTTTGTTCGGGCCATTTTCCTACAGATTGTATTACTTGTATAACTAACTACAAACATCTGGGAACCTGGGTAAATGAAAACGATGACCAAGTAAGAGAAATAAGGAAATAAGGAGCTGAGGATATTAGCCTTAAGATACTACGTGTTCTCGACTTTGTTCTATGAAATGGAAAGCTGGACACTAAAAGTGGATACTATAAAGAAGTTGGAATCATTTGAGATGTGGTGTTATTGATGGATTTTGAAAATACCATGGACCCAACGAGTTTCAAATGCAGAAGTGTTAAGAAGGCTACAAAAGGATTGCGAGGTCATAAAGCATATCAAAACAAGAAAGCTAGACTATTTAGGCTACATTACCAGAAGTGCGAAATATGAGATATTAGTCTCATAATGCCACGTAAAATCAAGAGTAAAAGAACCATAGGAAGACGACGAATTTCCTGGCTAAGAAACCTAAAAGTTGGTATAGTTGCAGTTCAGTAGATCTTCTCAGAGCAGCCGCCAATAAGTCAACCTCCGATAGGAGAAGGAACTACAAGGAGAAGAATCAAAAAATTCTAATTAAAACTCCATCGACCACATACCTCAAGTTATTTATAACAGATGGATTAAAATTCCAGCTGACTCATTTTCTGTGTCTTTCATCTTCGGTTTTTCGGAATATATTTGAAAAATCATGAGTGAGGAAATGCACCTCTACTTTTTTATCATCGTTTACCCTAAAATAGATTTGCAGAAATTATTTTAGCTATGTATTTAACATTATTACATTATATGAAGACGTTTCGGTCCACATACTGGGATCTTTCTTTATATTCCAGAGTTAATTCTATGAATCATTAAAATACTCGTTTCCTGAACTCTAAAATACAACACACCAATATAACCATAAAACATTATATTATTACCCTGTTTAAATACGCAATTATGATCGTTCGTAATATGAACCCAACTCAAAATTGGCATAATATCATCCCCAATTTTGAGAGTATAATAGCATCAGTTCTAATACTAATTATATCGTTCTATTCTGTTTCAGGTAAGCCGCTGATAATAGGATCGCCTGCCCGTAATAATATCTATCTTCAAACTTGTTGTGGTATGTCATAATTTCTTTTATTTTTCACCATTATACCATCAAAAAAGACTGCTCTACTCTCCTACTGGTCTAAATGCTACTTCGCCTCGGGGGGTGATATTATCGGCTACCTAACTTGCGGCCATAGGCGTACAAAATAAATTTTTATGTAAATAAATTAATACTTTTTTAAAGTCTATCTATAATATCCAAATTATCTTTAAATTATTATAAATATAAATAACTTATTATGCATAATGAAGTAGGCAGAGAATTCTCTTCTTGTATGGTATAATTACTTAAATATAACATTATTTGTTTTGTTAGATATTTGCAGAATATTTTATCCAGTTACCTATATTTATAGTTTTCTATTTTTTTTTTCGGCGATAAACAGACGCATAGAGAAATCGTATGCTTAGAGAACGCTTAAATATGGAATTATGTGGTCTTTTCATTCCTTTACTTAAAAGTTTTTTTCATAAAACCAGTACGCACGACTTTGTATACTGCTATCTGGTCACAAATAACCAATTATCAGTTATTTTCTGACCTAACTTAATAAACAGCAAATACTTAAATCTTACCCTATGGCTTACTCTAATATTATCTATCAACTAATTCACTACTGCAGCTTCTTATAGAGGGGAAGGTAGAAGGAAAACGTGGTCCTGGTAGACGGCAGGCGTCCTGGTTGAAGAACATTCGTGAGTGGACTGGTTTGGGTTCTCAATCTTTAATAAGAAAAGCCAGGTACAGAAATGATTTTACTGAGGTTATCGCCAACCTTCATTGAAGACGGCACCCAAAGAAGAAGAATTCACTACAACTAACATGTAATGACATCACATCATTATACTTTGCTTTTTACACTAAACTGTTACACATTTATACTAACTCAAATGGGTGTGTCCTTATGAGTCTTCTCTTTAGTTCAGTGTTGTCAAAAAGCTGGATTGTCTTGACATTTACATGACTATGCAGCCTTTGCTCGTGACTTTCTGCTGTTCTCTTGATTACTTCGGTCATAGTTTCCATACCCAGGTCCTGGTGGAGGTTGCTGTTATGAACGTACCAAGGAGCATCAACAATGTTACTCAGTACTTTGTTTTGAAATCTCTACGTAATATGTAGATTACTAGCTTTGGTACAGCCCCAGATTTGGCACCCATATATCCATTTTATTCTAACTGAGAAATTTTCTATTTTTTTATTTGTAAAGTAAATGTGTGCAGATTTAGTCCCATTTAATTTTATTCGCCATTTTTTGGTCCAGGTATGTATTGTATTTACTGATAGTTGCAACTTATCAGTCTATTCTTCACTAGTGTCTTCTATCGCTTGTATAGCTGTATCATCTGCGAAGTTGGCAATAGTGTTTTGTTCTAGCTCTGGAATGTCACACATAATAGGTACAGGACCGGAGCTAATACACTCCCTTGTTGCATGCCAGCTTTGATATCCTTTAAATCGGTGTAAACTCTGAAATATCTATTCGCAGTGTTGTATGTTGGTCTTCCAGTAGGTATTACTTCAGCTTTTTGTTCTATAATAGCTGACAGAAGTTCTTTTTCTTTAGTTGTAGTTAGCCAAGATTCTCAATGGGTATTATTTGCATTAAAGTCGCCACCGATGATGTATCTTTTTCTTAAAATGTCCATAAACTCTTTATGTTGTTCTCTTTTAATGGAGTGTCTAGGAGGACAATATATTGAACTTATATTTATGGTATGTATCTTCACACATACTGTTGTACCTTGTATGTGCTCAGTTGTATATTTTAATTCCTCATGATGCAAGATGTTATTTTTAATTATGATAGCGCTTCCTCCTTTAGATGCATTTTTTGGGTGTACAGTAGAATATACTCTATACCACCTAAATTTTATATATGACTGTATAGTGAAATGTGTTTCCGAAACGAGACACAGATCAATTTTCTCAATGTCTAGTACTGCTTGCAACTCTGACGTTGTAAGAGTCCATTTGCGTTCCTCGTTTACTTAAAAGTGTTAGAATGTATTATTCTTATGATGTGGCCAAAATACTTAAGTTTTTTCTTTAACTAGGTTGATCGTTTCTTTCTTCTTTTTCGATTCTATGAAGACTTTCGATTCTCTTTGTATGGTTGACTCAGGATAATATAAGCATTCTTCGATAACCTCACAATTCAAACGTTTTTATTTTCATTACTGACTTACTTTCCGTGCCCGGATCACTTCTTTAAATGTGATACTGCCAATGTTTCACTACTTGAATGGACCGGTCATTAGCTGCCATGTCAGTGTATGCCTGGGTCAAGTCTGTGTTAACCAATAGATGTTTACACTTAGCCTCATTAGTTTGACCTACACCGTGACTGGGCAGTTTTAAATTTATTTAGACATCTTCATGTGGTGTACAGTAATTGATTAAATTAAATGGTCCAAATGAAAAATACAAATATCTACAATGGTTGCAATTAAAACAATTAATTTCCCAACACTATCATAACTTTTAGAACTTAGACTAAAAGCCATTAATAAATTTTAAAAGTCTGATTTAAACCCAAAAATTATTAAAAATCTCAGCAGATTTTTCTTGTCTACGTTGAATTTTATTTTACTGGTATATAGTTACCCAGAACGTTTTCCTTGTGATCCTAAAACCAACGAAGTTTATATAGAATAAGCCATTAAAATCGTACTTTGTTTTATTTTTTGATTGACGATTAGAAACTAAAATTCAACTCACGGGGAATTCAGGCTCCCCCTAATTCAGAGCCCATTTTTGTATCGTGGGAGTCCAAGTTTCTCCCATTTGTCCTTCTCCCAGTTGCTCCTTATTTATAGGCGACCTTTACCCCGATATGAAGATCACTCGTAATCATAGTTTTTTGTCCCAGTTCGGTCGTAGGTCCCCGTTTTATTCAAGATTCAGCTGGTGCCAAGGTAAACATCCAATTAATCTGATTAACAGATTATACAAAATATTGTGAGTACATTCTCCTTATTTTGTAAGACAATCGGAATGATGTTACTTTCAAGTTAAAAAAAATTGTATACAAATAAAAGAAACTAAACAGATATTTAATATTTTTGTGGTGAAATGTGTTAACTAAAATGATCACGCCTATAATCTACCAGCACTGGCAACGGTGACTTCGACCATATATAGTGTATCGTTGTTTTAAGTTTACTTCTTAATAATTTAGTTCATCATGTATGGTACACAAATTTGACGTGGTGGCTCTTTCTGGTGTAATTCTTTTGTTTGGAAAATGCTATTGCCAAAACCTAAATTCTATTCAGTTTAATATTGGACGAGATTATAAAACAGATAAGAAAAACAAGTAAACTAAGCTAAAAACTAAGGTATTCAAAATAGTGTAATATGCAAATGATGCAGTTATAATCATCATCATCATCATCATCCAGCATTTGTTTATCAAGTCTACTGCTGGACATAGGCTTCCCTTAAACTGCTCCATTCTTTGCGATTCTGTGCACTTTGTTACCAATTTTTGGTGATACGCCTGATGTCTTCAGCCCAACGTGTAGGTGGTCTTCCTCTACTACGTTTGTCTGCTCTTAGTCTAGAGCAGTTCTAATACATGACGTAATCTACAAAGGACACTTCACTACATCAGTTCAACATCAATACTAAAGAATGTAATATAAAAATACCGCCAAAAAAAAACATTTTTATTGGCATCAATAAAATCAATTTTATGGTAACAAATTGAGAACAAAATGATAGACAAACTAATGAAATTTAAATACCTTTGACGCATTTTATTAAGCGACTTCAATATTGAGGGAGAAGTGTGACAAAACCAAGCAGAAGAGCCAAATGCCTGAACGATACAATTACCGAAACAACCTCGTAAACAAAAATACACAATTTCAAATATCTAAGCCAGCCTTTTCAATAATTACGCCGCATACTCAAGCACAGTATCACAAGAAGAAGATACTTAGCAATATCTTAATTGCAAATTCTAAGAAGAATAACAAGAGCAACATTGTTTGATATATCAAGGAGGAATGTGATCAAAAACACACGTAGGATAAATAACAACTGATATGAGTAAGCGGAAGATAGAAAGGAAAAATTAAATACTTTGAAAAAGAAGAGGAAGTGATATGTTTAAATAGGAGAAAAAGAAGAAATAAATAAAAAATACTACTTCACTAGATTATTTTTACTCCTGCCTGTCCGTGATTTTTCAACGACAAAATTATGACAGATCCGTCACAAAGTGTCTGGTAATTCTATTGTTGCCAGTTTGACAGACGTCATTGAGGCGTTATCAATTTTGGACAGATATAATGAATCCAGACGAAAAATCAAGATTTGGATGCCAGTCAGGTGAAGAAATCAAAACAAATAAAAACTTTTATACCAAAATTTTTTCTCTTATATACGAAAAATCGAAGTTTTGCATCTGTTATTTTTAGGATAGTTTTAGATAATATATACATAGAAGATACACAAATAGATACCCAAGATATACATTAGAAATATACACAAACTATCATTACTTTTCTGGTTTTTTGTTTCTATGTAAAATCTAATTTGTTAAAATTAATGAGATACTAATGTTATTTATGCTTTTATATTTATATGATGCTCAAGGTGATCTATACGGACGCTATATTATTTTTCTTAAACTGTGTTTCTGATATTATTTTAGATGTATTTATTCTCTTCCTCCAGCGGGTAACTAGTCTACGTAACATATTAACTTATTTGTATAATTCTGTGTGTAACAGACATAAATATTTATTTTTAAAACACAAAATCCTTTCTTATCAATCAAAACACTTCAGAGATATACAATCAATATTTATATAATGCCAGAATTATCACCATAATCTTCAGTTCACTCGGTTTTATCATCATCGATACACGTCAAGACTCTCAGCGCTGCCGTCGCATTAATCCCCGTCTCATTTACTCGCCGCGAGCGCGCCCCTGATTCCATTTATAAAGGGTGGTTTCCTTTCATGATGAGACCAAGGACCCTAATGTTTAGTATTGCCAGTCATTTGCTACAACTTGGCGCGAGTGCAGTATAAAGTAGTGAGTTTTGTGTTCGCTATAAGGGCTGTTTGTGAATAATATACCGAATTAGGAAGTGTTAGCAAGTCCTAAGGCTTTGAAGTAAGTGGAATTGACAAAAGTTATATTTAATGAGAAATTAGAGGCAGAAAAGTTATTAGCAACGAAAATTGTTTTAAACATTTAACTACTTAAAGGCAGTACTTGATCTAGGTCTACAAAATGAGCACGAAATTAGTAATTAATTATACTTAATAAAGATATGAAATCTTTTTACAAAGAACACAAACAGCTTATCATTTTATGAATTATGTATACCATTTCTTTTATTTTTCATTGTCTTACAATGTTTAAATTTTTCTTCTTTTTCTTCTTTTTATCTAGACATGACTCTGTCTTTTCTTTAATGTGCAATCCGGTAAGTTGTCGTTCCATCGGTATCGTGGTCTTTCTACTGCTCGTGTTCCTATTGGATAACCGTCTCTTGGTGTCTTTACTACTCCATTTGTTGTCATTTGGCTTATATGATCGTTCTGTTCTAGTCTTCTATTTCTTACAAAGTTTTTGATGTTCTCCACCTCACATCTACGTCGTATATCTGTACTTCTAGCTCTGTCCCATAGTGTTTTAAGATCAATTTTTCATCTCTGCTATTTCTAACATCCTTTTTGTTCTCTCTGTGTCAGGTCGTGTTTCTGTCGCATATGTCATTATTGATCTGATGACTGTTTTGCAAATTCTGCCTTTCTTTTCTTTCCCGATATTTTTATTTCTCCATATTGTTTCATCCAGAGGCAGTCTGCGGCTTTGTTTGATCTATTCACTTGATCTTTCACTTCAGTTTCGAGCTGCTGTGATGCCTAGATATTTAAACTCCATCACTTGTTCTATTACCTGACCTTCCAACTCCAGTTTACATCTTAGTAAATTTGCTGTCATGACCATGCAATTTGTCTTTTTTGGGGAAATACGTTGTAAATCATCTTCACTTTGAGAGAGTTGTATTGCGTCGTCTGCATAGCAGATTATTTTAAGTAGTTTTTCTCCCATTTGGTATTTTTTTTAGTTCTTACTTTTTTTATTATTTTATCCATAATTAGGTTGAACAATAGAGGACTTATTGAATCTGCCTGACCTATCCCATTGCCAGCTTCAATAGGGTCGGTTAGTTCTTCTTCCACTTTTACTTTTATTGTGTTCTTTTGGTAAATTTTTCAATCGTTTTGATTACTCCTAGAGGTATCTCTCTTGCGTAAAATAAGTGGATATATATATTTTTTATTATTATCCCGGTTTTTTATAGCGTTCTCCGCCTTCCGGTTCCCAGTTTCCAGCTACGTCGGTCATTCCATTCGCCAGAGTGAAGGTTTCTTTCTGACATTGCCTTCTGAATGCCGCCCAGCCAGGATTGTTTTGGCCTTCCTCTCTTCCTTCTTTCCCTTGGCGTCTATTTTAAAATTTGGTTTGGCAACCTGTCGTCGTCTATTCTTTTCACATGACTATACCAGATAACGTCCGTTAATTTGACCCGGTCCTTAAATGCCTTCCTAAGATCCACGAAACATATAAATGCCGGTTTGTTGTATTCTAATGATTCTTGCACTTGCCTCATTATAAATATGGCGTGGGTGCACGAGCTTCCCGATGAATCCGATGTTTTAATTTCTAGTTGGTTATCGTTGTCAATTAATTCGTATTTTGAAAACGATTTCCAAATTGAATTTGGAATTGGAAATCGAAAAGTCAAAAACATATTTTTTTAATTAGATTTGAGAATAAACCGCAAATAATATTAATATTATTTGCGGTTTATTCTCAAATCTTATATCCACCGTTTATATAGGTCACATAATGACGTATGTGACAGTCATGCTCTGGCATTTACAATGTAATAATTACTTGGAATATTTGATATCAAGTTAAATTTAACGTATTATATCTGATTTAAGACTAAATGTATAGCACAACTAAAGCTTTTTATAATTCTCTATTGCATTTAAATACTTGTTTTAGAGGTGATCAATTGTCGTTTATATGTTTTACTTCTTGTGAAATTCATCCTGAAGCAAGAAAAAGGAGGCTTAAAATATGTCAAACAAAAACAGCCAGGTTATAGCCTGTAATCATAATACGACCCTTATATATTTTTTAATTAGTAGTACAGAATACGTCTCTGTACTCTATTTCTTTGTAAATATATTTACTTCACCACAAAAAAGGTCGTATTTTTCTTAAATGTCTTTAATTTTTTTATTATACAATACTTTTATATTAGGAGTCAGTAATCTAGGTCAAAATTCCTTTTATGGTCATGAAAAATAGTTTAAATCGCACTCCTGATTTTTTTTTGGATTCTACTCTTACTAAGAGTGTTTAATAGTCGATCATAAGAACATCTCGATGCTCCATAAGCATTATATTTCGCAGTTCCCAGTAAACAGAACCATATCTCGCCTAGGCGCACATCCCGATCCCTCTACGTATTCAACCTACATACTCGACATAGCAAAGTGGTCATTTAAACTCAGTTATTTCAAGACAAATTGTAAAATTAACTGTGCTCGCATAAAATAAAAATACTTGTACCTTGCTTTGACAAAGATCAATCAAAGTTCTTCATAATCAACCGTTTAGAAGTTTTGGTTCTATGTTAGAGGAAAGGGACATTCTCAGCAGTGTGGATGCTGTTATATATTTGGGCACATAAATCAACGAAAAGAATTCCGTAGTAACCTATGAATCTGAGACCTTAGTAAATACAAAAAAAGATAAAGAGCAACTCAAGACATTTGAGAGAAAGATGAGAACAGTGTATGGTCCGTTGCAAGAGGTGGACGGCACTTGGAGAATCAGAAGAAACTAGGAGAATAATGAATTGAATGAAGGGCACGATATTGTTATATATGGTTATATTGTTATGGTTATGGTAGATCGTGACAGGGCCAATCTGCCTGGAGAGCTCTTTAGACACTTAGACCTCCTAAGGCGGATTAACTGTATGACTCTTATCATACAAAGTAGACTCATAAAGACCTGCACTTCAACGTTTCCGAAGCCAAGGCTGGTTCAGGCTTCGAGAAAATTAGAGAACTAATTACAAACTAGCTATACATAATACTACATAGCAAGGTGTTACAGCATGTCCGTGTTGTTGGCTTACAACTCTTTCATATGCAAGATTCCACTGTGTGAGTCCTAGGACCGACCCCTGTGGCACACCAGCCGTCACGCCAACAACCACTCCTTTTTCTACCACAATTTGCCTCTCTGACAGATAGTCCGAGAACAAATTTATTCTCTCATAAAGTCTTCATTACCTCTTTCTATTTTAATGTGTTAAAGTATTCAAACAACAATAGAAACGCCCACCTCTGGTTAACTCCCACCCCGCGCAACTCCTGGAAGACTTTCATCACTTGGTACTACCTGGGTGACAGCCCGCCTGACTCTTCAATAACTGTGTCGATTCGCCCTTTTTCTATTTACCTACGCACGACAGAAGGCAAACAGGTCGATACTTCTCCCTTTGGGAGTAGTACGAGTCTCGAGATTTTCCAATTGGCTGGAAATCACTGAGTTTCAAGCAGTGCATTCATGTATTCCAAAAGCCACGTCGGCTTCAAACTACCAATGCGTTTCACCTATTCTCATCCAGTTTTGGTGCCTTTCGTGTCTTTAAGGTACTCAACGCTTCGTCTATGTTAAAATGTACATCTCCAGTCCAGTGGCATCTCATACAGAGGGTACAGCTTAAACCGGTTTATTACGATTTTGTAACCCTGACCCCAAATGTCCTTATCCAACTTGTCGCACAGTTCTCTCCAGTGCTTCTCCTTCTCCATTGGGAGCTTCCTGTTAAGTTCCTTCTTTCGCGCATTTTATACTATATCCAGTCTGCTAGTTTTAATTACGTATCCTCTACCTCTTGCCATCGTAGCATCTCTTCTAATGGCAATGCATTCCTTCCTCTTATTGACGATCTCTGCGCATCACCAATAAGGCATTTATCTTTAAACCATCTTAACTTATACTCTCTCATTTTGGTCATCATCAATTGGTGTCACTCCTAGCCTTCTCCTAACATTCTTCTTCTTCTTGTGCCCTCTTCTAACGAAGGTGGGCACTTCTTTAAACGCTTCTCGATCTTTTGCAACGTGAAATATCTGTTCAACCCTGAGGTTCAACAGATAGTCCAATCTCTGATATTCCTCAGCCAGCCAAGATTTCTTCTTTCTTCCCAAGCCTTCTCTTCCCTCTACTCTACCTTGCATGATGACTTGTAGCAGAGAGTATTTATCGTGTCGGAGTATGTGGCCCAATTACGATGTCTCCTAACATACTCATTCTTAATTTTATCCTTCTGTCACTCTTATATATTGAAAATATAAGAGTGGCCTTATATATACTGGTCTTATATATTGAATACCATATTATGAGCCTTTATTTCCTTTATTTATTCATTAGCTACGCTGTAATGAAAATTGCATATGTTATTGATCTGTCTTGCATATTGCATAGAAATAATTCTGGTTTATTCTCCGGTCTATTCTGATAAAATATAAAATATTCAGTTTCCTGGAATGTGTTTTAGTTTTCTATATGAAAAAATAGGTTTTATTATTAAGAGAACCAAGCAAAATATCAAAAAACGTACAACAATATATATTTTTTAAAACTCTAGCTCTAGTTTTGTTTATATATTCTCATTATTTTATTTAATTTAAACTGTTTTAGTTTTGTTTTAAACAGAATATGCTAATAAACTAATTTAAATTGCAGGTTCTTGAACTATTAAAAGTTCGTAGCATAAATTGTAGAATGTATTTAATTTAAACATCAATTAGTGATTTAATGTTGAAAATTAAACAAAACGGAACTAACAAAGTTAAACTAATTAAACAACTGGTGAAACTATAAATAACAAAATTTATTATTAAAACTTTAAAATATACTTATAGAGAAAGCAAAACAACTGCTTTCACATACCTGAATTAACACTTCGTTGGTAATAAATATGTTTATACAGGGATGTCAATTCTTAATCGGAATTATCAATATTCGATTTTATTATCATGTTTTCCACGTAGCTTAAAGGTAGGAGTTGTAACTTTAATATTCAAGAGTGGAGATAATTCAGTTTTAGATAATTACAGATCAGTTACTGTCCCTACTATTTTGAGCAAAATTTATAAAAAATGTGTATACAAACAAATGTATAATTTGCTAAATAAATATAATATATTATTATTATGTTCCAACCAATACGGATTTCTACCTGGAAGATCAATAGAGAGTGCTACCACTGAATTGCTTAGTTTCATTCACATCGCACTGAATCGGGGAGATTGTGTGGGGAAACTTTTCTTTGATATCTCAAACGCATTTGATACAATAAACGTAAGAGTTGCTATAGGGAAGTTAAAAAATCTTGGTTGTAGGGGTCAGTTCTCATTATGGTTGTCATCTTATTTACATTCTAGGAAGATCCTCGATAAACTTAGTGACACAAGATCAGATTATGGTTATATTGATATTGCGGTGATATGTACATGTAGCTAGGAGCGATCTAAACAAATGGCACAGATCAATTTTAACCTGGAGACCATACCAACACAAAAGACCCAGAGGCAGACCTCCTATGAGATGGACAGATGATCTGAAAAGGACTGCCGGGAAAAATTGGCTACAAGTAGCGTACAATAAAAAACAATGGAAAGGAAGACTTGAAGAGGCTTATGTTCAGATGTGGACGTGAATGGCTAGACGAAGAAGAAAGAAGAAGAAGATATTGCGGTTCCTCAGGGTTCAATGTTGGGGCTATTAATATTCCTATTAATGTTATGCCCAGATATGTCAGTTCAAATAACATATTTATGTATGCAGATGGCACAACTATTGCTACATCTGCTTCAAATGCCGAGGAACTATTCAACTGAATGCTGTATCAGAAGATTTTACTGAGTGGTGTAAAAAAAATACTTTGATTGTTAATGCTAAAAAACCACAAGCATGCAATTCTACTATTGATCAAATTCAAGTTACCAGTTTTCTATAAAAGTAAATGATATCCTTGTTCATTCTACAACTTCCACCAAACTTTTAGGTTTGTATCTTGATAGTAACATGAGCTGGGAATCTCAAATTAATCGTGTTTGCAAAAGAATAAATAGTAGTTATACTACTAGTGTAGTGTTGTTTACAAAGCAATAAAATTGATGAAATGTATTCAGTTCATATGAACGGTTCGCATCTAAATATTCCGTATATGTATTCGGCACCTAGGACTTTTCTATTGGTTCTTTGCGGCACGCGGCAATGTTTCAACCAATAGGCGGCGAGGTGCCAGACACGTATACGGAATGTTACTCTGGTGCCAAATTCATATACGGAATGTTAAAAATATTCATAAACCAAAATAGACAACTTTTTATTAAAATGAGTTAAAAGGAAACTGATTCTAAAATATTTGTTAATGTGTGATTAAGGAAAATTAAAAGAATGCAATAAGAAATAAAACAAAATATATTTAAATAAATTTAAAAAAAATTCAAATGTTTAAAATGTAATATTTATGCGTAATTCAACGCCACCCTCAAAGATTGTGACTCCTTTTTAATCTTTTTTTAGGAGAAATTAAATATTTACAACAGAAAGATATAAGTAAATTATCTAAAAATTTATTCAAAGTTCCTAGTGAGCAAAATAATAGTGTGCTTTCCGAAGTCGATATAGCAACAGGATTTTGCAGTTGCGAAATTGGAAGATTGGGTGCATTTTGCAAGCATCAAGCTGCGATTGCACATTTTTTTAATATATCTTTTTGCAACGTTCCAGCTACTACTCCTGAAGATCGATACGACGTAGCTAAATTAGCTTTTGGCGAAAAAGTTCAACCTTTTTCATTTTATAGCGGACTTGCAGGATCCAATAAATGTATTACAGAACCTTATATTATTAAAAGCATTGATAATATTGATGAAAATATTGTTAGAGAAGATATTATATTAAACAAAAATGAAACAGATGAACAACAAGCATTTTTGTTTACAGATTTTATTAATATGCTACAAGATAAAAATGTTACATTTGGAACTGATTCATCAACTTTAAAATTGCTGCACCAAAGATTATCCCATATTCAAACAAAAACGGCTTGGGAAAGTTTTTTAAACACGGCAGGAAGTTCCTCGGCAAGGCGATTTGGACACAAGGCCAATATAAGAGTGCAACCTACTTCAATCAGTCGAAAAAAGTTGGGAGTTACTAGAGGGTCAAAAAGATTACCATTTGGAAGACCACCTAAAGATGAACCTCCTAAAAAAAGATTAAAAAGGAGTCACAATCTTTCTTCCAATATCGCAGCAAATCAAACAAATGCAACTAAACATGGCGAAAGGCGTTGAATTACGCATAAATATTACATTTTAAACATTTGAATTTTTTTTTATTTATTTAAATATATTTTGTTTTATTTCTTACTGCATTCTTTTACTTTTGCTTAATCATACATTAACAAATATTTTAGAATCAGTCTCGTTTTAACTCATTTTAATAAAAAGTCGTCTATTTTAGTTTACGAATATTTTTAACATTCTGTATATGCATTTCGCAGGCAAATCAAACACATGGCGAAGGGCGTTGAATTACGCATAAATATTACATTTTAAACATTTGAATTTTTTTCAAATTTATTTAAATATATTTTGTTTTATTTCTTATTGCATTCTTTTAATTTTCCTTAATCACACATTAACAAATATTTTAGAATCAGTTTCCTTTTAACTCATTTTAATAAAAAGTTGTCTATTTTGATTTATGAATATTTTTAACATTCCGTATATGAATTTGGCACCAGAGTAACATTCCGTATACGTGTCTGGCACCTCGCCGCCTATTGGTTGAAACATTGCCGCGTGCCGCAAAGAACCAATAGAAAAGTCCTAGGTGCTGAATACATATACGGAATGTTTAGATGCGAACGGTTCATATCATTTAATTCATTATTCCTTTTCAAAATTTTTATCGCCATAGCATTATGAATATTTAACTGGTCTGCAATGGTCAGACAACTTATTCTAGGATTTTCTACAACTGCTGCATTTCTACAAATTCTACATTTATTTCATTTTGTTTTTCTATTTTTTTTTGGTACCTCAGCAATATTGTTTGTACAGGTACAATTAGAAATCACGGTCCTATTATTTTCAAAATTTTGTAAAATCCTTTGCATTGTTGAATGTCTTTAAATTGTTCTATTGGAATATCTTACGCTAAATAAAGAACTGACAATTCGTGCACTATTGCCTGAATAAAACATTTTTATTGTTTGTAGTTTCTCCTCAACTGAATACATTTTTGAATCAACTATATTGTTTTTTAAACTAAATCACAAAATTAAATTTTTGGAAATTCAAATATTGTCCAATATCAGAAACATAAATATGACCAAACGCAACGTGTCATACACATTCTTGTACCTCGTGTGGCCTGAATTTAATTGGTGGCCTGACAATTTAATGCGTAGAACAATTTTAATATTTGTTTTTAATACATATTTTAGTCCTCTACAAATAGTTTCTTATGGCTTTGATGTAAAATAATTAGGGAAGCAGAAATTCATCAAGTCAGAATTTCCCATTGAATTTCCTATGGCCCGTTTGACGATTCACTACCCTGTATATGTTTCAGTTTCGGCTGTACTAATAATCAGATGGATAGGAAAGGTACAAATCTGAAGCATCAGTTTTTTTATATTTGTATTTCAATTCAATAATACTTGGTAAAAAAGAAGAACGGCATACAACAAAATACCAAATACCACTAGTAAGCCCATATACAACGTCATCAATGTAAAAATCTAGAACTATTGGCTAACAAATAATAACAGCAATATATCAATCAAGCTAACCACGAATCATTTATTATATTTTCTTATAATACATTACATACCGACACATAATAATCCATTTACGTTCACCAAATAGTAAACAAGCGTTTCCAATTCTATTGCATACAATTAAAACTAACGTTAATTAATCTTATCTTAGGCGAAACTGTTATGTTTATATCGTTGTCTTGATACATACAACTTTCTTCGAATTTGGAACGGCATTTTTAAGACTTATATTAACGGGTTAAATATGCTGTAAACCAGTTTGTGCAATTACTACAGTGTGCACTTTGGTTGTATACTTACGCAGTGACAAGAATTTAATATGACATGCAGAACTTATAATAATAACATAAAAATTATAAAAACATGCACAATCTCTGAAATACAAGGTAGGAAAAGCTGGAAAACTACAACAAAAATGCCTATTAATTGGACCTTAGATTTAAAGCACTTATTTTGTTCAAATGTTCAAAAATTATTTTATTTTATTTTTTCTTCTTTGATTGGATTGGACTAAAGAAATCTAAATGAACACTTTTAACAAGCTGGACCAATCCAGAACACACCCACTCAAATTTATATGGAATTGGACATGTTAAATTTTATCTTATAGGAACTACACCATTCCATCATAATCTTACGCCAGAACATTAAATTATAGATTAAATAATATAGAATTGGACATCCTAGATTCTAACGTGAGAATTAATATAGATAATATAATAGATAAAAAATTCAATACACAGTAAAAAACTAAATAATCTAATTTCCAATAGTAAAAAACCCAATATTCATTATACAAAAAGTTTTTCGAACCATACTTTTTTCAATAGATTTATAAATTTAACAGATACTAAATTTAGTAACAGCGAGATACAACTTTTAGAGAAAAGATTTAAACACAACTTGCCCCAACATAATAATGAGAGAACTTTAGAATATTTAGGTGTAGAATGTGAAGTAGCGTTAAACAAAACTGCTAACAATATCGAAAAAAGTATAATTGCCAAATCTATTACAGATGTGTGTAGTGAAACTAAGAATTCCTGTTACAAAGAGAATAAAACAGCAATTTCAATTAAAAATAAATCAATAGAAAGCAACATTGTGTTTACAAAAGCAGATTAAGGTAACACTACTATTGCCATAGATAAAATAGAATATAATAACAAAACAATAGAATTCTTAAATAATCAAAATATTGAAACTTTACACAAAGATCCGACAGAAAAATATCAAAAACAAATCAAGCTAGCGTTAGCAAATTCAAAATCAATACTAAATCCAATAGAACAGAAATACCTCAATATCATGAACCCACAGCCTCCTAAATTATACTCTTTCATTAAACTACACAAACCGGATCACCCAATAAGACATGTAGTTTCTTTTTATACAGCTCCGTCATATAAAATTTCAAAAAAACTGTTAGAGATTATTTTAGAACACTAAATTTTCACCTAAATTTACCATAAAAAATACAATAGAACTAGTTAATAAAATACAACATTTTCAATTACCTAACAACTTCAGATTAATTTTATTTGACGTAAGAAATATTTTTCCTAGTATCCCTCCTACAGAAACTTTTATTCTAGTAAAAAACCTTTTAGACCAAAATACAAAATACATCTGAAATTTTACATCTTCTTGAAGTTTGCATAAACCAGGACTACTTTGAATTTAATAGTAAAATATATACAGTGCAGGACTTATAATGGGTAATCCTCTAAGCCCATTGCTATCAGATATTTTTATGGATCATCTAGAGACAAAGATTTCAAAACATCCCGTATTCAAACAATTTTTATATTGGTGGAGATACGTAGGCGACGTACTGGTATGTTTCACAGGAACTAACAGGCAACTCGACCAATTTTTATCGTATATTAATTCACTTCTTAGTCATATTGAATTTACAATAGAAACAGAACAAAATCAATCCATAAATTTTTTAGATTTAAAAATTAGCAGACTTCAAAACAAACATGACTTCTCCATATTTTATAAACCTACCCGTACTGACACGACTATACACAATTCATCATCCTATCCAACACAACATAAACTGACAGCTTATCATAGTATGTTATATAGATTAACAGAAATTCCGATATAAAAATACAACTTTGAGACAGAATTAAATATAGTTAAGCAAATAGCAGTAAACAACGGATACAATGAACAAACAATTAATAAAATGTTAAATCAAAAACTACACAAGAAAGCCCTGAAATTAGTATTTCCACCACCAGAGAAGAAACCCAGTACCTTCTGCTCGATTACATATATAGGCAAAATAACAACAAAAATTGCCAAACACATAAAAAAGAAAGGAATAACGCCAGATTTCCGAACAAATGACAACCTAGGCAAATATATTAAAAATAACAAGAGACAAAATAAAAAACACTTAAATAGTGGTGTGTACAAACTTCAAAAAACTTACATCGGTCAAACTGGTAGAAACTTTGATAAACGAATAGCAGAACATAAAAGGGCTTTCAAGAATAGAAAAACAGATTCCACATACGCACTTCACCTTTTAGATCATAATCATTCTTTTAATGACAAATTTAAACTTCTTCACATTCAAAATAAAGGCCTTAAGCTATCTTTGTTAGAATCTAGGGAAATCAACAAATTAAAAAACACAGATATAATTCTGAATGACCAACTTGAGATAAACAGTTCTCCCCTCCTCAACATATTTCATTAGAGACTATAAATTTGTAAACCCAAGCCAAAAATAGATCACTTGAGAAAGGCAATCAGCCGAAACAGCTGTAGTGATAAGATTTAAAATAAATTTTGTGGAAGTTTGAAAACAAAGTTTTCAGTGTTTTATTGTTACATTACATTTTTCTTTTAAATTTGGGTACAAATCTTGTTGCTTGGAGCATAGCTTCCTTTAAACAGAATCCCAAACACGAATTTGCCGACATCTATTATGCTAATTTTGATTTAATTAGAAAATCAAGCATTTGCCAATCTTCCAGTCTTTAGTTTCAATTAGACTTTTCTTTTTAATTTTAACTCTTTAGCGCGAAGTCTTTGCTTGATAGTTTCTACCGAAACATTAGCATTTCCTGTCTCTAGGCGATCGCAGAGCTCCTATAAGCTTTAAGAGTAAAATCTTGCATATGTTTTAAAACAAACTTCGAAAGTTACCGCCGCATCAGTGCAATTTCTTTTTGTGACGTTCACACCAATACTCTTCACATTATACAACAGTGAGACTTTTCCGAACCCAAATGAATCAATACTACTACTAGCCATGATACTACTTTATGTAGATGGCACTGCTTTCGTAAAAACATCACGACACTCATATCATACAAAATTGCGCTTAAACTCACCTAAACCATACCGATATGTGGTGTCAGAGATAAAGGGTGACATTTAATGTCACTTTCAAATATTCTTAGCTTAGCAGATGCTATACACAACAAGCAGAAAATATAATAAATCTCAGGATATGGGGAGACTGACTTTATTTGAGTGATCAGAGCAGGTACCGTGGAATAGTGTTTAGCAGAACACTGTACTGGGGCTGTAATCTGAAAGCAACCAGATCGGGTAAAGAAGAGAGTCGGCTCCTCAATGCTCAATGTTTGACACAAACAAAGCCTTGATCCGCTTTTACAAAACTTTTCCGTACGTACGTCTTCTGATTGAGTAGGAAGTAAACATTTGGCTTCTGCCAAGTAATTAAGTTGTTAATTTTGGAAAGAAGAATTCTGCAATTTATAAACCTAGTTTGCAAAACCATACATGGGACACTTTTCTCTCTGAGAAGGAGTTCTTCTTCTTCACGTGCATATCAGTATTATTTATTATTGCTTAGTCTTCTCGATCTTCTGTTACATAGAATAATTGTCCAGTATTTGATATCTGAGTCCATTCATGAATATTTTTTAAAGAAGAAACCTATTTTCTTCCCACACCTCTACGGCCTTTTATTTTGCCTTTAAAGATCAGTTGTAGTATTCTATATCGATTTTTCGAGAATGATTTACACGCTAAAGGCTACTGGTGATCAAAACGCCAGAGCTCAATACATCACGAAAACTCCCTGCTCATATTTTGGCAATGTATGAGTCAGACACACCAGAAAGAAACTTTCTAACTCCACTACAAAGTTGCTGATATCTGCCAGTAACCATCTGCCTGACGATAACACTATATTGGTGGAAACTCCTACATTTTGATCGTCCTTAATTATGTAGCTGCCTTAGAGCTTTGCATATGAATAGGCAAGGATTAGTTTCTGACAATAGACAAGCCTTTCCACCAACAAGTACCAAATAGTATAAAATAAAAATAAATGTGAACAAAAGCGTTTACCAACAATATGACATCCCTTCTTTACTCTTCTCTTCCCGCCTCCTCGATAGGACACCATTTCTTTCAACAACCAGTTGGAAGTACTACCAAAGGTAGTATCTCACACCATTACTACCAAAGCCACGCCATAGAGACACCGAATTTACCTAAATGGGAAACAAGCAAAATAAAACCCAGGAAAGAAAAGAGTCATTAGTGGAAGTAAAAAAAGAGGAAGATTTAGGAGAGCTAGCAGTCCTTAACTATATTAAGTCAATAATTGTTGCCTCTCACCATCATCATGCAACCTCTTCTGTCCACTGCTGGACATAGGTCTCTCCCATTTTTTGCCACTCTTCACGGTTCTGTGCTTCTTGTTGCCATTTCTTGGATATTCGTCTAATGTCGTCCATCCTGTCGATTAGTTTTCTGGTCCATCTTGTATCTTTCAGTCTCTGTGACCTGCCCAATTCCACTTCAGCTTGGCTATACGTTCGACGACATCACTGATACCTGTTCTTTTCATTAAGTCTTGATTCCTTATTTAGTCTTTTTTGTCACTCCGAGAATTGATGTTTCCATGCGCCTTTGTGCCATCCGCATTTTTAGTGTTGTTGCCAGACACTGGCCAGACGGGTTGGTAAGTGTGTTTCAGCCGCCCACTCTGGGAACAGACGCTGTTTGCAGCCGCCCACTCTGGGTCAGACGCTGCTGTTGTCGCAGTATCACAGCCGCTTAACTCATAATGTGAGTGACGCCTGTGAGTATCTGGAATTAAGCCTACAGAATTTTTACTTCCCATAGCCTTAATCCAGTAATGACATTACTGCTGCCTAATGTCATATCCTCAGTTGATCCACGGGTACCTATTTGGCAATGCCTTATTCGTACCTGTCCTGCATATCTGCAGGAACTTTCCCTATCAGCCATATGGGACGTGCCGTGTCGAGGTTGAGGACATCCCCCGCCCAGTCTGTCTTCCGTGAAGTACAGAAGAACCCCTACTCAGTTCAGAGCTCCTCCTCCACGAAAGCTAAGACCGACACGAGAAAGACAGTAGACGCGATAGACGAAAAAGACAGTAGACGCGATAGAACAAACTGAATGGAAATGGACCTGGACACAATGAACGTTTCCAAGACGGACGATGGAACAATGCCATCGGAAAGTGGCGTCCATACAATGCAAAGATATCAAGAAGCAGACTACAGATGAGGTGGAAAGATGACATCAAGAAACAAGGAGGTCCCACATGACAGAGAACAGCTCAAGATAGGCAAAGATGGAGAGATTTGGGGGAGACCTATATCCAACAATGAAAGGATAGAGAATAGGTTCAAAAAAAAGTCGGCGAAACGCAGATGATTGAGCATTTCTCCGTCTATTTTTATTTCTCTATTTTTCCACTTTAGCATTTTAAAGGCGTATTCGAGGACCGTTATAAATAATTTAGGTGAGAGGGTGTCGCCCTGTCTCACACTTCGCTTGATATGAATTTCTCTGGTGGTATCATGTCGTTTTACATGCATTGTGGCGTTTTGGTATAATGTTTGTACTAACTTTGTAAGCCGGTAATCTATTCTACTATTATTCAGAGCAGTTATAATGCTGTCTAATTCCACAGTGTCGAAGGCTTTGTGAACGTCTACGAAGATAAGTACCAGTCGTCTGTTGTATTCTAGCGAATTTTCTATTAAGGTTTTTACTGTTTGTAGGCGATCGTTAGAAATTCCTAGAAGAGCAAGACTAGCATGGGCAGGATTTGGAAAACTTAGTTGGTTACTTAAGAACCGCAAAATACCTCAATACTTGAGGAGCAAAGTGTTCAACCAATGCATCCTTCCTACGACTCCTTTTTTTCCTAGCTCTTTGTTGTTTTTCATATTTTTCATTGCGTCATGGATTTCGCTTAGTGTGATCTCTGGCATGAGCCCTGGTTGATAATTTTGATTGATGGTCTTTTGTTTGGCTTGTATATGGTTCTTGATAGAAATCTTCAACTATGTTGCCTCTAACCTCCTATAATTAACAAATAATTAAAATTTACAATTTTATGAACTCACGTCAATTTTTCATGTGAACATCAAAATGAATACTGATGGAATAATTGATATAACTTAATCTTAACTAAAATATAACTTAAAATCTCTAACTTATCATTCATAAAAAAATAAATGTCCAACTCTTTAATTGAATTAATGCTGAATTTTAATTAATTATTGGTAGACTATATCAAAAATGTTTGCCTATTCAGAAAGATATTTTCCAATGAACAAATGTGTTATAAATGTCTCTAAATATTTTATTTAGTTTTTTTTTTCATGTACTATTGTGACTTATATTGTATACATCAAAGATTACAAAATCCTGATACAAAAAATGTTCTCGTCAATTAAAAAAAAGGACAAAATACGATGTACAAAATCAACATCCAAGAACAGTTCGCGTTATTAGATTTATAGAAGCAGTAAAACAAGTTGGGAATCGAAAAACAAAACACACAAAACATTCTCGCGGTCTACACTTTGCTCCGATTGGGTCTCTCACACCTGTGATCATTCTCTGCTTGTGAGGTGCAACAACATCTGTTCCCTCGACAGTATTTTTAGACCACCACACTACCAAGTTTCATTAATACAGCAGAGAACGTATTCAGATTGAGAACACATGCTCCTTGAATATTGAAATTTATTTTAAGCAGCCATTCACTGGGTGTAATTGAGACACAGAATGTGCCTGTATGTGTAATATTCTTTGGAACAAAATCTGTTACGTTCTGATTGCAGCATATATTTATGTAGTTTTGATGTATAGCAGTTTCAGAAGAATTTGTTACTATATTTATAATTTTGGTCAGGTAACGCAATACAATAACATTTATTGTTTGTTAATCACTATATTAAGAAGTATTTTTTGAGGCTTTGAGGCAGAGAAGTTTCGACAAGCTGAAATATAACGTATGGTCCTAAAGTTTTTGGAAAAATTTTACCTGGTCTGATTGAGAAGCAAAATGCATTTAACAAAGAAAGCCATGGAATTGAAATGTCATTAGTTATTGACATTTGATAAACAACGCAGAATATTTTGGTTTGTGCTCTGCAAAATTTCTTATAAAATTGATATTCGTCCAGGTGTTTATAATATGGTTGGGCGAATGTCGAAACGAGATATTGTTAATATTGCCTTTTGATTTTAAAATATTCTTCTTTTTCTACGTTTATCTAGTTATAGTGCCTGATTTCTCCCAACATTTCCTCCTATTCTATTGGAATATTGTCAATCCATCTCTTTGACAAGAAGAATAAAAAATTGACAAAAACTTAATACTGGTATTACAACTCTCAGAGTTTCAACATTTTTAAGGAGCTCAAATATTTTTATATCAAGCTTTTTTAAAGTATTATAGTGACTATTTTATTAAAAATCAAAAATAAACTGGTAATTTTTAGAATGTAACAAAAGAAAAAAAGTAATTTTGGTGTAGCTGAATAATTTTTGATACTCTGTTTTTAAAATATTGATTTATCTTGTGGTGAATTATAAAATATGCTCAGTTATATTTTGCAATTTACAGCTGTACTGTAAATGTTGCAAAAGTTACATCAAAATTCTACAATTGTTGAGTTTTACTCATTTGCGGTCGACTTCTTGATCTTTTTGTAGTCTTTGATGTCACCACATAAACAATTTCTGAAAACAAATTCATATTCTCGTAGGGAGAGAAGCGAAAACATAAGAAGAGCATGCAATATAGAAGACATAAATGGATGGGTGACAAAACGAAAACAAGAGTGGAACGAACATATCAGTAGAGTGGCAGAAGATAGAATAGTACGAATAGCACGAGATAAGTCACCAAATGGACAGTAAGTATTGGCAGACCAAGAAAAAGATGGTGTGACAATTTAGGAGGCTAATATTGAAGAAGAAACAGGCTTTAAAGCCTACATACTAGAAGGAAGAAGAAGAAATTCATATTGTATGAAAATCATTGAATTGCCTGTACGAACGAACTCATTAAATTCGGGGTTCAGGGCATCAGGAAACGTATGTTCACCGTGCTAATCGACTTTGTTGTGCACAGGTGTTTGATTCACCCTAAGCTGTCGGTCTCACTAGCGAGGGCTCTCATTGCGATGAGGAATAGTTGGCAAAAATTTCGTTGTTAGAAGGTCCATCGACTGAGATAGGACTTCGTCGCTCTTCCGCCCTGACATTTTCGAGGAGTTTTTTATAAGTACGTTTTTCGCGTACATGCTTGATTTGATCCTTAGTCTTGTCAGGGAAAATTCACTGAAAATGCTTAAGAATAAATCTGCCTGCATAACGGGCCTCCTCCTGCCCCATACGGATGAGATGCTCATCAGTAAATTTTGACAGCCTATCAATATTCTCGTACTACTCCTCGAGTTCTCTGATGTAAGCGTCTGGGTGAGCATGGTGCATGGTGCAAACTCTGTAAATCCCTTTTGTTGACCAAGTAGCATGCAAACAGCTTTTAAATATGCACAGATCATCCAATTGTTATCTAAATAGCTGATTTTCTGTAGAATGGTGTCAAGATTTTCATATGTCTCTTTGATAATGAGCAATAGAATGTGAAGCATAAGTGTTCCTCAAAAAGTACAGCTTTTAAACTTGTTTTGCATAAAAGGTAAAAAGAAATAAATAAGACTTACTTACAAACAGTTTAATTTAACTACCAAGATGACCGGTTTCGCTTTCTACAATTTGCAAAACATGCTTTGAAAATTGTAGAAAGTGAAACCGGTCGTCTTGGTAGTTAAATTAAACTGTTTGTAAGTAAGTCTTATTTATTTCTTTTACCTATTTGAAATGAACTCACACAGGCAATACATTCATGATTTGTTTTGAACAGTCTATAAAAAGCCTCCAATAATCCTTATTACACTCAATAACAAACTCATTCATTAGACAACCAATATCATGACATCATCATCATCATTGGCTTTTACAACTCTTCGTGAGTTTTTGCCGCGTTTACTATTGCCTTCCATTGATTCCGATCCTGTGCTATTATTTCCCATGGCCTTACTTCCATCTTCTCCAGGTCTTCCCTGACTGCGTCTTTCCACCTTTTTCTAGGTCTTCCTGTCGATCTTTTACCATCTGGTCTTTCCCAAAACACATTGCTAATCAGTCTGTCGTCATCACTCCGTACCACGTGGCCTGCCCATCTTAATCTATTGTCTTTTATGTATCTTACGATGTTTCCTTTCCCGAAGAGAATCTCTATTTCATTGTTGTATCTGCTCCCCCATTCATTTGTCACGCTGTCCCTGCAAGGACCATATATAATTCGCAGGATTTTGCGTTCCCATACTAATAGCTTATTGATTTCTTTCTTTCTCAATGTCCATGTTTCACTTCCATATGTCACTGCGGGTCGTATTATGGTTTTGTACATTTGGATTTTGGCACGCCTTGAGAGAAGCTTTGACCTAGATGTTGAATGGCAAAGAATGATTTATTCCCCGCCAGTATTCGTATTTCAACCTCCCGTTCTCCTGTGTTTTCACTGGTAATTGTTGCTCCTAGGTATTTGAATTCTTTGACCACCTCAAAATTATGATCGTTTATGGTAATGTTACCTATCATGACAGTAGACCAAATCTCATTCCTGCCTGAAAAAAGAAGCAAACTGTTGATCTATGTACCTGTACTTATAAATAGATGTACCAGGCGACAACAATTCCTTTTCTTTTAATCCTTAGCCAAGCAATTCTGATTTTTCCTTTGTTAAACCCAAATTTCTTACTAAATCATCTAACTCAGCTTGTGTAAACAACTATGGTTGTAAATTTTCTGAAAGACACTGAATTTCACCATCACTTCCTGGACCACTTTCATCAGATTATTATTCACTAGTATTTAAAATGTCATCAATACGTAGAGGGATGCTTAGGGACTTGCAGTTCAGGTTCGTGCTCTACCGGACGGATATCAGACGGGAGGTTAGGATAAACAATCACTTTCTTATTTTGAAGTTATATCCAGAAACATCAATACAAAAATAACAATCATTTAAATGATTTTTTTTGCTTTCTTCATACCATAGGTAGTGGAAATCTGAAAGCTTTTTTCTTTCTTCCTTAATTCCTTAACCCAAACATAACATACATTGTGAGGAGCCCAGATCCAAGACCTTTGTCTTGGTCACCAATTTTCACACCAAAATATGCAAAATACACCTTTTTTACAAAGTCAGTAATGTTTCTCTGATGTTTTTTAATAACAAAATCACCACATATGTATTTGGGCAGTTTTTCCATCCGCGACTAGCCATACTTAAAAGCGTATGAGTCAAACACTCAAAAGTGAGGTTATGTTTATTAGAATAAAGCAACTAGACAACTGTTAATGGAAAGGAAGAAAACAAAGAGTGTTGTCCAGTGCTAGCAACCAAGCAACATTAGATTTCTCTGTTCGTTAAACAAAATAGAATGTAATTATGCAATTTTAAATGTTAAATTGTGAAAGAAGGGTGGGTGATACAGTATTTTTAATATGATTTTCGGACTCAGCACACTAAAATACATAAGATAGAGGTATAATTAATGGAGTAGCTAGCTTGTGTTGTAGAAGAATCCACGGAATATGTTTGTAGAATAAAAATCATCAGAACTAAAAATGTTCCAGGGTTTTCCAATATATTTTCCTCATGGAGGTGACAGGATATTATGATTCATAGAATAGAATAGAATAGAATTTATTTAATCAATATACAAAAATAGTTTTGTTTTTGACAAGTCAAAGGAATAGTGACAATACTTATAAAACATATAAAATTTTTTTTTTTGATAATTTAAACATTACAAACATGTATGTATTTAATATTAACAGTTAAAAAAAAACGACAAACACACTTTAATAGAATAGAAACAATGTTTCAAAAAGTGTGATTTGATTTTATGCTTAAATGATAACAAGTGAAGACTTTTTACTTCATCTGGCAAAAAGTTATACAAACTAACGTCAGTCGAATTTTTTACGCTCTTTGTCAACCTAAAACGTTGTGCTCTAATAGCATCTCTAGATCTTGTATCGTGATCATGGACGTTGGAGTTTACGTTAAACTTACCTTTGTTGGCATGAATTTCAATCAGCGTCTCATATATATAGAGTGAAGGTAGTGGCATAATACCTAAATCCAGAAATAAAGGTTTACAGTGTTCCCTATACTCTGCTCTTGCAAGTATCCTCACTACTCTTTTTTGTAATTTAAAAATTCGATCTGCGTAAGAAGAATTACCCCAAACAGTTATTCCGTACTGTAAATGGCTATGAAATAGTGCAAAGTAGCACATTCTTAGGGTATTTTTAGGAATCATATAAACTAAGTTGCGCATTAAAAATATACTTGTAGCAAGTCTAGAACTTAAGTAATCTATATGAGCACTCCAATCCAAATTATCGGCTATAAAGATTCCTAATAGTTTAACACTATTTCTTAAGATATACTTCCAATCAGAACTAAAAATCAAATTCTGATTTTTCTCTTCATTTAGCATTAGCCCATTATGTGAGAACCAGTTTTTTACTTTCTTGGTATCACTATCTATTTTAATTTTTAAATTATTCTGATTAATATCAGTATTTATGAGAGTTGTATCATCTGCGAAGCAAACACATTTTATAGGAAAAGTGTAGTGAAATAAATCGTTCAGATAAATAAGAAACAAAGTGGGTCCTAATATCGAACCTTGAGGTACACCATATTCGACAGTGTTAAACTCAGAATAGCTGTTATTAAGAAAAACTGCCTATTTTCTATTTGTTAGGTATGATCTAAATAGATTAAGAGTGTTTCCCCTGATACCGTACTTATGCATTTTTTCCAACAGTAATTCATGCGAAACACAGTCAAAAGCTTTGGATAAGTCACACAATGTCAAAGACACAAAATGACCTTCCTCCAAGTCATCAACTATATCTCTCACAATTTTCTGTATAGCTAGTGTAGTGCTACACTTTTTTCTAAAGCCATATTGGTTACAGTGAAGTATTTTGTGTTTTTCTAGATATTCTACCAAACGAACGTTTAGAATACTCTCAAAAATTTTGCCGAAAATGGGAATGATTGAGATGGGACGGTAATTTCCAATTTCATGTAAAGCTCCCTTTTTGAACACTGGTATCACTTTTGTTACTTTTAAAACATCTGGGAAAATCCCCTCAGTAAGACAATTATTATAAAGTATAATTAATTTGTCAATAATAATATCGATTATTTCCACAATTATTTTTTTGTTTAAGAAATAAAAATCCGTGCAGTGTGAATTTTTCAATCTATGCAAAACATTCCTGATTTCAGTATCACTAACAGGTAATAAAAATAAAGAGTTGCAAGGAGAGTGTACATCTTTCAAAAAATCTATGGCTACATTTTCATTTGTAGAATTAAAAGAACTTCTAATATGTTTAGCCACTGAAGTAAAGTAATTATTGAATTCGTTTGATGTAATCGCGCTTGGACAGACTTTTTTATTTTGAAATTTATTTCTGTGATAATTTATAACTTTCCAACTATCACGAGATATATTTTCAGAATTGGAAAAAAAATTTTCATAAGCCAGTTTTTTCTTTAATGATATTGTTGATTTATAGTGCTTCTTAAATTTTTTATACTCACTATATTCCTTTGTAACAACAGCAATTATCTTGACTGTGGAAAGATTTTTTCGCATTTCTATTAATTCATCATCAAACCAAGAAATTGGAGCTTTACTATTAGTTCGTGATTTTTTTAATGGAAAATTAATTTCAGTTAACATACTTTTCGGTAATGAATTGAGCTAATTCTGTTGCTGTTTTGAGAGAAACAACTGAAGCCCAGTCAACGTTGTTTAACGACTGTTTTAACATCCGGATGCCATTACTTGTTATATGTCTTCTGTATGGATTAGCACTATGTTTTTTTTCAGATTTTATTTTTAAGTAGAGAAATTGTGCATGATGATCAGAAATACACGGGTCCACAATTCCACAACCAACTATCTCACTGCTTATGTTTGTTCAGATGTTATCTAAACAAGTTGCTGATCTAGTTGTGATTCTAGTAAATTCATTAATATTTATGGTTAATCCAAAAGTAGAAATTAGATCACGGAAACTGTTTAATTCATTAGAAGCTTTTTTAAAATCAATGTTGAAATCTCCAATTATTATTATTTCTAAAAAATTAGCAGAGCAAAACTCCAATAACTTTTCAAATAGCTCTAGAAAAACTTTAAAATTCCCATTTCCGGTTCTATACACTGTTACCAAAATAGTTTTAATATCTATAATTTCTAATGCGCAAAATTCACCCTCAAATTCACATGATATATCATTTAAGCATAATTTATGAATAAACTTCATAACTCACAAAAATACTAGTTTGTTGTATTTTCACACCAACTCAATTACATTCTTCTTGCCTAGGCTTTACTATGTCTTTTTTTAAGACCATTATCGCCCAATATAATTTTTTGAAAACAAACAGATAAGATCCACCTATTTACTTTAGTCGATGGTAAATATATCGTAATTATTTACATTTTCAAGGATTTGTTTGACTAGTTCGTTTGAACATGGCCATATATTTATTCATACCTACCTATTTATCCATGGCTAATAAATAATTTTTAGTTTTATTTACGAGAAGTAAATTTTTTTATATGGCCGTAACGGAGTCTAATTATGGAGGATAAATAGATAATAAAACCAGTGGAGGGTTACATTTATTGGTCATAATAGTTTTATAGTTACAGTAAACATGTCTCGTGAGTTAAAAAGTAAATTCCGGTTATATGATGTTATTAAACTCATAAGACTTTTGTCACTTTTATCTAGTGTTGTGTGCTTGATTTGAATAGTTTCTTTTATTAATACCTTTCACCACGATAAAAGAATCCACGATACACATATCAAAAGAAGGAAAGGGTTGATATTATTAATATTTATCATTATACATAAGCAAGGACAGAGAGATAAGTCCCTATTATGCCCAAAAACAAAGAAATGTCATTAGTAAACTACTAGTAAATTAGAAAATTACAAAAAAAAATAACAAAATTACAATTTTTAGTTTAAAAGAGAAACAATATTTTAAATTTGGATATCAGACTACTTACCATTCGCTGTTATATATTTTCAATATTATTATATGGAACCTTCTACAGGAAGTATAGAAAAGTATGCCCTCTATTCGTAATGGAACATCACAAGAAATATGGAGACTGTTAAACATTGCGTAACAACACCAGTGGATCGCTCAAAGAAAAATAATCCGATGTAACGGAAACACTGAATAACAGATGAAACTCTTAAAATAATTGAGAATAGAAGAAATCTGTGTAAAAGTGGTGTACATGGTGAAAGGGAAAAAGCTAGTTTAAGAAACCTCAATAAAGAAATAAAACGAAGATGTAAGGCCGACAAAAAACAGTACTATCAAAGTATATGCAAAGAAATTGAGAGACATCGTCAGAATAATCAGCCGAGAGATCTATTTAGAAAAATACGCTACCTGACAAGAGACTTCAGAGCCAGAACTTGGGCCATTGAAGATAACACTGGAACCCTGAGAACAAACAGAGAAGACATAGCAGAGACATGGAGATCGTATTGCAAGGACCTATATAAAGATGATTAACGCCAAGAGGTTGTTAGCCAAATCTCTGACGAGGTGGAAGAAGAACCTGATATACTCGAAAATGAAGTAAGACGAGCATCAACGAGGCATCAACGACGAAGTATCAACGAGCTCAAATATAACAAAGCACCAGGTCCAGATATGATAACAGCAGAAATGCTTAAAGCCACAGAAGAAACCGGCGTAAAGTTACTTCATCTGCTCTGTAGCCAAATATGGCATTCCAAACAATGGCCTGAAGACTGGACAAAATCTACAATAACGACCATACATAAAAAAGCTTCCATAAATGCGACAATTATAGAACTATCTCTCTTATATCCCATGCCAGCAAGATAATGCTACATATAATCAATGAGAGACTGAAAACATTTCTTCAAAGAGAAATTCCACAAGAGCAAACTGGATTTACCAAAGGTAGAGGCACTCGAGAACACCTGCTGAATATAAGACAGATAATCGAGAAATCTAGGGAATTCAACATCCCACTATACATCTGTTTTATAGATTACCGTAAAGCGTTCGACAGGGTCAAGTGGAGGCACTTATGGCGAATACTAAAAGAAGTAGGCGTACCACAACATCTAATTACGCTTATAACCGAACTATATGAACACACTACTGGATCAGTTAAAGTACTTGACACACTTTCGAACGAGTTTCATCCAGAACGGGGTGTCACACAATAATGTATACTATCTCCACAATTATTCAACATATATGGGGAGTATATTATGCGAAGAGCACTTGAAATTATTAAAAAAACTCGAGGTAGAAAGTGCTAAATTTGGACTCATGGTTAACTACAACACAACCAAAATCATGGTTATTGATCGCCAACAACAGTTTCCTGAAACCCAAACTATTGCGGGATGCGAGGTAGTCTCATCTATGATATATCTTGGAGCTCTAGTTAACAACACAGGCAGTTGTGAATCCGAAATTAGAAGACGCATTCAACTAGCAAGAGCAGCAATGAGTGAACTAAACGGGGTCTGGCGTGATCGTCACATTACTATGACAAACAAAAAGAGACTCGTTTCAACTCTGGTCTTTTCCATATTTTACTATGCATGCGAGACATGGACAGTCAAAGAATCAGATCGACGACGTATAGACGCCTTTGAAATGTGGACATGGAGACGCCTGCTTCGAATTCCATGGACGGCTCGCCGTACAAATATCTCGGTTCTGGATGAAATTAAACCGGATCAGCGTCTCTCCAGTACCGTTTACTCTAAAATTTTAAAGTTCTTTGGCCATATCCATCGAAGTGATCACAAAATGGAGCGGTTGGTGGTCCAAGGAAGGCCTCAGACTCAACGCCAACGCGGAAGATCTCCACAGCGATGGGCGGACATTACTAAAAAGCTTCTCAATAAACAGTATACTGAGGCAATACATATAACTGATGACCGCGACCAGTGGAGAAATATTATCAATCAAACTGTCAGAGCTGCTGAAGCCCAATTATGAACCACAACACATCTACTAAGATGTTAATGACTGTGATGATGATAATATTATGCAAAGAGCACTTGAAGGATGGGAAAAGGGCATCTCAATAAATGGTCATAAACTAAACAACCTACGTTTCGCAGATGACACAGCCCTTCTTGCAAATAGTCAAGCAGAGCTGATAGAACTTATACGACTGATCGAAAACGAAAGTCAAATATTTGGTCTGCAATTAAACATATCAAAGACAAAGATCATGATAGTGGATAGACTACACAACAATCATCCACACATAACCACAATTGACCGGTTCGAGGTTGTGAGCTCATACTTATATCTGGGATCATTAATCACAAACACAGGGTCATTACAAAAAGTAATTAAACGTAGATGTGATCTAGCAAAAGTTGCCACAGCAAAAATGACCAAAATATGGAAGGACTGTCAAATTTCAAGAGCGATAAAGATGACTCTGAGACAATCGGAGAGAAGAAAGATATACGCCACTGAAATGTTCTGTTGGAGAGGAATGTTACGAATTTCTTGGACCGACCGTAGAACAAATAATTCAATTTTAAGAGAGCTAAAAGTTAGTCAACGACTCTCTAGTAAAGTCCATCTCCAACAACTAAAATATTTTGGGCATGTTATGAGAGCAAACACAGAAAACATGGAAAGACTCATAATACAAGGAAAGGTAGAAGGCCGAAGATCACGAGGAAGATCCCCTACAAGATGGATAGATCAAATTACAGGAATATGCCAAAGACCTATGCATGAATTAAAAGAAATGACCAGAGACAGAGATCTCGGGAGACGAACAATACTCGACATCACGTCGACCACTACACTCCTCCTTGGGGGTCAGGATTGAAGAGAGAAATATGGAACTGAAACTTGGACATTAAAAAAATGCAATTTAAAAAATTTAGGCTTTCGAACTCTGGTTATACCGCAGAATACTAAAAATATCATGGACTGATAGAATTACAAATAAAGAAGAACCGGAGATTCTACGTGATTGGTATAAATGCAGATCGATTGATTTGTTTAGAGTAGCAAGTTCAAAATTAAAAATAGCCATAATGATTGCCAACCTACGTTAGGAGACGGCACTCTAAGAAGAAGAATAATATAATAGAGCAGATATTGATAGGGGCGTTTACAAATTTAATAGTTATCCTTGTATAATTTTTTAAATAAATCTAATATCTGTTTTCGCTCTGATCTATTCTCAAAAATTTTGTGACGTACCATTTGCTTTACTCAATACTTTACCGTATTATAAATTACTACAATTATTTAGTAATTTAAACCTTTAGTTTGACTCTTATCGTGATGGTCCCTACAACAAACATACATTTGCCTCTTATATGCACCTAATTTTTGTTCCTTCTAATCATTAAAAAGAGTACCAAACCGGCTAATTATCAAGGCAGTACGTCAATGTATCAAAGTACCTTATTAAACTAACCGGAACTAATTCTGATTAACTACACGCCACTCTCAGACTCTTTTAAATTTATTTCATGTAATTAAAATTTATATTTGATCTACAATATACTTAATAATTTTCTAATTTGATCTAGATCTCCCTAACGACTGTGGTCGTAAATCAAATTTTATTACGCTGGTATATATATTATATACTCCCACTAATACAATATTTTAGAAATTAAAAACAGGGTGATATTTATTCATGTAGTCGTGGCGTGTTTCATTGTAATAAAACATGGTTTATATATTAATAGTAATATTTTAGGTCAAATGATTGTCATGTATGTGAAATACAGTTGGTTTTATTAATAGAATATTTATATACTTCGTGAACTAATTGTAGACAAATCAATGACTTGTAATAAAATATTTCTCCTTCTGAATTATAAAATTTTCCTTCTTTTAAGATCTGCCTAATCCGAATCCTTTGTCGTAAGTTTTGATTAAAACTTTGTACACGCTTATTTTTATATTACAAGGTATATCTTTGGCCTCAATTATTTTGCTCATGTCTGATTAAGAAGAGTACATAAGTAAGTATAGTCAGAATTCAATAGGATAGTCAGGTTATCGCATAGAAATGATAGACCCTCGAGGGGTCCGAGATGAGAGACGCGTGTAGTTCAATGGTGGCGTGTATATTTTTAAAATAAGGGAAATAATAGGGATTGCACATAAAAATATTTTTGCGTCAACGGTCAAATTGTTAATTTCTGTTAAATATATTTTGTTAAAATGTTATGTAAAAATAATATATTCAAAATATTACGTATTAATAATTATTTGTGTGAGCCAGATGTACACACAATATTTTCATTCATTTATATTATTTTTTGTTTAAGAAATATGTACATGTTGATTTAACAACATCTCAAATGCTACGAGCTGATACTTTCGTTAAATATCTACACAATGCCGCGACGTCATCTAAGCATATCTTGATATCTTCTAAGCAATGCCTCATAAACCGATTTTATCATTTGCTTTTCTCTCACAGATAACCACCTTTTTTTATTTTGTTTATTAACAGATGTACTGCACGTTTGTTTTGATGCCATGATGTTACCCGACGGTACGCTCATGAAATACTACCAGGCACCTGATTTTAATGGTTATTTGTGGGTGAGTTTTCTCAATGTTGCCGTATTGCATTAAGAATATTACTTTCGAAAAGAAATAACGGTGTCCGCCTGTCTCTCTTTGGTACTCAGGGTATACCTAAATATGGAATTGTCAACAATTCCTTTGCACAAATTAGAATAGGAAGCAAAACTTCAAAGGCTTTCGGCATAAGCACCGGGCTCAGACAGGGAGACCCGCTGTCCCCATTACTATTTAACCTAGCATTGGAATACGCAATGCGAAAAATCTATACCAGAGTCAAACCAGACATAACTGCCAGAGGAGCAAAGATTATTCTCGCATTTGCAGATGATGTAGATGCAGTAGCACAGACAATACTGGAAGTTAAGGATATAGTATCGAACTTTGAAGAAGCAACACTAAGCGTAGGCCTGAAAATAAACGAAGAAAAAACTATCAAGAAAGAAATCAATAAGCTATTAATATGGGAACGCAAAATCCTGCGAATTATATATGGTCCTTGCAGGGACAGCGTGACAAATGAATGGAGGAGCAGATACAACAATGAAATAGAGACTCTCTTCGGGAAAGGAAACATCGTAAGATACATAAAAGCCAATAGATTAAGATGGGCAGACCACGTGGTACGGAGTGATGACGACAGACTGATTAGCAATGTGTTTTGGGAAAGACCAGATGGTAGAAGATCGACAGGAAGGCCTAGAAAAAGGTGGAAAGACGCAGTCAGGGAAGACCTGGAGAAGATGGAAGTAAGGCCATGGGAAATAATAGCACAGGATCGGAATCAATGGAAGGCAATAGTAAACGCGGCAAAAACTCACGAAGAGTTGTAAAAGCCAATGATGATGATGATGATGTATACCTAAATGGCACGGATAAGCTGCAAGCTGTACTAAATAATAAATTTCGCAACAAGGCGAGTCTAGTTCGGACTTCCAACAGAGATAACCCTCAAAAATGATAATTGAGAAATGGACTTGTATGCTAATAAAGAAATAAATATATAGCCGCTTACCACCGAGTGTTAACGAACTACAAAATGTCTGCCTGAACAATCATATTAAATTTAGGGTATACATAATTCTACGACTGATCCATCTTCTACCTCCAATTTGAAGGAGCCTCAGGTGTTTAGTCCTTTTGTGCTCGAAGTTTTCATGTATTTGGATTTATTAATATTAACTTTTGTCTCGTTTTAGAGCTTTCCCGAATCAGTCTTGCTGATATACTTGCCAGTTCTTTTCTATTTCTTGGAATGAGAACCACATCATCAGCGTATGCGAAGTATTGATGCTCTTTGTATAAAATTTTGCCGGACCTATTTTTTTTTTCACTAACCCTTACAATTTTATCTAGAACTATATTAAATATAGGAAGAAAGGATATTCCTCTATAGCTTGCGCATTCAGTTCTATCTCCCTTTTTATGTATATGAATTATAACGGACTTGTGTTCCATTCTTGAGGCATTTCTTCCGCATTCCACACTTCTAGTATTTAGCTCACTAAGTTGGTTTATTAAAGCCTCTCCTCTATATTTTAATTTATCTGCCACAATGCCGTTCTATCCGGGGCTTTTTTGATTTTTCATAGGTTTTATTATTTTTTCAAGTTCTTCTCATGTGGGCTTTAGAATTTCTTATATTACTATTTGAGGTTTAGCAACATTATAATTTTCTTCAATAAACACTCCATCATTTAGAATATCTTTGGAATATTCTGTCCACCATTACATTTTACAATATCCATTATTCACTATACTGTGTCAAATTGCCTAAAAGGGGTAAAAATTTTCCGAAAATAAAAAATGTTCCCTGCTTCTGGTACCAATATTTTTGTACTGCATTAAATCGCAGGTCATTATTTTTAAATTACCTAACAGTTATAAATGCCGTACAAATATGTTTGGCCAAAAAGTCCCCCTTCCTCAGTGGACACAGTTATTCTAGTTTTAAGGCATTTTCAGACAAATCTTTCAAAAGTTCCCTACTTAGTTTCAAGCAAAACCAAAAATAATTTGAATAACATGACATAAGGAAAAGTTCAAGGCTGCTAATATGTATTTCGATCGCACTTGATCTACCACCAACCATTACGGAATTAATAAATGTATATTTCCGGTAGTTAGTAGTGTTGTTTGGTCGGTCGGTCGCTAGCCCGTTTTAGATTTTGGTGTTAATGACATTCACTCTTTTGAACTGGACCCAGAAATTCAGTCCGCGACCCCTCCACGCAACATTATGCAGCGTCCAGTGTAGGAGTAGCTCAAAGTGTCATTTGTTTATTAAAATTGATTTAAAATGTGATCAAAACTATTATATTATAAAAATCAATTAATTTTTTTTATTGTTTTATTTTTGTATTAGATAACATTCCTGTTTTTTACTATGTTGCTTTTACATAATTTCAATCTATCTCTTACGCGAAAGGTGGAATATTTTCATAGAATTAATTAGGTTAGAGTAAAATCTTCGTTAAGAAGATCGGCAACCTGCATTGAACTATGTTTGGATGGGATCTATTCTTAGATGGATGGATAGGATGTTATAAAGTAACTTGGGTGGTAGGGCATAAAGGAACTATTGGTAATTAGATTGCTAACAGTCTTGCTAAAAAGGAGCAAATACGCCTTTTATCACACCAGAGCCAATTTGCTTTGTACCAAACACTTGAAAATGTAGAAGATGTCCCAAATGTGAAAAAGAACTTACTGTAGCCTATTAGGAAAATATGCCGAGCCAAACGCAAGCAAAAAGGTTATTGCTCGCTACGAAAAATCTTCTAAAGATCGAACTAATTGGAATCACTGCTTTTTCTGACACCATCTTTATGAATGGGCAAAGTAGAGAAGGCATCATGTAGATTCTGGAAAAATGCGGAGGAAATGGACGTGTCTACAACTACAGATCAATTATTTGCCAATGACATAAGTATTTGGATCAGATCTTTATTCCTGTTGAAGTAAATGTAGATATATACGGTATTTACGAAAGAATATACAGACCATAGTACAATCGACTCCTTTAAAATCTACAATCTAAAATCTACAAAACTACCATAAAGCCCATATACTTGGGCTCTATAATAAACAAAATAGAGGACCAAAGCAATACAAAAAAAACGCATATCGAAATTTTATGTTCGTTAAAATTAAAAGCGAAATATTGAGCTGCTACATCATTATAATTATGTAGTTGATACTTGTAAATTCCCAAACAAAACTACATGGAATATATTGAAAATTTATAAACGTGGAATCTCATCAAATGCTTAAGATATGGTTCGAAAAATAGAGGAAAATTATGGAATTAATCCACTAGATAGAGAAAGATCCGGAAGTTGTATTGACTACCAAAAAAAAAGAGGTCGACAAAGAGGTCGTACATGACAGGTTTTAATGCGGTTAAATAATGTCGTGTGTTGGAAAGTTGAGAAATAGTTTTGCTGTGTCACAACTGGGTTCGTATATTAGCGAAAAATAAATCAAAAGAGCTTTAATGATTCCCAATGTCGACTGTAAGAAGCACAATAATAACAAAAATTCTGATAGATATTGACAACAGCCAAGAAATACAATATGATAATTTCAGCAGAAAAAACCAAATGTATAACAACATCTAAATAACAATTACGATGTAAAATCGATAGAAAAATAATAAAGTAGGAAGCAAGGTATAGATATTCGGAAATAGTCATAACTAGTTACGGAGATGTTAAAGAAGAAGTACGACAACAAAGCTTTAAAGCAAGTAAAGCGACGGGATCTATTAATGACACAATGGAAGAACAAATCTAAGACAAGACACAAAAACAAGAATCTATAAAGCAGAAATTAAACCTATATTAACATATACGGCGGAGACAAGACCTGACACATCTAAAACGAGATGACTACTAGAAACAACAGAGATGAAAATACTTTGACGAATATCAGGGAAAAGTCTGTTGGATAGGGAGAAAAGCGAAAACAAAAGAAGAGCATGCAATATAGAAGACATAAATGGATGAGCGATAAAACGGAAACAGGAGTGAAACGAACACATTAGTAAAATGGCAGAGGATATGATAATACGAATAGCACGATATAAGTCACCAAATGGACGAAGAAGTATTGGCAGACCAAGAAAAAAATGGTGCGATAATTTAAACAATTTAGGAGGCTAATATTGAAGAAGAAACAGGCTTGAAAGCCTACATATAAGAAGAAAGAAGAAGAATGTTAGATATTAATTGCCAAACAAAAATTTCAGTTAAGAATATAAAGAAACTTAAATTCGCGTGTAGCCCCTGGTAATATTGACATTCTATGCTTCTCTTCAAACTTCATTGTGTTTTTAACTATAGACTTGTTTAAATTATGGATAAACGTTTTGTTTTTAGCGTAGTTGCAGACATATTGAATAATTAAAACATTCAGTTTTCCTGTTTTCCTGAATTTCAGTTCTATTTAAAAAATCCGTAAAAAAACGGTTCTTCGGTTTGTACTGCTGATCTCAAAACTATCAATATTGAGATAGTGATCAAGATGACCAGGAAATAAGAACAGTCTAAACATCGTATAAAGTTAAAACAGAACCTGCTTATGTGTAACAATTTTTCAAAAAATAAAAACTTTCTTTTTTATTTGAAGCCAATTTATTCTTTCGTTTATAATAATCAGGTTCCCGTGGTAAATTGTGTACTTTACTGTAATTTAAGTTACTGTACGTACCTGTAAGTTTTTACTGTAATATTGTAGCATCATGTTCTTTCGATTAAAACCAGATTCAGCTTGTGGATGAGAAATAAATAAACAATGTGTTTCGAACGTTATAGTCCAAATGTTTATCAATTTGTTTATGGATTTTTTAGACTGCCATATAAAATCAAAATAAAAGTTTGCATTCTGAAACTATATGACTTAAGCTTTCATCTCAAATTTTTGTTTTTTTTAAATTCGATCTCCAACCTTTTGGAAAATTGCATCGAAAACGCTAAAGTTGTCATTTTTTGTCATTGTTAATTGTTTATTTGCATTTTACGCCAAAAGCCAACATTTTACTAAAAAGTCACAAGAATAACGTTCGTCTTAAATAAAATTTAAGTAAAATTATTATAATATCTCAATTAAAAAAAAAGTGATTTTTAAGCAAAAAGCAAGTTTTTATAGTTTGTTTAAAAAATTATTACACATACATTAAATTGGCGTGATAATCTATCGATTAAAAGAAGTTTCAGCTTTTGGGTTTGAAATCGACCTTTTTCGATAAAAGCACCCACCTAAATTACTTACAAATAATCGACAATGTGTTACTAATTAAAAAAAAAACAAGAATAAAACAAATAATGATATAAATATTTGCAACTTCTGAGAATATCATACACCAAATAACTTATATAGTAACTAAAGTATATGTTATAACTCTGTAGAATAATCTTCCAGTCCTAGTCAATTTTTTTACTCTTTCTATATCACCAGTCCGCCTCTGATTGTTAAAACAACAACACCACACCTGCCAGCGACCATAAGCTGCCATCTTTTGTGTTGGAACAGCTTCTTCTTCTACTTCTTCTCTTCTCTTCTTCTTCTCTTCCAGTAGAACCGGATTCAGGTATTCTTCAAGGTCGCCGTTAAAGCTTTGGAATTGAGGTGCGTAATCGCACCGTTGCCAGTCGCTCGATGTCTGGTAGTAGAACTTCAGAAATTTATTATTCCTTTACAAATATGTATTATATCAGCATGTATTTATATATAAGATGTTACTATATTATACTACACTTATTTTACTATAACCTTTACCTATGAAATATCCGGTGTAGGGTGAAGTAAAAAATGAAGTCTTTTACACAAGTATTAGTAGTTAAATATTATGTTTATATGGAATCAAGTATTAAAAATTATACTTTTAAGTGCTGTTAGACGTTTCGATTTTTACTCATTATAAAATTCGATCACGAAATCACGAAAAACCTATGATGGGTTTTTCACACAATTCCCTACATTTTTTAGAAATTCTCACATGATTATATAAAACCTCTTAATATTTATTGTTTGTGACACCTCCTTGTCTTCCTAATGTAAAGAAAAAAAGAAGCAATATGTCAAACTAATCGACGAAACAAAAAAGACTTTTTTTTCAAAATAGTTTGGAATGTAAGAATACTATTCAGCAAAAGCAGAAGTTTAAGATGATAAAACGTAATAATTGTGATAAAATCCAATTTGCTGATAAAATTATTACTAATAAATATGAGATGGCAAACGCTTTTGTAGAGCATTTTACTACTTGCCCTAAAAATAAAATCAAAAATATTTTTAAAAATACCAATTTTGATCATTATACCACACAATATGTAAATTAATCCTTTTATTTATTTTTTCCTGTAGATAAGTATGATGTCAGAGAGAGTTTATTAGCTACTTGAAAAATAGAGTATATTAGTGAATATATAGCGCAACCCCTTGCAGACTTCTATTGTTAGAAATTTATCAGTGGAACAGTGTTTTAGATAATTACATGCCAGTTACGGTCCCTACCATTTTGGGCAAAACTTACGTATTATAGTTTCCTTAGTAAATACAATATATTATGTTACAACCAATACGGATTTCTGCCTGGAAGATCAACAGAAGGTGCTACCACTGAATTACTTAGTTTCATTCACATCGCACTGGATCGTGGAGATATTGTGGGGGCACTTTTCTTTGATCTCTCAAAGCATTTGATACCATAAACGTAAGAGTTGCTATAGAAAAGTTGAAAAATCTTGGTTTTAAGGTCAGTTCTCATTGTGGCTGTCGTCTTACTTACATTCTAGGAAGATGCTCGTTAAACTTAGAGACTCACGATCAGATTATGGTGATATTGATATTTAAGGTTCCTCAGGGTCCAATATTGGGGCCATTAATATCACTATGCTATGTTAATGATATACCCAGATATATCACTTTAAATAACATATTTATGTTTGCAGATGATACAACTATTGCTATATCTGCTCAGGTGCCGAGGAATTAACTGTTCAACTAAATGTTATATCAGAAGATTTTACAGAGTGGTGCGAAAAAAATGCTTTGATTGTTAATGCTAAAAAAAACACAAGCATGCAATTCTACTATAGATCAAAATCAAATTACCAGTATTCCATAAAAGTAAATGATAGCCTGGTTCATTCTACAACTTCCACTAAACTTTTAGGTTTGTATCTTCATAGTATCATGAGCTGGGAATCTCAAATTAATCATGTTTGCAAAAGAATAAATAGTAGTTATTATATACTATAAAATTTATTATATATTATAAAACATTTTCTTAAACTGGAACAGTTATTGAATGTTTATTATGCAATTGTTTATTCTCACTTGGCCTTTTATATAAATCTTTGGGGTAATGCTCTGAATGCTACAAGAGTGTTTGTCTCTCATAACAGAATTCATATCGACAATATTTAAAAAAATACATTTTAACAGTACCTTCTATATATATTTTTAAATGTATACTATATGTAAAAGCCAATATAACTACTTTTTATTTAAATTCTGATTATTACCAGTACTCAACTAGGCAAAATGACTTCATCAGAGTACCAAAACATAATACAGCACAATTTAAAAATCCCAGTATTATATGGGTATAAGACTTTTCAATCATCTTCTCAACAGTATTAAATCTGAAATGAATTTAAATAAATTTCGAGGTAAATTAAAATCTTTTCTGTTGCAAAATTGTTTCTACAGTGTAAGTGAATATCTAGGTGATGTAAATAATTAATTCAATGTACTTTTTATCTTTTACATAATTCTAAAATTGTATTGTTTTACTAATATTTTTACTCGATATCCTATATCATGTAAATGATCTTTCAGGATGAATACAAATTACTATTATTATATTTCACCCAAATTGGCGAACCAAATTGTAACTTTCAACCGATCTTTCGATTAGGGGCAAATTTTCAGCAAGTATTTAACAAACATATTTTGTGTTCGAGGTTGATTTTTCTTCTTTATGCACTTTGACATCAATATTTTAAAAAACTAGTCCAGAATTTACTGAGAGCTTTCTAAAAATGCAACATGATGGCTCTTTGTTTATAGTTCTTAGCATAGAAAGAGTTTTTACACCTGCTTCATCAAAATTCATTATTCTAAAATGATTTTTTGACATTATATATTATAAAGAATAAAAAATAATTCGCTAAGTTTATGCCTTAAAAAATGATTTATATCTCAAGAATTGTCGATCTGACAACGTCGCGCGTTTTGAATAACGAGTTTTGGTCGAGACTCAAAGCTAATAATCTGTATTCATCTAGATTTTTTACAGTCTAAACATAACAGATGTTCAGAACAATGGAATACGTTAATAACTTTATGTATAAAGGTATAGTACTCGAAAATTTAGTTCACTTATATCAGACAAAGATTATAAAATATTTCTACAGAACGTATTACTTGCGTGTACATTTATTTTATTGTTATTTAACCCTAGAAAGGTGGACTATTATTTACTGACAGTTATGGTGGACTATCGTAATTTTTACGACATCTAACAAAAAATTGAAAAAAAACACAAATGTAATTATAAACACTTTTATTACAAAAAATTAGAAAAAATGTAAGCCTTAGTCAGTGGTACACAGATAAATAAAGTCGATGTACACTACTCGTTTGCACACATTGTACATATATTACCTCGGTGTTCGCCACATATAGCGTGATGGCATTGGTTGCAATATGTGGTAGTCATGCGCCTCTTTTTACTAGGACAATGGAAACATGCCTTGCGTTTCTTTTTTTCAGGTAACGGACGTTCAACTTCTTCGGAAATTTTGAGGACATCTTTAATATTTTGCTTAAGATTTCGACGTAAAGTTGGAATACACAATCGTTCTCTCAGCCAGGGTTCGGCGAGATGACGAGCCAATTCAACCATATATTCGTATCTGGATAAAACTTTTCTGTTTGCTTTTAATGTGTTTGTGGTGTAAATAACATACGAGTTAATACTTGCAATATTTATCATATTATAGAAGATACACAAAGGCCATCTCCTCGTTTTACGACCCGCATTCATATTCGAACACATTTGATCAAATGTATCCACTCCGCCTTTTGTTCCATTATAATCAGTTATTATAGTGGGTTTGCCATTTATTTTGGAAACATCAGCACCTTCGTGAAGTGTTGAAAGAAGTAAAACTACCTTATTTTTCTTTGGCATATATGATACCAATGTCTTTCTTTTATCAAAACAAAACATAGATGTATTGGGGACTCTGTTCTTTACATTTAACAATTCCTGTGGAATTTCTCTTTTATTTTTGCGAAGAGTTCCGATAATTGTCAGTTTATACTGATCTTTTAGTAACTCCTCTGCTAAGCTAACTGATGTAAACCAGTTGTCCATGGTAATATTTCTGTTACTACCGTGAACTGATTTTGTAAGTTCCTTTACAAAATATGTACCCAACGGCAAACCATTTGTATTGGTTTTCTTGCCTAAATAAGGAATAGCATCGATCATATATTTCGAAGAGCTGTCACACATCATTACGATTTTGAGACCATACGAATTAGGTTTATCAGGTAAATACATTCGAAAAGGGCAACGTCCTCGAAATCCTACTAACTGTTCATCAATAGTCAGATAGGATGAAGGTGTATATGATTCTCTGCAGGTGGTAATAAAAATGTCCCATATTTCGCGTATATGCGCAAAAGGATCATCTTGCTGCCTTTCTTTTCGTGTTTCCTTTTCATCAAATCTAAGACAGTTTATTAGATATTTGAAACGCTGACCACTCATGCAAGCCTGATAAAATTTTCCTGATATATTACTGTCAAACATATATTTCACAGATAGATGACTGTCTTTATTTGCTGCAGACATTATCAAAATTGCCAATAAAGCTTGTAGCTCATTTTTACTCATGTCAGAAATATTAGGACGACTGGCATATTTTTTAGATTGTCTTGTAATTTCAGTATTTGAGTGTAACAGAGTACGACATAATATATCCTCTGAAAAAAAATGTAAGAAATATTCTTCAACTTTTGTGTAGTTTTTGGCATTTCCTTTGGGACCAGCTATAAAATGAATAATATTTCTAGCTGCCGTTCTTTTTGACAATGAAGGTATTTTGTTTGACCACTTATGCCCGTTTTTACCTTTTAGAGCCTTTCCCGGATTTACAATAAACTGAGAAACAGTGGAGTTCTCACCTGATGTTCCAGGTACTTCTTCTGTAGATTTTTCGCTTTCCATCACTATTGCTTCTATATCTGCATCCATTAAATTTACAGATGAACTGGATACACTGGATGGCTGGAAAATTTTGGAATTACCACTATTTTTAGAGTCATCTTCTTCATCTGAATCGTCCGATTCAAACTCCAAAGCATCTTCTTCTAACTCCCAGTCACTTTCACTATCTTCAAAAGGTTCCTGCTCACTATCTTCACCATTCATTATACGCTGTATTTCATCGTTTATTTCACTTGCCGTTAAAGGTTTTCGTGATGACATAGTGCTACAATTAAATAAAATAATATTTACTACAAATATAAAAAAGAATTAGATAACGACTTACCAAAAACGTCACCGGCGTCCAAATAAACTTGAGAGAAAAAAACTAACGTAGAAGGTGGACTTTCGTAAAATTGACGACGTGCCCTCAAAAAATCTAATACATAAATACAGTAGTGGAGAAACACACTCACCGCCTGTTAAATCAAGACTAAAGAAACAGCTACTGAGAAGTGTATGGGCAGAGGTTACGCGACTGCACCCGAACTGCGACGAAAACCGAGGAGCGTCGTCAAATTTACGATAGTCCACCTTTCTAGGGTTAAATTTACTGGTTTATTAAAAGCCAGTTTATTCAATAATAAGTTTTTAATTACCCATGGAAGTTACGTTAAAGAATGGTGGTGGTCAATTAACGCTGAATTACTTATTAATTTTTTCTTCTGCAGCTGCAAACGTTGTGAAAACTAATAAGTTTTCAGACAAACCAGTTTATATTAGTTGATTGTTCAGATTTTTTCATTCAACATTGGTAATGACTAACAGATAAAAACTAAGAATCTTACTAATGAAGAAATTATTTAACATAATTTATAATTATGTCGTGGTGCTGGTTCTGTTGGTCACAAAAGGTCTCTCCTGGTTTTTTAAATAAATATTTTAATATACATAGCATATATTTTTATATACATATGGAAAATATCAAAAAACCTTGAATTATTTCCGTAAAGAATATGGAAAAGTGACACAATGAAACTGTAAAAACTCCTTTAAACTGCTTTTAAAATGCTAAAAATAGCTTAAAATCATTAATAACTTTTCTAAAAATGCACCAAAAACTTAAAAGCCGGGTACACACAGGCCAGTAAATTGGGAAAGTAGCTGGCATGCCAGTAGCTCGCTTGCTTATATTTCTGAGGCAAAAAAGCAGGGTAGATTTTTACACATGACAGTACTAGTAAACAATCGAGTAGTTTTCATCTGAAACTAAAGTACCTGTTTGTAATTAAAAGTTTTTGAATTTCCAACAAAAAAAAGGGGATCCATGGAAGGTATTCGGAATGAATTCAACAAGCAAATATTGCTAATGACCACAGATATTGTTAGAAATTTAATATTGAATCCGAAGCGGAACTCAAAAAAGAGAAAAATTTGGGTGAGAAATTGGATTGGTAGGCAAGAAAATTTTGATTTTTTATTTTGGCCTTTATCTCCTTTACAGTAATACCTTCAGCCATTTCCTGTTGAATTTTTGTGTAAGCATTGCCACTGGCTCTTTTCTAGCTAGAATTCACAAGACACTCCAATTCTCTATATTAAGCAATAAATTTGACGGTTTTTTCATCAACCCAACGAAACATTTTTTAATTTAACAAGTTTAAAGATAAAACGATTAATTTTTGTCACCAACACAACAAATCTGATAATTCTCTGCTAGCTACTGGCATGCCCGTAGCGGTAGGGCTTCACACTTGCCAGTGACACTCCCAACGCATGCGCCTTGCATCTCACAGCATGCTTTTTGCAAGAAAAGTCAAATTTTTTGTGATTAGCTAGTATGTCAGGAACTAGCATCCCAGTTAAAGTACACACTTGTCAGTTTGGGGACAGCAGCTGGTGCTTGCTAGATACTGGTATGCCATTGTGCTAGTAATAGGCATGTGTATCTCCGGCTTAATTTCGCATGTGAATGGAACAATAGATATCACAAATATTCATCTATAAAATTTTTTAGAAGTTTCTCGTAATAGTTGTTGCAAAATTGAACTTATAGGTTTGTACGTTTTATATATAATAACGTTGTAAAATAGGTTTAAAAAATTACTGTGATTTTAAGCTTGTAAGTATTTAAGGTTGATCTGCACCCTCAATTAGTTTGTTTGTAATCCTACAGATGGCTCTACTGCAGCATGCTGCTGTGGTAAAATTTTCAACTTAATTGTAGATTTCTACATGATGACTCTATAATATTTACAAACCCTAATATAAATTACAATTTTCTATCGTTACATCCATTGGCTGAGTTACAAAATTTTGTAGATAGTAATTTTATTAAATAAAGTTAAAGCCACATACAAAGACCGCTTTGCCATTTAATGCTGATAACTTTATTACTTGTAGATTAAGTAAGCGAAGATTTTACAACATCTTTATGAATAATATTCTATTGCTCTGCTGTGTCCATCGAAATATAATACATCGCACAGTGACTTAAAAAAAATTTAATAATTTTTGTTTAATTTTTTGTGACGTCTAATGTAAGTTTACCAAATAATCAAAGTTATGATTTCGCGAGAACATATTGTTATTAGAAAAATAAGATTCCATCCACACTAATCATTGAAAAACGATTCATGTTATCTAAATACTGTTATCGGCAAAGAAATATGTAGATACAGCGACGGCGATATCAGTAAAGATCGTATTACCATTAAATTATTCATACTTTTCATCATATATTACATTTTTGTTGATAATTAATGTCACTAGACGGTTCACATAGTGTTTATCTCTGTTCTTATAAATCGATTTTTTATTCCACTTGAAAATAAATTTAGAATTTAAACCCATGGTGATTTTTTTGTCAAATGTCAAGTATCCAGGTTTTTTTACATGGTATTCATCACTCTCTAGAAATTTTACTTCCTCTATAAACTGGCTGATATCGATAATTCTTCTTCCAGAAAGATTCATCATCATCATAAGTAGCTCGATAACCCTTTCTGGGTGATGGCTTGTTCTAGGATTTTCCGCCATTCGATTCTGTTCCTTGCTTTGTTTTTTCAGTTGGTAATCTTAAGTGTTTTCATATCTTGTTCCACTTGTTCCATATATCTAAGTTTGACCTTCTCCCTACTGGTATTTGCCTCATTATATGTTTTGGTATTTCAGTCTCCAACATCCGTTCAACATGGCCCATCCAGCTCAGACGTCCGATCTTTATGGATGTTATGACCTCGGGTTCATTGTATGCTGTGTATAGTTCAAAATTCCAGAAAAATTATTTTGTTTATTATCATACGCAGCCGGTACTTGCACTACTTTAATTTCCAAATCTTCTGTATTGGAATATAATGTTGGAGTTATCTGACCACTGAATGATGCAACGGGTTCTTTGAAAAATGTGTAGTATATGAAACTAAAACAATATAAAAAAAAGCTTGCATACCACTGTCCTTACACAATTATACCACTCTCTCTACAACACAACTTGATGGCGGCAGTTCAAGATATAATTTTTGTTTAACGAGATTTTTCATATGTTCGGGAAAAAATATTTAACGTTTTATTGCAAATATTTTCCACTTCTACAGTTTTATATTTGTTGTTACTAAAATTTTGTTCAGTTTCTTACCGGTAGCTTTATTATAAGCCGGAACATATTATTTTTTCCTATTGAGGAAAAACTGTACATTCAAAAATTTTCAAAAAATTCATGAGTATTTCTTAGGTTTATATCTTTATGCTGTAAGAAAATTAACAAAATTCCATGTTTGGTTTTCCCGCGTTATATTTGGAAAAAAGTAGGTTTTTTGGAACACGAAAACATGAAGTTTGATCAAAATTTGTCAAAATGCTTTTAGTGATCACATATATCTTCTAAAAATTTGTGTAGTTTCTCTTTTAGGGGATGCAGATCAACCTCAACATAACTCATGCAAAAAAAAACAAAGTTTCGGGAAAAACGAGTTTGAAGTTTTTAAACTGTGAGCGCACGGACCGTTTTTTAGAAAGCCAGAGAATTATCTGTTCCTAAAAGTGAAGGGTTAGTAGAGAGACAAAACACACAAGCTATTGACTTGTTTCTGAGAAAGGAAATGATCATAAGGGAATCATGACTTGCCCTTGATATGCCAATTAGAGAGCGTAGCATAATTCTTCTAAAGATTTATTAGCCATGGACGTAGCTAAAAGAATTTTGTGAGGGCAAACATTTGCAAGAATTTGCGGGATGATTGAACTTGCTTCAATACCATTAAATTAGATTTATAAATCGGATGACCATTAATCATAATTAAGAGCAACAAGAAGAAATATATGCTTAAATTGTTTTCCATTAACTCTAGTAAATCACATCAACAATAGCTTCACATAAATTTTCAAATTCTCTTTTTATTATACCGAAGTAAGTTTTGTTTCCCTTCATTTCATTTCATTTCATTTTAATTAAATATAAACAAAGTAAAATCCAAGCTGTAATTTCGCAAATTGGCATTTAAAATTGTCAATCCAATAGAAATATTTGCCGGTTCTTACTTAACGTCAACGTAGCGTCCCAGACCGCACCCGAGAGAGGATTTCAAAATAATGAAGCGGGAACGAAAATAAGGAAGGGACGGTCGATAAAGGAGGGATTTCTATAATTGAAATAAACATGACAGCAGCTCAAAGCAGTTTCAATTCAATTAAAAATTCTAGATTATTTCTCGAAAATAAATTGTATTCTTGATATTCAGACAAATCCATTAAATTAAATGTTCTTTCAGTTTTTCTCCATTTAATTCGTCTGGGAAGTTTTCTTTTCAAGATTTAATTAGTATGATTAAAAATGTTCAAACTTTTAGTTCCACTGACTAAAAGTTTTTCTCCGTTCGTTCTTTTTTTATGGAAAGAGATATGAGGATTATTCGCAGAAAAAGAAAGGATGAGTCAATTTAAGTTTTAGAGACTTGCAATTATAAAATAAAGATCTTTTTTGCAGTTGGTAAAATACGTTGAATGATTTTTTTATTTGAGTGTAAATAATTATAAATGGGAGAACTAATCCGTTTATTTAATTTTTTTGAACTGATGTTAGACATTCTGGATCTTGATCTCTTCTAAGCATCATGTCCTCACAAAATTCTAAACGTTATATTCAGTTTCAGTAAATTTTCAGTCATTTTCAGTAAATGATAATAAAACATTCAACGCTTTTCCTTCCTTTGTTGCTGACTTTGGTGTTCATAATTTAGCTTGACCTTCCATAGAGTCTGTAGCTTCAAATCGTGTAACTGTTCTCTCCACAGTCAATTTGGAGATTAACAGACAATAATATCCACAAACATTTCAAAATTTTCGATGTGTAATAAAGCTGATGACCCTCATACAACAGCCTAGCATAATTCAGCGTTTTCGTATGCACCTATTCCTTGCATCGGCATGCAAGTACAGTTTATATACTCTTTCAAACTATGCATACATAAAATTGGCATAATTTATAGTTTTAGTATACTTGATAGAACCCTAATACTTACAATTTATAATTTTTAGCATTTAAGTAACCTTTCTTTGGATCATTGCCTATGTGGCTATGTCGTTCCCGTTAGACCTCTATCATACTTTTCAAGTCTTCTGCCACGTCATCCAACCATCTCGTTTTGGGTCTTCCTTTCTTTTATCTTCCTGTCGGTTTCCATCCTAACATTTTCTTTGCTGCTTCTATATATTGTTCCTGCACATGTCCCAAATATGACAGCCTCTAACTTTTTACAAATCGTAACAATATTGTGCCCTTCATTCAATTCATTAATCTCTTAGTTTCTTCTGGACTTGATAGAACCCTAATACTTACAATTTATAATTTTTAGCATTTAAGTAACTTTTTAGGAGACCTGAAGATAAACAGCAAAGTTTAGTGTTCGAAACTGTTCGTCCAAGGTACAATAAATGTATTGTATTTATTTCTCATATGTGCAACCGATGCATCAGTAAAAATAAATGAATTTTCAACCGAAATTGTCATTAGTTTGGATTGTTGTCTCTGTTATACAAGAAATGTTGGTCCCTTTTAAAAGTTTTATTGTATTTAATGTAGATAACAATCTTCTTCAGTTTTTCCACAAAGTTTTTATTATTTTTGTATTGTTTTCTTCTTCATTATGTTACGAATACATATGACAAGATGGACGAGAAACACTAAGAAGACTTGAGTACTTATAGTCCCGAGTATTAAAATAATCCCTCTGTATATTCAAGTTGATTCGATTACTGCCGGATTTTCATTTCCAAATTACCATCGAATCATTTTTCATTCTCAGTAATATTAATAATCCATTATAAGTTGTAACTCCAGCATTTATCTACAAACTTTGAAGTTCCATTAAAACTTTAATGCCGCCCGTATAAATTATAGAGTCATTTTACTGGAAAACCCAATAATCGTGCGCCACTTTTTAGCGCTGTGTTCGAGTTCCTTCGTCTTGCGCCGTTTTTATTCAAGTATCCTTGATTCCTTACATTTATTTCTATTTGCTATATAATCATTAACAACACTAAATGATTTATTTTATTCATCTACAATTTTTTTTTTCGATTCTCAGTAAGAAGTGATTGTATTTACGTGATAGCATTATTGTTTTGGAGTCTAACGCAAAGAGTAAAGGATTTGGCGAATAGAATTCAACGACAGTGACAAGTCAAACGTGGCGATGTATTAAAAAGGCATTAACGGTTGTGCTTGTAATGGTTAAACGGCTTTATATAAATAGAGATGTGCAAGGTGTCACGTGATAAGATTTAACGAATACAATGCTACAAATGTTAAAGAACCAAAACAAGTTTGATTACTGTAAAACTAGAAACTTTTTTTTGGCATTATAACCCTGAATGGATCTTTGCCTGTGTGGCTATGTCGTTCTATTCAGACCTCTATCATGCTCTTTAAGTCGTCTTCCACATCATCCAATCAACTCGTTTTGGGTCTTCCTTTCTTTTGTCTTCCTGTCGGTTTGCATTGTAACATTTTTTTTGTTGCTTTAATACATTGTCTCTGCACATGTCCCAACTATTACAGAATCTCTGACTTTTTACAAATCGTACAATATTGTGCCCTTCATACAATTCCTTAATCTTATAGTTTCTTCTGGACTTTCTTTCTGGATTCTTGCACTAATAACCATATACTTAGTATCTTTCTGTTGACTGTCTTGAGTTCCTCTTTATTTTTTTGTCATTACCAAGGTCTAACATCCATAGGGTACTAAGGATCTAATCAGTATTCTGTAAATAGCCATTTTGGTTCTTTTGTCTAATAATTTTGATGTCGTCAATTTTTTATTGGGTGAATATGTACTACGCTACTTAAGAGATTATTTTGATTGATTTCTATGTCCAAATATGTAAAAGTATCCATACGATCGATGGTATAGTTGTCTAATGCGACAATATTTTCACTGTCAGGACTGTTATGTACTGGGTTTTTGTTTTAATTTATTTTAAGCCATTTTCGTCATTCGTTGCTTACTCCTGTTAATGCTGCACATGCAATAATTTGTAACGATTTGGTATTTATTTGACCGGTTACATTGGTTTTTCTGACGATATCCTCAAGCACTACGTTGAAAAGCATAGTTGATAGTGCGTCTGCGTTGATGTCAAATAAGGGTCAGTTCTCCACCTACTCTTACGACGGATTTTGACCCCTGTAACGTTATTTTTATGAGGCTAGTATATTTGTTAGGTACACCCAGGATTCGAATATTTTTCAGCCAGGTTTCGAATGTCTTTCAGCATGTTTTCTCACGGCTTCTTTTCTCACCATCAAAAGCTTGCTTAAAGTCTATATACATATCATATAGTTCTATGTCGTATTCATAAACTTTCTGTTGAATCGCTCTTGGTATGAATCTATTGTCTGTGATTGTTCTAATTGGTCTGAATCTTCTTCTTTTTCTATTTCTTCGAGATCTTTCGAGTTGATTAATTCTGAAGCTGCCTCTGGTTAATTTCTTGCTGCCTCCCTCACTTCTATGCCATATGTCGTGATCGGTCGTATGCAAGTCTTGTAGATTCTAATTTAACTATCTGTGCGCATTTACGGATTTGAGCAGACTATCTCCCGCAGACATCCTGACAATGCGGATGCTTTGTTGAATTGACTCCACGACTTTACTGGGTCGTGTGTGCTTAATATATCTATGCCCAGATATCTGAATTGCATCACCTGTTCTATAGTTTTGTTGGTTGAAATGGTCAAATTTAGTTGTCGGCTTATTTGAAAGAACTGAAAGAGCTGTCTCTGAATATCATCTTCTAATTCGGCAATAATTGCTGCATCATCTGCGTAACACACCATACCAATTCTTTTGTTGCCCATTCTGTATGCGAGAGTGAGAGACGTTACTTTGTTTAGAATTTTGCCCATGAGTAGGTTAAACAAGAAGGGGCTTAAACTATCGCCTTGTCTAATTCCTCCCGGTGTTGGAATATTTTCAGTGAATTTTTAGCCCTACTCAATTATAGACATTCGTGGACAATCCAAACGAAAAATCTGTCTATGAGGTTGCCCCATGGAGACAACAGACGCCTTTTTCGTCTCTCTTACCTATTGGTTCCCGTACACAACAGACGCTTTTTCGACCTATCTTAATTTGGATCCCCTAAAATATATACGTTCGTGTTAGTGAGCTGCTGTTCAAAAAGAAACAATAACAATGTATACACGTAAATAGTACCGTGAATCCACGAAAGACAGATTATAACTGATAAGAGGAAGATTAAAACCCTGCTTGTAACAACATTTAGTGCGCGAGAGTTTATAATAATAAGCTTTTTATAAACTTGATTCAGGTATTGTCTGTATCACATTTAATTACCTTTTATAATTGTGTTGAACCACACCTATGTTACAGTCCTAAAACTCTGAATTTTTTAAATAATTTCGCATATTTACATGCCTTAATTGTATATATTTTGGTCCTTTGAGCCGGATTTTGAAGAATTTTATGCTGTATACTTGTTACACTCGAAAGTCCATTCAGACAACTAAAGTCTGCTAGGTCATCTGTACCTCCAAAATTTTCAAGTTTTGACACCGATTATATTCTCTGAATCATATAGTAATACATATATTATAAACAATACCACAAAGAATTTTGTATACTTTATTTAGCAATATAGTTGGCCTATAATCCTAGCATTCCTATAGAATATTCGTCGTATAAGGCCAACTGCCCATTTTTTCGAGATTTGTGGATAGTGGATTCTTCTCCATAGTTGAGATCCTCCATTTCTTAATGATTCTGCCGAAATTCCATCCGTCTCTGACTCTTTTTGTTTTTGTTTTAATTTCTTTATTACATGTACCTCTTTACAATTCGCATTCTCAATGTGTCGCTCCGCAGTGTAGTAAGGTTTTGTTCATTCAACTTGTCTGTGTTTAGGTTTTCTTTGAAGTATGTTTCTCTATAGTTTCGTTAATTTTTATTTGATTCTGTGTTGGTTTCTTGACTATTTCAACATTCCATTTTTTCAAACCGACCATTTATCCCTGTTGCCACTGTCGCGATTTTTTGCAGCGGTTTTTACCCCTCCATCAAGATAATTGTCTGAGCCTTTCGCCCCGCAATACGCTCTGACATGGACGTTTATGGATATATTTTCTCTGGAAAATAAGAACTGATAACTACGTAATTATTTGCTGCGGTCAATTATGCTACATTCTATTTTGACAATACCTGAAAATTACAAACTTCAGAACATCTGAAACCCATCTCCAAATAATAACGCCAGGCATATTCAGATTTTTTTTTCAATTCAAACTGCATAATTGTTTCACACGTTTTTCAAGGTTTTAAACCTCATCAGGAACACTTGTGGTTACTAGAATTGAAACGGAATGCTCTTCATCTATATGGCCTTTATAGTAACATCATGTCTGAGTCTATATGAAGCAACAGAAAGTAAGGGGACTTCTCTTTGATTGCGAATTGGTTGAAGTGAAAATCTAAGTTTACTATTAGACGATATTAAAATAACTGTTTATTCGGTCACAATATCTATATCCGTTATCCTTGAAAATCACCATTATTTGTACTTTTCACATGAAAAGACGTTGAAATGAAAGTAGACGATTGCATTTCTTCTCAATTAAAGCTCTCTTATTATTTAGAGCTTTCGTCTCTCATCAGGAATACTTGTGGTAGCTCTAACTCAAACGAAATGCTCTATATAACCGTTATAGTAACATAACAGGCCTGAATACGCTACTAGCAACTGCTATATAAAGCAACAAGGTGTCAAGCAACAACAATTCTAACAAAAGTCTTTCTGATAAGAGGTGAAACCTCGAAACACGAGAAGAACAATGGTGGAGCTCGAATTGAATGTCTTTTTCTACCTACGAAGAGTACAAATGATGATGATTTTCAAGAGTAAACTACTACTACTACTACTATCGGTTTACAGCGTTCTCCGACGCCTTCCGACTCCTAACCGCCATTCTTCTCTATTCAACCATAGGTCTGAAGGCATTTCTATTTCCTCTAGTTCTTTTTCAATTCCCTCTCTCCAGCTTCTTCTCGGTCTTCCTCTTTTTCTTTTCCCTTGTGGTGTCCACGTCAAAATCTGTTTTGGAATCCTGTCATCTGGCATTCTCTGTACATGGCCGTACCATATTAACTGTTTTTCTTTTATGTCACCAACTATTTTATGCTTGACTCGAATCATTTCTCGTATTCTGTCATTGGTATCCGATCTTTTCTTGATTTGCCTGCTGCTCTTCTCCAGAAGTCCATTTCTGTTGCTAGTAACAGTTTCTCTGTTCTTTGTTTCATTGGCCAAACTTCACTGCCATATGTGATTACACTTTTAAGTATGGTGTTGTATATGAGTTGTTTGTTCGCTTTAGATATTGTTTGGTCCCACAGAATGCCGTTCATCATGGATATGGCTTTTTCTACCCTGTACGTTTCTGCCTTTTATAGCAGCATCGAGTGTTCCATCTTGAGTTATCTTCATACCCAAGTACTTGTATTCATCACAGTTTCTAATTTCTACCCCATCGTCTAATATAATGGATTGTTTTGTCCCTCCAATACACATGGCTTCAGTTTTCATAATGTTGACTTCGAGACCCCGTTTGTTATATTCTTCTATTAGCTTTCGAGTCATGTAACTCAAGTCGTCATGATCCTGGGCAATCAGTATTTGGTCATCAGCGAAACATAAGGTGTACAGTGTAGTCTCGTCATTGAGAGGGATTCCCATGCCATTACATTTTTTTTCCATAGCTTGAGTGCTTGTTCCAGATAAATTTTGAAAAGGGTAGGTGAACTACATCAACCCTGCTTTAGTCCTTTCGTGACCTTAAATCCTTCAGATATCCTTGATCCAGTTTTAATTTTTGCAGTCGTTCCATTATACAGACTTTGGACTGCTTTGATAAGACCGTGCTTAATGTTGGTTTGCTGTAGGGTTGACCATAGTTTACTTAGGAGTACACTGTCATATGCTTTTTGTAAGTCTACGTACACCAGGTGAACTTCTTTATTGAAGGCTGTTTTTTTCTCAATAACTTGCGTAATAGAGTACAGGTGGTCTACTGTGGATCGCCCAGCTCTAAAACCAGCTTGCTCTTCTGCTTCGTAATCTCTAGTCATTTTCTATTTTGTTCTTAATAAGTTTCCCATACATCCTACTTATTGTGCTGTTTACCGCAATTCCTCTGTAATTTTCAGAGTGATCCTTGCTGCCCTTTTTGTGGATAGAGTAATCCTTACCCTCAAGAGTAGATTCTTGCTCTCAAGAGTAAACTATAGACATATTGTCGGAAAAAAAGATTATTCCTAACATCGTCCAATAGCTTCAAGAAAGCTTGTCTCCTAACTTCTTGTTGCGTCATATACGTATGATATGTGTTTCCAAACTTCTTAAAGGAAATGGTAGACTAAAAATTAGTTAATTTTACAAAATACAAGTTCTAGAACACTTCGAATCAATGAAATCGAATTTTGACTGATATAAAGGTGTACAAGTATATAATATATCCAAAGATTTCCATTGTCCCCGCTCTTAACATGTTAATATTACAAATAGATGTATTACTTACAGACCTTTACTTTAAATTAAACATCAGTATCAAACTGTTTTTTTTTGTTGTAAAATATAACTAATGATCCATATTAGAAGTTTAATCGCCTTATTCTTCCAGTATGTGTCTGAAACCATTTTGTGTTCGGATAAAACTTTTTGTCTGATACACATAAATAGAAGATAATTAAAATTCATGGGAACATAAATATAAATAAATGGATTAAACCCTGGGACAGAAAAGTCAACATAATTAAAAGTATAATGAATATTAATGGCCTCGTCTCTCTATCTCTCTTTTCGAGCGACAAGAACGAAAATATATGTCTTTTTTGTTAATGTGTACTTTCCACTTTTGTTGCAAAAAATTTTTCGGAGTTTTATGCGTTGGGAATTCGTTATAATGTCTAGGAATAAACTCAATTATTAACAGGGAGCTTTAATGTTTATGGTTGAGGTTTTTACAATACCACCAATGGGTTTTTTTCGGAAGGCTTTGCTATGAAAATTGATGTTCATAAATATTTTTATAGTACGATATAATATGAGGTTATTACTAAAAAGTCGACGATAAAATTTATACTTAGCAATTATTTTGAAATTATATGGTTTAATCCATTAAAAATCGATATTGTGGTCTTGATGAATATTTACACTTCCGAACTTTTTATTCCTAATTACGGGAATTAAAGTAGTCCAAGAAATTTTAAATAGATAGATAGTTTATTGATAATAATAATACAAAAAGTGCTTTTACAAGTTAAATGTAAACATAAGTCAATAAATTAATAATAAATAAATAAGTCAAATATAAATATAAAACAAAACTAAGTGTATTAATAAAGATAACATATTGATAATAGTCCAGTCATCACAGATTTGATGGATTTATCACCTCTGAAACCAGCCTGGTATTTTCCTACTATCCGTTCTGCCTATGGTGCCATACGGTGACATAGTACTCTGGTTAGAGCATTTAAAGATATTTCTTTTTTTGTGTATGGTGCAAAGTATTCCAATATTCAAATCATTGGGGAGGGATTTCTGTGTCCATATTTCTTTTATAAGCTGCTGTAATGTCATTATGGCATCATGGCCACCTTCTTTATAGAATTCAGCTGGGAGATCATCTATTCCGGGTGTTTTTTTTTCTGGCTAGTTTTTTAACTGCATCGTAACTTCAAGAATGAATGGTGTTTCCTTTTCGTCTGCTCCCCTCACCTCATCTCTTTCGTCTTTCAGGTTTTCTTCTTCTTCCTCCATATTAAGTGCCTGGTTAAAGTATTCCACCCATCTACTCAATACATTTTTCCTTGTTGTTAATAGGTCGCAATTGTGACTTCTGCAGTGTCAGAATTGTTAGTAAAATCTTATCTAATGTATCCATTTTAATTTTTGATATCCCTAACTTTCTTTACTGACTTTTACCAGTAATTATTTTTATAGTTGAGAATTCTTCTTCTTTGGGTGCCGTGTCCGTATTCAGACGTTGGCCGTCATCATGCTTACAATTTTCTGAAACCTTTCTCTGTCGGCTGCTGCGCGAAATAATTCTTCTACTGTGAAACCACACCATTGTCTAATATTACGCAGCCATGAAAGTTTCTTTCGACCAATCCATCTCTTTCCTTCCACTTTTCCTTGTATTATAAGGCGAAGTAAATGGTATTTGGGTCCTCTAATTATATGGCCGAAGTATTCTGTTTTTCTCCTCTTTATGATGTTTATGAGCAGACGTTCTGAGTTGATTATTTGAAGAACATCTTCATTGGAAGTGTGCGAAACCCACGATATCTTTAGGATTCGTCTATAGCACCACATTTCGAATGCTTCTAACTTGTTTAGCATTGTGGTTTTTAACGTCCATGTCTCACAACCATACAATAGGATCGACCACACATAACATTTCAGGACCTTCTTACGAATGTTCATTGACAGGTTTCTGTTGCATAAAACTGGTTTCCAGGTCATAAAAGCCTTACGTGATATTTCGATCCTGGATATTATCTCTTCATCAGAGTCACAATTTACATTTAACCAGCTGCCAAGGTATTTGAAATGATTTACCCTTTCTATCTCTTCTCCATTAAGAGAAAGCAGACCTTGATCTATATGGATCTTTCCAACTGCCATCCACTTTGTCTTTGAAATGTTGATTTTTAGGCCTCTCCGATAACTTGCTTCACTGACTAGATTTAGTAATGTTTGGAGATCTTGTAAACTTTCTGCAAGAATGGCTGTATCGTCAGCGTATCTAATATTGTTGATTACTTCTCCACCTAGTCTTACTCCCTCTTGTCTGTCATCCAAAGCCTCCCTAAAGATTTCTTCAGAGTACAGATTAAAAAGAGTGGGTGACAAAACACAACCCTGCCGTACTCCACGTTTGATGGGTATTTTTTCAGTGGGACTGTCTCCAATTTGGATAGAGGCTACTTGATTGTAATATAAGTATTTCAGCAGTCTTATATCATAGTGGTCAAGTCCTGCTGCCCGTAGGCAGTCGAAAAGTGTATTATGTTGGACTCTGTCGAACGCCTTCTCGAAGTCAATGAAACAAACATAAACATTCTTTCGGAATTCACAACTTTTTTGTAATAGAACGCGCATACAGAATAGTGCCTCTCTAGTTCCTAGACCGTTTCTAAATCCAAATTGCTTATCACCCATCTTACTTTCGCATAGAAGGAATACTCGGTTTTGTATAATTCGTAAGAGTATCTTCAGTGTGTGAATCATCAAACTGATTAGTCTAAAATCGCTGCATTTGGTGGGTCTGCTTTTCTTTGGTAATGTTATAAACAGTGACTCTAACCAATCATCTGGTATTTTTCCTTCGTTGTAAATTTTGTTGAAGAAAGTGGTTAAGCAGGCAATGCTTTCCTCATCAAAAAGTTTAAGTAGTTCGGCAGGGATTTGATCTGGTCCAGGTGCTTTATTGTTTTTGGCTTGCTGTATTGCCTTTTCGACTTCCGAATTCAGTATATTGGGACCTCTGTCCAACTGGTTGTCATAGGCAGTATTTGGAGCATTTTCCCTAGAAGCATCGTCAAAAAGGTCAGTGATGTATCTCTCCCATTCTTTGCACTGTTGTTCGTGATCACAAATTTTTCCGTCCGCGCTTTTAAGTATGTGAGCATTTTTCTGTTTTCTAATTCCGGCAGTATATTTAAGTTTCTTATGCAGGTTGAAGCTGTCATGCTTTTTTTGGAGGTCTTCTATTTCTTTACATAAATTCTCAAGCCAGTTGAGAATTACGTACGAGAAAATTAGATTAGGTTAGAAATAATAGTTATTCAGTGGTACCAACATAAATACTGTCCTGATACCTTTGTTTCGCACACCAGTCATAGGTCGCTGGTTTTTTCCCTTGGGGAACAAGTTTTGTCCTTAGGGGGAAATAGGTTCACTTTGTATACTTCTTTGAAGGACCATCCAGAAAATTGGAACAAATGAAAGATTCGAAAAGAACGTTTTAACAAGTCTATTTAAACAATTACAACGTATTTTGGACGCCGATAACTTGCTTCCGATAGCTGATTTATGAAACTATAAAACTAGATAACTTTTCGGTAATACAATATTGACACGAACTGAGTAAACTTATTAATATCCCGACTGTGTTAAACCTTCTGAAGTGCGACTGGCGCGAATAGAGCCTAGCGCTCATCCAATGCTGGATTTTGAACTGGTACTGATGAAACTTACTTCCTTCAATCACTCGTCTCGTAATCGTTTCTTAAAATTCAGAAATCGCCCCCATGACTTCCACTTTTCAATGACCAATTTCCACTTCGGAAATCGTTCTGAATTTTCGAAAAAAAAAAACGATTTCCGAAGTGAAAATTGAAACTCACTTACTTTAACCTGTAATTGTGACTTTTTCCCATTTAGATAGTAATTTCTTTAAAATGCCACAAGAAAATAGCTTCAGATCAATACCTTCTATAATTATTACACCAGCGTCCATTTTAAATAATTTTAATATTGCACCCATTTTTGATGATACCAGAGTACGACGGCAATGTAAATGAACTCCAGAATTTTATTGATGTTATTTCCATGCTTCTAAACCATTTCTGGGATCATAAAAATCCCGAAAATTTTCAAAATCACATGGTTACGCTTGGAATTATGAACAAAATTAAAGGAAGAGCCAGAAAAATTATTTCTGTTTGCGGCTGTAAAGGCTGGCCGTCAATAAAATCAATTCTTGTCCAAAATTTTGCAGACCAACAACATAACGAAAACTCAATAATTAGAGATTTAGTCAATCTTCGTCAAGCTCCAAATGAAAACCTTTATCTCAATTTCATGAAAAAGTTACAAAGAACAATAATATTTTACACAGTCTAAATATCCTCTCATCAAGAAATATCCCGTACATCCCAACAATCTACCAACACTGTCTTTCTCAACAAAACGACTACATTTTAGTGTAACAGTTTTTTATATAAACATATATAAATCATTAACATACATATTAAAGTTATTATTCATTGTAAAATAATTTACAGCTCATCAGTATGAATAACATAATATTATTTAATAATACAACATTCTAAAACAATAGAACAATTTTCCAATTCATTTTCATGAACCATGATTTATTGGCACCAACAGCCAACTACGATGCCAGGCGTGAAATGTTAATGTATTCTTATAATGTTAGCAATTATTAGGTATATCATGAAATGCTAGATAAAATTTACAACCGTTTGTTATGTCACATTATTTGTCACAATCGCGCGGCATTATTCTATAGTGTGAAGATAATGACAATAATAATGAAGTTGTGAAGTCTTGACTGGTTAAAATGACTTTATTTTGATCGTTGTATACTATCTTATTTATTATCTTTACATATTTTTAAAAAGTACACTCTAACTTGTTCGGAATTTATGTAAAGGAAATAAAATAAGAAACTAGTCTACATAATAAGTTAAATATTAGCAATTTGGATTAAGGAAAGGTGTTTGAACCAGAGAATCTTTTTTCTACCTTTAAATATATATATATTTAAATGTTTTGTTCATCTCGAAAGTTCTTTTTATTGGATTCCTTATAAAACTGTTTTGGAAATATTAAACAACAGTGTCTTAGCTACAAATCATACGAGAAATATAAAAAAATACATCGCAAAACTGTAAAAAAAACATGAATCAAATGTGGTTTGAGTGAAGGTGCTGAAATCAAACAGAAGAGCGAAAAGGTTGCGACCTTTTTTGAACTTATCTTATTTAATGTCTTTTCTCTAAAATTGTATTCTCGGCTGCCTTTAACGAAATGCAAGGAGGAATAAAAATAAATAAAGTGAACATAAATAATATACACTATATTGATTCAATTCTGTCTTCAATTTGGTGATGGATGAGATCATAAAAGAAGTTAAAACAGCAGAAGACAAAAATAACCTACAAAGATTATTATACAGGTTCCAAAACATTGCAGATAAATTTAATATAGTTATACCCATGTAGAAACAAGCAAACACGCAATAGTTTAACCCAGCCTGAGCCCTGCACACCCCTTAAGTATGACATTAGGATGATATAATTCAGTGGAGCGAGGATGATTAACTCGGGTAAACAAGAATCACTGCATCCCGCCACAATGCTTCAGACCATGCACTTTCCTTCGGTAGCGCTCTCATGTGCTATAGAAGCTCTCTGATCAGTAAAACGCTTGTCATGTGTGAGTCCTAGGTCCCGTTAAATGCCCTCCACACGAAATCCTAGCCGAAAAATGCAAGCTAGCGTATGATGGCTACGCCCAGTTCGGTGACTTGGCGCTCGAGGATGTGGGCCCCTCTTGCCCGTTTTTTTTTTGGGTTTTGTTAGTATTTTTTGTGGCTTGCGCCTTTCGTTATTGTTTTTTGTTATTTAGTGGCCGATGCCGTTTTTTGTGTTTTTTGTAGATTTTTTCTAGGGCTTTCTGAAACATGGAAAATCAAATTTGTAAATGCACTGTAGTGAGTAGGTGAGCGCGTTTTCTTATTTTGATAGAGAAACAATTATCTAGACTCTTTTATATGTTTGCTGTTTAAGTCTTCTGTACCTTTATCATACCTTAATATCTCTCGCAAGATCTGGTTTCGGTGGTCTCCGAACTCGGTAAATTTTGTTCTGGCGTTTTCTCCTTCAACGACGTATTTGGACACGATTGTAGCTTCTCTAATTGTGTACTGCTTGAATATTCTCTTTGTTGCTGTGACTTGTGTGTTCTCATGCAAGAAATGCCTGTGTAATTATTGGTAGTATGGTGTAGATCAGTCTTAATTTTGTTTTCATAGCTAATTTGCATTTTCTTCCAGTGAATACGCTTATTGCGGCTCTGGCAGTTGCTGTTTTCTGGACTGTCGCGTTAACATGTAGTCTGAAAGTTAGACCTTGGTCCCAGTATGGGTCTGTCTTGCACTGTTTGCTGTTCTTCTAGGTTATCTTCTCTTTTTGAAGATAACAGTTTGGGTATTTTCTGCATTCATTGCTATTTTCCATTAGATACTTTATTCTTTTATCATATCCACTACCACAGATTTTGCCACGATTGCGGTATCGTCTGTATAAAGGCTAATTAGTCTTTCAATTGTTCATGGAACATCTGCTGTGTATATACTGTACAAGATGGATGATAAGTCTGGCCTCTGTGGTACGCCGGCTTCCGGGATTCCGTTTTTAGATAAAACTGGTCCTATCTGGACCTTGAATCTCCGGTCGCTTAGGTGCGAAGAGATGAGTTTCGACATGTATCCAGAATGTCTCACTTTGTATGCCAGTCGTTCATGTCATACTCTGCCGAAGGCTTTGCTTACATCCAGGAAAGATGTATATTGCTTGTCGTTGAATCGAGTGGCTATAATATTTAGCTCTGAATCTGAATTGAGCTTCTGGGATTAACCCTAACCTGTCTGTCTCTGATTGGCGTCTGATTTGAATGACTGACTACTAGAAGTAAGCTAATTGCCCTGTAATTTTGCGGAAATATGTGGTTCTTTCCTGACTTTGGTATCATAAGTACATGGACTTCCTTCCATCGGTTTGGGAATAGGCAGTATCTTAGTATTGCATTTGTTACGTTTGTCAGATATGCAATTGCTTTGGAAGAAAAATACTTCAGAGTTCTGTTTGTGGTTTCTTTGGTAAAGAGGTGCTTTCTTTGTATGTGTGTGAAGTATATGTCTTCATCTTGTTGATAATTCGGTCTACACTCTCTCTCAAGAGTCCTTTTCATCACCTCGGGTTTCTCTTCTACGGAGTAGACGATTCATTTTTCTTCGTGTAATAGGGGAATGTTTTTTCTATCGTTTTTTAAAGTTCTCTGGAGCTTCCATATTTCTTGCATATTTTGGCCCACTTCTTCCATTTCTTTTACGTTGTTGTCCCATTTGTGACTTCTATGTTCTATTAGTACTTATTTGACTTGTAGATTCAGTCGGTTTGTCCTATTTTTATCTCCCTGATTTATTTTTTTCTTTGGCTCTGCTCTATTCCTTATCATTTCTTTTATTTCCTAATTAATGTCTTCAGTATTTCTCTATTCTTTTTTTTTGTTATCTTCTTCCCATCTGTCTATTTCTTGCAGTATAGGGTTGTGGTCTCCTGATCCTTTGCTACCTATATAGAAAACAGTCATTGATGATTAACAGAGCATCTAAGAGATATAAACTAGCAGCAAACAACCAAAGTGTTAATCAAAATATAAACATTAAATATTTCAACATTACTAGTAGCAAAAGTCTCAAGGAGGAAATCAGGGCACACATTAATAGAGCGGCAATAAATGATAAACAGCAAAATCTTCCCTGATTTAGAAAGCAAAAGACGCATTAAAATGGCTAATACTCTCAGTATTTCATTGATGAATAAATTACAAGTATTCTATATTTTACATTTACTAGCCTTTAAATGATATTTTTTCTGGAAGATGGATTGAAAGGATAGAAGCCAGAAGATAGCCTCCATAATCTCCAGAGTTAAACACGCCCAGACTTTTTTGTGGGGCTGTATAAAACATAAATGCATGTATAAGATTAAACAGAAATATATTAGTAAGTCGGTCTTTTGAAGATCGCTTGCAATCATGTATTGACGTCTACGAAGGCCATTTTTATACATTTACATAATTTTATTTGTATATTTAACGTCATTTAATTTGTATAATGATTGTGGTGAGAATACCTATTATTTTCATAATCTAATTATCTGAGTCTTATTTAATATGTGTTTTTATTAGTATTCTACACACTAGCAATCTTAAATACTTACGTAGCTTGGTATCTGATACATACATCTCAACAAACTAAGGATCAATCTTAAATTACTATGTATGTGATCCAACTGTAGTCAGTAGACGCTTGTGTTCAGATCTGAATATTACTGGAATATTGTAAAACGTAGAAAGATTTCTAATTTCTCTGATCCTGCAATCCTGATATTTAATTGGATTTCTTTAACGAATAACATCCTAGATTACTATTATAAACCAAGTGGTCCTTCAAGCCGGATAAATTGATATCTAAATCGTGCATTTCTACGAGCAATATCCGATAGAAGCTCTAATAAATGACACAAAGGAAATAACGAATTAAATGAGAATTTAAAATTCCATTTATTAAATGCAAGTTTAAAGAGATAAGTGCAAATGTTTGTTTTCCTAATTTCTAAGAATAAAGAAATTCAGTTTTAAAATGAAGCTATTCTGGGCATCATTCTACCCAATCTAATTTACTTTATTCTATATAAAAGAATACCTCGCAAAAAAGTGAAATGCTTATCAACACACAGACAACAGAGAATTTTATAAAAGCCTGATGGATACAGACCACTTTGTACTGAAACTTGATTACATCTCAATTGTAAATTTGTATCAGTTCATCTCGCTCGCACGCACCGCCGCTCTCCTTCTCTCAAATTGAATTTGTTTCAAAATAATTCTACATTTTTACTGAAAGTTTTCAAACTTTAAATTGAACAACGTAAACCAAACGAAGTTTTATGAATTCTATGTACATTATAAAAGTTGTTACGAACTAACTTTGACTGTAAAAGGGAAGTGCAAAACTCGTTCTGTTCCGTATATTTTGTGTATAAAAAGGGACGTTGGTTGAGATAAAAATTCGAAAATATAAAATACTTTTAGAAAGGTGTGCACAGAGCCGCATCATTCGACTTTATTTTCTCTAATAGTTGATGATCATTTTTTTATAAATATGACTAATTATTTGTCTTTGACAAATTTTCTGACAAAATTGTTTTACGTCTTTTCATCATCATCTAGTTTAGCCTCATTCTTTATAGGAAAGAGTGTAGGCAATATTTGTTGAAGATTTCACAATGTGGATACACATTGCTCTTTGGTTGTGCATTATTATCTGGTTATGCATTATTATTGCACATTTTTCTAAAGTAGCATTGAGTTTTTGTAATGAACTTGATATATCCCGTGAAAAATTGATCTTTACTTTCTCGTTAATCACCATTACCATTACTTACTAACTTCTTCCTTTCCTAGCCCCATTTTTCAGATAATATATCCAACATGTTGGCTGCTTAACGATTTCTCAATAGTCTTTCAAGATAGATGATTCATCACTTGCCTCCTTCTATTTGATTGATCCGATAATTCTAAGTTTACTTTATGCATCTTTATATATTTCTAATTGATTAGCAATACTAATCCTCTATATCTAAAATTTTTACTTTTAAAACCCCAAATAAACACAACTAGTAACAAAATGAACCTTTGAAACGTAAAAAATATAGATTTTTGTGTTGTATCTAATTGTCAGACAATATTTTTTCGTCTTACCTAAATATCTAATCGTGACAATTTATCGCTTTCCTTGGTTTTTTATTAAGGATAACGAAATAGAACAAAAAATTACAAATTTTGAGTGATTTTTAAAAGGTTTTAGTCCTTATTACACAATAAATACCAAAACAAGTTAAATATACTGCGTTTAAACAATTTATTGCTTCAAAATCTTTTGATTTTTTAAAATTTAATTTAATTCATAAAGCAGTAACTTTTATAACCTGTATAATAATTTCAAAACACTCAATACATATTTTCGAATTTTAATCTTCAAATTGCCTTAAGTTTAATGCTTTCTCTTAAAAATCTAAATAAGCCGCTATAAGCACCTATCGCTATAAGTACCTTTTTGAACTAGGTCTTATGAAATTTATTTGATTGATTAAAGAGATCACACAATACCAATCTCAGATTATTTTGGCAAAAAATAGGCCTAGCAAAATCACGTCGTTATTTCATATCAGACAGCGGTTCGAAGAGTTGTAGTGTTGTGTTTCTTTCAATCCACCAGACATGTTTTTTTATTTTTCTTTATAACTTTTAGTGTAAAAAACACATTAATGTCCCTTTCTCTCTGCTAGGTTACAGAAGGAAAAAAATACAAGTCTTTAAATATATAACAACTTTGTTTTTCTTTGCTAAGATTCCATCTGATGGATCAATGGATGTATGTGTGAATGGACGTATTTATTTCCGTAGGTGCACGTGGAATTTTTGGTGTAGATGCATTAAAGGCATATGTTCTTGCCGATATACCAATGGACCATCCACATAAGTATACTTATGTGGACTTTCCTATTTAATCTGTTTACATTCCCAACATCAATAAGAAAAGGAATTCAAAGTCGAATAATATTTTTTTATATAGTTTTAACTTTACATCATTTTTTACTACTTCAACATACTTTTAATCTTCGTTAAGTTTCACTTTTTTAAATGTCTGAAACTAATTTAGGTAAACTGTTAAATAATTATAAAACTGCAACTACTTTCTTAAGTACTTTATAACAGTATATAAAAATTGTTCTTTAGATGTTCGCAACCAAAGCAAAATTTAATTAACTTAAGTGTATTTATAAGTTAATACTGCAATAGACATATCAGACATATCAGTCCAAGTTAGTTGTTAGTTTACATTTGGTGGAAAATGTAATCATAATCTCTTTCGAATTTGTTATAAAGAATGTCTTAAAATGTATATACACAAATTCTGTTAACTCATGTTAAAAGTGGGTGCTGCTCTTTTCGCCAATTATATTATCATTTATTTCTTTGTTCTGATCATTAAATATTTCTGGCTTAGGTGTAGTAGCTTTCATCTTGTATTCTTTTCTTTTCTTTCTCCCCGATTCTGTTTTAGTTTGTGTATCAAAGAACGCGACCTCTTTCAATTTGTGTGCGTTTGATGTGCTTTAACGTGTAAGAATAATATTTTGTTTATCCATTTGAATCAGTAAAAAAATGTGTTTATTTCTCTTTCCTTAATAGTTTTCTTTGCCCCACGTTGGGCGCCAAATTAGTGTGACAAAGTTCAGACAAGGCATTTGGGTTCATCTTTTGCCTATAACAGTTTTCACTAATTTATAGAACCTGCTCTTTGCAGAAAATTTTTCTATGGTCGACCTTTTCGTTTTTTTTTCTTCACAGCTTTTATTTCTAAACGTCCTATTGACAAAAAAAGTTATATTTATTTATTTTTCAAGAATACTAGCCATACCTTTCAATTGGAATAAAAATCAATAATATGATAAGCTGTATTTCATTTTATAATTCATAATCATGAATTATAGGTCTCTGAGCCATATATTAATACTGGGTGTATAATTGTTTTGTAAAGTTTTATTTTTGTATTTCTCGATATAATTGTGGATTTAAGAAAGAGATTGAGCCCAAAATAACATCTGTTGGCCGTGCAAATTCTGCAGTTTTTCTCTATGGCAGTATCTCTGATTCGACGACGTTGTTTTTTATAATAAGAGGTCGGAGGATTTGTGGTTGCGTGCTTATTTTCATATTATTTCGTTTACCTCTCGTACAGCGTTTTTCGTTCTCCCAATACTATTAATATCAACAGCATAGGCCTTGCTTTGCACTAATTTATTATATATTGAACCAGTAGTTGTGATTTGTGACATACGTATTACTTTTATTTAATTTTTTTGTATGGTGTGAAGCATTCCAATATTACAATCATTGGGAGAGATTTCTGTGTCCATATTTCTTTTATAAGCTGCTGTAATGCTATTATGGCATCATGGCCACCTTGTTTACATAGGTTAGCAAAAACTACATTTAAACTGCTTACACTACAAAAACAAAGCACAAACTATAACAATTGAACTTAACTATTACAATCGTACTCAAATATTACATGCTGTATCTTTAAGAAATGTACCACAAGTGATTTTGTATACTTTTTATAAACTTCCATTCTTTGGAAGATTTTTTTATATTTTTAGAAATATTTCCCTAACTTTTTGGTGCCGACGCTCATTGTATTATTTCTTTTTCATAATTCTACATTCACAGCTATTAAGCGATCTGGTATAAAGCGTAAAGCTTAGTGTGTTTGACATCCGATAATTTATGGACATTGTTATATTTCAAAAGACTGTGGAAGTACCACATGATTCTTCTTCTATTCACAATTTTTCTCCTCCTATTTTTTAAATATCTTCAATCCTGTTATATCTGCATCGAATTTCTATTTGTTTAGAATACTGATGAATTAGAGAGCTTTATATCAAATTCGACTAGCAAAATATTGGTTAATTTCGCTTATTACGGCCCTGTCATCACCTTATACAAGATGTATTATGGCGAAATTGCTTCGGAAAAGACATGCAAATAAAATGGAAATAAAAATAGGACCTAAAATGTGCCATTTGCATGATAAAGGACGAACGAGAGAGAGCAGTAAAAACACCAATACTCTCTCCCCCTCCCCCTGCTCTCACCTATGATGCTCGCAAGATGGCAACACTGTAAAATATATTAGATATACTAAACATAACATATTTTACGTAGATTTTATTACTTGAATCGTCGAGGAGTTAAATTATAAACATTTTGCCGAGAAGAGAACACGTACCGCACTTTTTATGATTCATATATCGTTTTATGGATGTTACATTTTATATTTATATCCCCTATTGCATTTAAATTAATGTTTAGGAAGTCTCGGGACTTGAGAGGGGAATAAAACGATAAACCTTATGTCTTTGGTTAATAAACTTTAAAATTTAAACGTTATTGTAGGATAAACAGTGTTTCACCGATGAAAATCTTTCCAATTGGAAATAAACTTTACTACTATAATTTTACAAAAGCTTTAGTGTAAACGGGATCACCCAGATTTATCAATTTTAAAGAAATAATGGTCATCATTATTTGGCTCTACAACTCTATGTCAGTATTGGCCGCGTTTACTATTTTCCTCCATTGTTGTCGGTTCTGAGCAGCTATTCCCCATTGCTGTATTCCCAGTTAGCGTAGATCACTGGCTACTGCGTTCTTCCATCTCTTTCTTGGGCGACCAACTGACCTTCTGCCATCGGGCCTTTACTGCCATCGGGATCTTAGCACGTGGCCCGCCCATCTTATTCGATTTGCTTTAAAGTAGCGTACTATGTTTTCATCTCCATATGCTGTCTAGAGTTCATCATTGTGTCTTCTCCATTTTCCTGTTGTCTCTTCTCTGCAAGACCCATAGATAGTCCACAGTATCTTTCTTTCCAGTACCAGTAATTTTGTCCATTATACACTCTTATTTTTGCTGGTTTTGAAAGTATTTTTGATTTAAGTATGGTCATTAATAAGTAATAGCCCTGTTTCCTGCAATTATTCTGGCTACCACGTCCTTTTCGTATTTATTTTCAAATGTTATGATCGCTCCCAGGTACTTAAATTTCTTGACTACTTCAAAGTTGTAGTCATTGATTGTTACGTTTTGTCTAACCCTTGGCCTTAAGTTCTTCGTGACCGCCATCTACTTGGTCTTGACCTCGTTGACCTTCAGACCAACTTGGCGCGACAAATCTGTTTGTCAGTTGTGGTTGAGTCGTTGGTCTTTTTATAAATCTTGGGTTGTTGGTCGTGTTGCCCTTCATTGTTTTTAGGTCCTTATAAAACTGTCTAGACTGACCGATTCTATGTTCCTCCTCCAGTTGCTGTATTCGCACTTCTATGTACTGTTAGTATATACAAATAATGGTGAGAAATGTACAGAACCATTTTTTAATTATGTGAAATGTTTGAATTCAAATTGAGCTCTAAAACTACTTTCTTTTCCAAACACTCTTCCTAAACATACTTTTTTCCAAGCGCCTAGAATAACTGAAGTATCTAGTGACTAGAACGGTACAGTAATGTGCAAATTAATGTAATCATTGTGACATTTTTGAATATTCACAGTTGGCAACACTGTCTACATATTTATAACTGATCAAGCATTTTGAAAACATGAGGTCATGCAATTAAATGGGTGAATACATTGAAATATTTAGGGGTAGTTATTTAAAAAAACCTAAAGTGGAAATCATATGTGGATTTAATAGAATTAAAAGTAAGTCGTAACTTGAATATAATGAGAGCTCTATGTGGCACATATTGGGGTAGAGATCCTAAAACTCTCCAGATAGTTCATAATGGTTTGGTACATTAGTATTTAGGTTATGGATGTCAAATATTATCAGATTGTCCTAAGGCAAACCCCTCCAAAACTCAAGCAATATTATTCAAATCCCCTTACTGTCGTGACGTCCAGGGCCGGATATCACTTTTAGGAGAAAACCTCATTCTCAGAGTCACACATTCCTTGAAGAGGCTCAGGCCTTAACAAGTTTAAAACTCATGTGTCATGTCATGTCCTAAGGCGCTAATCAACAGGCTAGATACATTACAATATAAGAGTATTCGTATCATAACACGATGTATGAAATCTACTCCTATTCATGCATTGTTAGGTGAAAGTTCTATGTCACAAAGAGAAATCGCAAGAATGTGTGAAGTGAATCAGGGGGTAGTAAGCAAGATTTTGAAGCGTAAACTAGAAACGGGATCAATGGATATGAAAAGGTTAGAAAAATGCGAAAGAAAGAGAAACAACACCAGCAAATGAAAGATCTTCGAAAGAGCCAATTGGACCCAAGAAAAACAAGCCAAGAGTTCCATCACGCATCAGTAGCATCAGGTGTATTTATTAATGACTCAATTGTTTGGAAAAAGACTTTTGGAGAATGGTCAAAGGGCAATACATCCACAGAAAAAACAGCTGCTGACTGAACCAAAGGCTATTGTGGACCAAAAAATACTCTAATTGGACAGTAGACGACTGGTTTTACAAATGAATCTCACTTTATAGTTCAGGGACAGCGGTCGAAAATCTTCAAACAGTAAAACATCCAGGCAAAAAATGTTTTGGGGATCTTTTTCATACATGGGGGTTGGATTTTTAGTACCAATGGAAGGAATGATGAACAGTCATAAATACAAACCCATGCTGGAGCAGCGTTTGGAGACAGAACTCCAATAATGTCAGCTCCAAGGAGGAGCGATTCTTCAACAGGACTATACTCCCTGTCACAAGTCAAAACAAATGGTCGAATTTTTCAAAAATAATAAGATTAATGTTTTAGATTGGCCCGGTAATTTGCCAGACCTCAACCCCATTAAAAATTTAGCAAAGCTAGACTGTACTACAAAAATAAAAATGATAGAAGCTGTCATTTAGGTTTGGTTTCAAATTGAAAGGATATCAGAAGCTCGTAGAATCTATGGGAAAACGGGTAAAAGCAGTAATTGCAGCCAACAGCCAAAGGTGCACATATTTGCTGCTAAGTGATGTAAGTTTCTCTTTATAGTTTTGTCAAAATATAATTTTTAAAACAAAAAAACAGATTTTTATTCCATTAATTCTCACAGTACTATTAATGACTACGTAAAAAGGTCGAAATCTAATAAAATTTTTAGTAACATCTATTGGGTGTTAGTGAAGCATTCAAAAATACTTATTTTACTTTTTTAGCAAATTAAGTTGAAGATTAAGCATATTAATAACATACAGATACAAAAAAAAACAAAAATGTACATTTATCGAAAGAATCACTTTAAATAAAACTGCAAACAATTTCCAGAATTCACTTTCTATTGACATGGCTTTTATCTGACTAAATCCGAATTCATCAATGATCAACAGTTCATTCACCAAAATTTTACCACAATTTTACCATTCAACAATTTGAACAAATTCACTGAAATGAAATGAAAATGGAAAAGCCGTACGCGTACGTGGATTTTATTGTTGCTTATAAATAGTTTAGCTCGTATCAGTGATCCTACATCAATGTGAGGAATTGATTATTGTTTTAAAATTAGTGGGACGGATTGTTTAGAAATTTTCTATTTTTATAAGCATATATTTTACATGAAGAATTATTTATTAACTGAAATTTTTGCCTTGAAAAATCTGATTATGTATTTAAACGTTAAGAAAACAGAATTTCTGATATTATAACTGTAGTTAAAACTCTGAAAATCTGAAATTCGATAAAGACATTGATAAAACTATATTTTTGTTTAGATTTTTTGGAAGCAGCTGATGTGAAAATAAAATTAGTTTTATAAAAATAAAATAAAATAAAAATTATTAAATATATAAATTAAAAATAATTACAAACAAATAGAAATTCTTAACGAAATAAAATTCTTGAAACCAAATCCATTATACAACGCCTCTCTCATGGCGTCGAGTTTATTGGCTGATATGTTTTCGATTATCTTTTGTATCAGTCGCTCCAAGTTGGTGACTTACTCGAATTCATGCCTGTACAAATTGGCCTTTAGCGTCCTCCAAAAATAAAAATCTAGGAAAGTTAGGTCGGGTAACCGAGGGGGCCATTTTATTGTACCCTGTGTACTAATCACACGTTCACAAAATTGAAGCTAAATAGTCCCTAACGGCCTGTGTATTATATGAAAGACAGTCGTCTTGTTGAAACCAAATTTAATCAAGCTGATTTAAAGATATTGAAAGGCAGGAATAATTTTTTTTCGCATTAAAATCTTCAAAAAACTATTATTTTTAGTGCATTTTTCAATCATAATTTCATCAGAAAATTTCATCTGTTTCAGAATATTTGTTTTGTTACTTTTCTTTGTGAATTGTTCTTTTTAATATATTTCACAGACAAAGAAAGTTAAACATCAGAAGAAATTCATGTAAGTTCCATTTAAGTTTATGGTGTCTTACCAAACGCCATAAATTAAACCCAACTAGAACTGTTCAGACGTCTTTACCACCTTTTAACCATGTATCTACATATCTAAACCGTAGTACAGCCAGATACTGTTAGTTAACTCGGTGTAGCATTAAATCCGCTCCACTATACAAAGTTCATACATCATTGTATGCATTTCATTATTATGAAACGGCGTGCAATTGACATTTTCGAGTGATCTCTCTCGCTCTCGTGCTATTGAGAGTGCGATAGTAGTATCGAAAGTGAAAGTGGGCCTGTTTTAATATAGAAAGCACTTCCACGAGCTACTTTCGAGATTATATGAACTGATGGTTATCTAATTTTTTCTAGTCGTTGTTCAATCGCATAATGTGCATGTTATTCGTGTAATGGATATGCTAATGCCATATGCGACTAAGAACACAACGGAAGTATTTTATGCAGGTCTAGTGATTTATTAATATGTTTATCACAACAAACCAACTGCATTGGAGCAGTAAGCAATGAGTGCGGAGGGAACACTGTAGCCTGAAGATAAAAATCTTGTGTTGAATTAATGGATTAATTTTAATTATAGAGTTTTTTTATACCAAATAAAAAAAGTATCAACATAAGAATGTAACAAACGTTTCTCTTATTATCGTTTTATTGTTAACAACATAAATATAACATGCTGATAATACTGACCGTTGAAAGTAAATAGGAACTACAACTCTCTTAAATAAATTAGTGGTAAAAGGTGAATCCACCAATTATAAACATTTAAAAACAACAAACTAAATAAACAAGTTGAAACTTAGTCACCTAACCCTAAAATTAATCACATTTGTGTTTGTTATGGTTGTGATTAATTTTCGTAATTCAACTAAAATAAGTGATTAATAGTAACTATTTTAATGCAAAAAGTGAAAGCCTGATAAAGATCTTTGAGTCAAGGGATATTAATTGTTCAGATTTCATCTTTCCTGAATCAAAATTTTTAAGGTTAGGTTAGGTTAGGATATGGATAAAAATACATGAGCTAGAACTGGCTGCGGGTAAGACCGAGGCTATAGTTCTCAAAGGACCAAGGAAAAGGGACGGGATAACAGTCGGATGTGCAGGAAAGAGAGTGGTTCTAAAGAAATGCGTAAAAAGGTATTAGGGGGTGACTTTGAGTCAAAACGCAAGGTAGGGAAGCACGTAAAGGCAGTGACTCAAAGAGCTACAGTAAGATCGAGTGTCGAGTGAATCGTGAGTCGGAGGACACAAAACTGAGAGGAGGAAGGCCCTTCATTCTGTTGTGGCTCAAAGGCGTACAGAAAGCAGCTCACCCGAGCAGATAGGAAGAGACTATTGAGGACGACATGTGCATACAGAACAGTCTCTGCCGAGGCGCTGGGAGATATCACCGGATTTATTCCGATGCACGTATTAGTGAAGGAAACAGGAAGAATATACGGGAGAAAAAATGAAGACAAAGCAACAAAACGTTTAAAAAAAGAAGAAAGAGGGAGGTCCATAATGATGTGGCAAATGGAATGAGATGAGATGTGAAGGGTGGCGTAATGGATGAAGTCGCTGATTCCTAATCTGAGAAGATGGATGGACTGTGGGCTCCGGCGTTTGGATTACTTCCTGACGCAGGTGCTCAGAGGACATGGTTGCTTCAGGGCATACCTTTACAAATTTGGAAAGGCAGAAAATGACAAATGCCTGTACTGTGAAATATCGGACACTGTCTCATACATTCTATTGGTATTCGATAGATGGCTAGATGAGAGGAGCTTGCTTAAGAGAAAGCTAGAAAGTAGAGTGCAATCAGTCACGGGACTGCTGGAGGAGATGCTTAGGTTGTCAGATCGGTGGAGAGCAGTTCAGAGATATGTGAGGAGAACGTTGGAGAGAAAGGAATAAGAAGAAAGGCGACCAGAAGAAAGGCAGGGTGGCAGGGAAGGCAAGTGCTAGAATGCGAGAGAATTGTGCGTGAATGAGAGATCGGGTGAATAAACACTCTCGGGGAGTGTTAAAGCTAAACAAATCAAATCTGGCATGAATATTGTTGGGCGTCTGTTTAGTCAAGTAGATTATAACTTTGCATCATTTATTTTGGATGAGGTATAAATTTCTTCGAACTCATCAAAAGATAAAACTAAAAGTAGAAATCTGAAGATTTCGTTGTTCAAAATCAAAATTCAGATTTTTGCTTGAATCTGTGCCTTCTTTATTTTCAAAGCAAGCAGAAGATGAATGGACCGACATGGAGAATGTAAAATTACATTCCAAGACATATCGATTCATTTAGACTCAAAATACAAGTAGAGTAAGGTAAAGAGTAAATAAAGATATAGAAAAAACAGTTAGGGTTTTATTTCACATACAGTTTCTCTACAATTCGCTTTTACGTATTTTGTCCTTGGATGACTCATCAGAGCGACTGTGTAGAAGCCAGGAACGTGAAATAAAATAAAATAAAATTATTAAATAATAAATTATTAAAATAATAAAGTAAGAATTAAATATGCAGGCAATACAATTAAAATATACTCTATATAAATAGTTACAACTATCGCATCCGAACTTAAAACAAACATACAAAAATAAGCTTCAAATAAAAAGATGACCGTAGTCTTCGTAGGGGTCGATGTCTGATGCATTAACCTTTAATAATTTTAACGGCCGCTCCCTGGTAAATTTTATCAACATATCTTGATAAATTACGTAAGAGCATTCTCTACAAAAAGTTAAATATAAACTTCATCGTGTTAGATTAAAGACTTTTTTCGATCGTACAAGAAAGCATAAGAACCATGAACGTAATCGGCTTAGTATTGTGATCGCATTATGTGGTTTTGTGCTTTTTTTGTAAATTCGACCACAAAGCGTGTGGTCAGATTCGAGAAATGCCACATCGGATTAACCATACTTGAATAAACGATAGTACACTAAGAAAAATTGTGCAAGAAATATAATATTTAAAAGAAATGATCAGTCGTGTTAATATATCCGAAATATACATCCAGTTAATTAAATGATGGCACAATTATTTAATTGATTTTTCAATTCTACAGGAAAGGAAGTTGGATTATGGTAGTGGTAAATTGCATACAAAACAATGAATTCAATAAGAGACATTATCAATTACTAAACTGCAAAAAAACATAACAAACAACCTAAAATAGGTTGCCAGGTCATGGTCACGATAGATTTCCTAATGGGCGTAGCTCTTTAGATACGTAGATGTCCTAAGGCGAGTCTATTGTATCACCCCTATCATCCGAACTAGACCCATAAGGACCTGATCTTCAACGTTTCCGGGCTCCCATATCTACTAGAATCAGCGAAGCCTCCAAATGTGAGCTCTTTCTGTCGTAATCAATGTCCAATCATTTAGAAAATTTTTTTCCAGAAGGCCATAATCGTCTTTAGAGCTAACACCTTCATTTGCCTCGGTTGCATAAAGGCCAAACCCAGGATCTGCTATCTCTGGTAGGATAGTGCCGGACACCTTCAAACGACGTGTAAGAAAACGACACAATGGCACTTTGGCCATCTGCCAATTCTTGCAATTGTAGATGCCGTCTGAGACTTAAGCCACAGAATAATAAACAATCAGAATGCCCACTCTCCATGGAAAATTAAGTACGCGCATCTCCTTCACGCAGACGTTCCGCCATGTTTTAGAGGGAACCAATGTTGTTTATGTGGTGTGCATAGAAAAATTAACCCGGTTTAATTGACTTACGGCAATCATAGACATACTATATAATTATATTAACATTGTTAAATATAATAACAAATTTAAACATAAATATAAACAATTACATAACCTTACAAATCATATGTCTGTGTTATGTGTTTCTTTCTAAAACATGGCGCGCGTGCTGAAAAACATCAAAGGCGGCATCTGAGAGTGGTCATTCCGATTGTTTATTTTATAGTATTTTTATTTCTTTGTTTCCTATTCTGTATCTTCTTCCTTTGTTAACGCTTTTGATGATTTCATCCATGATTAAATTGAAAAGCATGGGGCTCAATGAATCCCTTTGTCTTATTCCGCTTCCTATTTCTATAGGAATAGATGTAAGTTGTCCATCTATTCTGAGTTCCATTTTGTTATTTTGGTAGATGTTTTTGATAGTTTTTATACTATTTAGAATAACTTCTCTATTATACAGAAGATGAATTATATCTTTGAGTCTTACTCTCAAACGCTTTCTTTAGGTCAGTCAGATACAGAAATGCTGGACTATTATACACTCATGATTTCTCAGTAATTTGATTTATAACGAATATTGCATCTGTACACGATTTTCCAGTACGAAAACGTTGTTGTTCATCTGCTAAACCCAAACATGGTACATAAAAAGAATTTAAACAAGCTTGAAAATAATGAAAACTATTTCGTGTAGTTGCGAACTATTTCGTGTTGTTACGATCCGCTCCGCATTTTACTCTACAGAAGAATTAATACAACGTGAGTATAAAGCTTTCCTTAAAAAATCTTCAAACGGAAACGGTATAGAAAAATTTAATTGTAAGGTTAATAGGTGTGAAAAATTTGAACACATCTTTCGATTTTTTTGTTTCTAAAGTATGATTTCATCCGTATTGATAGGTAGACTGTCTAAACGAATGTTTTATTGGCATTATATGGGCCTGTAAAGTATATCTCATTTGTGTCTAGTACTGCACTAATTATCTGTTAATGTGCTGCTAAATACGGCATGGAAAATCTTATAGCATTTACTAACACTTATATTATAGGTTAATACCGTACGAAGTCACAGTAAATGGTAACTATCTATTGGTTTATTACAAACAACCGTTAAAACAAGGCTTTTGTTACAAATAACTGATTTTATGAAACTCTCACTTAAATTACGATACATATTTGTCCTGTCCTTGACTTTTAATTGCAAAGAATTAAACCATTTACTAGTGTGATAAACCATAATAATAGCAGCAGCAGTGGCGCCACTTGGTTTTCCAAAGGTTAATAGACACTAATCAATTGAAGTGTGCAAATACAGTAAAATAATAGAGAAGAAAAACATTTCAAGGTAACAAACAGTATGTACGAAAGTGTTCTTTTTGTGTAGATATGACGATTTGTTTTTCAATGTGCCTCTAGTAAGTTGTCGTTCCAAGGTTTTTGTGGTCTTCCCACTGATTGTCTTCCTATTAGGAAATCGTCCCTCGACATCTTTACTACTCTATTTATTGCCATTCGGATGCCATGATCTTTTCATTTTACTCGTCTCTTCTTTACCTAGTCCTTGATATTCCTAGTATATCTGTAGTCCATAGTGTCTAACTACAGATTTTTCTAAGGGTTGAATAATAGAAGGCTCAATGAATTACATTTCCAGCTACAATTGCTAGTTTTTTTACATTTACTTTATTTTATTTAGAGTCCATATATTTTTCTTTAATCAATATATTTATTAACTTAAAAAGAATGTAGATTTTATCCCTGTAGTTAGTGCTGGTAAAGTTTTCATAGACTTGAAGGGATATAGTCTTTGGTTTAGTGCAACTGAGTCTTCTGCATAAAAACCCTATGAGGCGCTCTCGGTTAATCACGTTTTCGACAATTAGTTTGTTAGTTTGACTGGTCACGTAGGAAACCGACGACAAACATTAGAGCATTATAGGAGTAGAGGTTAAGATAAATCACAATATGAATCCAAGAAAGCTTATGACTTTGATCTAGTGGTGAGATCTTAAAGAAGCTGCCAACCAAAACCATTAAAAAAGTAGCATAACCTAATAATCATTCGTTTGACTTAAAATTTGTTCCAAGGCTCTCAAAATGGCTGTAACCGATATTAGGAAAACAAAACCTCATACAGGTAATCAATTTGGAATTATGTAAAACCATTCAAATCTTGATTAAGTGCACTAGATAACTAGCAATTTTAAAATAGCATTAAAAGAAGAAAAGTCTGCTGCACTATCTTCAAGGATCTGGCTCTGGCAGATCGTAAGGTTTGGAACAAAGGATTATTATAAAAACTGTGATTTTTTCCCTATAGCACTATATTAGAACTATAATTTTATACAATGAGGCTAGTCACAAAGATGCTTTAGAGTTTAGCAATAGCGAGCATAATAGCTGTTTTAAAAGAAGATATAGCTGGAGTGCCAAAAGTAAATATTCCATGGTCATTTTCGGATTGTATTGGATTGGTTTATTTTTTGTTTGGTGTGATTCTGTTTGTCCTGTTTTAGGTGTCACCTAACTGCTTGTTTTGTTGGGTGTCGGCTCTGGGTGGCTGTGTTGTGTCTCATTGGTGGTTTGCATCGGTGGTCGGAGGTAAAAGGGTTTGAGCTAAGAAGGTCCTTCTCAGAAACTGTTAATATATTAATTTTAGTGATACAAATGACTGAGTTTACATATAAAATGAGATATACAATGTAACTTGATTGGCGGTGAGGGCAGCTATGGCTGTTATCTCCGTATAAGACAGTTATAATTGTGCAATGGGATTAAGAAACCACAGAAAACCTATCCCTCCTTGTCCGTAGTAAAGCTCGAAGTGAGCTATTTAATTATTTACGGTAGTTACCATAACCTACCCCGTAACTTACCCGTACCTCTTTACGGAGTTGCCTTCAGAATGTCCCCGGAATTCATCAGCAAGTTCGTTGCTGGCTAAGGTCAGCAATTTAGTGAGAAGAAAGGGGAGCTTTTAAGATCTCCATATATTTATAGATATGTAGATTATGTAGATATACACATTGCCAAAGGATGAGCAGGTAGTTTTGATGATATTTTGCGCTCTGAAGTTTTGGCCTCGGATGAGAGCCTCTCATTTATGGGCTGGATGTTCGACAGTTGATGTATGAAGGCAGAAGGATCGTCGGGTCGTTTGTAGTTTACTTTGTGCATGATTCTCTTTTCCAATCGCAGCAGTTATTATGTAAGGTCGTGACTAAACATGGCATGTACAAAAGATACTCTGAGCTCAATCAACATACTATTGCTATTTTCAGTGAGGACAACGCAGTCCTTGCAGTTGCTAGTAATTACGAAGAGACAGTCCTGAAGTTATGAAACTCCATGAACCATACTAAAAATTGAACCAAGCGGTGGGAAATATCATTTTAATGAACACATTGCCATTTAAAATTAGCCATGAGGAAAAATACTAGAAGTTTCAGTGAAAGCCAAGCTATTCATGCATAACATGTTACTCAAATACAAACAAATGCTCAAGTGTGTTTGGAGTTATGGTGTAGAACTAAGAGTTGTGCCGTTGAAAGCAATATCGGATTAATACAATGATTCCAAAACAATGTAATTAGGATAATTATTACTGATACAATAGATACCAATAAAATTATAAGATCTAAGAAAACCAATCGATACATACCACAAGAAATAAATTGTATGAAGCCATGTATGAATTCCACATCCGCGATAAACTGATAGGATTGGTTAAGGCTTCTTCTTCTTTGTGTGCCGTGCTTGTATTCAAGCGTTCTCTATCGTCATATTGACAAACTGATGAAATGATTCTCGGTCGGCGGCTAGATCAAACAGTTCCTCGACCGTTCGACCTGTCCTGTGGTTAAGGCTACAATGCGTAAAGTTGTTTGCAAAGTCGAAATACAGGGCGAACAATCACAGGCATTTGAAACGCATGTTGGACTGCAACAGGGAGCTGCGCTGGCGTATCTCCTTTTCAACATAGCTCTAGAAAAGGCGACCAGGGATATCCAAATAGACAACAGAGGAAACATTTTTAATATACCATTCCAAATTTTGGCATATGCAGATTATGTTGACCTAGTTGCCCGCACAACACGCAAGATAGAAGAAATGTATAGAACCTTGTCAAATGACTCAAAAACTATGAGCCTGAAAGGAAATGAGAAGAAAACTAAGATAATAGCATCAACATTCAACAATAGAGCCAGAAACATCGGCCACCAATTCACACTTGATAACTCTACGTTTGACGTGGTGGACAAATTCGCATACTTAGGCTCTCTGATCACCAAGGAGAACGGCATGACGGAAGAAATCAAGCGAAGAATAATTCTAGAAGAAGAGAAGCAGAAACTTATTATACAACCAGTGTTGACATATGGATGGAGACATGGACCATTTCTTAAGGCAGATGAAAACCTCCTTTTTATATTTGAACCAAGGATCCTAAGAAGAATATTCGGTGGCATCTGTGAAATTGATGTCTGGAGAAGGAGGTATAACTACGAGATTAATCACAGATATAAACATATATTTGGTGGTAAAGACGTAGTATTTCTTATAAAAATAAAAAGACTAAGATGGGCAGGGCATCCGGCAAGATCACAGCAGAACAATTCTCCTAGAAGAATCCCTATGTCACAACCTGTGGAAAGAAGAAGTAGGAGTAGGCCCAAACTCAGATGGAGGGATGGTGTAGCTGAGGATGCTAGAAAAATAGGCGCAGCAAACTGGCAACAGTTGGCAATGGATAGAACTGACTGGCGTAATAGACTTGGGAAGGCCGAGGCTTTTTTATAAGGCTCTAGCACCAATTGATGATAAAGAAAAAAACTAAGGATTATGACTTAGTGTAATTAAGTGAGTTCAATTGAAAAAAAAAACAGATTATTTTTATAGTTTTAAACGATTAAAAGCATCTTGTACTGTTTTTTGATACGAATCAAACCGTCATCAGCCCCTGTTGATTTTCTACGTCTATGTGGAGGAGAATTTAGCAAGCCATAAATTGGAACATCTAATTAATTTTTTTATTTACATGTACTTGTTAACAGGCTGCGAGCTGAATACTTGAAAAATTTTGTTCAGAAAATAATAAATTTTACGGTGTTTGTGCTTAAACGGTAATAAATAAAAGAATGGTTTAAACCAGCTGGTTCTCATATCTCATTAGTATCCTTTGTTCGCTTTTATTACCTTTTAGAGATGATTGTTTCTTGTTAAAACGAACTACATAAATCGATAAATGAATACATTAGGAATGGATGAACTTGGATTGTTATATAAGCAGAGTTTTGGGCTTTTGCCAAAACTGTTTACGACAGGTCTGGATTCTTTGGGCTTGTTTCCTACACCATTTATTTGCTTTTAATGCTTTTGCTATTGAAAAAATACTATAACAATTTTCCATTGAAGGTTGATATACCCCTTATCAACTTTGCAGAGACGTACAAAAATAATATTTTAATTATTTATTATTTAATTAAACACATAAGTAATTACGTAAAAATTCAATTCAAGACCGATATAATCATTAAATTATCATGTGTGTTTTGAAAGGTATCTTATAGTTGTCTAACAAAATAAAGTAACATTTTATTGTTAAGATAGAGTGCCCACAGTATTTCAAAAAACAGAAAACTTAGCGCAATCTTCTTTCAGCATCCGTTCCATTGCGACTTCTAACAAACGTTGGATATTAGAAATTTTATATGTCATGTTTTCACGAGCTACGTAACTATTCACTTGAGCCCAGGTTAATTTCATCGGGTTTAACTTGCAATGGTAAGGAGGATCACAATGGTAATGGTGGACCTTTAGCACGAACCATTGTATCTACAACATGCTGGCGATATCTATCACGAAGCTGTCTAATGACACTTATAAGCTTAGCCTTAATCATGTCCTCGGAAAATGGAATTCTTTTTCGTCCTAACCAACTCTGCGTGTTTTTTGGTGACCATATTTGGCAGATGTTCTACTAATTGGCTGTGATAAGAAGCTTTATCCATCACTATTACCGAATTTGGCTCAAATTGTGGAAGAAGGGATTCAAGGCATCCATGTCTTTGTGATAATCCCACGTTTTTTTTTTCGATAAAAAGATTTGTGCACTATCGTCTAAAAGGCCACTCTCAGTACCTATATGGGTAAACCCTCTTAGTAAACCGTCCACAAACGCTTGACGATAACTCATTACAGTAGTATCTTGCTAGATCTTAGTTACTCTTTGACCAGCATTGACAAACCCACGTTTCGTCCAGATAATAAATATTTTTGTGGGTAGAACGAACCTCTCGAATAGATCGAAGATATCTTTATCGCCATGAGACTAAATCTTCTTTTTCTATTTAGACAGATTTAGGGGATCATTTGGCATATATACATCTTAAATCTTTTAATATTGTCCTTAACGTCTCTTTGCTCATTTTTGGAATGACATCATTCTCTATTAACTTTGTCCTAATGGATTCGAGGGTTGGTGCTTTATTTTCAAAAAAGCAAGATTGAAAAGTAGTGCGTACAAAATTTTTCTGCTACTCGTCCAATTATATTTTTTTCTATCACGACAATGTACTTTTGAAGCTTGTACAATGCAGTCACCTGTTTTTCACATACAAATCGACATAATTGTCGACAGAGATACTTCCGTTAAAAATGAACATTGAGCTTCCACTGTACGAAGTGTATTTTTTAAATTTTCATACACTCTACAGACCACATGGTTTTCCTCTACTGACATAAACTTTTGCTATCTTTATACATTACTTGGACCTACTACGGCATCCATTTTAATGCTATAAAAAGAATAAACATAATTCATATTATTCTGCTATCTGTCTGTTGTTTATTGACCTTAAAAACTATTTGAAAGCTAATAAATAGTAAAGTCTATATAATAAGTATAAAATAAAGTCACATTTCCAATAAACAGAACACACCACGTCTATGCAAATATGGACGCTTAATGATAAAGAAACCTAACAAATAAACTATTTCTCCCATTCCCACTCTTTCCAAAGATGTAAATATACAGATCATCGAAGTTTTGATAGGTGTTACCGATGTTCCAAAGTATTCGACGAACTTGCCGAACTATTCGTTCTAAATCGCACTGGTATGAAGAAGGTATATTGTTACGAGTGTAAATTTTATGGAACCATCTTACCTTTTTACTTATCTACATTGGTGAAGCATACACAAAAAAAATTACCGCGGGAAGTGCCTGTAAGAATTTACTTCTAACATTTAACATTGTTGCCGTTAGCTCTCAGTTTAATTTGTAGATCCTTCAAATAAAAATTGATATAATATACTAGAGAAAATTTGAATGCTACAAACTTTTCAACCCGTCAATATACATTTTTCTTAGTTTATTTAATATTATAATAAACTAGTTTTAGTTTTGTTGACTTCTTATTGTTTAATTGGCTGTATTGAGCATAATTTTCTTCGAAAATTTAGAATCAGAACTAATCTTACTTGACAATGGTAAGTGTGACGTTGCTGAAACATCATCGAAATAGTAGTTCTTATGCCGGGTCCAGATTTGAAAACTTTTTCAGGTCCCGTCTCAGGTCGGTAAAGATCAAAAGGTCTGTGTTTTGTCTGTGTTTTTGACGACAAGTTGTCGACGCAGTGTGGACGCGTGTGCGTGCTAAAACGAGTTAAGCAGTAGGAGAAATAGAATGTACAATTTTTATCAAAATCAAGTGTATTTTTCTGTTGTGTAGTGATTAAATAAGTGTATTTTTCTAAACATGTCGGGGGACAAAAAGTGGAATACACAAAATACATGCAAGTTAATAGAACTTTACAGGGAGCATCCTATATTATGGGACCCTAAAAATAAAGATTATAAAAATCGCTACAAGAAAGCCGATGCATTAAAGGAAATTTCTTTATCGCTAAATGTGCCACTAAATGATATTGAAAAGAAAATAAAGAATGTTAACAACCAGTATGCTAGAGAAAGACGAAACTACAAGAAACTTAAAAAATCTGGGGCTGGGAAACTTTTCAGTTCAAAATGGTTTGGTTATGAATTGCTAAGTTTTTTGCGAGACAAAAATAAGCCTCGAAAGAGCTTGCAAGTTGGATGTTCAGAAGAAACACACGTAAGTTAATTAATAAGAAGAAGTGTACAACATAGTCACATCATTACAGAAGGATCGTCTAGAAAAATTACACAATAAGCCTGATAAATTTGATATAATAGGTGAATTGGTAGCTCAAAAGTTAAGGAGTCTACCCACACTCTATGCCCAGTCCACAGTAGAACATCTAATTCACAATCTATTATATGACGCTGAAATGGGCAAATATAATGAACCCAAGAAGCCACCACTATTCCAGGTACAACGCCAAATGGAAGAATTTATTCAGTTTCCCACAGGATTTTCTGGTTCTTCGTGCTCAAATCCACTTAGTCTCAACACAAATGTTCACTCAACTTCACCCAGCACTGACACACAACATTCATACTCAAATCCTCCCAGCATTGACACACGTTCATACTCAACTGCTCCCAGCATTGATACACATTTATACTCAAATCCACCCAACACGCAACATTCATACTCAAATCCACCCAGCGCTGACCCACAAAATTCATACTTAAATCCACCAAGCACCACCACACAACCTTTATTTTCACATCCACCTAGTATTGACACAGAGCTTTCTCAGTATTCAGATCAAGAAAACGATCAAAATTGATGATGAACTTTTTGAATGTAAAAACAAGTAGACTCGTCATTATTTTGTATGTAGTATGTACCTATCGTCAATTTCTTTTATATTAAACATTTAACCAATAAATATAGAGTTTATTTTAAGGGATATTAACAGAAAAATAGTAATGAAAAAAGTTTAACATACCTGTACATAACCACTAAGACTGTTAATTAAAGCTTTACATACTTCAGGTATTATTACAGATATTGATTGCTTTGATACTTTTGAAAGATACATTAGGCTATGGTAGGAATCACCTGTTGCTAAAAATCTTAAAGTGATTGCTAACCGTTCTGTTACACTTATAGCATTTCTAAAGTTAGTATGTCTTTTTGCAACTGCAGGACCAACAAGGCATATTAGATTCTCAAAATCTTCGGTGGACATTCTTAAAAAATTTTTGAAGCTTGATCGAATTTCACCACTTAGTCCAATATCATCTGCGCGCAGCTGAACTAACAATTTGTCTATCGAACAACTTTCTCGCATTTTTAGGCTTGGTCTAATCCAAAAACGTTTGGGTTTTCGTTAAGCAACCTGGAATGATGATGAGAGCAAAAAAAACAACTTGCGGCTAGCAATAAATCTTCAGTTTCATTTTTTTCTTGATTAAAACGCCACATGGTTAACCAACACTAATCACAACAACAACGTCACCAACTGAATTTTGTTTTTATATTTTGTTGTTCTGGTGTGGACAGTTTGTCTCAATTTTGTTTTGTCTTTTGACGACAAATTTTGTCGCCGGTTTATCGTGTTTTTGTTTCATAATTGTGTTTTCGTTTTGTCTGCTTGGTCTGGACCCGGCATTATAAAAACTAGAGTTATTCAACACGGAGTCAAAAGAAGTTTATACACCACTGTGTAAAGGCTTTTTCTTTTGACTTTTGTTGCTTTTAAGAACAACACTTACACAGTGTATACACACTTATATGTGGGGATTGTCCAAAAACTTACATTGGTCAAATTAGTAGAACCTTTAACAAATACATAGCAGAACACAAAAAGGCTTTTATTTATAGAAAAATATTCTACGTAGGCACTTCACCTTCTAGATCATAATCATTCTTTTAATATTCAATTTCGAATTCTCCATATTCAAAATAATGGTCTTAAAAGCTTAGAATGTATGGAAATTAATCAATTTAAAAATACAGACATAATTCTGAATGACCATCTTGAGACAAACATCTTTCCCTTTACTATTTCTGTTAAGACTGTAAAATGTAGACGCATAAGAAAATTACATCACTTGAGAAAGGTACTCTGTCGAAACAACTGTAGTGAAAATAAAATTGTTCAGTGTTTTATTCCTAGATCGATTCATGATATTTATTATTATTATCAAGTTAACAACTAAATAGAATATGAAGGTTTATACCTGTTTTTATATGTACAAATAAAAACCCATGCTATTGTGTCAGAGCATGAATTTTTTAAATAATGTATAAATGGCATCGATCTTGGATTCTCCTCACGTACCATAACACTGAATAGAGCTGTGTCTCGCCTTGATACTCCTCAAAAACTGTACGAAGTCTCATTTTGAAATATCGTATGACACCAACACTTTTGTAGAATAAACGTTTTGCTAGCTGGAATTTCATAAAGCCAGAGAGTTTCCGATGTGAAATTCCGGGCCCGGGTTGCCGCCATCGCAGCATCGCCATCGGGGCGTAAATCACATTTCCTCAAATAAATTATTTGCACAGCGTTGCAATATTATTCCAGCCTCAATTTTGAGTTATAATATACATTACGTAAACTCTATTAAATAACTAGAAGTTACAGCCCTGAAGTTATATAACAGGACGGCAAGTTTGTTCATTGCAAACGCCGTGAGAACAACGTACAGACGTCATCTATATTCAAGAACTGGTATTTAACTATGAAGTTGGCAAACAAGACAGATAAAGAAAATTAAGGAACTTTTCAAGTTGTTTTCTTAGTACTTAAATCAGTTATTAGACTTTTGATTTGTACCTTGATAAAATTTAAAAAGAATATACAAGAAAATATATTGAATTTATTTTTGCGTCAACCTTGTCTGTTTACTTTTTATGCTCGTAGATATTTTTGAGCCTTGAAATGAAACTTCGCCTGATGAGATGTTACGTACTTTCTGTGCTGTTCTACGGAATGGAGTCATGGACGTTGAAAAATATTGATATAAAACAATTAGAGGCATTTGAACTGTGGATGTATCGCAGAATCCTGAGAATATCATGGACCGAGAGAGTCACAAATGTCGAGGTCTTGAGAAGAATGAATAAAGAAAAGGAAGTATTACAAGGACACATTACAAGAGGCGAAAGATATGAATTGCTTCGAATAATTATGCAAGGGAAAATAGCAGGAAAAAGGTCCATAGGAAGAAAACGAAACTCCTGGCTAAAGAATCTACGAGAATGTTATAGCTGTAGCAACAACGAATTGTTTCGGTCAGCAGTTTCGAAAATACGTATAGTCCTGATGATCGCCAACCTTCGGAACGAAGATGGCACTTGAAGAAGAAGATATTTTTTAGTTTACACAAGCATTTCAAAGTTTCGAATACAAACCAATAAAATGATTAACTATCACTTGGGAGATCCAGATTTAACTACTGCTATATATGTTGGCATAAGCAGTTGTCTCTCATATCATAATCATAATTTGTTGATCAGTGATATAAAACTCAGACTTATAAAAGAATAAAATAACAGGGTGTATTTAAAATATTTATCAAGAAATTATGCAGAAGCTGAAAGAAGAGTTCCAATAACGGAAATATATTAACTATAAATATATGAAAACCACAATAGATGTCTGACAAAATCTTGAGACTGGTAGACGATAGAAAAAAACAAAAGTAAAAATATCGAAGAGTAAATCAAAATCAATAACGACATTTATACGAAAGTCAGGATATTTGCAAAAGAAAATTGGTTCAAAAGTTCTAATTGCAGAAAAAGAATGGTCTGATACGTATAGAAAACATGAGGTTGTCGATGTTTTAAAAAGGATGAAGAATAGTAATGCAGTAGAACCGAATGAAATACCAGTGGATGTTTGGAAGGATCTACTCTCTATGTTTGGGACAGAATTCTAGAACCAAGGTTAAGGAGGAGATATCGATAGGAAAATAATAGTTTGGATTTATGCCAGTGAGGGGGGGAACGGATGTCTTGTTTAATTTTAGACAGTTAATAGTATGGTGAGAAGAAAAGATAGCTACATTTGCAGTATTAGTGGAGGAGAAAATAAGGACTATTGAAGGAGGAGGAATTAAGGTTATCAGGTCGAAAACTGGGTATATGTGGTTGAGAAAAACAGTAATGGTTGGGGATATCGAACTGTTTGGGGAAACACTAGAACCAGTAGCCGAAATAAAATATTTTATCTTCTACATAACGAAAAATGAAACGCAGGATATAAACTGTTTGGTTTAACTGGAAGCAAATCAGCGGGGTACTCTGTCAACGAACAATTGGGGAAGAGCTAAAGAGAACGGTATACAGGAGTGTGGTGAGGTTTCCATTGGTGTACGGCGGTGAAGTGTGGTCTGTAAAGAAGTTTCAGGAAAAGAAGATGGAAGTAGTTGAAACGAAAATGTTACGGTGGATGTTGGGTAAGACTAGAAGGAGCAAGATCAGGAACGACATGACTAGTGAAAGAGCTTGGGTGACTATAGTCTCAAAAAAGGTCGAAGAACAAATATTGCAATCGTTTGGTCACGTCAGACGTAGAAATAAGTAATAGAGTACTACATATGGAACGAAGGATAGAGCTCTTAGAAGTGGAGGGAAAGAGAGGTAGGGGAAACCGAAGAGAAGTTGAAAGGACTATGTGGCAGAGGACTTGAGAAAAAAAAGGTTTAAATGAAGAAGACAAGATATACAAAAGTGAGTGGAAAACGTAAAGAACAGCGACTCTGAAAAGGAAAAAGCTGAGAAAAATGAAGATATGTATAAAGGTGGAAAAATAGCTGGAACCTACAGTAAATTTCAAATTGTATATTTGACAAATAAAGAAACATTATCGTTTACGAATTAGACACGTTGGAGAAATGGAGAGAATACGTTGAGGAGCTATTTGGAAATGAAAGAACAGAAACTTTAATGGAAAATGTATTGACTGGTCCAAAGAGAACCTTAGTTGAGATATAATGAACTAAAAATTAGCACAGAAAAGGAAAGCTACCGAACGAGATGAGATACTCAGAAAAGTAATTAAACTACTTGACTATAAAGGTAAAATTCAGCGGTTTTAGTACCAGTGAGCCATGTATTGAACGTTTTTGAAAGAATATTTCACTAGTCGCTAGATAATTTATAATAAAGTAGAAAAAAAATTAGACGAAACAGTTTGGGTTTAGAAGCAAACTTGAAAACAAACAAACTTAGCACAGAAAAGGAAAGCTACCGAACGAGATGAGATACTCAGAAAAGTAATTAAACTACTTGACTATAAAGGTAAAATTCAGCGGTTTTAGTACCAGTGAGCCATGTATTGAACGTTTTTGAAAGAATATTTCACTAGTCGCTAGATAATTTATAATAAAGTAGAAAAAAAATTAGACGAAACAGTTTGGGTTTAGAAGCAAACTTGGAACCAAAGAAACGAGGTTCATTGTGTAGTCTATGGTTTCAAGATTAAGAGATATACAGCAACCGGTCTACATGTATTTTATCGATTTCGAGAAAGCACTTGATCTGGCCAATCATAATATAATAGTTATCTTGATAAAATAATGGTTGTAACATGGAAATTGACAACCAACATCTAAAAACCCAAGTCCAAAGGCTTAAGAAAATTATTACGTTTGCTAACACAAAGAATTGGTTAAAACTAGAGGTTAAAACCCTCAAATAAGTTGTTGAGCGTAGTACTTACAGCCTAGTACTTACTCTCATACATTCTGAATAGACAGTGCAGTGCGACACAAGTAGTTTCTGGTATCACCAAATAAAAAATGCAGAAATTGATTGATGTTATTAGTATTCAAGGAAAAGTCTAAAGTGGTAATAACTGAAAAAGAACAAGAAAAACAAAAGAAAAAACAAATTACAACAAACATCATTTATGACAAAATGCCCAAAACAATTGGAAGCTCCGCATTGACTCAGTGAAGGATCTGTGAGGTGTTATAACGTGCATAACGTTTGCTTTTACTCCATTTTGATTTTGATTTTGATTTTCCAATATCCATCGCAATTGTATTAATGGGAACAAAATATAATACATTTTAATGGTTACTAAATATATCAAAAACTATAAGTACATAATATAAGTAATTGATCTTAAGACTTGATTTATTAGTTGAATTCTTTTATCTTTTCGATTATATTTAACGAGTTTTACAGATAATAATGAATAAATGTTTTCAAAATAATGAAACACCAAATTGCTCTACATCTCATTAGAAATTCGAAGCTCCGTTTCGCCGTAATCAAAATAGAGAATTATTTAACCAAATTTGAACCAATTTATTTATAACGGGAAATGAAATATTACACTATTAACTGATGCTGACACTCTTCCACTGTTATTAATAATATTTTGATAAGTAAATCCGGCTTAGGAGCCAAAATCGACATTATTTCATTTAAATGATGTGCTATTAATCAAGCTATTAGGGTCACAACTAACACGTTAATCCGAAGAAAAAACAATTCTGTTCGTATTATTTATGCTTATTTTGTGACAGAGGAATTTCACCTATTAGAAAATATATTGGTCTAGCATGTGTTGGTTATTTATCACGTTGTTTTTTTGTTCAAGACATTAATGAGGAAAATATTTGTACATTTCGATGTGTCGTTCATTGATAGCGCTGTGACATTTATTGTTTTTTTGGTTTTTAACAACAGGTGTCATTTTTTTTTAATAATAGATGCAATTTCCATGACAAGACCAACTAATAGAAAAATATGGAAAAAAGAGCTGTAAGTTGAAATCAAAATAAACACATTATTGCATTCCTGGATAAGTGTTATGATTATTACTGAATAAAATAATAGTTTACTCCCAATTAAAAATTTTGGAAGATTTAATTATGATAGTACTAAAATGGTGTAGGACAAAGAACAGGTGTAGTGTAGAAGTGCATTAGGGCTTTATGTTAAGCCCGTATATACTCTCATTTTTATTGGATAAACTAACAGAGTTGTTACAAGGTGAGATTCCTTGGTTTTTCGTATGCTGATAGTATAAGACTATAAGACCAAAAATTAAACAGTAAGGACAGTCTCAAAGAGGAGCTTCTATTTTACATATATTTTATTTTGTAGCATTAACTTTTGCATTTTGTGTATTTTTATATATCTGCACTTGGTCTTGTCTTTTTAGCAATCAAATATGGAGCTCCTCTTTTAGTCAAACAGGGCTACTCAAACAAAAAAACATACTAAGAATCCTTGAGCGGCTGAGACTGGAGACCAAACATCCACCCCTAGTAACCGCCAGCCAACTATTCAAGACAAAATTCGACGTTTACTTCCCTGCAGACCTAATAGTCGCAGAATTCGTTACGCAAACTTCCAAAATATATCATATATTACAAAAAATCTTTTGGCTTTGAACTGTCAAGAAAAACATGAACATGCCTCAATAGAGTTTAACGATTCAAAAAAAAAACTTTTAATTCGCGTATTTCAAATTCCATTCTGTATAACACATTAAGTATTAAAATTTCAAACGAGTGAACATAGTTTAGTTCTCTTGGAATAAAATAAACATCCCCATTGTTTATATACACAAACCAATATCGGAGCTTTCCATTAAGATCGGTGTGGAAATCAAAGGTAATAGCACGCAGAACAAAATATTCGAGTTAAAATGGATGGCCAAATTTGGCGGAATATATTAAGATCAATGGGATCTAGCGTTTGGTAAGACTAGGCCTGCGGTTTTGCCACTCAAGTTTTACTGGCGTCACCAGTACCACATATTCCCGATTAATTCATCTAAGAATAGAAATGATTTTTCGAGATCAATTGAACCATGAACGAAAGATTATATGTAATAAAGAAGTTCTAACTCAAGGATTACAAAGACAATTACAAGGATTTTCTGTTGGCTTCCTATTATTAATATTAGAGCCCAGGTATATAAACTGCGAAACTACATTTTTTCTATTGCGCTTGAAGATTATTTAGAGCATGATTTGTAATTCATGAACGGCTCTTTGGATGAAGAAAATCATGATCCACATAATTTATGTCCAAAACAAGTTCTTAGCTGCTTAACTAAAACTTGCAGCCAATGATCCATTCGTTTTTTTGAGTGCTCAAATAGTCAGTATTTACTTAACATGTGCAAGGATATGATTGCCTTGATGAATAATAAGTATCGGACAGTGCTTGTTCGTTTTCTCCATATTCGTTCTATGCTTCTCTAAATGAACTGTTGCGACATGAAGAGTTTTTCATAAAAAATAGGGTACCCCTATTTTGATCACGATAATATCCGTTTAAGTTTAGGTGATTCAATTAATTCAATATTTTTGTCTCTGCTAGTTCTACTGATTAACTATCAAACTCTTTTAGTTAATCATCGAGGTTTTTTTTCAAGCGACTTTTTATATATTTTTCGTGACTTCCTGATATTCTGCCATTAATGTTTGTTAATACTGTTAACAGGTTGGCTTCAAATACACCCAAAGTATATACATCCTCACGATCTCACTCATATTTATGATTTGAAACTAGCAGATCATACATGTTATAAACCAGGACATATAGGCATGCTCATAGTTGCTAAATTGGTTCCTCTTTTCTTAAAGTCTGGCCGAATTCTTGGCGAACCAAATCAACTTTAAGCCCTAGAAACCATTTTCGGTTCTGTTCTACAGGGACAAGGATCTTACTTATAAGTCGAAAACATTATCTTAACTCGCTATTTTGTCCCAAATCGATCAAGCTTGTGATTATATTTATAAATAGTTAACTTTTCGAGTGTAAACAGGCAGATTTTCTGTTCCTTTACCATTTTCGCAACCTAATCCCCTTTGTTGCGATACTTATTCTCAGGCATATCGTCGTTTTTATATGTAATTCCTGGCACGACCAGCTACAAATTAGCGTCGAAATATTATTATCGTCCGAGTGATTGCTGACCTTCTTTCTTTACTTCTTACGAGAACGACAAAAATGCGATGCTGTTATTTATTATTATTTCATTTCGTTTGTTATGTGTTAAATTAACCAGCTGTTCTAATATGTCCCACATAAACAAATACATTCAAAGCAAAATTTCAGTTATACATCGTAGAATTGTTAATTTCGTTTCCTATTCTTTATTTTTTTACGGACAAATAAATATACCCAGTATTATGAACAACCTATTTTTATTTTTTAAACTGTATCCCGTAGAGCTACAAATTTGTTTTGTTTTGAAACAAACTAAATCCCGCTCAAGTTCGATAGTTTTTATCACAACAAGAGCAACCTCGGCTCTAAAAATAAAATCGTTCCTAAAATGCCACTTTTAGAAATCCCAAAGCTTTCAATCGATTGATAAATAATTCTTTCCTTTAAGGAACACATGCTGAATCCCAGACCATAAAAAGTGTGTTTAGGAGATTTTTTGTTATTTAAAATATTCTAAAGCAATATTTTCATCTACTAATATGGTTTGTTTTAATATAATTGTAATATAAATTTGTACGTATGCGAAAAAGAGCAGGGATGTATTATATCAACAAAAATCGTCAATGACATACGACAATCTACTCTAGGAATCATACGCAAAATACAAGTCACAGACATTCATAATAAAACAGCAACAAAGACGAATGTATCTATTTTTTATCTTTATTCGTTGGAATCTAAAAATTTAAAATAAGTCTATTTCGTAAAAACAATAGAAAATGGAAGTCACAATAAAAGAATGATATGATGAAAAAAATCATAGCATATAATTCGTCTTTAAAAAGACAAACACATGACATGATGACATTTTCTGACGGATATTCTAAAGTTAAAGTTGATTTTATGTAATCGAATGAACTATCTTATAAGTAAAGTCGTCCCAGGAGCGCAACTCAACAATATTGGCAATATCATTTTAAAGTCGTCTACTTTAAAATGCATAATGTATGTCTGAATTGTCAATATAAATGAGTCAGATAAAATTAAATTGTTAGAAGAATTTTTCACTATGTAACAAAAAACAAAATTTGTTTAATTTACTGTTTGTATTTTGAGAACGATTTCCGAAGTGGAAATTAAAACGTCAATAAACGTATTTTTATCTTTAATTGTGGCTTATTCCCAGTTAAATAGTAATTAATTTAAAATGCCACAAGAAAATAGCTTTAGAACAATATTAAGAAGCCTTGAAAATGGTTAAAAGTGAAAAAAAAAATAGTAACAGGATGGAACCCATTGTAAAAGGATAAAAATTAAAGGAACATTCATGTAAGAGCGATCTGAGGGCGGAAAGTGGAAGTGGGTGAGTTTCTAACTTTAGACAAACCTGAGGAGCCATCTTTATACAAACTGCGGTCGGTGTCCTAGTAGTTGAAAGTTATGGACCTAATGTATGTACCCAAATATTTGAGTTTCATCAAATTTATACATTTTGCCAAAAATAAATACCAAAACTTCAAGAAATTAATTCCTATAAACTAGACAAAGAATGTTTCATCCTACCCTCGTACCTATCAGTCTAAACGGCCAACATACATCCCGACAACACTAGGCTTGTTGACAGACAAAAATAGCTATATCTGACGTTTGGGCCAACTGATTTGGTTGTACAATTGTGACATTCCAATAGCCAACTTCCCCATACCCAACCTGTCGAGTCGGGACATGACAACCATTTTTGTTGGCCAACAAGCACACCACACCAACACGATAGTTGAGTAGTCTTGTGCAGGCCGTTTCAGTGGCTGAATTTATTAGTTTTAACACGCACTGAAGCGTATTCTCAAGTTTCATCTTTTTAAAACATATTTAATAAACACCTTTCAATCAAGTTTTTTTCTAAAATATACATTTATTATAATAAACCAATTACTGGAAGAATTTTAATACGCATTTTAAAATCTGACTAGATACTAACGGTTGTTATGAAATCATTAATTAGGTTTCTAAATATAAACCAGTTCTAATGAAAGGTTGTGTTTTTAAATTAGAAAAAACCGATGTAATTGAAAGTCAGTCAAAATGTAGCAAGATGTATTTCATAATATATTAGATATTGATTAAGAGAACGTCAACGACTTTCACGTCTCTAATTGGTGATAATAAAAACGTTTTTTGTTCTTTATTTGTTTACGACCTGAAGATATATTTTTATACATTTACTTTCAAATCATGTTTGTTAGAGAAATAACAAGATCTATCTCTCTCTCCCAATATCTCTCTCATTGTGGAGTACTGAACTTGGTACTATCGTGCGGTCCAAAGGCAGTAACTCCTTATTTTATCAAAAATGATATTTTTTAATTTTTATATAGAACAGATTAGTTGAATTCTCTTCTTTTTTCCACATTTCTCCCTCTTTCAGTATTTTTTTAACATTTCAAATCTCATTCAATCTCACAATTCGTATAATATGGCTAAGCCATGTAGCTCTTTGGGTTCGTATTTTTGTCGTAATTGTTGATTTTCCATACATCCCTATTATTTTTTTATTTGTTCGTCTTCTCCAAATATTCTCTGCCGTCTTTATTCCTACGAAGATTTTTCTGAGCAATTTCTTTCCCAGATCTCTATTTTCTTTTCTTCCTGCTAGTTCGTAATCCACGTTTCTCTGGCATACATCACTGTGGGTCTGATTACTGTCTCGTAGACTCGCAGTTTAGCTGTTCTTGACACATTTTTCGCTTTCAGTATTGAATTTAGTGACCCTATCGCTCTGCTTGCCTTCATTAATCTTTTGTCTATCTCTTTTTCTTCTTTTTCCCCTATTCATTATGATTACTCCTAAGTATTCAAATTTTGACACTTTTTTAAAACTATAGACAGTCTCTGCTCCTTTCCTTTTCATATGTTTGTTATTATTTGTTATATTTCCTCTTATTTCCATATAATGCGTTTTTGTTTGGTTTTTAATTAATCCGTATCTTTTCAGTTCTTCAAATTTCTGGAAAACTTTTTCTACATGTTTTTTTATTATCGCTAGTATCACTACATCATCCGCGTACACTATGTTCCCTGCTATTGAAAATAGTCCTGTTTGTGCCCATATTTGATCTTCTTACGATCAGAATTTGTTATCAATCGATAGTAATACAATACCATTCAAGACGCTCTAGTAGTGCAAACGTGGCTCTTGCCTTTAAGGACAAGGAGGCAACAATATGAAGTGTCAAGTTCAGTATGAAGTGTCAAGATTTTATTTACCGTTAACTTGTAGCGTTTTTTTATTTAATGTGTATATAAAAGATTTCTATAGTACGCCCCTGTTGTTTTTACCAAAGAAAACAATCGAAATAATATTTCAAGTTTTTTTTGACGAGATTTTTAAATGCGTATTAACGCTGAAAATATGTTTTTATCTCTGTGTTGCAATGTTAGGTAAAACAACAAGTTTTTTGTTGCCAAAGAGGTATTATGTTACATGAAGTCCCCCTAACCCCCCTTTCAGAAGAGGATACTGTATCCGAGATACGCGTATCCAAGACGCAGATATTACATAGACTCAAATGGAGCTTTTCACACGGGACGCGCGAGTGATACAGTATGCGAGATACCGAATGCGTATGCCAGATACAGAAGAAACATTACGTTAAATGAAAGCTTTCAGACACAAATTCTGTATCTCGCATACAATATCTCAGATACAGTATCCTCGTCTGAAAGGGGTCTAATATTCCGGTTAGAATAATCAATAATGCGTATACTTCTACCGATTCAAAAGTAAATATAGATGTTTTTGTCTGTGTTTAGATTCAAATATCGAACCTTTTGTTACAAAGTCAGGTAGAACTCCGGTTTAAAATACGTTCTATTTTGTTAATTTGTATTATGTATATCTATTTCGACGAAGTTCGTCGAAAAAAGGTTTTATTTGTCTTTCATCGTTAGGAACGAATAACAAGGGGAAGATTGTTTGTTTTAAGTTTGTGGACGACAGGCTAGCTGTAAGACGGAAGGGAAATTTTTTTGGATTTGAATTTGTAAAATGTAACGCGGATGAGGAGTCGACATTTAAGTTCCAAGAAGGGTCGACGATTAGATTTGAAGCAGAGCGGACGTGCTACAATGTGAGTCCAAGAACCTATTTGAAACGGTGGTAGACGCTTTTTGCGGATGTGAAATGTTGGGCCATTTTTGAATCAAAGAGGATTCAATTTCTTTTGAAATGTGTTAGGACCGGTCAATGATAATACTATCAGATTTGAATAAATACCGGAAGCTTCTTAGAAGTATGATATAGGATGTCTCCGTAGTCGGCTTAATTCTTCCACCAAGTTCCTGTTCCAATCGTTTTGCCCTGGAGTGTAGAACTAGTTCCTGATGGTTGCTGCCTTCACGTTTTGAAAGTTTTGTCCGAGTAGCTTCCCCAGAGATGTAAAGTTTCAAAGTGTTTGTATAAAAAAAACATTAAGGTAACAATTCAATATATTAAGTTTTCAAAGTAAAGACAGATATTTTTTGGCTAAAGTAATAATTGCTTTCATAACAAATTAAAAAATTGTAATATGTATGGTTATGCTGTTAATACTTTTGTTCTTTGTCATCAAAATTAAATGTGATACCTGACAGCAAGCTTTAATTTGTTTTTTTGTTATGACAATTTTAATTTGATTATTATGTAGAAACGATATTTCATATATAAGGTTAAATTTTATTATGTTTTATATTAACAAGGATCCTTAATTTTTGATAATCTAATTGGCCATAATATAACCTAGAAACCATTTGAATTTTTGTAACAATCTTTGATGTAAACTAAGACATGTAAGTTGTGTTTATTTTGTTTTATGATATAGTATGTTTGTTTTGTAACCCATAATTTTGATAACTGTTTGTTTGAGACAAGAATAAACGTTCAATTTGTTTCTCTGATCTATTTTGAGTTTTATTTGAAAAAGAGTTTTTTTTCTACACTTTTGATGTTCTATAATTATTTTCCTAGATACAACTAGTGGTTGTAATAGGTATAATTAGGCACCTCAAGTGGCGCCCTATATTAAATTTTTTGAGGTGTTTTCGTTTATTTTCATTCTATTTGTCCCAAGAGATTTGTATAAGTACCCCTTTATTTCTTTTTTTGTAGTTGCCCAATCCAACCCTCAATATCTTCAACTTATCCACGACCCAGCTCTCCAACAACCAACTGAGTGCCGTATGCACTTGTTTCGATTATTTTGTTTGCCCAATCTTGTCCCCCCATATTCTTACCCTGTTGTAAGCAAAATAGTCGTTACAAACTGAACTTAACAACTTTTGAAGAAAACACAACAATTGAAAATAATAATATTTATAAGTGATACCCAAGTGAATTATTTACAATTTACTTCAAAAATTTTTTTGGAAAACACCTTCTGAAATGAAAATTGTAACTGCAAAAACAACATGTAATTTTTGTTATATAAAATAATTAGTAAAAAAAATGCCACAAGAAAGTGATCATGATTTAACAATATAAAAATTTTTTATGTGACGAATTAAACAAATAATGAACTATTACGAGAATTAATAGTAATTACATTAATATCAACAATATTTACTTCGATAGCCCTGGCAAGATGAATGAACTTTAACTCATCGGTGCAAATAAATATCAAGATTTAAATGGTTGCAATCAACAATCAAAACAATTTAAAGGGTCAGGTAAAACTAGGTACACTTACCGCTAATTGAATTACTATGATTTGCACTACTTTCCGAAACAACGAACAAAACTAATTCAATGTGCATCGGTTCACTGTCGGGTTGCGTCTTTTTCTCTCAACGACTTACGCTCATGTGTCTTTAGAAGGGTGCATTCCTCGAGCCCGAGAGCGGTACCATAAGAATCGGGTGAATAGAGGGGAGGAAAAATGTATTCATTAATTTATACAACCATATTTGAATTTAAACAGAAGCTAATTTGGTTTTTTTTGTTTCAGGTCAGTTTATGTTCCAGAGCAATTTAAGTCAGCAAATATAACCCAAGGTAAAATATTGTCTTGACCCTTCTCGTTAACTATATTTAAGTAATGGCGACCTTCGCAAAAGTATTAAAATAAATTAAGAATTAAATGGTCATTAGCTGCTTTCTTATTTATTATATGTATTCATATTATTTATTGTCTGTCAAATATTCAAGCGGAGCAGGCAGGGTGTCTGATCTGTATGGTGTAACAGTACAACAAGAGATAAGGACTTGCGGCTTTGTGTGTGTATCTGGAAAATATGTCTGTAATATGGTTAATCTTAACATGAGATATAATCATTTGAGAATAGATGTAATAAAGAAGTTTAAAAATGGATCTCCACTGGGTGCAGGAAAACTGCTATGATAATACTGATATATAAATGAAAGTTTCTCACCTCACCTTGCTCACTCGTTTCTCTTACTTACCCCACTCACGCACTTTACTCACTCCTTTCACTCACTCCTTTCACTCAATAACCCACTTCACTCACTCCTTTCACTCACTTACGCACTTTACTCACTCGTCTCACTCAGTCACCTTACTCACCCCACTCATTCACTCCTAAATGTCTATAACTCCATCAATTTTTGACTCGACAATCCTCTGTGGATACTGGCCTGCTTGGGTATATCGCACCTATAGGTGTTCCTGTCGTTAGTTTTTTAGCAATCATGTTGTCAGACATTCGTAATGTGTCTGTGTTTTCGTCCCATATGTTAAGACCGGCCTCAGCAATATTTTGTATATATTAACTTTAGTTCTCTTGGATATTTCTTGACTGGAAGAGTCCATAGTATGCCCTGCTAGCGAGCAAAGGTATAAAAAACTGTCAACACGTTCAAATATATGACATCCAGATGTTGTTTCCCGTTCCTTATTTGGTTAGGATCCTTAGTAACCAACATTATAGTACCGCCGTCTCTAATTCGTGTCGGACTGCCTTTTCCAAGGCAATGTTAAGTAGGAAGCAAGCCAGGGCATCCCCTTGTCTAAGTTCATCCTTTATCTCAAAAGATCGATAATTTTCTCCCTGTATGTGATGGGGTGCAATGTTAAATTCTAATGTTTTCTCTAGAGTCTATCTATCTTATCTATCTTATTGAATGAGTCTGGTCAATTGTTGATGTTTCTGGAGTAAATCCGGCCATTCGTAGAGAATATTTGCTAATATTTTCTAAGCAGTTGTTAACAGGTTTTTACCTCTGTAGTTCTCACTGGAGCTGATCGCCTTTTTTATGTAACGGGCATATCACCATTGAGACCATTTACAAGGCATGATCTCATTTTGCAAGACAAGAAGTAAAAGTTTATGCAGTGCTTGTAGCAAGGCGTCGCCACCATTCTTGTAGAGCTGACTAAAAATTTGATCAGTTCCTGGTGATTTATTATTTTTAAGCTCTTAATGGCCTTATTATTTTTAAGCTTTTTAGTGGCTTGGGCAACCTCTTCAGTGGTAGGTGGTCTTTCGTTTGGGTCGAACAGATTCAAATCATTTCGATCTGCTACGGTATTATCTGTTTCTTCGATATAATGGCCGTTATATTTTGCGTCGAAAAATTCAACCCATCGGTTCAATATTGAGGCCGTATCACTTAGGATATTTCCTTCTCCATCCTTACAGCTCCCTATTCTTGGCTTAAACTCTACTCATTTTGTTTACATTTATGTGGAACATTCGAGTTTAGTTTTGATTTCTTAGCTATTCTATAAAGAAAGTATGGGAAATGATCCGCAACAGGAAAAAACCAGTTAACAAGTTCGTGCAGACCAAAGGAGTACCTATAGAGGCATGGCAACAGCATTTTAAAGAGCTATATGATGCTGAAGAAACGCTGAATATAAACGAAGGCGAAACAGATGTGAGTGCTACAATCAATGACGAAGAAGTAGAAGCAAAGATCAAAAAGCTAAAAAACAGAAAATCACCGGGAACGTATGGTATACCCAATGAACTTTTAAAATATGGAGGCCCGGAACTTGCAAGTAAACTGGCACAACTATTTAACAAAATATTAAACAAAACAGAAACACCAGAGGAATGGCATAATAGTATCACAATCCCCATATTTAAAAGGACAAAAAACCTGCCCACAAAACTATAGAGGAATAACCCTCTTAAATACAACAATGGAACTTTTCACGGGTATTCTCAAGGACAAATTGGAAAAGCAAATCACTAATGCTGAAGAACAACAAGGTTTTACAAAAGGGCGGTCTATAACAGACGCAGTAGTTATAATAAAACAAATAAAAGAAAAAGCTATAGAGTTCGGCATGCCAGCGTATATTTGCTTTATTGATTTGACGAAGGCATTTGACAGAGTTCGCCTGGGAGACATTCTAAATATATTAATAGAAAATAAAACACCGACCAGTATAACAAAGATACTCCATAACCTAAATAACAACAACGTAACCAAAGTTAGAGCAGGAGACGAATTCACTGAAAATACTCCAACGCCGGGAGGAATTAGACAAGGCGACAGTTTAAGCCCCATCTTGTTTAATCTTATGGGCAAAATTATCAACAAAGTAACATCTCTTAATCTCGGATATAGAATGGGCAACAAAAGAATTGGTATGGTGTGTTACGCAGACGATGCAGCAATTATTGCCGAATCAGAAGATGATCTCCAAAGGCAGCTCTTTCAGTTCTTTCAAACAAGCCGACTACTAAATATGAACATCTCTACCAACAAAACTAAATGTATGACAATAGCAAAAGATCCGCTCAGATGTAAGTTAGTGGTTGAGGACAACCCCATAGAACAGGTGATGCAATTCAGATATCTGGGCATAGATATATCAAGCACCCACGACCCAGTAAAGGACCTGAGGAGTCAGATCAACAAAGCATCTGCACTGTCAGGATGTCTGCGGGAGATAGTCTGGTCAAATCCGTATATGCGCACAGATAGTAAACTTAGAATCTATAAGACTTGCATACGACCGATCATGACATATGGCATAGAAGTGCGCGAAGATACCAGCAAAACGAAACAGATGCTAAGGGTTGCCGAAATGAAAACCCTAAGAACAATAATGGGGAAAACAAGAAGAGACAGAGTGAGAAATACAAACATTAGAGAGCAGTGCAAAATTCAAGATATTGTAAGATGGGGAAGGCAGCGCAAGAGGATGTGGTACAACCATGTAAGACGAATGGATGAGAATAGACTCCCAAAAATTGTCCTAGAAAACAATCCGCCCGGTTCAAGACCCCCCGGAAGACCACCTAAAAGATGGAGGGATAGTTGCCAATCTACCTCCCAAGAAATTAACCAGAGGCAGCTTCAGAATTAAAGAAGAACTATTCTATGTTATCTAACTGCTTCTATGCAATATTTTTTCTTCTCTTCTTAGTGTGAGGTGAAGAGTTATGCTATCGAATAAAAAAAGTTAAAAATGCAAAAAATAGTCTATCCTTTCCCCTTAGAGCTTTTATCATGTTTATACGTAACATAGTAAACGCAGATTGGTTTATACATCTCATCACCTATCAAGACAACCAAAATAAAGCTATTTCGAACAAGCAAAAGTACCTATAGAAAAAAAGCATGTACTAACAAATGAAGATTAATGCGATGCTTTAACGACTAACGAAGTTTTTGATAGCGCAACTGAAAACTAGAATATATGAAGTCGGTGTAACTTATGAAATAAATTCCATTGCGACATTACACTGCATTATAAATAAACTTTTTTGAAAACAAAGTAAGGTCCCTACATTTCTTGTTTGAAGTTCGGTTGACCAAGTCCTATTTTGAACATCATCATTAATAATACATAATATATTATACTGTCTAATTGCCATGCCAGTTTAAAAACAATAAAAATATTCTCATTGACCCCAGTCAAATGGTAATAAAGAGTCCAATAAAATTAAAAAAAAGAGAACAACTCACGATTAAAATAAGCATTTAATGAATTTAGTCGTATTTGGTGAACGAGCTAAGCTATGTTCTTTCTAGAGGTATTTATGAACTACCGGCTTGCACGAGTGGACGGTTAGAATGTGAGGTAATAGAGGTCTTTAGTCGAGATGTCCGCTAATAGTTGATTATGACTATTATATTAAACGTTAAACAACAGGAAGGACTAATATAAATTTGCATTTTTTTCTCTTGGTTTAAATTGGAGATAAATTATGTAATTTTAAACATGTGTTAGAGCAACTACTGTTTAAATTTGTTACTCTCACACTTTTTAGTTTGTTTTTATTATGTACCTCCTGAAATATCAAATAAGTAAGTCAATGAATTGACTGATAGTTACTAAAATTCAAAATATATAATACATTGGCAACAAGGTTGACTAACGTGCGTTTGTATTATTCGATTAGGCCGTTTTCGACCAGCGATTAGTATCATGTCGGTCGTCACATTCGGCGGCACATCAATATAAACAGCCCAATTCAGTTCAACGATTAGATTAATCCGAATTCGTTTGCAACTCTAAACTGATCAATTGCTGTTTATTATTTTGTTCAGCCTTATTGTAAGATATATTTTTTTGTGATTTGTTCTGTCATAAACTTGATCCTTAAGATTATTTTCCGGTTAACCTTCCGAAGATGCTGAAATAAGTAGACAAGACATCGCTAGAGTTCTTAAAAACTCAAAGTCTCCTACTCCCAACATTAGCTAATCCTGGAAATAAGCCCTAAAAGGACTTTTGTCAAATTCAAATCCAGTCATTCTTCCCTCCGATAAAGGAAATGCCACCGTCATCCTAAACACTTCTTCTTACATTAATAAACACTCAAATCTAATTAATACTACAGAGCAATTTCATCCTAAACACTTCTTCTTACATTAATAAACACTCAAATCTAATTAATACTACAGAGCAATTCCTAATAATCCAATAACCTATCTAGTAGAGTAAACAACAAAAGTCATCATCAATAAAACCTCTCTTCTCTCTTCTTGTTATCCATAAACCAATCGCTAATTCCCCGTGAAAAGTCTTCCAGAACACCTCGAATATATGGCCTACCCAAAATTCACAAGTCCGATATTCCGCTACGTTCTATTAGCACATACAACTGTCCTTCACAACCATTGGCCAAAACTCCACAACCTCTCACTGAAAAGGCTTCATCCTTCGTCAAAAATTATCTTCATTTTATCGAACTTCTTAAACAATATCCCTTCTCACCGTCAGACATTCTAGTAAGTTTCGATATCTTTACAAAAATTCCTATAGATGAATCTCTTAAACATCACTTATTTCATATTCCAAAATCAATTCTACAGACAAATAAATGGTGTCCCAATGGGTTCCCCACTATCTCCAGTAATTGCCAATATCTTTATGGACTAATTCGAGACCTGAGCACTATCCATATCAATGTTTAAACCCATGTCTTGGCTACGGTATGTTGACGATGCTGTTGCTATTTGGCCCCACGACAGGAATGCTTTTGGTGTCTTTTCAGACCTATCTGAATGGTATACATCCTAGTATCCGGTTAAAGATGGTGATGGAAACTGATTCATCACACTTTCACAAATTAATTTAGGCATTAATACCCTTGTCTCAAGATCAATATGCCTTTGCTATGATGCAAGTAGACCTGCTGAGCTCTTTAGTTTAAAACAAGCCCTCATCCAAAACGGTTACCTGCAGACTGGAATATATTAGGTCAGTTTTATTGGTACATTATTTTTCTTAAAAAATTAAATTTTTGCTAGAAAAAATAGAAACATGCCGATATTGTGACACTTTTTTAGAACAAGTAATTATCTTCAAAATCACGTTGATGGAGTATAATAAAACATACAAAAAGAAATATAGAAAAACAGAAAAAAACTTTTGAGTTTATTATTACAAAGAGTTATAGAATGCTAAATAATTACTGGGAATGTGATTATTCCTTACTAAATCCAAGAAATCTTTTTCATTATTCTCTTTAATAATCTTGTAGGCCTTTTGTAAGGTACTGTTTTTCTTCGGCTGAGATCTACTTGCTTTTTCTCAACTATCTTTTCTGGTATTTTCATCCATTTTATTAGAGCATTTTAGCCGGCATTTGTCTCCACAAGCAGGTCTGATACTCCTGGCAACAATAAGTATTTACTGCTTGAGTATCTGCTACCTGGCTAACATTGTTTGAATTCGTCAAGAAACCATTGACACCTGGACTGTCACTACTACTTAAGCTAGAACTGTCACTTGATGTAGAAGAGGACGACGAATTTGAGCTACTAGAATCTGATTCATAGTTTGGATCTTATATGGAATCCTCATTATCGCTTAAGCTAAACCCGAGATTTGAAAGTCGTCTTTCAGTTCTGATGAAAGGTCGACACGTAATAATGATGTACCAGGCTTATTATTGTCGTTATCGGCAGCTATAACATCGTTTGCATTATCATAAGTAACAGCAGCATTATCCTCTTTAAAAAAAATATTTCTGAGATTTCTAAAAATGACGAAACATCATTATACCTAAAATAAAAACTTTATTATTCAGGTACGCTATTTTTGTATTATTCAATATTAGATTACTAGTCATAATTAAAAAAAAAACGTCAGTGGATTTGAAAATCCTATGTGCCGGTTCTGCAAAACAGTCATAAGTATTCCAAAAATAATTTGATAAAATATAATTACATTTTTAAAAAAATTGGCTCAACTCAAAATGTAACAGTACTTCGCACTACGCAAAAGTATTTTCCTAGTTTACAATTTCGAAAAAACTGTCACAACTCAAAAAAGAACAGTATGTTACTTATTGCAATAATCAGATATAACTAATAATTTACACAAAAATTATCACAATTCTAAATGTCACTTATTTCAGAATTAAGCACTATGTGTAGACTGTTATAAAGTCAAAGGTGACACTTTAACGGAATCCATGCTGAGCTAACCTGTAAAAAACAAACGTGTCACATCGCCCTCTCGCGGTAAATAGTTCAAATATAATAGTGACACTTTTATGGAAGAAAGATTTATTTCAATACTTGTAGCATGTTCATCTTAATAATGGCGATTTTTTATTTGTGACTCTTTTTTAGCGAAGCTAAAAAAGAGTCACAAATTTTTTGTGCGATATATTTTGGCATATGTTAATATAGTATATTACTCTATTCTATTGATGAACCAGTACTCATTTGTATTGTATTGCTGAATTTCTTAGAAACGAATAATTTTTCTCAATTCTTTCCATATTCTAGCTTTAAGATCTGATGATGTGTAAAATGATGATGATTAAAAATATTAACTATTGTCTAAAAATTCACGGGTTTCTTCTATTTATTGTACATGTGTTGTTCCTAGTAGGTGATCTCCTATTTTAATAGATACGACACCTGCTTCTTATTCAGTGATCTCGTTAAATGTAAGTAAATTTTATCTGATGGTTTTTATTAAATCTTCACTTATCTTACACTAACGTTGTTTTTAACGAGTAGGAACTCTTTCCTTCTGCATCGTAAAAAGAGAAAACTGTTACTCTAAATAAAACTGGTGCAATTTTGTTTGTTTATTAAGAGTGCCGTACGTTCCAGTTACCTTTACATAAGATTTTCTGCATCTGAAAGTACGATCTGACCATTAAATTAATGGTCTGTACTAAGATAAGATCGTTTACCTAGATTTATTTAAACAATAAGTAAACAAAACAAAATACTTGTTTCACCAGAAGAAAAACACTTTTAGAAATAACCGTTTTTTAACGTATTCTTTTATGGAAACATAAAGTCAGACCCTGCCAGAGATAGTAAAAAAACTTATTGTAAGATTTAAAGAGGTTTTTAGTTACACCATATCGAAAATACTTTAAGGATGCGTCATAGATAAACCAGTCTAGAAATCTGAACTACAGTTCCAAAGAAATTTATTACGAAATAGAATAAAATCAAACATCGACAATGCTCGAAGCGAAAATGTTTTGTCGCCCAAAAAAAATAATTAAACTAGAAATGAATTTCTCGGCGCTGAAATGGAAGTTTCAAGGGAAACTTGGGAATTCCATTTAAACTTTTCCCAACTAAAAACCTGATAAACAGATGACCTGAAAATAGTGAATAAAATTCTTTGCTTAGTACAATTCGAAGTATTCAAATTTCCCCATATCGATTGCATAACTTTCCAGTCCGCGGGGAACATTCTAGGGCGCAAGTTTCCTCAAGTTGCGGGGCTTGGAACCAACGACACAGGAGCGGTTTCAGTTGCGGTTCTGAGATTAATTTCTTTTTCCATATATGTAGAACCGGTTAGACTGAACATAATATGTAATAATATGCATTATATCTTCTTCTGTGTTCTAATAATCAGTTCTAGCTGATTATCTGTGCTACTTTGCTTTCTAATTTCTCATTAGTATTTCATATTTGTTAGTTCTTAGAATCCAATCAAATTTTATTTCCACCGCCAATCAGTATTATACAAACCATCAAAAACATACTACTTCCATACTACAAGCAAATATAAATGGGAAACTAACACAATGTATACCAGTACAAAGCGGTGTCAGACAGGGAGACTCGTTAAGCCCACTTCTCTTTAAAATAATAATGGTCGAAATAATACAAGCAGTACGTAAAGATCAAGGCTACAGAACGGGGAACAAAGAAATCCCAATATTATGTTATGCAGAAGACGCCGCATTAATCGCCGAGACAGAAGACGAGCTCCAAAGATTAACACATCTTCAATACAACAGTCAAGAAATACAATATGATAATATCAGCAGAAAAACAAATCTATGACAACATCTAAATACCCTAATTACTATTTAACTGGGAATAAGCCACAATTAAAGATAAAAATACGTTTATTGACGTTTGAATTTCCACTTCGGAAATCGTTCTCAAAATACAAACAGTAAATTAAACAAATTTGGTTTTTTGTTACATAGTGAAAAATTCTTCTAATAATTTAATTTTATCTGACTCATTTATATTGACAATTCAGACATACATTATGCATTTTAAAGTAGACGACTTTAAAATGATATTGCCAATATTGTTGAGTTGCGCTCCTGGGACGACTTTACTTATAAGATAGTTCATTCTTATAAGATATACTACTATAGAGGAAAAAAACCTCTATAGTAGTATATATAATACTATCCCGACATGGTAAGTATTTGTTCGTGCATTTAGTTTATGTTTCGTTATTTAAAAAACATATGTATCCTCTATATGTTACTGACTTACTAATACTGGTATTTTCTTATTAATAACTTCCTCTTTCAATATTAGTAACCAGATCCTACTACATTCTGCCGAGGAATTTGCGACACAATTATCCTCATTTAGCATAATTAAAGCCGCTTCTTTGATTTTTCTTTTTTTACCATCCGTCTCTTTTAGGACTACATTTGAGTTATTCCATTGAACCCTATGTTCATTATCCCATGCATGTTTACATATTTGAGATCTATCAAATTCTCTATTTTTAATATAAGACTGATGTTCACTTGTATTCTAACATAAATAACAATAACGTACATAAAAGGATTATCAGAAAAACTTAAAAGGATAGGCAATAAATTCAACATTTCAACAACATTCAAAACAACAAACACGTTGAGATCTATTTTGTCCAAAACCAAACCTAACAATGAACAAGAAAGGACAAAGAATTACATTTATAAAATACCTTGTGAATGCGATCAGTTTTATTTAGGTGAAACATCAAGGCCATTAAATGTTAGAATAAGTCATCGATATTAAAAGGACAGTAGTAGTATGTGGGTTAATATACATATTTTGTTTGAGCTAAGTTTCATTAAAATTTTGATTTATTATTTCATCTCGATTGCGAAAATATATATTCGTAATCCTTTGTAAATTTTCAAAGTCACGCTTTGAACCATTTTATATGTTTTTCCATTTTCATAAATTCTTCTCACTCTTAACCTGTCTTGGTTTACGTAATCATTTGCATATTTATAGCTTTGACGACTGTCCAAAAACTTACACCGGTCAAACCGGTAGAACCTTTAACAAACGGATGTCAGAACACAAAAGAGCTTTTAATAATAGAAAACCAGATTCTACTTACACACTTCACCTTCTAAATCATGATCATTCTTTTAATAACCAATTTCAAATTCTTCACATTAAAAATAAAGGCCTTAAGCTATTATTTTTAGAATCTATGAAAATTAATATATTATAAAATACAGATATAATTCTGTGTGGTCAACTTGAGACAAACAGACAAATTAATAAAGAAGTTCCAAAGACGGTCTTAGGCCGTCCCTGCGCTTTCTCCAAAGTCGCGGGCTTCGTGGGGTCTTCCACCCTCACCCGGCTCCCTTATTCCCTAATAACTCACCCTCGACCCCCAAACAAACCCAACAACTTCATTCTTAATGAGATTTTCCCGGATCCATAAATTTCAGCCTATAGCTCATTCCACAACATTAATTTCATTGCTAAATACTCGCTATAAATTATAATATAATGTACAGGCCAAATTGGTCCGCGCATACAAATAAATGCTACCTTTCAAGTCACTGAAAATATTTAACTATGCCATGGGGATTTTCACTCTACTTTACATACAAATAGTATGTCATTTCCTATTTTTATCAAAACTCAGTTTTATAAAAAGTGTGTATCTATTAATATATCGACCCCTACAAAGAATACCGTTGTAACCAGCATTTAAGATATTCTTCAGAAATGATACTAATTTCTTTTATTTACCTTTTTATATGCATATGACATTTTTTTAGTGTAAGAAGTAAGTATTTATATAAATGTTGAACTCCTCTTTTAGAATAAGGCCTACTTTTTTTGATTAGAGGATAGCTTTTTGAACTGTCAGTTACAGTTTTTAATACAAATATAATGTTTCATCGAATAATCTTGTAACTGAACTTCGGTAAATCGAAAAAGGTAAATATGTATTTTAAATAAATCTTCGTAGTAGATTGAGCAATAGTAACAGTAGATGTTTTTAAAAGGCAAATTTTATTACAAGGTAAAAAAATTCGAATTAAATTTACAATCTACATCATTACAGAGTACGAAGGAGAGACATCCAATGATGACTCACCTTATTCTATTTTGGTTTAGTTTTGAAATAGGTCTTGGGGCCAGGTTCTATCTAGTCTTCTTGTGGCTGGACCATTGTTGAATAATTTCCTTACTAGCTCATTTTCATGGTGAATGGTACGTTCATTTTGTGACTCCGTGGTTCTATGGATTTCTGCTCTGATGAAAGGAATCTTTAAGCATCCACTATAGATCTATAGATCTTAGCACTTGAGACTGGAATCTTTAGATAATATTCAGTGACGTTGGCTTTGCACAGCCCCATAGGTGTAGTCCGTAGAACCAGATAGGTTTGAGTATGGCTTTATATAGAATAATTTTCTTTTGGATGTTAAGTTTTGATTTACGTCCAAGAAGCCAATACATTTGCCGAAATTTTTTAAATCGAGCTGCCATCTTTTAGCCTGGATATGTTTCTTTCAAGTGAGACGTTGGTCAAGATGGAGGCCAAGGTATCTAGCGTCTGTAACTGTTGGTATTCTTACACTTTCCATTCTTACAGGTGGGCATATATTGTGACGGTTAATAAATGTTATTTGAGTTAATTTTGTTTTATTTACTTTTGATCTCCATTTCGTATACCAATCGCTGAGTATGTTCAGATTATGTTACAGGTATTGTGAGGCTTGTTTGAGATCTTCATTAACAGCTAGTATTGCTACGTCGTCAGCAAAGGAAGCGATTGTAGTATTATTAGTCTCTGGTATATCGGCTATGTAGTGTGAGAAATGCAGCGGCCCAACACTACCCTGCGGAATTCCGGAGTTGATAGGACAGAGGTTGGATTGCTGGTCTTTTTAGGATTTAAGTAGGAGGAAATAGTTACTGGATAGTGCCATTTTTACTTGGTAAAGCAGACCTCTTTGCTAGACTTTGTCAAACGATTGTGAGATGTCTAGAAATACAGCGTTGCAGTGTTTCTTTTCTTCAAGACTTTTTGATGTTTCATTTATTATTCGATAGACTTATTGGGTAGTGGAGTGATTTTCCCGAGAACCAAACTCATGTTTTGGAAGTAATTTTAGGAAGTCATGATCTGCTTATATTCTGTGTAGCAGCAATCTTTCAAAAACTTTGCTTATGGTTGGGAGTAGGCTGTTGGGCTGATAAGATGTTACTTCATTGGGCTCTTTTCCTGGCTTAAGTATTTTAATTACTTTCCATATTTTTTCAAAGTGTAATAAGCTTAGCATGCAGTTAAATATAACTGTTAGCAAAGTAATGGTCTTGCGAGAAAGTTGTTTTAGTACTTGTGCCGAGATTAAATCATAACCTGGGGCGTTTCGTGAGTTAAGGTTGTTTATTTCTTTCTTCACTTCTATAGGAGTAAAACTTTTAATTGGGAGGAACATTTGACATGCTGCGCTAATTAGTTCTTCCATTTCTTCATCAGAGTATGCTGGCTCTGTTTGAAATACGTTTGTATTCAGTTGTAAGATGTTCAGCAAAGAAGTCCGCTTTTTCTTTGTTGGAACAAGCCCATTCGCCATTTGGTTTACGGATGGGAGGCATAGTTGTGTATGGTTTTTTAAGCTTCTTAGTCGCCTTCCATAACGTCAGGTCATTTGCTGTAAGGTTTGTAATGTAATGTTCGAAGGTTTCGTTGTTTGCGGCCTTGATGGCTACTCCAAGTTGCCTGCGTAGTCTATTGAATCTGTAAAAAGTTTACCTTTTTAATATGGGATAAAAAATCATAATAAATATTTACCGAGCCATGATTTGTTTTAGAAATATTTATGTGTTTCACAACAATCTACAATGTACAATTTGTGTAATTTTTGTCATCTGCACGCTCCCATGATTCCAAACATGCAAGCTACTATTGTTAGTAAATATTTTTTATCCGAGGATTCTGCGATAAATTGCTTTATTTTATTCGTGGAGAATGTCTTGACCTTTTTGGCTTTATAATTTTCCAAAACTTCACTAATCATTGCCCATTTCGTTAACCACAAGTGAGGTATTTCTTAATGATAATAATTTATCTTCTTTGGGTGCCGTCTTCAATGAAGGTTGGCGATAACCTTAGCAAAATCATTTCTGTCCCTGGCTTTTCTTATTAAAGATTGAGAATCCAAACCAGTCCACTCACGAATGTTCTTCAACCAGGACGCCTGCCGTCTACCAGGACCACGTTTTCCTTCTACCTTCCCTCTATAAGAAGCTGCAGTAGCTGGTATTTCTCATTTCTGTATATGTGTCCCAAATATGAGGTTTTCCGTGTTTTCATTATTTTTAAGAGTTCTCTGTCGGTACCCATCTTGTGTAGGACCTGCTCGTTGCTCATATGCGCTGTCCAGGGGACTTTCAGCATCCTTCGAAATAACCACATTTCAAAACTTTCCAAACGCCTTAGTGAGTTGATTTTGAAGGTCCAGGCCTCCATTCCATATAATAAGGTGCTGTAAACGTAACATTTCAGCATTCGGTATCGGATTTTGAGATTGAGTGTTTGGGACGTAAACATTTGTTTCATTTTTAAAAAGACATTTCTTGCTTGTTCAATTCGCGATTTTATTTCTATGTCTGGATCTATATCTTTCGTTATCCAGCACCCTAGATATCGAAATTTTTCGACATTTTCGATAATGTTACCATTCACGTTTAAAGCCATGGGTGGATGGATGGATGTTTTGGAGACAATCATTGTTTTTGTTTTCTTGACGTTAATGCTGAGGCCGTATTGTTCTCCAGTCGATCTGACGCGATCTAAGAGTGTCTGGAGATCATGTGCGCTCTCTGCAATTAGGACCGTGTCGTCGGCGTATCGTACATTATTTAGAACTCTGCCGTTAATTTTAACACCTTCTCTTGATTGCTCTAGTGCTCGTGCAAAGATTTCTTCCGAATATATATTAAAAAGTAGTGGTGACAATACACACCCCTGTCGTACACTTCGCTTGATATTGAATATTTCTGTGTCACCGGCTTCTGTTCTAACTGCTGCAGTTTGGTTAAAATACAGCGTTTGGATAATTTTAAAATCGTTCTCGTCTAGTCCCTTTTTGTGAAGGCAATCCATCAGCTTATCATGTTTTACTTTGTCGAAGGCCTTTTGATAGTCAATAAAACATAAAAAGAGATCCTTTTTTTGGTCTCGACATTTTTGCAGCAGTATAATAAAACTGGTTAATGCTTCTCGTGTCCCAAATCCATTTCGGAAGCCAAATTGTTCATCACTGATATCCTGTTCACATTTCTTATAAATGCGTTGGTGAATAACTTTCAAGAATAACTTTAACATATGCGACATTAAACTAATAGGTCTGAAATCACCACACTTCTTTGCTCCCTTAGTTTTTGGAAGGGGAATAAAGACTGATTTTAACCAGTCTTGTGGAATTTCACCGCTTGTATATATTTGATTAAATAATTTGACGATTATATTTAAATGTTTCTCTTCCAGTAGCTTTATGACTTCCGTATGTATGTCATCGGGGCCAGGGGCTTTCCCATTTTTTGCGTTTTTGATTGCTCTCTCTACTTCTTGTTTTAATATAGGAGGACTGGTTTCATGGTTTTTATATATTATGTTGTTTAGTGGTGTGTCCGAGAATAGTTCTTCTATGTAATGTCCCCATACGTTGTTTAGATCGCTTAATTCCCATATCGTTTCATTCTCGTCGTTTGTTATTCTACAAGGGAGTCTTTGTTTTGTCATTCCAGCTAGATCTTTTATTTTTTTATGAAGCGTTTGACTGTCGTGTTTCTTTATTAATTCTTCGATCTCTTGGCAGTTTTCTATCATCCAATTTTCTTTTGCGGTAGCTATTTCTTTCTTGATTTGACGATGTATCTCAAATGATAATAATTTATACCGAAACAGATTATGTAGATACCCACATAATTAGTCTATTAAAATATCAAATAATTTTAAAGCTCTTTGTCATTAATTTATGACATTACATTTGGGAAATCTTCAAATATTTGACAAATGCTTCATGAAAGAACTAGTTGACATAGAACACATACAAGAGGATACATGGGTGGCCTTCCTGACAGAATAAATGTCTAAAAAACAAAACGAAGAACCTTTACCAGAAACGCCTAATATAATAACTGAGGAAAAGTATCGAAATTGCTTGATGATAAAAATACAGCGCTTTTTAGATTTCTGTTCCAAATTAATGTAAAAATCAAATTAATAACTATTTACTTATTCATATCTTTATTTTTAGCAAAAACATAAACAAGGCTTAATAATTCTGTTTTATTTTAAATAAAATTCGTTCAGCAATTTTCCGTTTTTGGCTTACACCTCTAAAAATACGTAAAAATTCCGGCTTAAAACACTTATTTCAACGCTGTTTTCATTTAATAAAAACGAAAATAAAAGCACTCTTCAAATGGTGTTTTTATTAAAAAAAAAAAGGTGAGTTAATGCCGCATTTAAAAAAAACCACCACCATTTTCTGTTGTAAACATTCGAAATTGTTATTCCAGCGTCGCCTTTGTGTACCACCAACCATTTCGTAAAGTAAATATTTACGAACGAGGAATAATTTGTTGTCGAGAAAACAATATCAATTTTCCGAACAAAAAATCTAGCTACAAAGGCATTTTTTGTCGGAGAGTTGTAGCAATAAATCCAAAAACAATGGCCGGTCGAGATCTACGTCATAATAAAAACAAAGGAACGCTCGTTATGTTTTATTTAGATTTTTAATTTTTGCCGAACAAGAGAACTGGATTGGTGTTCTGAATTCTGCAGACCACGTCCAATATTTAACAAAGTTATTAATTGTGCCGTGTCCGGAAATGATGTACGATTTTTATTTGAATAGAAAAACCGCCGAGCAAATGAAATTGGGGATGAATAGCTCTTTCTTTCTCCGCAATTACATCAAAAGAAGACAAATATTTGAACCTACTGTTCATTCCCACTAAGAGGAATACATTTATCTCTTTATTTTACTGTTTTTAATAATACTTTTACCATACACATTAAGAGGTACAGGTCCAACAAGTTTGTTAACATAAAACATAACTTTTTTTAAATTTTCTCTGGATTTAATTGTCAGTTGATTACATCCATACATTATTTAGAAAACTAAAAGTTTAAGTTGAATACAAAATAATTTAAAACAAACCTTCAAACGTTCCAAAAAATATGGACATTAAAAAAAGTTCTGAAATGAAATGCCAATAAAAATAACAAAAATAAATTTTATCTTGATACAGATATTTAAATAGGTTACAAACTTCACGAAGTGGTACTAAAAGCATGTTTTAACAATATCTTGAAACTAATAATGTCCGGGAAAAGCTTACAAACCTAATCCAAGAGCATTTGATTGTTTTTCAAGACAGAAGCCGAAAAAATCGATATATAACTGCTAACGAGTTACTTTTTAAACTTCCGATTGCAATTAAGTAACTGTTAGTGGTCAAGCTATCAGCATGCGGCTAAACTAGGCTAATCTAGAAATGTGTGAGCCCAGGAAGGGAAAAATCTTAATTTGACTAATGAACAATAGTTCATAGTTCTGTGTACAGACGAATTCTGATTTGGTCGACACCCACACTCAAGAGGGCTGAGATTTTGGAGATAGCCAACCAATTGCACGATAAGAAGCAACGAATGAAGTTCCTATTTATCGTGGTGGTACTGTTATGGTATGCTGTGATATTAACGTTTGAGGAAGAACAATAGTAAAAAGAAATAAGAATAAGACTTACTCACAATCAATTTATTCTACGACCAAAGACCAGTTTCTCATACTATAATTTGCTATGCATCTTCAGGGCAATGGTACAGGGTAAACTAAATGCTGAAAATATAATAACCCGTATTAGGGTACTGTCTGGTACAGAATATACAGCAATTATGCCAATATTGTATGTGAGTGATTATTAAATATAAATTTGAATTGATTAAATAGAAATTAAGTGAAAAAATGATCTAGTAAAATTGAAATTAAATAAATATTACTTACTTGCCGATACTAGGACTATTATTTAATGTTTGTTTTTTCAAAAAAGATATTTATGCCTTTTACAGATTTTTAAGTCAATACTTAAGTTTTACATCCATAGCTCACAAAAAGATATCTATGCCTTTTACGGATTTTTAAGTCAATACTTAAGTTTTACATCCATAGCTCACTATTGGTCGAATTATGGTCTTGTAGATTCGTATTTTTGTTCTTTGGTATACGTTTTGTGGTTTTAATATCGGGCTTATAGCAAAGTACTATTGGCTAGGATAATTCGTCTACTAAGCTCTGCATCGTCAATATTGTCCTTTGTGATGTTGACACCTAAATGGATAAATCTATCTACTGTTTTTAAGTTGTCAACTGTCACATAGGGTCGTGTTTCCTTTCCGATCGACTTTGTATTAGGATTTTAGTCTTTTTTCGTTTATTGATAGACCTATTTGTTTAACATGTGATTTAAGTTCCGTATGCCTATTCTCACCTGTTGCTTTGGTTCTGCTCATGATATTTATGTCATCTGCAGATGCTGTCAGTTGGACTGATTTGTTAATAAGTGAAAATCTATTGAATAGTATGATAGCAATTGTATCAACTTTCGTAGTTGGCGATAAAAAGTGTTTAAACTAAAGCAGGTGAAAAATATCTGTTTACTGCTTAAATATTGTTCAGCGTCAATTCTCAAAAAAGTCCACAAATGACTATCTCGTAGATCGGATTAGCGTAGAATGAAATCTCATGAAAATTGTGCAGGTTAACGGTCGAAATTAATATTGCTGGCGGTGATTTGTAGAGCACCGGTCGAAATAAAGACCCCATAGAAACGAAAAATATAAAAATAAAACAGAGATATTCACAGTATATACCTATATAACTATGATATATCTTACCCAATTAAAAAGGAGTCTCTCGACGAACAAAATATGTGTTAAATCTTCTTTAATTGCTGATGGGAAATGACTACATTTGAACATTTTGGTATATTTATATTGGTAATAAAAACCAGCTAAACAATAGAAAAATGTTGAAATTTAACAAAAGTTTAATTGAGACCGGGGTGGTCGAAATATAAAGGTGTGCTTTGCTGTAATAAGACGATAATCTTGTAATCTTATCGATGCTATGAAGTTTTTTACTTATAACTGTAAAGACATATCCACAAAATGTTATAGTCCAAGCTGTGAGGCCGCTCCCGTTGGGAAAATGTTTTTGATTCGGTTTCTTCGCGGATTCCGGTTTAAAAATGTCCCCTTTAAACAAATCTGAAGGGTGTCGGGCGAAATTTTTGGGCAGAAATTGTTTAAACAATTTTTTTAAACAAAGTCCAAAAATAATTTTTTTTTTTAATCTGGAAAACATTTTTTTAGGTTTTTTGGGCCATTTTAAACAAAAAAAGTCTCTTGTCATTTTTCTCTAAAGTTGATAGTTTTCGAGTTATAAGCGATTTAAAGTCTGAAAAACGCGAAAATACGCATTTTTGAGGCTTGAAAACACATATGTAAATTATTATTTTTGAGGTTACCAAGTGTCTAAATTAAAGTTTAAACATTCAACTTCAAGATTGTGAAGAGTAATCGGCGCTTATTTTAGTTTAGACCGTTGTTTTTTAATTGTTAAGTATGCGCGTACACTCGATTTTTGAGCCGCCGCGGCGCCGCGCGCTACCGTGCGCCTCTATCGTACTTATGCATAGTTTACATATACTTACAAATAATTATTATTTATTGAGTATATATTTATTTATATCAATTGAGTTATAATATAAATTTCGTCTAAAGTCTAATAATAGTTACATAAAATAATTGTACAAAAGATTGTTAAATAACACACTAATATCACTCAGTAAAAGTTTCTTTGTTTTCACAAAAATCTAAATCACATCCACATAATGGTACACAGTTGACATGATTTTTCTTGCAGTTGCAAGCATTAGTTTTGCAAGTCTTTTTGCATTTGCACGGTTTCCCAACACACCACTATCAGACATATAATATCCATATTGTGTAAAATCGAGAGTTTGATAGCGGGAATATATGGCATTTCGCCAAATATATGTTTTAGCGAAAGCTCTTAACAAGTGTTGGTAAAGTGCGTCAGAGGTACAAGGTATATTGGCTAGATTAAATTAAATTTTTCAGTCACACTGTCTTTTCGTCGAAGAGCAGCATTTTGTATTGTTATATAAAAATCTACTTTAGGTTTTTGCACTAACTTAATATTGTTGATGTTATTACAAAAAATATAAACTAAATTTTCTTCGGTAAGTTTTCATTTAAGAAGAGGTACGGAAAAAGACATTTTAAATCCATTCACAATTTTTTTAATAACACAATAATAATATAATACCCTTTTAATGGGAATTAAACAATAGTATTCCTACTGATCGTTTAAGTAATAACAAATCAAGTATGAGCGCGCGATTGTTAAACAGGTAAAAACTTGCATTTTTGCGATAGTATATTGTTTTTAAACACCGCGCAATTTAAAATTAAGTTTACTAATATTAATATTTACTGCATTGTATTATTTAAATAATAATTTAAAAATATTATTTACAATTGATATAAATAAATATATACTCAATAAATAATAATTATGTTGTTCAAATTTGGAAGAAAAAAAAACTATATACGGTTATTACATTGCGATGATTGATTTATTTAATTAGCCCAATGACAATAATTAATACCTACATAAATAAATTATGGAAAAAACTATGTTAATAGACTTTAAGGATTTGTTCGGGTTTTTTTGCGTAAGTGTGTATGTAAACTATGCATAAGTACGATAGAAGCGCACTCTAGCGCGCCGTGCCGCGGCGGCTGAAAAATCGAGTGTACGCGCATATTTAACAATTAAGAACTCTTCACAATCTTGAAGTTGAATGCTTAAATTTCAATTTAGACACTTGGTAACCTCAAAAATAATAATTTACATATATGTTTTCAAGCCTCAAAAATGCGTATTTTCGCGTTTTTCAGACTTTAAATCGCTTATAACTCGAAAACTATCAACTTTAGAGAAAAATGACAAGAGACTGTTTTTGTTTAAAATGACCCAAAAAACCTAAAAAAACGTTTTCCAGATTAAAAAAAAATTTTTGGAATTTGTTTAAAAAAATTGTTTAAACAATTTCTTTCCAAAAATTTCGCCCGGCACCCTTCAGATTTGTTTAAAGGGGACATTTTTGAACCGGAATCCGCGAAGAAACCGAATCAGAAACATTTTCCCAACGGGAGCGGCCTCACAGCCTGGACTATTATAATGATTTAAGTAATGTTACAAAAAATATAGACGATAGGCGGGGGTTATGAATACTCTTTTAAAAGATGTATAACAAATTACTAAGATGTAAATAGAAGAAGACAATGTCTTACAACGTCTTTATTTGAACTGTATTTAGATTATTAGGTATTGACAATTGTTTAGCATGCGAACTAGCTTCAAAAGATGGGAAATTAGAAAACCATGAAAACTCGATTGTCTATCGATGTAGTCTAAGACGACATCAGAACAGAAACTTGTCTTAAAACAATAATCAAATAAATAATTAAAATTAAGTTTTATAGCACTATCGGAGAGGCAAAAACAAGGCTACAGAAAAACCTGTTAAAGAAAAGCGTCTTCCCCAAACATCATACATTAATGAAGAGGAATTCGCAGCACCGCACAACTATTCGCTTCACACAGAAAACGTTGCCGGCGTCACTTCTCCGGTACCTTATTCGAAATCATTACCAAAATAATCAATTTTCATACAATATCAAAGAGCAACGTAATATATTCACCTTTAAATAATCAAACGCTCAGGCGCGCGACATAGTTTTAATGAGAGAATTTCCAAAGTGTAGGGTTATTTCGAGCGAGAGCAAGTGTTTTAATGAAACCTCGCGATTATAAATAATGTAAGAGACTATTAATCAACTAAAATGTTCCTCTCGGCCACACCTCTATAAATAATTCGATTGAATACGAAAATGGAACCCCAAGTCACTAAAAGTAATTTAATCTTAGGCCAGTCATGACATCTTTCTCTCAGGACGAAAACAAAATTGTCAATACCATGAAAAATATTGTTAATGGTTCGCAAAACAGCAGCAATGGATATTATCAACGATTTTCATTTATAGAAAAAAGTTCCAGACCGATCTATCTTACAACCAAGACATCTGCTGCACTCAATTCAAAAAACATACGAAAAAAAATCATTAATGATCTAGTCCAACAATATAATGATTATCTAGTTCATTCTAATCTCCAGAAATGTTTTAATACTTACAAAAGTTGCTGAGTACTGCTAAGTACTGCACAGTAATTCCCTAATCGGTCTCTGTAATCAGTTTGTACTGAACGTTTAAGAATACAATCCCTCCTTTTGACGTAAACAATATTCCTTCTATAACCTCCCGAATCGAATTTCTAGTCGCAATGATATCTATGCTAGAGCAGGAAATAGCCACATCTTTGATCAACGGGTTGCAGAAAACTAAAAAATTCTGTATTTTTTCTCAAAAACTATTTTGAATGAATCCGAAAGCATCTACAAAAATGCCCAACGCTCCTTCTTCATGTACCATGTCGTTTCAGAACGTTGGTTACCATCATAGCTATCTTAATTTTATTAACTGCCACCCTAAACAGCATGCTTGTATCAACACCATACCAATCTCGCACGTTCTTCAACCATGAGGTTATTCGTCCTGGACTGCGTTTGCCTGCTAATTTTCCTTGCATGATATTTTGTAGCAAACTATATTTGGGACCTCTCATTACATGTCCGAGATACTCCAGCTTTCTCTGTTTGATGCTTTTTATGATATCAGTAGTCTTGCTCAGACGTTCTAATATTGTGAAGTTTCGAATCTTCTCCACCTAGGAAACTTTTAAAATTCTTCTATAGCACCACATTTCGAAAGCCTCAAGGCGATTTAGATCGATTTAGTTCACAGTCCAGGACTCGACACCATAAAGTAAGACCAAGAACACGTAGCAGCGAAGTAGGCGGATCCTCAATACCAGTTTTAGGTCTCTGTTACATAACACCTTGGACATCCTTCTAAAAGCAGCTCTAGCCTGCTCTATCCTAGATCTAATTTTGCCGTGACTTTTTGCGTTACAATTTAATTGCTGTCCAAGGTAAACGAATTTATCAACTTGCTCAAGTTGGGTATTATTCACATATATAGACGTTTTTATATGCTATTGTTTTCTTATTACGAGTATTTGGGTTTTCCGTATGTTCAGATCCAGACCTGCCTCCCTACAACTCTCAACGACACTATCAAATAGTGTTTGCAGATCTTCTTGACTAGAAGCTAGGAGTACTGTATCCTCTGCATATCGCCAATTATTGATGACTTCACCGTTCACAAGGATTCCTTTTTGTTTTTCAGAAAGTGCTTTTCTGAAAATTCTTTTGGAGTAAACGTTGAAAAGCAGGCGTGACAAGCGGTATCCCTACCGTACTCCTCTTTTAATATTGAAAGCCTGTGATTCCACATCATCTACTAAAACTGATGTTGTTTGATTCCAATATAAATTTGCAATTATTCGAACATCTTTGCAACCCGACATATCTCAAACCTAGTGACAAACCCAAAGCCTAAGAAAAACGTGCTAAAATTGGCGCCCCCATTTCTTAAACCATGGAGCAGAACCATATTTCATCTGTGCTGCGAAAAGATGTAAACAATAAGTATGCTACATAGGTCTTTCAGAGGAAGAAGGGGGTAACCTAAACTCAAATATCTGGACGATAACCCATACTGTGAATGTGGACAAATGGAAACACTAGAACACATTTTTTGGGAATGCCCAATCCTCCTCCTCCTAAGTGCCTTCTCTATTGAGGTTGGCGATCAATATGGCAAATTTCTCTCTGTTCTGGGCTTGATGGATAAGTCATTTCCTGTTGTGTGAGTCCAATCTCTGATGTTTCGGAGCCAGGTTTTCTTCTTTCTTCCTATACCCCTTTTACCCTCGATTTTGCCTTCTAATATTATCTGGAGCTGCTCAAATTCCTTATGGCGCATTATGTGTCCTAGATATGACGTCTTTCTAATTTTGATTGTATTAACCAGATGAGGTCGTGGAATGCCCAATAAACGAAATAAAAGATTATGATGTCCCAATAAACAAATTATAAGCTTCGTAAGAACCTATCCAAAATTAACATTTAAACCAATTATAAGAAAATAAAAAACATAAATAAAATGTAGATTTGTAGATAAAATGTCTCAGACTCACGACAGTGGCCCAAAAATTAACACAACAAATGTACTGACTGATTATTCAGTAGAATAAAAGCCAAAAACTAGAAGAAGAAGAAGAAGAATCTGGACGATGTTATACAATTATATATTTGTTTACTTGTTTAGGATTTTAGTTAATTAACCAGCTAATTATAATATTTTATACAAGAAGATTATTTGTTGACTCAAGGTTATGTAGAAATTGTCACTGACAATCGTTCTACCTTTACTCTTTACTCAAAAGCTTTACAGACAATCTCAACACTACATATGTGGGCAAATATTTACATTTTGGAGAATACTTTTTAAAAACAAGCGTCCTTGGAATGGACCCATACTTTCATCGATAACACTCATCATGTGTATACAAAATTTGACAATTATCATCACATTACATTGACCAATCTTTGTATTTTGTGAAAGCGATCACCAGACCCGGCGGACTCATTGTCACCAAAATGAATTATTTCTAAACCTTATCAAACATATATATCTCAAAGTTTCCAATCCAGATTCTCACATTCATTCTGTACTAATGAACCAAAAAGTTCATTAATATAGAAAGTTGTATATAAATTCAAGTGTTTAAACTAAACTTTTTGGCCACATATAAATCGAATAATCACGAAATCAACGTTGATTTAACCGGCCTAGTATCAGCTCAAAGTAATTTGGTTCCGTGCCTAAACTTTCCGCAAAATACAGCCGGGAAATAAATCCAGTTATTAGAGGAAAGAGGTCGAAATTGAAAATGTTTCGACACCTGATGTTATAGTTGGGTAACTTTTCCAATTTGTGTTTTAGTTACTGAAGTTTGGTTACTAGTTGTGGTACGACTGAACTCTGAAGAAATAACGGACGTTTATTAATTATTGGTAAAATTGCCTGTAGGTAGCAATTTACCTTAATGGAATCAGGGAGTATTGCAGATCCGATAGTTTTTATATGTGTATTTTGTACTCGAATGTATATATCTCACGGGAACAACTATTTTCTAATAAAAAACTGTTTCATTTCCATTTCGATTACGAAAATATGATGAAAATACGTTGGAAGCTGTTTTTATAAGACAACTCTATACAATATATCTGTAAAAAAACACAGAAAATTCAAAATGGAAGTTGCTATCAAATAGCTACTATTATGCGTGTTTCTGTACTAGATGTAGAAATTTGTAAATTGGAGTAATAGGACAAAATTGTTTCTCATTTTTTCCCCATTTCTATTGTATTATTCAGCCCTACAAAGTTACTGTAGAAAAAAAATTTCTTTTTGCTAAAGACACTAAAATATAGAACTTTAAACATTTGTATAATACTTGAAGTCAATATTATCATTTTATTTGTCTTTATATCTACATTTATCCACATTTATCATAATCTGGTTGTATATCTTTGTAAATTTCTATCTTGGCTCATCTATCTATCTATATATAGCCCAAAATCTATTCATGTGTTGAATATAGGCCTCTCCCATTTGTTTATATTTGTCTCCATTTATCTCTGTCTTCTGTTTGTCTTTTCCACATTGGACCTGCGATTTGCTCAATGTCATCTTTCCATCTCATTTGCGGTCGACCTCTTGACTTTTTTGCAGTATATAGTCTCCAGCGGCCAATTTCTTTATTCCATCTTCCATCCTGATATCTTTCATTATGCCCAGCACATTTCCATTTTAATTTCAATGCATGTTCGACAGCGTCTGTTGTTTCGGTTTTGCATCTTATCCACTCATTCTTCTTTTTATCTCTCAACGATGTTCCCAACATTTGTCTTTCCATAGCTCTTTGAGTTTTCTTTTTATCTATTCTATCTATTCTATCTAAGTTGCTCTTGGTACACGTCCACGTCTGGGAACCATATGTCAGAACAGGTAGGACGCATGCATTAAATACCTCCCATCGTATTCTTCTGGTTATTTCTTTAGTCTGGGTACTTTTGTCTGCTCTGATAGCTTGTCCTAAGTAAATATATTCTTGGACATGTTTTATGTCTGTTTCACCTATGGTAATTACTGATCTGTCTTCTGTATTAGTCATTACTTTAGTTTTCTTTAGATTCATTTTTAGTCCTTTTTCAAGAGATATTTTTTGTCTAGGTCTGAAATCATTATTAGTAGTTGTTCCATAGTTGTTGCTATCAGGAGTACATCATCGGCGAATCTTAGATGATTTAAATATTTCCCGTTTATACAAATCCCTTTATTGCCCCAGTCTATAGATTTAAATATGTCTTCCAACGCCAGAGTAATTAGTTTGGGTGAGATTGTATCCTCTTGTCTGACACCTCTACAAATTCTAATTAATGGAGTTTGCAAATCTCTGTCTAGCTGAATTCTCATAGTGGCATTTTAATATATAAATTGTGGATTAACATTCTGTCTTCTCGTGCCACTCCTAGCGGAGATTGGAAATCATCATGGCAACTGCGACTTTGTTAGCAGCGCGCCTGAAAAGTTCAATCGAACTACACCCGAACCATTCACGTAGATTACGAAGCCACGATATTTTTCTTCTTCCCACACTTCTTTTGTCCTTAATTTTGCCCTGCATGATGTTTCTTAAAAGTTCGCACTTTTCACCTCTCACAATGACAATAACATTCTGTACCGTGAATCTATTCGGCAATTAACTAGCGCTTCTTCCACTGCCCATAGTTCTATGCTGTCAAACGCTTTTTCATAGTTAACAAACGCTAGGTATATTGGAAGGTTGTATTCGTTGGTCTTTTCTATCAATATTATAAGAGTGTGAAGGTGGTCAGTTGTGCTGTACCCCTTTCTAAATCCTGCTTGCTCAATTGGTTGGTATGCATCAAATTTGTTGTTTAGTCTAGTTGTGATCATTGGCTCATACTAAAATTAATTCCCTTCTTATTCGTGTCTTCCCTAATCTTCCCCCAACAGGTCTTCTTTGGTTTTGCTTTCCTTCTCTTTTTATAAACTTGTAGTTCAGTGATTCTGCATATTAGGAGATTATCATTTCAGCGTTGAATGTAAAACCATAACCATTTTGAGCCAAACTCTCTTATTTTTGGTAACGACTGATGTACACCTGTCTAAGTATTCTGATTATCATCACATGCATTCGTTGCCGTTCTTTCTGCATTCAACGACTCAATAAACTGGGACTTGTCTAAATCCACCATTTGCTATTACCAATTCTTCTCCCATTCAATGATACGAAATTATTACTATCTAAAGATTTTTCTTTTAAAATTACAATAAAACCTCCACCTATAATAATCTACAGAACTCATTTACAATAATATTCAATATTGTCTCAAACATTTCTTTAAAAAAACAGCAATGCTATCGGCTGGTCTGTAAATACTTAATATGAATAATAATTTAAAATTACCAATTATAGCTGTTGCAAGCTGCTCACGTCTCTAAGAGTATATATATTCACCGGGAACTTATTTATTATTAAGTGCCCGCTATATGAAGAGCCTTTCAAGTTACCCTAACATACACTCTTATTCAAGATAAATGAACATAATATGGCGATTCTTTCTTTATTTCGATATTTTTCTATCAGATTCTTTATAATGATAATCGAATATGTTTGTTGATGATTTTCCTTATATAAATCGAAAGTTACTTCCGGATATTTCCCTAACTCTCGTGACTAAGTAACTTTATTGTCATGTGGTTTACGTACTATTGAGATAAGGATTTACAAGGTAGCAAAGAGCGCAGCTAAGCACACTGTAGCTACTTCTAAGGAAATATCGTCTGCACTTCTGTATAAAGAGTTTGAAACACCCGAGGGGATGAAAAGGTCATAGAGCATTGCTATAGCAAGAAACAAGCCATTAAAGGACTTGACCCACGTGCGTCAGATTAAGAGTGCGTATGTAAGAGTGTTAAGAACCGATGTTGAAATAAATCAAAGATGGTATGCGTACTTTAGGAAGTTGCTAAATAAAGAACACGAGAGACAGAGAATGTGGGATCCCAAATGAGAATGTAATACCGAAGATAGCGAGAGATGAAGTTAGCGGCATTAGGACCTGATGGAATACCTGTGGCGGTTCGGAAAGCTCTAGGAGGGGAAGAGGTTAATGTTTTGTGACAAATGATGAGTAGGATATATAAGGAAGAAAGGATGCTCAATACATGGAGAGAGAATGTGATGGTATCATTGTATAAAGATAAAGGGAACATTCAAGACATCGAAAGGAGAAGAACAGTTTGGGTTTATGTCAGTAAGGAGCACAACGGATGCGTTGTTTGGTTTGAGACAGTTGATAGAAAAACACGGCGAGAACAGAGAGCTACATTTGATATTTGTGGATCTTGAGAAGGCCTACAGCACAGTTCCTAGACGAGAGGAATGTAGATGTATAAAGGGAGAACTGGGTTCCTAAATAGTACGTAAGGCTCTTGAAGGATATATATAAGGTAGCGTACATCAAAGTAAGGATTGCTGTCGTATGAACCGAGGTGGTTTACGTACGGTTGATTGGCATCAATGCTCTTCACTAAGTCCTTATCTATATCGTGTTAGTAGAGAAAAGAAATGTTGGAGGAGAAGTTAGAATGTTGGACAAGGTCCATTGAAAAGAAATGAAGGACTTAAGGTTAGCAGGTCGAAAACTGCGTACATATGGTTGGGAGAAAGACAAATGGTTGGGAACATACAATTGGTTGGAGAAAAATTAGGACGAAAAAAGTTCAAGAACACAGACTGCAAGGGTTTGGTTTTGTTCGACGTAGAGAGGAAAACTATGTGAAACAAATAATAGAGCTGTTAGAAGTTGATGAAAGAAGAGCTAGAGAAAAACCGAGGAGAAGACGGAAGTACTGTGTGGCAGAGGACTTAAAAAAGAAAGGTTTAGGTGAAGAAGGATGGACAGAAATAAGTGGCGACAAATAGTGTCAAACAGCTACTCACGAAAAAGAAAATGCTGAGGAAGAAGAAGAAGAAGGAGTTTACGTACTATTAAACAACTGCTCGCTGATTAACATATTCCGCTCCAAGACGGTACATCGAAAATCGAAACTTAAGGTCTATAAAACTATCATCAGACCGATAGTATGCTATGGATGCGAGACATGGGTTTTGACAGAATGCACTAAACGAAGATTAGAGGTTTTCGAGAGAAAAATCCTAAGGAAGATCTTTGGACCCATCACTCAAAATGGGATGTGGAGATCTAGATATAACCATGAACTCTACCAACTGTTCAAAGAAGCACCTATTGCAGAGTTCGCTAGAGTACAAAGGCTTCAATGGGCTGGTCATGTGGTACGGATGGATGCCGACAGATTGCCGAGAAAGGCCTTGGATGGTAAAATGCAGGGCAGAAGACCAAAGGGAAGACCACGTAATAGATGGGAGAACGAAGTCACAGCAGATGCGCACAACTTATTGAACGTCAGGGCTTGGAGACGAGTGGCGCGGGATCGCCTTTGTTGGAGGCAGAAGTTACAGGAGGCCAAGGCTCAATTTGGGCTGTAGCGCCATTGGAAGAAGAAGAAACAACTGCTCGAATTCGTAGACAGGTACTAAGACACTACTATTAAGATTTCCAAATAACTCACTTTTGCCTAAATTACCTAATTTTTTTATTTTTTAACACTGCTGACAGGTTTCTAGAAATACCGTCTGGTTGAACTCTTTTTTTTTTCATTACTCCTTCTAGATAGCATAGAAACGAACGACAGACTGACCAAAACAAACTTTATAATGTGTTTTTTTGTGTTATCTTTTTTAATGATCTTTTAAAACTTTTTTGATTTGATGATGAGTTTTTTGAACGATCCCAGTTGTAGTGGTATTTTTGAAACATTTTGACTATAGATCTAAAGATGGCGTAGTAAGCCGAAACCGCTCAGCGGGAAATAAATGCTTTATACAGATTTAAAGTATTTTTCTTTTTAAATTATTCATTAATTTCATAAGACCTATAGATAAAAAGATAACAAGTAAATGAAATCATTTTTATAGTGAGAAGGATAATAGAAGGAAGACTGGAGGACGGCATAGAACTCTTCCTAGCCCTTATAGATCTAAGAGCAGCTTTTGACATGGTAAATAGGTGGTAAATATGGAGTACTTAGAGAGAGGAGTTTAACGTACCAAGGAAAACTAGTAGAAGCAACTAAATTCACCTATATGACGGTAAAAGCTAAAGTACAGATATCATTGTTTGAGATGAGAAAAGGGATGAAACAGGAAGTTTTCAAAAAAAATTACAAATAAAGAACCAATTTGACAGATGACTTATTTGGCTTCGATCTTGTAGGCATTCCCGTATAAATACAATATTTGACGTGAACATGCAACAAGAAAATAGTCTCAGAAGCTTCTTAAAATGTATTAACAATAATACCCTAGAAAAATGTATTAGATATTTGAAACTGTAATATATTTTAAATGATTCCTTCTTTAGAAACACTGTTCACTAAGTAGTACGAAAAATGTAATTAACAAAACAACCTCAGCTGTTCGAATAACGGTTAAAATTTCCATTTCGGTTATAGCTACCTACATAAACGTTTTCGGTTTTGTCCATATGGCATGTCCTCAAAAAACAACACGCGCACATGTCACTGCTTCGAGGAACAAAAGATAAAAATCTGCCGGGCTCTCTAGATTTTATGCTCGAAAACAAAACAGAAGCCGTAAAACAATGGAAGAGAGAATATAGTAAAACACACTAGATGTCAATCAACGTTTGATGGGTTTCTTATTGACAGATGACAGCTTTTGTAAAACACTAATAAATATTGTGCAAATAATCACTTCAGATTTGAATAGACTATTATTTGCGTACGCATTACAACGTTGTTCTAGTGGCAATCTACTGATTTATCGAGTTTAAGAGATTTATGAGTTGACAAGATATGATATGTCTATACTGCGCTGAATATTACAATGATTTTTATTAAAGAGGCTATTTAAATTAGTTATTGAAAGTGCATACCAATTATATTTATAGTAATCTACACCAGCGGGCGTTATACAAGAATATATTATTGTCTTCACGTTTGTTTAATATACAGTGTGGCCCAAAAGTCTGGAAACGGCTAATTATCTCGTAAAATGCTAATCATAATTGTAAATTAATTAGACATAATTATACAAAATTTGAGAAACGCCTATTTTGGGATACGGAGATTACATATTTGGTATTTGCAATGTTGCCAGATTTTCAGTTTCTCTTATATTACTAGTAACTTTGGTTTTTCAAATGCATAACCCTGTATATTCAGTTATTATTGGAATCTCCTATTAAATACGAGTTCAACCATATGTAACACTTATGATTTTATGTAGTCTGGAAGGTCTTAAATACATAAAACAGAAGTCTGGCAACGCCTAAATTGTTTCAATACATTTATTAATACTAACTATTTTCAAATACATTAAAACGTAACAATTCATAATTTAGAATATTTTTTAACATAATAGTTACGTTATTAAGTGTTCAAAATGTGCTCCATTTGTGAGTTAACAGCACTCTAATCGATGGTAGAATACGTCTACCACATTTCTCCATGATTGTCTAGAAATCATTCAAGATTCATCGATAATTCATTGCCTTAGCTATGCAAGACTTGCTGGTTAAGTTTTGTAAACTGAATTTTTCAGGTATCCCTAATAAAAATCATCTTTAGGATTGAAATCGAGTGAACGTGGAGGCCATTAAATTCTACCTTGTCTACCAATTTATCGTCCGGGAAATATCTCATCTAAATAACGCCGAACATTTACACCAACTATCTGCCGCCTTTACTACTCTATTTTTTGTCATTCGGCTTATATGATCTACTCTTCTATTTCTTATCCAGTTCTTGATGTTTTTCACCTTGCATCTACGTCGTATATCTGTACTTCTAGCTCTGTCCCATAGGATCCTTTGGTATCTTTTTTTTTAGTTCTTACTTCTTTTATTATTTTATATATAATCAGGTTGCAGAGTAGAGGACCCAGAACTTTAAAATCTGAAAGAATGATTTAACAGATCCTCTGCATCATTTTTTCGAGCTACAGTCAGCAAAATTAGTACAGTCAATTTAAGTCAATAGTACACACGATAATCAAAGAGGCACAAGAAGAAGATGAGACATACAGGAAACGCGAATTGGAAGAAGAAACTGGGATATACTTAAACTTCTTATAAACAAAGGATCATTCTGACTAATTATTTTATTAACTGATGCTATAAATAGATTAGTTGTTGTGGAGAACCATTTCCTCAGATTTTTTAACCTGATATTATTTTTCTCCCAATTCCTCGATTTTTCAATAATCTGTATTTAGTGCCGTTGCTCATTATATGTCCAAGATATTCTAACTTTCTCTTTTTAACCGTATACATCACTTCTCTTTCTTTCCCCATTCTTCGTAGTACAGTCTCGTTGGTTATCTTGTTCGTCCATGATATCCTTAGGATTCTTACTTTTATCTCCAGATTAAGGTTGTGGCTTTTAAAGAGTTTGGCCATGTTATTGAATGCACTCCTAGCCTTCTCTATTTTACATTTTACTTCTTGTGAGTGATCCCACTGTTTGTCTCCTATTGTTCCAAGATAGGTAAACTGTTTTACTCGGTCCACTGGTGTATTCTTGATAAGCAGTTGGACGTCTCTAATTTTATTTTTGCTGATGACGATAAATTTAGTTTTTGATATGTTTACTTGTATTCCAAATATTTCATTTACTTTGTTTATTAGTTATTGTAAACTGTTTAAATTGTCTCCAAAAATAACGGTGTCATCTGGCTTGGTATCATGGCTTTTATTAAGAGCATTTAATTGCATTGCAGATTTTAATGCAAGAAATTGTGTGGTATAAAGTTTGCCGTGCCTTAAATAACAAAGGTAGATAATTTCCCAAACGTGTCTCAAGATAGTGATATTATTAACAAATTTTGGTTTTTGTTACGTTAATGTCTAAAATATTTCCGACATTTTTGAAATAGATGTTAATCTATTTAATGTGACTTTTGTGGCGAACTTGTGCTATAGAAGATAATAGGCCCCTAGTATATATTTGAGTATGTTTTTTTAGAGTTGTAATGTACAACACAATTCAGACAAATTATAAATTACTGTGATTTTTTTGCCAAAATTTATTTATGGGATGTTGGCAAAACTTATAGGAAGCTTATTTATACAGATAATAATGAATATATAACTACAAAATGTAAAACAAATTTACCAAAAACTGTGAACAGGTGTTAAAATCCTTTGGCCTTTATTCTTCGCATATATTACACCCTTTGTATTAAAATAATAATAAATAATAATCACCCGACCAGATTCGTCATACTTTTCGTTTTCAATAAACAACGATTGCACAGGTGCAGTTGCATTCGAAATATCTCTTCGTCTAATATTAATAAAGACAGCTTATTAGTTTTGTGTTAGCGATCAAATCGTCAAATGTCAAATCAAATGGATTTGTGTTTTATTTCAAAACAAGCTTATGCTTTTTGCTAGAAGGAAATTGTATTAAAAGGTTTTCAAGTCGATCAATCATTGATATTTTTTTAACGAAGAGTTTCTTAAAACACGTTGATTTGATAGACGTTTATATAAACTGAACAACTGTTATTTATATGGTAATTTTTAAATTATTGTATTCCGTTGTCAATGTTTCTCTTTTAGATTTTTTTGCTGGTCTACACCAAGCATTGAATACAACTTTGTCCATTGATGCTGTAAATTATGGATCTTTAATAAGCTGCCCTATTTGAGGACGATTGAATGTTTCAGCTTTCCAATAGCAACCTTCTGTAAAGCGAATTATTAATATTTACGAACAACTAAGCAAAAACCCACTACAAAAAATTTTTTGTCCAAAATGTAATATACTAAAACGGTGTTCTTAGTTAACGTCAGCTTTTATTGTAACTCCTTCTGAGTTTCTTTTCTTAGGACTCCCCTCTCTTAATTGTATTTGTCGTATACCCTTTTTAATTTCTCCCGGCTTCCACTTGAGTTAATTGAAACTTTTAGACCTTAGTAATTAAGATAATAAATAATACGACAGTTCCAGAGATTCTTTATAATACGATTTTAATTAATAATTTCAATATAAATAGCCAGCTACTTCGTCATAATTAATTTACATTTTAATTATTGCTCATATTTTTAAATTCCTTTATATAAAAATGCAACTTAAAAATCCCAAGTAATCGTTTATTGATTGTCGTCCACTTTAGATCAAATTTTATATTTTCTTTCGTCTTTTAACTTACGAATCTTCTATTATGGCCGTTGTAACTTTAGAATCAAGATCACCTTATTTCAACTGCCGCTAAACGTCCAAGTTGAAATGTATATGACAGATGGTTATGTTTAAAACAGGTATTTTGTGACATGGTTGTACATATTGAACTTATGAGTATAATTTCAGTGTTTGAGGACTGTATTACATAGGGCTGGTTCAAATAAATTAGGATATGTAGTAAAGGGTTATACAGACAATAGCAAATTAAATTTATACAAAGTATTACCAATATTGCTGCTCCACACACTCGCGGTATTGATAGGCTTTCACTCGCGGTTGTTCTTCACACGCGGAATCTGTCCGGGCACCGGTTTCTGAACACGTGTTTCGCGTTACTAACACTAAGATCACGCGATAGAGCACATTTTTGTCTGCACACGATTTAAAATAGTATTTGCGGTATTTGTCGCGTGACTAAAAGCAGGAGAGAGATAATTAGTTAGCGGTAGTCAACAGTAGAGAGTCTCTTCAGCGATAGATAACAGCCAAGAGAGCGACTGTTCTTCTCGATAAAGGGTAAGAGAAAGAGATAATACGTCTGCCTAGCGAGACTAAGCAAAGGGAAGAGAGCGACTGTCCTCAACGACAGTCAACAGACAAGAGAGAGAGTCTTTCTTGTTTGCTGTCTTACAAATGTCTATATTTCTAATGGATTGGGGTTAAAATATGAGTAGGAAGGGTTGAAGAATGGGAAATATTTGTAAAATTGTGGTAGAATGGTATTTAGTAATACAGCAAAAGAATGACATGATTTTACGCATGTGAAAAAATTGAACAGTCTTTTTCCTCAAATTTTTCTGAGAGATTAAAAAAATTGATTTCTGAAAGAGTGTCTGAGTCTTGGTGAAAGTGACATTGATTAATGTTATCCAGTGGGATTGCCTCGTGAGTGATTACCCGTGCTTTTACGATGCCTAGGTCACAGAACAGTTGAAAGCACAATCGGTTTCAGCCCGCAGTTTTGAAACAATTGCGCCGTGGGCGCTGGACCGAACAGTCAGAGTTAGATAGGAGATTATACTCTTAAAATATATATTTTAATTTTAAATACTTTTATTGTGTAGCCATGAGCTACCTTCGGTTTCTGGTAAAGTATTCTGATCTCTAGTATCCCTAAGTCGGTCTCAACTCCATCTAACACCTAATTCGCGGTCGGCATCTGCTTCTTCTTCCTATAGGTGTTTATGTCGTTAGCTTTTAAGCAATCATGTTGTCAGACATTTGTATTATGTGTCTGGCCCATCTAAGTCGCCTTGTTGTAATGAACGTTACGACATCTGGTTCATTAAAGAGTTGGTATAATTCGAAATAAAATTTCGCCACTGCCCTTGATAGTAGTTGATAGCTCCAAATTGCCTTTTTTCTTCTATCTAATCTTTTTTATTCCCTTCTTAGGGTCCGGTATTCCTCCTTTGCTTTTCTTGTGCATCTAGCTCGATTTGTATTTGGATATACTCTATTTTTGTTTTCTGTTGTTTCTTGGCACTCCTCGCCAAACCATTTATTTTGTCCAACTGGTTTGGTTTCCCCAATATTTCCGATGCCTTCTTAGATATTATATTTCTAAATTTTGTCCACAATTCCTCCACATTTTCCCTAACTTCCAGCCTCTCTATCCTTATCCAGTTGTCTCCTACACTCTCTCGTAATGGTTTCAATGCGCAGATTATCAACATTAATTCTTTTCTTTAGTTTTGAAATTCTTCCTCTGATTTTTGCCATTACAAGAAAGTGGTCACTATCTATCACAAAATATTGATACAATACAAAGGAAAAATAATACACGTCAACAAATGTGAATCTTTGTTCTCATTAAATTTGTTACACCTGTTACAAAATCCTGCCGCACACGAACAACCATATGACTTACATTTACCATGGCTGTACTTATATACTTCTTTGACTGGTATATGGACTAACGGGGGGTTAGACAAGGAGACCCAATGTTACCTAAACTTTTTAATACGGTGCTAGAACATGCTTTTAAGAATTTGGATTGGATGACAAAGGGAATAAAAATAGATGGAGAATATCTTAACAACTTACGTTTCGCGATGATATACTTATAATAGCTGGAGATCTAGGCATGGCAAGAGAGATGGTACAGGAACTCGTTGTGGCTACAGAAAATGTAGATTTAAATATAAATATTTCAAAAACAAAAATCATGACCAATTTGGTACCCAACCAGAACATCAGTATTGGTGGGAAAGAAATAGTACTCGTAGATAGATATAGATACCTGGGACATGAAATTATGATTGGTAGGGATCACCAGACTCATGAACTGAAGAGAAGAATCGGCCTTGGGTGGGTAGCATTTGGAAAACCGAGAGAAACTTTTAAAAGTGAGCTGCCCACATGCATAAAGAGAAAGGTATTTGATCAGTGCGTCCTCCCAGTCTTGACGTACGGAGCAGAAACACTTACCGTAACACAAGCAGCAGCTACCAAACTGAGAGTCACGCAGAGAAGAATGGAGCGGTCCTTGTTAGGAATAACTCTGCGAGACAGAATAACCAACGAGGAGATCAGGAGAAGATCCGGAGTGACTGACATCATCGAGAAGATAGCCAGATTAAAATGGAGATGGGCAGGACATATAGCCAGAATGACAGATGGGCGATGGACAAAGAGGTTATTGGAATGGAGGCCAAGGGAAGACAAGAGAAGCGTCGGTCGACCACCTACAAGATGGACTGACGATTTAAGAAGACTCAATAAAAACTGGATAAGAGCGGCGCAAGATAGACGAGGTTGGAAACATCAGAAAGAGGCCTATGTTCAGCAGTGGACTCTTGAGGCTGGATGATGATGATGATGATGTGTTTCATGTGCAAATTGGAAGGAGGAATGATGGTGTATGTAAGGGAATGTTTTATAAGGTACAATGCAAAGTTATTTACATTTTCACACACTCATTCAGATATAGGAAAAGTCGCTTTCTATATCTGAATGAATGCAGCGCTTCTAACTAGTGCCAATTCAAAAAACAAGAGAATTTGTTGAGAAAAATCTCGTTCTTGACGAGATTGAACCCACGGTTGTACATTTGATTTGGAAGTATTGTACGTACACCACTCTATCAAGGCGATCTTTGATACCTAACTATATCAAAAACCAAACCATTTTAGCATAAATTAATAATAAAATTTATCATCCGAGTTGGGTTCTTATCAATCTTATCAACGAAGTGCTGTCAAAATGCAGATAAAAACAATATTTTTAAGGTTTTGTCTTACAACGGTAATATTTATTGAATTTTATTGAAAAACAAACTATTCCCACCATTTCTGTCATGCACACATCAACAAAAAGGTCGTCGGCCTCAATGAATGTTAATATTATATTCCACTTTCGAGAAATAAATAATAACTAGGTACTTATTAGCCTATCGCAAACAATAGCAACTAAAAAATATACCTGTTATCTTCATTGTAAACAATATACATTATCTATTTTTTTCGTCGTAGTATCATTTTATTTCCGCAGCAGAATATTAATGAGCCATTAAATGTATTTTCTTATCGAAAATGTTAAAAGGCGGCCTACTTTCGAGGTTATAGCGTTTTTTTGAACTTTTCTGTCACCTAAATATCACTGAACAAGCCGAATCTGTCAATATAAATTCGTAAAGGTCGGGTCAGGTCACAATGCATCCGAGACAAGGCGGGTCGTAAATTTCAAAGGTAAATAAAAATATTGCGAAGAACGTTAAACAATGTGTTATATAAGGCTTAAATACCAACGGGAAACCTAAATCTGAAGAGAAAAGAGGTATTGTTGTATAGACTGGGTTACATCGCGTAATTATATACCAAAATCTTGTCTATACCAGTAGTTATATTTGTTTAATGGTAATAATAATAAATCGTTGTCCGTAAAAAGCTTGTTAATTCAGCAATCTGTTAACAAGGTTTTAACTAGATTTTTCCTTATATAAATGTTTAAAAAACAAAATGAAGAACCTTTACCAGAAACGCCAAATATAATAACTGAGGAAAAGACCGAAATCTCCCAAAACGATGTGAAAGAAGAAATAAATTAATTTAAAAACAGAAAGTCACCTGGAGAAGATCAAATACCAAATGAACTCTTAAAATATGGAGGTGATTACCTTGTACAACAACTGCAACTTCTTATTAATAAAATAATTACCACGAACAGAATACCAGATGAATGGAGAAGAGCAATCATGGTGATGTTCTTCAAAAAAGGAGATAAAAAAGACCTAAATAATTATCAAGCAATAAATCTTTTAAATACAACACTCAAATTGACAACAAAAATAATAGCGATAAAAATAAACGAAAGAATATCTCTGCAAGAGGAACAGCAAGGATTTCGGACAGGTAGATCATGTACGGATGCAGTTTTTGTAATAAGACGAATAAAAGAAAAGTCGCTAGAATACAACAAACCAGCATATGTGTGATTTGAAGAAAGCGTTTGATAGAGTGAAAATTCGGAACGCGATATATTTATTATATGAAAAGGGAATATCACTGGATTTAGTAAAAACCATTGAGAATATATATATATATATATATATATATATATATATATATATATATATATATATAAAGATAACATAGCAATGGTAAGATGTAAATGAAAACTATCGCAACCTATCAAATATGAAACTGGCATTAGACAAGGAGATTCGCTGAGCCCATTAATATTTAATCTATTAATGAATGAAATCATAAAGAAAGTTAAAAAAGAAGAGGATATAGAATGGGAGAAAAGGAAATAAGGATAATATGCTACACCGACGACGTCATAATAACAGCTGAAAATAAAGATGACCTAGAAACATTAATTAAAGAATTCGAAGGTACGGCGCTCATATACAACGTGGTGATCTAAACAGACAAAACTAAACGATAGTGATATCAGCGGAACCGAAACAATGTAAACTAGTCGTAAATAACAAAATAATAGAACAAGTGAGGGAAACTGAATACTTAGGAATAAAACTGTCAAGCTACGGAAAAGTGGAAGAAGAAGTACAAAAACAAGTGAACATGGCAAAGAGAGCAGCAGGATGTCTCAACAGCACAATATGGAGAATCAAATACCTCACAACCGAAACGAAAACCAGGATATATAAATCAACAATAAGACCGATAATGACGTACACGGCGGAAACAAGAGCAGATATGACGAAGACACAAAGACTGCTGGAAACAACAGAAATGAAAGTCTTACGAAAAATAACAAACCAAACTCTAAGAGACAGAGTAAGAAATGAGGAAATACGAGCGAGATGTGGTATAGAGGAAATAAACGCGTGGGCCAAAAGAAGAAAAGTGGAATGGAATCAACACATCGAAAGAATGACAGAAAATAGAATAGTACGAATAGCAAAAAACAAATCACCAAATGGAAGAAGATCATTGGGACGACCGAGGAAAAGATGGTCAGACAACGTCAATTGAGGCTAAAAACCGAAGTAAAACAGGCATTAAGCTTATTTATAAAGTAGGAAGAAGAAAGAAGAAGAATTTGATTTTTTGTCTATAAGTTCTTCCCTTATATTTTACATCAACAATATTTATATTATTTTTTTATATCAAGAATATCTTTATGTTTCCGTTTTTTAAATTAAAATCGATAAATAATTTATGGAGATATTTGCAAAAAACCAGTTTTTCTTGCACTAATTTATAAATTTTATTAATTTTTTTAATATTTATAAATTTTATTAATTTTTTTATTAACTAAATAAAATGTTATTAATACATTTGAATATTGAGGAATTACCGCCTTTTAAATTTGTGCGAAATTTCTCCCCAATTGGTCAAATAGTTTAAAAGTTATTTAATTTACTTATCCCTGAGGCTAAATATTTAAACTATTGTATTTGCTCTATTAATCATGCTAGACACATTTAGCAAATTTCATAGGATTCTTTAGCACTCTAACTATCTCAGAAGTTAAATGCATATTGCGTTTTCATCGAAACTATTTACAAAATAAACATTTGAAAAGGGGTATGTTTTTTACTTATAAACAATTGTAATAACTTCTATATTTTTCAAGCTACAGACTTCTACGTACAACCATTGGATAGCTGGTAAAAAAAATCACATAAAAAAAATACTATCCTATGACCAATACGAACGAAGTTAGGAACTATTTTTTTAAAAATCATATCTCCACTGCATATAGATATTAAGAAGTAATATTTGCACAAATTTTAAATGAAAATCTAAACTTTATATTGAAACATATAGCTATAACATTCATCCAATTTTTCGAAACTTACAGGCCTTCGAAACGAATGTACTTTCGAAAGATCGACATAGGAAAGTGGAGGGGATAACTGTTTCAGCTGCGTTTTTTTTTTCGAGATCGTAACTTGAAATTGAAACACGTAGGAAAAATTTACATTATCTCTCGGCTTCCATTGAAGCTAGAAGCCTCTTTTTAATCTGGCTCGTCGAAATTTAAATAACTACATAGTTTTCACTGGGCGGGAAATATGGGAAGCCTCGGAAAAATTGAGTCCATTTGTAATTCACCATAAAAACTTAGTTTTCTTTTAATTTGGCTGGAATAGTCTGTCGCAGTATTAGACTAAGCGGCAAAAAAAGTGGCCACCCTATAAATTTCCGCAAATAAAAATTCATTCCAAATTTTATGCACTGTTTCATATTGCATCTCAAATTAAATATTTTTGCGATCTTGTATGCTTGTTTTTGACAGTTTCGACGTTTATGGTTCCGATCGTAGAAGAGTTACCTCGCAAAGAGATGATCGTTTTATTGTAATGGAACTTTTAAGAAATCGCCATTACACTGCAATTGCTGAAGAATACAAGATTGGAGCTGAATTATCTTTGTGGTCTGGCGATGGCCAAGAGAGGGTGTGGAGACGGAGAAATGAAAGATATGTCCAAGCTTGTATGTCCCAAAGAAGAAAGTTTGGCGGTGGTGGTGTCATGGTTTGGAATCTCACTTGAAGCTCGAACTGCACTTATTTTTATCAATGGCCCCCTGAATGCTCACTGGTATATAGAGGATATTTTGGCAGAAGCAGTAGTTTCATTTGGTTCTTTTATTGGGGACAACTTCGTCTTTATGCATGATAATGAACGGTCGCATACTGCAAGAGTCCTGACATATTACTTGTTGGAATTATGTTGTTAGAACGGCCAGCCTACAGCCCCGATCTGAAGATCATCGAACATATTTAGGATAAACTTCATAAGTCAAACAGGCCAGCCAAAAGTCTTGCAGAACTTCAAAATCTGCTTCGTGAAGAATATGAACGTATTCCTTAAGTTTTTATTCAAATTTGTTTCTTTTCTCTTCCAAATCATATGCAAACGGTTGTTGATATTTTAGGGCATAAGACCCGATATTAGACAATTTTGTGTAAGTATAGGGTGCCCACTTTTATTGTCGCTTAGTGTAATAATGATAAAATAATTTTCACCCCTGGGAAATCTCGGAAAATATCGGAAAATCAACAAAATTATAATTAATATAAGGAATATAATAATATAATGTGTACAAAATGTCCTGAAATTAAATATGTAAAATTTATAAGTTATTATTAATACATCATTGATATAAAATGAAAAAAATTGTTGATTTTCCGGGATTTTCCGAGATTTTCCGAGATTTCCGGGGGTGAAAATTATGTTATAAATACTGCGACAGACTATTCCAGCCAAATTTAAAAAAAGTAAGTTTTTACGGTGAATTTCAAATGGACTCAATTTTAATATTTGCTTCAAGAAAAAGATCACTTGTCTATTTTTATAATTATTTTAAATATTTCATTAAACAGTTTTGAAATATTACCTTCTTTTTATATTATTTTAAATTTGATTCTTCTTTTAGAGTAAATTTTTGTTCTGTTTACCCCAAAACTGACATGATTCTCAACACACACACCGTTTGAGTTGCACGATTTTGTAGAATACCAATGCTCCAAATCGAATATCCCCTGCACATCCACTTCGGGAAAATCGAATTAGAGGGAAAGCATTCAAAGTTGTGTGTATCGGTGGGAAGTGATGACTCTTCTTTTTTTATTAAATCAACTCCGATTGGAACCCTATAAAACGGGTAGCAAACGTCACGTCAAGCCTGTTTTAAGGATCTAAAACAGTAATCAGGTTATAGTGTATGGAGTATAGGAGTATAAATCGTCTCACTGAATCTTACGTGAAACTGGAGCTGAAATCCTAACTATCAAAATTTGTAGACTATAAATGTACGATTATAATGATCATATTTTAAATCCAACTGGTAAAAAAGTTTAGTGAAAGTTTAGTGGTACTAGTTAAAGAGCAAGTAAAATTGATTTGAAAAGAATTCAAATGGAAATATCGCTTTTTACAGACGGAATTTATTTAGAAGACAACCCTTACTGCAAGAAAAGAAAATCAACTAGAAATCTATGAAAAGGAAAAGATACCAATAATAGTATTAATTAAGATATAAAACATAGTCGGGATGAGCTATGAAAAAATATAGGAATGAATGAAAAAAAAAAGTTTTCGTTAACATCAACATTTTTCGCCGCCAAAATTTTGCGCTCAACGAGCCAATTACTATTCAAGTAATTATTCAGCATAGGCGGAAAGACGCTTATAATTAATTCATATTTGGACTCAACAAAAGCGCAGAAATTATCTAGAAGTTTGATGCATTGTGGAATTGGATGCAGTTTATATTTACTGTTTCCAATATTTAGCAAATATTTGGGAAATATTTCCGCCGATAAATCATTTTGTACTTGTTCTCTTATCGTAATGGCCAAACGTAGTAAAAATTCTTGTAGAACCTTGTTTATGGTTTCTTTGGTTTATGGTTTTGGTTTTATAGTTTATAAACAACATTCTTTACATACCACACATAAAATAATCCAAAGGATTGAGGTCTGGCGAACTCGCTGGTCATTCAATATGCTCACGTCTTCCAATTCACCTGTTTGGAAAAATTTCGTTTAGGTACCTTCGAACATCTACAGCATAATGCGGAGACGCACCATTCTATTGAAACCATAAATTTTCATCAAAACCTTCATGATTAATTCTACTGTGGAATAAATTAACTAACGTAGGCATAGGTACAAGATAGACAGTTGCGGTTTTCTTTTGCCCAGTATCTACTGTTCTGACGGTTGACCTCGGCATTTAATATGACGATTAGAGCCTCATCAGAAAAAATAATATTTTGAACCAAGAGACGGTTTCGATGGCAGTTATCCATTATTGTTTTGCAAAATTGTATTTTTTTATCTGGATCATCCTCGTTTAATTACTGTACAAGTGTGTATCTAAAGGGGTGCCATTTTTCAAGTTTTATTGCTTTGTGTACTGTTGTTTTGCAAAAATCGAAATCACGACTAAACTTACGAACAGAAGATTGCGCATCCTCTTCAAAAGCAAGTAGAACATCTAATGTTATTAATTACTATTTATAACTGGGAACAAGCCACAATTAAAGATAAAAAATACGTTTATTGACGTTTCAATAAACGTATTTTTAGGTGAATCATCAAGGCCATTAAATGTTAGAATAAGTGAACATCAATCTTATATTAAAAATAGAGAATTTGATAGATCTCAAATATGTAAACACGCATGGGATAATGAACATAGGGTTCAATGGAATAATTCAAATATAGTCCTAAAAGAAACGGATGGTAAAAAAAGAAAAATCAAAGAAGCGGCTCTAATTATGCTAAATGAGGCCAATTGTGTCGCAAATTCCTCGGCAGAATGTAGTAGGATCTGGTTACCAATATTGAAAGAGGAAGTTATTAATAAGAAAATACCAGTATTAGTAAGTCAGTAACATATAGAGGATACATCATTTATGTTTTTTAAATAACGTAACATATAAAATCAGAATTTTGATGTTTGTTGAAGGTAAACTAAATTCACGAACAAATACTTACAATGTCGGGATAGTATTATGAGGTTTTTTTCCTGGTTTTTCCCTCATAATTTACTATGGAATCACTAACGGGAGAATTTTACTGTCATCATGTCATGTGTTTGTCTTTTTAAAGACGAATTACATGCTATGATTTTTTCTGACGGATATTCTCAAGTTAAAGTTGATTTCATGTAATCGAATGAACTATCTTATAGTAAAGTCGTCCCAGGAGCGCAACTCAACAATATTGGCAATATCATTTTAAAGTCGTCTACTTTAAAATGCATAATGTATGTCTGAATTGTCAATATAAATGAGTCAGATAAAATTAAATTATTAGAAGAATTTTTTCACTATGTAACAAAAAACAAAATTTGTTTAATTTACTGTTTGTATTTTGAGAACGATTTCCGAATTGGAAATTGAAACGTCAATAAACGTATTTTTTATCTTTAATTGTGGCTTATTCCCAGTTATAAATAGTAATTAATTTACAATGCCACAAGAAAATAGCTTTAGAACAATATCTAATGTTATATCATAATTTACACAGGGACGACCTGATTTGCGTGAATTTTCAACCGTACCAGTTTCTCGAAATTTCTTTTTAATCTTACTTACACACTTCCATCTGAGTTCGCGATTTATCTCTATACCCAATCATCATTAGTATTTCACTTCTTTGCTTTACACTCAAATTAATTTCTACTTGAAATTAATTTTAAGCAATAATACAAAACATTCACGAATTAATAGAATTGTTGTTCTACTTAATTGTTATTGAATGTTACTAAAAATAATTACATTTCACTAAAAACTACTAGTAAGCTACTATTTTGCAATTGAATGTATTGTATGTACAATGGTATTGTACATACACGTATTCTGAATGGGGAAGACAAAATTGCTATTACTCTTCAAAACCATGAAATCATTCCCGTCAGCGCTGAGAACAGACAGAGACAGTATTCCGAGAACAAGAGATGGATGAACGTAGGGACTCAACTATGTGATTTTTAACCATAGTTTACAGGACGACTTTGCCTCTCCTACTAAGATAACCTTCGTTAGTTTTGCTGAGCATCAAGTGGGCGTACGGATTGTAGGATTTTGAAACTCATTTCTAGTTTTGTCTAACTGTACGAACGATAAGGGTATAACAATATAAGGGAATAATAATACATAAAGAAAAATCGACATTGCTTAGTAGTGTGAAAAGATTTCTTAATCTGAGAACAATGTTTTTAGAAAAGGAAACCTTTAAATCTGTTATTACTCAATTTTCTCTTTTTTATTGACTCATTGAAATATTGTGTTTAAATTTTAAGCAACACAGAAATAACAACTTAATATTTAAAAATTAATTTTTTATCGTAAGGTTTTTGTTGGTTTTAATTTATTCAATCCTGATATGCTAATATGTTTATTGTTAAAACTACAATGTATTTATGAGTACGTAAAAAACTTGAATAAAATCTAATTGTGTTTAAAAATAAAACCCGTTATGCTAACGTTTACTTTCTTTTATCAAACACGATCACGATTTGAGCATGAGTTATATTTTAAATTAGCGTTTACAATAACCACATGAATTTGTAAATAAGATTCGGCCTGGAAACCACTTATATAAAAATTGTTAATAACAATTGACATACTTAATAAGAGAGGTAAAAAATGAATATATTCATAATCAAAAACCGGAACCAAGAGGCGTTTTTTTAAGATCTGTAAGTTGACAGAGTGTGAATTTGAAAACGTACATCCTCTATATTTCAGTTCTATAGAGTCTAAAAATATCTCGTTCCTTCGCTGAATATTAGTTCTAGAAAGTATAATCTTTTTAAGTTACACAGGAATTAGTAAAGGGCACATTAGTCATATTTTGAAGGAAGTTTTGAATATGAAAAAAATAATAATTCTGCTATTGTAGTTGTTTGACAGTAAACGGGAAGTTCTTGAGGAACTTAAGTTCTCCATTCAACAATACATAGTAGTTTCAACCATATTCTACCATCCATTAATTAATAGAGTACCGGCATGTAAGTAATATTTATTTATTTGCTCATTTATTAAGTTATTACAATCTAATAGACTATTTTATAACAAATGTGTGGGCCTTACCTTGTCTGTTTAAACTTTTAAAACTTTTTATACCTTTTTATTCAACTTACTCTTTTTAAATAAAACCACAGACATGTAATATTGGCATAATTATTGCAATTTATAACATCTACTTTGTTTATCTTTATTAGACAACACCCTAACATGGGTTTTTATCATTTCAGCATTTATTTAACTTTGTATCGAGACCTGAAGATGCTTTGCATATTGTAGAAAGCGAAACGGGTCGTCTGATAGTTAAATTAAATTGATTGTGAGTAAGTCTTATTTATTATTTCTTTACCTACTTGGTGTTACATTTAAACAAAGAGCCGATGACGAGGCCGTGAGCCCTATTCTCTATTACCTTGTATAATAAAATTTTATTGTAAAATGTAGAACATTAAACTTAAATGTCGGAGTGTTTTAGATAGTTTTCGTTTTTAGAAAAACCATTGTTTTGTCGACGTTTCGGCAAAGTCACACTTGCCATTGTCAAGTCCGATTAGTTCTGCTTCTTCTTGATGTTCCAGGAGAACTTCTCCTGCATATGACAAGGACAGTGCGGTCTTCATGTTTAGACAATATTAAACACTTTTACTACAGGTTTAATATTTTATATTTTATATAGTCCACACCAATAATATTCCCACTTTGATTATAATACATAATGGCGCATTTCTATTATAACATATTAATAATGCACCGTATTTAATGACACTACGAGCTTCTTGGGAGGTCACAAATAACGACAATAACTAAATTCTGTATAATAAATAATCCTCCGTCAAAGCCCTCCTACGTCTTTATACAAAACCACGATTTAACAAATGTAAACAATTTATCCAGCTTTACATTCTATGCTAAACTCACGGCATGTCTATCTAAAGTAACCAGAGAAATTGTCTCTTCCTCTGATGTCGGGATCAAACACAATCCGACTGGAAAAAAAGTTCATTAATAAAACATGCAATTAATGCTATTAGGACAAACTCGCTACAGGCATTCTTCAAAGATTTTCATTAATTTACGAATGGTTTTACGCGACGGTGAGCAACAGGAACTGAATATCATGGAATGAAGGTGTTAGAAGGTTGTTTTATTAGTTTAGTTTTTGTACACGCTTACAATCTAGACATAATTTTAACAATTAATACCTTTGTTTAAGGAAATCATGAAATTGTTGGGGAGAAAAAAATATGACCAAAGCAGAAATATGTATATTTTATACTACAATCTATTCTAGTTAATATTATTCTTTTTGTTTTATGTAATTCACGAGTAGGAATGGATTCTATTGTCACCATTTTAATAAAAATAAATACAAAATTAAAAAAAAAAAAAAAAAATGGGTATATTTATTTAAAAAAACCCTTAAAAGGGCCACATCAATAAAACAAACGTTTTCGGACCACACAGTCCATCATCAGGTTATTAAAATCGAAAATGCCTAAAAATAAGTATAAACCATTTAGTTAAAACAAACGAGATTGTGAAATTTTGACTATGGTTGAAAAGCAAAAGATGGTTATACTTACTAGGTCATAATGCCTGAGCCACCAAAATATTAGGGTAAAAACCCTTTAAATTACATTTAGTTATGAAATGGGTCATTAACAAACTTATAAATAAGAGACAACTCAAACTATTGAGAGAGAGACTGCGTTTCCCAGAGACTTGACCATCAAAACTCATTATTTTTCTTTGCCTTACCTTCAAGAACGTCTTTCTGGAGATCTTAGATACATCCTAAAAAGATCTGTTGAGAATACCCACATTTCTTTCAAAGTCCCGAACAATCTAGGACAATGCTTAACCAACACAAAAGATCCCATCAACTACATGGATCGTAGTGGTGTTTATAAATTACAGTGCTCTGATTGTGATGCTACATATATAGGTAGAACCTGTAGATCACTAACTTCTCGTTCCTTAGAACACACTAAAAAAGAGAACACTTCCACCTTCTCTCAACATCTTGCACAACATAAACATACCCTCAACATCCCAGAAGACGTCTCTTTGTTACATAATATTCCCCAAAAAAATTTTCTAAAATTAGACCTATATGAAGACTTGGAAATAGTCAAAGAAAAACAAAAAAGCCCCAATTGTGTTAATCGCCATGTATCTTTCAACCGTGACTTTCAACCTTTACATCGTCAACTTTTTTCATAGTCCACACTTCACAATATTGTCCTATTTTCTCTGCCTTATTTTCCTATACAAACGTCAACACCTTATTCCTACATAATCTTGTGGTTCTTCAAACACCCATTTTATACAATATCGTCACATCTTCCTCTCACAAATTTCTGACCCCATTTTTAACCTCAGAACCACCCACATTCATCATACCAACATTTCACTATCTTATCCACTCTTCACTTCTACATCGCTTTCCTGTTAATTCTTTTCTCTTTCATTATTTCTTGGTCAATTCATATATTAAACATGTATCCAATAGTTTTAATTTAGTAATCACTCACACATTATCTAACAATTTATTAAAATTCATAATCTACCATATTACAAAGAATCCTAATCTACCTTTGTCCACCTTCTTTCGGTCAACAACTTAGTAGCACATTTATACAACAAATTTCAGGTTTCTACAAACTGAATTTAATACCACCTAAATAGATTTTGTTCAGGGTGCTAGATACTTTAAGTATAAAGGACCCCTATTATCTCTAATTGTTGATCAACTCCTTTTCTCCTTCAACCCCCCCCTCCTTTTCTTCGGTCATTTCTTTTACTTTCATTCTCATTAGTCTCTGAGGAACCCAGTCTCTTCAATTTTAAATTCAATCACATATGTTACTACTTCAATTTCTTCAGCCTGTAGACTTCCATCTTACTAAACTTAATTTTATTAATTTTTCACCATAGGAGCATTCTTAAATAAAGTCATTTAAATATGAGGTCTGATATTAGCTTCAAATATTTGTTATTTAATTTTTACCTTGTCCTAGATGTGTTAAACATAAAAGGATAAATTTCACAAATACAAGCTAACCCAAAATTAAATACACTTTAGACCACATTCCATACGACGAAAAGCAACATAAGTTGCCTAAGGCACAGGTTATTCTATTAATCATGACTATAAAACCATCATTAATTTGACATCTTTTATACCCTAAATTAATAAATATAAAGTTTTTAAATCCCAACACCTAGATTGTTATTTTTTAAAATCATCAAAACTTGTTGAATCTTTTGGCTGTAGTAATATTATGTACAACTTTTACAGTTTTTGTTGCATTGACATTCTGTTATCTTCATCCTTCAAAAGTATCTTGTCAATCAGTTCCACGTTGTTCTCCGAGTGCAGAGGTTCCCTCTCACCCGGCTCTGGAACCCAATTGGCCATGTGTTACCTATAGTCAAATTTAATTTAATATTGAACCTCACAGTTATTTTATAACACAATGTACAACATTTCATAACTAAATGTAATTTAAAGGGTTTTTACCCTAATATTTTGGTGGCTCAGGCATTATGACCTAGTAAGTATAACCATCTTTTGCTTTTCAACCATAGTCAAAATTTCACAATCTCGTTTGTTTTAACTAAATGGTTTATACTTATTTTTAGGCATTTTCGATTTTAATAACCTGATGATGGACTGTGTGGTCCGAAAACGTTTGTTTTATTGATGTGGCCCTTTTAAGGGTTTTTTTAAATAAATATACCCATTTACAAAGATTAACCTCTTTTTGTTATACGTGGTATACAGCCAGCTACAGGAATTTTTCCTTGTGGATTTTTTTAAATACAAAATTAGTTAAATTCACTGCCATAGGAAATACTACGAAACTTGTAAGAACCATATGGCTTTTTGGTCTAAAATTTTTCTCATAAAGATTTTCACGAACCAAATGAGTTGAGAAAGACTTGGAGAAAACAAATAACAATTTTTCCAGTCGGCCACTATATTCTAAAAGCTGTTCTGACAGTTATATTAATTATTTCGGGTGGTGAAAATATCTACAGACAAATTGTTAATCAAGTTCGAAGTATGGGTTAAATAAAATCTTGAATTAATTGATGGATTCTTAAATTAGTAGATCAATTATGGCGTAATTTAATTTAATTCTCTCTTTACTTTTCGTATAACCCTTGTACACGTCGTGTCATTTTGACGTCGCTAGAATTTTTGATACTTAACAGCTTGTCAGTAAGATCTGTCTTCCACTTTTCTAGTAAACAGAAAAGTAGGGTATTATTTGGTAATAGTCACAATACTTTGTTTCTCTAGATAGCCACTGGACTATCTGTGTGGAGCAATAGATTGAAATGATCCATGCCCATATCTTCAGCGGTGAGCTTTAAAAGGTATGCTTGAATCGGACGTATCTTCACATGGTTAATTATTTTCACAGAATCATCCAATAAGTCTTTCAAATCTTGCGGCATCTTTTTGCCAAAGAATGGCGATATCAGATACAATGACTGCTGGAGGCATTTTCTGCCACTACCTTTATTCTAGACACCGCTTCTCTAATTTGACCAACCGTTGCAGTTTCTTATACACTCGTGGATAGCCTTGAAAATTTCTTCACCACTGGCATAACTTGAAAACTCTTCACACATAAGAAGTTCTTCTTATATTTTCATCCCAAATGGAAACCTCACAAACCCAAACAGAACAGCAAATCCAGCAACGTCGATACTTTCATCAAGCTGTAAACTGAAGAATTCAAGTTTTTAATTTATTTATAAGGCCTCTCTCTTTACAAAGTCTGAAATAGTGTGAATCATCTTGCTTATAGTGCTGTTTGACATCTGCACATTATCAATATTCTTGGTCATATCTGGATCTAACATGCATCGTACCACATCCTTTTTCCAGCTTTTGCAATGTTGAAATCAACAATAAATGATGCCTTAAAGCGTTTTCGTTTTCATTTTTGCATACTATTTCCATCATGGATGACCCTGCCTGAAGAGGTGAAGCACGACGTTCGAAGGTTTCTTCGGCCTTATCGGGTAAACCAGGATGATTACTTTGCACATGTCTTTTTAATTTAGATGGAACCAAGCACCCAGCAACAATTTTGTGATAATTAACGCATTGATCTTCTAGTGCCTCTTCGTTGCTAACTTGAATAAAGCCATATCACGTGAAATAGCTAGGATCATACCTTCTTATTTTTCCCCGAATTTTTTTTGGTAAGGAACCTCCTTTTCACGAATTGAAGGAGAGCAGCTTGGATGAGCTGGACTCGAATGAATCTTGTGGACATTTGCATCCTCTCCATCTCTGCTAGTTGCCACTGAATCAGTTGATTCAGATGCTTCAGTGACTTCACTACATTTCCTTTTTAAATACCCAGATTTCAGCCAATCTTTCATTATTCTGGAATGAAAATTATGTCCCAAATAAAAGAGGGCAAAACATTGCCAACAATGAAAGGTATTTTCCAACCGTAATAGTGCAAGACATATTTTATGGAAAAAATAACAACAACTCTTTAGGACTAGCCGCCACTGTGTTATAGTACTCTGGATTTACTTTGGTCTTTTCTCTAAAAACATGAAAAAGATCTATCTTTCCATGTGTTCAGGGTCTTATCCTGTTTTTTTGTTTCTCCTACCAATGCTACATCTAAGTTAATATCATTTATTGTCGTTATCACTTCTACCTCAGTTAATATTTTATTTAAGCTAAGTCGATGTCTTTTTATCAAATCTACTTCGAAGCTTTTATCGGGCTTTTTAAAAAAAATGTTTGTTTTTTTAAAGTATCGATGAATTACTTCGAATCTGGAGGGTCATCATCATCAAGCAGTGTGTCCATCTACTAGATGCGTTGCGTCCTCTTAAAAACTATTTATATATGTTTCCTTTAGTTTGGATTGTCATATAACAATTCAACAATTTTAAAGAAACGCAGCAAAAGTACCCATATTTTATATTTATTATTCACGAGTTGTTTCTTCTGATAATAGGTTCAACCTTCAATCCTTATTGGTAGTCCAAATTTACCTAATCCAAGCATTTGCTCAATAATAACAAAGTAGAAATAAATTGCGTTCAAAAAGTCCCATTAATAAAACATGTAATTAGTGCCATTATTAGAGTTTAATTTAAAAGACATCTTATTGCTTCTAATTATTCTCAGAAAAGTTTGATTATGTAGCCCCACCGACAGCAGCAGCACAGCAAGCAGGGAGAAAAAAAAAGAAGTATTTAAAATTGTTGAATTACAACAAAAACTAATTTTAACTTTTTAATTAAATTTCAGTCTGGCAGAGTGAACAGTTGTGTTGTAAATTAAGTAACTTATTTAATATAGCGAGGCTCCATTCTGTTACTGTTGCATTTCATTATCGTCTCTCATAATATTACAAAGTGATTACATTCATAATATGCAAAACAAGAAATTACTTACTGATAGCTACATCGGCAATTCTCCATGATTGAATATTCCAAAAGTTTTTTAGTTAAACTTTAATGCATGTGTGTATTGAGTTCATTTTGGTGTATTTAATGTGATACTACACTGATTCTATATTGTGTGAATTAAATTAAAGCCAGAATATGTTGGATAATTTATGACACCAGCAAAACAAAATGAAATACAACAGGAAAACCGGAAAATGCGATAAGATATTTCAGCTTTTTATTTATTTCACTTGTTTCACTGGAAGTTGCAATAAGTTTAATTGTAATACCATGTAATGTTTAAAGAAGTTTCAAAATTACTCTAATTTGAAAATATATCTTTGGGTATTAAGTTTTAATTAACCATATCTCTATAAATTTCAAAGTTTCAAAATAAGGTGCCTTTCATAGCGACTGTATTACAACACAAGACAGGCAACGACTAGGAGGTAAATATAACATAAGGATAGACAGAGGAACAAAGTTAAAATTATACATTCACAATACATACGCCAACCTAAATTTTTCTAAATATTTTTTTAAATATCCCCAAAAAATTTGGTTAAGCCTGATATTATGACGAGAGATATATAAAATAGAAAAATTGTTTTTTTTATTTCCAAAACGGGAGATTCAAATTCTTATAATATATTGGCTAAAATATAGTTATATATAGATCTAATAAAATAACAGTTTTTACAAAAAGATTAAAGAACAAAACAAAAAATACAAGGGCAAAACAAACGGAATAAAACATAGAGAGGGAATAGTGATAATAGAGGACCAAGAATACAAGCAAGTATAGAGAGATTACTACAGAGAGCTCTTGACGGAGGAAACAACAGAAGAAGAAATGCATGACGAGGAGGAAACAGTACACGAAGAAGAAGCAAATGAAGTAGACATCGAAATTTCAAAAGAACCAACATTAGAGGAATTGGATGAAGTAATACAGAGAAGCAAAAATGGAAAAGCCCCAGGTAAAGATGGAATTAATATGGAACTAATAAAATACGGGGGAAGGGAACTAAGAGGAAAAATACTGGCACTATTGAAAAATATATGGAAAGAAGAGAAAATGCCAGGTGACTGGGAGGTAGGACAGATCATAACAGTACATAAAAAGGGAGACCAACAAATCTGTGAAAATTATAGAGGAATAACATTACTAAATACAACATATAAAATATTGACATCAATAATAAAAAAGAGGTTATCAAAGATCACAAAGAAGACAGTAGGACAGTACCAATGTGGATTCACAGAAGGAAGATCTACAATAGATGCAATACACACAATAAAACAAATAATGGAAAAAGCAAACGAGTATAAATTAGAATTGGAAATGTTATTCATAGACTTCAAACAGGCATTTGATTCAATTAAAAGGAACGTATTAATGACAGCACTTAAAAAATTAAAAATTCCACATAAACTCAGAAAATAATAGAAATGACAATGAGAACTACAAAAATAAGCATAAAGACACAAAAAGGAGAGACAGAGGAATTCAGTATAAATAAAGGGATGAAAGAAGGAGATGCCTTATCAACGACGCTATTTAATCTAGCATTAGAATATGTACTGCGAAATATAAATAAAGGAAATCTCAGAACAAGAGGTGGTCAAATAATTGCATATGCAGATGATATTGCTAATATTGCAAAGAACAGAAAAATAATGAAAGAAATGCTTGAAGAAATAAGAGAGAAAGGGGAGGTAATGGGGCTAAGATTAAATCAAGAAAAGACAAAAATATTAAGATTAGGGAAAAAACCAATGAAGGAAAAAATCAAAATAGGAAGTTCCGAGTTTGAAGAAGTAGAATACTTCAAATACCTAGGAGTTACAATAAGTAAATCCGGAGAAAGGAAATCCGAAATAAAAGAAAAAATATTAGCAGCGAATAAAGCTTATTTTGCAAACAAAAGATTATTTAAAAGCAAAACACTGACTAAAAAAAGCAAGATGAGCATTTGTAACACCATAATTAGACCAATATTATTATATGCAGGGGAAACAATGACGATGGTTAAAAAAGATGAAGAAGACTTAAGAATTGCAGAGAGAAAGATTATGAGAACCATACTAGGACCAATCAGAACAGAGCAAAATGAATATAGAAGCAGAGCAAATGCAGAAATTAAGGAAGAACTTAAGGAAGACATTGTAACTAAAATAAAGCAATGCAGAGTTAGATGGTTAGGTCACATCTGGCGAGCAGGCGATGAGGCAGTGACATACGCAATGATAGAATGGAATCCAGGAGGAAGAAAGAGAAGGGGAAGACCGAGATCAAAGTGGCTGCAAGAAGTTGAAGAAGACCTCCAAAGGGCAGGAGTCAGTGAATGGAGAGGAAGAACTAGAGACACGAAAAAATGGAGAGATATTGTCAAGAAGATAAGATAAACAAAAAAAAGACTGATCCACTTAAGAAATAGGATCTAGAAAGCATTTGCGGTTTAACCCCACGTTGGGGTGTATAGCCATTATATATATATATATATATATATATATATATATATATATATATATATATATATATAATAAAATAACAATTCCAAAAATGCCCCAAGGAATTTTTTGATGTAATATTTCCATCCAAACTAAACGATATCATTACGGGAGACTTTGCCGAAGGTGAAATGAGAAGAAAATAAAAACGAGAAAGTAACAAATAGTTTGGGCATATTATAAAAGGGCCACGAAGGCAATAACTTTTCCCAGCAAGAATAACGACGACATGTTAAATTAAAAGACATTACGTTGGGTTATTTTCGAGCAGTAAATCTTTTTATATGAGTGTTTTCGTTGCTATAAAGTCAGAATGGGCTGAGGTGGGCTTACAATTCGTAGACAATGATTCATTTTGTAGAAGGAGGGGGCTGTTCTCGAGAGCATTTAACATTTTAGTCCAAAAAGAGTATTTAGTATAGTTGTAAAGTCGAAAATGTTTAGTAAGCATATGACGTATTACTTAAAATATTGTTTGTATAGAAATAAAAATCAAGTAACTTAAATTGATGGTCTAAACTGAACAATATCAATCATGGGGAGATAAAAAAGTTCTCATATTCAGTTGTCACTAAGTTAGATACTTCAGAATCATATTCTTAATTTTAAAATTTATTTAAATACTTTACTGTGATATATTTTTAATTTGACGTTTTGTGGTAATTATGATCTGCTGCTTGCTATATTCTATTACATTATGTTGCTTTTATTTTTATATCATAGTCCTGTAGGGGCGGTCTCTCTATGATCTTCTTCCAGACCCTCACTGACTGCATGGTTCCATATTTTTTTTGTATACCTTTAAATAACTCTGAGTATTCATTGATTTGTCATGCTGTCTTGCTGTCTCCCAAGGGGCGTATATAACACGAAGGATTTTGTATTTCCACATATAAACATTTATTTTTTTAATGACTATTAAGAAAAAAAAAACATAAAGAACTGGTAAGAAATAGAAGAGTAGGATGGAAAGATCATAAAAGCCCAATAACAATAAATAGGGTAGTAAAGATGGCGAGAGACCGTTTTCCACTACTAAGACGATTAAGACCACGAAATTGATGGAACGGGAACTTACTGGAGGAAGATTGAACACAGACAGAGTCATGTATACACAAGAAGAAGAAGAAGAAGTTAGTGTCTATGTTTATCTGTGAATCTTGGCCGAACTTTGTTCTTGTAGAGTTTGATATCTCGTAAGAGAATTTTTGAGCTTATTAGATGTGGAATTACAAAGAAAGATCTGTTTTAGTCTAGAGTGTACGCATAAATCATTTGATGTATAAAGAATTATTGACACACCTTCACAATACTCCAGAAAATTTCTTAGATACATCTTCTGAACAATGAGAGTCCATAGTTTAAGACGATTAATTGGAGCATAAGCCTGTTAAAACCTATAAAAATCTTGAATTTCATCTTATACTCCCAATGCTTTTCGGGCAAGTTCTAATGTTATCGAAGTGAAATTGAAGTAGGAATTTTGTACTGGAGCAGGTACTGTATCAAGAGCAGAGCTATGGTAACTTAAACACTTTCTTAGGTTATAGAACAATTTAATTATTTATCAGTGTTGTTATAATCTATAAAAATTAAGAAATTGGAAAACTTGGGGCACATCATGAGAGGTGAAAAATACGAACTACTAAGAAATATAATGCAGGGTAAAATCAAAGGTAGAAGAAGCGTAGGAAGACGTAAAATCTCGTGGCTACGCAATCTCCGTGAATGGTTTGGATGTAGTTCAATTGAACTTTTCAGGCGCGTAACCAACAAAATTATAATTGCCAGAATGATTTCCAATCTCCGGTAGGAGTGGAATTTGAAGAAGAAGAAGGTGTTATAATCATTTACCACCACTGATAAATAATTCTCTCATTGTCTTTGCATTTTTTAGCACCGATAGACTTTATGTCCAATCTCTTAGTTGTCCAGAAACCTAAGTTTTTGACTGGTATGTCTTCCTCCATCGACAAATAGTAAAACACTGAAAAAAGTGTCGCTAAGCTAAAGTACAGTGGCTGCTAGACAGATGTGCAGAAACGGAGGAATTGAAAGAAAGAAATGACCACTTTAACATACATAAACTCGTTAAAGAAGTGACAAGTCATACAAAACCTTGCAGTTTTAACAGTATTGAATGAATTGATGAATTAATTACTGATCCCAAGGATCTACTTCAACATTGGAGAAACTACATGCAGCAACTATACTCAGACAACACTAGAAGAAACTCTGAAAGTGAATATAAAAGTGAACTCTCCCCCAAAATATTGAAGTCAGAAGTTGTAAGGGTAATCAAACAGAGCAAATTGGGAAAAGCACCGGGCCCAGACGATATATACATAGAGGTTTTAACAATGTTAAATAAAGACAATATAGACGCCTTGGTAGATCTTTTTAATGACATTTATGGGTCCGGTCCAATACCACAGGACAATCAACCTTTATCACAATCCCAAAAAATCAAAAGACTGATATTTTTTTGTACACACTTATGACAAGTAGAAAGAAAATGCAAAAAAGTATTTTTGAAGTGTGTATATTTTAGGCAATTCCTAGCTGAGCGCTTTCGGCTTTACAAAGCCATCATCAGAGCTATGCTACAATAAAATGTTCTAGTAAGTACTAATTGGTAAAGATTGAAATTTTTAACTTACGTCAATTTTTAAATACCACTACAAAGGAGAGATCTCATTTCCTTAAGTTTCAAAATTATGATTTTTTGTAGGAGTTGGAATTCTTAAAACATATAAAAAACATATAAAAAGTCGACACTGGACTTCACAAACACGTTAAAAAATTGAAAAAATTTTTGTCATGGTACGGGTTTAAGACCCGACCATCTATTGATGTGAGGACGTAGACTGAATAGAACTAGTGAAATCAAATGTCGGTCCTTTTAAACGATTTTTCAAAAGTGACAGGTGACAAATGTCATATATAGGAAATAGAGATTGTTTTTTTAAATTCTTACAAAATTATTTAGTAGTTTGGAATTACTACTAGTCAACAAAGACTTTCTAAAAATTAAGTTTTTAAATTAAATTTTATGTGTTCATCACATCATACAGAATGACATTAATTTGTAAATTCACTCAAGTCATTGCTCAAGGTCAATGTATGTTCAATCTGACAGCTATCCTTAAGGAACAAGGGCTCAAATTGTTCAACAACACTATAAAGAAGAAACCTGGTATTAATGTTATGTTATCTGATACTTAAGTGTATTTCATTTTAAGTGATACAATTATTTAAGTGATACAATTCTTAATACACTTAAGTATCAGATAACATAACATTAATACCAGGTTTCTTCTTTATAGTGTTGTTGAACAATTTGAGCCCTTGTTCCTTAAGGATAGCTGTCAGATTGAACATACATTGACCTTGAGCAATGACTTGAGTGAATTTACAAATTAATGTCATTCTGTATGATGTGATGAACACATAAAATTTAATTTAAAAACTTAATTTTTAGAAAGTCTTTGTTGACTAGTAGTAATTCCAAACTACTAAATAATTTTGTAAGAATTTAAAAAAACAATCTCTATTTCCTATATATGACATTTGTCACCTGTCACTTTTGAAAAATCGTTTAAAAGGACCGACATTTGATTTCACTAGTTCTATTCAGTCTACGTCCTCACATCAATAGATGGTCGGGTCTTAAACCCGTACCATGACAAAAATTTTTTCAATTTTTTAACGTGTTTGTGAAGTCCAGTGTCGACTTTTTATATGTTTTTTATATGTTTTAAGAATTCCAACTCCTACAAAAAATCATAATTTTGAAACTTAAGGAAATGAGATCTCTCCTTTGTAGTGGTATTTAAAAATTGACGTAAGTTAAAAATTTCAATCTTTACCAATTAGTACTTACTAGAACATTTTATTGTAGCATAGCTCTGATGATGGCTTTGTAAAGCCGAAAGCGCTCAGCTAGGAATTGCCTAAAATATACACACTTCAAAAATACTTTTTTGCATTTTCTTTCTAATCCCAAAAAAGCCAAACGCTAATAGTTGCGACCAAGTCCGAATGATCAGCATATTAAACCAGGTCCTACAACTCTTCTTAAAGATAATTCATTCAAGAATATACAACCGATGTAAAAAAGACATTACCCGCATACAGTTCGGTTTCAGACAAGGATTTGGCACAAGAGAAGCACTTTATAGCTTAACTGTCCTACTTCAGAAATACAGAGGTCAGCAAAAAGATGTCTTCCTATGCTTTATAGATTACCAAAAACCTTTCGATTGTGTTAATCATTCAGAATTAGTAAGATTGCTCCAGGAACGTTCGATAGATTAGAATGACCTTAAAAGCATAAAGAACCTTTATATGGACCAAGTGGAATCTGTAAGAGTAGGACTGGAATCTACATAATATTTCTCAATCGAAAAAGGTGTACGACAGGGTTGTGTTCTGTCACCCCTTCTTTTTAATCTTTACTCTAAAACGATTTTCGATAGAGCCTTAAGTGACACTGAAGATGGAATCAAAATTAACGGACAGATTATTTGTAATCTTCGCTATGTTGATGATAGAGTCATGATAGCTGATAGCCAAGAAGCGCTGAAACGACTAATAGATAGAATAAACACTTAAGGAGAACGACTGGGCTTAAGATTAATATAGACAAGTCGAAGGTAATGGTGGTTAGTAGTACATAAAATATGCAATTAAATATAAGAGTAAATAATAAGAACATCCAAAAGGTCCCCAAGTTCAGATATCTCGGTAGTTGGATAACTGAAGATCTAGATCCACACATAGAGATACGTAACAGGATTGAGCAAGCCAGAACAGCATTTACTAATATGGGAACCTTGCTAAGCAACATCAGCCTTAACTTAACGCTTGGATATCGCTTTGTAAAATGTGGGTATTTAGAAGACTACTTAAGATTCCCTGGACAGATCACACAACTAATGTCGAAGTATTAACTCGAATGTGCAGAAAAGCAGAATTGCTGCCAATAATAAAAAAAAAGAAAAACTGCTTATCTGGGTGATATATTTCGAAATTCCAAGTACCAATTCTTAACGCTTATTATGGAAGGGAAGATAGAAGGAAAACGGGGCAACGGAAGAAAGAAATTATCATGGCTTAAAAACTTAAGGAATTGGACAAACCTCGATGCCCATACACTCTTTAGAGCCACAAAATATCGAGCGGAGTATGCCAGAATTGTCGCTAATATCCACTAATTGGATAGGGCACCATAAGAAGAAGAATGTCTTCCTCTCGCCTGATTATATTTTCGATCCAACTGAAGCGTGCCACCTTAAAAAAGTTCACATCAGGCTCGCAAAACTTTCAATACAACTCAAAGTTGTAAAATCGTTGCTCATTCACTTTAAAGTTGCTTGCTCGAAACTCTTAAGCAGTTCTTGGTAGTTCTAGATAAGGATGAAAAGCAGCAAAACTGATTTCATCTATAATATTAAATATACAGAAGGACACACAGTATATCAAAAAACCGATTCGATTATACATCCAGCCTTAGTTTAATTCTTAAATAAATTTCCATTCGGGGATGTCGTTAAGCCCCCGGAAAAACAAAGTTAGAGAGAGACGAAGAGCTATTTATATTGACACATACATTATTCATTCTATTTACGGCATTAATATTAATTCCATCCCCCTCGGAATAGTCGGGCTGACAGAGTGTCAGATCCGAGTGATTAATGTTACGATAAGAATAATTCTTGAATACTTAGCGAATGGCTCTGCGAAATGCTAATGTACAATAACTTGAAGGATTATCAAAATTTTGTTTTCGGAGTTAGCGGATAATAAACAAAGTTGATTTCGTAGATAAATATTTTGATTTTGTTTGTTTGCTGTAAATTTAATTACATTCCTTACACATTCTGAACTATGTTATTATATTATTAAAATACCGTTTAAACATAATTAGTTGAAGATAATTATAAATCATTTTATCCAAAAATGTTCCTTAGTAGAACATCGGATAACACAATAACCCTTAAATTTTCTGTCATACTGCGACAAGTTTTTAGAGCGTAGCTTTATCAGTTTCCCGCTTAAATATTAATCATCATCATCATTGGCTCCACAACCCATGGGGGGTCTTGGCCTGCTCAAGGATAAGTCTCCATTCTTTCCTATTCTTCGCCTTGGTTTTCCAGTTTCGTATTCCCAACATTTTCAAGTCTTCCTCCACCTGATCCTTAAATCGTGCTCTGGGTCTGTCTCTTCTTCTCACTCCATCTATTCTTTGGTTATAAATATGTTTTGGAGGCTCCATCTCATTCATTCTCTCTATGTGACCTAACTACCGCAGCCGATTTATTTTGGTGCTCCTAATAATATCAGGTTTGTCATACAGATGGTACAGTTCAAAATTATAGCACCTACGCCATAATCCGCCCTCCGGTACTTCGGTACATAGATATGTCGGAATATTTTACGTTCAAAGCATCTTAAACGTTCTTCATAGCTTTTTGGCATCGTCCATGTTTTCGACGTGTAGGTGAGGATGGTCTTGATAAGAGTTCTGTATATCACTAGTTTCGTTCTTTTTGTAACTAGGCTTATTATTAAAAAATTTCTAAATCTATAATAGGCTCTATTTGCCAGGTATTCAAGCGCCTTGAATGATTCAACCACGTACGCCTTTCTTCTTGCAATAATGTCGATGTTATCAGCGTTCGCTAGTAATTGTACGCTGCGATTAATAATAGTTCCTCTGGTTGTTATTACAGATTCTCTTATCGCTTTCTCTAGTGCAATATTAAATAGAAGGCATGATAGGCTGTCTCCTTGTCTAAGTCCTATCTGAGACTGGAATGTTCTGGAAACTCCGTTCTGCACTCTAACTTTACACTCGACTCCTGAGAGAGTAGCTTTCCCAATTTTACTAAGTGTACTGGGATGCTGAATTCTATCATGGCCTTATACAGTTCGTTTCTTTCAACACTATCATAGGCACATCTAAAATTAACAAACAGGTTAAGAATATAAATGCCATACTCATGTTTTTTCCAGAGCTTGCCTAAGAAGGAATATTTGATCGGTCGTTGATCTTTGTTTACGAAACCCACACTGATATTTACCTACTATGTCTTCACAATATCCCGATAGTCGATCGTAAAGAATATATGCCAATATTTTGTATTTACATTTAGGAGGGTTATTCCTCTGTAGTTGTCACATGGTATATTGTTTGTATTGTTTGCTCTCCTTTCTTGTGGATAGGTACACCTATACCTACATGCTAGTCTTCTTTCAACTTTATTTGCTTCCCGATCAGTTCTACCAGTCTACATATACAATACGTCAGGTCTTTTTTGCCATGCTTTCAAAGTTCTTAAGGAATGCCATCTGCCCCAGCAGCTTAGTTTTCCTTCAATTTCTGTATAGCTTGGATGACTTCTACCTGTGTTGGGATGTTATCTCTCTCTCTCTCTCTTTCGTCATTAATGTCTTTGAATTGGATTTCTGATTCGTGGAGCCCTATCTCTCTTCCTCTTATATTACCCTTTTCTAGAAGTTTTCTGCCCATCTTTCTAGTATCTGGTCCTGATCACCAATGATCTACCCTGTTCTATTTAAGTACCACTTCTTTACCCCCGTTTAAATATTACTTCTTTCATTTTGATGTTGGTCTAGACTTCGTACTACTATACTACATTCATTTCCAAAATAAACCTGAGGTAGCACTGATCGGTGGGTATGTTGTGTCGTTGTAGCTTGTCATTGGTTAGAAATTAATTTTTAAGCAATGACAAGTTGCGACGATACGACACAACCGCCGATCAGTACCACCTCGATCTTATCTTGGGAATATATCATGGTACAATGAACACAAGGTATGATATTGCGCATGACATTTGACAGCAGATCCAAGCGTGTGACATAGCAAAGGTCCCTGGGACTTATTATTTGTAATGATAATTTAATGACTTTTTTTTGACATTGTAACAATTTACCGCGTTTTATCTTCAGTTAAAACATTATAGTGCCTTGAAAAGTACCTGTAGTGTTTAGTTGCTATTTAGTTTATTATATTGTATAGTAGTTTTTTTGTAAAACGTGTAGTTCACTTGTTTTTAGTACATTAATGTACGGCATCAAAGCATATTATGGTTTGTATTCGTTTTTTCTTTAGTGTTGGACAATGGGTAAGAAGAACAAATAACTAGTTAACTGAGCTCTATCAAGAACCCAACACAGTAATTAAGCCACAAGCACTTAGATGGTTCGGCCACGTGCAAAGAATAATTTCATCAAGACTTCCTAGAATTGTACTATCTAGTGCATTGGCAGGCACAAGGGGAAGAGAAAGACCGATATTAAGATGGAACAACGAAGGTAAATGAGATATGAGAAGACTAAATGTAACAAACTGGGAAGAAAAGCAACCGACAAAAGCGAGTGGAAAAGAATAGTACATCAAACCATGGACCTACTAGGCTCGTATTGCTACATATTATCCAGATTAAGACATACGTCTCATACTCCATCAAAGGGGAAAACTCACTCATCACAGATACCTAAGGTATCAACAGGATTGAGCTCTGGTGGGACTCTTTCCGTGGTATCGAGACCTAGGTGACTTGGTATGTTGGAGTATCTCCCAGAAATTTTCGTACACATCTGGACGTCGTGAGGACTACAGCTTTCTGCATGGACCTAGCTTTTTTATGTTTTCTAGGAGGTTCGTTGAAATTACTTCAGTAGTAGAGAAAATAATAGGTATTGTCTGGGTACTTTCCATTCTCCACTGTCTCTTCGTATTTGAATTTCCGGATCCCTGTATTTGGCGATTTTTTCATTCTGTTAACACGAAGATTATTGTTGTTGGATATCGCCACATCAATTAATGTTGTTTGTCTCTTTAGTTTATTCACTAGTATGAGGTCTGGTCTATTTTCTGCCACTGTTTGGTCTGTGAGCTCAGTGCGGTCCCAGTATAGCTTGTAGTTATCATTCTCATGTATACTTTCAGGCACTTATTGATAATATGGGAGATGGTTTGTTTGGAGAAGTCTCAGTTTGATGGTTATCTCTTGATAGAGGATCTTTCCTACTGAGTCGTGCCGTTGGGGTCATTCGGTATTTGCCGCCTGAGATCTAGTACTTCGAAATTATGGAAAATATGGTAGACTGTCTGTTCTCTGCCCTAAAGTTAACAGCTTAAGGCTTTATGAAACCGTTTCATTGTTTTCAGGTATTACTTGACTGGCGAATAACCAATAAGAAAGCCAGTAATAATTCTGAATTGATTCCCGCTTGTTTTTCGTAGAACTTCAGAGCTATCAGTGCAAGTCTATCAAAAATACTTAGTGAGATCCATGTTGAGTTCGGATCCAGGCTTTTTTCCGGAAGTGGAGAGTTTATCTGGTACAGCTAAGGCACTTCTTGATGCTTCACACCCTGCCTTAAGTATTTTGTAGTTGATCCTGATTCTAGCAAGTTCAATAATTCTTTCAGGGTTCAATATTATCCTTTTTTCTAAATCTTTTTTTCTAATTTAAAATTTGTCTAAATTTTGGCGACAATGATTACTGAAAACTAGTGGTTGTTTACATTTTTCTAAATTTTGGCGGAATCGCCGAACAAAATTGCAAAAAGTTGAAAAATTTCTACAAATAAGATAAGTGATCTTAAATTAATAATGTACCTTTTATAACATATGCTTTTTTTAAACCTATTTGAGGATCTTGATCTTCTTAAATTTTTCGCTTCTTAATTTTATATCTTGTGATTCCAGCTGATAGTACTGATTCTCTCATCGTCTTGTCCTTTCATCTATGCATTTTAACACTGGTGTGTGTCATTTTCTCATTTCAAGTGGTTGCGCTGAATTTTTTTAGAGCTATTTATTTAAAAGTAAAATATTGCCTAACCAAAAATAATTTTGAAGTTTTGATTTTTGATATCCTCTTGACACATTACTGGTTTAAACTTCCTGTTCTGTTTTTTATCCTTCGTACGACTGTTGTAAGAAGGATGATATTCTTCTTACAACATCCTAAAATATTTGTACAAAAGTACCATGAGGTGTTAAAGGTTATACTTCTCTAAACCTCGTTATATTCCTGAAATATTCCAGCTTTCAAATTTGTTTTGTTTTAGTTATTTCTTTTGTTCTTTTGAATTTCTATAAAACTATTCAGTTATTTTTTATTCGGTCTACCCAGGTTATCCATAAATTTTTCAGTAGATCAACTTGTCAACGGCTTCCAATTTATTCATTAGTGTCTCGGTACTTGTCTAGTTTTTCAGTCGATATATCAATATGAAGAATTTTAGTTTTAAAGTAAAAATTTTATTCCAGAGAAATCTGTTCGGCTTAAAGAGAGTAAGCTTGTTAAATAGTGTTTTAGTACTTTAAACTAATAGTCATGTTACATAGAGATATATGCCGACTGTATTAATTTTAAATCATTTGTTTCTTACAAACAGTTCTCGCTCCTCTGAGACATCTAAAGAAGAATATTAATTTGTGCAGTCTCACCGTTGTAAAAATATAAATATCTATTATATAAACAAAATTTTAAAACGTGAACTTGCCTTACAAATAAAGAAATTATGTATTAACAAAACCTTCAAACGAAAAGATCTCAAACGGCTCTTGAGTTCAGCCTCGTCCATTCTCCATAACAGGTTCTTATTTTAATACCAAAAACAAACAAAACTCTCACATTATTCATGTTACAATGAACCCCTGCAGGTGAGGTTGTTTTTTTTACCTTTTTCTTCTTGTCTTCGTCTAACTACTATGATTATTCGTAGTAATAGCCTCATGTACCTGTGTACAATAGAAGATGGAATTTAAATAACATGTTTGAGAAATTAAGCTAATGTCGGGTTAGGCTATCGAGAGGAGTAATCAAAAAATTGTGTTACGAGGGCAGTGTTATAATTTTTTTTCTCATATAAGATTATATAAATATATTCATGGACCATATATTTTACAAACATTTCGGAATTTGTACAACCAAATTAAATCTATTTAGGACAGGAAAATAAGCCAAAAATTTCGTTTTTTTTTATAAATGTTAATAACTTTTTTGAAGATAACATTTATAGGTGATGAAATGTTGTGTCTTGTAGTGCTTAAAATATGGTCAAAATTTCAAAGTGATCGGTCAAATAGTTTAAATGTTATTTTATTTGTTTATTCCAAATTAATTTTTTTTTGCAACAATAAGTCAGAAAATTATATAGTTATTATATAGTAATTGTAAATGTTTCTGCAAGAAAAAGACTTGTTTTATTATTTACATTAAAAAATTAAGAACATTTTAAATATTGCAAAATAATTTTGCAAAAACATTTCGATTTTTTGGTTATAAACAATTAGAATAACTTTGTAACCATTGCCTGTAAGAATATTATTGTTTTATATTTAAAAAGGCTGAATATTTTTACAAATTTAAAAGAAAAAAAATTTGTTCTAAAATAATTTGGGACACAGTTAGCGATTTTTTTTATTTAATTCATTTGCGGCTTTGTGTATAACACTTAGGAAATCTAATTAGCGCTATTTGAAAGAATATACTTTATAGTTTTGATGTACCAAATTCTAAAAATATTTCGCTCTAATGGAATCGTCCACAAAGCTTCAAAATGTGTTCTTTAAAATTGGCCGGCTTTGAAACTCGCTGGAGCTGAAGGGAGCTGGATGGAGCTGTTAAATGTATCTCTGGTTCTTTTTTATGTATTTATGTAAATTGTCAAATAAATCACTATTTTGTGTAAAAAAATTTTTTTTTAATTTTTTCAATTTAAGTTTTTAATGTAAAAGAAAAATATATATTATTATAGTGTATTTTTATGTATGAGAGAGTAATAAAACAATAAATTATGTATGCAAATCCCTAAACTGTTGATACGGGTGACTCAATGAAAAACAGATATTTGTCAACAAGTTTACAGAAGTATATAGGAAAACAATTTTAAATTGAGTATGACCACCAGGTATAAAGGTTGGAGCAGAATAGAATACAATAGTTGTGGGGGTTACTAATCCCTAAATAAGGTTGCCAGTGTGGGAGTGATGGAGGTTAACAGGTACTAATGAATTTGCAAGAAATGTAAGATGTTTATTTTATTGGTTATATATAACCAATGAAAGTTTAATAAGTACCTACCTATTTGCAAAATAAAGTTTAATTCTTTAGATAAAATAAAACGTTTTATTTTATCTGAAATGAGTGCATTTCACGAAGTAAGGGTTTCAACAATCAAACATTTAATTCTTTAATTCCAGGAATCTACGACAGTAATTGACTAGATAATTACCTTCTAAACTTATTCCACAGAAAATGTGATAGTGGGTTTTTCCATTTTGTAGGAAGGTCCAAGTGGCGTATTCAAAATTTTTAACAGTTCACTAAAAGTAGGTACTTCCGTTGCAAGGTGCAGTTTATTGTGTATACTAGTGTTATGGAAAATTTGGAAGTGCCGTGTAAACGCCGAAAAATTAGTCCTTTAACAGTTAATGAAAAAACATTAATATTTAATTGTTTTAAATCATTTACAGACAAGCGTTTATGTAAAAGTGTTGATGAGACCGTTGAGTTAGTTAGCAGTACACTTGGTGTTGGGAAATCTACGATTTACAAGTTATTAAAGAAGAGAAATGTGGTAGTTTTCAAATGCCACGTAATGCTCCAGGGAAACCAAATTTTAAAGAAGGCCTTCGACGGAAAGTGCATGAATTCTTCTTTAGACAAGAATTTCCAACATTGGATAAAGTTCTTGTATCAGTTCGAGATGATAAGGATTACCCAGAAATGAGTCGAAGTACGTTATGGAAACTTTTAAAAGAAATAGGCTTCCGCTGGAAAAAGAATCCCAGAAAGTCTATTTTATTAGAAAGAAGCGATATTGTCATATGGAGAAGACATTTTCTAAGAACCATAAAGGAAATGAGAAACCAAAAAAAAAATATTTTATCTTGATGAAACATGGATCAACGAGGGTCATACACCAAATAAATTTTGGCAGGATAAAACTGTTACACGTCAAAGGCACGCTTTTGTAAATAACTTATCTACTGGTTTAAACCCACCATCAGGAAAGGGACGCAGGCTGATAATAGTACACATTGGCAGTTCAGACGGTTTTGTTGAAGGTGGTTTATTAACTTTTGAATCAACTCGTACTGGTGACTACCATGAAGACATGAACGCTGATGTCTTTCAAGAATGGTTCGAACAAATGATAGATCTTCTTCCTAAGAACTGTGTAATAGTAATGGATAATGCAAGTTATCACTCCAGACTTATAGAAGGACTGCCCACAACCAAGTGGTTAAAAAAAGACTTGCAGAATTGGCAAAATATATTACGTACCATCCCGGATCTATAAGAAAGGAACTTTATTCGTTGTGTGCCCTTCATACAGAAAAATTTTAAAAATACGAAATTGATGAAATTGCCAAAAATCGTGGAATGACATTACTTAGATCCCCACCATATCATTGTGAATTAAACCCGATTGAACTGGTATGGGCACAGATAAACAGTGAAGTTTCAAGAAAAAATACCACTTTTAAAATTCATGATGTTAAACAGTTGTTTTTGGAGGCCGTAAATAATGTAAAACCTGAAAACTGGGGAAAGGCAGTAAATCACACTATTAAAGAAGAGGAAAAAATGTGGAAGCTGGACAATATTACTGATAAAATGATCGAGCCAGTTATTATAAATCTTGGTTCTGAAAGTTCATCTTCTGAATCTGATTTGGATTTGTAACAAGTAGCTGTAAGTTTTATATTAATATTTTTATTCATCTATTTAACATACCTTAGACGGTTTTAAAAACTCTTTTTCTCTTTTGTAATTTTTAAAAATTAAAAAAATGTGAATTTTTTAAAACCCTTTTTAATGTAGGCCAGTCAGTTCTAATATAGTGTGTGATAAAAGAGGTCACTTTTGTTTACATACACATAACACTTTATAACACTGAAATAATTCATTTATTTTTTACAATTATTCAAAGTAATTTTTCAATTAATCTTGAACACGCCCATGGAGTGGTCGAAGGTACCAGTTAAAATTATGCTAATTACTCTCTCGTTCATAAAAATAAACTATAATGTATACTACGTTAATAAAATTGTAAATAATTTATTAAAAATTTGATACGATAGAAATAAAGTTCTGATATAAAATAGATAGAAACCTTTGGTATGATAAAAAAAAATGAAATAAAATTAAATTATTAGAAGAATTTTTCACCAAGTAACAAAAAACAAATAGTAGTGGTGTTTGTCGTTTCTTAAACAGTAGATAGTAATATTTCCTGTAATAAGGATATTGTGGAAGTATCTTAATAAAATTACGATCAAAAACCAACAACTGTCCTCATAAATTATCAACTTCATACAAAAACAATACTCGCTAATTGGACATGAACAACTTGCTTAGATAATACTTTTTGAGTTTGCTTTAATATTTTCCTGAAAAGCATAAATTCCTAGATAGAAAATAGCGAAAGTTTTGTCTGTCTCATTAGCGGTGTCGTTAATATGGAAATAATAAAGTGTCTTATATAATGCAAAAAGAACAACTGCAGTGCTATAGAGTGAAAGTTACATCATTGGAATTTGTTTTAAATTATAATTGTCGTGATAGAGGGTGTAGCAGTTAGTATGACGGAAACTGCACGAGTAGAAGAAAGTATAGATATATCGATTGTAGGAAGCAACCAATTGGAACTAGCTCGAACACGTCGATAGATATATTTGTTAAAGAAAACTTTTTTAGTACCTTTATATCTACATTGCATGTACAGGTTGTCTAAAAACGCTTTTCACAAACAACAATTTTTAATTCTGGAGCTTTTGTCATGTTTCTTTATAAAGATTGTAGATTATTATACGATAAAATAGGACTGTATCGTGGAACGCATTTAATTGGTATGAATTTGGGAACTCATGTGATTTAAGCCATTAACTTTACTGTGAAGGCTATGTAGGAAGTTGTGTTTATTTCTAGAAACTTCAAGCTTGATTGTCGTCGGATTCCTGATAAATGATCTTGCGTTATTACAATTAACAAACCTAAAGACAAACAGAACCCAGTAAAGGTTAGATCTTGTTGTTTTTGGACATAGACAACTGTATGTCGTCTTTTCGCTAGTTATTGGGTTCTTCTTTACAAATTCCTCAAAATTATCTAAATTACTTGCCTAGCTTCCTTAAAAATAATTTTTTCAAAGGTATTATTATGTAGATTCTTAGCCGTAACTTTTATTATGTCTAGACGGCAACCTTGTAAGCACTGGGCAAAGCCGAGTTATAGGGCAGCACATTTAACAGCCCAAGTTGTCAATGCCAATTCACTGTCAGTACCGATATACTATTGGTTAGACTCTCAGATAGTAGTATGTTGAATAAAAAAGGATCCTAATCAGTTACAACAATTTGTAGCCAACCGTATCGTTAAAATTTAACAGTTAACCAACAACGATTGTTATGCCAATATGTTAATACCAAAGAAAATCCTTTAGACATGGCTTCCAGAGTTGTATTAGAAGATTTGGCTAACCGTAAATTATGGTGGAAGAAGCCAATTTCTCTGCTTGCTTCTATAGGCAAATACATACCTACTGCCATGCGTGAAATAGAACTTCCTGAATAAGAGAATGAAAGTTCTCTGTTCTTTCGATTTTCTAATCTTTCAACTTTAAAACATGTCGTTAGTTATTGTCACCGATTTCGTACTAATGCTTGTAAAAAAGGTTAGAAAGAACGACAGGTCCTTTAACTCTTTCAGAAGTAAAGCAAGTATCATTGCGGCTAATTAAACTTGCACAATTTGATTCATTTGCGGAGGAAATATTTATTTTTATTTTAAAAATTCACACTTCATCTCAATAGCACTCTCAAATACCTCAATTAACATTTCACTCTGCAATAATAAAATTTATAAAAAACCCAACTTCTTACACATATATGCTTTCCATATTCCAGCTACTAAATGTTGAAAAACATAGAGGTCCTTTTATAAAAATCTTTAGCTCACCACCACTGAATTCAGATATCTGTATAGTTGGTTGCCTACATGTACTCACACTTTTTACCAAACTTTAGTTCACGTACATTATTAAAAATTTTTCAAATTTCCCAACGTAATTTTAGGATAAATCATACTTCAAACTCAACATACTGATGGTTGCTACTGTTATCATTAATACAATTTTAAAATATACAATTTTAAATATTACTGGCTACTGTCATATTCAGACATATACCTTAAGTTACATTGACTACTTTGTTCCGACTTTTGTCCTAACATAGCATGTTAATTAGTTGCTATCAACAAGTCGTCGCAGACACTTTGTCTTAGGAATAGCAACCTCCAGTTGCCATTCCTGTTGTAACTTAAACATCATAGTTTATAAAGGTAAATAATGTAACTCAAAGTTAATTTAACAATATTTAAAGGGTGTTACCGATGTATTTAGTGGCTTAAAGCATGTACATCGAGTACGCAATAATCACATTTTTGTAATAACCTGTCAAAATTTTAAATGTCATGTTTGATTAAAAAAAGTGGTTATACTTTGAGGGTAGCACTGATGATGGAATATTAATTAAAAAAACGTTTTGTGATGTCGTCCGATAGGATTTTTAATATTATACCTTTTATAACGGAATTTTTAAATAAATTTTTTGTGATACATAGTATACAGCCAGGCTTCAGGAATTTAGTTTCCTTGTAGATTTATCCGACAAAACTAAACTACAAGGCTTATAATTCTTTGCTAATTCAGATCAAAGGAATCTTATATTCCAAACCGATGTTTGCACTTTTTCATGACCCAATTGATCTAATTAGTAATTTCTTATTAGTATTGTAGAATCTTGTTAATTGTTTTGTTCTTTTTTCTTTATTCTGTTGCTTTAGATTTTCTAAGATGTCTCGAGAAAAATGTATTTGAACACGATCTAACTGAAATACTGATGACAACATTTGAAAAAAGTTAAAATATATCTTTTTTTTTTATATAGGAAAATACAGCTTTACCGTTTGGACATAATCCTGATAAAACGTAAAAAACTACTTTATACTTTATTTTCGACAAGCGAACGAATTCGGACCATGTAAATGTGTAATAAAAAGAGAAAAACTGCCTCGTTAACACGCGATATATAAAAATACTGTCGAATGGATCTTAATTTAATTGTTCTGCCAATTAGTATAGAACAAACTGTAGAATTTTAATTGTATTGTGCTGTTTTATTAATTGCAACTTCGTAATTTGTTGGCAGCGCTTCGTACTGGACTAATGAAGCCGTAATAGTTTTACAGAGTTCGAAACGCATCAAAAAGTCCCATTGCTGTAGAAAATTTTCCAATTAGGCTCACTTATAAATTACTGTCCTGGCTAACTTCACGCGAGGAATCATTTATCTAAGGATGCAACTTCATTTACTGATGAGAGGATATTTGATTCACTTCAATATTATTGTTTTTTCTGGCAATGTTTAGTTTCTTTCTGCTTTTCAATATTTAAGATTATTAGATATTAATGCCTTCATTGTTGCCTTATCTAATACCTTTATATAAAGCTTATTTTACGTTTACAGTAGACTGTTGTTAGTTTTTCAGCGAAAATAGCTTTTAATACACTCAGATCCATACAAACGCTTTCCTTAAAATTAAACAAATTTTGGTGGTCAATAACTTTTGGATTTATGGACCAATTTTTATTTTTTTTTGTTTTTGTTTGGTAAAATATAGAAACAAAGAAAATAATCCGAGCTAACTTCAGATCATTCAGATTTCCGAATAAGGTTATAAACGTTATAGAACCAAATAGTCCATTGAAATACATGTTTTATGCCTTAGCATGTATTTCTTATAGCTTAAGCATAAGCTTAAGCTCAAGTTTGTGGGGCTACCAGTCTTGTCTTCGGTCATCATATTGGAAAAAGGGGGAAGGGTTTTCGCGCTGTATCTCGTAAACTAGCAATCCTGCAAAAAATTGTATCAGACTTTTTTTGTAGCAAATTAAATTGTCTATAACTTTAATTTTATTACCATCAATCGTAAAATAGAAAATAAAAAAGTTATGAACAAAAATATGTACAACATTTTTTTTGGACTTTCATGAAATGGATCTCATTAATTTCTCTGGGTTTTACAGCACTCCGAAGTTGACCAGTTCTTAAATACCTATAAGTAGGGCGCTCATTATATGCAAATTGCATATACGTGCATATTTTGCATATCTTGTCAGTTTAAAAAATGCATATTTGGAGAACATTTCGATTTACCTGCATATTATGGTCATCTTTACACCCAAAAATTACGGACTACACTAGTTTGCTCCCTAGGTCAAAAAACCCTTACTTACATACTAGTTCGCTCCGAAAACCATAACCTAGTTCGCTCCCGTGGTCAAGCGGAGTAAGTATTTATCTATTAAATTCTAAGAAAATTAACACTAGGAAAATAGGTACTGCGGCTTTTGTATTTTATATTAGAAATTATAATCTTTAGCGTTATTTTATCGCTTATTAGTGCGCTCATTACTGTTATAGTCCATTCCCATCATATTGATAGCACATTATGTATGCAAATCCCTAAACTGTTGATACGGGTGACTTAATGAAAAATAGATATTTGTCAACAAGTTTACAGAAGTATATTGAAAAACAATTTTAAATTCAGTATGACCACCAGGTATAAAGGTTGAAGCAGAATAGAATACAATAGTTTTGAGGGTTACTAATCCCTAAATAAAGTTGCCAGTATCGGAGTGATGGAGATTAACAGGTACTAATGAATTTGCAAGAAATGTAAGATGTTTATTTTATTGGTTATATATAAAATAATTTGTGGCCGTAACAGGGGCCGATTTGTAGAAAAGTGAATATTATTTTAATCAAATTCCATTTCAGATTCACTGCTTTCTTCAGAATCTAAGGAATCTTCAACTCCAATGTTAATTATTACCGGTTCCAGCATTGCATCAGTCATATTATCCAAATTCCACATTTTATTTTCTTCCTTGTGAGCATGACTAACAGCATTTTTCCAATTTTCTGGAGTTACTTTTGATAAGGAATGTTCTAATGATTGTTGTAAGTCTTCTAATTTAAAAGTTTTGTTGTTGCGTCCGACTTCACCCTTTACTTGAGACCATATATTTTCTATCGGATTCAGATCGCAGTGATATGGGGGTAAACGTAAAATAATTACATCACGGTTTAATGCCATTTCATTAATTATATATTTTTTATAAGCTGCTTTATGTTGCCTTACAATAGGTAATAATTCCTTTTCTGTCGAATTCTCCTTGTACTCAGTTACGTGTTTATCCAACCATTCAATTATCTCTCCTTTTTTCCCTGCCGTTGTTGGCAATTTTTCTGCTAGTCTTGAATGGTAACTAGCATTATCCATGACTATGACAGAATTCTTGGAATTAAATCCAAAATTTGCTCAAAATATTCTTCAAAAACGTCATCAGTCATTTCCTCGTGGCAATCTTTGGTTGATTTTGAGGCAAAACTTGATAATCCACCATTGACAAAACCGTATTCGTTTCCAATATGGGTTATTATGAGTCTGCGTCCTTTTCCAACGGGAATATTGTTTATTCCAGTAGATACACCTTCGATGAATGCCCGGCGGGAACTTTTCACATTTGTATCAACCCATAGATATGGTACAGTATGACCTTCATTTAGCCAAATCTCGTCCAAATAAAAAATTGTTTTCCCTTCTTCTCGGTACCTTTTAATAGTTCTTAGATAATCTCGTCTCCAACATACAATGTAATCTTTTTCAATTAAAACGGATTTTCTTCTATTCTTTTGCCAACGAAATCCCATCTCAATCAATAGTCTCCATAATTTCTTGTTGCTTATGATTGGTAACTCTTTGTTTTCTCCAATTAATGTTTGGATTTTGTCCAATGTTGGAAATTCTTTGTTAAAAAAAAATGAGTGGACGCTGCGTCTTATCATGTTTTTATGTATTTCTTGAATTTCCAAGGGTTTAATCCCTTCACTCTTCTTGGGAGATGAAACAGTTCCTCCTTTTCTTTCTTTTAGGAATCTATAAATTGTTGCTTCTCCAACCCCTGTCATATTTGAACACATGTTAACGATTTCACGAACATTACTTAAAGGGCGTTGATGTACAACTGCAACGTGTACATTTGATATTATATTTTTCTCTCTTAGACTGAAGGCACCTTTAAAACTACACTTAACCGGGATAAAACCTGTTGTCGACGTCATTTTTAAATGCAAATAACAAAATATCGACACCAAAAACGTAGGTAGGTAAGACATGAACAATGTACATCTACAAACTAAATGGAAGATGCAAACAATTTCTAATGTATATTATTGGCATAAGCTGTGATGTGGCATAAAAAGTACTTAAACTGTCATTAGTGAAGCCTTATAAGTAATTCCAGGTAATCGTTCAAAGAAGGTATTCTTTTTGTGTCAGGCGATAACTTGTATAGAAAACAATAATCACCTTTAAATTACTATTTACATTAATTTATTTCGTTAATCACCCGTGTATAATTAACAATAATCGTGTGGCATATATACCGACGTTTTTTACGCACAAAAAAGGTATAGTGAGATTAGTGGACACTTATTTTACAGAAGATTTTTTAAAAAATAATGAATTATTGACGGCATCTTAAAATATTAATTTTTTTATTTATTTCAAAACAAGTACAGGGTGACGCCTATGGTTTTTTGAACTGTTGAGGATTTGCATACATAATGTGCTATCAATATGATGGAAAAAGACTATATGTATTTTGAAAAATGTTAATGACTGATTTAGAAATTATATTAGAAATTTTGTTTTTAAAAATTATTAAAATAATTTTTGTGCCTATTCTAAAATATAGGTTCTTATAATAATAAAGCAACACAAGTGTAAAAACTAACATAATGTGGGATATTCTCTACTTTTGATTGATCTTTCGATTATACAAAAGTTTAAATAATCATTGTATCACATGACTATTTTTCGCACTTAATTATTAATAACTAAAAAACAACAGAATCTTTCTATAGCTATATATTACGTAAAAACTTGTAAGATTATTCAAAATTCCGATAAAACTCACTTTCCTCGAGTATAATGTGCTAACTAAGTTTTATTTGTAACATTTTTTAGACTGTATCACTTCGAAAGATTTCCGTAGTTGGTAGTTTTGCTCGTCATCGTATAATAAAAACGTATTATTCTCAAATAAGAGCAATTCTTCATCGAGTCAAAATATCGTAATGGAACATCTAAATCGTGCTTGTAGCTTTTCTTGTTTTATAGGCAACACTGAGAGAGTTATACTACTAATTTACAACCTGTTATTACAAGATATCTTTTTGCCGTCACAGAGTCCATTTTTCTTAAGTGAAATATGCTACTATTAAGGTAATGAAATTGATAATAAATTTTGAATCTGTGATCGTAAATTCACTGGTCGATTATTATTTCTCTTTCTAATGGTCGCTTCAATTTTTAATGCGTTTTGAACTCGTAGGCAGAAACGCAAGAAGAGCTTTCTGTAGGAAGGTTTAGCGAAATTTATAGCTACAAATAACAGGAAAACATGAATTTGTAGAGTATGAATAAAATAAGCACATTCGACAAAAAAAAAATATGTAAAATAATATTTTTTTTAATAAGTGAGCAAAAAGAACCAGAAAATTTTTTCTTCACAACCATTACTGGTCATAATAACTTCGAAATAATAAAAAAAGGAAGTTAAAATTGATCTTGAAGTAGATAGAACATTTATTTTAAACAACACTTGTTTCGCACTTATTTTGGATATAGCTGCTGAATAACGTGTACAAAATTTTTAGAACATAAACGATATTGCAGACTACAGTTTTTAAACCTTTTAATTAGAGTATCTTAGATAATATTATTTTCATGACAAAAATAGAAGCAACTTTTTTCACAATGAAATTTAATTTAATGACTAAAAGTTTTCTAAAACTAATATTATGCTTGTAAGTTAAGTGCCAAACAATAAATAGAGATATTTATTATGACTCAATAATTGGAAGATTCACGGTAACATCTTTGCTTTTATTATAAACTTTCTACGGCAACGATATTTTTAAGTTCGAATCAATAACCATTTGTCTGAATCTAAATTACAGATTAATGGAATTCCACAGGGCTCGAATCAATGTTGTGTCATTCTGCAATGGCACAATTAAAATTTTTTTTGTACGCTGATGATCTGGTAATTCTAGCAAGAAATAAAAACATATTATCTGCGCATAATCATATTGCTGCAGCTCTTACCCTTCGACCTGGCGCGTTCTAAATAATTACATCATCAGGCGCGCCGCAGCAATTTGCTGCCATGTAGTTTCTTATTGTTTTCAACACTTTTAATTATTGATTAACTGTATCGTTATTTATTTTGTCAAAAAATAAGAACGCTTTATTAATTTAACTAATTTTAATAAATTGTACAGAAAAAAACTTAATTTATTTGATCATTACAATTAAATTTAGAATGTCTTTTACAAGTGAATGCACTATATTGTGTACATTTTATACAGGTATACGACTTGATTTTTTCACTGTAACAATTGCAGCATCTACCACGTTTAGTAGGATTTTCGTCTTCTGGATGGGATACTGGTTGCTTCGGAAACATCCTGGACAGGAACTCGATTATATCACGTGGAAGTGTTTTAATTTGTGATCGTGTATGAAGGTGTTCTTTTATCAAGTTCATTGCAAGGTTTTTGAGAAAATGTCTCCTTTTAAGTGATTTTCCAGAATTTGCAGCGGAATGTAGAACAAAAGCATTTATGCCTCCAATATTCATTAAATTATAGAATATAACACACGGCCATCTTTTAGTAATTCGTGAAACACTGTATGATGAACATAATTTATCTACAGTATCAACTCGTCAATTCCTGCTTTTGTTTTATTGTAATCTAAAATCAACTTTGGTTTCATAGTATCCATGTCAACTGTACTTTCGTTGTGCATACACGATAATAATAGTAAGTCTGTCACGATAAGATATGCTAGATTAAACTGCCCTTGATTTATGTGAAAGAAATTCTTGAGGAATTTCTCTTTTGTTTTTCTTCAGCGTCCCAAACAGAGTAACTTTCTTCTGCAGCAAATATGTAGCTAACGGAATACTAGTATAAAAATTATCTGTCGTTATGTTTCTTCCTGTCATTTCTACGGACTCTATTAAACGTTTTACAACGTCACAGGCCGAATTTGATACGTCGTCTGGGTCACTTGACTGTTTACCGCAATATATCTCTAAATTGGCGGTATAAAATGTTTGAGCATCACATAACGGGTACATTTTTATCCCATACTTAGCAGGTTTGTGGAGTATATATTGTATTCACCTACACCTACCTCTAAAGAGATGGAGCATTTCATCAATTGTTGTATACTCTGACAGATTGTATGAGTTTTGACAATTTTTTATAAATCTGTCAAAAAACGATATAATGGCCGACAGCTCGTCTCGAACTGTGATACTGCTCGAACAATATAAATCCCTGTGCAATCTTTTTCCCAAAGTTCCATCACATTTGTGTGATTGCTATGCTTTATGTCAATCAAATAGAAGAGTCCAAAAAAGGCCAATAACTCACTCCTGTCCACATTCCTGCAATATCTATCTCTCATATATTGCGTTTTATCTCTTATGTTCATTTATATATAAATTGGTAAAAATTAGAATTTCATCAACCATATCAATATTGATAATAGTAAAAAACGCATCAATTTCTGTTTTTATTTGACGTGCAGTTCCTTTTAATCCCGGTGGTACTCTCATTATATTTTGTTGCTTTGTCTTAGATGTGACAAAAGAAGTTTTATACCACTTACTTGTTTAATCCTTGCCAATGAATGTATCTTCAACGTTTTCGTAAAACACTTCCTCCTCATCTGACATATCTTGCTCTGAACATGTATCGTCGTGGTTCTCCTCAATTAGTTGTTCATCCAAATCACTATCACTTTCCAATATTTATCTGTTTCATCTTCAATATCTGTCATATTTAGAATTTCCTCTAATTGTGCTTGGGTTAACACTTCCTTTGGATTTTTACGAGACACGGCGTAATCTAAAATTATAAAATATGTTATAATATAGAATTCTACAATAATCTGATATGTTTCATATATATTATTAATTCTTATATATAATTATATTATTAACAATTTTACTTACCAATAACATTTCAATTTCTCGAAAAAGATATATAGGTATTAGTTATTTAAAAAAAAATTCCGCGAATTTCACTACCAGGCGCCTTGCAGCAATTGCCTGCCTCGATGTACTATTCACAATAAAGTACGATAACTAACTAATTGGGATGATGGGTACCGACTAAGGATTAACCGATAAGGGAATTTTAAAAATATCACGTACATAGCGTATCCCGTTAACACTTTACCTGAAAATATTGAGTTTACGCAGCAAATTACTGCGGCGCGCCCGGCTAAAGGTTAAGTCAATAGAATCGTGATCTAACAATATTGGGCTCCAGTTTTCCACCACAAAAACAAAAGCTGTATATTTTTCACGAAAACCAAATCCATAAAAGCTTTTAAATCTATTTTTATACAATTCTCCTACAAAATATACAAAAGAAATAAAATTCCTAGGGATGCAACTGGACTCAAAATTAAGCTGGACAATTCATATACACTCGCTAAGACTATCGTGCCAAACTGGACTAAAAATTGTGAAATCTGTATCAAATTAAAATTGGGGAGCAGATTTTCCAGCTTTAATAAATTTATATAGATCAAAACTGGACTACGGATGTGTTGTGTATAAGTATTGCTCAAATCTTTGGATACTCTTCAGAGTTAAGCCATTAGACTTGCTCTTGGAGCATATTGCACCAGTCCTGTGGACAGTCTACTTTGTGAAGCTGGAGAGCCACCCTCTAAGAAGAAAATATTTAACTCTATCGTATATTTCGAATATAAAATCTGACAAAAAAAACCAGCTCTCCATCATGCTGTTGCTAACAGGTCCCAATAGGTCTATCAAAAAAGAAATAGGGGTCCTATACCTTTCTATGAACGAGCTAATAGATACTTATTAGATTGATTTTAATATTGAACTACTTCCCATTTGTCCTAATTGTGAAATAAATTTATGTTTTCTTTGGGTTGTTCCCTCTCCGCTTTATAACCTTAAACTTACAGGATATAACAAAAATAACGTGATACCCATTTTTTTTAACTCACTTTCTTCATGTTAGATGCGTCCTACACGGACGCAACTAAGACCATAAATGGAGTAGGAGCATGCTTTGTGATATCCCATGAACATTCCATCTATAAATTGTCTCCTGAGACAAGAATTTTTACAGCAGAACCATTTGCCATAATTAAGGCCCTAAAATTTATTCTAGAAAAAAAAACCTCCCAAATCTCTTATAATATCTGATTCACTTAATTGCCTGACATCAATTTCTCAGATTTATCCCTTTCATCCAACATTACAGCAGATTAAGTTAATTTTATACCGTATATACCAAAACAATTTGACAGTTGAGCTCCTCTGGGTACCGTCACATATTGGAATAGATGGTAACGAAGAGGCAGATAGTCGAGCTAGGTCCGCAGTAACCAGTACAGTCGCATCAGTGGAAATTCTAGCGGTGCATTTAGATTTAAAACGTTACTTAAAAGCAAAATTGCACGATGTTTGGCAAAACATCTTCCAAAAATTAAATCTTCCGTCCTTCCATGGAACTTCTGGCCTTCAAAGCGACAACATCAAGTCCTAATAACACGTCTCGGATTAGGACACACTTCTACAATACATGTTGAAGAGAGAAGAAGATCCAGTATGTTTTGTTTGTGAACGTAAAGTGACAGTGAAGGACATTTTGATTGACTGTCCAATATACTCAGTTGAAAGACAATATCACCACATTCCAAAAACATTAAAAGAACTTGTAGCAGAATCTAAATACGTAGCTGACTTGATAGAATTCTTAAAATCTATAAACTTTTTTAATAAAATTGAACACAATACATCAATAAATAAAATATATTGTATATCTTATTATGTAATTGATATTTTGTATATGCTTATGTATATCTTTATCACTTTTTGTATTTTTTTAGGCTAATAACCCTAAGTGGTTGAAACAACATAAATAAATAAAATATTTATTATGGCAATCTTGCACTGAGGATAGTTTGGAAGCACATCCAAAAGCTATATTTCACCACTTGGTGTCTGCCATAAACCTATCATTTTGTATTTAGTTCATTGAAAAGTTAACACACACACACATTGGCAAATAATTATATTTTATCTGTCAGATAAGTTTATTCATGTCAGTTGATAGTTCACATTTCTTCCTAGGCGACGCTAGGTGCTTAAATCTAAACTAACATAGAGCTTTGAATTATTTTGTTTATTAAATTATATCTTAAAATTAGAGCAACCAATATTTTTGGCACTTTTCCGAAAATAATACATTAATATAGTGAAAAATTCCAACAGTCTTTGTCATCTTTCATTGAGAATACGACGTGTCATCTAAAGAAGATACCACTGGCACCACAAATCTAACTTACAATAAGTATCAAGATAAATATATTCGAATTTAAAGGATAGCTGATTTTAGGGCAATTATTGTTAAATTTGCATTGATAATATTTCTATAGTCTTAATATAGTCTTAAAACTTGGTTGGTATATAATGCTTAATTATAATAGTAGCTGAGTCAATGTGGGGTATAAAAAATTAAGCAATCTTAATGACATCACTTTTAGAATTATTCATATTATGATGCTTTAAATTGTTTGACCTTAATAATTAGTCCAACAACCTCTTGAAAATAATGGTCCGTTGATCTTTCTACTTTTTATAAAGAGGAAATTATTCAATTAAATTTTATGTTTATTGCTTATTTATATATTCAACTATTATTTTAATATTCTACGTGTAATAATAGATGTCTTTTTGTTTTCAGAGATCAGAAAACGTTGATTTGTCCTTAAGCATACCGCAATCAAATTTCCAATCGAACGGATACGACATGGGCGATCAGGTGAGTTTTATAAAGACTAAATAATAAAAATAAATAGAAAAACGGCAATTTTAGTTTTTAGAATCTCTTTTAAACAAAACAAATTATTTACTTGATGGTGTCTAAACATAAAGCTGTTACCACTTACCACTACAATAAATACAAAAAATATGTCTATAATAGAGAACATTCAGTAAATAGAATAGATCTGTTATGGACACGAATGCTATGCATGAAAATCCAACAGCTAATAATGTCAAGAAAAGAAAGAGGAAATCTCACAAGATTGTGGCAAGATTATACTGAGAAAAGAAACAAACAGTTTCAACAATTGTCCATCAGTTACAGGAAAAATAAAGGAATAAAGATACACTTGTTCAGATAGTGTTCATTGATCTTGAGAAAGCGCATGACTAGGTCATGACTACCGACATCAGTCAATCTAATTTATTCTGGAACTACTCACTTGTCTGATAGGAACAATACAAGTCTATTACTCTTTCTTATTACTTCTTCGATTCAGGTTTGTAAAGCATATAAATTCGTCTGTTCTACAATCATTTGTAGTTTCTTTACCACAAATCTGCAAAAACTGATTTATTTCTCCGTCATGGCTTTCCAGAGTTTCATCCAAGTCAATTTGTTTGCAAATTTCATCAAAGTCAAAATGTAATCAGTTTTCTGACTTCATACATGTTTTGTATTGTTAGTCTCTTCTTGGGACTGAATAACATATTCTTAGGATAAATTGGGCAGTAAAATTTCATTTGCCATATCACCACTACTTGCGCAACAGCTTCTAATATTTTCAGAGTTTGCAGGGCAATCCAGAAATTCAGAAATGACAGGTCCAGGGCTTTTCGCACTCTTCATTGTTTTTAATGCGTGTAATATTTCTTCTTTTGTAATATATGGACCCATTTCTTCTGACGTAAGTTCTATGTGCTCCAGATCTTCTCTTTCATCAATAATCAAACAAATTAGTCCAAAAATCAATAAATGTGAGAGACAAGTGTAATGATTTTCTTATCATGTGTTTTTTTGCTTTGTCTTTTTATAGCTACTTTTTTTTATTTGAAGTAGTTTTTTTACCTATTAATTCAACTTATAACTTTTTTCTACTTGTTAATGACTAAGAAATGATAATTTAATCAATAACTTATTATGTCCAACTCATTGGTTTACACTAATTTTGATGTAATAATTCAAGAAAATATGATTAAGCAACAGTTTTTAAAAGCTTTCTCGATTATCTAGATGGAATTATTTATAGTTTTTAATTTAACAACTAGACATGTTTTTTATCAATTTTTATCTCTGCGGAAGAGAAAAAATTATCTTTTTGAAAAAAAGTCATTTGTTACAGTAAAAATCCAATGAATAAAATATTCGAAGAAAATTCAAATTAACAATATTTTGGAAATCAAAGTCTAATTGAAAAAAAAATGGGTATCAATAATGGGTGTTGCCGTCTCTAGCCCTTAGGACTTCTTGGAGCCGGTTTGTCAATCCATTCATGATATCCTGGATATCCGATTGGGGAATATTGTGTCACTCCTCTACCGCAGCTGTCTTCAGCTCTTCAAAGGATGCAGGGGCTGGTACTTTTGCTCTTACCCATCTTTTGAGGTTGTCCAAGATATGCTCAATTGGGCTAGGATCGGGACTGTGTGCTGGCCATGGTAGAACTTGAAACCCGACTTCATTAAGGTACTCACAGGTAGATCTTGATGTATGGCAACGTGCATTGTCATGCATTAGTCTGAAGTTATCACCATTGAATGGTGCAAAAGGCATGACATAATCTTGAAGAACTTCTTGTACGTATACTTGAGCATTAACACTGCCTCTACCGAACACAACAAGATCAGCACGCGCTTCGTAAGAAATACCTTCCCAAATCATTGACCCTCCTCGATAAGCCACTGTTTTTTGACGTCTATAGACACGTTGGCGTCCATCTCTCATCTGAGAACAGTATATTCTTCCATTCCGCCATAGTCCAGTTAGCATATTATCGCTCAAATTGAAGTCCAGCCTTACGGTGTTGTGGTGCCCGAACTGGACGAAAAGCCATCAAGTTTATTTCTGACAGTCTTCTTCTAATCGTTTGTGTACTCGCATTAATGGTTTTCCCCTCAAGAAGAGACCTACGAGCTTCAGGAGAGGTGCAAAAGCGATTTCTCAATACTTTAGTGACAATGAAGCAGTCATCTCGAACTGAAGTGCATCGTTTTCGGCCTTGACCTGGCCTGCGGTTGTACGATCCTGTCTCCCAAAATCGTCTGATGGCATCATGTACCGTAGTTCTGGGTACATCGAGTATACCAGCGATATGACGTTGACTGTAACCAGCCACTGCCCTAGCAGCATCAGTTGGAACGAGTGGCATTTTTAAAATCACAAACAATAAATAAGCACTAAAATTTCAACTTCAATAATCGTTTACAATGATATAAAATTACAATTTTGATTGTTAATTTTAATTTCAAACTTAATTTTAATTACAAAATTGTTCAAGAATTGTTATTAACCCGGAAACAGATTTGCAACAATGTCGTACAACGACTATGTCAAAAATCCTTCGATGACACAAATTTAGGAAATTGTCACAGGTAATGTAAACAAAACAATAATAAAGGTGGTGGGGTTAATTTTACTGATGAGTTAAATCGTCTGTATCGATGAAAAACATGGATAGTTGTTAAAACTACCTAACTTTTGTATTATCTAACATAAGCGAATGAATGGACGTTAAATCTAGATACCATGAGACGACTTAACGCCTTTGAGATGTGGACCTATAGAAGAATTATGAGGGTTTCCTGGGTAGATAGAGTTACAAACAATGAAATACTGAGAAGAATAGGCAAAGAGAAGGAAATTGAACTTACAATTAAAGAAAGAAAGCTACAGTATCTCGGACATGTGATGCGGGGCGATAAGTATGGCATCCTGCGACTCATAATGCAAGGAAAAATAGATGGCAGAAGAAGCATCGGAAGAAGACGAATTTCATGGCTGAAGAACCTGAGAGAATGGTTTGGATGCAGCTCAAAACAACTATTTAGAGCTACTGCCTCAAAAATTAAGATAGCTATGATGATTGCCAACCTCCGTAGCGGAGATGGCACCTGAAGAAGAAGAAGCGAATGAATCAAAAAACAAAATGTTGAGAAAACATGAGGCTATAGTTAGGTTTTAATTTTAATATTTTATAAATACTAGAATATTCCACAGGGTGATGCAAACTTTAAGAAAAAAACACAATTTAATTCATACACCCGGTATACAATGAAAATTTACCTGTTTAGCAAGCATATTAACATACGATATTGTCAAGGAATAAAGCTATAAAACGTTAAAAAATCAGCTAAATCGGACAACAGGTTTTTACTCATTTTTAAGGTATTTATAGTTTTTAAGTTTTTTTTAATAACTTTTAAAAACAGTTAGTTTAAGAAAGTTTTGCGTTATTCTAAGTGATGTTCTCAGTTTTAAAGAAGATTTAGATCTAAAAAAACTATAACTACTTCTAGTAAAATTTTTGTAGACCAATTAAAAACAAGATGACTCAAATATGTAAATGTACATGGCCAACACACAATTCATTAATATTAAATGTGAAAAAAAAAATGATAGCAAAAGAACGAATGAAAATATTCACACAATCAATAATATCCAGTTTTGTTTTTAACTAATAAACGTCTCTAATCATTGACAAAAATATTACAAAAGAAATCTGCCTTGGAGTGGTGATTATACTTGATAAATCATGTGAATATTTGTTTGGTATAGTTACGTCTATCTGTTTTCTATTAAGAAAGCGATCCAATATTGCCTTGTGAACAATAATGATTACTTTTTGCTTATCCCCGACTTCCTCTCGGGAATGCTGGGAGGAAGAGGAAAGACTTCAGTTCCCCGAAACGTAGTCGAATCGCGTCGCAAACGCCACACTTCGGTGACCTCGACAACTAACTATAATAGAGTTGCGCTGAATACTCGTTCCCGTAATTTATTTGGCAGCCAAGAAATATGGCCCATAACTTCGTATGAAAATAAAGAAGAATTATTTGGACATTATAAATCAGCTCTTACTCATTTTTATTGCTTTTCTTCTTCCCTTGAGGATTTATTATAGTCGCGGCTAATTAATACTCGATTTTAAAATGAATTCTCTGTTTTTCTATTGGGTTTTAAAAGGATAAACTTAATTTATGGTAGCTCCGGATTATTGGGAACAATGCTACAAATTACAAATTTATATTCTTTGAAAATGTGGAACTGAAGTTTAAAAAATATTAGATTGAATGTTGTAATTTCAACTCATTTTATCTGTGATTACCATTATTCTACTGTTTTTTTTTATTTTAAATTTAATGTTTATTTATTTATTTATTTTCAACGAGCTGCTCTCTAATAAGATTAACAATGTGTACAATGTATACAATAAAACAAAATAAAGTTTATTTATAAATTTAGTTTTACACATCAAAATGATGATTACCTATTCAAAGCCACTCAATGCCTGAGACCAGAAATGAATTCGGCCTTCGGTGCAAAAAAAATCTAGATCTGGGTGAACGTATTTACCAATCTTAGTGCTCGAGATAAAAAATTATTATATGCATAGTTGCTTCTGTGAAGAGGGACATAAAAAGTTTGGTTTAATCGTGTTCTACATTAAAAATTTATAAGCTGGCTTCGAAAAGATACCCCCAGCAATTGTTACAACAGCTCAAAATACCATTAAACATTTTCAAAATTCGGGATGTGTAAACAGTTGTAAAAAGTGTCATAAAGGTAATGAACCACGTGTTAGATCTGTCGATGAGGAGCGAGTTACAGTACAATGACCGCTACCATCCAGTAAATTCTACCACGTGGATTTCCACACGGGACTACCGCTCGATCATTCTGGTGACTGAATTGCGGACGTATTGGTACTGGCATGATCAGCCAATTATAAAATATAAAAACACGCATGTTAAAATCAATATTTTCAGTGCTGATTTGGTTTAGTTGATTTAAATTATTGTTGTTGGTACTAACTCTTTGTAAATCGAAATTAAGTTTTATTGGTGAAGTTCAGTTTTTAAAAAAGTGTTTTTCCCAAGAACATTCCATAATTGGCGCAGAGTAGTACGGAAGTGCTTGGAAGAGTCTTTTTAGAATCCTCGTCACTTTTAAGTGTTTGTCCACTGTTCCAAGAACCAGACCAGGAAACGTCTGCAGAGTTCACCCGGAGGAGATTTAGAATTTAGGAAGGCATAAGTGAGGAAGGAAAGAATGCAAATCGGCATCGTCTTAACCTGTAAGCGGGATTTTGATTCTAATTAGAATTAAGAAGATTAATTTGAAAAGAATTTTTATAAATCAGACTCCTCTGAGTCCTTAGATGAATCAGAGTTATGAATTAGAAGATAAATTTAACAAAAGAGATTTAATTATTTTAAAGACAGATTAAAATAAATTTAAAAATATCTCCTCTAAGTCCTTAGATGACTTTAGAGCCAGATTCAGAAACTTTAAAATTTAAGACAAATTTGATTAGTTAATTAATATATATTTATAAACACAGAGATTAAATAGATAGAAAATAAGTAAATAAGTTTAATTTTTTATAATTATTCTCTATTGGAAAATTACTAGACTGGATTTGATTATTTGGACCTATATATTATATTGAATAATTATAAAAATGCGGAGTTCCACAATTTGACGTTAAAAATTTATGCATTCTTCCAAATTTTGACGGAAATCCAATGAATTACACGAATTCATCAAAGTTTTACAATACTTCTCACAACATTATTATGATAGACCTTAATGCAGCGAACATCCAAAAACAAATTTCTGCATCATGGTATTATGAGTAAATTAAAAGGTAGAGGCAAATAGAAGTTATATCTGTATATGATGTGTAAATTGGACGAAAAAAAAATCGCTTTAATTCAAAATTTTGGAGACCTGAGAGACGAAAATTCGCACAAGGGACCTAGGATAAATTTAAGAAAGGCTCAACAGAATCTATTTGCATTTTACGAAAAGATCATGGGACGTTTTAAAGCTTTATTAATAATTACCTGGAACTCATACCATAAATGCCGATTTAAGAGGCAGCAAACAGAATTTTTCCGTCAACTATGCTCTTACAACATTCTTAGCAGGCCTACGAGAGCCAAGGGCTATGTTATTAGAAGCAATGAGACCAGGAAGTTTAGCCACGGCTATACAATATGTTCAGGAAGGAAAATAACGTTCGTTTACCTTTCAAAAAAATCAATTTTACTCTCAAACTTCACATCAGGAAGATGCGATTAATTATCAAGAACGCCGACCTAGAGACCAACAAATGCCTGTACCTATCCAGTAAATCCAGTGTATCAACAGCCAAATTTTGCAAGGCTCCGCAATGGCATCAACCAACATGACAATTCTATCGCAGAATCAGTACCAGCAACCACACCGGCACAAAAACTTCAACCAATTTAGACAAATTCGACGTTTCAGGAACCATAACCCAGTCAAATGTATGGGGCACCCAAAATGGGACAGTCAAAGCAGCCTTGGGACCAACTCCTATGAGTGGATTAACAGAAACCACAAACCAGAGGCAGTCAAAATTTCTCAACTAAATTCCGCAAGCACAGCCAAATTTCACGTAGGAAGAACTTGACAATCTACATGACATGAAGATGAGGAAGAAGATAATTCCAACTACAATGATTATACGAACCTGAATATGACAATTTTCTACAAGATACACACCAAAAAACCAACAAACGAATATGAAGAAAACGTAAATTTTGAGAGTGACCCACCAGAAGCAATCGTAAACGTAATTGAATCCATTCATTTCCCATAAAGAAGGAGCTACCCTCATTGAAATTTTCTAACCTTCCTTTTACGGCTTTTAATCGATACAGGATCCACAAAGGTCATTTCTCAATCAGAAATAGTTCTTCAGTATTTTCCAAGTTAATAATACATGAACCTTTGTCGTCACTTCAATTTCCAAATTATTCCCAAAATAATATTGTGCGAAATTCCTTCATTTTCAGAATTTAATTCTGACAAGCCATAAAAAATAATAAAAAAAAATTGGGAAATTTTATCTCTTTAAGTTCCACCAAACTTTCGATGGTCTTATTGGGCCTCGACAATCTAAAACTCTTCGGAAGCCCAATTAAACTTTCCCAAGTCGCTTCTAGTACAAAAATGATTCTACCAGATCCCAATAAATATTACGAAAAAATAAAACACAATTTTTTCCATTCATTTTGGAACCAAATTTCTATTAGCCAAGTCAAAATTCCTGTCAAAAGAGAACACGGATCCATCATTATTCCAACCCCAAAAGTTTTTGCAGGCGATGCGTAGTTCGAGAAGCCCTTACTAACGCCGAGAAAACCACCTCGCCGGACCGAAATTGCCAATTTCCGTCAACCCCATTCATCTTTCTCTTATGGAACCACTCGAAAGCAACAAAATAGACATTCAGGATTCCATATATATTCCATGGGTAGTACAACTCGAGACCAGACTATAGACTAAGATATCGACGACTTAATTAAACCGAACATCTTAATGAAGAAGAAGAGGAACAAGTTCGTCACCTATGCCGAAAATTCTCCGATATATTTGCACCAACCAGACACTCCTCAGCTTTCTAACGAAAGTTAAAAATCACATTAGATCCAAGATGAAGAGCTGTATATACGAAATCGTACCGGTATAGTATGTACACAAAGAAGAAGTAGAAACAAAAATCTCTTCATGTTAGAGCAAGGGATTAATTCGACCAAGTCAATCGCCATGGTCTTCGCCCATTTGGGGTCGTGGCAAAGAAACCAGATTCATCCGGTAAAATAAAGTGGGAGGATAGTGGTAGATTATAGAAAGGTCAACGAGAAGACAATTGATGACCGATACCAGAATTCTACATTAGCGATATTGTGGACAAATTGGGAAGATGTCAGTATTTTAACGACCCTGACTTAGCGTGCGGATTTCATCAAATCGAGATGGCTGAAGAAGACATTCCAAAAACAGCATTTAATGTTGAAAATGGACACTAGAATATTTAAGAATGCCATTTGGACTTTAAAGAACGCTCAGGTCTACGTTCCAACGTATGATGGACAACGTATTGAAAGGACTTCAAGGAGAAATATGCCTCGTCTATATGGGATGAAGTAATATACTTTATTCAACATCACTACAGGAACACATTGTAAATCTCTCAAATGTATTTCAACGGATTATAGAGAAGCGCCGAACTTAAAAATCCAAGTCGACAAATGCGGAATTCTTTAATAAAAGCAAGTTAATTTTCTGGGAACACGTAGTCAACACAAGAAGGCATAAATCCGAATCAGCAAAAAATTGAAGCAATAGAAAAATATCCTAATCCGAAAACAGCAAATGAAATAAGAGGATTTCTTGGACTACTTAGGATACTCACAGATATTTATTCGAGACTTCGCAAAAAATCACAAAACTCTAACAAAATGCTTGAAAAATGGATGCAAAAAATCGAACATACAACCGAAATTCGTAGGAATGCTTTGAAAACGTGCAGGGAAATTATTAATGAATCACCGTTATTGCAATATCAGATTTTTTCCAACCGTTTAACCACTCACAACAGATTGCAGGGCAACTTCGCTATTGGTGCAGTTACTCTCACCAAGGACCTGTTGGCAGTGAACAAAAACCAAATTGCCTTTGCTTCCAACAACTAAATGACAACCGAAACCAAATACTACTATATAGAAAAGGAAAATGTTAGCAATGGTAGTGGGCAACTAAATATTTCGACCCTACCTATTTGGAAGGAAAATTTAAAATATTTCAGATCACGTCCTTTGCAATATCTTTTCCCTAAAGGAACCCAACTCGCAAAACTAGTACGTTTGGAGATTAAAATTAGAAGAATTTGATACGGACAGTTAATTTACCAAAAAAGGCAAAGCTAATTACAAATGCGGACGCCACTGTCTCCGAATCGAAATACACACAAAGGAAACTAAAGGACATCGATTCACAAATTAAGGAAGTCTTTGATGATTTAGTAGACATGGAAGCCGATGGATGGCAACGACTAATAATCCAGATGCAGATCGAATAATCGACGAGATTGTGTAGAAAGAAAAAGCAACAGAATTAATTCCAGAAAAACATCATAGAAGATACTGTTGGAAAAGAAGATCATAACATCCCAGTCGACACTGTTGAATAACGAAAGATCAAAAACATGGACTGAAAAAAAGTCGGGAAATGAAAACAATACATACAGCGTAGAACCAAGTTATTGGTATACCTATTTCGGAAAAAAGAAAAAAACTTAACTACTATAATAAACCAAATTATAGTCAAAAATTGTCACCTACAATCCACGGACTCCAGCAATCATTACAAAACTTTCGAATTAAAGACCGTTATCTATCCAGCTTTCGAAAAGATCAGTTAAAAGCTGATACCATAAAGTTTTTAAGAACAACCTCAACCGAAAAAGAATATGCAATTTTATTTGAAAACTGAAGAAGAAATTTTTGCAGAGATTTGCGGAAATATATTAGGTAAACTTTTAAAATCACAAGCATTACGTCTTAGTAAAAGTAATCTTTTTTGGAGATGTTAACCTAGAAGAACAGCAAAAGAAATTATAAAAAAACTATCATGAAGGAAAAACGAACCATAGGGGAATAAGCTGAAACAGAAAGTCCAAATAAGGAAAAACGGTATTACTGGCCTAATATGAAGAAGACATATAGATATCATAAACTTTTGCGATATATGTCAAGTAAAATAAAATAGACGACTTCCTCACCAAACCGAAATTTATGGTTACAACAACTCCCACTATAAACACTGGAAATAGTTCACATGACTTTTATTCCATGGCTGATGGAACAGAAAATTTTTAACCCATTATAGACGAATTTTCAAAGTATGGACAAGCCTACCCAATCAATGGCGGAAATGCAATCCAATGTACTCAACGCCCTATTAATTTTATAACACATCTATGGGACTCCCCAACATTGATATTAGCTGATATGGTTTTACTGGAATTTAAAAATGGAGTAATACAAGAATTTGTAGACTCTCAAAAAATTCTCAATCCACTATACGGACACCAGGAGAATCCGCTAATCAAAACGGGGATGATTGAGAGGAATTTACATTCTTACATTTATCGAACATCTTCGAATCTTAAGGATGACCAAAGCAAAACCTGATAAAAGAACAATGCTATTCGCTATAATTGGGTCAATAATTCATACAATTCAGCTACGAAGTTGAAGAACCACTGACATATTAAAGGACATATCGGACGCAAAAAGATCCCTTTGCCGTTGACATAACAAAACTGTTAATACTGAAAGATTATATTCATATTTCATAGGGAAGATTTACAAAGGAATTTATACAAGGTAAGTAAACCAATAATTTACAGTGTAGAATAAAAAATAAAGTCATAGAAATCTAGAAAAAAAAACAGACAAGCCCCTGATTACGTTTAAACACCCAGCACAAAAATTCCTTATACACGAAAAACAGTTACCAGAAATTAAATTACTTCCGCGAGTATTCCGCCAATACATATAAAAAGGGATTAACCAAAGTGACTGTTAAATACATCAAAAGCTACTGTTCACAAGAAAAAAACATAAAAACACCAACCTAAGTCAAAAAACTAATTTCTGAACCTTCCCCACAGGATCTCCTGACGATGGCAGAAGAAATGAAGATCAAGGACCTGGAAAGACAATCCAGAATACTTCCCTCAACCGGGAAACCGCATATGATTGTATACTAGTACACCCGATTTTATAGACCATTTTTTAGACTACTTCCAATAAAGGCAAGAATTGGACATAATTGAAACCAGTTCGATGCAGTAACCACGCTCATTCAAAATAGGGACTTCAACATCCGTATTTTTTTAGCAGTTTACAAAATTTCGACCAGTGCTTATATACCAATTAAAATCAGCTCAGGGAAAATGCTCAACAACGTTACCACTATGGAGGACCAAGAAGAGAGGCTAATTTTTGGACTAGCAAGCAATTTTATCCTTCAGATTTTTCTGTTCCTACATGATAATTTCTTTATATTTTATCATTTATTTCTATACATACCGACAAATTCTACTACAATCATTCCTCCTGAAGCTATATCACATCAATATTCCGCCCAATTGCGAATTCAAAACCCCAATCCAGAGTCACATAAATTCAAGGACAATTAACCCAGAAATTATGGGAACCATAGCCATAACCGCTTTTTTGGCTGACTACACTTATATATCTTTATTACAATAATCTGCTCTTAATATGTTTGTTAAAGGTATAAAACTAATAACAAATACCCAACTACAAGCCACGAAGAACTCCAGAAAGAGGCAATCCCAACAGTCTGTTCGGTCTCACAAAACTTACTTCAGGAGGATGGGAGTAGTTACAGTTACAATGACCGCACCCATCCAAGTAAATTCTACCACGTGGATTCAACACGACTAACGCTCGATCAATCTGGACTGAATGCGACGTATTGGAATCTGCAAGATCAGCAATTATAAAATTATAAAAACCCATGTTTAAAATCAATATTTTCAGTCTGTTTTGTTGTTATAGTCTGATTTAATTATTGTTGTTGTACTAAAATCTTTGTTAAAATCGAAAAAATAATAGTTTTATTTGTGATGTTCAGTTTTTAAAAAAGTGTTTTTCCCAAGAACATTCATAATTAGCGTCAAAACAGGGATATTGATATTTTTGCATTTGTGGACGCTATGTGAACCTGCAATTGTTTACAAATTGCTAGGGATGTAGTCTAACGTGAACTGCTAGAACTGTCCAGCGAAGTTCTCTAAAAGGAATGGGTATTTTTCACTATTTTTAAAGATTACAATTAACACATACTGTTTCGGAAAATATTTAGACGGATGGAGTAGTTTTAGTGAATTTATGTATTAATTACTTAACTCCACGGGCGTATACAACCTTACGTGGGTTTTAGCCGACTCGCTCAACAGGCCTCACTGTTTTCTGTCTTGAGAACCTCCAATTCTCCCACGCAACATAGTGCAGGTCTCTGCTATATTATCTCGCCACCGGAGACGAGGGCGTCCGCGTGGTCTCCTTCCAAGTTGGGACTCTTCCTCCTCACACCAGTCTTAATGTTTCGATTGGTTCAGAGATGACTTCTGAGGTGTCGCTCCCATTGAGGTCTTACTGGACCTTTTTTTCTTTTATGATGGTGGCCGTCTGGGTAAAGTTCTTCAAGCTCTTTATTAGTTCTTATCCTATATTGTCTGATGCATTACATCAAGCACCGGACCAAAGATTTCCTTAGGATAGATTTTTTTTCCCAAACATCGTAGTCTCCTCTTTTTGCTTTGTATCGTCCACGTTTCGCATCTTCACATACTTTCACAAAGGGTCGTATGATTGTTTGATGGTCCTGTATCTTCGTACGTCGCGTTAGTTGTTTTGATTTTATAAGGTTTGGAGGGCAAAATACATCGGTTGCCGTCCTGAACATCCTGTTTTTGGGGGGGGGGGGTTTTTCTGTGAATCCGTATTGTCTTCATTATGTTTGTTCCAAGATACTTGATAATCTCTAACGCGCCTAAAGTATAAAGTCATCGATGGTAATGTTCTGACCGTATTCCTGTCTCTGCTTTTGGTTATTGCGGCTCATATACAATCTATTCCGCATTGTTTCGTTGATTTGGAGCTCTTTTCTCTGCGTTCTTTCTAACCTTACGAAAGCTCTTTCCATCCTTAATCGCGTGTTCCCGTTTATTGTGTCCTACTCTCACCCTATACATCGTAACGTTCTCATACTCATCCGTTATCAACCGGACTAGTTTTTTTGGAAAGTTTTTTTTTATAGTTTTTGGAATTTTTGTACACTTTTTAAAAAATATTTTATTTTCTGAAGAATCTTTATTTTTATTACCTACATAAAAAACACAAGTCATCAATTGCAAGGTATTATTCTCGGAAAAATAAGCACCTCAGCGTTGCAGTAGGGCAACACTGTTTAGAACAAAGAGTTGGAATTTGAGCCCTTAATTCATTAATCTGCTTTCCTAATTTTCATTTTTTGTTAGGTATATTTTACAAAGTTTGTAGGTTCTTAATTAGGTAGCATTTTTTATGTTTAAGTTTGGAAGAATTTTATTGTTTTTTTTTTGTTATTTAAAAGTACAAACGATTCTTATTCTGATTTTTTTCTTCTTTCTCGTCTTATTGTTATAAGTTTTGTCCATAAAATTTGTACAATTTTCAGTTATAATAAAGCATATTACTTATTTAGCTGTTTTAGTATTAAGGCTAAAAAATAACCAAAAAATTAGTTTTAGAGAATTATAATAAATATACTGAGATGAGATGAGATTGCAATAAATCTTGATTCTTGTGGTCAACAAAACAATGTCGTTATCGGTATTTGCTGCTGTATGATATATTTATGGAAATATAAATCGTAGTTGAAATAACTTGTTGAAAGATTTAAATGTCTAATTTGAATATTAGCCCCATTACATTTCTACATCGAATTTTATAGTAGCATTAGAAGATATCAATAATCCGAAATTCCCATTCTAAAATAATTCTAAAAGTGTTTCTCTCTCGCACTTTGCAAACAAAATTTAATTTGCAAATGGTGTTTATCTCGCCGGAAAGTTCAACATAATAAGTTTTTCCCATTTTGCCTGGGATATCGGACCAGATAAAGAAATACTTTTTAAATTTATCGAGCGGCTTGGAAAAGTTTGGCGTTTTCACTTACCCCAAAAATTTATGTAAAGGCGAATCTCTCTCTCTTAAAAAGTTTTTAGAGTGCTTGTGTAAATTTTTATATAAAACGATCCTTTCGGAATGATAAAAGCTAAGAAGTGCCTTTCGTTTATGGATTTATGAAATAAGTAAGAACGGGGCTCTTTATTGGGTAAATACAATGTTGCTTTAGGTTAAGCGATGCTTTGCAAATACTTAAAACTACTTGCTTTGTTTTTCACTACAGCAATTTTAGGAGTAGCAATTTTTTCAAGATATTTGATCAATTTTAGCATCTATATTACAAATTATTATGTTGATATTGTGTACCTTGTTGATGTTGTCATTTCCGTAAAATTTCTTTTAGATTTTATGCTTGTCAAAATCTTATGTGTTTTCAAGCTGTGAATTTTTTAGCTGTGATTTACAGACATGAACAAATATGAGTTTTATCAACTAATTAGAGGTGTGTTTATTAGTTCTTTTAGACGAATTAGTTCAACAGAACTATTTCACAAAAATGAACTAGTTTAGAATTAGTTCGCGAAAGAACTATTTGTAGGACCGACATCGAAATCCAACCCTAACAGAACTAGTTGCCAGATGTCTCGTCTCAATCATCACACAAGCTCGGCGCTGGCCGCCCGTTTACTTCGGTTTTCAGTCATTCAGTCAGTCTTTCACTAGTTCACTACCGTACAAGTAGTTCGGAACTATTTCTTTCGATCGTATGTTTAGGTTTAAGGCTGTTTTCGCAGTTATAGCATACTGCGATTTGAAGTGGGCGTATCACTTACTTTTCTACACTGCTATGTCAAACCCTACGTGACTTCCTAATAGTTTGAATGTTTATTCAGTGGCGCCGGCCCACGGGTTGTTTAAAATAAATGCATTATTCTCCATTCAAATTAGTTTTGTCGGAATACTTTTTTTTAGATTAATTATCGTAGATAATGTTTTAAAAAGAATTAATCACATTTTAAATTTCTATGTCTTAGCTAAACATAGTATTAAATAAAAATTTGTGAAACGTGACTGCAAAAAACACCACGGTGTTTATAATAAATTTAAATTTTGTTATATTAATATTAATATATAATTAATATTTTGTTAATATTTGTTAGAGAAAACTGATATTAGCGTAGTAAAAATTAAACAAAAAATATTTTTATTTATCTATAAAAAATTGGTACCTGCGAAACCATCATAATAGTAAATGTATTTATCTGGCAAGTATTTCGAGGCGACGCACTGCGAGGAAAAAGTTCTCTGAATGGAATATACATTATTTTAATATATTTATAGGTTGCAGTTACATAAGAAAAGTATCCAATTGATGAATAAAACACAAATCGTGGATAGTTATTTCATCATATCAGTGGCATTTCAGCTCGTCATGAGCCAAAGGCTTCTTCAGAACAATCTTCCATTCGCCCCTGCCTCTGGCAACTTTCTCCATGCTTTAACTCCGATGGATTTTAGATCATCCTCTATGTTATCTTGATACCTAAGTTTTGGTCTTCCTCTGGATCGTCTTTCCACTGGTCCTCTTCGGTCGAAAATTTTTCTGATCGTTTCATCTTCATCTCGCCTAATTACATGTCCTATCCATCAAAGGCGTACTAATTTAATAAATTTTACAACGTCAGGTACTACACCTGAAGAAGCATCGTAGTTTACTTTATACGATCTTTTTGACCAAGCACCATCAGCTATAACGGTTATTAACCCATTTCCGTCGGAATATACTTCACCAATTTCTTTGGCTAAAGCTAATTCCTCCCGTCCAGCCTCTTCTAAGGAATCACAAAGTGTTTGGCCGATGATATCTGCAACTGTTTCCGTATGTTTTGCATACTGCCTGTAGGAAATCACAGGTATATTTAATGCAGCGTGCTGCTGCTGTATGTCTGAATAACCAGAACCATTCAAGTTCAGTGAATTGTTACCAGAATCCTATGTTGCTATCTCCTTTTCAATATTCCACATTTGACATTTAAAAGTCAATGTACTTATCAATCCGTCCATTTTTTCTTTGATAATCTCCATATTAGAAAAGTTGCATGAAAATGGAGAATGATTATTCAAACCTTGAATATAAGTTAAATAAAAGCTTTTAAAAACGGTTGTAATATAAATAATAAATACTAAAGCAGTGCAATTGCTCTCCTTTTCCTTGACATAGGACGTTTACTGGGACTCATTTTTTATCTTGTCTCTTATAACTTATATCACTAACCTAATGTAATACTTAAAAATACGCGTAAACTAAAGAACTTTTAACTTATACCACTAAACTAATAATATATTACTTAACATACACGTAAACTAAATAATTTCAATGTTTTCAAAATAAATAAGAATACTGTAAACTGTAAAAACTAAGCAAGTTGATAAAGAAAATACAAGAATGAAAGAACTAAAATGGATTCTAATTCAAGCGAACTAACTGACCGTACCCATAGAGAAATAAAAATAAGACCGTACCGTACGCTCATGTGATTTGACGTCACTAATGCGATAACGATCAAGCTCAGCGACAATGATGAGGAACACGTTTCACTATTAGATTTCAGTATTTTTTAGCAATTTTCTTCAAAGTTTGAATACGCTTTTCTCGATTATTACTGGACACAGAAAGGTGAAAAAAGAATCAACGATTACAGAAAAAAAAACTCTTTCAACTGATGGGCGTGAAAAGTTTGGTTATAATAGAACGTTAAACAGTATAATCCAATTTTTCAACAGAAAATTCAAAAAAATAAAAAAAGTAAAACCATCAGTTTAAAGGCAACATAATTTCGTATAACATGTCCAAATTTCGAGACATTTCGTCGGTAAATAACAGAGAAAAAATTTTGGTGCACCGATAAAACAGCCTTAAATGGTTTAAATTATTATATGATTAGTTAGTTTTTATTTGCAAAAAATTATTAAGATTTGTTTTTTATTAACCGTTTTAAATATAAATATGGTTCAAGTATGATTTATTTTTATATTTACGTATATTTAAACTCATAGGTATTTATAATTAGGTTATTTCTAAAAGAACCTTTACAAAAAAAATCAGTGAATTTTCTAGGAACATTAAATAACACATTTTCATTTTCACTTTTACATAAAATTATATTTTATGTAAATGCCTCAATCATTTTAACCACAACTAAAATTTTTATTTCAAAATTACAATACAAGAAACAACACAGCATGGCAACATCCAAGCTAATACATGGGCATAAGATCCAAACCATTATTACATTAAGATAAGACCTTATGGTATTGTCACATTCATAAGAATTATGAATCTGTTATCTGAGGCTAATCGGCATTTTTTTTAAACTAGTTAGTCCATCCATTCACAAAATAATAAATATATGTTCTAATTCATTCATTCATTATTTTCTTCTTTAGAGAAGTCGAGACATAATTTATAATGCAAATCGTTCGCAGTGAACTAGTTGTATGAAAATTAATGAACTAGTTCAATTAGTTCAGTTGAAAGAATCGTTCATTAGAACTATTTCGATGGTGAACTACACATCCCTACAACTAATATTGAAAGGAGAAAATAGTGAGCAAATATCTCATTATCATTTTTTTATACTAACGTACACTTATAGGGTGTTCGCGAAGTATCTTACGGCCAGAAGTCTATCGTTCGCTTCATGGAAGAGCTTGCCAGTGTTGTTACTTTCCTTGGATAATTAGTTGAGCGATTGCATATCTTTTCACTCTTTGGATATGTTCCAGGGATCCAATTTTTCGTACCTTGATAAAATTGAATATGTCAGTATTTGACTTTTCATTCTGAGCAGAGTCCACAGTTTGAAAGCCTCCAACTTATTAATGGAGGATATTTTCATCATCCACGTCCCCATGCCGTAAAGCAATATGGACCACACATAGAATCCTGTAGCGGAGATGAAAAGAAAGATTGTGGTTACTTGTAGTGGTTTAATTTTAACAAAGCTTGTGTCGCTTGTTTGGCACGGCATTGTATTTCTTGTTGCGAATTCTGTTTGTCATTCACTATCATTTCCAAGTATTTGCATGTTCTCGTTTTCTCGATTGAAGCATTATCCGTTTGCGGTCACGCTCATAAAAGTGCGTTTTTTGTTCTTGCGATGCCTTTAGTTTTTCCTGCATTTCTCTTATTAGTTATCCATGCATTTTTCTGTGATTAATCCGGTGTCTTCAGCGTAAGGAATGTCATTTATCGGGTACTTATGGACTTTTATAACACACTCAGAGCCTTCAAGTTCCTCTACAAAAATATTTTCCACATGTACGTTGAAAAGCACAGGAGACAAAATATACCCTTGTCGAACTGCTCTTAAAATTTCAAATTTGTCTATATTGGTTCAGTGCTTTTTGATTCCAATAGAGATTCTTCATCACCGTTAAATTTGTTCGTCAATTTTAGCTTTGTGTATCATTTTTATCTTTATGTCATGTTTTACTGTGTCAAAAGCTTTTTCCTAATCGAGAAATGTAATGAATATATCCTTTCATTGGTCCATGCAGTTTCTACAAGCGCATTCTAGCAGAAACTATCCAATTCCCTGAAAAAGTGTGTCTCGCCGCTTAGCTCTTCCAGCTTTTTGAACATTTTTATACTCGTATATGGCATTGATAATAGTTACTAACATTCGATATTGTCATCTTCCAACAGTTTTATGGCTTTCATAGTAATGCCATCCAGTCCAGGAGCCTTGCCCAGCTTTGTTACTTCTATAGTCTATCTACTCCGTGGATTCCGTGCGTACGATAGTAGTTGGAATATTCGGTCTAGTATCCTCAAAGGAGGACGAAGCATAGTCTATCCAGATTTTAGCTAGTTCTTCCTGGGTACGCACGTAGTCTTCTTAATCATTCTTCAAGTCAGTGTTATGGTGTTTACTGTATACACCCGAAATCTCTTTAACCTTTTTATGTAGCCCAAATCTGTCGCCCTTTTCTTGTAATGATTCCAATTCTTCACAATGTTCCTTTATCCAGCTTTCCTTTGCGGTTACATATTTTGCACTTATCTTACGTCAGGTTTCCTTGTAATTCTGTTGGTTCTGATGTATTTCTTCTGTCATTCACCCGTTTTTTTGCTAACTTTTTATTTTATTTGCGATTGCTTTATCAGCTTTGTATATTCTAACCTTATTTTCTCACACGTTTGCTCTATGCAATTTCCTTGTTCCTAATTCTTAAAGTTCTTGTTGATGTACTTACTGTGTATGGTTGTAAACTATTCATCTCCAATTAACTCGTGTCTATGTATTTATTATTAGCTGGTTTTTGAATATTTGCCAATCAAAGCATTACATTCGCGATTAGGGGATTATGATCGCACGAAATATCCTCACCAGAATAAGCGGTCACTATTTTTATGTAGATTCGAAATCTTTTGTTTATTAAGATTTAATCAATTTGATTTCGTATTACATGACCTGGACGATCCCCTGATGCTCACCATGTGTACAATCGTCTTGGCCAGAATATTCCAGTGTCAATAAATGTCCAGGTTCGAAAGTGTCAAAGAATTCCAGTATCTTAGTGCCACTATAATCACTATAATTCACCACAATGAATTCTTTTTCTTATTGTAGTGATTATCCGTTTCAGATGTTGGTGACCATCATGGTAATCTGTACTTTGCACACTACTGCTCTGAAAACATTTGTGGTTATTGTGTTGAACCACGTACGTAGATTTTTCAACCAGGAAATCTTTCGCCATTTTGGTCCCCTTCAAAATCCCCTACTGCTTCTTGAAAAATTTCCTCAGAGTATATGTTAAACAGCAGGGATGATAGTATATATCCCTGTTGGACGTCACGTCTGGTTTGATATCGTCGGAATCTCTTGCCTCTGTACGGATAGACGATGATTCCAGTAAAGATTTTTGATAATTCTTAGACCACAGGTGTTTATTTCAATATTTGTTTATATATCTATCAGCTCGTCGTGCTTTACTCTATCGAACACTTCAGCAACAACGACATGAACAGCGAAATACGTGCAGGAATACAGAACTGTAACAGAAGCTTTTACGCATTACAAGACATACTGAAGTCTGTCGAGATCATGAAAGATCTACATAGAATAGAATAGAATATTCTTTATTAATCCCATCAGATCACATTGTGATATAGGACAAGTCATATAGTACAAAAAGCATGATCAACAAGTTATATAGGACAACTACATAAAACAAAATCAATAAAATATAGATTAATATAAAAATAAAAAACAAAGATATGCAATATAGAGCGTCTCTAAACCCGTCGGTCCTTATTCTCTGTAGTCATTTATTAAGTCAAAATATTCATTTAGGTTGTAAACGCATAATTGGATCAAGCATGCTTTTAATTTATTTTTGAATTTTTGAATATTGTTTTCATTTCTTATATTAAGTGGCAAACAATTATAAAATTTAGATCCTGCAAAATCAGGACTAGTTTCAAAGAGAGTTGTGGAGTGTTTACACACGCTTATCAACCTCCCGTGTCTTGTCGGGTAATTATGAAAGTCAGAGTTGAGGGTAAAATTATGAAATTTAGTTTTGACGTGAATAATACACGTATAAATATATAAAGCATAAAAAGTCAACAGCCTGTGTTTAATAAAATATTTACGACATGATTGTCTATTATTAATATTGAATATCAATCTAAGAATTCTCTTTTGAGTTATAAAAACTCTAGAAGAGTTTCTAGAGTTTCCCCACAAGATAACATTATAGGCCATATATAAATGAACCAATGCATAATACACACTTATCAATTGATTGGTGGTAAATAGAGTTTTCAACTGAAGGATCGCATAGTAAGCCTTATTCATTGTTTTGCAGACTTTAATGACATTTTCATCCCATGTCATATTACTTTCTAGAATGCTACCAAGAAATAATGTTGTATCACTAAAAGGTATTTCCTCAGAACAAACTGTGATTTTATAACCATGGGATGGCTTAAAGCGCGAGTAGAGCTGCATGCAAATAGTTTTCTTTGCATTTACCATTAAAGAGTTCCTTTTACACCAGGTTGTAAATTCCTGTGCTACTAAGTTCATTTTTGATATGAGTTCGACTTCATTTGACTTGTCAACTACAATTGTTGAATCATCTGTATAAAGAACTATATGGTCTGCAGTTAAAAAATGTGTCAAATCATTGACATATAAAAGAAATATTAGGGGTCCCAATACGGAGCCTTGCGGTACACCTTTATCAAGATTAAAAACAGATGACTTCTTATTATCGACTTTTACTAGGAATTTACGATGTTGTAAGTATGACCTTAACCAGTTCAAGAAATAACCCCGAAAACCAAGGGCTTCTAAATTATGCAGTATAATTTCAATGTCAATACAGTCAAAAGCCTTAGTCAAGTCAAAAAAGAGTGCACCCACATACCTTTTTCGATCCAAAGCAGCGTGGATATAATTAAATAATGAAATGGAAGCACTCTATGTAGATTTATTAGGAAGAAACCCATGCTGGCATTCATTTAAGGTATCATATTTATTCAGAAAATTTAACATTTTACTATAAATACACTTTTCGATAATCTTAGAGAGTACACTTGTTACGGTGATTGGCCTGTAATTATCAACCAAACACGGATCTCCCTTTTTGAAAATTGGACTGACTACTCCCGTTTTAAGGTCACTTGGAAACTTGCCATCCTTGACAGATAGGTTGATGATGTGAGACAAAACAGGAGATATATATGAAGAAATGTATTTAATTATTTTAGTGGGAATTTGATCAATACCTACTGAGCTGGTATAGTTTAAGGAAGATATAGCATTCTCAATATCAAATGGTGAGACTTCAGAAAAAAAGAATGTGTTGTTAATTGTCATAGTTGTGAAATCGTCAAAGGTATAGTTATTGAAATGTTTTAATAATGTGTGTTTGACTGATGTACAAAAATACTCACCAAATTTGTTTGCTATGTGTTCTGGATGTATCAATAATTTATTATCATCAGTACTGCTCCACTCAAAATTGTTTTTATTTTTACCAGTTTGACGATTCACAGTTTTCCATATATTTCCATATATTCCAATATACAGAACAGTGATTAGATCAGTCATATCATCTAGCTTAGAAACTTGGGACCAGAACAAAATAAAACAAACTATTATAAAAGCGTTTTGAACGCAAAATACAAAAGATTTATAGGCAGAACTAGACTCAAATGGAGGGATAACATTCTTTTGCATACTATGAGATTACACAACTGCCGAGAAGACGTACGGAGGGTTGTGAAGGTAGAGAAAGAGGGAGAGAGGAAGACAAAGAGAGAGAGTGTCCTTCGATATAAAACGGCACTACAGGAAGAAAAAATGTTTAAAAATATCTTGGATTACTTAGTTTGACCTTTGACCAAGTGCCTATTATTTTATGGAATGTTATGTTGTAGCATCTAATTATTTCTATCCGCTTAAGCACTTTATGTTAATAATATTAATAATTGGTTTTATGCCCTAAAATTACACTATTTCAACGCTATTTATATCACTATTAGCAAGTAATTATTATATTACTCAACATCGCAAATTAAAATAATATAAGTATTGAAAAATGACAAAATTATACTTATACTATCTTAATAAAGAGCATGAATATGTGAACAATGTGATAAACAGAATTAAGTATGACAGAAATGTGTGTCTCGAGACCACACAAGTTGCTGCGGGGTTAATTTTCTTAACGCTATTACCATAGTTGGAGTTACGGATGATAGGGGAGATCGAGGGAGGGGCATTTTATCACCTCACATGTTATTATCGTCGATGTTTGAAGTATTTATTGACATGGTTTATTAGTTGGGAATTGTAATTATAGGGAAGCGCAGGTTTGATTACAATTTTTTAATCGAAAACAAGTTTGTCGAACGTGATATTGAAGTATAGACTTCATTTCAGTATAAAAAATAAACAGATTTTATCAAAAAAGTAGCCACTGATTTTCTAATGGCTTCGATATTGGATGTTTGATGAAATTTATAAAATTAATTACTTATGTATTTACTTTTTGCTACTGCATGTTCTGTTTTCTTCAAGCATAACTGGTCTTCCAACTATTGTTTTTCAACTACTAATTTAGTTTACTAGTTTAGTTAGAGTATAACCTATTTGCCATCCTTCTTATTATTTACACGTTCATCATTCTATCTACCCATAAAATTTGCAGAAACATTTCGTAAAGACACATCTTCATCATCATCCAGCCTCAAGATTCCACTGCTGACCATAGGCCTCTTCCTCATGTTTCTAACCCCGTCTATCTTGCGCCGCTCTTATCCAGTTTTTATTGAGTTTTCTTAAATCGTCAGTCCATCTTGTAGGTGGTCGACCGACGCTTCTCTTGTCTTCCCTTGGCCTCCATTCCAATAACCTCTTTGTCCATCGCCCATCTGTCATTCTGGCTATGTGTCCTGCCCATCTCTATTTTAGTCTGGCTATCTTCTCGATGATGTCAGTTACTCCGGTTCTTCTCCTGATGTTTTCGTTTGTTATTCTGTCTCGGAGAGTTATTCCTAACATGGACCGCTCCATTCTTCTCTGAGTGACTCTCAGTTTGGTAGCTGCTGCTTTTGTTAAGGTAAGTGTTTTGCTCCGTACGTCAAGACTGGGAGGACGCACTGATCAAATACCTTTCTCTTTAGGCACGTGGGCAGCTCACTTTTAAAAGTTTCTCTCAGTTTTCCAAATGCTGCCCACCCAAGGCCGACTCTTCTCTTCAGTTCATGAGTCTGGTTATCTCTGCCAATCATAATTTCATGTCCTAGGTATTTATATCTATCTACGAGTTCTATTTCTTTCCCACCAATACTGATGTTCTGGTTGGGCACCAAATTGGTCATGATTTTTGTTTTCGAGATATTTATATTTAAACCTACATTTTCTGTGGCCACAACGAGTTCCTGTACCATCTCTCTTGCCATACCTAGATCTTCAGCTATTATAAGTATATCATCGGAGAAACGTAAGTTGTTTAGATATTCTCCATCTATTTTTATTCCCTTTGTCATCCAATCCAAATTCTTAAAAGCATGTTCTAGCACCGTATTAAAAAGTTTAGGTGACATTGGGTCTCCTTGTCTAAGCGATTACTGTTAGTATGTAATTTGACAGTGGTTGTTGCCTGCAGATATATTTTGTATAATAATTTAGTATATCTATAATCTACCTGCATTCTTTAAGCGTCTGTAATATTTTACTTAGCTCAACTGTGTCAAAGGCTTTGTGAAAATTGATAAATATTAGAACTAGAGGTTTATTCCACTGCTTTCTCTATTAGGGTTTTTATACTTTGTAGATGGTCATTTGTTCCGTAACTTTTTCGGAATCCTGCCTGTTCCTTGGTTGATAAGTCTCTAATTTTCTTTTCATTCTCTTAACTAGTATTCGCGTAAACAACTTATATATATAGCTTTGTGTAATAGAATCGTAGTAGCGTTGTTCCAGTCTGTTGGAATATTGGCGCTGTGAAGGCAGATATTGAAAAGTTGTTTAATTTTTTCAAGTAATACATCCCCTCAAATTTTTAGTGCTATTTCTGATACTATTCCATCTTCACCCGGGGTTCGATTATTTTTCATTTTCTTCAGGGATTCTTTGATTTCTGAGTTTGTTATATTGGGCTTTAAATCTGATCCTTGGATACCCCAGTTTTTAGTGTAATTGGAGGTTCCGTATTGTTATCTTTTTTTCTTGATCTATGTAACTCTGTGTAGAACTCTTCGACTATTCTTAATATTTCATCTCTGTTCGTTGTTTCTTCTCCAGTTCTGTTTCCCAGTGATTCGTTAGCACGGAAGTTTACAGTACATATCGCACCCTTGCTTTAAAAGTGACACAACTCAAAAAATGTAGTTTTTGGTGAGAATCAAAAAATTAATTTTTCATTGAATATTTAGATGATTTAAAATTAAAACCAGCTATAGTTTGGTTTTATAAACAACATTTAGTTTAGATTTGTTTGGTATCTGCTTTTTAATACCTTAAAAATACAATTTTTTTCATGAAAAGTGAATTAACTGATTAATCAATTATTTTGATTTAGTTCAATTTTAATGTTTTATACTGCAAAAGTGACAGTTTTACAAATTTGAATGCAGACGAAGTTTTGAGTTATGACGTTTTTACGATGATAATTTTGATTCGAATAAGACAATTAATTTCATAAAAAAAAGTTTATTTTAATCTTTAAACTTTATTTGTTTATGTGTAGACCTCCAGGTTGGAAGACGTTTTCAAAATACTTTCTTTCCATTAAATGGTTAAATTCCATTATATATTAACAATGTTATCGAAAGACATGCCTTAATATTCATATGAAAAACAAGTGTTTTCACACAATCTAGCAAATGGATTACAGTGCCAAGAGAACTGACGATAATCAATTATTGCATTATGATTCAGTCTCATGGAATAATGGAGTGGCCACTATTAATGTACGAAGGCAAAATCCAAAGACCACTCCATCAAATTATCAAAGCAACCTTATAGATACACAGCGATAAAGCAATATCAAGGCACTTAAACTAGTTTGCAGCTTTCTATACTAATAAATTTATTTTTATTGATTTTTCTTTACACTTATACTAATATATTTATTTCAAACAAAAGAACGACCTTTTTGTGCTTACATTAAACTATTTACATACCTAAACAAAGATTTTCATTTAATAGTATTTCTTAATAAGCTAAGTTTTCTTTACAATGAGCCACCACTGCTTATTCGTTTTTTTTTCTTATAGTTCCATTACCACGTTCACGATTATGGCTTTATTAACAGCAACTCTAAGTAATGATGTAGTCGATTTCCCCTACTATTGTCTTAAAATTTTTAGCCTTGATGTTGTTCTTCTAACAGAACCTCATTTACCTTGGATCTTTCCCTGTATGGTGAGATCATATTGTAACCAAAATGTTGCAGCTTGTCCGTTTTTATTATATGGACCAGTTGTTTTGCTTCGTTCAGCCGTCTAAGAAGCTCTCCATTTCTAATTCTGTTGGCCCAGTTTATCTTTAGTTTGGATTCCCACACCTACCCAAATGCTTATATGCGTTTAAGCATACCCTCACTTAAAATACACTCCTCAACTACATATAGTAGTACTGAAAAGATATAACAATGTGTTAGTCTAACTCGAAGATGATAGTGAAGTCATTAATTGGATTTTAAAGAAGACTCATACCTACATTTAGTCAGTAATAAGGTATCATCGGAATATTTAATGATTTTTACTGTTACACCATTCACTACAATGTCTTCTATTGTCCCATCAAGGCTTCGTTAAATATATCCCCTGTATACAAATTATAGTCGTTTGCAAAGCATAATATTTAAATCAACGACTATTTCTTCCCCTTTTTTCTTCTTGAATTTAGGCAAATTGCAGGTGTCATCTTCATACATCTGCCTCCTTAGTCTATTCTATGGTTTTGTATGTGTTCAGCTTTTTACAAAGTATCTCTATTTCTGTTGTTTCCAATAACCTTGTGGATTTTGATGTTTCTGCTTTAGTTTTATTTAGAAAATTGATTCCTATGTAGTTTTCTGGTTGTTTCTTATCACCCTTTTTGAATAAGATTAGCCCCCTTGTCCTCCATTATTCTGATATCTTATAGTTATGTTAATAATTATTGTCAGTTGATCCATGATTGCCGCTCCACCATATGTCAATAATTCACTTAATAGGATAGGTATATCTTTATCTGCAGATGATAATTTCTGACGTTTGTGGATTGAACGTTATTTCTTGTTCTTCTGTATATAACTTCTTTAGATAGTCAATCGATCTATCATTTTCGATGAGTTTTTGGGTACATTAATTCCTTTTTCGTTCTCTGGTCTGTTATAAAGCACCATACTCCTTTTTGTCTCTCTTCTTCTTCTTTGACTTTTCTCATTATGAGTTCGCCGTTTTCGTCCTCCACAGCACTTTATTCTCCCAGTCCCCTTCTCTGAGGTCTCTAACTATCATTTCCGGCGTATATTTTCCATCTTGTAGCAGGTCTTCCTCTCCGTCTTCTTCCTGGCGGGTCCCAGTTTAATATTCTTTTCGGCCACCTATGCTCTGGCATTCTTTGTACTTGCCCGTACCACTGCAGGGCTCTGCTTTCCAACTTTTTTGTAATTGATCATTCTACTTCCATTCTGTTCCATATTTCCTCCGTTCTTATTCTATCCTCTCTTGTGATTTGTAGACATCTTCTCATAAAGTCCAGTTCAACTGTTCTTATTTTATTTCGTATTGTTATTAATAGGGTAATATTCATCACTATGCTTTGAAAAATCCTCTTTTTGTTTTCTTTGGTTAGAGTGTTGTTCCATATACCTCCATGAAGTGCTCTTGTTGCTTGTTTTCCCCGTGCTATTTTTGTAAACTCCTTTGGCTCCTTTTTGTAAACCATAAAAATCATGCTCCAGTCTTTTTGAGAAGCATTTCCAATGCTTGTTCTTAATTCTTCTTGTCTTGTTTGACATGGGTTTCAGGCAAGCTTTCTTATTTTCTTTGTAATTTTCTTTCACCTCTGTAGAGAACCACTTAGTTTTTCGCTTTGGGAAAGACTTGCTTTTATTTACCTTTCTCTCGCCCAGAGGTTCTTTAGCTGAATTCGATGGGTTATTTAGCCCAATTAGCTGATTGATCGAGACATTTAACATAAATCTGATTCTTCTTCTTCTTCCTCTTAATATTGTGGATTAATCCTTGGTGGATTAATACCTCTATGGAAGGTTGTCACTTTATCTTTTGCGCGGTCGTCCGATACTTTTTATGCCGATATGTGACTTATTTCTTGCTATTTTGACGACATGGGTCTTCTCCATTCTGCTTATGTGGTTATTCCATTCTTTTTCTAAGGCATATGTCAATACTGGTCGTACAATGGCTTTATAAATTCTTGACTTCGTCTCAGTGTGTGCAGGTGTTGTCCAGGTCTCCATAGTAGACAGTGTAATTTCCAGGTATTTTATTTCCATTACTTGTTAAATACTGATGCCATCAATTTCTATTTTACATCTGGTTGGTTCTTTGCTGACTACTATTGTCTTAGTTTTCTGAGATAAAATTGTCATTAAATTCACTACTACTATTGTCAATTAAATTCTTTTGCTCTTATGTTAAATCTGTGGACCAGTCTTTGCAGACTATCTTCATCTTAGGCTATCAATATTGAGTAACAGAGTATTTTTATTTCTTTGGTTCCCATTCTGTATCCTCTCCCTTGTTAACGCTTTTGATGATTTCATCCATGATTAAATTGAAGAGCATGGGGCTCAATGGATCCCCTTGTCTTATTCCGCTGCCTATTTCTATAGGTCTGGTCTATAAATCTGGTTAAAATAGAATATATTGAGAACAACAAAAGATAAAACTAAAAGATTTTGATAAAACAGGAAATATAAGCATTTAGATATGTATGCTCTAATATAAACAGTTATCTAATGCGTAGAAATATGTAGGCAAAACATGACCTATTAGCGAAAACCGGAGACTAGAAAACAATTACTAGATATAATGGAGGGTGTGTATCAGTGCAGAAGTCATACGAGTTAACCAGTTAATATGGTAAGTTCTTGGAGCACATAAATAAGAGTTGAATAGTGGAACACATTATTAATTGAAGATATAATAATAATATTGTATGGCATTTTTGCCAGGAAGATCCTTTTGGACATTTTTCGGTGCCATTTGCATTTTTAACACTGTTTGAAGTAACTAGTGTCGATGAACACTAGCCCAGAGCACTCCTTAATGTGTCCTCCGAAGCACGGTGAACGACTCGTATCATTTATAGAATTGAAAATGTCATTGTTGGTGCCGCGATAGAAGATATTATGCTTAAGGAAAGAGTTAAAGATCCAAAAGTTGCTGGATAGGTATATTGTATATGTAAATACAACAGATAATTAGGTTGAGATGGAATCTTTGAGAGGACAAACATATATTCCTGTTTGCAATCTTAATGTTAATAGATATCTTTATAATTACTTCTTCTTATTGTGCCGTTTTCTAACGAAGGTTGGCGATCACTCCTTTAAACGCTTCTCTATCTTTTACAACGTGAAATATCTGTTTAACACTGAGGTTAGTCCAATCTTTGATATTCAGCTAAGATTTCTTCTTTCTCCTCAAGCTTTTCCTTGCATGATAACGTGCAGATAAGAATATTGATCGTTTCGAAGTATGTGGCCCAAGTACCTACGATGTTTTTCTTATTTTAATTGTGTTTTAATTCATAAGTTGTCTGCCATGTCCAATTAACACCTTGAGACTTTTGCTACTTGTCCCTAATTCTCATTATTGGCCTCATACATCTGATTATAAGACGTTTTAGGCAATAACATCTATAAATTCCTATAAGGCTAAAAAGTTAATAAATAAAGATACATGATTTAATGAAAAAAGACATTATAAAATAAAAATTGTATTTGCCTGGAAGATAAATTAAATTACCTCTGTTTATTGACTAACTTCGCAATTATCCACGAGCCATAATGGTTTTTTACGAAATAATACCAGTATAAAGCTGTCATTTCAATCAAAAAGCCATCCATTTAGTGACGTCCTCGAGATATAATTTGACTAATGGCCGTCGTATGTATATAAAAAAAGAAAACTTCTCCCCTTCGCCCCGCAATGTTTATTAAACTATAGATTGTAGAATGTAGAACCAATCTAGAGTCAATTTAAAAGTACATCATCATACGGGAGTAAGTGCAGGTCTACAACGGCCGATGATTGATATGACAAGAGGTGCATGGTTCAACGGCCAATCTCAAGGTGACTTTCATATTTCAATAGTGAGCCCAGGGCCGGCATTTTCTTATTAATAAAAAATGGTGAGCACTCGTCTTCGCAATTTTAAAAATAAAACAAGCAGTTTTAATAGTCCGTTGAAATAGGTGTAATATACAATTGTGATTTCGATTTAAAGACGTTTTTGATCAGACCCATATCTTCCGCGTTTGAGGTAGATACTATTACCGTCTAGAATGCTAAAAATGTCACATTTTTAACAATTTTTTTGTATCTTATCTATTATATATGACAATCAAACTTTTTTTTATAATATTATACAACTTTTGGAGATTAAATTTTTTTTCCATTGTTCTTGTATTTTAAAGGTGGCACCAAAAATTGTTCGTCCAATAATTACTGCTCCACGGCGGACAGTAGTTTAATCTCTGGAACGGCAAATCTGAAATATAAAATTCGAGAAGGGTTTTAAAAATGAAGTGCCCATATGTGATAGTTTACAGAAAAATTAAAAATTCTTAAAAAAAACAAAATGGCGGACATTTGAAAAAATTGTTCGAAATTTGACTATTTTTTCGACTTTTTTTAGTCACAAAAATTTTATTATTAGTTTTTTGTCAAATTGTGGTTATCTATCATAGATAATTGCAAAACAAGCAAGTTTTATTAAAATCGACGCACTATATCAGAGATTAACTGTCCGCCAGTTTTAAAATCGTAGTTTTTCACAAACTCTTTAATCTCCGGATCTAATGGTCGATTTTAATAAACCTTGCTGTATTTTTTATTTTGGTTTTTTTTATGATAGTTTACCACAAATTGACAATAATAAAATAATAGAGTTTTTGTGGCTGAAAGTCGAAAAAAGGTCAATTTTTGAACATCTTTCAAATATCCGCCATTTTATTTTAGTCATCGTCCGCAATCTATTAAAAAAAATAGATGTCGCTGTTGCGTCTGGGTGTACATTATTTGTAAAAAAATTTCCTTAAGTATTCTTCTCAGAAAATTACTTTCACGCCGCATATGTCCATATACTATACTAGACACATTAAAAATAACCATTAAGCAACGAGCGATTTGTAGTCTGCTCGCAACAACGAAATGTCTCACAGTATGTTGTACTTTCTCTTATTATATTTCGTTAGCTAAATAGAAAATCTTCCTCTTAATAAAGAAGTTCGTTCCTATTTCCAAACTCTTTTAGGGACACAAGAAAATGAAGAGCATATGGATATGCATCACAATGAGGGAGACACCGAAAATATAGAACCCCCAACAGGCAATACGAGCACAAAAGAACAATAAGGCTCCAGGTATTGACAACGTCCTCCTTGAGCTATATAAATTAGGTGGCGATCACCTAGTAGGACAAATGCATATGCTCATGAATAAGATTTGGAATGATGAAAAGATCCCTAATGATTGGAAAACGGGGATTATATGCCCAATCTATAAAAAAGGGGATAAACTGAAAGGCGAAAATTATCACGGCATAACCCTCTTGTGCACGGCTTACAAAATTTTTACTTACATACTAAACAAACGACTCCAAGAACTAACTGAAACTATTTTCGGGGAATATCAAACCGGTTTCCGACAAGGAAAATCTACAACTGACCATTTATTCACAATGAAACAAATTTTAAACAAATCGTGGGAATACGACATTGACGTCCACAACATATTCATAGATGTCAAACAAGCCTACGACTCACTTAATAGGAACAAGTTATATCAAATATTGCATAGCTTTAATATCCGCCAAAAATTCATCCGACTGGTAAAAACAACAATGGATTCGTCAATAGCAACTGTCAGAGTCCAAAATGAGCTCACTGAAAACTTTAGAATAGTCCAAGGATTAAAGCAAGGAGACGGGCTGGCATCGACACTATTTAACCTGACCTCGAAATATCTGATAAGACAGCTGAATATAGGAAGGGGTAATCTCCTAACAAATAAATCCATACAGATTGCCAGCATCATTTCTCGCAGAACAGAAGAGGCGGCAGAAATATATTAACAATTAAAAACAAAGGCAAAAGAGACCGGTCTAGAAATAAAATATGCAAAAGACAAAAAAGTCAACACAGGAAAGAGCTATTGGAAACAGACGCACAGTTGAATTAGAGGACGATATTGAAAGGGTAGAAAGTTTCATGTATTTAGGAGTTGCATTAAACACGGATGGAACAGAAGAACCAGAAATCCAAAGAAGAATAGTAAAGGGAAACAAAGCTTATTTTTCACTCGATCATGTGTTCCGCTTCAAAAACTTATACCGGAGATCGAAAATCAGGGTCTACAAAACTATTATCAGACCAATAGTATGTTATGCATGCGAGACATGGGCGATGACAGAAGTGATAAAAAGAAAACTGGAAGTCTTCGAAAAAAAGTCCTAAGAAAGATATTTGGACCTACTAACGAAAACGGAATATGGAAATCCAGGTACAACCATGAACTCTACCAACTGTTCAAAGAGACACCGATCTCAGAATTCGTTAAACTTCAGAGACTTTGCTGGGCTGGTCATGTAGTAAAAAGGAGACAGAAAGATTGCCGAAAAGAGCCCTAGATAGTAAAATGAAGGGTGTAAGACCAAAAGGAAGGCCACGGAGAATATGGGAGAATGAAGTGGCAGCGGAAGCGCAAAATTTGCTAGACGTGAGAACCTGGAGAAGACCGGCGTGGGACCGACATGGTTGGAGGCATAGTTTATAGGAGGCCAAGACCCGATTTGGGCTGTAGCGCCATTGGAGCGACAGAGAGAAAGATAGGAAATAAGACCGCACCGGAGTGTTAAATAAGTACCATTTTCGCTTGGCACTCTCCAGCAAGTACTCCCAGTCTTTTTTATCCTTAGTTAGTCTAAATATCGAAAATCGAATTCATTTTCGTTATGTTTCCTGTTGTATGCGGTTGTGTTTGAGAATAATCATTTCGGTACATTTAGATTTAAAACCATTAAAACAATTCCTTTTAACTCCCCTGAGAATATTACAGAATATTACTAGTATCATTTAGTTTCGTTAGCTGTACATAGTAAGGTTTATTAAATACATGATTATATTTTTTTTTGTTTCCATAAAAATTTAACTCTTATTAATACAACTTTTTTAGGTCAGATATTTATTTGCTTATTTTTCATATTTTTCTTTTGCCACATTTTCAAATTATTCATTTCAATTGTAAGTAATAGTATCTCTTTCAGGTACCTATTTTATTATTTTATCTTTATGCATGTATGTGTTTTAATAATTGGTGATTACCGCGAGATATAAATACTCATCTCTCTATATTTGTTGTGCTACGGTATACCTTATGTTTTTCGTATTATTCTCGTTGTGTTTTCTTATCTCCCTCGTGTCTGTTAACTTTCTTTATTCCCAATCCACAGATAGTGTGGCGCCCAAAATTCTCTTTTCTTATCTTTCTCTTCCGTATCTCACTCTTGTGTCTCTTATTCTTCTTCTTACGGTGCCTATCCGTTCCGGATGTTGGCGATCAACATGGCTATCCTAACTTTGCTTGCTGCTATTCTGTATAGTCCGGTTGTCGATGTATTAAACCACTTTCTCAGGTTTTGAAGCCAAGATATTCTTCTTCTCCCTGGTCCTCTCTTTCCAAATACCTTGCCCTGACGAATGAGTTGCAACAAGCCGTATCTCTGTTCATTCCTCATAACATGACCAAGATATTCTAGTTTGCGCTCTTTGATGGTGTTAATAATCTCACATTCCTTGCCTATTCTACGTAGGACCTCAACATTGGTCACACGATCCACCCATGAAATTCTTAAGATACGTCTGTAACACCACATCTCGAATGCCTCGAGTTTTCTTAAGGAAGCTTCGGAAAGTGTCCAGGCCTCTACTCCGTATAATAAGGTAGAAAATACATAGCATCTAATGAGAGAGATTTTGGTAGCAAGTGGTAAATCATGACTTCTGAAAAGAGACTTTATCATTATGAACGCGGTTCTCGCTTTTCCTATGCGTTGTTTTATTTCACTGGAGTGATCCCATTGGCTGTTAATGTTACTACCAAGGTATGTGTAGCTGTCCACTCTGTCAATTGGATGTTGGTTAACCAAAAGCTGTGTATTTAATATTTCGCGCTTACTGACTACCATGTACTTTGTTTTCTTCGTATTAAGATCAAGTCCGTGTTCTCTACTTATATGTGATATATGATCATATCATATCTAATGTTGTTTAGACGCATTCCGTTGACTAATACGCCTTCTTGTAGTGTCTCTTATATTTGAACTGAAAAGAACCCCGACCAAGATTCCTCTACCATATTGAAGCCCGAGCCTAGTGCCGTTTCCTGGGTACGTCCTGGGTAAAAGATGAATAACGTCTATGCGAATGGTCGTGCTCTATATTGAAATTTAATATTAACTGTCTTTCGTATTCTTCTTATGTTGTGACTCCAATAACAATATCGTGTTATAGATAACATTATCATATTCTAATAGGTATGTGTATCAATCAATATCATCATAATCTTTCAATGAAAAATAATTTACTAAGCTGACTGGTCATAGGCAATGGTATGGAAAATCAACTACATCGTTATTTAGAGCAGCTTTCAATAAAGTCACGATAGCGAATATGGTAGACAACATGATATCCAACGATCGATAACGGTCATGGAACTAGAAGAAGAAGAAGAAGAGTGGTCATACGCAATTGATTACACATATTATTATGATTTAGAATTTGTAAACAATGTAGTAACGATGAAAATCTGCACTAGCTTGGTGTAAATAATATAAATAATAACAATAACAAAGAAAAACAGCAGTCGTACGATGAACATAAACAAATAAAACTGCTTTTAAGTTGTCCATCTATTCTAACGTCCATTTTGTTGTTGTGGTAGATGTTTTCGATAGTTTTCTTCATATTTAGGGGAACTTCTCTATTATACAGAAGATTGATTACATATTTGAGTCTTAATGTGTCAAACGCTTTCTTTAGGTCAATCAGATACAGAAATGCTGGTCTATCATACTCTAGTGATTTCTCAGTAATTTGCTTTATAACCAATATTACATCTGTACATGATTTTCTACTAAGAAAACCCTGTTGTTCATCTACTAAACTTATCCTCTGATTTATTCTTCTTTTTCTTCTTAGCCTTCTGTCGTCCATGTTTGGACATAAGCCTCTCCCAACTCCTTCCATCGGTCTCTATCCTGAGCAACATATTTCTAATTTAACTTTGATGGTACACAATCTGTCTCCGGCTTCTATAATATAAAAATGTAGCTTCTCCAATTTAAATTTTAAAGTGTTTGTTTGTCTTTAGTGTATTTGTTATGTCCCAGTTTACATGTATGACATTCCATTATTGCTGGATAGGCCACAATTGACGAAATGCCCCTGAGGATGATCTTGTGATCGAAAGTACTTGGGCAAGATTTAATTAAATACTGTGTTCGATATTTGCCTTGTGTACCATCAAAGTTCATTTATTCGAACATTCAACCATATATTGATATATTTCTAATTTGTTCCGGCTATTCTTTTAATGTCATCAACCCATCTCATCTGTGGTCTTCCTCTTGGTCGTTTACTTTCGTAAGGTCTCCAATGTTGTATTGTAGTGTTCCGACGTTGGTCTTTCTGTCTAGCAGTGTGGCCCGCGAAGCTCCATTTAAGTTTTGCAATTTTTGTTGTATGTCCTCGACTTTTGTTTTGGATCTTACCCAGTCGTTCCTCTTTTTATCTGACAGTCGTATACCTAACATTGCTCTTTCCATTGTTCTTTCCGTTGTGGCTAGTTTATTCATGTTTGCCTTGGTTAGGGTCCAGGTTTGACATCCATATGTCATGATAGGAAGGATGCATTGGTTGAACACTTTGCTCCTCAAGTATTGGGGTATTTTGCGGTTCTTAAGTATCCAACTAAGTTTTCCAAATCCTGCCCATGCTCTTCTAGTAATTTCCGCACTTTGGTTCTCTTTGTCAATTCTCAGGATTTGGCCTAGGTAGATATATTCCTGGATTTATCTCACTGCCGTTTATAGTTATATGTCTGGGGTCTTCTGTGTTTGTCATTATTTTTGTTTTTTTCATATTCATTTTTAGGCCGACGTATTGGGAGCTGGCTGCTAGTTCCCCCAACATAATTTGCAGTTCCTCGAATGTGCTCGCTATAATCACTATGTCGTCAGCAAATCTGAGGTGGTTTAACTTGTTGCCATTAACGTTAATGCCATAGTTGACCAATTTGTAGTTTTGAAGACGTCTTCTAGGTCTAGGTTGAAAAGCTTTGGCGATATTACGTCTCCTTGTCTCACTCCTCTCTTAATGGGGATGGGATTTGTATTTTCGTCTAGTTGTACTATCATAGTTGCATTTACATATATTTTATGCATTAATTGCCCAGAGAAAGTAACAAATGTGGAGGTTTTGCGGAGAATGCGGAAAGAGAAAGAGCTGATACTTACTGTTAAAAAGCGCAAACTACAATATTTGGGACATGTTATGAGGGGAGATAAATACCAGTTGCTGCAATTGATTATACAGGGAAAGATAATGGGAAAGAGATCTATAGGAAGAAGAAGACATTCATGGTTGAAAAACTTGAGAGAATGGTACAATTGCACCAATTACCAACTGTTTAGATCTGCAGCATCAAAAATACGCATAGCTTTGATGCTAGCCAAACTTCGGAACGAAGACGGCACTTGAAGAAGAAGAAAGTTGCCCATATCTCGAGTCTATTCTACAATTATTAATAGCTTGTTCTATGGCCCACATCTCGATAATCTTACTACTCTGATTTATTAGCACTTGTTAAATTTTAGTTGTAAGTCTTAGGGTAGTATTTAACAAGTTTATACCTCTGTAGTTTTCTGGCTGTTGTTATCTCCTTTATTTCTTATTTTCTTCATGAATACAATAATTTCAACCGTATTTACCTATTTTTTTGTCCCTTTAAATATTTTTTTGGAACTATTTCAACTAGTAATACAGACAACAAAGGAAAAATATCTTATAAACAAGCTAAGTTTATTAAAAACCTATAAATCTTACGTACTAGTAAATACCAAAGGAATTTATCTTCCATTAACCCTAGAACTGCACACTGGGGTCTGAAAAACCCAGGCGCATGAATCGTTCAATGTAACTTGCGCATGTCTGCGTCTTTTGGCAATCCCTTGCACGTAAATTCAGTTAAGAGCCGACTACGTTGAGAGACAGTCGCTGCGCCGCGTAAGTTTGTTGTATAGTTTACTGTGACGCTTTTAGTAGATCTGTGGGTACTTCGGACCCCAGTGTGCAGTTAAACGGTGTTAAAATTTTGAGGTGATTTTTTGTTATTTGCTAGTATGGCAGATTCTAAGAGAAAATATCAGCGTCCACTAACCAGAAAAGAATTAGAGTGGGAAGCTGAAAACCTGTGGGCGAATGAAAATGAACCAGAGACCATCGAAGATGATTTTGGAGACTCATCAGATGAAGACGATCTTTATGTTCCTGAACATCAGTCTGACACTGATAACGAACAACAAAGTGACGACGATAATGAAGAAGAACAAACAGAACCCAATACCTCGCAAAGAAATATCGCCAGTATACTGGGAAAAAATGGTCATCGTTGGACCACACAGGCACCAGCACGACAAGGACGTCCAAGAAAGGATAACATCGTTTTACATTTGCCTGGTCTAAAAAATGAAGCAAGAAATGTTAGTAGCCCTGTTGAATCTTGGAATTTACTATTTTCTCAAGAGATTGTGGACATTATTGTGCTGCATACAAATCAAGAAATTCTTAGGAAGTGTCAGAGTGGCTTGCCGCAGAGTTACAAAAAAATAACCAACAACATAGAAGTCAAAGCATGTATTGGTTTGCTGTATCTCGCTGGTGCATTACGAGTCTCAAATTGTAATTTAGATGAGCTTTGGTCAATAAAATATGGCAATGGGCTATTTCGGGCAACCATGCCCCAACAAAGATTTCAGTTTTTAGCTCTTTGCTTGAGGTTTGACGACAAAACAGACAGAAATGCTAGAAAATTGGTTGACAAGTTTACCCATATTTGCCAAATATGGGACATTTTTATAAATAATTGCAAGCTATACTACACGCCCTATGAGAACTGTACAATTGATGAGCAGCTCGTGAGTTTTCGTGGAAAATGTCCATTCCGAATTTACATGGCCAGCAAACCTGATAAATATGGAATGAAAGTAATGATGATAAATGATTCGAAGACATTTTATATGCTGAATGCCATTCCATACGTTGGAAAAGTTGATGTTGAGAATAATGAGTCAGTTCCTACATATTATGTCAGAAAACTTTCTGAACCAATACACGGTACTCACCGTAACATAACAATGGATAACTGGTTCACGTCAATACCTCTAAGTGAACAAATGATGGAACAGTATCAGCTAACAATCCTTGGAACGTTGCGAAAAAATAAAAGGGAAATACCTCCGAAGTTTACACAAAAAAAAGATGTAGGCACATCCATATTTGCTTTCGACAGAAACAAAACGCTAGTTTCGTACACTCCAAAGGAAAATAAAGTGGTACTACTTTTATCAACTTTGCATCCTGATTCATCACTTAATACCTTGACCGGAAAACCAAATCTTGTACATTCCTACAATGAAACAAAGGGTGGCACAGACACCTTTGATCAGATGTGCCACTCTTACACGACTTCCCGTAAAACTAGACGCTGGCCTCTCAGAATGTTTTTCAATATGTTGGATGCTAGCGGAATAAATGCTATGGTTCTATTTTCACTTGCAAATCCCCAATGGAAAGATGACCGAAAACACGATAGAAAAACATTTTTAAAAGAACTTTCAACTGCATTAATTGAACCGCACTTAAGGGAAAGACTACAAGTTACCAATTTGCCAACAACCCTACGTGTAAAAATTAGCGAAATATTAGGAGTTGGTGTACCTCAAAGAGATAATTTTGATGTTAGTTTGCCTAAAAAGGTTAGATGCTGCTTTTGTCCTCGTGGAAGGGATCGAAAAACGAGTTCTGCTTGTTCGTTGTGCCACAAACCGTACTGTTTAGAACATCGGGCTCAATTATGTTATATGTGTCAGAACCAAAGTTGAAGTGCCTGGCTAAGAGTAAGAAATAATTATCTTGTAACAACATTTATATTTTATTTTAGTTTAAAGGGCTTTTAAGAGAAAAGTTTTATTTCACTGGAATTTTGTTTAATTTTTTTGGTCGTATCTCCATATTTTCAATAAAGTGTAATAAAAGCACTAGTTTATGTTTTTCCACGTTTATCAGATCTAATGAGAAATGTTTTTTTTTAATAAATATATTTTGAAAATAAGATATTGTTGTTTGTTGTTTTGTACTACATACCGCAGAAAAAAAATTCATAACATTTATTACTAAAAAAAAACAATTAGGGTTTTCGAGACCCCACTGTGCAGTCTATGTTAGATGAACGAACTGTGCTGTTCTAGGGTTAACTTACAAAGTTAAGATTAATAAAAAAATTAAAAAAATGAACGCCGACCCTGAAGCATTGATGCCAAGTCTGGTCCCGAACACGACTTCAAGTTATGTTTCACTTCCAGAAGGTGCTTTATTATTATTTCTTGTGGAAAATGTATTTTATAAATGGTGTATCGTAAATAAAGCAGAGTTAATACCAAGTTCGAGTTACAACTGAAGAAATATTGTAGTTTTGGTTTGAGAATTCTGCAAAGGAACTAGTTTTGTACGTAAAAAATATTGGCTGACATCTTCAATGCCTACTGGATGTTCAAAAGCTTTGTGCCTTATAAAGTGATTTTAAATTGACTTATTTAAAAAATGGGTTTTTCTAAACGTGTTTAAGTTAGATGACACTTTTATGTAATTTTTAAGATAGTTTGTATCGTTTTTAAAAGCGTTAAGAGTAATTGATATCTTAGCTGTGTCGTATGTATCTCTTCTTGTCCTGTTTGTTCTTTCGAAGATTTATCAGAATGGATTTCACCTTATTTAACTCTTAAGAAGTTGATTTTTTGCTTCTATTTACTGAACAGAAACGCCATTTAAGTATTAAATTACATAGACACAACAATATTTCGTCTGCGTACAAGTTCGCATGTGCTTTAATTTTATTATGTAGTATGTCGTTACTTTTCAGTCACGTTCCTACATATTTACACTATTGAATTTTCCAATATTTTTTGTTGTAAGGTATGAATATCATTGAAAGCTTTTAACAGCACTATAAAGTTCGCTTTCTTCAAGTTCATAACACACTACATTTAGCCTGGTGGATAATTTTTATGTGAATAGCATTCATCAGACTTTAAATTTTGAATCCCATTCATGTTTCTTAAACAAATAATATTTTCTTTCTTTGTCATTTGTCATGGTCTTCAAAAAAATACTGAAATTAGGTTCAGTTATCGCTACGTCATGCGCAGTGAGCACAAATTTTCGTGACATACGACGCAGTATTAGAATGTTCTAGTACACTGTCCCCGAGATAAACAGGCTTAAATTGAATACCAGCATTTTAATATTAAAGGATTTGTTTACACACAATTTTGAAGTAATCTAAAAGAGTGCTAGGTTAAGAGCTAACTGAATCAATTATCTGCATCATTCAGGAAAGACTCAGTACGTTTATTGATTTAGAAACTCTTTATACAGTAAAATGAATTATATAAGCATGCATTTTGTATTTACGAGTGACATAAGGAGGCTTGAATATACAGTGATCTTAAGAATAGAGAAGAAAAACTAATAGAGAATACAATGAATATGAAATATCCTTAAAATGGTAACGCCTTGCAATCCCACGGGATTATGGCTCACGCCTGGGCCTGTAATAATCCTTTTTTAATAATCCTTTTTTTAGGTGGATTATTTCCTTTTGGTCATGACAATTTGCTCTGTGTTTTTGCGGCTGTAGGGATCTGCTTCTATTCTTTTCGATTCCTATATTGATCTTTGTAATCTAGAACCTTCTTGGCTCGTACTCCATCTTCCAAGTCATCTATCCTTTTCACGTCTCTATTAATTTCTTTTTCAATTATGAACTGTAAATGTATTATCGGAATTAAAGATTGTTCCTAACATCGTCCAATAAATCTCAGTATGCTTGAATTTGCGGTTCACTTAATTTGCTCTCGAAAAGAAGTCTGCTGACTTTCCAGTGGGACTCGTTGAGTCCTCTTTGGTTCTGTTTAGCGATGAACCCACTTTCTCAGCTACTAAACTCCACTGACTTAGGTTTTAGCATCAAAAATATCAATGCTGTTTTGGCGAAGCTTAATCATCTGTTGTATACGGATGATTTGAAATTAATAGCTACCACTTGAAGTCGCTTAGATCAGATGTTAAAAACTATAGAAAATTTCTCAACTGATATCAGTAGGAATTTTGTACTAGACAAGTGCCGTATACTAAATATAGTCAGAGGAAAGGTTCAGCTCGGAAGTTTCGATATGCAAGATAGCCAAAACATCAAGGCAATGGGTGAAAATGATATGTACAAATATTTCGGAGTAAAGCAAGCGCGGAAAATTGACTATAAACAAATGAAAACTGAACTAACTTTGGAGTTTGTGCGAAAATAGATTGGTCATATCTTAATAGTAAAAATGTGTTTAAGGTATTAAATATGTAGGCCTGTTTCGCCCTGAGCTACTCATTTGGTATTATAAAGTGCTCAAAAACGGATACAGAGGGTCTTCAGCGAAAAGTAAGAACACTTCTCACAAAGACGCAAAAACATCATTCACGCAGTGCAGTATATAGATCAACTTATTTTCAGATACAAGCTGAGACATCTCATCGAGCATTTTGCACAGTAGATGACACAACGCCTCTTAAACTAAGGAAACAAGAAATGCGCATAAACCAACTGACTAAGCAAGAAAAAATGCGCACCTGGATGAGTAAACCTCTGCATGGGCGACATCTCTCAATGAGATTAGCCAAGAATATGTCGACAATACAGCGTCGAACTATTGGTTGGCATCAGGAAAGATGTTTCCGAAACTGGATTTCCTACTTGCCATTCAGATTCAACTAAAAATTACCTGAAATATATTATTAAAGATCCTCAAGTCCAAAATGACAAATTCCGATATGGATACCAAGCTCAAGAAACCATCCAACCAGTGGTACATCCAGGGGGGAGGGAGTTTTGGGGGTTAACTAAAATAGAGGTAGCATTATAAAAAAATTTCGGTGCCCAACCAAAACCTCCTCCAGAGGGAAATTCTAGGTGCGCTACTGCAACCAACATCTTAAAAAACCTCCTACAGAACATAAAACAGCTCAGTATAGTCTCAATAAACATCTCTATAAGGCCATGTAGCAAGCTGTACTCCTCGCGACGTCCAGATGTGTACGAAAATTTTTGGGAGATACTCCAGCATACCAAGTAACCTAGGGTTCGATAACACGGAAAGAGTCGCACCAGACCTCAATCCTTTTGATACCCTAGGTATCTGAGATGAGTGAATTTTCCCCTTAGAGAGAGTGTGAGCCATATGGCTAAATCTGGATCGTTTGATAGTAAATTCAATAATTATATAAACTAAATCATCATCATCAACTAGCCTCTAACGTCCACTGCTGAACATAGGCCTCTCGCATGCTTTTCCACTTAGTCCGATTTTGCGCCATCTGAATCCAATTTGTAGTCACTCTTTTTATGTCATCTGTCCATCTCGTTGGGGGTCGACCTCTATTTCTGTAAGCTTGTATTCGGGGTCTCCATTCCAAAATTCTTTTTGTCTACCGGTCATCAACTGATCTTGCTACATGACCTGCCCAGTTCCACTTTAGTGTTATCCTTTTAATAACGTCTGCTACTCCTGATCTTTTACGTATAGTAGCATTGGGTATTCTATCACGTAGAGAAATCCCTAACATAATTCACTCCATTGCTCTTTCCGCAACTTGTAGTTTACTCACTGTTGTTCTTGTGAGGGTTAGGGTTTCTGCGCCGTAGGTCATCACTGGCAAAATACATTGATTAAATACTTTTCTTTTCAGACACATTGGAATCTTAGACCTAAAAATATCCTTCATCCTTCCAAATGCAGCCCAAGCGAGGTTTATTCTTCTTTTCAGCTCGATTGTTTGGTTGTCTCGACTTATTCTGATCTCATGGCCTAAGTATTTATAGGAGTCAACTGGCTCAATAGCTTTGTCTTCTACTGAGATGTTTTTGTTGTGGACTAAATTTGTCATAAATTGTGTTTTTGAAAATTTTATTTTAAGACCAACTCTTTTTGTGGCAGTATGGAGTTCTTGGAGCATTATCTGTGCCTGATCAAAGCTGTCTGCAATAAGAACGATATCATCTGCAAATTTAAGGTTATTTAAAAATTTTCCATCTACATTGATATCCTTTTCGTTCCAATCTATTGTTTTACAAGTGTATTCTAGCAAAGTTGTAAATAATTTAGGAGACATGTTGTCTCCTTGCCGAACGCCTCTTTCAATACGAAAAGTCCCAGTATCTTCATTAAGTCTTACGCAGGCTGTAGCATGTTGATAGATCTATCTGATGAGAGATATGTATCGGTGATCTATTCTACATTGTGTTAGAGGTTGGAGCATTTCACTTTGATTGACCGTATCAAATGCTTTTTCAAAGATAAAAAGGTTTAAACTAAATAATATGTTGAAAAATAAAATTTTAGTATAGTTTGAGATGATTTTATTAAACTAATATTGAAAATGTACTCTTCGAACTATGTATTTCTTGTAGTTAATTAAATGAAATATTTATAATGTTTTTTTAACGGACTCTCCTTTTTCGGCGCTTGTTAAACGTCATTTTATGTTTATATTATGGATTAAATGAACTAAAACTGTAGAGATGAAATCGTACACAATATTTTAAATTTACAATTAAAAAATAAGGGTAATTCATCGAGATAAAAAATATTCTATCTCCTAAGTTGGAACAACAAATACACTTTTACAAAATTGTATTGTTATCTGTTACATATGTGCCAAACAGAAGAACTGGTAGTTATGAATACAATGTTTAAATTACCAAATCGCCAGCTCTACATGTGGAAAGCTCCTGGAGACAACAAAGATAGAACTATAAAAAATCAGATAGATTACATCTTTATAAGGAACAGGTATAAAACCTCTATTACAGTAGTAAAGACTTAATCTGTAGCAGATGTAAACCCCAGTAGTAGCAAATATGAATGTAAGATTGAGAAAATCATTAATGAAAAGATCTATACCACAAATATACATTGATAAACTAAGAGAACTAAATACACACCAAGAAACTAGAAATAAAAAAAATCAGAGTATCCAAGAAATAAAACAACAAAGTAAGAACACTACAGATATTAAAACAAAATGGATGAATATAAAGAACACAATAGAGACTGTGGGATGGAAAACATTAACATTTACAAAAGCTGCCAAACAAGAATGGTTGACACGACACGACACAAGATGGACGAAAGAAGAATACATAAAAACAAAGATAAAATTAAATATCAAGAAATTAATAAACAAATAAAACAAAATAAAACAAGCTAAGGAAACATGGATGACCATTAAATGGATTGGATGTCAAGAAATTGAGGAATGGGAGGCAAGGTATGACATTTTCAACACCCATAAGAAAATTAAAGAAATGATTTCAGGAAATCGTAACAAACCAATCGGGATATTAACAAATGCAGATGGTACCACTGTAACTGAAACGCAAGACAAATTACGTTGATGGAAAGAATGCATTGAACACCTATTTTATGACCAAAAAGTAGAACAATTAGAAGAACCCACAGGACCAGAAATAATGAAAGAGGAGGTTATTTATGCCATAAAACACACAAAAGCTAGAAAAACTCCAGGACCCGATAAAATACCAATTGAACTATTGAATATAATTGATTAAGATAATATTGATGTCTTGGTAGACCTTTTTAACTCCATATACAAGACGGGACACATACCCGAAGAATGGCTTCTCTCAACTTTTGTAACGATTCCAAAAATCACAAATGCTAAAGATTGCAATGACTATCGGACAATTGCGTTAATGAGCCACACATTGACAACCTTCCTTATTCAACGTCCACAGTGAAGTGATATTTCAAGAAGCTTTATTGGATATTGTGGAAGGTATTTTGGAAGGAAATAGCATTAATAATACTAGATATGCGGACGATACGGTCATATTTGCAAGTTACATGGAAGATCTACAGTACATAATACAACATGTATACAATGCACGTGAAAGGTACGGACTGCAAATGAATCTCAAGAAAACGAAATCAATGATATTCTCAAAAAAAAAAAACAAAATGTAGATAACCTGATCATCAATCATCTTCTTCTTCTTCTTCAGCCTTCATTTACAATGTTGGACATAGGCCTCCTCCAATTGCGTCCACGCTTCCCTATCTTTTGCAATTCTCATCCACTGCTTTCCAGCTACAGCAGTTATATCGTCTATCTATCTCTTTTTAGGTCTTCCCACGCTTCTTTTTGTTTCTCTAGGTCTCCAGAATGTCATCCATCTGTTGGTGTCTTGTCTTGCTACATGTGCTACCCATTGCCATCTCAATGTCGCTATTTTTCCCATGATGTCGGTTACTTTAGTTCTTCGACGTATTTCGGTGTTAGGAATTTTGTCTCTCAGGCTTATATTTAACATCATCAATCATACAACGATCGAAAGATCGATTTTCTACTTGACGTTTCTCCTTTCTAACTTGGATGTTCAACATGTAGGGGAATCCCATTTATACTGTAAACAGTATACACTGTACACAGTATACACTGTTTTACACTGAAAAGGGACAAAGAACAATCGCAACTTATCTTTTTGACAATTCAATTAATACGGTTCCTACAGAAAGCAAAATTATAAGGACCTATCGATGTGGGAGGTCATTGAAACCACATGTGTGGATTTTTGCGATTTTTTTAATTCTCAAGCTAAACCCTAATAATCTCAATGCCATTTACATAACTCATTATAAACAACACATGTCTGTTTCTTCGTCATATAATAACAACCATTCCTAATTCGAAAATGGTATAATTGGTAAATAAAGTGATTAATTTAATAGAAAAACATATCTATTAAAATGCTATCGACACTATTTAGTATATAATTATTGCAGACCCTGTTTAATTAAACACCGATTATGGACCAAATACGCGATTGGAATTTCTATGCTAGTGCTCATTTGCAAACTTTAAAGGTCCATTTTATTTCATGTTAATTACGTTTCATTTGCTAAATAAATTTATTTGAATACTTTGCTATTACATAAATTTTCACTCGATGGAAATGAATAGCATTTGTACGCAATTAAGCGAGTTCAAAATTAATAAGTCTTATTTTACATTTTTAATTAGAAAAAGAAATGACCGAATATTTATTTTCGTAATTGAAAATTCGCAAATTAAAATCATAATTTCACCACTATGCTGGAGATAGGCTTTGACTAAAGGTTATAATATCTACCATTTTGAGCAGTTTTCAATCTTTTAGACTTTGATATCAATTCAGACCTTTCTCCAACCAGACAATTGGTGAAAAAATCTTTGCGAAAGATCAAAACACAACGCTTATTAATAAACACACCGATTTATTGGAATTATTTTAAGAACTACTTCTTCTTCTTCTTATTCTTCTTCTTCCTATCCCGTCCCCATTAACGGAGGTTAGCGACCACATTTCTGATAGTTTCTCTGTCTTTTGCAACGTTTAATAATTCGTCTACAGTCATGTTTGTCCAGTCTCGAATATTGCGCAGCCATGACTTCCTCTTTCTAACTCTTTCCTTTTCGCCATCGACTTTACCCTGCATGGTGGCCTGTAGAAGGCTATATTTATCATTCCTCAGTATATGTCCAAGGTATGCAGTCTTGCGTACTTTTATTGTTCTCAACAATTTTTTGTCTCGACCTCTCCTTCTCAGCACTTCCTCATTGGCGACCCCAGCAGTCCAAGGAATTCTCAACATTCTCCGGTATATCCAAAGTTCAAAGGCTTTAAGCCTCTTTACTATTTGCGCTTTTAACGTCCATGTTTCTACCCCGTGCAATAGTTTGGACCAGACGTAACATTCAACTAACCTCAGTCTCAACGCAGTATTTGACATGCTTTTTCCACCGCAGTCTAGCATCCAATGTAATATCTAAATATTCGATTTTGTTTCATTTAACTTAATTTCCCATATCTTTCTCCAATTATTTATTTGGTCCGTTGATGCTTGTAATTTTCTTGCTGCATCATTGTGATCTTCTCTTACTGCTGAGATGGCAGTGTCATCACCAAAGGTAGCAGTTGTGTTGTTGTCTGAAACAGGAATGTCGCTTGTATATATAAGATACAGTACCGGACCAAGTACACTTCCTTGTAGCACCTCTGCTTTGACTTTTTTAAGTTTTGAATATGCATCTTCTTATTTTGTTCGAACTACTGTCTCTGTAATATATGATTCTAATAGTGATAATTGTTTTGGTAGTGTTAATTTCAATTTATGCTCAAGCACAATATGCCATACCCTGTCAAACGCTCAAGCGCTCAAAAGCCCAAACGCTTGAGCGTTTGACAGGGTATGGCATGTACATATGACATATGACAGGGTACAATCAGGAAGATGGTAGAGAGTACCTTTTTCGATTCTATTGATTTATTTATTAGATTACATCTCTTTTTCAATTAAATTTTTTATTATTTTTCCATAATCTTGAGAGTGAATTTAGAACACTTTAGTAATTTGTCTTGTCAGTTTGTTCTCAGGTTTTTTACCGTTTTTCATGATACTGTTGATCTTGTTGACCCTATATATTGGTTAGGCTCTTCGCATTTACTTTGCAACAAAACATTTTTTGCTTTAGTTACTACATTTTTAACTTCTCTGTTTGATCTTGCGTGTGTTCGTCTACCATCTGCTTCATTTGATTGCAACCACTTATGATTTTGATACGTTTGTTTCTTGTTATGTACTGCATTAGCGATGTAATTTCTCCACCACAATAGAGTATCCTTTTTGTTCTTTGGATCGTGCCAAGTGCTTCATAAGCCGCTTCATTGACTTTATTTATTATCTCTTGGTAGGTATTCTGGGCTGAGGAATAGATCAGGTTTGTTAATGTTTGGCCATTTTAAATTGTCATGAAGATTATACAAGGGAGGAATAATGGAGTAGTTTTCTGGTTCTTTCTGCTAGTTCTTTTAAAATAGCGACTATTTCCAGTGCTTTGTGGAAATCAATAAAAATAAGGACTAGGGTTATATTATATTTTATCGATATTTCGACTAGACAAAAATACCCAATATAGTTACATGACACAAATTATTTGACTGTTCAAATTCACATTTAGCGATTGCTTTTATTACTTGTCAAATAAAGAAACCATACCTACAGTATTGTGCAAATTAATGGAATTATAGGCTGTTTTAATAAAAAAACAGTTTATTTAGTAAAAAATTATATTTTGACAAAACTATAAAAGTAAACTTACATCATTCAGTAGGAAATATGTCCCCATTTGGCAGCAATTACTGCTTTTACCCGTTTTGGCATAGATTCTATGAGTTTCTGGCAGTTGTCAGATATCCTTTCATCTCGATACCAAACCTGAATGGCCGCTTCTATCATTTTTGTTTTAGTGGTACAGTCGATTTTTCGCAGTCTAGCTTTGCAAATCGCCCATCAATTTTCAATGGTGTTGAGGTCGGGCGAATTACCGGGCCAATCTAAAACATTAATCTTCTTATTTTTTAAAAATGCCATCATTTCCTTTGATTTGTGACAGGGAGCACAGTCCTGCTGAAGAATCGCTCCTCCTTGGGGTTGACATTTTTGGAGTTATTTGTCCAAATACTTTTCCAACATGGATTTGTGTTTTTGGCTGTTCATCATGCCTTCAATTGGCACCAAAGATCCAACCCCCATGTATGAAAAACATCCCCAAAACATTTTCTTGACTGGATGTTTTACGGTTTGATCAATATGAGATGGTGTAAGCTTTTCATTGTCAGACTTCCTGACGAATTTCAACCGCTGTCCCTGAACTATAAAGTGGGTTTCATCTGTAAATAGGACTTTTTTCCAGTCACTTACAGTCCAATTAGAGTATTTTTTGGCCCACAGTAGCCTTTCTTCATTCGTTCAGTTAGAAGCTGTTTTTTTCTGTGGACGAATTGCCCTTCTACCATTCTCCAAAAATCTTCTACGAACAGTTGAGTCATGAATCACTATAGCTGATGCTGCTAGATCTTGTTGTAGGTCTTGGCTTGATTTTCTTGGGTCCAATTTGCTCTTTCGAAGTAAAAATCTATCATCTGTTGGTGTTGTTTTTCTCTTTCTTCCACATTTTCCTAACCTTTTCACATCCACTGATCCCGTTTCTCGTTTACGCTTCAAAATTTTGCTTACTACCCCCTGACTCACTCCACACGTTCTAGCAATCTCTCTTTGTGACATACTAGTATGTTCACTCAACGTGACAATCTTTTCACGCTTCCTAGGCGTAATATCCATGTTGGAATAAAACCAAAAACAACACAAAATAGTACAAAAACCCCCAAAACAACAAAGGCTTGGTAAGAAATGACCTAAAACACACCAACACACAGTAAGGTTATGTTTTCAATGCTTGGTCAGCTGTCAACTGTGTAGGTAGTGTTGCCAACTGTGAATATTGAAAAAATGAAAAAAAATTCACAGTGATTCCATTAATTCGCACAATACTGTAACTTAATTTGTAACTCCAAACTCTATCGGCTATATGGACCAAGAATGTTTTACCTTGTCCTTGTATATACGTCAAATACAGTTAAGAAATATTTTCATTTTATCCTGTTTGCATTTTGACATATATTTCTTTATTTTTACGATTTAAAGCTGCCATACTTATCTATGTTGTTCTAGCATTTGGATTCTTTGTGAAAATGCATAATTTGCAGTCACAAAAAGAAGATTTTTCATAAAGAAGAGATATATTCATCATTTTACTTTGTTCCTTTAGGGTTATTAAAAATAATTTGTGCATTAAGTTTTTATCCCAAAATGAATCATCTTACGTAACGTCTATATAATGCCAGTGGGGCGGGGTTTATGTGGAAAATAAATATTAATAAAGAAAAATTGAAAAAGACATTAACGCTCATAATTCTTGTGTTGTACGAGACTAAGTCTGTTCGTTAATCATCCCGAGCTCCGCAGCTATAAACTCCCAACTTTTAAAACGTAATTTGTAGAGAAGAACCTAGTTCCAAGTTCCAAGTTTTCGAACTGTTTATTTGAAACCAAAATATTTGTTTCTAGTTAAAACTAACATCTCCCAGAAAACGAATCAGCGTCGCTGGGAGTTGGAAACGAAAGAAAATTTTATACCGGCAACTTAAAAAGTTTTAATTTCTTCGACAGTTACTGCTAACTTTGTTTCTCTAAATCTGAAATGAATTGCGGAAACAAACTAGTTTCTATAAAGTTTTATTTAGTTTTAAAACTTCTTTTCCATTTTCTAAGACCATGTTTGAAAGTAAAGTAACTTTTTAATTCTCTTTTCCTTTTTATCATTGTTGCAGACTTTTCATACTCCCAGTTTCGGTGATGAGGAATTCGACATACCGGCCATCAATCCACAACAGCAACAGCAACAGGGCCATTCCGAACAGCAACACTATCAGCCTCCTATGCAGGTAAATCTTTCAGACTTGCTCTTTTCATTAGTTTATACCTAGTTTCTTAGTAATTAGCACAAATCCTATATTTAAGTGCAGACACCATTTTGTTTTATACTTTTTTTACCACGAGGATAACCGTTTTGGTATATCACATATCACGAAATTTAAAGTAAAACTTCCACACTATACAATACTTCTGTTGTGTTTCCCCAATATGCAGCTAGTTCCACCCCAAACAGGTGTATTAACAGGTTAAGTGCCATAAGAGGCCAACACTTACTCACACATAACAGTTATATACCGGCCGCGTGATGCCGACGTGGACTCACGCGCTAGATCGTCAGAAAATGATGTGTAGCTCAACAGCGGCTTCTCGAACACATTTAAAATACAGCGTGACATTTCGAGCCCGGCCAGTTGGTCTAGAGAGCATACTTGGCATGTTTTTCTGAGATGTCAACGACGACTCACATGACCCATAATATTTATAAGTAACAATTGCATAATTATACATTTTTTTGTTATATATTTATACTAAGAATACATTTTAGGCAAAATAAGCTTTATTTTCATAAAACAAAACGATAGCATATCAAAATTTTATCTAAAGTACTAGGTAATTTAATTTTTTGTCATGAAATGTATGACAAAAAACAGCCAAGGCAATAGTATTTTTTACGGCCATCACATGCCAATGAGGTATTGGTTGCTTTCTTTTGTGCTACTTAGCTTCCGTCCTCCTCTACCATTTTTGCGTAACACGTTGCACATCGTGTTCTGCCTGCACTATCGACATCGCTGTGTTTGTGACTATTTTTCATAATGACTGGTTTTACAATAAAATCTGTCGGACAATTTTTAATTAAAGGTGACTAATCTACAAACAAATTTAACTAAACGGTAGCGGCAACCATGAAATATTTCATTAGTAAATTCTTACCGGGGTCATTTTTATTGTGTATGCTTCGCCCATGTAAATATGTAAATGTGTAACCCATCTAAGATAAATTTGCCCCCGTAACAATATAAATTGGTGTGATTCACGAGTGTATAGTGAGACAAGTTCATAGAATAGTTTGGAACATCGGTAAAATTATCAATATTTTGCTGGTCTATATATATTTACGTTTTTAGAAAGAATGTTAATTAGAGAAATATGATATTTTAGTTTATTGAAGTTTATGAAATATGATATCTTCCAGTACATAGGCGTAGTGTATTATTGGGAATATATTTATTAAATATACTTTATTATTAACTTTAAAATAGTTTTGAGGTAAGTAAAGTAAATTTGAGGCCAGTTTATTCTTTATATAGTATTAAACCCTTAACGGCCGCTTAATATACAAAGAGAAATTTGACAATTAATTTATTAGATTGGATTAAAAACACAAATTAGGAATAAATTACAACCAAAAAGATTTTTTTTCTCATTTTTAAGGAAAAGAGTACAATTTTTAATAAAAGAAAATATTGTATCTTAAACGTAAATTAAATTTTAAGGTAAAAATTTTCGAAATATTCGGGGTGTAGATGCATTCTACACTTTTTACATAAATAAATAGTATTACTTTTGTACATCCTACATTTTTGCACTATCGTCTCTTTTTATAATGTGGCCAATATTGTCGAATCTGGTTTCATCTGGTAAAGTAAATTTAGATTGACGCCCATGTACTGACACTGATGTAGCGGTTTCTTCACTATTATAAATTAAAATTATAAATCTGTTGGCTCATGCTTTCTCTTATAATATGCACTTCTTTATCCTCATCCTTTGACCAATGCATATCAACTTGAAGCAGAGTGTAAACCAGATAATATACATATGCTAATAATTTTTTTAAATCTATGTTATTCATTTCAAAATTATGACGGTTATTCTCAATTACTTTTTATCAAAAAGGGTGAAAAAACTTCAATATAGGACTTGCCTACATGGTTGGCTTTTATATTGTCTAAATATCAATCAGACTGATGTTGAATTACTACTGAGCACGAAAGAATATCCGTTAATACAACTTGAGATAAATTTGGATTTACTATTTTTGCCTGGTTTTTTCTTTGGACGTTTTATCTGTGGTTCAGAGGAATATCATAATCAGAATCGTTAGAATTCCCAATCACTTGTATTTCATATGTACCTGCAATATCCGATTTTATTGATTCTTGACAAATAATATTATCATCAATCTCTTCAAGGAATACAATAATATACCAGCAAACAAATGAGAAAGATACCTGAAAGGACTGTTTTAAAGCAAAGGAAAATAATAATCAACACAATAACGTACCTGAACTAAGAGACGAAATAGAAATCAGTTTTCACGAAGTAGAAATAGTCATAAATTCACTCAAAAATAGAAAGTCACTAGGACCAGACGGAATAACCAACGAGCTTCTAAAATACGGATGAGAAAGTTTAACCCTAGAGATGACAAAACTTATACAAAAACTAATATTGCACTGCAATATACCAGACGCATGTAGAAACAGCATAATGATAACAATGGTCAAGAAAGGAGATAAAGAAGACCCCAACAATTATAGAGGTATAAATCTACTGAACACCGCACTTAAGCTTACCACAAAAGTCCTAACCAACAAAATCAATAAACTAACAACTTTATCAGATGAACAACAAGGATTCACATCCGGATGATCCTGCGTAGACGCCGTATTTGTACTAAGACAAATCACAGAAAAGGCCATTATATCTATGTTTTATAGACCTGACAAAGGCTTTCGATCGCATCCAAGTCGAAGAGATCTTACACCTACTGTATAAAAGGAACATACCAATCAATATTATACAAACCATCGAAAGCATCTACCTCCATAATCGAATACAGGCAAAGATAAATGGAAAACTAACACAGTGTATACCAGTACAAAGCGGAGTCAGACAGGGTGACTCGTTAAGCCTACTTCTCTTTAATATATTAATGGACGAAATAATACAAGCAGCACGTATAAGTCATGGCTACAGAATTGGGAACAAAGAAATCCAAATAATATGTTATGCAGACGACGCCGCATTAATCGCCGAGACAGAAGACGAGCTCTAAAGATTAACCTATATCTTCAATACAACAGCTAAGAAATACAATATGATAATATCAGCGGAAAAATACAAATGTATGACATTTAAATACCCACTACGGTGTAAAATCGAAATTGATGGGAAAATAATAAAGCCGGAAGGAAGGGTTAGATATATGGGAATAGATATAACTAGTTACGGAGATGTTGAAGAAGAAGTACGGCAGCAAAGCTTAAAAGCAAGTAAAGCGGCGGGTTCTCTTAATGACACAATCTGGAAGAACAAACACCTAAGACAAGACACAAAAACAAGTGTCTATAAAGCAGGAATTAAACCTATATTAACATACACGGCTGAGACAAGACCTGACACATCTAAATCAAGACGACTGCTAGAAACAACAGAGATGAAAATACTCCGACGAATATCAAGGAGAAGTCTGTTGGATAGGGAGAGAAGCAAAAACATAAGAAGAGCATGCAATATAGAAGACATAAATGGATGGGTGACAAAACGAAAACAAAAGTGGAACAAATACATCAGTAGAATGGCGGAGGATAGAATAGTACGAATAGCACGAGATAAGTCACCAAATGGACGAAGAAGTATTGGCAGACCAAGGAAAAGATGGTGCGACAATTTAAACAATTTGGGAAGCTAATATTAAAGAAGAAACAGGCTTTAAAGCCTACAAACTAGAGGAAGAAGAAGAAGAAGATCAATGTCTTCTACATCAGAAACTTTCTAATCTAATCTCGGCGGCAAATAAATCACATTAAGTGGCATTTTAACAAACTGAGTCTTCTTCTAACAAAGCTATTAACTCTTTAGTAGTTAGTGCCATCTTCATTTCATATTTCAAAAATTTACTGAAATAAACAAATGCACTGCTACATAAACGCATTCATATGATAATAGTTTAGCTTACTTCATTTTAATTTATATGAACTTCATAGTATATTTTCATATTTATATAAACAAATAAACACAAGCAAACTTTCAAATTAAGTTAAAAAAAAAACAAATATAACGTTTACAGCACACAGCAATTCTTTAAATAGAGAATGATGTTTTTTGAAGTTCTGTATTAAATACTCTCTAATAAGAATAAAATTTTATTTTATTTTGTTAGACAACTATAAGATACCTGTTAAAAGAGACATGATAATTTAATAATTAAATCGGTCTTAGATTTAATTTTTACGTAATTACTTATGTGTTTAAATAAATAATTAAAATTTTTTTTTGGTACGCCTCTGCAAAATTGATAATTTCAATACGATTTCGTTGAAAAGTTATCGTTAAGGGCTTCGCTAAGTACGATGTTGCCAAGTAATCACCTTCATTTAAAGATTGTTTTAGTATATAATCGTCATGCTTTTATTGACAATGTTTTGATGCGCGACATGCATTTATAAGTGCTGTGCTAGTTAAGAGCTCTATCGATAATTTTCTGTACCATCTTGCTTCTCCCTCGACTTCTGAACAACGATGCCCGAATTACTTTGTTCAGCTACATGTTCGCCCACTTTTAATTTTGCCACCTTTAGCCACCTTTTGCCACCTTTAGCATGTTATTTTCCACAATATACGTTAAAATCGTAGGTATAACCACCTTCCAGACAAAGTTTAAATAATTTTATCCCAAATTTGTGCCTCTTGTTGGCGATATATTGCTTGAATTTTAGTCGCCCTTGAAAAGGCACTAAAGATTCGTCAATGCACACGTTTTCCTTTGGAACTTATTCTGCTGTCCCTATGCCTGTGCCTATTCGCATCTGTATTTCATGTGTTTGATTGTCTCTGCTTATTTTGATTTTGTGTCCCAGATATCTGTAAGTGTCTGTTTGTTGTATGGTATTATTGTTAATAGTTATATTTCCACTCACTACGAGATTTGTTATAAGTTTAGTTTTCTCAAAGTTTTTCTTTAATCCTGTTTTTTCAGACAGACTTTTAAGCGAATGCATCATAGAAACTGTATCATGTAAATTATCTGCGATTAATACAACATCATCTGCAAATCTTAGGTGATTTAATATTTCTCCATCTATATTGATGCCCATAGCTTGCCATTGAGTGCTCTTAAATATTGACTCTAGAGCTGCCCTGAACAATTTTGGTGAAATATTGTCTCCTTGTCTAACTCCTCGACCTAAGCTGAAAATGCTTTCGTAGAAATCTATCTATGTATATTCCGGTTTTTCAAGTTTCCATGCTCGTTCGGTAGTGATACCTATATGGAGTTCATAACACGGATTGGCAAGCCCCCATCTGTTATCCTACTGCTCATCTAAGTTGATTCAGTTGACCAGCATATTCTAGTCTAAGTAGCAGATCTATTTGGATTTTATACTACTCTACGTTAGCCCTATTTTTTTTGCCAGGTTTTGAACCATAGATTCACTATATTATTCGCAGTGAAATGAATGCGTTTTATTCTATCTACCGACCTTTCTTATACCTACTTACAGACAAGTTTTTGCATTAACACAACCAATCTGTGTTTTAGTTATTTTTAATTAGTAATATGTTAATATAGAAATTGTATACCTAGATGTGGTAAGTAAGGAAGGATGTTTATGTTTTATTCGTCTGCTTTTCAGATACCTAATATTTCTTTCCTTACCTATTTCAGTCTATATCGAGTGTATACGACTACAAAGATGCTTCAAAGTACTAGTTTATGAGATAAATCTCGTTAGTTTAGTGGCATTTCTGCCATCAGTAAAGAATGTTAAAAAGGAAATGTGTCTTCTGACAATATTTGTCAAATCCTTTTCAGCCTTTTGTGCTTGTATTTGAGTCAATAAGATCTGATATTTTACTTGTCTATGTTATTTCTGAATATTTTTTCCGTATTTTGTAAACGATTTTTTTTTGTTACAGGGCATGCAACAGATGAATCAGCAAATAAACCAGCAGCAGCAGGACGCTCTGGGCATGCACGATCCGACAGGAGGGTTTCAGCAACCCCTGTATCTATCAGGGCCCGATCACAGCATGGTCAATAATTCGTATCACAGTCCTCAGCCGAATTATCCATCGCCCCAGCAGCAACAGCAACATAACAATCAGTTGCTGATGATTCAACAGCAACAGCAGCAGCAGCAGCAACATCATCAGCAACAGCAGCAGCAACACCATCAGCAGATGATGATGAGTCATGGACAACCGCCTCCCTCAGCTATGGGGCAGTACGGGACGTCTCCGCAACATCCTCAAGGAAGAGGTAACAGTCCTCCAGCTCCAGGACAGGAGCCGACTACTAGTGATGATAGCGATGATAGCACTCCACATCCTGCCATCGTAAGTTATTAAGTTTTATAATATCCCATGTCTTTGGTAGTAGGTACCTATGTACATGACATATTTACAGTATTGTGCGAATTAATGTGAACAGAGATCGAAATTCAGTTTTTATAAGTTGGCACACCTGCTGTACCTATTCTGTCAATTGTTTTGTCAAAAAAAACAACATAACCTCAAAACCTTATTAGTATATTGTTCAAAACACATGCTTTGTGTCTTATATCATTATTATATTTTGTTGTATCTCAGGTTATGTGCAAGTTAGTGTTATTTTCATTGATTTAATTGTGTAATCACGTTTAACTTTTTAATTTGGATACCACTCCTAGGAAGAGAGAAAGGATCATAAATAACACTTAGTGAGCATACACCAGTGACTCAGAGGGACATTGCAAAGGAGTGTTGTGTAAGTTTGGGTGCAGTAAACAAAATAATTAAGCAAAAAAAAGGAAACAGAGTCAGTTGAAGTGCAGTGGAAGGGAAAATGTGAAAGAAAACGGAAGAATACTCCTCGAGATGAAGCCTCGCTTTTGTGCGATAGCAAACTTAGTCCCAGAAAAACAAGTTATGACCTCCAGCAAGATTTAGAAAAGGCTCGAATAAATATTCACGACTCAACGATACGCAGACGTCTCTTAGAAGGAGGGAGAAGAGCAGTGAGACCGCAGAAGAAACAACTTCTGACAGCGCCTATGATGAAAAAAGACTAAATTGGGCAAAAAAAATGCGCTCATTGGAGTGCAGAAGCTGGCCCTGCACTTCCTAGTGTAGGGCCAGCGATCAAAATTCGTACGAAAGGCAGCCAATAAGTCACTTTCAGCTAGCCATATTAACCAAACAGTTAAACATCCCACCAAAAAAACGTTCTGGGGCTGTTTTTCATACTCAGGAACTGGCACTCTTATTCCTATTGAAGGTATGATAACCAGTGAAACATACAAAGCATGCTAGGGCAACGCTTAGCTTGACAAAGTATAGGCCGAAGGGACTACAATTTTTCAACAAGATCCAGCTCCGTGCCATGTATCGAAGGTTATGATGAAATACTTCAAGGATAATAATATTACCCTTCTTGATTGGCCTGGAAATTCACCCGACCTTAATCCTATTGAAAATTTGTGGGCAATATGTAAGGCTAAACTGCAAAAATTTGACTGTACGACAAAGACAAAAGTGGTGGAAGAAGTGATTAAGGTGTGGTTTAGAGATGAAGTAATCACAAACAATTGCAAAAATTTGTAGATTCCATGCCTAGAAGATTCCAGGAAGTCATAAAAGTAAAATGGGGACATATTAAATACTAATTAATGAAAAAACCTCATGTAATTGTACCTAAATTTACCTTTGGCCCAAATAAATCATATTTACAAATTAATTCTGTTTGTTCACATTAATTCGCACAATACTGACAAAGGAGAAATTGTTATTTTAATGAGTATGGAAAGATAATTTTATTTTCTTTCGTGTCATAGTCCACAGTATCATCTTCAACAACAATTTATTTTTATTTTTATAAAATAATGAAAGTCAGTTGCTCCATTTTCTATAAAAAGAAAACTTTCTCATCAAAACCCTATATTAATCCCCGAAGCCCGAAATATAAAATAAATAATTAATAACGAGACCCTAAAACCACGCATTATCGCCATCCATGGTAAAGTTCCATTAAAAATACATCGCGTCGGTTCATTCTCCTATGAGCCTCCCGCAGTCTTGTACGCAGCCGCCGATTCCTAGTTCCATCACGGTGGTTCAAGCAAACTGTGAATAACCTTGGCCACAGTTTAGCGCAATACGTAAGCGGTCGATTTTAATACGGCGACTCGGACTGAGTTCCAGACAGAATCGACAGCTTTCATAGAATTAGCACACGATTCGCCGGTTTTAGTTTTATGTAACGTCTAGCAGCACAACCATCTTGTTTACACGATTTTCAAAAGTATTTAGCCAATACAGAGGTGGTCTACTATTTGTCACCGTCTGCGTGAATTCTTGAGAAATTCCTCAAGTCATAATAATTTTGTTCATTCAATTACAAAATAAATAGTGTTCTCTCATCGGAATTCTCTGCTTGTTCATCTGCTTTTGTCCCAAGATTTTAATTAAAGCTTCTAAAGACAAAGTAAATTTCTGTTTGTGTTGCCCGTGTGTACTTGTGTAAATTGCAATTTATCGAGAAAACTGATGCTGCTAGACACAAAGAACTAAAAAGAATCAAATTTACAAAGGCTACGAAAGTGTTTAAATCAGTTGAATAACTCTTGCTTAAAGTTTCGTGGATTTCACATTTTGAATGCTATCGGCTTTTTTAATTACTCAGTAAATTATTTCGGAAAACTGATATTCCTGGTAAGTGAGGTTAAGTTCCTATAATACCGTAAACATGTCTGACAATTCAGAGTTGGAACTTCCCGATTTTGAAGATGGGGATGAATCCAACGGCTCAACAAGTGGTCACGATGAAAATGATGTAAGTAATCTTTATCTTGTACACATATTTTCAAATATTTTGAGTAGAAATAAATATTTGTAGTTGATACTTTCGTGTATAGTTGCAGAAAGAATATGATAAACAAAATCCATACCTAGAAAATAAAATATTGTTTTAACAGTTATACAGGTTTTTTCAAATAATATTACCAGTGCCATATGAGGATATTAAATTAATGTATTAAAATATTGCTGAGCACTTAAGGTTAAATAAGATGATTGTAAAATAAGCAGATACTTTCAAACAAAACATAATAAGTATATATGTTTTTTAACTTTATTAAGGCCATACTGCATAGCAGTGTTACAAGAAAAGATGACATGTATTCCATCAATTTGGTTTTTTTATTTTACCATAAAAATACTGGAGAATAATCTAAAATGAAAAATAAAATAAGTGCATTGGATAAAGTCTGGATGTGCTTTTGCATACATTTAGATAGCTATAAATTGGAGAATGCTTGTTGAAGTGTTTATGAATAAGATTGATATTATAAAAAATAGAAAAATATAGAGGACATTCCTTAGAGGACCAACACCAAAGTTGGAAGAATCTGTTTCCAAAATATACTTATTGTAACAACAAATTATTGTAACAAGATTTGAAGATAAATGAACTATTTGAAACTAATTTCTGTATTAATATTCCTATGCAGTAAGGATTTGGTCTCATTGGTTTGTGTTTAACTCACTCTCAATATCAACATCACATTAAATTTTTTACTGCTAACATTGTCTTATTTTCTTGCAAACATCACCTGAAATGTTTCGGAAAGGGAAGGCTCAACTTAAGCAAAATCCACATCGTAGTGGTACAAATGGCCAAAGAACTGAAAATATCCCAGCAAAGCATGTAACGAATATTGAAGAAGGACCTCAAGGTCAAGCATGTAGGTTTTGGCTCAACAATCTTGTCCTGCTCTAATATTTGTCGCTATTCTGTTCAGTTTCTGGCAACGTGTTGCCATCTAATATTTTTTAGTGTCCAAGTTTAGTAAGTCAGTCTCAACTCCATCTACCCACCTAATTTTTGGTTGACGCCTACTTCTTCTTCCTATAGGTGTTCCTGTTGGTTAACGTTTTACCAATTATATTGTCTGGCATTCATGTTATGTGTCCAGCTCATCTTAGTCATTCTTTTTTAATGAATGTTACGACATCTGGTTCATTAAAGAGTTTAGAGATAATAAATAAGTAAAGAGATATAAGTGGAAATTATATCTTTTGCGTCGCTGTCCTTGGTCGTTTATAGCTCCAAATATTTTGTGGAGTATTTTACGTTCACATTTTCCCAAAAGTATTTCATCCTTCTGAATTAGGTAAAGTCCAGGTTTTCACCCCATACGTAAGAACATGCATCAACAGTGTTTTGTATATAATAACTTAGTTCTTCTTTGAATATTTCTTGAGTGATATCGTTTATATAGATAGGGCTCACAACCTATCGATAAGTGTAGAAGATGGCGTAAAATACAAAAGAGGTTCATTGAAGTCAACAGGCCTCTGATATTTAAGGTTTACAATGCCAATATGGGAGACATTGATTTCTTAGACTGAATGATAAGTTATTACAAGACTTCTGCGCGAACTAGGAAATGGACAATCAGAGTTATCATGCATATGTTTTACTTCACAATTTCAGGCATCGTGGATCAAAGACCGACGAGATCAGCGACTTTTAGGAACCCACAGAAAAGATATTATGGATCTTTTCGGTTTTAAAGAAGAATGTGCATATTTCCTAGCCCATGGTCATCCAGAGTGCTCGGAGGATAGTAATCCAGATTAAGAGTGTTCCTTGTCACCTTCTCGGAAGCAACCAGGGTATCTCACCCTCCAGACTTACTCCGTTAAAAGCACACTTTGCATTTACCAGAAATCTCAACCCCAGCCAAGAATAGATGCCGAAGATGTTCAGCCAGAATCAGGTGTTCTACAGGCCAGGTATTCCTCTGCATCCAAGAAAACAGAAACTGCTTCAAGCTATACCATGAACAATGACTAGGGCGTTAACTCAGCCAGAATCTATGTTCTACATGTCAGGTGTTACTCTGCCCCTAAGAAAACAGAAACAGCATTAATGTCGTGAATGAACTGACACCAGTACATTATCTACCAGTTATTTTTTATCATATTTTATTACTTAATAAATGATATAACTAATGTTGTGTATTTATTTCCGATGTATTCATAAAAAATCATGGCTATGTTACTCGTAAAACACAAATTGCTTTTGAGAATTTTTGATTATCTTGAAACCCAATGTCGCCCATAGGAGACATTGGATTTTAAAGGTGGCTGCCATAAAAAAAATATTATTTTTTCTTATCTTGATGCGCAATGTAACATAAAACACACCTAAATATAGAAATTAAAAAACAAAAGTTTCCTGGGACTGAGGAGGTTATATCATATACGATAATATGTGAGGTAATTCAGTTTAAATCTAAAATTGGTATTTTTAACGGTCATTGGACATTGTGTTTGTAAATACTTTTATGTAAAATACCAAAGTATCTCCTTTAAACCACCCGCATAATGTAAATCCTATCCCAAAGCCAGCATTTAAAACAACAACCAATTTAAAGCTATTTTCTGTGTATTCTTTTCGCCGAAACCGAGACTTTTTGTTATACGTCTTTTTTTATTTACAGATAACAGCGATGAAAAGGCCGTCTCCCGAACCGGCCGATCAGACGTTAACGAAGGCACAAAAGAAACCGAAAGTACAAAAAAAGAAGAAGAAGAGGGACCCTAATGAACCACAAAAGTAAGTAACTGTCTCCTCTTTTTTGTTTATTGTGTTTCGGTTTGTTCTATATTTAATTTTTAATTGGGGATATTTGAGTTTGGAAAAGTTAAAATGGGGGAGATTCGTAAGATGTCTAGAATTTGATCAACTGGTTTTTTAAACGGCATGTCTGCTACAACGCATTATAAATTTAACATAGAAATAACTGCAAAAATGAATGAATGAAAAAATGTAGATCGACGCATTCTTCAATCATCGCGATTTTTATTTTACTGAATTAATTTCGATATTTGCTGGAAATGGGTACATAACCTAGCGTAATAGTTTTTTTAATAGCGTAAACCCTTTTAAAAAAAATAGCGTGATTGTTATGGACATTGCGTGATAATTGGGAGTAATGTACTCTCAAACCACGATTCAAATAGCGTCCCTTCGATGTCTTGGTGGTAGTCTAGAGAACTGTCATTTATACTTTTGGAACTCAACAATAACGCATCGTTCACCCATCCATGTTGTCCTCCGCAATGTAATATGTTCTTGTACAAAACAAAATGTCTACTTATTTTCGTAACTGAAAAATATTTTATTTTGCCAGTCCTAAGTTTAGAAAAAAGATGAACCCAAGTATTTTTTTAATAGTATATTGCGAGATTGTTTACTGCTAAAAACCATTTTTCCGATCAATTTGTAAAAACATTTAAATAAACTAATAATTCAAAATCCCTTGTCCCTCACTATACTAACAAACCAAATCTACAATTTATGGGCCCTTTGTCAATTTATTCCGCATTTTTTTCCTGTAAACACATTATTCATAGTTTATTTCTTTAAGAATTCAACTTCCTTATTTACCATCCGAAATCTTAATTTCAAAACTACCCTCAATTCATTTATTTTTCTAAGCGAAAAGGTCATTAGCGGAAACGCAATTATAATCTTCGTGCAAACACACCCTATTACTGGGTAAGAAAAGTCGTTAATGTAAACAAGCCTTTCCTCGTAAAAAAACCAAACAACGTCCCATTTAAAGGGGCTCGTTAAATGGTTTGTCTAAATTAGGAAGACTTAATGAGGTAACGTGTTAAGCAAGCTGTTTAGGCACCTTAGAACATGTAAAATACAATATAAATAAAGTGCTAGAATTATTGAAATGCCGAGATCTTTGGTACGTGGAAATTAATTATTATACGAAAGGAATATATTCAAAATATATTTTTTGGTTATTAGTTTTTATGTATTTCGTTACAATTTTTTATTTATACTGTATGTACTGCATGTCTACCCACTAGAAACGTCTACCGGTTGAGGAGTACTTGTGCTGTGAGTAGTACTTCCCTATGCCCCATCCGCTCCTTCATCACTTTTTATCACATGTACTGTATATACTACCCTACAATATCCAAATCTGGCAAAGTAGCTTAATATTAATAGGGGGATGATCGACGTACGTATTTGTACCATGGTTATATTTATAAAGAAGAGCCATTGCTGATATGGAATAAGTGTGTTACGAGCACATCTTTTTTTCTGAATAGAACCAAAACAAAGGTTTAAACTGGACCAATGAAGTTATTTTTAGATATTTTTGTATCACATTTTGTGTACTTTTCGTAATTGCTGCAATAAATATTTTTTGACCTTGACAAAAGCTAAAGAAATCGGAATATGTGACACATTTTTAAATATTAACTTTTTATTAAAAGAACCTTGTAAGTAATTATGCTCTGGATAAATGTGTTAAATACGAATTGACATAGATTCCATTATTATTTTAACAACATTACACTATACAGGGTGCCCCCGAGAATAGTTATATTATTTTTTCTAAATTCAACCGTTTGACCAAAAAACGAAAATACATTTTGGTATGCAAAAACAAATCTGTCAACTACGTGTAGTACGAAAATATAGACGTAGACAGTTACAATTTTAGTAAACCAATATTTTGGAACAATCGTCTCACCGCGAAAATGTTCCCGAAACCCCCAAAGGCGAACTCCTAATACACAAACTTTTGTGAATGTTTCTCAAAGATTATTAGAAACAGGTCCTGTTGTATCGAAAATAATAGCGGAAGAACAAGAAGTATCCATCGATTACATGTAGAAGAAGACATGTTAGATGCTGTGAAGAATAATCTAAATATATATACACGAACGGTGGCTAAAATTGTAAGAATGACGAAAAACGTTGTTCATAGAACATTTCGGGAACAACTACATCTTTACCACTATCAGAAAGTACAAGATTTACACCGAGATTACCATGTTGTAGGTGGTTTCAAGAATTCCTCAGAGAACCTGATTCCATCTAAATTGTTATGTGCGAATGAAGCATGTTTCGCGAGAAACGGTGTGTATAATTTTCATGATTGCCACTTATGGGGTGACGAGAACCATTATTTAATCGTAAGACAAATTTTCAACGAAAATTTAACATAAATGTAAGGGCTGGAATAATTAACAATTGTTTGATAGGACCATAATATGATTTACCTAGAACACTAAATGGAGAGGTCTACCATAATTTGTTACAAAATTATAGTAGTACAAAATTTGCCGGAACTTCTTGAACTTGCCGTCATTTTACAGCACATTTTACCTGAGCTGTTAAAATTTTTCTTGATACCACTTATCCTCGTCGTTGGAAACAAACTGAATTACGGGAACGAATTTTTGATGTTGCAGAAACTATCTGACATAATTTAGTTAACTGTGGCATTAATAACAATTGGATTCGTCGTATCAATGCAAGGTATAGTTCATTTTAAACATTTATTTTAATAATTATTCTCAAGTAAGTACAAGTATTCAATTTAATTTTAGTTCACGTTAAGTAAACGAATTACTGATAGTCCGAGCATAGTGAAAAAAAAAAAAAAAAAAAAAAAAAAAAAAAAAAAAAAAAAAAAAAAATTACACGTTATCTGTTGTATTTAATTTCCACTGTAAACTATCTATTCAGTTAAAACCCTCAACATTGAACACCTTTAAAGCTTAGTAAATACATAATACTAGTTCAGTTAAAAGATAAAGTGTTTTTTATAGGAAATAATTGACATTTTAACAATTCGTTTAAAATTATGCCATACTTCAATACATTTCAGAAAAACATCGCAAATAATTTTTCTTAATTGCATTATGTAATTACTTTTAAAGAATTAGACCATAGTACTTACTTAAGTAAAAATATTAACTTTGAACTTTAATCCAAAAAAAAAAGAATTATTACACGTTATCTGTTGTATTTAATTTCCACTGTAAACTATGTAATTCAGTTAAAACCCTCAACATTGAATACCTTTAAAGCTTAGTAAATACATAATACTAGTTCAGTTAAAAGATAAAGTGTTTTTTATAGGAAATAATTGACATTTTAACAATTCGTTTAAAATTATGCCATACTTCAATACATTTCAGAAAACCATCGCAAATAATTTTTCTTAATTGCATTATGTAATTACTTTTAAAGAACTAAGCCATAGTACTTACTTAAGTAAAAATATTAACTTTGAACTTTAATCCAAAACCTTAATTAGTTCAGATAATAGCAAACGCCACATTATTAAAGCAAGAAATAATTATTTTGCAGATATTACCTACATTTCCTCAGATATCGATAATCTTAAATAGTAAATAAAAGGGTTGGTGAGTTAAATATCTGAAGTAACAAACGAGCTTTTATTTAGAAGCGCTTTCACTGCTTATGACGTTGTCAGATGATTTAATTTTTTGAAAATAAAAGTTTAAGTATATGGAAAATAATGTATTTTTTTTTAAACGGTTAAGATTAGAAAAAAGTTTTAGAGGATTTTTTGTTCCAAATTGTGTATTATATCCGAACCTTAAAGGAATGCACTATTTTCGGGGAGACCCTGTATACATTCCTTTAAAACGGTGAGTGTTAAGAACCAAGAGGATCTCAAAATGTTCTATTCATTATTTATTAGCAACAGAATCCCACTGCCATAAATCAATCCACCTTAAAAGTACTCGTTTAAAATTCACCCAATCCCTCTTTTATTCGAAAATAAAAATCCTCGCGATATTGAAATCATAAATACTTAAATACTTGCTAGAAGAATACATTTCCGAAAAAGAAATAACGAAAAGAAACGAACATATTACATAGTACGTGAAATTGCAACAATAAATCTGAAGTTTCAACTTACTCTGTCGGAATGTTTGTTTTATGGTCCACCTAATGTTCTGCTACTCACTCCTCCCGTCTCGTTTCTCCCTTCACTCCCTAAAAACTTTCTTTCTAACAGAGACGGCTCTTACTCATGGTTAATTACGATCGTGAGATTCTTTTTTGAGGTTATTTTAGAAGTACCAGTTTGTGAGTTTAAGTTTCGAGTTTAAAGGTCATTCTATCCAGCTAGCCAAGTATATCATTGGGTATACTTGCCCTAACAACTATATAATGGGATCAATTAAAATATTATATAACAAATTCAGGTGTTTGACTGTTATTTTATTATTTTTAATATTATTCTGAAGCTATTTTCTTGTGGCTATTTAAAGTAATTACTATTTACATGGGAATAAGCCACAATTAAAGGTTAAAGTACGTTTATACCGGCTTTATATGTATATGCATGTATACCGGCGATACTCTATGGAGGAGTATCACCGAGCCGCAAGCCCTTATCTCTTGCCGTACTGCTCCACCATAGGTCGATCAGATACCAGCATACTCTAGACTAAGCCGCAGATTCATTTAGAATTCTAAACTGTTGCGTTAGCCCATTTTGTTTTCTGTACACCAAGCTGAGAATTGAACTGACATCTCTCGCATTGAAGCAAAGGAGAAGCCAGCCGCCTAGCCCGCTTGGCTATCCGATCGACATGATATATGATATTTCATATTTCGCACCAACAATTTTTTTTGTCAATAAAGTTTGAGTTCAATTTTGATGCAAAAAATCTGAAAAAAATCAGAATGTTTTTGGACATGAAAATATTTAAATGATAATCACCACTCGAATACAGGAGGGAGACAAATAAAAATCGTTTTTGTCACATTTAACTAATGTTATGTTATATGAGTTTAAAACATAGGGAAAACATCAAAAGATGAGTATACATAACCTAAAAATTTTTTTTGGAAAATTCAAATAGTTTTTTTGAATCCAAATAATATGAAAAAAATCAGAGAGTTTTTGGGCGTTAAAATGTCGCACCCTCAGTGCAAGACTGCAGTAACTCAAAATTTTATGAAAATGAAGTAATCATGGAATTCGATTGTAAACATGCATATCTATCCCCTGTAAAACTTTAGTAACTTTCAAATGCTTAACCGGCTAAATATTAGAACAACAACAGTTTAACTATTTTGCAGTTAACGTTTTTGTACATAAGTTCCGTGCAAAACTGTTACAAACAGAGTTACAACAGTTTGGCACGGATCATTGCAATGCTTTCGATAAAAAGCAATGAAAGGCACGAAAAAAATAAGATATTTTTGTTATTTTAATATTTATATAGGTGGTGTTTAATTTTAATATACAGCGTGTCTACGTAATCCATTAATGACCGAGACAATAAACAAAGATTTACAAGACCAATCTATTCATGTAAGTTTTGTGTTCTTTGTGTGACTTTTCCAGTTTGATTATATTTTCCATAAAATTTGTGCGATGTCATTTTACCATTTATTTATTAGATTGGATTAAAAATACATAAATTAAGACAAATTATTTACAGCCAAAAAGTATTTTTTCTTATGAAAATATCTATTCTCAGAAAACTTGTTCTATAAAAACTAAATCCCAACATGTAGTTAAAATCTTCATGTAACCTTCCGGAGCGATTGTCTAATCATATTGTCCCCCTGTAATTCCCAACTTTTACTAAGGTAGTTTTCAATCTTTCTGTTAATATCTGTACTCAAGGTAACCTAATTTGCATATTTTTTATTATAGTCCTTTTGTTTTGAATTTAAATAAAAATATTGACAGTTTTACTAACAGAAAATGTGTCTACACTTTTTACAATTCCGTTTTACAAAGTAACTTTAAAATTGTAATACTAAATGTGTAGTGATTAACAATTTTCTCCGTGCAAAAGTGTTGTAACTTTGAAATTCCTAATTTTTTTAGCATTAATATTATTTTATTTAAATTTCTATTTTTTGTTAATATAATATAGGCTGAAAAGCATGCAAAATCATAATTAAATGTTAATTTTTCTTAAAACTTGTCTCTTATTTCACCGATATTAGCACGAAAATAATCAAAATCGTCTTTATCACGAAACTTACTTATTCTGACTTACTGCAGTCTTGCACTGAGGGTGCGATGTGTATTCGTGAATTTTTTTAGATTTTTGAAAGCAAACGATTGTTCAGGAAAAATTATTTTCGAAAAAACACATTTTTTGCGATAGGGGACCTCAGGGCCCACCTAGGGAACCAAAAATTTTGCCAAAAGGGTGTCTAAATATGTACCTTCGAATGGCCAACCACAACCTACTTAGTGTAGATTTTACCATCCATCCCGCTATAGCCATTACTTTTTTTTACCTATATAAACCTTAATTAATTTGAAACAATATATCATACTGATATTAGAATAAATATAGTTGTATTTATACATGTAAACACACAATACATCAATTAACATTGAACAAACATTTGTTAATGTACGAACGAGTTCGTCTCTGTCTCCGCCCCTCTCCAAAGTGGCGTCGACGCACCCCAAGCCGAAGTGCAGTTGGGGAAAATGGCATTTCAACATTTTAATAGGATTTAATAGCACATCGGAAAAATCAATAGACGTCGTGTTAGAAATGAGACTTGCAGAGAGTGGAGGAGGGGATCTGTAACGTGTCTTACACAAACATATTTTCAAGAGTATGCCTATGAAATTTTTATTTTATTTTTACTGTCTGTGGACCATTTTTAAAGAAATTTTAATTTAAAGTCTTTAAATGAAGTTTTTACGCATAGGTCTTTTATTGATTTCATTTTTGAGGTGTGTTCATCCAGTTAAACAGTCAATTGAAAGCTTTTTAATATCCAAATACTTTGTGTAATTTTATATTATTTTGTTGTTTAATGAGAGGGCTATAGGAAACGATACTGAAAAAAAAAATAGAGCAAAATACAAAAATAAAAATCGGCGACAACCAAATAGAGTTTACACCAGGTAAATCATATATTCTGACTACATTTTTCACACTATAACGTGACAATTGCAACATATTCGCAATTTTCGAATTGGATTTTCCAGAATTAAAAATCTAATAATGATTGAACAAATTTTCTCATCGATAACTGTACCTCGACCCTTTATACAATCCACAAACGGCAAAAAGCTTTACAATACGACAAAATACATTTGACATTAAGGCTGTTTTCGCAGTTATAGCATATTGCGATTTGAAGTGGGCGTATCACTTACTTTTCTACACTGCTATGTCAGACCCTACGTGACTTCCTAATAGTTTGGATGTTTATTCAGTGGCGCCGGCCCACGGGTTGTTTAAAATAAATGCATTATTCTCCATTCAAATTAGTTTTGTCGGAATACTTTTTTTAGATTAATTATCGTAGATGTTTTAAAAAGAATTAATCACATTTTTAATTTATATGTCTTAGCTAAACATAGTATTAAATAAAAATTTGTGAAACGTGACTGCAAAAAACACCATGGTGTTTATTTATAATAAATTTAAATTTTGTTATATTAATATATAATTAATATTTTGTTAATATTTGTTAGAGAAAACTGATATTAGCGTAGTAAAAATTAAACAAAAAATATTTCTATTTATCTATAAAAAATTGGTACCTGCGAAACCATCATAATAGTAAATGTATTTATCTGGCAAGTATTTCGAGGCGACGCACTGCGAGGAAAAAGTTCTCTGAATTGAATATACATTATTTATATATATTTATAGGTTGCAGTTACATAAGAAAAGTATCCAATTGATGAATAAAACACAAATCGTGGATAGTTATTTCATCATATCAGTGGCATTTCAGCTCGTCATGAGCCAAAGGCTTCTTCAGAACAATCTTCCATTCGCCCCTGCCTCTGGCAACTTTCTCCATGCTTTAACTCCGACGGAATTTAGATCATCCTCTATGTTATCTAGATACCTAAGTTTTTTTCTTCCTCTGGATCGTCTTCCCACTGGTCCTCTTCGGTCGAAAATTTTTCTGATCGTTTCATCTTCATCTCGCCTAATTACATGTCCTATCCATCAAAGGCGTACTAATTTAATAAATTTTACAACGTCAGGTACTACACCTGAAGAAGCATCGTAGTTTACTTTATACGAACTTTTTGACCAAGCACCATCAGCTATAACGGTTATTAACTCATTTCCGTCGGAATCTACTTCACCAATTTCTTTGGCTAAAGCTAATTCCTCCCGTCCAGCCTCTTCTAAGGAATCACAAAGTGTTTGGCCGATGATATCTGCAACTGTTTCTGTATGTTTTGCATACTGCCTGTAGGAAATCACAGGTATATTTAATGCAGCAGCACGCTGCATTAAAAATAATGTTTAAAAAAAGTTAAATGAAAGCTTTTAAAAACGGTTATAATATAAATAATAAATACTAAAGCAGTGCAATTGCTCTCCTTTTCCTTGACATAGGACGTTTACTGGAACTCATTTTTTATCTTGTCTCTTATAACTTATATCACTAACCTAATGTAATACTTAAAAATACGCGTGAACTTTTAACTTATACCACTAAACTAATAATATATTACTTAACATACACGTAAACTAAATAATTTCAATGTTTTCAAAATAAATAAGAATACTGTAAACTGTAAAAACTAAGCAAGTTGATAAAGAAAATACAAGAATGAAAGAACTAAAATGGATTCTAATTCAAACGAACTAACTGACCGTACCCATAGAGAAATAAAAATAAGGCCGTACCGTACGCTCATGTGATTTGACGTCACTAATGCGATAACGATCAAGCTCAGCGACAATGATGAGGAACACGTTTCACTATTAGATTTCAGTATTTTTTTTGCAATTTTCTTCAAAGTTTGAATACGCTTTTCTCGATTATTACTGGACACAGAAAGGTGAAAAAAGAATCAACGACTACAGAAAAAAAAACTCTTTCAACTGATGGGCGTGAAAAGTTTGGTTATAATAGAACGTTAAACAGTATAATCCAATTTTTCAACAGAAAATTCAAAAAAATAAAAAAAGTAAAACCATCAGTTTAAAAGCAACATAATTTCGTATAACATGTCCAAATTTCGAGACATTTCGTCGGTAAATAACAGAGAAAAAATTTTGGTGCACCGAGAAAACAGCCTTAACTGACAATATTATTGTTTTGATATCATTTTTCCATAGTTAGCTCTGGATTTAACGTAATTATGATCAAATCAACGTATTTTGGCATAACGCACCCTTGCTTCAAAAGTGACACAACTCAAAAAATGTAGTTTTTGGTGAGAAGAAAAAAACGCATTTTTCATTGGATATGGGATATTTAAACGATTTAAAATTAAAACCAGCTGTAGTTTGGTCTTAAAAACAACATTTAGTTTAGATTTCTTTGGTATCTGCTTTTTATTACCTTAAAAATACAATTTTTTGAGTTATGACGTTTTCATGAAAAGTATACTAACTAATTAATCAATTAGTTTGAGTTAGTTCAATTTTAATGTTTTATACTGCAAAAGTGGCAGTTTTACAAATTTGAATTTAGACGAAGTTTTGAGTTATGACGTTTTTACGATGATAATTTTGATTCGAATAAGACACTTAGTTTCATAAAAAAAGTTTATTTTGACCTAACTAAGTTTACGAGAGCATTAAATCTAAAAAACAAAAGCATACATTTCTAAATAGTTTAGTTTTTTTGACATCCCATGTAACAGGTCCTGCTTTTCTTTTCTTTCCTTTTTTTCTCTTTATCAATCAAACCTTCATCCATTAAGTTTATAGCCTGAATTACATCTGTTTCCTTTTCTTCTTCCAAATCACTTTCAAAGAAACTGCTAAAGCTCTTTGATTGTAGTTTGGATCTGCATCCAAATCATCTGCATCAATTTCTTCAGTTTGTACGGGAGAAGTCTTTAGAAATTTTCTTTGTGGCTATCTTCGTATCTTCGCAAATGTAATTTAGTGGGACGCTCAGAACTGTATGATGCTTATCTTTTGTTGATACTACGGTTGGTAGTTTGCCTGATTCAAAGTTTAAATTGATATTTCCGTTAGATGCAGGATTAATAAATTTTTCTGTAAGAGGACCGTTACTGGATCCCATTGACAGAAGATTTGGCGACGACGTAACTTTTAGATACAGATTTTCTTTATTTTCTCCCTGATTATCCATTATATTGCTGCAGTGGGCATGACTGGCGGTCGAAGGATGTATAGAAACAACATTTTCTTTGTCTGTGTCATCTATTATTGTTAAGGACTCTTAAATAATAATATCTTTTGCCAATTTAAGGATAGCAGTGGTTCGCCTTTTGATGGGATCCATAATTGTACGAAGGCACCTGAAAGTTAATTTATTAAATTTGATTTATTTATTAAAATGTTTTCAGAAAGAATAGAACCTACATTTTGTCACGTTTATTTTGTTTTGATTCGGTATGAACACACACACTACAACATGAATATTCAGGAATATTCATGTTGTAGTGTAAATTTACTTTCTTGATAAAAGCAAAACAGGCTAAAAATATTTCATAAATGAACCTATATTAAATAGTTAATAAAATATCAATTTTTTATGTAGTTTATATCTTCCTTGACTAATATAATGTTTTTTTTTTGCAGACCAGTTTCAGCGTACGCGCTTTTCTTTCGTGACACTCAAGCAGCTATCAAAGGACAGAATCCAAACGCTAGCTTTGGTGAAGTTTCTAAAATTGTGGCTTCCATGTGGGACGCTCTAGACTCCGAACACAAAAATGTAAGTATACTTTTCAGCATTATAATTGTTCTAATACAAACGTGATAAATCCAATAAATCGTCTTTTAGATCAAGGTTAGATTCCATGCTCTAGATTCTTCTTTATTTAACTGTTGTATGACTAGCTCCATACATGTTTATTTGTACCTTGTACTTAAATGTACTTTGTTGCATTGTTTACTGTACAGCTATGTAACTTTATAATCATATTTTTTAAAGGTTAACATGAAACAAGGCATATCATATATATTTAACATCTGGACTTGATACGAAAAGCTTTCTAGTAGGCTTTTTCTTCTTGATTCAGGTACTATTTTTTTCTGGAGTTTGGTGCTCATATCTTTGTAGTAAACATTAAGCTTTACCCAAAAGTACTGTACTCTTGATGAAACCAGTAATTTTTTACAATGAGTTTAAGGATTTCTATTGGTCTTATACTTATTTTGTCAATATATGTCTGCCTCATGTCATTTTAGACGTTAAATTGGCAAAGACATGTAGTTGCAGTGTCTTATTTCCTTTTGTATTACGTTTACCATGGTCCATTTAACAGTAGCAATGAATTGTTATGCCATATTAAGAAGTCAATTAATAAATTTTTACAGAATAGTAATGACTTGGTATTTATTTGGGCGAAGGACATTCCGGAATCAAAGAAGGGAACAGGAAACAACTTTGCGCAAATTTGCCCAAACGTCGAAGAATCCATACACTTACGTATATCTCCAACTTCCTCAAAATATCCCACATATATTTGATTATTACATTAGTTTCTTTTATTTCTCATCCCTAATTTTTCCAAGATTAAATAATAGTAACTTTCCTGCACATTTATCTAAGATCGGACTGCTTAGAAACTCTCTCCGTTTCATCACTCAAACAACTTTATGATAACACGTGACTTAAACCACATATTTTTTAAATGTGAACTTAACAAAAAGCTTACAAATGTGTTAATTACTTAAATATAGACGGTCCTCTTTCACTTTAGCAATAATGTGCGCAAATGAAGAGGAAATAGTTTGGTAACAAATACAGAAAATATTATCTCGCCGCTGAGAGGGAGTCTTCCTATCCTGATCCGTCGACAACTACTACGCATCTCAAGGTCAGAGACAAGTGGAATTTTTCAACCTGTACTCAAGTGGGTAATGGTGCGAAACTATCACCCGTGGGATTATGCCTGAAAGGCTCTAGGGCTGTATCCCTTCTAGTTAGAGGTACCAACTATATCTCTTGAAGTTCCGACATTCCTTGCCTAGCACGCAAGTTTGTCAATGGCCCTGTCACAATAATCCCACTCTTCAGAGTTGGAACACTGATCCGACTGATAAGATCCATTAAATTAGATGAAAGCTTCTTTTTAGTGTTGTTAATAATTTTATTTGTACGGTTTTGTCCTGTATTGCTCTCCCTATTTCTGGTTGTGACTTATCTCTAGCCACTTTTCTTTCCTTATGGCATCTTTCGTGATCCCCAAAATATGTCAGTCTTATGCTGCGGCAACAGTATTATTTGATTGTCTCTTGCTAGGTTTCTATAAAACGAAAAATTGGGATTTTCTAAAACGTTGTTTATGTTTGTAATCTCAGTAATTTTTTATATAATGAAAAGCCATTTAAAGCCACCCGTCCCACATTTTAAATCACAAACATCACCCAAATCTACATAACTCATCCTGTATGACCAACAAAGATGTACCAGTTCGAGCTCTTTCATCCCAGGACTTTCAATTAACGGCACTAAAATTACTTTTTTAATGAGTTTATTTATATTTTAATTGTTTCCAGATGTTCATATTAATTAAGTGACCACACACACATTTTAAAAGGCTGCTTTTTATTAAACTTAATTATGTTTTATTTGATTACTTTCTGTGCATTGACCTCGAGAGAAGAACTATTCCGAAGAAATCACTTTTGCATTAAATACTTCTAAGAACGGATGCATTTGGGCACGTAATTCGGTCTATTTTTAAGTTAATTATGAGTTCAAGATAAATAGTGTTTAAGTGCAGTGTACCAAGGTAATAAACAACGGAAATGTGATTTTAAGAAAAAAGTTGTCATTTTTTTGGTTCCTATTGGTTATGGAAGGTCCTTTTTTTAAATATTGTGTTTTTTCACCATCTTTTCAGTGGACCTATTTAATCCTTATCCGAGCAACACATTTTACTTACACAATCGCGCAACTCGGGTCCGTTGGGCCCACCACTATTCTTGAATGTACTATTTATATTTACCCATATATTCCTTATATTCTTTTTTGATTTTTTATTAAAATTAAGTTCAAATTGTCTAGATTAAAAAAAATTGCTACTATAGTATGGGGTCTACCTCGAGGGTGCGATCTACCTGAAGAATTTGCACAAAATAATGAAATGGAAGAAAACTTTTGTAGAAAAAATATTTATTCACAAGTAATATAAATATATAAAAACTTTTGTAAATCTACCAGGCCATTTTATTTGAAAAGAGGGGTTGGTGTTTACGCGTACCCTGGAAAAATTACGGTGTTCTTGCCTTTCATTATTGTGTGAAAACCCTTCTGAGAAAAGATTATGGTAATTAGCAGCTCATGTATAAAGTACCGACAAAAACAATCTTTACAAATTAATACTTCGTCATATCAATTTACTATTGAACTAACTAGAATAGCAAATTGATATGACTAATTAAATTATTATTAAGTATTAGGTTAAAGAACACAATAAAAATAAAAAAACATAGATTAGTCATTTATTTTTCTTTACTACAATCCTTACCAACTTTTTAAATTATACAGTGATCGTTACACACATTTCTACTGTATTTTTCATAAATTTGTTTTTGTTTCCTGACCTTTTTTGTTGGGCACATTTTAATTGTTAATACTATTTTTTTTTCTAGTTTTGACTTTTTATTTTGTGGTTCAATTTCCTGTAAGCATTTTTCAATAGACTGTTTTGTTTCCCATTGTTTTGTCCCCCTTGATTTTCTTCTCAGATTTTGAGGTAACACTAGTTGTTCTGCTGTCGTTGAAGAAACATTTTTTGCTTTTCGCTAAGAAAAGGGCCAACGGTTAGTTGGTCTTTTGCACATATATTTATGAACCATTTGGTCTAACGTATCGACACCACATTTTGTACTATTATAATAGAGTATCATATCTGGTTTTTTTTTCATCATTTTATCATTTGGTCTAACGTATCGACACCACATTTTGTACTATTATAATAGAGTATCATATCTGGTTTTTTGTCAACAATATCTGCATAGTAAGCATTATGATGCATGGTAGACAGGACTAGGACACTTCTTTGTTTTTTAACGTAATAAAACGTAATAAATAAGAGATGCTTTTGGAGTGAATCCGAAAATTGGAAATTTCTCTAAACGGTTCTTGTTTGGTAGAACTTCCCGAGGAACAAATCTCTTACTTTTTTTCACTGTGCCCACAAGAGTTAGTGAATTTGTCAGTAATTCATGTGCAAGAACAAGATCAGTAAAATAGTTATCGCAAGTCACATTCCTCTTGGAATTATAATAAGGCTCAACGAATTGCTTTACAACTTGACGCAAGTTTGCAAGACCTTTGGCTACTGTATTTCCATTTTTTCCTATGTATGGTATTCCACCTAAAGAGTAATATGTTTCCGGGTCACAGACTTGTATTTTCATTCCATACTTATATGGATTTGAAGGCATATACTGCTTGAAAGGACACCTACCTCGATACGGAACAAGTTGCTCATGTACCGTTATGTTTTTTCCTGGTAAATAGTATTTCTGAAAGTTTTGGTTGACTTGATTCCGCACATCACGTATTGCTGCTAATTTATCGTTCCTTCTTCGTTCAGACCTCGTGTCCTTATCGTGAAATCGAACAAATCTTAGCAAATTTATGAATCGTTTTAACCCCATGGGAGCTTTACATATAGTAGGTCTATAAATCTCACTCCAAAGTATATCTACATTATAGATGTTGGCAGTCAGGTGCCCTGCAGTTAGTAGTAGTCCAATAAAGGCATATAGCTATGTAGAGTCGCAATATTTTCAGTTCTCTATCCCCAGGACTTTTTCGGCTGCTTTATTTGTACCCTTCACTATTTCATTCACAATTTTTTCGTCCACAAACAAACAAAAGGAATCAACAGGATCATCTACGCTGTGACTAAAGACTAACATTACTTTGTGCACTTTGCTTTTTATTATGTCGCAGGATCGCGTACGTCCTGTCGTTTGTGGTTGATTCTTCCAGTTAATTCCATCCTTAGTTTCAAAAATTACACACTCTGAAATCTGGGAACTTGTTGCTACACATTCTTCCTCATTATTACTCAATACCACTTGCTGATCATCCCCTTTACTTGCTTCCGAAAGATCTTCAATTTCAGAGTTACTTTCAATGACACCTACTTCAGGAGATTCTTCATCATCGGAATCCCAAAAATTATTAGCAATATCTTGCAGTTCTGCAGCTGATAATGCTTTTCGGGACATTTTATTAGTACTATCTACTTTCACTAATTCAATATAATTTTAGGAGCTTAGTAAGTTGTCGACACTAACATCGGTATCAAACTACTAATAGTAGATGCATTATTTATTTCAAAATATGTATACGTACCTACCTTACAATATTATTGCATTCCAACAATGATTATCAGTTTTTAAAATTCATTTAGAATAGATATAATACCTATTGTAAGCATCTATTTGATGCTCACATCAAAGAGATGTTTATATTGTTTGTTACACGTTTGCACTTTACTATTGGATTTCCGGAATCGTAAAAGTAGTTTAGATATAAACAAAACATTACCGGATTGCCAGATTAACTTCTGTAACAAAGATTTAGGCTTTGGTATATATACAAATAAGGTCCGACGGGCCCGTGTTGTCCTTTACGTGACAAAAGGTTTTTTTAATAGCAATTTCGATAAAATGTTGAATTTTTTTAGTATTGCTTAAAATTAAAGCCTCAGAGAATCTTCTTAAGTTTCTTCTTAACAAAGTTCTTAAATGGCTATCATATCTATCTCGGGGCAACATTGTCTCAGTAGTTATCGGTATAGTTATGTGAAAGGAACCACAAAGTATAACAATAACAATTATTATTTTTACGCAGTTTGCACCGTTGTCATATCATTCCCCAACTCATGCATATGAATCACAAGTTGATTGGCTTCTATCAATTTCAATACCTCAGCATATATTCCATCAGGTCCTGGCGCTTTGTTGTTTTTTAGACGACTTATAGCAGATCTTACTTCTGATTTTGTTATTGTTGTTTCTCGACGTTGTCATATACTTCAATGTGTTGGTTGTCACTGAACAGTTCTGCTATATATTCCTGCCATCTGTCCAGTTTTCCTTGCGTATTGAATAGTATGTTTTCATCTTTATCAAACAGTGCAGTGTGCATTGTTGTTCCATATATTCCTGCCATTTCTTTGATCTTCCTGTGCATATTGAATATATCATGTTTTTCCGTAGGATCTCTATTTCTAAGCATTTTTCTAACAGCCAGGATTCTTTTGCTAATTTTATTTCTTTAAGTACTGTGGTGTTCCTTGTACTTTTCTGTGTCTTTATTCTTAAACTTTCTTCTTTACTCCATAAGCTCTAAAATCTGATTTGTCACCCATGATTGTTTTATTTGTCTTTCCTGTTTGATTTTGTTTATTGTTATTGTTACTTATACATATTTGATCTCGTTCCACATTGTATCAATATCTTTCCTATTATGTGTTGCAATGTCATTAACTTTTGTGTTTATTTCTTCTTGCATTTGTTGTTTTACGTTGCTCTGTTTCAGTTTTTGTATGTACACCGTTCTTATAACGCCCGAATTTCGAGTTTTTTTTCATCCTTACTCTCAGTTCAGCAAGCAATAAGTAAGCCTCTGGCGTACCTACTTTCTTTACTTATTATGGACTCAAAGCGATAAAATGTCTTAGGATTTTGTAAATAAAGCAGTAAACCGTATTGAAATTTGTTTACTATCGAAAAAGTTACTTTCTAAGCTTCCCAGAAGGGATCTGTTAGGATTTTTTAAATTCCTGTTGGAAACTTTTGCATAAAAACTAAATATCTCGAAACTTTTCAGATAGTCGTTGTTTGGCATCCTTTACAGAAGGTTTCTGGCTTGTATAATTATTTCTTTTAATCAGTAGTCGTTGTTTAGCTGCTTCCTTGACAAGAGATTGTTCGATTAGCGCATAATTACTTCATTTTTAATCAACAGTTTGAACTCCACGCGGCAATTATCTTAAATATCATTAGTTGTAAGTAATTAGGTGTAAGTTATTGGTATATTTTGGCCAAGTATTTTTTAAGGATAGATTAAATAGTTTTATTTTGTATTTTATTTTATTATTCCGGCAGTTTATACAGGTGGTCCTTCGATTTATGAGACTAATCCACTGCTTACATCTTATTTATTCTTCTACATTTAACATGGTTAGTTATGTGAGCTTGACTACCAATTTTTCTTGTTCTAAGTCCGCTTTATCGTACTTTCTTTCGGATCAAAAATAAACTCGAAAAGAAATTGCCTTATTGTTGACATAAATATTTTATCGTAGGTATACAAGAAGAAAACCGAGGCTGCCAAGAAGGAATACTTAAAAGCTCTAGCCGCTTACAGAGCGAGCTTAGTATCTAAGGGTGCTGGAGAGAACGAGGGAATGTACAGTAATTATCCGAACTACCAAGGCGGCGCTCCACAACAATATTCGTCATACCAACCACAGGGTACCATACCGTCACCGCCCATGTCTGCCCCGCCGTCGGCTACACCTCCCGCCCAATCGCCAATTGGAAAGAAACCTCCCATGATGGGCGGCATGCCACAGTCGCCACAGCAGGGACATCAAGGAATGATGCAGCAAGGAATGGGGCCTGTGCCAAATCACATGAATATGCAACAACACATGCAACAGTCCCAGCAACACAATAGTTATATGCAACAGGTAAGTAATAAATTTGACATGTTTTCCCTGATTATTCCTTAATGCAGTTGAGTGAAAAATACCATAAACAAAATCAGCCTCTCATATCCTCTCTGAAGAGATTTGAACAAAGAGATTGAAGTATCCACCTTTTCACACCAACGTGGATCACGCAGGCGTTACCTGTAGAGGGAAGATAAAAATTTACCAGATAGTGCAATGAAGTATCTTCTGTCTTTAAGCAAAATCCAAAAGTCTCTGGATCTTGATCGTAAGATAATTATAGCGGACTGCGTATTTTTCCTATTTAACTTTTTTATGCGTGCTTTTAACAATGCCAGAAGCTTCCTTACTGGAGTTATAAGATCTTTTTTGGTAAAATTTTTGGTTGGAGTTATGTCTGCCTCTAGATCACTAAGTATACCCGAATCACATTCTTTCTCCGTAAATTTATATGCTTTCTCAGTCCGTTTTTACTTTTGGCTTATTGAGATTTGTCAAGTTGCTGAAGAGTCTTCTACCGATAGCGTTTGTTAGTTTTCTTGTATGGGTGTGCCTGCATGTGGCTCTACATGTATTTTAGTATGACCTTTTTCCAGTCACTTTTGAATCTCATATCTTGCAGCATCTTTATGACATCACAGAATAGCTTTGGATCAACAAAAGTTTCTCTCAAGCATCGTTTTATGGCGAAAGATATGGACTGCTGCAACTAATCTTGCAGAGAAAAGTAGAAGGAAAACGGGGACCAGTAAGGCGAAGGATTTCCTGGCTGAAAAATCTACGAACGTGGTTCAACATAACAACCACAAATCTTTTTAGAGCAGCAGTGTGGAAAGTGCAGATTGCCATGATGGTCGCCAACATCCGAAACGGATAGGCACTACAAGAAGAAAATCGTTTTATCAACGAGTCTGCTTTTTTGTTTCCTTGCACCTCTCATTCTACAGCAGCAATATGTGCCAACTTGTTAAGAGCAATTACTTTTTTGCAAGTTTTAATTTGTCAAGTGGGTGCTTTACCACTTCCTAAGGAAGTATTTAATCAACTTTCATGGTAGGTATCAATAGGAAGAGAAAATATTCCCTAAGAAGTGGGTCCATTAAATTGCCGGAAGAAAATTTCCAAGGTTTAAGATAGTAAATAACAAAAATACCTCATCTTCCTGTCAATTTCATTGGAGTGAATGAAAGAGCAATGGGCATCTTTATAAGATAAACAATGCGTGTAACTTCTTACTAATTTCTTACAATGAAGTTTTAGATGTTATAACTTTTCCTATCTAATGCTTAGATTTTTATGTACAAATGGTCTAAATATCTGCTTTACTTTATTTTGGAAATATTGATAAACTTATTAGGACAGCTAATAGCATCAGATGATTCCCAAAGGTTTCTGTACCGACTTTACAGCAGAATAACTAAATTGTTAGTCAAGCTCTTCAAAAAATATTGAATTCAAATATTGATCGGCAATATTGAAGCAAATACACTTAATTTTAGAGCATATCAATTATAGATACCCGGTTTACCAATGTTAATTTGATCGGAAGAAAAATAATAATTTGCAATGAATTGCAACTAATTTTGGGAGATCTCAAGAATCATCAGTGATAATAGATCTCAAAATAATCTATGGAAAGATCTTCAAGCAACCAATATTAGTAGCAGTTATAATTTGTAACGAATGTTATATAGAAATAATAACGAAAAAGATCGAAACTTGTGGAGAAATGTAATTAGGGAATCCGACTAAGCATAGAAATAAAGGAAAACTGAATGATGGTAATAGATTTAAGTTGTTGTATCATTTTTATCGAAAACTAGAGGATTGCTTTTTATATTTTTAATTAAAGAACAAGGTAGAACAGTATTCTTCGAATAATTTTAACCCATTAAGTATACGGATACGAAACCCGTAAATATCCATATAAATTTCGCTATCAAAAGCTTTGATGGTTTTAATTTAATGTAGTTTATTCGTTTTTCTACCCAGGTTCCTCAGCAGCAACACGTACCAATGTCACCACAGCAACAGCAACCACACGTTTCAGTATCACCCCATAGTCATATGCAACAGCAATCCCCCCACATGCAACAACACATGAGTCCCCCACCGATGGTATCCAGTTCCCCACCCGTTTCAGCCCCTGCCCCTTCCATCCCTACATCAGTATCCCAACCTAATGTTGGACAAGGTCCCGGAATGAGACCAAATGCTTGTATACGTCACGGATGTCCCAACCCCGCCATAACTAATCCTGAATGGGAAGATGAATACTGTAGTAATGAATGCGTCGTCAGCCACTGCCGGTAAGTAACTATACGATTCTTTAAAGATAATTAGTTACACTCACATTCAATAATGATTATGAATTTTCATCAGTCATTACTTTTATCCTTGCATTTACAATACAACACCATATTGCTTAATCCACATAGCAAGATCTGCTTAAATAGGAACTCTCGGAAACATTGGTTTTCATTTTCTATCCGGATTTAATGCAAAAACTTTATTAGTCCATTGTTCTAAATCTGTCCAATGCGTCACCAATTTCAAAGGTAGTTGGAGCTGACAGATGTAAAATTCAAACGCTACAGTACATCCCTTCTTCCATTCATAGCCTTTACTTAGAATCTGTTTGTTATTTTTGATAGGAAAGCTGACACATTTCACGAATTCTACTAACGTTAAAATTACACGAATCGTACAAGAGTATTATACCAAAAGTAAAGGGGAAATTGAATTGAATTAGAGATCCTTCAAGAAAAAATCTTTACAATATTGCTAAGAGGCACAAGGACAATTTTTTAAGCATTGTTACTAAGACAGCTTTTAGAGAAAGGTTGTAAATTTAACAGACTTATACATAACCTTTTTACAGTCCTTCGTCAGAAAGAAACTCCATCCGATCCGTAAAAGACATTTTCGATAAGGTCGAAGGAACACCAGAAAAGTTGGAGTTAAAGTCAATGACGAGAAAGCCAAATACATGTGCTTAAACAAAAAGAACAGAATTGGGACAAAACATCACACTGTACTTCGATACCTTTGAAAGAATTGAACGTTTCAAATATGATTCTGAAACATTTTTGTTGTGATAGTTTTAACTTTATTTTATGGGATTAAACCACAATTGATTGTAAAGAAAATTACATTTTTTACTTCCTCAATGTTTCGATCAAAACCGGAAATCGTTTTCAAAAAGTGGACAATGATCACCTCAACTAAAGAAAAACTCAGACGTTTTGAAAGAAAAAATACTAAGGACAGTTTGTAATGCTCACCACTACATTTCCACAAACCAGTATAGAATACAGAACAAGTACCAAAATAAAAGAAATTTATAATGCTAATGATGTAGTCCAGGTGATATCTCTACGATTAAGGCGAGTAAGGCTCATTCATAGGCTGCACAACTAAAAACTTGTTTGGGATGAAATTTTCACATGAATTAGCCCACTTGGGTGTCCCAGAATGCGATGGGTAATCTTCATACAATCAGATCTCCAAAAAACAAACATTTCACTTGACTAGAGATTGCTGGAAGACCGAGCTAGTTAGAAAAAAAAACGTGTACAGTCAGCCAAATACTACTATTGCAATATACGATGTTTATTGTAATAGTAAATAATAATTTCGCCAATAAAAAATATTTGTGGCGTGAGAAAAAACAATGGGAAAAATTGCCACCTTCAGCATGATAACACTAAGAAAAGTGAAGGAACTGCTTAAATGCCTAAAAGCTTTTGGTACTTAAGCGTTTTTACCATCATTCAATCATTCTTTCGTCCATTTTTTAAACCATTCGATCATTCATAATATTTTATTTGTTCAGATTCACAAATGTGACTGAATTTCAACTGTTCTAGCCTGTAGTTCTCAAGAAAACGAATAAAGGCCCGTATTTCACAGTTTAAATTTTTTATTTTCTATTTTTCGTTTAAATTTTTGAATTTGATTTTTGGGAACAAGTAGAAGTCGCAGGGTGGTAAATCTGGCGAATCGGCCGTCGTTTGATGACTGTGACTTGGTATACATTCTCTCATTCCCATAACCCATTCTATTACCCATTAAATTTTGACTTGCTCATTCATCCCCGCTCTTTTGATGAGAGTTTTAAGTCTTTCACTGCAAGGATTACCGCTTGATTTCAGGGTCAAATTGAATTGATGTTTTTTTTATTGAACTTTCAAGTAATTTTTTCATTAGTAGAGGTTGCGGCATTTGAGGCTGGGAAAATTTTACCGACCGTGGGAAAAAGCAGCATCATTTGATGTTTGCACCTGCTCAAGTGTTCGAGTGACGTCACGCTCACTTATAAGTCGGGTCATTTCTTCTTTTCGTCTCTTTTCGTCTTCTTCTTTTCGTTAGGTTATCTGTTAGCTCTTTGTTCCTAGCGTCGGAATTACAAATTTTATATAAGTATATACCTAAAAAAGTTGCTTTATAGTGTTTTTAATCGTTCCTAAAAGTATTTCTTTTTTTCCAGGGATGTTTTCACAGACTGGGTGTCGGCCAACAAGAACCAATCACAGAATTTCTCCACAGTTAAATAAATTCTAGGTTAGGGGCAGTTGCAAAATTATAAAAAAGTTAAAAAATTAGTAGCAATACCAACTGAATCTACATTATTTTATGCTAGGCAGGATTGAAAGTTGAAATCAGGTTTCGATAATGTGTAATAGTGAGAGGATAGTTTAAGAATTGTAAATAAAATGATAATCATTTAGCATGTGAGGTTGTATTGAAGCAATAGAAGCAATACGATTTCATTTTAATAGGTATACAATACTAAATAATATTGTAATACTAGTATTATACGTTGTATATTCCTCGTAAGGTAGACAAAAATGTTTCCGGTAAATGAAAATCAAAATTTTCACTATTATTAGAAACTTAAAAAAAAACCTAGGAAATAAGTTGCAAGTATTTTTGACTAGTACTTTAGAAATAATGGGTTTTCTAGGGAGTTTAAATATTTCGAATTCTTGAAAGTAGAAAAAACATATCTGGAGTCGCTACAGTACTTCTACAAGTACATTTAAAAAGCTCAAAATGACACATACTCAGTTTTGCGAAGGCCCGTTGATGTGACCATTAGTTAACAGATCATTTTAGCTCAGTGCTGTTCTTCTATGTTAATTAACAGGTTGAAGTACCTAAGACGTTTTATTTTATATATTCCGATCAGTAAAAGTCTGTCCTTCATGAATTTAAATAGGAATTAACGTTTTTTTTTTTGACAGAAGCGGTCCTATAGCGCAGTATTACATCCTTTTTTCGAAAAAAAAGGAGGGTTAACGGTCTCTATTACGAGAGCTTTAACTGTATTGAAAGTAGACCCTTAAAATATATAACGCAATATATCCAAAACATGTTTAAGGTGTTTTTATAGACAATTTTTGAATCTAGAGTTTGCAAAAGTATATAATTTTAAAATGAAATCTTGCCAGGGTCTGGGGAAGAATGAGGTGACATTTTTGGCGCCCAACGTGGGGCCCGTGACCAAAGCCTCTCACAAGTGTTGCCATACTGTCGGAAATATTTAGGATTTTTTGTAGCACATGAAAAAAATAAAAGATTTTACTGGAAATTGAGTTATTTAAATTAATTTAATCAATATTCAAGGTATCAAAGTTAATGGCTCATTAGTTAATTGTCGAATTATTGGGACTTTTAGAAACCGTTAGTCATCTATTAGAAAAAGAATACCAATTTTGACACATCGTCAGTTGGTCCTTTAACAAATGGCTAAAGCTCTTGCAGTTTATTTAAACTAAAAAGTTGACAATCCATTTCAAAAAATTCAACTCAAATACTTTCTACTTTCATTACAAACATAACGGAAGGGCTTATGGGACCTACGCCCTGGTTAACAAGGAGATAGTAATCTAGCTTAAAAGAATCTTAACGAGTAGGTATTTTTTAAATATCGAATTCTAAATGGACCGTCTATTTACTCCACTACTACGCTTACTAGTTCTCGAAGAAAAAGTTTTTGTCTGCCTTATTAATAAAAAAAAACATTGTTATTTCATGCTCTGTAAATGCATGTACTCCTTGATAAAATTTGTAGTTAGATATGTCCAAAGTACATAATATTGAGACAAATACTTTAGTTCTTATATTTAGGTCTCTATCGCGAGAAAAAGTATCCAGATCTGTCATCCAGGATGAGGAGCAAATGCGTACTTTGACGGTTAAATTGATTTAAAAATACGAACCAGAAAAGGCAAAACAACTGACTTTAAGTGAAACGATTATATTGTGTTTTCATTGCTTTGACTGTTAAATATTTTGACACTCATATACCCTCTTGGATAGCCGTCAGATTTTGCATTGTAATAAGAAGAATGTGCGGCATTAATTGGCACATGTCGAGGCCCATGACTAGCATTGAAGAGGGATGATAGTTGTTAAAAATGTAAAAGTCAAAAATCATAAAAAACTATATTTCGACTTACATTATAAATTACTTTATCATATCTATAAAGGGAAGGGTCTAAGGAGTATATTCAAAAGATATCTTATTTTTCTGATCGATTTTTTTAACCGACAAGGTACCAGTTGCTCAAGAAACCATTTTATCAAAAATATGTTAGTATTCTTGTTAAAATGTGACTGTTAGTATGATTGACTCATTCTATTTTGTTATTTTTACATATGTTTTTTTATATTATCTCTACAGAGTAGTTTAAAACGTGTGTTTCGTGTGCTGGATTTTTAGGGATTTATTATGGAAATATTAAAACATGGTGCGGACTTTTTAAAATACTCTGTTTTATATAGAATCTGAACACAACCGAAATTTGAAAAGATATATTCAAATTTAGGACGATATTGTGCATATTTATAATTTTTGTATTATGTATTTTTTCGTTAATAAAGACGCTTCGTAGGTAGAATAGACTATTATTTAAAAGTTACACAAACAGCATCTTTATACTTTAATCTAATTTATGAACATTTGCAAGATTGGTAAGAGTCTAGCTACCCGAGGATCTCTATAAATGCAATTGTTAATCTAACAACTTAATCTAAAAAGCTTTTTCATGATTTTTGTTTCGAAAACTATGAAAAAAACCATTAAAAAATAAAAAAAAAATTATACAAATATCGGAAATTACAACAGAAAGTGTTTAAAAATATAAAATTTGGAACAAAATCATATGAAATCTATAACGTAATTTCCTTAACGATTTATTAGCGACTAAAACAAAACATAATCTAACCTAACCTGACCTAACCCAATGTAATTCCATTTAAAGATTCCTTAATGACTAAAAGCTAACCTGACCAAATCTAATGCGATGCATGTAATCTAAACAAATTAATAATTGATCAAATATAAAAGAAAAACCAAATATTTACCAGTTATACAATGAAATTGTATAATTTCCTCAGTGAATAATTATTAATTTTGCAAGAAAAAATATTTTGAAAATATGGCAACATTGGTTGACAAGTGACATCACAATCAAGATGGAGGACATATTTGAAAATTGTGCCACAACATAAAATTTTCAAATGAGAATTATAGAAAAAATATGAATTGAAATATAGAATCCGCATGTTTAAATGCATTATAAAGAAAGAATGTCATACATAATAAATATTTTAAATTTCAGCTTAAATCGACGATCCCCTGATAGTTAGACTATTGCCGCAAGGGTAATTAAAAAATTAACTCAAGAAGATTTTCAAAGTAGTATTGAAATCCTAATTGAAAGTAAGTAAACGCTCGGATAACAGCACCATGGATATTGTAAGGTACTATGCAAGAAATGTATGTTTAACAAATCAAAAACTGTTTGCGAAAGTTGAAATTTTTAATTGTTTCAAAGATTTATTTAGGGCTGTTTCATACTTTTTTCTTCATTCATATGGTGGTTTCGCTATTCTACCTAGTTCGCTTAGCATTCATTTGTGCCACGCCTAGATTTCCCATGATAAATTACTTTTGAACTCTATTTTTTCGTGTCACTTCAATCATCCGTCGAAGAATTTTCGTTTCTATAACATAAATTTGTCTTTCCATTTCATTCCATTCTTTCTACCACACAGTACATCACTTGCGTCCTTCTTTTTCATCCATCCCACTCCATTTTTACTCCACGCATCTTTATATATTTATCTCATTGCTTTTTAATACCGATGCTAGATAGCTATTATTTTTCCACTATCCAAAGCTTTAGTCTGATTTGTAGTTGTAAATCAATTTATAAATGAACATTCTAAACACTAAATGGAATCGTAGGCTTCCACGGCCAGAGTCAGAATTATAGTTTATTCGTCTTCCGGGTTTGGACCGTGTCATTTGTGAGTGACCCAAAAGATGAACCCACTTTTGGGTCACTCACAAATGACACGGTCCAAATCCGGAAGACGAATAAACTATAATTCTAGACACTGTATTTTTTTCCTTTTTCTTCAAAAGCTATTCCCACTGTCTTTATTCTAATTGTCATTTGGCATTTTTCTCATCACATCAACATACATAATACGCCAAGAAATGTCAGGTTTAAATTTGCCTATTATTGGATCAAACTTCTTTTGTTTCAATTGTTTATTGAAAGTCACTCCTCTTGAAAAATGGCAGCTATAACGTCAGCTGTCATAATTATGCGTTTTCTGCAATGTCTGTCACTGAATTAATATCTTATAAGTATTGCATTCTTGAATAACAAATTGATGAAAGGAATTAATGTATCTAGAAAAAAAAAACAAGAAGTCGCTAAATATTTAATTTAGCTAAAAACTTAATTTTGCATATCTGCAGAAATTTACTGGGGTTCATAATGCACCTACAACTACAGTAATTTGTCCAGTGAATAGTATATATGAAGAAAAATCAATACGTATTTTGTTATAAATAGTTAATTACTGTAAGTAAATAGGAAAAATATATTTTCAAGTAGAAAAAAATGTTCTTTAAACGGATTCACAATTTTCCTTAAAGTACCTTTTAATATTGAATCTAAATCAACCATTAGTACTCCAATATCAGTTGCAGTTTTTGCCACCTTAACCCACAATACCTATTTTATAATAATCAAAATGAGATTGCATAAGAATTAATGTATTCGTTACAAAATCTTGATTCGGAACTTGATTTTTAATTGTAATTGATGCTTGTCTGGTAAAATGCTTGTCATTTAGTCTTTATCTTCTTCTTTAGGTACCGTCTCCTCTAAGTAGGTTGTTAATCACCACAGCTATTTTCACTTTTGAGATTGCAGCTCTGAACAAGTTGATGGAACTGCAATTATACCACTTTCTCAGATTCTTGAACCAGGAGATATTTATCCCCTCTCATAACGTGGCAGAGATATTGTAACTTTCTTATCTTAATCGTATTCATGATTTCCATTTCCTTTGTCATCTCTCTGAGGACCTCAACATTTGTTATTCGGTCTACCCAATTTACTTTTAATATTTTTCGGTAGGTCCACGAATGCTTTAAGTCGATCGCTCACCTCTTTCTTTCAGGTCCAGGCCTCCACCCCATACAACAGCACCGAAAACACATATGCACGTAATATTCGTATTTTGAGTTGCAAACTAAGGTCTCTACTGCATAATACTTTTCTCATCTTATTAAATGTTGTTCTAGCTTGTCCAATTCTCATTTTTATTTCTTGTGTATACTCGTTATTTTTATTAATAATTGTACCAAGATATCTGTATTTTTTTAGTTTTTCTATTGGAACTCCTCTTGTTGAAAATGTCTTGTTGTGTTTTGGCAATTGTCATAAATTTTGTTTTTCTAGCATTAAGCGTTAGTCCGGTTTCCTCACTAGCATTTACTACATTATCTAAGAGTGTCTGTAGATCTTGTATATTGTCTGCAATTATTATAGTATCATCGGCATATCTGATATTGTTGATGGGTATGCCGTTGACTTTTATTCCAATTGTTACATTTTCGAGTAATTATTTAATTATATCTTCCGAATATCGATTGAACAATAAGGGGGAGAGTATGCAACCTTGCCTTACGCCTCTTTTTATCTCTACTTCCTCCGAAAGTTCTTTACCTACTCTGACTTTTGCTGTTTGACGTTAGAAATAGACCTTATTTTGTTTCCAACGCATCTCTCATGTCCTGAAATTGATTTTCACTTACAGTATTTGTTTAAAAATCAGTTCTTATTAGAACTACATTACATTAATTAATTTCAAACATAAATTCAGTGCTAAGTACTAGTGAAAACAGTTTTTAGTAACTTTTTTTATGTAAATCAAACTTTTAAAAATTCTTGTATAGTTTTTTTGGTTGAGTTTACCGAAAGTACAAGCTGAATATAGCCGCAAATGTCAAAAATATTTCGGTTTGGCAGTGTTGGCATGTTTATATAATGCATATTTTGTATGCTTCAAATAGAAATAAAGAGATAAAGCAATTTTTAATTTATATGAAGCAATAACGAGTAGATATTTGTCTGTTTCGAGATTATTTGCAATTTTTTTTTGTAATCTGGCAACTGCTGATTTGACGATTGCCAAATCTATCCCCTAATCTATCAAAGGGTAATTGCTAAAAAATTTCTAATAATTAACTGCAATTAATCCCCAAAGAAACAAATATTTACCTATTGTTGTTTTATATAAATCAAAAATTGCAGAATTCATAACATAATATAAACAAAATGTACTTTTCTAAAGCTGTATCTTTTTATATTTGAAGTATACAGCATCTACATTATAAAAACATGCCAACACTGCTATACCGAAATTTTTTGTTTCACGTTTGACACTTGCGGCTATATTCAGCTTGTACTTTCGGTAAACGCAACCGTTTTTTTTTATTGAATTAATGGCTTTGGATAACTTGATCCATTCAGCCAGTTTAAACTGGGTATTAGTGTTCATGGAAAGTACTTTACGATTTTAGTTTTCAAAATTAGATTAAATAGGTTGGGTATAATATTTTAACTTAGTAAAAGTACAGCAAACAAGAATGTTTTTTCATTAGAGACGTTAAAAACTATGTTCTATGAGTCGAGTTCATAACAGAAGATTTTTGTACAATTCGCTAATTATTTTGAGTGTTTCCTACAAATGAACAAACACGATCAATACATAATAATAAACTATGGCAATATCCTATGGATTTCTCCAAAAATACTGGACGTTTTCTTTAAGGAGACGATCTGTGCTGTTGTGTTCAGAATCTGTAATGACATTCGTCGTTTATAGCATACGATTATTTTTATATCATTGACCAATCAAACTTACGCTTTTTGTCGATGTATATAAACTTAGCAGTTGTTACTTTATTGTTATATATATCGATATAGGCAAATTTCTTTTTTGCATGAACATCCCTAGTATTAAATACCATGGTGAAGGATGTATATTTGTGAATATGTTGAGCGCGTTGTTGAAGCTTGAACTGTTTTGAGCAGTACGACTATTGTTATACTATTTTGTTCAGGTCAATTGTTGGTGAAGGGACCACATGAATATATACAACTTTTTAGTCCAAAATATCTAAATTTGCAAATGATTGTGAACAAGTGTATGGTAAAAATACAAAATGCAGTCATTGTTTGCTGTAAACTCTTCTCAATAATAAATGGAGCTTTACTCTATTCAAATACCAAACTATATGTTATTAGTTATATCAGGATCCGTACAGTGGTAAAAAAGACGACATGCAGATTAACTGTATATAGATAGAAACCAATTTATCGAGGTCCTAGTGGCTTCACTGTTCTCACAATAGTTAACAATTTAAAACCCAATATTTTTCACGAGAGATAAATATATCTCCTAATAATAACTATCATAATGGCATCAGGAACCTTACTTTGAAATGATATTGTAATAGACTTTTTTTCTCTAGTAAACATTCTTATGCCGTTTGTCTTCCAATCAATATTATCTGGTACTGCACCTAGACATCAGATTTATGAAGTAAAGAGAAAGGTATAACGCATATTTCCAAATTGTCGGCCGTGATCTTGACAGATGCCTTTAAAACAGTTTACTAGTATAAGAAAGAAATGAAAATACGTAAAGAGTACATTTGCTGTGAATATCGACTTATTATTCTTCTTGTCCTAAGCGAAACACTAATTGTCTCTGGGATTTAGCCGTGAGACCTTTGTACCAGATCCTACCCTTTGATGGAACAACTCCACCAAGATGTTCCATGCTCTAGTCTAGACTAAAGCCATCAATTTGATTATGAAAAATTTAGAGATTTCTCCTAAAAAATACTGGTTCCAACTTTGGTGTCTGGTATTCTTATCCCGTCAAATTTTGTCCCTTGATCTTTTGGATATGCCACTTATTGCCGTCTACATGGATTTCCTTTTAGTCTTTGAATGGAAGTGATTCTCATAGGCTTTAGTTCATGAGTTCCTTCAGTCTTCGTAGATTTCTTTTCTACCCATTGCATAAAACTAGCACGATGGAGTTGCTAATTATGCTTCCAGTTCTTACGGTGCCTTCTTGGCTATTAACATGGTTAGCTTTGGCTTGTATTTGTTCTGAATAGTTGAACTTTATACGTATTGTACCATTTTCGAAGGTCTTGAATTTAGAAAAATTCGTTGAAAGCTTCCAGTTCAGTTGATGGATCCTTCCTAGGAATTCTTGTTGACCGAGAGGCTCACACATTGCTGACCAGCTGTGATTCCAGTATTACCAAGCCTTCTATAATCAGTACTTTCTTCTGTGTACCAAGATGCGTCACAGGTTATGTCACCTGCAGTTTTCAACTTCTAGGTTCAACGTCAACACACGTTTGGGTTTAGTGAATTCTTCAGTTTTAACAGATTTCCACTTCGATTGTTTTCAAGAAAATACTTTCTGGTACTAAATAATTCTTCCTCAGCAAATATAGACCAAAAAATACCTATTCATGAGCCAAAAAACGACAGGATACCATTTTATATTTTCTTCTTGATATTCGTTAATGTAGCTTTGAAGATATTCTTGATCTTCTCCATTTGGATAGTTCTTGATGGCCGTTAAAACAGTTTTACAGCTTCCACCACCACATTTTGTAGAAGAGGTGTACTCTTCTTTGTATTCTTCTGGGAGACGCTGCAAGTCCAGGCTGTGTCACCTCAGTTCTCGCTTAAGAAATATTTGGTCTCTATGGTATGTCGGTCTTGCTATTCTAAACACTCTGCCCTCTCGTGTTCTTGAGTTCCCTTCTTTGAACTCTGGATAAGCATTGCTGAGATACTTTAAGCGTCTAGAGTGTTTCTGTGATACCCTTTCTCAGTCTGTTTGACTAGGAAGTAGTTTTGGCTGACTCTCCCGTTTTTAATTTGGACCATTCTAATCCAACAATCATCGGAGCAATACAGCTTCCAGTGTATAAGGCGTAATACAAAAGGAGTTCTGGAGTCTTTAGTGACAATTTTTTGAGACACATTGCCATACAGGTTTAGGGACAGTACAATACACCTTTACCTTGCGTGTTGTTATTCTCTTGGTACCAGACACTTCTCTATCTCATTCAAGCCTCATCATCACGTCATTATGGAACAGTACGATGGGTGCTATCGTCCCAATACTCAATATTTAAGTAATAAATATGGTTTAAATATGCCAAGGCAGTAAAATACTTACTTGGAATAAACAATCTACATTGAAATGGATGTTGAAAAGGTTAGATTGTAGAAATATAACTACATCAACAGATCCGAATCATATTTGGACAAGTTATACAGAGTATTGAATAACAAAAAGGGAAATAACCTAAATGAATGAGAAACATCAAACTCGATGAATTTTACATCTCAACGAAGAGCATGGATATAGTGTGGGTATAGAAATTAGTCCAAATTCTGGTAAAATTAAAATGTAAACTTCAGGATGTCCAAAAAGTCAAAATAAATGTTGATAAAGAAAAGAGTCACCCCCACCAGCAGGCTCAAAATATATGTATCTAGATTTCGATCTGTTAATAATATTGTAATTGTTCTAGCTAATACTGGTACAGATAGTAGTAATAAAACTGCTGTACATACAACCGCCCATACAAATAGTGGTATCCGATCAAAAGTTGTCCATAAAAAAAAGAAAGTCTTGGATCTGCTGTTCAAAAAAGTTTTAAGACAACTTATTAATTAAACTGCTCTTTAGATATTGCGGAGCATTAATATTCGTTTTACTCCAAGTTTTACTAGAATATATTCCTGCATGATAATTCCAGATGCTGTTACTTTGCTTTTCTGATTACGTAGTTAAGGTATTTTATTTCTGTTTCTTCATTTCATTTTTCCGATCTGTTTCTGATAGCCTTCTTGAAATTTCTTCACTTGGAACTCTATACGTGTAAGATATTTTCGACGTCTTCCGTAAAGTCACATCCAGAAAATGTCTACTTGTCTCGTCATCGTCAAAAAGGCTAGAAAGTAATATTTATAGTCCAAAAACATTATAATCAGTGTAAGTTTCCTATTAAAACATGTATTTGACATTAATGTTTATGTCGAAAACCTATATATTACACTGTCATTTGTCAATTTGTCTCTAAATCCGCGTGTCTCGAACTTTTTGTAGCTAATCTTTGATTTTTCCTCGTATGTCACTTTCTCTGCATGTTAGTAGCGTTTTTGTGCTGCATATTCATCTGCAGATCACAATTTATATAATTTGAATGACAATGTCCCGTCTTTTGTCTGGTTACGAACACTGATAGGTGACAGGTATTTCTGCGAAACGTTGGTTTAAAGTAAAGATTTTCTTCGAGTTTCTCTGAGAAGTTGTCAGAATGATGCAGTTTTAATATAATATTTTATTCTTTAAGAATTGTCAAAAAAAGTATATTTGTTCTGTGAGCCTTTAACTGACAACATTTGAGTTAGTCAACTCAGTCAACTGTTTGAATCAGTTCGATCTGTAAGAAATGTATAGATTGAATTTTAGATAAATACATGTGAATTACTTACGGAAATTTGTTTATTTTTTATTTTATTGTTTAAACGTGTTTTAAGTACTTTTATTTTTTTGTATGTGACGTTTGGTGATGTCCAAACGTTTAATCTTTATAAAAAGTATTTGAAAGATATCGAAAATATATTTGATTATCTCTTAATACGAGCTTTAAAATTTTTTTAAGTACAATTTACGTTTCACTATTACATTGTAAATATCATACTTTATTCTGACAAGCACACAACCTATACTATGTAATCAATTAATATTTAAAAATAAATAGATTCTACTCGATTTCATTTTTTTTTTGTTCCTTTTTGTTTACTTAAAGTCACACGCTGGTTTGATGAAAATAAACAATATAATAATCTAATAAAGATCGCATCTACATAAATAAGGATCTGACAGTAAAAGAAAAAGAAATACAGATAGAAATAGTTAAAATAGCAAAGAAAGAAAAAAGTAAAGGAAAACAGACAAAAATAGGCTATAAAAAGTTGTTCGAGTATGGAAAAGAATGGATATGGGATGAAGAAAAACAACAGAAAGAAAATTCCAAAGAAAAATTACCAAAAAAACTAGTAGAAGACAAACAACCGGTTAGATATGATACCGAAACGGCAAGGCAAAAAAATACGATTATCAAAAACGGAAAAATAAACACAAAAGAAAGCAACAATCCAAGGATATAATAAAAATTGGACTTGGAATGCGAGAGGTGCTTATGAGCAGGGAGCTTCAAGACACTTTAAGACCAAATTATGGAAAAATACACAATATATAATTATATCCTTGCCTTGCAAGAAACGAAACAACTGGGAAGTGAAATAATAAAGATAGGAAAGAGCACACTGTTCAAGAGTGAGGGACCAAGAGATATTTTGGAGTGGGATTCATGGTATTGGAGAAAGTAAACAAAGCAGTTGTAAATTTTCAACCAATATCTAATTTTAGAATGTGCACATGGAATGTTAGAAGTCTATTTGCGGCTGAGAAACTTGACAACGCAATTCAAGAAATGAAAAGAATGAAAATAGACCTACTGGGAATCAGCGAAATGAGATGCAGAGTCAGGATCATGTAAAAAGGACGGAAGTATATTATATTATTCCGGTAACAGCACAGAAGATCCGCATCACAAAAATGGTGTAGGTATATTAGTAACATCAGAACTGAGTAAATATGTGACCAATTTCGTACCAGTCTCTGATAGAATAATATTACTCCAAATAAATACTCAACCATTTAAAACTAACATACTTCAAATCTATGCTACGACTGCAGATAGAAAATATGACGATGAAGTCAAGAACTTGTATGATCAGATCCAAGACATCTTACAGAAACTTAATAAACACGAAATTTTATATATTATAGGCGACTTCAATGCAAAAATTGGGGAAGGTCGACGAGGTCAGACTGTAGGTCCTTATGGCTTAGGACAACCTAACGATGGAGAACAGAGATTGTATGAATTCTGTGAAGAAAACGATATGATCATTGCAAACACCTGGTATAAAATACCCAAGCTACGACTATACACTTGGAAAGCCCCTTTGATGAGGGCAATAACCCTGAGTAAATGCCGTCAAAAAAGTCACTACATATCCTGGGGCAGATATTGGATCTGATCATCAAGCACTCGTAGCAGATATTAAACTAAGGTTAAAACGAATTCAGCGACAAAAACCAATGAACGTAACTGTGATGATATAAACATAAAACATAACATTAAAAAAGAATTTAATAATAGAATACAAAACATCGAAGAACAACTAGAAGATCCAGAAGAACTATGAAGTGAATTTAAAAACCAAGTTAACGAAATCTCCACAGCCAGAAACTCCACAAACAATGATTATAGAAAAAACTTAATCAAGAAAAATAACTGGATGACAGACGACATCTTGAAATTAATGGAACAACGTCGACTGATAAAATCTAATGTAACAGAATATAGACACCTGTAGAGAAGAATAAAAAAGGAGATCAAATTAGCCAAAGAAAAATAGATGAGAAAAAGGTGCGACGAAATGAAGGATGTAATATCTAAACACGACTTATTTAATGTGCACAAAAAACTGAAAGAAATGTGTAATATATTTAAAAAACGAGTTCCCTCTGTACTTGTTGACACTAATAACAAAATTATTGTAAATGAGCATGAAATAAGAAAATAATGGTAGCTGTATATATCAGAGTTGTTTGAAGATGACAGGAATAATATTGACGAATTCTACCAAAACTGTACTGACGGCCCAGAAATTATGAAATGCGAAGTAGAACATGCTATAAATAATACTACAATTAGAAAAGCTTGTGGTCCAGATGATACACCAAATGAGTTGCTGAAACTAATAGAGAATGATAACATAAAAGTAGTAGCAAGACTTTTTAATTCAGTATGTAACACCGGAGTGATTCCCGCAGATTGACTCAAATCCATCTTTATCGCAATACCTAAAAAACAATGCGAGAAAATGCTTAGAATATCGATTAACTAGCCTAATGAGCTACACTCTTAAAATTTTCCTCAGAATACTTTACAACAGAATTAGACGCAAATGCGAAGAAGATCTTGAAGATATCCAATTTGGATTTAAAAATGCTATGAACCAGGGAAGCACTTTTTGCGCTTAACATCCTATTACAAAAATGCCGTTACCAAAGAAAAGATGTATCTGCATGTTTCGTGGACTTCGAAAAGGCATTCGATAAAGTATAAAGGTCATATTTTATTTCTTCGATAAATTGAGATTAATTCATATATATCAATAAATGGATTTTTTTTATAATTTATATTTGAACATAATTTTATCATTACATATTTTTTATGAGATTAATATAGTGTTTCAGTTAATCAGTAAATTAAAGTTAAAATCAGTAGGTCTACTAAAAAATTAGTAGCCCTGGTAACCCTGCGAGATGTAGTAATGGGCAACGCATAGCACACAAACATGGCGGTCACATCGAAGCTGGACTCACTTTGCAAAAATTTCTTAAATGAACATTACCTCTCCTCTCTCTTTCCTTGTCAAAGATAAAAACCGTGAACAAATCATGAACCGTGAACCATTTGCACTGTCCTTCTATAGGCGTCTATATTCTTTGGTTGATGGTTGACTTACTTCGCCTCGATCTAGAAATCAACAGCATGTTTGTGGTTTAAAAAAATTTGAAGGGGGTGTTTCAACCTCTCTTAATATCAAATTCTTATTGTTTTATGTATTTTTTTATTATATTTTGTGTAAAGTGTGTTAATGTAGATTATATGCTTGTGTTCTGTGTGTTGCATATGTATTGTGTGCAGATGGTAGGTATGTTATGACTTTCTATTAATCTGGTATTGTTAGTATGATCTTTTTATTAACTTCTTCTTTTAGTATTGTATTGTACATTTTTGTTGATTAAGTAGGATGATAGCTACTTCATTGGCGTTTCTCTTTTTCATGTTTGTTTCTTTCATGATTATTAATGTATCTTTCCTTTGTACTTTGTGCTCGTTGTCCCCGGTAATTTGCATGTCTGTTATTTGCCGAAGTATTTGTTTTTGATGATTGTTTTGTGTTCATTAAATCCTGACGCTTAGTGATCTTGCGGTTTCTCCGTAACAGAAATTGTTACATTCACAGGGTATTTTATAGATGTAGTTCTTTGATCTTTCTTGTGTGTTGTTTGGACAGTATAGATCTCAGTGTGTTGGCCGTTTTTAATGTGATGTTGTACTTATTTCTTATACTTTTATATTTTTTTGGTTTACAATACCGAAGTTTTTTATTGTACCATATAAACAAATAAATAAAATATAAAATAAAAAATAAGCACATTTTTAAAAACAATTATTTCTATCTAAATTTTTATTTCGTCACACGTACATTTATAATAATGTAAAAAAATCGTAAAAAATACAAAATATATTATTAATGTAACATATAAATACTTAAAAAACAATAAATGGTCGTTGTCTATACTTATCAAGGACTTCTCTCACTTTAGTGTAATGCTTCGGACTTTCTTTTATTTTCAAAGTGTTGCTTATATCAACATATTGCAGCGTGTTTTCGTTAAATCGTGGCCAAATAATATTATCCAATAAATCATCTGCTGCAGGAGTAGGGTTTCTGAAAAATTAGTAAATAGTTAGATATTAGTTAATAACGTGAAATAGTGTTGGCATACGACTAAGACCAACTTTCAAATACATTACAAATTACTTTGTAACATTAGTTAAGAAAGAAAAACTGGAAAATAATTGGAATGATAAAATAAATAAAAGTTTGTCCTGTTAAGGGTACAAGGGATTGGCATTGGACCAAACATAAAACTTCCTGAGGTCTATCTGTTATAAATCAATAATAATGCCGATTGGTTTATCTCCAGAATTGGTATCTTCCATCTAGAATTTTGGAACCCTGTACCTAGCTTCTACAGGTCTAGTAAATCAGCTTTTTTGTGACAAATTTTGCAGCGCAGGTTTCGGTTTCCCTTCAATTGCGCATGCCCAGTAAGGAAAAGCATTTGAATAAACAAGTGTAAGACCTAAAATTGTATGGATTTACAACAAATATATAGATACAACATAGTTTCCAAATACAAAGAAAAGACTATGCCCTATACTAAATAGAATAAATAGCGATAAATAAAGATAAATAGATATATCAAAGGATACTGATCAGTAAGTAAAACATGATCATGAAGCATTATTCTAGTTTAATAAATAAAACTAAATACTTACTGATATTTAACAAAATTTGTAATTATTGTGAGCATGCGTTTCATTGTTAATATGTCCGATTCAGGATAATTACTGAGATCATCCATAACTCTTCCGCGTCCACCATATATGTAGGCTAATTCTTCACCATGGCCAACATTTCCTATGCCTGTAAAAATAATTCAATTTATAATTGAGAACGTTCAATATTTAGGTACAAATGAACATCTGCAAGTAACAATTAAAATTTTTTGAGGAAGTAGACTGTCGAATTTTAATCCGAGCAACGTGAGCTGATCGAAATCATTAAAAAGTGGAATACTGCACATTTTGGTTATGCAATGAGACATAATAGAAACGTTCTTCAACGCATAAGGGAGAGTAAAATTTAAGATAGTTGCGGACCAGAACCCAATTTCCATTAAAAAGTGGAAAACTGCAGATTTTGGTTATGCAATGAGACATAGAAACTTTCGTCAACTAATAAGGGAGAGTAAAATTTAAGATAGATGCGGACCAGAACGCAGACAGTGCTTCTGTCATGTAAAGGTCCTGAACATTTTTGTGTGCTGTGGCTGTGTGACCCTATCCGTGATGTGAGTCACTGTCGTTCTACGGTTTTGTGGTTCTGTCTTCTTCTGTGCACTTCTCCCAGCACACTTCTTATTTATACCTGCCCTATGGTTCTATATGCCCATATGACGTTCTCTATTAGCCTTTGGAAAGCACCCAATCGTATTCTTATAATGAAAGTTATTTGTCTCCTTGCAGCTCTACAAGACTTATACTAAGGAAATTTGGGAATATCTGGCTGAATTAACGAATATTCACTGGTAGCTCCACTTTCGAAGCAATGTTGACTCGCAAGAAACAATAAATACTATTAGAAAGCGTTACTTTATGTAAAATACCAGTATCGGTTGAAATGCTTTCTTTGGCTAATAAGTCGACGAATTCATTATGTTTAAATGCTGCATGCACCTACACAATCATTATAGGCGACTTCAATGCCAAATTAGGGAGAAAACTAGAAGAATCAAAAAATAAAATCGGCAACTTTGGATATGGAACACGAAACGAAAGAGGAGAAACATTAATGAACTATATGGAAACGAACGGTCTATATGCGATGAATACCTTTTTCAGTAAAAAACCACAGAGAAAATGGACATGAGTCGCGCCCAATGGTATAACAAAAAATGAGATTGATTACATCCTATCCAAAGAAAAGAACATAGTACAAGACGTTACGGTCATAAACATGATTTCCGTAGGAAGTGATCACAGAATTGTTAGAGCCAAAATCAAAATTAACTCCACAACAGACAGACAAAAATTTAAACCATCTAAAAAACAAATAGATACAGAACTTCTTAAAGAACGCAAAGAACAATACATAAACCAGCTAAAAAGAAGTGACATATCACAGCTAAAGGGTCTGCAACTAGACGAATTAAACGATAAAATAACAACAGAACTACTAGACGCAGGCCTGAAGATTGCTAATAAACAAAAGCGAAAACAACAAAAAATTAGCGCTAAATCACAAGATATGCTGAAAAAAACGACAACTACTGAATGATAACAAAAGAAATACAGTGGAGTATACCAAACTGAACAAAACCATAAGAAAACAGATAAAGGAAGATTTAAAGAAATACCAAGAAGACCGCATTAAGAAAATCATAGAGACGAACAAAAGTTTAAAAACAATGAAGACAAATATAGGAAAAAGAAAACTAATCATGCTTACAGCTGAGAACAATGAAGAAAGAGATCTAGGAGAAATAGTAAAAATCACAGAAAGATATTACACAGACATATACAGTTCTAAAAATGACCCACCACTATCATCTAAACAGAATCTCACGAGGAAAATACAAAATGTTGGCTCAGAGGTATTACCAGAAATAACTGAAGATGAGATCGAAAAATCCATAAGCGACATGAAAAGAAATAAAGCAGCCGGTGAGGACAAAATACTGGCGGAACTGCTAAAAGAAGGAGGATACACGATAAAAAAAAATGTTAAAAATACTGTTCAACAAATGTCTGTTTGAAGGTAAAATACCTAAACAATGGAGAAATGCCAACACAATCTTAATACATAAGAAAGGAGACCGAACAGACCTAAACAACTACCGTCCTATTTCCCGTTTGTCACAACTATATAAAACCTTCACAAGAATAATAAACAACCGACTAACCTATAAACTTGATAACTACCAACCAGTGGAACAGGCCGGATTCAGGAAAGGATACAGCACAATCGACCATCTACATGCGCTTAAAATCTTAATTGAGAAAACCAATGAATACAAAAATACAATGAATACAATAAACCTTCCGCTGTACTTAGCATTCATAGATTATGAAAAGGCTTTCGACAGCATTGAACACTGGGCGGTTGAAGAAGCTCTGGTCAATAGTAGAATAGATTTAAGATACCGACAATTGATACATGATATTTACCAAAACGCAACCATGACCGTAATTCTGGACGACAAATTAATAACGGATAATATAAAAGTTAAACGAGGAGTCCGACAAGGCGATATAATTTCACCTAAACTGTTTACCTTGACCCTAGAAGACATAATAAAATCAACAGATTGGGAAAACAGAGAAATATGTATTAACGGAAAATACCTAAATCACCTTAGATATGCGGATGATATACTCCTGATCTCCTCGGAACGACAAGAACTGGAATTAATGCTAAATGAACTTAATGAAAAATCACAGCAAAAAGGCCTAAAAATTAACTTCAACAAAACAAAAGTAATGACAAACACGGAAAACCAAGAGGCAATAAAAATAAAAACAGAAAAAATAGAACAAGTAAATGAGTATATCTATCTAGGACAAGCAATCAGAGCTAATAGAGAAAATCAAACAGCTGAAATATCGAGACGAGTAAGAATGCGATGGGCAGCGTTCAGCAAACTTTCTTACGTTCTAAAAAATCAAACAATCCCTCTATACTTACGAAGCAAGGTATATAACTCCTGTATAATACCGGTGCTCACCTACGGAGCACAGACATGGACATTTACACAGGCCAATTTGGATAGGATAAGGAAGGCACAAAGAGCGATGGAGAGACAAATGTTGGGTGTATCACTTAGAGATAGAAAACGTAACCAGTGGATCAGAACCAGAACAAAGACTGTAGACGCGATAGAACAAGCAGCAAAACTGAAGTGGAAATGGGCTGGACACAATGAACGTCTCCAAGACGGACGATGGAACAATGCCATCGGAAAGTGGCGTCCATACAATGCAAAGAGATCAAGATGCAGACCACAGATGAGGTGGAAAGATGACATCAGGAAACATGGAGGTCTCACATGGCAGAGAACAGCTCAAGATAGGGAAAGATGGAGAGAACTGGGGGAGACCTATATCGAACAATGGAAGGATAGAGAATAGGTTCAAAAAAAAAGCTGCATGTGCTTTAATCCAGAGAAAATTTACATTGATTCCTTTGGTTAAAAGAGTTTGATTAATATGTTTAATTCTTTAAGTGTATGGTCAATCTTGTAAGTTTGGTGGTTCATATTTACCAATAGATTTTAACACTGCTAAGGAGTCAGACAAAATTATAATATGGGTAAAATCAATTTCAGCTACATATAATAAAGCTTCATATATTGCAATAGCCTCTGGTGTATAAAACGAAGTCTCCCGGTTCAGTTTGAATTTCTTAATATATATATATATATATATATATATATATATATATTTATATATATATATATATATATATATATATATATATATATATATATATATATATATATATATATATTAGTATTACTTAATAGTATTTCTATCATACCTGGAACGTCTAAAGGTTGTATATGTCCCATAGGTCCTTTATAAGAGAACTGATAGAAATATACTGGAACATAAGCAGATGCAAGTACTGCATGGTGAATGGCTGGTGTTGACATTAGTTCCTCGCCTACATACTACAATAAAAGAAACGAAAAATAATAAATATTACAGTATTTTTAAAATTATTACGGTAATTTCTAAGTAGTAATTTCTTCATGTCTTCTAAAGCTCTGGAGAGATTAGGAAATGCCGAAAGGTCTTAATCTCGATGAAGGAAAAATCCGAATCTGCACCTCCACGCGGTAGAGGACGGGCAACATCAATTTTGATGGCTAACGCAGATAGGGACCGAGTGATTGCCGATATAAGCAGTCCCCCACTTACCGACCAACGGCTCCGGGCGGACGAGTTGGTAGGTGGTAGAGCACTCTTTTGTCCTGGGGCTGAGAAACCGGCCCCAAAGGCGGAAGAATCAATGGTTTGGTCAACGGCATAAGAATATAGAAGGCAACGAGAAACCACTATATTAAAGATCCCTATGGATATCTCTAGTACAATTATAATGGCTGTACAACTCAATAAAAAGTCGCAGGGCCTCTCAGATCGTTAATATGCAAAATCCCTGTGAAATACCCAATAAAACACCTTTAAGAAAAGTCCACACGAATTGTCTGAAGAGGATATCCACTTGGAACGTTAGGACGATGGCTCAATCAGGGAAAAATCCAATGCGCAATTAAAGAAATGGAACGCATGAAAATAGAAATAATGGGCATAAGTGGAATGAGGTGGCCTGACTCAAGTTATTGTGATATAGAAGACTACAGAGTATACTATTCAGGATCAGAAAATAGTAAATATGAGAATGGGGTTGGAATTATCACGCATAAAAGTATAGCCAAACAAGTCAACAACTTCATACCAGTGAACGATAGAATCCTCCTGTTACAAATAAATACGTCACCGGTGAACACAAACATCATACAAGTCTATGCACCCACAGCAGACCATAGTAATGAAGAAATATCAGAATTCTACAAACAAATAAGCAACCTTATAAGAGATATACCGAGACACGAACTCCTTATAATCATGGGAGATTTCAATGCAAAAATAGGTAACGGAAAAGAAGGGCAACATATTGGTCCACATGGATTAGGAGAGAGAAATCAACGCGGAGAAACAATGAGTATCTTTGCAGCTGAGCATGACTTAATCGTGCTAAACACATTTTACAAACTACCGCCTAGACGCCTGTATACGTGGAAATCTCCTAGAGACAACGGAGAAGACGTTATTATTAGAAATCAAATAGACTATATGTTTGTTAACAAAATATATCGAAATAGTTTCAACAGTGTCAAAACCTACCCAGGCGCTGATATTCAATCTGACCACAATCCTTTAGTGGGCGTGTATAGAACTAAGTTAAAGAAAATACGCGGAAAAACTGTAAAAAAACATGACATGAGAAAACTGAAATGTAGCGAAGTAAAAGAAATAGTCAGCAAAACATTAAATAGAAAATTTAAAGAAATCGATAATACAACGGAAAGCACAAAAGATAAGATAGAATCCTTTAAGAAAACAATAGACGACATTAAAGACAATTTTATGAAGAACGAAGAAGGTAAGAATAAGACATGGATGACGACAGAGATTCTGCAACTAATGGAAAAAAGAAGGAAAAACAAGAACGATAACTCCATGTATAAAACATTACAGCGAGAGATACAGAGAAAGAGCAGAGAAGCCAAACAGAAAGAACTGGAGAAAAAATGCCAAGAAATCGAAATTCTCCAAAGTAAATACGACGACTTCAACGTGCATAAGAAGGTAAGAGAAATTACAGGTAAATGTAAAAACAGAAGAATAAGTAAACTTGTTAATGACAATGGAGAGATAATCGTGGACAAAGAGAGTATCAATGATACCTGGAAAAATTACATAAGAAATTTATTTTTTGATGAGAGAGAGAACCAGCCCCCAATACCTACGGAAACAGGACCACCTATACTAGTGGCAGAAATAAGAGCAGCCATAATATCACTAAAAGAAGGTAGAGCTCCAGAACCAGACGGAGTACAATCTGAATTTCTCAAACTTCTTGACAATGAATCTTTAAGAGTACTATGTAAAATCTTCAATAATATCTATGACACAGGCAATATCCCAAAAGATTGGCTACTTTCAGAATTTATTACCTTACCAAAGAAACAGGGAGCAAAAAAGTGCGGAGAATATAGGCTAATAAGTCTAATGAGCCATACATTAAAACTTTTTCTTAAAATTATACATCGTAGAATATACAAGCTATGCGAAGAGAGAATACAAGACACACAGTTTGGATTCATGAAAGGCGTAGGTACAAGAGATGCACTGTTTAGTCTACAAGTATTATTTCAAAGATGCAGAGATATGACTTGCGATATTTACACCTGCTTTGTGGACTACCAAAAAGCATTTGATACAGCTCAACACCAAAAAATGATGGATATTCTAACAAAAGCCCAAATGGATGATAAAGATCGGCGTATAATACAAAATTTATACTGGAACCAATCAGCCACAATAAGAACGAATTTTGGAGGTGAACTAACGGAAATGATCCAGATTCTACGAGGCGTTAAGACAAGGTTGTATACTTTCACCTATATTATTTAATCTATATTCAGAGGAAATATTTAGTGAAGCCTTGGAAAATGCGAACATGGAATACTTCTAAATGGAGAACGCCTAAACAACATCCGTTATGCAGACGACAACGTTATTTTTGCAGACAGTTTGAACAGTTTACAGCAACTAATAAACAAAGTAAATGAAGTAAGTGAAAGATTTGGACTTCAAGTAAATATAACAAAAACTAAATTTATGATCATCAGCAAAAATAAAGTAAAACAGTATAACTATCTTGGAACAACAGTAAATGAACAATGAGATCACTCACAGGAAATAAAATGTAGAATAGAGAAGGCTAGGAGTGCATTCAATAACATGGCCAAACTCTTTAAAAGCCACAATCCTAATCTGGAGATAAAAGTAAGGCTCCTACGATGTTATATCTTCTCAATATTGTATTACGGAGTTGAATCCTGGACACTAACTGAAGCAATGGAGAAAAAACTTGAAGCCTTCGAGATGTGGCTATACAGGCGAATTCTAAGGATATCATGGACAGACAAGATAACCAACGAGACCGTATTACAAAGAGTGGGCAAAGAAAGAGAGGTGATGTATACCATTAAAAGGAGACAGTTGGAATATCTCGGACATATAATGAGAAACAGCACTAAATACAGATTACTGAAAGTAATCCTACAGGGTAAAGTATTCGGAAAGCGAGGAATTGGGAGAAGGAGAATATCATGGTTGAAGAACCTGAGGAAATGGTTCTCCACAACAACAACGAATCTATTTAAAGCATCAGTCAATAAAATAATTATAGCCAGAATGATTGCCAATATTTGGAACGAATAGGCACTGAAAGAAGAAGAATTTCTTCATCGAGCAATAAGAGATTTTATATAAATATTACAGGATCCAATTTGTAAATAGAATACATCTTGGAGACGGCTATCGCCGTATTCCCGTTCTCCTCAGCCAATCCTCCCAGTCCAAAGCATGCTTCTCCTCCAAACCTCTCGATTCCATCGCTGTTCTAATTCCTTCATTCCATGAACGTCGAGGTCTTTATATCCTTATATCCACTTTGATATATTCTTCAGTGCTTCCGAGGTCCTAGTCTTCCGAGCCCCCAGACACTACTACACTGATTACTAACCAATGCATTACTAAGCAATATATTTATAATTTATGCGACAAATTTCATTGGGTGTTTCTGAGAGTTTTCTATATAAATATATGTTCGCAAATGTTTCATTAACAAACTGACTATTAATTGCTCTGAAACCTGTTGAGATATGGAACTGAAATTTGGTGAGTTTTAAAAGGCAATTATTGCGAATTTTTTGACATACAACTTAGACTTTTATATTCATCATTGGCGCGCATACAGGTAGTGGTTTCAATTTTTTTTTTTATAGAAAAAAATGGTACGCCACACAGTGAGGCGAAAACTCTATAAAGCGCTTAAAAATGGGTTTTTCATATATTGAATCAATTGATGATTAATAAATTTGCGTATGCCTACCTTTTAGAGCCAATCATAGGCAATCATAACCGGAGTCTTAAAGCTTATTGTCCCAATACAAAACCTTGACTTCCCTAGGTCCAAAAACCTAGGAAATTCAAGGTTTTTTCCAAAACACTAAAAAAATGGCCTCTCATGTACTCTTTGAAATAAATATTAATTAGTCATCAATGGTCTGAATGAAGATTCTGAAAGAAAATTAGCTGCATAAACCTGTAAACTTTGGATCCCAAGCACAAAAAATCTAAAAAACTCACTAATTACATGGAGTGGAATAAACTGTAAAAAAATCCCAAATGAAAAAATCTGGAGGATTATCGGGAGTAACCGGGTAAATCCGGTTATCGAGCAGGCTCCTTGATCGATTTGATCAAGAATCCATTGGCAAAAAATAGGCACGGAAAGAAGTCTCTCGATAGTAGAGCTTGCACACCTTGGATATGATACTGATACAGTTGATATTCTTTAAGAATTTTAAATACAGTGAAGTTGCTTACATTCAATAAGTTGGCAATTGTTCGAGTACTTCTTTCAGGTGACTCCACAATTAACTCGAGGACTAATTCTACTAGTTGTAGAGTTCGTACTTCTCAAGGGCATCCGCAGTCAGCCGTTTGTTTCATAAATGTAACATTTTGGAGCAAACGTTGGTGAAGACGAGCTAATATTTTATCATGGGTTAGCCTACGTCTTGGATACAACTCAGCATACTTGTCAGCAATGTCCTTTAGTTCATTCAATTTCTATTTAGTTCAAATAATTCCGTATTTGTAAAATTTTCCATTCTTTTCGGTAAAATAATGTACAATATAATACAATAATGTTACAATAAACTAAAAGATTAATATTGAAGAAATGGTACTTTAACATTAGATATGTTTACAGTAGCTAAATAAAATAATTGAGAAATGTTGACAGTAGCCTTTTAGGCAATATATTTAAGAAATACACGTTAAGATGTACTTTTTTGGATGAAAACGGCGCCTTATATGTAAGAAAAATAAGAAAGATTTTTTGTCACAAATTACCAAGCCAAAATCTATAAAATATATTATGTTATCAATTAATATTTTTTAAGAATACTTACTTCAAGAAACGCTGGTAAATCATTCGAAAAATTGGAAGAGGTATAAACGCTTTTATACTCTCGGCCAGCCTGTTCACGTTTTTCGGGAGGTATATTTAATCTTGGATTTATCATCATACGAACATCTTGATCGTAGGAGGCAGCATCCTGAATCTGTTCATTAATGTCTAAAAGGAAAAATCAAAAGTTTAATGAAAACAAAAGAAAGGAAAACAAGGCCATTTTTGTTTTTAAAAGTTTTTAAAAATGCTTGTTTCCTTTAACTTTTTTTCTTGAAAAGGGAGAATATAATAGATAGGGAGAAGGGAGATACCAATAGAGTATGTGAGATAGCCCAATATTTCACAGTACAGGTATTTGTTATTTCCTTCCTTTCCAAATCTGTAAAGGTAAGCCCTGAAGCAACCATGTCCTGCGAGCATCTGCGTTAGGAAGTAATCCAAACGCCAATGCCCGCAGTCCATCCATCTTCTCAGATTAGGAATCAGCGACTTCGTCCACTGCGCCACCCTTTTCATCTCGTCCCATTTTCCTTGCCACACTATTATGAACCTCTCCTTTTTTTTTAAACGTTCCGCTGCTATGTTTTCATTTCTTCTCTCGTATATTCATCATCTTTACTTTACTAATACATAATTCCCAGCGCCTCAACAGAGACTGTTGTGTATGCACATGTCACCCTCAATAGATTTTCTGTATCTGCTCGGGAGATCTGCTTTTTGTACGCCTTTGTTAAAACTGCAGTATTCCAGACAGGCGCAGCTTAGAGCCCGATCGATTGTATAACAGAATAAAATCCTTCCTTCTCTCAGTTTTGGATACTTAGTGCAGCTCTTTGGGTCACCACCTTTACGTGCCCCTCCCACCCTCCGTTTTGACTTAGAGACACTCTCTTTTCTGCACGTTCGAATGTTATCCCTTCCTTTTTCCTTGGCCCCTTGAGAACTCTAGCCTCGGTCTTACTCGCAGCCAGTTATTGCTCATGCATTTTCATCCATTACTTAACTTGTAAGTACGCTGTGCACCAAAGATAAATCCTCCATGTCCCGCGCCACTACCAGCATAGCGAGGTCGTCCGCAAATGCGAAAGGTGTTACACCCCTCCGTATTGTTAGCTTACAACCCCGTCATATGCCAAGTTCCACAGCGTGGGTCCTAGGACCAACTCTTGCGCCACTTTAGCCGTCACGTCAACCACTACTCCTTTTTCTACCACAATTTTCCTTTTTGACAAATAGTCAGAGACCAAATTCATCAAGTACCCTGGACATCTTCTCTCTCGTAAAGTCCTTATTACCTCTTTCCATTAAAATGTGTTGAAAGCATTCCGGACGTGAAACAACAGTAGGATTGCCCACTTCTGGTTAACCCCTACCCCGGGCAGCTCCCTGAAGACTTCATCAGCGCATTCATCGTGCTCCTGTTCTTTTTGAAACCATGTGACAGCCCCCCTGATTATTGAATCGCTGTGTCTATTCGCCCTCTTACAAGTCTCTCGTATAATTTACCTATGCACGACAAAGGTCATGTCGATACCTGTCTTCTTTTGATTTTGCGCTTCTATTTGCCATTGTTGTACCCCAATTCAAGATAAATCGGCTTCAACACTATCCTTCCATCTTTTTCTCGGTCGGCCACTGATCTTCTATCATCTGGCCTTTCAAAAAGCACCGTCTTCAACACTCTGTCATCATCTGATCATACCACGTGACCTGCCCATCTTATTCGGTTTACCTTGATATGTCTAACTATGTTTTCAGTTCCATATAGAGTCACCAATTCAGCATTGCGGCGTCTTATTCAATCCCCTGTAAATTCATCTCTTTGAGGGGCAAATGTTATTCTGAAAACCTTTCTCTCAAATACTAGAAGCTTATTGATTTCCCACTAGTTGAGAGTCAGTGTTTTCAGTAAATTCTCCTGTCAGCTTAGACGATATTTTACTTATTGCATATTCTAAACTAAAATTGAACAGCAATGGTGACAATTGATCCCCCTATCTAAGTCCTGAATTTATACCAAATGGCATCGATGTTCTGCTTCCTATTTTTACTTGCGCATATGTCTGTCACGCACATTTGCGTTAATTCAACTAATTTTCTTGGTATTCCCATTTTTAACATTGCTATCCACAATTTGCTTCTTTTTATGGAATCATATGCTTGCTGGAAATCTATGAAAATTTGGTGCACATCGTGGTTCAATTCCCAGTTTTTCTCTAATATTTGTCGGATGGTAAATATCTGATCTATAGTTGACCTTCCAGCACGAAAGCCACATTGGGAGTCGCCTATAATATCTTCCGAATATTGTGTGAGTTTCGTTAGCAAGATAATTGGTAGCACTTTTTATGATGTGTTAATAAGCGATATGCCTCTATAGTTTCGGAATTTTTCTTTGTTTCGTTTCTTATATATGGGAATTATAACGCTTTCATTCCATTCTCTAGGCATTTTCAATAAGTCTCCATTTATGCTATCATTTTCTGGTGCTTTATGGTGTTTTAGAGACGCGATCGCATTCTTTACTTCCTCATGTGTTGGTGCTGATATTTCGATATCTGCAGAATGAAACGTAATATCTGCTTCCTCCGTCTCACTTTCAATATTTAGTAATTTCCGAAAGTATTCCTTTCATCGTTCGACGATTTCCGTTTCTATCATTATAAGTTCAACTGATCCATTTCTCCTAGGCTGTGTTACTCCAACACTTATTTTCTGACTGACTTCACTTCACTAAAGAATTTCATTATTTGATTCCTCTCGCCACTCCTGTCCATTTCCCGGATTTGCTGTTATAGGTAGCTCCTCTTGTTAGTTCTGAATAGTCGCCTTGTTTGTGCTCTTGTTTTGTTTAAATCTACTTTGTTCTCATCTGTGGAGTCTTGTAGCATTTTCAACCTTTTTTTTTTTGTTTTTATTTCCAGAATTTCCTTGCATGCTTTGTCAAACCATTTCCGTTTTGGGCGGCTCCTCTTCTTTCCAATGGTTTCCTTGGCTGCTTGTTCTATAACTGATGAAACTTGCTGCCATGCTTGTTCTAACTCTACATTATGCTCTTTCTCTCACAGCAACTGGAATCCGTTGCTTATTGCCACTTGATAATCCAGTTCTTTATTTGGTATTTGTAGGGCTTCCATGTTCCATATTTCTCTTTTTTCTTGTTATTCCAGTTTTTGTATTGATAATCGCGTTCAGCGAGAAGCTGGGAAAGGTTAATCAAAAAATTAATCAATTATACATTACATATGATAAGTTACTTATTTAAATACAAATTTAATTCTTAAGAGATGTCTAATTTTAAAATTTCAAGATTTAGGTAATATTTTTATTTTTATGCCATTTTCTATAGTATAATTAAATTGCTAACCTATTACTAAACCAAGAGATTCTTCTAGGGCAGTACTCATCAACATAGGTGTTTGTTCAAAATCTCCACTTAATAATTTTTCTGATAAATAACCTGTTATTACAGCACTTTTATATTCTGAATTTTCCATACTTAGTATCCAAATAAGATTTTTTGCAAGACTGTGATTGTATTTCTGCTCGAACAGCTGTAAAATATAAAAAAAATCAATTCTATTGAACCACAAAAGTTTAATTACACAGGCCTACATTTTTATTTTCATAAAAAAGTGTTTTAAGTTGAATAGGTGTCCTATAGAAAAATGGGATGTGCTGATCACGAATCTGTACTTAGTTTTTTTTCAGCAAGTCAGGTTTTCAAAAAACGTGTGTTTGAAATTTTTCTTAGAAACTGTCAAAAATACTGAGAAAATATTTATTGAAACCTTATTTAATATAAAATTACACTACAAAATTGAGTTGTTCTTAGAAAAAAGAATTCAGTATAACCTAAGTTAGACAATATTTGTTTTTTTTTAATAAAACTGTTTTCTTTTTCCATGAAAATTGCATTTTGTAGTCTTCTTTTTATGGATTTTTGTGATCGATTATCTCTTTAAGGTCCAGCATTAATCGTCCCTCATTCTTATATCCCATCTTCCTTGGTAACGTCTCTTTATCTCCTTTAATCCTTAATAGAAGCTTTCCTCCAGCTCCTCGCTGACAGCTCCAAGATTTTCGGGAAAATAGTCAACGTGGGAATCCAAAAAATGAAGTTTGACGCTCATATTGCATCAGTTTTTTTATAATTTTCGACCATGCTAGATACAATTTCTTTATATTTTGGAGACTTGTTGTTTCCAAGGAAACCGTTTTACGAAAGAACTTTATAGTTCAGGTCAGTGGCGGCTGGTGACTCAAAAATTTGGTAGTTCTGCAGTATTTTTTGGTTTTTTTTTTAATTCAATATCTTTTCATCTTTGTATTTTACAACGAGGCTTTTAGTTTGATATTTTACACCATATATTTATTCATTATATATCTATTAAAAAATAATAAAGAACTTACCGATTTTCTTCTTTTCAAATTGAAGATAAATCCAATTATATCAAAAATAGCAATGGTACATTATGGCACACTAGTAATTGTTTTATAGTTTATGTTTTTAGTATAATTTTATCGATAAATACGCGAAACTAAGGAATGCAAACGAAAAAACACTACAAACAAAATCGCCACAACAATAATTGCATAATAGGGTCTTACGAACTAACTACACACAGAGACAAATATATTATTTTTTTTATAAATAAGTTCGATTCGTCGATTTTTTTTAAAGCAAACTTGTCTATAACTTTTTTATTAAAGTTTGGTATTTCTTTTATAAGTGTTTTTTCTACTGACAACATGGTTAATGCTACAAGTCGGTCTTCAGTCATGGAATTTCTCAAGAATGACTTAATCCGTTTTAAACTCGAAAAGCACCTTTCAGCTTCTGCCGTACTCATGGGCACTGTAATTAGAATTTGAAGCAGTTTTACAGTTTCTTGAAAAGGCTCTGTTAAATTATTTTCAATTAAAAATTTTAAAAAAGGTACTGCCCCATTAATGTCTCTACAGTCTCTTCTAAAATAAATAACAGATAATTCAGTCTTCAAGCGCTCCCTATCTAAATTTGGATATGACGCGCAAGTCAGGCTTAAATTATCATCTGGGAAATTATCACAATAATTATCAAATTTCTCAGGATAAAGCAATGAAGTTGCAAGTAGGTGATTTTTAAAAGCAAATCTATCATTTGCACAATTTATGATTATATCACAAACTTCGATAGATGCTCTCCGATGATCTACTGGACTGTTGTCCTTCCGTAACCTTTTAGTTGGTAATGGTTCAACGCATAAACTAGAACCTTGGTCAATGGTATCATCTATTGAATTTCTAACTGAATTTATGTATCTTTTGAAATCTGTCACCTTTTTATTGATTTCCAAAGGATCCGTTTTAGTCTTTTGAAGGGCATTATACAAAACGTCTACTTGTGGCATTATGCGATGGAAAAATGTTAACCAAAAAACAAAATTTTGATCCACTAGCATTCTTCGAATGGAAGATGCTGAACTACAGACAGCTGCCTTATCAAACGATTCTTCTATTTCTTCCATACATTCGATAAAAGAAGATCGATGTTCAAACACAACATTAACAGTTCGAATATTGAAGTTCCAGCGAGTTGGAGCGCCATGAGGAATTTTCTTTTGGACGATTTTATCTAAAACTGCCACTCGTTGTGGCGAATTATTAAAAAAGGTAGGGATTTCATTTAAATTTCCAAAAAAAAAGTCTAACTTGAGAGTTTTCGAAACAAGCCTTAGACATTATTAAATTTACTTTGAAAATAAGGCTATTATCGAGCACCAAGTTAATTAAATCAAGCCCAAGTACTTTCGCTTATAATAGCATCTTCAGGGGCATTTCGTCAAAATAAGATCTATCCAGCAAGCGTAGGAAGTGGAAACATTAAAACTAACATAAATTATACAAAACACTACACTAAACGAGGACAAACAGTTTAAAATTGCTTCTACGCTACATTATTCTCTGTCAGTTTCTGAGAGAAACTGACAGAGAATAATGTAGCGTAGAAGCAATTTTAAACTGTTTGTCCTCGTTTAGTGTAGTGTTTTGTATAATTTATGTTAGTTTTAATGTTTCCACTTCCTACGCTTGCTGGATAGATCTTATTTTGACGAAATGCCCCTGAAGATGCTATTATAAGCGAAAGTACTTGGGCTTGATTTAATTAACTTGGTGCTCGATAATAGCCTTATTTTCAAAGTTCATTTATTCGAGCATTCAACCTCATTTCATTTATTATTAAATTTAATTGATGCGCGTAACAGTGTACAAAATGAGCAAATGGATATTTTTCTTTGATTCTGGCTTGAACTCCTGCGTGCTGTCCACACATGACCGCTGCCCCATCACAACTCGGAGCAATTAGTTTATTATTTGAGTTTTCCAGGATAGGATCCAAAACACTGAAAATGTTTTTGCTTAAAGTATCTGCATTTAATTTTGAAGGTACCAAATATGTCCAAAATCGTTCTACCGGTGCTCCGTTTCGACAATATCTAAATACTATAACCATTTGTGATTTTGCTGAAATGTCTGTAGTCTCGTCGGCCATGACAGCTAGATATGGAGATTCCCGAATTTCCTCCAAAATTTTATCCTGGCATAATTCCAACATGCAGTCCAAAATATTATTTTGAATTTCTTTAGAAATGCCCTTAAAAACCGTCGATTCTTCCAAGTGTTGTACTAAAGTTCTATCCAATTCAGCAGTAAAATTTATGGCCGCGAAAAATTCCAGGATTGTTGGATGTTTGTGTCTCGTCGTGTCCCACAGATATTTAAAGCAGTGACATTGTTTATCTAAAGCTTTGACAAACTGCTTTATCAATCCTAACTTTATGTGAAGAGGAGGCAAAAGAACTAATTTTGGGTCAACTAGTGTATCACGTTGCACATTTTTTTGTCCTGGTACTAGTCTTTCTCTGAGTGCTGACTCTTTCTTAACGTAATGTAAATATCCCACTCGCATAAAAATATGGATACTTTGTAAATCCAGACTGCTGACCTAAAAGCATGGATATTATTTTAAGATCTTCACAGAGTTGCCAACAATATTCGCTATACTTTATTTTATTTAGCAACAGCTCAAGATTCTCATATGTTTCTTTCAAATGCAGAGTGGGCAACATACATTGAGGCACAAGTATTATCATTATGCAACAAGTCACTCTTTAGACTTCTCTTAGAAAAATCATTAAATAACCGCCATGATGTGGAATCGTAATTGTCAGCTCCCAGTTTCATTATTATTTTAGAAATATTATGACAATACATCCGTGAGCCCTCTTGGGAAAAATATTACGCGAACTCTTTTTCACGATGCCTATACCACGAAAATGTGGTACCTAGTCTTAAGTCATTTAGTTCAGCTTGGATAAACTTTTGAGGTTGGTCTATCTCAGGATTGAATTTATCATCATCAGTTTTTTGTCTGAACTTTCATCTGATGATTGCTGTTGGATGGTGTGAAGAAAAGTTGGAGGAATAGGGATTCCTGGTTCATGAAATACAGGTCGTTTAGCAGAAGGTAAAACATGATATTAAATTTTGTGTTAATTTTTTGAATTAAAACCCTTGATATTGCAGGAGCAAAAGTAGCAGTCGTCTCCATGGGTTTTTGGTTCCCTCCATACCATAGAAATGCCGAAGGGTAAAGAGTTACGTGTACCTTTTGTCCATTTTCTCAGTAGTTCGACACACTGAAAGCAGACTTTGTGTGGAGCCAAAGGTTTTTCCTGATCACCAAACTTTACAAGCACCAATAAGGTACTTGTTTGCGCTAGTATATAATATCTCACAAGGTTTTTTCAATTTCGTGAAAATTTTGACGTGATGGGCAGTGTTGCCATTTAAATGAAATTAACATATTAATGTATTTAAGTATGTTCTATCGATCTATCAAGTATTTTTAAGAAATAATTTTAATGCAATTTACGAAATATCAATAAGGTATTTGTTTGCACTAGTACATAATATCTCACAAGGTTTTTTTTTTAATTTTGTGAACAATTTGGACGTGATGGGCTTAAACCGAATTCATATTCAGAATCAGCGTATCCCTCTTAGCTAAGGACACATGTCAAACTCAAAACAGCAAAAATCATGTCGGCATGTGATATTAATACTTTTTGTGCAACTATTTTCATCAGTTTTATGAAGATTTGAAGATTCAGTGACGTAAAAGGCTTACATGCGCCAGTTTGCACTTAATTGTTAAATGGAATCATTTAATGTTTAATAATCAAATGTCAAGTTACATTTTTTTAAAGATCTTTTTAAGATTTTTATGATACCTGAATATATAAAAATTTCTAATTCGAATAAAAATGATTACTTACCTGCTCATAAAGTATAATTTCAGCTGGGGCGCTTTGAAGTAAATTTAACAATTCTTGCGTATTTGTTGAATTAAAATATTTGTCCACAGTTTTACCCATAGCAAAAGCGTAAATATCAGGATCATCTTGGTAAACAGGTGGGCTTATCGGTGACCCACTTTGCATTATATAACCTTTCACTAAACCTAAAATAATGATTAAATCATTAATTATTTTATGTACTATTTAATGTTAATGTACTCAAAGATTGGTACTGGATTTATTGTCAACAAAGTATGGGCTACTTGAGACAGACGGTCAAAGTCCATTCTGACGTCACTCTCGGCAAGCGTTGAATCTGCATTACCAGCCGAGCATGAACCTTAGCCAAGACTAGAACCATTTGTCAATTGTTAATTCTTCTTCTTTTCCTCAGCTTATGTCAGAACGAAGCTACCGACCAATGGGAACAAAGTCCCGTCCACAACAAAAGTCCCGCCTACCGGACGGGAGGGTATGACACAAGTATGACAGACATATTTTGCTGTTTAACGATTTGAGACTGTCACATGTGTGGAAACCGTAACGAGCTGTATACTGTATTTTATCTACGGCGAACACGTCTAAAAAAGCTGACATTGTACATAAGTCTCCGGTAAGAATAATATGTTAATATTTATACTATTAGGTCTTTAAGAGGAGCCAACATAGATAGTGATCTATCTGGTTAAAGCATGGTACAAAAAGTTTTCAGCTATACAAAAATGAGCTAGAAAGTGACAGGAACCCTCCAAGAGAATTTAAAAACGCATGCTACTGCTATTATCAAACGGAGAATAACTTTGTTATAACTGTTTGGAGAATAACTCACTACTGTGACAGCGCAGTGATCAGTGAACAGTGTAGTAGTGTCTGGGGGTTCGGGAGACTGAGACCTCGGAAGCCCTGAGGAAGGCATCAGAGAAGATGCCGAAAGCTCGGCAAAATGGATATCGACGCGGTTCAACCCGGAAGACTGGTGAGTTTGATATTAATTTTAGTAATAATATTAATCTTAGCTCTAGGTTTCATTATATATATATATATATATATATATATATATATATATATATATGTATATATAAAGTAAATTTTCAATATTGGGTTTGCAGCAATAAAAATGATACGTGTACTCTTTTAAATTTTTATTCCGAGCTTTCGGACATGGTTATGTCCTTCATCAGGGAGAAACTTAATGAGGTTGGATCATCAATGAATTTCTACCATGTCGATAAAACTTATCACAGTCTGTCATATTATTATATAAAACTTATTCCTATATTTAAAATTTTTAAAAATCGCTATACAATCACAAACACTTACTTATTGAGTAATTTTATTCAATAAGTAAGTGTTTGTGATTGTATAGCGATTTTTAAAAATTTTAAATATAGGAATAAGTTTTATATAATAATATGACAGACTGTGATAAGTTTTATCGACATGGTAGAAAATCATTGATGATCCAACCTCATTAAGTTTCTCCCTGATGAAGGACATAACCATGTCCGAAAGCTCGGAATAAAAATTTAAAAGAGTACACGTATCATTTTTATTGCTGCAAACCCAATATTGAAAATTTACTTCCTTGTTGTCAGCAAATACTTCTAGTTCATTTTATGTATATATATATATATATATATATATATATATATATATATATAAGCAATCTTTATATTTAATATGATTTACATAGTAAATAAAAAGGGCTGAATGAAAATTTCTTCTATTATTCAGTCGCTGAACTTTAAAACAAGTTAACATAGCATTATAGGAAATCATGTATGGATAGATACCAAACTTTCTGACATAAAGAAACCTCAAGAATCGTTTTTAAACCTTTTCAATCAGATCAACATTAAATTTGACTTGTGGTGCCCATATAATAGAGGCATACTCCAAGTGACATCTTACCTGTGCATTGTATAATGATATCAGAGTTTCAAATTTTTTAAAAATAATTGAATTACAAATTATGAAGCCAAAAGTTCTGTATGCCTTTCCAATGATGATTCGATAATGTTCATTAAATCTCAAATTTTGCTGAAACATTACGCCAAGATCTTTGCAAGAATTCTTTTTTCCAAGTACAGTGCTAGAAATTTTGTATTGGTTCTATATGTATTGTATTTTTCGAGTGATAGTAAAAACTTGACATTTAGAAGTGTTTAGAAATATTTTGTTGTCATTGAACCATTGACTTATTGAGTTCAGATCACATTGCAGCATCTCCGAGTTCTAAGGAGTTGAAATTTTTCGACAAATCTTAAAATCATCTGCAAATAGCAGGCTTGTCAGTGAGGCAAATCATTAATAAATATAGCGAACAGAAGAGGACTCAAGTTGCTACATTGTGATGTCGACATAAATCGCTTGGATAAACTGTTCCCCACTTTAACTTGATTTAACCTATCAGAAAGATATGACCTCATAAACATACATGCTTCTGAATCAAAATCAAATTTACTTAGCAGTTCAATAAGTATAGAGTAATCAATATCAAAAGCTTTAGTACAGTCGGTAAAAATGACATCCACCTGAGTTTTATTATTTATTGCCCCTGCTGCAAAACTTGTAAAAACGCACAAATTTGACACAGTGGACTTCCCTGGTAAAAAACCATGTTGTTCTGAACAGAACCTATCTCCAAAGTAATTTTAAATATTGTTATAAAGCACATTCTCGAATATCTGAGCAATTGAATTGACGACAGATATAGGCCTATAGTTCTCAACGTTACCAGCATTCTTATTCTTAGAGTGCCTACGGAACGTCGCGTCGGCGACTACCATGCTTATAATATTGTTATACTGATCTCGGTCTTGCGCTATGTGTAGCAATTGGTCCGCTATCAAACCTGTCCACTGCCGCAAATTCCTCAACCAAGAGAGTTTCTTCCGTCCTATCCATTTCTTTCCTTCGATTTTACCGTTGAGAATTAGCCGAAGGAACTCATATCTTGGTCCTCTGATTATATGTCCAAGATATTCTAGTTTACGCCTCTTAATAATATTTAATAGAGTTCGTTGATGTCCCATTCTTCGAAGAACTTCTTCGTTTCTGGTTCTGCTAGTCCATGGAATTTTTAGTATCCTTCGATACAACCACATCTCAAACGCCTCGATTTTATTCATGATATCGGCGTTTAAAGTCCAAGTTTCACATCCATACAAAGTACAGACCAACCGTAACATCTTGCAAACTTAGAGGCTTGAAGTTTTGAAATAAGTTTCTTGCCTGTTCAATTCTACATCGAATTTCGAAGGATGGATCTAGATTTTGGGTAATCCAACATCCAAGTTATTTGAATCTCTGAACTCTCTGCAGCGGTCTTTTGGTTTAATATCAGTTGAGTTGCGCCGATATCCACTTTACTGGTCACCATGTATTTAATTTTATCGATATTTATCGACAGTCCCCAATTTGTGCATTCCATGTCAACTCTATTGATTAGCTCCTGCAGATCGTCGATGTTTTCAGCTAGAATCACAGTATCGTCGGCGTACCTTATATTGTTAATTATTTCTTCTCATATGATAATTCCTTTTTGATCTTTTAAAGCTTCCCTAAATAGATTCTCAGAATACACGTTAATGAGGGTGGGAGATAGTATACAGCCTTGTCTTACGCTTCGTTCAATACTGATTGGCTTTGATTATCTGTTGTTGGTATTAATAATGGCTGTTTGGTTTCAGTAAAGTTTGGCAATAAGTTTGATGTCTTTCTCATCTAGTTGGATGCTCTGCAAGGCAGTAATTAGTCTGGTATGCTGAACGCGATCAAATGCCTTTTCAAAATCAAAGAAGCACATACGGGTTTTCTTACCTCCCAACATCGTTGAAGGAGTGTTTGCATAGAAAATAGTGCTTCTAAATCTGATAATGCTGGTAGTCCTTATCAGCATTATCAGATTTAAATATAGGTGTTATAGCTGCATGCTTTAAGGTATCTGGAAATTAACTTTGTTTAAGCAACAAATTAAAAATTAGTGTGAAAGGGACCGAAAGAGTCTCTTCACAACCTTTAAAAGTGTATGCTGGTATATTGTCATTACTTGTGGCTTTTTTTGTTTTTGTCTTTTAATGCTTTGGAGAACATTCTCAACTGTTATTTTGGAAAAGTAAAAACCCCTCTGATTCAGTGTACTATTGAGACTATTTGATCTTTGAAATACAGAGCAAAAGTATTCTGCAAACACATTAGCAATACCCTGACAGCCACTTATGTTCACTCCCTTATAAGAGACCTCTGTTGGAAGTGTTTTATGTATTTACACCACGGGATTTTATAAAGGACCAAAAACTACTAGGGTCAGTTTGTACATTAATCTCAATATTTTCATTGTGACACCGCTATGTTTTCCTACTAAGCTGTTTCACCTCTCGTCTCAGTGATTTAAATTCAGTCAAAACCAAAGCATTTGGTTGCTTCAAAAATTATAGTGCTCATGATGATTGCCCACTTTCGTAAACTAGATAAACTCTTCTTTGTTACAAACAATTACAAAACAAAGTGTTATTTATGTTGATAATAAAAAAAATAAGAATTATCCCTATACAGTTTAAAAACCTCATAATTTGATTTTAGATGTATAGTTAACCAGTAACCTTAATAGAATAGAAAATGAAATAAATAAGAAAAAGTACCAACCTTTTGTTAATGGACTTATTTGAAGAGCACCAATAGCCATTGATCCGGCACTAGATCCCATAAGGGTAATTTGATCTTTATCGCCTCCAAAAAGATTGATGTTTTTATGTACCCATTGTAGAGCTAGAAGCATATCTTTTACAGCTAAGTTGCCTGGAATTACACCGTCCGATGTCGCTAGAAATCCTTTTAAAATACAAAATGGTTAAGTATTAGTAAAAAAAGGATTAGAAATAAAGTCATTACATTTACCTACCAAATGGTCCTAGTCTGTAGTTGATTGTGACTAGAATAATATCATAGTCCATTAAGAATCTTGGATTATAATATTCAAAAGCTCCACTCTCAAATTTAAAGGTACCTCCATGTATATACATCAGAACGGGTAGAGAAGAGTTTGTGAAATTTAAGTTCTAAAAATAAAAAAGTATAGGCAGTGTTAGTATTACTTTGTAGCTTTCATTGTAGCTAAATAAAACTGTTTAAAATGATTTTAGAGACTTTACAAAGCGATTGATTTTTATACATTGTTGCGTGTTCTTGTATCATTAAAAAGGACATGGGACATATATGTCCCATTAGTATTGAACGGTCGAATAAATAAATCCCATCAGTAAAGAAACAATCTTATAATCAAAATAAAAAAGTACATTACACAAAAAAACATTACTTGTTATATTTTCTATAAAATTACAAACTGCTGTTCCGGCCTACATCTACGGAACACACCAAATGTCATGAAATGACATGCTGTCATTTTTCTGCGGGGGAGTTAACCTATATTGATTGTACTACATGTTTTCATAAATATAAATATATATATAATATAATCCTAAAGACGTCAATTAAGGTAGTCAAGATATCTACAAAGTGTGTACGGATACAACAGTTGGCGACGGGGATGGGATGAATTACGTTTATATTTTTTATAAATTACTACTACTATCGGTTTACAGCGTTCTCCGACGTATTCCGACTCCTAACCGCCATTCTTCTCTATTCAACCATAGACCTGGAGGGATTTTTCTTTCCTCTAGTTCTTTTTCAATCCCTTCTCTCCAGCTTCTTCTCGGCCTTCCTCTTTTCCTTCTCCCTTGTGGTGTCTACGTCAAAATCTGTTTTGGAATCCTGTCATCTGGCATTCTCTGTACATGGCCGTACCATATTAACTGTTTTGTTTTTATGTCATCAACTATTGTATGCTTGACTCCCACCATTTCTCGTATTCTCTCATTTGGTATCCCATATCTTCTTGATTTGCCAGCTGCTCTTCTCCAGAAGTCCATTTCTGTTGCTAGTAACAATTTCTCTGTTCTTTGTTTCATTGGCCAAACTTCACTGCCATATGTGATTACACTTTTAAGTATGGTGTTGTATATGAGTTGTTTGTTCGCTTTAGATATTGTTTGGTCCCACAGAATGCCGTTCATCATGGATATGGCTTTTCTACCCTGTATGTTTCTTTCTTTTATAGCAGCATCGAGTGTTCCATCTTGAGTTATCTTCATACCCAAGTACTTGTATTCATCACAGTTTCTAATTTCTACCCCATCGTCTAATATAATAGATGGTTTTGTCCCTCCAATACACATGGCTTCAGTTTTCTTAATATTGACTTCGAGACCCCATTTGTTATATTCTTCTATTAGCTTTCGAGTCATGTAACTCAAGTCGTCATGATCCTGGGCAATCAGTATTTGGTCATCAGCGAAACATAAGGTGTACAGTGTAGTCTCGTCATTGAGAGGGATTCCCATGCCATTAAATTTTCTTTTCCATAGCTTGAGCGCTTGTTCCAGATAAATTTTGAAAAGGGTAGGCGAAATACAGCAACCCTGCTTTAGTCCTTTCGTGACCTTAAATCCTTCAGATATCCTTGATCCAGTTTTAATTTTTGCAGTCGTTCCATTATACAGACTTTGGACTGCTTTGATAAGACCATGCTTAATGTTGGTTTGCTGTAGGGTTGACCATAGTTTACTTAGATGTACACTGCCATATGCTTTTTGTAAGTCTACGTACACCAGGTGAACTTCTTTATTGAAGGCTGTTTTTTTCTCAATAACTTGCGTAATAGAGTACAGGTGGTCTACTATGGATCGCCCAGCTCTAAAACCAGCTTTCTCTTCTGCTTCGTAATCTCTATAGTCATTTTCTATTTTGTTCTTGATAAGTTTCCCATACATCCTACTTATTGTGCTGTTTACCGCAATTCCTCTGTAATTTTCACAGTGATCCTTGCTGCCCTTTTTGTGGATAGTTGACATGATAGATAATTTCCATTCTTTTGGTAATTCGGCCCTATTCAAGCAGTCTTGAAAGAGTTTTTCTTAACTGTTCCTGGAGTTTGTCTATATCGGCTTTCACTAATTGTCACCGGGACCAGCGGATTTTCCATTTTTTAGGGATTCGGTTATTTGTTCCATCTCTGAATTACTGATTAGTAATGGTGATGAATTTATACGTATACCTATCGTGTTGTCTTCCATGTTAGCAAATTCTGGTCTTTGTTCTGTTAGTAATTTTTTGAAATATTCTTCCCATTTTTCTGTTGTTATTGGTGATATACATCCGGGAAATATCTCATCTAAATAACGCCGAACATTTACACCAACTGACTTTAAATTTCCTTCGATATAAAATTACGTCAGTCCAGTACCTTAAATTGTGTCGATTTACACTTCCACACAGTGTAAAGGTTGCTTCATCGGAAAAACATATTCTGTTAATGACATTTTAATCATTTTCAATTTTATCCATATTACCTCAGTAAACTCTAATCTATGATATGAACGAAGTCATCTTCTATAACAATAAATAACTGAAAACTTTGTTTTCAATTATTTCATCTTAATATATATCATTTTAATTTCTTATCATTATAGCTGTTTCGGCCGATCGCCTTCCTCAAGTGATCTATTTTTAGCATGCGTTTAACTTTATAGTCTTTAATGAAATAGGTTGAAGAGGGGAGAATCTTCACTTAATTCTTGCAATAAGTTAATTTTGTATGGTTTAAATTTATTTCTACGTAATATACGTAAGACTGAAGAACGACCTATATCATGTACTTGTGCAACCCTGCCTGAGGATGTATGTGGATCTTCAAGAAAACTTTGTTTATGTCTTAAGTTTTGTTGTGATTTATAACTCGTTTCGGTCTACCTGATTGGTGTCTATCTTTTACTTCTCCGGATTCCTCAAATCGCTTTACAGTTTTTTGTACCGACGCCTTATAAATAGGAGAATGGTTTAGAGAACGGCATTTTCGAGAAGCAAATGCAGAACTTTTTCAAAACACAATTACTGTCAGTTTTAGTTAATAATGTAAATGGTGAAAAAATTTCAAAATCACAGCATTCTATAATCACATTTTATGTATTAAGGACCTTCCAGACTACTTAAAATCATAAGTGTTACATATGGTTGAACTCGTATTGAATAGTTGAACTCGTGTGAAATTCACACTGAATGCATGAAAACAATACTCAAAGACCACAAAAAATAAATGTATGGTCAGGTATAATAGGTACTTAGTCAATTGGGCCATTTTTTATCGAAGAAAATTTAACGTCAGATAGTTGGTGTAAATGTTCGGCGTTATTTAGATAAGATATTCCCCGGACGATAAATTGGTAGACAAGGTAGAATTGAATGATCTCCACGTTCACCCGATTTCAATCCTAAAGATTATGTTTATTAGGAATACTTAAAAAATTCAGTTTACAATACTTAACCAGCAAATCTTACAGAGCTAAGGAAACGAATTCTCGATGAATCTCGAATAATTTCTAGACAATCATGGAGAAATGTGGTAGACGCATTCTACCATCGATTAGGGTACTATCAACTCACAAATTGAGCACATTTTGAACACTTAACAACGTAACTATTATGTTAAAAAATGTTCTAATCTATCAATTGTTACGTTTTAATGTAGTTAAAATAGTTAGTATTAAAAAAATTATTGAAACAATTAGGCGTTGGCAGACTTCTGTTTTATGTATTTAAGACCTTCCAGACTACATACAATCATAAGTGTTATATATGGTTGAACTCGTATTGAATAGGAGATTCCAATAATAACTGAATATACAGGGTGATGTATTTAAAAAACCAAAGTTACTAATAATATAAGAGAAACTGCAAATCTGGCAACATTTCAAATACCAAATATGAAATTTCCGTATCCTAAAATAGGTGTATCTCAAATTTTGTATAATTGTGACTAGCAGTTTACGAGATAATTGGCCGTTTCCAGACTTTTGGGCCACTCTGTATATACTGATATAACGTTTAAGGTTTTAAAACCTTCATCAACGTCTGTTTTGCTTTGCAATTTTTAGAAAGCACAGATTAAAGCAGAAATCTGAATTGTGTTTCGAAACTATTTTACGGATTTATTAGCAGATGTCGCTATTGCGTCCATATCGAAGCCATTTTAGTGTTGCTTCTTAACAAAAAATATTGATTTTGCACGTTGAGAACACCTATGAATAACTGTTCTGATGAGACCTATTAGGTCGAAATACGTATCAACAGATACATAGGCGCTGTTCGCGTGAAATCAAATATTTGCTGTCTTTTTCATTTTATTCGGATCTATTCTGTACGACTACAAGAAACCAATTCGCTAAAGATTTCTGCTTAGTTGAAAAGACATGTCGTGGAATGCAAATTTCAGATTCCCCATGTCTCTTTTAAAACCTTCATCAACGTCTGTTTTGCTTTGCAATTTTTAGAAAGCACAGATTAAAGCAGAAATCTGAATTGTGTTTCGAAACTATTTTACGGATTTAATGATAAACAATATAATAACTAAAGAGTGAATAAAATGCAAAAAATGCGCATTTTAATGCACATACTTTTGTAAAAAATGCAGGATTGTGCTTATAATATGCAAATAATGTTTAAAATATGCAGATGTTGTAAATTGTTTGTTTTAATACTTAAACCATATTTAGAATATTTGTTGTTGTTGTTGTTTGTTTGTTTTTAAATGACTGCGGACACTAAATCCATTCGACAATCTTACAATTTGCACTCATTTTTTCATTAGTCATTGTTTCCTATACAATCTTATACTAAATTCCTACTAATACTAACCCTACTATTACTAGTATTGATCCCTAATATATAGTCATTTTTTCCTATTAATTGTTTTTTAGTTTTTTATATATAAGTATAATAAGTATAATAAGTGATGAGGTCCTTAGAGTTCCACAGTAAACTTTTCTGCAGCTATCTACTTAATTCAATAGCTACTTTACTGTGGACTGTCCAAGTTCCTCAATTTTTCTTTTTTTTTGTATTTTTTTAATTTTTTTTTATTTGTTTTAGTTTTTTTTTTATTTTCTTTTTATTTTTTTTATTTGTTTCTTTAATTTTTTTAATTTTTTTTTGAATTTTTTTTTTATTTTCTTTTTTTATTATTTTTTTTTTGAATTTTTTTTTGTTTTTTTTTTGTTTTTTTTTTCTTTTTTTTTCTAACAAATTACAAAGAAATACTTACTCTATATTTACAATTACAATTTGAGTTTAATATCTAAAACATGTTTATACAATAATCTATATAGAAATTCATTGTTTTCTAATGTTAATAAATAACTTAAATTAATGGGATGGTGGACATCGGTCAAAGAATATAGCGAATTTAAAGAATTATTAACCTTATTTGAAATAAGAGAACAGTCTAAAATTTTATGTTGTAGGTTACCCATCTGACCACAAGTACATTGTGGACTATCAGCTAGATTCATTTTAAACATATATGATGGTGTAAGACAGTGGTTAAATCTCATAGTTCTTGTCATATCCTTTGTCGACTCCATTTTAGCAAACCAAGATTTATCCGTAATATGGTTTCTGATTGCTCTGTAATGCTTTCCTGTATTTATATTTTCATTAATATACCTTTCTTTCCATTCCTTCTTAAGCTCTTTGAACGTGTCTGATTCTATATCTCTAGACGTACAAAGATAATCAGTTAATACTCCTTGTGTCACAGCATTTTTTGCCAATTCATCTACTATCTCATTTCCAGTGATTCCACAATGGCTTTTAATCCATGCCAACTTAACAGTTTTTCCTTGTTGCTGAAGTTCTATAATTTTATTTATTATATATAATTCACCGTAATTTACTTTTGATTTAGGATTTATAGCACTAATTTTACTTACACTGTGATGCGTCACTGTATAATATTGATCCATAGTCGATTATAGCTCTTATATTATTTTTAAATAATAACAAAGAAATATTTGGATCTGCTCCCCATCGTAAGTGTGACACGAATCGAAGAAGATTTATTCCCTTTTCTGTTTTTTTAACTATATTGTCTATATGTTCTTTCCAGAGAAGCTGTCTATCAAGAGTAATGCCCAAATATTTAACATATTTTTGCACTGGATAGAGACATTGTTTATTAAGATGTAGTTGGGTATCTCTTTTCGTTTTCTTGAAAAAATACATAATTTAGTTTTCGAATCAGAGATATTTAGTCCATGTAAATCACTCCATGTTTTAATATGATTGACTCCTTCTTCAATGGATTTGACTGCATTTTCTATTTTAATGTGTTCTTGATAAATGACTATATCATCGGCAAATTGTAAAATTCTTGTGGAGTTTAAATTTTTTACTAGATCAGCAGTGTAAATTAAATATAACAATGGGCTTAATATTCCTCCTTGAGGTAAACCATTCATCGCTAGCCTTGGACCAATTGTGTTACAATTTACCGATATATAAATTTTTCGACAGTCATATAGTTTTATTATTTTTTGACAGAAACATTCGGGAAGACCTATTTGTGTCATTTTGTTGTACAGTATAATTAAATTAACGTTGTCGTATGCTGATTCCACATCTAATAAAAGAGCTGTTACTGAAGAATTTGACGTAAACGCTAAATTTATATCTGTTACCAAGTGGCTCACTGCTTCCACAGTAGAATGATTTTTACGAAATCCAAATTGTGTTTGTGATAGTTTATTATTTTTTTCCAACCATCTTTCGAGCCTAAGTTTTATCATTCTTTCCAGTGTTTTTGTTATGCAGGAGCTTAATGAAATACCTCTATAAGATAGAATATTTAAACACTAAAGCTATTTTTTGAGGATTTAAAATTATATTTATTATAACGAATCAATATTACTACAATAAAAAAGGAGATTAAATCTTAAAATCGAAAATACACTTATATAATTTTACTTATAATAAAATAGGTATTATATTAGAAAAAACTGGAAAATTTGTATAATAAAAATGTTTACTCTGTAATTAATTATAATATTTAAAAATATAATTATAATAATTAATTAAATATCTTACCGATACAGGAGAATAAACGTTTAAATATAAACAATCCTCCGACATCATTAGAGAACTTGGTATGGGCAGTACTTGCATACATACTTTTTCATTTCTGATAGCACTTCTAACACCATCCCATGGTTGAGGTTTTTTAGGTTCCTAATAAAAAAAATATTTATAAGCTTTTATAAGTTATTTAAATAAAAATTTGTAGGTGTATGTATATATAGCCATTATTTAATTGCTAATTGCATGGTTTTAAATTGCCCTCTTCAAAATTGGGTATATTCATATGTTTTGTCAAATCTGAAAACCACTTACACGTCCGTGGGAAAATAATGAATTACGTTAGTTAAAGGTTTTTAAAGGATTAACTTTTCAAGATATCAAAATTTATTGCACTTCTCAAAAAGGGGATGCGAACGCGTTTTTGTGAATTTCATACAACCAGTCTATTTAAGGAAAACGCACCACCGCAACCCAGAAAAACTAAGCAGCACCTAAACTTGTGGCGCCGCACGTCAAAATATTCCTTTCTGTCCGACACTCCACGATATGTCGCTAAGTTTTGATTCTGTCCTCCTACCTAACATTTACAATATTTCAAGAAGAGCAAGTGTGTCTATTTTGTGCTAATAATAATTTAATCTTAGGGTGTAAATCTAGTTCGCGTGCGTAGTAGAATACTACACGTGCACCCTGGGTAATACTAAATGAATTAGCGCAATAGGCAGCCAGACAATCTAGAATCACTAGATCTCCTGGCAAGAACACATGAATATAAGATATGCCTTCAACAATTTAAATGGACCTTCTCAGGACCAAGTGACAAAAGGACTAGGACCAAGCATCCGAATCTGTCCATTTAAGTATAGAAGGTATTAGTAGAAGTAAATGAGAGTACCTTCAAAAGGTACTTATTGAAAATAATATCGATGTGGTCGCAATTCAGGAAATCTATGTAGAAAACGAAGAACAAATTCTCGCTAAAGGAAGAATTCATGGCTATGATTTATTGTGTTTCATTTACCATCCAGCTTATGAAGTGGCATTATATTATATTCGAAACCAAATAGAAAATTCACACATATGTTATATATATATATATATATATATATATATATATATATATATATATAATTATATAACATATGTTTATATATATATATCTATATCTATATATATATATATATATATATATATATATATATATATATATATATATACATATATATACATAAATAACATTCACACGGTTACTATACGAATTGGCGAAATTACTGTCAGCCATATTTATAAACCCCCGGCAGTCCTGTGGCCTCCGCATGTTATTCACGCCCACACACACCTCTCAGTTTTTGTTGGAGACTTCAACAGTCCTCATGAGGTCTGGAAATATAGGAACAGTAATCAAAATTTGCTAAACTGGAGCGAAGAGGCTGACACTTATTTAGTCTTTGGCGCTAAAGATCGGAAAATTTTTCGATCTGCAGATCGATCTGCAAATACAACCTAGACCTATGTTTTGTTTCCACAAATAAAAACAATCAACCACTGGCAGCTTTACGTACATTACTCCCAGATTTTCCATATAGCCAACATATACCAGTTGTAATAGAAGTTGGTATCAAAATACCAATAACATCATATTTTCTTCGACCTAGATGGAACTTTTAAAAAGCAGACTGGGTGACTTTTACTGAGAGATTGGACCAAAGTCTGGGACGAATAACCCCAACACTTGCAAACTACATGAGATTTGTTGGCGCAGTTACCTCTACAGCGAAGAAAAGAATACCCAGAGGATATCGTAAAGAGTATGTCCCAGGATGGGATAAAAAATGTGAGAAATTGTATCAAGAATACAACAAAAGCCAAGACCGAGAAACTGCAGACGAACTACTACACAGTTTAAATGCAGCCAGACAACAAAAATGGATGGAAACTATGGAAAAATTTGACTTTGGTAAATGAAGCAAAAAAGCATGGTCTTAACTTAGAAAACATGGTAATAGCAGACTCCCAACTAGAGACAAAGTAGCAATAGCTCTTAACAGAGTGGCCTCCCACGTTGTAGCAACCTCGAGGGTACATCAACCACCGAAGTAAAACAAGAACTAAAAATACTAAAGTCTGCATGCCAGCCTACATCTGAATACTCTAATGAGTTTATTCCAAAAGAAATTATTTCAGCAATATCAGAAATTAAGTCTAGAAAGGCATCCAGCTCCGATAAAATTCATCCAGAATTTTTACTCCACTGTGGCAAATATGCTAGGAAGTGGCTGGCGATTTCTATACAGATAAGTTAAAACCGTATTGGAGGTTCCGTATTTATTTATTTATTTATACGGAACCTCCAATTACACTAAAAACTGGGGTATTAAACCAAGGATCAGATTTAATGCCCAATATATCAAAATCAGAAATCAAAGAAGCTCTGAATAAAATTAAAAATAATCGAACCCCGGGTAAAGATGGAATAGTATCAGAAGCACTAAAAATTGGAGGGGATGTATTACTTGAATAAATTAAACAACTTTTCAATATCTGCCTTCACAGCGCCAATATTCCAACAGACTGGAACAACGCTACTATGATTCTATTACACAAGGCAGGAGACAAAGCAAATTTAGAGAATTACAGTCCGAGTAGCCTCCTCAGCCATATATATAAGTTGTTTACGCGAATACTAGTTAAAAGAATGGAAAGAAAATTAGAGACTTATCAACCAAGGGAACAGGCATGATTCCGAAAAAGTTACGGAACAAATGACCATCTACAAAGTATAAAAACCCTAATAGAGAAAGCAGTGGAATACAATAAACCTCTAGTTCTAATATTTATCGATTTTCACAAAGCCTTTGACACAGTTGAGCTAAGCAAAATATTACAGGCGCTTAAAGAATGCAGGCTAGATTATAGATATACTAAATTATTATACAAAATATACCTGCAGGCAACAACCACTGTCAAATTACATACTAACAGTAATCGCATAAAAATAGAACGGGGAGTTAGACAAGGAGACCCAATGTCACCTAAACTTTTTAATACGGTGCTAGAACATGCTTTTAAGAATTTGGATTGGATGACAAAGGGAATAAAAATAGATGGAGAATATCTAAATAACTTACGTTTCGCCGATGATATACTACTTATAATAGCTGAAGATCTAGGTATGGCAAGAAAGATGGTACAGGAACTCGTTGTGGCTACAAAAAATGTAGGTTTAAATATAAATATCTCGAAAACAAAAATCATGACCAATTTGGTACCCAACCAGAACATCAGTATTGGTGGGAAAGAAATAGAACTTGTAGATAGATATAAATACCAGGGACATGAAATTATGAATGGCAGAGATAACCAGACTCATGAACTGAAGAGAAGAGTCGGCCTTGGGTGGGCAGCATTTGGAAAACTGAAAGAAACTTTTAAAAGCGAGCTGCCCACATGCCTAAAGAGAAAGGTATTTGATCAGTGCGTCCTCCCAGTCTTGACGTACGGAGCAGAAACACTTACCTTAACAAAAGCAGCAGCTACCAAACTGAGAGTCACGCAGAGAAGAATGGAGCGGTCCATGTTAGGAATAACTCTGCGAGACAGAATAACCAACGAAGACATCAGGAGAAGAACCGGAGTGACTGACATCATCGAAAAGATAGCCAGACTAAAATGGAGATGGGCAGGACACATAGCCAGAATGACAGATGGGCGATGGACAACAAGGTTATTGGAATGGAGGCCAGGGGAAGACAAGAGAAGCGTCGGTCGACCACCTACAAGATGGACTCACGATTTAAGAAGAATCAATAAAAAATGGATAATAGCGGCCCAAGATAGACGGGGTTGGAAACATGAGGAAGAGGCCTATGTTCAGCAGTGGACTCTTGAGGCTGGATGATGATGATGTTAAAACCAGGAGAAATCCCCTATTTACTAAAAGAAGCCTCCATTACAGCCATATTAAAACCAGGTAAGGCAAATGATCAATCCCAAAACTATTGACCGATTGCACCACTGAGCTGTGTCCATAAACTGTTGGAACGCTTAATCTACAACAGAATTAGTAGAAACATATTTGAATTGATACCTATTGAGCAAGCAGAGTTCAGACCTAACCACGGCTGCACAGATCAGATTTTTCCCCAACAACACATATTGAAGCAAGTTTTTAAAGAAAGAAAAATTTTTATTAAAAATCCTTTGTAAAAGGTATATATTAATTTTTGCTATTTGTTTAAGTATGTTAAGTTCTTTTTCATAGTTTGAGTCTGAGAGTGGGGTGACATACGCAACTATGAAAAGCTGCGTATTTATGCGATATGAGGTGGTTGGATGCAAATGGAACTATGTGGTCAGTCTGTGTAGGTTTCCTATAGATACTGAAGTAGAAGTGGTCATTTAATCTGGTAATGGTGGGATCAAGAAAACTAATTGACATGGATGATTCTAGTTCCATGGTGAACTTGATTTTGGGGTGAATTTGGTTGATTTCGGAAAGTAAAAGTTCAGCTGAATTGGAATTACCTGAAATGAAGACTAAACAGTCGTCAACATAGCGAAACCAGTGGAGTATTTCAGAGTTTTTCATGATCTGTGTGGATTCTAAATGATCCATAAATACATTAGCTAATAGAGGAGGGAGACAGCTACCCATGGCTAAACCATCAGGTTGTCTATAGTATTTGTTGTTAAAAACAAAGAAATCTTGATCTAAACAAAGTTTTAGTAGTTGGATAATGGAGTTGTTGGTGGATAAGGTGATGGAATTGGCTAAGAGAAGAGAATGAACCAGATTAATTGTTTCTTGTTTAGGGACAGACGTGAATAGATTGCTAACATCAAATGTAAGCATAGTAATGTTGGGGTGAAGGTTAATGTGGTGTAAATTGTTGACTAGATGACTAGTGTTTTTGACTGAAAATCGAGGGGTGAAGTTCGTCATGTTTTTGATAAGATTTAATATAAATTTTAAAAGGATGGAAACTGGAGTGTTAATAAAACTAACAACTGGACGAATGGAAATGCCCTCTTTGTGTATCTTAGGTAAACCGTACAGTCTGGGTATTAGAAGGTTGCTTGGGATTTTATAATATGGTGCAAAATGTTCTGAGAAGAAGTCTATGAAATGTTTAATATTGTCTTTTAATTTTTTTATGAACTTTTTGGAAGGGTCTGTTGCAAGTAAAGTGAAGTTATTGTTGTTGAGGAAAGTTGAGACTTTATTATTATAAGATGTTTGATCCAAGATCACTAGACAGTTACCTTTATCAGCTTTACTGATGATTAAGTTATGAGATTTGATTTTGTTCTTAATGGAATTGAGAGTCTTGAGGTAATCGTTGCGTTTGTTTTGAGAAAGGTTGTGAAAATTATGAGTTGAATGAAAGTTTTGAATGTTGGAAGGAAAGTTAGAAGATAATGGTGTGTTGATATTAAGTAAAGTTGAAGAATTGGAAGAATATTTGTTTTTGAATCTATTTATAGTATTGAAGCAGGAGTTTCTGATGGAAGTTTTTTGATTTAATGCAACTGGAAGGTTTTGGATAATAAAATCTAGCTCAATGGAGAGACTCTGAAGGTCTTTTTCGGAAACCTTGCGAGGAATGGAGTATTTGAGACCTAGATTTAGTAAATGAAGTTCATTATTGTCGAAGATAACTGACGAGAGATTTTTTAATCTATACCTTTTTTTTAATATATACCTTTTACAAAGGATTTTTAATAAATTTTTTAATATATGGTATACAGCCAACTACAGGAACGTAGATTCCTTGTGGAAAAAAAATCCGTTGCTTTCATTAACCTATCAGCTGCATATGATACTGTCTAGAGACAAGAACTAATCTGAAAACTAATCCAAACTAATAAACAACAAAATATCTTGGAGTGCCTCTGGACTGAACATTAAGTTTTAAAGAACATCTACACAGAAAGGCAGCAAAACTGAAAACGCGAAGTAACTCCAAAAGCTATGTTGCACCACATGGGGGATTTCCGTACTCAGATCATCCGCCCTCAGACTTATATACTCGTCGGCTGAACATGGTTACCCGGTATGGCTCAAAAGCAAACACACGAAGATTATTGACACCCGATTAAACCAGACAACTCTAAATTTAAAAATTACTTTTTGTTTGTAAAATTCTTCTTTATTAACCATAATAATAATAAACTTAGTACCTGAAATCTGTTCTTCCCAATAGGTGGGGCTGCATATGGAATTTCCTGGAAAGCATAGTAATTTTTGCCATTTTCACTGCGAAGAATGTGACCTCGAATTTTTCCATCTGGTAGTTGGACGATACAGTCAATATTTTCCTGCATAAATATCAATATTATGTAAATATATGTGTAATTAACTACAAATATTTTAACGCTTTAACAACTTATACTATAAATAAGATATAAGAAATTATAAAATTACCGTTTTAAAATAAGCAAATCATAAATCAGCAGCGTAAAGTGAATACAATTACATTAGTAAAATTCTATTTTAAAAGCGTGTATTCAAATCATGTTTTTGCAAAGCATGAAATACAGGGCGAACATTATTATATTAATAATAATTGTATTTAAGCTTTCAATTTCGGCTTCAGTGTTTGCAAGTTTTCTAGACATGAATAAGCTATGTAAGTTCCAGGTAGCAATGCGTACTATCCTGTCATATATTTGGATTCTCTGTCCACTTCCTTGGATTTCAATAGTAATTGAAGAGGAGATTTTTCGCACCTACTCCCTCATTTAAGGGGGCCCCTAACTCTTTTTTAGATTTGTAGAAAATATAATGGGGTGGTTTTCCCGTTGCCTTTACCATCGCAGTACCACAACCATTTCAACTCTTTCAGTCATGCTTGTTGTATTCCAGTTTAAGCCAATTCAGGATCATTTCCTTTGCTTCTTGAGCTGGTTCTGATGATCGCTGCTGCCCTTCACCAGGAAGGGATAGAAAATAGGTAACTAGATAGGGCAAAGGGAAGCACAGGGTCGCTTCCCTGAGGATTCCTATTCTATACTAGGATCGTAAAAAAGTATCTACCCGCTACTCCCAGCAAAAATTTGTTACTATTTCCTATGGGAGATGGCAAAGACTCAAGGACACTGTGTGGTCAAGGACAAGTGCCTTAAAAAATATTTTTTGTCATCTGAAGTAATGGAGCCTGAAGTATACGTGGTGTCCAACAGAGGATTTAACATAAGTTCAGATAAGTACATGTATAATCTTGAAAATATTTTCGTTTATATTGAAAGGATAAATAATATCGATCTTCATCGAAACTAGTAATTTCTAATATACTGCAAGTAAGGGAAATTGGTAGGAATAGAATTTAGGTGGCAGTAGCTTTTATACATGATGCAAATAGTCTTAGAAATAATAGTAAACTAGAAATAGTTTAATTCGGTATATTGATACTCAATGTGATACTGTATATTTACAGGAAAATATTCAATCTCCATCACGTATCTTAAATATTAAACAAATGCATAGAAAAGTTGAACACAATGGTACAATGTGTATGTTGCAAAATAAACTGTTATTGTAGCTTTTGAAAGTAATATACTGCCTTAGTATGTTTTTATAAATTGGGTTTTTTGTCCATTAGGACAATTTGTAGGTAGGTTTACTCAGTGTTATAGATGTGTGAGATACGACCACATTTCAAAACAGTTCTCAAAGTCTATATGTATTCATTGTGGCGCTAATAAAGATTAACATCATTCATGCGAAAATTCAGACATTAGTTGCATTCATTGCAAGAGTAATTAACATGTTTCGGCTTCAAAAAATTGTCGTACTTACCAAAAACAACAACAAATTACAAATATTATGATTAAAAATAAGATTAATTTTATAGATGCCAAGGAAAATAATGAAAACTCCTACTCAGAGGCTCAAGGCAAAAAAAAGTATGGCATCAACAGAAAATGCCTAAAGAATGGAATGAAAGTGTTATAATTCCCATATATAAGAAAGGAAACAAAGAACAATTCCGAAACTATACAGGCATATCGCTTATTAGCACATTATATAAAGTGCTATGAATTATCTTACTAAAGAGACTCAGTAGAAGATCAGTAGGCCGACCGAAAAAAAGATGGAAGGATAATGTTGAAGCCGATTTATCTAGAATTGGGATACAACAATGGGAAATAGAAGCGCAAGATCCTACAAGATGGAGGGCGATAGTGGATGCAGCGAAGACTCACCCTGAGGTGTAACGCCAGTGAAGAAGAAGAAGAAGTACTTAACTTTGTGCTAACTAATAGGCCCAACACCATTCAGGATTACGATGATAAAAAATATGATATGCTTATAAAACTTCCAAATATAACAAACAATACATTGTTGATACACACTTTATACAAGACATACTGGATATTTTCAATGATATTCTTTTTAAAGATGCATGAATTGATATATTAACAACTGTTATTGTCATAATAATCCTTAAACCAAATAGTGTCCTTAAATATTCCACTCTTGATTAAGAGTATTTTCTTTTATGCAATGAAAAAGACGATAGTGAATTAGAAGAGGAAACAGTAGAAAAATATTCGAATTAAAACCGTTATAACTCAACTCTCGTTGAGGTCTGTTTGTTGTCAAAAAAAACACTACTGATTGTTTATATTTAAAAGATATGTGTTATAAAAATATTTTTATTAATTAAATATTTTTCTCTAATTTATCAATTTAATTTGATATAGTAATTGTAATCTTATTTTTTCTAATTTGAATTTGTAACATTTTATGTCGGATTACAAAGCTCATTTTACGCGTGTCAAAACAATTCCTAATATTTGAAAACAATGTGGTGAACTTTGACTTTTTCGATTAATTTTTGAGTTCTTATGGAGACATGTATGTTGTGTTTTTCCCGTAATTATTTAATAGCACAATTTGTAAGCAATAATACATTTTTAAACTTATCAATAACGTATTTTTCTAATTTTAGTAGAAAAGATGTTTAATGTCTTCCGTCAAGATTATGCTGTACCGTTCGAGTCAACTATTCAAATGTACTATTCGGGTCAATGTGACCCAACTATGGTTTACGGTCCTTAACTAAACAAAAATTATGTTACTAATGTAAATTAAACTTTCTATCTATCTAATCAGCCTTAAACGGCCAGTTTTGGGCATAGGCTTCCCCTGTTAATCTCCATTGGTCTCTATCCTGGGCATCCAGTCCTTTCCTGCCGTTCTCTTAAGATCATCAGTCCATCTCATCTGTGGTCTTCCTCTTTTTCTTTTATTTTCCCCTGGTCTCCAATGTAGAATTCGCTTATTCCATCTTTCACCTTTTTGCCGGAGAGTGGGACCGGCGAAGTTCCATTTAAGTTTTGCAACCTGTCTTGATACATCGTTCACCTTTGTTTTTTCTCTGATCCATGAGTTTCTTTTCCTGTCTTTAAGACCGATACCCAGCATCTGTCTTTTCATTGCTCTTTGTGTTTTGGATATCCTGTCGATGTTCTCCTTTGTGAAAGTCCATGTTTGTCAGCCATATGTGATAACTAGTAAAATGCACTGGTTGAATACTTTCGTTCGCATATATTGAGGGAACTTTTTATTTTTTAGAATATATGATAGTTTACCAAATGAGGCCCATGCTAGTCTAGTTTTTTTTTTATTTCTTCTGTTTGATTGTCCCTGTTCAGCCTTATTATCTGTCCTAGGTATATGTATTCTGCCACCTGCTCTAATTTATTCTGTTTGACTACTATTTCTAATTGGTCTTCTTGGTTTGTCATAGTCTTGGTTTTACTATAGTTCATCTCTAGACCTACCTCTGTCGCTTTTCTATCTAGTTCCTCAACCATCTTCTGTAACTCTTCCTTCTTATCTGTTATCAGGACTATATCGTCTGCATATCTCAAGTGGTTCAAGAGCTCTCCATTTATTCTTATTCCGTATGTATCCCATTCTAATTTTTTAAATATGTCTTCCATAGCCTGATTGAACAATTTTGGCGATATTGTATCTTCCTGCCTGATTCCTCTTTCGAATTTTATTGGTTCTGTAGCGTTTTCGTTCGTCAATTTTAAAACAATTGTTATATTTTGCTTTAAAATATTATACCAACAGTCTAAATAATAACAAACAGCCGCAGTCGTTTAAATTTGAAATATCAAACTTCTTTGTTAAAAAGACTTACAATATTTTGCTGACCAGAATTTTAACTATCAAGCAACAGCTACAATATTTTATATAATAAACAATAGGTTTCATTATTTAATAATATAATTTTTTGTCGGCATTGGTGATACCAACATATGAGTAATCGCAAAACATATTATATGTTACCTTTTCGGTACACTATCTGTGATAAAAGGAATTTAAAAATTTCTTTAATCAATTACCGAACTGACAACACAAAAAATTCACAGTTTTAAATAATACACTTATTACACAATATTTTACCATTAAAGATAAAGCCTCTAGTTTGGTGCAGTTTTATTTATTTAAATGAATATTTAAATGAAATTTTAAAATAAGGGTAATAATAAATGTTTCATCTTTTATCAAAATCTGGACAATTAATTCCAGAGTGAAGAAGTCGTCTGCTGGGAAAAAATGTACAAAATATTTTACTTTTACATTGTAATTATGACCTCTGAGCACGTGTCAAATGTGTTTGTTTTAATGAATATTTTGATTCGGTATGTATTTTTATGGTATTGTTCGTAATGCGCATAAGTCCAGTTTTTCAAATTTTTATTACATATTGTTCACGCCTCTATCTAATTTAAGTTTATTTTATGCATTTTACAATCCGGCAACATAGTAGCGTAGGAAGATATATTATGCCATATGTGAAGATAGGGCGAGCCCCTTAAAGTACTCCAAGGGCGGCAGCATCATTCAAATATGAGAAGTCGAGGCCGGTGGACACCAGCGAGCGAAACAATACGTATTAGCGTTATATTTATGTATTGTTAATTCAATAAAGTCAGTTTTTTCACACGGAGTTTGATTATTTACCAGCGGCACACGCGAAGTGCATATCAAGTTTCATCCACATATTTTTGTGCGCCTTATAGAGTCTTTAAGCATATACCCGAACTACTATATTCGCTAAAACGACACTCAATCCTAACTGCAAGACGCAAGAGTCTCGCAGGCTTAGTCTTGTTCTTGCTTAAGTTTTACAAGGTCAGTCTTGGTCTTGGTCTTGCTAAAATTAGGCGGTCTTGGTCTTGGTCTTGGTCTTGCAAAAACGCAAGAACAAGACCAAGACTGCAAGACCAAGACCGATTTTGGGCAACACTAGTTTGAAGGAACAGCGGCCTCTAAAGCAACTAATTGCTCGTCGACGGTAACATTTTCAAAAAATGTTAAAAAAATGGTTAAATGGTTAAAAAAATTTGGTAGATTTTCTACTAACAGAAAATATGTCTACACTTTTTACAATTTTCTCCGTGCAAAAGTGTTGTAACTTTAAAATTCTAATACTAAATGTGTAGTGATTAACAATTTTCTCCGTGCAAAAGTGTTGTAACTTTGAAATTCCTAATTTTTTTAGCATTAATATTATTTTATTTAAATTTCTATTTTTTGTTAATATAATATAGGCTGAAAAGCATGCAAAATCATAATTAAATGTTAATTTTTCTTAAAACTTGTCTATTATTTCACCGATATTAGCACGAAAATAATCAAAATCGTCTTTATCACGAAACTTACTTATTCTGACTTACTGCAGTCTTGCACTTAGGGTGCGATATCTAGGACACATAATGCGGCATTGGGAATTTAAGCAGCTCCAGGTAATATTAGAAGGCAATATTGAAGGTAGAAGAGGCATAGGACGAAAAAAAAGTCTTGGCTACGAAACATCAGAGATTGGACCCACACAAGAGAAAATGAATTAATTCATTAAGCCCAGCACAGAGAGAAATTTGCCACATTGATCGCCAACCTCAAGAGAGAAGGCACTTATGAGGGGGAGCATGCAGGTTAAAAGTATGTTCGCAGTCTGGTCAAAGGAAGGTCTATCTGAATGTAATGTAGGGGTGAGACAGGGATGTTAACTTTTTTGCTCTTTAAGTTAGTGGTTTTTGTGATAAAAAATATTAAAGATACATTATTTTAACAAAAACAGGTACACGTGTTAATAACTCAACAGTTTTCAAGATAATCGCATTTTACAAATCAACTATATAATTCTGATTTAGCGCAATTACTCCAGGCAACGAAAGAAAATTAGACCAAAACATCAACACTTAAATTTTTATACATAAATATTGACAAACATGAAAGTTATAGCGAAAAATAAAATTTTAAATTTCCATTTTAACACCCTGTATCTTGTTTAATATCAACATTTCATTAAAGCAATTTGAATTAAATCATAATATTTTAAAGTGTAAAATCCGCGGTTTCTTTTTGTACAATTACTGAAGTACCACCCTGTATATAGCGGTAATGATGTACGATATGCTGACAAGTATCTCTCAAAAAATCTTACATAAGAATTGCTTGGAAAATTAAAAAAACCAAGAAGGGAAATTAGGTGGAAATATAGTACAGTTGTTTCATACATTATATACTAACCTTATATACATATAATGCTACGATCACCCACAAAACACAAAAGAGTTTAAGCCACATAATAAGTCAGTATGATTCGTTTTTCCAAAAAAAATTTCTAGTTTTTTTTGGATAAACGATAAGTTCGTTGCGCTATAGATATCAACACCGTTTTAAGCACGGTTAAATATTAACTATTCGAGGTTATATTTTGCCTTGAAAAGTTTATCTGTTTTTGAATATTCCATGCTAAAATAAATATTGATAGTATATTTTTGAAGCAATTAATCGAATTTATTAACTGAAACAGCTCTGTTGTCTTCTGCAAATCTAGTTAATTAAAATTTATTTAGAACTGAGTACCTAGACAGTTATTCTTTTAATGGGGGTTGATTACTGTCTGAATTAGATGTTTCTTTTGACCAGTTAGTAAAGTTTATGAATATATCTGGATCTCAAAGTAAGATAAAACTTTTTTGTGTTCTCTTATCACCCGGGTGGAAGGATGTTCTCAACCGCGAAACGGCGCGATCCAATGCTATATCCCAGGGGTCACTAAATGGCGGTCCGCGGTCCGCATCCGGACTGTGAGCTTGTTTTTTGCGGACCGCCGTTAAATTCAAAATATAGTAATAAAATTATAGTGTAAAATTATAATCAAATTTAAATATCTAAATATCTTTACATTTTTAAAATGCAAAGTACTAATACTAAAGTGAAGTCGTTTTACCCTGTCGTATTTCGGATTAACGAGCGAAAAATAATTTATGACTCTAGTTACAGTCACTCTGTTATGCTTTTCTACCTGCTTTGTGGTACCGAACCTCCTACTGGTCGGCTGTAGTACTTGAGGACAAATCAGCGCTACCAAAACAATTTTTTTATAAATCGTGAAAAAACGCAAATTAAATGCTTTGTGATGATAATTTATTGAAAAACTTTTATAATTTTATTTCAAATAAAATTGTCTCGAGGAGTGCATCCATTCCTTGCGGTCGCATAACTGGATAATTTTAATTGTTATATTTGCAAAAATAGTAAACAGTCTGCGAATTCGAGGCTCTCGGTTGACCGGACTTCGGCCAATGACCGACGCGCCCTGCCACCGAGGCCCCGCCCCCTCGTGTATATATTCAGAGAGGTCCGAAAAATCTCGCTAGTATTCAACAATCGCTGGTTTTCAATAGTGACAATGGATAACGTACAAGAAAACGATAGAACACCTAAATATAAGTTTTTATCTCCGAGTCAGCGTCGAATTGTGTTGAAAGTGGAAAATTATTTTACTTTTTTACCGGTTTTACCAACCGCACCTTTCTCTTCGAAACGTAACCCCTGCGGTTGGAGAGAGATGACTGAATTAAAAAAAAATGCAAAAAAAGCCATTTTTAACGTTTTTGAGGGCAATTTTTTAATGGTATACGTTGGACATTAAATTAAAAAAAAAAAAAGAGATGAAAGCTTAAAACAAGTAATTTCAGAATGCGCAATTATATTCTAATTTATATGGCATAAGACAGATTAAAAAATCCATTAGCAAATTGATATACCTTTGTGTTTCGGGATATTTAGCCGTCATGAACGTTTGAACCTTAACGTTCTAAACACATTGTTTATTTTCTCAAAAGCTGAATCTTTTTTTTAATCGAAAGAATATGATGCTAAAATATTACAGTAAAAAATTCACCCAAAGTTTACCACGGAAACCTGCTTATCATAAGCAAAAGAATAAATTGGTTTCAAATAAAAAAAATTTTTGTAAAAAAATTGTTAAAAAGTATCAGGTTTCCGTAGTCAACTTTGGGTAGACTAAGGGGAGCATAACGATATGATCCCTAAATTCAATACTGAAAGCAAAAATGCGTTGAAAAAAGAATGGCTAAACTGTGTCTCTATGAGACAGTTATCAGACCCACGGTGATGTATGCAAGAGTAGGAAGAAAAGAAAGAAGAAATCATAAAGCCAGATTAATTGATCAACTGTGAAGTATTACTCTTATTTTTTAACCCCGATATCAAATTAAATAACAGAACAATACGAAATATCAAATTAAAATAAAAATATATCACAATAGAAATAATAATTTTTAAATACCTACATTAATTCCGTGAATTGACACTAATATCGCCGATAACAATACCAAAATTGGCCACATTTTTAAAATTAGAATACAAGGTGTTTTCATATCTGTCATTATATTGACTGCATTGTAGTTTGAATAAATTTAATGAATGTTCGAATGTAAATTAACCAGTCTACCTTAATAATTAGATGCGATTATCTAGTCAATCCACATTATTACGTGTTTTCAGAGAAACAATTTCAGTTGGAATTTACATCTCGTCATCTCATAGTAAACTGTACTAACCACAGTTCCAATGTTACATCAAAGAATATAGACGCTATATATATAGCGTCTATATTCTTTGGTTACATCTATTTATGAGAACTATTCATCAGAATGTTCCATTAACGGAATTTTATACCAAACAAGTCTGGGGATATTTGTATAAAATAATAACATTAATAAAAATGAATAAAAATGAAAAACGACAGATAATAAAGTGCTTAGTTCATTAAATCAGAAAAAGAAACGGAAAAGGAGAAAACCACAGAATAAAAATATGAGTGAGTATAAATATGATTAGACAGACAAAAGAAACTATATTTAATTGGCAACATAAACAATCAATGAGACGGCTATTTTAAAAATGGCAACATGAAATGTAAAAGACATAAACGAGAAAGAAATAGAATTGAGGAATAAATAAAGGATAAGAAGATTAAAGTAGTATAGTCCATTTCCATCATATTGATAGCACATTATGTATGCAAATCCCTAAATTGTTGATACGGGTGACTCAATGAAAAATAGATATTTGTCAACAAGTTTACAGAAGTATATAGGAAAACAATTTTAAATTGAGTATGACCACCAGGTATAAAGGTTAAAGCAGAATAGAATACAATAGTTTTGAGGGTTACCAATCCCTAAATAAAGTTGCCAATGTCGGAGTGATGGAGATTAACAGGTACTAATGAATTTGCAAGAAATTTCAGATGTTTATTGGTGATAGAAATTGATATTTTATTGGTTATATATAAAATAATTTGTGGCCGTAACAGGGGCCGATTTGGAAAAAATGAATATTATTTTAATCAAATTCCATTTCAGATTCACTGCTTTCTTCAGAATCTAAGGTATCTTCAACTCCAATGTTAATTAGTACCGGTTACAGTATTGCATCAGTCATATTATCCAAATTCCACATTTTATTTTCTTCTTTGTGGGCATGACTAACAGCATTTTTTCAATTTTCTGGAGTTACTTTTGATAAGAAATGTTCTGATCACAGTGATCACAGTGGTATGGGGGTAAACGTAAAGTAATTACATCACGGTTTTATGCCATTTCATCAATTATATATTTTTTATAAGCTGCTTTATCTTGCCTTACAATAGGTAATAATTCCTTTTTTATCGAATTCTCCTTGTACTCAATTGCGTGTTTATCCAACCATTCGATTATCTCTCCTTTTTTCCATGCCGTTGTTGGCAATTTTTCTGCTAGTCTTGAATGATAACTAGCATTATTTATGACTATGACAGAATTGTTTGGAATTAATCCAACATTTGCTTAAAATATTCTTCAAAAACGTCAGCAGTCATTTCCTCGTGGTAATCTTTGGTTGATTTTGAGGCAAAACTTAATAATCCACCATTGACAAAACCGTATTCGTTTCCAATATGGGTTATTATGAGTCTGCGTCCTTTTCCAACGGGAATATTGTGTATTCCAGTAGATACACCTTCAATGAATGCCTGACAGGAACTTTTCACATTTGTATCAACCCATAGATATGGTACAGTATGACCTTCATTTGGCCAAGTCTCGTCCAAATAAAAAATTGTTTTCCCTTCTTCTCGGTACTTTTTAATAGTTCTTAGATAATCTCGTCTCTAACATACAATGTAATCTTTTTCAATTAAAACGGATTTTCTTCTATTCTTTTGCCAACGAAATCCCATCTCTCTTAATAGTCACCATAATTTCTTGTTGCTTATGATTGGTAACTCTTCGTTTTTTCCAATTAATGTTTGGATTTTGTCCATTGTTGGAAATTCTTTGTTAAAATAAAATGAGTGGAAGCTGCGTCTTATCATGTTTTCATGTATTTCTTCAATTTCCAAGGGTTTGCTCTCTCCACTCCTCTTGGGAGATGAAACAGTTCGTCCTTTTCTTTCTTTTAGGAATCTATAAATTGTTGCTTCTCCAACCCCTGTCATATTTGAACACATGTTAACGATTTCAGGAACATTACTTAAAGCCGCGTTTTCACGATGCCAATTGGCGAGACAATTGTCAGAAGACAATTGACTGGCATGAAATTATTGTCTTCGTGTAAACACTTCAGGCCAATTGCCTTGCCAACTGCCCTCACAATTGGCCCAAAATTCAGTTGTCTCCGGGAGTAGACTGAGGACAATGAGCTGCGCCCAGTTAGCCCCTCCACCACTCGAAATCTCAATTGTCGCGACAATTGGTGCCGTGTGAACGGTGTAGGCCAGTAGTGCTGCCAGTAGTAATTTGTGTTATTTGGGTTAAATTTAATTTTCGTACAATGAACATAACCTATAGATATGTTTGACGTTAAATGTAAGTTTAATATAAGTCAGTGTTGACATATACTCAATTATTTCACACTCTCATATATAAAATTATGGGCAAGATTTATATATATGAAATGAAAATTTAAAATTGAAAAATACATATATAATTAAACAAAAACGTGAAAAATACATATATAATTAAAAGCCTTAAAATTATACCTATAAATATTATAAAATCAAATTATATCTTACATTTAAAATACTTATATAATAAAAACAATTAAAATTATGCTTAAGGTAAAAATTGATAGTTTAGAAACTTTAAAAACTACAGAATAAAGTAAAGTTAAATGAAAATAAAAAATTAGGTTAAACATAAGAATACACTAAATACTTAGCTATATTTAGAGTAAAAAATACTATTTTATGAATGCTTTTTAATTTGAATTCAAAAATTGTGGCTTTTCATAACAAAACATTATATAAAAATTAATGGGAAAATCCCAGTAGTTGGCTGTATACCATCGTTTAAAAAAACTTATACAGAAGTAAAACACTTCACATTTACCTAAGTATATACCTAAATACAAGTGTGAAGCATTTTACTTCTGTATAAGTTTTTTAAAACATTATATACAATTTCGTCCAAGTATATTTCTATTTTAAAAACTCCTACACTTTATACAAAAAAATGTGGCAACACTGTGACGCACCAACATATAGTTGTCATGTTTTAGCTGTCTACTGCCATGGCAATAGTTGGCCTCGTGTAAACATCTTCTCGTTCAACTGGACTGGCCTCCGACAATCCGAAACCACGTGATGACAATTGTCCAATGACAATTGTCTCGCCAATTGTCATCGTGAAAACGCTGCTTAAAGGGCGTTGATGTACAACTGCATCGTGTACATTTAATATTATATTTTTCTCTCTTAGACTGAAGGCACCTTTAAAACTACACTTAACCGGATAAAACCTGTTGTCGACGTCATTTTTAAATGCAAATAACAAAATATCGACACCAAAAACGTAGGTAGGTAAGACATGAACAATGTACATCTACAAACTAAATGGAAGATGCAAACAATTTCTAATTTATATTAGTGGCATAAGCTGTAATGTGGCATAAAAAGTACTTAAACTATCATTAAGGAAGCCTTATCACTAATTCCAGGTAATCGTTCAAAGAAGTTATTCTTTTTGTGTCAGGCGATAACTTGTATAGAAAACAATAACCACCTTTAAATTACTGTTTACATTAATTTATTTCGTGAAACATTGAATTCTCTCGTTAATCACTCGTGTATAATTAACAATAATCGTGTGGCATATATACCGACGTTTTCCACGCACAAAAAAGGTATAGTGAGATTAGTGGACACTTATTTTACAAAAGATTTTTTAAAAAATAATAAATTGTTGACGGCATCTTAAAATATTAATTTTTTTTATTTATTTCAAAACAAGTATAGGGTGACGCCTATGTTTTTTTGACCTGTTGAGGATTTGCATACATAATGTGCTATCAATATGATGGAAAAGGACTATAGCTATAACAAAAATAAAAAGAAAATAAAGAGGAACCACAAGATTGAAAAACAGAAATTTACTAATATATAATGGAGTAGAAGAAAAAGAGAGCTCAGATGGGAGTAGCATGTATGACGAAGAAAAATATCATTAATAAAGTAAAGAATTGGATGTATTTTAATGAGCGTATACTTAAAGTCAATATAGAGATGCGATTGCACAAAAGAAGCAAATAAAAACTATATAATGTAACAAGAAAAAAACTAAAAGAACGAATTCTAAGACAAACTGCAAGAAGTAATAAATGACTGGCAGCGAAAATAGTAATCACAAGAAGGCTAGAGTGATTGACTGATGATTGGAATGAGCAATTATTGACTATACTGTAGTAAACCAAAAAAAGGAGCTGCATAAGAGACGTAAGTGTGAGAAGAAGCTATGAAATAGGCAGTGATCACAAGATACTGGAAACTACATTTAACAGCAAAAAAAAAACAATTTGAAGCACAATGAATAAGAAACACAAGGAAATAATTAAAATACATATACTTAAGGAATAAACAATGAAAATTAGATACATTGAGAAATTAGAGAAGAAAATAGACAAAAATAATTAAGAAAATTTGGAAATACGATGATAAATAAAGCAAAATTAACATGTAGGACAACAAGAAATATTAGAAAAGATAAACGGAATATGGTGGAAAAAAGAGATAAAAATTGAAACAAAAGAAAAGAAGAAACTGTAGAAAGAATATATACAAGATAAAAAGCAACAAAAGATAATAAGAGTTCAAGGAACAGCCAAAAATGGGAAAAAGGAAAGCTGGAACAAATTCGGAAAAAAACTGGAAGAAAACGTCAAATCAAATGTAAAATTGTTTTAAAGAATACTAAAAAATCTGCAAAGAAACAAAGAAATAAGGCTAAAACAAAAAGTGACCAAAAACGGAACAATATTAACTGAGAACAAAGATATAATGAAAATAAGGAGGGAATATTTCGAACAATTTTTAGATGGAGGGCAAAGAAAAACTAAAGAAAATGAAAACAAACGTAATTGGTGAATCAGGGAATAACACTAAGGAAACAAAAGTTATATTGGAAGAAGAACTAGAGGAAGCAGTTAGTAAGATAAAGACTGGGATAAGCTCGAGCGATGAAGTTAGTCCAGAAATGTTAAAATATATAGAAGAAATCCAAAAACTAATTATACATCCTAAATCTAATGTTTAAGAAATAAATATTGCCTAGAGAATGGTCAAATGTTCCAGATTTGCGTATTTGCACATAGTACTATTGTGTTGAGATATCGATATATGAAGATATTAATGATTCATAAAAAAATACGAAAGAATATTAATTGTAAATTACATAAGTTGTTTACCCATTTTTATTAGTACAATTAGAACCAGAACACATATTGTATCACATGTTATTTAAACATACTCTTGAAGAAAAGTGTAACCTTGCAGGCTAAGCAATTTCAATAATACCTGCCTTAGTAAACGAGCCGATTAGTGCTGGAGTTGTGATATAAAAAGAGTAGACGAGGAATCGTGTTTAACAATATTAGTTCGTTAGTCGAACATTATTTTTCATTTATTCGGCATATAATTAGACCTACTCGTAAGCTGTAATTAATACATTAAGTAATGTCATCGATACGCTATTCCGTGTATATATAAGTAAGCAACAAACAATATACATCGCAAGTTTACTGTGTAGTTATTATGCAAGATTTAGTTATATTCGAGAAGTATCGCCAATTTATTTATACATTGGCGGTACTATGAGATGCAGGAACAAGGAAAACGACACGGAAAACCTTATTGAAGTGGTAATAGATCAACAATAACTAAAGCGAAGAAACATATACAAATACCTGAATATAAATATCAAGGTCAGCATTGAGGACGATCTCAAAAACAAACTAGAGAGTACAGGAAAACTATTCCAGTCCCTAAATAGGGGATTCCTTAACAACAAAGAAATTTCAAGAAAACAAAGAAGCTACTGTCAGAAATGTTCGCGCCAACCCCCGCGCTAATACCCGCGTTAATCCTCACGCTAACCTCCACGTCAACCTCCATTTAAACCACGTCGTCATCGACGGTATAAATGACCCGTCCTCTATTCTTAGCACCAGTAATGCATTGATTAGTAATCAGTGTAGTAGTCCCTGGGAGCTCGGGAGACTAAGACCTCGGAAGCCCTGAAGAAGACGTCGAAGAGAATGTCGAAAGCTTGGCGCAATGATAATCGACGCCATTCAACCCGGAAGACTCTTGAGATTAATGTTAATTATTGTAATAGTATTAATCTTACTTTTAGATTTAATATAGTTTATATAAATATACATAAAACGCCTTTATCTAAAAATATATTTAAATATTTATATATGCTTGGATTTTGAAGGTTTTTTGGTGTTTATAGTATCTAGTTCACTAAAGGCGTTTACATAAATATGTAAATTGAAAATTATTGATAATGGTAAAGTCATTAAAAAGAAAAATTAAGGGCACATAAATTGTGACATGTTATATTGACGCTTATCCTGCCTTAATATAGTTATTATTATCAATAAATACTGGCAAAGTTTATTGGTTGTACATTCATCGGCACAAAAAAGGAAAAATCAGTGGATGAGATTGGCATACATGTAATACTGGATATCTAAAACATGGTATGGACCACATTAATGTTGGCTGATAAGTGGTTGGAATCAACCTTCATCAATATCTCTTAAAAGATTGTAGCATTTCAATTTTCTTAATTTTAAAACTTTTAATGAAACTTTATTTTACTTTTACGTTAAACTTCCATCTCTTTCTAGTAATAAAAGGTAGATAAACTTATCTACCTTTTATTCATCTATCTGTCTTGGATCTGTTATTTTGCTATCATCTATATCCTTACTCATCCCCAATGAAGACCCTGAATTGAGCAACGTGGTTTACTATCTACTTGGTGAACTATCTACTTTTCTTAGGTTTTTCGTTACAAGGTATCGCTAACCATATGTAGCAGTTACATAACCATTGCCCTTTTTTCTCGTACAAGCAACACCCTGCTACATATAAGTAATGAACGGTTAATAAACTTTCTATTTTATATAAACGATAGGTTATTAAAAAAAATAAACCAAATATACCTAAATTACTTTGGCCACATAACCAGATTGATAGTAGAACGAAAGATATAAGGTCACAGACCAAGAGGTAGATCTGGATGAGCAGAACAAATGAATACTCTGGTGTTATATATTTACAGTATCACCACGACCTAACAAAAGCTCAAGGAATGAGGAAGAGGAGATTGTTGAGATTTAGGAGAAGATATAATTTCTTATTCGTTCAAAATTTACACTGGTGATTTAGTGGTGATAATTTACAAAATTTAACAGATCTTGGGGCTGCATCGAATGTTTGCTTGTCAGCACGTTCCAAATTTCGTAAATTACATTTAATACTTGTGACAATTTCAGTCACAACAACAGAATTTCAGTTCAACAACAGAAACTCAATCACATCAGTGAAAACCTATCCCGGGGCTCACGCTCAATCGGATCACAACCCAGTGGTGGGTAAACTGGGAATCAAACTAAAACGTATAGAAGGGAAGCCTAACAAAACCAAGATAAACATTAGGAAATTAAAGGGTTCCAATATTAAACAACAAGTACAGGAATCCTTAAGAAGAAACATTGGAAACTTGAGTGAACCCGCACAAGACGCAGTTGCTAAATGGGAAGAAATAAAAAGAGCTGTTGAAATGACAAACAAGACACTTCTGTTACAGGAGCGCGTAAAGAAGAAAGAATGGATGATGGATGAAATCCTTGATATGATGAAAGAAAGAAGACAACACAAATGCAAAAATCAAGTGAAGTATCAAGAAACAAGTCACAATATAAAAACAAAGATAAAGGAAGCGAAGGAACGCTGGCTGAAGGAGAAGAGTGCGACAGAAGATATGACTACCACAACATGCACAAAAGATCAAAGAATTAACAACTAAAAAGAAAACCAATAATCCCCATCCGACACTAATAAACTCAGACGGTAACCTTATATTAGACGACTTGAAGCTCATTGACACATGGAAAGATTACGTAGAACGACTTTTTAACGATAACCGCAGAGCGATAGTGGACCAAGATGACGACATGACTGGACCCGAAATACTAAGGTCTGAAGTGGAAAAAGCCATTTCATTGCTAAAAAACGACAAAACACCAGGTCCCTACAACATACAGGGCGAGATCATAAAACTACTATGCGAAACGAATGACCACTTCCTCGATTTTCTGACAGGCCTTTTTAACACCTTTTACGACAAAGGGGAGATTCCGGAGGAATGGCTTCGATCGACCTTTGTAGCCATACCTAAAACACCAAGTGTAAAATACAAAACACCAAAATCATACACAATAGAATATATAACAAATACGAAGCTAATATATCGGAGTCACAGTTCGGATTCCGAAGCGCATTGGGCACAAGAGAGGTGATCTTCAGTCTACAAGTTTTAATTCAAAGATGCAGAGACATGCACAAGGACGTCCACTTGTGCTTCATCGACTTCTCCAAGGCGTTTGACAAGGTCAAACATGATAAACTCATGGAAATGCTCAGGAAGATGCATATTGATGGCAAGGATCTGCGCATAATAACCAGTCTCTATTGGAACCAAAGTGCTGGGATAAAGATGGGCAACTTACACAGGGGGAAGATAGATATTAAAAAGGGCGTATGACAGGGATGCGTCCTCTCGCCGCTCCTGTTCAATATATACTCTGAACAAATCTTCAGAGAAGCACTGGGAGAAGTTTTAGGAGGGTATCAAAGTAAACGGAGAGGTAATCAATAATATTAGATGTGCTGACGACACAGTTACTATCGCAAATGACTGCAATGAGCTTCAAAGACTCATGCAAAGCATACAGACAGTAAGTCAAGAATATGGTTTAGAACTCAATACAACCAAAGCTAAATGCATGCTCATCAGCAGAACACAACAACCTCCGATGCAATTGACATTAAACAACCGAAAAATAGAACAAGTGGAGACATACACATACTTGGAACCACAGTCAACACAAAATGGGACCAGTTAACAGAAATAAGATCACGAATTGAAAAAGCGCGAAACGTGTTCAACAATATGAAAAAGTGGTTCACAAGCAAAATCTCAATGGAACTAAAATTAAGACTGGTCAAGTGTTATGTCTTCCCAGTCTTGTTCTATGAAGCAGAGGCATGGACCACAACGGAAGCCACCCTGAAGAAACTAGAATCCTTTGAGCTGTGGATATATCGCCGTATTCTTCGGATATCCTGGACAGACCACATCACTAACGTGGAAGTAATGCAGAGAATAGGCAAAAGCAAAGAAATAATCGTCGGACATGTCATGAGGCATACTAAGTACCAGCTGCTACAGTTAATAGTCCAAGGAAGAATCGACAGTAGAAGGGGACCGGGAAGAAGACGACATGGATGCATAACCTGCGACAATGGTTCGGACTAAAATCGACCGAACTGTTCAGAGGTGCCGTAAACAAAGTCAAAATAGCCTTGTTAATAGCAACGTCCGAAACGCATAGGGCAAAGGAAAAAGAAGACAATTTCTTTACGTTGTTGGACGTACCTACCTATCTTTGAAGAAGAGGAATGTACTGCTTGTTATAGTAATTAACTTCAAATTATCGACCAACACAAATTTGTAACAAAAGAAAACTGTCCGTGGCTACTCAGAACAATTTGTTGGTAACGCATATGGTATAGACACAGTATAAATAACAAAATCAGAATGCCCACTATCAGATGCCGCCTTTGAAGTTTGTCAGCACGTGAACGCCATGTTTTAGATGGAAACATAGACTCGAATTGAGAAATTTGTGACAAGCTATGACAGAGCTGTAATTTAAATTTTTAGAGATTAATAATTTAGTACATTTGAAATAATTTAATCTATTCTTCAACTAAAAGCACGAATAATATAGTACATATTATGTCTGTAGTTTCCGTAAATAAATTGAACCAGGTTAATTTGTCTATGCACACCAGATAGAATGTCACTGAACAGCACTGGTTCCGACTAAAACATGACTGAGTCCGTCAGCGCGAACGAGTTGCGCGTACTTATTTTTTCAATCAGAGTTGGCATTCTGATTGTTTATTATTCTGTGGTATAGATATTAACTCGATATCGTGGAACGATATAGAGCCTCTGCGAGTTTTGTCGACTTATGTTGGCGTGAAACGATTTTTATCCAAACATGACAGCGTACAGTCCCAAAAAGTTAGTCGTTGGGACAGAAAACAAGAGTTCACGATGAAATCGATTGCCGACAGATCATCAAGGAATATAATCAGCATATGGGAGGTGTTGATGTGATGGATGGATTATTATTTCGGTATGTCATTCGTAGAAGACAATAAAATTTAGTAATTGCATTTTTTACCACCTTATAGATGTAGCAGTGATCAACGCTTACCTACTATATCATAGGATTCATCCACTAAGGGCAAAAATTGAGTTGCCAATGTTTAGAACATTGTAGGTGGCAAAATCTCTCTGCTTTTCTGGTATGGTTCCAGTCAAACGAACTGTTGGCCGACCTTCTTCCAGTTGTTGACCTAACAACACTGCAAGGTCGAGAGAGAGAGAGCATATCTTCCGACAGAGGACATCCGTTACAATCAAATGGGCCAATTTATCTTTAAGTAATTTAATCATAAAAACATGTTTTTATGGTTGAAACAATAATTTCAATATGTTTTTATGTGCTTAGTTTGATTATCATCATCATCATCATTGGCTCCACAACCCACGGTGGATCTTGGCCTGCTCAAGAATAGTTCTCCAGTCTCTCCTATTCTTTGCCTTGGTTTTCCAGTTTCGTATTCCCAACATTCTCAAGTCTTCCTCCACCTGATCTTTAAATCGTGCTCTGGGTCTGCCTCTCCTTCTTACTCCATCTATTCTTTGACCATAAATATGTTTTGGCGGCTCCATCTCATTCATTCTCTTTGTGTGACCTACCCACCGCAGCTGGTTTATGTAGATAAACCTAATACAATCAGGTTTGTCATATAGGCGGTAAAGTTCGAAATTATAGAGTCTACGCCATAATCCGCCCTCCTGTACTCCTCCATAGATATGCTGAGGATTTTACGTTCAAAGCATCTTAAACGTTCTTCATCGCTCTTTGTCATCGTCCATGTTTCCGACGCGTAGGTGAGGATAAGCTTGATACCTTTGGGTTTAGTTTGATAATAAAGAAAATTTCAATACTGTTACCTTAATACAGTAGCACGCGTAGCGTGCCACTGATAGGACTTTCAAACTGATCAAACTTTCAAAAAAAATAAAACTTGAAAACCAAAAAATAATAAGAAGAAACTTGGTAGGTTTACGGAAGTTACGATAGATGCGGCATCATTGCATCCTCTGGCGAGCGATATTGCTGCGATTGGTGCACGTGATCCTAGCTGTCGTAATGTGCAATAGGACTGCGTTATCCTTGCTTAGTTTATTTTAAACTGCCCCGTTGCATGTGCACGTTTTGTCATCGCGCATTGTTTCTTTAAAATTTTAAAAGTATTTGTTCGATATGTCCACGAGTAAGCCTTCGACTTCAAAACGAAAATAAGAAGATGATATTGCAATTCGCGATTTTCAACCTGCTTGGGAAGAACAATTTTTATTTACTAATCGTAATACCTCAAAGCCTGTTTGTTTGATATGTGGATTGTTTGTAGCAGTTCCGAAAAAATTTAACCTGGAACGACATTATAAATAACTGCATAAGGACTTCAGCAACAAATATCCTATTGGTTCACATTTTCGAGCCGACTTTATTGAAAAAAAAAGAAAACCCTATCCAGCCAACAGTCACTGTTTCAGAAGAAAAGTGATGAAATGGAAACTATGGTTAAAACATCATATGAACTTTCTCTGCTGTTAGCCCGGAAGAAAAAAGCCTACTCTGATGGAGAGGAGATAATTAAAAATAGTCTGGCAATATTTGCTAAAAATGTGGGAGATGTAAAGATCAAAAATATGATTGATAATATTGCATTATCCCGAAATACAGTCATGCGCCGTATAGATGATATGGGCCAGGATGTTGTTTCCCAAATTATAAGTGGATTACAATCCTGCAAATTCTTTTCTTTAGCGTTGGATGAAAGTTGTGACAACACAGAAAATGCGCAGTTAAGCATTTTTATCCGTTATACCAATGATAATTTTGAAAATGCTGAAGAGCTTCTGGATTTGCGCCAACTAGTCGCAACAACAGGAGAGGACATTTTTCAACAGCTTAAAAACGTAATCGAAGTCAACAAAGTTGAATGGTCAAAATTAGATAGTGTTTGTACAGATGGAGCTCCTTGCATGGTTGGTAGACTAAAGGGGTTTGTTACATTACTGGAAAACTATTTGGGAAGAAAAGTTTTTAAGTACCATTGTAATATTCACCAGGAAGCTCTTTGTGCCAAGGACCTAAACATGTCATCTGTTGTTGACCCTGTAACACGCTGCATTAACAAAATACGAGCTCGGGCATTGAATCGACGACAATTTCGAGAACTGTTCGCGGAAGAAACAAAGCAAGATGGAGAGATACTTCTCCATTGCAGTGTGCGCTGGCTCTCCAAAGGAAATGCACTCGAAAGGTTTTGGAACTTGAAGGAGTGGGTCTTAAAATATTTGCAAGAAAACAATGAACTACCCAGTGAGTGCTCGTTACTTAATGATAAAGATTGGCTTTGGGATTTAGCTTTTCTCACTGATATTATGAGACATTTAAATCTATTAAATTTAAGATTACAGGGAAAAAATTGTATTTTTCCTACTCTAGTTGGTCATATATCTTCTTTTGTGAATAAACTTATGCTTTTTTGTAACGATTTTGGAGAACAGAGATTGACACATTTCATATTAATGCAGGAATTAGCCAACAAGGTCACTAGAACTCCAAATTATGACAGATTTAAAAACCTTATATCTATTTTGCTAGGTTCATTCAATACCCGATTTGAAGATTTTCAAAAAGACAAAATGAATGTTGACCTTTTCATAAATCCTTTTTCTATTTCTCTGCAAGATATCAATTGTTACTCAGCTGAAATACAGATCGAAATTATTGATTTACAGAACCACACTAAACTAAAAACCAAATATAGGGAAATTATTTCAACTGTTACTGATCCCAATTATATTGAATTTTGGAAATTTGTACCAGCAAACAATTTTTCTAATTTACACGAGTTAGCTCTGAGATATTGTTGTAGATTTGATTCAATGTACGTTTGTGAGCAAATGTTCTCTATTATGAACATAATAAAATCAAAATATCGGTCACGATTAACTGACATGCATTTAAGAAATCTAATTCTGTTGGCTAGTTCCGAAATTAATCCCAATATAGATTAATTAATTTAAAAAATACAAGTTCAAATACCACATTAAGTAAGTAACTGTTTAATAATTTGAATTTTAAATATAATAGGAAAATATTTAATTTTTTTTGTTTAACGTTTTTATTTTATTTTTATTAACAATAAAGTAAGTTTGTTGTTATGTTTTAGTTATTACGTTATTTTTTAAACCTCCACTATCTTGACTAAACGGAAAAATGTGGAATTTACATAAGAAATACATATTGTACCATATATTATTAATATATAGTATCCATATTAGTATGTCGAAAAATTTTAGTGGCACGCCAAATTTTTTTTTGTTCTCATATTGGCACTCGACTTAAAAAGGTTGGCCACCCCTGCCTTAATACATGATTACAGCACAGTTCCGGCTAAAGGCGGATGTGTGTCTTTTCCTTTTAGGAATACACCTGGCAATAATATGAATTTTTGCCTTAGAGCATTTGTGTTCGTAAGTGAAAAATCTAACTTTCCTGATTTACTCAGCCGAACAAAAATTGATGCATTAGAGGGTTAAGGTATCATTTAAACGCAATGTATATTTCGTGTTTTATTAAAAATATCTATTGTTTATATATAAAATAATAAAATAATTAAGTACAAATATACATCACAGACACTCAAAACACATAATAGGGTGGTTTATGATATTTCTCCAATAGTTTGTTTGCTTTTTTGTAAGACTTCGGATCAATTCGTGCTTCTAAAGTCTTGTTAATACTAAGGTAATTGATTTTATTTCCACAAACTATACAAGGCCAAATCTTGTTATCTAAAATTGCTTCTTTGGTTGGCGTAGGATTTCTGGAACAAATTGAAATAATGAAAATAAACAGAAAAATATGGCAGCAAAATGTATGTCAGTACATTAATTATAGTATCGTTATTTATATGTAAAACAAAAAGGGAAGAGATTACGCCAATGAACAAGCAGAATTGCGCGGGTAGCGGGTAGGTACCCCTTTATGGTCCCGATAGAGGGTAGACTTACTTCAGGGAGGTAGCGTCCCTGCCCACGCGAGCTCCTGGTTTTTCCTCCACTCCCTATTTAGGTGAAACCAGGCCCAAACCCTAGTATTATCCTACCTAAACTCCAAATTCCTTACCTAATCCCCCCCCCACTCGCTAACACGTCTGCCAGCGGGGTGAGTTATTTATAGGCTAAGGGAATAAACCCCGACAGAAAATTCTGGTCCTCCTAGGAAGGGGGTTTAGCAATGGGCCAGCAACTCATTCTTGGGAAAAATAGTAATGCTAAAAATACCGAAACCAAGCCTCGGGATATGGATGGAACTAAAGGACGACGGCAATGGCAACGAAAACGGACACTGATTTGTGGTACATGGAATACACAAGGAATTAGAAATAAAATCGAAGATGTTATCCAAGAAATGAAAAAACATAAAATGGATTTTGCTGTACTCTCAGAAACAAAGAAAAAAGGACAAGGAACCCAAAATCTTGATGGATATATACATATACACACGGGAGTTAATAAGGAAGAACATGCCAAAAGAGGAGTATCAATACTTATATTGAAGAAATACAAAAAGAATATATCGAACTGGCAAGCAATAAATGAAAGAATCATAAAGATCAACCTCAACTTGAAAGGATTAAAAATAACAATAATAGGCACATACGGTCCGAATGATGATGCACGCCTAGAAGAAAAAATAAAATACTATGAAGTCCTAGATGAAACTATCTCTCAAATAGGTCAAACAAGGGAAACTATTATACTAGGTGACCTCAACGCAAGAACTGGTAGAAGAATAAAAGATAAAACAATAGGACCATATGGAGAAAACACTACAAACGATAATGGCAATAACTTAATAGAAATGTGTAGACACAACTCACTAAGGATCATGAATGGGTATTTCAAACATAAGGAAATACATACATATACATGGACTCAGCCTACAAGAAACTTAAGATCAGTAATTGATTACCTAATAATGAAACAAAAATCTAAAATAAAAGTGCATGACGTAAGAGTATTTCGAGGAGCCGAATGTGGAAGTGACCACCATCTAGTAAAAGCTAAAATGATACTACCGCTAAGCGGAAACGGTAAACACCAACAAAACAAAAATCTAAATGAAAATCACTCAGCAGAAGGTGAACAACTACAGTATAATCTAACAAGTTTAGACAACGATAGTACTAGAGAATTGTATAAAAAAAGATTGGAGCAACAACTACCACAGGAATTTAAACATAAAACAACAGAAGAGTTACATAGCATAATAAGAAAAGGAATACATCAAGCGGCCAAAGAAGCATTAGGAATAAGAGTAAACAAACTCAGAAAGACAAATAATTGGTGGAATGATGAACTACAGGAAATGAAAGATCAAAAGCAAAAATTATATCACAGATGGTTGGGAACAAAGGATCAAGAACACAAAAGAGAATATAGAGAAATGGTAAATAAATTTAAATCCACGATAATAGAGTCAAAAAATCAAAGCTGGGAGAGAAAATGTCAGGAATTAGATACGTATATTGGCGGCCGCAAATCAAGAGAATCCTGGAGATTTATAAAAAACATCAGATCCAACAGAACAGAACAAATAGCCATACACTCCATAGAGCCCGAAAAATGGGAACAACACTATAAAACACTGTTAGTAGAAGAAAGACCAGAATTCAAAAACATAGAACAACATGAAATCCTGATTCAAGGAGAGCCTCCAACAATTAACATCGAAGAAACTAAAAAAGCTATATCATTGTTGAAAAATGGACGTGCTCCGGGCCCAGAGGGGATATATGCAGAGTTAATAAAAAATGGAACCAACAAACTATTCGAGATACTAACAGAAGTTTTCAATAGGCACTTGCACGGAGAACCAGTGCCACAAAGTTGGAAAGAAGGATGGATTACATCTATCCATAAAAAAGGAAATAAGGAAGATTGCAATAACTATCGGGGTAGAACTGTTACGAGTACGCTTAGCAGATTATATGGGAGAATTATAAAAGAACGCATATGCGAAGAATACCGTCCTTTTGAATCAGAAGAACAAAACGGATTCAGAGCGGGACGATCCACAATAGATAGTATTTTTTGCTTATCCCAAATACTCGAGAAAAGAACACTGAGATCTCGAGAAGTGCATTTACTTTTAGTCGATTTAACAAAAGCATATGACACCGTGCCTGTTGCGAAATTGTGGGAAGTATTGGAGAAAACCAGTATCAGCGTTTCACTAATCGACGCTATTAAAGATCTATATAACAACACAATATCAAAAGTTAAAATAGGAAATAAGGTTACTAATGGTTTTCAGGTAACAAAAGGACTGAAGCAAGGTTGTTGTTTATCTCCCATACTATTTAATATATATATATCGACGAAGCACTCAGGCAATGGAAAAAGAAGTGTAAAGGGATGGGGCTGTCTATTGGGGATGAAACGTTATACACGCTGCATTATGCAGATGACCAGGTAGTTATTGCCCAAGACAAGGAAGACCTAGAGTATATGGCTAGAAAACTAATGGAAGAGTACAAAAAGTGGGGCCTCGAAGTAAATTTACAAAAAACGCAATATCTTTGCATAGGAGGAGAAAAATACTGCAGATGACCTCGACTTAGAAGACGGGAAAATTAAGAAATGCGATCAATGTATATATTTGGGGGTAAAACTAACAAAGACAGGAAGAACTGATGAAGCCATAAAAGACAGAATAACCAAAGGGAAACGAGTTATAGGTGCATTGAATTCAGTACTATGGCAGAAAAATATAAGACCGGAAACGAAAAAAAGAATATATAACACAATATTGAAACCAGTAATCGTGTATGGCTCAGAAGTATGGCAGTTATCACAAAAACTTAAAGGTAACCTCTTGGCAGTTGAAATGGATTTTTGGAGGAGAGCAGCGGGAAAGTCTCGATTAGAACATGTGAGAAATGAGGACATAAGAAATCAAATGAATGTACAAAGATCAATTATAGAAGACATCGAAAAACAACAACTGACATGGTACGGACATGTTAGACGTATGGGGGAAGAAAGACTACCAAAAAAATATTAGAATGGGTACCACCAGAGAAAAGAAAACGAGGACGACCACCAACAACATGGATGCAAGGAATTTCAAAAGCCATGTCAGCAAGAAATCTATTTGAAGAAAACTGGCAGAATAGACAGGCTTGGCGAACGGGAACCCAAAGGCGGATTACGCTATAAACGGGATATACAGTCAAAATCGTTTATAACGAACTTCAGGGGACTGGTGCTTTTTGTACGTTGTAGCCAGTGTTCTCTGTAAGCAGTTCTATCGGTTATAATGAACAGGTTGCTATAAACGATATTACACTAATAGGGACAGTTAATTCGTTGTACCTAGGGTTATGACGCAAAAATGTGTTACTTTAACTATACTTATAATATGTTATAATAACATAATATACATAACATTTAACATATGTGTTTATTGTACTTAACCAAATCTAAATATGTACATACATATATGTATAATATGTATTGAAATAAGTATAAGTAGTGAATAAAGTATACACATAATATAACGGCTTCTCCAAATCTTCGTATTATAAAAATGTAGGCATACATATACTATTTATTTTAAAAAGACAAAAAAAATACATACATATATGTATTACAAAATATGTAAACACATTTTACCTGAACATTTAATGAAAAAAAGTCTGTAATTTTTGTTTGTCGCCTTCCTTGAACTTCTGAAAAAAACATTTTTTCAATTGATGTGGAAACAATCGATAATGATTCTTTTACACTCTGGGAAGTTTCAGCAGTCTGAATAAATGCTCGTATGGTGGAACAAGCAGCATACGCTTCAGCAACAGTAGGGATTTTGCCGAAATCTTCCAATTCTTCATCAGCCTCATCAGTACTTTGTTTGTCACTAGTTTGGTGACTCAGTACGATGTCAATATCTGAGAGTTCTTCGCTCGTACTTATTTCGTCATCCACTCGTACATAGTCATCTGCAGAGCAGTCAGAACTGAAAAGGGAAATAGTATCCTGCAAATGCGTTTGTGCAATATCGTTGTATGCGATTCCTGATGGTTGTAAGTCTTTAGTTAGGCCGGAAAAACGAAAACAGTTGATGATCGTTTCCTTCCGCACAGATTCCCATGCCTTTGATATCATTAGTACAGCGTCAAGAATACTGACTTTCGTATCGTCGTTATTCTCTCTCTTTTCGATGATTTTGTACACCAATTCTTTCCGAATGCATGCTTGAAGACTTCTTATAACTCATTGGTCCATGGGCTGCAGTACAGACGTACAATTTGGAGGCAGAAAAACGAGTTTAATTTGTTTTAACCTGTCAACTGGGGGGTGGGACGGACAATTGTCGACAATTAAAATTATGTGTTTCTTTTGTTGTAAAAGTTCACTGTCCCATTTTAGTAAAGTCTTTTCAAAAATAGCTGACGTCACTCAGGCTTTTTTATTGAAATCATAATCAACAGGGAGATTTTTCACGTTTTTAAAACAGCGCGGCATTTTACTTTTTCCTATCACCAAAAGCTTCCTTTTTATGGAACCGGACATGTTGGCTGCAACAAGAACTGTAACACGCTTTTTTGAGAGTTTACCATCGGAACATTTCTCGCCTTTAAACTTTAACGTGTGATCAGGTGTCAATCTAAAAAATAACCCCATCTCGTCAGCATTAAAAATTTCATCATCGCTATAGTCGGACCTGAGTGTAGGCCACACATTTTCAACCTAGTCATTTATAATTGATCTGTCAACAACTGCTGACTCACCTGAAATTTTTCCATGGACAATATTGTGGCGAGCTCGAAAACGTTGAACCCAGGAAGCATTACACTTAAAATTCTTCTTCAAAATCACAGCGAAAGCATCAGCCTTTACCTGAAGCATCGGCCCACTCACGGGTACATTGTTTGTGCGTTGTTGTTTAAACCAATCGACCAAAGCACTTTCAATGTCACTGTAATTTGATGACCGAACGCGTTTTCCTTTTTCACACTTATTAAATTGCTTAATAATTTTCTCTCACCTTTTCATTATTCCAGCAATTGTCGAGCGTGACGTTTTAAATTCCCGGGCAATCGAACTCGCGGAATCACCGGAATCGACTCGGCAAATTATTTCAAACTGTTCCTCAATAGTAAATTCTTTCCGTGACATTTTTTCAATGAAGGCTAGACACAACTGAATTCAAATTCAGAAACTCTTGGCTTAGGCCAAATGGTGAAATATGTATAAACAAAATTTTGTAATACAATGGAACCGTCTTGGGAGGTCTAACTGTCTAAAGAACAGTAGATGCCTGTCCGGATGTACTATAACCATAAATTAATAAATCCTTACTCCTCATTTCGTGGTATTAAATATCGGTAATACCTGTGAGAAATACAACACTACAATGTTCATTTTCATAACTTTACAGGATAGCACTTTTAAACTTATTTATTAAGATGTACGCTGTAACCAATATTTAAACTACTAGTGTTCCAAGAAATACGTTTGCTCTAACCGATTTGTTCATTATAAGCAATATAAATGCGTTTTTTGTATGTCATTTTATGGGACCTACTATTTTGTTTGTTATATCCGATTGTACGTTATAGCCGGTGTCGTTGTAAACGATTTTGACTGTATATATATATATATATATATATATATATATATATATATATATATATATATATATATATATATAACAAGCAGAATTGCTTATAAAGAGGAAGAAAAAGAAGAAGAAGAATATAATTTTTGGATTTGATAATTATGTATTTTACTTACTGATATTTAATAAAGTTTGTCCATAAAGTCAACATTCTTTTCATTGTCAATTGATCTTCTTTGGGGTATAATTTAATGCTATCTCTCACTCCTTCTCGTCCTCCAAATAAGTAATGTAGTTCTTCAGTATGGGCAACATCATCAGCTCCTAAAAAGAAATAAAAATTTTTTATTTTGTTTTAAAAATCATAGCTTAAAATAATGTTAGCATAATAGGAATGATATGGTTAAAGCAAGTGACAGGTCATCAAAAGACTTGACTTACATATGGCAGATTAAAACCTATTAACGCCGATCGTACTTATTTGAGGACACCTATGAAAATTAACATTCTGTTGAATTTGTAACTGGAGAATATTGATCTGTATCTTCTGCCACCAAATATATTTTCTACCAAAAATATTGAAGAACTTAATGATGATATTCTAGAGGATCCTAATTATACTCCAAATGAAATTTCTGGAACTATAGAAACTTCCTTAAAGTCTCATGATGAACCAGAAGATATAGGAACTTCTAATGAAGTTTCAAGTTCAATATCCAGGGAATCATACTTGGAAATAAAAAAAGCTTGTTCATCTAGCGGACAATGCAAAAATAGGCGATTATAAAGATCGTATGTACAAAATTGGACCGTTAGCAGATAAAAATTAAAGAAGAATTCTACCAGTGGGGATTCTTGCATAAAGATATATCCATAGACGAATCCATGGTGAAATATTTCGGCTACAACCCAGTAAAACAATTTATTGGAGGAAAGCCAGTCAGATTTGCGTATAAGAATTGGATAACTGGTTCCACTTGATATTGTTATGGTTTTAATGTTTATGTGGAAAAATCAACAAGACAAGACCTGGAAAGACTCATGAGCAAAATAGTCATGTGTAGTAGGGAGTACGGACTCTCTCTCAATGTCAAAAAGACGAAGTTTATGAAAATTTGTAAAAACAACTATAATACTAACGAAATCTTGATAGTAGAGGGTCAGCAGATCGAAAGAGTAAAAAAGTACATTTACCTACTAACACTTATAACAGAAAATAATGACTACACGGCAGAAATCAAAGTCAGAATCGAAAAGGCACGTTCTAATTTTATAAAAATGAAAAAGGTCCTATGTGGCAAAGATCTAACATTAGCTCTTAAAGTACGCCTAACAAAATGTTACGTATACAGTGTACTATATTATGGAGTGGAATCATGGACGTTAAATCTAGATACCATGAGACGACTTAACGCCTTTGAAATGTGGACCTATAGAAGAATTATGAGGGTTTCCTGGGTAGATAGACTTTCAAACAATGAAATACTGAGAAGAATAGGCAAAGAGAAGAAAATTGAACTTACAATTAAAGAAAGAAAGCTACAGTATCTCGGACATGTGATGCGGGGCGATATTTATGGCATCCTGCGACTCATAATGCAAGGAAAAATAGATGGCAGAAGAAGCATCGGAAGAAGACGAATTTCATGGCTGAAGAACCTGAGAGAATGGTTTGGATGCAGCTCAAAACAACTATTTAGAGCTACTGCCTCAAAAATTAAGATAGATATGATGATTGCCAACCTCCGTAGCGGAGATGGCACCTGAAGAAGAAGAAGTGGAAAAATCCAATGATACTAAAGATACCAAAGAAATACCACTTGAAGCTAAAGTAGTATTTGATCTTTTAAAATACATGCCCAAACCATCTAGAAATAAAAAATGTTTCGGTAATTATTTCACGACAATTCAACTAATGATATATCTGAAACAAAAAACATAAAGGCGACAGGAACTGTAAGAGAAATCGTGTGCAAAAATGTCCAGTAATGGAGTCTAAGCTAATGATGAAAAGAGGTATATATGATTACAAATTCGACAAATCTAATGAAATTTTGTATATTAAAATGATATGACAATAGTGTTTGTACTATGTTATCCAATTATGATACCATTTGGCCACTAGGTCACATAAAACGGTGGTCTAGAGCATCAAAATCAAAAGAAAATGTAGTACAACAAAAATTATTTGCTTTCTACAATTGTGGAATGGGTGGAGTAGATGTGCATGATCAGTGTATATCATCATATCGAATAGGTATTAAAGGTGGAAAGTGGTAGTGAGATTTATTTACGTACTTTCTTGACATGATCATGACCAATGCCTGGAAACTTCATCAAATTTCTGCTGAAAATGTGATGGATCAGTTAGGGTTCCGTCGTCATATAGTACGTAGTTATTGGCGAGATGGTGTGACTTCAAGAACACAAGAAAAAGATTAAAAATGAAACTGGAACAAACCATGAAGTGGAGATATCCAGGAGTGGCTAGTATACCTGTTGAATATAAAGCACGTGGTGTTCGTGTGTATCAAGGTATAAAAAAGTGCTTGTTAAAAGCTTAAAACTTTATTTTAAAGAAGATCTTTTCGGAATTAAATCATTCTATCATCAGTTTAATAAAAAGTTGTTATAAACATTGTTTGGCCACAGAAAAACACTAGAAGGACATCAGTAACAAAATATCCTCGTGGAATTTACATAGGTAAATGCAATAGACAAAAATTCACGAGGATTTTTTGTTACTGATGTCCTTCTAGTATTTTTCTGTTGTCAAACAATGTTTTTAACGACTTTTTATTAAACTGATGATGGAATGACGTGAAAAACCACGTGCTTTACAAGAAAAAAAAAGCTGGATCCAGCATTTAAGTTACCAAAAGCTTTTATTTTCTGGGAAAACTGAAAAAACAGTTACAGTGTTCTGTCTGTCATATGAAGGCAAGGTGGACATGCAAAAATTGTGAAAAAAACAATGTGTATTGAAAAAGTATGTTTTAAAATATACCATACAAGTACTTAACGTCTCCATTTGAGGACGTCCTTGTATTTCAAAATGTTTTTTAAAATATCTGTAATAAACGTAACCCAAACATCACAATTTTGTATCGTTTAGCATTTTTCCAAGCTAGTTTCTTTTTAGGCGTTAATGGGTGAAGAGTGCGGATGAGGGTGTTAAGATCCGATATTGAAATAAGGCAAAGATAGTATGAGTACTTTAGAAAGTTGCCAAGTGAAGAACACCAGAGGAGAGACAGAGGATGCGGGATTCCAAATGACAATGTAATACCATGGATAATAAGAGATGAGGTTGTCGAGGCAATAAATGTGACGAAGGAGTTAATGTGTCGTGGCAAATAATGAGTAAGATATATGACAAATAAAGTAACGAAGAAGTAAGTAATTCCAAGTGGAGTTACTGTAACTGAAACAACAAACTAGATTGAAGATAGCTCAATATACGGTTTGGAAATATATTTGAAGTTAGAAAGAATAAATTTTTAAAGGATAATTCGATAAAACTAACAAAAATTGAATACAAGAAACAATACTATTCAAAAGTTTTGCAGTATCACGTAGGGGGTACTACTGCTTTCGATCTTATTTTCTCAACTCCTGAATAGTAAGCTCCAGTGTAGTTAAACCGCATATGTAGGAAAACTTATTACATTTATACATATTGCATATAAAAGTTGCATATCACCATAAGAATGATTCCTGAGGTAATTAATTCACTTACGCCATGGTTCGAGTATTGAGTCATATTCTATCTATTACGTCACACACAAATACAAAAAGATGATTAAAATAGAAATCATTAAAATAAAATTAAAATAAAATAGATAGTGTCGAGGTTACCCGACATAACCTGGTTATGTTCTAAAAAACCGACAATAAAAACGGCAAGTCGTATCTGATAATATAGTTATTTAGTGTCACGAATATATGATCTTAAGAAGAGACTGCATGGCAGAATATTAACATCCACTGCATTATCCAAAGTTCACCAAGTTTTGATTGTCCATGAAAAACGTGGTCCACCGTTAATGGGATCCGAACAATCCTCGGAAAATCTTAAAACTACTGTGGAACAGCAACTTGGTGATGAATATGATATTAAAATTGGAAAATTAGTTAATCCCAAAATTAAAATATTTAATGTATCCTCAGACGATGTGGACTCTAAAGATTTTATAAATAAATTTAAATCCCAAAATTTACCTAAGGATTTAATTTCAGAAGCTAAAATTATACATAAATTTAAATCAGAAAAAAGTAGAAACGATTCTGTGAATGTAATTGTTGAATTGTCCTCTAGAGAATTTCAATATTTAATTTCAAAAAAAGATAGAGTTCATATCGGGTGGAACAGTTACAAATTTTTTGAATTTGTAAGTGTAATGCGATGTTTTCGTTGTTGGAAATTCGGACATTTTATTGACAAATGTCAAGCCAAACAAGATACATGTCCTTTATGTGCAGGTAAGCATAAAAAAAATCAATGCAACAGTACTAATTATTCTTGTTCTAATTGTAATTATGCGAAGGATGTAATGAAAATAGATGGTGTTGATACAGGTCATCACGTATTTGATACAAACTGTCCTAGCTATCTCCGACAAATTAATAAAAAGAAAGAGAAGATAAATTATCAAAGATAGCAATCAAAAAGTAGCGTTAATGATCATAATGGTAGAACTGTACTAAATGTTTATTTTCAAAATGTGGGTGGTTTAAGAACAAAGCTTAAGGATTTAAGCCAGACAGTGTCATGCGCCGATTACAATGTGATTGTTTTAGTCGAAACTTGGTTAAATTTTGAATTCCATGATGCAGAATTGGGGTTAGAAGACTTCAACATTTTTAGAAGTGATAGAAATTATAATACTAGTGTCAAACAACGTGGTGGGGGAGTATTAGTAGCTGTGGCCAAACATTTGGAAGTGTGTGAGGTTTTTGTTCCTCAAAATAGTGTTGAGCAAATGTTTGTTTCACTTAAGTGTCAAAGTCAAACTGTCGTATTTGGTGGTGTTTATTTACCTCCTGCATCTGATAGGCATGTATATATAGAACACTGTGATAGTATTGAATATATATATATATATAATAAGATTCCGGAATGTAAATTAATAATTTGTGGGGATTATAATTTACCTGATTAGTTAGTAGTTTGGGTTAACAGTCTTTATGGTACCACGGTACAGGCTAACCAAAACTCACCAGCTAACGATATATGTAATATCATTAATATTTGTGACTTATACCAGGTCAATACGATATCCAACCGGAAAAATGTTTTTCTTGATTTAATTTTTTCTAGCTTTCCTGATATATCTGTTTCTGTACCTCTGGATCCGTTATTTGAGGAGGGATTTCATCATACACCAGTCTATTTTGACGTAATTGTTGATATAAAAGAATCTGTCCTTAATTATGAAGAATACTATTTTGACTTTAAAAATGGTGATTATGTTGCTTTAAATTATTATTTAGCAGAAGTTGACTGGAATTTATTATTTCTTAACAAAAGCATTAATGACGTAGTTCAAGATTTTTATGATATTTTATTTTATTTAATCGAATTGTTTATACCATTAAAAAAATTTAAAACATCTACATATCCCAAATGGTTTACATCAGAGTTAAAACATTTACTTTATGAGAAGAAAAAAGCACATAAAAAATTTAAAATGACTGGTGGTGATGAGAACTATTGTCTTTTTTCCGATCTCAGGGAACAATGTAAAGAGCTTAGCAAGTATCTACAAAGGCGTCATGTGAATGAAATTGAGGCTAGCATTTTTCAGAATTCTAGTTCTTTCTGGAAATATATTAATAATAAACGCAAATCTCATATTCTACCATCGAGTATGAGTTATGGTAATGAAAGTAGTGAAAATGGTTCAGATATTGTGAATTTATTTGCTGGGTTCTTTTCGACTGTCTATAATAAAGAAAAAATAAATCAGATTCCTAATTTTAAGTACGAAAATTATGTTAGTGCTAATAATTATTTAATTAATGTTAAGCATATTATTGATAAGATACAGAATAATCCGTGGAAACTGACAGCGGGTCCAGATGGTATACCAATGTATTTTATTAAAAAATGTGTATTCACTCTTGCTAAACCTATTCAGTTATTATTCAATAAGTCCTTAACTTCTTCTACATTTCCTGATTTTTGGAAAGTGAGTTTTTTAAAACCCATTTTTAAATCTGGTCAAAATAATAATGTTGAAAATTACAGGGCTGTTTGTTTGCAGTCTGAACTACCAAAGTTGCTTGATTTTTTTGTTAACCATATGTTAACCTACGATTGTAAAAATTTAATTCTCGGTCAACAACATGGTTTCTATCAAAAGAAATCTACTTGTACAAATCTTATTTTGTATTCAAACTTCATTGTTGATTCTATGGAATCGGGAAACCAAGTTGACTCCATATATGCTGATTTTGCCAAAGCATTTGACAGGGTAAATCACGAAATATTAATTGCTAAACTTCGTGGATACGGAATTGAAGATAATTTATTGGATTGGATCACGAGTTATTTAACAGATCGTTCACAAATAGTAAAATATGGTAATTTTGTTTCTGAAGCGATTAATGTTACTTCGGGTGTACCTCAAGGTTCTCACTTAGGCCCACTTCTATTTAATCTGTTTGTGAATGATATATCATCAGTAATTAATAATAGTGAATTTCTATTGTTTGCTGATGACATAAAGATCTTTAAAGCAATTAAAAATACCTCTGATATGGATGCTCTTCAGTCTGACTTAAATAATTTATCTCGTTGGTGTGACATTAATGCCTTATATTTAAATATAAAAAAGTGCTATAAAATTACGTTTTCCAGAAATACTAAACATCAGTTATATAGAACATACATACTTAAGGGAGTATCGATTACAGAAGTAAATCAAATTAGAGACCTTGGAATTACATTTGACCAAAGACTAATGTTTGATAGGCATATTAATAATATTACATCGCGGGCTTATAGAATGCTCGGCTTTGTTCAAAGGAACTCCCGAGAATTTTCAATATTTACTTTCAAAATTTTGTATTGTTCTCTAGTTCGGTCCATTTTGGAATATTGTAATATTATTTGGTATCCATATTATAATATGTATATTGATCAGTTGGAACGAGTTCAAAATAAATTCCTAAGAATTTGCAGGTATAAAATGGGTTTTAATAGAACTAACTGTGATTATAACTATATTCTTTGTCAACTTAATATGAAAACTTTAGAAAATAGAGAATCTGAGTGTGAATTGCGTTTTTTGCATAAAATTCTTAATGGTTATGTTGATTGTCCGGAACTGCTGGAATTAATTGTTTTTAATGTAAATTCTAGAAAAACACGCTCTCCTGACCTGTTTAGACTAAAGTTTCATCACACTAATTATGGTAAAAGTGAGTCAATCACAAGGATGTTGAGAACTGCCAATAATTTGCAAGATAGTGTTGAATTGTTTAATTTATCCGTGTCCTCGTTCAAGAACAGTTTAAAGAAATTGAGACATTAATGTTATTAATACTTTTTAAAATTGTAATATATGACTACAGTTTATATGTTAATTATATGTGTATATTGTAATTTTTGTAAGGAAAAAGAGTTCATCCCGTTAAATAAACAAACAAACTCAATGTGGCAGATGCAAATAAATGTTGCGTAAATGGAGAAAGCAGCAGTATTTTTCCTTAATATTACTCTAGAGAGAACTAAACCATTTGCTTTATTAAAAGGTGTTCTTACAATATATCATATTAATAGGGTGAATGTTTAATTGTAATATTTTAAAATATGTCCATCATTAATAGTGTCCTATTGAAAAAGGCAGCGGAATAAGACAAGGGGATTCATTGAGCCCCATGCTCTTCAATTTAATCATGTATGAAATCATCAAAAGCGTTAACAAAGGAAGAGGATACAGAATGGGAAACATAGAAATAAAAATACTCTATTACTCTAATATTGATAGCAAAAGATAAAGGTAGTCTGCAAAGACGTGCACAGATTTAACATAAGAGCAAAAGAATTTAATATAACAATCTCATCTCAGAAAACTAAAACAATAGTAGTCAGCAAACAACCAAACAGATGTAAAATGGAAATTGATGGCATCAGCATTGAACAAGTAATGAAATAAAATACCTGGAAATCACACTGTCTAGTTATGGAGACCTGTAAAAGAAGTGAGAGATCTAGTACAAAAAGCAAATAGACTGGCAGGTCTACACAATAATAACACACTATGGCAAAACAGAAACATTAACACTGAGATAAAGTCAAGAATTTATGAAGCCAGTGTGAGACCAATATTGACATATGCCTTGGAAATAATACCAGAAACAGACATAACGCAAAGGGTACTGGAAATGGCAGAAATAAGAGTACTGAGAAGAATTAAAGAAAATACGCTGAGAGATCGAAAGAGAAGTGAAGACATTACAAGAAAATATAACGTACAGTGTATAAATGAATGGACACAAAATAGAAAAAAAAATAGGATAAACACATAAGCAGAATGGAGGAGACTTGTGTCGTTAAAATAGCAAGAGATAAGTCACCAACCGGCAAAAGAAGTGTCGGACACTGCGCAGAGGATGGAGTGACAACCTTCTATAGAGATATTAAATTAATCCGCTAATGAACAAGCAGAAGTGCTTATACAGAGGAAAAAGAAGAAGAAGAAGATTATTCGTGTTAGCAACTTCTTTCCGTGTTGGACCGAGATTGAGATTGAGCTTTGCAGTACCCATCGCAAGATATCCTGAGAGGAGAGTTTCTCATCCGCAACACGATATGTTCAAATAGGTAATAGAACAATTTTGTTGACGAAAGTGCATAAAATTACGTAGCAAGTAGCAAAACTTAGATGAGACAGAGTCACAATCGTAAGAAACATGCTGAAACTAGATGGATAATAGACTAGAATAAAATAGTGAAAAACGATGTCCCGAATTGGACACAATCAATCTCGATAAGTAGACAAATCATCCCCCTTGATTGCATTCAACTAAAAGGTTGTGTGCATCAACAATAAATAAATGTGTATATTTTACGTCTTGGGCCAAACACTTTTTAACCTAGTAATAAAAATACATACCTGCAGTATATGGCAGATTCATCAATCCTCCCATTTTTCCTTTGTAAGCGAACTCGTACAAATAAGTGGTAGCCTTATGTGATGAAAGTTCCGCATGTTTAATATTAGGTGTGCTAAATACATCTTCAGTTATGTACTAAAAAAATATATAGGCAATTATATATCTAGCTTTGAAATTTATATGCTAAAAATGACATCATAAAAATATAATGGACAGACCTAAAACTTTGAAGATTTTTTGGTATTGGCAAAATTGGCAAATAATTGGCTTCATTATGACTGAAGTATGACACGAATGATAAGAAGAAAAAACCACTTGTTATCAGAGCTTTTAGTAAACTGAATTAATTACCCTGGTATATGCTCCATTATCCTCAACAAATGTTTTGGTGGTGAAAATTTCTTTGTATTCCTTAGCCGCTTCTGGTAATGCAGCCGGATCAATATTAAGAGCTGGATGGAGTATCAATTGTGTATTATTGTCTAGTAATTCCTTAAAAAACTGTAAATTCGCTGCAGGTAAATCTAAAAAAAAACATTTCGAAGATATAGTAAATATAAATGAGGCTTAAGAGGGCTGCTAGTAAAATACAGGTATACACTATGAAAATGCAGAAGAGACAACGGTATGCGAATATTATTCGAAATGTATATAAAAATAAAAAACATTCATTTTTTGAAACCCAAAGGGTATTAGCATTGATGGAAATGAACTACATATGACATTGTTCTCGTAACAGACAACTTAGGAGAAGCCAGAGGTCCTCTCCATTTACAATGTGGCTGGTCTCTTTTTCACAAAATTTGCAAAAACTGCAATTGTAGATATAGCAAGAGAGGGTTTTTGGTCTACAGGAATCTACCTACCAGATAAAAATATTTTTTAGGGCGTAGATGTTATGCTAACGGAAGTAACAGAGCAAGATTTAGGTGAAGATTTAGACGATGAAGGTCATGTTTTTATACAGTTTCAGTAAGAAGAAGAAAAACTTATTACTGAGGCCGTCATCAAAATCTGAAGTCAGAATTGATGTACCTGGTCTTTCAAATATTGTAAAAGAAAGTGTTGTTAACACGAAAGAGCCCCAGCGTAATCAAAATCAGAACAGTTAGTTTTTTTACCTTCAGACATTATTTCCTTCCCAAAAATTAAGATAAAAAGGATACGAATAAGGACAAGTTTGAAGTCAACCCTACTAACATCGACACCTAATAAAGAGCGACTTTTAGAAGAACAAGAAGAAAAAAAGAAAGCACAAAAAAAGAAGGAGAGGAAAACATTACTGAGGAATCAGAACATCAAATCTCAAAGTGCTAAAGTTCTTGCTGCCAAAAGGAAAGTTTTCTACAAATCATCATCTGATGAATCAGTAGCACTCTCCTATCAAGATTTTTTCTAAATATTTTACCTGACGACTTTGTCGTAGTGAAGGTTTTTGATAAAAAATTATACAGATTATTAGTCGCCAAAGTCTGCCAAGTAACTGATGATGGTTATGAAGGAAAACGCACTTGCGTACTACTGCCCCATTTGAAGGAGTACGCAAATGAAGATTTTTTAAAAACTTTTTTCATTTATTAGTAAACTTATAGAACTACTGTCGATACTTAATATGGCAAAACAATATGTAAGCTCTCCCGTAATAATATTGGAAAAGTTCTAAACTCTTATAATTTCAGAAGACGACAGGAGATAATGAAACTGCATGTTTTTGTCCCCAACTACCCTATGTACAATATTATAAAATATATAATAAACAATTTTTATTCATCTCCCAAACTTTCGCTGTATACTTACATCTTAGGAAGAAAAGTGACTCCTCTGAAGTGAATCCTGTCATAAAGGGCACCGCATTAAAGCCGCCGTTGTTTAGAATTTCGTACATTGGCTCCGTAATGATAGCATTTGGAGTCCCTTTTTTCTCGATTATTGGCAACCAAATAACCAAAGCTCCAAGTGGATTGGCAGTATATCCATCGTTAGTGATCTACAATACAAGAATTTATCACATTCGTAAGGTACGCAAATCTTTGGTTTTATTGAGTTACAAAATATTTTACATAGTCAGAATAATTTTTTCCAAGGCAGATTTAAGATAAAGCGACTTGAATTGTTTTTTATTTTGCACTATTATTATATATTTAAATATTGAAATATTTGCAATTTTTATCCATTTTATAAAAGAACACGGCTTTTACAATAGTTGAATTAATTATGGTGCAAATTTGTTCGTTACATCGCAAATGCTTTGGGATTTCTTGAAGTACAGTATTTGATGCAATATAAAGATTTCGGTAAATATGAAAATACACCAGCGGACCAGAAGAACTACAAGTCAAGTTAAAGATCGATTTTTTAGATTTCAACATAACGCTATCGCATATTATCAGCACCGGTATGTGTTCAACAAGTAAAACATAGAAGTATGTCCATAGAAACACAGTTTCCTTTTACACCGTTGAAAGACGCTTAAATGAATATGGATTAAGGTCCAGAATACCTATCACGGGACCTCCAATATCAGCAGAACATGGAGGCAACGTTAACACAACGTTGGTATTGGTACCAATTTTAAACTTAATACACTTTTTATTTTGTCTAGAAAGAGCTTAGAAGCCTTGCTGATAAGCTTACTGTAGCCCTTAAAGCGGGGTTGTCAATGAAAAAATAAGGGCAGTTGAATATACGAATATTATATCAGCTGTTTAATGTATTTCACATTCAGATCCTATTCTACTCTAATATTATGAATTGGAATCAAAAGTCGAAGGTAATATTGCAGAAGAAGATATCATAGAAGAAAAAAAATCAAACAATTTCTTCATACTTTCACAGGCCACATTCAGAGCCTTAAATTAGCTATTTTCGTTAGCATAACAGAATCTGTGATATCTCAGTATACAGACATAATCTCATAGTATCAAACAACAGTGCACCAAATAGTTTTACCTTATCTTTTTGTTAGATAAATATGGGTTCCATTTTTTATTGTTCTTCTTAATTTGCTTAGTAATGTGAGGTGATTGAAAAAATCTTTAAACTGTAATATTTGCTTCTCGATCGTAGGAATATATCGATATTTTTTAGCTATTTTATTCTTTTTACCTTTTTATCTATTCTAGACCCCCTTCCCGCGTAACCGTCACAACAAGCCATCGCACGGTGGCTGCTGCTCCTCCAAAGCGAGTAATCAAAACTAAAACGTTCTGAAGTGTCTTCCTTTCTACTCCCACAGGGATAAATATTACATTACAGATATCGGCAGCGGAGATCTATTGCTTTTTTTTAGAGTATATATATATATATATATATATATATATATATATATATATATATATATATATATATATATAATATATATATATATATATATATATATATATATATATACTTCTAGCGGTTAATGTAGGCTCCGTCCTAAAACGGTATTATACTAACTCCAGTAGAATATACACCGTGTATATTATTATCTAAGTAGCGCATTATGTAAACTCCGACCAACATGTAGGATCAAGTGGACTCCGTAACTGGATAAAATATTTTTGGGATCCGTATATAGTTTTTAGCGTACACAACTAAGCCCCTGCGATGTTGTCAATAATTGTATTAGTCGTAGATTTTCAAATTTTATAGCAGGTACATTTTGAGAACTTAAAATTTATTTAAATATCCACCAGTTTAGTTATCGAGGAATTGCAGGAATATTTGGATAATGTATTTAAATATGTTATAATATAAATTGTTAACATTATAACAATTTTATTTTATTTTTATGTATAATAAGCACGGTGATAATTTATATTACTTGCTCTAATTATTTTCAAACTTAAGTAAGTGTCTATTATAAACTTATTAATGCTAATAAAGCATTATTCTATAGCATTTTAATATTTTAGCAATTGATTAAATTCGAATAGCGGTTTGATATCCCTTTACTTTCTTGAAAAAGTTATATTCTAACACACAAGATCTTATTAAATTGCCAAAACTTTCCTTTCATATTCCATTTACTTATAAGGGGCAGCACTAACATCAGTACGATGCTACGCATACAATGCGTAGCTATAATCCTGGGCTGGCTAATAGAAAGCATGAGTGTAGCAGTTTTATTGGTTTCGGAACTGCTACCTGGGTTGGGGAAGCAGGAAGCATTAAGTTAATGCATATAGAAATTGTTGCTTGACCGGCGAAATATCAAATACCAGAGAGCACGACGGTAGCAGTCTGAGAAAGCGAAGCAAAACAACTTTGTTATTATTAGACAATATCATATTTCCTAATAAAATAATATTGACTTTACAACGAGACAAATTTTCTAGTGTTGGACATCGAAACATGCAAATACATAGCAACGGGTTTCCTACATCGGTATCCCGAAAAATTGTTGTAATAATGATACGGGAAACAAAAAACTTAAGATGGAAATGGGCGCCAAAAAAATCTGTGTTAATAAACAATAGAATAAAATATAGATTCTCAATTCAAATAGTCAAACAATTAAAGAACAGCTTAATAAGATAGAAATAGCACCTATTTACGATGAAATTCAATAACGGCCCAAGGTACAAAACAGCTCCTAGTTATGCTGATGGTTAGATCTAGAGCATAAATTTAACAATAGAACCATATAATTTTAAAAGATTGGAGCAATTTAGATATCGCTGATAACGTTGTCGCATAACAGATAAAAGGGAAAATGCATGTAGCAAACCATAGACATAATATAATACAAGTAGACTGACAGCTGCCATACAGTCGCGTTTCCGCAATACCACAGAGAAAACTGAAGAAAAGCAATCCCTGCATATTTTTCTAATGGGACGGGGTTATTGACCACGTGACCTTCTCATTAGTCATAGGTTACGCGTTCGATAAACCTGACAAATTAGAAAGAGATGCAGGGACTTTCGTCAGTTTTCTCTGTTGCACTGGGGGAACGGATCTGTATTGCAACAGTTAGTCTATTGGTATTGTATGTCTATGTATCAAACTGATATCACTATTAAATCTACAAAAAGAAAAAATTGCAATATAAACAAAATTTGTTTAACACGCGTCTAGAAAAGAACTAAAAAAAAAAGAATTTGGAGATAGAAACGTCAACTACATGTGTAGTATAAAAATCAAATGTATTGTTTTAACCAAACTGTTCACACCAAGTTTAATTGTATTAAAATATTCGGTAGCTCCAACTACCTGTACTCTATAGTATTCAGTAATCCATCTCAATATGTCCAACTTTATTTTTTTTTAAATTTTTTTGGATAGAATACAAGAAATATGACACAATATTTATTAATACATATTTTATTGGGCGTTTCGATGTTCAAATATGAGTTCGTTCTCAAAAATGTACAATACTATTTTTACAAGGTATTACGTAGATACGTACAAGATGTTATTTATGTTTTTACTTTATCTGGCTTGTTATATTATAATCAATTAGTTCTCGGTTATTTCACACTCTGTATTAATTTGTAATATTATCCCTAACATGTTCATATATTTCTCTACTAATATTCTTCTTTCTGCGACGTTCAATTGGCTGTTATTTTGTTTTTACGTCGTCCATGTTTCATGTACATATGTATGTTATTTTAGGTCTTACGACTGCATGGTAAATTCTTAATTTTGGTATTGCATGGTATATTTTTGGATTTAATTTTTTGCTTAAAAAGGAGCGATTGCCATTATATATTCTGTTGTTAATGTCGTTTGTAATGTTTTCATTAACAGTGATTTTAGCTCACACATATTTAGACCGATGAACCATTTTGAAGTTGTACTGGTCTATTAAAATAGTATGTCTTACCATGTTTCTCTTCTTATAATAGCCCTATATTTTTTTATTCTCGTTTATATATAAAGACCCATATTTTCCGCTTTTTCGTATTGAATTTGTAAAGTTTTTGTTGTTACTTTTGCAACTACATATGTATATATAAAAGTATTATTTAATTATTATTAAACTTTTTGTTAGTTTTGATTCTCCTCGTATAATTAGCCCAGTAACAGAGAGTCATTTCATCCAATAAGGGTCGAGGCTGTTCGGTCATTAAAGGCAATCATTCCATCCAGTAGGGATGAAGGCTGCTCAGTCATCAAAGACAGTCGTTCTATCCAGTAGATATGGTGGCTGCTCAGTTATCGAAGAAATGAGTTCCTTTGCGCTATATTTAATTCTATTGTGGTTTCTGTGTGCCAAAGGGGTAAGGTACAATCTACATATTTGTTGCAAAAATTACTTTGCTGGTATATTGAGTACCGTTTAAATAATAATATGAATTTTGTTACGAATTTGTCTTATATGCTGTAATAAATCTTTTTCCGCGAATTGGAAAACATGTTTTAACCTTTATTTGAAACATTTATCGTTAACGTTTAGTTGACCATTTTACGTTTATCTAAATACGTATTTATTATATTGTGTAATACCTAGCTGTAGTTTCATTTTATTATTGTATCTATATGGGTATATATAATATTATTTTGTATATTTATAAATATCCAAAATCATCCTATTTGCGTTACATTGATATTTATGTGGTAATTAGCTAAGTCATTAGTCTTCCCAGCCGTATCATATTTTTCTCGATTTTTTTTTTGTAGACAAGCGGTTTAGTTTGTGTAAAATAATATCCCCGATTCGATTCATAATATTTAGGTTTCAAAACAGCTCGCTAATTCGTTCATCTTTTTTAAAGCACTTTGGGTACTACTTTTTAAAATTATTACTTTACTAATCTGATTCGAAATATCGTGAAAAAGTAATATGTAAAATTTAAATTTTTAATAAAAAGTAAAAGATTAGGCATTGCTTATGGGTTTCAAAGATCGAGCCTGTACGAAGATTGAAGTACTAATAAGACCACCACAATCGGGCATACCCCGGGTAATGATTAATTAATTAATCGCCTAATTCTTCAGTCACCCCTCTAACATGATTTTGTCAAATTGGTGCTTTTTAGGACCAACTATTCTAATAACAACAGTTAAGGGTATATCTAGAGATACTTAGAAACTTAGAAGAAACTTAACTTTACTTAAACTTATCAGACATATGCGCTAAACACGAATCTGACATATTTCTAGTGCAGGAAACACATATAGGGCCTAACCTAGGGTACTTGGTATAAAGCTGATCACTAAAAACCACATTATAGATATAGACATGCTATTTCTATCGGAAACGAAGCAAAGAAAAACTCAAAGTAAGAAAGAACAAAACCAGTCAGCTGAGAGAACCTTTAAACGATGTTGAGCTTGGATTCGCCATATACATAAAAATACTAGAAAGGCTTATCCAGACGATGAACAACTGCATTTAAATTATGAAGATACATAAAGTGTAGAGACAAGCCAAAGTTTTTACCTTGCTTAATCCTGGCAAAAACTGCAACGACCACAAAAACTATCGGCCAATATCTTTATTTTGTCAGCTATTCAAAATACTTTTGCACAAGATTGTTAGTACGATTTTACTGATGTTAGAAGAAAAATTCAAGTTAAAAGACGAAAGTGGCTATAGATAGGGAAGATCATGTACATGACAAATACTAAATCTTACCCAACACAGCAAAGACAAGCACGAAAAATATTGTGTATCGGGGTGGTATTTTTAAATCTAAATGCCACTTACAATACCTCAAATTACAGGATATTTCTCCAAAAACTATATGATATCTCCTTAGATAACAAACGCACTTATATTATCTGCATATGCCTACATAACAGAATATTGTTCGTATCACTTAATGGTAAGAATAGCAGATGAAGAATGGTCTCGCTTGTTTACACAAACGATCAACCCATACCGGTCTTCTATTATATAGACGATACATCTATTATTTCAAAACAAAAATAAACTATTAATCAATTTTCAGCCAAAACCCCTGAAAAATTTCTGAGTGTTCTTTCAATTTCCCTAACATAGATGCTTTCACAAAACTGATAATCCAATAATGTTATAAAATCGTTGAACTGTAGACTTCCTATAAATTCCTTGAAAATAGTTTGTATCACACGTGGCCATTCACAGATGATTGTTTAAAACTAAAGGGTAAATTAAGGACCAGCAATAATATTCTCCGCAAGCTTATCAGCTAAAAAGGGGAAGCACATCCTTCCACCCTTAAAACGTAGAAGATTGCACCCTATGCAATACTAATTGGTTTGCACTCTAATACATAGTTGACATGTAGACTTAGTTATAAGTTAGTCAGCAAAATCATCAGCTGATATTTGTTACATTAAGACTTGCATCCATACATAAGCTCTACCATTCGTAGCTACAAATTTCACCTAATATTCGAAGATAAGTACCTAGAGAACGAAAGAAACCAAGTCTAGATTCGCAAGATTCACTTTTAGAATACCAGCCCATTTGTACGATGACTCAAATCAAAGAAAAACTGGTCAGATCAACACATTTGCAAGATATATCAGAAAAAAACAAGTAAATATTAAGATAGTAATTTGTTTTAACGTAATTTACCAGCATTAAATATGGCGTACGAAGAAATATTCGGAAGTAAAAGTAAACATAAGTAAATAAATGATAGCGATCTTTAATATTACAGTACTTGACAAAAAGGGCAAGGAACTGATAACAGAATTAATAAAACACATGCAGACATTTGCGCCATTCAAATGAGGTAAAAAGGTTACAGGTTACAGAATACCCTAAAATAAATAAAAAATAAATAAATACAAGATTTAGCAACGACCTAGCACCAGGTATGAAGTAAATCTGTAAAAGTATACAACATAAAAACGGAGAACCCTTAAAAATGTCTACGCATAAAATGAATACACAATAAAATAATACCATATTTCAGTAACTTAGATCTACAAAAGTATACTTTTATCATGCGGACACAAATCAGTGATATACTACATTTTGACAAACAAAAATTTTTATTACAAAGATGTATTAAACTGGAAAAATTAGTTGTGGAAAAAAAATTAAAACAAACCATGAAAATTGGATGATTCCAAGGAAATCTATCAGACAATGACAACTGAGATGTCATCTAGAACGCATTGAGACATGGTCTGAGAGCCAGCAACAACTTTTATCGGGAGTCTTACGCTGCTATGTAGGGTACCTGTTATATACTTTAACATCACATCTTTTGAACTACTTACCCAGAATTTTGGTGTTTGACTCATGTATACCTGGTAATAATTCACTGATGTTGGACTGAATTTTCGGTCAGAAAACGTTATGTGATGTAGCTCGAAAGGGTCTTTTTAATTATATACCTTTTATAAAGGATTTTTAAGTTAAACTTTTTTGATTCATGGTATACAGTTTACTAATTTCATTTTCCTTGTGGATTACATTAAATTTGCATAAAAAATTAAATTGTCTTCTTTCATACAAAAATCGACAGTTTTTAGCTTTAGGTGTATTTGAATCACACCTGCTGTAAAAGATCTACCCTAAAAACATTTATTTTACGTACAATTAGCACATTGCCTCTGGAAATGACCTATAGTGCATGAGTCCGATCTGCCTTAGTCGTTGCGATTTATTTTCCTGGACAATATTGTTATAAGAGCTTTCTTCATTTAGCATGTGTTCTCAGTCTGTACGGATTTGCAGCGATAACTTAATAAAGACTTTAAATGTTTTTTAATATTGTTCTGAATCTATTTTCTTGTGGCATTTTAAAGCATTTACTATTTAAATGGGAATAAGCCACAATTAAAGGTTACAGTACGTTTATTGACGTTTCAATTTCCACTTCGGAAATCGTTCTCAAAATACAAACATTAGTAAATTAAACAAATTTTGTTTTTTTTGTTACTTGGTGAAAAAATTCTTCTAATAATTTAATTTTATTTGACTCATTTATATTGAAAAGTCAGACATACATTATACATTTTAAAGTAGATGACTAGATGATATTGCCAATATTGTTGAGTTGCGTTCCTGGGACGACTTTACTTGTAAGATTCATTAAGTAATATATATTCGATTACATGAAATCAATTTTAACTTGAGAATATCCGTCAGAAAAAATCATAGCATGTAATTCGTCTTTACAAAGCAAACACATGCCATGATGACATTAAAATTCTCCTGTTAGTGATTCCACAGTAAATTATGAGGCAAAACCCAGGCAAAAAACTTCATATTACTATCCCGAATGGATAGATCTTAAATATGTAAACACTCATGGGATAATGAACATATCGTTCAAAGGAATGATTCAAATATAGTGCTGAAAGCAACAGATGGTAGAAAGAGAAAAATCAAAGAAGCGGCTTTAATTATGCTAAATGAGACCAATTGTGTCGCAAATTCTTCTGCAGATTGTAGTAGGACCTGCTTACCCATATTAAAAGAGGAAGTTATTAAAAGGAACATACCAGTATTAGAAAGTCAGTAACGTATAGAGAATACATCATTTATGTTTTTTAAATAACAAACATATAAAAGCAGAATGTGGTGTTTATTGAAAGTAAACTAAATGCACGATGAAATACTTACCATGTAGGGATAGTATTATAAGGTTTTTTCCTGGTTTTTCCCCCATAATTTACTATGGAATCACTAACAGAAGAGTTTTACTGTCATCATGGCATATGTTTACCTTTTTAAAGACGAATTACATGCTATGATTTTTTCTGACGGATATTCTCAAGTTAAAACTGATTTCATTTAATCGAATGAACTATCTTAAAAGTAAAGTCGTCCCAGGAACGCAACTTAACACTATTGGCAATATCATTTTAAAGTCGTCTAGTTTAAAATGTATAATGTATGCCTGAATTATCAATATAAATTGGTCTTTTAGAAGAATTTTTTTCACCAAGTAACACAAAAACTAAATTTGTCTAATTTAGGTACTATTATAATGTTTGTATTTTGAGAACGATTTCCGAAATGGAAATTGAAATGTCAATAAACGTACTTTAACTTTTAATTGTGACTTATTCCCATTTAAGTAGTAAATACTTTAATGTTTTATCTAGATTTATTGAATCGTTCTCTTCTATTTGTTCTACATATATATCGTCCGTATATGCTAGGAGCTGTTTTGTACCTTGGGATATCTTAAATAGGTATTCGTATTTTCTATTTAAGTACGCTGTGCTTTAATTTTTTGACTATTTGAATCGAGAATCTTGTTTCATCTTTTTGTTTACAGTGACCTTTATATGACATATAAAGCCATCAGAAAGCCTAAACCTAAATTATTTACAAATTCTAAAATACCTTTCTCTAAGTTTTCACCAGTATCAGAAAATATAGGTAGAAATCTCAAAAATCCTTCTTTTATACCACTTAGAAGAACATAGTGAAGAATGACGGTAAGCTGATCTATGTGAGATATATCTGGTGTGAATCAATAACTAAAGAGTAAAATTTGGCTGTCTTTACTTCGTTCACTCTAATGAGTTTTAAATATTTCGATATAATAGAAATAAATTCATCACATATTGTAGGGATAAATAGTTTATTGTATCAATGTTGCAGTTCAAACGAACTTGATAAATATTATAAATCACCTATATAATTACCATTATTTTTACAAAAAATACTTCATTTGTACCACGAAACGGCAACATGTAAGAAATAAATTCGATTGTCCCTACTACACGTTAAAGTATGTACTTCCCTCCAATATATTTTTTTCTCATTTGCTATTTTTAAATACAGTAATACCCCGACTTACGCTACCTCGACTTACGCGAATTCGGAGTTACGCGATTTAATTTTCTCGTCTATTTATTTTTTGTTTAAACACCGCGCAGTCAAGGCCAAGCGCCGGCGTTTGTTTCTGACTTCCTCCTCCCGCATTATTATTCGTTCAGTTTACAACAGGCACAGACGTATAGTACGGAATCGGCGCGTAGGTACATAAGTTACGATTTTGTGTTTTTTTGTGCATTGTGCGACGACCTGAGATATTTACTATAAGTAACTATGGCATCCAAACGAAGTAGAACCGACTCTTTTGCTTTAAACAAGAAAAGAAAAACATTATCTTTGGAGTGCAAACTTAACATTATTAAAGACTACGACGCAAAACTAAAAATTTGTGATTTAGCGAAGAAGTATGATCTACAGGAATCGACAGTCAGATCAATTACGAAAAGTAAAGAAAAAATTCTCGAAGCTGTGAAAAACGCTCAGTCTTTGAATTCAAGCATCATTCGCAAACGGCATAGTATTATCGCTGAGATGGAAACATTGTTAAAATTATGGTGTGATAATCAAGTAAGTGTGAAAAATTGTCCTGTTGATCAAAACACGGTGTGCTTTCAAGCTAAACAAATTTTTGAGAAATTAAAAGAAGAAGCTGGGGAGATGGCTAAAGATAAAACGTTTAAAGCTAGTAACGGTTGGTTCAGCCGGTTCAAAAGTCGCTGTAAATGGCATAGCATTACAGAAAGTGGAGAGGCGGCAAGTGCAGATAAAGAGGCTGCATCTCTCTATCCAGAGAAACTTAAAGCTATGATAGATGAAGGTGGCTATACCAGTCAAACCATATTCAACGTAGATGAAACTGGCATCTCTCTATCCAGAGAAACTCAAAGCTATGATAGATGAAGGTGGCTATACCAGTCAAACCATATTCAACGTAGATGAAACTGGCCTGTTTTGGAAGAAGATGCCTAAAAGAACTTTTATTGCGCGTGAAGAGAAAACTTTTCCAGGTTTTAAGGCCGCCAAAGTTAGATTGACAGTGATGCTTGGTGCGAATGCAGCAGGTGACATTAAATTAAAACCTCTCTTAGTTTATCGCTCAGAAAATCCAAGAGCATTGAAAAACAAATCTAAAGCTTGTTTACCCGTGATTTGGAAGTCGAATCGTAAAGCTTGGGTGACGGCCTCCCTTTTTGAAGACTGGTTTGGTCATCACTTTATACCTGAAGTCGAACGTTATTGCCAGTCTAAACAAATCCCGTTTAAAGTGATGCTATTAATCGACAACGCGCCAGGTCATCCTCCTGCTACTTTAACTAGTTTCGACCCACGTGTGAAAGTTGAGTTTTTGCCACCAAATACAACCAGCTTGCTTCAACCGATGGACCAGGGAGTTATCAAAACATTCAAAGCTTATTACACGAGACGATCGTTTGCACATCTGCATGAAGCTATGAGACAAAACAACGAGCTCTCTGTTAAAGAATTTTGGAAAGAATTCAACGTTTTAGAAGCAGTGAGAATCATTGGAGAATCTTGGGATGAAATTTCACAAAAAACTTTAACTGGCGTCTGGAAAAAACTCTGTCCATTTTTTTTCTCCACTGAGACTCAGGCGGAATCAGTGCCAGGGCCTGATGAAATTTGCAATGTGATCAAAGACGTTGTCGAACTTGGTAGACAAATAAATTTAGAAGTAGATAGTGATGATGTTCGAGAGCTGTTGGATTCACACAATGAGGAGCTTACAATTGATGAGCTCATAACAATGCGTGTACAAGAGGAAGAAATTAATAATTATGATTCTTTGGACCCAGTTCAATTAGAAGATCAAATGACAGTTGGAAACTTGACAGAAGCCCTCAGTTCGATTGAAAAAGGGTTAACCATTTTGGAAAGCATAGACTCCAATGAAGAGCGCATTTTTGTTACAAGACATGGAATAAAAAAATTACTAGGATGCTATGAGGAGATATTACGAGAAAAGAAAAAATCATTGACTCGTCAGACGACTTTGTTACAATTTATGAAACCTTCTACATCAAAATAACTTCGGATTGTGTTTGTACACTTTATTAATTTAGTTTGTCATATTATCTAGAAATAGATTGTACTAATTATTTCCTAAATTATTGTTTTATTTAGTCTCCCTTCCCACTTAAACATACTTTGTATGTCTTTATATGCAAAATTGTACCCCGACTTACGCGAATTCAACTTACGCGGATAGCGCTCAGTCCCACCTATCGCGTAACTCCGGGGTATTACTGTACGTGCATAGTAAATAGGGATGGCAACGATATATCCATACAGTAAATAATATACATCGCCCACACAGAATTAATACAGCATATTGGCACGTATGTAATATATACTTCAGAATATATTACATACTATAAATTACTAAATCTAAGTATTCCTTGTCAAGGTCAGTCTCTACTTCAAATTATGTCGTATGATTTTGTTTACTATTTTATACGTCTTAGGGCACAGTGATATTGATGTATAATGTTTTTGATATCCCCAAGGGTAAAAGCGATTAATGTTTCAGCAATAGTAGTTATGAATATTATGTTTTTCTGTTAAATACAAATGTAAGAAATATAAAAATTAAAATCTAATATTCTGGCACTAGGCCCTAGACGTCTAGGTTGCCTAGGACTTAGTTCGCCCCTGAACGGTAGAATGAAAGTAGTAGAAAAGATTTAAAAAAATAAAAGCATAAATATTATCTTTTTCTACTTTTTAGATAAAGAAGATTTTGTATACTTATGTTAACACTGTAACTTTAAATAATTGATGGATTCGACCGTTACTTGATGGAAATTCCTTTTATGTAACAATAAAACACTGAAAACTTTATTTTTAAAACTTCCACAAAATTTATTTTAAACTCTTATCACTACAGCAGTTTCTGCTGATTGCTTTTCTCAAGTGATCTATTTTTGGCATGCGTTTACAATTTATAGTCTTTAATGAAATAGGTTGAGGAGGGGAAAACTGTTTGTCTCAAGTTGGTTATTCAGAATTATATCTGTGTTTTTTAAATTTGTTGATTTCCATAGATTCTAACAAATATAGCTTAAGGCCATTGATTTGAATGTGAAGAATGTTAAATTCGTCATTAAAAGAATGATTAGGATCTACATACGCACTTCACCTTCTAGATCATAATCATTCTTTTAATACCGAATTTAACATTCTTCACATTCAAAATAAAGGCCTTTAGCTATCATTGTTAGAATCTATGGAAATCAACAAATTAAAAAACACAGATATAATTCTAAATGACCAACTTGAGACAAACAGTTCTCTCCTCCTCAACATATTTCATTAAGGACTATAAAGTGTAAACGCATGCCAAAAATAGATCACTTGAGAAAGGCAATCAGCCGAAACAGCTGTAGTGATAAGAGTTTAAAATAAATTTTGTGGAAGTTTTCAGTGTTTTACTGTAACTTTAACTTTTGTACACTGTTTGTTATCAATATAAATGAGTAGTGACCGATATTAAAAACTTATTAACTCCGCACAAAGAGACTCTTTAATAGCTACAGTTTTTACTTTACAAATCTGATTCGAATTATATCCGAAAAGTAATAGTAAATATGTAAAATTTAAATTTTTAATGAAAAATTAAAATTAACCCATTACTTATGAGGTCAAAAAAAGCAGCCTTCACGAAGACTGAAGTACTAATCTAATGAGACCACCGCAATCGGGCATACCCTGAGTAATGATTAGTTAAGTAATCATCTAATTCTTTAATCACCCGTTCAATATGATTTTGTCAAATCGGTCCCTTTGAGGACCAACTATTCTCATTAATTCTATAAGTATTGAGGGCAGATCTAAAGATAAAGAAACTTTACTTTACTTAAACTTGTTAGATACACCTAGGAGTTTAATACAAATGTGACGTATTTCTAGTGCACATAAAACCACATGATAAATAGGGAAATGCTATCTTTGCTGGCAATGAAAGCAAAGAGAAACTCAAAGTGAGAGAGATAAAAACCAGTCAGCTGAGGGAACCTTTCAACAATGTTGAGTTTGGATCCACCATTTATGTATATATAACGAAAAATAATACGACTCCAAACATTGAGGATCTGAGCACAAACTTAATTACGAAATTTGGAAGAAAAACACTATAATTGCTTCTCCGGATGATAAACAGCAAGCTGTATTCAAACTATGCAGATAACCAAAGTGTACAGACAAGCCTAAGTTGCTGCCTTGCTTAAATTTGCCAAAATCTCCAATTAACACAAAAACTGTCCGCAATATCTTTATTTTGTCAGCTATTCAAAATACTTACAAATGGTCCTTTATATAATATTACCGTTAATAGAGGAAGAACTCAAATTGACATGTTAAGACGCGAATATCATGTACGTCACAAATACTATATCTTACCCAATACAGCGCAGACAGCTACGTAAGATATCATAGAGATATTATAAGAATAAATAGAAGATAAAATATTCAGAAGTATGTAATATTGGTAAACTGGTATATTTTTCTTATACAAATTAAGCATTCTTCCCTCTTTTGTGCACTACTACCAATTTTTACATAAAAATATCTATTTTTGCACTTAAATATTTATTTTAAGATAACCCATCCAGAATCATATGTAGTACACAGATAAAACCAGAAATAAAATAATAAAGAAGCTATATACAAGACATCGTAAAACAATGGATTAACTAAAAGTTCTTATTAATCGTATTCTTAAATAAAACTTAAAAAGACATACTCATGTTAACAAAATACATTAGTAAATTTTCGCATATGAAAAATACATCCAACTTGGTAATGAAATCTTTTTTATTTATAAAGCAATTTTTAGAATAGCGCGTACCTACCAAAAACAGGTATTTGGTATTATACATATCTATTACATATTGTCATGATGATCGCCAACATTCGTAACGGATAGGCACATTAAGAAGAAGAAGAAGATTACATATTGTAAGGTGTATGAATGTTAACAAAAATAAGGAGTCCGTATGAACCGTTTAAAATATATAAAATGTATATATCAAGACCGCTGGCTTAATTGCATAGTTGCCAAACTATCAGAGCTTACTTAAACCGATATACTTATGGTTCCAATATACAGTGAAAAAGATCTGAACGACCCCTATAATATATACACGTGAACTAAGCGAAATACATTTATGATACAGGGGTACTTATGAGCTCCAAAATTTTTTTAAGAATTATGAAACTATACATCTTAACGAATCGACAGAGCCAATATTATGGAATGGACAAGTGGGCTCCGTATATCGGTGTCCACTTGACCACGGAGCTCATTTGAACCTGAATTTTAACATGGGCGGAATTCACTTTATGCCGTATATATATATATATATATATATATATATATATATATATATATATATATATATATATATATATATATATACAATGAATACTGGATATTCGTGACTGTCAATTTAAACAAACAACAAAGTTTATTGGGGCTGCAGTCAGAAGTTTGGCCGGGATGTTACAGAACTTTTGGTCTAGCTTTCGGAATTGTTTAATTCCTTTATCAAGACACTGTAATTAGAAAAATATGTAAATATTTACAATATATCACAAAATGTCAGTGTACTTACTAGTCGTTGAGATTATTTGTATTAATGTTGAGTGTCATAGCTTCTTACAAATAATCTCAACGACTAGTAAGTACACTGACATTTTGTGCTATATTGTAAATATTTACCCATTTTTCTAATTACAGTGTCTTGATAAAGGAATTAAACAATTCCGAAAGCTAGACCAAAAGTCAAAAGAGTGTTTCTGTAACATCCCGGCCAAACTTCTGACTGCAGCCCCAATAAACTTTGTTGTTTTTATATATATATATATATATATATATATATATATATATATATATATATATATATATATATATATATACTGATTCATTAGGCATATACTCCCTTCTGCTTTGGATTAGACACCGGCGTACTCTAGTCTAAGTAGCAGAGTCATGTAGAAACTGCCTAAGTAGCCTATTCATTTTCTGAGAGCCAAACGGGCTATATATTGGCTGCAATAAAATTCAATGGTAGAAAGAAGTAACTTATAAAAAACATTATTTTCAAGCAATATGCGTTACAATAAATGAAACACTACTTAATAAAACATTAATTTAACTGTTAAAAAATAATTACCGCTGTGTCTGTAATTTCTTCCGCGGTTTTGCTTAAAAGCGTATCAAGAAGTTGGTTGGAATCTTCAGATGTAAAGGTACTGTCGAGAGCTTTTGCCAGTTTAAAAGCGTAGTGTCTAGCATTTGATTGGAAAGCATAGGGGGAAATTGGTGTACCACTCTCCAAAATATATCCTGCTACCATACCTGAAATAATCATGAAACTTCGATAAGAGTTAATTAATTTTCCATAGTATGAACATATATTTTTAATTTAAATCTACTTTAAGAGTTATTCTATTTTTTAATCAATCTATATTTGTAATATCTAAATATATTCCAATACTGCAACGGCCCTACTTGTGCCTATTTATATAAATCTAAAACTACAAATCTAAATACAAACATCACAAAAATGAATATAATACAAGTATACGCACCAACAGCGGACAAAGAAGAACATGAAATAGAAACATTTTATGAACAAATTGACTCGGCATTAAAACTGACCAAAAAAAGGGACATTACAATAATAATGGGTGATTTGAATGCTAAAGTTGGGAAAGGAAGGACAGATGATTTGGTAGGAAATTTTGGATTAGGGAATAGGAACGAGTCTGGTGAAAGACTGGTACAATTTTGCCAGGAAAACAGAATGGTAATTACAAATACCTTTTTCGAACTACCTAACAGACGTTTATACACATGGAGATCTCCACAAGACACAGAACATCACATAGTGAGAAACCAAATAGACTATCTACTAATCAATGAAAGATACAGAAACAGCATAATGTCAATTAAGACATACCCTGGTGCAGATATATCATCTAATCACAATCCACTAGTTGCAAGAATGAAAATAAAACTAAAGAAAATTAATAGCACAATCCCCAAAAAAGCAGTTGATATCAACAAATTACGAAAACCAGAAGTAAGAGAATAGATGATACAAGAAATTGATGAAGCAGTAACAAAGATACAACCCATAAAAGACAACACAAAAGTTAACATCAATGAGAATTGGACAGATATTAAAACAGCGTTAATGAAACCAAGCATAAGTCATCTCCATAAAAGTAAAGAATATAAAAAAGAATGGATGACAGATGAGATACTGAACTTAATGGATGAAAGAAGAAAACAGAAAAACAAAAAGAACCAGAAGTATAAAGAGATACAAAAAGAAATTCGTGTAAAAATACGCACAGCTAAAGAAAACTGGTACGGGGAAAAATGCGAAGAAATCGAACAACTACAAATTAAACACGACAGCTTTAATGCACATCGGAAGATCAAAGAATTGACGAGGAGACAAAGTAACAGACACAACATATTAGTAAACGAGAGTGGAAACATTATTATGGACACAGAAGAAAAATTACGAGTCTGGAAACAGTACATAGAACAACTATTTAAAGATCAAAGAGACAATGTAGATAACGAATACATAAACAGTGACACAGGACCAGAAATAACAAGAGATGAAGTGGAATACACGATTAAAGAAATGAGGTCGGGGAAGGCTACAGGCCCAGATGAACTACCAATAGACATAATTAAACTCATCAAAGGCAACAACTTAATAAAGATCGTGGAACTATTTAACAGCATTTACAAATCTGGTATCATACCTAATGAATGGCTAGTAACAACAATAATAGCCATACCCATAAAGTCTAATGCGAGACAATGCTCGGAACATCGCACCATCAGTCTCATGTGTCATATATTAAAGGTCTTCTTAAAAATCATTCATCGGAGAATATATAAAAAATTGGAACTTGACATCGGACCCTCCCAATTTGGCTTTAGAGACGGACTAGGAACTAGAGAGGCACTGTTTGCTTTTAATTTTCTAACACAACGATGCTTAGACGTAAATCAGGACATATTTGTGTGTTTCCTAGACTATAACAAAGCATTTGACACAGTAAAACATAGGCCACTGATGCAAATACTGGAAAATAAAAATATTGATACAAGGGACATGCGAGTAATAAGGAATCTATACTACAAACAAGAAGCTACAGTACGAATTAACAGCTCGATATCAGATAGAATACAGATCAAAAGAGGTGTTCGGCAGGGCTGTGTGTTGTCTCCAACCTTGTTCAATGTCTACGCGGCAGAAGTTATTAAAAAAGCTCTTATGAACGAAAAAGCCGGAATAAAGATCAACGGTCACCCCATTTGCAATATCCGATATGCTGATGATACCGCGCTCATAGCAGAAAATATTGACGACCTACAGAGATTACTAAACAAAGTGGTAGAAGCAAGTGAAGAATTTGGTCTGTCACTGAATACAAAGAAGACCAAATTCATGATAATTACAAAGAAACGTATCAATAATATCAACTTACATGTAGGACAGAATCTCATTGAACGAGTACAAAATTACAATTACCTCGGAACAAATATTAACGAGTCAAACGAATACACCAGAGAAATAAGAATAAGAATAGAGAAAGCCCGCAGTGCATTTAACAATATGAATCAAATGTTGTGTAGCCGTAACCTAAGCCTAAAGCTGAAAATACGAATGCTTAAATGTTATGTTTTCTCGGTCCTGTTATATGGGGTGGAAGCGTGGACACTAAATAAGCAATGTATGGGTAAGCTGGAGGCATTTGAGATGTGGGCGTACCGAAGAATGTTAAAAATCTCCTGGAAGGATAAGATAACTAACCAAGTTGTATTAGACAGGATGAACAAACAAAAGGAGGTCGTATTGAGTGTTAAAATGAGGAAACTACAGTACCTGGGACATATTACACGTGGGAATAAATATCAACTGTTACAACTAATTATGCAAGGAAAGATTGAAGGTAGGCGCAGCATAGGTAGGAGAAGAATGTCATGGTTGAGAAACCTCAGGGAGTGGTTTGCTTGCACTTCCATACAATTGTTCCGAGCGGCAGCCTCCAGGGTCAAAATTGCCATGATGATAGCCAACCTTCGTAGCGGAGATGGCACGTGAAGAAGAAGAAAAACTACAGAGAAGTGTAAAACAAGATTATAGTTCACTCAAACTATTTACTTTAGCTCTAGAAGATGTTCCAAACTTTAGAATGGGAAAAGAAATGAGTAATGATAGACGGCGAAAACTTGAATCACCTGTGGTTTGCCGATCGTCTTGCGGTAATAACAAAAGACATAGAAGAAATAGGACTAAAAATATTGATTGAAACATTGAGGATATCACTCTGGACAATCATATTATAGAAAAGGTCGAGTCATGTATATACTTAGGACAACAAATCGAATTAACAAAGCTTAGCTCAGCAAGGCTAAGTTAAAAAGAAGATGTTCCTTATCTTAGGCAGCATTCGGAAAATATTACAAACAGTATTTAAATCAAACCTACCAAGTACTTTACAGGCAAAAACTTTCGATCAGTATGTGCTGCTGTAACTAACATATGGAACTGAAACATGAGCTTTTAACAACAACATAGTCTACAAACTCCAACTGACTTGAAGTTGGAGAGCTATTGAACGAAGAATGCTTAACATTAAGCTCACCGATCGCAAGTCCAATGAAGAACAAATAAGAAGACAAATAAAAGTTACTAATGTAATCAAAAATATTTTTTTATGTTAAAATGGAACTGGGTAGGACACATAGGAAGAATGGAAGACAACAGTTGGACTAAGCGAATTATTGAATGGCGACTAAGAGCAAATAAGAGAAGTGGATTCAGACTTCAAACCAGATTTAATTCAGACTTATTTATATTATATTTTAAGGCGTTTTAATACTTAAGGGTTAAAACCTAGTATAGGATGATAAGAGAGAGAGAGGGTGAGAGAGATACTTAAATTAGAACCTGTATTTTTTATAGATCTGCCATGTGTAGCCTTGTGATCTCGTATCGTTCCCAAATTCATTAGTTGTTAAGGGAGACGAAATGAGATCGTGTATACTTCCTCTCATGATTTGGTATAATAAAATATCTGGCACCATTGCAAACAAAACTCTGGAAGCAAACAACTGCGGAATATACTCTATAAACTAGAATATCTATCTTCTTCTTCAAGTGCCCTGTCTGTTGCGAACGTTGGCTATTAACATGGCAATTCTGATCTTGTTTGCGGCGCTTCTGAATAGTTCGACCGATGTGAGCCCGAACCACTTCCGCAGATATTGGAGCCACGAGTGTCTTCTCCTGCCTGGCTAGATATTCAAGCTTTCTTTGTTTAATTGTATTCACGACTTCTTTCTCCTTTCCGATTCTTTGGATTACCTCTATGTTCGGTCCAGGATATACGAAGAATGCGTCGGTACACCCACATTTCGAATGCTTCTAGTTTTCTCGTGAGCGTCTCCGTCAGCGTCCAGGCTATCCAGGTATCCAGAATATCTATATACTTACAAATCCGCAGTAATAACAAATTTAATTTAAAAAAATATAGCTTACCGTGCGTTCTTTTACTAAGATGCATAAATCCTGCTGTTGTTGATCCTGCACTTTCGCCCATTACTGTAATTTTATTTTTATCTCCTCCAAATAAATTGATATTATCATATGTCCATTTTAGAGCTTGGAATGTATCTTTCAGTCCTAGATTTCCGGGGATGACGTTGTCGCCTGTTGTTAAAAAGCCTGAAAATGAGAGAATACGAAAAATATTAAAGAAATTAAGGGACATTATGAGTTGTGAAAATTGTTAGTGTTTGTTTGAAGATATTAAAGATGGAGTGCTACAAGAATAAACAATGCGTCTTCATTGTTCAATATTTATTAACAGTAATAGACGTTTGATATTTTCAGTTGACAATTTTCGTATAAAATATGATCCAAAAAACGATTTAACTTCGTCAATAATAAGGAGTTTTATTAAAAAACTAAGAAACATTAAATGATAACGCACGGGTAAAGAACCATGTTACCGACGCATTTTGAAAATATCATGGATGGATCGCAAAACAAACGAACAAGTTCTCGAACAACTAGGAAAACAATTCGAAGTTTTAAATTCCATAAAAATCAGGAAATTGGAATACTTGGGGCACATCATGAGAGGTGAAAAGTACGAACTACTAAGGAATATAATGCAGGGTAAAATCAAAGGTAGAAGAAGCGTAGGAAGACGTAAAATCTCGTGGCTACGCAATCTCCGTGAATGGTTTGGATGCAGTTCAATTGAACTATTCAGGCGAGTAACCAATAAAATTATAATTGCCAGAATGATTTCCAATCTCCGATAGGAGTGGAACTTGAAGATGAAGAAAGAACCATGGACTCGACTGTAATAGAATGATTCTGCAAGTTCATCAAAAGGAATTTGGCCTGATAATCAAGAATGGAATATTTTCAGAAGCTTTCTACATTTACCGAGAGAAAGATAATCTAATAGTTAATACTTTTTGGAATTCCAAAAATAAAAATGTAAATTTTTATAAAAGTATTATTTAATTAAAATAATATATAACACAAAATACCACAAATTGAGATTTTGTTTGTAATTGTGACATTGAGTAAAAATAATTTTAATTGAAGATCATTTTCTTCGTTCTTTTACCACGTAGTGATCAGACCTCATTATGTGGCTAGTTCCAACTACTTTATAGACGTTTTTCACTGATAATAATGATATGATAGGATCGAAAACGTTCTAAAAGTTTATAAACCCATTTTGGATCATTTTTAAAGAATTTTTTAGTACTTTTAGTTCTGTGGAGAGACTCAAATGGATGTCAGACAATCATCGCAAGACATCAGTCAAGCTACTACTTTAGTAAATTCAGAATATATACGCCTGCTGATTCCATAAGACCAGGAACAGACACCTCTAGAACCAGTACTGCCTTCTCACCTGCTCTCTTTAAATTCCTTGAGCGCTGTGTCCATTCAAGAGAGATGTAATGTGTTATTAAAAGATGCCGCAGTAATAAGATTCCAGCAGCTTTTGATGCTTTTAACAGGCGGACAAAAGACAGCAATAGATTCGTTATTGAAAGTTCTTCCTGTTGTAGCAGTTTTAGTCAGAGGCAATTAAGTTTGATGTTTTGTATCCTTCCAATACTTGAGATCCAGAAGAATTTATGTGCAGAGCCAGAGATTATATTTTGAATCTCCTCTGAAGAAATCAAAAAAATTTTCACAGATATTACAAAACTACGACGTCACAATAAAGAACGGGAGCTCTACCTGAAACCGACCAAGATTTCATCAACAAACATGGTGACATAGTGCAAAAGCAGAACCTAATGTGGGAGTATCGGTTTCACCAACTTAGCCAGTTTTTGCAAGACAACATGAGTCAGACCCGGAAGAGTAGAAGTGAGAGTAAGAGTGTTAGTGAGGATGGGAAAGTGAGAACTAGTTTGAGTTTCAGTTCTGATAATGAGTCTGATAAATGAAAGGGCATGATGGGGGATGGGAAGAAAAATAAGGGTAGTAAAAGTGATAGCAATTAAACAACAACATCGAATTCATGATAAATAAATCCGAATCTTGATATTTAAAAGATTTTGAAACATTAGGATACAATTACACTAATCTATAAGTTGTGCATTTAATAGAGTCAAAGTCACCATAATAGGTATGGAGAGAGTTGAGGACACAGTAGAAGCAAGGAAAAACTAATTAGTAATCTTTTTTATAGCTGTTTTTATTACTGGCATTGCAGGCAATCATTGACAAATCGTTCTGTATATTTTGCTGTTCTAAAATATGTTCAGATGTTTAATAAAGCTTCTCAATGCAAAAAAAATTATACCATTGCACTTTAGAGGTTTTTACTTCATTGTAAGTTTTTTTAAAACTATGGTATACAGCCAACCACTGGGAATTTCCCTTTAAAATTTTAATGTTCTTATTTATGTCAATACAGAAATACAATATTATTAAGACCTAGTAAAAATACAGAAGAATACTTACCTAAAGGTCCCAATCGATAATTCATTGTAACTACTATTATATCATAATCCATGAAATACTTAGGATCGTAGTATTGTAGCGCACCTGATCCATAAAAGTATCCACCAGCATGAATCCAAAATAATACGGGCAGATACTCATGTGTCGTTAATGGTACCTAACACGAAAAAACAAAACAAAATAAAATTTTATTTTAGGAGTAAGTTATAATCCTTAATTAAAAAAATAAAGGGTGTTTATATATATATATATATATATATATATATATATATATAAATGTAAGTTGGTAACACCTTTCTAACTGGCGATCATTTTGACAGGTGTCAAGTGGTTTATGTTCAGTTTGGTTTATGCTTTATGAAAGCAACTCATAAAGTCCTCGTAAACACACCGTCTGAGGACTAGTAACTTCACGTGGAGTCATATGTCGCCATGTTACCAAATTTAACGGTAACTTTAACATCTTAATAAATAATAAGAAATAATGTAAACTAAATCTAAACAAATAATTTTTAACGGGTTTTTACCCACATATTTATTGGCTACATTCATGTATACCTAGACACTGATGATGAAATATGGATTCCGATATACCTTTTATAAAGGATTTTTAGTAATTTTTTTAAATTGTAATCTATTTCTTGTTGCTTATTTTTTTGAAATTCTTAAGCTATTTTTGAGTGGCGCCCACATTACGTTTTCTTAGGCAACTTCATATATCTGCGTATAGTACCTTTTTGCAACCTTATATTGCCAGTTGTCTTCTCTCATTTCATTAACTTTTGGTGTTAAAACGTTTCATTTTCTCCCTTATCTATATAATTTCATTATCCCGTATATTCGTCGTTTTACCTCTCAGCTAAGCCTTAGTGTAGAAAAGCTAGCCCGAACCTTCACGTGAAATTTTTTGTCTCCTTGGCCATTTAAATTTGTTCCTATTTAGCCATATTTTATTAGTATTTTTAATCACTTCTCTTCCAGTTCTTCTGTAATTTGAAAGTTCCTACATTTCCTAAAATCCAATACTCCCAGAGTATTGCGTTTCAATTGGCCCCACGTTGAGCGCCAATTGATTAAGACTGTAATATATTTGATATTTGGAGCCTTTCAACGTTATTTCCTTATGTTAATTTATTGGTAATGTGTACTACTTTTTGCTATGCTCCATATTTTCCAGATTCTCGTCCCTTAAAATAATTTTCTACTTTTCTGGGTGTTCTTTCGTTCGAGTTATCTGACCAACTAAACTTCCGCTGGGTTTTGGACACCAAAAACGATAAGTGGCAAGTCGCGTCCTCTGAACGATGACAAGCCATGAGCGTAACGAAGGAAATTTTTAGAGGAAGCAGTATGTAACTGTTACAGGACCCGTGAATTAGCCTCCAAGATCGTGTGATTTAACACCGCCAGCCTATTTTCTGTGGGAATGTGTAAAGTTGCTGGTCTAGCCGATAAGCCTGAAACGATTGACCACTTGGAGAACAACATTCACCACGTTATTGTCGGTATACAGCCACAAATGTTGGAAAAAGTCATCGAAAATTGGACCTCTAGATTGGACTACGTCAGGGTTAGCCGTGGCGGTCATATACAAGAAATCATATTAAATTAATAATGCCATAAGATTATCTTTGGAATAAAGTAAATTCATGTCGATTTAAAAAAAAACCATCTTTGTTTTGTTTCACTTCAAAGTTCTATACCTCTAAAAAAACACCAATTATTTAAATGTTTAAGTACACATAATTTGGTAACAGATAAGAATTTTTAGTACTAAGTTGGGGTGTATAGTAATCGATCCTAGACCAGCTAATCATTGGAAATTATAAGGCAGAGCCACAATAGGTTAACTGGCTCCTATACTGCGACGTAGAAAGGCAGGCAAATCCATTTCATTATTATTTCCAAGAAAAACATCATGGAAGTCGCAATAAATGAACCTCAGATGTTATGCGATCCGACTAGCAATCAGTGCTCTTAGGTTTTTGGTCTTGATAGTGAAAAAGAGACAACTGGTCACGTTAGGTTAGGATCCAGGCCTGTATCAGGGTGGCAAATTAAGAAGTATGGTAAAAGAAATGAAAAGACTTAAGATCAATGTCTTGCATTGATCGAAATTAATGGCCTGGAAAGGGAACAACCAAAAAGGAAGGAGCAGTGATTTATTACTTGGCAAGCAAGACACAGGAACCAAATTATGGTTATAACTGAACCAAACCATTATCAGTAAAACCGTATTTTTACTTGTCTTTGATAGTGCATCAAATATTCGGAGAATGTGCTTTCTCAGCACAGCAGACCGTTTAAGTCAAATCTTAGGGTTAGAGGCACAGAGAATCATTATGATATTATTATATAAATAAATGTAAAAATAAAATAAATGTATATTTACCCTAGGAGTGTAAACATTAATGTAAAGACAATCTTCGGTTATTTCCATATCTTCGGGTACTGACGTTAAAGCTGTTGCGTTGTTTTGCATGCATACTTTCTTGTTTTGTGTTGCATTTCTGATTTCTGTCCATGGAACTGGAGGTAATGGATCCTAAATTAAAAAAAAAAAACAATATTTAGATGGAGTAAATATATTTTTGGCAATAAAACAACTGTACCTATGTCAGTGTAATTTAGTTTTCAAATAAATACACTGCAAATAATGGATTGGAGTTATATTTTATTAAATAAAAAGTATATCTTTTGCCATTCTTTAAAAACAGAAATATAAATTATTGAAAAAGTATTATAAAATAAATCAATAACTAAAATTTAACCCGAAAGAGTAAAAAAGAATCAATTAAATATACTATGGAAAACGAAAAGAACAACACTACCTTTTCTAGCTATATTAATCATAAAGGAGGATATAGGATATGTAACTAAAGTTTACAAAGTTGTTAAAGTAAAGGGGTAGCAGCTAGATACCGTTTTCACTTGAAGATCCTTTTTGTATGGGGATCACCCCACTCTGTTGTTTCCACTACTTTTCTCCATTCTTCTCTCTCTCTTTGATTGTCGGTTCTATATTTCTAATTTCCATACTTCTTAAGTCTTTCACTTGTTGTATCCATCCCACTTTAGGTCTGCCTCTAATTCTTCTACCTTCTTCTTCTTCTAGTTCCATGACCGTTATCGATCGTTGGATATCATGTTGGCTACCATATTCGCTATCGTGACTTTATTGACAGCAGCTATAAATAACGATGTACCTAATTGATTTTCCATACCATTGCCTTAGATTTTTTAGCCATGATGTTTTTCATCTACCAGGACCACGATTACCTTGGATCTTTCCCTGAATTATCAGATGTAAAAGATCATATTTTTCAGGGTGTCTCATAATGTGACCGAAGTATTCCAGCTTGCGTTTCTTTATTATATTGGCCAGTTGTGTTGTTTGGCTCAGTCGTCTATGGACCTCCTCATTTTTAACTCTGTCGACCCAGCTTATTTTCAGTAGTCGTCTGTATACCCACATCTCAAAGGCTGTCAAGCGTTTAAGCATAGCCTCAGTTAGAGTCCACGCTTCCACTACATACAGCAGGACAGGAAAGATGTAGCAAGATGTAGCACGAGTTGCTCTACTCTGTCCAGTGTGGCATCTCCGACTTTTATACCGTCATCCTGTATATAATTTTGTTTGCTAACTATAATATATTTAGTTTTCTTAACGTTGAGTTTTAATCCATACTGATCACACGTCTGTTTTATTTTGTTCATTAGATTGAAGGTCTTCTCCGCAATTGCCAAGGACTAAGGTATCGTCGGCATATCTAATATTGTTGACGGTTACTCCATTCACAATAATACCTTCGGTTGTCTACATTAAGGCTTCCTTAAATATTTCCTACGAATATAAGTTAAAAGTAAAGGCGACAATATACAGCCTTGTCTCACTCCTCTTTTTATATTTATTTCATCCGACAGTTCTTGTTCAACCTTTATTCTTGCCACTTGATGCCAGTATAGATTTGTAATTATTTGTAGATCTTTATCGTCCAATCCATCTGTTTCCAATATTTCTAGCTTCTTCTACCTGGTGGTATTCATTCTGTTATAACTCTTAACAAATTGCTTTTCTCTCTTTTCATTATGTATCCATGAAATCTAATTCTTTGCTTTTATTGCTCTAACTATGTTCACTTGTATTTCGTGATTCATCCATTGGCTTGCATCCTCTTTGTTTCGACTGTTTGATCCTAGTTTTTCTCTGATAATCTTCTTTTCAAAAACTTTCAATTGCACTGCTTCTCTTGCTGTTAATGTAATTGTTTCTGCAGCATATACTACTATTGGTCTTATGGTCTTATCTCTTAACATTTTTTTATTTCTATAAAACGCTGTTTTTCCGCTTTAATTCTTCTTTTAAAATCTACACTTTCATTTCTTCTCTTGACTGGTACTCCCAGATATTTGAATGTGTCAACCTCTTCGAAACTGTGCATCTATTGTCAGTTCTTTCATTTGTGTTTCCTTTTTCTTGCTTACGTTTATGTATTTTTTTTTCATTTATTTTCGGTCCTCTTATTTTGGCTTCGTTTTCTATGTCTTGGAAGGTTTTTTTAATGCCTTTTTATCTGTTACTACTATGGTTATATCGTCCGTATATTCTATTATTTGTACTGAGCTCTAGCGATATAGTAAATAGTCCCGTTGAGAGCACGTCTCCTTGTCTTACTCCATTTTTTATTTTTATTATTTCTGTTTTTTCTCTTCCGGTGTCTAGTATTGCTTGGGAATCTCGCACTATCGTTTCTATCAATCTTATTATTATATTTGGTATATTACTCTCTTTTCTCTTCTCTAGATAATTTTTCTTCTGTTTAGTTTATCAAACGCCTATTTAAAGATTAGGAAAAGTATATGTGTTTCTCCGCCGTACTCGTATTTTTTCTATATCACTTGTGTTAGCGTATGTATAGCGTCTATCGTGGATCTTGCTTTGTTTGGGATTGCTCTCTCAGTTTTAGGATTGTCACTACAATTTCCTTCTTCCATTCTTTGGGCATTATTTCTTTGCTCCATATATTCTGTATTAGTTCATAAATCTGTCTGTATAGTGCCCCCACCATATTTTATAAGTTTTGCACATATTCCGTCTTCTCTCGCTGTTTTCCCGTTTTTAAATTTGCATATTTTTTCTTTCACTTCTGTAGAGGTCAATTCTTCTTCTTCTTTATCTTGTTCTTGTTTGTGAAAACTCCTGGTACTTGAGAGAAATTATGTCCTAGACCCCACTCTCCCATCTAATTACCAAACGATTACCAGTATAAGTAATTCCCCGGTATCAGTCAACGGCATTGAGATGTGGAAAGCCAAGGAATGACTACCGCTACCTACCAAGATCCGGGAGAGGAGGACAATCAGATTTAGACGACTCACTTTGTCTTCAAAGTAAATCTCTTTCAAAGAAATAAGAATAACTTTATAGCCTTAAAAATTGGAACATGGAACGTAAGAAGTTTATACCAATCTGGCAAAATAGATAACACTGTAGAAAATATCGGAAATGTGTAGAATAAAGATTAACATACTCGAGCTTAGCAATATACAATGGTCTGAATGGCCTGAAAAAAATGTAACACCACAAATGGAACAATGTATTATTCCGGTAACAACAACTCTAGTCATCGGCATCTGGAAAACAAACTTCAAAAATAAGACAAAAACAAGAATCTATAAAGCAGTAATTGGACCTATATTAACATACACGGCAACGACAAGATCTGTGACACATCTAAAACAAGACGACTACTAGAAACAACAGAAATGAATATACTTCGACAAATACCAGAGAAAACTCTGTTGAATAGGGAGAGAAGCGAAAACATAAGAAGAGCATGCAATATAGAAGACATAAATAGATGAGATGAGATAAGTCAGCAAATAGACGAAGTAGTATTAGCAGACCGATAAAAAGATGGTGCTATAATTTAAACAATTTGGGATGCTAAAACTGAAGAAAAAATAGGCTTAAAAGCCTACATACAAGAAGGAAGAAGAATAAGAAGAAAAAAAGAAAAAAAACACCTTGTAGTTTCACATCTAGTCTGAATTTAACTCATGGCAGGTACAATTTACCTGGTACGGTCTCAAGAAAATTTCTACTCTCACACAAAAAAGGCCACTCAACATTTCGTGGGCTTTTTTTTTTTTTTTAATTGACAGCGGTAGACTAGTCCGTATATATCGTTTAGGCTATTTTTAAAAGATTATTATTATTATTTTGCTTTGTCTACTATCGTTTTCCACTCTCTCCGGTCCTGAATATTTTCTCTCCAGTTTGTAATTTCCATCCTTGATGTATTCTCTATTACTTGATCTTTCCATCTGATTTTTAGTCTTCCTCTTGATCTGTTTATTACTGCTTTCCAGTTCGTTATCCTTCTAATTAATGCATCTTCTTTGCTTCTTTGTATGTGTTCAAACCATTTTAGTCTTCGTGCTTTAATAAATTTTACTATGTTTTCAGTTTGGGTTATATTTATATCCTTTCATAGTTATCAGTCTTCTATATTTTTCTTGTTCTGACTTTATTGGGCCGTGTATTTTCTCATAATTTTTCCTTCAATTATTCTTTGTTTTTCTTCATCTTTTTTCGTAAGACTCATTACTTCATATATGCTATCACCTGTCTAATTGCTGCTTTATATATTTTGTCTTTGTTTTTTTTTTGGTTAGGTTAATGTCTTCCAGTAGCCAGTGATATTTCCAGTACACCCCCCGTTCCTCGCTTTAATTCTTTCGCTTATTTATGCACTCCTTTAATTTTTGCCGTTCACTAACACCCTCCACTAATACTGATCATAATAACCTAGATTTTTACCCAGAATATTTGATTAATTGTCTAAAAGTCATTTCTATTTTTGTATATTTAACATGAAAAACTAATTAAGAGTGGATCTATTAAATGAATTATTTTAAACGGTGCTGTTAAAAAAAACGTGACCTTCCTTGAAACATACGGCTAATTTACTTTTTAATATTATTATATGTTAAGTAGGTATTGATGTTTTCTCGGTCAAAGTATCAATGAAATTAGCAATGATTGCAATTAAAAGTAATAGATTTTAGTTTTTAAACAAAAAGTTTGTGTGCTAAGTTTGATTTACACCCAAAAAATTACTAAAAATGTTAACAAACTCGTATTTTTACGTGAGCAGTTATTAAAATATTTAATCTTTTATATTTTGAGTACAAATTTGCTGTATGAGCAAACGACATCAACACTATTCCGACTAGCCCTGTCGGAAGCAGCGAAAAAGTGTATAGGAAGAGAGCATATAACAAGATGAGACTCTCTTCGGGAAAGGAAACATCGTAAGATACATAAAAGCCAATAGATTAAGATGGGCAGGCCACGTGGTACGGAGTGATGACGACAGACTGATTAGCAATGTGTTTTGGGAAAAACCAGATGGTAAAAGATCGACAGGAAGGCCTAGAAAAAGGTGGAAAGACGCAGTCAGGGAAGACCTGGAGAAGATAGAAGTAAGGCCATGGGAAATAATAGCACAGGATCGGAATCAATGGAAGGCAATAGTAAACGCGGCAAAAACTCACGAAGAGTTGTAAAAGCCAATGATGATGATGATATAACAAGATGGCAGGACTGGTTCGATGAAGAATGTAGAAAAGCTTTGGAAAGAAGAAACGGGGCAAAACTACAAAGAGATAAAGAAAATACCCAAAATGCGATCAGAAACTATGTGCTAAGAAGAAGGGAAGTAAAAGGAATTTGCAGAAAAAAGAAAAGAGAACAGCTAGAAAAGCAATCGAAAACATAGAACAGGCCAACATAACAAAGAGATAAAGAATTTCTACCATAAAGTTAAGAAATTCAGAGAAACTACAAAGAATAATCCACAATATTGCAGAAACAAAGAAGGCTTACTTCTAGGAGAAACAACAGAAAAATTAAACAGATGGGCGGAATATTTCGAAAATATATTAAATACAGACCAACAAGAGGAACATGAGGAAAATAAGAATTGGCAAGAAGATGAATCTCGGCAGTAATATCAATGAGAGCTGGGATCCAACCGCAGAAATTAAAAGCCGAATAGAACAAGCCCGAGCTGCCTTTGTAAAAATGAGAAACGTACTTTGCAGTCATGATCTTAGCATTGACCTTAGAGTTCGTATGATATCTTGCTACATCTTTCCTGTCCTGCTGTATGGAGTAGAAGCGTGGACCCTAACTGAGGCTATGCTTAAACGCTTGACAGCCTTTGAGATGTGGGTATACAGACGACTACTGAAAATATGCTGGGTCGACAGAGTTAGAAATGAGGAGGTCCTTAGACGGCTGAACCAAACAACACAACTAGTCAATATAATAAAGAAACGCAAGCTGGAATACTTCGGTCATATTATGAGACACCCTGAAAAATATGATCATTTACATCTGATCATTCAGGGAAAGATCCAAGGTAATCGTGGTCCTAGTAGAAGAAGAACATCATGGCTGAAAAATCTAAGGCATTGGTATGGAAAATCAACTACATCGTTTTTTAGAGCTGCTGTCAATAAAGTCACGATAGCGAATATGGTAGCCAACATGATATCCAACGATAGATAACGGTCATGGAACTAGAAGAAGAAGAAGATGATGAAGAAGGGACGTGCGAGGATATACCTTTGAATACAGTCAAAGAAATAATAAGAGACCTAAAAAATAACAAAAGTGCAGGAGGAACTGGTATTTAAGTTGAGATTTTTAAAGAAGGTGGGGAAAGATTCAAGGAATATTTCACTTGACACTAATAATTTGGTAAAAGAAAAAAATCCGAAACAATGGAATACCGCTCTTATTTGTCCTATCTCTAAAAAATTAGACAAAATGGAGTGCAAAAACTATAGAGGTATAGTACTATTAGAAGTAGTCTATAAAATGCAAAAATTATTAGGAAAAGATTAATAAAATATGACAACAAAGTGAATGGAGAATACCAGGGAGGTTTTAGACCAGGAAGAACAACTACTGATCAAATAAGTATGTTAAAATTAATACAAAATAATAGCTACGAACAAAACTTAGGATTACATATGCAATAATGATGCTATATGAAGTGCTATGATGCGATAATTATTTCTAGTCCCCACTTTCTATATTCTTCTTGTAATTTCCTTGCCATGTACTCCAGATCATTTTTATCGTTTGCTATAATAACCTGGTCATCAGCAAACTGCATTGTATAAAAGCAAATCTCTCTAAGGTCTACGCCCATACCTCTGCATTTTCGTTTCCACTCTTTCAATGCTAATGCAACTTATATTTTAAACAAGGTCGGCGATACACAACACCCCTGATGTAGCAGGGGTATTACCAGAAAGGCTTTATTATTTAACCAGGAAGCTTTGCGATAGTCTGTTTTCATTTTTTATTTGTGATGTTGACCCTTCATACAAATTTCGTAAGGCTTTTATTAAGTTGACACTAATATTCGTCTGTCATAACACGTTCCAGAGTTTGTTTACAGAAACTGTATCGTACGCCTTCTGCAAGTCAATAAACATGAGGTGGGTTTCTTGATTTGTGCTTATTTTTTTTTCTATGAGTTGTTTGGGGCATAAGATATTATCAGTACAGCTTCTTCCTGTTAGAAAACCGGATTATTCTTCTTCTTCTTCTGCCTCTTCTTCAAACGGCTGAATGTACTAGTGACTGATATCCCTCTATAGTTTTCACAATTAAGCTTATCTACTTTCTTATGGATCGACGAAATGTAAGCAATTTTCCACTCGTCGGGTACGGGAGAACCATTTATAAATTGATTTATGCACCAAGTGACGTTTTCAAACAATTTTTGTGATCCATATTTTATTAGTTCGGCTGGGATATCCCCTGGTTCTGGAGACCTACTGTTTTTTAGTTCTTCTATAGCTTTTCTAATTTCTGTCACTTGTATTGTTATATCTTCTTCAATATTAACCTCTGTTGGTGATTGAGTATTGTATTGTAAGTATATTGTAAGTATTGGTATTCGTCCATATTTTCTGTCGGTAGTTCCCCATAGTACTTTTCCCATTTTTGTGTGGATATTAATTGAATTAATCTCAATATCCAACAAAACGTTAATAGAAAATGACTTGAACAATGGGCTAAAGAAATCAATAAATGAAAACAACAAAGAAATATGGAACACATTTGAAGATCTTACCTTGAAAGTAATAGAAAAATATTCAACAACGTTACACATTCACAAAAAACAACAATGGATGACTGATGAAATACTGGAATTAATGGAGCAGTGAAGAAAACTGAAAGGTAACAAGACAGAATATAAGGAAAAACAGAAACCAATTAAACAAAAAATAAACGTGGCTAAAGAAAAATGGATGGAGGATAAATGCAAGGAATTAGAAAAGTTGAATGAAAAACATGATACGTTTAATATGTTTAAAAAAGTTAGAGAAGTAGCTGGTCTTTATCATAAGAAAAACTCCACATACTATAACCGATTCGTCGGGAAAAATGATAATAGACGAACATGAAATTCGAAAAACCTAGTGTAATTATATAAGTGAACTGTATAATGATGATAGACCCGAAGAACCGGAGACTTTAGTTGAAGGTGAAGGACCAGAAATACTAAAATCAGAAATACCGCATGCTATAAAGTTAGCAAAGAACAAGAAAGCCGGTGGCCCTGATAACATACCGACAGAGATGTTAAAGCTTATAAATGATGAGAACATTGGAATACTGGTCAAACTTTTCAATGATGCTTATTCGACTGGTGATATCCCTGAAGATTGGTTAAAGTCCGAATTCATAACACTACCAAAAAAACAACGTCCGAAAAACTGTAGCGATTAAAGAATGATAAGCCTTATGAGCCACTGAAAATATTTCTACGCATCATCCACAGTAGAATCAGAGATAAATGTGAAGAAGATCCGGATGAAACACAATTTGGCTTCAGAAATGGACTGGGAACTCGGGACGCCCTCTTTGCACCAAATATATTACTGCAGAAATGTCGAGATCAAAGGAAAGACGTCTTTGCTGTATGTATTGACTATGAAAAGGCCTTTGATCGAGTACAGCATCACAAATTAATTACAATATTAAAAGATAAAGGAGTTGATAGTCAAGATATACGATTCATAGAAAAGTTATGCTGGCGTCAAACAGCGACAGCTTGTATAAACGGAAAATCAACAGAAATATGTAAAATACAAAGAGGTGTCAGACAGAGTTGTATACTATCCCCACTGTTATTTAATTTATATTCAGATAGAATATTTAAAGAAGCGCTGCATAATTTGGAATGGGGCGTGAAATTTAATGGAATTCTGATAAATACAATCAGATATGCAGACGATACAGTTATTTTAAGTGATGACATGAATGGATTGCAATGCCTTTTAAATGCCATTGATACAGTGGGAAGAGAGTTTGGCCTAAACATAAACTGTTCAAAAACAAAACACATGGTGTTTAGCCGTTTAGCACATCAAGATGCACGATTATATGTTGATGGTCATTTAATTCAAAGAGTGTCCAGTTTTAAATATCTTGGTTGCCATATTACTGAACAACTAGGTCATTCTTCTGTAATGCTAACTTGAAACTTCAACTTCGAAAGGGTATGGTTAAATGCTACATTTGGTCAGTCCTCTTATACGGTGTCGAAGCATGGACATTAAAAATATCCACCAATAATTGTCTGGAGGCCTTTGAAATGTGGCTGCACAGACGTATACTAAAAATTCCATGGACGGCTATGCTGACAAATGTGGCAGTCCTTGAAAGAGCAAATGCTGCTCGCGAGCTGCTTGATAACATCAAATGTAGAAAGATGGCCTATTTTGGACACGTAGTGGAAATCGATTCTTAAAGTTATTATGATGGGTAAAATCGAAAGACGCAGAGGAATTGGTAGAAAGCAGGCCTATTGGTTAAAGAATATCAGAGAGTGGACAGGAATAAAGAAAGCTGAGCAACTCTTTAGAATAGCTCGAGACAGAGACAGTTTCGCCATGTTAATCGCCAACGTCAAAGGAACTTGATAGGCACGTTAAGAAGAAGAAGATTAATTGAATTGTTTATGTTTATGTTTATGTTCTTCCTTTCGTTAGTTCTTATTTTACTGAGGAACTTCTATGTTTCTGTACATTTTCTGCCTACCAGATAGGTATTAATTTCGTGGCACTTCTTATCCCACATTTCTCTTTTTGCTTTTACTGTTGTTCTTCTTGTTATTCTATTGAGTTCCAGGTATATAATTTATACCAATCCCAAAAAAGCCCAACGCTAATAGAACGACCTTAAAATCATAAAGAACCTTTATATGAATCAAGTGGCATCTGTGAGAGTAGAACTGGAATCTACATCATATTTCTCCATTGAAAAAGGTGTACAACAGGGTTGTGTTCTGTCACCTCTCCTTTTTAATCTTTACTCTGAAACGATTGTTGATAGAGCCTTAAGTGAGACTGAAGATGGAATCAAAATCAACGGACAGACTATTAGTAATCTTCTCTATGCTGATGATACAGTCATAATAGCTGATAGCCAAGAAGCGCTACAACAACTAATAGATAGAATAAACATTAAAGGAGAACGACTGGGCTTGAAGATTAATATAGACAAGACGAAGGTAATGGTGGTTAGTAGAACACGAAATATGCAGGTAAATATAAGAGTAAACAATACGAACATCCTAAAGGTCCCCAAGTTCAGATATCTCGGTAGTTGGATAACTGAAGATCTAAATTTAGACATAGATACGTAGCAGAATTGAGCAAGCCGGAACAGCATTTACTAACATGAGAACATTGCTAACCAACAGCAGCCCTAACTTAACGCTTCGATATTGCTTTGTAGGATGTTACATTTACTCCATCCTGCTATATGGTGTAGAAACTTGGACCATAAAGGCCAATGTGATAAACCGATTGGAGGCCATTGAAACGTGGGTATTTAGAAGACTACTTCTTTCTAAATTACCTAGACAGATCACACAACAAATCGAACAGGCATAGAACGAGAATTGCTGCTAATAATAAAAAGAAGAAATACTGCTTATCTGGGTCATATATTTCTAAATTACAAGTACCAGTTCTTTAAGCTTATTGTGAAAGGAAAGACAGAAGGAAAACGGGCCGACGGAAGAAAGAAATACTTATGGCTTAAAAACATAAGGGATTGGATAAACCTCGATGCCCATGCACTTTAGAGCCACACAAGATCGCGAGGAGTATGCCAGAATTGTCTCCAAAACCCACCAATTGGATAGGGCACCATAAGAAGAAGAACGATTTTTTTGTTGGCACTGTATATATAAAACAAAATAAGTATTGCTATAAATCAATAATTACATCTGAATTTAAAAAATCTAAAGTTATGATTCACATGAATATCAAAAAATTATCTCACTAGAATTTCTTTAATATAGTTACTACAAATAAACTCACCTTAAATCTATTTTTGCCCACAGGAGGCGCCGCGTACGGAATTTCTTGGAACGCGAAAAAGTCCTTGCCATCTTGGCTTTCTAAAACGTGGCCTCTAATTTGTCCTTCTGGTAATGTAACGAGCAACTGGTCGCAAAGAGGCTGTGAAACAAAAAGTACACAGTCAGTGTTTATTAGTAAAAATTTTTAAGGTAAAACTGAATATAAATTCTGTCGGAAATTAAAAGATAAAATTACAATATTAAAGATGGTAATTGTTAAAACATAAATAGTTAATTACAATAACGTATTTACAGTTATACGTAAGTGTTCATAAACAACTTGATTACTACCACTATTAAGAGTTTGAAGAGGTTCAAGAGGTCACCCAGGCGAAAAGTTATTAAAATTTTTTTTTAACAAATTTTTTAAGCAAATTGTAACAATCAACTTTTTCGCCCCGACCATTTTTTTTTAATTTCTTGGATGATTCTGAACAAAATAAGTTTCTTGTAATTATTCTGTAAACTTGATCGTTTTCTAGGTAAAAAAAATTAAAACTAAGAAAAACAAGTAAAAAAGAAGAAATATTAGAAAAAGAAACAAGACTGCAGGCTTACATCAGTGTAAAGGGAAATATTGTGCCTGGCAAAACTTTTGTGGCTAAAGACTGTAAATGTTTAAAAAATGTCATGCATTTTTCTGCCATAGATTTGACATTATGTAGCCAATAATTATGAACTTATCTCTTATGGAATAATTTAGAATGACTACATGACAGTGATTATTTCCTCATTCATGTAACTTTAAATAAATCTCAATCTTCTAAATTTCCAATATATCAATCTTGGAAATTAAGGTGTTGTCGCGCGGCCGTAGCATCCTCTCCGTTATCCGGAGTTCCTGGACGCTCAGCGGCCGCCGTTCTTGAAGATGATCTCGTATTACGATGATCCATCTTCGTATGGGAGTTGGTACGTGTAAGAAGCAATAAGCTTCTGCTTCTGCAATATTGCTCTGCAATAAGCGAGGTGACACCGGCAAACAGAATTCTCTAACAGTTCAAGCTTTCTTACAATGATAAATATATTTCTTACAACGACAATATGTGTTAGAGTTCTGTTGCGTGGTATATGCCTCAAAATTGTAGAGATGTCGGTTTCCTTCTCATCAGGAATCGCCGCGTTCTGTCTCCTAGAAAGAGGCACAAAAATACCCGTTGTATCGGCTCTGCAATAGCCCGTCGCTTTGTACACTACCTTTCGCACTATCAGATTTACCAGTGTTTACTAATTACTGTAAAATGCATAAGGTTCAAAGTGTCGAAGCGTCGTCGTGGCTTGACTCGGAGCGGTGAAATCGAATGTAAGTCTCCGTTGAGACTTTTCCTCGTTTTTACCGTCGTCCGATAAATCGTCGGTGTCAGTTCGACGCAATTTGTAATAGTTCTAAAACTACTGTTTTTCTATTTCAAAAAGCGTATGTTTCTGACAGGGAGTTATCCTACAGCTGATACTTGGCTTTTCGTGCACTGTGGTATAATAGCAGACGACGAATGATGTCTTAGGATATCTTCGACGTCTGGGTTGGAAATAATCGCTGATTTTCGAAGTCGGTGCAATCGTTTTTATTCGACGTAAGGACGACTTTGGTTATTTGGATTAATAATGAAACAACAGTTTTACTAGGAAGTACCACTAACCAACAAGGTCTAGTAGGGCTCGAAGTGTCTGACGACTGAAGTCCCGATCGGAAGGTTCTCTGCTCTTTTATACGTTTAGTAATTGAGAACTCGCAGCGCTCTTCCGCCGAGAGGCCAATGACAGCGAAGTTAATAACGAGCGCTGTGATTGGCCGGCCAAAGTAACAATCTTTGTCGAGATTATGTATTTTGGCGACAGTGTGCCAACTGGAATTCCTATCAGATCGACATAAAAAAAATTTGAAAATTTCCAATTAAGCAATGACAAACTCTGACATTAGGTCCTTAAACAATATCATAACAGAAGCAGCCTTAACTAATATCGGTAAAACTAAAATTTGTAGACCATCAGTGCCTTGGAGAAACAGCGAAATCGCACTAGCTCTATTTATAACAAAACACGCGATATGGCATGTCAAAAAAAGCATGGGAAAATTATATCTCTTCTATAAATTCATCGACCCCTTCAGCTGTCATTTGGTCTAAAATTCGTAAACTCAAAAGTTCCAACTCTTTTAGACCAATAAATACCTTAACTCTTGGTCAAACACTTCTTCTTCTTCGGGTTCCTTCTCCTAGCGGAGGTTGGAAATCATCATCGCTATTTTAACTTTGTTGGCCGCATTTCTGAATAATTCTAATGAGCTGCAGCCGAACCACTCTCTCAAATTTCTTAGCCAGGACATTTTGCGTCGTCCTGGGTTTCTCTTCCCTTGTATCTTCCCTTGCATAATCAACCTCAGTAATACGTACTTCTCACCCCTCATTAAATGTCCCAGATATTGAATCTTTCTAATTTTAACAGTTTTTATGACTTCACATTCTTTCTTCATTCTTTGTAACAACACACATTTTGGTCAAACACTAATTACTTGTAAACGCAGAAAATAAAACACAAGGAAACTATAAACTCCTTTATAAATAGAATAAAAACAGATCTCGGTATTCAATTGACCTAACTTTAAATAATTTATCATTAAAACAATCAGAAGAAGTTAATTTTCTAGGTTTAACCTTTACCATAACCTTAAATTGAAACTTGCATCTCAACAAACTACAACATTCCTGTCATTCTAGGTTAAATATACTCAAAATTAAGTCTAATAAAGTTTGGGGCACAGATACTAAAATATTAAAAGCTTATATAAATCGCTCATTAGGAGTAAACTAGATTACGGTTGCATTTGTAATAACGCTGCAAGTAAAACTACCTTAAAAAAGCTTAACAATAGTCAACCTACAGCTTTGAGATTTTCACTTGGTGCATTTAGAACTAGTCTCACTAGTATTCTACTTGTTCTACCTAAAGAGCCACCTCTAAACATAAGACGACAACAATTATCACTAAACTACATTGCCAAGATTTCAATTCAAAGCAACATTCTCTTTTTTCTCAAATTTTGAGAACTTGAACTTAGTGGCCGATGCAGCCTGAAGTGTTGGGGATAATTTAACTACTAGTCGGTCAAATCTTTATAAGTCGAAGTTATACATGGTTGAGGATTTAAATTTGACTTTTCTCTTTTGTTATTAATTTTAGACCATGGCAACCTGTTCCAAGTGAAAGTTCCATCTTTATGTCAAAGATACCATTCAAAAAGCCATTGTAGGTAAAAGAAGAATACAAGAAGTTTGTAGAAGGTACAATATTCCTAGGTTTACGGTAGAAGATCGTATTAAATTAGAGTTGGAGAAAACTAAAAGATGGGTCCTGATCCACGTTTAACAGGATCCAGGAGAAGGTACAATATTCCTAGGTCTACGGTACAGGATCGTATTAAATTAGAGTTGGAGAAAAGTGGAAGATGGGTTCCGATCCAGGTTTAACAGGATCCAGGAGAAGGAGAAAACAATTGTACAGAGGATGAACAGTTTAGCCAAATGTGGGTTCCGCTGAAAAGGAAGGAGTTACTTTTAACCTCACAGAAAATTATTAAAGAAGGAAATTTAAAAGACATCCAGAAATTACAATAAAAATGCCAGAACTCATTAATAAAGCTAAGTAAATTTTATCTGAACATAACCGTAAAATAGTTTCGAAACACAATTCAGATTTCTGCTTTAATCTGTGCTTTCTAAAAATTGCAAAACAAAACAGACGTTGATGAAGGTGTTAAAAGAGACATGGGGAATCTAAAATTTGCCTTCCACGACACGTCTTTTCAACTAAGCAGAAATCCTTAGCGAATTGGTTTCTTGTACTCGTACAGAGTAGATCCGAATAAAATGAAAAAGACAAGGTTTAGATATCTGGGAATATATGTAACTAGTTACGGAGATGTTGACGAAGAAGTACGACAACAAAGCTTAAAAGCAAGTAAAGCGGCGGGATCTTTTAATGACACAATCTGGAAGAACAAACACCTAAGACAAGACACAAAAACAAGAATTTATAAAGCAGCAATTAGATCTGTATCAACCTACACGGCGAAAACAAGACCTGACACATCTAAAACGAGACGACTACTAGAAACAATAGAGATGAAAATACTTCGACGAATATCAGGGAAAAGTCTGTTGGATAGGGAGGGAAGCGAAAACATAAAAAGAGCATGCACTATAGAAGACATAAATGGATGGGTGATAAAACGAAAATATGAGTGAAATGAACACATCAGTAGAATGTCGGAGGATAGAATAGTACGAATAGCACCAAATACGTTACCAAATGGACGAAGAAGTATTGGTAGACCAAGAAAAAGATGGTGTGACAATTTAAACAATTTAGGAGGCGAAAATTGAAGAAGAAACAGGCTTTGAAGTCTGCATACAAGACGGAAGAAGAAGAAGAAATTTATAATATATGGTTGCTAAAATTATCCAAAAACTTGAGAAAATTATTCAATCTATGCATTAAAAAATTTGTATTAAAAAATTCCAACATTTTAGAGTTCTACAGTGATTCGAAATTGACATTGAAGAAAACTAGTGGACCACACATTTCCAATGTAACTAGTTTGTATATCACAAGAGATGCTAAATATAAAAAACAAGTATTAACTTAACTGTAATACGTTTGATATAACAAAAAACACATAAAACAAATAGGAGTATTGTAGTTGGTCTGGTATCAAAAAACAGAAACCTGCACGACTTAATAGTATGCACAAAATCATAGTAAAATCATAAAAAACAAAAACTTAAATAAAAAATTATAAATTTTTCCAAAAGAAAATTTCTATCTATTTTAAAATCAAATATCCACATAATATGTGTCAATATTCTAATATTTTCAATTAGTTTGAAATAAAATTCGACTTACTTCTGGCCGGCTGAACTGAACGAAGACAAGGAGAAGGAGTGTCCCAAGCATGACGGAAGTTTAAAACGTGTTAAAATGTTATCGTTCTGTTGGAGGATAAAATAAAAGTGAGCTTTGAAATTCTCAGAAATATAGTTTATTCCATCAGGTAGTCGCAAAACTGAGCAAAAACTAGCTACAATGGTCATTAAAAACAGAGGAGCAAAAAGTATCGAAACGACCTATTGGTCTTCTTGAACCTATTGGGAAATGGTAAATGTGGGTTACAGTAGTTCAAGAATGATGAATTAAGTATATAAATTATAATACGAGCTCAACTTGTTTTGGGTAACTGTTTTTGATAATTTTAAATTGAACATAAAATTTATTGGTTTCAATATAATTTTCATTCCAATTATACGAGGGTGTTTGATAATATCTTTAAGAGTTTTAGAGATAGTTTTCTAAGAACTGCTAAACTTATTTTTCTTATAATAAAACGTACTGAATAGAAAATGCATACTAAGAAACAAATAAGACGAAACTTAGCATTTGCAACTGCTGCAATGGAGTTGATCATTGTCATCACGCCTCTAGATATATATGCCAAAGAGTTGGCGCTAGTGACAATGATGCGACTGCGCTCAGCTAGTGCAAACCTTGATGTAGAAATGGGACAATTGAGAACTCGTTTCTGGCGGGGAGAGCTGGATGCGCTACCACTGCTACAGGCAGGCTGCAATTCAATTGAACCAAAGTTTGTCTTTAACAAACCCTACATAATCGAAACAAGAGAGTATAGGCAAATGCCTATTGCATATACACCGATGACTCAAAAATGAAAGAAGGTTCAGGATGCGGGATATACTCCAGATCACTGAACCTAAGAATATAGTGGGGTATGGGCAAAAATGCCAGCGTAGTTCAGACAGAACTGGCTGCAGCTCCATTGCTGCAAAAGAGCAGCTAAAACTATAATGATCTGCACATATATCAGACAAGCGGTATTAACATTGAATAGACCACGTGTCACATCAGGGTTAGTAATGGAGTGTCAAGAGTCACTAATTCGGGCTTCGGATGGTAATACTATCATCCTGAAGTGGGTTAAAGGACACAATAGAAATAGAGACAACTACATTGCTGACCAATGAGCTAGGAAGGCGGCAACCCTAAGACTCCTAGGACCTGGGGATCTTTTTGGTTGGTCAACTACAACAATCGCGGAAATTGTGAAATGTCACTCCCACACGCAAACCGTAAAAAGATGGGAAAAAGGGCAAATATGTAAACTTGCCAGGGTAACACTAAGTAACGTTGAAGAGTCAGCATCAAAGAAGTACTAAGGAATGACAAAGAAAAACCTATGCTTGACACTTGGTTTTTTAACTTGCCCTTGTCAACTAAGCAAGCACCTTCACACACTGGGGCTAGCAGACACACCTCTATGTAGAAAGTGTGAACGAGAACCCGAAACTGTAGAGCATGTCCTATGTGAATGCCTATCGTTAATACGAGAGTACGCGTTCGGCAAGTCCTGGCGCACACCTGCCCACATAAGAGATATGTCTCCTGGTGACTTGTCCACCTTCCTAGAAATGGCAGGATGGACGATGAGCTAAGACAGCAGCTTCCTGGGAGAATGCATAATGGGTCAATTGTGGCCTAAGTGATGTGAAATTTAACTCGCCCTCCCTAGTATACAGATACAGATACAGAAGATAAACTATGATGTACAGCACTGAATTTTGGCATTTCAAAATAACGATAAACGATTTCATGTGATATGAGTAGTGTGGTACAAAACTAAAATTAAGAATAAATATATGGAAGTCTAGGTGTGGCACCAATAAATGCCAAAATGTGGGAAACATGTGCCAAAATCTTGTAGAAAATGCTTATATAAAACCTATTTGTAAGCCGGTTTAACATTAACCATAACCAAGATGAGTTATTGGCTAAAAAACTAGAGCAGCTGATCTTAAACGAAACTAAAGTCAGAGAGAATGATAATGAGTATACGATGAAGCAAATGATGACTACAAAGATCGAAATAATAAAGAAAATTATTGCAAATAATTATATTGAACTCAAACGAGCCGATTTAGGTATATTTCGACAGCTAATACACGTTAAAAAATCAGTTCTAATAAACTCATACCTTTATTAATTTTAATTGAATAATTGATGTTTTTGTTTTTTTTCCCAAGATTAAAATTTTATCAAGCAATAATTAATATTATGTACTTCAGATAAATTAAGTAATTTTGTTTTGTTGCATTAAATGTTTAAGAGATGAACAGGATATCTACGTTGTCATGAGACATTACAACTAAAGATAAGTTTATTTTTAATATTTAATCTAAATTATATAATCGGGTGCAATATATAGAACCGTTTTACGGTTCTTGTATTTCTACAGAACACGATTCTGGTAAGTCACGAGTGAAGGGAGTAGGCAGATTGAGACCCCGAACTCGAACGAAACCGTATCACTCTTAATAATGGCTTCAAAATGGGTGCCGAAACGTCGAGTATCCAATTCTCAACGCGAAACGTTTTCTTCCCGAAAACTTAGTAATTTTCATTTACCTGACCGCGGAAATTCATCAGAATATTTTATTACGGGGAGGAATTTTTAATTCTTACTAAATCTTATTCTAATCTTCTTGTTCTTCTCTATGTGTCGTCTTCTATCGAAGGTTGGCGAGCATCAAACGATAGGTTTCTCTGTTTTGTGCCACATGTATTATGTTCGCAGCTTCTGATATTTAAAAGTATTCTCTCAAGTTTCTTAACCCGGATTTCTACTTTCTGTCCAAAACTCTTCTACTTTGAATCTTGCCTTCCATGATAAGCTGTAGCAGACTGTACTCATCAAAGTCGAACACATGGCCCAGGTATGACGCTTTCCTCCTTTTAACAGTTGTTAATAATTCCACCTCTTTACCCATTCGTCTTAATACCTCTGTGTTGGTCACTCTGTATGTCCAAGGTATTCTCAGTATGCGTCAATACAGCCACATTTCTAGAGCCACTAACTGCTTTATAGTTACTGCTGTTAACGTCTACCCTTCTACTCCGTAAAGTAGCGTAAAAAGTACGTAGCATTTCGTGGCGCGCCATAGGAGGTTAACGCTTAGGTTGCGGTTGCTTAAGAGCTTTCTCAATTAGATGAATTTGGATCTTGCTATTTCAATTCGGATCCTAATCTCTACGTTTGGGTCCCACTTATCATTTACTGTATATCACAGATATTTAAATCGGTGTACTCTTTTCTTTCAATACGTTCGGCTTCAAAATTCAGAATGTTCTTTTTACTGATCACCATAAATTTGGTTTTCTTTCTATTGATCTTCAGTCCAAATCGGCTGCTAGTTCTATTTACTCTATTTAGCATCATCTGTAAATCTTCGATGTTATCAGCCAGTATAACGGTATCATCTGCATATCGAAAATTACTTATTGGTACGTCATTAATCTTGATGCCCTCGTTGTACTCTTCCAGTGAATCTAGAAATATTTGTTCCGTGTACAGGTTGAAAAACAGTGGCGAAAGAATACAGTCCTGTATTCCTCTCTCGAACCCCTCTCGAAATGGTTACGTTTTCACTCACCATATGTCCATTCTTCATGTGGGCTGTTTGATTCCAATATGGATTTTTTATAATCTGGATGTCCTTAGTGTCAAGTCCTGTAAGATGTAATAATTCTATGAGTTTGTCATGTTTGATAGTATCGAATGATTTCTCATAGTCGATAAAACAGGCGTAAACATCTTTCTGTTGATCCAGGCATTTTGAATCAAGACTTGTATTGCAAAGAGGGGCTCTCGAGTTCCAAAACCCCGTCTAAAACCGAACTGTGTTTTACTTATGCTGTGTTCTAATTTTGCTCATATTCTGGAATGGATAATACGCAATAATACTTTAAGGGTGTGACTACTCGTCTTAGAATTAGATTTCTTGAGAAGGGGCACAAATGTAGATTTCAACCAGTCCGATAAAATTTGACCAGTATCGTATATCTTATTAAACAGTTCCAATACTACATTTAGGTTGTTCTCGTTAAAAACTTTTAAAAATTCGACTGGTATTTCATCGCATCCTGTTGCTTTCCCATCTTTCGTTTAATCTACAGCTTTTATCACCTCACTTTTCAATATTTTTGGTCCATTCCGATCAAAAGTGTTCGTAGAAATATGACGATAATCCGTAAACAAATCTTTTATGTAATTTTCTTAATCTAATCTTCCAACACGCAAATACCGTCTTCTCTGTGATCTTGCTTTACTTAAATCATGTTGTGACAATCAAGTCATTCCAAAATCTCTTTAAAATAAACATCACACTAAATCTTCATCAATTTCCAAACTTCTTAGAATAACTGTTTTTTGGTTCTTCGAAATTGAATTCATTCCACCAGACGCAACTGAGATACAATAATTTTCCAACTTTTTAAAACCTACAATGACATCCACTCTTTTAATATCCATCCATTGTATGGGACACTTTCGATCGTCTTTCTCACCAAATAGCCCAACACATTTTTGACAACAAAACCTAAACACAGAAACGCAAACTGGACCAACTTATCTCTCAGCAAAATCCATAGTTCATTTCAAATCAATAACCTTCTACTATTGTACGCAATTGATCAGATATTCACCTATCCTATTCAGCTACCAAAACTCTGTCAAAAGGCTTCAATTTTTTTGTCACTCCTCTTTCCATCCCAACTGAGAAAATTATTTGTCAACCTGAAGAAGCTATTTCTCATCTTCCTTCCGACCCAGCTGAAGTGGCCAGACAAGATTGTGCCAGAATTCTCCTTTTTTCCAAACCTCCACCGTCGAATATGCGTCTTTCATAAAGACGTAAAAACTTAATGAACAAAATAACAGAAACAAGTAGAACCTATGGACTGGATATAAACACCAGCAAAACCAAACTAATGATCATCAGCAAGCAAAACATAACTGGAGCAAATCTGTATGTGAACCAAATGAGAATTGAACGTGTCTCACAATACAATTACTTGGGAACTATAATCAATGAGTGGTGGGACAATACCCAAGAGATTAAATGTCGCATCGGAAAGGCCAAAAGTGCATTCTTGGTTATGAGCTCTGTGTTCAAAAGCCATGACCTCACCCTGAAAACAAAAATAAGGCTCCTTAAATGTTACGTATACTCAGTGCTTCTGTATGAAGTAGAAACGTGAACATTGAAGGCGGAAACTCTATCAAAACTTCAGGCGTTTGAATTATGGTTATACAGAAGAATCCTGAAGATACCACGAACAGACAAAGTCACCAATAAAGAAGTACTGCGGAGGATGAACACAACCGCGGATTTGGTCAACATTGTGAAGAGCCGTAAGCTGGAGTACTTGGGACATATTATGAGAAATCAAGGCAGATACGAGCTACTCCAATGCATTTTCCAGGATAAAATTGAAGGAAAAGAGCCCCAGGACGAAGAAGAATATCCTGGCTTGCTAACCTGAGAGCATGGTATAGAAAGACCTCAACAAAGCTATTTCGTATAGCAACCAACAAAATCATCATAGCCAGAATGATCGCCAACGTTCGGAACGGACAGGCACCCTAAGAAGAAAAAGAATAAAGACGTGTCCTCAAAGAACTTTATAACAAACCTGACATTGTCATCATTCCGGCCGACAAAGGTAATGTCACCCTCATTCTCGACTCTTCTAATTATTTCGAACATATTTAAGGCAATTGGTGCACAGCCTCCTACCTGCTGTTTGATTCTCTTAATATAAGTAGCACAATCAATTCCCTTCTTTTTTCCTGAGTTTGAAACCTGAGACTGCAATCTACTTATGCATCAAGAGTATCTTTTAATAAAGGTTGAATTTTCTCTTTACTTTTTCTTGTCAGTTGGGGGATTTCAATTTTATATATTCTCCTTCTTTCGGTTTGGTTTGTTTTCCTTTATCCTTAACAGGTTTTTGTCTTGTTTTTTTTTCTTCTTCAGCCTTAAGTAATCCAACTTTAGACATAGGCCTCCCCCAAATCAATCCAGTGTTTTCTATTTTACGCCACTTGCTTCCAGTTGTGTCCTCCCATCTTCTTAATGTCATCAGCCCATCTCATTTGTGGTCTTCCTCTGCTTCTTTTTCCTAACCATGATCTCCATTGTTGTATTTCGTGGTTCTATCTTTTATCCTTCAGTCAGGCGTTGTGTCATGTGAAGCTCCATTTTAATTTGGCAGCATGTTCTCCTACGTCTTTTATTTTGGTTTTGGCCTAATCCATTTGTTTGTTTTTTGTCTATAAGTCTCACCCCGAGCATTAATCTTTTCATCGCTCTTTGTGTCTTTACTATTTTATTCATATTAGACTTGGTAAGTCTCCAGGTCTGTAAACCATACGTGATTATAGGGAGGATACACTGATCGTAAATTCTGGTTTTCAAATATTGTTCTATTTTAGCGCTTTTTAAGATCCAACTCAGTTTTCCAAATCCTGCCCACGCTAACCTTATTCTTCTAGTAATTGCGGCAGTTTGATTTTCTTTGTTAACTTTCATTATCTGTCCCAGGTGGATGTATTCGCTTACTGTTTCTAAATTTATGTCGTTCAACGTTATTTTTCTAATGTTCGTTGTATTTGCCATTATTTTGGTTTTTTTCCAAGTTCATCGTAAGACCTTCCTAAGTTCATCGTACCTTTTTCCGAAGTTTTAAATAGGTGCGTTATCATGGTCTGTAGTTATTGGAAACTTGTAGGGAATATTACAATGTCATCAGCGTATCTCAAAAGACTGAGTTTTTATCCATTTACATTTATTCCATCTGGGCCTGGAGCCTTATTATTCTTTAGTTGTACCATAGCTTGTTTTATTTCGAAGGATTCTATGTTAGGCAGTATTTCTGAGTTGACAGATCGTCCTTATTATAGTTCTTAATTTCCTTTTCAGTAAATAGAGCTTTAGTTACTATAACAGCTGTATAATTAAGAGATATTGTTCGTGGCTTGACTATTTTATTTTTCACTTTAGGGTTTGAAGAATTTCCTAAAAGAAAGTTCCCAGAACAGCTTCAGAAAAACTGATGTTGTGCTTAAGTTGAAGAATAAATATTTTTTGTCACACTTTTTCTTAACAGAAGATTTTTTTTATTTCGTTGTTATCATTAGTGCCTGGGTACTATCATTGGTCTTTGATTGTGATGGAGTTTTTTCATCATTTTTATTATTTTGTTTGTTCCGGGATAACAACGGATAGACGCCTGTGGCATAAAACCCAGCTGAACCATTATTATAACAGGAAGGACCTCCTTCCTCTAAGGCGAAATGGGCTTGGATGTATTCCTCTACTCTGAATCCAATACACGTCAGCCATCCTTAGAGATGAGTTAACCTGATACGGTTTTTAGAAATTTTTACACTCAGAGAGAAAAAAGATAAAACTTAGATCTATCTAAAATATGAAGAACGGGATCTTGCGTTTTGAACTTTACAAAGTGGTGTATCCATTTTCACAATGTTGATCATGTTCAGGGGCAACCATATGTATCTTTTTAGCATAGGCAGATTGCTGCTAATAAAGAGAAGAATATTGTTTCTCATCCATATTGCAAATGATATGAGGTTTATTAAACATGTCCCCAATTTAGACAGCACCTCTATTAACCTGTTGAAATAGTTTTTTACTATTTACAAACTTATCAAGTTTGGCTGCTCTTCCAGGGTTTATATTTTGTTTTTTCCTTTTGCAATCTCTGGGTGGCGTTTTAAAACATTCTTAACAATTTGAGACCAGTTATTCCTTTAAAATCATCAGGCTAGCCTAAAAATTATTCTACAAAGTTCATTTTCTTGAATTGGTAATAAATATCATCCCCTATTCAATTTGTTTGTGTGTTCATTACTTACGTGGTTACGAAGTATTTTACAGAAAACTTTGATAGCCTCTGGATCATACAATTTTGACCTAGGACCGCCATTCAACGTTGGAACTTGCCATCCACAGGCATTATCCAGCGGTTTCATCTACAACAAAATTTTGTATTCAGTAAAAAAATTATTAAAAATAATTTAAAAACAGCTTGTTGTAGATAGTAACTAAAATCTACTTAAATAAATAAACATTGCTGAAAATATACACCAATAAGGCCCGTTAGACAGCTTCTTTGCTCATATCATGTTCTGTATTTTTATCTTCTGTATTTTTGTCTTCTTCCTATAGTGCGGTACACTTATAGTGCGCTGGTGACGTCTGTCTTTTGCGGCATGCAAAAGATCGCCAGTGTTATTTATGCCTGTTCAGTTCTCTATGTTCCGTAGCCACGACATTTATTTGCCACCTACTCCTCTCTTGCCTTCAATATTTCCCTGGATGATTAGTTGAGTGATTGCGTATTTTTTCCTCTCAGAATATAGACGAGGTATCCAATTTTTCGTATCTTGATCGAATTCAGTAGTTCTCTCTCAGTATTTGCCTTTCTTAAGACTTCTTTGTTTCTCACTCTATCTATCCATGGTATGTGGAACATTCTTCGCAACGTCCACATTACGAGGGCCTCTAATTTATTAATGAAAGGTACTCTTAACGTCCATGTTTCCATGCCGTGCAACAATATGGACCATACATAGCATTTAACCATCCTGTAGCGGAGATTGAAGGAAAGATTGCGAACATTGTATGTTTGGTACAGTATTTTATTTCTTGTGGATGATCCCATTGGTCATTCATCATCATTTCCAAGTATTTAAATGTTTTTACTTGATCGATTGGAGCATTAATCTACTTGCAGTTGTATTTTCAAAAGTGCGTTTTTTGTTATTGCCATGTATTAAGTTTTACAGCATTTATCTTCAAGCCATATATGTTTGATTATCATTGCGTCCAATTTTTTACAGTGTCAAACGTTTTTTCATAATCGACAAATGTTGTGACTATTTCCTTTCGTCAATCCATGCAGTTTTGTACAAGCGTATTCAAGCAGAAAGCTGCTTTACGTGTACCCAGTCCGGTCTTGAAACCAAATTGTGTCTCACCGCTTAGATCTTCCAGCTTTCAAGCAAATGGCTCATTAAACTTATCAGTCTGTGGTCTTTGCATTTTGTCGCTCTTTGTTTTTTAGAGATCACTATAAAAGTTGAATAAAGCCAATCCGTTGGAATGTAGCCGGTGTTATATGTAGCATTGAAAATTTTTACCAGCATGTCGATGTTATCATCTTCCAACAGTTTTATGGCTTCTGTAGTAATTCCATCCGGTCCAGGGGCCTTACCTAGTTTACTACTTTTATAGCGTACTCCACCTCGGCGCGAATAATGGGAAGGCCTGATAAATTTTCCGTGGGTAAGTTAGTAGTTGACAGATTCAGTCTATTATCCGCAAAAAGGGACGAAGCATAGTTTGCCCAGATTTTAGCTAGTTCCTTCTGGGTATGAACGTAGTTTCCTTGATCATTCTTCAGGTGAGTCTCATGGTGTGTCTTGTATATACTCGAAATGTCTTTGACCTTTTTATGTAGTCCAAAGCTGTCTCCCTTTTCTTGTAGTGATTCAAATTATTCACAACGTTCTTTCATACAACTTTCCTTTGCGTTTTTAATTCTTGCCCTTATCGTACGTTGGATTTCCTTGTATTCCTGTTTATTTTGATGTATTTTGCGATGTATTATTGCGATGAATTGCGTATCTTATATAAATTTAAAATGTATTCAACGTGAGAAAAACATTCAACAAAACAAGAAACACACATACAAGTCGAAGACGTAAGAGTGTTAAGAGACCTGGAGTGCAAAACTGACCACTAGATAGTAAGATCAAAATGTTACCTACAGTATTGACTGCAACTGCTATATCGAAATGACAACCAACCAGCACAATCAAAACCACTGAAAAGGAATCCATCCAAATATAATATTGATACACTGCAAAACAGCTCAACATCATTTTTATATAAATTATGACTTAGCCAGAATACCTACGAAGATATATTACATAAAGCCGATGAAGCGGCTCATGAAGCATTCGGTACGATCCAAAGGAACAAAAAGGATACTCCATCGTGGTGGACAAATGACATCGCTGATGCAGTACACAATAAGAAACAAGCATATCAGAGTGGCTGCAAACAAATGACCCAGATGATAGACAAATATACGCAAGATCAAACAGAGAAGTAAAAAGTCTAGTAACTAAAGCAAAAAATGTTTCCTGGGAAAGTAAATACGAAGAGATCAACAAATATACAGGGTCAACTAGATCAATAGAAGCATGGAAACAGTAAAAACCGTAGAACAAACAGAGAAGAAGTGAGTAGAACAGATTTAATAGAAGAAAGATCTTGGATCGAACATTTCTCTCACAACTTCTGACTGAAACAAGACAAAATATGAAGTAGAACACAATGAAATAACAGTAAAGTAAGTCGAAAATGCAATACGAAATTGACCACGAGGTATACCGAACGAATTAGTTAAACACAGCCCACAAGTATTGCGGGAATTTTTTGAATTGAATACACTGATTTTTTCCTTCTCATAGATCCTAAAAGTAAGGTTATGTAGTTATTATTTACATCTAGACGGTGTGCTAATCTTATGAAAAAAATGTTGAGAAGTAAATACATTGTTAGATTAGCTCAAAAACAATATAAAGGTAAGTAAAATTAAAAGTAAATATAATTTATCATGTTACAAAAGCCATTTTAAAAGTGATTGGTCCTTTAAGGTTATTTCTTGTTTATATTAACTTTTCTTGGTATTTTTTATTTGTTTTTAAAATTTATATTGAAAAATATTTTTTACCTCTTACCTATTTTAGATCAACCAAAATAGCACAGTCAATTAAAAAAAAAAAGAGATTACGGAAAATGAAACAAACCAGTATGTAGAACTTAAAGCTACAGATGAAGAAAATGAAGTTAAGAAAGGAGGACTTGATTAACCCGATAATGAAACAAGCCATTATATGGAGTTAAAAGATGGAGGTGAAAAAAGCAGGCCAGAAGATAAGATTAGCTTAACATTTTGGTAGATAAAAATATATTTAGTTTTGTATTTTTTTTCCGGATATTGCTGCAATTTTCACCGAAAAAGAGAAAACTCCAGATCTTTCCTCGAATGATAACACAATTTCTACATCTGATAACTCTGATGGATATAATCCGAAAAATTCTGAACTGGAGGTATCAGTTTTTTTGAGAACACTACTAGTTAAGAGAATGAAAGTGATTCCACAAAAGCAGACGCCATCGCAAAAGAAACCTTCGCGTTTCCTTCAGATGTATCTATTATAGCCTCAACCTCTCAGAATTTTAGGATTAACAAGGTAAAGAAAAAAATATTTTTTGATTTATCCGAAAAAAAATGTAAAAAACGAAAAACACACGTCACCGCAGAAGATACATTCATGCTTTCTCGAGGCAATGCCATCTACTGCGAATACCTCTGATGAATATAATCCGCAAAATTCTGATCTGGGTGAGTAAAACGAGTCTTTTAAGGGCATATCTATTGTAGCCTTAACGTTTCAAAATGATAGGATTAACAAGATCAAGAAAAAAATATTTGATTTAATAGAAAAAAAAATGTAAAAAACTAAATCTGTGCCCTGAGACATGGAAGAAATATAAGTCTGCCATTGCTAGACAACGAGGTGAACCTTATATATCTTTAAAACCAAAGAAGAAAATCCAAACAAAAATTCTGAGCTTGGGTATCTATGTAAAGAGAATAAATGTTAAAAGAATTTCGACCAACAATTTGACCAAAGTGAGAGAGAGACAATATTTAGCAAATTTTATGCTTTGGATCAAAATATAAAAAATGCTATACTTTTTACGTCTATTTCAATAAAACCATTTCACCGTTATAGAAAAAATGCAACAAAGAATAAATCTGCCACATTTAGTTATTCAATAACCTGTTAAGCATAAGATCTGTTTGTAAACTGTATTGTACCTAACAAAATTCCGCAAGAAGTGATTGATGTAATCAAAACAACACATCGTACCTTTTCCTGCTGACATGACTCACTATTCCAGAAACAAAAATGCTAACAAAATGTATTTATCTCCCTTTAAATATGTCAAAAATGAAGTTTTTAACAAAGAAGAAATTAAGAAAAAACAAAGAGTTCCTACTGTAACATTTTCATTACAGAATTTAATTTGTCATTTGGGCAGCCCAAGAGTGACACTTGTTCTACCTGTGATGCAGGTTTGGGAAATGATGAGCATAAGAAACCTTCCATTTTGCTTTTGACCAACAGAAACCAGACAGGCAATATGCGCCTAACAATAAAAACATATGTTATATGACCATAGACCTGCAACAGACTATGCCACTACCAAGACTTACAACTTCAAAAGCTTTTTATCTAAGGCAGATGTGGTTCTTCACAATCTTGTAATTCACAGCATAACATAAAGGTGATAAGGCCTACTTTTTTAATTGGAGTGAAAATGTAGCCACAAAGGGCAGCTTAGAAGTAAGTAGTTCTCTGCACAAATTTGTGTGAGTGTAATCTAGTAGAAACAAGAAAATATATCATCTTATCATGTGGTCTAATTCTTGTGCTAGCCAGAACAAAAACTTTAATCTGATATGTGTATATCAATATCTTATTTTAAAAAAATATGTTAAGGTTATTGACCATAAGTTTCCGGAAGTAGGACATTCCTTCCTAGATTCTGATAGAGATTTTGAAATAATGGAGAAAAAGCTAAGAAAAATTGAGAATCTGTTCAGTCCAGATTAGTATAAAGACGTTATTTCGGAATCGAGTAAGACAGGATCGATTGTTATCAACATGGAAAATCACTGTAAAAATATTAAAGAAATTACAAACAATTTGCATTTATTTAACAGAAAAAAAGGATTCTAACAAAGAAAAATAAATATGAGGGATAAGGTAAAATGGATTCGTGTTAAAAAATATGGTGAATATATGTACAAAAAAAAAACACTGGATCCATTCACACCTTTCCTAAAAGTAGATATCCTTAAAAATACAAAAGTAGTTACAGAACCAGAATTCAATTTACCAGTAATGGCTAACAAAACAAACACTTTGACCGAAGAAAAAATTAACAATTTAAAACAACAGTTAATTTTTGTTGATGAGGCTTATAGACATTTTTACATCAAAATATTATTTTGTGAAAAGTAAAAGATGCAGATCTAGGCAGAAAACCAAGTACTAGGCGAAGGACGCGTTAAGGTTCATTTGTAGTGAAAATCAAATTTTTTTAATTTGATTTACGATCTTTATAAAAATTGTACCAAGAAATAGTTATTGTAGATCTTATTAATAAACAAGAACAATATATTGTGTTATTTTTGTTATTGGTTACACTTTTTCGTTATGCAATTTAAACAATTTGGTACTTCTGCTATTTACTCAGTGGATCAAGTATCTAAGTACATTTAAGTTCTAATATTGTTTCTAATAATAAATGTGTTTTTTCTTTAATGTTATTAATAAATATATTAGTTTTAGGACTGCCTATCCTATAAATTTAGTTTATTTAGATCTTATAGTAAAATAATATTATAGTATAAAAACTTTCACACAAGTTCACCTGGACCCAAGAAACAAGAAACCTCCGAGCTTTAATTGACTACTTCATAATGAAAGTCGAAACATCGATCAGAGTTACAGATGTCAAAGTTAAAAGTGGAGCGAAATGCGGTTCTGACCACAAATTACTGATAGCAAACATGCGATTCCCTTGGAAAACCACAAATCAATCAAAAAGAACAGTGGTAAATGAAATTCAAACGCAGGCCGAAACGAAGTACAAACTACACTTGCTAAGGGAACAATCCGTCAAAGACTTGTACATACGAAGGTTAGACCAAAAACTAGAGGAGTTTAGTTTTGAGAACATAGACAAAACATATGAACATATAAAATCCTGCATAAAGGAAGCAGCAGCGGAAGCCTTAGGTTGCGAGGAGAGAAGAACAAATAGATATCGACAACGTCTATCAGAAAGCACGGAAGAATGTATTAAGCAGAAGAAACAGTTATACTATAAATGGTTAAGCTCAAAAGAACAAGTGGACCTAGAAAGATACAGAGAGAAGAACAGAGAGGTAAAAAGGTTAATAACAAAAGATAAAAATGATAACTGGGGATGAACATGTATGAACATCGAACAATACATAGGAGGTTCAAAGAACTCAGAATCCGGGAAAGTGTCTGAAAGAAAACAAACAGGAAAAAACACATTTTACTTTCATAAACGAAAAACAGTAGAATGATTACTACCAAGAACTCCTGACAGAAAAGCGAACAAAATTCATGGAAAAAGAACAACCACCAACAAATACAAAAGAACAACTAAATTTATAGTTTATTCGTCTTCCGGGTTTGGACCGTGTCATTTGTGAGTGACCCAAAAGTGGGTTCATCTCGACGTTTCGCTACAATTGTATGTAGCTTCTTCAGGAGAACAAACAAAGAAAAAAGAAAGAAAGAAGAAAACAAAAGAACAGGAAGATGGGTAGTTAGCAACGGTAACTCAGTTACTCAACGCAACCAGAGGCGAATACTAACTACCAAGATGGGCATTTGGTCACAGTAACTCAACTACTCAACGCAGCCAGAGGTGAAAACCAAATGCCAGGACAGGGATTCACGTCCAACAGCTCAGAACACTAACGCGTCGAGAGGCGGGGAGTGAATCCCTCGGATTCACTCCCCGCCTCTCGACGCGTTAGTGTTCTGAGCTGTTGGACGTGAATCCCTGTCCTGGCATTTGGTTTTCACCTCTGGCTGCGTTGAGTAGTTGAGTTACTGTGACCAAATGCCCATCTTGGTAGTTAGTATTCGCCTCTGGTTGCGTTGAGTAACTGAGTTACCGTTGCTAACTACCCATCTTCCTGTTCTTTTGTTTTCTTCTTTCTTTCTTTTTTCTTTGTTTGTTCTCCTGAAGAAGCTACATACAATTGTAGCGAAACGTCGAGATGAACCCACTTTTGGGTCACTCACAAATGACACGGTCCAAACCCGGAAGACGAATAAACTATAATTCTGACTCTGGCCGTGGAAGCCTACGATTTCAACTAAATTTATCATTGGAAGAAATAAAAAAGAACATAAAATGAATAAAACATAATGTCTGCAGGTCCCGGAGGGATAGCACCCAAGCTAATTAAATACGGCTCCATATGATACCTACCTCCAATTCCATATGATACCTACCATGTTTCAGAGAGGACACCGAACAACAACCTGAAGAATGGTCGACAGCCCATATTATCTCTATTTTCAAGAAAGGGGATAGAAGAATATGTTGAAATTACAGAGGCATAAGCATTTTACTATTTATAGGAAGATTATATGGAAAAATAATAAAGGAAAAAATAGAAAAACAATTTCAAAATAAAATAGATTACCAGGCAGGTTTTACAGCTGATTTACCAGCTGTGTTGACCACATCTACACTATACAACAGCTAATATAGAAGAAGATGGCAAAGAACAAACCAGTCCAAACATATGGAAAAATAATAAAGGAAAAAATAGAAAAACAATTTCAAAATAAAATAGATTACCAGGCAGGTTTTACAGCTGATTTACCAGCTGTGTTGACCACATCTACACTATACAACAGCTAATATAGAAGAAGATGGCAAAGAACAAACCAGTCCATCTAGCCTTTATTGACCTAAAAAAGGCATACGACTCTGTGCTCAGACAACGACTGTGGGAAGCCATGCAATAAATAGGAGTAGAAGATAAGCTGATCTATGTAGTGAAGTCCATGTACACACATAATAATGTTACAGTCAAGGTAGGTAACAAGTTTGGAAAATCATTTAAAACCACAAAAGGTCTCCTATAGGGCTGCTCGACTTTACCTACGCTCTTTAAAATATTTCTTCAATACGCCCTAAAGCCATGGAAAAGGAAATGTGAGGGAATGGGAGTACCCATAAGGAACGACCATCTGTATACTCCTTAGTTTCGCCGACGATCAGGTCATAATAGCACAAGACGAGGAAGATCTAAGCTACATGGTTCGAAAACTAGAAGAAGAATATAATATCAATGGCATGGAAATAAACATTAACAAAACAGAATATCTGAACACAACACAAGAACCAACAAGAAGCCTGGAAGTGGATGACGGGCGTGAAATAAAGGGAACCGATAAATTTAAATACCTGGGGTTCAATATATCAAATAAAGGTACTACAGAAGAAGAAATTAAAAATCGAGTGGGTCAAACCAGAAATTTTAAGACAACTGATTCCAATCCTATGGGACAGACATATAACAAAAAAAGAATTTAGAACACGATGATTCGCAGCATTCTAACATATGGAGCAGAAAATTGGGTCTTAAACAACAGCAGCAGAAATAAAATGAACGCCACAGAAATGGACTACTGGAGAAGAAGCTGCAGAGTTTCTAGAATGGACAAAATAATTAACGACGAAATCAAAAGACGAATGGAGACAAAGAAAGACACCTTAAATTACATTGAAGAAAAAAGATTAACGTGGTACGGACATGTCGGACGAACAGATCCAAACCGTTGGATAGCAAAAATAACAGAGTGGAGCCCTTTTTTAGAAAAGATGCAGACCAAGAAGATCTTTCAGAGATGAGGTAGATATAACCATGGAAAGAAGAGGATTGGAAAACTCAGAATGGAAGAACAAAGAAAAATGGAGAAAATGGTTGAGAGAAGGGAGACAGCGACAGATGTAGGAACCTCTTTCAAATATATGTAGAAAACAACGAGTTTTTATATAGATTATTGTATAAACATGTTTTAGATATTAAACTCAAATTGTAATTGTAAATAGAGAGTAAGTTTATCTTTGTAATTTGTTAGAAATTAAAGGAAAAAAAAGAAAAATAAATTAAAAAGAATAATAATAAAAAAAAATAAAAAAATAAATAAAAAATAAAAAAAAATTAAGAAACAAATAAAACAAAAAAAAAGGAACTTGGACAGTCCACAGTAAAGTAGCTATTGAATTAAGTAGATAGCTGCAGAAGAGTTTACTGTGGAACTCTGAGGACCTCATCACTTAGTTTATATATAAATAACTAAAAAGCATCTAATAGAAAAAAAACTATATATTAGAGATCAATATTAGTAATAGTAGGATTAGTAGGATTAGTATTAGTAGGAATTTAGGATAATATTGTATAGGAAACAATGAGTAATGAAAAAATGAGTACAAATTATAAGATTGGCAAATGGATTTAGTGGCCGCAGGCATTTACACACAAAAACCAACAACACCAAGTTTGATTGGATTTTATAATACATAAAAAAACAAACCCAAATTCCACCGCCAAACATTTACATAATTTTTTGACGTAATTCACTAAAATTACGCATTCGCAAACACCGCGTGCTCCCATTTCGCGTTAATTATTAAAAACAACCAAAAACTTACGCTATAACAAAAACAATAGCCCGCGAGTAGCAACACAAGCGCGTACGAACGACACATCTTCTCTTCACTGAAGGCCAAATCAAAATACTGCAGTTACCCGAAATGAATCGCTTATAAACAAGTCTTTCTTATAACAAGAGATTTGCTATTGATATTAATAAATTTTAATGCAAATTTCGAATGAGGTATTTCAAGTAATTAGGTGAGATTAAAGTGCATCATCGAATTGGGATAAAAGGCGCGCGGTGGGGGAAACGGGAGCTCGTCTAGACTTTTTTAATTGTCGTCTAGTTCTGCTCATACACGTGGATGCTTAATTAGTTTAATCAGACATTTAAATACTTCTGCGAATTTTGAATGACAGCATAAAAATACGCTGTCTCATGTACTAAAAAATTTGATACGGCGGTAAAACAAATCGATCCTTCTTAAGAGGATTTAGATATATTTGTTTGATTTCTGATTTAGAAGGTATTTGATACAGTAAACCAACGGTCGGCAACAGACGGACCGCGGTCCGAATGCGAACCGCGAAAGGTTGAACTGCAGACCGAACTGCGGAATCTCGATTGCTGAGTCAATCAAGTTCAAAATAAAACTGCTGTTAATTTTCAAATAGAAAGTGAAATGATAAATAAAAATACTAACAATTATGTGTAAGTGATGAAATATTGTTTTATAATAATATTGTATGTTTCCAATAACTGAAATATATAAATCTGGGGAATTCTGTTCAAAATCTGGGAACTTTTAAAACAGAATTCGGGGAAATAAAATTTATAGACCTGGCAATGCTGATGCCCACCAGTGGGGCCAGATTGGGCGATTTATCGCCAATTGGGCTACTTTTAACAAGTCTTTGCGACAAAAAATTTAAGAAAATCGCAAGTCGCAAATTGGGCTATTTTATACTTTGTTACACAAGTCACTTTTTCATAAATAGTTATAGTTATATATAAATATTATATATATATATATATATATATATATATATATATATATATATATATATATATATATATATATATTTCACATTTCCATCCAATAAGAAAATATAAAAAGTCCCTCAATGAGCAAATAACTTGTTAATCCATCATTATTATTATGATACCTGTACGAAATGACAAAACATATTGTAAAAATGCTTTGTCTTTATTTTTTTATAAACAAAGTTATTTCATTAGAATTAAAAAAAAAAATTTCTATAATTTATACCTGAAGGTACTAGTGGCAACACCTCACTATCGGTGCTGGGTACAAGAAGTGGAGAGTTTTTGCCACCACCTTATGGTGGAGGGTAGGAGTGGCAAAGTCCCAAAATAACCCCCTCTGTGGCTCAGTGGTAAGAGCGCCTGCCTTTAAATCTAAAGGTCGTGAGTTCGAATCCCACCTGGGTGGAAATTTTCGTTTATTAAAAAAAAAAATTAATAAATGAAAATAATTTCTATCCTTGTGTGATCGGTACACACCGGAGGGACCGCAGACGTTCGGATACAATTAGCGTCTCTTAGCAAAGACAATGACGTCGACTTTGCTAAGTATCAAGACGATTACTCTACACACACACACACACACACACACACACACACACACACACACACACACACACACACACACACACACACACACACACACACACACACACACACACACACACACACACACACACACACACACACACACACACACACACACACACACACACACACACACACACACACACACACACACACACACACACACACACACACACACACACACACACACACACACACACACACACACACACACACACACACACACACACACACACACACACACACACACACACACACACACACACACACACACACACACACACACACACACACACACACACACACACACACACACACACACACACACACACACACACACACACACACACACACACACACACACACACACACACACACACACACACACACACACACACACACACACACACACACACACACACACACACACACACACACACACACACACACACACACACACACACACACACACACACACACACACACACACACACACACACACACACACACACACACACACACACACACACACACACACACACACACACACACACACACACACACACACACACACACACACACACACACACACACACACACACACACACACACACACACACACACACACACACACACACACACACACACACACACACACACACACACACACACACACACACACACACACACACACACACACACACACACACACACACACACACACACACACACACACACACACACACACACACACACACACACACACACACACACACACACACACACACACACACACACACACACACACACACACACACACACACACACACACACACACACACACACACACACACACACACACACACACACACACACACACACACACACACACACACACACACACACACACACACACACACACACACACACACACACACACACACACACACACACACACACACACACACACACACACACACACACACACACACACACACACACACACACACACACACACACACACACACACACACACACACACACACACACACACACACACACACACACACACACACACACACACACACACACACACACACACACACACACACACACACACACACACACACACACACACACACACACACACACACACACACACACACACACACACACACACACACACACACACACACACACACACACACACACACACACACACACACACACACACACACACACACACACACACACACACACACACACACACACACACACACACACACACACACACACACACACACACACACACACACACACACACACACACACACACACACACACACACACACACACACACACACACACACACACACACACACACACACACACACACACACACACACACACACACACACACACACACACACACACACACACACACACACACACACACACACACACACACACACACACACACACACACACACACACACACACACACACACACACACACACACACACACACACACACACACACACACACACACACACACACACACACACACACACACACACACACACACACACACACACACACACACACACACACACACACACACACACACACACACACACACACACACACACACACACACACACACACACACACACACACACACACACACACACACACACACACACACACACACACACACACACACACACACACACACACACACACACACACACACACACACACACACACACACACACACACACACACACACACACACACACACACACACACACACACACACACACACACACACACACACACACACACACACACACACACACACACACACACACACACACACACACACACACACACACACACACACACACACACACACACACACACACACACACACACACACACACACACACACACACACACACACACACACACACACACACACACACACACACACACACAACACACACACACACACACACACACACACACACACACACACACACACACACACACACACACACACACACACACACACACACACACACACACACACACACACACACACACACACACACACACACACACACACACACACACACACACACACACACACACACACACACACACACACACACACACACACACACACACACACACACACACACACACACACACACACACACACACACACACACACACACACACACACACACACACACACACACACACACACACACACACACACACACACACACACACACACACACACACACACACACACACACACACACACACACACACACACACACACACACACACACACACACACACACACACACACACACACACACACACACACACACACACACACACACACACACACACACACACACACACACACACACACACACACACACACACACACACACACACACACACACACACACACACACACACACACACACACACACACACACACTACACCTCAAATTGTAAGATTGGCGAATGGATTTAGTGTCCGCAGTCATTTAAACACAAAAAAAAAAGTCCCACAATTTACATTCTCAGCAGAAATTATCTTGTTCGTGATTTTTAGAGGTCAAATTTGTGAAGACTGGAGTAGAATAATTGATAGAATTGTTTTTTAAAAGAATTTTAAGAAAATATATACATTGATGTATTAATATGTATAATAAATTTGCTTTACCACACGTGTCTCATTCAAACCCTTTGTCACAATATCGCCGCGAAATATTTTTTATCTTTATTTATTGTTTCGTTCCCATATTCCAAAAAAATGTACTTTGCACATGTACTAGATAAATCCAACGTTTACATATTTTAAAGTTCGATGATACTTGTAATGTAGCTGTTGTAAATAAAGTTAAAGTCCAGTCAGTTTTTAAAACAAAAACCTCCAAGGAATTTTCCTGTTTATCTAAATCTAAACAGTTAACTATCAGGAGATGCATACTAATTTTTGCATTCAGAGCTACGAATAAGGACAAATTTGATAAATAATATTGTTGGGTCTGTAGTTTGATAATTATTTTAATTATGAAGGTTTAAAAAAAAAACTATAATGGGTGTATATACAAATGGGTGTATATATATATATATATATATATATATATATATATATATATATATATATATATATATGTATATATATATATATATATATATATATATACAGTGTAGGAAAAATTTTATGGTCGGTATGGACCTTACGTGAGATGGAGTGAGAAACAGCTGTTTAAAAAGAGAGAGGTATATTAGGTACGCCCTTTATATCGCCGAATGGAAATATTAAAAAAGGGGAAATTCAACGTTGCCAAACTTATTGGATTTATTTCACCTGTTGTTTTTTTTTGCATTTGAACAATGTTCTAAGATAATCCAATTTGGGCGAAATTGATTTAAATGGCAGCTTACTCTTTTTTTTTATTGGGAATATGCCACAAGTTTACTTTACAATAAGTGTAATATAAGATTTTGATTTCCACTTTGGAAATCGTTTTATATACCTAAATAAAATTTATTAATGTTTCGTATTTTAAGTACGATTTCCGAATTAAAAATCTAAACATCAAAATAAGCTTATTTTAAAGTCACATTGTGCCTTATTCCCAATATGAAATAATAAACTGCATACAATAACACCACATTAAAAAATATTCACACACAATAATTTATTTGGCAACGTCGTCCGTCTGGTCAGAATACCGAGTAACGGGTAGTAGAGGTGGGTCGTGGTAATTTTATCGTTAAGAGCGTAAGAGCGATTAATATTTTTTAAATGCATTCATTTTTTTCGAATCCTGATAAAACTAATAAATATTCTTGAAAAATTTAAACGCAGAATGAACCAATACATTATTACCGAGGGCCAAAAGTCCCTGAAAACTTCTATAATGTTTATTTTAATAAGTTATAAGGGCGAAAAAAAAAAATTAGTGTGATTTTTAATTTCAAATATCTCATTCAAAAAACTTTTTGTTTATTCTAAGGGACTTTCGGCCCTCGGTAATAATGTAATCTTTTATTCTGCATTTAAATTTTTCAAAAATATTTGTTAGTTTTCTCAGGATTCAAAAAAAAATGAATGAATTTAAAAATTTAAATTTTTGTAAACAACTAACTATGATTGTTTAAAAGTAGTTTCAAGTAAGAGAGTACCTACATAAACAAACATAATGGCCAAAACATATGGCGTACCATAACAATCACTGAACTACCCTTCAAGTATTTTTGGCCACTCATTGTACTTGTTATTTCTTTAAACGGCCGTAAAATTTGGGAAAGCTGAGAACAAATAATCCAGTGTTTTTTATTTAGATTTGGTCTAAGTCTAAGTCTGTATTATTTAATACCGATGTGGAACGGAAATACACGCCAGTACACCGAAAATATCAAAATACAGAGAGGAGTCCGCCAGGGTTGCGTGCTGTCCCCACTACTTTTCAATGTCTACAGTGATCGGTATTTTAAGAAGCGCTCTCTGACTCAATAGAAGGTATATCTATCTATGAAGAAGTTTTGAATAACTTACGTTTTGCAGACGATACAGTAATAATTACGGATAACAACAATGATTTACAGAACCTAATGCAACGCCTTAATGAACGCTGTCATGAGTACGGACTGAAGATAAATTTAAAGAAAACTAAATGCATGATCATGACTAAATCTGCACAAATATCCAATTGACTATTGAAGATACTGCAATTAAGAGTGTTAATAACTATAAATACAGGAACATGGATAACATCAGATGTAGACCAAATCAAAGAAATTAAGACACGTATTGAAATAGCACGTACATCATTTATTAAACTTAAAAAGTTTCTTTGTTGTCGGGATATAAGGTTAGAACTACGCCTGAGAATGCTTCGATGTTACGTGTTCTCTACTCTTCTTTATGGTCTGAAAGCTTGGACACTAAAACAAGTTCATCTGAATAAGTTGGCCGCCTTTGAATTTTGGTGTTACAGAAGAATCCTACGAATATCATGGATTCAAAAAATGTCAAACATTGAAGTAACTAGAAGGATAGGAAATGAGGCAGAAATAATATTAACTATTAAAAGACGAAAACTTGAGTACTTGGGACATGTGATGAGAGGGCAAAAATACGCATTATTACAACTTATTATGCAGGGCAAAATCCGAGAAAAGCGAAATGTGGGAAGACGAAGAATATCCTGGCTTAAGAACTTAATGGAATGGTTTGAATGAAGTAGTGCAGACCTTTTTAGAGCGGCAGTCAACAGAGTCGGCATAGCCATGATGATTTCCAACCTTCGATAGAAGATGGAACTTAAAGAAGAAGAAGTGAAACGGATTGCCTCTTCTAACTCAGTCATTCTTTTTAACCTGTAATAGGTGAAGTTCTACCTAGTTTTCACGTCTTGGATTGGCCGTTTGGGAACTTTGTTATGTTGTAATTAAGCCTTTCTGAAGATAAGGTACTTTTTTTAATGTTTTTTGCAGAATTGTCGAAAAAAGGACTTTTTTTTATCTATTATCAAATCAGTTTTGACATAACATTCCTGAAGTAATGAATCTAACAGTTTCTCTTGTTGGCGGTTTATATCCAGGAATCCACCCTGCAAACTTTTTAAAATCTGGTTCTTCACCTATACAAAAAGGGATGAAACGAGTCTTTGCATAAGTTTAGTAAATCAATAAGTTTAGTCAAGAAAAAGAAACTGATAAAGATGACTTAAGTCCATTGTGTATTTTTGATGAATTAATTGGACATGACTCATCTAAACATACAACTGTATCGAGAAATATACAAGAAGTAGACATGTATTTGTCTAATAATATATTACCCACAATAAATTTCGAACGGAGATTGGAACTGTCCATTACCGTGGTGGAAAAACCATCGCCATGTATATCCTAACTTAGCCACTATATTCATAAAATATTGTAGAATTGTAACAAAATCTTTTCCTTGTGAACACATGTTTAAAATCTGATTTAATTTTAAATAAAAGAAGAACACAGTTAACAAGAAAAGTAGAAAAACTTGTTTTTAAATGTCAATTTAGACGGTTCGCGATTTAATAATAACGTGTAATGTAAATGTAAGTACTATTTGTATTGTTTAATTTATTTTTCAAGTTATAATAAATATATCCTTCGTTAGGTTCTTTCACTTCAATACTTATACACATAAACGATAATAGCCAATATGTTTGTGTACTCGCTAATTTGAATCAACTAGTTACAGTTTACGAAAAACGGTTCCGATAAAAATTTAAAAAACGGGAGGACCCACCTCTAGTTTTTTAGGTATATTAGGATCGGAACCAGAGAATATGTAAAATATCTCTGATCGGAACTATTCGTCTCACTAATGGCAGCAATAGGTGTTAAAAATATTTGAGGAGGGGAGACCAAGGGGAAATATGATTGTTATCTTTGTCTATTCGCTGAAAATATGATTTTATATCTGCGTTAGATATCCTGTTAAATTTTAGCATACCGACCATAAAATTTTTCCTACACTGTATATATATATATATATATATATATATATATATATATATATATATGTATTCGAAACGAAATGGAACATTCAGCAGAAAATACTTCAGGCAGAAATCCGAAATGTGGTACAAACACAAAACTCATTACTTTGATCAATCCTCCAACATCATTTCCTTTATTCATATCCATATACATCATACGAGTAGTCCCTCCAGCGAGACAACGTACCCTTACCTCGCCAGGGCTACCATGCAACGAGAAGATGCCATTCTCCACCAGGGCTCCTTTGGATACCATCTGACCCTGACGCTAGGCCATTCATCGCATACGCACGGGTCGCATAACACCTGAAGATTGCAGATTTTTTCATGAGGTTAACTACTCTTAGCAGTCTCAGCGGTAGTCGCACGCATGCATACCGGTAAGACCGACACGTATGGGTGCAACTAGATAACCGACACAGGACACAGCCGCTATGCATCCGCTATCCGCTTCTCCCATGATGGTATGTGGCAAAGCAGCTGGAATTGGCTGCTCTCGCTTGGGATAGATGACCGTAGGTGGGTTTCCAACTACACTTACCTCCCTAAGCAGTACTAAGCTTGTCCCAGAACGCTAGCTTCACAAAATTTAACAACCACGACCGGACGAGAGAACGACCACCTCTCTGTTTAGTCGGCTTTTACGACAATCAGGAGGAACACTGTAAGGATATTCTTTTTAAGATGCCCATACCCGTTACAGAGGTTTAAGCAAAACCTGGAAAAATTAATTTACGAACAAAAATGACAATCTACAAGTCGATTATAGAACCAATTTTGACGTACGGATCTGAATCTTGGCAGAATACGATGAAAGAGAAGAAAAAACTGGAAGTGGCAGAAATGGACTATCTAAGAAGAGCGTGTCAGATATCCAGACTTGATCACGTCCGAAATGAAGAAATTGAAAAATATATCAATACTGCTGTTTGTCTTACGAAGGTTTCAAAATTCCTAATCTGTTCACAAACACCAAAAGTCTGGAAACGCCTAATTATCTCTTAAATGGATAATCTGAATTGTACAAAACTCGGGATAGGTGTATTCTGCAATACGGAAATTTTAAATTAAATGCTTGCAATGTTGCCAGATTTACCATCTAATATCATAGGTCACATTGTAATTGGCCAAACCAAGTACACATTTACGTTCTCCAAACCGCTCGTTGCCTCTTCTCAGTTTTATTTACTTTATAGTGAACGTCGTGTTCACCTTAACACAAAAACCATCCTAATACAGACCTCCACGTTAATAGAGCTAGGATTCTATATAAGTAGGATCAAGAATACAAGCGGTTTTTAAGAGCACACACTCTGATTCGGCGAATAACGAACGCTGATTGTACAGGGTGTCCCTGATTGCAAGTGTTCGCCATATTCACGTTGTGGCTGGTCAATGCCTTGGATCCTTAAGTCCGCGCACTAGTGCAGTTACTATCCTTTCATGTTTTGGAACACCTAAAGACTGCACACCCTCCCAGTTTCCTGGGAGCATGGGTTTAGAGTGTAGATCTCAAATATAATTAAGCGATGAGTAAGTTATTTCTTCGTACTCATCCAGCTAACTCCAAACCATCGAACGAGATGGTCATCTGCGTCTATGAAACTAACTAACTAACTAAGCAAGCCGTTATGGATATTCACATACGATGGCTACGCTGCCGAGGCCGAGGACCACTACTGGATGATGAAAACGTCTGCGTATATGTGAGCGCACCTTCAAGTCTAACTTAAGTGTGCGTGAACACATACGCCGCTCCCATCCTGCCACCAGCACTGTGTATATTATATCACTATTGGAATCGTCACTTCAGTACGAGTTCAATAACATGTAACACTTGGTATTTTTTTTCAGTAACGAAAGTGTTTAATAAATAAAATTTCTCATTGTCAAATCATTTTGTAATTCAATAAATGCAAAAATATAAAATGCTGTGATTTTGACATTAATTCATAAAACTAACAATAGCTTGACGTTTTTTGAAAAATTTTGTAAAAATAAATTGTATTGGAAAGTGGACAAGTATTTATTTGTCATTTGAACGATGGCAGATGGCATTTGAAGAAACAGACCAAAAACTGTTATTAATTACAATAAAACTTTAGGTTTAATGCAGAGTTTCATTAAAGATTCACATACATTCTCACGCAGAGCCGTACAAATGCAAGAAAATATATTTAAAATCTGCATAATCCAGTTACTGCAAGAATAAAATGAAGATGAATACGACCGCAGATTATTGGTAACAAGGATTAATAATGAATAAAATTATATCTGAGAAGAACTTCGTTAACAAGACATATTTTCTGACGAACCAATATTTACACTGTGTGATTATGTAAATCGCCAAAATTTTAGGAATTGGAGTATGGTAAATCCACACTGTGCAGCGGTTATCACGTTCACTGCTCCTTTAAAAATTTTATTCCTACCCGCTCATGACTCTTCAATTAAAGAGACGTCAGCTAACACTAGGTGGATGCTAGCTTTGCGCTGATAGCGCGATAGCATAGCGGCCGGTAAGTTGGAATCAGAGTCACTGCTCACCAAACGTGGGCAAATTTTTGCCTTGTGGACGAATCTTGAGCGTAACATTTTTTTACCATGAATTAAAGTAAAAACAGGATATACACACAACAGTTAAATAAAAGATGTAAAACATCTGTAAAGTAGAAATTTTTCACATAAAGCAACATCAGCCAAACCCACTCTGTTCAGAGATTCGTCCATTACTATTACCATTACACCAACCTTAGGATTCTCAGCCTAAATCACTAATGTCTTGTTGCACCAACAAATCTTGAGCTCTAGCATAGCCCAGATCAGCTTATAGATAGAGTCATCTCACTTACTTTGCACCATAATTTTTATCGATCCATTGCACGTAGCAATCCATTGTGACAAGCTGAAAATTGATCTAAAATTAACTGGTGTAACGGGTATGTTTCGCAAGCAGAGTTTAAGGCACGCCTTAAGCATAAGATATGTTGGTGCAACCAAGCCTAAGTTTAAGTTCAGTATAATACATAAATTCTATGTATACTTCAGCGGATAATTACAATTATTGACTTTTAGTGACCAGTTCTTCAATTTGTTTTTTTTTCTGGAAGCATCTAAGCCTCAGGACTTGTACACGCTAAGCACAATCATTTTCATTATCTTAATTGCTTTAATACACAGTCATATATCCAGGTAAATCAAAATTTTGCTAATAAATTTCTAAATTAATTATAAATACAATGTCATATCCATGTAAATCAAAACTATGTTTGCTAATTATACCTAAACTATCATATGCGCATATACAGGGAACAGTCAATAGTTTTCTTCGTCATTTTTATTGATAATTTTCATAAAATGGTGGTAGTTTTTGGTCTTAGTATTATTTTATCCCGCCACTACTGTTACTGTTCAAAGTAGATATACAAAGTACTAAAATATCACTATTTTTGTTAAAAAATAGTTCGGAGTAGAACATTTTGTCAATTTAAATAGTGGTGATGAGATTGAGATTGAGAATAGAGAAAACATGGAAATACTGGCAAATGAGGGTGATGTTGATATTTGAGTGTAGTACTTTTCATTAAAAACTTTTCATTTATAAATACTAATCTATCTATCTATCTATCTAAGTCATTAGAAATTCAAAAATTAAACCTTTGTTTTATTGTGTTTAACCTGTTTATATTGTTAATCCTTTATGTTGGATATGTGTTAAATGGAAGACCTAAGTACTCTATTCCACAATATTTGAAGCATGATATTTGTGCATAAAAATTTATTGAAATTAGATACACATTATACATCTGTAATGAAAATGTCAAATATATTAAATTTAATAAATGAGTTACAAAGATATTCTATAACTGATCTGTGATTATTAAACACTTTAAAATTATTTAGTAATTACTTATATGTATTTATATTTATTTTTACAAAATTTTGTAATATCTCAAGCTTCAATAAAAATGTTCTTTTTAAAATTAATTTGGGTCAAAACATTAATAACCTATATCTGAGTATAAACTTTTATTAGGGATCAATTCAAGTGAGTGGCCATAAAAAATAATCTAAATAAAGAGACTGGTTATATCCTTACAAAACAAAAATATTTTGTTAAACCATGAAAATAAGGACAGATATTGAAAAAACAGATGAAGAAGCTGTAACATCTGTTTTGCAGCTGTGCGAGACCAGAGAACAACAAACTGCGTTCGTAGTGCTCTGGCGAGACTCTGACCAAGAGTTGATTTTTTCACAAATAAAACCTTTTTGAGAACAAAGGACACAAAGCGATAATAGATCAGACAGGTTGAAATGTTTCGGTGAGATTCGAAAAGTTTAACGCACACCTTTCGTATTCTGTCTCTTTTTGTTATATATTGTATCAAATCGCACTATTGCAGTGAATTACATTGCTCGGGAACACTCGGGGTGTTACGACGGTGTTACTGTGTTATGACACTTTATTGTTGCGGTGTCAATACACATGACGCACCGTAAAGTATCAGCACAAAAGTGTCATATCACACAGTGGGTGGAATGCATAAAACGTAGTATCTGCTAATGCTTCAAGTAATTCTACATTTTTGTAGTACTGGCTACACTTACAAAGCATTTTGCGTTCATCCGTAGTATTTACTACTATTTACCAGATACATAGAAGGATGTACTACGCTTTTGAAGTATTTGCTAGTTTAGTAGAATTTGCTTCAGTTTAGGTGAAGTTGATAGATAAACAACTTCGGCTTAGGTGTTTTTTGTTATGTTTGTTTAATGGCAGCATTTATGAATGTTCGTCGGAGAAAAATTTACAAATCAGGAAGAATATACAATGACGATATTTATCGTAAAATATTCAGGTAATTATCATGAATCGTGCAGTTTTATTCATACAGTGCGCTGAAATAAGTGTAACCCCCCTTATTAACTCATTTATTTTTAGTATATAAGCAAAAAACTCGAAGAGGTCGATTTTTAAAATAATCATAGTATATTATAGCATCAATGTTTCGAACTTTAAGCAATCTTTCTTCAGGTGACAGTCATAACTTTGATTTTTTAAATGGGAAAGTAGGAGAGTAGGGGGGCAGTTATTTTAGCTTACTGCATATGTATATATATTTAGGTATTAATATAAAATCTTTATAAAAAGTTGAAAAATTACATGAAAAACTAGTTCTAAGACTACTTCTAATAGTTGGTGTTATGCGCACAAGGGCACTACGGCTGGCGTTACGTTTAGTAGTAAAACCTTTAGGTCAGTAGCAAGTACTTCGGTTGTGTAGTACGGTCTTTTCAACAAAGCAGCTCCTTTTATGTAAAAGTAAATGCTACAAACCAGATACTATTTGCTGAAGCAATAGCATCTACTACTTTTTATGTATTCCACCCAGTGTTGCACATGACTATTTTGCAATAAGCAGGTAATTTGTTTTTCTAAAAACTCTGGTACCAAGAGGTTTGTTGATCGGATCGGTACAAGACCTTTGCCGAACTTCCGAGCCCAATCAATGTCGTTTAATTCTTGTTTACTGCAAATGATTATATAACTTAAGTTTTTCATTCATCTAATATCATGTTTAGCAGGAAACTATTTTTACAAATAATTGAATAGGATAATTATTGGTTTTTTCCATAATTATAAATAAATTAGTTACGAAGTTCATTGAAGAAGTATATATTAATCATAAATATTTATGTGTACGCAAAATGATTTTGCAATAGTCAAAATTGTTTTTATTTTATAAGCAAAATATAGAAATGTTTTTGCAAAAGGATTTCGCAAGATTCAAAATTGTTTCTATTCATTTTTTTAATAATATTAATAGAATAAATCATCTTTTACATAAGCTTCCCTTAGAACTACTATAATTTCACTATTATCTGTCATTTGTTGCAAAAAAATCGTTTGGAATAAACACAAAATAAATTTTAAACTGTTTGACCGCTTTTGAAATTTTGATCATATTTTATGCACCACAAGTCACAACATTTCATGTAATATGACGGTCGTAAATTTCTTTTTAAAAATATTATAATTATTTATAAAAAATTGAAATTTCTGATTCATTTTGCAACTTTCGAAGCAACAAATAAGGATAGAAACATTAAAACAACGTTTCCGTGGAAAACTGCTAAACTTTACACTTTTTCAAAGTAAAACACTTGCACGCCACGATTTATACAAAGTGACGTCACTTATATTTAAAATTTCCAGAACATCAACCTTAGAGTTCAAACTTTCCTAACACAGCTAATAATACGAAACCAATACGGAACTGCTCGATCTTTCATAGGCGTCAACATGGTGTAATAATCAGAAAAATGTAATCATCATTATATTGGAAATTTGAGAATTATATTAACTAAATAACCAAAAACATTTGTTATTATTTATAATATAAATTTTATGAAATAACTCTTTGTCTAATATTCCTCAAAATAATAATTGTAATTAAATATATTAGATAATTTTACGCAACTGATACGGAAATACTTCAAATTTTATTGTCAGTTAAGCGTGTGGCAAAAGTGTATAAAGTGTTGCCGCTGTTTTAGAGTAGGAATTTTGTTTATGTTTTGATTTCTTACACAATTTAATCATATATTAATTAATTGTATTTATAAATAAATATTAAATTTGGATTAATAGCTTTAAAAATTAATTCTTGTTGTGTATTGTGATTGTGATATGCCAAAACAAATAAATAGTCTGTAGAAAGCTGATAAGCTTTTATATAAGATAGATTATTTTGAACAAGAAATAATGGCGGGACATTTTTACTATTAAAGCCTTAAAAGAGGTAAGTTTAAAATTTAGAATATATAATTTTGTTTTTTTTTTTAAGATAAAAATACGTTTATTGACTTTTCAATTTCCACTTCGGAAATCGTTCTCAAAATACAAACAGTAAATTAAACAAATTTTGTTTTTTGTTACATAGTGAAAAATTCTTCTAATAATTTAATTTTATCTGACTCATTTATACTGACAATTCAGACATACATTATGCATTTTAAAGTAGACGACTTTAAAATTATATTGCCAATATTGTTGAGTTGCGCTTTTGGGACGACTTTACTTATAAGATAGTTCATTCGATTACATGAAATCAACTTTAACTTGAGAATATCCGTCAGAAAAAAATCATAGCATGTAATTCGTCTTTAAAAAGACAAACACATGACATGATGACAGTAAAATTCTCCTGTTAGTGATTCCATAGTAAATTATGAGGGAAAAACCAGGAAAAAAACCTCTATCTAAAATCTATCTATCTATCTAAAAAAACCTATCCCGACATTGTAAATATTTGTTCGTGAATTTAGTTTACCTTCAACAAACATCAAAATTCTGATTTTATATGTTACGTTATTTAAAAAACATAAATGATGTATCTGATGTATCTCTATATGTTACTGACTTACTAATACTGGTATTTTCTTATTAATAACTTCCTCTTTCAATATTGGTAACCAGATCCTACTACATTCTGCCGAGGAATTTGCGACACAATTGGCCTCATTTAGCATAATTAGAGCCGCTTCTTTGATTTTTCTTTTTTTACCATCCGTTTCTTTTATGACTACATTTGAATTATTCCATTCAACCCTATGTTCATTATCCCATGCGTGTTTACAGATTTGAGATCTATCAAATTCTCTATTTTTAATATAAGATTGATGTTCACTTATTCTAATATTTAATGGCCTTGATGATTCACCTAAATAAAACTGATCGCATTCACAAGGTATTTTATAAATGCAATTCTTTGTCCTTTCTTGTTCATTGTTAGGTTTGGTTTTGGACAAAATAGATCTCAACGTGTTTGTTGTTTTTAATGTTGTTGGAATGTTGAATTTATTTCCTATCCTTTAAAGTTAAAAAAAAATAATTTTGTATTAAAATGTTTTCTTATGTGTTTTAATGTGTTGCAGTAGTCTTAAAAATAAGTATATTTATTGTTAATATTTGACAAATATTTGACATTTTAAAAACTCCTCATTTTCTAACTATTCTGATGTTTTGGCAACGCTGTGGGCTTCTGACGACGTAAATCTTGAACGACGTGCAAGCTTTTTTATATAAAAATGCTATAACTGTTAAACTTATTATAAAAAAAACTTTAATTGTTTGTCCTTGTATAGTGTAATGTAATGTGCAAATTTATGTTTATGCCATTCTCCAAAAATTGTTGGATAGGCCTAAAATTGACGAAGTAAGTCTGTTCGTTCTATTACATAAAAACTTCATGAACCATCAACTTCTTCTTGGTTTTCTTCATTTAGAAAATCGTTTCTTGGCTTATTTCAGATGCCCCTGAAGATGCTCTAGGAATCGAAAGTACTTGGGCAAGATTTGATTAGTAAACTGTGCTCGATATAACTGCCTTTTCATTTGATCAAAGTTCATATTTGATTTATTGTATTTTTTAGGTTGGTGTTTCCAATTGTTTGTAATTTTTGTAAAAGAGGGAGATGTTACATAAACAGCTTAGTGTAAACCAACCTTAACATGAGTTGGTTCACCTGTGAGGTTACGTCTGTCACTTGTTACTTGAACAGATACATTTGAGCATGATACTATGAACTAAAGATAAACCCACGCGCACGCGATCAGTCTATCTCTTTGGCACGTGTGACGTCACTTGGTGACAATTGTCACCAGAAATGTTCTGTTTTGCGTGGAGTTTTGTCAGATTTAGTATTGTTTTATTGTTTATCTAGTACGTTGGCAAATAAATGTGTGCACTTTTGGATAAAATATATATCAGAATATTAAAATAAGATAAACTTTTATCACCAAGTGACATCATGCGCATCGATGTACAAAATTCGATTGCGAAGTGGTTTTATCTTAGAAATCATAGTAGCATGCATTTGAGCAAGTCATGTAGAAGTACAATATAATAAATATTAAACTAAGAATAGTTGTTTCTATAAAACGTTACAAATATTATTCATACTGTAGGGATAAATTCGTTTTTTTTTCTAACTTGGTTAATGTTTTATTGTTTTATACATTTCTATACAACTATTGAGTTTTTTTATTTAATTTATTTTAAACTAATTAACGCATTTATCGCTACAATGTAGTAGGTCAACTCTTTTATCAACACGATGTTGAATAAAAATCTGAACATGCTCGTAATTTATGCTATCAAATATAAACAAAAACATTACATAATTTTTATAACTGGAACCAGTTTTGTTCTGCTCATCATGCAAATTTTGTTTCGCCGCCGCCGTTCTTTAAAAATTAAGTTATTTAATTCACTACACGTGGCATAAAAAATGAAGATTGACCTGATATTATGTAGTCGAGATGTAGTTTTGAATTCGTGTGTACATATTTACTGATATGCTAATTCATACATTTAAATGAATTAAAAATGGTAGCTTAATCTTTCAAAAGTTACATTTTGGAATTATTTTTTAGATACTCTTTCGAGAGTTCAGAGGTGAGTGTATTTGCCTTTGGTGTCGACTCTGACAAATCACCAAGTCATAATCGGTTTAATTAAGCTCTTCTCACCTGCGGATTCGATGTAAAACTGTAGTTCCCATATATTGTGTACACTTCTTAATACTACTTCTTCTTTAAGCGTCATCTCTGTTAAAGATGATGGATTTTGAGAAGAGCTGTGACCTTGTAAATAACAGGTAAACTTGTGTACTAAATCGGCATGACTCATAGCTCTTGTTAAAATCCATTACCTCTAGGAAGCTGTTGTACGAACGTTAAAATGCCGTCGCGGAAAGCAGGGAGCATAATTTCCGAGTCTCAGTGGTAGTACCAATGTCCAATTGGGCCGACGCTAACGCGATAACATTATTGTTCGTATAACAGGACCCAACGGCGGGGGTTGGCAATTAAATGGCATTCTAGCTTTCTAAGCAACGTTCTTCTAGAGTATCTAGAGTTTTTTCTAGAGTCTGAATGTTGTGGATTTTGTAACCTATTTCTTTTTTTGTGTCATTTTCTTTGTTAGCAGTTTTCTTTAATCACAATATACACGCATTAATTCTTGATATTATTGCTGGTATATTTTTATAATAGGTAGGATAGAACTTGGTTGTCTTCTTCTTCTTCCTCCTTCTTGTATATAGGCTTTAAAGTCTGTTTCTTCTTCAATATTAGCCTCCTAAATTGTTTAAAATATCGCACAATCTTTTTCTTGGTCTGCCAATATTCTTCATTCATTTGGTGACTTATCTCGTGCTATTTGTACTGTCCTATCTTTTGCCATTCGTTCCAATCCTGTTTCCGTTTTGTCACACATCCATTTTTGTCTTCTATATTGCATGCTCTTCTTATATTTTCGCTTTCCTCCCTATCCAACAGACTTTTGCCTGATATTCGTCTGAGTATTTTCATCTTTCTCCTTTCTAGTAGTCGTCTCGTTTTAGATGTGCCAGGTCTTGCCTCCGTCGTGTATGTTAATATAGGTCTAATTGCTGCTTTATTCTTGTTTTTGTGTCTTGTCTAAGGTGTTCGTTCTTCTAGATTGTGTCATTAAGAGATCCTGCCACTTTATTTGCTTTTAAGCTTTGTTGTTATATTTCTTCTTTAACATTTCCGAAACTAGTTATACTTATTCCCAGATATCTAAACCTTGCTTCCTGCTTTATTATTCTCCCATCAATTTCGATTTTACATCGAAATTGGTGGGAGTACATCATCGACATTATTTCGTAGTGGGTATGTAAATGTAATACATTTGGTTTTTTCTGTTAATATTATCATATTGTATTTCTTGGCTGTTGTATTGAAATTATATGTTAATCTTTAAAGCTCGTCTTCTGTCTCGGCGATTAATGCGGCGTCGTCTGCATAACATAATATTTGGATGTGTTTGTTCATCATTCTATAACCATAACCTTTACGTATTGCTTGTATTATTTCGTCCAATAAATAGAAGTGAGCTTAACGAGTCACCCGGTCTCACTCTGCTTTGTACTGGTATACACTGTGATAGTTTTTCATTTATCTTTTCTGTATTCGATTATGTAAGTAGATGTTTTTGATGGTTTGCATAATATTGATTGGTATGTTTCTTTTACACAGTAGGTGTAACACGTCTTCGACTTGGATACGATCGAAAGCCTTTGTCTGGTCTATAAAACATAGATATGCTGGTTTATTGTACTCGATGGCCTTTTCTGTGATTTGTCTTCGTATAAATACGGCATCTACGCAGAATCTTCCGGATTTGAATACCTGTTGTTCATCTGGTAAAGTTGATAGTTTATTGATTTTGTTGTTAGGACTTTTGTGGTAAGCTTAAGTTCGGTGTTCAGTAGATTTATACCTCTACAATTGTTGGGGTCTTCTTTATCTCCTTTCTTGAACATTATTATCATTATGCTGTTTCTCCATGCGTCTGATATCTTGCAGTGCAATATTAGTTTTTGTATAAGTTTTGTCATCTCTAGGGTTATATTTGTTTCTCCGTGTTTTAAAAGCTCCGTCTGGTCCTGGTGACTTTCTATTTTTGAGTGAATTTATGGCTCTTCTTCCTGAAAACTAATTTCTATATCGTGTCTTAATTCAGGTACGTTATTGTGTTGATTGTTATTTTCCTTTGTTTCCTGTTGTTGTTAATTTTTTCTTGGTTATTTCCTGTAAAAAATGTTTTTTTTTTTTTTGGTTGAAACTTGGTTGTAAAGGAGGAAAAGTTTTGTTTCAATATTTTTTTTAATAAGCTATGAAAAGGAAAGAGCTAAATTGAAAATAATGTATTTATTAAAAGAAAAATCGACAAATGAAAGAAAATCGACAAGAAGAAGAGGTTTTTTAATTTTGGTAAAAATTCTGGGTTTTATAGAAACTACAAACAATTTAAATAAAAATTAATTATCGTGGAGTTTGTCAAACATATTAACACGATATCGTAAATTAATATTTGATCTTACTGGAACTGAAATCCAGCTAGCGGTATAGTTTTAGGGAGTTCAACATTTGAGTGACCCGCTAATTTAATTAACTACTGTTCAGAAACACCTTGCTTGAACAAGGCTGACACAGCTGAAGATCGATGAGAATGGTTTGTTATTTCATGTTTTTTTAATTCCAATTTTTTCAGCTGACATTTTGGTCCACTCAAATACGATGTTGATTCCAAGTGGACAGTTTTGAACCAAGATCCATCCTTCCAGTTAAGGTGAACGGTAAGAAAGAGTCTGTCTGATAAAATCTTTGCTCCACTTTTTTCCATTAATTTCAAAAATAATCTAATTGTGCATAAATTTTCATTTGATGAATTTGATGAATTTCCTAACGTTTATAGGGGATTGGATTTCGTCTATTACAGTTCATCATTTCGTCATATAAAACGCCGCCTGTCGGCTACACGCCTTAACTATGCTCAAACCATCTGTCAAATGTTATCATAAAAAGACTTGACTTTCCAGTTGGGGTGAACGGTAACAAAAATTCTGTCTGATAAAATCTTTGGTCCCTTTTTGCCTTTAATTTTAAAAATAATTTAACTGGGCATAAATTTTCGTTTAATGAATTTCCTACCAGTTATTTGCTGCTTGCCAGACAATTCGGCCAGTAAATTCTTTCACAAGATCAAATTCCTTCTAGAAAAATTGAATCTTGCAGTTTACAGCCTCATTACCTCTCCAAGTAAGTTCAAAGGAACAAAGGTGAAAAAACTTTGTACCATTGTTGCTGTATTATTCCATATTGATTTCACAGATGACTCTTTATAGTCTTCACCATCGCCTTTCTTCATGTTAAGGGCATAATCCTCGACAACTTTTGCTTGTTCTGTTTTTGTAGTCTCGATGGTAGTGTCTCGACGGTAAAACCGTCTCTCTCGTAAATACCCTAGGCACTTATGCCTCTTCAGGTTGGAACCCTAAAACTGTATCGATATATTCTGAATTTCTTATAATATCAGAAGGTATTTGGATTCTTCCATGTACTTCTATAGAAGAATGATAAAATAAAACGCCAATTGTAGAGTACAAAACCAAAGCCACAGAGCCTAAGGCAGGTAGGTGGAGTAGAGCCCCGCTGATCGGCTCCCTAGAGTTTAATACTTTAGGAGAGACCGGTGTAGACTGTCTTTGGCTTTGAAATCCACTTATATTTATACATAATATTTTACAAGGTTCCAAGCCAAAAGACCAATGTCAAAATTTGAAAGGAGGGAAGGCGGGACGATGCGCGTCATAAATGCTCATTGGTCACTCTGACCGAGCACTTGGCAACATTATCCCTCCTTTGGAGACTCTGAGGCTGTGAAAAATTTTATTGAAAAATTTAAGTAAAAATTACAAGTTTAAAATGCAGTCTAAAATGCAGTTTAAAGTAGAATAATTATGACGAATACAGTAATTTAAAAAAAAAGTCCAAAAATAAATTCAAAATGTTCTCACCACACACACACACACACACACACACACACACACACACACACACACACACACACACACACACACACACACACACACACACACACACACACACACACACACACACACACACACACACACACACACACACACACACACACACACACACACACACACACACACACACACACACACACACACAGACACACAAACATTTATCTTGAACCTGGGGGCCGGATGTTACTGCCTCTCCCTCTGCGGCAGGCTCCATCCACGGTCGGTGTACCATTTCTCCTAGCTCTTCTCTGCTATCAGGTTTCCATCTCCATTATCCTGGAGTCTCATAGGCGAGTTTGATCGGACCTCCGTGGTGACGCGGACCGCATATCGGGAGGGCAGGCAGGGACTGTGAATACTTCAGGATCTTCGCAGCTTCTGGGGGTTTCAAGCGTAGAAGAAGGCTGGCTCGTTGAGACATCTGGTACACCAAAGCCATCAGGACTGACGCAGAGCTCGGCGACGGAGTGTTAGAGTAGAGCTTCCTAACACTCCGTGGCTCTCCCCACTGTTCTCATGACTTCAATCCCTGTTGAAGTCAATGGCGTGTTGCCTTGTGTGAATCAGAAATTGGGTCACAGGTTCGAGTTTTAATCCACTGTTGGACGCCATGTCATCTCTAGGGGGTAACTTGACGGTAAAACCGTCTCCCACACCGTACACTCTGCTCTAGGGTATTCGTGTACCGAGCACTTGGTGACAGTAGTACATCTTTCAAGAGTAAAATTTCTCTTTCCAGGTACTCCAAAAATTGGGTCCAAATAGAGCTTCTGACCTCTGCGTATTCAATGGGACATTTTCCGAAATCAATTTTTTTATTTCTTCACCTGACTAGCATCGAAATCTTGAATTTTCACCTGGATTTATTATATCTGTCCAAAATTGATTACTCCTCAATGACCTTTATCAAACTGACAACAATAGAATTACCAGACACGTTCGTGACGGATCTGTCATAATTTTGTCGCTGGGAAATCACAGCAGAAAGGAGTTTTGTCAGTAGAAAACTTGGCGTTGCTCTGATGTTTTATCAGTTAAAAATGGTCTAGTGAAATAATCGCTAAAAATAGCAACATATCTATGTTCCCTTACCTTCCGCCCTTCCGACAGTAGAAAGTTGACAAAAAATACCCATCAATCCCATCAAGATTTACATAAAATTTACTTTAAAATGAAGCAGGTTATGAAAAACTTGAATCATATTTCATTGTCTTGTAAAACAAGGATTATATTTTTTTCTCTAAAAATAAAAACGAATAGGTTCTCCTTTTGAGTACCTCATCCGTGAACACGACACACTGTATGTTTATTACATAAAATGAAATAAACAATCATAGTACAACGTAGTAAACCATGATTAGGTTAATGGGTGTTTATCAAACGTAGTAAATTTAAGCAATTTATGCATGTTTTGCTGCGATAATTCTTAAAATATATACTTACGAAATTAAAATAGAAACTTCAGTTTATTGGATCGGGTTATGTCTGGGTTAAAATAAAAATCTGCTGAGAAGTACGGACGATAAAAGATAAAGCGAATTGTACTATTGGTTTGCAATAAATTCGTAACGAATTTTTACGTCAAAATTATATTGCAATATTTTAACTTTTACATTTACAAAAATGGTTGTATCTTGTAAATTAATGATTTTACAAACAAATACTACAAGACATGAAAGATGTAAAATAGGTATTTTCTATTGACATACGGTTTTTCATACAATATGAAAAAAAACATACAAAAAAGGTGGAGAGACATATTTGGAGACCCCATCTAAACATATAGAAAAATGGATAAATTAATATTCTTGCTACTTTGGTTTTATTGGCCATGACGTACTAACATAATATTAATGTTGATAAAAATTTTTAAACCGTTTTGGAGCAATATTAAAAAATTCGGATTTATTTTGTAAGTTTCCCTGATTTGCCTTTGCATATGTAGGTAAATTAGACCAAATCAACGTGATATAATTTATGACCAATTATTTTATAGAGCTACGATTAATACTGTTACAAGTATTAATATTAAATTTAACAGTCGTCCTGGTTGAACCACGTCGATTATCATTGCGCCGAGCTTTCAAGATCCTCTCTGATGTCTTCTTCAGGACTTCCGAGTTCTTAGTTTCCGAGCCCCCAGACACTACTACACCGATCACTAACCAATGAATTACTGGTGCTGGGGGGAACAGGGGACTGTCTAATTATACCGTCGATGGTGACGTTGTTTGGGTGATGATTGGCGTCGGGATTGGCGCGGGGGTCGACGCGAGCCTTCCGGACAATATGATTTTGATTAGCGAGTGGAGCGAACGATATTTTCTTTAAGAGAGGTATTTATGTCGAAGGTAACCGTATGCCGTTATCTCTTTTATTGAGACAATTTGGCTTTTCTTAATTTCTACGGCTTCTCGGATTATTCTTGGTTTATATAAGCGGATGGCTATGGTTCTGGAGTTTTCAAAATTAATTTTGTGTCCTGTATGAAGAAAGTGTTGACGTAGAGCTCATTTTGAATCAAAATTGAGAACATAAATGGAATAGGTAAAAGGAAATAAGAATAAGACTTAATCACAATCAATTTATTTTACCAACAACGACCGGTTTCTCATATTATAATTTGCTATGCATCTTCAGGGTAACGGTACATGGTAAATAAATGCTAAAATTACAAAAACCCGTATAAGGGTGCTGTCTGTAAAGAAAATACAGCAATTATGCCAATATTATGTGTCTGTGATTATTAAATATTACTTTAAAATTGGGGAGCACGGAAGGAGTCTCCACGCTAGTGATATTATAAGAACAAAATGTCATCTAACCTAATCCTTCCACCACTGGATCCGAACAAACAAATAAGAATCAACGGCTCTTCTCAGAGCCTACACTGACAATGATGACCATACACATTTAGGGTAATAAATAGGAAATTTTGTCTGAACTGTGTAAAATCCACAAATGTGATATATTATGTATACAAGAGACTCACCGTGACATATCAGCACATAGACCTAGCGTTGAGGGAATGCAGCTTATCATTGAACATCCAAGTGCAAAACATGGAAGCGCCATCTTCGTGAGAAGAGATATTGATGTGATCAGCTGAAAAAACATGCTACAATGACATTGAAATTCTGACCGTCCAAATAGGAGCCTGCAGAGTGACATCTGTGTATAAACCACCCTGGAGAGACTTTGTTTTCTCCCCTCCAAAAAATTTCGCTTCTCAAAAAACCGAGAAAAAGAAAAAAGATCTTCCTTTTTTCGAGAAAGATTCATTCTCGGTGATTTTAATAGTCATAATATTCATTGGGCTACGCTGCAACTGATAAAAATGGAGATCTTGTGGAATCGTGGGCTGAACAAAACAACCTGGCACTTCTGCATGACCCAAAACAGCCCTATTCGTTCCAAAACAAAATATGGAAGAAAGGTTAAAACCCTGATCTCACCTTCATCAGCATGTCTTTAGAGGACCGTTGCGTAAGGAAGATATACAAGCCTATACCGAAGACCCAACATACGCCCCTGAGAATAACCGTAAAGCTCCCAAAATTTCTTTCAAACGAAGGTTAAATTTCAAAAAAGCGAACTGGGAAAAATTTACTGATGAATTGGAAACACAAAAGAAAAATATAGTCCCGATCCTCAAAACCATGATGCGTTCATCAAACTTGTAAAACGAATCTCATGTAAACACATAACCAGAGGATGTCAACAACATTACATATCTGGTCTGAACGATGAAGCAAAAGACATTATGACAAAGTACACCGAAGAATATAGTAAATATCCATTTAGCAAAGTTACGGCAGAGATAGGGGAGAGACTGCAGCAAATACTAAGTACCTCCAGACAACAACGGTGGAGCGAGACTTTAAGTAAAATGGATATAAAAATGAATGGTCCCTGTAGTTGGCTGTATACCATCGTTTAAAAAAACACATAAGTTAAAACATTGTATTTTGGTATAAAACCACATAGTTAAAACTTTTTAAAAAAGTGTCGTCAAATTTATGAACGTTTTCGATCTGAACAGATCATCCTTAGTGCCTTATGTAGTTGAAGCTAACAATAAAGTTATGGCTGTAACCTCCATATATGGGTTTAAACCATTCCAAATTTTCAATTTTAATTATGTTGTGACTCTAGGTCGATGACAATGGATAAAATTTTTATTACTTTAGGTACTACATGTCTCCCTGCTCGATTTTTAACACGTGGTACTTGTCAGTTAAAACGACAGACCAGAGTTGGTCGCAGGTATATTCACTTCGCTAATAACGATCATATAAACAACGATCAGTACTACCTAATTCGCTTAGTTTTGAACATAGTGAGAAGAAATTGTTGTATTACAGAAGAAGAAAACGCCAGAGTATCGACGAGATGATGGTCCCTTTTAAAGGGAAAAATCCTAATACACGAGACAGTACCATAAAATCAAAACCAAAAAAATAACGTTTTAAAATATTTGTTAGAGCTGGCATTTCAGGGTTTGTTCAGGGAAAAACGGTTGTAGAGTTTTGGCCAAGTACTTGGCCAATGGTTCTGTAGAGCAATTGTATGCACTGAGAATGGGACGTATAGGAATGTCGAGTTGGTGAATTTTGGGTAGGCGATATATTCGAGGTATTAATTAGATATTGTTTTATGTCAACAGAAAGAGAGGTTTTATTGATAATGGTTTTTGTTGTTTTCTCCAAATAGGTTGTTGGAATATTCAGAATAGGTCTGTAGTCTAGAGTTATAATGAGATTTGAGAGTTTATTAATGTAAGAAGAAATGTTTAGGATGACGGTGGTATTATGGACGGAAAGATTAACTAGATTTGGATTTGACTGAAGTTCTTTCAGGGCTTTTTTTGGATTGGGCAATGTTCGGAGTAGGAGGCTTTAAGTTTCTAAGAACTCTATATCTTGTCTAGTTATTTCAGCATCTTCGGAAGGTAAACTGGACATGGCTTTTTCAGGTTGGCAGACGATTGTCTCAATTGGAATGTAACTAAGGTAACAGAGTACTTGAAACCTTTTACTAAAGTTTGAGTCGAAATAGGGGTATAAAGAAAGTTACGAAGCACTGTGGGTTTCAACGTTGTGATTTTTGGAATTTGTTCAGCAAGTGGATACGCTAATTTGTGCTTCTGAGTTGCAATCTTAAATTCGAAAGAGTTTAGGGCTGTCTGTGTATTGATACAGTCGAAACTAGCCCATAATATAAAATGTACATTGAAAGAATGAATAGATGACCAGATATTGAAAATATTGATACTTATGGCATCTAATTTTCGTCTAGTAAACTATATGTGGAATATATATAGACATTTGTATCAAATTATCTTATTTATCGTCCCTTTAAAAATGTTAAATGTTCACTATAAATATTTACTAATTTAAATCCATTGAGGTTAATAAATTGTGTAATTTGATTCCTACACCGAATCCCGATTTGGTTTCTATATGTCAGGGTCTCAGCATCAGTTCATTCAACCTACCAAAATAAATTGATGTATGTATACATTGTATATTTCTTAACCACATGTTCGCAAGTTCCAGATTGCTATTTAAAAAAATCCTTTCACCAGCTTTATTTAAAAATGTGCAAATGCAGTTTTTGCATTTTGTGTTTTAAAATAATCGAATGAACTGTACCAGATGTTCAAGGATAATGATAATTAATGATCGCGTATGTTTGGGTGCACTTAAAATTTGTACTACACTTTTTTATTAGCTATTATGTTATGACATATAGAAATTTATGAAGCCAAATTAATATAGTGTAAAAATATAAATATGGGAAAGACTATTTTATCAAACTTCTTCTCCTTCACCAGTTTCATTCGAAGCACAAAATATTTGAAATAATAAAAAAATCAAATGGGAGATGCTTCTAAAACCTGGGACATGCAATTTATGAAAAGAAAATATAATTCAAGTAAGATGCTTAACAAAAGCGGCAAATCAACTAAGTTGGATAAATTAAGAATACTTCTATAATGAGAAAAGTCAAATAAAATAATCAAGGCAGTACTCATTCCTCAAGTACTGAAGAGGGGAAGTCCTCAAACTACGTGAACTAATGGAATGAAGGAATCAATCAAGAATCAATGAACTAATGGAATCATAATCAATCAAAGGTCGTGCCAGAAAGTGCATAACGTCTAGTAACTAGGAAGACAGCTAATAATAAACCCTTGAAAATAGTAGACAAAATTACATATCTTGGATGCAGCCCAAATAAGGAATGGGACCACTAACAGGAAATAAGTATCATATAGAAATGGCGAGAGCTGTCTTCAATCGCCTCGGGAAGATTTTACGTAATATGCACCTGAACATTGATATAAGAACACTACCTTGAGAGTCTTGAAATACTATGTATTTTCTATCCGTTTATATGGAATTGAAGCCTGGACCTTGACGGAGGCAACATCCAAACCATTAGAAGCCTTCGAAATATGGTGCTACTACCGCATGCTCAGTATGAATCCAACTTATGAATAAACATCTGGAAATTATGCGTATCGTGAAAATCAGAAAGATAACATATTTGGGGCATGTCATGCGCAATAAGAAGTATTAACTAATTCAACTTGTTTTACAAGACAGGAGAGAATGTAAAATATCTTAAGGGCACAGAAGGATATCGTGGTTGAAGAACATTAGACAGTAAGCAGAAATGACTACAGTACATCACTTTATGTTAGCTGTCAACAAAGTTGTATGGACCAATGTGATTGCCAATATCCACAGAGGATAGGCACCAAAAGAAGAACTATGACAATAGACGGTAATGAAAACTAGAAACTGGAAGGCGCAGGATCTATTATCCTTCTTCTTCTTATTGCGTTATATCCTTTCGAAGGTTGGCGACCCAAATAGCAATTGTAGATTTGGAAACTGCTGCATAAAAAATTTCTGTGGATAAGCGGTTGTTCAACGGCGACGTTTCATTCTTTTTCAACCTTGATACTTATTTTATTTTTCTTTTCAGGGTTCTTCAGTTGTGAGATGTCTATTTTTCTTGACACTTTTCCCTTTTAACTTTTTAGTCTAAAATCTATTATAACTGGATTGTAATCGCTATAAATGTCAGCTCTAGGATGTGTTTTTGTAGATTTTATATACTTTTTAAAGTTGTTATCGAGCAAAATGAAGTCTATTTGATGTCTTACAATTTTATCTTCTCTGTCTGCAGATGATTTATCAAATGTATAGCCTTCTAGGACGTTGTTTTAAGAAGGTGTTGTTTACTTACATGTTCTCTCCGCAGAATTGTACCAGTATATTTTCCCTATTGTTTCTGGTATACCGAGACCGTATGCTGTTATGTTGTCTCCTTTTACACCACGACCAATTTTGGCGTTAAAGTCACCCAATATCATCGTTTTCTCACCTTTCTTGTCAGTCGTATTATTCTAGGGCTAGAATTCTGCTTGAATCATAAGAATCTGCGATTTGGAGCTAGTGATGGTAAGTTTTTTAATTTATGTCACAATTGGCTCCATGCTTGGTGCCAAATCAAACACTGCTGGCTGAGAAAGATTCGTATAATAAATATTAGTATAATTAAAAACAGTTATTAGAGATTGTTGATAACTATAAATGTAACTACCCCCTTAAGTTTTTTTTTTATTTAATTAATGGCTTTGGATAACTTGATCCATTCAGCCACGATAATGTATTAGACTACTTGAATTTGTTAATGATGTATTGAACTATTGCATGTGTTAACAAAAGAGTACTTCGCATAGAGGTAAATTAAAAATATAATGTAAACATCAGTATCACAAGAATCAGTAGATTGACAGGAAACCATACTTTGATTCGTTCCATTCAAGGCCCTAACCAACTTAAAGTGAATATTTGGAACCAACAAGGGATTACATAATATAGGAATTACTTTTTACGCTAAGGTGACTTTTATGGCGAGTTTATTACAATACAAGACAAGCAACGACTAAGAGGTAAATATATAACATAAGGATAGACAGAAAGAACAAAGCTTAAAAAACACCCTTAAGTTTGTATTTTAAATCCGATTGATTCATATAGGATCATATATATATATATATATATATATATATATATATATATATTATATATATATATATAATCGGTTTAAAACGTCCTCCGACGTCTTCTGATGCCCAATCTCCATGCATCTCTATCTTCCCAAAGATCTTCGTCTAAACCTCTCTCTCGGATCTCTCTGTCTATTCCTTCTCTCCAGCTCTTTCTGGGTCGGCCTCTTTTTCTCTTTCCATGTGGTGACCAATCTATAATCTGTTTGGGCAGACGATGTTCTGGCATTCTCTGCACATGTACATACCACTTTAGTTGTTGTACTCTTATATCTTCGACAATCGTATGTGTGACTCCCATAACCTCTCGTATACGATCGTTATTAATTCTTTCGAGTTTTGATTTTCCTGCGGCTCGTCTCCAGTAGTCCATCTCCGTGGCTTGTAGTGTTCTTTCAGTAGTTGCCTTTAACTGGTACACGTCACTTCCATACATTACTATGCTCTTTATAATAGTGTTGTATATTCGATGTTTATTTTTTTGAATATATGTTGATCCCAGATAATACTATTTAGTTGAGATATGGCCCTTCTACCCTGAGTGTTTCGTTTTTTTATAGCCTGATCTGATTTGCCGTCGTCTGTGATTTCTACTCCTAAATAGGAATATTTATTGTTGTACTTAATGTGTTGTTCGTCGTTTAAAACTAGATTTTGTTCTTTACCACCGATGTTCATGTACATTGTTTTATCTATGTTGACTTCTAATCCCCATTTTTTGTATTCTTCGATTAATTTTCGAGTCATATATTCTAGGTCGTCATATTCGTTAGCAATCACAATTTGATCATCAGCAAAACATAAAGTGTACAGGTTGTTATTGTTTAATTGTATACCCATGCCGCTGCATTTCCGCTTCCAGAGTTTTAATGCTTGTTCCAGATATATTTTGAAAAGTGTCGGCGCTAGGCAGCATCCCTGCTTCAGTCCTTTGTCTACTACAAAACCTTTGGAAACATTCGTTCCTATGTTAACTTTGGCGTTGGCGTTCTCATATAGTTTTTCCACTGCTGTTATGAGATTTGAGTTGATGTTCGTTTGTCTGAGAGTGTTCCATAACTTATTTTGAGGGATGCTATCGTAGGCCTTTTTTAGATCAACAAACAAAAAGTGGACTTTTTGATCTACAGCAACCTTTTTTTCTATAAGTTGGGTGATACAAAAAAGGTGGTCTATGGTCGATCTACCAGCTCTAAAACCCGCCTGTTCTTCTGCCTCCATATCAGTGTATTCTCTTTCTATTCTATTTTTGATCAATTTCCCATAGATTTTACTAATGGTATTAGTAACTGCTATTCCACGGTAATTGTCGCAATTTTGTTTGTTTCCCTTTTTATGTACAGTTGAAATGGTTGAGGTTTTAAATTCAGCTGGAACCTCTACTTTGTTTATGCAGTTTTGAAAGAGTATTGTCAAATGCTCATATAGTTTTTCAGTTCCATATTTTATCAGTTCTGAGGGTATATTGCCAGGTCCGGGCGCTTTTGTGTTTTTGAGTGAAATACAGATATCCCTTACTTCCTTTTTTGTGATTCTTATAGGAGATGCTTCAACGCGTATGTTTTGGTTACTTTCTTTTATTTTGAATTCCATTCGGTCTTCTTGTAACAGTTTACTGAAGTACATGTCCCATGTTTCTAACGAAATTGGTGAGATTAAATCTTTTTTCTTGTCGTTGGTCCTAAGAGATTTAATAAGTTTCCAGCTTTCTGTACTTCTAGTTCCTCCTATGTACGTATTTAATTTTTGACAGTTTTGATCCCAGGATTCATTTTTTTTCTGTCTTATCATTTGTCTCACCTTAGCTTGATGGTTTTTGTAATCAGACCAATTTGTATCTGTTTTTGCACTTAAATATTGTTCATACTTTTGTTTCTTTTGTTTTATCGCTGTGTCTATTTCTTCATCCCACCAGTATGGAGTATTTTTGTTTTTCTTTTCGTAATATCCAAGCGCTTCTTTTGCTGCAGAGTGAATACTTTCTTTAATGTAATTGTAGTGGTCTTCGATGTTATTGAAATTTATGTTTTCAAGTTTCTCGTTCAGTCTGTTTTGATACAACATTTTTACACTATCTTGATCTAAGCTGATAAGATTATATCTTACATCTTCTGCCATCTCTGAGCGAACTACTGTTTATATAGGGTCAACTGTAATGAAATATAAGACTGTGGCGTTAGTTTAAAACAAAAACAAACAAAAATTATAGCGACTAGTTGAAAAACTGTAATAAGTCATATAAACAAGAGGGAAAACGATTATATTAAATGTTTGCCAATAGTAAATAAATCGATTTAAAATGTAAAAAATGCAGGTGATGAAAGTGATAATTGATGTAAATTAGTAAATAATTTAAATAAGGTGTTAGGTGATAGACAGTGAAAATAGATGTAATCTACTAAATATTTTGAATTAAGTGTTAATTGAAGTCTTTATTTACTTTGGTTATCTTCTTGGCAAAATATACAAATTACTCCATTTATAATCTTATCTACATATCTACAGAATGATGAACTTCTCTAACAACGTACAACATAGGTTCTTCTTCAACTTGCAACTTCTTCCTTAGTTGTCGCCGCTAATTTCTCTGACGCTCACTTCTCCAAATTCATCTCTTTCCTGTGTTTTTCTTATTGAGGTTTGGTAGTCTAGTCCTATCCAATTTGTAAAATGTTTTTTTTATAATTTCTACAAATTTACGATATCTATTCATCTGTCTTAAATTAAAACTTCTTTATTTCTATGTTCTAAAACATGTTTAGTCCATGGAATTTTTAGAATGCGGCAGAATATCCCCATCTCAAAGTTTTCAGGCCGTCGTGTCGAGCTAATTGTCAGCGTCCAGGTTTCCATCCCATATAGTAGGGTACTGTGTATGTACCATTTTTTATGCGATATCGTAGAGTTAGATCAAGATCCCGGTTGGTGAAAAATTCGATATTTGAACTTTTCAACTTGTTCAATTAGTTTGTCATTTACTAACAGGTATATAATCCACAAGGAAACTGAATTCCTGTAGTTGGATATATACCAGGAATGAAAAAAATTTTTATTTAAAAAATTCTTTATAAAAGGTGTATTAATAGAAAAACCCTATCATGCTAATTCACAGAACGTTTTCGGAATAACTATTCCATCATCAGTGCTATCTTGATTTACATGTGTGAAGCCACCAAATTTTTGTGTAAAAACCCTTTAAATGTAGTTAAATTAACTAATCAAGTAATCTTTGATGTTTAAAAACTAGTATGTTTAAGCTATAAACGTCCATGATTGTTACTACGTCTATTATGTCTGTTTCCAGTTAGTTCTTTTATTTTCTTGTGGAGAAGTTTATCATCTTTCTGCAAGTCCCCTTCACTATCGTTTTTTATATTTGTTCTTTTTTTTTTATTCTTCCTCAGCTTTTCCATTTTCAGGCGTCGCTGTTCCTTACTCTTCGTCGCCACTGATATCTCTCTATCTGTTCTTCTTCACTTAAACCTTTTCTTTTAAGTCCTCTGTCACACAATCTTTATATTTTTCTACCTTTCTTTTCTTTGCCTCTTCTTTCATCAACTTCTAACAGCTCTATCCTTCGTTCCAGATCCTTTTACTGTCTACGTTTAACATGACCAAACAATTATAGTCTTTGAATCTCTGAGTCTCTGAATCTTTATAAACCACGCTTCACCACCGTACACCAACGCAGGTCTCACCACACTGTTGTTTATCTTTCCTTTCAGCTCTTCCCCGATTTTCGATCACAAAGTACTCCGCTTATTCGCTTCCAGTTAAACCAACCAGTCTGTATACTGTGACCAATTTCTAGATCTATTGTTCCATTTTCCTTTAAGGAGGAGCCAAGGTATTTAATTTCTTTTACTAGTACTAGTTTTTCTCCAAGCAGTTTTATGTCCCCACCGATTCGTCTTCCTCCCAACAACATATAATCTGTTTTCGACCTGTTAACCTTAAGTCCTCCCTCTTCAGTAGACCTCCTCCAACACTAAAACTTCTCCTCCAACATACCTTTGGTCTTCTCTTCTTCTTCCCATGCCGTCCCCATTAACGGAGGTTGGCGACCACATTTCTGTTTTTTTGCTATGGATTTCTCTCTCTTTAACCGTCGCTCTACAGTTCTCTCCCAAACTTTTATTGTATGTGACATTAACTTTATCCCTCTATAGTTCTTGCAGTCCTAAATGTCCCCTTTATCTTTATACAATGACACCATCACACTCCCTCACTATGTATTAAGCATCCTTTCTTCCTCATATATCCTACTCATCATTTGCCACAAAGTATCCACCCCTTTCTCTCCTAGAGCCTTCCAAACCTACACAGGTATTCTATCAGATCTTACTGCCTTACCATTCTTCTTCCTATTTAATGCCTCGACAACTTTATCTCTCGCTATCCCCAGTATTACATTCTCATTTGGAATTCCACATCCTCTATCTCCCCTATGGTGTTCTCCATTTAGCAACTTTCTAAAGTAGTCGTACTATTTTGCTTTATTTCAACATCGGTTTTTAACACTCTTTTATCAGCAGTCTTAATCTGTCGCAGGTGGGTTAAGTCCTTTGATGACTTCCTTACTTTAGCAATGCTTTATAACCATTTCATCCGTTCGGGTGTTTTCAACCCTTCATACAGCTGTGCAGACGATCTTTTCTTAGCAGCGCTTTGCTTCCACCCTTTGCTCCCTTGTGTATATCCCTATGGTATTTCTTATGTTCTCTTATCAATTTCATCATCTCTAATATTTCATTAGCCATTCATTGACTTTTTGCCTGTGTATAGATTGTCTACAATTTGTTTAATTATTGTTTTTAATTCAATCCATACCTTGTCAGGATCTTCTTTCTCGCTGCTTTCCGTACTTCTATTCTTAAAGTTCTCGACATGTTTGAGCAGTGTTATGTTTTGCTTCATTTCTTCTTTCTTTAAGTTCATGTCTAGTTTCGGTTTTTGTCTACCAAGGTGTGGTAGGAACGAACGTTTGCTCTAAGAGAGGTTTTTGCACTTCTTCAATTAATTATTTATTATATAGCCTATGTTTCTTTATTGTCTTATGGCGTTTTTGGTGTGTATGATCTGCTATAATTCTTTCTTTCCTTGATTACAGCAGTACAAAATTTATCTGGGGATTACACTGGGTGTTTCATCAGTTATGAACAATAGGTAAAAGAAAAAGAACAAGAGGTATTGGCAATCGGTGTTATTATAACTTGAATGACCGATTTCAGGCCCCGATAGAAGATTATTTTACTAAAAAATGTATTTAAAAATTCCTTTATAAAAGATATATATTAAAACACCCTATCGCGGTACATTACCGAACGCATTCGGAATATTCCGAATCATCAGTGCTATCTGGATGTACAAGTTTTGAGCCACTAAATACTTGGGTAAAAACCCTTTAAGTGTTGTTAAATTAAATTTGAGTTACATTATTTGATTTTATATACTAGGATGTTTAAGTTACAACAGGAATTGATAACATAGCAACGTAAGACTCCACTGGAGGTTGCTAGTCCTGAGACAAAGTGTCTACGAGGACTTGTTGATAGCAACTCTCAATTTCCATCAGTATTCTATTGCCCATTTAATTGTAATTACTAAGTTTAAAGAACAATTCAATGGAGAACCCGAAAAACAGTACCCACAGCTTGGAGACAGTAGCCCTTACCAAAAAATCTGCTAAAAAAATTAGAAACAACGCAAAGAGCAACGGAACGAATCATGCTTTAAATATCACTGAGAGATAAGATTACAAACACTGAGATAAGACGTAGAACAAAGATTAGGGAAATTGTTGAAGAAATTACAAAAATGAAATGGCGCTGGGCAGGTTACGTCGCCCGATATAATGACAACAGGTGGACACGGAGAATTCTAGAATGGAAACCAAGGACGACAACAAGAAGCATGGGAAGACCTCAAAAAAGATGGGTAGATGACATAAGAGCAGTGGCAGGCAAACAGTGGTTTAGATTGGCGCAAGATAGAGAAAGATGGAAGCAATTGGGAGAGACCTACATTCAGGCGTGGATGGAAAATGGTTGACAAAGAAGATATAGAGTAATTTAATTATTCAATCAATTAAAACAAGATTAATTGGGAGAAAGGTAAATAGAGTTAAATGTGCAGAGAACATTGTCCGAAAGTAATAGATTTAGGAGGACCAGAGTACAGGTTGCACAAGATGATCAAAGTGACTCAAGATTGGTAAACTATGCGAGTATCTATAAAAGTTTTTTTAAACTAGATATATCTCTGTATACATATTTTGGATGACGTTTTATTATATTTTGTGACTCATTTCTAAATGATATGCTTTCATCAGTATTACTTAACCATGAACTTGGATTATCTAATTTTGGACGGTACAAATAATATTTGGAAACTAACAGGGTTATTGGCATAATACACGTGGCTGATTATAAATAAATATTCATACAGGTCTTAAGTTAGCAAAACAATTTTTAATTCTAACGGATTAAATTGACATTTAGTGTAAATTGTTATTAGAACTTGTTATATTTACGAGTTTTTAAAATTATTTTAGTAAAACAAATAATTATTGTTTTGGATATGCGGCAAGATAAATGTTCATGTTGCTTCATATCGAATCGTAGTGGGTCAAATTTTTTCTGATCAAGTACTTAAATTTAAATAAAAAGCACGTGTTGGAAAACATGTCCTGTAGAAAAGAAGCCATTGCTTTTAACTTAATGATGTCAAGTGATAACATGATTGATATGATATTAACCTCCTTGGTATTGCATTTTGCTATATAAAGCAGCCTAATGGTCCATTTTGTATTGACAACAGTCCAGCCAGTGTGGTGAAACGATTGTGTGAACCCATTATGAATTCAGGACGAAATTTAACCTGTGATAACTGGTTCACATCAGTTGCTCTGGTCGAAGAATTAAAAAAGAAAAAAATAACTTTAGTTGGGACAATTAGAAAAAAAAAACGTGAAATTTCTGAAATATTTGTTGCAACTAAAGAAACACCAATTCGCAGCAGTTTATTTGCTATTGCTCGTGAATGTTTATTAGTTTCGTACGTCCCACAAAAAAATAAAAATGTCCTGCTTTTGTCAACCCGATGAACTCCATGAATATGACGAAATTGACGAGGAAAATAGTGAAGCTTGCAAACCAGCAGTAGTTACTTTTTATAATCAAACAAAATTGGGAGTAGATTCAGTGGATAAACTGAAGAGTCTTTATTCAGTGGCAAGAATCACATCTAGGTGGCCATTGAGTGTTTTTTTACTATGCTAAACATCGCTGGAATAAATGGAAACATTATATTTATGACAAATGTATTAGATTTCGGCCAACCAAGACGTGAGTATCTGAAAATTTTAGCCAGACAACTCATTACCCCACATATGAAAAAAAGAGCGGCCCAAAACTTGCCATTTCTGCTAACTTTGCAAATTCAAAAATATCTGAATCTTTCTTTGACACAGAAACGAGATGTTCCTAAGGAAAATCAAGCAGGTGCAAGGCCAAAATTGCCCCAAGAAAAAAATCGGAAAACAGTATCAAAATGCGCTAAGTGTTTCAGAGCAATTTGTAAAGAACATACAATCACCATTTGCACAGAGGGTGAACGCGACGAAGTTCCTGAATCTGAGTAATTTTTTTTATTATTCTAGTGGCTGTTTCAGAATTATGCTTATTTATGTAGATGTACCAAACTTTATATTTTATGTTTTATTCCTTTTTGTATTTTGTTAAAAATATTGCCTTTTTTTAGCTTTGATAAATAAATCACTATATTTATGCCTTTTGTTTTTTTGACCCATAAAAAGTCAAAATAAGTCATATACATGACAACTGAGTTTCACGCTCACCTGCGACTAATGGTGGTTCATCTAACCATGCGACCAACGCAGGATTAAATAGTAATTTTTATTAATACATTATATCTTGCTTCGTTTAAAACGTAAAGTATTCAATCTACAAATTAAAATTTCCAACCAGTATTTTATACCGCAAGTTTTTGCTTCACATATAATAATTAAATATAGCTAGAATTCGTAGAATTGTTTAGAAAATACGATTACAGCTTTGATTTAATTTAATACAGTTACCTGGGGAATACGATATTGTGGCATCTGATACTATGTTTTTATAATATTGTACCGTTTTTAAATAAAACGAGCGCTTCTAATTTACGTAGATATATTTATTTATAATTTTACGGCACGAAAATATCTTATCAACTAAATTAGCTAATATCACCTTTACTTCTATTTATAAAAGATATTATGAACTAGAATATTCTGGAGTAGTCCACCTCTATCCTTCACGTCGAAAGCGTATCGAGAGTCTAACGATTGAATATTCTAGATCCATACTTCTAAGAACTGTGACACGTACCACGCATCAGAGATGAACTATTTCGTTACACAACTTCCCTCTTAGATCTGAACGTCCCGATCAGCAACTTTACATGAAGGCCCAGTATGACGGGCCTTCATGTAAACAACATCTTCTTGCAACCTGTTCTTCGGAAGATCTGCAGCCAAACTCTATGTCATAGGGCCAACGAACTTCACCACCTAACATCAGGCAGGTTAGAGTGTGGTCTGTAGTTTCATTCACGGCCGAGCGGTAGCCCATTAGGAATAAATGAATATACTAGTCTCAATCTTTTTGATGTTCTGATACAACTTTAGACAGGTGTTCATTCATCGTTCGGTTCATCCTCTTGAGCATTCCATCTGATTGTGGATGCAGGGCTGTCGCTCTAGTCTTATTGATAGCAATCAATTTACAAACGTTCTGGAAAAGGGTTGACTCAAAGTTTCGCCTTTGGTCGGAGTAGATCTCCAAGAGAACACCAAATCGGCTAAAGAAGTCTTTAACAAGTACCTCTGTAACGGCAACAGCTGCTTGATTTGGTATCGCATAGGCCTCAGTCCATTTCGTAAAATAATCCATAGCTACCAGGATATATTTATGTCCATCATTGGTCTCTGGAAGTGGACCTGCAATGTCGATTGCTACTCTTTCCATAGGACTACCAACATTGTACTGTTTCATGGGTCCCTCTTTTTACCAACTGGGCCATTACTGGTTGCACATAGTTCACATTTCCGGCACCATCTTCTTACATCATCTTTACAGTTCACCCAATAGAACCGTTTTCGAACCTTTTGCAGAGGTAGAAAACCAAAAGGTAGGAAATCTTTTTGAAACTACTGCTTTACAGCTTCTTATATCTTTGTTATTTTTGGTTTTAGAACAGTCCATGTTACTTCAATGTCTGTCTGTACCAAGTTTTCGATCGTTTTTATCTTCTTCAAGCTTGATAGTTATTTCTTTTTTCTGTTCAGGATTCTTCAGTTGTGAGATGTCTATTTTTCTTGTCACTGTTTTCTTTTTGACTTTGAGAAATCTTTTTAATCCAAAATCCATAATAACTGGATTGAGATCGATATGACTTTGAGAAATCTTTTTAATCTAAAATCCATAATAACTGGATTGAGATCGATATGTATATCAGCTCCAGTGTATGTTTTCTTAGATTGTATGTGCTTCTTAAAGGTTTTTGTTGAGCAAAATGAAGTCAATTTGATTTCTAATAATTCTGTCTTTTCTGTCTGCAGGTGGTTTGCATATGTATAGCCTTCTAGGATGTTGTTTGAAGAAGGTATTGGCTATTAACAGGTTGTTTCTACGCAGAATTGTACAAGTCTATCTCCTCTATTATTTCTGGTACCTAGACCGTATGCTCCTATGTGGTCTCCTTCAGCACCACGACCAATTTTAGCCTTAAAGTCACCCATGATCATCGTTATCTCTTCTCTTTTTATCAGTCACATTATATCATCTATGTTGTTATAAAATTTTTCTATTTTTTCGTCTGACTTGTCACTTGTTTGAGCATAGACCTGAATAATTCATTTGTTAATTCATAATTATTAAAATAAATAATAAAAACATTTAAACACATTTCATAATGTGGGTTTTTATGTAGTTACCATATTTTGGAGGTGTGTGAAGGGGTAGTGAAGCGCAATATATGATGCCGTATCCTGTTGGCGTCACTTAGCCTCTCCTACTCAATTCCTATGTTCACCTCCAAGCTGGTACACACCGGTAACCTGAGCAACCCCACTGGAGATTGGGTAACCAACCCCCAATGGAAGGTGGGGTCAGCGCTGACGAAGAAGGGAGTCTTGGTCCTCCGACGAATAGGGGGTTGGGCTGAAGGTTAACTACCTTCTCCTAGAAAAACCATGAGTTATGAACGTTCAAGGAAGAAAAGCCGGACTGATTAAACGACGACGACTGTGCGAGAACACGATTTGAGGGTTGCGACATGGAATGTTCGAACATTGTACAGATTAGGGGCTCTAAAATCTCTTAAACGAACTAAGAAGATACAAAATTGACATAACTGCCATACAAGAAAAGAGGTTAATTGGAAACAATATTATGGAAAAAAAGAGCCATACCATTTTCTACAGCTGCGCTCCTAAAGATCACATTTTGGGCACTGGATTCATAGTTAACAAGAGAGTAAGACATATAATAAAAGACTTCAGAGCCAGCAGTCCCAGAATGTGTATTTTAAGAATTAAAGGACGTTTCTTTAACTACAGCCTAATTAATGCGCATGCCCCCACAGAAGAAAAAGAAGAGAAAGTCAAAGAAGAGTTTTATGATGAATTAGAGTCCGCATACCAGTCATGCCCAAAAAGTGATATAAAAATAATTTATGGAGACTTAAACGCAAAAGTTGGAAGAGAGCAGCAATTCCAACCCACAATAGGTAAGCACAGTCTCCATGAGCAATCAAATGACAATGGCAATAGGTTGGTAAACCTAGCAAGATCACTTAACATGGTGATTGCCAGCACATACTTCGCTCGAAAAGATATACACAAAGGCACCTGGAAATCACCAGACGGACTTACAGTGAATATGATAGATCATGTTATTGTAGACTCAAGACACCAATCGAATATAATAAACGTCCGTACCAGAAGAGGGGCAAATGCGGATTCTGATCACTACCTGGTCGAAAGTAGAATAAGGGCTAGAATTTCAAACATCAAAAAGGAAAGAGGCTCTAAACATGAACGATACAATATAGAAGGACTCAAAGAAACAAACAAAAATAGAGAGTACAAAGAAAATATAAGCATCAAACTAGAAAACAGACTAAAACATGAAAACCTAAATAAGGAGTGGGAAGAGTGCAGAGAAATCATAAAAGAAACAGCTAAAGAGGTGTTGGGCATGGAAGGTAAAGAAAGAAGAACAAGAACGAATCACTGGTTTGACGAAGAATGTCAAACTATAACAGAAAGAAAAAACAGAGCATATCTACAGATACAACAGAGGCACCGAACCCGACAAGCAGAGGAAGAATATAAACAACTACGTAAAGAAGAAAAGAAAATTCACCGAAGAAAGAAGAGAGAATATATCAACAAAGAACTTCAAGAACTACAAGAACTAAGTAAACCAACAGAGACAAGAAAATTTTACCAGAAACTCAACAAAAGCAGAAAAGAGTTCAAACCGAGAACAACGATGTGTAAAGATAAGGAGGGTAATATATTGACAGAACAGCAAGAGATACTTAGAAGATGGACAGAACATTTTAAGGAAAAGCTTGGGGTGAATAGGACGGAGATGAACCCTGATATACCGTTAGACCAAGCAGACAACAGAGAAAAGAGTCCACCAACGGAGGAGACGCATTGTTTAAAGCCATACATGAGCTGATAAGAAAGATATGGTTGAATAAACAGCTACCAAAGGAGTGGAATAGCGGCATTATTGTACCACTACATGAAAAAGGAAACCAGTTAGAATGTGAAAACTACCGTGAAATCACGCTGTTGAATGCGGCATACAAAATAATGTCCAACGTAATGTATGAAAGACTTAGACCATACGCTGAAAAAATAGTTGGCAAATACCAATGTGGCTTCTGTAGACAGAAGTCAACAATAGATCAGATATTTGTTCTGCGACAGATCCTTGAAAAAACAAGTGAATATAACATCGACACACATCATCTCTTCATAGACTTCGAAAGCGCATATGACAATATAAACCGAGAATTCCTAACAAAAGCAATGAAAGAATTTAATATACCAACACAGCTAATAGAATTGATAAAAGAAACACTAAAAGTAGAAAGTAAAATCCGGATACAAAACGAATTAACGGAAACAATAGATGTGAAGAAGGGACTACGCCAGGGAGACGCTCTATCATGCATATTATTCAACATCATACTTGAAAAAATAATAAGAGACACAGCAGTTAATACCCGAGGAACAATAATTAATAAAAGCGTGCAAGTACTAGCATTTGCAGATGATGTTGACATAATCGCAAGATCAAGAAGAGAAATGATAGAGGCATTCACTCAAATAGAACGAGCTGCAAAAAATAGTGGTCTTAAAATCAATCAGACAAAAACAAAATATATGCCTGCAAATAAAAACGCACAAATAAGGCAGCTGCCACATTTAACAATAGGAGAATACAACATTGAGGCGGTAAAAAACTTTACATACTTAGGATCCCTAGTTACGTCTGATGACAATGTTGCAGAGGAAGTGAAGAGGAGAATATTTATTGCCAATAAATGTTACCATGGCTTAATTAGGCAACTAAGATCAGATAACGTCTCCAGAAAAACAAAATGCCAAATATACAAAACCTTAATAAGACCGGTACTCACATACGGTTCAGAAACCTGGACACTCTCTAAAAGGGAGGAAACGTTATTAGCCACCTTTGAAAGAAAAATCTTGCGAGACATATATAAGGACACAAAAGAAAACGGGATTTGGCGGAGAAGGTATAACTTTGAACTATACAACATATACCAGGATCCGGATATCATAACATTCATTAAAATAGGAAGGCTACGTTGGATTGGACATGTGGAAAGAATGAAGGAAGGCGAAATACCAAACAAAATATTTAAACAAGTGCCAGTAGGAAAAAGAACAAGAGGAAGACCGAAGCTGAGATACGTAGAACAAATAGAAAATGATATAACAACATTAAAAATTAAAAACTGGAAAAAAAAAGCACGAAACAGGTCAGAATGGACAAGAATCCTTGAACAGGCCAAGACCCAAAAAGGGTTGTCGAGCCAGTATTGATGATGATGATGACTATATTTTGGAAAGATGGTCACAATCGGTCAAGTAGTTTTTAAACAATAATATTTGTTTACCCCTTTGGGAGAACAAAGGTCATTTTCAAATGACTGTATAGGTTCTTGGTCAATACTTAGAATGTTTTTTTTTCTGATTCCTTATAAGGGCACAAAAAACATTTTCATGTTTTTTAAAAACTAATAATTTTTAATTGTTTACTTACAAATAATTGATGCAGAGCCAGATACCATTATATATGGGAAATATCCCTAATTTACGACGCGCAGTAAATTTAGTTTTGTTTATATATGTCACTTTTTCCTTAGATAAAATTTGTTTTCAGAATATAATGCATTTCAATGTTTATTAACTAGTGATACTTAAAAAAATAAAATAAATTGACTTGCGTAACAATCAAAATCAGTATATATTTTTAACCAATTTGTCATTGATCAGATTTGGTTGTAAAAGGTCACCTTTATATCCAAAAATTCATTAATAATCGGTCATCTCAAGGATAGGTAGGTATCGATATTTATCGCAAAATTATCACGTGCAACTTTTTTAAATTAGATATAGGTTCTGTAACTGTAGAAACATAGATATTATGATATGAGACGGACTATTTAAAATATTGTTTATTAATGTTAAGATATAAGGTTTTTTTATTATGTAGGTTTTTGATAGCGTCTGATCCACCTGTATTCTTAGTGTGACCAACTAGCCCGAAAAATCCGGGACATGGCCCGAATTACGAAGTCGTGTCCCGGCATCCCGGACAAGGCTTCCGAGCCATCGGAATTTTTAACTTTTTGGTAAAATTCTATTTTGAAATTTTAAATACGTTATTCTTCTAAAAATTCACATCAAATTGAATTGTTGAGACGAAAAAAAGTCGAAAATTTCTAGTGTGTAATACTAATACCTCATCCAAAACGCATGCATTTGATGTATTTTAATTATCCTCTTCCGAAAAGAATATTCAAAAACGATAACAATTCATGTATTGTATACAATTACGAAACGACTAGAAAATAAATAGGAATTTTATCAGCCCATAGAAAAGGCGAGTTTTAGAAAAGGCTATGGAACAAACGATAACCTACTGGTAATAAAAAATCTTATAGAAAAATGCACTGAATATAATAAACCACTAGCTTTAATATTTGTCGACTATGAAAAGGCTTTCGACACCGTAAATCAACAAAAGATGTTGGAAGCCTTGAAAGAATGTCGAATTGATTATCGGTATATAAATATAATTAAACACATATACCAAAACGCAATAGCCAATGTTAGAGTGGGTGATCGTCAAACTCAGAAATTCCCGATAAACTGACGCAACTGATTCCCGCAAAACTGACCGACAAGGGTATAAACATAAACAGAGAAAAGCTTAGCCATCTAAGGTTAGCAGATGATACTGTACTAATAGCTGATAGGATAGATGAGGCCAAAGAACTTTTAAATCAGCTCTACCTTTCCTCGCTAGAAGGGGGATTGAAAATAAATATATGTAAAACCCAGATGATGACAAATCTTGTAGTAAGCGAAGATATATGCGTAGGAACAAGATCCATAGACCAGGTAATAGCCTATAACTACCTAGGTCATGAGATCCGCATAGGAAAAAATAACCAAACCGTTGAGCTTCTCCGTCGTATAATATTGACTTGGGCAAGCTGAACCATATTTTCAAATCGTCTGATATACCAATATGCCTTAAAAGAAAAACCTTTAATCAGTATGTTTTGCCAGTGTTGACTTACGGTGCGGAAACGTTGACCATGGCAAGGAGAACAGTTCAAAAGATCCGTGTGTGTCAAAGGGCGATAGAGTTGGGTGTTTCACTACGAGACAAGATCCCAAATCGCCAGCTACGACAAACAACGGGAGTGGCTGATGCACTAGAGAGAGTAGCAACACTGAAATGGAACTGGGCAGGTCACGTGGCTCGAATGACAGATAATAGATGGACAAAGCGGATACTGGAATGGAGGCCAAGAGATGATGCCTACCGAAGCAGAAGTCGTCCACCAACACGTTGGACTGACGATCTAAAACGTTGTCATAGGAATTGGATGCAAGAAACACAAGATCGACATAGATGGAAATTTATGAGGGAGATCTATGTCCAGCAGTGGATAAGTGAAGATTGAATGATGATGATACACATTAATCATGCAGACCGAAGTGTGCCGCATTCAACGATGTAATGATTGCTGAAAAATGTTTTTTTTTTTCGTTTTTGTCAACCATTCTAGTCAAGTCTGTCAACCATTTCAAGTAGGTAAACAAACTTGTGATTTCATTCGATCTATATTCTTGAAGAATAAATGATTCATTTCCAAACCGTTACGTGCTTTGAGATCAAATCTGCTGCGTTGCAATATGATTTTATGTAAACATTTATTTTATGTCACTAATCAGTAAACCATGGAAACGTAAAGATGTTCCCGGTTGTGGTAAGATATTTCGTTCCATTAGAACGCATGAAGACAAAAATATTGAATTTTACGGCGAAGATGGGGAAACATCTGATATTATTGTGCAGCTCTTGAGGAACACTCTTGAGAAGTATAACATCTCAAGAAAGTTAGTTTCATTCTGCGGCGATAATACTAATACTAATTTTGGTGTTAAAATCCGAGGTGGACAAAAAAATGTTTACTACAAACTAAAATCACACGTGAATCTAAATTTGATGGAAATAGGTTGTGCGGCTCACATTATTCACAACACTTTGCAATGTGGCTGCAATATTTTACCATTTGACGTGGAACTGATAATGGTGAAAATTTATTCACATTTTTATCGTTTCACTGTTCGTGTCACACATTTGAAAGAGTAAAACTGCAAACGTTTAATACCAGAAAATTCTTGGTTATGGGAAAACTCGCTTTTTGGAAATGTTCACATGCTTAAAAGTTTATGATGGATTAAAGTCGTATTTTTGGAAACTTCAAACAGCCCAAAATTACTGAAGGATTTTTTCAAGAACCTATGTTCGAAAGTTTGGTTATTGTTCATTCTTGATCAGGTAGAAGCAGCTTTACATCTAGGCAATGCAAGTCCCATGTTATGCAGGTCTGTCTTGAATTGCATATCTCTTGCCTAGCCTGTTTGCATCAGCGCTATTTCTGTGCAATTTTTGATACCACTTTCATTTTTGCCAACAAAATAAATATACCAAAACATTAACTTTAGATATTTCACCTAAAAATTTCAGTCCAGCATTAAATATATTAAAATATAAATATTAAGGTTACATTAACATGGAGATATAACATCAGTTAATTTTCTAATTTTTCCTTTTTTGAGAATGATTTCCAGATTGGAAGTCGAAACATCAAAAACTAACAAAAATTTAATTATTATAACCAATTATGGCTTAATCCAATCAAAAATATCATTTTCAACATAAAAATGTTAAATAATCAATAAAATGTATGCATACTATGTACGCTTTACATTTTTATAAAATTATCCTGCAAATATCTCTGTATGTGCCGCTGCTGTTAAGTGCATGAAGCAGCTGTCATGAGACTGAATAGGTCATGACTATAAAGTTCTGGCTAAGGAAAAGTGGATGATGGAAACATGCATCGAAGTGAAAGAATTGCAGAAAAAGCATGATCATTACAATTTATATAAAAAGTGAAAGAATTATCTGGAAAATCACGAACGAATACACCTAACCGATTAGTTGACAAAGACAATAAACCTATTAATAACTGAATTGAAATAAAATAAGTATGGACTAAATATATTGAAGATCTTGTCATGGACTCAAGAACGGAACCAACACAAATGGATAACGAGAAAGCTCCAATAATATTAAAATCTGAAGTCCAATATGCTATAAACAACTCAAAATCTGGTAGAGCCTCTGGTTCAGATGAAGTTCATATCGAGCGGATTAAACTCATAGACCAAGACAATTTAAAGGCAATAACTATATTCTTTAACAACATATACAAATCTACTGAGATACCTACAGAATGGCTGCTATCCACCTTTGTTCCGCTACCAAAAACCATTAATTCATTTTAGGAGACTATAATGCAAAAATTGAAGTAGGTACAGTTGAAAATATAGTTGGACAGTTCGGATTAGGAACTAGAAACAAGAGAGGAGACAGACTAATAGAATTCTGCCAGGAAAAGAATATGGTAATTGCCAATACTTTCAGCTTCCTAAGAGAAGACACAGAAACAACAAAAACGATAAAAATCGAAAGTTACAATATTTCGGTCATGTAATGAGACATCCAAGGTATAGGTAATGGATTTTAACAAGAGCTATGACCTTGAAAATAATAGGTAAACTTGTGTACTGAATCGGCATGACACAGAGCTCTTGTCAAAATCCATTATTTCTATAACCTTCTACACCTCATAATACAGGGTAAGATCGCCGGAAAGAGAGGCCCAGAGCGACGAATAACATCCTGGCTCCGAAATCTCGGAGAATTTACCAAGAGACTACCGATAATTTATTTAGAGTCGCCGTAAACAAACTTATTATTAAAATCATGAATGTGTTGCTTGTGTGAGTCCATTTCAAATAGGTAAAGAAATAATAAATAAGACTTACTCACAATCAATTTAATTTAACTATCAGACGACCGGTTTCGCTTTCTACAATATGCAAAGCATCCTCAGGTCTCGATACAAAGTTAAATAAATGCTGAAATGATAAAAACCCATATTAGGGTGTTGTCTAATAAAGAGAAACAAAGAAGATGTTGTAAATTACAATAATTATGTCAATATTACATGTCTGTGGTTTTATTTCAAAAAGAGTAAGTTGAATGAAAAGGTATAAAAAGTTTTAAAAGTTTAAACTTATTATTGTAACAATAAAACACTGAAAACTTTGTTTTCAAACTTTCACAAAATTTCTTTTAAATCTGATCACTACAGCTGTTTCGGCTGATTGCCTTTCTCAAGTGATCTATTTTTGGCTTGGGTTTACAAATTTATAGTCTCTAATGAAATAGGTTGAGGAGGGGAGAACTGTTTGTCTCAAGTTGGTCATTCAGAATTATATCTGTGTTTTTTAATTTGTTGATTTCCATAGATTCTAACAAAGATAGCTTAAGGCCTTTATTTTGAATGTATAGAATTTTAAATTTGTTATTTAAAGAATGATTATGATCTAGAAGGTGAAGTGCGTATATCGAATCTGTTTTTCTATTCTTAAAAGCCCTTTTATGTTCTGCTATTCGTTTATCAAAGTTTCTACCAGTTTGACCGATGTAGTGATAAGATTTAAAATAAATTTTGTGGAAGTTTGAAAACAAAGTTTTCAGTGTTTTATTGTTACATAAAATGAATTTCCATCAAGTAACGGTCGAATCCATCAATTATTCAAAACTTATTATTGCCGTGATCGCCAACGTTCGATAATCGGACAGAGTACTGAAAAAAGAAGAAGAGAAGACTATATACATGGACGTCTCCTTCACATACAGAAAACCACATTGTCAAAAACCAGATAGACTTTATACTCGTAAATAGCAGATACAAAAACTCTCTAACCTCAGTTAAAACTTGTTAACTCAGACCACAGCTAAGGGTCAAAACAGCTAAGGAAATCTATTTGATTAAACAATGTAAAGAGATAAAAGAACTAGAAACAAAATATGATATGAGAAATATGCACGAAAAAGTAAGAGAAGTGACTGGAATGGGTCGAAATAGACAGCAAAGACACATAAAAGACAAATAAAGAATACTACTAATAGATTTACCAGAGAAATTTTTAAGATGAAAGAGGTGAAATTCAGAAACTACAAAAATTAAATCCTTTAGAGAGACAGACGATCAGGATAGATGAAATCAAATATGCTATCAAAAACTCCAAAGACAATAAGGCAGCTGGATTAGATGAAATACCAGTAGAACTGTTAAAACTAGTTTAAGAGGATAACTTGGAAGTATTGGCAGATTTATTCAACACAATGTACGATACGGGAATCATACCACAGGAGTGGCTGAAGTCAGCATTTATACCCATCTCTAAAAAACAAGCAGCAAAAGTGTGCTCTGATTATCGAACACTGAGCCTCATGAATCATACTTTAAAAGTACTGCTGAAAGTAATACATAAGCGAATATACGAAAGGCTTGAGGAGAATATTAGCGAGACGCAGTTCGGCTCCCGAAATGGAATGGGTACTAGAGAAGGACTATTTGCCATCAACATATTGATTCAGCGATGTCGTGATATAAACGTTGATCTACACTTATGCTTTGTTGACTGCGAAAAAGCTTTCGATAAAGTAAGACATGAAAAAATAATATAAATACTTATGAACAAGCGCATTGACAGTAAAATCATAAATATAGTGCAAACATTATATTGGATTCAAAGTGCCATAGTTCAAATTGATGGGCGATACTCAGAAGAAATGAAGATCTGTAGAGACGTTAGACAGGGATGTGCTTTATCGTCACTTTTGTTTAATTTATATTCTGAATAAATTTTCCAAAACACGTTCAATAATACCAAACCGGGAGTTACTGTTAACGGAAAATTAATTAACAACTTACGATATGCAGACGACACTGTGATCATAGCAACGAGTATAGAATATCTACAACATCTTATAGAAAGCTTAAGCACAGAATAATAAACAAACAGAAGGGCCACTCTCAGATGCCGCCTTTGAAGTTTTTCAGCACGCGCGCCATGTTTTAGGAGGACACAGACATATGATTTGTGTGGTTATGTAATTGTTTATATTTATGTTTAATTATATTATATTTATGTTATTATATTTAACAATGTTAATATAATTGTATTGTATGTCTTTGATTGCCGTAAGTCAAATAAACCTGGTTATTTTTCCATGCACACCACATAAACAACACTAATTTCTTTAAAATCCTCCTAAAACATGGTGGAACGTCTGCGCGGAGGAGATGCGCGTACTTAATTTTCCGTGGAGAGTGGGTATTCTGTTTGTTTATTATTCTGTGGCTTAAGTATGAATAGTGCTGAGATGGGAATTATTATAATCGCTAAAAAACGAAGTACATGCTAATTAGAAAAAGACCAGAAAACAGACATCACCTATTGACAATCAATGGTAACGTGATAGAACAAGTAGAAAAATATCAGTACTTGGGAACTTTGGTCAATGAAACCAATGATCATACTGCAGAAATAAACAGGTGAATAGAGATTGCCAGATCAGCATTTATACGAATGAAGCCACTTCTAACGTGCAAAAATCTAAATTTGGAGATCAGACTGCGTGCCATTCGCTGTTATATATTTTCAATATTATTATATGGAGCTGAAACTTGGACATTAAAAACAAAAATGCAATTTATAAAGAATCGAGGCTTTCGAACTCTGGTTATATCGCAGAGTATTGAAAATATCATGGACTGATAGAATTACAAATAAAGAAGTACTGGAGAGGTTTGGTAAAGAAACAAAACTATTCACCACTATACAAACCAGAAAACTGGAATACCTAGGCAATGTGATGAGGGGACGAAAATATGAAATTTTGAGACTTATCATACAGGGAAAGATTCAAGGAAGAAAATCTGTGGGCCGAAGGCAGAACTCATGATTGAAGAATCTACGTGATTGGTATCAATGCAGATCGACTGATTTGTTTAGAGCAGCAAGTTCAAAAACAAAAATAGTCGTTATGATTGCCAACCTCCTTATTGAGACAGCACTCTAAGAAGAAGAAATTTTAATATTTTTGAGGTTTAACTTTATTTTTTATTAAAAAACGAAATGATTTTTCAGTTCTTGTTTATATACCAAATATAGAGGTACAATATAAGTTTAAAGTAGCATTGTAACAAAGTAACAGTTATTGTCATTGAAAGTTTTGCATCTCAGTGTTCCTACGACTCTATTGTAATCTAACTATATTCTAATCCTAACCCTATTGTAAACAAGTCGGTGTTGAATAAAGTTATTTTCGAGAAGTGTAACAATATTTTATATCGCTGATAACCACAAGGTTGATGCGACTACATTTGTAAAATAAAAAAAAATAAATTATCTATATTTTGCGTGCAATAAATTTGCAATTATTAAAAGTTGGTTAAATTCCTTGACATTACCTATCGATAACCTCCCAAAGTTAAATAATATAACATGTTTAATCATATTATTATGCAAACTGAATTTTTTATCTTGGATACAAGTGCAAAATTCACAAATACTGCAATCTCTATTTTTTTGGAAAAACATGCACGTGATAATTACATTAGTGTCTTAAAATATTTATATTCCATTTATTTTTAAATCCGTAATCTACTTTGCCTTATAAATTTTTATATTTCACGGAATTATTTAATCATGATATTTTTTAGCCTATTACATAACATTTTATATATAGTTCCTTAACAAAGATATTTTTTTATATTGTTTTAGTTGTTTAGTTAGATAGTAACTAAATCGGTGCGTCCCTTTCTTTATACTATTTATGTATTTTTAATGATTAATAATAATAATGATTAACACCTCACAAAGACACAAAAACACCATCCTCGAAGTGCAGTAGAAAGAACGACATTACCGCGGTATTTAGGAGGACGAGGACTTATTGATATAAGCGAGCAATTAGAAAAACAGATTACTAATTTAAGAACTTATTTTCAGGTGCAGGTGGAGACATCTACACTTCATCACGCGATTTAACCAATATATGACACAACACCGATCAAACTGAGAGAACAAGAAATGCGCATAATCCATCTTACCAAGAACGAAAAAATTCAGATCTGGATGGGTATCCCTCTACACGGGCGACATCCGAATGAAGTCAGTCAATACTATGTCGACAATATAGCGTCGAACTATTGGTTGACACCAGGAAAGACGTTCCTTGAAACAGAAGATTCATTACTTGCCACTGAGGATCAGGATATACCAACCAAAACTTACCCAAAATATATCGTCAAAGACCCTCAGGTTCAAAACGACAAATGCTGATATGGATGTCAAGCCCAAGAAACCGTCCAACATCTTACAGAGGGCTGCCAGGCATTTGCAGCAACTAAAAATAAGGAACGGCATGACTCAGTAGGGAAGATCCTCCATCAAGAGATAGCTTTTTAAACTGAGAATTCTACAAACAAACCATCTCCATATTATCAATACGTTCCTGAAAGTATGCTTGAAAATGACAACTACAAGCTATACTAGGATCGCACTGTGCTCACAGACCAACCTGTAGCACATAATAGACCAGATCTCGTGCTAATTAATTGCAGACGATACCTATTATTCTTTCTACCACTGGAGTCATTCCAAAGAACCTGCTAAAAAACATAAAAAGTTTGGTCTAAATGAACATCTATAAGGTCATGCAGAAAGCTTCTGAAAACTTTCGACGTCTAGATGCGTGCGAAAATTTTTGGGAGATACACAGACGTACCAAGTCACCTAGGACTCGATAACATGGAAAGAGCCAGAGCTCAATCCTTTTGATACCGTAGGTATCTGGGATGAGTGAATTTTCCCTTAGAGGGAGTGTGAGCCGTATGGCTAAATCTGGATAATCAAACCAAACTGAACACAAAAAAGGAACCAAAATGGTATTATAATTTATATTTTTAATCCTTTGCTGATCAAGTATTTACCAATCTTCAGATATGGGAACATTCTAAGGTGCTGCTTCGTGCTCATTATTTAACTTTTCATTTCTCAAAACTTCATTTTCACGAATTTCATCACTGTCTATTGCATACTTTGCTTCGGTCCGATGGGTCACTTTAATGAAATTCCGAAATAGACGATGATTTCCTTCGCATTTCTACCGTCTCAAACAAATCCATTATTACAATTTACAATAGCCACTATTTATTTATTTATTTAGCGTATGGATAATTACAATACGATAAAAGTAGTATTTAGATAATAATTATGTTCAAATTGGAATTGTAACCTAAGTTAAATATTAAATATTAATGTCCAAGTTGCACAGCCATTCAATTGCACCAGGAGAACACTCTGCAAAATCTTGAAGGTCTCCGCTGTATCTAGGGATTGGGCAATCCGCCATGATGTGTTGGATGGTCAGTCTCGGGGATCCACAATCACATTGTGGGCTTTCTGCATGACCCCATCGGTATAGAGAATCGGCACATTTGCCATGACCCGTGCGTATGCGATTTAATTTTGTTCATATAGGGCGTGGCAGGTTTGATCCAGTGAAGCCGATCGACGTACTTGTTATTTTGATGACGTCTGGCTCTGTTGTTGGCATCCATCTTTTCGTCCACTGCTCTTGCTTATTGTAGCTATCACCCATTCCCTGAACGGATTGGACAGGGGGTCGTCTGGACTTCAGTCTTTGTTGGTCTCGTGCGGCGTGCGGAATATACTGGTGAATTGGCAGACGATTATTTGCCATGATTTTCTGATATTCTCTGACAAGTGCTGCCGTTCGTCGAATATCTGGAGGTGCTATATTGCTCAGAATTGGAAGCCATCTTAGTGGAGTTGATTTAATAGTACCAGATATTACTCTCATAGTGTAATTTAGTTGAACATCAGTCTTGTTGACATGAGCGCTATTTAGCCATACCGGTGCGCAGTATTCAGCGACAGAATACACCAGGGCCAGTGAGGAGGTTCGAAGTGTATCCGCAGTGGCACCCCATGTCGTTCCAGCAAGCTTTGTTATTATGTTGTTACGGGTTCTCACTTTGGCAGCTACATTCGTAAGATGGGTTTTGAACGTCAGTGATCTGTCGAGCGTTACACCCAGGTATTTAGGGTTGTTATTATGTTTCAAAGTCTCGCCATTGAAGGTGATGCTAAGGGTGTCATTCGGAAGCTGATTTGGAAATAGCCACTATATCGGAAAGCAACAACAGACAACTAAGCTACCTGTTAGAGCTTGCAAAAAGCTCTTTCTATATTTGCATCAAGTTAAATTCTAACTCGATTTATATTTGCCACTAGTAATAGGATAGACATTTATCGTTAGCAACCCCTAATATTCTCAATTTTAATGTACAGAAATCTGCAGGTCGATAAAAATTAGAATATAGTATTTTATTGTGAGTGCCAGAGGTGGCGCTCATGGCCCTCTGAATAAAACATCACTTGTCTTGTGAGTTAAGTAAGTGCGTCTCAAACATACCTGTGTCTGTTTCTGTGACTTCATCATGGATGCCTAAATTATGCCTCCACAGTTGTCTCTTATAATAAACTACGCCTGTATGTGTTATGTATTTAATGAGGCACCGACTATTGTACAAAACTATTTATTAAAAGATACAGTGGTTACAAACATACATTATGGATGGCTCCGTAGACCCACGGCGTTCCATCACCTAACCTCACTATCGACCCCTAGTCTTTTCCACAGTGTCTCTTATTCCGCTTCCGGACTCATATATAACATCTCCTCCCTCGTTAGAGATCAAGCTTAATGGAAGCTTTTACTAGTCTTCCAGAACGCGTTCTAATATTGGAAACATTGAATGTTTCATCACTCGGTATAGATGTGTTTGTTTCTTCTTGTGATGAACTTGGAATGGGCCTTCGGTTCTAATTGAATAGGCTCGTTTTTTAAATTTGGATTCACTGGGATTTCAATTGTAACACTGTCACATCATCACTCACTATAGGAGGTTCTGTTTGAGCTTCGTTAGAATCTGGGATTCTATCTTCACCTCTGTCTTTTCTCATATCATTTGCGTGTGTAAATTTTATTACACCATTACTACATACTAGATAAGTACAGTAACTTAAAATTTTCATAATCTTTCCTTTCTGCCATAATTTTGTTTGTTTGTTTTTAATATAGACACTTTCATTTACTTTATACCATGTATGCCCATTTTTAATTGGGATAGATGCATGCTTACTATTATGACAAGAAGGTTTCAACATATTAAATCTAGTTCTAGGACGCACTTTAAAAATACTTTCACTTGGAGAAATCCCTGTAACTGTTGTAGGAGTTGTTCTATAAGAGAATAAAAAGTTTTGAATTTTCTGAATAACCAATCGTTTATTAATCTCCCCTCTCTTAATAGTCAACAGGGCTTTTTCCAAATTTTTCTTTACTATTTGAACACTACGCTCCGCAGCACCATTACTTTGAGGGTGATATGGAGGTATCTTCAATGGTTTAATTCCATTTGCTTGACAAAATGCCACAAATTCACTGGAATTGAAAGGAGGTCCATTGTCTGAGACTAATTCGACGGGAAGACCAATTACAATAAACATATCTCTTAATTTTGATATAGTTTCTGATGCCTCTGTACCATTTGACATTAATTTTACATCTAACCATTTTGATTTCTGATCGATTAAAATTAAAAATGTGTACTTAAATTTAACAAAGAAATCTATATATACTCTGTAAAAGTTGTGTGGTGCAGACGGCCACGGACATAATTCCTTGCTTGAATTTGTGAAATTTTGACATTGTTGACATACATTACATGATATGAATTTTTCAATATGTTCATTCACATTTGGCCACCAACAATATGAACGTACCAACATTTTAGTACGAACAATACCATTATGTTGTTCGTGAAATAAGTCTAACACCTTATCTTGTAATTGATTTGGAATAACTACTCTATTTCCCACTAGGATACAATTTTGTTCAATTGACAATTCATTTCTACGTTTAAAGTACGGTTTCAAAGATTCATCCTGTATATCATCTTCTTCTAACAAACTAACTTTCGAACGACATACTGCACTTGTATGTCCCACTTTATTACAACTGAAACTATTGCCATGCTTTGGCTGGACATTTTGATGAGTCATGTTTTCTACCACATCTAAAGCATGACTTGGGTTGGACATTACTTCTACCAGTTTGATGGTCATCATCTTTCTTCACTGTAGCTTCCCTCTTTCTGAACATTACTTTATCTAACTTCCCTTCTATTGCCGCTACATTTTCCAGTTCCATCCTTCTAACTTGACCTTCTGTAAGTTCTATTGACAAGGCTATCTCATAAACTCTTTCAAAGCAAATGTTGTTTTCTGCCAGGAGTTTACGTCTTATTTGGACTGATCGTACACCACATACAAACCTGTCTCTGAGACATTCTTTCAAAAACTGACCAAATTTACAATATTGAGCAACACTTTTCAGTTTTGACACAAAACTTTTAATATCCTCCTGAGGCTGTTGATTTGTATTGTAAAACGTATACCTTTCAGCGATAACTAACCGCTTTGGACTATAATGTTCAATCAGAACTCTTTTTAACTCCTCAAATGTTTTTGAACGTGATACCTCTGGTGCTAATAAGTCTTTTAAGACACTGTAAGTCTCTCCGCCAATTAAAGAAATCAATAATGGAACTTCCTTGTTTTTTCCACTACATTACATATAAACAACTGCTCGTCTCTCTATATAAGAGGTGATATCACTTTTCGCAGGATTGAACTGCTCAATGTATCCAATTAACGACATTTTTCGACTTTTGCGTGGACTCTTTCTGTGACTCGTCGCCAAATATGTTATATATTTAATGAGGCACCGACTATTGTACAAAACTATTTATTAAAAGATACAGTGGTTACAAACATACATTATGGATAGCTCCGTAGACCCACGGCGTTCCATCACCTAACCTCACTATCGACCCCTAGTCTTTTCCACAGTGTCACTTATTCTGCTGCCGGACTCATATATAACAGTATGGAGTAGCGTTTTCTGAAGATCAAAGACTAAAACTGATAGTATAATTCCAATTCAACTTTTGCATCCGGTTTACGAGTTTCTGACGTATCAGTTGATTTTATTTCAGTATTAAGACTGTTATACTTTTTGATAAGTATCTTTATGTGATGCATGAAAATGCAAATTAAACTTGGTGTTGAAAATTTTGCGAAACAAAAACAGCGAGAGTTTTCTTAAGTCTTCTGTGCATTTTTTTTCATACTCTCGATACATGATCGACATATTCAAAGTTGCTGGGAATAGTTTAATGAAACCACATAAATACTTGAAGAGGTGTCCCATGTTTTTGTGCTAAAGCTAATAAATTTTTTCCATTTGTAATAGAAACTGTATCCTGTATCTTTAAAAATATTCTTAGACTTTTTGGTCATAACCATTTTCATCTGGTAAAGTATATATACCCGAGTTTTAGACCAACGTAAAGTTCTCGTTTTCAACATATTTCTAAAGTAACTTGTATATAAGAGTAATTTTATTGACAAGTTAAGCCAATAAAATTTTTAAAGATGCTTTGCTTTCGTTCATTAGAAATTTTCACGACTCTTCATTTTGTAAGAACATGGTCCAACTGCAGTTCTTTAGTATTTTTATGATTTCATTCTTCCGTGACATATTCTTCTCCTTTCTCCCTGCCATCTTCCTTTTATACTTTGCATGATTCTCAAGATCTCTGACTCTCTGAATTTTGGTGCGATTTGCCTTTTGGTGTATCATTGTCTTTATTCTTAGTGTTCGGCAACTCATTTTTGAGTTTTTTCGCTCGAATAACTATTATTAAATGAGTCAAAAAACAGTCTAAGCCAAATTTGTTTATAAATGGGCATATTAAGGAATATCTTGCTTGTTTTATATTTGAATGTTAATAAAATTGTAACTTTCTATCTAAATCTTTGAAATCGTATCCAAAAGGCTCCGATGCGTCACTGTTTATGTTTACATGCGCCATGTTTCCGTTGGTTAGTCAGTTTTGCCGCAGCTTTCTATGACATTTTGTTAGTTCGAAAACCATTTCATAGATGGGAACACCATACCAACAAAAGTTTGGTTTAAGCTGATTCTGCAGACGATTTTTACAGAAATTATCATTGTTACGAAGAATATAAGGAAGTGTGTTTATTAAAATACACGATTTTCAAACATTTATTTATAATATATAAAAATTGCAGTCTCAATAACAAAACTTATTACCTTAAACAGATTTATTTTTATATTGTGTAGTTATTTAAAAACATTAGAATTAAATTGAAGTATAACAAAAGGTAAAAGTTAAGCAAACTAGCTTTAAGCCCTATCCTCCATATTTTAATTCTTAAATTTTCTTTCCACAAGAACCTTCTACACAGTATTAGAAAACTTCAAAAAAAGATTAATGAAATCGGTAAAAATCGTTCTCAAGTTAAGGCGCGACATAATGAAATATAGATTCATTTTTATATAATAGATTAATTCATGAAAGAACATTCAAGTTGCGGGATTCGCAATAAAAGTAATGGTAAAGTAATTCAATTTATTGAGAAAAAAAAACATAAAAAAAGGATCGTGACATTTTACCGATTTTGACTCATAGTGGGGACATTCTTAGTAATAGGCAATTAATGAAAAATACATTATGAACTAGGTACTGTTTTTGTATATAAATATAACACAAAGTCAAAAAATTTAGTATTTTTTTGAATGCATGAAAAAAGAGTATTTTTGTGTGCTAAAACATTTTAATTCCTAGCTGGGCACTTTTGGCTTACAAAAGCCATTCTTAAAGCTAGGGTCAAATTTATAAAGGACTACTATTAAAAAACTTTTAAAAAAATTTTAATATGTGTTTATAGAGTCTAATGTGCTGTTCTATTTAACGGACTTCGGATATAACGGACAAAAAATCCGGTCAAATGTAAAAAAAAATAAAGTAGGTAAGAGACAGAAAGTGAGAACATCACATATTATTAGGGGATTCCCTGATATAATAAAGCGTAGCTTTCTATGATTATATGGGTGTTTACCACGCTGGCCGAGGATTCACGCAACTCTACAGCAGTTTGATTTGTTTATTCGTTGAGAATGAACACATTTAGTGTACGCCAGTAAATAAGTTAAAATTTTCGCAGTCCTGCCCTTTAATTATGGATAAACGGAAAGAAACAATCAAAAACTAGAGATTATAAAAAAGTTGGAGTCGAGAACGTCTGTGTCTTATGTATGTGATCAATATGGCATAAAAAAGCAAACTGTTTCGGGCATAAAAAAAACAAAAGCCAAATAAACAAAATTGCATTCACGTGTGATGTAGGAGAAAACAGCAATCTCAGAAAACGAATAAAATTGGCTTGTGAAACTTCACTGGAAGAAGCAATGTTAGAATGGTACGGCCAACAAAGTTTTATTCGGTCTCGTTCCTGGCAGTCGAACTGAAATCTGCAGTAATTAAATTAGCGAATCATATAGACATATCATTCAGAGCAAGTGATGGATGGCTCTGGCACTTTCACAAATGGCACGGAATCATGAATAAAAGAATTTACAGCGGAGCTTCAAGTGCACCAAAAGATACAACCTTATAGGCAAAAATTAGTAGAACATATAAGTAACGAAACTGGCGAAACTGGTTTCTTATGACGTACTTTGCCTGAAAGCACACAAGCCTCCAAATATGAAAAGTCGAGTTCTGGAACAAAAATCAGCAAGGACAGGATCTCGGCACTGCTTTGTGCTAACGCCGATAGATCGCATAGATTGACTGTTGTTATGATTGGTAAATTTCGTAAACCTAGAGTTCAGAATATAAAGGCAAAGCGTTCTTGCCCTATATATCGGGAGTAACGGACAGAATTAGGCGAATACTTAAGAAAGCCAACGTAAAGACCATTTTCGAGCCTACAAAGAAAATCAAGGACTATTTAAGATCGGTGAAAGACAAACGCGACCCATTAGCAACGGTTGGAGTATACCGAATACCATGCACATGTGGAATGGTATATGTGGGAACCACGAAAAGACACACAAACACAAGGATAAATGAACATAAAAGTCATTGTCGTTTAGGACATATTATCGACAAATCTGCCGTTAATGAACACGCTTTGAGAAGCGGAGAACATCGAATACTGTTTGAAGAAACGCAGATGCTGGATAAAACATCACAGTACTACCCAGGGTTGTATCGGGAAGCGGTGGAAATATATATACCAAATAATTTTAATCGGATAGAAGAAAGACTGAAAATTAACATGGATACCAATATTAAAATCCCCAAACACCCTTCCCCCAAACATGAAGATAGAAAAGCGACTACAAATGACGACACGCCCCCTAAAGCCTAAACCAGTGGAGGGGAGGCGAGTGGGAAATATAAATATTGCCTCCGTAGTAGAATGCGGGGTCAGTTTCAGGTTACAAACGAAGCAGTAACATCTCCAGAAGATGCCAACCAATAGTGTTGGTGAAACGTCGAGAACTAATCTCAGAAGACAACGACCTAACAGCCCGAACAAACAGGTTAACAAGTTTAGCTGTATATTTTAGTCAAAAAATACAACATCGCTTATTAAAAGGGACTTGTGACAAGGAGTATTCAAAGCTATGTAGATATAGTCTATAAAATACAAATATAAAGAAATATTGCATTAATAACTTGTTCCTTTAAATTTGCCGGTGTGTGTATTAAGTTGTTAACTTCTCATAGCCTACTTTAGGCTTGTTTATTAAACTAAGCAGAAAATGAGCATTTATTGGTAGTTGTTAAAGTACCTAACTTTTTTATTATCCAACACAAGCAAATTAATCAAAAAAGAAAATGTTAAGAAAGCCTGAGGCTATAATTGAGTTTTAATTTCAATATTTTATATATGCTAGAATATTCCACAGGGTGTTACAAACTTTAAGGAAAAAACACAGTATGATTGTTACACCCGGTGTAAAATGACACTGACGTGCCTAGCAACAATATTATTACATCGATATTCTTAAATAATATAAGGTTTGTTCCAGCAAAATCTTAAACCGATTCAGGATCGTACGGAGCCTGCGCTTTACATAAAACGCGTTCCAGCAACGAGAAGTTCAGGATTATAAGTTCGAGGAGATTATTGGTTCAGTGTTCTAGCCCAAAGAACTTTTAATTCCGAACCAATCTGGAATCGTAAATTCGATCCTCAATTTTAAACTGGATTTTCAGTTCGCACATGCGTAAATCTTGATGAACGAATGCCGAACATCATTATTATTGTTTGTTATCATTTAAATGTATCCCATTTATCATTTTGTTGTTGTTATTATATTTCTGTCAATATTAGTTATAATTGCCAGTATTTTATATCCCAAACATTTATTAACCTTTAAAGTCTCCTTTCTTTATATAAATGTTGTTAGCTGATGTATGGACTATGTTGGTTAATTATCATGCACAAAGATGTCAATGTTCTATGATTAAACTAAAATTATATATTTTGTAATCCAATATTTATACTTGTTTAAAATGTGGAGTACCTATATAGATATATTTACATAATTTTGGTTATTATATTACAACACAAATCTCAGTTCAACAACAACCAGAGATCAAACACCTGAAAATAACGGAAAGGGAAAATAATGATTTAACAATATTATATGTCACCTATCAAATGCCAATTTAAATTTAATTAAAATGCGTTCCAGCAAGTGCCAAACATGAACCAGTTCTGAATTAACTCAGAATTGACATGCGCACTCAATAGTTCAGTATTGGTTCAGAATTAGTTCTGAAAATCCGTAATTGGATCGATTTTAATATTCGTGATACGGATAAAATTTTTTTAATATATAATTATAATCTTATTTTATAATTTTCAATTTTCAGTAAACTTTAATCTACGTTAAAATTAAGACAGCCAATTTTTCTGTAAAAAAATGACAAAAAAAAATATGTATGTACCTTTGTTGCGTTGTAAATTTATTAATTGTGTAGCCATAAACATGTCACTTCAGGGGGTGTCCCGGTTGTATAATCGGCTCGAGTAAAAAATGAAAGTATTTTTGACCTGGACTTGAGAGAGATATCTGAACTACGCTTAGAATATTACTTCATGAACAGATTTTGTTTTCGTAAAGAAAGAAATTTTTGAAATAAAGATAGCCTAATGAAATTCACCGTTAAGAATTTTCGACGATGGGCCTTAAAGTAAAAAAAAATATTAATTAAACAATTTTGGTGACTTTTATTAAAAAATATCTTATGTAACTCAAATTCGTGATATTGAGGGCTCTTATATTATATTGTGCTTTTCATTATTCTAATCTGTTTTGAAGAGTTCTTGACCGGACTTTTGGTAACAATTCGTGGATATGCACTCAATTTAAGCGCGTAAAAGTGTCATTAAGTAATAAAAAACTCCACCGCTCTTCGTGACATCTGAAATAGTCCGGAATAAGTTTAAAAGATTAATATAAAAAGATATGATTGAGAACATACAGAGTACGACACATTCGTAACAAATATAGCCGTTATCGTTCTTCCGCAAGTTAAATTGTTTCTGCACTTCCTATAGACATGGGATTCGGACTAGGAGTCGAGCTCATCGAGCTCAGCGTATCTTCTTTCAACCTTAACTTATTCGGATCCTTCTCCTTTTTTTCTTTATCCTTATGTTTATGTTCGTGTTTGTGTTTATGTTTATGTTTGTGTTTCTTTTTATCTTTCTTCTTTTTCTTTATTTTTCCTGGCGATTCGCTCTTATGTCGGGCTTCATCTTCTTTTTTGAACATACCCGGTTCGAAACCGATCGGACCGCTTTGTCCTAGACCCGGTAACGATACCGAATTGTCGGAGAAGTATTCCTGTTTTTGGACGATGGAAGATTCTATTTTTATATCCATGATTTCTTCTTCCTAAAATATGAAAATTTAGATTAATAATTCGTGAAAGTTAAATTTCATAGAGGTGGTACAAACACAGCAAAGTAAAATAAAATGAAAATTAGTGAATCTAATACAAATCGAATAAAAGATAACATGAGAGTCGTAGGAACAGCATCAAAATATGAACATGATTTACCGACTTATTAAGATCAATATAGCAATGGAGAATCTCATTAATAAAAAGTTTGAAGTACGCATGCGACTTTCTTGTTAGAAATAATTGTTTGTGTAAATTATTGATTAACCCACTTACTACAAAAACACACAAATTATATAATCAAGCCTCAGCAAAACAATACATTCAAGATCCTGACCAGTAACAAAGCAAAGGCCATATATGAAGACCAGTTTTCCATTTAATTCAGATAACTTTATTACTAGTGGACCAAGTAAGCGAAAATATCTATTAAATCATCTTTAAGTGTAACGTAGTAGAAATCTTTATGTAATATGTAACGTAGTAACATAGTAGAAAAGAAATATGTACTAGGTCGGCCATATCTGTGCAGATCGTATTACCATTAAATGATCTGGTATTATTTAACATCTTATAGGTAAATGGTCAATTGGCATCTTATGTAAAATTTTATTTAAAACTATTATTATTATCCAGATTTAGCCATACGGCTCACACTCCCTCTAAGGCTAAAATTCACCCATCCCAGATACCTACGTTATCAAAAGGATCGAGCTCTGGTGGAACTCTTTCCATGTTATCTGGACGTCGAAAGTAGTACAGTTTTCTGCATGATCTTATATAGATGTTCATTTAGACCCAGCTTTTTTATGTTTTCTAAGAGGTTCTTCGGGATGACTCCAGTGGTAGAAAGAATAATAGGTATCGTCTGGGTACTTTCCATTCTCCATTGTTTCCTTATTTGTATTTCCAGATCTCTGTACTTAACGATCTTTTCGTTGTACTTACCACGTAGTTTATTGTTATTAGGTATCGCCACATCGATTAGAGTTCTTTGTCTTGTTAGTTTATTAACTAGCACGAGATCTGGTCTATTATGTGTTACAGTTTGGTCTGTGAGCACAGTGCGATCCCAGTATAGCTTGTACTTGTCATTCTCAAGCATACTCTCAATTCAATCTTGTTTAGAAGCCGTTTCTCCCAGGGTGCAACTCTGTTATCTGTCCTTCCGGCATTGGTACCCCGTCGTGTTCTTAATTCCTAATACATTAACTGTTGCTGTTGCTGCACAGTAAATGAGCCTGTACAAATATTCCAGCTTATGGGCTTCTACGACGTAATTGAGTAGGACTTCAGTATTCATAATTTGTAAAGACCACCTGGTTTTTAAGAAGAGTTTATTTTTGGTAGCGCTGGTCTGCTAAGTGGATTTGTTTCATTAAACTTTTGTCCAGCACCTGTCATTTCGCTTACCAGTGTATCGCGTAACTCGTTGTTGTCCTGTTGTGTATTATCAGGTTGAGTTTCTTGTATGGCAAGCTCATGAATCTGCCCATGTCTGCTCATGTGTGATGCTCATGCATCATTGGGGACTTGATGCACATTTACCTGTTGGTGATTAATTTCCCGTTCGATTTTGCTTCTGATGATATTGCGTCTAGTCTCTGGGATAAGATTGTTTCGTATAATTACCCGGTATTGATCAGCAACTCGTTGTTCAGTTACTTGAATTTCTTGGTACTCCGTGCAAAATTCGGCATAAAGATTTTGTCGATATCCGATCGTTTCTTGACCGAGGTTTGTCACCTCGGTCAAGAAACGGTCGGTAATAGAAGCGCCAAATATTTTCATGTATGGACGCAGTCCATTTCATGCGCTGCCTCAGTCGCCCCGCTTGGGTGAGCGTCGGCTGATGTTCCTGCGCAGCACCTTCAGCGAGTGGAGCTCTTGTTGTTGTTTGGCTCGCTTGTGGTTTTTCTTGCTGTTGTTGAACTGTAGCTGATTGTATAACAGGGGCCCACCTCCTCAATATCCTGCCACCAACGTCGTTATTATTATTATTATTTCATTTTTTAATCTTTAAACACAAACATGATTAAGTTTATTTAGTATTTAATTTTTAGTTCATTTAGTAATCTCAATTAATAATTATATACACTTCATCTAATTTATATAACGATGCACGTCATCGGCGTCATAGTCTGTGACGTCATATAATACCAACACGAAATATTTAGGGTTTAGGTGTGTTCTTTTTAGAATCACTTTACCGAGTACACTGGCATTACAGCCACTAGGCATATTTTGTTATATACGCGTAGAAATAATATTTAAAAATTTCTATTAATGTTAACTTAAAGAAATATACAATAATATGTTTCATTTAATTTGTATAAATCCATTATAAAGAGTTTTTATCAAGAACATTTGTTCGGAACACACTGTAACTGTAATCGAACGAAGGTAAAATTTTGGCATAAATTGATAACACTTATTTGACAGTTGCGGTGTTGACACTTTTTGTACTTTATTATTTTGAATTTTTGAACTGAATACCTCTTGTTTTATTTATTTTTACCTATTTAATAAAATCTGTTCTTTTTAGAACAAAATTAGTGTGTTTTATTTCAAAAATGTCACGTAAGAAGTTAAATAGTCGTTGTAAAGAGATGGTAATACTTTTGCAATAATTATGTGACCTATTTGATTTAAAATGGAGTCAGGATTTTTTTATATTTTGGCAACTATGTCAACTTCGATCTCTGACGTAGATAATGACGTAAGTCGTTATCTAAATTAGATGAAATATATTTATATTAGTATTATAAGGTAAGTATAAGCTAAGTTCAAGGTTTCAGGAGTCGCCATCCTGGTCACCGGCCGCCATCTTGGAAAAACAAGGTGAAAGCGTTATCGCGCTGTATCTCGTAAACTAACAACCCAACAATTTTATCAGACAATATTTGTAGCAAATTAAATTGTCAATAACTTTATTTTTATTACTTTTAACCGTAAAATAGCAAATAAAAAAGTTCTAAACAGAAATATCATTAACAGAATAATAAAAAAATTTCTTTTGGGCCTTATAACTTTTTTTGTAATTTTACAATAAAATGACATCAGAGCTGTATCATGGAGGCTTTTTCATAGAATAATTTTCACTATAAATTTGTTTAACTTGATTGATTTCTTTGCATTTTACAGCGCTCCGAAGCTGACCGGGTTCTTGAATACTCGCCATCTTGGAATAAGGGGTTCAAAGTGTTTTCGCACTCTATTAGCTCTACTTGTCGCCCACCACACATACTTTCACAGTTTCACTTGCAGAAAATTAATTTCAGAAATTCGGGGTATGCTAGAGTTTTGAAAGTTTTTAAAATTCAGAAAAATTCATGAAATTTAACAAAACTATATTAAAAAGATTTAGCCTCATGGCGACAAAGATACCTTCACTCTATTTGAGAGGTTCGGTCTGCAATATACGACTGTTACGAGTTGTATCGTCAAGCATTTGTGGACGGTTTATCAACAGAGTTACGAGCACCAACGGGTAAGGGGCAACGACTGATGCCCATATAGGTAGTGAGAGTGGTGCACTAATTTTTTTATCCAAAAAACAGGGGATTATCACAAAGACATGGACGCACAATGCTTTAAAAATGGTTTGAATTTCTTCTTTCACGACTTAAACCAAATTCGGTAATAGTGATGAATCAAAATGAAAAATGGTTATGGTGAACTAGAAGCACAGTCAAGAATTACTAGATAAAGAGAAGAGAAGGAAAGTTTCTACGTACGATATAAAGTGCACTTAACTATTACAAAAAACAGAAAAGACGTAACCAACATGGTGCAAAAAACAAAAGTAAATATAACAAACTTCCATGGACGTATAAATAAAGATTTTTATTTATACGTCCATGCAAATTTCTAACTGACCTTAACTACTATCTTCTCTTCGCCAGCCACCACCTCTATATCCATATCAACTGTTTCCATTATCAAAGTCTGAGAGGTACTTTCCCGTATCGTTGGAGATGGGGTCCTTATTTTAACTTGTTCAGTCGGTTGTGGTACTGTTTTGGGAATCGGGGGTAGTTTAATCTTCTTGCTTCCGTCATGTTTGCTGGGATTCATGATATCGTGGAGCTCGGCAATTGGAAGACACACTGGCCGTTTTGTTCCATAAAGCGTGTAGTAAATGTCGACCAAGTCGCAACGAAGTCTTGTGTCGTGGGATAACATACCACTGTAAATAATTAGGAAGTCATTAAAATTTATTACTTATAGAAACTAGATGTGTCTTTCTGTATAATGTAGAGAGATACACAGAAGGCAAATACTGCTGTGGACTGTCGAAAAATGTTTCTAACAAATGTCTATATAAAAAAATCACTGTTCTTATACATAGATAGAATCAGAACAACTTTGATATAAAGCAATTAGTATACATGGATTGCAAGCAGATTTCTGAGGCGGTCATTTTTGCCGATCATAGGAAAAGCGGCATCCTTTAAACTTTTATACGCATTCCTTGATGATTGTCGCCAGATGTGGCACCTGTGCAGGTGAGTTGTAAGCCATGCCGCCTTCCAAGATGCCGCCGGGTTCCTACTGACCCATTGACGTCACGTGACCGCGCCCATTAAGATCACGTGGCCAATTCAACATGTTGACTGTCAGCTGTTACACTGTCAATCTAACTTAGCGACTGGCATGTATCAATACGTGGTTATTCTAACATGGAGGCTGCCAAGGCGTCTTCTTTTTGTTTGTCACATCGTCTGTAGGACACCTTGGCGTAAGAGACTATAACGTTACAATACCCACAGGCTACACTTCGAAAGGTAAACGGTCTCGAGTAAGTAAACTCACAAACATTAGTACAAACCATTCCAGAATACCGCTTATAAGCCCCGATAACAATGTATTTTTACATTATTATTTTTCAATTTTATGGTAAACCAATAAACATCAGTTTTAGTAAAAATCACTTACTTTATATTGGACCATATTCTTTCTACAAGATCTGGAACGTCCACTTTACTCCGGTGTGCTCTTTTGAACGGAGGATTCTTAATCAAGAGAGTAGCTAGTTTGTGCTTGAGACCAGGATCTGGATCATTTTCTAGGAAATCCAACACATACTGCAAATCTTCATATTTACCATCTGCTCGTACGAAGTCTGCTAAGCATTCCATTGCAGATAATCTTACATCTAAAATATGATATAAAAAGAGTTAATCTTTAGGTAAAGTAACATTTAAAAAAGGACAAAAAAATCAAATGTCTGCAGGTATTAAGGCAATTATCGTAATGACTAATGGAGCTTAATCTTATCGTATAGATAATAAATGACAACGGACTTCCAGTGACGCACAGCAAAATACACCTAGGATTAGTTCCTCTAATCAGCTTAGCTCACACTGGGTTAAGGTTGATCTGCACCCCCAAAAAATAAATTCCAAATTCAAAAAATTTGAAAAAATTTGAGAAGGTGTATGAGATGACTAGAAGTATTTTGACCACTTTTAAGCAAACTTCATGTTTTCGTTTTTAAAAAAACTACTTTTTTCCAAGTATAAAGCGGGAAAACCAGACATATAATTTTGTTAATTTTTTTACAGCATCAAGATATAATTATAAGAAATACTTAGGAATTTTTTGAAAATTTTTAAATTTACAGTTTTGTCCCAATAGGAAAAAATAATATGTTTCTGCTTATAATAAAGCTTCCGGTAAGAAACCAAAAAAATTTTAATAACAACATATATAAAACTGTAAAAGTGGAAAATATTTGCAATAAAACGTTAAATATTTTTTCCTAAACATATGAAAAATCTCGTTAAACAAGAATTATGTCTTAAACCGCCGCCTTCAAATGTGTAATGTAGGGAGATGGCTCCATCTGAAACAGTGGTAGTATTTATCATCGATAGATAGCATTACGTTCGGCTTCGAAACGCTTCAAACGAAACGACATAGTAACAGGGTTGCCATATCAATTACTTTGTACAACAATTTGGCAGAATATAACAAAACTTAGTAGGAATGTTATAGGTTTGAATTTTGAACTGGTCATGCTGAAACTTACAGAGTTACAGAATAGTAGATACTGCAACTTTTATTTTGAAAGTACGATATCATAAAATTTACACTCTAAGTATTATATCTATAAAAAACTTATCTAGTTTGAAAAACCTATTTAGGCGTTTTTAGTAAATTATTTTAGTATTTATAAACAATAGTGTTCCTTGCATAACGGCCATTAAAGGTTAAATTTGCAGATAATGATAGCCCATTACTTATGTTGCGCAATAATATGAGGTTGTTAGGAACCAAATTTTCTAGAATTCAATTGAAGGATGACTTAACTAAATATCAAATAAACTATTTGAATAAGGTGCGAGAGGAACTGGAAAAACGTAATCTACTTAACAAGGAACTAACAATAAAGTATATTAATAAAGTTCCAACTATTATTAGTACTAACCAACAAAATGCCGCAAAAAAACAAATAGGGTTGACAACAATAAATATTTTTTAGACTAATATTGCTTCTTTACATGCTAAGTTTTCTGACTTTTTGTCATTTACATCTTCTAATTCCCATATACATATTTTTGGGATGGAGTTCCTCGGAAATCGGTACGGGAAGTTAATAATTTTAGTGTTACGGTCAACCAAACAATAAGTTGGTCTACTCAAACACCAAAAGTAGTTAGTAAAGCGAACTCTGCTTTATTATTTATCACAAAAGCTTTTCATAGAATATCTCCAGACTTATTTGTGAAATTCTACAAAAGTTATGTCAGACCTCATCTAGAATTTGCAGTGTCATTTTGGTCACCTCATTTGCAAAAAGACATTAATTTATTAGAAGGAGTACAACTAAGAGGGACCTAGCTACCTTTTAATTATGGAAGATTGGACTATGAAACCCGACTAAGAAAGCTCAAGTTGTCTCCATTAACTCTTAGACGATAAAGATATGATGTCATATCTACTTATAGAATTCTTAGTGGGGATTTTTGGAGGGGGCGGTAGACTGTTGTCAATAGCGACTAGACCAATAGTATTTATGAATATGACAGTTTTATGGACTTTAAAAATGTGATTTCCATAAATTTTAATTATAATTCACGCCGTTATTAATCAAAATTCAGAATTTGCGCAATGATATGAAATTATTGTATTTCAAGATAATTTATAATAACCAATTCATATGTTATTGCGTAAATGTTATTGCATTTGAGTGATATGTGCGATTTCTTGATAAGTAAGTAAGACTGTAGACCCGCATTGTATACTAATGATTTTAAAAAAATAAACGAATTATCTCAACCTCTGTTAAAACTCGGTAGAGAAATGGTGAAATGTCCAGGTTTTAACTTCTAACACAAAAATACTTGATATTCTAACAATTCAGTCAAAACTGATGAATTATTTAGAAGTTCAGAAACTATACGACAGCTTATTAGAGAATTTTTCTACCAGCCGGTTTATAGAAAACTAAATAGGGAATTACCTGCATCAAAAACCTCTATTTATAGTTCATTTTATAAATAGTCACTTCATATTCATAATTAGAATGGATAAATATAAGAAATAAGAGTATTACTTACCAATAAAATGACCATAAGCTGCATAGCTCTTGAACAGAGTCGGGCGACTTGGCAAATGCCCAAACTTTTGCAACTTCCTTATTGCTTTCAAACAAGCCACGGACACTGTATATTTATAACAAGGTAATGCTTTTTCTAAATTCAACAGCCTGGTGATCTCTTCCAGGATCAACTTCGTTTCTGTGCTAAGACTTTCAGCTGTTATCGGAGTACCCTGCGCAACAACGGACACCACTGGTGTTATGGTATTACCTAAAGCTTCTACCAAAGCCGCTCTATAATAATTATCAGAATGTCTGTTCTTCGAGTTGTCGTTGTACTTGAACAAATCTAGCAAGAAGCGAACCACTTCAGGAGGGCAAATGCCGAGAGTGTTTCGTAAGCCAGCCATTGCGAGAGGAATAGTTTTCTGAAGGTAATAGTGCTGGAAATTTTGGAAGCTGTTTTGTCGAATTATGTGCGGAGCTGCAAAAGACCCGAAGAATTTTCGGAATATGGCCAACATCGCCGGAGGACCGGCCCAGTTGGCTACCATTGCATTTGCTACCTAAAAGTAAGTCAAGATAAGTAAGTTTCCAAAACATTAACAGAAAATATGTTAATTGTATACAGTTTCCTGTTGGAATATAATATAAAAGATAGATCAAGCTGCGGTTCTACTCCACATCTTACCTTCGTTAAACAATTGGCCGCTCTACATCGAACTTTATAGTAACACTGCTCACTTTCGATGGTGTCAGTTAGAGCTAAACGAGTAGGAGGAGTGGGATACCGCTCCAAAGCAATTATAGCTTCGATTTGAGCTGTAACATCTCTCTCGTGTCGAAGTTGGTACTGCCATTGGTAATCAGGCTGTTCTATAACAACTGACCTCAGAAGGGTCATTTCCGGGTCCAGACGTATCCACAAAACTGGTGAATCACTAAAAATGATTTATATTAGAACCGATTACTTAAACATATTTTCAGACTTGCTGTGAAAATAAGAAAAACATGTTTTGATTATTTATATGAAACTTTTTAAAGCAATGAATGAGATTGCCGACAAGTTTATTTCTCAAATTTGCCACTAACAAAATGGATAGGCTACTAAATTTTAAGGAACACAACTTTCTTTCCAAGATACCATTTTTTCTAATTTAATACGAAATTATTGCTAAGCAACACTAAATATTCAAAAATATTTTAATATTTCTTTTAAAATTGATTTGATTCAGAAAGCAGTAAGTTTTATTTGACTCTGTATTGGGTTTTTTTAATTCTGGTCGTCCACTTATATATTCGAATGTTAGTTTATCATAAACACTTGAATTCTGAACGGAAAGATATTTTCACTTATTAGTTTTAATATTCTGGGATTTGTTTCAAAAATCATCTGGAGATTTTACATAGTACAAAGATAGATTTTATTAAATTAAAATTAAATTCTTTATTTCTTTTTGACAAACATAGTTTGTATAGAATTAGTCATAAATATATATTGCTACAAACTAAACACTAAACTAGACTAAACAAGACATGAAATGACAAGCTAAACGAAATACAGCTAATATCTAAGATCTAAAAAATTCTTCGATTGTATAAAACACTTTTTCACATAAAAATTGCTTAAGATTCCTCTTAAATACATTTATTGAACTGGTGGACTTTACAACTGTGGGAAAATGATTAAACACCTGTAGCCCGTATACCCTGGGCGATTTAAGTTTAATGTTACCTTTTGAAAATGGTATATAAAGTTTATTACAATATCTAGTATTTAAAGTATGCATATCACCACTAGTTTTAAACTGATGTAAGTTATTAAAAATATAAACACATAATTCAAAAATGTATAGACGCGACAATGTTAAAATTTTATATTTTTTAAAATATTCTCTACAACTAGTTAGTCGGGAGACACCAGCGTCACAACGCAATATTTTCTTTTGTATGACGAAAATACCATTTGCATAACCAGACATACCCCAAAAACATATCCCGTATCTTAGCCTGGACTCTACGAGTGCATAATAAATCATAATTAGCTGATTTTCCGTCAGAACATATTTTAAATTTCTAATTAGATAGTTAATAGAACTCAACTTCGAAACAACCGCTCCACAATGCAACTTTCAATCCAAACTTTCGTCAATCGTTATTCCCAAAAACTTGCCTGACGACACGGTACCTATTTGCATGTTGTTAAAAGTAAGCTGAAGATTTTCCAAGTATTTTTGTTTGTTGTGAAAATGTATAACTTGCGTTTTTTCTGCATTTAGATGCAACGAGTTATCGCAAAACCAAGAATATAAAGATGAAAGAAAATTATTACATTGATGTTATAGGATTACGTTGGATTTGTTAGATAGAATAATTGACGTATCATCCGCATATATAGTGAAATTTACCGCTCTGTCCACTTGTACGATGTCGTTAATGTAGACTACAAAGAGAATTGGTCCTATTATAGATCCTTGGGGAACACCCATGTTTGTAGTAACAAGACTAGATCTACAACTGGTCACACAATCCTCGATCCTTGTCTGCAGGCTCACATATTGTTGTCTATTGTTTAAAAATGACATAATCCACTTTAAAGAGTTTCCTGTAATACCTATCTGTTTTAGTTTTTTTAAATAATATTTCATGGTTTACACAGTCAAATGCCCTACTAAGATCACAAAATATTCCAATAGGACATTCGCCTGCATCAATCAGACTGGTTAAATGAGCATAAAATGCATGGACTGCCGTATTAGTAGATTTATTTTCTTGAAATCCATGTTGATTTATAGTTATGATATTATTGTTTTTTAGATAACCATTTAATCTCTTTAAATATCCATACTCAAATACCTTTGAAAATATACTGGGAATTGTTATAGGCCTATAATTGCTGACCAGTTTTGGATCTCCTTTTTTAAAAATGGGAACTACTTTGCCTGTATTTAAGTAATTAGGAAAATCCCCATTGCAAAAAGACAAGTTGGTTAGATAAGTTAAAGGATTGATTATAAAAGGTAAAACTTTTTTCACCAAAAATGCAGGTATCTCGTCAAAACCACTAGAGGATTTGTTTTTAAGTTTACTCTGGAGGAGTTCGATCAGTTCCTGCCCAGTAAATGGGTACAATTGAAAGAATTTTTTATGATCTGTAATAATTGACTGACTGTCTTTGTCTAATGTATTACTTGGAATTTTCGACACGATATCAATGAGTGCATTTTTAAAAAATGTGTTAAAAGTGCATGCTACCTCTTGGGGATCTGTTATTATATTATTGTCATCATACATTAAAAAAGTTTTAGCATTGTTATTAGCACTTTTTGAGTAATCATTGACAACTTTCCACGTGATTTTATTGGGATTATCAGACGAAGTAATGATGTTCTGGTAATAATCTTTTCTTGTTTTGGTCAAAAGTTCTCTATGTTTTTTCCTTTGTTGTTGATAAAAATCTCTAAGAATTGGTACTGCCCTTGATAAAGCGTGTAAATTCCTTAATTCAAAACTAGACTTTCGCACTTCACTATTAATCCATTTATTTTTAGTTGTTTTGATTTTTTCCTTGTTAATGGAAAGCTATTATTAAAATGATACAAAAAGATATTTATAAAAGCTTGAAATGCTAGATTAGTGTCTAAGATTCCATAAACATTATTCCAGTTTTCGTTAATGAGGTTAACGATAAAGTGATTTATCGATTCCTCACCAAATTGTCTTTTTTGTATAAAGTATGATAATTCCGCTTCAAAGTCAAGTTCCACTAAAACCGTTCTGTGATCTGATACAGTGTTGTCAAGTATACATGACAAACCGGAGTTCGAGAAATTTACAAATACATTATCTAACGTTGTTACGCTGGTATCCGTGACCCTAGTTGGCCAATTGACAAGATTAAAATTAATATTAAAATTCAGTAAAACATTGAGTAGATTAACATGGTCGTTAGTCATATGTCTGGTATCTACATTAAAATCACCACATATTACAAAACGTATATTTGGTTTATATAAACAATTTAAAATACCTTCGAGGTTATTCAAAAAAATACTTAAATCACCAGATGGTGATCTGTAACAATTTAATATAACATATGAGTTATTTTTCTTGTCTTTGAAAGAAGTAATACAATATTCAGAATGTTTATCAACACAATATTGCTTTATCCTAGAGTTGAGTTTGTTATTAAAATTAAGACCTTTTCCACTATACATCGAGTGTCGATAATATATTGACTCTTGTTACGCAAAGAAACAGAAGACTATCCAGCCAACTACACAAAAAACATTCCACCATAAAATTAAATTCATTATGTTTACTCGCATTATTAAAAAAAGGGTATCGTAACATATCCCTCTATCCATTCAAACACGAATTTAAACCAGAAAATGTTGTTGTAAATACTTTATTGTAACTCTATATATGTAAACTCAAGATGGCAAAATCTACAGCTCTGCACAAACACATCAGGAAGAAATCTGTCTACTGTCATTGAAGGGCACGATCTCTTCGGGATAATGCAACAGACAGTAATTCGTACGCCGGTTTCTAAGAAGATCACTTCAACCATGCTTCTGACAATCTTTCAATCTAGATTTTCTAGTAATGCCCTATCTTTGGTAGGGTTAAATTCTTGGTGTCATAATTATTTGTACTTGTAGATGGGCATATCCATAGCATTTTTCATCTTGATCCTTAGGAATCGATCTTAGGATATCCGCAGCATCACTTCATAAAGCAGCAGCCAAGGAAACAGCCTTTTCTTGTTCTGTCCAATGATTGTCTGTTGAATAGCTTCAAATTGTCTAAAGTATATGGACCAAGAAAACTTCCCATCGAATGGTGGCAATTTGAATCTCATATGATGCGTCGTTTTGTCTCTAGATGATTCTTCTTTCACTACAGGATCTTAAAGTACTGCATTAACTGGTGGTAGACCTTTTGTATTGGTTATCATGGTCTCTAATTGTTTGATTTTCTCTTTTACGTCGCTTATATTTTTCTGTATCTTATCGAATGTTCTAGAAACTTCTACAAATGTCTTATTGTTCTAACTACATACTTCTTTAATTAATTGAGAAGTTTCGTCTAATCTTCTAGAAACGTTTTCGAATTTCTCGTCGTTTTGTCTAGCTGCGTCTTTAATATTTTGTGACGTTTTATCAAATATTTTGGAAATATTTTCGAATATATCATCATTCTTTCTACAGGTTTTTTCAATCATTTGTATTTTCAAATTTCTCATTTATTTTCGTTAAAACTGCTTCTTCTGTTGACTGAAAATAGAATATGTATCCGGGTCATCACCAGTCGTTCTTGAAGGATCTTCTTGGACCTCCTGCAGTCTTCATCTCATTCTTCTAGTTGTTCACGTAATTGTTTTATTGACAGTTCTGCAAGCTGCATCATTAGTCAGGCACACACTACCGAACTACGCGGATGTTCCCGACAAACAATACTTTTCAAAAGTTCAATAGTCTTTTTAAAACCACTGTTTAATTTATTATTAAATTAATAAATTACCTCACACCGTAAAACCACTGTAACGTGTTTAATAAAATGAGGGGGTCAGATATATGTAAATCTATTTACTTTTAAGCTTAGAGTACGATAATATCTGATCAACCAAACTCGCTCAATAAGAGTGCCGCATTTATATACGAATGCATTATTTATTAGAATAATCTGGAGTAGTCCAGCTCTAATCTCGCTTGCATGAACACCTCTTCTCCATATATTAGTCGATACATCTGGAACATTCGGTTATGTGTTATAATTGTTCTGAGATGCAACGGTTATATGGTGTACATCAAAATTAGCTTATTATTTACAATATTATTGCAGCATAACACTGACCAATCGACTGGAACCATGTCACCGATAACCAAGAAACTCAGAACTTTCCATGAAAATGTCTCGAATATTTTGCTTGAGGATATAAGCCGGTTTTTGGTATTTAGTCGTCAGTCTGTATGTTGATTTTAAGAAGCAATTACACAAATAAATAGTGTATAGTAAAAAAACTGTGAATTTAATTAACGTACCATTATTAACAAAATAAATATTAAGAACTTACTCCATTGCACTTAAATCCATATCAACCTCTTCGCCAGTACACAAAGGAATTTTCTTTTTCTTATTCCTTCGACTTTTTGAATGGCACGTTATGTCCGATTTCACAACGGTGTTCTCTATTTGCAAACTGTGCTTGAACGTACCATCCAATTCCTGTAGAGTGACTAAGAGAGGACCAACATACTTTCGGATCCCTAAGGATGATGTTGCATCTTGTCGGATTTCCAGTTCGATGGTATTCCTAAAAATATTTATACAATATAATAGTCCGATAACTTTTTAACTCACCTCAAGATTATATATGTACTATGTCTATGAATATTAGCATGGGGTGGTCTAACAAATAATCATATTCAAAAATTAGAAGTGACACAAAGATGCATTCTTAAAATAATACTTAACAAAAACTATTTGTATCCATCTGATTATCTTTACAAATCATCAAATCTATTCGATATTAGACAACTCTATTATAATAATCCGTCATTAATTTAAAAACAAACACCAAATACTGTTTTCAGAGAAACTAAAATTTTTGCTTTAAAACTGGCTTTCCCTTTGGTTACAAATACATAATTAATTCCTATAACAAAAGGTTAATTACAATATCTAAATCCTAGGTCATATACAAACAATGAAAAGATTATAATGAGTATGGGCTTTCTAATTCTATATAAAAAGATTTTACCTGCGAGTGTTTAAAAATCAGTTGTTGACATTCAAACCTTTCTGTTAATCTAATACATAAATTTTGTTTACGAGAATGTCTTGAAAATTTATTTAAATGGTCTATTTATTAATTTTTATTTTTCTCTTTGGCTGAGAAGAAAAAGTATGACAGTACATTGTTATATTTATGTCGAATACATATTATTTTATTATTCTTTGTAAAGACAATGAAACCGACTTTACTTAGTAATAAGGTAATCATTTAACACACTACAAAATACACAACATATAACTAACGTTTATGCGTAAAAAATATCAAAATAGTAGAGAGAATATCAATTGTTATGATTATCTTACCTTTTTCTATTAAAAACTGATGTCAAATGGAATTTCGCATGTCCTCCAGTTCTGACCCACTGATCAATGAAGACGGCCATATCCTTACCAGTGACAGTAAATATCGCTTTAGTAAATACATTTGTACTGATCAGCATATGGCCCCAGAGTCCGCTTCCTATCTTCTGTTGAGCAGCGTTAGTAGCTAAGGACAGTTGCTTATTGAATACCTGAAAATAAAATCCTGTTATAAAATAGCTACACTCTACAATTTAAACCAAATACGACAACTTTCATTTTCTTGGATATAAATACAAAAAATAATGAAGAAACTAGGTAGATAATGAATTAAATGATAAAGAGTAAGGATATTACTTATAAGAACGTTTAAGTATCGAAATAAAAATTGCTCTACCTATCATAGTTTACCAATAAATGTATTTTTTTCTAATTTTGTCATAACCGGAAGTAACAACTTTTATTTCTCATATTCCTCATATCTTTGAAGAAGACAAAAATAATTTAAGTAGACACCTACAACATAAAGACCAGTCCCTGGTTTAATTTACTTGTTCATTACTTGTTCAATACTGATGCCATCAATTTCTATTTTACATCTGGTTAGTTATTTGCTGATTTCTATTGTTTTAGTTTTCTGTGTTTTCTGAGATGAGATTGTCACTTTTGCTCTTATGTTAAATGTTTGGATCAGTCTTTACATACTATCTTCATCTTGAGCTAGCAATATTCCGTCGTCTGCGTAACAGAGTATTATTATTCCTTGTTTTCCCATTATGTATCCTCTTCCTCTATTCTCGTTCGCTTCACTGCGAGTGGTTCAGTGGATCTGGGTTCGGTAATGTAAAATTGAAAATAATATTGGTTTGCTTAATATATTTTAAAGTACAAAATATAATAATTCAAATAATTCGACTAATAAACTATAAAGATATTTCGAAGAAATGAAAGTCCATTATCCTGGATTACCTGTAGTAAAAAAATTTTAAAGATATGCAGAAATTATTTTCTTTGTAAAGTGACATAAGTGAAATCATAAACAATGCGAGCGGGTTTTCCAAATGGACTTGTTCAGTGAATAAGACAATACAATAGATATCTAGAAAATATATTTCTCCGTTAGTTCTTAAGAATTTGTAAAAACAGATTAGCATGTTAATAGTTTTTAGGAAATTTCTAATTGTAGGTAAAATTGTTTTTTGTTATCTAAATGAAGAGATGGAGATACATATGACGAGCTTTGATTGGAGGAGATTGAAAAAAGTGGGATGGTTTGTAAGAATGAGAGTTTAGCTAGATTTTTGAGGGAGAAAAAATAATCAGTTGGTTTCCAAGGGTACAAGGCGAGCTGTCGTTGTTCTCTGGTGGTTCCCCAGAGGTAGGACGCAGTAGAAGTGAATGTTTGTGAGTTTTTCGTGGAGTTAGTGTATCTGACAGAAGTTGATCCAGTAAAATATTGTTATATTTTTCTACTTCTATTCCAAGAGTCACTGTTCAGTCCAGAACGAGAGATTCAGTTTATCGAGAGTAGAAGAGACGAGCATAATTTGAACGATATGTGCATTTGAAGGAGATCATTAAAGACGATAGGCTCGCAACAATTTGTTGTAAGATTGCTGATTACCTAGGGGACTGTTAAGAATAGATAGCGTAGGCTGCAAGGAACAAGGATTTAGACAACTCATCATCAGAGAGATAGTTTTACTATTTATCAGTTTTTCTTTATTAAACAACACATATGTTTAACAATTGCTTTAGAAAAGATAGAAATATTTTGATTAGGAGATTTAGAATAACAATTTTGATTTGAAATCTTAATTTATATTGTATGTACCATTAATTTTTGAAGGTTCACGTACGTAAAACAAAATTTTGATAATCATTATATGAGATATTTTTATTGAAGATATTTGAGTGTGAATTTTATTTCAATATATTTTTATTTCAATATATAATGTTGTATCATATATGTTTTTTATTATTCCGGTATTCTTTGGACCTTACCTATCATATGTAAAGCATAGATATTGAAGCACGAGTATAACCCTGAGATAAGAGAATTAAATAGTGTGATAGAATCATAATTGCATCATTTCAATTTAATTGATTTTTTAATTAGCTAATTAATGGCTTGGCGTACCTCAGACCTTCCTTTGTTAACACTATTGATGATTTCATCCATGATTAAATTGAAGAGTCCTCTTGTCTTATTCCGCTTCCTATTTCTATAATAGGTTCTGTAAGTTGTCCATATATTATGTTTTCCGTTTTGTTGTTTTGGTAGATATTTTCAATAGTTTTTATATTATTCTCTATTATACAGCAGATGGTTTACATCTTTGAGTCTTACCCTGTCGAATGCTTTCTTTAAGTCAATCAGACATAGAATTGCTGGTCTATTACACATGTCTGTATTGTACATTGTCCTTTAGTTATTACAATTAATTACACCCATGTTATACTTCGTAATAATCACTGATAAAGCAGGCACATATTTTTGCTTAGGAAATGAGATTTTAAGGATATATTAAGTTTGAAAAATGTGGCACAAGATCGATGTTGGAGGATTTCACTTTAAGAGAACATATACAGTGTAGGAAAAATTTTATGGTCGGTATGGACCTTACGTGAGATGGAGTGAGAAACAGCTGTTTAGAAAGAGAGAGGTATATTAGGTCCGCCCTTTATATCACCAAACATGCATGCCTGGAAAGGGGAAGTTCAACGTTGCCAAACTTATTGGATTTATTTGACCTGTTGTTTTTTTTTGCATTTGAACAATGTTCTAAGATAATCCAATTTGGGCGAAATTGATTTAAATGACAGCTTACTGTTTTTTTTATTGGGAATATGCCACAAGTTTACTTTACAATAAGTGTAATATAACATTTTGATTTCCACTTTGGAAATCGTTTTATATAAATAAAATTTATTAATGTTTCGTATTTTAAGTACGATTTCCGAATTAAAAATCTAAACATCAAAATAAGCTTATTTTAAAGTCACATTGTGCCTTATTCCCAATATGAAATAATAAACTGCATACAATAACACCACATTAAAAAATATTCATACACAATAATTTATTTGGCAACGTCGTCCGTCTGGTCAGAACACCGAGTAACGGGTAGTAGAGGTGGATCGTGGTAATTTTATCGTTAAGAGCGTAGGCTTAACTTAACTTAATTTCGGATTAATATTTTTTAAATGCATTCATTTTTTTCGAATCCTGATAAAACCAATAAATATTCTTGAAAAATTTAAACGCAGAATGAACCAATACATTATTACCGAGGGCCAAAAGTCCCTGAAAACTTCTATAATGTTTATTTTAATAAGTTATAAGGGCGAAAAAAAAAATTAGTGTGATTTTTAATTTCAAATATCTCATTCAAAAAACTTTTTGTTTATTCTAAGGGACTTTCGGCCCTCGGTAATAATGTAATCTTTTATTCTGCATTTAAATTTTTCAAAAATATTTGTTAGTTTTCTCAGGATTCCAAAAAAAATGAATCAATTTAAAAATTTAAATTTTTGTAAACAAGTAACTATGATTGTTTAAAAGTAGTTTCAAGTAAGAGAGTACCTACATAAACAAACATAATGGCTATTATCGTTTATGTGTATATTTATTGAAGTGAAAGAAACTAATGATATATTTATTATAACTTGAAAAATAAACTAAACAATACAAATAGTAAATCGTACTAGCATTTACATTACACGTTATTATTAAATCGCGAATAGTCTAAATTGACATTAAAAAACATAAGTTTTTCTACTATACCTACTTCTTATTAACCGTCTTCTTTTTTTATTTCAAATTAAACCAGATTTTGAACATATGTGTTCACATTTACAATACTGTATGAATATAGGGGTTAAGTTAGGATATACATGGCGATGGTTTTTCCACCGTTGTAATGGACTCTCGATACAGGTGTACGTGTAGATGAGCCATCTCCAATTAATTGATCAAATATACACCATGGATTTAAGTCATCTTTATTGGTTTCTTTTTCTTGTACTGGTTGATTTTCAATAGTACAATCTTTTTGTTCGTTAATTATAGAAGTAACCAGCTTCTTAACTTTTTCTTTTATTTTTTTATCTTCATTTTTATCAGAAAAACCCTGCACTTTAAATGGTAAATCCATAAATGTACATAATGACAATATGCCACTCTGTTCTATCCCTTTAAATATTTTTGCTAAACCCGATATTAGTAATTGTACTACGTCGGATACTATCGATGTAAGGTTACCGTTTGCTAAAATTTTTTTGCAAGAATCTTGCAGGCCGCGTACCATAACAATCACTGAACTACCCTTCAAGTATTTTTGGTCACTCATTGTACTTGTTATTTCTTTAAACGGCCGTAAAATTTGGGAAAGCTGAGAACAAATAATCCAGTGTTTTTTATTTAGATTTGGTCTAAGTCTAAGTCTGTATTATTTAATACCGATGTTGAACGGAAATACACGCCAGTACACCGAAAATATCAAAATACAGAGAGGAGCCCGCCAGGGTTGCGTGCTGTCCCCACTACTTTTCAATGTCTACAGTGATCGGTATTTTAAGAAGCGCTCTCAGACTCAATAGAAGGTATATCTATCAATGGAGAAGTTTTGAATAACTCACGTTTTGCAGACGATACAGTAATAATTACGGATAACAACAATGATTTACAGAACCTAATGCAACGCCTTAATGAACGCTGTCATGAGTACGGACTGAAGATAAATTTAAAGAAAACTAAATGCATGATCATGACTAAATCTGCACAAATATCCAATTGACTATTGAAGATCCTGCAATTAAGAGTGTTAATAATTACAAATACTTAGGAACATGGATAACATCAGATGTAGACCAAACCAAAGAAATTAAGACACGTATTGAAATAGCACGTACATCATTTATTAAACTTAAAAAGTTTCTTTGTTGTCGGGATATAAGGTTAGAACTACGCCTGAGAATGCTTCGATGTTACGTGTTCTCTACTCTTCTTTATGGTCTGAAAGCTTGGACACTAAAACAAGTTCATCTGAATAAGTTGGCCGTCTTTGAATTTTGGTGTTACAGAAGAATCCTACGAATATCATAGATTCAAAAAATGTCAAACATTGAAGTAACTAGAAGGATAGGAAATGAGGCAGAAATAATATTAACTATTAAAAGACGAAAACTTGAGTACTTGGGACATGTGATGAGAGGGCAAAAATATGCATTATTACAACTTATTATGCAGGGCAAAATCCGAGAAAAGCGAAATGTGGAAAGACGAAGAATATCCTGGCTTAAGAACTTAAGGGAATGGTTTGAATGCAGTAGTGCAGACCTTTTTAGAGCGGCAGTCAACAGAGTCGGCATAGCCATGATGATTTCCAACCTTCGATAGAAGATGGAACTTAAAGAAGAAGACGTGAAACGGATTGCCTCTTCTAACTCAGTCATTCTTTTTAACCTGTAATAGGTGAAGTTCTACCTAGTTTCCACGTCTTGGATTGGCCGTTTAGGAACTTTGTTATGTTGTAATTAATACTTTAAAAGCCTTTCTGAAGATAAGGTACTTTTTTTTAATGTTTTTTGCAGAATTGTCGAAAAAAGGACTTTTCATTTTATCTATTATCAAATCAGTTTTGACATAACATTCCTGAAGTAATGAATCTAACAGTTTTTCTTGTTGGCGATTTATATCCAGGAATCCACCCTGCAAACTTTTTAAAAGCTGGTTCTTCACCTATAGAAAACGGATGAAACGAGTCTTTGCATAAGTTTAGTAAATCAATAAGTTTAGTCAAGAAAAAGAAACTGATAAAGATGACTTAAGAACATTGTGTATTTTTGATGAATTAATTGAACATGACTCATCTAAACATACAACTGTATCGAGAGATATACAAGAAGTCGACATGTATTTGTCTGATAATATATTACCCACAATAAATTTCGAACGGAGATTGGAACTGTCCATTACCGTGGTGGAAAAACCATCGCCATGTATATCCTAACTTAGCCACTATAGTCATAAAATATTGTAGAATTGTAACAAAATCTTTTCCTTGTGAACACATGTTTAAAATCTGGTTTAATTTTAAATAAAAGAAGAACACGGTTAACAAGAAAAGTAGAAAAACTTGTTTTTAAATGTCAATTTAGATGATTCGCGATTTAATAATAACGTGTAATGTAAATGTAAGTACGATTTAATGTAAATGTAAGTACTATTTGTATTGTTTAATTTATTTTTCAAGTTATAATAAATATATCCTTCGTTAGGTTCTTTCACTTTAATACTTATACACATAAACGATAATAGCCAATATGTTTGTGTACTCGCTAATTTGAATCAACTAGTTACAGTTTACGAAAAACGGTTTCGATAAAAATTTAAAAAACGGGAGGACCCACCTCTAGTTTTTTAGGTATATTAGGATCGGAACCAGAGAATATGTAAAATATCTCTGATCGGAACTATTCGTCTCTTTAATGGCCAATAGGTGTTAAAAATATTTGGGGAGGGGAGACCAAGGGGAAATATGATTGTTATCTTTGTCTATTCGCTGAAAATATGATTTTATATCTGCGTTAGATATCCTGTTAAATTTTACCATACCGACCATAAACTTTTACCTATACTGTAGATTCCTGCTCGAAAAAAGGACATTAGAGTCCTACAGAAGAAACCAGCCAACTCAGAAACTCTTGAATATCTCATTCCAATCCATATTTTTAATACAAATTAACATCTCATTGGTATAACCCTTATCTAGTGAGTAGATCAAGGAGTTTGGTGTGTTTTACTGAGTCAAATACTTTTTCATAATCAATGAACTACATATAACTACCTTTTTTGTTGATCTCTGTATTTTTGTAATAGCACTGTAGGACCAAAAAAATTGTTCTTCTGGTGCCCAACCCTTAACGGAACCTGAACAGTTCATTACTTAAGTTTTGCTCACATTTTATGTATATTCATTGATGAATTACTTTAACGATAATTTTAAGAGCATTATTTTATAAAACTAGTATAAAAATATTACTTACTTGAAGGAGTAGTTCCAAACCAATCCTATGTTCCAACATTCTCATTACTAAGAATGCCTTTTTATAAAGAGCATCTATATACATTGACGACATAGTATGCAGATTTCTAATAGAAAAATAGAACTTTTCTTCATTGGTTTTCTGCATTGTTTGCGGTTGATTGGATCCCACAGGTAAAGGTGCTGGCGGTTGGCTAGGATCTAAAAAAGGAGAATTATACTTAGAGTTTAAAACTAGTATTTCACAATATACCTTTTTATTGTCTCTCTGACTTTGCATTAATAATAAACAGAATAGAAAACATTTGAGAATTCACAATTGTTTTGAAAACTGAAAGAGTTCAAAGGAAAAATCAGATAACCCTAGAAGAATATATTTTTCAGGAGAACACTTTAAAAGTTCAGAAGGTTGTAACATTAAACAAGATTATATTAGTTGATCTGATAGTACAATTTTTCATCTCAGCTAGAAGCTCTGACCCTTCATCAAATTGACTTTGGGTACACAGTATACTACCACAATTGGTGACTTACATTTTCGAGATTTTTACTGTTCTGCTTTTTAGTATATCTGCCCTAACTTCACTTGCAGCTACGCCCCAGGTTCTAAATTTATCTTTAGGGAAAATAGATACATTACTTAATGATAGGCACATAAAGCTCTTTATGTGAATATTTTTCCCTGAATGCTAATACTTAGGGAACACATAAAAATATGCATGTTCCAAGTTCATCCATACCCCATCGATTATAAATGATTACTGAGTACCGAAATCTGAAATCGATCTGTGCTCTCCCCATCCCACTGAAAATTTTACACATGGTGGAAGAAGCAACCTATTTACATAGAAATAGTTCAGAATCCAGCAGTCCACTTGTGAGTTGAGTATTTGATTTAGCCAACTGCCTGGAGAAGAATCGAGCCCGAATGTCATGATGTCCATAAGATAAGTAGTACAGTGTATAGTAAGAGGTTATAAAAGGTGAAGGTGTAATAGGTTATAAAATTAGAACATATGCGCCCTATCAGAATAGCTAGATTATCAAAATGAATCTATATTTCAGACTTACCTAGAATAATTCCTCCAAAATCCTCTTCATATTTGACAACATCAAACAAATTACTTTGAACCCATTCCCTGTACTCATTGTTACCAAAAGATTTCTTACAGTACAGACCGCACAAGTACTGACTAATACCTTTATTGAGCCACATATCAGACCAGTTTTGCATTGAAATAAAACATCCAAAAAATTGTTCTGCAATAGCTTGAGCCATAACTCTTCTTGTAATATACACCTGGTCTAAAACAAAAGATATAGATACATAAATAGGTGAAAACTGAATATTTATAATGGATATTATTTTTAACATTAGTTAATGTGTCTAAGAAACACAAAACCTTATTTTTCGTCGTTTATTTAGGCATGTTGCTTATTTTTCTTCAATGTTAACTTTTACACTGTTCCTATTCTTTTTCTAAAGATTCTCATTATATTTGTTTCTAAGCTTGGTTTATGATGTGCTTAGTTTTAAGTTTTTGCTGGTCTTCAGAATATTTCAATTTCAATATTTGTTTGGTTTGCAATTTATCAGTTTTTTTAGATATTATTAGACTTATCCAGTTTATCTGTAATATCTGCTTCGCTTATACAAATAATTTATTTGTTTCCTTATATTTTATCCAATATTGCAGTGCCAATTCATTTAATTAAGGTATAAGCTGTATATGTAAAAGTTGCATCATGTTTCAGTTGAAGTATATAGCAGGTATAAGATTGCCAGTTTTATCCTACTTTATGCTTCTCTAAAAGCTCCCTCTAAGATATAAGTCTAATAATTGTGTTACATACATTAGTCTATCAGGCAACACTTTATTGATTGATTGTTACTTACCTACAATAACAGCAGAATGCAGCAAATTAACACTCAAAATACTCATAGTAGCATATGACCTATAATCATCATATGTTTCATCTACAAAGACCTGTTTGTAGCAAGAATATGGGTATCTATTGGACAATGTTTCTTCATAAAATTCAAAAGCTTCATGCATATACCTTGTGGTCACTTTCAACAAGGGTAACAAATTTGGAAGACAAAAATGAGTAACTTCATGCATGTATGGATCTACAAAAATTTCAAAAGGTCCTACAGCTAGAGAGATATTAGGCGCACAGGTGGGAATGTTTAGTGTGTAATGGTAGGTTTTCCTTCTCATATCTGGAGTGAAGACCACTTCTATGAGGTCTCCGTTGGAAACAGCTGTTAGTTCCTCATCTACTGTGAATTCCAGTTTCCAAGTACATGTTTCTGCAAAGCTGTCCACACATGGGAACCATAAACGAGATGAATTTTGGTGGCCATATGTAAATAAGTGGACTCCTCTCTAAAATATAAAAATACAATAAATATATAATTCATAACAAATGAGCACACATAAAAATAAAGTCCAAGGAGACATTAAGTTCATATTAGACAACAATAGAATCAAAAACGTAAAAAATATTTATATCACCTTTTGAACCAGAAACTCTAAAAATATATTTAAATTATCTAAATATCAATTAGTCTATGGAAGAGCTTCATATCTCAAAAAAGCCAATTGTCAGAAATTATATCTCAAAAGTGCAAATTTTCAGAAATCCCTCAGCCAGCAGCTACAGTGTTATTTGTGTAGTTCAAACTGCATGTAAATCCCTATATATACACACCTGTATACATATTATATAAGCTCTGGTACAAACCTCTGCATAAGTTCCCTCCTTGGGTGGCACTACGAAATGTATTCCACCCTGTGGGCATTCGAGAGAAAATTCAATTCCAACTCGTAAAGCTGTTCCTTCTGCTACTAGATGTGATGCCTCTGGAGGTATGGTCACAATTAGTTCTCCAGAATTATTATCTGGATCCACTCTTAGCGCAGCGGTGAGATGCTGTTGAGAAAATGCTTCGAGGCTTCTCCTGTAAAACACCAATAATTAGATATTGAATATTTGAAAATTGGTTTACTTACGTTTCAGTATCTGACTGACAAACATCTAAAAATGGATCAAAATATTGAAAATGTGCTTCATAGTGATCATTTAGAATCACCCTGTAGATACGACATTGTTTGGCATTTAGTTTGATAATACGTAAGTTGTCCCTCAAAGGAACTACTGTTAGTTCAACAAAACCCTAAAAGTAACACAAAGAAATTAGTTAATTGCAAATTGTCTATTTATAATTTAGGTACTTACTATTATACTTTTCCTCTCAAAACTTATACCTGTTAAGCTTACGATTTGATGGGCTGTAAAAAATAAAATCAGGTTAGTTAATAATTCTTAAATAAAAAAAAAGTATGAATTATAAAAGATACTTATAATTTAAAAGGTCGGCACTCTGCAGCACAAATATTATCCCCTGTTTTTTCCTTTTTCATGATTAAGATAGTATTTATTAAAATTCTAATTTCTAAAATACATATTTAATTAAAATATACTAGTTTTAATTCATGTTTCTTTACTATTATTACTGGTTTATTCATTGTATTTTAATAATAACTGAATAATACAGTAAAATGTAAACAAACATCGGTTCTGAAAGGTTATGGTATCCAGTCAACTGTCATTAGTGTCATTAGCGGTAGTCATGACGTCTAGTTATAGCCTCATCCAAGAGATAGGTGACCCAAGCTACAAAGTAGTTATAAATCAAGGATTATATTTATTACAAAATAAAAAATTCTTGATATTTTTGACATAAATATGAGGATGAAATTGAATTAAAAATAAGTATATATTATAAAGCAGCTTATGTACTGTATGCTTTTTGTTATTATTGTACACATTATCATTATCTTTACCTGTATACCTAAGCCACAGAATAATAAACAATTGTTTATTATTCTGTGCCTAAGCGGTGATCAGGTAATAATTACATATCTTCATAACCTCATAAGCCTCTATCTTAGGAAATTTGGACACTGAAGCAAGAACACATCAATAAGCTACAGTCCTTTGAAATGTGATGTTACAGAAGGATATTTAGAATAGCATGGGCACAAAAGAAAACTAATACCGAAGTATTGCGAGAAATGGGCAAAGACTACAAAATAATAAACACGATAAAAATAAGAAAGTTACAATATCTGGAAAACGTATTAAGGGGACAGCGATGTGAACTGCTAAGATACAGGGAAAGATAAGGGGAGGAAGGACAATAGTAAGAAGGAGAGTAGGTATCCGGGTTGAAGAATTTAAGGGATTGGTTGAAATGTACCTAGAACTCTTCAGAGCAGCAGTAGGTAGAGTAAAGATACACGTGTAACCTGGCAAAAATGAAAACACTATTATCGCTAGTTGTTTGACGACTGATGCACAATTCCCAATAATCCATTAGTACTTGAATTTTGTTTTAAAATAACGAATTATCCGGCAAACGATATCGCCTAGTTCGATATCTTAAAAGCTAGACAATAAATATTTTGTGTTTTGTAATAAAGAATTAACCGACTATTTGTGGCGCTTGATTCGTTATTACTAGACTTCGGCAAATATGCATATTGCAATAGGAATACCAGGAAATAGGAATACCAGAAAAAATAGTAAATCTCATCAAAGAACTCTACAGTGACACAGAAAGCAAAATCCTACACAACGGCATAACATCTGACCCAATAGCTATGCTAAACGGAGTAAAGCAGGGCTGTGTTTTATCCCCTATACTATTTAACATTGTACTGGACTCCGTACTAACAAAGGTAAACTCTAATAGAGGAATTTACTGGGGATTAACAAACAGACTGGAAGACCTAGATTACGCTGATGATATATGCCTCCTAGCACATACAAAACAGGACATGCAACTCCAAGTAAACAAAGTACAAGAAGAATCAAAGAAGGTTGGTCTAGAAATAAACACCAACAAAACCAAAGAAATGCGATTTGGTACCAGAAACAACCAACCTATTATTATCAACGACCAGAAAATTGAGAGAGTAGCGGAATTTGTATATCTGGGCAGCATAATTGACTGTAATGGGGGTACAGAGCGTGATGTACATGAAAGAATAAATAAGGCTCGCAACGCCTACAACATGCTTAACAACATATGGAAATCCAGGATTTACCCAACGAAAACGAAACTAAAAATCTTCAACACAAACGTAAAAGCTGTATTACTGTATGGCTGCGAAACGTGGAAGATATCAGCACCCATAGTACACCAATTACAAGTTTTCATTAATAGAGCGTTACGAAAAATCCTTCGTATATTTTGGCCTAACCGAATCTCCAATGAAAATTTATGGAACCAAAGCAACCAAGAAAATGTCATAAAGCAAATAAGGCGAAGAAAATGGAGATGGCTGGGCCACACACTCCGTAGACCGCCAAATGACATTGCCAGGACAGCACTGGATTGGAATCCCCAAGGCCGACGGAAAGTAGGCAGACCTAAGGGAACTTGGAGAAGGACAGTACTGGACGAAGGGAGAACAATGGGAAAATCCTGGCTTGAAATCAAAGCACTAGCCAGAAATAGAGTTCGCTGGAGACACTTTGTGGAAGCCCTATGTTCCTCTTAGGAATCTTGGGACTATATATATATATATATATATATATATATATATATATATATATATATTTTGCATATTGTGCATATTTTATGCAAATATTTCATATTTTGGCATATTTGTATAAAAGTTTGCATAAAGTGCATAAAAGTTCAGATTTTTATACTGTATTTGAAAATTTTTAAACATACCAATTTATTTCAATTCTTGTATAAAATTTTGTAGTCATTTTAATCAAGAAATGATCTAAGTACGTAATCTCTACAGGTACAAAACATTTACAATTTCAAATAAGATCAATTTAAGTAGCCCTCAACATTCTTAGAAAGTCTTGGTCACTGAGGCATTCAGTTATTGGATAATCGCTAAGGGTTCGCTCATTTGCATTTTATGATCTAATCCCCAAATCTATCTACAATTTATTGTATCTTAACAGCAGGTAAACGGCTAATAGTTTTGTTCCTAATTTAGGGATTTTCCAAAATCTCCCAGTTTATTGAATTAGGTACCTAAACATTTCTAATTTGATGCTCAGATTTGTAAATCATTTTTGTTTTGATATTCAAAGCGTAAACACTCGTTGTGCGTAACAAAAAGGAAGATTGTGATTTTATAATGCCTAAAACAACCAGTGCTTCAACTTGGATTAAACCTTATAAAGAGCTGTCTATGGATATGGGAAAAATCTACTGTTCAGTCTGTGGCAAAATTGTAAGTATCTAATATTTTCTATTAAATATCTAATATTTCATACATACAGGGTGTTTTCAAATGACACTTACAACGTTTGACTGTAGATAGTTCTCGAAAAATTGAATAAAACGATATAGTTAATGAGGGGTCAAACTTATTTACTTTTCGAGATACAGGGTGTTAAAATTAAAAAAATTAAATTCTTTTAGTTAATAACAACAATAACTTTAAAACAAAACCAATAAACGTATTTACTTGAAATTTAGTACTCGTAAGTTGTTTTTAAATGAAAAATAGCTTCCTTTAGTGAGAAAAAATTGTCCATGGTACAATACAATGGTGTGTATTTAGAAAAATTTTTCACCTTTACTTTTTTTTATGAAGTCAGCTATTCTAAAACACAATTATTTTTATTGTAATTGAATTAACAAAAAAAAACTTTTGTTGAATTTTAAAATAAGTTATATGATGTACTAATGGTTAGTAACAAAAACTAATTTGTGGATTAATACTGCGTTTAAAACACTTAGCGAGTGTTTTTTTTTTCCAAACCAATTATTTGATTAACCAAAAACACCTTGTATATTTTTATATTTTAAAGGTTGGGTTAAAATAAAGGTTTTTATTTTTATTTATAGATAGCATGTGAGAAGAAATTTCAGATAGACCAACATGTGAGAACTGCTTCACACATTGCAAAAAAAGGAAAAATAGGAGGAAAACATCAAACTTCAATGGCGAAATGTTTCCAATCTACTTCAAAAAAATTAGATGAGCAAGAAACTTTTAATGAAGACTTGTGTCGCGCATTAGTGTCTGCAAACATACCGCTTTCAAAATTAGCAAATGTAAATTTTAGTTCGTTTCTAAAAAAATATTGCAAACTTAATGTTCCAAGTGATCGGTCTCTAAGAAGAAATAATGTGAACGGGCTATACTCGTCGGTGTTAATTAATATTAAGGAAGAAATTGCAGATAATTATTTTTACATATCTGTAGACGAAACCACTGATTCCTCAGGAAAGTATATTGCTCATTTATTGATTGGTGTTCTTAAAGAAGATACCTTACCAAAATCTCATCTTATTTCATGCCAGCAACTTGAGAAAACAAATGCTTTAACAATTTCGCGTTTTATACAAGAAACATTATCAACTTTTTTTCTTCCGACAACTATTCCTTCTAATAAATTACTGCTTATTTTATCGGATGCTGCTCCTTATATGGTGAAAGCAGGACAAAATTTAAAAATATTTTTCCCAGATTTAATACATGTTACTTGTGTAGCGCATAGATTAAACAGAGTTGCAGAGGAAATACGAAAAAAGTTTCCTCTTGTAAATACCATGATATCCAGTGTCAAAAAAGTATTTCTTAAATCTCCTATAAGAATTCAACTTTATAAAGAAATGCTACCTAACATTCCTCTTCCACCACAACCTATTTTAACGCGATGGGGAACATGGTTAGAAGCAGCTAATTTTTATGCAGATCATTTTGTTAAAATAAAGAACATAATTGATACGTTAACAGATGAAAGTTCCCAATCTCTTTTGGATTCTAAACAAACTTTTCAGAGTAACTTGCTTCAACAAGAACTTTCATTTATAAAATCAAATTTTAGTTTTGTTCAAAAAACAATTACCCAGTTAGAATCACCAAAACTGTCATTGTTCGAAAGTACAGCATTAATAAAAGAATTTGCGTCATGTTGTCGGAACGTTAGAGGTAATATTGGAAAAGATATTTTAAAAAAAATTGAAGCTACTATGGAAAAAAATAAAGGTTACCATATTCTTTCTGAAGTAGTCAGTGTTCTAGCTGGAAATATTTCGGAAACAATTAATTTAGAACCAAATGTTTTGGTTAGTTTGAAAAATGCTCCCGTTACATCAGTTGATGTTGAACGAAGTTTTTCCATATATAAATATATGTACTCAGACAGAAGCCACAAGTTTTTGTTAGAAAATTTTGAACACCACTTGGTCATTTATTGTTACCATAATTCTAAATAAGTTTATTCATACTTAAAAATGATGTAGTTACTTAAAATAAATGTAAATCTTAATGAATAGTAGGAAATATTTAGTTATGTACACTACACTTTTTTTTAAATAAAATTGTTACTATTTTACGATTTTTTTATTTATTTGTATGCATATTTTGTAAAATATTTGCATATTTTCGGGTAAACACGTGCATATTTATGCGCATATTTTCTACATTTTTATTTGCATATTTGCCGAAGTCTAGTTATTACACTTAGAAGATAAGGATTTTTGGTTTTTACAATGGATTATGTACTAATATTGGCGCTTGATTTGATATTCCAATTTTTGTTTTAAGAGTTTTTAATTCTGTAAAATCAACTTGGCTTTTAATTCGATATTACAAATCTTAATGCGAGATTTTACCTAATAAAATAACCAATGTCGCTTAATACAGGTTCTTAAAAACCGGTTTATTTTGTACTTTTTTATAAAAAACATATTTTTATACACAGATTTGCACCCTATCTGCTAGATGACAGTATTATCTCGATTTAACGCTTAATCCGTTATTACATATATATATATATATATATATATATATATATATATATATATATATATATATATATATATATAAGGTTCTTGAACTCCTAAGTGGAGCATAGAGCTTCAGTGAAAACGCGCCATCGGGTTCTATTTTGCGCTAAGGCCTTCACCTCATTCCAAGACTTTCCTTGTTTTCTTATCTCGTCCATGATGGATCTTCTCCAAGTTTGTACTGGGCGACCTTTTTTTCGTTTTCCTTGGGGATTCCACTCTAGGGCAGTCTTTGCAATACTGGAGTTATTTTTTCGGAGTGTGTGACCGATCCAACCCCACTTTCTGGACTTTATTTCATTTACTACCCTCTTTTGTTTGGTCAGGTGTAGTAAATCTTCGTTTCTGATGATGTTAGGCCAGAAAATACGAACAATTCTTCGTAGACATTTATTAACAAAGACCTGCAGTTTGTCTGTAAGGGTTTTTGTCGCTTTCCAGGTTTCACATCCGTAAAGTAGTACAGACATGACATTTGACTGGAATATGCGGATCTTTGTCCTCGTAGTGTATTCTCCAGACCTCCAAACAGGGTTGAGCATGCTGAAAGCTTGTTGAGCTTTTCGTATCCTCATACGAATATCGTCTTCTGTACCTCCGCTTTCTGTTATGACACTTCCAAGATACGTAAAGTTTTCCACATTTTCAATCTGCATGTTATTAATGGTGAATAGCGTGTTGTTTCTTGAATTTATTCTTATGGATTTGGTTTTACCAATATTGATTTTCAAACCTATTTTATTGGCTTCAGTGGAAAGTGTTTCCAATTGGTCAGCCACATCTTGGAACCTTTGTCCTAACAGGCAGATATCGTCGGCGTATTCTAGATCGCTTAGGCGTGTGGTTAACGTCCATTGTATCCCTCTTGTGTCAGAGTCTAGTTTGGAGAGAACATAGTCTAGAGCTATGTTAAAAAGAAACGGAGAAAGCACGCATCCCTGTCTGACTCCAGTAAGTACGTCAAATTCGTCACTGTTGATCCCATTGTATGTCACGCTGCATTTCGCTTCAGTGTACAGTAACTTTATAATGGAAATTATTTTATGCGGGATGTTTCTTAGCTCTAAAATTTTCCATATCGCATCATGAGATAAGCTGTCAAAAGCACGCTCGAAATCAACAAAAACCATGTATAGGGGTGTGTTCCATTCAACCGATTGTTCCATTATTAGCCTCACAGTATTAATGTGGTCTATGCAGGAGGATTCTGGTCTAAAGCCTATTACATAACGCGGTCCAATTATTCTCTCATGTTTTCATGGCGTTTCTACATTGTTAAACATCTCCATTGTATAGATGTTCCGACTCGTACCACTAGTTGTTCAACTAATCCAACCAGCCCACTCACGGTCCGATTTCAGATCCAACTGCGGAAGTTGGACTACTATCAACGGCGACATGATATTTTAACACTGATTCATAATTTTATGGAGACGAGTTCATGAATCTATTTTTATTTTTCTGTTATTCTCGGGGACGAATTGATGTATGTTTTTTCAGGTAGATTAACCAAATTGGTAATTTTAATCCCGGGGACGAGTCCAGCACGTCCAGCATTTCGATTTCGATTTCCAATTCGTCAATTTGTAAAAAGTTAATTTTTTTATAATTTATTTTAAAGATTTTTTGAAAACAATTTCCTGATTGAAAATCAAAACGTTAAATCGAATGTAAAATACAACTCTCATTAAAATCAACTGTGGTTTAATCCCATATAAAATAATACCTACTTACCATTAGCAATATTGACGACTTTCTTAAGTTCTTAATTAAAGACAGTTGGTCAATATAATATGCTAATTTATAATCTCGAATAAAGATAAATAACCACTTGCCACTTGTAAAGACCTTAATGCACATGTAGAACTAAAAACTCTGAAACTAGAAACGATGGTGAGGATGATATCTCGGAATTAGTAACAGCATTAGATACGGCGATTATTAACATATTCTTTTAAAAGATACAAACTAAAATTATCACAAAAATTGACAAAATTATTCTCAAATAAAATATTTCATGATAAGAAAAAAGATATGCGTGAATGCAAGGACTTCCAATTAATAGTCAGCGAAACTGTACTGCAACAACATAAGTTGCTTATGCTGGACATTAAAAAAGAAGCGAAATAAAACAAAAATATCGGAGAGGGCTACAAATCAAATCGATGGCTTGGTTCCAACAGTGGCTAACTACAAAATCGTCGTTTTCGGTTAAACGAAATTTTAAGTTTAATCCTGTCGATCAAATCAGGTCTTTCAAATAGAATTATTGTTTCCTTATAAAATATTAGGTAATTATACTGACAAACACTTTAGATACAACAATAATAAGTATTTCTTTAAATTATTCGTCTGGGGAGGGTTTTTCGAAATAAAATGCACGTAGCTACATTTGGAATTTAACTTTATTTTAAATTAAAAAATGAATACTGGTTTCCTACAATATTGAAACTACTGTAAACTTAATAGAAATATCTAATAAATAAACAACGGCGTAAACTTCTTGTAAAATAAATATTTCAAAAAAAATCTTCTTCCTGGTCATTTATATCGGGTAATATTCCTCAATATTCGGATCTCCAATTAGCTCTCTATAAAAGGCTCTGCAATCGTTGGGAAAATTTGCGGCACTACTAATTTCTTTTAAGTTTTTTAGTTTTGCAGCCGATATTTTTCTTTTTTCTTGATACAAAGGTTTTAAACATTTTTCCATGGTGGACACTGTAACTCTTCGACCTTTACGGGGAACAATCAATATTTTGTAAAATATTTCTTCATCTAAATGGGTTTTAACCTGCATTACAAAAGGATTAGCTTTTTTATAACGGATCCACTTAATGTCACGCCAATTAATCACACTTCCATCTTCAGCTTTGTTTCGATTAACCATTATAAGTTTTGCAAGGGGTTTCCAATCAATAAAGGTAAGTTCAGGTGTTGTATAAACTTCATATTTTGGAGCATTTCGTTTTGCGTTCTTTGCAATAGTTACCCATTGATGCGGCAAGTATACGGGGACATTTTTGGCCGCGGTTTCTATTCTAGCATGCATTGAGTCGCATTCCATTTGACTGTGACTAGAGACAAGAAATTTTTGATCGATTACTTCAATAGGTAAAGCCTGAACAGCATACAGAAACATGGCAGCAACAAACTGATTTTTGTTCTGACCACCGCAAGTGTCACTGAATAGTCTAACACTTTTAATTATTTGGGAGAGGCTCCTAAGATGGTGAAACAAGCAAGACGCTACTTCTGAGGGCCCACGTCCACCCTGAACCTCAGTCCACATAAAACGGCATGAAATAGAACCGGATTTGTCAAATCTGTTGGAACATACAGGACCTGTTGCAGGTCAAAATTACAGGAGTGTATGGTTGAATCATTTAACGCAGCGGCGATTTTATCAGACTTTTTTTCATATCTTGCTCTGTTCTTTAATTGTATGTGGCAATTGTAATTCTGCTGTAGCGTGGTCTTGTCTGTAGGATTTCCTTTTTGATAAGTAGTACATGTCACAAACTGGTCTTTTTTGGTGTGTGAAAAGATAAATTAAAATGATTATTAAATACTTGTCGGTAGTATGATTCTTTGAGACAAGTTTTATTGTTTTCCATGCACTCTGATTGATAAAGTTTGAACATGGTAGAAATATTCAATTTTGGATCTAAGTAAAATTTTTTTGAGTCTTTGCGGCAATAATGAGATGCCATGGTGGCATCTTTCTGACAAGAAAAACTTGTTATTGAGAATAGTATTGATACAACTCGCATATTTAACGTTGACGAAACGGGTATCGTTTCGTCACTGTGTAGAACCACAGTGTAGAACAAATGCCAAAAGGTTCTCGCACAAAAAGGTGAAAGGGTCAGTGTCCAGTGGAGAACGTGGAATCAACACGACAGTTGTTTGCTGTGCGAAAGCTTCAGGAATTTATGTTCCACCTAAGCTTATATTTGGTGTTTGGTGTACCACCAGGGAGTATGGTTGAGATATCAGAATCAGGCTATATGACTAGTGATCTCTTTGTAAAATGTTCAGCATTTTATTGATTCTGTAAACCCAACAGTAAAAAAAGTTCTGGATGGGCATACAACGCACTTCAATAATCTTGAAGCAATTTTACGCACTAGAGAGCACGATGTAATAATGTTAGAATTACCTGGGCATACTCATCGCGTGTAGCCTTTCGATAGAACGTTCTTCTAAATGTCGCGTCAAGCTCAAATCAACCTGACGTTGTTATAGAGATGTGTGTGAATGGTTCTGTTCAATTTGCGAGGAAAAAATAATTCACCTTAATGGAATTCACACTAAAATTTATTTTACTATACAATGATATCTCTATATAGGTAACGACAGGTACAATTAAGGAAACTTATGGTACAATAAAAACAACTAGTTTTCTAAATTGTACCACTTGCAAGCTACCAGGAAAACATACTTTTTTAACAGCAAAATCAATTATATTAAGTTACAAAAATTATTATGTGTATGTATTTAAATGTTTATTATTTATCCTAATACATAGTTCAGGTAAATATGACGTTATATTATTCAAATTAAAATTCGAAATATGTTAAATGGTACAATATTTGCAACTCTCCATTAAAAGCTTGAAATCACATTACTTTTGCAAACCTATTTTAGAATATTTAACATAAAATAAGCCTTTTACTTCAATTTTGTGCTTTTATAATTCATATAGGCCCAATAATTTATGAATAATAACGTTGTAAAAAGCTTTTTGGCATAAACAATTTCAATTTTACAATATCTAACAATTAAGTAAAACTTAATTAAATTTTCTTATTCTCCCGCGAAATCAAAGTTTTTCGTGCATTTTTAGAAAAGTTCGTAATTAATTTTTAAAAAATTGACTTTTGAACCCATTAATGCAATAATTAAGCAACAAACTAAGAAAAATGACTTTACAAATTTTAAAGGAGTTTCTATGGTTTTTCAGTAAAATTGTGTCACTTTTCCATATTTACCGATTTTTATGGGAAAATTGTTGGTTCTCTACCTGCTCCATTTGCATATAATAAGAAATTGTTCTTAAATTCTGTAAATCTTTATATTTATTAGCATATAGAACAGAATATTGTAGATTAAGCAAAGACAAATGAACTGCTTTTAATTAAATTTGTTCCCGACAAACAGCCCTCTAAAGTAATCCCTGTTGAAGAATCGTGATTACTTCATTAAAGGGCCTTTAGCTTGCTAGACCTAATCCGATTAATGTATCGTTGTTCCCTTCTCTCTCACCGGTACCACATGAAAAGACAGAGGCCCAACGCTGGCGTGTGCCCCTGCTACCCCCACCCGTAACCACTTGGTTGAATGGAGCGACCAACCAACATGGAGCCGCGGGCAGAACAGTCCCAATCTACCCTGCGCGTAGAGAGCACGTCGGCCCGCTTGATTTTGTCGAAACGAGACGCGCGCATTGCCGACTTGTATTTGTTTATTTCTCGCACCGGTCAATGTGTTTACAAACTTGATATCGCCGCGGAGTGCTCTAAAATAGGGCTGTTAAATAGTTGTGATAAATAAAAGGGTGACTTATTTAGTGGTTTATAGTGGCGCCAAAATGAATTTCAAACATAAGAAATGTTTGCAGACTCTGTGTTGTGCAGTTCTTTTTGCTTATAGTATATTGTTGGTTTACCAGACTTTCAGCAGTGGGAATAATGAGGTAAGTTAATAATAGGGGTTATATATCTCTTGAAATAATAATCGTATTCCTATAAATTGCTTTATAGATAACTAGTAGATAAGTAAAGTAACGTTCTTGATAGATTGTTTATAATGGTTTATATAAATATTTTCTCCTTTCCTTGTTGATAAAATGGCACAATAATCATTAGAGTAATTAAGTGTCTGTCTGTATCGTCGTGAATTCATTGTCAAGATAACTAAAATTAGTATCTCGATGTTACCGCCAAAACATGCCACCGCAAACTAAGATTGAACCACCTTCGAATAGGCTTAGGAATCTGTAAATATAAATATACTCAAAATTAGGGATAGGGATAAGTATTTAGCCTTATATTGTTTAATTAATATTCTGCCAACATTAATTCACTTCTTTTAATTCCTTAAATTGTATGCAACATGCAGGCATTGCGGATCTTGAAAACGTATTTCGCTATGCATGATTTATGCAAGCAAACTGACTTGTGATAATTTTTGTATAAATGATTGAAAAGTCTGATTCACTCTAGATTTACAAGCATAAGATCCAATATCTGAGTAAAAGAATCAGGTTCAGGTATACCTATCTGATTTAATTCGTATGTAATACTTACATCGAGTTGAACCTCTGATATCTGTATCAAAGTATTGTCTATTACGAGAACAAGTATTCTAGAAAACTGCCAAGGCATTTTTAATACTTTATATAGAAAAATCAAAGGTCCTCACAGAAGAAACGCTGGATCGTTTATTTTGAAACCTCCAAACATGATTTTTAAAAATACAGTTTTTCCTAAAACTTTTCAATCTCAGAGAAACCCCAGAAGTCAGCATATTATTGAAAGATAAATACCCATGAAACAGCGCCCAACTAGACGAAAGCTTTATATTGCCAAAATATAATCGTCAAACAGCCAAATGAAAATCCGTATAGAAGAAGAAAGCACGGCATGACATGCTTTATTGTCACTAAAAATTGTACGATTTCTCCCACCGGATATTTATTTCGTTTAAAACTTACCACAATTTAGTTCGTCCGATATGAGGCACATCCGGGTCGTCTCTAACTTCTTGTAAAATTTTGTTTAGGTTTGGTATTTCTTTTTTGACAAAAAAAAATCCATGAATTTTCCTTCGAATACCATTTTTGGCAAATTTATCAATTTCAATAGGCTTTTTCCCTCTCTTTAAGTGTTCGTTTGTGTTTGGGTTAGCTATACCGTGCTTTTCTCTTTATGATAGGAACCTATATATAGTTGACTCCCCTACGCCAGTCATGTTGGCACAACTTTCGACTATGTTGCGAACAGTGTTTGTGAGATTCTGAGAAACCAGAGCATCGTGAACATTCAGGACCATAGTCTGCTCTCTTGGTGAATAGACAGACTTACTGACTGTACGCAACAATACCGATGTAAAACTTGATGATGTTGATGATGAAGCATTGCATATAATTCGCAAAAGAAATATTCGAGACCTAATTACTGCCGTAGACGCGGAAACACCGACGAGCCGTAAATTACATGCGATCAAAAACGTACCAAACAAAAAATTGTTTTCGTTCGTAATAACTTCACCCTTTTAAGTTAAATTTCGAATATAAACTGAACAGACGAGGCACGTGGCCAAAGCCAGCATCTTTATACCCATTATATTATTAAAAATCTGGGGAAATCCCTCCTAAGTATCTTGCAACGAATAGTACCTTCGGATATGAATTCCAGGTTTCTAGTGAACTGATTTAACGCGAAGATTAGTATTGAAATATCCAAAGAGATAAGGTATTCTTATTTACAAAATTGTTAATTGTTAAATTCTTATTTTTATTACTATAATATAATAACCAACATTAGCCGTGACAGTTTTAATTGTTTTTGCTAAATATATTAGTATTAAAACATTATTAATATTGATATAAGCATTTGGGAAAGGAAAATAAAAATAAAACGCATTAATTTTAATGAATTACCTACAAATTTTACGACATATTACTTTGAGGCACATTTCGTGCTATCAACAATTTGTGAACGGATAATAGTATCCTAAATGAATTCAAAATACGTTTAAAGATAAGGCAAACTCCGAATATATAAAACAGTAATTACGTAGATCCACAGTAACATATGCCCGTGATGCCTGAACACTAAATAAGAAGAAAGAGGATACTCTGTAAACATGCAAAAGAAAAAGATTGAGACGCGTATTGGGAGGAACGAAGACAGAAGACGGGTGGAAAAGAAGAACCAACAACAAAAGAATGGGGCACTTAAAGTTATTATTATCTTTGTGTATTTCTCTCTAGCTTTCTTATTATTAATAATTATATAATTATTTATTATATTATATATTTATTATATAATAATAAAAAATTATTCGGTAAGTAATAACGACTCAAATAACTGTTTAAGTGACATTTATTTACCTGTACTTAAAACTATTGGTTAAAAAGTCACTTTGTTGTTATGAATATTTTATTACCTTGTCATATTTTTTATTTAATCACTCATTTAGTATTGAATCAGTAATCACCCAATACATAAAAATATTGGTATAGGTACATAAACAAATAAACAATCATATAAAAATGATATTAATCTATAAAGCACAAACATCAATACGTTTTATATTATCATCGGCACTGTAATTTCTCATGTTTTGTACATTACCGTAATTTTTATTTTGCTGTCATGTTACACTGATTGATTAAAATCGGTGGGTAAATATTGAATATCAGTAAAACATTATTCATTGTCCGTTATATTAAAATTTCGGTTAATATATGAGCATGTAAAGGGATTAAAATGGTTATATTAAACACACAAAATAGAATTACAGACTATTAGGACGCTTCCAATTATCGAAATAACTATCTAACAATTATTATAAATCCAACACAACAATCCAAACAAAAATTAAAATATGTGTAGGTAAAACATTAAGAATTACCTTTGGAAAATCTTTTTAAGATTCTCCATCGAACCTCCGAACAGTAAGCAATTAGCGATAATTAATATTTATTATTAGCTTATTAGTTTGGACAAAATAAGTTTTTTTTATTAAAATGTAGAATTTTGTTTATATCTAAAATTTAAACAAAGGTGGAGTGTAAAAATGTTACTTCTTCTGGACTAAAAAATGCAAGTTAGATTTTCCTATTTCATCTATAACGAATTAAGGGTAAACAACTATTTTGCCGATTTGACGTGACGTTAATTACCAGTCCTTATAGTAATGATCCATTATAAGCACCTGGGCCGTATTCAGATTATTTAGCCCAAGCATGGAAATGGATTCAGCAGCGGGAACTTCCACCATGGAAAGTTCTGGCAATCTACTTGTAAACCAACCATCAAAATTATATTCTACAACGCTTTATCAATCTACAAATAAATTTCCAAACAAAAAACAAGCAATGTTATTTCACTCACTGCCAACCTATAATATCGAAGTTTACCTTAATGCAGTAACTTCTAAAGTGGATACAGAAAACTACATTCTATTTCTAAAATTATAAATGATCGTATTTGTATCTTCTTTACCAGTAAACAGACAGTCGATGCTTCTTCTTTTTGTGCTACTCCTATCGGAGATTGGAAATCATCAAGGCTATTCTGACCTTGTTTATGGCTGACCTAAAGAGTTCATTAGTGGTGCAGCCAAACCACTCTCTCAAATTCCGCAACCATGACATTCTTCTACAGCCTGGATTCCGTTTTCCTTCTATTTTTCCCTGCATTATATTTTGAAGTAATGCGTATTTATGTCCTCTCATCAGGTGACCAAAATATTCGAGTTTTCTTCGCTTTAGCGTTAACAAAATCTCTGACAGTCGATGAGTTTTTAGCAAACGACAATGGAATTGTAGTACTTAATTAATCAAGAACTAACTTGGATAAATTACCTGATTCTATGTTAATTAACCATGAGGATAACAACTATCGAATTTTCTTTTCCATCGAAAAACAATATTGCTACTTATGCAAGCAGCAAGGACATTTTGCATCTCAGTGTCCCAATAAAAATAATCCGGCTCCTTCAAACAACAACCAAAATAATGTTGGTTTAAACTCGTTACAAGAAGTACACCAATCAGCTCCCCTTTCGACTATTTCTTCTACACAATCCTCTCCTACTGCGACTGAAACGACAGCATAACAATCAGCTCCTTTGTCGATAAATTCCTCTACACAATCCTCTCTTACTGAATCTAAAACGCCTAGAAAAATCATTACCTCTCAATCAAATAAGCATACACCGATAAGCTGCGACCTACCCAATGAGACTCAAATGGACACCTTTGATCAATATATATCCTCATCCCTGCACCCTAAACGAAACATATCTAAAATAATATCCCTCCCCCCTCCCCAATAAGAGATAACGAACATGCCATCAATGAACCGCAACCACGAAGCAAAAAACCAAAAACTCAATAACAAAACAACAGAAACCTGGTAGAAGATCTTACCAAATGCACCAGTCAATTCTTCAAAGAAAACTCCAACAATGGATACTTAACACAGGAGAACTTATTCGCTTCTTTGAAAATGTGCATGGTTCTTCAGATCCTCTCAGACGCAAGAACTTACTCGGAGGATATCGAATGACTGATAGACTTTTGAAAGAAAATACATCCTATGTTAACTCCAAGATATCTTAAATCCCGTTGTTCTAGAATTAAAAACAAAATTACAAAACAAATTTTAAGTAATATTTCTACCGGTGATCCTAGCGATTCCTTTGTGGAGACTTATTAATTAAACTATTTTTAATTCTATTAATCAATGGAACCTAAATGGGTACCATACTTAGAAGATCTTAAAATTCTTATAAATAAATTTCATCCATCCATCCTATGTTTGCAAGAAACACATGTCAAAGGAAATTCGTGTCACAGTCTTAAAAACTTCATGTCCAGACTACGATTAGAACACACCAAGATTACACAGGATTTCTTACTACAGAAGTAACCCAAACCTTTGTGATACGCGTGTGATAGTGATCTCACAGTACATCACTTAGTAGTGGAGATAGTGGAATAAAAGACATTCTAAGTGCCATACTTTTTTTTGGTTTCCTCGGGACTAATTAACAAAATCTAATTGTATTCTTTATATTTTTTTATATTCATAGTATCTGTAAAATCGACCATTGCTAATAACCCTTGCGGTTGAAGCAGTTAAAAAAAGTCTTTTTAAGAATGCTCACGATAAACTTATATTTTATTTTAATGGACAAATTATGTTTCTTTTGATAAATTTATAGACCAGGGAGGATCTGTTTTGAGGTGGATGTGAGAGGTGGCATTCGGATTTTTGCGGAAAAAGTTGTGTGATAACTTCAGTAATAATAATATTTGTCTTATTCTCTCTCTAATAAACAAACAAAAATATAATAATAAAATTAATAGTTTAGGTACTTGAATGATATGGTTTACAACAATCCAAGCACAAAGCCACCTTACGGTCTACGCATTCTATATCACTGCGTGTCTGTAATCTCGTTTTTAAGCACTGTTGGCATCGTCTTCGCGTAGTTTTCTGAGGCAAATGGCCAACATTTTCAAAAATTCCCCATGTTCAATGGCCTCCCAATTTCTTTTCTCGCAGAAAAATCTTTTATAAGGTGAGATATTGCTTTTTTTCTACTGTTACTTTGCCTAAAGGATTCTTTATGTAAGTAAGAATTTACTATGGATGCATCAAAAAGGCAATAAAATATCTTCATTCACTATCGACGACTTTTCCAAGCTACTGAATATGTCTGCTGTCTACTGGTCAAACCGATCAACACCGCCCATATACATATTGTAATCTACAATGGCTTGAGGACAGCGAATGTTCTCGTTCTTTAGTTTTTGATGTTCTCAAAACAAAACCAGTTTTTGCATGAATATGCATATTGCTGCATACGGTCACAGATTTTGATCCACGATCCTTCCACTTATTTATAGTAATATCATTGCAGACAACTCCATCAATTTCACCCATTTTCATTTTTCTTAATATTGTTCTGAAGTATTTTCTTCTGGTATTTTAAAGAAGTTACTATTTAAATGGGAATAAGCCATAATTAAAGGTTAAAGTAATTCCACTTCGGCAATCGTTCTCAAAATAGAAACATTATAAAATAGTAAATATACTACAAATAGTAAATTGATTTACTAATGTTTGTATTTTAATTACGACCTCCGTGTCGCTTGATCTATTGATGTATAACACAATTACACAATGTGGCAAAAATCGTAAGTCGACCAAAAGCCTTTTTATTTTTGTTTTTCTTCGTTTTTTTTTCTACATTAGCAAGTTACTATTTCACACTTAGAGAAAACATAAAAACTGTATTGGAAAACAAACAATTACGACTATTGTAACATATAATGAATTTTAATAGAGTGAAAACTTTGAAGTCAAATATCTCAAAATCAATTTTTGGCGCTTGGTCTAGTGATGCATAACGCCGTCCCACTGTACTCGCAATTTGTAATATTAATACCTCTACAAAAAAATATTTTCTGTGTGTCTATCTATGTTGTATAATATTCGTATCATTCTGTCTTTGTAGTGCTGTTGCTTTTTCGTCTTTTTTAGATACATTGAAGCTGTCATGTTGTTGTAGCTTCTGAATTTGTCCACATTGTGTTTTATAAAAAATTTCTTATTCCACCATGATTTTATTTTATATTTGATGTCACTATACTTTCTATTGTTGATCGCATTTTTATTTAAAAGTTCTTATTTTATTCGTGACGTAAAGGATTTCATCCACCATGTATTCCTGTTTTGTTTTATGTATTGCATTTTTATATATTGTCTTTGTAGGCTCAATCAGCGCTGATTTAAAGTAATGGCGTTGTTCGTTTATAAAATTCTTGTCAATCTATAGCGATTTTTTCAAATATATGTTTAAGAATAAACCATAGATTATAAAATAAAACGTTTAATTATAAGAAAAATGGAAATTGTGATGTCACAAATCAAGAATTTGTTTACGAAATTTAAGATGTTTGAAAATAAAGATAACCGCACAAAGAAATAGTTTCAAAACAATACATCTTACAATGTTCTACGAAATCGCTAAGTTTCTAAACAGAATCTACAATAGAAATTTCTGTTTAGATTTACAAAAGTTTCAAATAATCTTTGAATTAACAGATAATTATTCTAATCAGGTAGACTTTATATAATCGTTTGGGATTGGGAAAACCCAAACTGCCACATTAAACAATTGAGCTTTGTTGTCCAGTAGTTACTTTATTGATGTAAAATTACGTAGTTTGTAAAAACGTGAAATTATGAACAGGTTGGTTCTATGTATAACGTCGTTGCAACAAGCTCTTGGTAGTCGCTATCGCTAATACTACCTTAAAAAGATACGTACTTTTAAGGCCTATCCTCGATAATCCTAACGGTAAAATTCAGTGAGCTATCTATTTCAAAAATATCTTTCTTTACGAAAACAAAATCCATTCACGAAGAATATTTTAAACGTCATCTGGTACTAAATTTTATATTTTTACCTACTTACAATCCCCTATTGTGAAGTCTTGGGTGTATACAATAAAGCGAGCGGGAGGTCTTCTATTCATTGCGATTATGGGGTAATTAGAATAATACGAGTATACCAGAATAATATTATTTATTGAATAATTAATTTACATTTTAGCAAGGGTACATACAGGTAACAAATAATCGTCCTGTAAATAATTCATAACAATTAAATCGAAGACAAACTTTTATAAAATTTTATAACAAAATAATGTATAACAAGATATAAGTGTATTGGTTTTTTTATGTCTTATATTTTCTTTTGTTATTGTTTTTTTGCTGACAAATTGGCTTTTAACGTATATTACAGTTTGATGATAAATATTCTGAAATGGAAAATGTTGAGATGTGGCGAGATCGTTAGTAATAATTAGGGATTCGGAATAGTCAGCTTTGATATTTGGTAGAATTTTCGATGGTGACAAAGTCTGCTAATTTTTAAATCTAAAAAATTTATGGATTAATTTTGTTCTGTTTCTATCGTAAATTCAATATGACTATGAAGTGAATTAATATAAGATAAAAATTGGTCGAGTTGCCTGTTAGTTTCTGTGAAACATACCAGTACGTCGTCTACGTATCTCCACCAATATAAAAACTGTTTGAATACGGGATGTTTTGAAATATTTGTCTAGATGATCCATAAAAATATCTGATAGCAATGGGCTTAGAGGATTACCCATTATAAGTCCTGCACTGTTATTTGTATATATTTTATTAATAAATTCAAAGTAGTCCTGGTTTATGCAAACTTCAAGAAGATGTAAAATTTCAGATGTAATTATTGGATTTGTACTATTTTGGTCTAAAAGGTTTTTTACTAGAATAAAAGTTTCTGTAGGAGGGATACGAGGAAAAATATTTTTTACGTCAAATGAAATTAATCTGGAGTTGTTAGGTAATTGAAAATGTTGTATTTTATTAGTTACTAGTATCCCTCCTACAGAAACTTTTATTCTAGTAAAAAACCTTTTAGACCAAAATAGTACAAATCCAATAATTACATCTGAAATTTTACATCTTCTTGAAGTTTGCATAAACCAGGACTACTTTGAATTTTATAATAAAATATATACAAATAACAGTGCAGGACTTATAATGGGTAATCCTCTAAGCCCATTGCTATCAGATATTTTTATGGATCATCTAGAGACAAATATTTCAAAACATCCCGTATTCAAACAGTTTTTATATTGGTGGAGATACGTAGACGACGTACTGGTATGTTTCACAGGAACTAACAGGCAACTCGACCAACTATTATCTTATATTAATTCACTTCATAGTCATATTGAATTTACAATAGAAACAGAACAAAATCAATCCATAAATTTTTTAGATTTAAAAATTAGCAGACAAAACAAACATGACTTCTTCATATTTCATAAACCTACCCATACTGAAACGACTATACACAATTCATCATCCCATCCAACACACCATAAACTGGCAGCTTATCATAGTATGTTACATAGATTAACAGAAATTCCGATGTCAAAATACAACTTTGAGACAGAATTAAATATAATTAAGCAAATAGCAGTAAACAACGGATACAACGAACAAACAGTTAATAAAATGTTAAATCAAAAACTACACAAGAAAGCCCTGAAATTAGTATTTCCACCACCAGAGAAAAAACCCAGTACCTACCTTCTGCCCGATTACTTATACAGGCAAAATAACAACAAAAATTGCCAAACACATAAAAAAGAAAGGAATAACACCAGCTTTCCGAACAAATAACAACCTAGGCAAATATATTAAAAATAACAAGAGCAAAAATAAAAAAACACTTAAATAGTGGTGTGTACAAACTTCAATATGGCGACTGCCCAAAAACTTACATCGGTCAAACTGGTAGAAACTTTGATAAACGAATAGCAGAACATAAAAGGGCTTTCAAGAATAGAAAAACAGATTCGACATACGCACTTCACCTTCTAGATCATAATCATTCTTTTAATGACAAATTTAAAATTCTTCACTTTCAAAATACAGGCCTTAAGCTATCTTTGTTAGAATCTATGGAAATCAACAAATTAAAAAACACAGATATAATTCTGAATGACCGACTTGAGACAAACAGTTCTCCCCTCCTCAACCTATTTCATTAGAGACTATAAATTTGTAAACCCAAGCCAAAAATAGATCACTTGAGAAAGGCAATTAGCCGAAACAGCTGTAGTGATAAGATTTAAAATAAATTTTGTGGAAGTTTGAAAACAAAGTTTTCAGTGTTTTATTGTTACATAAAATGAATTTCCATCAAGTAACGGTCGAATGGGGTGTAAGGGGTCGAATCAACATCGATAACATCATGACCCAAATGTCAACCTCACCTGCTCGAGCGGTAACAAATGGTTACACGGTGCACCCTGCTAAATAGCCAACGAGGCTCTGACGACCGAGTATAGGCGGTATAACCTTAGTACCATAAACATGAAGAAAATGTCATGGTCCCATTCCAGGAATTCCTGAGGCCAGTCTGATGGCTAGAGCCGGCAGCCCCGGCATCAGAATCGGGCGCGAGAGGCCAATCACCTATCCGCCTCAAATTACTAGATTTTCGAAACTTCTACAGAGAACAACCGGACGGATCCTTTGATAACGACCTTTGGCTTACGTAAACGGACAATAATCGGATATTGGAACATAAAAACTATGATGCAAGCATCACGCCTTGCCCAAATTTGTAGAGAGATGAAAGCATATAAAGTCAATATACTAGGTCTCAGTGAGACACGGTGGAATGGGACGGGAGAGCACGTCAACATGGAAGGCGACCTGCTGATATACTCTGGTAAAACTGATGGCGGAAGACATGAAAATGGAGTAGGAATTCTATTTAGTAAAGCCACAAAAAATTCTCTTGTGGAATGGAAACCTGTTTCAGAGCGAATAATCACTGCAAGAATTAGGACCAAATTAAGACTGGTAACACTGATTCAGTGCTATGCACCAACAGAACAAGCAACAGAACAAGCAACAGAACAAGAAAAAGAGGATTTCTACGAATGCCTTGAAGCAACATTAGAACAAATTAAAAGATCCGATATAAAAATAATGATGGGAGACTTCAATGCCAAGGTTGGCACTGACAACACCAACCTAGGACACGTTATCGGAAAGCATGGCACTGGCCAGAGAAACAACAACGGCGAACGCTTCATTGAATTATGTGGTAACCATGACCTAATCATTGGAGGGACTTTGTTCCCACACAAAACAATCCACAAGGTATCATGGAAATCGCCAGATAACCGCACCTACAATCAAATCGACCACGTTGCAATCAGTAAGCAATGGAGAACATCTCTCTTAGATGTCAGATCATGGAGAGGCGCAGATGCGGCCAGTGATCACTACCTGATGATGGCCGAAATTAAATTCAAAATAGCTAGGAATAGAAAAGAACTGAACAAACCTATTCGAAAAAAGTTCAACATTGAGAAACTACAAAATAACGAGACGAAAGTAGAATTCGCACGACAGCTGAGATCCAAAATCGACGAAAGACAGGACAAAAATTGGGAAACGATTAGCAAAGCCCTTGTGGAAACAAGTGAAAACGTGCTGGGCCTAAAGAAAGACGTAAAGAAAGAGTGGATTACGAGAGAAACGTGGAACAAAATAGAACGTCGCAAACACATTAATCTAGAATTACTAAATTCCAAGACAGCAGCAGAGAAGAACCGACTTAGAGAAAGTTATAGAGAAGCGAATAAAGCTGTCAAGAAGGCAGCAAAGAAAGACAAAAGAAAGTGGGCAGAAAATCTTGCCGAAGAAGCGCGAGTCGCCGATGAACATCAAAACATGAGACAATTATATAATCTCACTAAACAACTAGCCAATAAAAGATATACTACCCACCAACCAATTGTAAAAAGTGCTACAGGTGAAGATATTACAACGCCACAGGAACAAGTCAAAAGATGGCATGAATATTTTAGCGAATCTCTAAGTGCAGTCCCAACACCACCAGAAGACGCAGAAAACCTAATACCCAATATCCTACTGAGAATTAACACCAACGAACCAACAACGCAAGAAATAGAAATGGCCATAGAAAAACTGAAAGCACACAAAGCAGCCGGCCCTGACAATATTCCACCAGAGTTGTTAAAAGCTTGCCCAGGTACAGTGGCAGAGCTAATCCAACCACTCTTGAAAAGGGCTTGGAGAGAGGAAAAGTTCCCCAAAGAATGGAAAACGGGATTAATAATAAAGATACCAAAAAAGGGTGACAGAAGATATTGCGAAAACTGGAGAGGAATCACACTTCTGAATACTATAAATAAATTAACAGCAATAATTATAAACAACCGACTAACAAAGAGTGTAGAACCAATGTTGAGGAAGGAACAAGCCGGTTTCAGACCAAACAGATCATGCGTGGACCAAATTAACACACTAAGAATAATTGTAGAACAGTCACAGGAATTCAACTCTCCTCTCTTTGTGTGCTTTGTGGACTTCAAGAGAGCTTTTGACATGTGAAACGGCCATATGGAAAGCAGTGCAGGAAATAGGAATACCAGAAAAAATAGTAAATCTCATCAAAGAACTCTACAGTGACACAGAAAGCAAAATCCTACACAACGGCATAACATCTGACCCAATAGCTATGCTAAACGGAGTAAAGCATGGCTGTGTTTTATCCCCTATACTATTTAACATTGTACTGGACTCCGTACTAACAAAGGTAAACTCTAATAGAGGAATTTACTGGGGATTAACAAACAGACTGGAAGACCTAGATTACGCTGATGATATATGCCTCCTAGCACATACAAAACAGGACATGCAACTCCAAGTAAACAAAGTACAAGAAGAATCAAAGAAGGTTGGTCTAGAAATAAACACCAACAAAACCAAAGAAATGCGATTTGGTACCAGAAACAACCAACCTATTATGATCAACGACCAGAAAATTGAGAGAGTAGCGGAATTTGTATATCTGGGCAGCATAATTGACTGTAATGGGGGTACAGAGCGTGATGTACATGAAAGAATAAATAAGGCTCGCAACGCCTACAACATGCTTAACAAAATATGGAAATCCAGGATTTACCCAACCAAAACGAAACTAAAAATCTTCAACACAAATGTAAAAGCTGTATTACTGTATGGCTGCGAAACGTGGAAGATATCAGCACCCATAGTACACCAATTACAAGTTTTCATCAATAGAGCGTTACGAAAAATCCTTCGTATATTTTGGCCTAACCGAATCTCCAATGAAAATTTATGGAACCAAAGCAACCAAGAAAATGTCATAAAGCAAATAAGGCGAAGAAAATGGAGATGGCTGGGCCACACACTCCGTAGACCGCCAAATGACATTGCCAGGACAGCACTGGATTGGAATCCCCAAGGCCGACGGAAAGTAGGCAGACCTAAGGGAACTTGGAGAAGGACAGTACTGGACGAAGGGAGAACAATGGGAAAATCCTGGCTTGAAATCAAAGCACTAGCCAGAAATAGAGTTTGCTGGAGACACTTTGTGGAAGCCCTATGTTCCTCTTAGGAATCTTGTGACTATATATATATATATATATATATATATATATATATATATATATATATATATATATATAGATATATATATATATATATATATATATATATATATATATATATATATATATATATATATATATATATAACGGTCGAATCCATCAATTACTTTAAATTTTCATTAAAAAACTAATAAGTTACGTTGTCTAAAGTATTGCATTGTATATTTCATCTTGTTTTATTTAATTTGAGCGTTATTTTCGCTATTTTGGCCAATATTTTCACCGACATGTCCCATATCTGCATGTATTCTTAAGAAGACATACATATTCCGAAAAATTGCATCGAAACGATTCAAGCAACAAAACCCACCGTAAAATTTTATAAAAATGTTTATTTATGTTTTAGCATGCAAGTTGTAACAAAACACCCATACCGCATCTTAAGACATTCTCCGAATACTAATGACAAAAAACAAGGAGCTACGTGATTCTTTTTACAAAACTTTTTCCTCTTCCACCGTTCGAGCGACTGCTCGCAAGCCCGCATCTTTAGAAAAATCACATTCCTTACCCTCATCCAACTCTTTATCACCACCCTGGAATATCTGTCAGACAACACGACAGCAGGTGGGCGGTTGGAATCAATTTTATCGCTGATTTTAATAAGGAACCCTTTGGGCAATTAACGACGCTTTCAAAGGAATAAATTTATCAAAAGGTTTTTGATAGCGCAGGAATTTTTGTTAAAAAAAAGTCTTTTTAAGAAATTTTCCAGGTGGAAATTGTACTTTAGATCTCGTTATAGTTTTTTATTACATCTGTAATAGCATTTTTATTCTTAGTGGTGGAATAATTATGAAAAATTAAAACTATAGTGTATTTTTATGTATGAGAAAGTAATAAAACAATAAATTATGTATGCAAATCCCTAAACTGTTGATACGGGTGACTCAATGAAAAACAGATATTTGTCAACAAGTTTACAGAAGTATATAGGAAAACAATTTTAATTTGAGTATGACCAGGCAGGTATAAAGATCGAAGCAGAATAGAATACAATAGTTTTGAGGGTTACTAATCCCTAAATAAGGTTGTCAGTGACGGAGTGATGGAGGTTAACAGGTACTAATGAATTTGCAAGAAATGTAAGATGTTTATTTTATTGGTTATATATAACCAATAAAAATTTAATAAGTACCTACCTATTTGCAAAATAAAGTTTAATTCTTTAGATAAAATAAAACGTTTTATTTTATCTGAAATGAGTGCATTCCACGAAGTAAGGGTTTCAACAATCAAACATTTAATTCTTTAATTCCAGGAATCTACGACAGTAATTGACTAGATAATTACCTTCTAAACTTATTCCACAGAAAATGTGATAGTGGGTTTTTCCATTTTGTAGGAAGGTCCAAGTGGCGTATTCAAAATTCTTAACAGTTCACTAAAAGTAGGTACTTCAGTTGCAAGGTGCAGTTTATTGTGTATACTAGTGTTATGGAAAATTTGGAAGTGCCGTGTAAACGCCGAAAAGTTGGTCCTTTAACAGTTAATGAAAAAACATTAATATTTAATTGTTTTAAATCATTTACAGACAAACGTTTATGTGAAAGTGTTGATGAGACCGTTGAGTTAGTTAGCAGTACACTTGGTGTTGGGAAATCTATGATTTACGAGTTATTAAAGAAGAGAAGTGGCAAGAATAAAGGTTGAACAAGAACTGTCGGATGAAATAAATATAAAAAGAGGAGTGAGACAAGGCTGTATATTGTCGCCTTTACTTTTTAACTTATATTCGGAAGAAATATTTAAGGAAGCCTTAATGGAGACAACCGAAGGTATTATTGTGAATGAAGTAACCGTCAACAATATTAGATATGCCGACGATACCTTAGTCCTTGCCAATTGCGGAGAAGACCTTCAAAATCTAATGAACAAAATAAAACAGACTTGTGATCAGTATGGATTAAAACTCAACGTTAAGAAAACTAAATATATGATAGTTAGCAAACAAAATTTTATACATAATAATAATAGTCTCCCGTTTTATACCGCACGCGGCTTTGGGAGTATAGCAGGGTAGTCTGCTATATCTAGGGCCTACGGTATACAAGGAAGGTAACATGGCCAGTGCTACGCTTCAACCGCCTATTATTACCCCTGGTTTTACCCAAGGTACTCATTTTATTCAGGCTGAGTCGACCTGGGGCCTATAGACATTTTAAAAATGTCTAGTTGTTCTTGCCGGCGGTAGGATTCGAACTCACGACCACCGGCATGCGAGGCAAGCACACTACCGCTTGCGCTACGCGGGCCCAATTTTATACATGATGACGGTATAAAAGTCGGAGATGCCACACTGGACAGAGTAGAGAAACTCGTGTATCTCGGCAGTAATATCAATGAGAGCTGGGATCCAACCGCAGAAATTAAAAGCCGAATAGAACAAGCCCGAGCTGCCTTTGTAAAAATGAGAAACGTACTTTGCAGTCATGATCTTAGCATTGACCTTAGAGTTCGTATGATATCTTGCTACATCTTTCCTGTCCTGCTGTATGGAGTAGAAGCGTGGACCCTAACTGAAGCTATGCTTAAACGCTTGACAGCCTTTGAGATGTGGGTATACAGACGACTACTGAAAATAAGCTGGGTCGACAGAGTTAGAAATGAGGAGGTCCTTAGACGGCTGAACGAAACAACACAACTGGTCAATATAATAAAGAAACGCAAGCTGGAATACTTCGGTCATATTATGAGACACCCTGAAAAATATGATCTTTTACATCTGATCATTCAGGGAAAGATCCAAGGTAATCGTGGTCCTGGTAGAAGAAGAACATCATGGCTAAAAAATCTAAGGCAATGGTATGGAAAATCAACTACATCGTTATGTAGAGTTGCTGTCAATAAAGTCATGATAGCGAATATGGTAGCCAACATGATATCCAACGATCGATAACGGTCATGGAACTAGAAGAAGAAAAGAAGAGAAATGTGGTAGTTTTCAAATGCCACGTAATGCTCCAGGGAAACCAAAATTTCAAATAGAATATCATTTTAAAAGAAGGACTTCGACGGAAAGTGCATGAATTCTTGAATAAAGTTCTTGTCTCAGTTCGAGATGATAAGGATTACCCAGAAATGAGTCGAAGTACGTTATGGAAACTTTTAAAAGAAATAGGCTTTCGCTGGAAAAAGAATCCCAGAAAGTCTATTTTATTAGAAAGAAGCGATATTGTCATATGGAGAAGACATTTTCTAAGAACCATAAAGGAAATAATGTGAAACCAAAAAAGAAAAAGGTTTTATCTTGATGAAACATGGATCAACGAGGGTCATACACCAAATAAATTTTGGCAGGATGAAACTGTTACAAGTCAAAGGCACGCTTTTGTAAATAACTTATCTACTGGTTTAAACCCACCATCAGGAAAGGGACGCAGGCTGATAATAGTACACATTGGCAGTTCAGACGGTTTTGTTGAAGGAGGTTTATTAACTTTTGAATCAACTCGTACCGGTGACTACCATGAAGACATGAACGCTGATGTCTTTCAAGAATGGTTCGAACAAATGATAGATCTTCTTCCTAAGAACTGTGTAATAGTAATGGATAATGCAAGTTATCACTCCAGACTTATAGAAGAACTGCTCACAACCAAGTGGTTAAAAAAAGACTTGCAGAATTGGCTGAGTTCAAAAAATATTACGTACTATCCCGGATCTATAAGAAAGGAACTTTATTCGTTGTGTGCCCTTCATAAAGAAAAATTTTAAAAATACGAAATTGATGAAATTGCCAGAAATCGTGGAATGACAGTACTTAGATCCCCACCATGTCATTTTGAATTAAACCCGATTGAACTGGTATGGGCACAGATAAAGAGTGAAGTTTCAAGAAAAAATACCACTTTTAAAATGCATGATGTTAAACAGTTGTTTTTGGAGGCCGTAAGTAATGTAAAACCTGAAAACTGGGAAAAGGCAGTAAATCACACTATTAAAGAAGAGGAAAAAATGTGGAAGCTGGACAATATTACTGATAAAATGATGAAAGCCAGTTATTATAAATCTTGGTTGTAAAAGTTCATCTTCTGAATCTGATTTGGATTTGTAACAAGTAGCTGTAAGTTTTGTATTAATATTTTTATTCATCTATTTAACATACCTTAGACGGTTTTAAAAACTCTTTTTCTCTTTTGTAATTTTTAAAAATTAAAAAAAATGTGAATTTTTTAAAACCCTTTTTAATGTAGGCCAGTCAGTTCTAACATACTTAGTGTGTGATAAAAGAGGTCACTTTTGTTTACATACACATAACACTTTATAACACTGAAATAATTCATTTATTTTTTACAATTATTTAAAGTAATTTTTCAATTAATATTGAGCACGCCCATGGAGTGGTCGGAGGTACCAGTTAAAATTATGCTAATTACTCTCTCGTTCATAAAAATAAACTATAGTACGTTAAAATTAATTTTAAACTAATTATTTCAAAATGTTATTTTAAAATATACAATGTGAAGGAGTCCTAAATATAACAGTTTCTGGCACACATTCAACCAAATATTAAATATTAAAATGAACATTGTGTACTAGTAATATTTTGAAAGAACTAGTCTAAAATGCTTTCATTAACAAACTTTTGGTTTATATTTTAGAGTTTTTGTTTTAGTTAGGCAAAATCTAAAATAAATATTTTTATCTGCGATGACATAGAAAGCTGGTTAATGACGTAGGTACAACGGTATTTGCAGACTTCACATACAATCGTCACCATCAGCTCTGATATGATTGATAATATTAACTTTCTTATAGATATATATGCTCTGTACTCTTTCTCCCTTTTAAGGTTTTCTATATATTTAAGTTACTTAAGTGGTATCGTGTTCTTATTTTGTGTATCTTCTTTTCTGCTCGTCTCTTTTTCTGGTAATTCTCTACACTTGTTCTAGTTTGTCGGATAAGCATCTTTCTGTGGGCTTAATTTTTTTCTTTTGTAACATTCTTGCATTCATTGTCAAACCAATGATTTTTCCGGGCAAAAATTTCTATTCCTATTTCATCTTTCGCTGCTGCTTCAATGTCTTTTTTTATTCTGGTCCAGCAGGAGTCTATACCAGTCTGGCCGTCTTCATTTACAATTTGATTCCATAGCCTGTTGGTGTTTTTTTCGGAGCACCGTTCTGCATTTGTCGCATCTTTCAGCTTTTGTACATCCCATTATTTCTGTCCATTCTATTTTCTTTACTGGTGTTTGATCTGAGTCTATGTTTGCGCCTCTATAACTTGAGTTTATTACGCCTGTTCCATGTTTTGAATCTGTTAAGATGTGAAGATACCTCTATTATCATGAGGAACTAATGATGGTCTGGTAAATTACACCGGGATTAAAGAAATAATAGTACAAATGAAACTGGGCCGGAAACGTAGACAAAATGAGTGACACTAAATGGATTAAACCCACAATGACGTCCTAGGTTTTAAAAATAAAGGAGTGTCCGACAGATTGTACGATGTAGATGATGATAATAATTGCACCTACAAACACAGAACAACAGAAAACAAAAAAAGATCTTTTCTTATTTATTTCAAATATACACTAATTAATATACAATAAACCAAAACGAAAATGTACGTGTCAAATTGTTATCTCAATTCACTAGGAGAACTCTTCACAAATAAAATTTTAAGTGGCCCAAATAGATTTATATGTGAAAAAGCAGTGACGAGAATGTAAAATATTCTACGGCCCTAATCAATCTCACACTATCGTACTACTAAATACCCAAATCTAACACGGTAGTTCGTATTCTTCTTACCTGTACCCGTTCTTTACTACGTAAAAGAATCTCGAAATGGCATCTTAAGCGGCCACTTTTTGAATTCTCGCATGCTTGGGGCTCATCTTATTTGAAATTTATTATTTTTGGCTACCTATTTATTATATTTTAAACGATATCTATTAATTTTTTACTTAAACGTGGGTCACGCAACAAAATATATTGGTGGATAAATATCGTTAAATCCATATCGGAATCTTTAGGTGTATATAGTTATTCGATTATGTCAATATGTGCCTGATAAATTAGTCATGTAGATAATTGGGAAAAATATTGTTCAAAGTTGAGTTATTTTTAACAGAACTAATCAATTTATACACAAAAATTTGACTATAATTATGAAACAGTTAGTTTTTTGTTTATTGCATATTAAATGGTATTAAATTGATACCATTTAATACGCCGTAGTATATGAAACGAAGTATATGAAAATAAGCATGGAACCACAAATTCTACAACTACTTGTTATAGAAAAAGACGTCATTGAAGCAGTGAACGAATTTGTATATCTGAGAGCGTTCCTTAACACTGAAAATAATACCACCGCAAAGATATATCTGCTCCTTGATAGTCAGTCCTAACTTTAACCCGTAATCGCACACGTCTCAAAAACGGTACACTCTAACAGACACATGGTCAATCTAACCACCACTATTTAAATTGACAAAATGTTCTAGTTTACTCCGAAAAAATTTAAAAATGATCACGGTGTCTAAAGCATGTTTTATCAAAAGCTAAAATAACCAACATATTATAGTTGGGATATGTTATTTAAAGTAAAAAACGAAATTTCATGCTAAAATTTAAACCGCACATGTGTGGAATTTTGGAAAAAAGGTTTTTATTCTTAAAATTACCAAAATCGCCAGTTTTACATTAGATCATGCTTAAAAATTGAATATTTTCTTCATCTCTACAGCATTAAAGTATTTTGCGGTAAGGAGATTATAAAACTAGATTCAAAGATCTTCACTTTGCAATTACAACTCTTCTACGAATCTTTTCATCATTAGTTCGATCAAAAATTGACTACGGCTCACTGGTATATAACTCAGCCAAAAAATCTGTTCTTAAAGAACTAGATGTAATCCAAAATACGGGACTGCGAGTCGCTTTGGGTGCCTTTCGAACAAGCCCCATACTAAATATATGTAGTGAATCAGGGTAAACCCTTTTAGAATTTAGAAGAGATTTTTTAAGTTTGTCGTTTGCTTGTAAAGTTCTATCCTCTCTAGATAACCCAGTCTACCATAACGTTCACAGCAATCGTTTCAGCCACTACTTCTCATCTCATCCTCAATGTAATCCGCCTTTCTATGAACGAATTAACCGATTACTTCATAAATATAGCGTACAATTCCCGTCAATATACCATCCTTCCGAAAACCCTCCTCCTCCATGGACTGTAAATAAACCTCCAGTAATTACTGATCTATCAAAATTTAATAAACGTGAATCCCCACCAGCCATATTAATAAACAACTTCAAAGATATTATGGATAGATTTAGCGACTACCGACAGATCTACACAGATGCATCAAAAACAACGGACGGAGTCGGCGCAGCCATTTTTTTGTAATATTCATAATGCCAAATTTAAGTTGCATAACAACTGGACTATCTCGAACTCAGAACTATACGCAATCCTTGAAGCTCTAAAATTCATTAACACAACGGACCAGAGAAATTATACAATCATAACTGACTCAATGAATGCTCTTTGTGACATCAAAAACATATACTCCAGCAATCCTATTCATAAAGACATTTACAAAGAACTTCAAAATGCTGCAAAGGAAAACAAACATGTGGTATTAATCTGGGTTCCATCTCATATTGGAATACATGGTAACAAGGTTGGGGACCGTCTAGCTCATGAAGCAGCGACAAGTGATGGTCAAGTGCAATTAAATAAAATAGTGCCAAGTGATCTTAAATTGTGCTTAAAAAACATAGTTAGTTGTGCGTGGCAAAACAAATGGTCGCAGTGTTCCGAAAAACTAAGGCAAATTAAAGACAATGTTTTACAAAAACAAGCCTTTGTGTTACCTAGGAAAAAACAAGTCATCTTTTCTCGACTTCGAATTGGTCACACCCGTCATACACATCTTTACCGAATTACAAGAGACATTCCTCCATACTGCAACCAGTGCCAAACCAACAGTACAGTTAAACATATTTTAACCGAATGTCAAATTTTCCAGGAAACCAGAAGTAAACTCAACCTTCCCAGCGACATAGGCGACCTTCTTAGAGACAATAATCATCTACACAATATTATAAAGTTTTTAACGGCTATATGCATAAAAGATATTTAAATTAATATCTAGACTGTACTTATATTACATATATCAATCTTCTTTAATGTTCTTTAATGTTAGTACATAATTAATATTAACCTTTCTTTGTTATAATATGTATTTTCCATTGTTGTCGTCTATAACTTGAGTTATAGACGACAACAATGGAAGCTTACAACAATGACTTACAGAAAGCTGGATGATGATGAAATTAGTGATAGTCAGTTAGGCTTTAGAAACGGCACGGGAACCAGGGAAGCATTGTTCGGTATAAATGTGCTCATGCAAAGAAATCTGGATATGAACCAAGACATGTATACATGTTTTATTGATTTTGAAAAAGCATTTGACAAGGTACAGCACAATAAACTAATTAATATTTTAAAAATGAAAAACATCGATAGCCGCGACATCAGAGTAATCTCGAACCTCTACTGGAACCAGAAAGTCAAAATAAGAATTGAAAATCAAATGTCGGAAGAAATAGAAATTCTTCGGGGTGTGAGACAGGGCTGTGTATTGTCACCACTGCTGTTTAATATATATAGCGAAGCCATTTTCCAAGAAGCTTTAGGAGAGTGTAACGATGGAATGATAATAAATGGTGAAATTATTAATAATATAAGATATGCCGATGATACTGTCATATTCACTTCAACTCTGCAAAGTCTAACAAACATACTGGAACGGCTGAATGAAAAGTGTACCATATATGGTATTAAAATGAACTTAAAGAAAACAAAATTCATGGTCATTACAAAACATCCAAAAGACAACGAGACACTCCATATTAATAATATCCAGATAGAAAGGGTAGATAAATACAAATATCTAGGAACATTGGTTAGTCAAAACGCAGAACAAACGCAAGAGATTAAAAGCCGTATAGAAATAGCAAGGGCAAAATTTGTAAAAATGAAACATCTATTGTGTAGTAGAGACCTAAGAATGGATCTAAGGATAAGGTTATTGCGCTGCTACATTTTTACAACTTTGCTCTACGGATCTGAGGCATGGACATTGAAACAACTGGAGATTAAGAAATTGGAAGCTTTTGAGCGTTGGTGTTATCGAAGGATGCTACGAATAGCATGGGTAGACAAAATTACCAATATTGAAGTCCTTGATAGGGTTAATAAGAGGGAAGAAATTGTACAGACAATTAAGAGGCGGAAACTTGAATATTTCGGTCATATATTAAGAGGTCCTCGTTATGGGCTACTACGTTTGATTATAGAGGGCAAAATAAAAGGTAAAAGAGATGTAGGAAGAAGACGAACCTCCTGGCTACGAAATCTAAGGGAATGGTTTAATCTGAGCTCTAGCCAACTATTTAGAGCTGCTGTAAGTAAAATAAGAATTGCCATGTTGATATCCAACCTTCGTTAGAAGATGGAACCTTAAGAAGAATAACTTGAGTGGTTCGGACGACATTAAATAAATTAATGAAAAAAAAACTTTAAACATTTTTTTTATTTTCGAGTTAAACGAAAATTTTATCCGATTTTTATTAATAACTGTAAATTCAATTCAATAATGTATAAATACTTATATGCATAAAAGTATTTTTTATGTTTATATCAATATATTCACTATTAAGAATGTTTATTTAGATACAATAATTTATTTATCTATATTTTTTATATTGTTTGTGCTACAAATTGGAGTTACATTTTTAATGCTATATTCAATTATAACATCTTCTGATGAAGATATGCTTCAACTGTTTTCTAAAGATGTTTTGGGTCGGACAATATTCAGAATGACGATGTTTTTGAAAAGATTTGAAATACTTTTGTCGTGTTTTAGATTTGACAATAGCATGGATCGCGAAGAGCAGAAGAAAACTGATAAAACAGCGGCTATTTCAAATATTTTTAATAATTTTTTGACTAATTGCCAGAGGTTATACATGTCAAATTGTGTAACTATGGATGAGATGCTACTTCCATTTAGAGGTCACTGTGGTTTTCGAATTTACATGCCCAGTAAACCTGCGAAATACGGCATAAAAGTAATGTGCGTGACAGATGCTAAGAGCTCGTATTTCTATAATGGATATGTATTATGTATATATATATATATATATATATATATATATATATATATATATATATATATTCATGGAAAGATTCGGATAGTGTTGGACTTTCAGAAGAAGAACTGAAGCTTTCCAAGCCTGCTCAATGTTTCATTCGACTATCCAAACCAATAGAGGGCTTTTACCAAAATATTACTGCTGACAACTATTTTTCGTCAATAGAGTTAGTCACAGAGTTGCAAAAACGCCACCTCGCGTATGTGGGTGCAGTAAAAAAATAAGCGAGAAGTTCCTTTGGATTTCCAGGCTAATAAAAGTAGGGAAATTGGTTTCTATGGTTTCTCCAATAACATAACCTTGACATCATATGTACCGAAAAAATAGAGCTGTTCTTTTATTATCCTCTATGCATCACAGCAAAGACAATGAATTAGGAAAACCAGAAATAATTCGATACTATAACAGTACAAAATCGGGAGTTGATGTTTTAGCCATGAAGTGTGCCAATTATAGTGCAAACCGCCGGGCAATGCGTTGGCCCTTGCCGTATTTTATACACTTATAAATATAAGTTCAGTCAACAGTTACATCCTTTATCTTTGTTACAAAGATAATCAATTACTTCCACGTTTTAAATTTGTAAAAGGCAAAGACTTGAAACAAATATTCCCCGAGACCTTAGAAAGCAGATAGACATTTTTTTGGGAATAAATCCCGAAGTGCCTCTCTAGAATATCGGTGACAATGTTCAAGATGATAAGCTTCCCAAAAGAAAATTGTGTAGCATTTGTCCATCATCAAAAATGAGGAAGACAAATTATAAATGTGTGCGTTGCTGAAATGCTATTTGTTTGGAGTGTAGTAGAAAGGTTTGCGTTACCTGTCTTCAAAATTAGTAGGTAGCTGTAGTATATTTTTTGTTTTATCTAGAAATACACATGTTTGTTTACTTAATTACGCCTAATAATGTTGTTTTCTATATTACACATTTTGTTTTATGTAAGTATTATGTATGAATAAGTTTTTTTTGCTCGTTTATACCTAATAAACCCTTTAATATTTTGCTTTTCTCTTCAAATGCTACATTTGTTTTTGATTAATTTCAAGTTTACCTATACTGGTCCTATATACATATGTTTCGAATTAGCAATAAAAGTACTATGTTTCGGGTTAAGGGTTAAACAAAAAATTTGAAAGCAACTTAGTAATAAAAAAATGTGTTGTTTTTTTACTCTATTTTATTTCTTTATACTACACAAGCGATCAAATTGTTTCGAACGTAAGATTATTACTTAACTCTTATTTTCTACTTTTAATTTTTCTATTTATTGACATTGAATATTATTTTTTTTTTGTTGTATAATCCCCTTCTGCAATAATTATTTGATATTTTTGATTTAAAATAAATTCAGGATTTTTTTTGTAATTTGGCAACAATGTCGACTTGGATTTAACGTAGATAATGTCGTGCATCGCGATTTATCCTGTACCAACCGTATAATATGATGGTTTTTTTTAAACTACGTATGCTTGAAATTTTAAGGCAGGGATGATATTTTTTGCATCAAATTCTCTTCTTTATTTCCTTATGTGTACTGTAATTGAAAACAATACTTGAACACCTGGAAAACAAAAATGATAATCATCGTTAAAAATTATATTGACAGTCTTCAAGGTGCCAGTCTTCCGTTTTTTCTTTGTTTGTTACCTGCAGCCCCTACTAATTTATTTTTTCCTTAAAGATTTTATCAGATAGAAGTAACAATGATGCAGGTAAGAGACAAACAAGCCCGTGCTATGAGCTAAGGGTATAATTATAAAGGATATGGGTATTTTTGCACCATTTGTTCATTTTTGACAAGTAGGACTTAAAAAAACCCAGTATACATCGTAAAGTTCTTTTGTTCCATTCTGATTAAGTTGCAACATCGTAACTTATTATGTCGTACCTCCAGAAAATCATAAATACGGAATAACGTGACAAAAAAAAAACATTAACGTGTAGATAAAAGATGTAAAAAAAATATTTACAAATGTACAAAAAACATTAAAAGAGAAGGGAAAAGCGAATTATATAAACATAAAAAGCTTAATTATTGTTTAAAGAAGACTTAACAAGAAAATTCTCAACCATGCCTAAGTAAACTTATACAAAATGATAAAAATGAATGTAAAAGTACGAAATACATTTAAAGAAACCACAATGTCATCCATTAATTTTAATCAACTAGTAGTTATTCCTGCAGTAGTCATTCAGCAACAATAGAAACCAATTGTGATGAAAATGGTATGTATATAAAATAAGCAAACCAATAGTCATCACTATCGGAAAATGCCAAATAAAAATCAATAATCAAATCTATGAAAAAGAAGAGACAATACACGAAGAATGCATGTTCGACCTTCCAAGATTTGAATATAAAGAAAATATAACAAATCTACCCATAGTAAAATTAAAAAGATTGGATAGCAACGAAATTAAGAAGATACTTGATTTAGAAATGCTTGAAAAGAAATCCCAGCATATCACAACTGGACCAACTCAAGTTTAATTAATATAATTATGCTAATAATTCTTATTTTTGCAATTGTTAAGGTGTTCAATAGTAAATTCAAAGAATATTGTACCAAAAGGAGAACACAGAAAACTAAAAATGGCCCAGGAAAAGAAAGTCCCTTGTTTTCAGAGCTTAAGAAGGGAGAAATTATATAAACATAAACAGATAATTCGATTGGAATTGGAAAAAAAAAATAGTCGTCAATTCATTTTGTTTAAGCATTGTAATAAACCAAACGAAATTCGTTGAAATGTAGGTACACGTGCATTTATGTCGCATCGCATTTTTTATGTAAATAATTTTTGTTCTTATTTAGGGCTCTGGCTAAAATTCAATTTAAATAGGTAATAATACATGATATCGTGCGTTTAGATTCTATTTTTAGAATCGCAAGTTGAAAATAAAAACGCACAGCACAATAATTATTACAGTCAATATCTGTGTGTTACTATAATTCAGTTTCATTCAAATTCGAACATTGATTGTGTCACTTAGTCGTTTGATCAATTAGGTTTTTAAGGAATGGATCCTTCTACATCTGGAACATCTGGAAAACGTGAAAAAAAAAAATTAAAATTATTACAGAACTAAAGAAAGGTGTTTCTGTTGCCGCATTGAGCAAAAAGCATATTGCCGCATGATGTTCCGAGAACAACAATCAATGATTTAAAGAAAAATGCTGAAAGAATTGAAAAATATACTTCGCAAATTAAAGACGGCATTATGGAAAACGCAGATTTGAATTTTTCTTCAAAATCAAAATCTGCTGATTACCATGAAAACATGAATGCAGATATGTTTGTTAAATGGCTTGAGGAGTAACTTACCTAATCTTAGTGAAACCTTAGTTATAGTTTTAGATAATGCACCTTACCATTCGGAGATTTTGGAGAAATAACCAAAACAGTCGTGGAATGTCTTTAAATCAGAGTTACTAGAAATTTCGAAACATTATGAAGAGTCAACAGTTGACCAAATTGTATTAAGTTATGGACATCAAGTACTAAGACTCAGTGTATCAATGACAGTTTAATCCAATCGAACACATCTGGGGTATATCTAAAACGTATTATGATTGGATGCAGTGCAATACAGTGGCGATGCAGTTAGGAAAACGTGGCAAGAAGCTCTTAAAACTGCAACTCCAGAAATATAGGCCAAAACTGTAAATAAATGTGAAAAATGAATAGAAGAGTGGTGGATCTGGGAAATAAATTTGATTCACATAATGAAAATATTGATTTACATAATGATAACGGTAGTGAATTTAGTGACGGTTATGATGATTTATAAATTTAAATAATTAGTAAAGTACACTTATATAATGTTATTTACAAAACAATTGTATATCAGGTTAACCATTATATCTATACATTCATTATTAGCCAAATAAACAGTAATATTTAAAATTCCATTTGAATTGTTGCTCCTCATTTCATACAAATTAACTCTACTGATAATAGATTCAAAAATATTTTAAACAAAGTAAGTAATTAAAAAGATTATGGAGAACTCCAGTGCAGTTTACCGTGCCCTTTACTAAAACGAAAGGTTTCCTACAAATTCCATTATTCGTTTAGAGGTGTAAGTTGGTTGAATGTACTGTACACACTTGTACATACTTTTTACTCACGAATCACTGTCCATGCCATAGCTACTACTGTCATATATTTTATGTGTTCGATAATGACTATCAAAATATTTCCAAACTCAGTGAATCGACTATATTAAGAAGACAAAACAAAAAAAAACTATTATATCGGTTCCTCCATTATGAGATGCTTCAACAGACTGAGTTGCCCTCTAGGCAAGAGCTCATGACTAACTGTTCTGACAAGCTCTTAAGAACAATAACTGGTTTGACTACCAGGGAAAGGTCAAGAGAGAGCGAACAAAAAGAAGAATATATATATGAAAAAGTGATAATAAGAGAAGAACAAACCTACTTTTTCCCATGGATTAGTGCCTTGTTTAAAATAATGAGTTTCGATTAGCTAAACAGTCTGACATAGGTTCGAATGGGTACCTTTCTGAAGAGGAAAGAGAGACTTCTCGGTGGGTTTGTGGGAAGCAAGCCATGTGTACTTTCGTGGTTTGTGTTAATTGCATAAATCTTACTAAAATAAAGGTTTCTATTAATAAATACATGTCCTCTTCCATTCCACTTCCCTAAGCCTTTTGTTTTGTAATTTGTGGTAATTTGTTCTATTGAACTAAATACCAATGTCAAAAGCTAGTTTAAAACCCACGACTTACCGTCCAATAACCATCTAGTTGCTATTTGCAATATATCAATTAGTGACCTTTCTAGCTAAATCAGAATAAAAAAGGTTACAGTATTCTGATATATAGAAACTTTTTTTTAGTGCTATATTTCAAATTTTATTACCATTTCTTCTTGTTGCAGATATCGACCAACGAACAACTTGAATCGAAACCGTTTTACCTCGACCGGAATCTCGCGGAAGACCGATCTCAAACCGAGTACGAACCCCCTCAAGATTACGTCGGCGAAATTGTAACCGCCACTGCCAAGCCGCCGTCCACGACATTGGACGACGTTTTTATTAGCGTAAAAACTACGAAAACCTACCATAATAAGAGGTTACCCATCATATTGAAGACCTGGTTTCAGCTGGCCAGAAAACAGGTAATTTTTGAATTAGTCATAATTTTGCCATAAAGTTGCCCCTTTGGGAGAATATAATTTTATAAAATAACTGTTTTATGTGCTTTGATTTAATTATTTTTTATTGTAAATATATACAACTGTCCTTGTTTAACATGCTTATTTTGGGGTTTTTAATTTTTAGAATATTAGATTATTAATTTATATTCACTAATAGAAAAATCCAGCCAAAGCAAATTCTAGATATCCGAACTTTAAACTCACCAAACGCAGGGAGTGAACACAAACTATACCAGCAAAGATAAGAATGAAAATACAAAAACAAACATTTCTACAGAAAATCACCGAGGAAAAATTCAATGTAGAATCACTGTGGAATGACTATACAAGAGAAATGTACTAAAGGAGTCTAAACTTTTTTTTCATATTTTTTTGAGGTGGGTGGGAAATCTTCGTAAGATACCAGTTCTTATGTCTGATATGTGGGATTCCCTCACCGCCGCTAAGATGGCTGTTGAGCCCACCACATGTGACACGCTCAACCGCAATCCCGGCCGGGATGAGAGCCTATCCACTAAAACCCCTCCGTCCTCTTAACTACGCTTGTGATCCGCGAGTGCAGTCCGGGATTCACCCTGGTGACGGCATATCTTCAGTACTACATCCGCCTCACCTCTCGTTAAGTATCACTTCACCGCTGGACTAACACAATAAACTTTTTTTGTGACTACAGCAGTCTTTCTTCAGTCTCCTTGGACTGGAGCGTCTGTCTGACGAATGCATGGGTTCTTGCCCACGTGTCTTCATCCTCACACATCCTAGCAATCATATCACTCACGGAATCAAAACGAACACCATTTCTTCTCTCCAATTCTAATCTGTCTCTACTCCATCTTACACATTCCAACAATGTATGTGACACAGTGTCGACCAAACTGGCAGTAAGGGCATCTATTTGTAGCCGCTTTTTTTAACCTGAAAAGGTATAAGCGAAAACACCCATGGCCCGTGAGAACCTGCGACAGGAAATAATCTAAACGCCGGTGTCCACATTCGAGCCACGTCTTTACGTTCGGTATAAGTGACTTGGTCCACTGTGCCCCATCCACAGTTTCCTCCCATTCGGCTTGCCATATCTGTATAGATGTGGCTCTCTCTTCACATTTTGCACTCTCAGTCACACCAGTGTTACGAGCACGATGAAATAAACGGGTCCTCTAGCATGCCAAGATGTGAGAGGGCATGCAGCCAGTGATGACCCACAATGCTGCTGCAGAAACAGTTCTATAGGCGCTTGCTACGCGTAACAGGCTTGTTCTGTCTGTTCGTGTTAAAAGTCTCCGGTAGGATGATATATCTATCTCTCCGCTCCAAACTGGGGCCGCATAAAGAACGATAGATTGCACTACCCCGTGCAGAGCCCTTCTTCTTTCAGGTTTAAGCCCGCTTATGTTGGGCATTATCCCTCCCAGTGCAGCCGCTCTCTGCGTGGCCATGCGCGTCACCAACCGAATGCTCGCCCCAACTTCCACTGGCGTGAAGAGTTACTCCCAAGTACTTGACGCACTTTTTTGGAGTGATCTCCGCACCACCGCACTCAAATATAACATTCTCGCGTTTCCGTGGTCCCTTAAGTATCACGGCCTCGGTCTTCTCCTCAGCAAGTTTCAGACCACGCTCACTCATCCAATCTCTTGCAAGGTCACATGCACTCCGTGCTTTGTACAGAAGTTCTTCCGTGTCCCGTGCTACTACCAGCAATGCAAGGTTATCCGCGAATGCGAAGGGGGTGACCCCTCTCCGTATTCAAGCCGCAAAACCCCGTCATATGCCAGGTTCCATAGCTTTGGTCCAATGACGGACCCCTGTGGCACCCCAGCCGTAACATCCACAATCACACTCTTTTCAACCAGGATTCTTCTCTCAGATAGATAGTCTGAGATAAGGTTCCTCAAGTAGCCAGGAAAGTTTCTATCCTCAACCGCTCTCATCACTGCTCCCCATTGCAAGGAGTTGAAGGCGTTCTTAACGTCTAGTAAGAGCAATGCAGCCCATTTTTGGTCGCGGGCCTCTATATTTAGCGCTCGGTAAACTTCCAGCACTGCATCAGTCGTGCTAACATTCTTACGGAAACCATATTGGAGGGGATAAGCCTCCAGACCTCTCAATTGCTTCATCAATTCTCCCGCTCAGCAGTCTTTCAAACAGTTTACAAATACAAGATAGGAGGCAAATGGGTCGATATTTGTCCTCTCCTTTAGGCAGGAGGATCAATTTCGATGTTTTCCAGTCTGCAGGAAAGCTCTGTCGTACAAGAACAGCGTTCATGTGGCCCAGGAGCCACGCAGGCTCTAGTAGGCCTAGGCGTTTAATTGCCTCAGGCGATATGCCATCTAGGCCCGGTGCTTAAGGGCCCCCAACGATTCATCGAGTTCGTTTAGGGAGAAGGCTTCAGCTTGTTCAGCAGACGCATCACTCCGTGCCATTCGCCAGATGGAATGGACTAAAGGAGTCTAGCACAGAAGATACAGCTGAAGCAAATAGACGACATCGAAAATATAAACGCGAGCTGAGAGAAAATTAAAAAAAAAACATTGAAGAAGCAGCAACAGAAGCTCTAGGAAAACGCAAAGTAATACTAAACAAAACAAAATAGCAACAATACACCATGGTTCAGAAAAGAAATAAAATAGAAATGTAAAGAGAAACGAGAGACATACATGAAGTACAAAACATCAAATACTTCAGAATTCCAAGACATCTATAGAAGAATATGAAATGAAACAAAGCAGTTGGTAAGAAGAACAAAAAATTAACACGGAACAGTTTACAAAAAGGATGGAAAGTGACTTCTACAGTACACAAAAACAAATATGGAGATTCATAAAAAAAACGAAAAGAAATGGCAGAATTGAAGGAATAATAATAATAATAATAATAATGTTTATTTACTTCCCAATATACAATATAAAACAATGTTACAATATGTTAGTTTTATATATTACAATTACAAATTCAAAGTTAAATATTTTGTACAAACAAATAGTTGATAGCAAATAAACAAAGAAGAACTTCCCTGATGAACCAGAGGTTGTGCTCAGAGATTACACTCATTTACACTATTCAATATTTGTTCTACAGTATCATTAGGTTGATAATATATAATATTGTTGCAAAGTATACTGTATAGTATTATTTATACGATGAATTTAATTAAAGAAGATCGCATCCAAAATTTCGGATCCAGTGTTCTTCAGAAATTTTGTAAAAATGGATTTAATCATGTTAAATGAGTTGATTTTTCTTATATAGGTTTTATAGATCTCGGGTAAATAGTTAAATATTCTAGGAATGAAGTAAGAGAAATTGTGTTTTCCAATTGATTTATAAGCACTAGTAATTTGGACATAATCATGAACTTTTCTTCTAGTGCTGTAAGTATGATCTATTGATTTTAAAACATGTTTATTTTTGTATGTAAGCAAAATAATGGTAAACAAATATAACTGTCTTATACTAAAAATATCTGCTTGCTGATAAAGATGTTCTGAAGAATATAATCGAGATTTTTTTACCATTATTTTCAAAAACCTTCTTTGTAATATTTCGAGTTTATTTAAATAAGAAGCATATGTTCCACCCCATCCTAAAATAGCATATCTAAGACGTGACTCTATCAAAGAATAGTTAAGAATACAATAACATACCAGCAAACGAATTGGAAAGATACCTGACGCTATATAATACAGGAAAAGATAAATGGAAAACTAACACAGTGTATACCAGTCAGACAGGGTCTGACTCCGCTTTGTACTGATTCAAGATACTGAGACTCATTAAGCCCACTTCTCTTTAATATAATAATAGACAAAATAATACAAGCAGTACGTAAAGATCATGACTACAGAATGGGGAACAACGTTATCAACGTTATAACAAGAAATCCAAATATTATGTTAAGCAGACGAATGGAAAAGATACCTGACGGAACTGTTTAAAGGAAAGGAAAATAATAATCAACACAATAACGTACCTGACTTAAGACACGAAATAGAAATAAGTTTTCCGGAAAGTAGAGATAGCTACAATATAGATAAATTCACTCAAAAATAGAAAGTCACCAGGACCAGACGTAGATGTTGTATTTGTACTAAGACAAATCACAGAAAAGGCCACCTATTGTATAAAAGAAGCATCATCATCATCATCATCTTTGGTTCGACAATCCTCTGTGGATCTTGGCCTGCTCTAAGATTCGTCGCCATTCTGTTCGGTTTTTGGCAACATGTTGCCATCTTCTGATTTTTAATATTCGTAAGTCGGTTTCTACTCCATCTAACCACCTAATTCGCGTTCGGCCTTTGCTTCTTTTTCCTACAGGTGTTCCTGTGGTAAGCTTTTTAGCAATGGTATTTTCTGGCATTCGTATTATGTGTCCAGCCCATCTAAGTCGCTGTGTTTTAATGAACGTTATGACATCTGGCTCATCAAAGAGCTGATACAATTCAAAATTATATCTTCTGCGCCACTGCCCTTGGTCGTTTACAGCTCCAAATATTTTGCGGAGTATTTTACGCTCAAATATTCCCAAAAGTCTTTCATCTTTCTGCGTTAGAGTCCATGTTTCTGCTTCATATGTGAGGACCAGCCTCAGCAATGTTTTGTATATAATAATTTTAGTTTTTCTTTGAATGTTTCTTGAGTGGAAATGATTTTGGAGTCCATAGTATGCCCTATTTGTTCGTCTTTTAAGATTTATTCGTCTTTTGATTTCTTCGCTTGTTTTATTGGTAGCAGTCAATAGCGACCCAAGGTATGTGAAGTTGTCAACACGTCCAAAGGTATGACTTCCAAAGACTGTTTCTCGTTCCTCATTTGCTATCGAATTGCTCAACATCTCGCTTGCTACGCCCTACTATGTCAATGTCATCAGCATATGCTAAGACTTGTATCGATCTATTGTAAATAGTACCGCCATCCCTAATTCGTGTATCTCGGACTGCCTTTTCTAAGGCAATACTAAATAGGAGGCAAGCCAGAGCATCTCCTTGTCTGAGTCCATCTTTTATCTCAAAGGATCTAGAACTCTCTCCCTGTATTCTAACAGTGGCTTCTAAGTTAGACATTGTCATTCTCGTTAGTCGGATAAGTTTCTCTGGTATACCAAACTCATGCATTGATTGGTATAGCACTGTTCTCTTGAAAGAAGCATAAAAGAAGCATACCAATCAATATTATACAAACCATCGAAAACATCTACCTGCAAAATCGAATACAGGCAAAGATAAATGGAAAACTAACACAGTACATACCAGTACAAAGCGGAGTCAGGGTGACTCGTTAAGCCCACTTCTCTTTAATATAATAACAGACTAAATATTACAAGCAGTACGTAAAGGTCATGGTTACAGAATGGGGAACAAAGAAATCCAAATATTGTGTTATGCAGACGACGCCGCATTAATCGGCGAGAAAGGCGAAAACATAAGAAGAGCATGCAATATAGAAGACAAAATGGATGGATGACAACACACATTAGTAGAATGGAGAGAACGATTTAATCTTCTATATAAAAAATATTTTAAATGTTTTCTTTACTTCATAAACCAAATCTTATTAATTTTAAAACGAGAAAAAAGAATATAATAAGGAAATTATTTTATTAGCTCTAGATGAAGATTCTACTGCTGTTGACAGGACTACAGAAGTTCTGCCTTCTCCTGTGATAACTCAAGATCATGAATGAGTTTACTCAGTTGAGGTCACTCATTGCTATCTATGCTTCTACTTCAATCTGTACAGTTTTTATCTTTTCTTTCAAAATCAGGGTCATAGCATGTGAAGGATTTATTTGGTTTTCCTTCTTTCATTTTTAGTCTTAACAGTTTATATTGACGTGACTCTTCCAGACTTGTCTCCTTCATATAGAATAATCGTCAGTTCATTACCAAAAAATATCTTCCTTGAATTGATTAAAGAGGTATTAGTTTGTTTAAAAACTACTGTGCTTCTTTCAGCTAATTATCGACGAAAAACGTCAGTAAAATAATGGAAAAATTAATTGCATAAGAATTAGCACCACTTGGGTTAGAGCACCATGTAGTACCAGTCTCTCAACAGGAATTTCTGCAATTGTTCGGTGACTATAAGCTTATAGCAACCTGCTTACTACTCTTTAACAATACGATTTTACTGTCTTAATAATACAGTAATCAAAATAAATTGAAAAATATAAAAATGTCAACTTTTTTATTGAACAGTTTTATACTGTTTAATTTTTTTACCAATTTAGTGTTGTTCTGTTGCGATGAATAATTTTTGCTATATTTGTCTTGTTTAAGCAATTATCCGAATTTCTAATAATTTATCTTTGTTAGAGCTAGAGTTTAAAACAGTCCTGAACTCACTGATCCTATTAAGTAATAGACGGTTTTCTATTTTTAGTCTCTAATAACACTAACATCAAAATGCGTGTGGTTTACATAAATTGGTCATAATTAATTGAAATATGCAATAATCTTAATAGCTCATGGGAGACAACTAATGGATTAGTCACGTATAAAGCTTTTTCATTGGAAATTTGGATATGTAGATATTTCTTTCTAAAAAATCTAACAAACTTTTATCTTAACTTATCGATAAGAAATTGGTCGTAATATCTGATCAAATTACAAATAGGGCATATTTGAAATATAATTTTACCTTTTAACTTTCATATTTCTTCCTTGGACTGTGTTCAGGTATACTTTTGTTACAAATATTCATAAAATATAGTACCACAATTGTAGCGAGTGACTCATATTTTCAATGCATACCTTTGCGGGTCTGAAGGGAAAGGAAATCGACGAGACATAAGTATGCGATTATTATTTAAAAAATAATCAGGATTTAAGAACAAAAAGATTGTCATAAAAATTATTTTATTATCCTATAGATGTCTTAGACCAGTGTTTCCCAAAGTGGGGGTCGCGACCCCCTAGGGGGTAGCGACCATATTAAAGATATTGATTCATATATAACTTATATATAAGATAAAACCATATTTAAGATATTCATCAATGTAGAATCTGTTTTTCTTTTTATTGCTGCTACTGCCACTTTCAGACCTAGATGGTTCTGCACTTCTTTTTAAAAACTTATCCATAATCTATAATTTATCGTAGACTTAAATACGTAAATGGGAACACGTAAGTCGTAAAATATTTACTCATTACTCAACACCGCGTTCGCAACTATAGGCTGTTTGGATTCGAACTGAGGTTTCGTTGCGCATCGCCGCTTATATAAAGCCAAAACGAGGCTACGAGAACGTTCCAGAGTGCCATCTAGTAGCGAGCGCTTTTGCGATTATCATGGAAGAGTTTTGCGATGTAGACACAAGCTAATATGTCGCAGTGTACAATGTGCAGTCGACTTCTTATTATTTATTTTTATTATAATGCTATTCTGGCAGAAGTACCTACTACTAATTACTAGTGGGACAGATCGCAATCATTAAAATAATTGTATTTAAATAAAATAATTATTTTTGATTTAAACTTAAACAGTAAAGTAAAATTAAATTTGAGAAACCATCAGATAATTGTAAATTAGGTGCGCTATTTCTGTCAAATAATATTGAATAAATGAGTGGGGGGAAATTGGGGGGTCGAGAACAAATTTTTTAGCAAAAAGGGGTCTCGGTTTAGATAAGATTAGGAAATTCTGTCTTAGACGAAGAAAACTAATCCTTTTAACTTGTAACTTTTAGCCCAGGTAAAACTGAATTAGTTAAACAATTTTTAATACGAAACAGTACTATTAGTAAAAAATGATTCACCTTAACTGAATATTTTTTGCATAACATATAAAAAAATATGTTCAAATAAAAACTTACATAATATATAATCTAATCTGAGTCATTTATGTCATCTTTAGATTTATCAGTAGTACCTTCGCATAGATCCACAACAACTGGTTCCATGGGGTTTTCAATGAAGTTATCAAGGCTCCACATATTCTGCTCTTCTTTCACTTCATGCTCGAAACATCATTTAATTTGAAAGTAACATTGTTCCTTGCTACTCTATTTTTTGTTTGAGCTAATATAAGTTCTATTGAGTTTAACTCACAATGGTATGGCGGCAATCGAACTACAATTACGCCTCGTTTTCGCGCCATTTTATCTACTACGTATTTAAAATAATTATTTTTATGACACCATGCTAAGTTTAGTAACTCGATTTTCGAAATTGGTTCATTGAATTTAATATATTTTTTAGTAAGGCAATCCACAACATATCGTGGTTCGAATATCGGAAAAGCATGTTTCATAATGATCTTCAACCATTTCCTAATGGTAATCTCCAAATGTTTGTAGAAACAAATGCATTTAAACCTCCTTCAACAAATCTTAAGCTGCTATCAATATGTACAATAATAAGGCTTTTCCCGTTCCGAATGGGGCTTTTAAACTTGTTAAAAAACCACCTAGGAAAGCTTTTCGTTTGTTTCTCTTACTTCATTCTTTCGTTTAATCCTATCTACCGTGGTCTAGTTTTCCTGTGTATGTTATATGTTATAATGTCCTGATGGGCCCCTGAACGTGACGCGGGTGACCCAGGTTAATTGTATGTGTTTATGGATATATATGTGTACGTATGTATATATTTTCTCTTCTTTTCATTAATTATTGTACTGATTTGTTAACTTTAAATTTATCTGTTTTAGTCTATTCGATTGCAAATAGTTAAAAACTTTTTACTGGGCCTAATGTGATGAAAAGATCATGTTACTGGCTGTATTATAAACTGCCGAAGCCGTTAAAAAAAAACTTACCTACTGACTTTTCAAAACTATTTTTAAAATCATTTATATGTTCTTAAACCACAGAAACCATCTAATCAAGAAACTGCCAATTATTTTCAACTCCCTGTCCAAAAAACAGGTAAAGTCTATTAATTTTTGGTGATAAATTTTAGAAAAGAAAATGACTGGTTTTTGCGTTTCTCGTGAATGCTGACGGCGTAGAACACAGACGAAAGAAACGACTGGGTGGCGACCAGATGGGTTTACAAATGATACGCCTCAAATATGTTGTAAAATCGGAAATTTTAGAGTAACAGAGGGGATATAACAGACTTCTTAATATTTTTGCATAATAGTAGGCCACAGGCGTCTTTCAAAAATACTTTTGTGGTCTTGAAAAGCTGTAAGGAGTTTTTTTATTCTTTTTGTTATTTTTTATTCTCTTGTATACCAAAAGGGCATTATCGATTATTTTGAACACCGTTATTAACATCAATACAAGACTAAAAGCTGCTGTTTTTTAATAAGATTTATTTGTTTAACAAAGATAATAGCTGGCAAGGTAAGACATCTTTCCAAGTTACATATTTTTTCATGGACATTCAGAGACAACGAAGAAATATTTATTTTAACTAATAAAACGATTACTTGCATATATTAGGATACATAAATATATGTAAGGGGTCACCATTAATAATGTCTTGCTTTTTTTTTAAACGAAAACGGTAAAAATTGCTGTAAATAAAAAAAAAATATTGCAAAATATAATAGATAACAATTATGTTCCAAATAACACATCATTCAAATATCCACCGCGACTACGTTTGCAGCAACGAATCCGATGAACCCAATTTTTGGTCACCTTATGCAAAATATCCGCATTAATCTCACGAATGGTGTGCTCTATGTTCCTCTTCAAGTCTTCAATAGATTGTGGTTTGTTCACATACACCAATGACTTAACATAGCCCCATAAAAAATAATCCAACAGTGTTAAACCGCAGCTTCTTGGAAGCCAATCATCTGGTCGAAGTTGCTGAATTCTCCTGGGATCTCTGGCATCAAGAGAAATCAATGTTTCCAGGAAATTTTCCTTCAAGAAATAAATGGTTGAGGCAGTATTGTGACATGTGGCACCGTCCTGTTGTAAAAACATGCCATCCAAATCCATTTCATCCAACTGAGGCCACAAAAAATCCATTATTATTGTTCGATACCTTTCACCGTTGACAGTTACACCATGTTCAAAAAAATAAGGTCCAATGATGCCACCATGCCATAAACCTCACCAGACAGTGACTTTTTCTGGATGCAAAGGTTTCTCAAGAATCTCATGTGGATTATTTTCACTCCAAAAACGACAATTTTGCTTATTCACAAAGCCGTTTAACCAAAAATGAGCTTTATCGGAAAAGATTATTCTTTTGAAAAAATCGCCATCATTTTCGAGTTTGTCTATAATATAGATCCCAATCAGCGAATAAACGACGCGTATGATGGTCAAGTGGCTTCAGTTCCTGAGTCAGAATAATCTGTAAGGGTGTAGGCCTAAATCTTTTCCCAGAATATAAATGGACTTTTTGAAGAATATGAGCATACAAAATTTTTAAAATCATTGAGTTCTATATTCACTACTTTAAAATTCCTGAAGCAATTTCATTTCCTCCTCTGTTTGCTTTGGTTTTATCCCATATTACACAATACGCAGCACTGTGGTAGCAATTGGTCAAAAATGGCGTTGGAAGGCACTTTTGTACATCACCAGTCAGTACTTTGTACTTAATATTGCTTTTGCTTTGGCCATATCGACAGATTTAAATTTATATCTGCATTCTGCTTCTTTTAAGTGCGTATCTTTTTCATTTTCAATCAGTTATTTATCAGAGTTATTATCAGTTGCTCGTATTTTAGTTGCAAATATATCGCAGTCGTCGCAAGTATCTACTTCTGGGCGTTTAAAGGTTAAAAAATAGAATTGCTTATTAAATATATCGAGATACAGCCAGGGCTTTGCTATGACTTCAGTAGGATCATTATTTTCTGTTTTTTCGTATTTGTATAATTTTTACATTTTTTCAATGTTTAAATCAAGCCCCAATTAATTCTTTTTGGACCTTTCCCGATTGTAGTGACACTCGTATTTCGGAAAAGATAAAATATGTGAGACCACAGAATCAATAATTGTTTGTTTTGTCTTATTACTTGCCTCATGAGTGCTACCAAGATCTCTTTACTAAGAAATTAGTAAGATATTAACAGCAATATCTTTCAAATCAATTTTAAACGAAATTGGTAATGCAAGAGGGACATTTTTAACGTTTTGAAATTTTCAAAATTTGTTTAAAATAAAATTGCCTCAAACTAAAAGCGTTCAAAAATTTGAATATCCCGCCAAAAATTTTATAAAAAATAACATGATGTACACATAAAATATCCTACAAATTGAAAAAAGAATAAGTTTCTACCATGATTAGAACCAAAGATATCGTTAAAAAAACCAAAAAGCACGTTTTAATTAGGTTATGTTTGGGTCTAGGGGCTTAAAAATGTTTTCTTTTTGATATAAAACTACATAGTATTTTTAGTTTTGAAATATCGCTGGGGGCATTTTTCACTATCTTAACTCTTCAAATTAAAATAGTCTGAGAAAACAAAAGAACAAAAATTATGTAAACTTTATTTCTTAGATATGGAACCGTAGTATCATAGTATAGTGTTAGAGCCACATAGATATATAGAATATAGATATATTCTCCAGTGAAAGATCGACCCAGATCTAAGCCATATGGCTCTCGATCATTTTAATAAGAAAATTTACTTATTCTAGATATCTAGGGTATCAAAAATATTGAATTCTGGGAAACTCATTCCATATATTATGAAGTTCTAGCTGGAATATCTCCCAGACATTTTCTGGCGCATTTGGACGTAGACATTAGTGCCACTTTTTATATACCCTTACAAGACCATTATCCATTGTCTCCATAATGTTTATTTAAAATCAATTTTAGGATTTTTTAGAGTCGAATCCAGGGATAATACATAATCTATTTTAGCAAAATGTTTATTGCAGATAGGTGCATTTATAAAAGTCGGCATATATTTATCTCTTCTAATTGCTACAATCCACTTTTTTCTCATCATATTTTCTTTGGGAAACCTATGTCTCGGTGTTCCCGATGAGCACAAAGGCATAGCACAATAAGAAACATCTTATTTTCCCAAATTATATCCACACAGCGAAATAAATGCAATTTTTACTTAGAAATAGACATATTTGAATAGTTGACATGCCTATCAACTACTCCAGCGGTATCCACGTTGAGCTTTTCAGATTAGCTGTAATTCCATTGGAATCCGCCGACCACAGTCCATCCGCACAGAAGGTATAAATAGGTCTGCATTTGTTTGTTGTATTCATTCAATTTTTATTACTACTTTTATTCTATTTCAATTCTATTCTTATTACAGTTCTGATAATTATATTAATTATATTAAGAGCTTTTTTGCTATAGTTTTTATAGTTCGGCAACAAACATATTGTATTGTATTTTGATAATAAAGTTTTTAAAAACGTAAATTTAATTAAATATTTGACATGGTCCTTAATAAACAAATTGAAATCATCTTGTAAAATATTTAAGATCATAATTCTTCTTAAATCTATTCACTATCCTTCTGTAAATTGTCGTGCCATCGTTGAAATACTTCACTTACTTCACTTGAGGAAGGTACATTGACACCAAAATTTATTTCGTTAATTTAAAAATAAATTTTCTGAATTTTTTTATTTATGCATTTCCTTTATTCGACGATCCTCAACCGACGAGCTGTTCCAAAAATGTATACATAATCCATCAAAATATACTAAGAGGCACCTCATTAATCTTAATTGCTACACAACCTCTGCCGAAATTATCCTCTGACCTCTAATATCCGTCCTGACACCCCGGTGCCCTCTGGCAGCTTAATGTCGACCCTTTCAAAAACAGTCAGGGAAATATGTTCGATTTCAGACTCGTCAAATAAATAACTACACGTTCCCAAGGGGGAGGCTTGCCATGTTTGTGTTGTTTCACTTTTAAAGGTCTCCAAACACGAGTTTGGGGTTAATTTTTAATAGAGGAGAGTATTAAAAATTTAAATAGTTTCGGAAAAATGAGTAAATCATATACTCCAGGCAGGATATGATGGTAAAAATAGTAAAAAACCCCTGAATTTTTTTTATATGCATCGATTCGCTTGAAATTTTGACAGTAGTTAAAAAATAGCTCGAAGATCAAAATCTACAATACAGTATAGGTAAAACTTTATGGTCGGTATGGTAGAATTTAACAGGATATCTAACACAGATATAAAATCATAAATCATATTTTCAGCGAATAGACAAAGATCCAGGTTAGCTTATACGTAAGAAACAGTGGCAGGTTTGCCTTATCACATATTTGAATTAAAACATTGAATTGATTTAAAAAATTGGCGATCAGTGGTGCAGTTATATTGCCATTCAAAACTGGATGATGATATTAAAAATGAAACATTAATTGACACAAATACTGGTCCAAAATTTCTTAAATCATGAAAAATTTACAGATTCGAGTTTTTATTTGACGAAATTGTAACCCAATTTTGATAATTTTGGCAACATCGCCATTCATCGAGACATTTTGGAGGTAACTTTGTAAGTGTGAAGATATGAAATAAATATGCCGACTATATATATAACAGAAGAACGGGTACAAATAATAAAATGGTACTTTGGGGGAAATTGAGTACAAAAAACTATCAATTTATTTATTATGGCTTTTGAAAATAGGCCAATACCTATAGAAAAAACTGTATTAGCCACTATTCATCAATTTGAAAAGTTTGACTATACTAATGACAGATGTAAAAAATGTTGCCCATCAGATCAACCTCGCAAAAAGAAAATTTCTCAAGAACGAGAAATTAGCCAAAACATATCGGCAGATAAACTCATCGCCATGAGGAATGCTTTGTATAATATATTTGATCACTGTTCGTTACAATTTGGTGGTCTGTTTGAACATTTAATTACGTAAGAATTAGGTTTAGAATTTCTAATTGGTTGGAGTTATTTTTAATTTAAACAGTGGTGTTGGAATTATTTTTGATTTTTATAGAACAAAGTTTATACTAATTTTATCTTTTTTTGTTTCATTTTTATAGAACTAATTCTTATTTTCACACTTACTACCTTTAAAAAATCTAAACGAAAATATAGTTTCAAATATATTATTTGGAAAATACCAAATGATATCTTATTTTTAATTAAGAGACGTAATTTTTCGTCCAGTTTAAATTTAATACAATACACCTGCTCCTTCCTAATGCTTTACTAGTACTGTGACCTACTCACTGTGTTTATTTATTATGCTTTATGAAAAAACAACTTCACCGAGCTGTTTTATTCAACCGTTTATTTGTCGTTAACGAATCTACGGTTTCTCACTGAGAAGCCAACTAGTTGATGTTGTCGCGAAGCTGAAATCTTTATTGATAGTTCAGTTCAATTCAGAAGTATTTTTCTTAGATACAATCATTTACCTAGTACAAGCGTAATAATTGTATTTTCAAAAAATACACATTTGCAGAAGATGCAGCTATTATGCTCGACTTTCTGAATTTTGCAATGATCGATTATTTTTAATTTAAAATATTAACACATGGGAGTCCCCGATTCACATTTTATATTCAACAAACATAATTTTTATTTGGAGTTAATGTTTTGTCTAACGTAAATGTGAATTTATTCTGTGAGTACTGAATATTTACTTTATTAACTAATTGTGTGTTGTAACATGTCTGCGCGTAAAGATGTTAGTATTTTGTGGCATCACTTTGAGAAAGACGTTAACAGCGAGAAGGCTGTATGCAATATTTGCAAAGAAAAACTTTAGTTTTTAGTTATAAATTAACTACAGCAAATTTTAAATGCCGTTGAAAGTATTTCAGTATATTTTTCTTTGATTCATGAAAACATGTTTGTTTATGTACTCGCTTATTTGACATTACTGTTAAACAATCAACCAGTTAAATATTTTAATTAGTTTTTCAACTTAGTTACTTGTATACGAAAAGCGGTTCAGTTTCGTTAACGATAAAAACGTCAACGACTAACCTCTACGGTTTTTCTCGTTACTACATGGTACTTACTTTAAGAACTCGACGTTGCCAAATAATTTTGTAAAAAGCTTTTTTATTGTGGTGTCATCATGCAGTTTATTATTTTATTGGAAATAAGGCACAATGTGACTTTAAAAAATAAACTTATATTGATGTTTAGATTTCCAATTTGGAAATCATACTTAAAAAACGAAACATTATTAAATTTTATTTACATAAAACGATTTCCGAAGTGAAAATCAAAATGTTAAATGAAATCGTAGGCTTCCACGGCCAGAGTCAGAATTATAGTTTATTCGTCTTCCGGGTTTGGACCGTGTCATTAGTGAGTGACCCAAAAGTGGGTTCATCTGGGCTGAGATGAACCCACTTTTGGGTCACTCACAAATGACACGGTCCAAACCCGGAAGACGAATAAACTATAATCAAAATGTTAAATTAAACTTCTTGTTAGAGAAAATTGTGGCATATTTAAAATAAAAAGCAGTAAGCTGCCATTTAAATCAATTCTCCCAAATTAGAACGTTGTTAAAATGCTAAAAAGACAACAGGTCAAATAAAACCAATAAGTTTATCAACGTTGAACTTATCCTCTTTTACTTGTTCCACTAATGCAGTTTCGATGATGTAAATGCGAACCTAATATACCTCTCTCTTTTTAAATAGGTGCTTCTCACTCCATCTCACGAAAGGTACATACCGACCATAAACTTTTACCTACACTGTATAACAATATGTGCTTTTCCTCTGAGGATGGAAAAAGTTTATTAAAAAACTATGGTAATCGACAGAATAGTCAATTTTAAGACAAGAATGTTCGTCAAAGTTTTTTCGAAAAGTCAATATTTTTGGAGTTATTTGGGACTAAAAGTTTATAAATTAGACGCCAAAAAAAAGGATGTTTCTTAATAGTTTAGTCAATTTAGATTTACTCAAGAAAACTGTTTGGATATAAAATGTAGCTTACAAAACAAAGAGATTAGACAAAAAAATAAAGAGAAAGAAAGTCTGCGCAGAAACGTAGGCTGATGTTTTCGTAGACAGGGTGATATGAAAGTAAAATAAAAATTAAATATTTATATTTATACATTTAAAATATTCATATTTTTTAGTATCATAAAAATTTAATAGAGGATTTATTCAGTTAAACCTCGTTTAAATTCGTTGTAGTTGGCTGAAATATCACACCATTTATTTAATAAATTCACAACACACAATCAATAATGTCAAGGAGAGCAAAGATGCCGAAATTGTGAGAAATATTTATTGTCGAACAGATTCAAATTTGCTTACAATCCTATCGTTTATACATTATCAAAGCATTATGCTCAAAGGTAGATCTTTTAACAAAGATTACATCGAACCTTATATAGATTTCACCCTTGGAAACTTAAGCCCTTTAGGAACTTCCATTTAAATTGAGCAGTAACTCATTATTGGAGGTATCAGCCGATTATGTGTAAAATAAAGCCCCGTTTTCAGGCAAAGTGGAATTTAACGAAACCAAAATGAAATATGTGCTTTCATTCCATTTTATTTAAAACACATGCACCCACCCCAGTCAACGCAGCTGTAAAGCGACTAGCATATAGTTTTGTATTTTGTTAACTCTACGGTACTGTTTGTTCCTAGTTTACTCGACAAACCCACTTTTTTCTGTCAGTACTTGTTCAGAGATATATCATCAGGTCTAACTATAGTTTGGCTACGAATTTGGTGATCGGTAAAAAATATAATATAAAACTCGAGCTTTCCCATCAAATAAATTACCAAACTAGAATTATGCTGGTTTTAGACGAAGGTCGATTTGATAAGACGACTTAACGTAAAAAGTTCAGCGACTCTCCAAAAGTGACATACGAGGAAGACAGGAAAAATTAAGTGGAGTGATTCTATCACTAGTGTAATGATAGTTGTGTAATCACTAGTGTAATATAAATCCAATTTAAAACATTTAAAGCGGTTTCACCCATGTATTTAGTTGCTTTAAACATTTATACCTAGTAGCAGCACTAAGGATGGAATATTCATTCCGAAAAGTTATGTGATGTAGCCTAAAAGGGGTCTTTTAAATAAATATACCTTTTATAAAGGATTTTTTTATTAAAATTTTTGTGATTTATGGTATACAGCCGAATACAGGAAATTAATTTTCCTTGTGGATTTCTATCAATTTTTCAAGTCTAATGCAGATGAACGCCGTTTTGTAATCCATACAGCATGCAAGTATGTCAGTACTAACATCTCTGTAACGTTGGAACGGTTTTAAGGGGTATATTGGCATTAAAACACTACGTCTGCCAGACGGGTTGGTGAGTGTTCTCAGTATCTCACAGCCGGTTAAATCAGCTTGATAACCGCCTATGACTTTGTGGTACCACACCTGTCAGGAATTGTATTCCTTAGCCACGGGCCACTAATGACACAGCTGCTGACCTGTGTCATGGCCTCAGTTGATCCACGTGTATTTATTGGGCTAAATCTCATTCGTACCTGTCCTGCATATCTACAGGACCTTCCCTATCAGTCATTGGGACGCGCCGTATCGGAGTTGAGAACTCCCCACCCAATCTCTCTTGCGCAGAGTACTGAAGGACCCCTACTAAGTTCAGGTACGCTAACACGATACCAATTAGTTTCAAAAGAAAAGTATTTGACCAATGCGTGTTACGGATCATGACCTATGGGGCGGAAACTATGACTCTAACCAAGACTACGGCCTCGAAATTGAGACTAACATAGAGACGAATGGAACGATTTATGCTGGGAGTGACGTTGCGGGACCGAATAAGAAGTTCGCTTACTGATTTTAATGGAATTTCTCCTCCTGCTTTTATTGCCTCAATAACGAGTCCATCATCACCAGGCGATCGATGATTCTTCATTTCCTTTAAAGCTGCTCTTACTTCTGACACAGTTGTGGGTAAAAGTATTTCCGATCCCTGATTTATGAGAGCCTTTACTCGTGTCGGGAAATTGTCTTGTGGTCTTTGGCTGGTATAGAGGTTTTTATAATATAAAACTCTCTGGTTATTTTCAGAATGCTTTATTTATCTGTTGTTGCCTTTTCGTCTTTATCTCTCAGCTTGTATATTTCTTTTTTACTTCGTGTGAGTTTTCTTTTCATTATCTTTAAACCTTTATCTTGGAACGCATAGTGGAACTAAAATGGAATTGGGCAGGCCATGTAGCGAGAATGCATGACTCACCATGGACGTTCAAAATTACACATTGGAGGCCAAGAACAGACAAAAGTAGTACAAGAAAACCACCTACACGTTAGGCTGACAACATCAGACGTATCAAGAAAAATTGGCAACAAAGAGCACAAAATGCCAAAGAATGGTGGAGTTTAAGGGAGGCCTATGTCCAGCAGTGGACGTGATAAATGAAGGCTGGATGATGATGATGAACGTTGGAACAATACTTGGATAATGAATAATGAATTCCTTGTACTTAGTTCTTCCTTATATGCTTAATACCTTAAGCAGATGGCTCATTAAACTAATTGTTGAGTAGTCCTCACATTTTTTAAGAATGTCAATTTATACTTCGAAAATTTAGAAGTTTCAAACATTTTTTTATTGCAGGGATTTTTTTATACCAGGAATACGCATCTGCTATTATTTTTTTAGAAAAATCACGAATATAGCGGCAAAGCGGCGAAAACTGTTTTTTCTTATAAACGTACCTTCCAACCACTCTAATAAAAGGTCTTGACACCAGGTATCCGTATCTGCTATTATTTTTTTTTTTAGAAAAATCACACATATAGCGGTAAAGCGATGAAAACTGTTTTTATCTTATAAACCTACCTTAGAACCACCCTAATGAAAGGTCTTGCCAGGAATATGAATCTGCTATTATTCTTTTAGGAGATACAAATGACTTGTTATGAAGGTAAAGTTTCCCTGCATGTCTTGTTTGTGGATTTTAGACAAGCATATGATAGAGTCGATAGAGTCAAAATGTATCGAGCAATGGAACATTTGGGTATAACAAAGAAACTGATCCGGCTAGTAAAAATGACATTAAATAACTCTTGTGAAATTACGTGGCAGGGTCACATATCAGATCGATTTACGGTTGCAAAAAGGCTTGAGACAGGGAAATCCATTATCCACTATATTACTCAACTTAGTGTTAGAAACTGTAATTAGAAAAAGCAACATGAAGGTGGAAGAAAATCATGAAAAATGAGCACCAGTGCTTGGCATTTGTTGACGATTTAACGATCCTAGCAAAAACCGAGAAAGAATTAAGAAGAGTTGTAAAGAAAATCATCGAAGAAGCACAAAAATTCGGATTGGAACTAAATGAAGACAAAACCAAATATATGATCATGGGAGGAACAGTAGGGAAAAAAGAAGACTTTAATGTGAGGTCTGTAAGTGGTAAAAGCTATAGTTTTAAAAGGGTGGACAAATTTGAATACCTGGGTGTAGTTTTCGATGACAATGGAAAAGAGGAATGGGAGCTGGAAGCCAGAATAGCAAAAGGGAATAAAAAATTAGGTAGTTTAAGAGCCCTACTGAACTCAAAATACGTTTCTAGACAAGGTAAACTCAGAATATATAAAACAGTTATTCGACCCACATTGGAAAAAAATCACGCATTACGCGGTTAATAGGCGAAAATACTTTTTTCATTTTTTTCTACCTTCCAACCACTATAATGAAATGTCTTGACGCCAGAAATACGCATCTGCTATTATTTTTTAGGAAAAATTACGCATATTTTCAATTTATTTTAATTATCTAACCTATTCATATTTAGCTTTCATTAAACTACTCATTATTTCTATCTTATCTTTAAAATTACATTAAGTCTACTTAGAAAAAACATAAAACCGAAAAAATAAACTTCTAACGACGTGCAGTTTCACCCTCTTCAAATTAAATATTTATAATTTCATGCTCATCGGGAAACAAAATGTGTTCCCCGAAGTTTTTCGCAATTTGAACCGCAATTAAAGGTGCAAAGTAAACTCGACAACCGTTTTAATATACATAAAAAGTGTGAGCTCTGGCTTCTCAGTAGGTTTGCGGAAATATTTGAATAAGAAAGTCGCTAATTGTTTTTTTAAATACCAGTTCCTGTAAAGGGCTCTGGACTCGTTATTGCGCTCGATATATATTTTTTTTATTTCAGCGTAGAAAGAAAAGAATCCGAAATGAATGCCCAATTGAGAATTTTCCAGCTTCGTCCCAATAAGTATTGCAATAAGTCTTAGAAATTATATAAGGAAAAAATTTCACCTAAATTTACCATAAAAAATACAATAGAACTAGTTAATAAAATACAACATTTTCAATTACCTAACAACTCCAGATTAATTTCATTTGATGTAAAAAATCTTTTTCCTAGTATTCCTCCTACATAACATTGCAAATCCAATCAATACATCTGAAATTTTACATCTTCTTGAAACTTGCATAAACCAGGACTATTTTGAATTTAATAATCAAATATATACAAATAACAGTGCAGGACTTATAATATAATGGGCAATCCTCTAAGCCAATTGCTATCAGATATTTTTATGGATCATCTACAGACAAAGATTTCAAAACATCCCATATTCAAACAGTTTTTATATTGTTGGAGATACGTAGACGATGTACTGGTATTTTTCATAGGAACTAACAGAAAACTCGACCAATTTTTATCATATATTAATTCACTTCGTAGTCATATTGAATTTACAGTAGAAACCGAACAAATCAATCCATAATTTTTTTAGATTTAAAAATTATCAGACTTAAAAACAAACATAACTTCTTCATATTTCATAAACCTACCCATACTAACACTACTATACACAATTCATCATCCCATCCCACACAACATAAACTGGCACCCTAACATAGTACATTACATAGATTAACACAAATTTCGATATTAAACTTCAACTTTGAGGCAGAATTAAATATCATTAAGCAAATAGCAGTAAACAATGGATACAACGAACAAACAATTAATACAATTTTAAATTAAAAACTGGACAAGAAAGCCCTGAAATTAGTATTTTCACCACCAGAGAAAAAACCCAGTACCTTCTGCTCGATTACATATATGTACAGGCAAAATATCAACTAAAATAGCCAAACACATAAAAAAGAAAGGAATAACACCAGCTTTCAAAACAAACAACAACTTAGCCAAATATATTAAAAAGAACAAGAGCCAAAATAAAAAGTACTTACACAATGGTGTATACAAAATTAAATGGGCGACTGCCAGAAACTTACATTGGCCAAACTGGGAGAAATTTTAATAAACGAATAGCAGAACATAAAAGGGCATAATAATAGCCCTATAATAACTATATACTAGGTGGAATTATTCGTGTTCCTTCATATAGAATGTATTGGGCAGAAGAAACGCGATATAATACGATAACTGATATCGTGTCACGTAATCGTTTTGATAAACTGCGAGCATATTTTCACGTCAACGATAATTTGAAAGTCTCGTCTAGCAACATTGACAAATTATATAAAGTAAAAAAAATCCACAAGGAAAATAATTCCTGCAGCTGGCTGTATACCACGTATCACAAAAAAGAGGTTAGATCTTTGTAAATGGGTATATTTAAAATATCCTTAAAAGGGTAAGTAGAGTTACCAGCTGAAGTCCGTTTGAAGAGGTTTACTCTCCGGATGCTGGAACTCACTTAAGACATGGGTGTATGTTACCTAAAGTTAAATTTAATTTAATATTAAACATCAAATATTAATAACAACATTATGTACAAACTTTTGTAAACTTATGTATTTTAAAGGCTTTTTACTTTACCCTGATATTTTGGTGCCTCAGGCATGTTAACTTGCATTTTTAAACCTGATGATGCAATTATTATTCCGAAAACGTTCGTGTAATTTGATGTAGCCCTTTTAAGGGCTTTTTAGATATACTCATTTACAAAGATCTAACCTCTTTGTTTTTATACAGTAAAACCTTTCATTAAAAAAGTTCGGCAAAATATGAATAAGATAGAACCTGAGGAATTCAACAGCATCGATGAGTTTATTATACCATTCAAAGGACATAGTAATCTAAAGCAATATTATAAAAAATAAACCTCATAAATGAGACATAAAAGTTTTTGCAAGAGCAGGATGCAGCGGCATACTACACGATTTTGAGATATGTGGGGTAAGAAACAGTCCAAGATGAATCAGGTCTTGGAATTAGTGGGGAAATAGTATGTAAGTTGGTCAGAAATCTGCCAAAACACATGACTTTTAAGATTTTCATGGATAACTGGTTTACATCTTATAATCTACTTATCAGTCTGAAAGAACAAGGCTTCCTTGCTGAGACTGTAAGAAGTGGGCGGCTGGCAGATTGTCTTTTTTCAGAAGACAAAGTTCTAATGCCAAAAGGTCGTGAATCCTCCGATGTAAAAATAGAAAGAAAAAAATATTACTGCTCTCAAATGGTATGACAATAAGTCATAGTTAAAGAACTAGAACTAAAAGTTAATTATTTTTTCTTGTATCGTTTCCTATAACATACATTTTTTTCAACAAAATTTATTGAAAAAAAAAAATTTGGGCTGGAAAGGGATAAGGCTGAGTCCATAGCTGATCTGAATGGGCCCATACTATCTACTGAGATATTTGCGATGATGTATTTTTCATTTGGCAATAGAGTTGTACATTTGGTAGTTTTTCTGTGACTGTTTAATACTTTTTAAAACCACCTTAATGAATATCTATTATTTATAAGAATTAAAATGGTATAATTAGGTTGTTATATTTATTGTAAAATATGACACAAGAAAATAAACAAACAAACTCAAACCTATGTTTAATATTTAAAAGGTAAAAGTTTTGGATTTTCAGTCAAATTTGTGGAAATATTTTAAAAAGAAAGTCGCGTGTTTTTAAAACAAAAGTTCCTGTAAAGGTGTGCGGCTTCCTTATTAGCATGCGATTATTTTCCTTTTCACTTCGGCGGGATAAAAAGGCAGGAATTCAACATAAAAGCCTAATGGAGAATTCTCTTTATTGGTCTGAATAAATTATACAGAGCAATGAATTAGGAGTAATGAATAAGCAAAAACTTTACTCGAATTCAGAATCCTATTACCTGTATAACCTCTTGTAAAAGTTTCCACCTGATAGATATTTCTTAATATTTTTTCCTGTACCTAACTAATGATACAATTATTTATATATTTACAGTGTTACGAATGAACATATAATTAGTTATTTTGATGTAAAAAGAGTTCGGATTCATAATACTTAAATTACGATTAGAGTACGATTCCTCAACTTAGCTCCTTAAACTTTGCTTTTCTTATATTTTGTAGAAAAGAGTAATCCAAACTCGTGTGGTGAGCCTGCTGTGCAGGAATGTGACTATTAGGATCACGCTTTTCAATTATTAAGGTAGTGTGTAAGTATATGTTCTTAAATTATTTCACCATTTTACCACATCGCTATAGTTTAAGTCTTAAGGAACTTTGACGCTAATAGTCGCCCTCACCCATATTTCCGAGGTGCAGTCACTTTGAAGAGAAGGTACCCTTTTTCCTACATCACTATTTGTTCCTATCTCTCCAAGAAGCAACTTGCGATCTTTTGAGAGCCGGTAGCTCTTGCTACCAAACCCACCTGGTAATGTTCTCTTTATGAGAAGAGTGGAAGTTAACCAGGAAACGGCACTATAAGGCTCAGGCTTCAGTCTGGTAGAGGTATCTTGGTCGGGGTTGTTTGCAGCTTAAATGCAAAGAATTAGTTAGTGGAATACTGAAGATAAAGAGAAGAGAAGTTAAGAGATAAAGAGAAGGGAAGTAATTGGATCCACCTTATTTTTAGAGGAATAGGGAAGTCTACGACATATAAAATAAGATAACGAGAATGGTAAGGTACGGTTAGGATAATCACGCGAGAATAAAATAAACCGCGAGACAAAAGTTAGTATGATTACGCGGTACACACTTAATATTTCGCTACGCATTGTTTATATAATAAATAAAATCATAATATCCATCAATAAAAATGTCTATTAAAATATATCATAATAAAAACAAATAAAAAGGCAAATTAATCAACAGGGTTTTATTAAAGTATAGTTAAAGTAAATGCTCTATAAAAAAATTTATTGAACAGCAAATATTTTCTGAAAAATAAGTATTTTTTAGTATCCTCAAGAACAAGAAAAAGTCAAGGAATATTATAGTTGCATCTACGTCAATATTTGATATAACTTGAAATAAAACAAATGAGTGACTTTTACGCCTTGAGAATACGTGAACATGAAGTTACTGAAATGTTTGATTGTGATTTCCTCAAATATGTGTATAAAATCTATAATAAATATAAACTACATATAAAACATGTTGCCAAATTAAAATGGAGCTTCGCAGAACACAATGCCCGACTGAAGGATAAGAGATGGAACCGCGAAATATAACAATGGAGACCATGCTTAGGAAAGAGAAGCAGAGGAAGACCACAAATGAGAGGGGCTGATGATATTAAGAAGATCGGAGGACACACCTGAAAGGAAGTGGCGCAAAATAGAAGACACTGTATTGATTTGGGGGAGGCCTATGTTCAAAGCTGATTTACTTAAGGCTGAAGAATAAGAAGAAGACATACAAAATAACTTACTGGGAGCTATCTCGTTATTGCGTACAGGCGTGACAAATCGCTCGTTGCTTAAGGGTTATTCTTAATGAGTCTAGCAAAGTATATGGACATAGGTGGCGTGAAAGTAATTTTCTAAGAGGAATAATTAAGGAAATTTTAAACATTCTTCAATGTGCAGTTATACACAACATTATACATTGCATAAAGTGGATATACTTGGAATGGAACGAGTTCGTGCATATCTAACACAACGGCAAGTACAACACAATGTCAACTATCCTACAGGGTTTTTGAATTCATTGGAATTACCTCGACTTCTACCTATATGTTTAAAATTAAAAGTATGATTAATTGACAATATGCTAAGTAACATTAATCAACCTCGGCTGTGGAGTATAACGAGACTGACTGGGAAAAAACTAGTGAATAATATCATTGAAACAACTATAATCAATAAAAAATACAAAAGAGAGGATGTCTTGATCCCGCGTATACCGCCGATTCCAGCGGACTTACCATTTGATTTTAAATATCTACAATTTTTCGTGAAATTGGCTTTTGCAATGACTATAAACAAATTGCAAGGCCAATATTTGGAAGTTTGCAGAATCGACTTAGAGTTTCCATGTTTTCAATCATTGCGTTTTTGCACCAAAAATCATCATCGTTGTGTATTTACGCAGATCAAAAAAGATCAAAAAGATTGCTTATCAGAAAGCTTAAATTGATTAAACTTTTAATGGTTTTGATATTTAAAATTTTTTTGGTTTTCATTGATTTTTACTTTTTATAATTTAACCCGGTACGAATTCGTCGGGTCAGCTAGAGTATGTTTCAACTGTAATGGCGGACATTTCTAGGAACAGTAAAGCCTCACGAAACAAAGCAGTGGCATTCCAAAAAATACTTATGATTTTAATTAAATTGTTAAAGATAGGTACACATAATTTATTAAACATTGATATTATGGATGATATGGCGGAAGTTTTAAAGAAACATGTCCACATTCTTGCAGCACTTAGTCAAATTTATATTGAATATGATCTTGTTTGTCTCGTTTGATGATTTCATACAGTTGGTTTTAACATTGGCGTTACAAATGGTAAATTTTTTTTCTGTCAACCAAGATATCATATCCATTTTTTTTAAAGTACTGGTGGGTGCTTCATTAATTTGAACATTATGATATGACACATTATCAGTAACAACAACAGATCCAACAGGCAAATTGGGGATTAACTGTTCTTTCATCCATTTTTCATAATTAATGATAATTTCCTGTCTTAGCTCCTGGCTTAAAAATCGAAAGGGCATTCTGTGTGAAACTCATCTCCTCACGATCATGTGCGATAACCAACCTACTTCCTTTTGAAACGTTTTTGAACAATCCTTTGCCACTGTCATCTGCCCAGCGATTTGACGTTGTGTATCCTGCATGTACATAGGTTTCATCAACATATACAATTGACTTACCTTCGCTTCTGTAATATTTAATTTTGTCCAAATATCTAATGCGTAGATCCCGAATATCATTCCGTTCAATTTATAAACGTCGATTATCTTTCGTTTTCTTCCACTTAAATCCCAAATTTTTACAATTCTGTAGAGAGAACTCACACTTCAAGTCCACTTTTCTGCAAAAGCTTCAATGATACCCGACAACGTTCAGTCTCATGAAAACGATTAATGGTATTTCTAATGAACTGCTTGTCATACTCCCTCATTGCTGTCACGGTTGCTTTCCTTTTAGCAAGTATTGTAGCTGCAAATGTTAGTGTATTATTTAACTCTGCGTTTGTTAACACTGTTAATACTGGTTCGAGTATCTTAAGGAAATAGTATTTGCATATATTTAAATACATTGTAAACTATTCCTTTGGATTCTGATGTCAACCTGATCTGTTTACTTGTACTACACTTAACCATCTCCATTCTACAAAATAGTTCTAACACGTTCCAGTGACTAGAAATTCTCGGAAATAATTCTTATAAGTTCTTTATATGTCCTTAATAAGTCGTTAAGGAGTCATTAATAATGACTTTATAATTACGGTTTTAGGGTAACTTTTACCAAACTTTATAGAGTATCAATTATTAAAGATGGTATTATAACAAACAAAAAGTTTCGTATCTATAAAACAATCTGTGTACAATCAAACTCCATTTATTATTTAAGTGAGTAATTATTTTTTTAATTAGTGCGATTTCAAATAATTTAATTTGTTTAATATTGCAACGCCACTGCATGGGTCTAATCATAGATATTCTATTGTCTGCGCGATTAACTATTCCGTGGAAGGGCTCGCCACTCGATTTGAAATAAGCTGTAGTAATCAGATAATTCTTAATTATAAAACAGATAACTCATTCTGTTCAAATACATAATATTGATAGTCCGATCCTGATGAACTAACCCCTTTCTATCTATTTACGTACATAGGTCATGCACAACAAACAGGAAGTCATGTAGATTTACATTAGAAATCACGTACAAGGACGTTACTTACGGGGTGCGAGAGAGGTAGGGTGGCGGGTGGAAATTATCTAACTAGATCAGATTGAGTATATTCATTTGTTACAGTAATTGACGGCTATGGGAGTCCTTGGAGCTGCGTGGGAATCGGTGGCATAGGAAATTCGTCATTGACTGTGTTGTACGAGAAGGATATGAGAAAGGGAGTTAGTTGTTGTTCCCTGGCTTTTAGATAAATTGATTTGGTTGATATAAAGATACATGTTAGATGCGATTCAATAGAGCGGTGGCAATAATGGAGCAGCATGATATTTGAAGTATCTCATTTTTCAAACGACTTTATTTAATCTCTATGAAATATACAGTCATCAAAATTATGTGTTAATAAATATATTTTAAATTTAAGATTAAAACTAAAAATTACAAAAAAAGCAAAAATTATATTCATAGAATATCGTAATAATGTTAAATGTTTAGGCCTTCCTAGGCGGTTATATTTTATACTGTATTGGACTAGGGATAATCCCTTTGGTTGATCATTAACACACTTACAATTTATCCATTTATCTCACTTTTATTTTTTAACTTTAACTTTTATTATAGCATTTCTAATGCTTATGTGCAAAACACTGATTTATACGATATATCGCTTCGTAACAAACGCATACAACCGAAAATTTAGACTACAGATATTCTAGTAGAAAGACTTCTATCTTTCTGAGGAATGCTGAGGAAATTGGGGGATAGTACAGAAGTAGTAAACAAAAAAAAGCTCCGTTGCGAAGTTCAACAAGGACTTACATTTCTTCAAATGGAAACACGACACATAAACAGCTTCTCACAAATTTGAGCATGGAAAAAGTTGAAGTGGCAATCAAATACTTAAAATCAGGTAAATTATCCTGATTAACAGAGCCATTTAATAGACGTCTCCATAATAGCAAAATCCTTAAAGACGGGAACGAGAGTTTAGTAATTATCTTACACAAAAAAGGGGACCAATGTAACTTAAGAATTAGAGACCTATATTGTTGCTTAGACTTCTTCATCTTCTTCTTCTTTTTATATAGACATCACTCTGTCTGTTTTTTAATGTACCTCCAGTAAGTTGTCATTCCATCGTTTTCGTGGTCTTCCTACTGATAGTCTTCCTATTGGGGAACCGTTTTTTGCCGTCGTTACTACTATATTTGTTGTTATTCGGCTTATATGATCGTTCCATTCTACTCTTCTATTTCTTATCCAGTTTTTAATGTTCTCCACCTTGCATATACGTCGTATATCTGTACTTCTAGCTCTGTCCCATAGTGTCTTACCATCAATTATTCTTATTTATTTATATTAGCAGATTATTTTACGGTATTTTTGTCCCATTTGTTATCCTTGTTTAGTTTTTACTTTTTGTATTATTTCCTCCAGAATCAGGTTGAACAATAGAGGACTCAGGGAATCTCCCTGTCTTACTCCATTGCCAGTTTTAATAGGGTCGCTTAGTTCTTCTTCTACTTTTACTTTTATTGTGTTGTTTTGGTAGATATTTTCGATCGTTTTGATTATTCCTAGAGGTATCTCTTTTGCATACAGTAAGTGGATAACGTCTTTTAATTTGACACGGTCAAATGCATTTGTAAGGTCCACGAAACACAGGTATGCCGGTTTGTTGTATTCTAATGATTTCTCTTGTACTTGCCTCATTATAAATATAGCGTTGGTGCATGATCTTCCCGACCTAAAACCTTGTTGTTCTTCTGCTAGTGTTATAATTTCATTCAATTTATTTGTTATTACTTTGGTTGGTAATTTTAGTATTGTGTTTAATTAATTAATTCCTCTGTCATTTTCCGGGTTCAATTTGTCTTCCTTTTTGAAGAGAGGTATTAGGATGGTTGATCTCCATTCTTGAGGAATTCTGTTTTGTTCTATTATTTTTTGGATTAGTTTTAATAGTTGTTTGGTCATATCTGGTCCTTCTTACTTTAGGAGTTCATTCGATATTCTGTCATCTCCTGATGATTTTCCATTTTTTAATTTTCTAAATGCTTCCTTTACCTCTTCCTCCTCAATATTTATTTCTTCGCTTGTCGTCACCTCTGGTGTTACTGGTTCATTATCGTCACCTTTAGCAAATAGGGATCGAAAGTAGACTACCCATGTATTCTTCTTAATGTGTTTCGTTTTTATTAGTTCGTTAATCTCTTTTCTTTGTCCTTTGATCATTCTCCATATTTCTTTGTGTGTTCCAAAGTCGTGGTTCATCTGTTTTGAAAAGCTCTGCCAGTGTTCCTTTTCTATTTGTCTAACTAAAGTATTCGTTTCATTTTTGATACGTTTATAGTGGTTGTATGCCTGTTGGGTTTGTTGTGTTCTATATTGTAAAAAGGCTTTCCTCTTTTCTTTACATTTTGTCTTCACTTCCTCTCTAAACTATGGTGTTTCCTTTTTTGATATGTTAGTGTTCGTTACTTTCCTTTCTCCAAGTGATTCTGTTGCTGCATTAATTATATTATTTTTGAGTTTTTCCCAGCTTTCCTCGATGTTATCGTTTTCTCATCTTTCATTCCCAGCGATTGTCTCTGATATTCTTTTCCTGTATAAGTATTCCGTCGATTCCATATTTAGTCCTTCGACTTTGATTTTCGTTTGTGTTTGCGCCTCTCTCTTGGTGGGAAGTATTTCAGGATTATTCTTATTTTACATAATACTAGGCTATGGTCGCTACCTACATCTGCTGAATTGAGCCATCTTACGTCGATCATTTTTGATGGATGTATATCGGTTATAACATAATCTATCATAGATCTTTGTTCGCTCAGTAAAGTATACCAACTGTTTATGAGAATTATTAACAATTGGTTAAATTACAAACTTAATAATTACCAAGCATTTGAACAGGCTAGCTTTCGCAGAAAACACTGTAGAGAAAACAAATGAGTACCAACTACCGTATTTCTTGCTTTCGTAGATTATAAAAAGACATTTGATAGTATCGAGAGGTGGATCATAGAACAAGCTATTATAGCCTAATATAACGTTAAAGGCCTTTCAAATGTAGACGACCAAAAGGAAAGCCATAGAGGAGATGGATAGATGACATAGAAAGAATAGCTGAACAAATTGGAAGGATAGAAATCGATGGAAGGAGTTGGGAGAGGCCTATGTCTAAAAATGTCCAAAATGGATGATAGAAGGCTAAGAAAATAATGTATTTTTAATTAATGTAGTACCTTAAGCAAGGAAGTGATTGCGCAAGCTGTTTTTAAAAACTCTCTGTAGTGGTAGCCTCCTCAAGAGATTCAAAAGGAGGCCAACGAAAGAATTTCAGACCCATATCTTTACTGAGCTGTACCTATAAAGGTCATTCTTACGGAAAAATTATTTATAACAGATTTGCGAAACATAAATAAATATAATAGAATTTTACGAAAACTACCTTAGAGCAGTTGTAATCAGGTTCTAGCCCCAACAACCTATATCTAAGCTGGCTTCCAGATTCGCCTCAAAACATCCGTGGTGTTTATAGACCTTATAGCATTGGTAACGAAATTTGTACAAGAAAGAAAACTGAAGAATTTTCGCAGGGCTTAGTCCTTAAATTGCTTTTCAAAATGTACATATTCGATCTTCTAAGTACGCCATAAAAACCACAGAAAAAACTATGAAAATGTCATATGGTGGTAGTTCAGATTGCTTTCCGAGATGACGTCGTTAGTTTACTTGACAAACCGTGTGACTTGTCATCATAGACTTTTATATAGATAGATTGTTATCGATAATTTTATAAGATGTAAAAGTTTTAGACAGATTCACTTCATGGCAACGTAAACTCAAATCTGGGGTTGCTGGCCCGAAGACGTCGCCTCTATACGGACCTTAGGTAGTAACTAAGTTGCTACTTCCTCAGTTTTTACTTACTTAGCTAAGTTAATAACCTTTTCTACTAGTATTGAAACCTCATATCGAACATTTTTCGAACACACATTTTTTTTATAAGCGTACCGTCATTCGTCTTTATTTATCAAATATATGTAAAACATATTATACATCCCAGAATATAGGTGCCCAAAGTATCACCCACCTGATAAGGAGGAGGTAAGGTCCTGACATGTCCTCTGACAAGGTTGAATAATGAGTTGTACCCTTTTTGCAAAACCAATCCACACATAAACTCGTTGCACTATATAGAACAGCAGAAAAAAAGGACGCATAGTTACCTCTCTTTAAGCTCTGCCTCTCACCACGAGCTGTCTCTCACCACGAGCTGTCAGACAATGAGGACCAACTTTTATTACAAACATCAATGTGGTTTTACTATTTTCCTTTTAGATCTCTCTCTTGAACGTCTCTACAGAAACTTCGCTTTAAAAATGTGCAAATAACATTGAAAAATTAGTACTATGAACATTTTTAAATTACTACTTTGTCAATTTTGAGTAAAATCATTTCGTTTCTTATTTTATTCATTTCTTTATTTTTTGTATTTTTTTTCATATAAGTTTTTGAGATAAAATAAATGCATGTTTATTTCACTTATTAGATCGCAAGCTGTCGATGATATTTCAGTTAACTGGGAGGTCATAAAAAATTGAATTTTCTATGAATGTTGCAGTATTATCTCGCACAACAATTTTAAGCGATTGTATTTCTTTGTTTCATAATTTACTTATTATATAGTATTTCGGAGAAATATTATTACTTTTTTATCTTCTACTTATCAGGAAAATTTTAAAATACACCAGTTGATTCTGTAGAGTCTACAAATAATAACAATAAACTAAACAAATCGTACTCATACCTCCGCCTCTGGTCCATTAAGCGTTATGTTCGGTCCTCTTTTGAGTGATACCTTCCAGCCACAGTTGTAGATATCAAATTTCTAATCTCTGTTTGCATCTCCCATCTTCCGTACCGTGTAGTGCGTTACTGCACAAGGTACTCACTCCACTAACCTACCTGTTTTAAAAAATAAATTGCGTTTCTTAGTAAATTTTGAGATAAAGCAAATAAAATAAAATGGTTCATTTAAGACAAATATTTGGAAAAATGCGGGAGAGGCTTTTTGTAGTAAGGTTTTTAAGCTTACGGTTAAGAGGAAGCCGACAGTGAATAAATAAGATTCTCACATAATTCTAGCTAATATAATAACATAATGTTCTACAATAATATAAAAAAATAAAAGTTTGCAATGTTACTGGTACGATAACAAGTCCGTAACCTCATGTAGTTCTTATGTAGCTTCCAATCAAAACCATACAAAGATTCTCCAAAATGGAAAACACACAGTTAATAAAACACTATAACAGCCATATGGGTGGTAATGATTTGGTAAACATGTTGATTGCTCTTTATAAAATAAGCTTCAAAACACATAGATATGGGCCTTTTTTCTCAAATTATAGATTAATAATGCTTGGCTACTATATAAACGTGATGCAATAATTCTACAAGATAAAAAAATCAGTTATTTCTTTGAAACTATTTAGAATTAAACTTGCCAATAGTCTACTGCAGGCTGACAAAATAAAAAAGGGGCGTCCCAGCAAAGAGCAACTGCCACTACCTTCCAAAAAAATTAAAAACTCGGTAAAGCCTAGAGCCCAAGATATCAAATTAGATCTTCTGGATCATTTTCCAGTATAATGTGCAATGGGCAGGTGTAGAAAGTACAAGAAAGGACAAAACGCCATATTTTGTAAGAAATGTAACATTAGACTATGTTTAGTGCATAACAGGAATTGTTTTATGGATGTTCACATTATAGTGTATTTTTATGTATGAGAGAGTAATAAAACAATAAATTATGTATGCAAATCCCTAAACTGTTGATATGGGTGACTCAATGAAAAACAGATATTTGTCAACAAGTTTACAGAAGTATATAGGAAAACAATTTTAAATTGAGTATGACCACCAGGTATAAAGGTTGGAGCAGAATAGAATACAATAGTTGTGAGGGTTACTAATCCCTAAATAAGGTTGCCAGTGTCGGAGTGATGGAGGTTAACAGGTACTAATGAATTTGCAAGCAATGTAAGATGTTTATTTTATTGGTTATATATAACCAATAAAAGTTTAATAAGTACCTACCTATTTGCAAAATAAACTTTAATTCTTTAGATAAAATAAAACGTTTTATTTTATCTGAAATGAGTGCATTCCACGAAGTAAGAGTTTCAACAATCAAACATTTAATTCTTTAATTCTAGGAATCTACGACAGTAATTGACTAGATAATTACTTTCTTAAGTTATTCCACAGACAATGTGATAGTGGATTTTTCCATTTTGTAGGAAGGTCCAAGTGGCGTATTCAAAATTCTTAACAGTTCACTAAAAGTAGGTACTTCAGGTGCAAGGTGCAGTTTATTGTGTATACTAGTGTTATGAAAAATTTGGAAGTGCCGTGTAAACGCCGAAAAATTGGTCCTTTAACAGTTAATGAAAAAACATTAATATTTAATTGTTTTAAATCATTTACAGACAAACGTTTATGTGAAAGTGTTGATGAGACCGTTGAGTTAGTTAGCAGTACACTTGGTGTTGGGAAATCTACGATTTACAGAGTTATTAAAGAAGAGAAATGTGGTAGTTTTCAAATGCCACGTAATGCTCCAGGGAAACCAAAATTTCAAATAGAATATCATTTTAAAGAATGACTTCGACGGAAAGTGCATGAATTCTTCTTTAGACAAGAATTTCCAACATTGGATAAAGTTCTTGTCTCAGTTCGAGATGATAAGGATTACCCAGAAATGAGTCGAAGTACGTTATAAAAACTTTGAAAAGAAATAGGCTTCCGCTGGAAAAAGCGTCCCAGAAAGTCTATTTTATTAGAAAGAAGCGATATTGTCATATGGAGAAGACATTTTCTAAGAATCATAAAGGAAATGAGAAACCAAAAAAGAAAAATATTTTATCTTGATGAAACATGGATCAACGAGGGTCATACACCAAATAAATTTTGGCAGGATGAAACTGTTACAAGTCAAAGGCACTTTTGTAAATAACTTATCTACTGGTTTAAACCCACCATCAGGAAAGGGACGCAGGCTGATAATAGTACACATTGGCAGTTCAGACGGTTTGGTTGAAGGTGGTTTATTAACTTTTGAATCAACTCGTACCGGTGACTACCATGAAGACATAAACGCTGATGTCTTTCAAGAATGGTTCGAACAAATGATAGATCTTCTTCCTAAGAACTGTGTAATAGTAATGGATAATGCAAGTTATCACTCCAGACTTATAGAAGGACTGCCCACAACCAATTGGTTAAAAAAAGACTTGCAGAATTGGCTGAGTTCAAAAAATATTAAGTACCATCCCGGATCTATAAGAAAGGAACTTTATTTATTGTGTGCCCTTCATAAAAAAAAATTTAAACAATACGAAATTGATGAAATTGCCAAAAATCGTAGAATGACAGTACTTAGATTCCCACCATATCATTGTGAATTAAACCCGATTGAACTGGTATGGGCACAGATAAAGAGTGAAGTTTCAAGAAAAAATACCACTTTTAAAATTCATGATGTTAAACAGTTGTTTTTGGAGGCCGTAAATAATGTAAAACCTGAAAACTGGGAAAAGGCAGTAAATCACACTATTAAAGAAGAGGAAAAAATGTGGAAGCTGGACAATATTACTGATAAAATGATCGAGCCAGTTATTATAAATCTTGGTTCTGAAAGTTCATCTTCTGAATCTGATTTGGATTTGTAACAAGTAGCTGTAAGTTTTATATTAATATTTTTATTCATCTATTTAACATACCTTAGACGGTTTTAAAAACTCTTTTTCTCTTTTGTAATTTTTAAAAAATTTAAAAAAATGTGAATTTTTTAAAACCCTTTTTAATGTAGGCCAGTCAGTTCTAATATAGTGTGTGATAAAAGAGATCACTTTTGTTTACATACACATAACACTTTATAACACTGAAATAATTCATTTATTTTTTACAATTATTCAAAGTAATTTTTCAATTTATCTTGAGCACGCCCATGGAGTGGTCGGAGGTACCAGTTAAAATTATGCTAATTACTCTCTCGTTCATAAAAATAAACTATAATAAACAAATATTTTTGATTAAATTTTGATAGTTCTTATTCATATTATTGGTCCTTCATAATTTGGCAATGTGTGACATCCTATACAAACCTATTTTTCGGTTTATTTGGCGATGTACTCTGGTTTAGAATCTAAATTTTTGACATATAGATGTAATTTTTTTTTGTTATATGTATAATATTTGTATAATGCTCAAACAGCAAACATACCAATTTTCAGATTTTTAGATACAAAATTAACCTTTTGAAAAGTTAAGGGTTAAACACACTTTGGGGCATATGCTAATTAACAGAGAGAGTAATATATTCAGTTCCTAACCTAAATATCACCGCTGACTATTTAACTGAAACTGATGGGTCTAGAACAGCGATTAGTCCTAACATAATTCGAGCTCACCTATTTTCCCAGACTGTGACCCTCTCAAAAACATATCAGCATATTAATCGGCACCATCCCCTCGCTATTGGGTCACCGGTGCCTTCGTTCCATGAAATAATGTTCGCGGGGGTGAAGAAACGAGACAGCGCTCGGCTGAAAAAGGGCGAAAAGCCCTTTCCCACGGGTAATACACGCGTGGAGCACACGACGAATTTATGTTCATTGTTACGAACAATGAGTTTTGTTTTGTCAGTTCCGTTGGTTGAATGTGTCGAAAACCACTTGATGTTTGGTGTATAGGGAACTATTTTGGGTTTTGATTATGCTCCGATGAGGATGGCATCTGAATTATTCTGGGTATTAGGCTGCAGGATAGAAGTTGCGTCGGACGTTTCATTAGGGAATCATTTAACCGAGCTGCGGTTTTGTTTTAAATTTGAATAGAGCCGGATTCAACTGTGGATTAATCGCCTGAAAAGGTGGTCCACATTTGATTAAATATGCAAATCAGTGTAACAGGAGGAAATTGATTGATATAGGTAATATAATTAATCTCCCAAATAATATCAGACATCTGAAAAATGTGTGAAAATTAAAACAACTTATTAAATAATTAATTTGTACAGGGTGTTTCAAAAAGGTATGTCATAAATTAAATCACGCATTCCGGGGACAAAAATAAATTGACTGAATCCAAATTACTTTAGTACAATAGGGTAGACAAAAAAAGTTACAGCCCTTAAAAGTTACAAAATAAAAATTTTTTTTTTCATTATCTTCTAAACTACTTGACATTTTGTAATAAAAATGGATACGTTACTTTCTTGTTCTGAAATCATTTTTCATAAAAAAGAAAAAACAAAATCTAAGCACACAGACAAATTTTAAGGGGGGTGTGCAGCCGTAAAGCCCCCTAAACTTTTGAGTACGTTCAAATCCCATGAGTTTTGTAGCATCACATTATCTTTAAACCTTTTTTACCTCTTCCTCTTATTACTTTTTCGAAAAACTAGTTTTTTCCTAGTTGGCCATAAAAGTACAATTAGTTTCTACGAATATAATAATTACAAACAGTTACATCAATAATAGTTAATAATTTTAAGCGATCATTTATTGTGTGAATAAGATTAATATTAAAAATTTTGATATTACAATGGCTTACATATTTCAGGAAATGGCAGATATTCATTTAACTTTGGGTAGGTTAGATTATGATTACATATTTGAAATTATGATTTCAATAAACTATCGGGAATATTGTAGGTGAATGTCAAGGAACTAGCACAGCAGCCGCAAGGCGTTATGCAGTAAAATACTCCAATTGAAATACACCCGATAGACAATTATTTCTGACCATTGATGGTCGTTTACGGGAAACAGGTACATTCCAACCGCAAGTTGCTGGCAATAGTGGACGTCCAATAGTAATGGATGTAACTGATGAAGACATTTTAGAAATCATCGAAGAAGTCCCTGGAACAAGTACAAGGGTAATGGGTGCTCAACGAAATGTTCCTTGTGTAAGGGTTTGGAGGCATTTGAAGGACCAGCTAAATAAACCCAATCACTTAACAATGGTTCAAGAGTTATTGGTTGAAGATTATCCTAAAATGATTGGATTTTGCGATTGGTTGTTAATGGAAAACACTCGAAATGTTAATTTTTTTTGGAAATATTTTGTTTACCTTCGAGGCTACCTTCAGTAGAAATGGAATAACAAACCACGACGAAAATCCTCACGCCAAAAAACGACTCATCACCAAAGGACTTTCAAAGTTAATGTTTGGGCAGGAATTATGGATAACAATCTAATATTCCCAGTATTTCTTCCCAACAATTTAAACGGTGATAATTATTTGCAGTTCTTGGCAAACGATTTACAAGAGTATTTGCAAGAAGTGAATATTGCAATAAGGCAAAAGGTGTGGTTTCTACAAGATGGCGCTCCACCGCATTGCAGTAATGAAGCAACGGGAACTATAAAGCCCACACCAAGGCAATGGCTTCCAGTTTTAAGCAACATCGCTCCACCAGCAACAAGACGACTAGCCGCACTCAACACTCTAGTTCAAAAATGCCAACAAAACCCAGAACTACCGATAAACACAGACATCGCTGAAATACACCAAAGGCAGTTAAGACTGAAATCCAGACATCCGCCTACTAGAACTGCTACAAAATTGGCTGTTTTCAATACCGAAGAGCGCTGGATGGGCGAATGTAATCCAGACATCAGAAATTCCAATCTGATAGAAAACCTCACAATCAAACCATACGGCTTTTCTCTTTCCCATCGTGAATGGTGCAACCTAAATAAAATACGAGTTGGTCATGGAATTTGTAACAAATCGCTGAATCAATGGGGTATAAATGCCAGCCCGGAATGTGACAAATGCAGCGCTGCTGAACAAACAATTAACCACATCGTCTTCAAGTGTCCAGCCACCAAGTTCTTTGGCAGCCTTTAAGAAATCCACCAACTTACTCCCAAGGCGAGAAATTGGCTTCGAGGATGTAACCTTCGACTTTAATTTAATAATTTTAATTTTATATGTTCTGTGTCAGTGTTTACTTATTTACTTACTTATTTATTATTGTTATTGTCACTTTTTTCTTCCATTTCTTTATGTAAAAACTGCAATGTGTAAAGTTCATACGAATATATATATATATATATATATATATATATATATATATATATATATATATATATATATATATATAAGAAAAGAATATATATATATATATATATATATATATATATACATACAGTAATGAAGTCAGGGAATACCTTTGCAGGCAGTATCCTAGTCGGTGGATTGGAAGGGGTCGTGACGCACCTATTTCTTGGCCACCCAGAAGTCCAGATCTTAACCCCATGGACTTTTGCTTTTGGGGGTTTCTGAAAGAGAAAGTGTATTTTGTAACACTTTTTTGTAACTACTGAAAATAAGCTGGGTCGACAGAGTTAGAAATGAGGAGGTCCTTAGACGGCTGAACCAAACAACACAACTGGTCAATATAATAAAGAAACGCAAGCTGGAATACTTCGGTCATATTATGAGACACCCTGAAAAATATGATCTTTTACATCTGATCATTCAGGGAAAGATCCAAGGTAATCGTGGTCCTGGTAGAAGAAGAACATCATGGCTGAAAAATCTAAGGCAATGGTATGGAAAATCAACTACATCGTTATTTAGAGCTGCTGTCAATAAAGTCACGATAGCGAATATGGTAGCCAACATGATATCCAACGATCGATAGCGGTCATGGAACTAGAAGAAGAAGATTTTGTAACAATAGAGGAGGAACAGCAATTGAGAATTAGAATAATTGAGGCTGCAAATCAATTTCGTCAGAAAAATATGTTTTTTCAACGCATATGGATTTCCTTATTAGAACGATACCGAATATGTATTGAAGAAAAAGGGGGTGATTTTGAACATTTATTGTAATATCACATTTATAGAGGTTATAGACATTTTTTGTACTTGTTAATTCATTTAAGCCATTTATTTAGTTGCACGTAATTTTTTAAAGGTTAATGAAAAGGGTCGTAAGTCAATAGCAAGCAAAATTTTTAAAAAATAATGTGTTAAACTACTGGTGCTACAAAATTCACTTGATTTGAACGTACTCAAAATTTTGGGAGATTTGGGGATGCACACCCACTTAAAATTTTTCTGTGGGCTTAGACTTTGTTTCTTTTTTATGAAAAATGCTTTCAGAACAAGAAAGTAACGTGTCCATTTTTATTACAAAATGTCAGAAAGTTTAGGAGATAATGTAAAAAACAATTTTTTTTTAACTTCAATTTCTTAAACTGCAATTAATCTCCAAAGAAATAAATATTTACTCATATTTGTTTTATACAAATTAAAAATTGCAGATTTCATAACATAATCAAAATGTACTTTTCTAAAGCTTTATCTCTTTATATTTGAAGTATACAGCATATACATTATAAAAACATGCCAACACTGTTAAACCGAAATTTCTTGTTCCATGTTTGACATTTGCCGCTATAACCAGCTTGTACTTTCGGTAAACTCAGCCAAGATATATAAATCTGGAGAATTCTGTTCAAAATCTGGCAACTTTTAAAACACACACGTCCTGACTTGACAATGGCAAGTGCGACCTTGCCGAAACGTCGTCAAAATAATGGTTTTTCTCAAAACCAAAAGTATTCAACGCGGAGTCAAACCAGGAAAATCACAGAAGGTAACATAAACACACATAAACTACATTCTTGTGTGTCAATTTTAACTATTCTTTGTTTCAAGTTAAGAAAATAACATTACGCTTATGGAGATCAGTGTTGCCAAAACTCTCAGACACTCTCTTTTACACGGATGTCCAAGATATTCCCTTTGCTTAATTTTTGAATTTTCATTTTCAATTAACATTTAACTGTCAGAATAACTATTAAATAAAAGCCTTATTATCATGATGTAGTCAGAGAACGACATAAAATAGCTGACATACGCACATCGTATTATTTTAAGTTGCAATAAAATTAGTAGTTAGATATACGCATTCCAAGCGGTCAATATTTTCTACTGATTTCTATGATTCATGGCATATCGTATTCTCACCGAAAAAACAAATAAACTGTCGTTACTATAATTAAAATAAGATAAAATAAAATTATCTTTTGTAAGTACTATTTATCTAATTAAAATCATTTTCCCTACTTTTCATCTCTTGTTTCGAATGGGCACTTTTGGTCAATTACGTTAAAAAACATTAATTTAATTCATGTTTGTGAAAACGAAAATACAAATTATACAACCCTAAATTGTGCTTGTGTGTCGTGGCAACGCCGCGTTGTTATCGTCCATAAGAAATACATGGCCCTATCTCCGCAATGTTATTTTCTAAACGTGGAATGTAGTATAGACAACATAGTTAAAATGGCAAAAGAGCCTAGTTAACTAGTTTCTAAAGTCTCCAAAGTCGTTTTCATTTCTGTTCCTAATTGATGATGTATATTTGAACTATTAGATACCGGAATAATATACTTAACCTATAATTGCATACTAACTGATCATCGTCCGAGAACACCTGGTTTAAATCATTATAGAATATTTTATATATTTTTCTACATCTGCAAAATTATGGTGAAATTGAATGATAACAAACAATGACAAAATACTAAATAAAATTGATAGAAAACAAACACTTCTATAAACAAACAATTTTTAAGGAATGCTTAAAGTAAACTTCACGAGGATATGATATCATTATAATTTTTCTTGACTCTTTGATAATGGCGTGAGAAATTGATAAATGACTGTGTACGTTTAAGTGATCTTGTAATAGCATCCAGGAAAAGTAAAGTATAACGTCCTGCAATTCCAAGTTCACGATAAATCTTCTTGAGTAAATACTTTGAATTACTGGAAATATTAAAATAAAGACATGAACAGGAAATGACAATGTACAGTTTTGTAATACTTCTGTAATGATAATTTGATATAATTTGTGCTAAAATCTTATTAGAAAATTTCTATATTTAATATACTTAGTGTGTTTTATACATTTTTATTATTAATGTTCCCATTCTAAAAAGGAACGTTTATGATTTCTGATTTTGCCTGTGCAAAAATATGTGTCTGCTTTGTATGTCATTATTATGAAGTATAACATGGACTTAATTAATTGACTAATGGACAATGTACAATAGACTAGCAATTCTGTGTCTGATTGACTTTGACAAAAAAATCATTTGACAGGGTAAGACTCAAAAATGTAAACCATCTTTTCTATAATAAAAAAGTTCCCCTAAATAATATAAACATATTGAAAACATCTACCAAAACAACAAAATGGAAGTCAGAAAATAGATGGATAACTTACAGAACTTGTAGAAATTGACAGCGGATAAGGCAGGAGGACGTATTGAGCCATATGTTCTTCAATTTAATTATGGATGAAATCATTAAAAGCGTTAACAAAGGAAGAGAATGCAGACTGATGTTCTGATCTGATCAAAACGGTTTACCCCTTCCATACTTTTATTATGCATTAACTATATTGGGATCTACTTGAATATAGATAAAATAATAACGTGATAAAATAATAAAAAAAAACTTAAAAAATTCAGTACTTGGTATATTTAAGAGAATAAGTTAAAGGAAAATGATGGATTTTCCAATTACAAAAAGAAAGATCATTTGAACTCTAAAAAATGGAAATCTGATCGATAATCTTCACAAGTAACCCTTGATATTTGTAGACATTTTTTTTCTTCAAACCGAGTTTTATAAAAAATTCTCTGTAATAATCACTAATTTAATAAAAAAAAATGGTCCAAAAACAAAGTTTGCTAAAACGGTTTTATTAAAAATTCCCACCACATTATAATTAATATAAATTCCGCATATAAATTGAGCAAATTGACACATTGGTGATATATCTAGTAACGAAATTGGTCATGTGTAAAAATAGTTGATCAATATTTCATCGACGCGATATACAGTGTGTACAAGCCGTAAAATACCTTTTTATATTTTGATTTCTAACTGGCATAGAAAACAGTTTGCAATACATTTGTTTAATCAATACAAAATATGCCATATAGATCATTACTAGTCCTAGGCTAGAAATATGTAAAACACCATAAATTGTATTTATTAACAATGCTTGGAGTATACCGACCAATTGCAAGTGCTGTCTTCTTCTTTTTTTTCCTCAATTCCTTGTCCGGTCCAGATGTCGGCGATCATCAAGGCTATCATGGTTTTCTTTTTCGAAGCAGTTTAGAAGATGTCATTCCAAATCATTGTCGGATGTTGGGAGATACAACGGCATCCTGGTAATCTTTTAAAAATTACTTTACCTTGCATGACGAGTTGAAGAATTTCATATCTTTCTTCGTTGTGAATTACGTGACCAAAGTACTCAACCTTAATTTGTTTCACCAAGTTACGCACTTGTTTTTATTTTCTCATGGATTGTAGGACTTCGACGTTGATGACATGGTCTACATAAGATATCTTCAATATCCTTCTCTATATAGCAACACCAGAAGAACGTAGCACCTCACTATTCGCAACTAAGTTGTAAACTCAGGTCACTGAAGCAGTCATGATCTCATCTTTGGTAGCGTGGTCTCATTGTCAGTGAATAACAACTACCACTAGAGTTTAATTTATTGTCATTGTATTGTCTTGTTTATCTTATAATTCTTTTATTTTATTTTCATGTTGTGCATACTTGTCTCTGATCTCTTTTGTTCTTTCCTTTAGTCCCCTCAATCACAACTTAATTCGTTTTAACAGTTCTCTTTTACATTCGTTATCAAAACACTTTCTACTATCTTATATTTAATATTTTCTGTAACAATAAAACACTGAAATCTTTGATTTCAAACTTCCACAAAATTTATTTTAAATCTTATCACTACAGCTATTTCGGCTGATTGCCTTTCTCAAGTGATCTATTTTTGACTTTGGTTTACAAATTTATAGTCTCTAATAAAATAGGTTGAGGAGGGGAGAACTGTTTGTCTCAAGTTGGTCATTCAGAATTATATCTGTGTTTTTTAATTTGTTGATTTCCATAGATTCTAACAAAGATAGCTTAAGGCCTTTATTTTGAATGTGAAGAATTTTAAATTTGTCATTAAAAGAATGATTACGATCTAGAAGGTGAAGTGCGTATGTCGAATCTGTTTTTCTATTCTTTAAAGCCCTTTTATGTTCTGCTATTCGTTTATCAAAGTTTCTACCAGTTTGACCGATGTAAGTTTTTGAGCAGTCGCCACATTGAAGTTTGTACACACCACTATTTAAGTGTTTTTTATTTTTACTCTTGTTATTTTTAATATGTTTGCCTATGTTGTTATTTGTTCGGAAAGCTGGTGTTATTCCTTTCTTTTTTATGTATTTGTCAATTTTTGTTGTTATTTTGCCTGTATATGTAATCGAGCAGAAGGTACTGGATTTTTTCTCTGGTGGTGGAAATACTAATTTCAGGGCTTTCTTGTGTAGTTTTTGATTTAACATTTTATTAATTGTTTGTTCGTTGTATCCGTTGTTTACTGCTATTTGCTTAATTACATTTATGAATAAAATGAATTTCCATCAAGTAACGGTCGAATCCATCAATTATTTATTATTTTCATTTGCAGTAGCAGTTTCTGCTGCTTTAGTCATGTTTATTTTTATTTTCATCAATATTTTCTCGATATCTATGTTTTCTGAAATGTTATAAATGTTATTAAATCCAATTCTCTGATAAATCATCTTGGGTAATTAAATCTTTTCGTATTTAATATGCTTTTCTTTATGATTTTTCCATCTTGCAAATAGAAATTCGAAGAGAGTATACAAGACACACAGTTTGGAGTTATAAAAGGCGTAGGTACGAGAGGTGCAGTACTCTGCATTGTTTACTCTACAGGTATTATTCCAAAGATGTAGAGATATGACTTGCGATATTTACACCTGCTTTATGGACTACCAAAAAGCATTTGACACAGTTCAACACTAAAAAATGTTGGATGTTCTAACAAAAGCCCAAATAGATGATAGAGACCGGCGTATAATACAAAATTTATACTGGAACCAATCAGTCACAATAAGTACAAATCTTGAAGATGAATCGATGGAAGCGATCCAGATTCTGCAAGGCGTTACACAAGGATGTATACTTTCACCTATATTATTCAACCTATATTCAGAGGAAAAATTTAGTGAAGCCTTGGATTTATTTATCGTATGACAATTACAACACATTTAGAACAAAATACAAACCCTAGTAATATAGTTGCAATAACCATATCAGTTTAAAACTAAGGCAAAGAATGGTTAAGTGCTATGTTTGGTCTGTACTTTTGTATAGTGCAGAAGTGTGGACGCTAACAGTATCGATCCTGAACAAAATTGAAGCATTGGAAATGTGGGTTCATAGACGAATGCTGAAAATACCTTGGACAGCAAGAAAAACTAATGAAGAAGTACTAAGGAGCGTCAACAAAGACAGAGAACTGCTAAAGACTGTTAAACATCGAAAAATGTCTTATCTGGGACATATAGTAAGGGGAAGTCGATATAAAATTTTACAACTGATCCTTAAAGGCAAAATAGAGGGCCGTAGAGGTGTAGGAAGAAAACAAGTTTCTTGGTTAAAAAACATTCGTGAATGGACTCAGATACCAAATGCAGGACAATTATTCCATATTGCAGAAGATCGAGAAGCGTTGATAATGGTGAGCGCCAACGTCGGATAAATCTGATATGGCACGCGAAGAAGAAGAAGAAGAAGTAATATAGTTATATAACAAACTTTAAATAGTTAGAAACAAACATCAAGTGTATTCATATAATCAATTAATATAATCAATGTGGAGGTGGGATGTGACTTAATACTGGAAGCCATTGGGTAGGAGTTGATTTAATTGTACCAGCTATCATCCTCATAGTGGTGCAGCTGAGTGTCGACTTTTTTTACATGTGGACTGTGTAGCCAAACTGGAGCACAATATTCAACGGTCGAGAAAACAAGGGCTAAGGCAGTAGAGCGGAGAGTGGAAGAAGATGCTCCTCATGTGGTACCGCAGAGCTTCTGTATAATGGTATTTATTGTACTCAACTTTTGGACAGTTTTTGTTAAATGCTCCTTAAATGATAGCGTTCTGTTTAGTGTTACGCCCAGATACTTCGGTGTTTTTTTGTGGGTATGTGTGGTATTTTCAAACCGTATATTGAGTTCCTTTCCAGCAAGTTTATTGTTCAGGTGAAAGCAACTAACTTTTGTTTTGGATGCATTTTGTTTAAGTCAGCACTTCAACGAACAGATTTGCCCAATATTTGAAGCCTTGGAAAATTGCGAACATGGAATGCTTATAAATAGAGAAAGCCTAAACAACGCATAGCGGATGACACCGATATTTTTGCAAACAGTTTAAACAGTTTACAGAAACTAATAAAGCAAATGAAGTAAAAAAAGTGAGTTCCAGTCAACCATGGGTGTATGTTGTTATAAATATGTTACATCACATATTTATAACAACATTATGTATTGTTTGGAAAAGGAAATTTGTATGTTTATAAAATGAGTTTTTTGACATTACGCTTGAATGATAATATTTGATCTGATTATAAATGTACTAGCCTACACTTGACTTGGCTATATGCCGGTGCTGTCAGCTTGGATAGCTGTGATAATTATACAACAATAGAGTATTTACAAGGGATTATTCAGTTTTACAGCTGTTGTTAAAATAACTTTTATAATGAGACACTAAATTTGTGGATATGCTATACAATCTTTTACAACTGCATGTAATTTAAAGGGTTTTTACCCTGATATTTTGGTGGCTCAGGCATGTGAACCTTGCATTTTTAAACCTGATGATGGAATTATTATTCCGAAAACGTTTGTGTAATTTGATGTAGCCCTTTTAAGGGTTTTTTTAATATACCCATTTACGAAGATTAACCTCTTTTTTGTGATACGTGGTGTACAGCCAGCTACAGGAATTGTTTAGCCATCGAGATGTGCCTATACAGAAGAATCCTAAAGATATCATGGACGGACAAGATGACCAACGAGACTGCACTACGAAGAATGGGGGAAGAAGGAGAAGTGATGTATACGATTAAAAGGAGAAAATTACAATATCTTGGACATATAATGAGAAACGGCACTAAATACAGATTACTGAAAATAATCCTTCAAGGCAAAGTATTCCGAAAGCGAGGAATTGGGATAAGAAGAATATCATGGTTAAAAAACTATGTAATCTAATTTAAAGCCAAAATGATCGCCAATATTCGAAACAAATAGGCACCAAAAGAAGAAGATATTGCGGTATCGATTTCCTAGACGTCATGAAGTAACACCATTAGCCTCTTTGCTGAAGAAGATTAATTATAATGATCATGACTGAGTCAGTTTTGTTGAGGGACAAATACTTATTTGATCGCATATGAAAGGGTTTTGTCACGTTGAAGCATATTAAGGTTGTGCAAATTCTGGCAAGAAAAAGACTAGAATAATTTATAATTTGTAATAAGACTAAATTACTTGGTCCGATATGATTAAATAAAGGCTGTTGGAGAAAACTTTTTTGTAAACGTAAAAGAAATTAAAAATAAGCAATTTGCGTTACCTTTGTGGACAAACACTGTATGAATACTCTGGTATTTTAATGATTTTTAATAATTAGAAATACCAGCAAAACCAAAACTGACTCTCACACATCATTACAAATTAATGGATGTTATTTTAAATTATGTATCCGTTTTTCAATTAAGTACCTATATTTTACATAATCAACTTTTGGTTTTTGGTTTGCTGTAAATTGTATCCTGTTAAATAATTAATTCGTTTTGAATTTATTGGTTAATTAATTATAAACCAGTGCTTTAAAATAATTAAATATCAGTTAATATTATATATATATATATATATATATATATATATATATATATATATATATATATATATATATAATTAATTATACTATTAGTGAAATTGATAATAACCCCACCAAATTCGGAAAAATTACAATGAAGTATTAAAAGCTACAGAACTACAGGCTTAAAAAACTCCATTGTTAGATCTAGTTAAATTATTTTATTTCTGGTATAATTTATAACGTATCGCAAAACGGGGTTGCTTTTGCACTGAGCAGGCGAACTTTGCACCAAACGTGTAAAAGTATATTTTCTGTGAACCTATATGTTTGTACTAGCTCTAGAGCACATAGGCAACATCGCAATACGTGAGTAAGACGCGCGCGATTGTCTCTGCGGTCGCCAGTTATCTATCAGCAACGGTTAGAATATTAACCTCAAAAATCTATTATTTTCTAACTTTGCAAAATCATACTGTGCAGACAGTCCCAGTGGACACCACTGGTAAAAAAGCAAAAAATAGAGATATACATTTGGCATTTGTGGACCTGAAAAAGGCGTATGACTCTGTACCAAGGTCAGAACTATGGGAGGCAATGTACAGATTAGAAATACAGACGGAACTTATAGAAGCTTCAAAAGCTCTGTATAAATAAAATAAAAGTGTCCATTAAAGTGCGAACAGTAATCATATGAGACTTCACCACAACAAAAGAGCTTCTGCAGGGTTGTTCCACATCTCCAACCCTATTCAAAATATGCTTAGAGAAAGCCTTGACTATATGGAAAAGGCATGGGAGTACCGATATGGAATGAATACCTATATGTAGTATGTTAAGCTTTGCAGACAATCAAGTAGTGATTGCACAAGACCAAGACGACCTCAGCTACATAATGAAGAAACTAAGAAAGTTAGTTACTTTTTGACAGACTAAAAGTGGCTGGAAATTACTATACAACCAAGTACACGTACTCATAGCCAATATTAATAGTAAACAAACTAAATAGTAAATAAAATAGAACTTAACGAATTACCAACAATCAATATTCATTTATCTGCACCATATAATAAATAGTTATGTAAAATTATAACAACTAAAATATAATTTTTAAATATATACTACCCAAAATTTGATGGGTTTAGTATACACTTTCACTATTTAGAATAATTCTTCTTTTTTCAAAGAAAGAAGTCTGCAATAGTAGTACTTGAGCTATTAATACTGAGAAGTAGGAATTGTTGTCAAAATATGCCCGAGCTAAGCGAATGAAGTATACCAAGGCTGGCCTAGATATTAACCTCGCGAAAACAGAGTACTTATCTACAAGTAAAATAGACATAGAAGGTCTACAGATTGATGACAACGTAACAATCAAAGGAAAGGATAAATTCAAATACATGGGGTTTATAATCACGAAAAAGGCAACAACAGAAGAAGAAATTACGCAAAGATTAGGACAAACAAGAACAGCAATCCGACAACTTCACTCAGTATGGTGGGATAGACACCTAAATATGAAGACAAAAACACAGATTTATAATATTAGTGCGAAGTATCATGACATATGGGGTTGAAAATTGGATTATAAACAAGAAAAACAGTAGCAAGATAGTAGCAACAGAGATGGAACGCCTGCGAAGATGCTGCAGAGACCAATTTTAGTAGGAATTGTATGTGTTGCATATTTTTGTATGTTTTGTTGTGCGAGATGCAAAAATAACATGCACAAATTAGCGTTTTATGACTTATAATTTAAACCACATGTAAAAAATTAATTTTTCTATTTTAGCTGGTAAAATAGAACCCAATATATAATTATGTAATTATATTTGCGTTAATTAATAAAATAAACAAAGTTTCAATAATTATCTTCTAGATATTTGACTTCATTCATTTTTATTGACCGTTATTGACAGTTTTTACTGTAGATTATTAATATAAAAACGTATCTTGCCAAGACACCCGCCCTTGAGCAGTCATAAAATAATGCATAAATTTACTGTTGTTGAAGAATTTTTTGGTATATTTTGGGGCTTTACCAAAGATAATTTTGGTTTTTTTTACTGAAACAATATCTGGTTCACGAGGACTTTTGTAACTTTACTTTGTAATAGTCCTTCAATAATTTTTTCGCCAATAGATAACATATTGCCTGTTTTAGGATCATTACCATAATTATTAAAAAGAACCCAGGTATTTAGTATGCATGTGCCAAGACAAATTTCGAGAAACACTTCTTGTACCACTTAATGTTTTTTCTTAACGGGTTATAATATGAAGACATTTGATAAGACCAGTCCACAACTTTCTTTGTCTTATTATATACAATAACCTCAGGTGGTTTTAGAATATCTTCAGCTTGTCTGTTTTCGGTTGGAGGTTTACTGTATGGCTGGGAACTGTACCAATCATCAATACAGGAAGTTTGTCCATCCATTTGGCAACTCTTATGACCTCATCACTTTGTTTTCCATATATTATTTGCTCTCTCTTCCGCAAACATATGTTTTACAATAAAGAAGCTTTTTACATAAATTTACACTAGTATAATAATTATCAATATATAGTGTCCTTCCTTCATACAAAACCCCCTCAAGTAATCCCATGCAAATATTGTAGGAATGTTAGGCAAAAAAATGTTAGGAATAGGCAAAAAACCGTTACAAATGCAACAAAATACTATGACACCTACGTCTTCACATTGTGTCCACCGGTGGTTCACGACGTTTTTTCTTGAAGAATGTTCACTACAGCCGGCGTGTACCACGGGTGGTACATACAAAAAATAGCTTTTAAATAGAAAAATATGGTTTTAAAGATATGAAAAATATATTGATAATAGTCAAAATACAGATTGTTATTTAAAATATATATAAAAAAAATTACGACTGAGAGGTAAAATCTCGGAATTCTGCGTCTTCGCGAACGTGTTAAGTAGGGTTTACAGAAAGATGTTTTCGGTCAATGGAAAAGCATCGTCAGCGAGAAAAACATGCGGCAATTGTATTGTTCTTTATCATCTTTATGTTAACTTCATCTCGTCAATACTTCAAGGGTATTTTTCATCCAAAACAGAAATATAATGCAACAAGCTTGGCTGGAAATATTGTAGTAAATATTTTTTTATTATTTTTGTCAGGCCATAGGTAAATATTTCTGATTTCACAAATATCGCTGAACAATATTTCTACTAAATATTGCCGAAAATATGCAATTTTAGTGGCCCGTCTAAATGCAGCTTAAGTAAAATATGTTGCTCAGATAAGGGTTAATAAAACTGAGGAAGCCCTTAAACTATTAAAATGTAAACATTGTAGGCTTAGTCAAATACAATTAGTAATACTATTTACAAAAAAGCTCGTTCGTTTGACTGCCACTTATGCTTTGATTAATTCTCTTTCAAATAAGTTACATTTTTTTTTTACATAAGTGGTCGTATGGTACAAACATTGCGAACTGTTAAAACAGATTCCACTCAACAAAAAAGCTAATGCACCTACGAGAATTTAACTTCTCTGGCTCATAAATTCAAACGCACCGAGCGACATAAAATGTTACTGTAACAAGTAGATTTTAATTTTTTCAAGTGTCTACTCCTTACTGGGTTTCCAGAGTAGGGCTCTTGAGTGAAAACAGACGTCTGAGATTCTGTCGTGTTTTTCATCACTTGCCGCTGCTACCAAAAAATTAATAGGCCTTGGGGCTTTAGGACTTGTACAACTTCTACAAATAATAAACACATGTAGATGGGAACGAGGAGCGGTGTTAGGCAGAGACGCCGCGCTAAGTTTTTTTCTAGGTCTGGATTTTTTATTTGAGGTACAGCGTGTTAAAAAATGGGACAGATTTGTAGGTATAATTTGAGAATTTGAGCAACGAATGGATTAGTTTTTACGAAAACGTGGTTTTTGTTACTTTTACATTTTTAAAAATAATTTTTATTTTATGTTTTAGTTTAGGTATTTTACTTTTTAATTATTACATTATCTGGAACCAACAAACGTGTAGTTAGAAATGTTTTATTCGACGTTTCGAAACGTCCAGTTAGGGTGGCCGCACACAGAAAGAGCAAAACTGTTTTAGTTAAAAAGGGTTTTGACTAATAATGAATCTGATGCTGATGTTTCCGTATAAATAAAATGAGCTGACGCACACTGATAAGTCGTGTGTCAAAAGCATGTTTAGGATCATTTAGTTTCAGTCTTTTTAGAAATCTTTGTAAGAGTGGTGTACATAGTGAAAGGGACAAAGCTAGTTTAAGAAACCTCAATAAAGAAATAAAACGAAGATGTAAGGCCGACAAAAAACAGTACTATCAATGTATATGCAAAGAAATTGAGAGACATGGTCAGAATAATCAGCCGAGAGATCTATTTAGAGGAATACGCTACCTGACAAGAGACTTCAGAGCCAGAACTTGGGCCATTGAAGATAACACTGGAACCCTGAGAACAAACAGTGAAGACATAGCAGAGACATGGAGATCGTATTGCAGGGACCTATATAAAGATGATCAACGCCAAGAGCTTGTTAGCCAAATCTCTGAAGAGGTGGAAGAAGAACCTGATATACTCGAAAATGAAGTAAGACAGGCTATCAACAAGCTCAAATATAACAAAGCACCAGGTCCAGATATGATAACAGCAGAAATGCTAAAGCCACAGAAGAAACCAGCGTAAAGTTACTTCATCTACTCTGTAAAGAAATATGGCATTCCAAACAATGGCCCGAAGGCTGGACAAAATCTACAATAACGACCATACATAAAAAAAGGCAGCTTCCATAAATGCGACAATTATAGAACTATCTCTCTTATATCCCATGCCAGCAAGATAATGCTACATATAATCAATGAGAGACTGAAAACATTCCTTCAAAGAGAAATTCGATAAGAGCAAACTGGATTTACCAAAGGTAGAGGCACTCGAGAACACCTGCTGAATATAAGACAGGTAATTGAGAAATCTAGGGAATTCAACATCCCACTATACATCTGTTTTATAGATTACCGTAAAGCGTTCGACAGAGTCAAGTGGAGACACTTATGGCGAGTACTAAAAGAAGTAGGCTTAACACAACATCTAATTACGCTTATAACCGAACTATATGAACACACTACTGGATCAGTTAAAGTACTTAACACACTTTCGAACGAGTTTCATCCAGAACGGGGTGTCAGACAAGGATCTATACCATCTCCACAATTATTCAACATATATGGGGAGTATATTATGCGAAGAGCACTTGAAGGATGGGAAAAGGGCATCTCAATAAATGGTCATAAACTAAACAACCTACGTTTAGCAGATGACACAGCCCTTCTTGCAAATAGTTAAGCAGAGCTGATAGAACTTATACGACTGATCGAAAACGAAAGTCAAATATTTGGTCTGCAATTAAACATATCAAAGACAAAGATCATGATAGTGGATAGACTACACAACAGTCATCCACACATAACCACAATTGACCGGTTCGAGGTTGTGAGCTCATACTTATATCTGGGATCATTAATCACAAACACAGGGTCATTACAAGAAGAGATTAAACGTAGATCTGATCTAGCAAAAGTTGCCACAGCAAAAATGACCAAAATATGGAAGGACTGTCAAATTTCAAGAGCGATAAAGATGAGGTTGATCAATTGCTTAATATTCCCAATTCTGACCTACGGATGTGAATCTTGGACTCTGAGACAATCGGAGAGAAGAAATATAGACGCCACTGAAATGTTCTGTTGGAGACGAATTTTACGAATTCCTTGGACCGACCGCAGAACAAATAATTCAATTTTAAGAGAGCTAAAAGTTAGCCAACGACTCTCTCGTCCAACTCCGAAAAAGTCCATCTCCAACAATTAAAATATTTTGGGCATGTTATGAGAGCAAACACAGAAAACATGGAAAGACTCATAATACAAGGAAAGGTAGAAGGCCGAAGATCACGAGGAAGATCCCCAACAAGATGGATAGATCAAATTACAGGAATATGCCAAAGACCTATGCATGAATTAAAAGAAATGACCAGAGACAGAGATCTCTGGAGACGTACAATACACGACATCACGTCGACCACTACACTCCCCCTGGGGGGTCAGGATTGAAGAGAGAGAGTTTCAGTCAGTCTGTTTGATGTTGACTACCGGATCGTCGATTTGTATCAAAATATTTCAATGTATGCAGGCTCAACGTGTTTTTGGAATTTCATTGGAAATGCACCCAAAATTGTCTTTTATTTTGCATTTTTTCGTCCTGTAGGAGGAACCACTGACAGAAAACTAGTACAATTTCGTCGTTATCTGTTGACATCTTTAATAAAACTGATTGCAGTATGGTTTGTGTATACATTTTGTTTGTCTTGAAAACAAAATGTTTCTTGTAGAAACAAAAACGTTTTTGACTAAAACACGTTTTTGACTTTTGCTCTTTCTGTGTGCTGCTACCCTAAGAGGAAGTAAACAAGTAATGTACGACAGAATTATTATTATTATCCCGGTTTTTTATAGCGTTCTCCGCCTTCCGGTTCCCAGTTTCTAGCTACGTCGGTCATTCCATTCGCCAGGTGAAGGTTTCTTTCCGACATTGCCTTCTGAATGCCGCCCAGCCAGGATTGTTTTGGCCTTCCTCTCTTCCTTCTTTCCCTTGGCGTTCATTTTAGAATTTGGTTTGGCAGCCTGTCGTCGTCCATTCTTTTCACATGATCATACCAGATCAGTTGTCTCCTTTGAATTTCGTCAATGATGGTTGACTTGACTCCCATTATATTTCTAATATGGTCATTTTGTATTCTATCAAGCCTTGATTTTCTAGCTGATCTTCTCCAGAAGTCCATTTCCAATGCAAATAGGCGTCGCTCAAGGGATTTAGTAAGTTGCCATGTTTCGCATCCATAGAGCACTATACTTTTAAAGATGGAGTTAAAGAGGAGATCCTTTCTTTGATTTGATAGTTCTTTTGACCATAGCATCGGGTTTAGGCATCCTATGACCCTTTTTCCTTTCACGATTCTTTGCTCTATCTCTTTTTCGGTGCGCCCACTCTTGTTGATTGTTGTTCCCAAATATATATATATATATTCCTCACAGTTCTTGATTGTTTCATGTTTGTTGACCATTAGATCTCCTACTTCATTCCCGATGCATAAGTATTGCGTTTTGTTTCTATTTACAGAGAGGCCCCATTCTTCATATGTTTTAAACAACCGTCTGGTCATGAATTCTAAATTTTCCTTGTCTGCTGCCACTACTACTTGGTCGTCCGCAAAATGTAGAGTGTATAATGTTGTATCGTCGTCAAGTTGGATCCCCATTCCTGAACAGGATCTTCTACAGTGTTTTAGTGTTTCATTTAAATAGATCTTAAATAGTATTGGAGAGAGGCAGCATCCTTGTCGTAAGCCTTTTGTTACTGGAAATTCTTCTGATAAGGTGTTGTTTAGTTTGCTTTTTGATGATGCTTTATTGTATAATTGTTTGACTGTGGCGATGATCGTACTATTTAATGGAGATCGTTCAAGAGACTGCCACAGCTTTCTCACAGGAATTGTCTCATATGCTTTTGTGAGATCCACAAATAAAAGATGTATTTCTTGGTTTCTTGCAACTTTCTTTTCATTTAGTTGTGTTAGGGTAAATATGTGGTCTACGCAAGATCTTTCAGCTCTAAATCCTGCTTGCTGTTCAATTTCATGAGGTTCGTATTCTTTCTCAATCATGTTTTTTTAAATTTTACCGAACAGCCTGCTAAAGGTATTGGTGACAGAGATACATCTGTAGTTTCCGCAAATATCTTTTGGACCTTTTTTGTGAATTGGAGTAATCCATGCTTCTTTCCAACTATTCGGGATTTCTTCCCCATTTAAGTATCTTGTGAATAGCACTTTAAGATAGCTTATTAGTTTTGGTGTTCCGTTTTTTAGAAGTTCTGCTGGTATGTTCTCCGGCCCGGATGCTTTGTTATTCTTTATCAATTTAAGCGCTTGTTGTATTTGTTCTTCTTCCACGTTTACATATTCACCTTCTACTCATATTCGTTGAGGTGAGTTAGTATTATAAATATCTCTGTCTTCATTCAGTTCCCTTGCGTAATGATCTTTCCATGTATCTATCTGGATGGGCTGTATTCGACTTTTATTTGATGTGTCGGTTTTCAGGGTCTTTATTAATTTCCATGCCGCTGATGATCGCGCTCCTCCGATGTAACAGTCAACTTCTTTACATTTTGCATTCCATGTTTCATTTTGGTTGTTCCTTGTCATATCTTTAAATATTCTTTGCGACAGAATAATTTCAATAAAACTGAATGCAATATTTTATAAGATCGCCGTTCGACCATTCATGTTGTATATTTTCGAATATTGCAAAATGCACAGTTTTTTTTAAATGCCGTATTGCCAGATTCCAGTAAGAGCCTAAAAAGGTATCGATTGAATTCTGACAGGCAACGGTAGAGGAAATCTTTTTTGGACATCACGCCACGGAACAAGACACCCCGGCATCTTTGAGACCAGTAGGATACTAGGCCAGAAGACCCCAGGGTAGTGCTGAAATAACCGTATTCTGGCTAAAACCTTAACCATACATTTAAGATCCCTGACTCAATTTCCTCCTCTGTCCTCCTGACCACGGCCTCAGATCGGGAATAAGCTCCTTCGTCCACCTTCTCGCCTTCCCGCTATCATTCGCCCATTCTCTCTGCCACTCTGCTATCGTTCTTTCTCTCTCATTCTCATCTATATTTACATCCATCTTCCTGGCATATACCCTCGCTCACTCTTTGCACAACAAAACGATCGGTATCACCGCTCCAATGACGCCTTTGCGAAGTCTCCATCAGCTTAGCGTATTTAGCAGTGTTTAGTACGCTACACCACACGGGGACAGCGTAGGTTACCACCGACTCAAAAACTCCATTGAATACCTTTCTTTTTCTGCTACCTGGGCCTCCAATGTTTGGCATCAGCCGTATCAACGCCTCCAGATTTTGGCCTTCTCTTCCATCTTTTGGATGTGCACTTCGACCCTTAGTCCTTTCGACAATTAGACTCCCAGATACTTAATCGATTTAACCGATGCAACCTTCACACCTTCAAAATGCACAGTAAATAATATGTCCTCATTTAAGGACATTGTGAACCAATGGAGCAAAAATATGAAATCATTTTTTTAAAATATTTTTTTTTAATTTTTCTGACAAAAAACAAAAGTATTTAATTTAATAAGTAATGTATGAAATCTTAAAAAACTTTTTTTTTTCTTTAATTATACAGAGATGAATATTGCATTTGTCGCATGTCATTCATGATTTGCCCTTACAACCAGGCAATTTACATCTGTATGCATTCGGTTTATCATCATAGCATAAATTTTGGCGGATTTTACAGAATCTCTTGACAGACATACAGACATAGCAATTTGTAGTTTAGGCTCCCAGTAGCATCTAATTCTAGGATAAAGTAAGCCAACACATGTTTATATTTCCTCGGCTGAAGCGAAAGAAAAACTATTGTCTTTTGTGGCAACATACAAAAAAAAAAGATAAGGCCTTTTAAGTTCAAAGATGGTAGAAGTGGCTTCCTTATGCCAATGTATATCTGAGGTTAAGTATGTCATTTTCTGTGTCCACTTAATATTTCGTTTTTTGTTAGATCTTTATTTTTCATAAAATCATTTATTCTCTTTATTTTACTTTGTTTTGAAACTCTAGACTGCGGTTCTTCTTCAACTTCTTCTCACAAGCTCTATTGCTTCAAATTCTTCAGCTTCCTATTTAACATAATCTTGAATTCCAGTTCCGTAAGCTGCTCCTCACCTCAACCTTATTACGTTCATTTACTTGTTCTTCCTAACCACCATTTTCAGCCTCATCACTCATATATTCAATATCAGATAGCCCTTCTTCGATCAAGTCCCATTTTAAAATATTTAAATTTTTTACAATATACAACAAAAAATGAGGTTTGGATTAAGAAAATATTGTAGGTGTCTGGAAATTATATACCAAAGTTTGTACGCGGTAATAAAAGGGGTGATCAGATCGATTTGAAGTTTGGAAACAACTTTTAAAGCGGTTAACAAATACATTGCATATAACTGGATTATCTTGATTAGAACATACTAAGAGCGGCATAAGAAACACTCAGATATTGTCTTTTAAACGTGAGTGGGATCTCTCCAGTCTCTCAGTATAGAGTTTGTATTGGACTTGTGTGATGTGCTCCTAAGAAAATTCAAAGACTTGTATTTTGAATCTCATCTATTGTTTTTAAGTACGTTTTCTTGGAGGAGTTGTAAACTGTTAAAAGCCGTAGTCAAGCTTGGAACGTAATAGGGCCTTGTACTAGATATTTAGTAATGTAAAAGAGTCAGTGTTACATTTTTTATTTGCAGGGAATCTTAACAAATTTATTATAGGCTGACGTGTCTTTTTTAAATATTCTAAATGTACCTTCCACGTTAGTTGTTGATCAAAAATCATACCGGGGAATCTAACTTTGTCTACATATTTACGCTATCCTCCATTTAAATATAAGTTCTTCGGTTGCATTTCTTGACTTTTCGTAAAATATACTGCTTTAATTTTGGGGGTATTGAATTGAAGCCTATTTGTAAATGACCATTCTCAAAAGATTTATGGCTTTTTGGACATGCTTGTTAGGTTCTTTCCTCTACAAAATACATATAACTTAATCATCTGTATACAGCCTAGCTTTTACAGCAGGTAACATTTTTGCGGTAATAGAGTTCATAGCTATAAGAAAGAGAGTTGTGCTAAAGTTTGAGCCCTGTGGTATACTATTATCTTAATTTCTTTTTGAGGATTATACACCGTAGACTCTGACTTGTTATTGTTTATTTTTTTATAAGTTTGATATGTATATGAGTATATTACCTCTTATTTTCCATTCGCTTTTTCGCTAAGAATTTTTAAAATCGAGTATCTCCATACTGAATCGTAGGCTTTTTGAAATATGTGTTTCGAAATGATTAGGCTGTAGATGCTGGTTAAGTATTTTTTAGATGGGTAGGTTACGTATTTTAAAAAAATATTGGGTATATTATCTGCTCCAGAGTACGAGTTCGTACAGCCCATTGTAACAAACATTTTACTTAGTTTTGTTACTAATTATTTCTTACATTGTCCGAACATATTGTGAAATATTTTTTAGTAATTAAAAAACAATTGTACACCCATGGTACATAATCAAATAAAAAGTCTGGTTTAACTGTAAACTCCGACTGTTCAAAAAATATTTAAAATTATTCTTGGTACTGCTTTGAATAAGCATTTCCCACGTTTCGTGTGTATATTTGTTTATACGATATTTTTCGACTTTTTTATGGTACGCCAATGTTGTCATTTGGTATAAATTAGAAGAACAGTGCAAATTAGAAGGTTCAACAGTAGATGGTATTCTGGGAAAAAAGTTATTTTTTCACTTATCGACTACCTACACAGAATTATGTGTAATCGTGTACAGCTGTGGATAATAAGTGTGTTGACCTTTGCTAGGTAAACCATAAAAATTGTTGAGTAATGGGTATATTCGTCAAAAAAATGGGGGTACATACTTGCTGCGGTTCCATATTTCTTAAAATGCTCAAATTTTTGTGTTAAATCTACGTTGATTAGCCAACATAATTGATTTTTGAAACATATTTATATTGTTTACATTCTGCAATGTTTTATCGAAAACTTTTCAACATAAATTGCACATTATCGTGCAAATTTAATAAATTCCCTCCATTTTCTACAATATTAAGCAAATAGTGCCAGATTTATCAGCAGATTAATCTATTAAAAACCAAGACATTTTTATTTTAAAAACATAAATTATTTTTAACTGAATCTTATTAGGGGTATTTATGAGCAAAATATTAAATGTAAGTCATACTTAATGACTGAAGGTATAAACATGGCCACTGTACACAGGGTTACTCTGGTTACTATTTTGTTCAACTTCACCTAACTGTTTTGTGATACTGGATACACCGTCGATGTTGATCTAATTTTTTTGGGAAATGACCACCCTCATGACATGGTAATTGCGCAGCAGGTCGGCATGGTCGATTTGAAAGAAGATTGGATTGATGTCGAATGAGATTAGATTATCATTTGTTAATTGAAACCGTCTCCAGGCATTGACAACAGTCATGTTGATCATGTTTGTAAACAGCACCCATCACCATTTTCTTCATCTAACAGAAATACTGTAGTTTCTTATTGTCTGGTCGCGTAAATCAACTCCACCCATGCATTTATTATACATACTGAAAATGTCTGGCTGTTGCCACATCTATTCCTGCATCCTAATCGGTTTGTTGGCATAGTTTTTGCGACCTCAGGTACTCCAAGATCTTCATCAAGACTTCAATATTAATGGTCGTGGTAGTTTGTGATAGCCTGTTTGTAAAATTGCCATACAACGTTTGATATCAGCTTTTGAGGCAACAAAGTGTGTCAATTCTTGTGTGATGAATATAAATTTGTTTGATGCATCAAATAGTTAGAAATTTCGTCATCGAACAACTTTTCAAATACTTCAACTGGTCTACAGTTTTCCAGTTTAGTAGAATCCTAACAGTCAGCCCAACCGAAAGTTGTTGGCATACTAGTGTCAACAAAAATTTTAGTTCATTTTAAATTACTTATCTTTATTTTTTTGATCCGTGTTGATTTCAAGTTGTTTAACCATTCAGACAGTAGCCAGCTATCTTTATCCTCACTTTCTTCTTCATTACTGCTGCTTATATGCTGCAACTCGATTTCACCGACTACCTCTGTAGGAAACATTTTTTCGGCACCTTCTAAATCAATTTCGCCCAATTTTGTGTGTTTTAATTTTTTGGGAAGATATAGTGGAAGTCGTTATAACTCAAATTCTCAGCATAATGTCAAAGTGTAAGAAAAAGACCAAATGCCAGAGGAATGGTGCAATGGAATCATATGTCCACAGTCCAAAAAGAGAGATTTGTTGAAATGTAAAAATTATAGGAGTATATTTATATCCTCTTAACACAATATACAAAATATTTTCCAACACCCAATACTGCAGTTTCAGTACGTACGTGGAAGAACTGCTTGGTGAATAGGCAGATTTTTGTGTTACGTCAAATTTTGAATACTTACAAAAAACCAAAGAATTTGATACGTTTCTAAAACTTAAAATGGTAGGAAATAAATTCAAAATTTCAACAACATTCAAAAAAAAACAAAGACATTGAGATCTATTTTATTTAAAACTGTACCCAACAATGAACAAGAAAGAACACACAATTGTATTTATTAAATACCTTGCGAATGCCAAGATTTTTATTTAGGTGAAATATCAAGACTATTAAAAGTTAGAATTGATGAACATTAATCTTATAATAAAAATAGAGAATTTGATAGTTCTCAAATATGCTGGATAGCTATGGTAGATTACGAGAAGATAGAAGAAAAAATAACTACAGAGGAGGTTAGGCAAGGAGATTATATCTCACCCAAGCTATTTACTCTAGCTCTAGAAGACATGTTTCGAACTTAAAAATGGGGAAATAAGGAGTGACGATAGATGGCGAAATCCTTAATCACCTGCGATATTAGAAATACTATTAGACCAAAATGCAAAAATCAAAAGGAATATAAATAAAAAAGAAAAAATATCTAAAATCTAGCAAAACCTAAATATCTAACAAACGAATATCTAGATTTAACTGAAGATATAACTCTGGACAATAATAATATAAAAAAGGTTGAGTCATATATATACTTAGGGCAAAATATCCAATTAACAAAGGCTAAATGATGACTTAAATAAAAGATCCACAAGGAAAATAATTCCTGCAGCTGGCTGTATACCACGTATCACAAAAAAAAGAGGTTAAATCTTTGTAAATGGGTATATTTAAAAAACCCCTAAAAGGGCTACATCAAATTAACACGAACGTTTTCGGAATAATAATTCCATCATCAGGTTACAGATGCCTAAAATAAGTATAAACCATTTAATTAAAGCAAACGTGGTTTAAAATTTTGACTAAGGTTAAGAAAGCGAAATGGTTATACTTACAGGTTAACATGCCTGAGCCACCAAAATATTAGGGTAAAAACCCTTTAAAATAAATAAGGTTACCAAAGATTGTACATATTGTTGTTAATAATATTTGATGTTTAATATTTAATTATATTTTACTTCAGGTAACATACACCAATACCTTACGTGAGTTCCATCGTCAGGAGAGTAAACCTCTTCAAACGGACTTCAGCTGGTAACTGATTGACAAGATACCTATGAACGGTTTCGAAAACAAAATGTTAATGTACCCCGAAACAATATTAGTTATACATACTATTACTACAGCCAAAAAATTCAAAAACTTTGATGATGTTAAAAATGATAACAGCAATCCAGGTGTTGGGATTTAAACAATTTTTTAATTATTTAATTTTGGATATAAAAGATGTAAAATTACCGACGATGTTAAAGGTCATGTTTAAGAGAATGACGTATGCATTAGGCAGCCTATGTTACTCTTTGTCGTATGGAGTGTAGTCTAAAAAGTGTAATTTGTGACAGATTAGCTTAGATATATGAAATTGTCCTTTTATGTTGATCACATCTAGGACAAGGTAAGATTGAATTGTATATATTTGTAGCATGAAGATAGCTTGAAGAAGCATAGGAAGAAGACGAATCTCCTGACTGAAGAACCTTAGAGAATGGTTTAACTGTAGTTCACTACAACTTTTCAGAGCAGCGACCAACAAAGTGACCATAGCCGTTATGATATCCAACCTCCGATGGAGGAGATGGAACTTTAAGAAGAAGATATATTTATAGCTAATATAAGACCTCGTTTTTAAATGAAATTGTTTAAGACTGTTCGTATGGTAAAAAGGTTAATATAAGTGAGTCTAATAAATTGAATAAGGGTTAAAAATCTTCCGCCTGAAGAAATTAAAGTTATAACCTATGGAATTAAAGTTAAAATTGAAAGGCTGAGCTCCTCAGAGACTTGAAAACAATAAAAGTAAAGGAAATTACTAAATAAGGAGGGGGGGGGGGTGGTTAAAGAAAAATAAATATGAGTTAATCAACAAATTAGAGATAATAGGGGTCCTTCACGCTGAAAGCATCTAGCACCCTGAACAAAATCTATTTTGGTTGATTTAAATTCGGTTTATAAAAAACCTGAAATTTGATGGATGAGTGTGCTGTACTAAGTTGTTGACTAAGAGAGGGAAGCAATGGTTGAATAAGGATTTTGGTAAAGGGGAAATAGTGAATTCTGATAAATTGTTGGATTATGTTTAAATGGTTACTGAGTTTAAAACTAATAAGTAGATGGTTGATACATGAAACGACAGAGAAATAATAAAAGAAAGAAGAATGGACAGGAATATGATGTAGACGTGAAGAGTAGAGAAAATGATGAAATAGTGAGCTATGATGGATGTGGATGGTTATAAAGTTAACAATAGGGTCGGAAAAAAATTGGGAGAGGGGTGTGACAATAGTGTAAAGAGAGTGGTGGTTTAAAGAAACACAATAATTCAATAGGATTAAAGGTGTAGACGTTTATAGAGGAAGGTCAGGCAGGCAAAGAAGGTGGGGCAAATTGGGGAGTGTGGGCTATGAGAAGAGTTGTCGGTGTAAGGGTGGAAAGTTACGATTGAAAGATACGTGGTGATTAACGCAGTTGGGGCTTCTTTGCTTTTCTTTGAATATTTTCAAGTCTTCATATAGATCTAATTTTAGAAAAATTTTTTGAGGGATAATATGTAACATACTCTTAACCTCCCAGAAGACGTCTCTTTGTTCATCAAAAAATCAACGTCAAAATCATCAACAGCTTTTTCTTGTTTTACTTGTAAAGTATATTTTGAAAACTGGTCCATATTTCTATTCGTTTTTGTGACTATTTACATTTAGATTTATTCATATCGTGTCGATAAACAAGAAAATAGGGGAATCTGTTTATTTTACTAGTATTGTTGTCGAAAGTAAACTGATTATTTATAAACTTGTCTGCAGGTGGATATTTGTTGTTCCAAAGTTGTCTCATTCTAAAACCTATATATTTTTCAAATTTCCGCATCAGTTGATAAAAACTCAACCCACCTTGTATCACACCTGCAAAACGCCGACGTAACAAACGGACATTCCATAATACTATCGTTTTATTTCTGTTTTTTAAATATCACTGGATGAAAGTAGTGAAAAGCGGAATTTTATTATTTTCCCAAATCGTTTTTCACATTTTTCGTAGCATTAAACATATTTTACACCGGAAGTGCGATTTCTGGACTCGGCTGCAGTGGTTAGTCATCCGTTACAAAAAAAAAAAAACAAATTTTAAAGTTAACGTAGTTGAGTGGCCATATATGACCGTAGAGCGGCCCGTGAATTTGAGTGCAAGTAATTAAGTTTGCAAACAAAGGAAGGAAGTCTGGTGAGCTTCCATAAATTCCCAGAATTCTACTTACTGTAATAATTTCAGAGATGTACAATGGTCACTAATTGTTGTTTCCTTTGTTTCAGACATGGTTTTTTACCGACACAGATGATTTGGCTTTTCAAATGAAGACAAGTAAGTAAAATTACCGTTTTAATTATATATCTATTACCTACGACACCTCCCTTTTGACATATGTTGATATTATAATATTAAAATGATTATAAAGCCTTTGTCCAAAGAAATTCAACCAAGATATCGCAAAGATAATGGGAAACGTCTACAAATTTTAGTAAAACATCCTTTATAAGAGGTATATTTATTTAAAAGAACCCTTTTGGGTTAAATCACAAAATTTATTGGGAATAAATATTCCATCTTCAGTGCTACAACTAGGTATACCATGTTTAAAGCGTCCCATGCGTGCAAACACGCCAGCGCATCTCCCTGTCGCAGCCCTTTGCGTTTCAAATGCCTGTGACTGTTCACCCTGTGTTTCGACTTTGCAAACAACTTTACGCATTGTAGCCTTAACCAATCTAATCAGTTTATCTTTTTCTTCTTACGGTGCCTTATCCTTAAGGCCGTTGGCCATTACATTTGCCCATTTAATCTTATTTGTAGCAGCCCTGAATAGTTCTATGGAGGTCATGTTCGTCCATTGCCGTAGGTTTTTAAGCCAGGAGTTGCGTCTTCTTCCTGGTCCTCTTTTGCTATTGACTTCGCCTTTGATTATAAGTTGGAGCAGTTCATACTTTTGATTTCTTATAATGTGACCAAAATATTGTGTTTTCCGTTCTTTTATTATAAGCATAAGCTCTCTTTCCTTATTCATCCTCCGCAAGACTTCCGCATTTGTCGTATGGCTCATGTAGGCTCATCAGTTTATCGGAAATGTGAAATTCATCCATGACTTCATACAATTTATTTCTATCATACGAAAAGATGGTATGTGTTCATATTGAATTCATTGGTTTTTTCCAGTATTTGCCTTAGCACAAAGATCTGGTCTGTTGTTGATCGACCAGGCCTAAAACCACTTTGATATTCGCCAAGAAGTTCCTCTGATTATGCACTCAGGCGACTATATAAAATATTCGAAAATATTTTGGGATTCCCCTACAGTTTCTACATTCCAATCGATCACACTTTTTGTGTAGCGGACAAACGATCCCAATACACCACTCTTCCGGGATTTGTTCCTCATTTCAGGCTCTCAGTATAATTTTATATATTTGGTTAGTCAAAGTAGCACCTCCACATTTAATAAGTTCCGCGGGTATACCATCACTTCCTGGAGATTTATTATTTTTTATGTGTTTTATTGCATTAAGTACTTCTTGAATTGATGGAGGGTCCAATGGTGTATTGTTGCTTGCTCCTGGGGGTGGTTGATTTGGATCTTCTACTTCGATAGTAAGTAGTTTTTTATAGTGTTCCACCCACCGTTTCAATACTTCTTTTTTTGTATTAATGGATGTACTTCTCTTCTCTTCTGAGATCTTTATATTTTTGTTCTTTTTCCCGGGTTCTTCTTTGCTGCATCAGTTTATATGCATCGTTCTGTCTTCTTGTGATGTCCTCGCACTCAGCATTGAATCACTCACTGCGTGGTGGTGCTCTTTGCGGCCCTAGAATGTTATTTGCTGCGTCTTTAATATAATTTTTACAATATTCCATTGTTCGCTAATTGTTAGATTCATGAGATGTAAAGGATGAGATGTAAACATTTCATCTCATGCTAAATCCAGTAATCCTTTCTTGTACTTGTTACTTGATACTTTTTATGAATGGAGTTAAGTAGATTAACAAAAGTTGGACACCAATAATCATTAAAAATATCATGATGCAAAATTCATACTCTATATATATTTATTTAAGTTCGATATAAAAACGCCCATAGTCTTAACCAAATTAAATTGAAATAGGATCTAACACCTGCGTCTACGTCTTCCAACTTTATATCCACTTAATTAACCGACCAAGTCAAGCAGTTCTCTTGCAGTTTACAAAAAGAAATTTATTGTAAGCGGCAAAATTCTCAGGACTGCTAAAGCACAATGTACAGAAAGAAGATCTCTAATCGCTCCATTTCCTGTACTTGTTTCCCTTGGCGGAACGAAAACGAATACTCACTCCCTAGTACGGTCAAAATGCGTGTATTATCTAATGCTGTAAATAACAGACGAGAAACTCTAATAAGTAAATAAATGATTCGTTGTTCTAAAGCTGTTTGAGTATTTACCAGTACAAATTAAAAACAACGTAGTTGATGACATATGCTATTCTACAGTGTAAACATTGTCGAAAACAAAAGGAAAACAGAAGAAAGATAGGGGCTACAGAAATGGATATATTAAGGTGAACACTGAAGAGGTGGAAATATTCGCTTTTTTGTGTCATGTTTTACCGGCTTGTTTTATTATGTCATAGTCCCATCTTAAATTTAAACGTCTTCTTGGTATCTTGACGCCTCTTGGATACCACAGTGTGATTAGTGAACCATATACTGTCAGTTCTTTTCGCTAAATGCCCCGCCTACTTCCATTTTAAAGATTTAATTCTGTGGATTATATCAATGATCTTGGTTTTTTGCCTGACCCATTCTATTATTTTTGATCTCTCTTTATTGCCTTTATTGCCAATAATTTTATTGCCTTCATAAACCTCATCTTCAGCTGGTCTTACCTTTTAGACGATTCAAAACGCTGTAAAGAACAAGGTAGTATCAAAAAAGTTATCCCCCACTTGCCAATCAACAACTTCGGGTAGAAGAATTGGCAAGAGGTAAGGTACTCTGGTTGTCCTAAAACTAAGAAATCGATCTCAAACGCCAAGAAAATCTAAATTGTATTAGGAAGCAGAAGGTCATGAGAAACTATTGCATTAAAAATCTTTGTGGATATTCTCCATGAGAAACAACAAAATCATCTTCTTCTTCAAGTGCCATCTCCATGGCGGAAATCGGCAATCATCATAGCTATTCGGAGTTTTGAAACAGCTTTTCTGGAAAGTTCATTTGATGTACATCCGTATCACTCTCTCAGGTTACGCAGCCATTACATTCTACGCCTCCCCATGCTTCTCTTTCCTTGTCCTTCTCTCCACGTGTAATATCTCCGAGATATTCCAATTTTCTTGTTTTAATTGTATTTAAAATTTCTATTTCTTTATTCATCCTTCTTAGAACCTCTTTGTTTGTGACGTGTTCTGTCCAAGATATTTTCAGAATTCTTCTATACACCCACAGCTCGAATGATTCCAGTGAATATTTCATTCCATAAAACCAAGTCGAAACTAGCACCTTGCCAACCAAAACTCTTAGTTCCAATTTTAAATACCTTGTACACAGCACTCTTCTCATTTTGTTGAAATTTGCTCTATCCTTTTCTATTCTCATTTTGATTTCCTGAATGTAATACCTGAATAATAACTGTAATAATCCTTAATGAAACCATACATAAATGTACTGATTATCGATCTCGAAATCCAAACTAAAGCATACAAAGGAGATCATAAAGTGACCACGGTCTTCTGTGTAGACGACCCACAGAAACCTCATGTCAAAGATACAATAAAGAATTTATTACAGTTGTCACCGTTTTTCGCATACTAAATTCCAATGTTTACTATCTCTTCAGTCATTTGTTTCCTCTATCTTCCATCGCACCGTCTACTTCTTTTTTCCACGATATACTTCATCTTCCCCTTCTTCTGTGGTTGGTAGGGAAGAAATGCCACTTATTCGTGTATTTCCAATAAAATGACTTTATTCTTTGTTGTGTATTTTTTTAAGTTTCACTTTTTGCTGTTATGTGTAGTAATACTGATAATTGTACTTTTAATTGAAACTATAAGTGACTGATAAACTGTTCGTATATATTAATTTAACTGAAGTGTCTGTCCAAGAAAAAAGATTATTTGACCACACTATAAAATTATGCAGGTGCATTTCTCCTTGCTTCAGTTAAGCCGTTAATTCAGCTACAGTATATGGATACTTTTTTTATCGGAAAAGCTATCTACCAGTTAATCGAATGAATTTATCAAAAGGCTGAATTCACGATCTGTATTTTTTTAATCGAGCAATTCCTTGATGTCTATTTGGGTGTGGTCTTACGTGTTTGCTATATATATAGTAAGATTATAGTAATTATAAATCCGGGCTCTAATTACAGAAAGCACGATATGCAAATTGAAAGTAGAATATGCTTGAAATAACTATGGTGTAGGTGGACGTTTCTTCGAATGCCTCAATTCTAAGTATACTTTGTTCCGATAGCTCTGCGTAGACCTTGTAATAGTATTATAAGTAGCTGTAACTAATATAAGTATGATTAAAAGGCATAGTGCAATTAGACGAAATTTTAGTGATGATGAATTTATTGAAATTATATTCACAAATATTTCGACTTAAAAAAATTCCCATAGTCTATCTATTACTTATAACAGATATTTTTATTGATAATCAAGTCTTGAAAATTTCACATCTTTTGCCTTTGGTGCTTATTCGTTTCGAATATTTAGTATTAGCCTATATAGACACATCTAGAAGACTTTAAGTTTCTTCTCTATCGCTTCAGTAAGTGTCCAGGATTCAACATCATTGAGAAGATGTAACATTATAGGAGCCTTACCTTAATATCCAGGTTAAGGTTGTGGCTTTTAAAGAGTTTGCTATGTTGTTAAATGCACTCGTAGCCTTCTCTATTCTACTTTTTATCTCATATGAGTGGTCATTGTTCGTTTACTATGACTCCAAGAGAAGTAAACTGTTTTACTAGGTCAACTAGTGTATTCTTGACAAACAATTCTTTTTTAAGTTCCATCTCCTATCAAAGGTTGGAAATCATCATGGCTATGCGAACTTTTTTTTGGAATGTTGTCTTTATGTAACCAACTGGTCAAGAGTAATTGTAAGGCTTTTAGCTTCGTCTACGTGCTCCACGACAGTCTCAACTTTTGCAAGAGTTTGAGATACTACTTTAAATATAGTACCTTAAGCACATATTACAAGATCATCAGCGTTTATAAAGTGCTTGATAATAGCCGACGTGGGTTCGTTGTTCGTTTAAAATCATTGATACTAAAACGCTGTAGGACTCTGCTCTATAAGTCTGTTAATCTACTCATTTTGCCTCCCACGTAAAAAAAAACGTCTGTTGTGTAGTAAAGAATGGACGATCTAGATGGTAATCACTAAGAGTAACGTACAGTTTGTGGAGTAATATGTTGTTACCACATTGTAAGTTGCTACAATAACTACGAAGGCATTGTAAGTTTTTGTTCGAAGACCCTTTCAATATGCAAGACTTATTAGGTGTATAACCTCCTTGTTGCGATATGAAAATTTTTTATATTCTGGATATAATAATTCTCTCGTATAATTATAAAAAGTGATACAGCTGTGAGTCTGGTTTGTAGCTGCTAAGGTTCTTTGGATTCTTTGCTGATTTAACAAGCTACTTTGCAACTACTATGTTCTGTAGAGTTTTATGATTCAGTTGTTTGCACCTTGACGTATTTCCCTTTTAGTATTTCCTAGTAATACCACCAAGGAAAGTCGTCTTGGGATTTTCCTGTTATTCGATCCAATATTACTTAGAAAAAAGGACTACCAAAAGCTATCAAGAGAAAATACTACCACTGATATTCTACATGTACTATTTTTTTTATCGTTCCATGACTATTATTTATCTTACCAAGTCCAATATAGCATTAGAACAAAGTAGAATGGTCAACTCTGAATAGTGTACTATCTTTAGTTTGTCAGAACTATTTGATGAATTGGGCAAAGCCAGTTAGACCTGATTTGCCATCTCATGATTTTTTTTAGTAGTGTGATTTTTATTTAATTGTAGCGTGAGATTTCTACAAGTAGAAAACCTGTGAAAGCTGTTAAAAAATGTGATACGATCTTCATCATATCTGCTTTACCACTCTATTGTTACAATATTTTCGTTTTGTTGTTCAGTTTGCTCTAGTCTTCCTATCTCTTTCATAATAACATTCACATTTTCACCAACAATTTGGTTTTATCTTCATTGTCACTATCAGCAGAATAAGGTTTGGGCGCAAACATTATCCATTACAGTTACATAAAATCAAAATATTTGAAAATTCACCCAAAAGAACATTAGAGATCTAGCGCAAATTTTCTTTAACGTATAGGATTCAATTCAACGACTCACGTCGACCTGGTTTCAGTCGTAGAAGAGTTTCCTTGCAAAAAGATGATTCTTTTATTGTGATGGAACTTTTAAGAACCCGCCATTCCATTGCAATTGCTGCAATAAATCATTTGCAGGAATTCAAAATCATCATCATCATCATCATCATCAATGGCGCTACAACTCATCGTGAGTCTTGGCCGCGTTTACTATTGCCTTCTTCTAGTAGTGCCAGTAATTCCCATTGTCGCACTCCCATCTTCTCTAGATCTTCTCTGACTGCATCTTTCCACCTTTTTCTAGGCCGCCCTACAGACCTTCTTCAAAATGAGAATGTAAATGAGAGAACGATTAGAAGATGCCTAATTGAAAGAGGAATAATAGCAAAAAGGATCGCTATCGGTCCCAACCCAGATTACCCAGAATTACAACTCAGACACTGTAAGAATCGATGAATTTTTGCTCGACAACATCAACACTGAGATATACAGAATTGGAGCCGAATTCTCTTTACTGATGAATCGTGGTTCTGTTCAAACTCTAGAGATAACCGAGAGAGGATTTGGAGACGGAGAAATGAATATGCCCAAGCTTGTATGTTCCAGAAAAGAAAGTTTGGCAGTGGTGGTGTTATGGTTTGGGCTGGAATCTCATTTAAAGCTCAAACTGAACTTATTTTAATCAATGGTCCCTGAATCGTGACAAATTACTTAGGGGAAGTAGCAATTAATTCTCTCGAATGGCCATCCTGCTGCCCTGACTTGAATATCATCGAACATCTTTGAGATGAACTTGATCGAAGGGTTAGAAGTCAATCAGGTCAGCCAGAAAGTCTTTCACAACTTCAAAACATAAGTCGTGAAGAATATGAACGTCTTCCTTAGGTTTTTATTCAAAATTTGTTCCTTTCTCTTCCGAATCGTGGGCAAACGATTATTGCAGTTTTAGGGCATAATACCCGATTTTAAACAATTTTGTCGAGTATATAATATGAAACATTCAAAACAACAAACACGTTGAGATCTATTTTGTCCAAAACCAAACCTAACAATGAACAAGAAAGGACAAAGAATTGCATTTATAAAATACCTTGTGAATGCGATCATTTTTATTTAGGTAAAACATCAAGGCCGTTAAATGTTCAGTGAACATCAATCTTATATTAAAAATAGAGAATTTGATAGATCTCAAATATGTAAACACGCATGGGATAATGAACATAGCGTTCAATGGATTAATTCAAATGTAGTCCTAAAAGAAACGGATGGTAAAAAAAAAATCAAAGAAGCGGCTCTAATTATGCTAAATGGGACCAATTGTGTCGCAAAATTCCTCGGTAGAATGTAGTAGGATCTGGTTACTAATATTGAAAGAAGAAGTTATTAATAAGAAAATACCAGTATTAGTAAGTCAGTAACATATTATAGAGGATACATCATTTATGTTTTTTAAATAACGAAACATATAAAATCAGAATTTTGGTGTTTATTGAAGGTAAATTAAATGCACGAACAAATACTTACCATGTCGGAATAGTATTATGAGGTTTTTTTCCTAACTAACAGGGGAATTTTACTGTGATCATGTCATGTGTTTGTCTTTTTAAGGACGAATTACATGCTATGATTTTTTTCTGACGGATATTCTCAAGTTAAAGTTGATTTCATGTAATCGAATGAACTATCTTTTAAGTAAAGTCGTCCCAGAAGCGCAACTCAACAATATTGGCAATATCATTTTAAAGTCGTCTACTTTCAAATGCATAATGTATGTCTGAATTGTCAATATAAATGAGTCAAATAAAATTAAATTATTAGAAGAATTTTTCACTAAGTAACAAAAAACAAAATTTGTTTAATTTACTATTTGTATTTTGAGAACGATTTCCGAAGTGGAAATTAAAACGTCAATAAACGTATTTTTTATCTTTAATTGTGGCTTATTCCCAGTTAAATAGTAATTTACAATATGAAACGGTGCATAAAACTTCCAATGAATTTTTATTTTCGGAAATTTATAGAGTGGCCACTTTTTTTGCCCGTTCAGTATATTAGGGGTCCCGGCAAGGGTCTAAAATAAATAGTTATTTGAAAACATATAGGTAAGAGAAAAGAAATTTTTCTGCTTACCTCGTCAAGAGAACACTCAAACAGAATTTCGTCCTGTCTGTTGGACGTTCAAAGAGAGAAGTAAATCCTTACATGCATGGTAAGGAGTTTACGACCGCTCCAATTTTTAGGCGACTGTCGTAGCTATTAGGAACTACAGTAGCGTCCTTGAGGTAATTTAAATGCACTCGGCGGATAGATGGCATTGGCAACATTGATTTGAATATTTACTAGGAATGGACCGCAGGAGTGATGACGTAGATTTGATTGACATCTGTCAGTTTCACCACGTTTCACTTTCCAAACCAACGTTGTTTAGTGTGGATAATTTGTATTTTTCGTTATTTTTTAATTTTTTTTTACAGAATCTTTCCGCTTTTTGCAATATATAAGTATTCTAGTAGTTACTACAAGTTAACAAGGTTTTGTAAATAATAAAGCATGTTGTTTTATAAAAATAGCAATAAAATGCATGCATCAATAAAGTAAGGTTAGAATGTCCTTAATGTATACTTTTAAACTATATTTCATCTGTTTGGCCCAAGAAGAAGAAGTTTCGACATAGTGTTCATTCAATATAAAATAATTTCAATTTAGTGTTAGCTGGGCAAATTATCCCCTGAGATATTACCCAATAAAGGAAGAAGAAGAAGAAGAAGAACTATATTTCATAAAAATAGAACACTGAATTGTGATGGTATTATCGTAAAAAACACTATACATAAAAGAAAAAGTAGCAAAAGAAGCAAAATGTTAACTTTATAGAAATTAAAAAGTCTTGAGTTTTGACATTTCAACTATTGTTTGGAAAGTAATGACAACAATATGACAGATGTGACGTCATACTCCGGCTGTCCATTATAATAATAAATTTTGTAATTTTGAAAGTTTTGAAACGGTTACAATATATCTGTTCGTTTTAGATACTCACTGTCTTTGTGAGTTTGCACTCCAAAATAAAAAAAAAAAACGCATCGAAACAATTTTTTTTAACACAGAAATAAATTTTACTTCTTTGTCTAACAACTCTTTTATAACCATCACTACTATACTTTATAGCCCTCATAGTTTATAAGATATTTTTTTATATTTTGATTAAGCTGATAACAAGAAGGGAGAGTCATAAAAATCAATGATCTGCATGCTTTATTCCATTAGATCCGGTTCTGATAATTTCCTCGTCCGGATAAGACACACCTCTACATCTTGCTGCTAAATGCACGGTTTATGCAGTAATTGAATAATTCTGAAGCCAGTCACGCCGTGAACTCTATTACCTTAGTCTGGATTTGCTTAATAAATTTTAATGGAGCAGCAAACTATTTTAGTGCCATTTGGATGCTGGAAGGAAATGAAAATCTACCAAAAACCATGGACTTACCTCTTCTGGCAATTAACTTTAAACAGACGTACATAAAAGATGAGAAAATGTTCTGTTAGATTATTATAAACTTCGTACTTGGTGATGGATTAGGAAGTTGAGATTAAGAAATTGTGTCAGTTAGGTTTCCTTAATATCGTGACCTAAATACTACGCTTAGAACTGTTACATTGTTTATACATAAAGCAATGTATTGAAAAGACAAGAAAATGTCTATGTCTAAAATAAAATTATAAATATGTTAAATTTAATGTAAATAGGGGATAGTGGGGGAATATCGACTACTTAAGCTCTATTAAAAATTTTAAAATATATCATATAATCATAAAATGATCAACACCAATGACCATTATGACTTTATCCATTGTGAATTTTTTTTAATTGGTTTTGAAATTAAACAAATATATTTTTTATAACTTACTTTTTTAGAAAAAGAAAAAATCGGGTAATTTCGACGAGTAGGATAATATGCTATTCTATCTTTGTCGCTGTTTGGAATTCACCAAAATGGCCATCTGATTGGTGCACCTTAATTGATATCCCGCTACACAAAAAAGGAGCCACTACCACATGTAAAAACTACCGCACATTGTCACTAATAACACATGCTAGTAAAAATATTGTTGCATATCATCAAAAACAGAGAAGTTTTTTTATATTGAAGATTCCGAAAAGAGATCATACGGCTGACTAAATGCTTACAGTTTTGGTATCAGGAGGATCCGCTATCTATAATTGTTCCAATGTCATCGTGGAAAAGGAAAATATTAAGGTCTGTGAACTACCAATAAGGCCAATGCGTTGTAGGTATATAGTTGAAGTTCTATTAACATGAAGACCGACTGAACTAGGAAACATCTTTGGAATAGACAAGAGAAGAATATGGAAGTGTAAGGATTGCCAGCAATTACAATCATTAATAAAGGCATAAGTATACTAAAATGGCTTTATTTGTCGAAGGAAGGAATGCAAGAGTGGAAAATACTAGTAACGAATATAAAACAGAGGGAAACAATATCTTGCTATAGATGGATAAACAAGACAAAGAGGAGGACCACGAAACAATAATTATGAGTCGCTTAAATATGATTTACAAAGTTCATGTGTTAAAAAATTATACTTTAGTTAGACAATTAAAGAATTACTGCGTTTGGTATAAAAAATGGAGAAAAGTAGCGGAGAAATTTCAAGCCATATCCAGATAAGACCTGTAGTAATTATATAAAACACGAAAAGTGAACTTTAAACAATATTTATTTTTTATATTATTTAGGTATAACAGCATGACATAATCATAACAAATGACAAGTAATAGCAAAAATTAAAAATAATGCATTACTTATCTATAAATTTATTACTTTATACATTCAGATACTATTAAGAACAAAAAATGTACATGAAAAACCTTCAAAATGCTCACGTCCAATAAATTCTCAGTGAATCATAAGGTTGTAACGTTTTTACAAATTGTGTCAAATCAAATCTAAAAATTAAAAGAAAGTACTTAAAAATCAATTAGTAACAAACTAGTTCCGCCTTCTTAACACTAACGAATTAAAATAACAGTAGTATTACTAGTAGGATGGTACTATTAGTACCGCCCTTATTTTAATTTCGTCTATTACTATCGAATTTGAAACATAGTTTAATACAGTTTATTTTGCAATATTAGAAATTATTCAGTTTGAACCTACATAATATTTTGTTTACATTCAAAACAAGAAAAAGTTTGGGTTCCACGTTGAACTCCTGCACAAAAATCGTGGCCCCATGAACGGCATTTGGTGCATTGGATCATGTCTTAAATTCTCTTTTCCTCACAAATTTAACAGGACCACTCTTCAACACACATCTCTATAACGACGTTAGGTTGATTTGAGCTTGACACGGCATTTACAAGAAAATACTCTGTAGAATTTTCACATTTGTTTTTTTTTTCTGGACAGGTTCTTTGTTCCTTTAAAGACCAGTTTTATCTTTTAATTTTATTTTTGGAGCACATACAAGTTACTTGGACGATTTCGGTTTAGCTTCCCCCGATTTAATTTTTATTTGTTTTATCTGTTCCTGCGCTAACTGTAGCTGTTTAGTTAATTCCAATTCATTATATAGGGACTTCCCGTCAAAAATGAGGCTTCGGCGTAGGGGAGATTGAATCAATTGAAGTGTTAAGTTTTGGACTTGCTTCATGAGTAGCTAAACTCTCTTTAGAACTAGCTAGTTCAAGCCAGATTATTTCCTAATCTACATTAGCTCCTATTGTAAACCTAAGTAGTTCCTTTAGGTAAGTAAGTAAGTTAGTAAGTCTCATTAGACTCTTCATTTTCACCATCTTGCCGAGTTTCACTGCCTTCATGGTTATTTAAATTTTCAGCAGCAAAAAGTCATGAAGACCATGCGATCAACAGGCCATACTCAACTAGTTCGGAAACCATTGACTGCAATGTTAATGCTTGTTGCTCTCCCATAAGCTTCCGAAATCAAGCCAGCTACGTGAATGTGTGAAACACATAATCCGGGGTTAGATTGAAGCTACTTTTCAATTGATTGAGTGTAATAGCCTTTCAAAGGCTTAAAGTCTGATCTATCCAAAGGCTGCACGCGATGGGTCGTATGCCCAGACAATTGTAGCATTATTACACCATGCTCTCTAGCACGTAAAATTGCTTCAAGATTCTTGGAGAGCGTTGTATGCCCATCCAGTACCAAACGAACTTTTTTTCTACTGTTGAGTTTACAGAATCAATAAAATGCTGGAACCATTTTACAAAGATATCACTAGTCATGTAGTCTAATTCTGATATCTCAACCATACTCCCTGGTGGAGCACCGACCCTCAAATCATTGTTGCTTCGCATACGCTTAAATATAAGCATAGGCGGAACGTAAATTCCTGAAGCACTAGCACAGCAAATAACTGTAGTGTTGACTCCACGTTCTCCACTGGACACTGACCCAACTTGCCTTTTACCATTTTGTGCGAGAACCTTTTGGCATTTGTTCTGCACAGTGCTGACACCCGTTTCGTCAACGTTAAATATGCGAGTTACATCAATATTATTCTCATCAACAATTTTTTCCAGAAAGTTGAAAAAGACGTACACATTCCTTTTATTGAATCCTTTTGCACGCATCATGGACGTTGCTTGAGGTTCTCTCAGTGAGATTATGTCTTTATGACGAGATTTGAACACATTCTTTTCTGTCATTTGGGATTATTTATTAAAATTATGTGGTATTCAACATAGCCTTGTCGTAGAGGAAAATCAAGAGATCAAACTATGTGACGACTACAAATACCTAGGAGTAAAGATCACTCAGGAAGGAAAATTAGATGCAGCCATTAAGGAACGAAATATACAGGAAAGGAAAGGCATAGCCTTACTGAACAGCGTGCTGTGATAAAAACATCTTTAAAGAACATAAAAGAAGAATATACAACACCACAATAAAAAGTATCATAACATATGGATTCGAAGTGTGGTTCTCCAAACACAGAACAGAGAAAATGCTTAGAGCAACAGAAATGGACTTCTGGCGCCGCTCGGCGGGAATCTCTGGACGCGACAGAATAACAAACGAGAGAGTCCGAGAAATCATGGGGATTACACATAATATTGTTGATGACATCAAAACGACACAACTCAGATGGTACGGACATGTAAGGAGAATGCAGGAGAACAGAATACCAAGACAAATTCTTGAATGGCAACCAAGAGGTAGGCGAATACCAGGAAGGCCTATTGGGTTTGTGTTGTTTTCTCTTACGTCCATGAGGTCTATGATCTCTTGCGTTCTCCATTCTTGTTTTCTGTTGTTTTTCGTGAACTCGATGTCGTTTTCTTGAATCTTTGTTATTTTCGTTTTTAGAGCAGTCCATGTTACTTCAACGTCTGTTTGTACCAAGTTCTCTAGCGTTTCTATTTCTTTCTCAACCTTGATACTTATTTCATTTTTAATTTAAGGGTTCTTGAGTTGTCAGATGTCTATTTTTTTTGACACTTTTTCCCTTTTAACTTTAAGAAACCTTTGTAGTCTAAAATCCATTATAACTGGATTGTGATCACTATAAATATCAGCTCCAGGATATGTTTTAGTGGATTTTATGTGCTATCTTTTCTCTCTGCAGGTGATTTCCAAGTGTATAGCCTTCTAGTATGTTGTTTGAAGAAGGTGTTGGCTACTAACAGGTTGTTCTCTACGCAAAATTGTACCAGTCTATCTCCCCTATTGTTTCTGGTACAGAGACCGTATGCTCCTATGTTGTCTCCTTCGGCATCAGTACCAATTTTGGCCTTAAAGTCACCCACAATCATTGTTATCTCGTCGTTTTTGTCAGTTGCATTATTTAATCTATATTGTTATAAAAGTTTTCAATTTCTTCTTTTGATGTGTCTTTTGTTGGAGCAAAGACCTGAATAACATTTAGGTATCTATGGATTGTTATTAATTTCAACATTAAGTAGGTATATGACTGCGCAATTTTGTCAGATACTAACATTAAATGGTTCACCTATCATTATTTCCCCGTCACTTGAGATTCTCATTCAATAAAGAAACCACGAAGAATTATTGGTAACCATGCAACTGACAACACTACGGTGTACCTACTTTCCTCTTCAAAAAAGTTAGAAATAATAACAATCTCTGGTCTACTTTTAGTTAATTAGGTATTAAGTAAGACATAAATCATGTGTAGACAGTAAAAGGGAAGATAAACGCCCCTAGCTACATTTAATCTATTTTAAGGTCTCGAATACCTCATTTAACGATATAACCTATTAACCTTTTTTTCTGGTACTAAACGTCTGGCATAGATATATAACTATTTTAACACTTTAAGGAACAAAAAAATAGTACACAGAAACCCGATATCGGAAGCTGCTGCGACGTCATCAGACACATAATTCAAACGTTTAAAGGTCATTGTCACTGCCTTTATTTCATTGCCACCGATCAAAAAAATCTATTAAGTACATACGCACATGTAAAACTATTTTAATCTAGACACATATCCTGTTGGAGTATGAGAATAATTGTAATTTTGTATTTACAGACGGCCATATGATCAACACCAATTGCTCTGCTTCTCACAGCAGAAAGGCGCTTTGCTGTAAGATGTCCGTGGAGTTCGATACTTTTCTGAAGACGGATAAAAAGTGAGTACAATTTTTGACCTTGACCGACAAACCTTTTTTTTGTAATAGCAGCTGTCAGTTTTTTATAAAAATCAAAATGATGCGTTGCATCCCCCAAAAATGAGTGTCGTTTATTATAGTCCATTGGATCTAAGCATTGTTTAAAATAAATTACAGTTTTATTGAGAGTATAAAACACTTACAAACATCTATGACTTACCTTTGTTATACTTTTCAGGCACAAAATGCTGTCGTGGAAAAAATATATTTGAGCACCTAACAAATGTCACTTTCGATAAAAAAGTAGATTTTAGGATTTTAGGAATTTAACAAAATTTTCAGAAGAATTAAAAATTAAATTTTTAAAATAATAATTTTTTTGCATGAAAGGTCAAAGGCTAAAAAACAGTGGATGCCAGAAGAAATACTATTACAGATGGAAGAAAGAAGGATATAAAGGAAAACATCTACAGAAGTGTAAAGAAATATAACCAATAATTAAGGAAAAAATCAAAACAGCTAAGCAAATCTATTTGATGAAACAATGTAAAGAGATAAAAAAAACTAGAAACAAAATATGATATGAGAAATAAGCACAAAAAAATCAGAGAACTGACAGCAATGGGTCGAAATAGAAAGCAAAGACACATAAAAGACAAAAAAGGAGTACTACTAATAGATTTAGCAGAGAAATTAAGACGATGCGATGGCAGGAGAACTTTTCTAAAATGAAAGAGGTGAAATGCAGAAAATAAAAGAATTAAATCCTTTAGAGAGACAGAAGATTTGTGATCTTCTGTCTCTCTGCGTTTGATATAAATCATAATGCTGATGACCTTCGCGTTTATAGTAATTCCCATCTCAGCACTATTCATACTTTAGCTTTCGATAACATGTTGTAGATGTTCTATATTCGTTGCTATGATCACAGTGTCGTCTGCATATCGTAAGTTGTTAATTAATTTTCTGTTAACGGTAACTCCCACTTTGATATGATTGATCGTGTTTTGGAAAATTTCTTCAGAATATAAGTTAAACAAAAGTGGCGATAAAACACATTCCTATCTATCTCCTCTGCAGATCTTTATTTCTTCTGAGTGCTCATTACTTTCAGCAGTACTTTTAAAGTATGACCCATGAGGCTCAGTATTCGATAATCAGAGCACACCTTTGCTCTTTTTTTTTAGGTTATAAATGCTGACTTCAGCCACTCTTGTTCAACTTCAACAGTTCTACTGGTATTTCATCTAATCCAGCTGCCTCTTTGTCTTTAGAATTTTTGATAGCATATTTTGGAAAATTTCTATAACGTACTTCTCCCATCGTCTTAATTTCCAAAGCCTTTTTGGTTTTGACAGATTTAATTATTTTAGATTTTAAAATGTCAGGTTCTTCTTTATTTACATTGCTCTATATGTTTGGGCTGTCATCTTGGAACAATTCAGTTATACAGTTATTCCATGTTTCAAGTATTTCTTCCATATCTCCCTCATGTATCTCTGTCAAGAATACTCATGTGTTAGTGAGTACTAAGAGTCATCGCATTCAGTAAATGAGAGACGCAAGATTATGAAAATCACGAAATTTTGTTCACATATGTGTAGAAATATAAAACCAACACCAAGAATAGAATATTTTACCTAAAACGTTACACCACAAACCAACAAAAAAATTCGAAACTGTTATTTACCACTCCCCTACAGACGGGCTTTATTCATCACACGTCAAATTAATGACACTTGTACGTGCTTCCTCATTTTGATGATAGTCCATGTTTTATTATGTATATATATCTGCACGATTCTCCAAATGCCCTTTGTGTCCTAAATGGTATATACAAAACGTAAAGTGAAATCGCTGTGAAATTTTCAACATTAATAACACAGAGAGAGAGCTTTATTTTGTATCACAATGACGAATTATGCAACGTGGGTTCAAATACAATGTGGTTCGTTCCATATACAGAACGACGTTTAGGTATTGTACACAAGAAAAAAAAGGAGTTAAGGTCATAAACATATTCATTACGAAGAGATATATTTCCTCTACGGGGTGGTTTAAGAAGATATTCGATTTGATTTTCTCTTCGTTTGATAACCAATATTGTAGTGTACAAAATAAATATCTTGTTTATTTCGACGCTTCAATTTGCACTTCGGAAATTATTTTCAAAAAAAATAACTTTGCCACGCTATATTATTTTATTATTATTTAGCGTATGGATAATTACAATACGATAAAAGTAGTATTTAGATAATAATTATGTTCAAATTGGAATTGTAACGTAAGTTAAATATTAAATATTAATGTCCAAATTGCACAGCCATTTAATTGCACCAGGAGAACACTCTGCAAAATCTTGAAGGTCTCCGCTGTATCTGCGGATTGGGCAATCCGCCATGATGTGTTGGATGGTCTGTCTCGGGGATCCACAATCACATTGTGGGCTTTCTGCATGATCCCATCGGTATAGAGAATCGGCACATTTGCCATGACCCGTGCGTATGCGATTTAATTTTGTCCATATAGGGCGTGGCAGGTTTGATCCAGTGAAGCCGATCGACGTACTTGTTATTTTGATGACGTCTGGCTCTGTTGTTGGCATCCATCTTTTCGTCCACTGCTCTTGCTTATTGTAGCTATCACCCATTCCCTGAACGGATTGGACAGGGGGTCGTCTGGACTTCAGTCTTTGTTGGTCTCGTGCGGCGTGCGGAATATACTGGTGAATTGGCAGACGATTATTTGCCATGATTTTCTGATATTCTCTGACAAGTGCTGCCGTTCGTCGAATATCTGGAGGTGCTATATTGCTCAGAATTGGAAGCCATCTTAGTGGAGTTGATTTAATAGTACCAGATATTACTCTCATAGTGTAATTTAGTTGAACATCAATCTTGTTGACATGAGCGCTATTTAGCCATACCGGTGCGCAGTATTCAGCGACAGAATACACCAGGGCCAGTGAGGAGGTTCGAAGTGTATCCGCAGTGGCACCCCATGTCGTTCCAGCAAGCTTTGTTATTATGTTGTTACGGGTTCTCATTTTGGCAACTACATTCGTAAGATGGGTTTTGAACGTCAGTGATCTGTCGAGCGTTACACCCAGGTATTTAGGGTTGTTATTATGTTTCAAAGTCTCGCCATTGAAGGTGATGCTAAGGGTGTCATCCGAAAGCTGATTTGTGAGATGGAAGAGGCTTGTCTCAGTTTTGTTTGTATTAGGGCGAAGTTGCCATTGTTTAAAGTAGTCGCAGAGAACCCTTAAGTCTTCGGTAAGCGCCCTTTCTCCAACATCTTTGGCTTGGTTTTGAAATGCGATAGCCAGGTCATCTGCGTAAGCAAATTTTTTTGATTTTGTCTTTGGAAGATCGGCTGTGACACGCTATATTTAAATAAATAAACCAAAATGATTCAAACAGAATTAAATATTGCTATTCATAGACTTTTTTACTATAGGTTGATTTAACTTAAGTCCTGCTTAAGGTTCTCCAATGAGATATTCTTTGGTATTCCTCTTTTTCTCCTTGAACGTATCTTCACATATTTTTTTTATTGAGCGCCTACTACAAAACCTTTCTATGCAGAAGAAATGTGCAGAAGCATCTACTGTATATTAAGAACGTTCTCAAGATACCAAGCTGAAGTATGTCACGGTATATCGATTAAATACTTTGAGGGGGCCTGGAGCAAACTAATAATTACTTTTCCGACAGCCAGGCGAGAATATTAACTTTAAAGAACTTTCCAAATCTAAACTGGAAAAATTTCCTATTTCTGCAAACAAAGCTGTACAAAGATCTTCGAAGGCCCAAAACCATCTTGTGACATTAAGAACTACTTCACAAGAAATAAAACTTACCAAATCGAAAATGGAAAAAGCTGGCCAGGCGAAATTGCAGACAATTATTAAAGATTTAATTAAAAATCCATTGTAATAGGTATATATTTACGGCCCAAACGGGCTAAGTTAAAAAGACAAAACGTTTTCGGAAACCGTATTCCATCATCAGTGTCTAGGAGTACATGAATGTAGCCACCAAGAGTAAATATATGGGTAAAAACCCGTTAACAGTTGTTTAATTACATTTAGTTTTAAAAATATGTTATAAGTATTTAAGATTATAGAGTTACCGATGGATTAGGTAACATGGCGACATATGACTCCACGTTGAAGTTGCTAGTCCTGAGGCGGTATGTCTTCGAGGACTGTATGAGTGCAACTCATACAGTCCTCGTATCATACATACATTTTTAAAACATGGTATACAGCCAACTACAGGAATGTAGATTCCTTGTGGATAAATATTTAAGGTTGTATAGAGACGTTCGAAGACCCAGAACTATCCTGTGATATTAACCTTCATCAGACGGGCCTTAAAATATTACACAAAGACGGGCCGGGTTCTGAAATGACCCCATTCCTAAATGGGTGAACTATACTTATACGAAAAAAACTGTACCAGTAACACATTATTTTTATAGTATTGAACATTTATTAGACTAAAGCATATACATTACTACAAAATACATTCTACTGGTGACGCTAACAGACTAAATAACAACTACATACTATTTGTACAATATACACAAACTATCTCTGATTTTGCGTCTTCTAGACATACAAAATTGATACATTTTACACATATTTTACTAGTTTTTCTATCTTTGTGTGTTTGCCATATAATATGCATGTGTGTGTGTAATGACATACAAATCACATTTACAATGGAAAAGAAATATATACGCTCAGGTGTATAAAAAACCAACACACACCAACCAATATTTAAATTTCAAATCAAATTACAATATTAATATTAAAAAGGGAATCATTAAATCCTAAGAGCCAAAATTGCTTGTTCTAAGGAAAATTCGTTCTTGGAAGGAAAACATTTGTTAACATGTTTTATTAAAAAAATTCTTTATCGTTTATAAATAAGGAATTTTCAACAATCGACCGAATAGAACAGAACAACTTAGAGAACAAGATCCTACAGTATACACAAGGAATATTACGAGGAAAATAACAATACCATACATAAAAGGATTATCAGAAAAACTTAAAAGAATAGGAAATAAATTCAACATTTCGACAACATTCAAAACAACAAACACATTAAGATCTATTTTGTCTAAAACCAAACCTAACAATGAACAAGAAAGGACAAAAAATTGTATTTATAAAATACCTTGTGAATGCGATCAGTTTTATTAGGTAAAACGTCAAGGCCATTAAATATTAGAATAAGTGAACACCAATCTTATAGAGAATTAGATAGAGAATTTGATAGATCTCAAATATATAAACACGTAAAGGATAATGATCTTCTTCTTTGGGTGCCGTGTCCGTATTCAGACCGTTGGCGTGTCATGTTTACACTTTCCTGAAACCCTTCTCTGTCGGCTGCTGCGTGAAATAATTCTTCTACTGTGGAACCACACCATTGTCTATTATTACGCAGCCATGAAAGTTTCTTTCGACCAATTCATCTCTTTCCTTCCACTTTTCCTTGTATTAATAGGCGAAGTAGATGGTATTTAGGTCCTCTAATTATATGACCGAAGTATTCTGTTTTTCTCCTCTTTATGGTGTTTATGAGCAGACGTTCTGAATTGAACATTTGAAGAACATCTTCATTGGAAGTGTGCGAAAACCCACGATATCTTTAGGATTCGTCTATAGCACCACAATTCGAATGCTTCTAACTTTTTTAGTATTGTGGTTTTTAACGTCCAAGTCTCACAACCATACAATAGGATGGACCACATATAACATTTCAGGACCTTCTTACGAATATTCATTGACAAGTTTCTGTTGCATAAAACTGGTTTCCAGGTCATAAAAGCCTTACGTGATATTTCGATCCTGGTTATTATCTCTTCATCAGAGTCACAATTTACATTTAACCAGCTGCCAAAGTATTTGAATGATTTAAATGATAATGATCATAGGGTTCAGTGGAATGATCAAAGTGTGTCGCAAATTCCTCGGCAGAATGTAGTAGTATCTAGTTAGACATATTAAAAGAGGAAGTTATTAAAAGGAAAATACCAGTTTTAGTAAGTCAGTAACATATAGAAGATACATCATTTATGTTTTTTAAATAACAAACATATTAAATCATAATTTGATGTTTATTGAAAGTAAACTTAATGTACCACCAAATACTTACCATGTCGGGATTATGAGGTTTTTTTCCTGGTTTTTCCCTTATAATTTACTATGGAATCACTAACAGAAGAATTTTACTGTCATCATGGCATGTGTTTGTCTTTTTAAAGACGAATTACATGCTATGATTTTTTCTGTTATATTCTCAAGTTAAAGTTTTTTTTATTGGCTTTAGGGTAAATACCCACACAGCCAGACACAAATTTTTTAAAAACAGATACAAGGATTACACAGGGATTACACGCCCAGGGGCCGATAAGGGCATTTTTATAAACGATAACAGGTAGGCCTCGGACAGATAGGTATGCATACATTAAGGAAAGACATAAGGAATTAACAAAGATGGTTATATTTGTATATTCGTTGTTCTGACGAAAGACAGCAAACAATCGTAAATTTCTTTTTTATCTAAAGCAAGAAGATGCAGTATATTAAATATGCTTTCAATGTTTAATTTTAAAAGTTTTCTGAAAAGCTCATTAGATTGAGCTCTATATTTTAAACAATAAAAAAAATGTGGTCCAGATCACCGATTTTATTACAGGCTTCGCAAAGATCACTCTCAAGTATTTTTATTTTAAATAAATGTGCTGGATAACATGCGTGACCAAACTTCATTCTGCTGATAGAAGTTATACTTTTTCGACTGTAATCGTACTCATTGTACCAAGGTTTTTTCCTTAATTTGGTTTCAAGTCTGGTGTAACGTGTTGGATTTGTAAAGCTGTACTCTTGCCATAAATGGGACCATTTCTTCATCATTCTCTGTTTTGCTATGGTTATTTGTTCGTCTGTAGTTAGTTCGTAATTTATTTGTTCCCCCCATTACTATGCTTTCTTTGGCAATTTGATCTGCAATTTCATTGTTTGTTATTCCTGCGTGTGCTTTGACCCAATAGATTTATTTTGATCTTGTAATTGTTTAAGTATTGCTTGGATGCTAAAAATAATATCATTAGTTTTGTTTGAGTTTGATTTTAAAGTTTTAAGAACCGAAACTGAATCGGAAAAGATTATAGCGTTCTGATCCTCTTCCTGATAAAAATATTCTAGTGCTTTTAGAATTGCTATTGCCTCAGCTGTGAAAATAAATGTGTTTTTGTTTAACTTATATTTTTTCTGTATACGTTTAGGTATAACGAAAGCGCAACCTATACCATCGGTGTTTTTTGATCCATCAGTGTATATAGTGACGTAGTTTGGATGTTCCTCTAAAATTTGATTTATGACTATACTATTAAATGATGCTAACTCCGAATAAAGGGATATATTCACATCACAGGAAACAAAGTGATCAAAGTAGTCGGTCTCTAACTTTGTTTGTGGTTTTCATGTCACTTTTCTTAATCCGTCACAAATAGGAGGAGAGTGTTTATGAATCCAAAAAGGCTTAGTTAGGTCGTATTCGTTTAATTTATACATGCTGCTAATGAAAGATGAGTTTTTCTTTAGCGACTTAATCATTTTTTCAGCTAAAAATGATCTTCTCATTTCATTGCTACCAGACATATTCTGAGTGATTTGTTTTGTATATTATCCAGCTTACGAAGATTTTTTTTATTGGCTGTTCCATAAAGTGTAGAACCATAATCAATTATTGATCTTATGTAAGCTTTATAGAAGAGTAGAGCTGTTTGAGGTTTCTCACCCCACCAAGTTCGCATAATAGATTTTAAAAAGTTTAGCCCTTTATTGCATTTTGTCTCTATTTGTTCAATATGAAGTTTCCAGATTAATTGTCTGTCTAATGTGATTCCTAAGTATTTGACATTGGTATCCACCGGAAATTCTATACCATCTATTGTAATTTTCTGCATCGGTTTCATGTTATGCCTGGTGAAGATTATAACTTTGGATATTTCTGCGGAGATTTGAAGCCCTAAATCACTTATGGAGCTTAAAACGAGTTTCGTGCTTGAATTCAAACGATTAATGCATTCGTCAAGTTAAAGTTGATTTCATGTAATCGAATGAACTATCTTACAAGTAAAGTCGTCCCAGGAACGCAACTCAACAATATTGGCAATATCATTTTAAAGTCGTCTACTTTAAAATGTATAATATATGTCTGAATTGTCAATATAGATGAGTCAGATAAAATTAAATTATTAGAAGAATTTTTCACCAAGTAACAGAAAAACAAAATGTGTTTAATTTACTAATGTTTGTATTTTGAGAACGATTTGCGAAGTAGAAATTAAAACGTCAATAAACGTACTTTAATCTTTAATGGCTTATTCCCATTTAAATAGTAATTACTTTAAAATCTCACAAGAAACCAGCTTCAGAATAATATGAAGCAATTCAACATACTATAGGTACTATTATCCTATAAAATATAATATGTAGTTAGCATTATTATAATCTCGCACAGTTGTCAATGGATAGATAAATAGTTCGATAAAGTTAAAAATTCACAATATTTGAAAGAGTGTCAACAAAAGAATTTGAAAAAGTTTGTACACATGTTATATATAGTTAAATTTGGGCAAAGCTCTTACCTTACAATGTTTGTATAACCCGAATCAATAACGGAAGGAAATCTCGAGAAAAGTTTATGACAACATTTCGTGTTGTTTTCTTTTGCGAAGTAAATAAAACGTACCCTATTTACCTTAATCCATGTCAAGCCAAACAGCAATTAAAATGAAATATGAAAACCGTCATACAACCCAAGAAGAAAACTTTAACTATAAATAAAGCAACTTTCCGACCCCATCTGCTTTTCGCTTTTAATTACAAATTTTTTTCTCGGGAATTTGTAAATATACTTACGGCAAAACAAACTGGTATTAGCTAGGTAAATATGTTATCAAATTACATCAAGTCGCTGATTTTTTAAAATAGGTCATTTCTAAGAAAGTTGCTTTATATAAATGTAAAGAATGCTTTGCTAGACACTATGTTCTTTGCAAACTTCAGGTATTTAAATTTAATATACAGGGTGGAGATGGCGTTTGGTTTAAATAATCCAAAACTTTAAAAAAACTTAGTATGCTGCAACACTTTCAAATTCCACAATTTGATTGGTCCTGTTTTTCGTTGTTCGGTAGATAAACATCTCAAAGGTTTTCAATTCTTTTATTAGTATCCCTGTTGGGGTTCAGCTCTCCAATGCATATGGAGAATGGAGAGGTTGTTGACTCTTTCTAACTGTATTCTATACGCTCTGACAAACATAAATTTGAATTAGACGTATTCAGTTTTAGTTCATATTCTTCGTATGCTTCAGTCACCCTGTTCATGAGTAGAAGCCACTCTTCATCTTTTGAGGCAATTCATACCTGGTCGTTAGCGTATCTTCCTTCTATTTTATCTAAAGCTTTTTTGAGAATACATCCAGAAAAGTTGTTAAAAACTGGAGGTGATACCACTAGGAAGATAGATACCTACAGAGGAACTACGTATGAGGTCTTGGTTATAAATTTCTAACTGTTGATGACACACATAATTTTTGTAGTGATTATTCCGGTAAAAGGCCTTCTATAACTTCTGTATACAAACCGAGGACCTTTTTGGGTTGGAGTTTTCAGTCCAGTAGAGAGCCCTTTTAAAAAAACATCTCGTGGTATCTTAATCGTTCTGTCCCTTTATTCCTTTTTGACTGAAACACCGACGTTAGTCCAAAGCTCATCGGTATAAACAAGGTTTACATTATCCTTCTTCATCAATGTTTTGATTTGTCTGAGTTACTTGTGTCTACAGGATATGATATCTTTTCTTTCCATCATAATCGAATTTCGACCTCTCGGCGAGTCGGCGAGAGCACACATCCTTGCTTTACTATTCGCATGATCTTCACTTAATCGGTCAGCTGGTCTTCGACCTTGACTTGAGCATGCTGTTCCAGTATAAATTTGTGATCATCCGAATGTCCTTCTCATCCAATCCTACTCTTTATAGGGCGGCGAACATCTTCTGGTGCTGGCAACGGTCAAACGCCTTGGGGTAGTCAATAAAACAAATATAGATATGACAACTGACATCGCGGCATCTCTGAAGTAGGACTTGTAAGGTGAAAAATGCTTCACGTGTACCCATGGAATTGCGGAATCCAAATTGCATTTCACCAACATTTTCTTCGCATTTCTTGTAAATTCTGGCATGTATGATTTTAAGAAATATCTGTAAGTGTATGAGTCATAAGGCTGATAGTTCGGAAATCTTCACACGTTTTCGCAGATCGTTTTTTTTTTGGTAGTGTTACAAATGTTGACAATAGCCATTACTCTGGGATATTACCTGAATCGTATATGGCGTTAAACAGTTCAATTAACTCCTTTGTACTCCCTTCACTCATCACATTAATAAGTTCAACGGGTATTAAAGCTGCTTTCACCTCGCTTTCTAGTATTGACGGCCCTATCATTCAATTTATTTCTGGAAGGTTACCTCGGTAGTCCCAGAAAAGTTCTTCGATGTACATTTTGCAGGTCACCAACTTCTCCTTAACTGTCCTTAATTTCTTTTTTAATTTTTTGGTTGATTTCTTGGTATTTCTTTGCATCCTTGTTTTTCATTAATCTTCTTTGGTCTATCATCTACAGAATGTCATCAGTTATCCATTCCTTATTTTTTACTCTTGTTTTCTTTTCCAGATGTGCTTTTTCACTCTGTTCTTGTTGTTTCTCTTGTGAAAATGAAATAGAACTGAGCTTTCATAGTTTTTTTCAACAAGTTTTTAGTCTAATGACCAGTATCCAAATCGACACAACATGTTTCCTTTGCGTGGATAATGATTCGTTTCTCCTAATGACTTTATGATAATCCTTATTTCTCAAAGAATGTGTTTACAATGAAATCTATTGAAAATTAATAAATATAGATAAGCTATAAACAATGAGTTTTTGTTATTATCATCTTCATCCAGCCTCAAGGGTCCACTGCTGGCCATAGGCCTTTTAGGCATATGTTATACAGTGGACAATTTTTCTACAGTAAATAACGTAGGCTTTTAAAAACATTGTTAATATACGGTTAGCATGATATTTAGCAGTTATTTTGCTAGCTATTGCGTTTATCATTACAAATATTGATAGTAACCAGTCTGTTGATATGTGTCCTCTTCATCGTTGAGAAGTTTGATTACTTCGTCGAATATTTCATTTGATTCGGATTTTTTCTCTTAGTTACTAATTTTATAGCTTTTTCCAACTCATCAAAGTTATTATTGCTCCAGTCTGTATATTTTCCATTTGATGTTCATCCACTGCACATACTTAAAAACTTGTATATTTGTGTAAAAAGAATCATATTTAATAATTACTCGATCCTCTGACTAGTTGACTAAGGACTAAAAAATACATACAACTTTACATTTATTTATAATAAATAGAATAATTATAGAGCCCAACAATGTTTTAAAATTATTTTATTCCTTGAATTATACATAAGGAGGATATTAACATACTTCACTTAGCATAATTTTACATCACTTTGTTCTAATTAAGGTTTATTTGGCCGCCATGTTTTATAAAATAATGACTTATCATTGTTATTACGTTTTTGATAATTAATTTACCAAAAATATATTTGGGTCGACAGTCTTGTCCACAATACTTACAATAAAAAAATTAATTGGACATCCTTCTAGTCATGTTTAGTCATTTTTATTAATTTATTTTAGTATTTCCAAATACTCTGTGTATAAAAAAATATGTGAGATTTTTGACATTTATATTCCTCTAATGCATCAATTTTTGTTCGAGTTAAAAAATTCAGAAATGTTAGATTTTGCACTTACGAACACAAATGTACTGAGTCAAAAATTGATATTACTGTCAGGTGTACCTCAAAAAGGAAAAACAGACATCCGCCTTGAGGCGGACTTGTGCAGTAACCATGCATTAATTTAACAGTGTAAGTACAAAATGTGATTTACGAAATTTGGAATGTGTGCTTTGATAAGCGAACCACAACATTCGAGGCAGCCCCAAGATCTGGAGAGTCATACAAGATTTTGTTGTCTCCTGCACCAGTGTAAATTTCGAATGAATACAAAATCCAGAAGTACCACAAAGGCAGAAAACGTTGAAGCCCCACTTATGTGGCTTGGGCATATATTGTCGGAGGTCACTTCCAGTGATCTTTGTAGCGCACATTTGTTTATCTACGCACAAACTAGAAGGCAAACGACTGATAGAAACCTGTCATTGAAATGTGTCACTAGCGGACGCACTTTATGCAGAGGATCGTATCCAGAGTTACTCCTTTGAACAGCTACTAAGTTGTCATTATAGTGTAGGTACCGGCGTATGGATTCAAACTGAAGCAAACGCATAGTCTGACGAATTTGCTCAAAAGAGTGTTTTCCCCAATATGATCGGACATTCGGACAGCGACACACAGACATATATAGAAGAATACCAACAAATTTTCGAATATCGTCGGACTGGATGCTGAATTTTGTTTGTCTGTTATTTCATTTTGCCAAGCGTACAAGTTTGTTTGCTCCACTAGATGATCGACCATTGTGTCGTCAAGAAAATAAAAGTAGCATTCGTATGAAATGACTAATTTCTTAATTTTTTCTGGAAACTGCTTTTGGCTTCGAGTTCGAAGTATCACCTCATTTACTTGAAGTTGAAGGTGTTTACTTTTATAAACAATAGATTTAAATTCACTAGAATCATCTTTCATGGCAACAACAACACCTGTTACACCACGAACTGCTACTACTGGACCACCATATTCCGTTAATTCTGGCGTTCGAGGACGTGTCTGTCGCTGAAAAGATTATGACGCTCCTTGCACTGGAATTTCCACAGATATACTTGGTGCTTGCGACACCTCTGATACCCCTAGTGGATCTGTATTGGATTGCTCTTAAATTATCTGATCAGCTTAGATCAGCTAAACTATCGTTCTCTTTCTTCTACTTGTAGAGGCATTAAAACTAATGGACGTTAAAAATCAAAACATTTTGGAGACGACTGGCAAAACCTGGATGGAACAATTAAGTGTCTATTCAGATGTAATAAACATTGCTGAAATTCTGCCTGAGAACGAAAATGACATTGAAGAATTGGAACGCGAACCAAGAGAAGAGACATCGCTTTTATTCGTATAATAATGTAGAAGTGATAATTTGTATCGAAACAAATATGACAGAGAATATTTTTTTTAGTTGTACCATTTACCTATATTTGTTGATTTGTATGTACCGTTGATTTATACTGTTAGCCTGTTAGAAATATACATACCTAAATAGTTGAAAAGCTGAAGAGAGACTCATGATACTAGTGATACATGATACAAGGCGCAAGAAAAGCTAGTAACAATAATGTTCAACATATGTATTTTGAACTTGAGCTTGGTTGGAGCTAGGTTGGAATCAAACTTGGTCAAGTCCTATGAAGTTGGGATCAAACACTGAATTGTCCACCGTTTGGGATCAAAACAGGTTACGTCCAATAGTTTTTATTAATTTGGCGCATTTTTTGCTCTTCTAGTATGCTGAATGTAATACCAATATAAAGAGTATCTTTTCTTTAAATGTTTTAACGGTAATTTTCAACTTTTAGCTACTGCCAACAAAAATGAGACTCTTTCTTTATTTCCTGCCAAATAATGCACGATGGAGCCAGATTTGATCCTATACTCCTGAAGTAACATCTCAATCTGTAATAATAACGAATCCAGCATCTTGCACATATCTGCTTTCCATATTTCAGGCACCAAATGTTGATAAAAACATATTATTTTTTAACTCTTCGCCCTTGAATCAGATATATGTATAGATGGTTGACTATCCACAATCATAACTTTAATCTAACTTCAATCCACCCACAATAATACCTATTCTACATTTCTTCCAACAAATTTTCAGCGTAAATAAAATTTTTAAAATAATATACTTTTTATAATCAAATTTTTTAAATAAAAATGTTTGTGATTCATGTTATACCTATAGCCAACTACAGGAATTCAGTTTCCTTGCGGAGGTTATATTGTTCTTTTTGGGACACGTTGTATATGTATCCGTATGTCGAGCTCCACATTTATTCAAATTTATCTAATTTAGCCAGTAGTTGTGCCAATTTATCAAGCAGTTAAAGTTTTATGTGGTCCAAATTGCCGCATCCGTTTTTAAATCGGCCACTTAGTCACTTTTTTAACCGATCGCGACATATCCACAGAGGAATAGTAACAGTGAAGTCGACAGCACTCTACAAACCGATATTGATATAAATTTTATTAAAGAAAGTAAACGCATCGTTACAGTTATTTTGATAATGTCAAATATTTTTCTGAAGCTATTTTCTTGTAGCATGTTTATTTGGAAACAAATAATTTAAATTTAAAAATTTTTAAATGTTTAAATTTTAACTGAAATTGTGGTTAATTTTTCCATTAAATATTGTATATAATGCCAAGTTCGCAAATTATAACAACTGTTAATGTGTAATACTGTAACTTGTATGTTAAAATGATAGTATTATCCTTAAATAAATGTTTACTTTATTCAGATTTACCGTAGTGAAATTTAAGTATGACAGTATATTGATATTGACTGTTTAATTGAAAGCGTAACAAAGAAAAAGTTGATGCTTGCGGTTTATTATTTTTAAATTTGTGTAAGTGACTGGAAACATCAGACAACACCCATAACACCTCTATAAAGAAACATTTAACGAACGATCAAGTGTTTTTTTAGCCCGTCGCACTATGAAAATATTGTGCCAGGGATAATTTGTTGATATTACCCGTGATAATGGTTTAGAAACGAAAACAGACACTGTTTGAAGTGTACAATGTGGTTGTCAATAAGCCAATGTTTATTTTAGATTCTATTGCTTTTTAAAACTTTCCAAAGGCGTGTAACATTGGAACATCAAAGGGTAACTAAAATTGTAAGAATTGTAGAAAATATTCGAGGAAAAAAGATCGTTTAGGTTTTCTGATGGCTGTTTTTGTCAATATAATGGCGTGATATTTTTTTTCATATAACTAAAGCAGATTTTTATAGGGGACAGTGGGGCTCCTTCGGACATAAAAATTTGAACTGTCTAAATACGTCACTAAATAAAGAAAGAAAATATTCATAAAATACATTGTTCACTCAACTTTTCGTGTATAAATGCTTTTAATATTAAAACCTATACTTGTAAAAAAAACCAAAACCACTTTTTCAAAAACGTCTGAAGGTGCCCCCACCTAGGGCACGTTCATACGGGGAATGGGGCAGCTTCAGACACAATTGGAAAAATGACAACCTCATGTAAATGTTTTAGAAATTATTTATTACAATATTTAAAACTATATTATGATACTTAATCAAGCTCCTAATGCATATTGAAGTTTTCCAATGAAACTGAAAAAGACAATAATGATTTCTGTCGCTTTGTACCCTGCTCAGAAGGAGTTGGCAAAAGGGCTACAATTTCTGATAAAGAAGCACTAGAGATATCTGGTACGATGGGGTAGAAAAATTTATAATTTACTTTAGATGGCATTTAAAAAATGAAATTTCAACATACCCATCATCACATTTACCAATAATTCTCCCAACAATGTTTAACAGTCCCAAATTTAACTAGCACAAAATCTTCAATTTTAAATTCACTCCTGTCTAAATATTTCTGCGGTTCTTCTAATACTTTATCATCAGAGTTTTTGCCATTTTCATCATCAGTTGTATTCTCATCCTTCTCATTTTCAAAAAGTAGTTTTATTTTCGTAGATTTAGTACGTTCAGCATTAGAGTTGGTGGTTTTCTTTGTTTTTTTTTTATTGATCTGTTTTTCTGCCAGAAGAAGCTTTTCTGGGCTGTCAGTTATTATTCTGCTTTTCCCCTTTTCTCTTGGTTTCTTGGAGCTAGGCCAGGCTGTTGAGAGGGCATAGGCGTAGAGTTTTGGCAGCTTTATGTTGATGGAGTGTCTATTGGTTGCTGAAAGTGAAATTTGGGCGGGTGAGGGTGGTTGTTCAGATTCTAAAGTTGGTAGACTTGCAACTAGTTTTCATGTTAGAAGTTTATCAGGGAGAGTTTTGTCTGGAGGATTAGGTCTCTTACTGACCAAACTGGGAGCAATCATATCGTCGGTGAAAATTTGCCTGTCAACTGGAAATATTACTGTTTTTTCCAATGGGGTATAACTGTTAGAATGTGCACGCCATTAGTCATTGCTAGTTTTATTGTCCCAATTGACAAGTGCTGCATCACATAAACGAAATTGGAAGTGGTCATCCAACCTGACTGATGAGCCAAACCCAAAGTCCCGTTTGGTGTTGTATTTCCAGCTGAATTTATAAACAAAACTGTAGTAACCAGAGTTCCTCTCTTACCATTTACAGCAGCTGCTACTTGTTTTTGGCCTTCTTGTGAAATCACACGACAGTGTTCTTGGTTAGTTTCATCCAAATTCCAAATCTTGGATTAGTTACAAAGTTATGGGTATCTTTTGATTAATTTTTCATGATTATTAGAAAAATCATTCACATTTCGTTTGTTAAAGGAAACTGCACGTGCAATACTGCATCCTTCAGCAGCACGGAGAGATAATCCTGGATGGCGCTTCATAAAAACGTATAGACAGTCCTTTCCTACCATTCTTAGAGCTTCCTAGTTTTTAGGACAGTCAATATTGTTCATTTTGGCCATCTCATGTGCTAGTTTTCGAGTTTCTAGATTGTTAAGACCATAAAACATTTTTGAATACTTAATTAAATATTGAGGCATATCGAGGTCGTCTTTTTGTTTGTCAGTAAAAACCTTTCTAGTATCGTTTCTTAATTTCATATGATGTTAGCCATCTGGGTTATCCCTAAACTCCTTAAAGTACATACCAACAGTTTGATATTTTAATCCAAATCTTTTAGCAGCATTTCTTATCGATTCACCATCTAGGATGGACGCTACACATTCTTTCATAGATTCGGCATCGAAATTTCCTTTTGTTTTTTCTTTCTTCCTATTTCTTACTATCTTCAGACAATCTGCAACAAAGAGAAACACTTTTTAAATAACTAATAATAAATATATACATATAACTAAATAACTAAATATATATAACTTTTAAGCACGTTATTACAAAAAAGGGGTCTCTATTATCCATTGCATTTGTCTGATAGTGCCCCATACCCTTTTGTCTGAAGTGTCCCATTTGATGTGTCCAGACTAAATGTAAAAATATAACCTAAGAGTGCCATCAGTAGCAAATGTAAATAGTACAGGTTATACAGCAATAGATGGACTTAAAACTGGTAGCAATGTTAATTACCCTAAGTCTTATCTTCTAGTAAAAAACTCCTCTTACTTTCAATCCAAAAATTTGAGTTTCGACCACGAAAAACTAACCTTTCACTTTATGACATAAACTACAATAGTTTGAGTAGTAATGGAATGTTTTGATGTCAGTGCTGCCAACCCGACTCCTTAAATTTACCCACAATATCAATGTCTGAAGCTGCTCCCTGTCTGACAGCTAGAATATCGAATGAAGAAGTTCTACAACTAAGACATCTGTTGAAACACGCAAAATAATACAACCTTGAATTAATTATAAAGGCTAAAATAGAAAACAGATGACGAATTGGTGTAAAAAAACTATTTTGGATGAGAAACATTCGAAAATCTTTACAAGCAAAAAAGCCAAAAAACACCAATCAACATCCTCCGGTCCTGGCTTTCCCATCCAGATATATATATATATATATATATATATATATATATATATATATATATATATATATATATATATATATATATATATATATGTTTGTTTTGAGGTTTCCGCGGGAGCTATATGTGCTGTCACTATTTTTCCGGGTTTGACTCCGCGTTGTAAAGTGCTGGTTTTCTTGAAAACCATTGTTTTGGCGACGTTTCGGCAAGGTCTCACTTGCCATTCTCAAGCCTGGTGCATCTACTTCTCGTCGTTACTCGATTAGTACTGGTCTAGATTAGATGACAGCATATATATATATATATATATATATATATATATATTGTTATGCTATTTAAATTGTATTCTATTGCTTATTTAGAAAAGATCCTGTCTATATTTATTAAATGATCTAATCTCCAATTAATCACAATAAATCAGCATTAATTAATTACAATCTCAGGCTATTTAACTTGTACTATTTACCTTTGATCGTGGATTCAAAATATTTTCCAATTGGCTTCCTAATTGGGATAGGTAATATGACCTGAATAAAATACACAGAATTTCAACTGAAGAATATGTGAGATGTCCTTTATTTTATTGAAATTTTATATAACAATCAATCCGGTAATATTTGCAATACAATACTTTAAAAATATGAGAAGTTGTTTTCTATCATGGACCCAAATGTTATTTTACATTGATTTTTAATATGTGTTATAACTAAGCTCTCTTTATAATTTTTTTTTAAATGATCGCAAAATTAACTGTCTCTATTATTTATTCAATTTATTTAATTTATAAATGAAAACCACACTCCTGCTCTAATGAAAATTGACTGACCTTTCGTTATCTGCCGTTGCAATTCTATGGCCACGCCATAAAAAAAAAACTTTCTCTGCTTCTGCTCCTATTTTGGTCCAGAAGACGTACACCTTTCTCCTATCTGTCCTTGTATCTGCAACCCAACAACTCGTGTAATTCTATGCAGCCTCCTTTTGAACCAATCTCCGCGCCTGTTTATAACTTCAAATGTTTCCGGCTTCGTCTGATATTAATATTCTTATACCCTTTGGTTTTTCTATCTCTCTGTACCCCGTTCCTCACACTGATCAGCTTTTACACAGCAAATAAACACACCCGGTAAATTACGTCTTCGGGACTTCAAACAAACACAAACCACAAAGCTCCTTCCTTCTTGGGCGACGAAAACTGACTAACTCCTTTCCTCTCTCCTATCTCATAGCTAAAACCACTCCCTCCTTGCATTCAAAAATTGACCAATAAAAATCTTCTACCTCTGTCACGTATATCGTTACCAACCAACTCTCTCTATAAAACGTCATTCGGGTAATTCCAGAAAACAACATTCTTTAATTATTCTAGCTAAATCTATCTGCTTTACAAATATTTCTTACTAATAGCTACAAACGATACCTGTTTCTCAATTCAATGTCTTTTGTTAATAAACTTTTACCGATATAATCTTTCGGGGGGAAAAACCACCGCACATCCCTTTCTATTGTTTAAACACTTTCTATATACACTTTTATTACGGGTAAATCCATTCCACAATAACCGACTTATTTAAATTTCTTATCGATAATATTTGAAAGTCTTGTCTCTGAGGCCTAATGAACAATTCTTTGAACAACTTAAAATACATAATTTGTCTTATACAGGATGTTTGAAAATTTATATGCCCGTGTCATTATGAAATATCAATAATTTTAATTTTTATTTAAGTAATAAAATTTGTATATCGGTTTTTTATTGCTAACAGACATTCAAAAGTACAACAATATATATATATATATATATATATATATATATATATATATATATATATATATATATATATATGTATTCACAGGAAATTTGTACTTATTATTTTAAAAATCACTCAAATCGAGCATCAATCAAAGTTCAATGAAATGAAACACAAATACTGGCCTAATTATTATAAATGCTTGTTTAGTAATGGATCAAAATCAATTATTGAATACACGTATTGAATATAAGTTGTGCCTTTTATTAGTATGCGAAAAACTACACAAAAAATATATTTTATCGAAAATTTATACCGCAGAAACAGCCGCAATTATGCAGGATATAAAATACATATTAGGTTCTCATCACCACAAATTTATGATGTACAGATAACAAAAGTGCAATAGACAAACTTAAAAATGCAAAAATAAGTACGTCATTAAACCAAATAGGCATTATGGATCAATTACACATAAATTCTGAAATTACATAATGAGATTCACTACCTTAAAGATATTTTTTTTAATTTTCATCCTTTTTGTTCTATTTTTTATAACACTAAAAACACTTTTGTGAAATATTCGGTATAAAAACTTATATATGCTTTTATAACAGTAATAAAAAAGTAATTATACCTTTAATAAAGCTTTACAGCATCTCTATAATTCAAACAGGTTAATTTATACTTTGTACAAACAGTGTGTGAAATTACCTGAGCACTTTGTCCTTTTTTATGACTTCAATGAAGCTGCAGATAAACCAAGTCGATAAAAAAGTCTTCTACACATGTTACAAAGCAGAACCTACTATTTACACCTGCTGTTATCTTGATAAATATCCGTTCAAGGTCACCGATGAAATATAAAAGATACATTTACAGATGGTGGTAAGTGGTAGAGTGTGCTTGTAAAATAGAACATTAATTATGTGTTTTGTAGAAATATAATAAGCAGTTGTTGGTGGTTCACATCTACAAATTTATTTTATTTGTTTTGTGTGTGTGTGTGTGTGTGTGTGTTGAATATATTCGCAAATGTAGCAGATTTCTGCAGTTTTTTAAAAAATAAATCCAACATTTCAGTAAGAACATTTTATACTCCAATTAACGCTATACTCTAGGAATGTCCCATAAAGATACATCACAAATTTGTGTACAAATGTACATGTATTGGTAGTGACAGTGTTTGGAACATACCTAAAGCTGGACTGGTCTTCAAAGTTTAGTTTCATATTTATATATACTTCATCTAATTTACATACCGATGCACGACATTATCTACGTCAGAGATCGAAATTGACATAGTTGCCAAAGTATAAAAAAATCCTGACTTCATCTTAAATCAAATAGATCACATAATTATTGCAAAAAGTATTACCATCTCTTTACAACGACTATTTAAATTCTTACGTGACATTTTTTAAATAAAACACACTAATTTTGTTCTAAAAAGAACAGATTTTATAAAATAGGTAAAAATATAAAACAAGAGGTATTCACTTTAAAATTCAAAAAAATAAAGTACAAAAAGTGTCAACACCACAACTATCAAATAAGTGTTACCAATTTATGCCAAAATTTCGCCTTCGTTCGATTACAGTTACAGTGTGTTCCGAACAAATGTTCTTCATAAAAACGCTTTATAATGCATTTATACAATTTAAATCAAACATATTATTGTGTATTTCTTTAAGTCTAATAAAATATGTCTAGTGGCATTTATCGATTTTCACAAGGCTTTCGATAGTATTGAGACTACTACACTCATTAAAAACATTTATGAACAGGCCACATTCCACATCAAAATCAATGAAGACGAAAAAACTGAAAAAATGCGCTTTGATACAGGTATTAGACAAGGTGATACTATTTCACCAAAGCTTTTTACCTTAGCATTGGAAAATGTATTCAAACAGCTTGACTGGGAGGAAAAAGGTCTGAACATTGATGGTGTACGTTTGAGTCATTTGAGGTTTGCGGATGACATAGTATTATTTAGTACAGATATCAAGGAACTGGAGCAAATGTTGAAGGAATTAAACCATCAGTCAAATAAAATAGGTCTCGAAATGAACCTTCAGAAGACAAAAATAATGAGTAATTTACAAACTAATCTTGTTATTGACAACGTTAGTCTTGAAAATGTAGACCACTATATATATCTTGGACATACCATTAAAATCGGCAAAGAAAATCAAATAGCCGAAATAAAAAGACGCATATAACTGTCTTGGGGAGCTTTCGGCAAATTAAGCTTTATTATGAAGAATAAAGATATACCAATGTGCCTAAAACGTAGAGTTTATGACAAATGTATCTTGCCTGCAACTACATATGGACTGGAGACCATGGCCTTCACAAAGAAAACCTTAGAGCAGCTCAGTACAACCCAAAGAGCAATGGAGAGGGCCATGCTAGGGATTAGTTTGAGAGACATAATTCGAAATAACGTCATTCGTGAAAGAACAAAATTACTGATGTCTTAGAACGTATTGCAAGGCTCAAGTGGCAATGGGTCGGACACGTTGCCCGAGATAATCCCGAAAAATGGACACAAAGATTAACAAACTGGAGACCAAGAGAGAACAGGCGAGGAGTAGGCAGACCGCAGAAGAGGTGGACAGACGATATCAAACAAGTCGCGGGCAAGCAGTGGATGAGAATTGCCAAAAGTAGAAATCGATGGAAGCAAATGGAAGAGGCCTATGTCCAGCAGTGGACGAACATAGACTAAAGAAGAAGAAGTGGTTGTAATGCCAGTGTACTCGGCAAAGTGATTCTAAAAAGAACATACCTAACGCCTATATATTTCGTGTTGGTATCATGTGACGTTACGGGCTATGACGCCGATGACGTGCATCGTTATGTAAATTAGATGAAGTGTACTTAATATACTTATTATATACCAAACTTATTTGTAACCTCACGACTAGTAAGTAAAAGAACTTATAATTAACTATTACTACATAATTTTTGTATTTATTTAGTGTCAACAGATATCATGAAAAATAATTGAAACTAAATTCAAAAGCTTGACAGTAAGTCAAAGAGTATTCTTTGTCTTGCGAACCAAGTAACCGCATCCCCAAGAATCAATACTTGATATTTAAATCAACAGTCAACGACATCACCAATATAATCTATTATAACACTAATATATCTGGGAACGGTTGTCTGGGGCACAATGGGTGGGTATATCCCATTCCGCCCCCGATTATATTTAGTATTGATAAAAAATTTTCTTCTTGTATTTTCTCGTTTGAAATTCTCGTATTGATTATATTTTTTATTGATCGCAGATGGCAAGTAGCTACAAAAAGAAAACCACCCAATAGTCGTGGTATACCGATGTTATAAAGCAAGCTGTAGATGCGGTTATCAGTGGATAAATGGAATATTTGCGTCTAATTGGTTTGGTGTCCCATCATCAACGCTGGAGCGATATGTTAAGAAAAGACGGGAGAATCCAGACGCTGTCATTGATAAAACGTCAGAAAAATATAAAACTGTTTTCATTATTGAGCAAGAGCTTGAGCTTGTCGTTTATCTGAAAGATATGCAAAAACAACTGTTCAGCATGACTATGAAAGAGTTTCGCCGACTAACATACCAGCTAGCAGAAAAGAATAACTGCAATTATAACTTCAACAGAACATCGGAAATGGCAGCAGAAGACTGGTGTAAAGGTTTTTCAAAACGTCACCCTGATTTAGGCTTAAGAAAACCCAAAGCAACTTTGAAACATGGGGCTATGGGATTCAATAGAGTTGCAGTATCGAATTTTTTTGATCGAGATGAAACGGGTATTAGCGTGGTTCCCAAGGAGTTTTTGAAAATAATAGCTGTTAGAGGACAACGTCAAGTAGGTGTCTTAAATTCTGCTGAAAGAGGCACCACTATCACAGCCGAAATATGTTGCCCAGCTGCCGGATGTTACATGCCCCCAATGGTAATATTTCCGCGAAAAAAGAAACAACGTGAATTTGAAACAGATCTCCCACCAGGAAGCTGGGCTGAAGTTAGCGACTCTGTTTGGATAACTGCAGAGATTTTCGTAAAATGGCTACAATAGTGTACTAAAACAGTTCATTCAGTTTTCTAAAGCGACAAAAGAACACTCAGTTCTGTTACTTCTTGACGGACATACGTCACACTCAAAGAACTTGGCCGCAATAGATCTAGCACGTGACAATGGTGTGTTACTAATGTGCTTCCCTTCTCATTGCTCTCACAAAATTCAACCATTGGACGTTGCATTCATGAAGCCCGTGAACTTGTATTATGAGAATGAAATAAGGAAGTGGCTCAGGTCGCATCCAGGGGGAGTGGTTCAGCTTTTCAGCAAATCAACACTTTTTGGTCAGGCTTTCTTAAGTGCAGTAAATATGAGAACTGCCAATAATGGCTTTGAAAAATTTGGTATCTGGCCATCCAATATGAATAAATTCATCGATGATGACTTGGATACTTGGATAACAGATATTCCCTTGGAAAGTCCTGATGGCAGTACAATCCAGGAAACATCGCCGGCTATGCCAGAGACAACTGACTCAACGCCAACTACACCAGTACAGAAGCATTTATCCTCACTCCATGTTCATCCCACAACCGTAGCTGATAATCCTGTCAAAAATAATCCATCCGTACCGACAATTGACGAAAATCTTCCCCCACCAGTGAAAGTCCCTAAACCCGGATGTTCTAGGATGCCCGATTCTCCTGTTCGTACTAATGCCGACACACATTTTCAGTTACGTCGCCAAGAGACCTAATTCCGTTGCCAAAAGTTAAAGCCGGAACAAAAAGGGCTGTAAAAAAGCATGGAAAGACTGCTGTCCTTACCGCCTCACCTTATAAGGTTGATCTGGACGAATCTTTAAAAAAGATGCAAGCTATAAAGGAAGCTAAAGAGACAAAAATTAAACAGAGAATGTTTAAAAATAATGAAAACAAACTCAGAAAAATTGAAACTCAACGAAAAAGAACAGAAAATAAGAACAAACAGGTTAAAGCTAAGGCAAAGAAACAAAAAACATCTGAAACTGAATTCGAAGATAGCGCAGAAGAAGATACGGGCTTGTATTGCCATGATTACTATGCTAAGTCCAATGAAGAATGGTGTTCTTGTAGCATTTGTAAGAAATGGGCACATCTAGCATGTGCTGCTTTAAATAGTGACGATGATGAAAGCGTTCTCGTCTGTGAACTTTACCAATATTAGATATATAGTATAGTGTGCCCCGGGGGTGGGGCAAAATGCGAAATTTCCCTTTATTTTTGTAATGCACATTTTTCTCCGAAACGTTTGTTTTTATAACTTTAACTATATTTTCCTTGTAAAGAAATAAATAAATAAATAACAAAGATTTGTCAAATGATGGTGTAGTTTCATTAAATATCGCACAAATTACTATCAAACTTAGGTAGGGTAGACTGGGGCTAGTTGTGCCACTTTGGACAAAATAATTTTTAACATTTTTTTCGTAATTTTTAGGGCTGTTAGATTACTTTAATGAGGTACTATTTTTAATTGGGAATCATTATTTGGGAACATCAGCAATTTTTAAGCAATACCTTACAGTATGTAAATAGTTTTACAAAATGCACATATTGTCACAATTTGCCCCAATATGGGGTAAGTTGTGACGAACTTGGGGCAGGTTGTGACAGTAAATATTTTTAAATATAATAAACTTTAGTTGGAGAATAATAACAAAGTTTCCATAATAAATTTATTTTATAGTTAAGTATAGATACATAAATGTTTGATAAATGTTTATGTAAGAAACAAATGTGTAGAAAAACATCTAGTGAATTTAAAGTAAAATAAAAAACTTAATCGCTATCGTCAATTTGTGCTGATTCTACTTGTAGTTCTGAAGAGTGGCAGTTTATACAAACATAATAAAGATCATCTTTTGTGCACTTTACATGAGCCCACCTCTTGCATTCCATACATTGCACCCAGTCTTCTCCTAACCTAGACTTTTTATATGGTCCCATACAAACTAAGCAAAAGTAATCTTCTTCCTCTTCTTCTGAGCTGTCTTCTCTTTTTCTTGTTGCGGTCTCTTTCTTTGGCGCTGCTTTTTTCTTAGGCAACAGTTGTTTTGAGTCAAATAATTTTTTCTTTATTTTATCCTCTTTGCACTTTATTGTTTCCTTCCTCTTTAACTCTTCACTGCGAATTGTCTCCTTGACAGGTGTGCTAGTCAAAATTGCAGATGTTAAGCTCTTGCGTTTTTTATTTTTTCGAGGACCAGCTTTTGGCAGAGGTCTTATATCCATAGGGCTGACAGGCAGAACTTCGGCATGGAATGATCCTGGTAGGTTGGCCTGCGATGATCCTTGTTGATATGGTCCTGGTTGATAGGTATGGGAGGGTCCTGGCTGGTTAGCATAATATGACGACGGTTCAGGTTCATCGAGATGCTGAAACTCTTTAAGCTGCCCAGCACTGGCTTCCTCATTACCATCTACGATGTCAATAGGCCTATTCAAAGGTCGGTCGGTCACCGAAGAACACAGAAAGTCTTCTTCATTAAAAATGTTTCTATTGAATTCCCATATTCCTGTAGAACGAAATCCTGCCTGAACATTTGTTGGTGTTACAGCTTTAGGTAATGCTGTTTTCACTATACTTGGGATGTCATAAATTGAGACTGTGTTTCCAGGATGAGATTTCATCCATCCAGACATGGCGTCGTTTAAAAACTTCTTAAATGGACCAAAAACGGAAACATCCAGTGGTTGAAGTCTATTTGTTGTATGGGGAGGGAACGATAAGAGAGTAATACCGTGCTCTGTACAATAGTCAAGGACTTCGATATATAGGTGAGCACTGTGGTTGTCTAACAGAACTAAAACCGGTGATTTCTTTGAGCACCTTACTTTTTTTACAAAATGCTTCATAAAAAACAAAAAGTCCGGGCCTGTTATCCAGCCACTTGGGTTAGCAGTACCACAACAACCTACTGGCCCATCACGTACAAAATGCTCCTTGTAAAACTTACGTGGAAAAACGAACATAGGAGGAACTGAGTTACCCTCTGCGTTAATAGCAAGAACCATAGTAACATTGGTCCCCCTCTCAGCTGAAGTGACACCACCAACTCTTTTCTCGCCTTTCTTCGCTATGATTTTTACCGGTTTTTGGACAGTCCCAGTCCCTGTCTCGTCTATATTCCAAATATCATTAGCTGTAAAATGGTTTTGACTTAATACTAATTCGAGGTTATCAAAAAAGAGTCCGACATTGTGCTTGTTGAAACTTGTACTCCGACTTAAGCTGGTAGCCTCAGGAACACGAATAGACACATTATTGTTACGTTGCATGAACTTTGTAAACCAATCATTACTGGCGTGTTTTGTTGCTACCCAATTCTCAGGCACAAGAACTTTGTTCGCTATAGCAAATTCAAAAGCTAAACTTTTCATTTCTTTTGGGCTAATACCATAAAATATTTTCGCTGCCTGAACAGCATATTCACAGAGCTCTTCTTCTTGTTGTTGTGAAAATATCATTCGAGGTCTTTTGTAACCCATTTCTACCACTCCATCTGGATTGGTTTGTTGTTTTTTTATATATCTAAGTAAGGACATCCGGTTAACGCCATATTTTTCAGCTGCTTGCCTTAAACTACACGATCCAGACTTAACATCTAACGAAGCCGACTCGTAACTGTTTATATTACTCCGACCACGTTCCGTTTTCCTTTTATAATTTCTCACCATTATCTGTAACAAACCCATAAACATGTATTAAAATTAGTAGGGGCATGTTGTGACACTGTCACAATCTGCCCCAAGCCTTTCGTCACAACTAGCCCCACCGTACGCCATTTTACATAAAGCCACTTGCACAGACCTTGACACGTCGTATAGAAACCAAACTGTGTCTTACTAGAGAGAAATAAACAAACTATCTACTACAACTAGAATAAGTTTCTTACCTTGTGGTTTGAAAGTGAAATAACAATTCAAAGACAACAGCAAAATTTTACTTCGTTACAACGAAATGACATATAATTTTATAAAGCGGCAGAAATGCATAGCATCACAACCAAACTACACAAACAGACTGAGCATCAGACTGAGGACATGCGGACGTGGAATTCTGGGTAACCGGGCGACGCTGCTACCTATGGTTAGTCTATAAAACTATTTGTCACAACATGCCCCTGTCACAACTAGCCCCGATCTACCCTACCCCGTTCCACCTATCTTGTATCCCATATGAAATCAGACTTACTGAACAAAAAAAAAACCATAAAAATTAGCAAACAGTTAAAACAAAATGAAACGTTTCTATTCCACAAGTATGATAATAATCAAATACTAAAAACTCGTGTTTAATATTCATCTAAACACGTTGTTTGAAGTTTTAACGAGTAAAATCTCCATCAATTTTTCATTATGAGCCGAAGTAACGTGGCGATTAAGAATTTATGAAGTGTGAAATCTGATAAAAGACTTGGAATCAACTGACCACACCGAAAGCCACAACTCGGAGACACTAAGGTTGGCAAATTGAGTAGAATTAATGTCGGTACATTACGTCTGGTTTAACAGATTAAGGGAGAAACATGAGACTGTAACGCGTTGGGTATTGTTACATAGGGATGTGGGCGAATTAGTGAATACGGGACTATTTAGGTCTAATCAAATGTGACAGCTTAAAGACACGTTGGGTCGAAACTTGATGATTACTTCATAAAGAACAAGATTGCAATATAAAAATAACGATTCGTCAAATAAAGACTATACTGTGGACCTGAGTATTAAAATGACCAAACTCCATTTTCGTTGTTTTGAATAATAATTTAAGATTAAGGTATATAGTAAGGATATAAGAATAAGTAAAATGTCAATTTTAAATTTAGGTAAAATAGATTTTTGATTACTAATAACGAAATTTCAAGTAAAATAAAAGTAGTATTTTTTGTTACTAAATACTGTGTTGTCAAATGTTTAGTAAGTTTGAATTTTGAAGAAATTTGTCCCTTTATAAATTAAAAAATAGTAACTTTTCTTGGAGATTGACTCTTGAATAAAATATGTATTTGCAAAATTCGTTTACTTCAGTATTTAAAAAATAACATAGCTTCCTATAAAAACAAAATATTTGTAGATTTACCATATTTCTTCCTCTAATGGAGGCCATACACGTTACGGTTTGCAATAACCGACAGGTATAACCGAGTTCCATATTACACATACACGTTAGGGTTTGTATGCACAGTTTTGCCATTAATTCTTCTGTTAGCTACGTGACAGTGTGTGCAGGACGGCTACGGTATTTTGTCCGCAATATACCTACCAAACTACAATGGACGACAACGATGTGATAGCTGTATTGGGCTTAACACTTATTCTTCAGAGAAGAAAAAAAAGAGATCGCACTGAATGGTTTAAACACTGATTATTAAAAAGAAATCATTTCTCCCACGTACATTTGATAAATGAATTGAGATTTAAACCAACAGATTACAAAAATTATTTACGAATGGATGAAAAACTTTATTTGAAACTATTATCATTGATTACTCCGTTAATACAAAGACAAGATACTGTTATGAGGAAAGCAATATCGGCACATGAGAGACTAGCAGTAACATTAAAATTTCTTGCAACCGGAAGAACATACGAGTGTCTCAAATATTCTGCTATTATATCACCTCAGGCTTTGGGCCGAATACTAGCTGAAACATGTGATGTTATGAGAATTATGGCGGGCAAGCTCGCCGGACGCCACACACGCAGGCAAGCAAAACAATAGACAAGACGAAGGTAATGGTCGTTAGTAGAACACGAAATATGCTATTAAATATAAGAGCTAACAATACGAACATCAAAAAGGTCCCCAAGTTCAGATATCTCGGTAGTTGGATAACTGAAAATCTAGATCAAGACATAGAGCTACGTAGCAGGATTGAGCAAGCCAGAACAGCATTAACTAATATGAGAACCTTAAGCAACAACAGCCCTAACTTGACGCTTCGATATCGCTTTGTAAAATGTTACATTTACTCCATACTGCTATATGGTGTAGAAACCTGGACCATAAAAGCCAATGTGATGAAGCGATTGGAGGCCTTTGAAATGTGAGTATTTAGAACACTACTTAAAATTCCCTAGACAGATCACACAACAAATGTCGAAGTATTAAATCGAATGGGCAGAGAACGGGAATTGCTGCCAATAATAAAAAGAAGAAAAACTGCTTATCTGGGTCATATATTTTGAAATTCCAAGTACCAGTTCTTAAAGCTTATTATGGAAGAAAAGATAGAAGGAAAACGGGGCTTCGGAGGAAAGAAATACTCATGGCTTAAAAACATAAGGGATTGGACAAACCTCGATGCCTATGCACTCTTTAGAGCCACACAAGATCAAGAGGAGTATGCCAGAATTGTCGCAAACATCCACTAATTGGATAGGGCACCGTAAGAAGAGAAGTCACTTCAGGCTCTATCGAAAATCGTTTCACCGTAAAGATTAAAAAGGAGGGGTGACAGAACACAATCCTGTCGTACACCTTTATCGATTGAGAAATACGATGTTGATTCCAGTCCTACTCTCACAGATGCCACTTGATTCATATAAAGGTTCTTTATGATTTTAAGGTCATTCTCATCCATCGAACGTTCCTGGAGCAATATTACTAATTCTGAATGATTAACGCAATCGAATGCTTTTTGGTAATCTATAAAGTATAGGAAGACATATTTTTGCTGGTTTTTGCATTTCTGAATTGGACAGTTAAGCTATAAAGAGCTTCTCTTGTGCCAAATCCTTGTCTTAAATCGAACTGCGTGGGGCTGATGTCACTTTCACATCTGTTGTATATTCTTGTATGAATTATCTTTAAGAAGAGTTTTAGAACCTGAATCAATAAACTGATCATTCGGAATTGGTCTTAATTATTAGCGTTTGGCTTTATTGGGATTGGTATAAAGGTTGATTGAAGCCAGTCCTACTAATCGGATCCGACATCTGTTTCAGGGTACGTTTTTACTCTTTGCAATCCATTTCTGGATCTCTGATTAATTAATAAAAATCAATTTGATTTCTTACGATGTTGTCATGCGTATGTTGTGGAGACTGCCAGGTGTAGAGTCTCCGAGCTGGCAGTTTGTACCAGGTATTCGCAATGATTAATTTTTCTTCTTGACAGAACTGGAGTAGCATATCACCTCTCTTATTGCGATCTCCCAAACCAAAGTCACCCACGACATTTTCAACATATTCTCGCCCTACCTTCGCATTGAAATCTTTGATCAGTTTCATTACTCCTTAATCTCTCTGTACAAATGTTTTACTTCATTTTTAGGCTTGTCCATATATTATATATGTATATCTACTTATATTAATATATTTGTTATTTTATAAAAACGACATAATGATTTTATCGCGAACATTTACCATCCAACCTTATTACCATTTAGTTATGCAACATCTAGTTAATTTAAATACATTTAAATAAATAATAATGAAGTTTTTCAATTGACGTGTTAAATTGTCGCTTTAAGTTGTACTAATTCTATCACATTAATCATTTGATTAGTAATAGTATCCTACGCACTTGCACGATGATCACTTCTCTCGTATACGGAGCTTATCAGAAGTATGTCATAAAATTGCCGTAATTTAGTGTTACGAACTGTTAAAGAAGTTTTATAATTAAATTTAATTGCTTCTGAAGACATTCTGTGTCCTTAGTCTTAAAGCTTTAATGTAAATGAGTTTACCTTTATTGGAGTATTAACTCGTATTTGCTTAATGGGTATATTTAAGTATCTATGAAAAAATGGCTAAACTGAAGTTTGTTGAAGAAGAGAGTTTCCAATTTGGACATTAAAAATCAGTACTATTTAAAATTGTCTGACCTAGTTCAAATCGTAAATAGTTATTTTCAGTATATATAATACAGTGGAATTTAATTCGAACTTCGCTAATTCGAACTCTTCTTTAATTCAAATTTTATTCTATTATTATATTTTGGATAAATGGATGAAACTTTTTTACAAGTTAAAAATGCCAATTTTACGCTGGAAATTTCATAGAACAGAGGTAGTATTCTTTCCTGTCCTATCGTGCCACTCGTTTCAAGGTATTCAAGGCCATTGTACATTGTAGCCCTACCTGGCACCTAAATTCTCCCCCACCCGCTCGTCCGTTCAGTTGAGTTGCAATCACCGCCAATTACGTCAGTAGCAGAGAACTTAACAATGAGCTACACTCTTAAAATTTTTCTCAGACTACTTCACAACGGAATTAGACGCAAATGCGAAGAAGATCTTAAAGATACCCAATTTGGTTTTAGAAATGCTATGGAAACCATGGAGGCACTTTTTGCGCTTAACATCCTTTTACAAAAATGCCGTGACCAAAGAAAAGATGTATTTGCATGTTTCGTGGACTTCGAAAAGGCATTCGATAAAGTTCAGCATGTAAACTTAATGTAAATGCTGAAGATTATCAATGGAATGGAATGGAATAGATGACAAGGATATTCGTGTCATTAAAAATTTGTACTGGAATCAAACTGCTGGCCAAAAAATTGAAGATAACTACACCGATGAAATCTCTATACAATGAGGAGTCAGACAAGGTTGCATTTTGTCGCCAACATTGTTCAATGTTTACTTATTAACCAGTTATCGGACCAGTTATTTAAAAAGGCACTTGAGAGACAACCGTATGAGCCGTATAAGCAGTAATATAATTAGAAAATACCTTTACAAAGATATATAATACAATCATGTACAAATAAAGTTTTGGCCTATCTCGAGATATTGCAGCAAAAAAAATGAATAAAAGTTATAACCAACACAAAAGATAACAAAAATTAATCAATTCTAAATTTACAAAAATACAAAAAGGTTACAGAAATGAAAACATAAGAATTTAACCAAACCGTACTTGGTTAAGTGGATTAACTATCTCGCACTACTATTTAATGAGAAACTGAGACTTAAATGTTCATAATTATTACTTATTGAAATTTCTTGAATCTATTGAAATGTTCTTTAAATTGAATGCAAAAATCAGCAATCTACAGGGGAAGACATGGAGGAACTTTAGATATGTACAGATAATGGCAGATGATATGATACCATACCATATTACTCGCCCAGACAATTTGAAGATACTGATTACTTACAGTAAATCTTGATGACTGCGGCACTAGGTACTTCACTGAAGCTATATACTGTACTTAATACTTTACTTGTATCCAACACTGACTTTTAAAAACATTAAAGGTACTTTAAAACTATATATAATCTAATATAGTATAAGAAAAAAAAATTGCAAACAATTCGGACCATTATTGAAAAAACAATAGAGTACAACATACCACTACATCTGGTATTTGTCGATTATCACAAAAACATTCGACAGTATCGAGAAATGGGCTTTCTTAACAGCATTGGACGACGCCAGAGTAGATTCAAGATATGCTGCCCTCCTTAAGAATATATACGATAATGCTACTTTTCACTTAAAAATAGATGATGATCTGGAAACTATGAAAATAGACCTTGGCAAAGGTGTGAGACAGGGCGACACCATCTCACCCAAGTTATTTACTTTGGCATTAGAAAATGTTTTCAAACAACTAAATTGGGCCGAAAATTGATTAAAAATAGATGGAGAATATCTTAACCATTTGCGTTTTTCAGACGACATAGTACTAATAAGCACAGATATCCATAAACTAAAATCAATGCTACAAGATTTAAATCACAAATCGAATCAAATATGATTAAAAATGAATCTCGACAAAACAAAGATATTAAGCAACAGCCTAGAAAACATCACGATAGATAACATCAATATAGAAAAGGTAGAACAATATATATATATATATATATATATATATATATATATATATATATATATATATATATAATAAAGTATTCAACTAGTGAATTCAGAGGTTTATTCGGTCAGTCAGGTTAGCCTGTACGTTTGAAGTTTGAAGCCAAATGTACGTTTGAAGTTTTTGTAAATCTTCGTTTCTGCGATTGTTATTTTTTGCATATTTCTGTTTAATTTTTTTTTAAGTTAGTTCTAAATTTATGAGTAAACTTAAGTACATATCTTATAACATCTTTAATACTACATATTGAGTTGTAAGTAATTAATTATTAGATCTGCATTTCTTATAAACTCTATGTCATCTTTGTATTTTAGAGAACTGATGAAGCTTTAGAAATATAAAGCGAAACGTCTTCGATAAACTTATGAAGTAGTTGACTTCTGTTTTTTATTTTGCCAACCTGACTGACCGAATAAACCTCTGAATTCACTAGTTGAATACTTTATTAATATAAATTGACGGTCGTAGTTTTTACAATATATATATATATATATATATATATATATATATATATATATATATATATCTAGGACATGCAATTAAAAATGAAAAAGAAAATCAAACCCTAGAAATTAAAAGAAGGACACAATTATCATGGGCTGCTTTTGGTAAGTTGAGCTTCATTTTAAAAGACAGAAAAATCCCAATTCACTTAAAACGAAAAACCTATGACACTTGTATACTACCAGTTGCAACTTATGGATTGGAAACTATGACAATAACAAGAAAAATGGCAGAACAATTAAGAGTAACTCAATGGGCCATGGAGAGGGCCATGTTAAATATAAGCCTCAGAGACAAAATTCCTAACACCGAAATACGTCGAAGAACTAAAGTAACCGACATCATGGAAAAAATAGCGACATTGAGATGGCAATCGGTAGCACATGTAGCAAGACAAGACACCAACAGATGGTCTCATAAAGTGACATTCTGGAGACCTCGAGAAACAAAAAGAAGCGTGGGAAGACCTAAAAAGAGATGGATAGACGATATAACTGCTGTAGCTGGAAAGCAGTGGATGAGAATTGCAAAAGATAGGGAAGCGTGGAAGCAATTGGATTAGGCCTATGTCCAACATTGGATAAATGAAGGCTGAAGAAGAAGAAGAAGAAGTATAAGAAAAGAAAACTCAAATATAAAGTGTATACACACTTAGAGAAAAAAATGCACAGAGATGGTAAGAGACGGTAATTTTAGGCAAGCGACCTCGCTCAATGATCGCCCCACTAGAAGTAAAAAAGGTTCTTCTAAAATTTTACCAAACTTAAATCAAAAAAAGAGGAAGGGATATCTCCCTCTTCAAAATCGTAGGCCAACCTATCTCTATTTCTGAGAAGGTAAGATTCTAACGACATCGGAAAGTTTGAGGTATTTACGGTAATAGTAATTGAACGTGATAAAATATAAATCTTATATAGATTAGGTTTTTCACGAAAAACATTACAACGGGCGTTCGACGACAATTACCGAATTTATGAAAAAGAACCCCAAAAAGGATTAATTAAGAATTAGTAAACCGGCGTCTTTATATAAATAGGTAGGTAGATTCTTCACTCATATTTCCGTATTTTCCCAATAAAAATTTCTGATCGTAAACACGACCATCAGCGTATCATCACGGGGTTAAGAGGAATTAAAAATAAATAAAAAAATTAAAATTAAATAAAAAATGTTACAATACTCGTCTAGCGGGTGTATTTCGATTGGGGTATTTTATTGCATAACGCCTTGCAGCTGCTGTACTATTTCCTTGACATTCACCTACGATATTCCCGATAGTATATTGAAATCATAATTTATTCTGATCTAACTTACCCAAAGTTAAATGCATATCTGCCATTTCCTGAAATGTGTAGGCCATTGTAATATCAAAATTTTTAATATTAATCTTATTTACACAATAATTGATAGCTTCAAATTATTGACTATTATTAATGGAACTGTTTGTAATTATTGTATCCGTAGAAACTAATTGTAATTTTATGGCCAACTAGGAAAAAACTAGATTTTCGAAAAAGTGATAAGAGACAAAAAAGTTTTAAAAATAATGTGTTAAACTAATGATGCCACAAAATTCATTTGATTTTTGAACGTACTCAAAAGTTTGGAGGGATTTAGGGCTGCACACGCCTCTTAAATTTTTTTTTTCACTTAGATTTCGTTGTTTCTTTTGTATGAAAAATGCTTTCAGAACAAGAAAGTAACGTGTCCATTTTTATTACAAAATTTCAAATAGTTTAGGAGATAATACAAAAAGAAACAATTTTTATTTTGTAACTTTTGAAACACCCTGTATAATAATCGTTCATAGAACATCGTCTAATACCCAATCGCCACTATTCTCTGTGGATCCGCAAAAAGCGGAATAGCAAAATGTCACTAGCTTTCTAACTGTTCGGAGATGCTGTAAGCAAACATATATGTTGGACAAAATAGTCACAAAAAAGATCGTTGTCGTAAAGATATAATTATTTGATGACGATGCATTTATTCAAACCCTTTTTTATATTCAAACACAATTCAATCTAAACCAAGAGATATCAACATTCTTTCAGTTCGTTTCGTGTTCCAATGAACACATTAAATAAATTTGTTACAGCGATTCTTAAGTAGGTAATGAATATTCTAAATTTAGGGACACTTCGTCTCATCGCAGGTCCACTACGACTCCCTCGGGGGGCGTGTTAGACACTTATTTAGATATAACTTTTATATTCGAGAAATAATCTTCGTCTAATTAAGGCTGCTGTGAAGTTTATCTTCAGAGAAACGAAGTTCATCAGAAATTCAAATATACATTTAAAGGAAGATCTTCATAGACAAAGGAAGGAGGATATAAATGCATAATAAAAAAAAATTGTTTCCAATGTGTAAGTCATTATCGGTCTTTTTGTTGATTTATATATCCTGGTTTTCGCTTCTGGTGTGAGGTATTTGTTTCTCTAGATTGTGTTGTTGAGACATCCTGCTGCTCTGATTGTCATGTTCACTTGTTTTTGTACTTCTTCTTTCACTTTTCCGTAGCTTGACAGTTTTATTCCCAAGTTAAAACCAAAATTGGAAAGTATGTGAAATTCTATGTCACGTAGCTGAATATTAATGACAAAGATTTGAAATGATATTAACATATCTGGTAACTGAACGAAGGACCACAAATCACTGAGGCCAAACGCCCAAAAGACTTATACGAAATACAGAGACGATACCTATAATTATTACGACTAAGGCAATAAATCTGGCAATGGAAAAGGCTGACGTGAATAACAAAATAGGGCATAAAAAGAAGAAAAAAAAGAAGAGTAACAGGAGAAAAACAATGAAGTCCGTTAAAATCAATCGGATCCTGGGATTTTAAAACCATGCTAGCAATAGGTAAAATGCAAGAAATAGTCCTAAAAATGAAAAAATATGAACTAAACATAGCTTTAAGAAAATACTGTGAAAGAATCAAAGAAGAATTGAAAAGAAAAATTTTACTATGAACTATTCGGAAGAAAAAAAACAGGGAAACAATGGGACAACCTTTATAGTGAATAGAAGAATGTGAAAAAAGTAATACAATTCAAAGCAGTTAATGGTTGGATATCCTATATCAGAATAGAGAATAAACATTTAAACATATCGATATTAAATTGCTACGCCTCCACAGAAGAAGCAACCCAAGAAGATAAAGTAGCATTTTATGATATTTTGGAAGAAATCTTTAAAAATATTTCCAGGAATAACATCTTATTATTAGTGAATTACAGCGGGTTACATAGTGGGTCAAAGCTATGGTACTACTCTCTATAAACCATTTACAACTGAAGAGAATCTCCTGGACCAGACGGAGTTCAAAACTTCTTGCTTAAGAAGTTCTGGAGTATTCGTGAGTGCTGATGAGTAGTAATTAATCACATTTTTTCTAATCCGCCGAAAATACCATCATTCCTAACCCATGAAGCAACTTATTTAATACCAAAGGATCAAAATAACACCCAAGATCCAACCAAGTATGGCCCAATTACTTGTCGTCCAACCTTGTACAAATTGGACACATCCTGTGTAGCCCAGCGTATCTACCAACAAGTATGACAGGTTCTATGTTCCGTCCAGGACCTAGTTCTTCTATAGACCCACATTATTTTAATGTTTATTGTAATTTCTCCTCTTTTAACTAACTTTAATATTAAACATTAAACACTACCTCACCAGAATTCATTACAGACCAAAAAATATTTCCTTACAATTTCTGTTGTGATTGAAATTTTGTGATTACTATTAAATGACTAAAATGCGAGGATAACATTGGAGATTCGCAGTTTGGGTTTCGGAATTCTCTTGGGACAAGAGAAGCACTTTTTAGTCTACAGGTACTCATCCAGCGCTGCAGAGATATGAACAAAGACGTGTACATATGCTTTATAGACTACGCAAAAGCATTTGATAACGTAAAGCACGAAAAGATAATTGAAGTTCTCCATAACATCGGAGTCGACTACAGAGACATTCGAACAATAGCGAGTCTCTATTGGGGTCAAACAGCTAAAGTGAAAGTAGGATCTACATTGACCAATAAAATTGAGATCAAGAAAGGGGTACGACAGGGCTGTATCTTGTCTCTTATTCTCTTTAATATATACTCAGAAGAAGTATTTAAGACAGCGCTGGAGGAAGGCACAGAAGGCATAAAGATAAATGGAGAAATAATTAATAACATAAGGTATGCTGATGACACTGTGATTCTAGCAAGTAGCATGGAGGAACTGAGTTGCCTAATAAGTAAGATACAAAAAACAAGTGCACAATACGGACTCAGACTAAATATCACAAAAACCAAATGGATGTTAGTAAGCAAAACCCAACAACCACCACAGCAACTGATATTAGACAATGAAAGAATTGAACACGTGCATTCGTACATCTACTTGGGAACAACAGTTAACTCAAATTGGGATCAAGCGAAGGAAATACGTATAAGAGTAGAAAAGGCAAGAGCATCGTTCACTAGCATGAAGCAAATTTTCCCCTCTAAAAGCCTCACCCTACCTCTCAAAATTCGACTTCTGAAATGTTATGTATTCCCGGTTTTGTTATATGGAATGGAGGCGTGGACAATGACCCCAACATTGATGAAAAAAGTAGAGGCCTTCGAAATGTGGGCTTACCGACGTATATTACGTATATCCTGGACTGAGCACGTGACCAACGAAGAGGTACTACGCCGGATAGGTAAAGAGAGAGAGGTAGGAATAAGTATAAAGAAAAGAAAGTTGGAATACTTGGGTCACGTTATGAGACATAATAAATATAGAGTACTACAGCTGATCGTTCAAGGGAAAATAGACAGCAAGAGAGGAGAAGACACTCGTGGCTCCAAAACTTGCGGCAATGGTTCGGATTGTCATCTGCTGAACTATTCAGATCTGCCGTAAACAAAGTCAGAATAGCCATGTTGATTGCCAACGTTCGGAACGGACAGAGCACATGAAGAAGAAGATTAAATAACTTATTTTAAATATATTTGTATTACTATTACAATTATAATTTTTTACGAAATATATAAAGGTCACGAGCACCTTATTTACTTAAATAATTTTCTACTTATATATATATATATATATATATATATATATATATATATATATATATATATATATATATATATATGTTTTATTAAAAAAAAAAACACAATACTAAAACGTTATTTCCCGGTCTAACATACTTGAATTAAAATGGGCCTCGAATGGGCTGGTTTTATCGCGAAGTTTTGAATTAATTGAGATAAAATGACGGGATGAGGCTCTGGGGGAGTTGATGTAAAATTTGTTTAATAAATGAGACTCGAAATGGCCCTACAATGCTATTGTAGTCTTAATGTTTCTATTTGTTGGGAATTATTACAGCTAATGGGGTAAGAAATAACGATAATTCACATTTGTGTTAACCGTTAAGGAGAGAACTTCCGTAAGGGAGAGGGTTAAATCTAGTTCACGATATTTGATTTTATTACCAACGTGTTTAATAATAAGAATTACTCTCCCATTTTATTATTAATTAACATTTTTTTCTGAGCTAAAATAATGTTTATTATGTAAAACAATGTAAAATTACTAGATATACGATGTGTGTCCAATAATAATCGTGTTCATCTTACGTGAACCCACTCATAAGTTATAAAACAAGACAAAGTTCAAATCCGAGATATTTCTGACTGCCTGTAAAAGTTTTTGATTTCATTCAATTTCGCTGCTAATTTTGTAGTATTCAGAACAAAGAATGTGTTTCTGTTGGCAATAAGCTATCCAAAACGAATATTTTTATCATGGTATTTAAGTTTGATATTGCTTCTCGCTACACCTTTTAGGCTTTGAGATATTGTGACATATCAGAAATAATGCTTTGTGGAGAACAAGGTTTAACCGTGACTAAATCTATATTAAAAAGAACCTACTACAGCAAATTATGTAAAAATATAAAAATTGCGCTGGACAGGTCATGTTTTAAGAGAGAATAATAACAAAACACCAGCAAAATGCTTACTGGAACGATGGTGGCGCCTTGGTCAGTGAAAAGACCAAGTAAGAGGTGGTTGACGAAGGGACCCCCGATGCTAGAGAGATATTGAGGATAGATAAAAGGAGGTGAGCAGTGTAAGAAAGTAATGCTTAGAGAGAGAGAATATATAGAACATCCATGATTGGTTAGAGGGTTTTATTTTTGTATAGCCATCACGATTATACCAGGGATTGATGATGAAATGGTTCTTTCCTGCTTGCTCTATCGCAGTAAAAGTGGTTCAAGTAAAAGATTTGCTTCTCTCCCTTGTCGTTTCCCCATTACTGAGGTACTGATTTCTTTCAATATTCCTAACAATTGTTCTCCATTTGTCTTATTTCTCTTTAACGATTCAATTGCATCTTTGACATCAGCGAGTAAGACAGTAGGTTCTCTAGGGTAGTCATTGATTTTTTGCTGGTACGTCGTTATATTTATATAGCTCTCCACAGTAGGTTCGCTATGTTTCTATTTCTTCAGTATCGGTCTTTAGATTTAGATTCAGATTTGCTTGCTAATATTCAATACTACCGGTCTAGAAGAGAGTGTAAAGCCATGAATGAGAATTGATCACCTTGTGAGGACCAGTGTTTGAAATCATCCCAATCTACGACGCTCGATACCATCGTCTCAAACAAAACCTACTACCTACTTCTACAAATTTACTAGGTAGCCTGAACGTTCCATTGGACACGTTCTTAGTATAAAAGTGGTAAGTATTACAGACACAATATATATTTTCCTCCCCCTCCCCAATTGTCGTTTTCCTTAATAGGCAATACCATTTATTTCCTTTTCACAAAAGGTTTAAACGTATTAAATTTGTATATTATTATGTTATTGAAAAACTCCTAAGATATTAAAAAAACAATTTATTTTACTAACTCCTCTACCAGCGTAACAAACTTGTCCATATTAAAATTTAAATAAATTGTCATCCTTTTTCTACGTCACTGATTAGTCTAGATAAAACCACCTTCTATGCATAATCATAATGAAAGGGAAAGGCACAAGGAAAATATGTAGTTCGTTTTTTTTCGCTTTTGTTGGTTGTTCTATTTTTTTCTTTTTTGCCTCTTTTGTTGGTCCAGAAGAATGACGGGCGGTTTGGTAGCCAACGGCTTATTACTCTCGCTCATTTTTGTCAAGTAGATCAAGTTTATCAATTTTTTCGCTAGGGTTTGTGTTGGAGATTATTATTTATGGGTCTGCGTGGGTTTAGATGTGTGATAAAATAGGGAGGGGTCTTATTGATGGTGTCTCCTGAGGGCAGCGGGTATTTCAATAGCAACATGGACTTTTTTCCATTTTTAAGAGTAAACGATACATTGTTATAACGTATACTCGTATAATGTTTTGTTTTAAACTTTTTTCAATACAAAATAATTTTTCCAATAAAGCGTTTGATTACATTTTGTTTTAATTATAGTTAGTTGCGATGTTGATGACTGTTAGACCAATCAATTCCTTTAGCGCTTCTAAACATTCTGAAAACTAAATACAGTATCCAGGAAGACCACTTATCTCCCAATTAACATTGTATGTCCAACACTTATTTCATCTTCCAAAATCAATTCTACAGACAAATAAATGTTGCTCCAATTAGCTCCCCACTATCTTCAGTAATTACCAATATGTTTATGGAAGATTTCGAGACCCGAGCATTATTCATATCAAATGCTCAAACTCACATGTTAACTACGATATGTTGATGATACATTCGTCATTTGCCCTCATGGAAGGGATGCTTTGGTGTCTTTTCAAACCCATCTGAATGGTATACATCCTATTTTCAGTTCACAATGGAGGTGGAAAAAGAAAAACCAATCCCAAAGTTATTATCTCCCTGTTTATCGAAAACCCACCCATACCAATCGTTACTTTCGTGCCAACTCTCATCATCCACCTTCACAAATTAATTCAGTCATTAATACTCTTGACTCCAGATCAATACGCCTTTGCGATGATGCAAGTAGACATCAGTCCCACCCTTCCATAACATACATCAATCTCCCACCCAATCTCAACGCAAAGGCTCAGTCCCTCATCATACGAAAGATTTTTTCCCTTACATCAAAGGTGTCACAGACAAAATCGATAAAATTCTTAAATCAAGAGGAATGAAGACAATATTTTCTGTCCGACAACAAAAACTTTCATCTCTTGTCCGATCATTCAAAGACAACATTCAAAATGAACAACACGGATTTTATAAAATTCCTTGTGCAGAATGCCCCTGAGCTTATATAGGACAAACAAATCGTAGAATCCAAAATAGGATTTATGAGCATTCCATTTCTGTTTGCAATTTCGATTCAATTTCAGCTTCAGCTTAATATCATCGTCATACAGGTCACAAAAGAAGACTTTCCTTGTCTAAACCAAGAATTATCCGAGAACCCATAGAAAATGAAAAAAGACCAAATTATCTTAATAAAAGAGATGACGGGATCCGGTTACCTTCGACAAGAAGACCTTTCATTAAGAAAATATGGTCCGCTCCACCCGCCAATCAAAATAAAAACTACTGTCAGAAAGGTTGCGCCAACCACCAACCAATGTCCGCGCCAATCTCCATGCTAATTTCCGCTCCAACCTCCACCCAAACCACTTCACCATTGACGGTATAAATGAACCATCCGCTGTTTCCAGTAGCAGTAATGCATTATGCTTTGTCAAATGTTATCTTGAGCAGCAAGTGTTGCAGTATCGCAGATTTTGTAGAACTGTCAACATACTTTCTGTTAGTTTTGTTTCCCCTCGTATAATTAGCCAAGATTTCACTTACAAAAACCTAGACACTATAGAACAATAAACGGTTGTTTATTGAATTAATATTGAAAAGCAGCTACAGCAGACCATATTGATAAAAATAATTATAATTTGATCTTATTTATATTGATATGAATGGATTAAAACAGGTAGTAGAAGAAGAGTACGAAGACGAGGATAGAATAAAAGGAGAACTGATTACTTAGCTATTGGAATGTTGTAAATTATCTAAATTTGTTAATATAAATGTATTAATTTCTGTATATAATGTACAGTGGGTGGTCAAATTATTAGAGCCACCTACCAAAATTCAATTATTTTTACAAAAAGGGTATACAATTGAGTTGTACAGTATAAAAAATATATTAATGCGTTTGTTTCGATTTCTTTATCTTGTTAACACTTTATGAAAGTAAAATAAATAGTCTGACCACAGCACACGAAGAAATTCATGACACAGATGCCATAATTTATCAGTGCTGTCCAGCCTAGCTTGCAACTCGTGTACATATTGTTTTGTATTCTTGGTCTTCTTCTTCTTTTTTATAAGCAAAATGCTTGTTCAATGTCGATTAATGCCTCTATTGGAGGTTATCACTCCATCTTTTGCGTGGTCGCCCGATACTTCTTCTACCTTTTGGTGATTTGTCCCTCGTTATTCTGACTAATCGGGTCTCTTCCATTCTGTTTATGTGTTCGTTCCATTCCTTTTTTCTGTTCAGTGTCCGCTCATTTATTTCTGGTATATTGCATTTTCTTCTGATCTCTTCACTCCTCATTCGATTGTATTCTTGGTGTTTAGAGTTATTATAAATAGTTTCCATTGCTCTCTACTGATATTCTGACAGTCACATACTATTTTTTATGAATTTAGCAAATATTGCATGTTTGTTACACCAGTGGAACATCATGGGAGAAGCAAAAAACATCTCACCAAGGAAAATAGTGAAAGTAAAAACTTTCTTATTGAACAATAATAACTCCAATAGAAAAATAGCTAAATTTCTAAAGTTTCAAGGGCAACTTTAGACTGTATAAAGAAAAAAAAAATGACGACAATTTGGATTTGACCCCACGACACAAACAAAAATGTGGTCGAAAAAGATTACAACACTACTAGATGAAAGAAAAATTCGAGATATTGTCTTGGTATACAAAAAACCTTGAAGGTTTTGAACGAAAATGATGCGTGTCTGGCACCAGTATTTTACCAATGACAGCTCATCGGCGAATAAAGGATCTGGGGTTTTCAACCTGTCACGCTGCAAAAAAAGCTGCTACTCTCACCAGCCATGAAAAAAGGCATCACTTGGCTAAAGATCATAAAGATTTGACCATTGCTGATTTAAATCAGGTAATATCATTGCTTAACATTGTTTTTCTTTTGTGTAGTTTACAGATGATCAATTTGTCCACGATTCTAAAATAATAATAATATTCCAGGTTTATTTTTCGGACGAATCTACCGTGCAGATCCTCATGGATAGAGCTGAAGTTGTAAGGGAAAGATCTGGGGAAAAGATAAACCTGATTGTATTGTAAGGACGGTAAAGCACTCCTTAAACATCATGGTGTGGTCTATCATCAGCAGTCAAGGAACTGGTAAACTCTACATTGTCGAAGGAACAATGCGGCAGGACCAGTACTTGAGAGTACTTTTCCCAGGCCAGGAATGGTTTCTGAATAAGAGTTTCACGTTTATGCATGACTCGGCATCTTGTCACAAGGCAAAATTGTTACAAAATTGCTTCCTGACAACCATACAACTGCCCTGGTAACTCGCCAGATTTGAATCCAATAGAAAATTTTTGGACGCTCATGAATAAAAAATTTCTAATAAAATTATAACTACAAACCGTCGATTGATCGAGCGCTTAATAGCAGAATGGCACAGGAGTGGAACAATTCCACAAAACTGCCAGATATACATAGAAAGTATGCCAAGAAGGTACCAGGCAGCATTTCTGCAAAGGATGACACTACCAAGTAATAGGCTTAAGGCATAATTTTTATGTAATTACTCGTTTCTTTTTTAACATTTGTAAACTTTATAAGATTCTAAACCACAGTAAAATATAATAAAGCACAAAAATATGTTTTATAGCTCAATTACATACCATTTTTTAAACAAAAAGTAACATTTTATGGGGTGGCTCTAATAATTTCATCACTCACTGTATATATGTTCTTTTAAATTTTTAATAAAGCTTTTTTCATATGATTTATTGACCAATATCTAATAGTACAACTCTATACGTCAAACACTAGTTTACTTCTTTCTACAAGCTTCTATATTTCCTTGAAGATATAAAAACAAAAATACTAGCGACCACTATTTTACAATGTTAAGGTATGACAAAAAACCAGATTAAATATTCAGAATATCAATTAAATTTTCCCTCTTTGGGTGCTACTGGTGTCTATTCTGAATATCTTATAGTTCTTGTTTTGTCCTTCAGGAATTGTAAAGGGTATTATAATAGGGCTCATCATTGATGTGGATGTTAAATTAGCCTGCTGAGATTTGAATATGTCCTTTGTTTGTATTAGGAAGGGCGCGTTAAGATTCGGAACGTCAGTGGCGGAGACATTACTTAGTAGAAAATATTTAATTTTAACGTCAATATTGGTAATTGTTTAAAACATTCTGCAGATTGTTGTACTCTATAATTCTTATAAAAGACCAACTTGTATTAATCAATAACTAGAAATAATAATGGACTTAATTTATAATTCTAGAATGTGTAGTTCACTTCTCTTCTTTTCGTAATGATAAGTTTATTAAGCTCTTCTAAAATCAGTTCAAAAGGCACAATGTTATATTGTGTATAGGGTAAAAAGTACTCCACTGTTATTACACATAGATAAATTATTTCTATAATTAATTGTAACATGCATAATAAGAATGTTGAAGCTGTAGGCATAAACAGAATCGTACTGGTTACGATTTATTTGATAGTGAATAATCCTGAATGTTTTAGACATTTATCAAAATAACTGAAAGTTCAAAACCAATTACGAATGTGATCCTGAACTTCCAATAAATAAAGAACTGTCTAATTTTATATTTTTGATTCACAATACATTTCTGTTTCTTCAAATTCTTGCAAATTTTCACTTGCTTATTGATTTTTATTTCTTAGTTGTGGTTTGTAGACTTGTTGTATAACCCCATACCGTTTTTTTAATCGTGTAAACAAGGTCTGGTTACATTTTTCTTGACCCTTAGAAATCTATCTTCTGCAGGAATCAGACAGCTCGTGGAAGGGCGCATCGCTCGTCGCTCGTCGCTCGTCGGCAAAGAGGAACAGAAAATATATTCAGTTGGATAATTTATACAATGATAAAAATTTCAATACGACTTCGTTAGACCACTTCATAGTAAAATTACCACGACATTGACCATACCTCCCCTAGCCGCGTCCGAAAGGTTGGATATGCGTTGCATTAGCTTCCGATAGTCTTTGAACTGTGCTGATTTACCGAAAAAAGGGGACATCACGCGCGGACTATGAATTACACAGTTTTTTCCTATTCAAGTGATCGTAAACCACAAATATTGAGAAGAAAAACGGTATTTTATGTTGTGTTGGTTCCGTCTTTATACTTTGTCTTTTTCTATTACGTATTTTCCGTTTCTCTACATCGATCAAGAATGCCAATCAACATTCTGTCAGAATGTTTCTTCGCGATATGCGCAATATCAGCTCGTCAAGCAGCAGTCAAGGAAACAGCCTTATTTTGTTTGGTCCAATGATTGCCTGCCGCAATAGCTTCAAATTGTCTATGGTACACGGACCAAGAAGAATTTACATCAGAAGGTGGCAATTTTAATCTCATGATGTGTCGTTTCGTCTTTCGGTGATTCTTCTTTCACTACAGGATTAATTGGTGATTTCTAGGCTACAGCACTTTCTTATTGGTAATCATACTTCCTAATTGTTTGATCTTCTCTACTACATCGCTTACATTTTTCTGTATTTTATCGAATGTTCTAGAAACTTTTGCAAATTTCTCATTGTTCTGTTTGGTAGTTCTCTTATTTGAGAAGTATTCTCGTCGAATCTTTTGGAAATATGTTCATAAGTTCCTTAAATCATTAGAGAAACATTTTCGAATTTTCCATCAATTATTTTCATTAAATCTGCTTCTTCTGCTAACTGGAACTTAAATGTCTCTGAGTCTTCTTCATTCTTGTTGAGAACATACCTGAGTCGTTCTTAAAAAATCTTCTTGATCTCGCTGCAATCTTCATATCGTGGTTCTAATTGTTCAGTTATTGTTTTAGTAGCAGTTCTACGAACCGCATCTTTGTTCAGGCACACACGTACTTTCCAAATGTTCTTTCTTACAAAAATCACTTCCGAACTAGGCGAATGTTACCCACGAAAAATACCTTACAAAAGTATCTGTTTAATTTATTTTTAAATTAAACAGATATTTAAAATTATATTTTATTTATTATTTATAAATTATCCCACACACGTGACACCACTGTAACGACTTTAATTAAAACGGTCGGTTCTAATTTATATAAACTTATTATTTACAACACGATATTATTTTAAAAACTAAACTTAATTTAAATAATAACAGCACTGCTTATACTTATTTACAAATACATTATTCAAGAATCATTTCGATTAGTCCATCTCTATTAGTTACTGTGCCACATGTTCTAGATTGCCATGGTCACTATTGCTATCGTCGCGTGACGACCACCGTGTGTATATAATGCACTTAATATAACAAAGTCTTTCACTAATGGGCGTGAAACTTATAATACTGTTCAGGTATTCTTCCCGTACTACGAAACCTGTGCCAAATTCGTGTTTTTCTGTCTGGTTTCCACAGTAGAAAATGACCTCCTTGGCTATTTTTATGTTTTCTGTGTCTAGCCACATTATTTCTTACATTGCCGTAATGTCCATTCCTACTTTTTCTAACTGTTTTTTTGCATGTATAGATACTCCGTCCGGTATCAACTTAAGACATTCCATGTTCCAACATTCAAAGTCCTTGTCCATTGTAATAGTCGTTTTCCATATGGATCTGTTCGATTCCGAGACAAAACTTGCAGTTTTTATAACAGACTCTTTTTATAAGGGCAGATTGTTGGCATTCCGCTTAACCTTCCTCCCTTATCTGGGATTAAGACCGGCAAGAAAGACTGTTAAGCTACTCGATCCACCCAACAGTCATCCAATTGTTCATTTTCGCACAAATATATGCTTGTAAATTTGCTAATAAATTCTTTGTAATTTCTCCGCCACTGCCTGACATTGTTGAGGTTTCATCTTAGGATAAATCGTCCATAGACTTAGTTTACAACACACCCGCATATGTCGCTATATTCAATCAAGATCCTTCCTCTTCTAAATCCCCTAAGCTATTCAGCCACGCTGATTATTTTATGAATCCAACCACGCAGAACTCTTAACACTCACGGCCAGTGTTGCCAACCATAGAGAGCGGTCAGTTTGTTTGTCTTTCTTAAAAGGCACATGGTTGAAAAGGACGTAGGCTGAAGTTTAAAGACGCGAAGGCAAAATAAACTCAGCTAAAAGTCGGCATTATTTAAGCTAGAATAATAAGCTTAAATGACTCTTTGATATTTATTGTTCAGAGATATTTACTAAAGGAACTTAATAGTAAAGAATTAAAATTGGATAAATAAGGCCTTTACAAAAGAATACAATTTCATAAATTTTGAACAAAAGTGAATATATTCGAATATATGTCAAATTGAAAGAACCTTAATTCTTAAACAACAAAAACAATGTGCTTCAGGTTTCTCTTGACTTGTATAAATTTAAAAAATTCCTACAAGAGTATATCAGTAAAATTTTCAGACGAGACTATTATACTAGCATCATTTAAATATAAGGTATTGCGACTAATGAACAAAGCTTGATTGAATGAAACGGTACGATTTCAAACAAACAAAAAAAAAAACGGAAAAAATATATTTTTATTAAATTTAATGGATGGAAATTATTGTGTAAATGAAGAAATTCAGTTTTTGAAGATGATATTGGAAAGGTGGCCTCCATTTTGTCGGTACAAAGCTGTTTACGACATTGAGTAACATGTCTTGAGATGTTGCTTCCAGTTCTTCACGTATTTCTTCTTTCAAGGCCTCAATAGTTCTTGTGAGGTTCCTTTGAAATACTTTCGACTTTAGATCCCCCAAAGAAAGTTCTCGCATAGGGAGAGGTCCGGACTACGAGGTGGCCAGGGAATATCTCCGTTTCTAATTAACGACTTTCGTGATGTATCACTTGCACCATCCTTTTGAAAGGTCATATGTTTATTTTTGTAATTCTTGATTGCCGGAAGAAAAAAATTATTACAATACATTTTTACCGCCTTTATAGTGAACCCGATATTACTAGGTCCATCTAATTAAACAAGCTGCTATGGCTAGGCCAGATGGAGAGAATCACTAGATGGAACAGCCAAAACACATTTATAATCATAGAACGCATGGAACGAAAAGTAAAGGCAGACCCAGAACACGATTTAAGTAGGATATAAGGTGAAGGAAGACAGTAATGTGTTAGAGTACGAAGTTGAAATACCAAGTCAAAGAATAGTTAGGAATGAAAGATGATCATAGAGTCGCCCAAGACTCACAATGACTTGTAGAGCCAATGATAATGATGATTTTTATTGCTGATTGGTATATTTTTAAACGGTTCGCAAATGAAGGTACTTGAAAAAAGTCTAAACCTTCATTTACATCTTCTGCGAAGCTCGATATATCCAATGTGCCCATCTTTCTCGCACCACTTTATTTACACCAATCCTCCACCTTACACTTGACCTGCCTCTATTGATATTTTTATGTCTGGGACACAATTTAAATTTTTAATATTTCATAAATCAATAAATATTTCATGCAATAAGCCATACCTTATAAAAATCCTCAGGCCATCAAAGAAAATTGTTGAGCATATTTTTTTCCTCTATAGATTTTTCTGTAATACTAACTAGACTATGTTATATCAAAGTGGAAGGGTGTTCATGTAATTCAGATTGGTGTATTGGTGCAATATTTTTCTGCCTATAACTACCTTAAGTCCTTTTGCAAATAATTTTTCCAATAATTTAACTAAAAACAAAAAGCAGTGAGAATGGTCTGTAGGTGGTACAAACTGCAAATAAACTAAAAAATTAAATATTATTTTCTGTGTTTTTGCCTTCAAATTCTCTCGCAATATATTACATTTTCCATATTGGCAACATTGTTATCTATACTTATCGATAATAATAGGCTAGCATAACAATGTACCCACGTAACTTCATTTTTATTTCAACGATTTATTATGCAATTGCCGTTTCAATTTGAAATATTCTTCGGTGTGAATATCAGACATTTTTCTTACATATATAATTAAAAACAATCTTGGGACTGGCGGCTATAACTGATTGTCTCGATCCATTTTAAATTGAAATTCTAGATGTTACTTTCTCTTTTGTTTCAATTTATAAACGAGGAAACAATTTATGTAGACAGTAAATTTAATCTCTTTAATAGGTAATCTAGTATATATATATATATATATATATATATTATATATATATATATATATATATATATATATATATTGAGATAATAATAGATATAGAAGAAATTAGCGAAATTATACTATAATTTAAATAGTGATTAAAGAAATAATTTATAAGTTATAGACTAGAGAATATTATAAAAAATATTTATATGATGGATTTTTAAGAATTTAGCATAATAATAAGTTTAAAAAGTTTTTTTTATTTTTATTTTAATAGTAGATATATTAAGGTGAGCCATGTGCATCTTCTTCTTCTTAAAGTGCCCTCTCCTCAATGGAGGTTGGCTACTACAATTTTAAACTCTTCTCTATCTTCAGCTGTTCTTATTAGCTGTTCAAAATTTAGCCCTGTCCATTGTCGGATGTTTCTGAGCCATGATAGTCTTTTCCTTCCTAGGCCTCTCTTTCCCTCGATTTTTCCTTTCACTATAAGTTGGGCATATTGGTACTTATTATTTCTCAGTATGTGGCCTAGGTATGATGTTTTTCTTACTTTTACTGTGTTAAAAAGTTCTCTTTCCTTGCCTATTCTATGCAGCACTTCTTCGTTTGAGGTATGCGATGTCCATGAAATTTTGAGTATTCTCCGGTAAATCCACATTTCAAAGGCCTCCAATTTATTTACGGTTGATGTTTTAAGGGTCCACGTTTCAACTGCATATAGAAGAGTCGACCAGACGTAGCATTTTGATAAACGTAGTCGAATTTCGAGTTTTATTCGAGAATCACAAAGCAGTTTTTTTATTTTTTCGAAAGATTTTCTAGCCTGTTCTATTCTCGATCTTATTTCTTGATCAGGATTTAGGCTGCTATCGATCCAACATCCCAGGTACTTAAATCTATTGACCTGTTCTAAGATGTGCCCATTTATTGTGCAAGGTTGAGGTACGTTTTGGTTTTTTCGGATTGACATCACTTTGGTTTTTTTAATGTTTATTTTCATACCAAATTGCTCACAGGTCGAGTTGGTCTAGTCGATGAGTCGTTGTAGACCTGAGTCGGAATCCGCAATTAACACTGTATCATCGGCGTATCTGATACTGTTGATATTTACGCCATTCACCTTGGCTCCATCCTTGGAATCCTCCAATGCTTCTTTAAATAGAAACTCGGAGTAAAGATTAAACAGCAGAGGCGACAGAACACATCCCTGTCTAACTCCCCTCCTAATTTCTACTTCTGCGGATGTGGAACCTTCTTGCCATGTGCATAGGCAACCAAATATACACTGAATAAGTGACAGTTGAGTGATTACGGAGGTGAAATCATGATACTATAACAACAGCATATATGCTCACTTGCTGTTCTAATTTTAATTGACTTTGCGCATGTCGTCATAGCGAGACAAAGCTAGGGGACTTGTATGTATCATATTCTAACGATGCATCATATGGCAACGTTGTTCCATTACTGTAATGAACAACTTCAAAACTTAAACTGTTAACGGTAAGTATACCTCGATGCCATATCTGGCACTAAGAAGTCATATCTAGTTACTTTCTGTGAAAACGTGTTTTGAAAATTAATAAGTAATTTGTAAAATTAATTATAGAAATATATAAATCTACGATTTGATTGTGTGTATTACAAACAAAATAAATATTGCTACAAAACATAAATTAAATATAAAAGGCCGGCAAAATGTAAAGAATTTGACCACAAAGGAAAAGAGGGTCAATCTTGAGGCTTTATGAATATCATTTAGACATTTATTTTACAATCTTTGTGCTTTTTCTTTTGCGGTATTGTAATTATTCGAGAACATTCAGATATTGATGCAGTAATTAGTGCTTCAAAGTTTTATAGTATTTGAAAGTATATTTATAGTATTTGAAAGTATATTAAAAATTTGTCGGTCAGATAGCTCAGCGGGCTGTGCGGCTGCCTCTCATTCGCTTCACTGTCGAATGGTTCAGTGGATGTGGGTTCGAGCCCCAGCTCGGTGTACTGAAAACAAAAAGTCTAACGCAGCAGTTTAAAATTCTAGATGAATCTGCGGCTTAGACTAGGATATGCTGGGATCTGATCGGTGGAGCATATGGTGGAGCAGTACGGCAAGAGATAAGGGCTTGCGGCTTGGTGATACTCCTCTATAGATCCCTACCGGACGGGCGTAACGCCTAAAAAAACCGGATATATATATATATATATATATATATATATATATATATATTAAAATTATAATATCTATATGGTGATTGGAGATTATGAAGAAGAAAAAATAAGATTATAAGTAAGAAGCAAAGAAGAACAATAAAGAAAGAAGAATATTCTGCCCATTTATAAATGCTATTCAGAAGAAAAATATTTTAAATTGTTGGAAGCTGATAACTAAAACATTGTGGTATATTTGGAAGAAGCAATTTCACAAAAACAAGGATAACCGAGGCTGATAAGAAGATATTGACTGATGATTAAACATTTTATTTTGGAAAACAGTTTCATTTAGGCATTCAGTGATAGAAAGGTACCAAATTTTGTTAATACAATTAAATTATTGTAAGAATTTCAAATTTAAGATAGCGTTTTCTAAATTTATATTGTCTATATTAGATATATATGTGTGTTTCACAATAGTTATAATAAAGAAAATTAAAAAAGTACTTACAAACTAATTCTTTGAGAACCGCGATATATATACATATATATATATAAATATATATATATATATATATATATATATATATATATATATATATTAAATTCTAAAAAATATAAATAAAAAAATATAATATCTCATTGTCCGTCTGTTAACCTATTTTCATTTCCACTTTCCAATCAGTCAAAGCATGCCCGAGAGGATTTTCTAGCTCAATCAATCCGTAGATGCACTAATCATGTTTCTGTGATTATACACCGACTTATTTGATGTTAAAGACTTCTCGTATCTAATTAAATCGAACAGCAGGGGCATGTACTAATTTACAAAGTCACGACATAAAGTTTTTCCACTCCGAGCACAATATAAACTTGTACAAAAATGGAATTGTTATTATCTTTTCTGTTAATAGAAGATTTTAATTAATTTCTTTATGCAAAAGTTGCTGATGTCATCTCGAATACTGTGAGATTAGTGAGACGCATTAATTACGAGAAGAAAATTGTGACTATTAGATATTATTTAGATTTCACTAAAAATAACTTTATTAATACAATTTTACTATATATATCTTTCAGCTTGATAGCTTGAAATTGCTTTATTGTTAGTCATATAGTGAAAATTTGGTACCAGTCACCATCTTAAAGTCTGTGGCTTTAAATTAGAATTTGCTGGTAAACCGAATTCATGATATTGATGATTTGAATAACCTTATTACCGAAACAGTCAATAAAAGCCTTCTGCAACTGAAAAAACCAAAAACAACATACAATAAATTAGACAAAGAAATATTACAACAAATAAAAAGAAGGAAGATCTTAAATAAATGTAACAAAAGGGGGAACCGACGAATATAGAGAACTTAATAGGCAGATTAAAAAAGGAATCAGACAACAAAAAAGAAAAGAAAACGAAAAATTAATAACAATAACGATGTCAGATGATATCATTAATGGGAAAAGATGAAAATGAAATCACAACTAGAGAAAACATACTGACACGAATAGAAGAATTTTACACAGAACTTTACAGAACACATCAACAAAATTAATAAAAAATGTTGGATCAGAAATAATGCCAAAAGTAACAATTTCCGAGGTAACTACAGCATTGGAAAACATGAAGAGAAATAAAGCTGCAGGAGAAGATAGTATTACCACAGATATGATATTAGAAGGAGGTAAGGAACTAATAGCAATTGTAACTAAGCTTGTGGACAGTTGTTTACATCAGGGCAAAGTCCCCAAGAGCTGGAACAACTCTAAAGTAATCTTATTACACAAGAAAGGTGATAGTCGAAAATTGGAAAACTACAGACCCATCAGCCTACTGTCACACTTGTTTAAAATACTCACCAAAGTCATAACTACCCGACTAACAAGGAAATTAGACGAATACCAACCATATGAACAGGCAGGTTTTAGAAAAGGCTATTCAACTTCCGATCACCTGTTAACATAAAAATATTAATAGAAAAATGTAACGAATACAAGTTTCCAGTTTTCCTAGCATTTGTAGACTACGAAAAAGCTTTCGATAGCATAAAACATACGGCCGTAATAAACGCAATGCAAAATTGGAGAATAGACAGCAGATATATTAACTTAATAAAAGAAACGATGAACCAAGTTACAGCTACATACTACCTAAATGAAAATGAACACACGAACCCTGTACCATTAAACAGGGGAGTCAAACAGGGAGATACTTTATCACCCAAACTGTTCACCTTAGTTTTGGAGGACGTTTTTAAAAACCTAAATTGGAAATATAAGGGAATAAACATCAATGGCCGCTACCTCAGTAATCTACGATTTGCAGATGACATACTCCTGATAGCTACTGACCTACAAGAAATGCAAACCATGCTTTTAGAACTACATACCGAATCTTCTAAAATAGGACTGAAATTGAATTTAAACAAAACAAAAGTCATGCACTCCGAAGACACCGTGACAATAATAAACGATAAAGTTGTAGAAAAAGTTGAAGAATATATATACTTGTGACAAAAAATAATACTAAATAGGGAAATTCAAACTGAAGAAATAAAAAGAAGAAGAAAGTTAGCTTGGGTAGCATTCGGTAAACTAAACTATATACTCAGAAATTATTATGATAATATATAATATTAACCTGGAGACCACACCAACACAAAAAACCCAGAGGCAGACCTCCTATGAGATGGACAGATGATCTGAAAAGGACTGCCGGGAAAAATTGGCTACAAGTAGCGTACAATAAAAAACAATGGAAAGGAAAACTTAAAGAGGCTTATGTTCAGATGTGGACGTGAATGGCTAGACGAAGAAGAAGAAGAAGAAGAAAGTAAATCGAATATTCCCTTTAAGTATCTGAGTGATAGGTTTCTCCTATTGCTCAATACCTCTTCCATCTTTACCACAAATTTCTCCAAAAATTTTTATCTCGGAGGAAACTAACATTAATCTCATACTTTTTAAGTTTTTACGATCCCTAAAATTATTCCCTTCTCTTTCGTTCTCTTTCGAGTCATTGTTAAAATCTTTCAGATTTTGCTTAAATCGATTATGTTTTTTAAGTTCTTTCTTTTTTCTTTCCTGTTCTTCTACGCATATTTCTATCGACTGCTAATTTTGGAGGCGTATTTTTCAATCTCAAAGCCTCCATCCATGCATGCGCTCAACACAAAAGTATGGAATGCTCTACCGGACACAGTAACCTCTTCGTATTTGAATCTGCCAACATTCATCATTAGTCTACCCAGAACGCTTAATACCCTTTCTGTTCTTTTAACAACTCTCTTAATATGCGTAAACATCCTGAGGTTACAATGTAATTTAAACCTAAGTTAAGACACAATCTCATTCAGCACAACCTGTACAGCCTCTACACTAATCTCCAACTCTCGGCTTTTGACGTTCTAACAACAAAACTGTTGTTTTTTGTAAGACCCGATTCAGTTCCGTTTTATTCGCCCACACTGCAATCCCATCAATTATCTTATTTACCCTCCTTTTTAATTTTTTTTCCATTGTATCCTTGGTCACAACTTCCAGTTATCAGACAGAATATGTTACTAGCTGAATCTCAAGAATCCTTCGAGACACCCAAACTCATATTAAAGTTCTTTCCATCGTTTATAGCATCCTAACATTAAGGTAGTCCCTTATTATTAAAAACCAAATAGTGGGCCACTCTCTACTGCACATATTCCAGAGAATTCTCCTCCAGGGAGCTGTGGAGGAAGCCGGAAACGTACTTTGTACCCAGTGTCACTAGAACACAACAGCTCCTGGCTCCTACAGTGTTCGCACTTTAGTAATTTCTTTCATCGTCATCATTGGAAATCCGCTATCAATTAACTCCGCTGAAAGTCATATTGTATGTCTAATATGCCTGCTAACTCTCCCAGATTTTTGACACCTATCTTGGTGATACTAGAATTCTTCTGAATTGTCGTAATATTTGCCCTTCAATGTTTTTGCTCAGTCTTAAGTCTTGTTGCGTCGCGTTAATCTTAAAAAACAAATTAGAAGTTATGATGAACCAATCTTAGTTCACAAAATTTATATAAGTTGAAAATTCAACACTTCTTAGCATCTTCAACGATTGTTTTTGTTGTCTTCGTCTAGAAAAATTCTTTTGTCTAGCATATCTATGTTCCGAAACTTTCTAAAAATTAAATCAATGCTGATATTTTTCTTAGCACCATCGTTTGGTAAAGTTATTTTAAGTTTCTGAAGAGAACTGCACACGAACTCATCGAAACCGCTGTATTTGTCTACATTTGTCCACTGCTGAACGTAGGCCTCCCGTAAAATTTTCCACCTATTTCTATCTTGAGCTTCTTGCATCCAGTTTGTGGTGGTCGGTGGTCGTCCTCTGCGTCGATGTGCTTCTTGCCTGGGTCGCCATTCTAGAATCTTTCTGATCCATCTATCATCCGTTAATCTGGTAACATGTCTGGCCCAAGCCTATTTAGCCATGGCTATTTTTTCAACTGCATCTGTCACTCTTGTTCTTCTTCTTATTTCTAGGTTTGGTACTTTACCTCTGATGGTAATACCTAATATTAATCTTTCCATAGCGCGTTGTGTAACTCTTATTTAGTCTATTGTTCTTTTTGTCAGAGTCAGTGTTTCTGCACCAAAAACCTTTCTTTTTTTAAAACTGGGGTAATAGACTTAAAAATGTTATTCAATCTACCAAAGGCAGCCCATGTGAGACCTATCCTTCTTTGTATTTCAGTTCTTTGATTATCTCGGCCTAAGCGAATCTCATGCCCTAGATATTTGTAAGCTATTACTTGCTCGATGCTATGGCTCTCAATCAGAATTTTACCGCTGACTACAAGGTTGGTCATAAATTTTGTCTTTCACGTGTTATTTTTAAGACCAATTGTTTTTGACACTTTATAGAGCGTGTGCAGCATTTTTGTAGCTTTATCAACTCTAAGAGATATTAAAACGATGTCATCGGCAAATCTTAGGTGGTTCAGATCTTCCCTATTTATATTAATTCCCATTATTATCCTCTTGTTCCATTTGCTTAAACATATTATATTCAATAACAGCTGTAAATAATTTAGGGGAGATAGTATCACCCTGTCTAATTCCACGTTCTATTCAAAACTTCTTCGTATCTTCATGAAGGCGGACACCAGCTGTACTAGTTTCGTAAATACTTTTAATCAAGGCGATATATCGGTAGTCAATGCGGTAGTTAGCCACTGCTCGAAGCATTTTATGATGATCTATAGTATCGAATGCCTTTTTATAATGTACGAATATAAGAAAGATAGGCTTGTTATACTCTGTACAGTTTTCTATTAGCGTTTTTATAACTTGTAGATGATCATTTGTTCCGTATCTGGAGCTGAACCCAGCCTGTTCAAAAGGTTGGTAACTATACAGTTTGTTCACAAGCCGTTTTGTTGTTAGCTTCATGACTAGTTTGTATGCAAGGGAGAGCAAACTAATAGATCTGTAGTTCTTTAGGTCTGAAATGTCACTTTTTTGTGCATTACGGTTATTATTGCATTATGCCACTGGAAGGGGGTTATGCCTCTTGTCAAACAAGCATTGAACATCTTTTTCAACACATTTACTAACGTTCCTTCTCCTTCTTTGATTTGTTCAATGCCTATTCCATCCTCTTCAGGTGATTTATCGTTTTTTATCTCCGAGAGAGCTGCTTTTACTTCCTCTGTTGTGATATCTGGGGTGTCTTCGAAGCCTACATTTTGAACTTTTGGTATTTGATTTTAATCAGGATCTGAAGTTCTTCTCGCTTATACAATTCTGAGTAAAAATCTTGAGCAATTTTTAAAATATCTTCCTTATTTGTTGTAGTTTCTCCTTTTTTATTTACAAGTTTACAAATATTTTTCGATTCTTCAGTCATTTGTCGGCGCAGAACCTTTAAACTGTTATTTTTATCAATGGCTTGAGTTATGTATTCAGTGTTGTAATTTCTGACATCTTTTCGAATGGATTTTGTGATATGTTTGTTTAGCTGTCTAAGTTTTACAAAATTTCTTCTTTATCACTATCGATTGATTTGTAGTTTTATAATAAAAAAACGTACACGGGAAAAGAAATGCCTATTGCGGTTGAGTAGCGCAGTCTCCGGATGTTACAGTTTGTTGTCAAGTTAATGAAGCCTATTTTACACAGTGCTTTACTCAACACTTTCTTTCTTTCTTTCTCCCCTTCCTTTTACCATATCAGGGAGTAGGATTTGGGCTAGCTTTTTTAATTTCCATTTACCCACCTCTTCCATTCTTTTCTGTTCCAGCCATTATTTTCAATTCCTCGAGTGATTTTTGTTTAAATTTTCCAGCCTCTACTACTTGCTGTATTCATTTTTTTCTTGGTCTGCCTCTTTTTCTTTTTCCGATGTTCTTTGCTTCATAAACTTTTCTTGTTATTCTATTGGATTGCATCCCCATCAGATGCCCATACCAGTTCATTTGTCTCTTTGCTATTTTGTTCAATATCGGTTCCTGGTTGGCCATTCTTCTAATAGTCTCGTTGCTTAATCTATCCCATTTTGTCTTTCCAACTATCCTTCTTAGATGTCTCATCTCCATTGCGTTTATCCTGCTCTTATGTTTTTCCAGAATTGTCCAGTTTTCACTTGCATAGAGCACAGTCGGTATCACTATTGTGTTATATAGTTTTATTCTTGTCCCTCGTGTAAGTTCTCTTTTTCTTATTATTGGGGCTAACGTATAGTATAACTTGTTTGATTTCTTTGCTCTATTTGTTATTTCCCAGTCTATTTTTCCGTTATTTGTTATTATACTTCCCAGGTATTCGTAAGTTGTTACTATTTCCAATTCTGAATTTTTACATTTTATCTTTATTTGATTATCTTCTTGATCTTCTTTGCCACTGATTATCATTATCTTACTTTTTTCCTCGTTTATCTCCATTTTTAGTTCTTCTATTTGTTATAACCATATATCCATTAGTTTCTGCATTTTATTCTCGGAATCTGCTATTAGTACTATGTCGTCTGCATACATTAAGGACTCTATTAGTTACCGGTTGTAATCTGTGGTAACCTATTATTGTCTGTAGTTGATTGGTTCTGACTCAAGTGTTTCTTATCAATTTGTTCATTACTATTATGAATAGCAAAGGGCTGAGACTATCTCCTTGTTTAATACCTCTCTTCCAATTAAATGCTTCCGATCTTTCCCCTGTTATTTGTACCTTTCCTTTTACCTCTTTGTAAGTACTTTCTATAATTTTTATCAATGCATTAGGTACATTTATTTTTCTCAAGCATTTCCCTATAATATGTTTTTCTATCGTGTCAAATGCTGCTCTTAGGTCTATGAATGCTAATACTAGTTTTTCCCCCGTATCTATGCTTCTTTCTGTTAGGTTTTTAATAATATATATGTTGTCATTTGTCTGTCTTCCCGGTCTAAATGCAGTTTGTTCTTCTCGTCTGTCTCTTCTCTATTATTTTCGTATATATTTTAAAGCATACCGATGATAGACATATTGCTCTATAGTTGTCACAGTTTACATGTTCTACTTTTTTGAATATTGGCACGATGATATTATTCTTTAGGGATTGTTTGTTTTCCCACGCCTCTTTATATATTTTCCATAGCCAGTTTATTCCTTCTTCTCCCATGTATTTTACCATTTCCGGTTCAATTTCATCATCTCCACCTGCCTTGCCTATTTTTATATTTGATAATCCTTCTATTACTTCTTCTCTACTTATTTGCTCTAGCTCTGTGTTTTCTTCGCCTTCATTGTTTATATTGTCTTCATTAATCCCTTTGGTATCAAATTTTTTGTCATAATATTCTTTCCATACCCAAGTACTTGTTCTGGGCTTATTTGTATTTGGTTTTGAAGTATCTGTTACTGCGTTTATTTCCTTTCGTCCTCCTTGCCTTATGTGTCGTATTGTCGTTCAAAAGTTTCTATTATTTGTTATATATTCTTCCAGAAGTTCTTCTCCAAATTCTGTCCATGTTTTTGCTTTTGCTTGTGTGACTGTCTTTTTTACCAATCGTCTCTGCCTATAGTATTTTTCTTTATCTTCTTCTAATCCCGTATCGATGTATTTTTTCTATGCTATTTTCTTCTTTTTTATTTCTGTCTTCACTTCTGTATTCCACCATCTTGTCCTTTTCAATTGCTTATTATATTTTTTGATTCCACACACTTCAGTTGCTGTTGACTTTAATACTTCACTGTAAGTATTCCATCTTTCTTCCATTGTCCATCTTTCTTTTTGGCACTCTATTTGTCTTAGTCTTTTGTTAGTTTCCTCCGTGTACAATTCTCGCACACTTTCTATCTTTAGTTTGTTTACATTTACTTTCTTATACTCTTTTCTTTCCACTTCCTCCAATTTTCATCCTCCAGTTTTGCAGTGACCATTCTGTGTTGTGTAGGCAGTTCCGGTTCCTTTTCCGTTAAGATGTTTTTTATATTTTGTCCTAGGTTTCTCGTATAGACTATATAGTCAATTAAGCTTTACGCATTTCTCTCTTCAGCCACAAATGTATATTATTTGTCGTTAATGGTTTGTTCACTGAATGTGTTTCCTATTATCAGGTCATTGGTTTGGCAGAATTCCAGCATTTTAATTCCATTTCTGTTTAATGTGTCTTCTGCATATTGTACAATGCATCCTAATCCCTCGTTAACTTTACTTTACTCAACACGTATTTTACAAAAAACTCGACGCTTAAAAATCCATAACTACTTTAACAGGATAAAAAAATTATAGAACGAAAAGCTCCTATTTTAATTAATTGTTCATGTATTATCTTTATGTCCAAAAATATGTATTCTGTTTAAATATATTATGTATATTATTAATAGAGACCGAGTCAATCATTTCCTGGTGAGTTAAAACCTGAGCCAAAACGTAGTACTTGATATGAAATACCATAAAATACGATCTCAATGAACGTCAACTGCTACCTCCATAATCGGAACCCATTCACAATCGGTAATCAATCTTTTAAGGCACGTTGTCATACCAATTTCAAATAAAACAACTTAAAGAATGTCTCGGAACGAATATACATCATCCAGTAACATTCTCAATCGCTCAAAACTCGCCAAGAATTAATTCTGTACGTACACCAATGGCATATTAAGGTACGGTTGATGTTGCTAGCGTAATACACTTTTTAAACGGGATCGTAAAATTATAAATGCAAAATAGCTAGAGGTACTTTTTAATTTTTACATTTTTTACTTCTTTAACGGTTCAAGTGTTGTAGTTTTAGTTGTTTTATTTTCTGTACTGAGTTTAATATTGTTTTATTAACCTTGTTAATGGAATGTACTTATTTCTGGCTCATTTAATATATTTTATTTAAAAGAACAATATTAAAACTACTGTTTTGTAAATTTATACGTTTTTATTATTAAGTTCTGTTAATGCAACATGTTCAACACTTGGGAAGTAAGAATTTTTTATCTTGTAACGTTACAAACGTGACATGTTTGTCATGTTTCTTTAAATCTACAGAATTTTCATGACATGACAGAGCAGAGTTGCCAAATGACGGATATTCGCTGTGAGTTTCGCCGGTAGCGCTCTCTCGCGGTTTGAAACTTAAACTTTTCTTGTAAAATCTGTGTAAGTGAAATATGACAAAACGGGAAAAATAGATATTTATCTAAAAATACAAAATTATGCACTCAAATATTATTGTAAACTGATTACTGAACGAACACACAGAATCAATAGTAATTACACCTTTTTATTTTATTCATTTTAATTATAATATTTAAGATATAAGTTCCTGCGACTGGATGACTACTTACGCAAATTGACATTGCCATTGACAAAAAGAAGAAGTTTATGTGAAAATATTTAATGGTTAAATGTTACCTTTACCACAGAATAATAAACAATCAGAATGCCCACTCTCAGATGCCGCCTTTGACGTTTTTCAGCATAATACAACTGCAAGTAGATAATGCTCCAATCGATCAAGTGAAAATATTTAAATACTTGGGAATGATGATGAATGACCAATGGGCCCTCAACAAGAAATAAAATGCCGTACAGCACAAGCAAGACAAGCTTTTATCAAATTTAAACCGCTACTATGTAACCGCAATCTTTCCTTCAATCTCCGCTACAGGATGGATAAATGCTATGTATGGTCCATATTGTTATACGGCATGAAAACATGGACGTTAAGAGTACCTCTCATTCATAAGTTGGAGGCTTTCGAAATGTGGACATTGCTAAGAATATTCCGCATACCATGGACAGGGAGGGTGAGAAACGAGGAAGTCTTGAGAAAAGCAAATACTCAAAGAGAACTACTCACTTTGATCAAGGTGCGAAAAATTGGATACCTCGGCCATATTATGAGAGGAAAAAAATAGGCAATCCCTTAACTAATCATCCAGAGAAAGATTGAAGGCAAGTGAGAAATAGGTCGCAAACAAATGTCGTGGCTACGAAACATAAAGAACTGGACAGGTATAAATAACACTAGCGAACTTTTGCATGCCGCAAAAGACAGACATCGGGCCTTAAGATAATTCGCCAACGCAGTATTGGTGCACGGCACTATAAGAAGAAGAATTAGGGCTAATCTCGCACGAGCCAAAAAAATCCCCTCTTTAACAACAAAGGTGTGGCAGTCCAGTGGGACTGTCGGTAGAAGTTATACAAATTTATATGGAAGTCAATCTGCACAATCATTACATATGTAATGCTATAGGTAAGAGAGAGCAGAAGGAGAAAAATAATTAAGTATATAGGTATATGGTGCATCGTTTGCTGTATATAAATATTTGACATGTAATGGGAGTATAAAGACGTTTTCATCGTTCTTGGCGTGTGCGTGTAAAAACACTTGCAATAAGTTGTTTCATCTGTCTTTCCTTGTCTAAGCTCGATTCGTTTACCTCTTCCAGTTGCAGCTATCTGTATTCGTAAAAAGGCCGAAATTATCACCGACACCGTATCGGCCAAACGCATCGGTGTTATTGCTACAATACTGGGAGACGTGAGTGGTCTCTTCATTCCCTTCTCATCGCACTTTACCATGACGAACGTGACCCGCACAATTGAATTACGCATCTGTTTATCAGAGAAAGACGAATATTAAAAATTCCGTTGTAGCTTATTTCAGGCACACGCCAAGATCGATGAAACCGAGTATAGTAAATGAAGGATAGAATCAATATTTTAATGAAAATATATATTTTTATTTTCATATAAGTATAAAAGCAGTTGAATGCAAAAACAAATTTTACACATACCCTGCAGTAAAATTCATTGTTTATTTTTTTATTAATATAAAAACACAATAAATACTCTGCAACATAATTCAATATAATAATACAATACAAATTAAAATGCAATATTCAAAAGTCTTTAAAAATGACAATATACATAACTTACTTACGCACATGTTTAATTTACCATGATAATAATATTAATAAAAAAATAATAATATTAATAAATATTAAATGTATTTACAAAAGGAACATTTTTATTCTCAAGAGAGACAGAGAGAGAAAATATATCTTCTGTTCCTCTCTTACCTATATCTTACATATGTAATGATTTCACCGATTCACTCCCGTGCAAATTTCCAACGTTGAACGAGCTTATAGAAGTATGACTTCAAAAAATTTAAGTTCTCATACGTATTTCAAAACCCATTACTTTATTTGTGTACCAGCTTTCTAGTTAAGCAAGTGAACTTAGCGGTAAGTGGTTTACTCAGATTATGTCTTATAACTTTCCTAACTAATTTCTATTTTTCTATTAATCTCGTTCATCTTCTGTAGATGGATAGATGGTTTATTGATAAGACATGAATACAAAAGTATTTTTAAAAGTCAAAGATAAAAAAAATATGTCAATATAGTTAATATACACATAGATATAAGTATAAAACATAAAACATAGACACAGTGTTTTAACTTATACTGTTAACAATTATAACAAATTAAAATTGGAAGTAAAATACTCCTCATATGTAAAAAAGGCATTCACTATCAGGTAACTCCTAATTTTTGCCTCAAACTGATGAAAATTAAGACCTTTTATTCTAGCTGGCACTAAGTAGAATTTGATGGCTAAATACCTTAAACAATTTCTGGATATTTCAAGTTAGCCAAATTCTTGTTTGTATTGGTTAAGATTTTGTTTAATGTGCAACAGACACTGCATAATGTATACAAAAGGTAAAGTTAAAATTTTTAAAGTTATAAAGAAGTTTCTACAGTCTGCTCTATAACAGAGCCCAGAGATAATACGAACACACTTTCTTTGTTGTGCGAACACTTTATCAATATGACCAGAGTATCCCCAGGAGAGAATAGCATATGTCAGATGAGAATGGAAATTACTATGATAAGCTGTTAAAATGGTTTCCCTGGAAGTTACTTGTACAAGGTTCCTGAATAGGAAAAGTTGCCAGGAAAGCTTTTTCGATAGATTAACTATATGTTGTTCCCAGGTTAATCTTGCATCCAAATATATCTTTGATAATAGGTTTGTTCTAGCATCAGTTTCAAATGGTTTGAAACCATCAGCGAATAGTGGACCAGTGCGAGTAGAGGGGATATAGCACTGGTGACTGTATTATATTCTCTCGCTGACCAACTGTTTGCTGACGGTTTCTGACTAGTTTGTCTGTTTGCTAGAACAAACCTATTACGTTGTGATTTAGAGTTGTTCAAAGAGAGACGGTTAGTTAAAAACCAATTGAATAAATTTTTTCCAGATGTTTGGTAATCAAGGGTGTCGAATTGAGAAGGGTGATAGCTTACATATAAAGTAGTGTCATCAGCAAATAAAACAGTATGAACTGTTTCATTTTGAGAGTACACTATATCATTAATATAGATAAGAAATGTGTATTTAAAATTAATGTAGTCTAGCCCTGTAGAACCCCGACCAAGACCTCTCTACCAGACTGAAACGCGGACTTTAATATCGTTCTTTGTGTAAACCTCCATTTTGTTTATAAAGAGGGTACAACTGTATTAGTTCAAAATTGATATAATCAACACAAAAAATCCAAAATGTAACCTCGCTAGATTAATCTACAGTAACAAAAACATTACTTTTAAAGAAACTTCATCCCCACAGTGGTTTCCGTCGTTATTTATTTTACAACTAAATAATGCTTTTTACGTGGAAGTTCGTGTTAAACTTAGTATTCCTTTATTTTTGTGCTGGAGACTTTAGGATTAAAACTTTGTGTACAGTGCATAAAGTGATTTAAAATCTCAACTAATGAAATTTCTTGGCTAATCTTAATGCTTGGAAATGAAATAGTTTCCAAAACATTTCCAATAAACTGGACGCATTTTACTTCACAAGTTTTGATTTCTTGTGAAGATGATAAAATGGATTCATCAATGGCGTATCAGCAAAATGGATTTTAGTTGTTTTTTTTTTATATAATAAGTGGTATAAACACTATAATTATTCTGCAGATTGTTTAAATATTAGAATCAGTTAATCATCCAAATACAAGCATCATCAATACATCATTAATAAAAGAAATAAACCCACAAATTATAGCTCTACAAGAAACAAACTTTAAAAACAACAAAAAATATAACTTAAAACATTTGGATTCATTAATTACTATTTATCTGGGAATAAGCCACAATTAAAGATAAAAATACGTTTATTGACGTTTTAATTTCCACTTCGGAAATCATTCTCAAAATACAAACAGTAAATTAAACAATTGATGGATTCGACCGTTACTTGATGGAAATTCATTTTATGTAACAATAAAACACTGAAAACTTTGTTTTCAAACTTCCACAAAATTTATTTAAAATCTTATCACTACAGCTGTTTCGGCTGATTGCCTTTCTCAAGTGACCTATTTTTGGCTTGGGTTTACAAATTTATAGTCTCTAATGAAATAGGTTGAGGAGGGGAGAACTGTTTGTCTCAAGTTGGTCATTCAGAATTATATCTGTGTTTTTTAATTTGTCGATTTCCATAGATTCTAACAAAGATAGCTTAAGGCCTTTATTTTGAATGTGAAGAATTTTAAATTTGTCGTTAAAAGAATGATTATGATCTAGAAGGTGAAGTGCGTATGTCGAATCTATTTTTCTATTCTTGAAAGCCCTTTTATGTTCTGCTATTCGTTTATCAAAGTTTCTACCAGTTTGACCGATGTAAGTTTTTGGGCAGCCGCCACATTGAAGTTTGTACGCACCACTATTTAAGTGTTTTTTATTTTGGCTCTTGTTATTTTTAATATATTTGCCTAGGTTGTTATTTGTTCGGAAAGCTGGTGTTATTCCTTTCTTTTTTATGTGTTTGGCAATTTTTGTTGTTATTTTGCCTGTATATGTAATCGAGCAGAATGTACTGGGTTTTTTCTCTGGTGGTGGAAATACTAATTTCAGGGCTTTCTTGTGTAGTTTTTGATTTAACATTTTATTAATTTTATTAATTGTTTGTTCGTTGTATCCGTTGTTTACTGCTATTTGCTTAATTATATTTAATTCTGTCTCAAAGTTGTATTTTGACATCGGAGTTTCTGTTAATCTATGTAACATACTATAATAAGCTGCCAGTTTATGTTATGTTAGATGGGATGATGAATTGTGCATAGTCGGGTCAGTATGGGTAGGTTTATGAAATATGGAGAAGTCATGTTTGTTTTGAAGTCTGCTAATTTTTAAATCTAAAAAATTTATGGATTGATTTTGTTCTGTTTCTATTGTAAATTCAATATGACTATGAAGTGAATTAATATACGATAAAAATTGGTCGAGTTGCCTGTTAGTTCCTGTGAAACATACCAGTACGTCGTCTACGTATCTCCACCAATATACAAACTGTTTGAATACGGGATGTTTTGAAATCTTTGTCTCTAGATGATCCATAAAAATATCTGATAGCAATGGGCTTAGAGGATTACCGATTATAAGTCCTGCACTGTTATTTGTATGTATTTTATTATTAAATTCAAAGTAGTTCTGGTTTATGCAAACTTCAAGAAGATGTAACATTTCAGATGTAATTATTGGATTTGTACTATTTTGGTCTAAAAGGTTTTTTACTAGAATAAAAGTTTCTGTGGGAGGGATACTAGGAAAAAGATTTTTTACGTCAAATGAAATTAATCTGGAGTTGTTAGGTATTTGAAAATGTTGTATTTTATTAACTAGTTCTATTGTATTTTTTATGGTAAATTTAGGTGAAAATTTAGTGTGTTCTAAAATAATCTCTAACAGTTTTTTTGAAAGTTTATATGACGGAGGTGTATAAAAATAAACTACAGGTCTTATTGTGTGATCCGGTTTGTGTAGTTTAATGAAAGAGTATAATTTAGGAGGCTGCGGGTTAATGCTATTGAGGTATTTCTGTTCTATTGGATTTAGTCAGACAGAAATACCTCAATATCAATATCAATATCAAAAGATGGAGTTAAAGAGGAGATGAGTGTCGCAATTAAGGCGTAGATTAAATTGTAATGTAAGCAAATAGTTCAAAGTTTGTTGGTATATGGTATGAACGAAGCAATAACCTCTGTGCTTAGGTATGAATTATTTGTGAGATTATAAATTGGGGATTTGAGCTCATATGAGGACAGTCAAGTTACCTAACGAACATTATATTGTGTAATTACCAGGAGCTGTCAATAAAATCAACAATTTACTCCACAACTTCAACCTTTCATTATATTTATCGTCGTCGATCGACAAGAAGCAAACAAAGGGGCATTTACAAACCGATTCGAACCTCAAAACGAATCGTTCGAATCTTTCCAGCTTTGGTACAAAGATCATTGTAAAAATCATAAACAAGTAAAAATTATTAGTAAAAATACACAGTGCTGAATACGGATCTGGTTATAATGACTCGTATATTGGGAGTCTAGTACCAACACGTGCCTAAGAGTTTTGGCAACACTAATCTGCATAACAAAAACGTTCCATTCTTAACGTAAAATAAAGTTATAGTCAACATAGAAGCTGCTTTTTGATAGAAGTCAACATAGAATTTGGCTAGTTTAAAGTTCAGTATTTTAATTTAACATAAATTTTTTTTAGGATTTTACGCCTAAACAACCATAAAATAATATTGAACATAAGACATCAATAGGATAAAGAAACGTTTCAAAACATTCGTACGGGACGCCTTTGAGAAATTCCTAAGTAATTTCTGCAAACTTCGTCTTTCGATTTGGCTTCCTGGAGCCCTAAATAGGAAATTTATCGGATGAAAATTCCAATCAAAGCTGAAACGTTCGCAGGGGAATTTTTGTTTTTCATCAATCATTTTATAAGAAGTTGTTATCGTAGTAAGTTTTAAAAATGTTGATCTGTTGTGTGTTTTATATATGGGAAACTAATGATTCATATAAAAAGTGCTTAAATATATACATATATGTATAAATATATGTAGGTATACATAGAAATGACTTACTTTAATTTTACAGTTTAATTTCAATTCACAGCAACTTTTAGCGGCATACATTATAGCTAGCCTTAAAGTATAAATGACATATGACACATGACAACCAACATATGATAACGTTGCTTCGTTTCAGTAGTCGTTAAATAAACACATGATATATCTTAAAGCTTTGCTTGTTATTCTCCTCCCACGTTGACTTTTTTAGCGCTGATTTGTTAACAAATGATGACATTGATCTTTGTGTTGTATCATGCTCGTATTTTTTTTGAATTTTATTTTTTTTTCGGTTATTTTTCTGTATTGTGTGCTTGAATTTGATATCGTTGTATTCTTGAATGTTCTTTGAATTCGTTTATACGGATTACCAATTCGTCTACCAAAAGTGTTTCTAATTTTATAGATTCTCACCAAATCTACTGTATAATTATTTGATAAATGCCTTCGTAATATCGTTCGACAGTTATATTCTTCTCTAAATTTCTATAGATGAATATTATATTTTTGAAGCGAAGCTCCTATACCGGCGTTGTACTACTTTTTCTTTATAGTAAAATGCTAAGGTGAGCGTCACGAAACTAGCACTATTGGAAGACGTCACGGATAGCGTCACGAAATAGCGAGTCTTCAGATCGATTAACTACTTCTGATCAATTCGTAGTCGGTTTATATTGATAACTGAATAAAAAATAACTAACAAAATACACATTAAATTGCATTACAATACACATAAAATACACAAAAAATATTAAATGCGAAGTAAAAAATTAAAATGAATATATTGTTAATAAAAATTCGTAACGATTATTTAAATTTAAAAGCCATAAAATGTCATCCAATTAATAACAATATTTAATCATCTATTTAAATTTTAATGTCATATAAATCCAATTATTATTTTTAAACTTAAACTAAATCTTATTTAGTTTATATTATGATTAAATTTACTGTCAAATGATATTTATTTATATTTTATTATTAATTTATTATGTAAATTTGACAGGTATGTCAGAAGTAAACAACTTATGCTTGGTTAATACGTTAGCAGATGGCGTTAGGAGCAACCATATTAATTTATTGAATTATTTCCAGTTTTAAAAATATAGAAAACTTTGTATGAAGCTTCTCGCTAGACTACTGTACCGCCTCCTTGTCATCTTTTTTTTCTTATAAGAAATACGCAATACAATATTTTTTATCATTAAAATTTGATCAGTATCTATCAGTTAGCAAATTTTCTCTAGCCCAAAAATACTACTACAAAAGTCCAAACTAAATAAAAACTCACTAGTACACAGTAATGTTTGGAACTTGTCGCACAAAATGATTTTTCTCTAATGTAGTCTACCCAGATCGTTATTATCAAGAAACTTATAGTGTATAAGATTTTCGTGACTCTTGGTACATTTTTTAATGGTCGTTTTAACAGTACCAGTTTCGTTGACAATGGTTTTGACCATTTTATTTTGGAATCGCTGGATAAATTCTACATTATGTTCGAAAAACATCAAAAATGTGATACCATATGTCTATCATCTTCATCTGTGACCATTGACAGACCATGGAGGGCTATGGTCGAAAGTTAGGGTTTCTAGGTTATAAAGTTTTACATGGTGTGGAAGCCAGCCTGACGCATAACTCCTCAAAAAGTCCAGCATTTTATATATAAAATCGTTACTTCCTATTTTGTCTTCTTTGTGTTTTTCTCATTCTCCTATTCCTAGTTCTTTTAAATTCTGGTTAATATCATCAATCCATCTCTTTCTGGGCCTGCCTTTCAGTCTCTTCCCGTTTAATTTTTTTCTAAGTACTGTTTTTGTATTTCTCTTATCATCCATCCTTTCTACGTATCCCAACCAACTCAGTCGTTTACTTCGTATTTCTTTTGTAATAGTCAGTCTATTAAATATTCTATTTATCTCGTGGTTCATTCTTGTACTTCATTCCCCATTCTCCTATATGGGTGCATACATTTTCATTAAACATTTTCTTTCTGACCTAAGAAGTTGTTCCTCTTGTTCAATAGTCAATGTCCATTTTTCTGATGCATACGGTACTACGGGTCTCATTACTGTTATTTTTGAGTTAATAGGTACTAATTTTGACTTTATAATATTCTGTAGGCTATTTGTTTCCAAGTGAACTTCTCGCTGTTACCTCATCACTGTTATTATTTCTTTCTGTAATTATTGATCCTAAATATTTGAAATATCTACTCTATCTACTCTTTTAAAGTTTTACTGGGTTAAAGATATATGAGTGCCTTTCATTTGTACTTTTTCCCGAGTTGTTTTCATGTACTTGTTTTTGAGACATTAGCTTCTAGATCTAGACCCATAGTATGTGCCGCTTTTTAAAATATGTATAGATCTTTTTGAGATCTTTTAATATCTATTAAAGTTATCTAATTATGTCTATATCATCTTCGTAAGCTATGACTTATCCTTCTCTTCGTAATATTATACTTTCTCTATCTATAGAAGTTTTTCTCATAACTAGTTCCAACGCAAGGTTAAAAAGTATTGTGGATAGCACATCTCCTTACGTTAGACTTTTTTTAATAATAAATTCATTATTTTTTGTCATACCATCTTTTTTGACTAAGTTCTTTGCTTTTCACTACTACTTCTTTTGCAGCTGTTAAAAATGCTCTTTTTAAAACTATCCAGTTATCGTCAATATTTCTGACCTGAGTTTTTTTTATTGGGAATAACCCGCATCAACCATAGAAGGTCATTAGCGGTGGTACAATATATAATATAATGTTATAATGGTTAATATAACATATAAACTATAAAGTTTTTACAAAGTTGATATAATTTAGAATTTTTCACTTATATTTGATTATACAATTTCGTTTTCTTTAATAACCTAATGATTTTGTCATAATCCGCACTGTCTAAAGCGCACTTTGTATTACTTGGTAGTCCAGTAGCTTGTCTTTCCATTTGATATAATGGACAGTCTATAACAATGTGGCCTACAGTTATATTGGTGTCACAGGCGTAGCATATACTAGGTTTCGTCTTTAGTAGGTATTCGTGCGTCAGTCTGGTATGTCCTATTCGGATACGATGTAGTACAACCTGGTCCCTTCGCTTTACTAAAATTGGTGTTTTCGCTGATAGGTCTGGGTTTACTTGCCGCAATTTATTATTTGCTAAGAGTTGCCATCTTTATAACCATAAGTTTTTTGTATACTCATTGATGCATTTTTTCATATCTGAGTGAGGAATTTGGTTAGTTCTATCATCGGATCTCCCCATCTGACCTGAGTTTCATTTACTTTTTTACATTGTCTAATTATATTTTCCATTTTCGTGTCATGTCTTCCTCTTTTTTCATTATTAGTGGCTAGTATATCTGAAGCCTATTTGATTTTTTTCACCTTTCTCTAATTCCTTGGCATTAATTGTTTGTTTATATTTAATTAGCACGTTTATATTGATCAGAATTACACTTCTGTGACTTTTCATGTCTGAAATGTCTGAAGCAAGTTTTGCTTCTATTAAGACATGGTCAATTTAATTTCTTGTTTTCTTATCTGGAGAAACCCATGTTTCTTTTGTTTAATTTTATTGTAGATTGACAAGAATTGACTAAAATTGTCTTCCCAATAACAAAGACATTTTTGTATGCGTGATACTAATGTCAATTAACATGGTGTACCGTCTTCCCAATAGCCAATATATAACTTGTTAAACTGTTTATTCGGACTGTTAGGCCGTCTTCTTCTAGGATTATTTCTCGACGTTTCGCCAACACTAGGGATTGACATCTTCTGGATATGTTACTGCTTCGCTTGTAGTCGCTTGTAGTTGCTAAGTTAGACGATGGCCGTGAAATCCTAACGCATTTTATCAACCGATATATATTTTTCTACTCTCTGCGGAGCTGTTGTTCTGTTTCGAGAGGGTAGCCTAATGTCTAACGGGATTTTGTTAAATCTTCTTTTTGTCAAATTACCGTAGTAGTAAATTTAAATTGATGTTACCACTGATTGCAAACTCTAATACCCACTAAATATATTTTCTAAACAACAAAAACCGTATGATGTCTTACAGTTCAATCACGGCGGTCTAGTCATAAAAAGTATTCCCGTAGAGAAATTTATTATTGTTGCTTTTATCAATCTCCATGTTGGAAATTAATTGCCGTTAAAATTGTTAATGACGGATCTGTTCTCGTACCCCCCGGTATGTTGGCTTATGAAAAATGGGAAATACACTAAATTCAGTGGTGGCGTTAGTTTAAATGTGTGGATGAAACTGAAAAAAGCAGACGTTATCAGTAAAACTTAAAAAAATAATAAATAAAAAAAAATTAATTCATGCCAAGCAGGACTAAATTTTATGAAAACTATTTCCAGCAAAAACTGGGGAGCAGATCAAAATACACTATTAGATGTATATAAATCTTTAATTAGATCCAAACTCGAGTATGGTGCGATATTTTATTCATCAAGCAAAGTATCAGTATTGAAAACATTAGAAACTGTTCAAAACACAGCTTTATGAATAGCTACAGGTGCGTTTCGAACGACACCAGTTGAAAGTTTACAATGTTTAACAGGAGAACCACCACTAAGTTTACGATGCAAATACCATTCTCTCTCATATGCTTCTAAAATAGCTAGTAATAAAGAACACCCTACTTATACCAATACGTTCACAGATCGATTTCAAGACACTTTCTCTACAAGAAGACTAGATCCACCATTCTACGAAAGAGTTAGAAGAAACCTTCATGACCTTCATCTTAAATTTTCTAAAATTCTCCCAACAAATTTTCTAACTTCTCCACCTTAGTTAATACCAATTCCCAAGATTAATACTAACCTTAGTATATATAAACAGAAACTTATGGACAGAAATGGAAACTTATAAAAATCACTATAAGATACGTATCCAAATGTTCAGACCGTGTTGGTGCAGCCATCCTTACATCCAATACATCCTTAAAATTTAAATTCAATCCTATTACTTCGTCATATACTGCGGAGTTGTTTGCAATATTACAAGCACTTATCCACATAAAAGAGTCGAAACAGTCCCCGTCTCTCATAATAACCGATTCACTAAGCTCACTTCACACTATCAAACGTTTATATACCAATAATCCAATTGCCTCACATATCAAATCAGAAATAGAGATTCTAAATAATAATAAGATCACTGTTCACTTCATGTTTGTTCCATCACATTCAGGTATACAAGGAAATGAAGAAGCAGATGAACTAGCCCGCTTAGCATCCTTCAGCCAGGACTCCATTCTTATTAATGAGGTTTCTTCAGATGACTTTAAGTCAGAAATAAAACATAAAGTGTTAAGTGCGTGGCAAAATAAGTGGAGTGCATTACAAAATAAACTCAAGGAATTCAAATAATTTGTGAAACCGTGGCTCCAACTCACAGAGAATAGACACGACCAAGTGAGAATAACACGTTTGCGACTAAGACACAGTAACTTTACACATAAACACCTCTTTACGCGAACTGTGCCGCCAATGTGTGAAACATGTCAAGTAACACTCTCCGTGAAGCATATCCGAACTCAGTGCAAAACGTATGAAGCAGCAAGAAAGAAGCCCACTATATCAAATAATATAAAGGAAGCCCTAGGAAAAAACATGAACATTAAAAACACAATAAGTTATCTTAAAGACTCAGGACTGTATAAATTATAGTAATTTTTTCTAACTTTACCTGTATTATACATTTAGGTCCCTAATAACCCTGGTGGTTACAGCGTAAATAAATAAAAAAAAATTTTAATTATGTTTAATCTGGCTCAACAAATTGGTTATGTATAGTTGATACAGTTACATAATAAAGTTACAAAATTTATTCTTAATAGTAATAAGTGAAAAATAAAAAAAAACATAACGATTAAATGTATTTGCAGTATAAGTTCTATAGTGTCATTTTAAATGAAATAAGGGATCTTCTTGAGATCTGGTGCCTCTACAGGGAGTACGGAAGCAAACTTTTTTCAAAAGAGCACTAGCATCGACTATTCCTCGTATTAGTTTATGAACAAGAGCTATATCTAGCAATACTTGTCTTTCTTCAAGAGTAAGCAATTTAATTAAATATTGTAAAACATTATATTCAATTTCATTTACAGGTATTCTCAATTAAAGAAGAACTTTTTTTGCACTTTTTCTAGATATTGCTACCATATTTCAAAAAAGATGCAATAAGAGAACAGTAGATGTTTTTGAGACCATAAATATTGTTTAATTCAGAGAAACTACGTTTCATGAAACCTAAAAGCTTTACAGATCCATTAGAAATGTAAGAAAAATGGTACTTAATGATTATTGTCGGCTTAAAAATTACCATTATCAGATCTTTAAATGATGTTAGCTCTAAAATATTTGGTCCAATACGGATTTCAAATGTAACTGAATGAAAGTTCCTCAAAAGCTTCTCAAAATACAAACTATTTTGAGAACGATTTCCGAAGTGGAAATTGAAACGTCAATAAACATACTTTAGCCTTTAATTGTGGTTTATTCCCATTTAAATAGTCATTATCTCTAATAATGTCAAAGGATAAGGCTGGATGGTGCCTATCATATTTCAATAAATATTGATGTGTAATTGATCTTTAGATCTATATTATTTATATTAGAATAATAGAAAAATCGAAGAGCTCGAAGAGCTAAACATTCAGACCAGACTCTCCTCTCAGTGTCTTGCAAATGTTTTAAAGTTTTTTGGCCACATTGCGAGAAGAGACAATGACAACTTAGAAAGACTAATTGTGTGCGGAAACGTAGAAGGACGTAGAGGCCGAGGACGCTCACCTATCCGATGGTCAGATCAAGTACAGAAAGCCACTGGAGAGACGTTTTCCGAGTCCATGAGAGCAGCCCAAAATCGCAAGAGATGGAGAGAATTGACAGCCCGCATTATAGGGAATCACGATCCTCAGCAATGAGGAAACGACAAGAGAGAAATAGAAAGAATAATAAAATCTAAGAAACAACCATAACGGAGTAGATATTTCCCCCACTAAATAGTAGAATGTACACACAATGGACTTTTGGTTAAAAATTTGTATTTTCATTATTATTATTGCACAAATATTAATGTATTTTATTTTTGTTTCAGGTAAGTGCGTTATATGGACATCAATTAAAGCCGTGAGTTTTCTACTGTATTTCCTTATGACATATTTTTCATTTGTTTCTCACTTTTTTCTTTTGCTAAAAGAACCTAAACTGTAAAAATCATATTTTAAAAATATTTAGGCAGAATATTTAGGTAAAATCACTCGAAAAAACGACAGTTTCGGATTATTAATTAATTAGGTAATTAATTGAGATGGATTCGACCGTTACTTGATGGAAATTCATTTTATGTAACAATAAAACACTGAAAACTTTGTTTTCAAACTTCCACAAAAATTTATTTTAACTCTTATCACTACAGCTGTTTCAGCTGATTGCCTTTCTCAAGTGTTCTATTTTTGGCATGCGTTTATAAATAAACCAAAATAAAAAATAAGCCAAAATAAAAAACACACAGTGGTGTGTACAAACTTCAATGTGGCGACTGCCCAAAAACTTACATCGGTCAAACTGGTAGAAACTTTAACAAACGAATAGCAGAACATAAAAGGGCTTTCAATAATAGAAAAAACAGATTCTACATACGCACTTCACCTTCTAGATCACAATCACTCTTTTAACGACGAATTTAAAATTCTTCACATTCAAAATAAAGGCATTAAGCTATCCTTGTTAGAATCTATGGAAATCAACAAATTAAAAAACACAGATATAATTCTGAATGACTAACTTAAGACAAACAGTTCTCCCCTCTTTAACCTATTTCATTAGAGACTATAAAGTGTAAACGCATGACAAAAATAGATCACTTGAGAAAGGCAATCAGCCGAAACAGCTGTAGTAATAAGAGTTAAAATAAATTTTTGTGGAAGTTTGAATACAAAGTTTTCAGTGTTTTATTGTTATATAAATTAGGTAATTAGTTAGTAATATAAGAGAATACAGACCATCATCAGAAGAAAGATAAGAGAAGCCAAAGGGAAACAAAACAGAACAATGTCAAGAAATAGAGGAGTATCAGAGTCGATGTGATAACTTCAATGTCCATCGAAAGTTGAAGGAAATAGCTGGAAAGTTCCAAAAACGCAACAGCGAAAAAATAACAGATGATGAAGGCAATCCTGCCATAACCAAAGAAGATAAAAACAAAATATGAGAGATTACATGAAGAAACTGTTCCACGACCTTAGTACAATACAAGAACCCACAATTGAAGAAAATTCAGGTCCCGAAATCCACCAGAAGAAATAACGGCATCCGCCAAAAAAATGAAGGATGGAAAGGTATCTGGACTTGATGAAATTCCTGCAGAACTGCTGAAGCTATTATAAGATATATTAGCGTGCAGGTATTGCTTCAGAAATATCGAGATGTCAGCTGTGATGTTTTTGCATGCCTGATTGATTACAAGAAGGCTTTTGTTAGAGTCAGGCATGAACAAATGATGGAAGTGCTGAAGAGAACAGGGAATGACGAATACATGAAAAATGTACAGATTAGGCCAAAATTCTGCCACTGATATTCAATCTGTACTCGGAGATATTTTTGAAGAGACTCAAATATATATATATATATATATATATATATATATATATATTGTGATTGTTTATCTTGACTTAGATTTTACTTTATTGAGCCAATCAAAAAATATAACTTAATTGTTATCAAGTGTAAAATAAAACTCATTACATTACCTCTGTTCGATGGATTCAAAGATTTTCTAGTCGTCCGTTATCGGGATAGAGAAGAAAGATAATAATAAACGAGAATAGTATATTACAAAAAATTAAGTATTCTTTATTTTAATGAAAAAGAATAAAACAATTATTAAATTCTGCCGTTATCTTATCAATCAGCATACAAGAAATTAAATGAAATTTTTATAATAATAAGATTTTAAATCTACATACATTTATATTAAGTGAAAACCAATTTTACTTAAACTTTCCTTTACTTGAAACAAAAAAAAACAACAAAACTTTAAACTTTTGATTAGTCTAACAAATCTCAGTTCTTTAAATTTGAATGATAATGATCATGATGTCGACACAGATCCTTCACAGATACCAATTTCAATTGTACAAAACGCTTACAGCTTTTTGCCTTATTGAATTGTATGTTGAAACATACCCAGAAAAGTCCAGTCTCCTCAACGATGTGATCTCTCCTCTTTGGCACCTCGGCTCCTTCCTAACGTCTCTGCAAACCTCCTGCAGACTACCCAAAAACACCTGATTCACTTCTCTAAAAACTCAGCTACTTATTTATGACACAAGAACCTTCTATCTTTAAACAAACGACTGTTTCCTTCGATGGCCAAATTACAACTGCCTCGCTCCTGGTCTCCTAATCAGGTTAACCCAATTATCATTCAAACACGACTATCCAATCAAAAAGCTCAAATCTTGTTTACTACTGTTAATGGTTATTCTAAAAATTCTGTGTATCATTTGGTAAAACCAAATAATAGAGTTTCAGAGAAAGAATAAATAAAATTGATTTTTTTTGTCCTCAGTCTGTTAATGCACAATCTATACCTGTTTCCAAAGATTAGAATATGGTCATTTAATACACAAACAATAACAAGATTAACTTACAGGTAAAATGTCTTCTAATTCTACACAAAAGGAGTTTTTCGATAATTTTGTTAAACACGGACAAAGTAGTTTACAAAATACAACTACTTGAGAACTATAATCAATGAGTCGTGGGATAATACCCAAGAAATTAAAATGTCACATCGGAAAGACAAAAAGTGCATTCTTGACTATGAGCTCTGTTCTAAGAGCCATGATCTCACCCTAGAAACAAAAAAAGGCTCCTTAAATGTTACGTGTACTTAGTGCTTCTATAGGGAGTAGAAACGTGGACATTGAAGGCGGAAACTCTATCAAAACTTTAGGCTTTTGAGCTATGGTTAGACAGAAGGATGCTGAAAATACCATGAACAGACAAAGTCACCAATGAAGAAGTACTGCGGAGGATGAACACAACCGCGGATTTGGTCAGTATCGTGAAGGCTGTAAGCTGCAGTACTTGGGACATATATTGAGAAATCAAGGCAGATACGAGCTACTTCAATGCATTTTGCAAGGTAAAATTGAAGGAAAAAGAGCCACATGATGAAGAAGAATATCCTGGCTTGCCAACCTGAGAGCATGGTATAGAATAGAAAGACTCAACACAGTTATTCCGTATAGGAACGAACAAAGTCAGGATAGCCAGAATGATCGCCAACATTCGGAACGGACAGGCACCCTAAGAACAAGAAGAAAATATCTTTTCCACGTATATGGTAAAAATACTGGAGATAATATGCAGCCTTAAAGTACTCCTTTACATACATTGCAGGTATGTGTGGATGAATCTTTGTTTATTTTTATATTGGTTGTGTTCGCCACTTCAATAAACTTTTAATACACTGCTAAAAATGGATATTGAATGAAAATTCAGTATTAAATGATATTCGATATATGTTTAACCAATCTAAAACATTTATATCTCAGAATGAACTTCAATTATTGCGATTTTTTAGGATAGTTCGATATTTGCTCAAATAATTTTTCGGACTACCACTGGTTACACGAAATACAACCAAATCCTACAACTCGATACACGATTAATAAACTCTAATACTTGTAAGATGCTTTTGCTTCATTTATAATGTGCCTTCGATTATTGAATTCGAACTCAGATTTTTTTATTGACGTGAACTGAGATTGATTATATTTACAATTGCTAACAGCTTTTATCGTTAGAAAAAATCACCACTCTGGAGTAAAAGTTTCGTTAATTTATATAATAACATCTAATGATGGAATATACAAGGTATATTTGTATGGTCGTGAGTAAAAAACATATTTATTTATCGATAAATCTTGCGTCAAAATTTGATTGATTAGTTTTGAAACTGGTCAGAATTAAGTAGTTAGAAAATTGGTTGTCCATATCAGTTAAAAGAAGAAATAATGTTAAGAGGTATTTAATATGTAATTATAACAAAATAGCATTGTTATAATATACTTAAAGTTTGTTTAGCAGAAAATGGTTGACTTCAATTAGTGTGGTCGTAAATATTATTAAATTTATTTGACTTGGCCCATTGTTAAGACCTTGTACCTGAGGTAAACCATTGTTACCTAAAACCGGGCCTTTTATAGTATTATCGGTTAACACAGGATGTTTATAGTCGGTACTAATTGAAGTTAACCATTAACTGCTAAACAAACTATACACAAAGATGATTATGCAAGAATTATAGAAGAGCTGAACAAAATGTAACTGCAATAAGAACAAAAATATTTCTATTGATAGTTATTATGAATTTTTGTTAAAGCAGCTCTTATATGGAACCATTTGTTTAGATTTCTCAACCATGAGAGCTCTTTTCTTCCTATTTCTCTGCTAATCTTCAACCTCGTCTAATAATTATAATATTACATTTTTTCTTTTGTACAAAATATACTAACAGCGTCTAGATTACAATAATTTAACAAGAGAATAAAGTGTGGCTTTGGGCTTTCACCGCTTTAGCAAAACTGGGCTTCAGGTTGATATTTTCCCCAATAGTCCAGTCGTCAGAGATTTGATCTCTTAAAATCATACGAACAAGCTGAATTTTACTGAAAATGTAATTTTGGACCCCTTAAAACATGTAAGAAAATTGTCACTAATATCCCCAGAGATTGCCCTTAAACCCCCTTCTTAAGGAGGGAGGGAACGGAAAACATCGATTTACCAAAAATCTGTACACCTCAGAGAAACATGTTTGTAACAAAAAAAGTAGCTGAGATAATTTTGAACATAAATATTAATTAGCACATTTTTTGTAGAATGAACCTTCTTCTTCTCCTTATTGTGTTGTCTCCTCTCGAAGGTTGGCGATCCAAATGACAATTGTAGATTTGAAAATTGCTGCATGAAAGATTTCTGTAAATGAGCGGTCAAACAATCTCCTCAGGTCTTTCAGCCACGAGTTCTGGCTTCTTCCAATTGATCTTTTGCTCTGCACTTTACCTTCCAATCCATTTTTTTTTCAATAAAAAAAATGATGACTAACCTGGTCACCAATGAGCTAATAGAAATCGAAAAGTCGCCCATAGAACTTGTGGAAAAATATGTGTATTTGGGTCACGAAATAAGGTTAACGCGAGATAATCAAACATGCGAGCTACTCAGAAGAATAAGTCTGGGTTGGGCTGCATTCGGAAAAATGAGAGACGTATTTAAAACAAATATACTGATCCATTTAAAAAGAAAAGCTTTTAACCAGTGCGTTCTACCAGTCCTCACTTACGGAGCAGAAACTTTAACTCTCACAAAAACATAAGCCGAAAAATTGAGAAGGACACAACGAAAGATGGAGAGATCAATGCTTGAAATAAGCTTAAGAAATAGAATAAGAAACGAGGAAGTTCGTAGACGAACCGAAGTGGAAGACATTATCGAACATATTACAAGGCAAACATGGAGATGGGACAAAGAATAAAAGCAAAGAGTGAATAAAAGACGACAAGAATACAAGTTGCAAAAATAAAAGACGACAGTTGGACAAAAAAATTGCTTGAGTGGAGACCACGGGCTGACAAGCGAAGCCGAGGAAGACCCTCAACGCGATGGACCGACGACCTCAAAAGAATCGTGACCAATTGGACAGCAGAGGCGCAGAACTGAAGCAGATGGAAAAATCTAGAGGAGGCCTATGTTAAACAATGGACAACTCAGGGCTGATTGATGATGTTGATGATGATGATTACCTTCCAATATGATTTGGAGTAATTCATACCTTTTACCACTCAACACATGACCCAAGTATTGTATTTTTCTCTTTTTGATTATGCTGAGTAATTCTTTTTGTTTACTCATGTTTCTGTTTTAGAGCCCATTATCCAACTTTCACAGCCATACAGCAAAACAGAGAAAACATAACATCTGATCATTCAAATTCTGAGCTCTAGACTAAGTATTGTTCTGAAGCTATTTTCTTGTGGCATTTTAAATTAATTACTATTTAACTGGGAATAAGCCACAATTAAAGATAAAAATACGTTTATTGACGTTTCAATTTCCACTTCGGAAATCGTTCTCAAAATACAAACAGTAAATTGATATAACAGTAAATCAATTTACTGTTTGTATTTTGAGAACGATTTCCGAAGTGGAAATTGAAACGTCAATAAACGTATTTGTATCTTTAATTGTGGCTTATTCCCAGTTAAATAGTAATTAACTCTAGACTAAGGTCTGATTTTGTAAAAAATGTTTTCATATTCATGAGTGTTTTCCTTGCTTGTTTCATTCTTGATAGGATTTCTTTTTTTGGGCACTGGCTGTTGATATTTACTCCCAAATATTTTGTGGAAGTTATACCTGCTCTATTATTTTTCCGTTGGCATAGAAATGTAGGTTTTTTGTTATCTTTAAAAATACTAGAATTTTAGTTTTGGAAACATTTAGATAAATTTAGGTAAATCGAACATTTCGCTATGACGAACTACCGCATTTATTACATTTTGTAGTTCTTGTGTGTTGTTTTTTATTAGGACGATATCATCAGCATACCCGATGTTGTCTATGCTGGTTCTGTTAATCTTGATTCCACCTTGAACCTCGTCTAATACTGTTCTGAATATAGATTCGGAATACAAATAGCGGTGATAAGACGCAACCTTGTCGCGCTTCTCGTCGAATTCGTATATTTTCGGATGTTGTGTGCTCTATTTCAATTGTTACCTCTTGGTGCCAATATTATGAGACAATTCGCAAGTCCTGTTCGTTCTTGAGGTATTTCCAGTTGTTCTCAGAATTTCGAACATCTTTTGATGGTTAACGCAGTTAAATGCTTTTCGATAATCAATAAAACATGCCAAGATAGTCAGCCAAGACCTACCCCGGTTTGCAGTGCTACGAGAAGAAGAAGAATAATAAAACATGCATCTTTATTCCTGTCTCTGCATCGTTGTGGTAATACATTTAAGGCAAAAAGAGCTTTTTGCCTTAAGCTATGGACATGAGACATCATGCTTAATATTCGTTAATGGTTTTTTGGTAATGTTACCAAATGTAATTTTGGAATGTTGATTTTAGCAAGTCCTTTACAAGTATTTTACCTGGATCATATATATTATTGAATAGTGCTGTTATTAAGTCGAGACTTTTGCTTTCGTTGTCTGCAATTGATCGTATTTCGACTTTGATACTGTCTGGACCGGCGGCTTTCTTATTCTTCTGAGCTTTTCCTGCCTAAATAACTTTTTATTTTGTTATTTTTGGACCTTTTTCATTTATTCTATCAGATATGGATGGTGAAGAAAAATGTCTATTATCGTCAAAAAGTGTCTGAATGTAATTCTTTCCAGTCTGTCTCCAATCTCTCCAGTTTGTCTTCTATACTTATATCTTATTTCTTGTCTCTTTCTGTGTCTACCTGTCATTTGTTTTACTTTTTTATAGACATTAAAGGTGTGGACAATCTTTCCTAAAGTTGTTCAATTTCTAGGCATTTGATTGATATCCAGTTTCCTTTAGTTTCTCTGCACTTTTTTCTAATGATTTTATTGACTCGTTTGTTTGGGTTTGTTTTATGTCATTGTCTTACGTTCATGAGGATCATGATCTCGTACATTATCCATTCTTGTTTTTTGTAGTTTTTCGTAAACCCGATGTCGTTTTTTTGTATCTTTGTTACTTTCCTTTTTAGAGCAGTCCATGTTACTTCAACGTCTGTCTATACCAAGTTCTCTAGCGTTTCTATTTCTTTCTCAACTTTTGGATCAAGAATGAATCTTTCTCACAAAAACAATGCTTGAAGCAACCGGCGATTTTAAATGTCAGGTACGTGCGCGACATCAATTTTTGAAGTGAATACTTGTTATCGCTCGTTATGATGTTTGTATGTGTATTATGTATACCGTAATATACATCTTACCATATTCTTATGGCGGAATATCTTACCCCATAAAAATTTTATAAGGATTTTTTTACTTTAAACCCGTTCAAATGTTTGTATACAATCCAATTAAATTATTTTTGTGGTACTACTGGTGCAACACAATGTTTTTAGAACTTTTTTCCCTCTTAGTACTTTTTCGATAAGCCAGTTTTTATCGAGATGCGGCTTCTTTTTTAATATGTTTCAAAATTCAAGTTGTTTAATTATATTCATTACGCTTAATTTGTTTTCCATACAGAGAAAATGGATATATTTTGATATATAAATGACTCTACTTGTCATTCAATATCATATAATAGTAGACACCTTCAATATTGTACGGAATATACGTACACACTCATTAAACCGCAGAAGCAAAAGTCAATTGGGTTAAGATCTGCACCTCTAGGTGGCCAAGAAATAGGTGCATCCATAGACACATAGTACAAGATACGCTTATCGTTGCAATACCACCCCGTTCCCCCATTTTTCACGTTTATCGACCACGTGACTTTAATGACCAATGAGAAGGTCACGTGGTCGATAAACCCGGCCTATTAGACAGAAATGCAGTGACTGGTTTGCGTCAATTTTCTCATATCACACTGGAGGAAAGCAACTATATTGCAGCAGTCAGTCTATATTGTATTGTATGTCTATGGACGCATTAGGGCTCCTTTTAATCCAACGTCCAGGTAACTTACCGAAAAGATATTCTCTTATTTTAATATGGTAATGCGCTGGGGCATCATCTTCTAAAAATCGCATATTTTTCCTGACTGCGAGATTGACCTCATCCCAGTAATCTGCGACTGTTTTCTGTTAAAAACCATTCGCAAATCCCCATTCTATTAGGATAATGTTCATACAGTAGTTCCTGAATGGGTGTTAAGTGATAAGGATAAAACTGCTGCTCCTTGAATCTTTCCCAATTCATCACGTGAGAAACATCTCGCCGCTACCACTCTTTACTGCTTCCATGGATTTCTTCAATTGCTTCCAAGATCTACTTATCGTTTTTATCTACTTTTGGTCGACCATTATTACCGCAAGTTTAGGTCGCAATATGCCTGCCCCCCGTAAATGACGATCAATGGAAAGAATAGTTGTTTGGCATATCTGCCATTTCTAAACACCTGTATACCATTGTTATAGAAAATGTAGTTTTCGTAATAATTTTAAATGCACAATAATTGACATTGATATCTCTTGTTCAGCTGATAATTCTAGCATATGTGTTTATTAATTCACTAAAATAGAATCAATTACCAGATAAAAAGCTACTACATTAATAATGTAAATTAAAACAAATTAAGGCGCAATATAACAAAAAAACTAATTAAAAAATATGATGCTGTTACAGTTTCAACTTTCTTTATATTCTGCAATAAAAACCAAATTAATATTTCAATTAAAGTTAAAACCGTCGTTAATAACAGACGAGAGACAACCGACTTCCGACTGTCCATCAGAACGACCTCAATCAACGACAGAGATGAGCAAAAAAAGTAGGAATTCTTGAAATTGCTTTACACTACTGTATTACCTGCGTTCATTTCATGTTTGGTCTGTTATAATTTTTTTCACACGAATGTTACTACTGAGAAACGCATCGTTTATGATGTTGGTTCTTTCATAATTGGTATCATAACCTGAAAGTTCAGAGTTAATGAGTTTAATTTTAGACGTGGCCATACAGAGTTGAATATAAAACATTTTTGAGATTATCATTTTTAATATTATTCTATAAAATTTGATGGCCGAGATTTGGGAACTGTATATAGTTAAAATAGCATACCAATAAATAAAAATATAGTAATATTAATATAACAAGAAGAAAGTGATTAACAAAAGATATAAAAATTAATGGAAAAATGTATGCCCATTTCCTTTCCTACCTCGTGAATACGATCAAGCGGAATTTGGAGACCTTCAATATTATCTGACAGAATTACTGTATCGTCTTCATATATAATCACATTAGGTAATTATCCGTTGATTTTTCTTCCATATGGTTGTCTCTCAAGTGCCTTTTTAAATAAATGGTCTGAGTAAACATTGAAAAATGTTGGCAATAAAATGCAACCTTGTCTGACTCCTCGTTGTATGGAGATTTCAGCGATGGAGTTATCTCCAATTTTTACGATAGCAATTTGATTCCAGTACACATTTTTAAAGACATGAATATCCTTGTCATCTATTAAGATATTTTTCAGTATTTGCATTAATTTTACATGCTCTACTTTATTGAATGTCTTTTCGAAGTCCACAAAACATACAAATACATCTTTTCTTTGGTCACGGCATGTTTGAAATAGGATGTTAAGCGTAAAAAGTGCCTCCCAGGTTTCCACAACATTTCTAAAACCAAATTGGGTATCTTCGAGATCTTCTTCGCATTTGTGTCTAATTCTGTTGTAAAGTATTCTTAGGAAAATTTTAAGAGTGTGGCCAAATGTCAGTTTCTACTGCAAAAAAAGGTTACCGAGTACCAGGCTAGTTTCAAAGTTTCATATCCATTAGATTACAAAGATGAAGTCTTCAACCCCAGCATCTGGAGTGAGGGTTCGGTGGTCCGCCGTATTAACTTCAAATACAAGAATTTTACCAGCCGCGGTCCCCATCAAAACCAGAAATGATTGTTACGAGTCCCGAATTGGACAATCTAAATGCTACAAATAAGCTTGGAGGCAGCACCAAACTAGAGATCGTATGTATTAATTCACAATCTATTATAAACAAAATAAGTCTTATCGAATTATTGCTTAAAACCGAAAGTCCGGATTTGCTGTGTATAACCGAGTCATGGTGTAGTGACAACAATATAAATTCCTTATATCTTCCAAATTATCTCTTAGGTTCGTACTATAATCGAAGTGATTATATACAAGGTGGTGTACTTATATTTGTAAAGTTTAATTTTAAATTTAATTATCCAAGTTTTCTCACGAATATCTGTCAAGATTTTAACTTTGAGTGCTGTTGTATTAGTTTTAGATGTGATTCAAAAAAATTTTGTTTACTCAATGTGTATCGCTCCCCTAATGGGGATATTGATATTTTTATACATAAATTATATTATATATTTAATATTTGTTACGTTAAATATGATTGTATTATTCTTTGTGGTGATCTTAACATCGATTATCTTAAAGAGTCAAGGCAAAAATCTATATTGAATGATTTTATGATTAGTTTTGGACTTAACTGTAAAAATACTGAACCAACTAGAATATTTACAAATACAAACGGTGTAATTTCACGATCGAAACTAGATTATTTTCTTACCAGTATTCCCCAATTATACAATGAGGTTGTCGTGATCTACAATTTAGGTGATCATCTAGGACTTCATTTTAGTTTAAACATATTTGAGAGTAACAATACTGCTGCATCCCAGATAGCTACTTATAGAAACTTATCAAATAATTGTTTGTCTAATCTTTTGTTGAGTCTTGATTCTGAGAATTTCGAAAATGTTTATACATATTCAAATGATGTAGATGATGCATATAGAGCTTTTTTGAACTCTGTCTCCTATCATATTGATACAACATGTCCTTTAATATCAAAACGCATAACTACTAATACCAACAGAAAATGGATCAATACTGAAATTCTTCAGATTAGTAAAAAGCTGAAAGATTGATTTTGGCTAGCAAATGTTAGTGGTAATTCAGATTTAATGTATAACTATAAAATACAAAAGGCCAACTTTATTCGTAAGGTAAAGGATATAAAAAAAGCATCATATCAAAGTTATTTACATAATAAAAATAATAATAAAAGAAGGAAGGTGATATGGAAAACTGTGAATCGTCAAACTGGTAAAAATACAAACAATTTTGAGTGGAGCATTACTGATAATAATAAATTATTGATACATCCAGAACACATAGTAAACAAATTTGGTGAGTATTTTTGTACATCAGTCAAACACACATTATTAAAACATTTCAATAACTATACCTTTAACAATTTCACAACTATGACAATTAACAACACATTCTTTTTTTCTGAAGTCTCACCATTTGATATTGAGAATGCTATATCTTCCTTAAACTATACCAGCTCAGTAGGTATTGATCAAATCCCCACTAAAATAATTAAATACATTTCTTCATATATATCTCCTGTTTTGTCTCACATAATCAACCTATCTGTCAAGGATGGCAAGTTTCCAAGTGACCTTAAAAGGGGAGTAGTCAGTCCAATTTTCAAAAAGGCAGATCCATGTTTGGTTGATAATTACAGGCCAATCACAGTAACAAGTGTACTCTCTAAGATTATAGAAAAGTGTATTTATAGTAAAATGTTAAATTTTCTGAATAAATATGATATCTTAAATAAATGCCAGCATGGGTTCTTCCTAATAAATCTACAGAGAGTGCTTCTATTTCATTATTTAATTATATCCACTCTGCTTTGGATCGAAAAAGGTATGTGGGTGCACTCTTTTTTGACTTAACTAAGGCTTTTGACTCTATTGACATTGAAATTATACTGCATAAATAAGAAGCCCTTGGTTTTCGGGGTTATTTCTTGAACTGCTTAAGGTCATACTTACAACATCGTAAATTCCTAGTAAAAGTCGATAATAAGTAGTCATCTGTTTTTAATCTTGATCGAGGTGTACCGCAAGGCTCCGTATTGGGACCCCTAATATTTCTTTTATATGTCAATGATTTGACACATTTTTTAACTGCAGACCATATAGTTCTTTATGCAGATGATTCAACAATTGTAATTGACGAGTCAAATGAAGTCGAACTCATATCAAAAATGAACTTAGTAGCACAGGAATCTACAACCTGGTGTAAAAGGAACTCTTTAATGGTAAATGCAAAAAAAACTATTTGTATGCAGTTCTAGTCGCGCTTTAAGCCATCCCATGGTTATAAAATCACAGTTAGTTCTGAGGAAATACCTTTTAGTGATAAAACATTATTTCTTGGTAGCATTCTAGAAAGTAATATGACATGGGATGAAAATGTCACTAAAGTCTGCAAAACAATGAATAAGGGTTACTATGCGATCCTTCAGTTGAAAACTCTATTTAATACCAATCAATTGATAAGTGTGTATTATGCATTGGTTTATTCATATATGGCCTATAATGTTATCTTATGGGGAAACCCTAGAAACTCTTCTAGAGTTTTTATTACTCAAAAGAGAATTCTTAGATTGATATTCAATATTAATAATAGACAATAATGTCGTAAATATTTTATTGAACACAGGCTGTTGACTTTTCATGCTTTATATATTTATAAGTGTATTATTCACGTCAAAACTAAATTTCAAAATTTTACCCTCAACTCTGACTTTCATAATTACCCGAAAAGACACGGGAGGTTGATAAGCGTGTGTAAACACTCCACAACTCTCTTTGAAACTAGTCCCGATTTTGCAGGATCTAAATTTTATAATTGTTTGCCACTTAATATAAGAAATGAAAACAATATTCAAAAATTCAAAAATAAATTAAAAGCATGCTTGATCCAATTATGCGTTCACAACCTAAATGAATATTTTGACTTAATAAAAGACTACAGAGAATAAGGACCGACGGGTTCAGAGACGCTCTATATTGCATATCTTTGTTTTTTATTTTTATATTAATCTATATTTTATTGATTTTGTTAATTGTCCTATAGAAATTGTTGATCATGCTTTATGTACTATATGACTTGTCCTATATCACAATGTGATCTGATGGGATTAATAAAGAATATTCTATTCTATTCTATTCATTAGGCTAATTAATCGATATTTTGAGCATTTTGAGCATTGTGTTTTTTAGGTCCTGCGACAAAGATGGATTTGAGCCAATCTGTGTGAATCACTCCGGTGTTATATATTGAATTAAAAGGTTTTTTTAAACCCTTCTCTCTATTCGGATTGTCGAATAAAGGCTTTTCCTAATTCCCGCCATTCATCTCTGTTGTTTGTAGGACGTTTCCACATTGGCCCTGCAGTTCTTTTTATATTGTCGCTCCAGCGCAATTCTTCCTCGTGGTCTTTTGCCTTCATATGACGCCAATTGTCGATTTCTTTATTACATCGGCTATCCTTAAGATGTTTGCCAATGAGTTGTACTAGGTGTTTGCAATGATCATATCGTTTTCTTTACAAAATTCATACAATCTCTGCCCCGATCGTTAGGTTGTCCTAGACCATAAGGACCTACAGTTTGACCTCGTCGACCTTCCCCAATTTTTGCATTTAAGTCGACGATAATAAATAAAATTTCGTGTTTATTCAGTTTCTGTAAGATGTCTTGGATCTGATCATATAACTTCTCGACTTCATCATCTTATTTTCTATCTACGGTCGGGGCATGGATCTAAAGTATTTTAGTTTTAAATGGTTGAGTGTTTATTTGAAGTAATATTATTCTATCCGAGACTGGTACGAAATTGGTCACATATTTACTCAGTTCTGATGTTACTAATATACCTACACCATATTTGTGATGCGTTTCTTCTGTGCTGTTAAGTACAGAACAATACAATACGCTTCCATCCTTTTTACATGATCCTGACTCTGGCCATCTCATTTCGTTGATTCCCAGTAGGTCTATTTTCTTTATTTTCATTTCCTGAATTGCATTGTCAAGTTTCCCAGACATAAATAGACTTATAACATTCCACGTGCACATTCTAAAATTAGATTTCTTTTTTTTTAGGATTTCTTCGTGAAAAAAGGCCTCGTGGTAAAAATATGTTTCTCCTCTCCTGCCGAATCTTGGCCTCCGCTTTCCATGATTAGTAATGGTTTACAATTGCAGCGTCAATTCTATAGTGATTTTCCTGGGGGTGCTCTATGAGCCGTTAATGCAGTGGTTACCCTTTGCCTTTGGTATTCTTATGCCTTTGACCATTATTTGTTGATTCATCTGCCTTCGGGGCCGATTTCTCAACCCCAGGACAAAAGAATGTCCTATCAAACATCAACTCATCCGCCCTAAGCCGTTGGTCAATAAGTGGGGGGGGGGGGGGGATTGATTATACTGGCAAAAATATACAAACATAAAAATAGAAAGGATTATTAGGCTGTCGGAATCAGTAGCTATAAAGAAACGGCTAATATACGTAAGGAACACAATTAAAAATAATAATCTTTAGAAAGATTGATGTCCATCGATATAACATAATATTATTTCTTAGACAATTTTTGGGGATAAATTATTTATTTGGTTATAATTACAAAGGTTTAAATGATATATTCGACGATTTTTTTGTTGTTTTAAACGCACGTAATTAAAGTCATTCAAAAAGTATTTATGTAACATAAAGCCAATTCTTAAGGTAAATATACCCTTTGTCAGTGTTTCTCTCTCACATATAATGAAGTACCAACGTGAATTTACGCACACTTCCTGTGTCTCGGCTTCCTGCCTTTGTCTCTTCACGGTAGTCGGCGCTCATTGCGACGGATGTAGCAACTAAGCACTAAGCACAGTTCATGTGCTTTTAGCAGGTGAATTAAACAATTAATGAGGCAAAAGGGCTACAGTTTTTTATGGGTTGTTACAACGTATAAGATCGGTAGGTTCCGAAATGTCGTCACATGTAAAGAGTAACAGGGTCGTCGTACCAATTACAAATTGTTAATATGTTGCAGCACAATGCTCAGTGGAGCTTGCAGGTCTAGATAATATAAATTGTTTCAAAAAATGGTTTTCATATATGATAAAAAATATGTTTTATTTAATTTTCTCACCTTTTAACGCGTTTCCTTTTTCTTTCAAATTCGCGTATCAGATAGTTTTGAAACTATTTTCTTTTAGGATGTTTAAGTAAAATATGGTATTTATGTAGGATTATAGCATAGCCAAAAGGTTTATAGCCAATGTGTTTTACCTGTACAAACTTATGGAGCAGAGACTTTAACACTCACGCAAAAGTTTGCGAATAAACTCAGAGTTCCACAACGAGCCATTAAACGTGTAATGCTGAACGTGAGCCTTCGAGGCCACATAACAAACCAACAAATCAGGCAAAGATCAGTAGTTCAAGACGTCGTCGAAAGAACCACGACGCTTAATTGGAACTGGGCAGGGCACTCAGCCAGAACACAAGATGGACGGTGGACAAGACGTATTATGGAATGAAGGCACAGAAACTATAAAAGAAGCCGAGGACGACCATCGACTAGATGTACCGATGATATAAAACGTGTAGCGGGAAACTGGCTACAAGAAGCCAAGTGTAGAGAACTCTGGAAAGAAATGAGGGAGGCCTACGTTCAGCAGTGGATGCTATTGGCTGATTGATGATAGCATAGCCCAGTCTGGTTAAAAAAAAGGTCGAAATTTTTTTTGCAGATATCTGAAGCTTTTAAGACATAGGGGGGGGCGGTTACTAGATGACGAATAGATGAAAACGTACACATATTTTTACCTTGTGTTTTTTAAACAATAATTTATGGACAAAATTTGTTTTTTTGTTTATAAGTTTTTTCATTTCATCAAACGAAAAGGAACATTACAAATTTGACGAAAATTTTGGACTAATCTGAAGCCAACCGCTCTTGACAACGGCCTCAGCGAGAGTGTCGCAATTATCTTTCCGGCAAAACCTTCTTAGCGATCTAAATGGATGTTTATTTGAAACGCAATATCAAGCGGCTTTCGATCAAAGAAAATATCAAAGAATATGCGTCTGTGATATATTACCAAACTGTAAAATGGTTTATTACCGACCTCGGCGACGCAAATAGGATTGAAAATACTTTTTGGGTGTTTTAACTTGTACGATAGGAAACAAAAATACATGGAAATTATTCTTCAGTGTTTTAATATATATACGAGGGGATTTCAATATATACAAAAGAATTTATAAATGCTACATTATTATAAGACAAGACTCATTTCCTTGAAAATGTGACACATTTTTAACAATTGTCTCTTATCATTAATTATTCAATGTACGGAATTCATGTACGGAAAGTAGTGTTTCCTTTTAAAAGAAGAAGTAACAAAGTGTTCTTCTTCTTCTTTTGGCATCATAACCCTGGCTATGTCCTTCCATTCAGATCTCTCTTGTATCCTTCTTCTCCATTGTCTTATGTTCATTGTCTTCAGGTCGTCTTCCACGTCATCCAACCATCTCGTTCTGGGCCTTCCTTTTTTTCGCCTTCCTATGGGCTTCCATTGTAACATTTTCTTTGTTGTTTTTGCATCGTTTTGTCTCTGCACATGTCCCAGCCATGACAGTCTTTGACTTTTCACAAATCTTACAATGTCATAACCTTCATTTAACTCATTAACCTCGTCGTTTCTTCTGATTCTCCATGTGCCATCTTCCTCTTGTACCGGGCCATATACTTTCCTCAGTATTTTTCTCTTGAATGTCCCGACTTGGGCTTCATCTTTTTTCGTCATTATCCAAGTTTCACATCCATAGGTTACTACGGGTCTAATCAGTGTTCTGTAGATAGTCATTTTGGTTCTTTTGTCTAATAATTTCGATGTCATCAATCTTTTATTAGCATAGTATGTACGATTCCCGCTGGAAATACGTGCATTAATTTCGCTACTTACGGAGTTCTTCTGATTGATTTCTGTGCCGAGATATGTAAAGGCATCCACTCGTTCGATAGTGTAGTTGTCTATTGTGATATTATTTTCATTGTCAGTTATTCTTTTGACTGTCATATACTTCGTTTTTGCTTCGTTTATTTTGATACCTCTTTTTCTTGCTTAAGGATCAATTTGTTTGAACACTTCCATTAGTCGTGGCTTATTCCTACTAATAATGGCTACATCGTCTGCATATGCAGTAATTTGTACTGATTTGGTGTTTATATGGCCGGTTATATTGGTTTTTCTGATGACTGCCTCAAGAACTAGGTTACATAGCATGGTTGATAGGGTATCTCCCTGTCTTACTCCCATGTTGATGTTAAACAGAGGAGTCAGTTCTCCATCTACTCTGACTGCGGCTTTTGAACCCTGCAACGTCATTTTTATGAGGCTGATGTATTTCTTAGGTATACCTAGATTACAAAGGTCTTCCAGCATTCTGTCCCTTTTCACACTATCAAAAGCTTGTTTAAAGTCTATATACATATTATATAGGTCTATCTCGTATTCATAAGCTTTTTCTTGTATCGTTCTTAGTATGAATATGTTATCTGTAGTGGCTCTATTTGGTCTGAATCCATTTTGATAATCACCAATTATATTTTTGGAGTATTCTAATAATCTATCGTAGATTATACCAGAAAGAATTTTGTATATTACATTTAGCAATGTAATTGGCCTATAATTCTGGCATTCCCTCTTATCTCTTTTTTATATATTGGCTGTATGAGGCCAACTGTCCATTCCTCTGGCATTTGCTCCTTCGTCCAGATTAATGTTATTAGGTAATGGATTCTTTCGCAGAGTTCGGATCCTCCATGCTTTAATAATTCTACCGAAATTCCGTCCGTTCCTGGTGCTTTATTTTTTTTAGTTTATTTATTATCTGAACCACTTTTTCACAACTCGGATTTTCGATGTGCAGCTCCGCAGTATAATATATTGTCTCGCTCTGATCATTTTCGTTGTCGCATTTAGATTTTCTTCGAAATATTGTTTCCATCTCATTATAATTTTTTGCTTCTCTATTAGTAGTTCTCCGTCCTTGTCTTTGCATATTGTTAGTTTTGGTCTAAATGACTGTGTGCTTTCTTTTATGCATTTATAGAATTTTCTGCTTTCGCGTCTGTTGTTATGCTTTACGATTTCTTGTACTTGTTTTCTCATAGCCTCTCTTTTCTTTCTTCTGCATATTCTAGTCGCTTGTATTCTTTTTTCGTTATAAAATTTACTGCTATTTCTTGTGTTTCTTTGAAGTTGGTTAAGCCTAGCTTGCCTTTTTTCCTCTACTGCAGTTCTGCATTCATCATCATACTATTCCGCATTTATTTGCCTTTTGGCTTTTCCGACAGTTTCCTCTGCTGACTCCGTTATAATTGTTTTTAATTGTCTCCATTCCTCCTCTACAGTATCTTCCTCTCTAGTTCGGTTGAGTTTTATTTGGAGAGCATTTCTGTAATCTTGTCTCAATGTTGCGCTTTTAAATCCTTCGACATTCCATTTTTTGATCTGAATATTTTTCCCTTTTGCTACTGTCGCTATTTTCTGCCGTAATTTTGCCCCTACAAGATAGTGATCTGAGTCAGAGTTCGCCCCGCGATACGTTCTGACATTAGTTATGTCTGTTGCCATCTTTTTGAGATGAGTATATGGTCAATTTGATTGGCTTCGTTAGTTCCTGGTATTTTCCATGTTCCTTTATGGATATCTTTTCTCTGGAAGTTAATACTGACAACTACGTAATTATTTGCTGCTGGGAACTATGCGAAACACAAAGTGTTCTTCTCCACTCTAATTATTGACCCCAAAGCTTCTCACAAGTATCATCGTAAGTTTATTTATTTCTATTTCCGATACCCTCATTTTTAATTCGAAATTCTGTTAATTAAAATTTTAATACTGACAATAAAACCAAAATAAATTAAAATCTCCGTAAATTAAAAAACGCAGTTTAAAAAAAATGAGATCGTAAATTCTGATTGGCGTCCAGCTTAACGACACAAGACAGGAAACCTAATTAAAATTTCAAAGCTATCTTGATTTTCGGGGTGTGTTCTACACGAACCTGAACAGAATATACGAATATATCGATATCAAAGTACCAAACGATGTTAGGTACATAAAACAAGTTATTTAAAGTAGCAGTCTCGATATTATTGTCAGCAGTGGTGTGCCAGCGTATTTTTTCTTATAAATACGTTGATAATTCAGATTAATTATATTTACCTGAATTGTATTTTTTTAACAAGTAGTTTTTTTATTTAAACAAATATATCCGCATTAACCACTAAGGATTATTAGCGGGGGGACATACACAAACAGTAAGAAACATATTGTTACATAAAAATAAATATTTTTTACAATCTGGTATATAGTTTAGTCATTTTAAGATAACTTAATAAAGACTGTAAGTTTGACGCTAGTACACTTTTTAAATTGTCACTAAGGGTACACGCGATTCTTTCGTTCTGGTACACTGGACACTCCACGGTTATATGTTTTACTGACAACTGAGTGTTGCACTTGGTACACATCGAAGCAGCCTCCTGGTTGAAGATATGCTTGTGGGTAAGAGAAGTATGTCCTATTCGGAGTCGGTTGATGATGACTTGGTCTTTTCTATTACTTGGTGAGATGAGTTTGGTTCCACTTGACTTAGACATTATTTGAGTTTGTTGACAGTGTGATCTCAAGTAGTTTGCCACGCTCTGTACATGTGTTTCGGGGTGATATTTACTTTGTGATCAGTCCAAGGCATTTGATTTATGATAGCAATACTTTGATCGGTTGTTGCATTGCTTGCCGGAGATTCTACTTCCTCATTACCACTTATTCCCATATGGGAAGGTACCCAGATGAAGTAAATATCTTTTTGTTGAGTCTGTAGATAAGATAACTCTTCTATGATCTTGAGAAGTATGGCGTAAGTTGTATATAGCTGTTTTATTCCAAGTAATGTCCTCATTGAATCGGCGATGATAACAAATTTTTCAGTGATAGAACCACATTTTTTCATGGCCTGGTGAATTGCCGTAAGTTCTCCAGTATATATACAACAATTTGTTGGGACTCATATGGTAGATTTGACGTTTTCGTAGATGTAGGCTGCAGCATGTCCTTCATCAGACAAGTAGTATACGAAAAATATGTAGTAAGTGAATTGATTACCTCCTTCTTCTTCTTCAAGTGCTCTGTCCGTTGCGAACGTTGGCAATTCTGATCTTGTTTGCAACGCTTCTCAATAGTTCGACCGATGTGAGCCCGAACCACTTCCGCAAATTTTGGAGCCACGAGTGTCTTCTCCTGCCTGGCCCTCGCTTACTGTCTATTTTCCCCTGGATAATCAATTGCAGCAGACGGTACTTATCGTGTCTCAATATGTTGCTTAGATATTCAAGGTTTCTTTGTTTTATTGTGCTCACGATTTCTTTCTCCTTTCTGATTCTTTGGATTACCTCTGTGTTGGCGACATGTTCGGTTCAGGATATACGAAGCATGCGTCGGTACACCCACATTTCGAGTGCTTCTAGTTTTCTAGTGAGCGTCTCTGTCAGCGTCCAGGCCTTCATACTATGTAGTAAGATCGGAAAGATGTAGCATTTAACTAGACGTAGTTTTAGGGGAAGAGACAAATCCTTGCTTATGATGAGCTTTTTCATATTGTTAAAGTCTGCTCTAGCTCGTTCTATTCTCGCTTTAATGTCTGTGGCCTCTTTCCATTTTGCATTTACGTTGGTGCCAAGGTACACATAAGATTCTACATAGTCAATTAGTATGTTACTTATCCGTAGTTGTCGAACAGGTTGTTGCTTTTTGCTTATCAGCATCCACTTTGTCTTCTTGAAGTTGAGGCTCAGGCCGTATTCCTCACTAACTGAATAAACACTTTCCATTACCTGTAATTCGTCTATGGTACTGGCAAGGATCACCGTGTCGTCGGCATATCTTATATCGTTCGTTAACTCGCCGTTTATTTTTATGCCCTCATTTGCATTTTCCATACATTTTTTAAATATTTCCTCGGAATAAATATTGAATAGAGAATTTTAGTAAAATTCGCATAAATAACATAGGAATATTAATAATTATTCTTTGAAGCTCATCTGTTTGTTCAGTTAATCCGATATTATTGAGAATAAAAAAATTCTCAGAGAGTTTTCATTCATTTATAAAAAAAATTGTCACAAAAAATACATTTATTTTAATATATCTAACTTTCCCTGCAGGGAAAAGGGTACCACTGCTAAAAAGACAGCTCTGACAACCGTAATATCATTTCATGTAAATTAAAACGGCCTGACCTAAAACTTCACACCGTATCATTACTACAGCCACTTTTTGAGTTGAATTTAATTGGGTATTTCGGTTTGCAGCTTCATCATATACAGAACAAGAGGTGCTATATGATTTGTGTCTCAAAACGGCAACTGTTTTAGCTTCTGGCATGTCTACTTTTTTCAGATGGATACATATCTCTACACAAAAAAACAGGAGCTGGGAGGCAAAGTTTAAATAACAGCAGGATATATTTTTTACTTTTGTTTTGGGAGCTAATTAATGGGCTTGACGTATAGTTACTTTCTCTTTTTATAACAAGTTATAATATGCGACTCTTTTCATAAGTTAATAATTATTAACGGCCAACATTTTCATGGGAAGTATTTCAAAAATGTAATGTAATATACCATATAATATACATCAAATAAATCAATAATTTTTTTTTATTTATTTATATTTTTATTCTTGTTATACTCAAAATTTTGGTTTATTTTGTAATGTAATCAAAACATTTACTTAAATATTGTTCTGAAGCTATTATCTTCTGGCATCTTAATGCAGTTACCATTTTTATTGGCAATGAGCCACAATTTAAGTTTAAAATAGTTTTATTATTGACGTTTCAATTTTAACTTTGGAAATCGTTCTCAAAATGACGAAAAATGACGTTTGAAAATTAAGAACGAAATTGAAACTTTTTAAAGTAATAAATAAGTGAATAAAAATATATATTTTGATTAAAATATTGATACAATCCTTCATTTACTATACTCTTATTACAGGTCAAATGTTTATATACAGCAAACGATGCACCATATAACCTATATAACTAATTCTTTTTCTCTTTCTGCTCTCTCTTACCTAGAGCAATACATATGTAATGATTGTGCAGAACAAGAGGTGCTATATGATTTGTGTCTCAAAACGGCAACTGTTTTAGCTTCTGGCATGTCTACTTTTTTCAGATGGATACATATCTGTACACAAAAAAACAGGAGCTGGGAGGCAAAGTTTAAATAACAGCAGGATATATTTTTTACTTTTGTTTTGGGAGCTAATTAATGGGCTTGACGTATAGTTACTTTCTCTTTTTATAACAAGTTATAATATACGACTCTTTTCATAAGTTAATAATTATTAACGGCCAACATTTTCATGGGAAGTATTTCAAAAATGTAATGTAATATACCATATAATATACATCAAATAAATCAATAATTTTTTGTTTTATTTATTTATATTTTTATTTTTGTTATACTCAAAATTTTGGGACTCCCATATAAATTTTTAACGGCGAACGCGTATATAGAAGTATAACTTCTACCGGCAGTCCCACTGGAAGGGATTACAAAAAACTTGCATGTTTTTTGTTCACTGAAATGTTTACAACTTGGAGCCAAGCACATGACCATTTTATTAATTAGATGGATGTAATAATAAAATAACAGTCCTGATTCACCTCTTAAACTACAGTCCTTTTTAATTACAAAACTTTTTTTAGTCTTTTTATGGGATAAAATTCTTCTTCTTTAAGTGCCATCTCCGCGGCGGAGGTCGGTAATCATCATAGCTATTCGGACTTTTAAAACGGCTTGAAACCTCACTACTCTGGGAGTATTGGATTTTAGGAAGTGTAGAACTTCCAAATTTCAGAAGAACTGGAAGAGAGGTGATGAAAATACTAAAAATATGGCTAAGCTCAGAGGAACAAAGTTAAATGGCCAAAGAGACACTAAATCTCAAGTGAGTGTTCGGGCTAGCTTCAATGCACTGAATTGTGGCTTTAAAGATACAAAGCAGATAGCAAGGATAATGGGACAAGAAATGAAATGTGTGACTATGAATATCAACCGTGATACAACTAAAGAAGGTCACTGGGAATAAATTTATAGAAAAGGACGATAAAAAGAGAGGAAGAAGGGCGCCAACTCAACGATAGTTGAGATTTTGAAGTAACAAATGACTGGAAACAAATGATACTGGAGATAATAACCAGAAATACAAAATACTAAATACTAATCTTGTTTTGCTATATTATATACTGGTTAGTAGAAACTGAAATAAAACTCAAAATAGTAACAATCAATGTATTTATAAAAACGTTTATATAGATATATATGTATTAACAATTTACATATAATGCAAAACTAAATAACAATGGTAGTGGGTGGTGTAAAGATACAATAGGACCTAATAGCCCCTCAACAAGCGAATAGTCACTACCACTGGCCAAATAAAGTGTGAAATATTAGTAAAAACCTAGAATAGTCCGTATGGTAGCCAAAGTCTTAACACTAAAAGTTAGTAATTTAATTTAACTTAGTTCTACTAGAATGAGATACAAGGGAGAGTATGGTAAAGATATCAAAATTGATAAATCTAGTACCATTTATATCATAGATAAAAAGTGAGTTGTTACATATTCCTTATATAATGTTTTAAAAACCACATGAAATTTATTTCCCTCCCCAATATCAAAATGTATTGTATTAAAAAAAGTATTATATCAAAAAGTGAGTTTGGTCAGACTCTTTATATCCTATTTAAAAAACCTAATAAAAACATGAAATGTATTTTCCCTCTCCAATATTTTAGAATTATATTATATCAAAAATGTATTCACCTGATCATATGCATATGAAAAGTGTACACTACTAAATAGAAAGTAACAAAAAGGTTAGACAGTCAAACAACTTATCTTTACAGCACTATAAGTCCATAGGAAAACTCCTTTTGACACGGCTAAATCAGTTTGTTGCTGTAAAGGACAAATCCCAGGGGAGACTAGGCACAAAACCAGTCACTGGTCTATCTGCTCGGAGTGACGGCAAAATCCACGAGAGTTGCTAACTATTTAAGAAATTCTGTTACTAACGAATATCCTTGAGGGAATATTCTTAAGTGAATACTCTCAAGTGAAGGAATCTAAAAGAATTAGCAGATTTAATTTCTATGTAATTTAATAGGTGTAGCAGCATGGATTGACTGCACCAAAACAAAACATCAAAACATTAGGTTAGGTCAACATGTCAAAATTTCTGAAGTTACTTCGTAGACATGACAGGCTTGCGCCATGAAATGAACATGCGCAGAATACAGAAGGCTGTTCAATAATTGTAGAGCCTATTATATTCCACCAAAAAAGTTAGAGAAAAAAAAAAAAGAAAACAAAAAACCCTAATGATACGACGTGGACTAAAACAGAATTTAAGTTTGACTATATAAAAAATTACCTTATGTTCTTTGCGAGTGAATCAAGGAAATTTTAAATATAAATTATTTCGGAACTCAAAAATAAATCTTTAAAGAAATACTAAACTGCAATGATAAATTTGATTATATGATAAAGAGATAATACGTATGAAATGATTTACTTACATGGAGCCGCAACACGCCAAAAAAATCTTCCTTTTTATGTGGAACTCTTATAAATGAATCTTGATTTTAAAAATTAATTATTATTATTATTATTATTATTTTATTCTTCCCCCAGATTATCTTCCTTGCTCCAATTCCGTCACTTTGAACGTGAGAAACTTTCACTGATTGACGTGCCTGCGCTGAGTTCTGACCAGAAACTAACGGCTTCCGCACAAACTCGACCAATCTTCCTTTCAAAGCGACTCCTGCGCGTGTGTGGAAAAATGTCGATTTAAAAATCGATCGCGGGCGGGTCACAAGAAGTTTCGTGAGGGGTTTTATTAATACAATTTTTAACTCTGATAATATTGCACTAATCAGTAGCGTAAACGCTACAGGCTGCTCTAAAAAGTTCATTTGGTGTACATCCGTACCACTCTCTCAGGTTGCGCAGCCATGACATTCTACGCCTCCCTATGCTTCTCTTTCCTTGGATCTTTCCCTGCATAATCAGTTGTAGCAACGTGTAGTTCTCTCCACGTGTAATATGTCCGAGATATTCTAATTTTCTTGTTTTAATTGTTTCATCATTTGTGGAGTTCATTGCTCCCAGATATGCATATTTGTCCACTTGTTCGAGGTTGGTTTCGTTTATTTCTTTGAGTTTTCAATAGTCTCATAAACTTCGTTTTCTTGACGTTTTCTTGACTATTCTGGTCACCAGTCTCTGAAGATATTTTCGGCTAAGATCACAGTGTCGTCCGCATATCTAATGTTCTTAATGAGAACTTCATTGACCTTTATTCTAGCTGTTTCACCCTCAAGAGCGTTTTTCAGGATTTCTTCGGAGTAGACATTAGAAAGAATTGGCGACAATACGCATCCCTGCCTCACTCTACGTCTAATTTTAATTTCTTCTGACAGCTGTTCGTTGCTCGCTGTTTGTAGTAAAATTTGGTATGATCCTGAGGTCATTGTAGTCAATCTTCTTTGATTTCAGGACATTCAATAATTGTTTATGTCGTACTTTATTACCTAAATTGGTGATAAAATTACTGACACCTAAACAAAGAATAAAATACTAATTTAAATATTTTCAACTTCGTAAATAAATTCAATGATTTATTGATTAATTTTGAAATAACCCTGATAAAAACCACAACAAAATTCCTTGAAATAAAAAAAACAGGTAAAGTTTTAAACAAAACATAACACAACTTTAAAATATGAACTTTGAGAGTAAATATCTTAATACTTTGATATTCTTACCTCACAAATATACGAAGAATAAATAATACCATAGATGGAATAACTGCAGAGATGCTGAAATATGGTGGAAAAGTGGTAATTAATACTCTACATTCCCTTTTTAACAAGATATTAAAAGAAAAAAGAATCCCAAACAACTGGAAGGAATCAGTAACCATTATCCTACACAAGAAAGGGGATAAAGCAGATATAAAAAACTACCGTCCTATAACACTCCTCAATGTAATGTATAAACTCCTAACAAAAATTTTAACCAATAGATTGACGACAAAAGTCTATGGATACCAGTCGAAAGAACAAGCTGGTTTTAGAAAGCATTCAGCACAAGTGACCATTTTCTAAGTATGAAAATACTTATAAAACGAGCAAATGAATACCACATTCCTCTATATATGGCGTTCATAGATTTCGAAAATGCTTCGACAGTGTCGAACATTGGGCAGTGAAAAGTTCTTTGATTAACAGCCGAATTGACCACAGATATACGGAACTAATAACCAATATATATAAGGAAGCCAAAACAACAATTAAAGTATATGAAGGAACAAAATCATTACAAATAAGTAGAGGCGTGAGATAGGGTGATACAATATCACCGAAACTTTTTAATCAGGCTCTTGAAGATACTTTTAAAAGATTAGAATGGGGAAAAAAAGGTATAAAAATTTGTGGACAACGCTTGAACCATCTAAGGTACGTTGATGACATCGTATTGATAACCGATAAAAAAGAAGAATTATTTGAAATGATGAAAGAACTGGACGTAGAAGCTGAAAAGATAGGCCTTAATATGAATTACAGCAAGACCAAAACTATAACAAATACAGATGAAGACATCACAATGAGAATCGGACAAGATGAAATAAAACAAGTTAAGGATTATAATATCTTGGTCAAACTATAAAACTGAACAAAGAGAACCAAACAGCAGAGATCAAGAGACGAGTTAGACTGGCATGGGCGGCATTTGGCAAACTAAGCTACATTCTTAAAAACAAAAGATATCCACAGCATCTTAAGACCAAAGTATATAATCAATGCGTACTCCCTGTTCTTACTTATGGTTCCCAAACGTAGACATCTACAAAGGCAAACATGGACAAAATCATAAAAACCCAAAGAGCAATGGAAAGACAAATGTTGCACATAAGACTAATGGATAAGAGGAGAAACGAGTGGATAAGAGAGAAAACAAAAGTGAGGGATGTTAGACAAGAAGTTGCAAAATTGAAATGGAGATTTGCAGGACACAATATAAGACAAAAAGAAGACCGATGGAACAAAATTCTTATAAGTTGGAGACCGTGGGAATATAAACGAAGCAGAGGAAGGCCCCAAATGAGATGGGCAGATGATATCAAGAAGCACGTGGGCTCTAGATGGATGACTGTAGCGACAGACAGAGAAGAACGGAAAATGATTGGGGAGGCCTATGTCCAAAGATGAAACGAAGAAGGTTAATTAGATAGATAGAAATAATACCAATCGTACAGAATAAATGTTTATAACCAAAAGTCATTATATATTCTTTAAACAAACAAAAAAAAAACAATATTTCCAACAATAAGATGATCTTACTGATCAGACTGAAATTATAGGAAACACCCTGTAATGTTTTTATCAATAAAAAAAAAATATTGGCTGGTGACAAGCGATATATTGGTATGGAATTTTCACATTTGGTTAAATCGTCCATTTGTAGAAGTGTTACTATTATTATGTCACGTTACCAATGTGAACAATGTCTTCATCTAGCAAAAGATTGTTATTGAAATTAACTTAATGCTATTATGTAATTTTTTTTATTTATTTCAGTGACTGATGTTCCTAAACATACATATATGGCACTAAAATTAGAATAATTTCCTGGCATAGGAGTTAAATCTTCGACAAAAGCAATTTCTTTTGTTATTTATTATACCTACCAATTTAAATAGTGAGTGCAATAAAAGATTTGACACAGTCAAAAGAAGATAAGCTTATTAAATTCAAATTAAACTTAACGGCCGTATAGTGGTCTCGTTTGCGAAGTATAATCAGCGCCGAAATAAAAAAGAGACAGATTAAAAGAAGAGAATTATAAAAAGCGAACAGCAGCAACTGAATAAATTATGAAATCACAACGGGGGCACCAATTATACCATTATTGCGTATTCATGGTAGTGATTTATAATGTCCGTTATAAGACGGACATCAGCAGATGCGTATGTGGATTGGATTATAATTACACGAACTCGTTTCGGTATTTTCGTGGACAGTTTTAGTACAATAAAAAGAAATTGATTTTTGCATCTATTCATATAAACTAAAAAATATCACATCGCGTATATTATTCTATATCGCCTTTAGAACAATTAAACCCATAATAAAAATTGGTGTTATTAGAAAAATTAATTTTAAAAGTAATTAAGAAATTTTGTAGTATTTTTTCTAATTATATTAATATTATTTATCGATTTTGTATATTGCATACAAAACAGGTGACATGACTGCTCCCTGTAGCACTTCAGCCTCCGGAGCTGTGTTCGAATAGTACTGGTCCTCTTTGAACCCTGAAGCTTTGGTTGCTTAAGTATGAAGAGATCTTGTCATAGCCTCACTGTAGACGTAGCCTCTCATTTTGTATATTAGGCCTTTATGCCAGACTCTGTCGAATGCTTTGCTTATATCCAGAACCGCTGCTCTTGTGTACTGCTTGTTGTTACATCCAGATGTTATGTACTCTGTCAGTCCAAGTACTTGTAATTCACTGGAATGTTTTGCTCTAAATCCGAAGTGAGCTTCTGGGATTAGTGCTATTTCGTATGTTTCAGCTTGTAGTCTGCTTACTATTACTCTTTCTACGATCTTTCTGACTGCTGGCAGTAAGCTTATTGGCATATAGTTTTTCAGAAACATTCGTGTCATGATAACGTGTGCTTCCTTTCATCGATTTCGGAAGAGCCTGTATCTAAGGATAGCTTTCGTTATGTTAGTTAAAAATACTATTGCTTTTGCTAGAAAATACTTCATAGCTCTATTTGAAATTTCATCTAGACCAGATGATTTTTTCGGTAAACTATTTTAATTAGTTTTCGTACCTAGTTCAGTGCCTTCTTTATCCCCCTTATCGCTTCATACACCACCTTGGTGACTATTTCTCTCACCATATGGGTTAGTTTATTTTGTTATTCTTTGGAAAATGTGATGATGTTTTCTGCTGCTGGTGATTTTATTGCTTGAGCATACGACTGCCCATTTGTTTTTTTTTTATTTATTTATTAACGGGATACCACCCAATTTAATATATACACAAAGTTTTACAAGTATTATCTAGTGATACAATGATTATAAAGATATAGTAAATATGTATGAAAAGAATTGGCGATGCAGCTGTATAGAAGAAAAAAACAAATATTAAAATTATATAAAGCACATAGCAAATATAAATCACATAAAATTACAATTTTTTATAAACACATTCTACAGACATTTTCCGAAGCGCACAGCAACAAATCAAAGTCTATTCTATTTCCAGGTCGAAAGAAAATGCAAAAAAGTATTTTTGAAGTGTGTATATTTTAGGCAATTCCTAGCTGAGCGCTTTCGGCTTTACAAAGCCATCATCAGAGCTATGGTCAATTTTTAAATACCACTACAAAGGAGAGATCTCATTTCCTTAAGTTTCACAATTATGATTTTGTAGGAGTTGGAATTTTTTAAAACATATAAAAAACATATAAAAGGTCGACACTGGACGTCACAAACACGTTAAAAAATTGAAAAATTTTTTGTCATGGTACGGGTTTAAGACCCGACCATCTATTGATGTGAGGATGTAGACTGAATAGTCTACATCCTCACATCAATAGATGGTGTTCATTCAGGATGTTTTTCACTGTTTCCTTATTGATGAAAAGGCATCCGATATCGTAAAATACGAACTAATGATAAAATATCTTTAAGACATGGGTTTTAATGCTGAAGATGTAAGAGTCGAATATAAATTATTTTTTCTTTAATGAATAAGCGAACTGTGTGCAGCAGTATACTGTTCCTTGGATACTTTTAATATCAACTGAGCCTAGGTTTGAATTTGTAATTGTCTGTTTTATGAAGGGACGCTGCCGATTTACAGCTATTCTCTGTTCACAAATTGTTGATAGCACGAAATATGCCTCAAAATCATCAAACGGTCGTAAAATTTGTATCATCATAGGCGTTCCTGAGGTGTTTATTCATTAAAATTAATATTAATATTAATAATGTTTTAATACTGATATATCAGTTTTAATACTGATATATTTAGTAAAAAACAATTAAAACTTTCACGGCTAATGTTGGTTATTATATTATATTAATAAAAATAATAATTTAACCATTAAAAATTTTGTAAATAAGAATACCTTATCCCTTTGGATATTTCAATACTAATCTTCGCGTTTAATCACTTTACTAGAAAACCTGGTATTTATATCCGAAGGTAATATTATCGGTTGCAAGATAATTAGGATGGAATTCCCCAGATATTTAATAATATAATGGGTATAGATGCCGGATTTGGCCACGTACCTCGTCTGTTTAGTTTATATTCAAAACTTAACTTAAAATGGTTAAGTTATTACGAACGAAAACAATTTGTTTGTTAAGTACGTTTTTGATCGCATGTAATTTACGGCTCGTCGGTGTTTCCGCTTCTACGGCAGTTATTAGCGTCTCGAATATTTCTTTTGCGAATTATATGCAGTGCGTGAGTGATTTTTTATTCCATATACCTACGAACATATACGTACCTTTCGCTCGTGCTCGTTTTGTTAGATTGTTTGTGATGGCTTCATCATCAACATCATCAAGTTTTACACCGGTACTGTTGCGTACAGTCAGTAAGTCTATCTATTCACCAAGAGAGAAGACTATTGTCCTGAATGTTCACGATGCTCTGGTTTCTCAGAATCCCACAAAAACTGTTCGCAACATAGTCGAAAGTTGTTCCAACATGACTGGCGTAGGGGAGTCAACTATATATAGGTTCCTATCAGAAAGAAAAAAACACGGTATAGCTAACCCAAACACAAACGAACACTTAAAGAGAGGGAAAAAGCCTATTGAATTTGATGAATTTGCCAAAAATGGTATTCGAAGGAAAATTCATGGATTTTTTTTTCAAAAAAGAAATACCAAACCTAAATAAAATTTTACAAGAAGTTAGAGATGATCCGGATTTGCCTCATATCATCAGATAAAAATATATTAAGCTCCAGGCAAGCCTTTATGGAAGGTTGGTCTACACAAAAGACTATCACGAGGAGATGACAGCTGATGTTTTCGAGTATTTTGTGCAGATGATTGAACACATACCACCAAATTCAATTATAGTATTAGATAATGCACCTTAGCATTCACGACTAGTAGAAAGACTTCCAACAACTGCGTGAAAAAAACAGGATATTCTTGACTGGCTGCGGAATAAGTACCTGCCTTACGAAGATGGAATGGTAAAAGTAGAACTTTTAAAAATTGCCCGGCAACACAAATCTAAGTTCAAGAAATACGTAGTTGACAAAATGGCGGAAAGGAGAAACATCACAGTCCTTAGACTTCCACCCTACCACTGCGAAATAAATCCAATTGAACTCATTTGGGCACAAATGAAAAGTTATGTGGCTAGAAAAAATACGTCATATAAAATACAAGTTGTACGTGAATTGTTATACGAGTCTTTACAACACATTACAGAACAAAACTGGAAAGTTGCAGTAAGACATGTAATAGAAAAAGAACAAAAAATGTGGGATCTTGATAACATAATTGATGCGACCGTAGAGACACAACCGCTAATTATTAACCCTCAAGACGATTCGGATTCCGAAGTTGATCCTATTTATTTTGAATTTGAATAGTTTTCTAATCGTAATTATATAAGGTAAGTGATAGTAGTTGTAATCGTAAGGTATTAAAGGGGAAAGGCGCAAAACGTCGCCTGTCAAAATGTTCAATGTGTTTTAAATGTATCGATTTTTTTTCAAATCCTGAGAAAACTAAAAAGCCTTTTTGGAAAAATTTAAAGGCAGAATAAAATATTTATTAGAATAAATAAAAAGTTTCTTTTGCATGCAATATTTTCAATTAAAAATTATACTATATTCTCTCTTTTATTTTCACCCCTGTTGCATAACATAATAAAATAAACATTGTAGAAATTTTCAGGGACTTTCTGTAACATACATCATTATACACATATATAATACCCTCAGTAATAATGTAATCTTTCATTCTGCTTTTAAATTTTTCAAAAATATTTATTAGTTTTCTCCGAATTCGAAAATAATGGATACATTTAAAACACATTTGGTGCCTTTCCCCTTAATTAAATAAATGTATCTTTTACAAATGGCAAAAAACTGTATTTTTGAATAAAATATTTTATTTTATTATAAGTTTTATTAAAACAAAAATACAATTTAAAAAATATATTTATTTAGTTCAAACAAATGTTTCAATCATATACTCTACGACACTGGTCGGCCAAAATACGTTCCCAATCGGATTATAAGCTTGACCGCTGTATTGTATTCCGGCAGATACAAGTTGGGTTGTCGAAAACATCTTAAATCGTCAGTTTCAGGTTGGTTTTTACTATTATATCGTATTACCTATCCTCTCTGTATTTCAGTTCTCTAATTAGGATTAAACTTGTAGTGAGCTATCAACAAACTTATAACTTGAATTTGTTTATTCATTGTAAAATAGTGTATCCTAACACTATTTTCTATGGCAACTAATGGGAATTGAAAAAACCGTACTGCATTGTATACGGACACTATATCTACTACGTGAATAAAAAGTTGCAAACATTTAATTACTAATATGTGAATGTGAAATAATGAAAAACAATGTGGGTATTTAACAAAATACAGCAATTCAAATAATACAATAAAATATATTCAAAATTTATTTATTTTGTATGTTTTTGGTTTGTATATTTCATTTATATCATAAATCATTGCAGTGCATTCTATGTACAGCCAAATATATTCTCTGCATTGTAGATAATTAATATAATTTGTTTTCCTCATCGACAGAAAATTTAAAAATTACTGAATGATGATATTGTTCTCCTGGATATATTACTGTGTTGGGGAAGTGTGCCTGAAAATATTTCGAAAATGTTAAAAACAACACACTACTTGAAGCTATCTGATAATAAATTTAACATGAATTGTTTATTAATGAATGCATGCCAATCAAACAGTGAACACAGAGATATAAGTTTTAGTAAAATTATTATGTAACTAAAATATTTTGGACACGTACCAAAAATATCACATTTCTTTTACTGGTGATATTTTGTCATATACATATTGTCGTATATTGAAACCCTGCCTTTTTTACTAGTTATTTGTTCCTTATTCTGTTCATAAGTTACTTATGTTATCGATTAGAGCAGGGATCGGCAACTTGCATCTCGCGAGCCCCATGCGGCTATTTATACAAGTTTTAAAAAATATCTAGCCGGAGAAGAACGAAAAAAAGCTGTCGATGAGCTCCAAAAACAAAAACAACAATCAAGTTCCATATTATGTAATGGAACCCAATCTACAAGTAATATCAATATGGCAAGCTTCGTAGTATCACTAGAAATTGCAAAAAAAGGCAAACCATTCACAGATGGTGAGTATATCAAGGCCTGCTTCATCAGTGCACCTGAAGAACTTTTTAGTAATTTCAAAAACAAACCAGAAATCTTGAATAAAATCAAAGATTTGCCACTATCCGCTAAAACAGTACAAGAGTAGCTAAAATGTCTTCAAATGTAACATATTTGCAGGTGAAAGATATTCAACTTTCTTCCGCCTTATCACTTGCTATAGATGAGTCTTGCGATGTAAAAGACACGGCACAAGTTGCCTTTTTTGTCAGGTGTATGTGTTCCCAAGGTCACAAAGAAGAACTGGGATTGCTACCACTCTCAGGACAAACTAGAAAGGAAGATATAGCACATGCCGTGCAAAAATGCCTTGAAGACAATGAGATCGATTTAAATAAAATCGTTTCAATAGCAACTGATGGAGCCAGAAGTATGACAGGAAAAAATAAATATTGTTCTGAAGCTATTTTCTTGTGGCATTTTAAATAAATTACTATTTAACTGGGAGTAAGCCACAATTAAAGATAAAAATACGTTAATTGACGTTTCAATTTCCACTTCGGAAATCGTTCTCAAAATACAAACAGTAAATTTACTGTTACTTCAATAAACGTATTTTTATTTTTAATTATGGCTTATTCCCAGTTAAATAGTAATTAAGAAAAAAATAAAGGGGCAACAACGATTCTTCAAAGCAAATCAAATCACAAAATTCTTACGTTTCACTGCATAATACACCAAGAATCGCTTTGTGCCCAAACATTTTCAGCCGAAATAGTTGAGGTCATGAATTTGGTGATCAAGATTGCTAATAGCATCTTGTCAAAAGCATTCTACCATTGTCAGTTTAAAGAATTTTTAAACGAAATGGAGGCCCAGTATTCCGACCTCCTTCTTCATAATAAAGTGCGATGGCTTTCCAAAGGTAAGGTGTTGAAACGTTTTGCTTTGTGCTTGAATGAAATAAATACACTCCTAAATGAAAAAAGCATCAATCACCCTGAATTAGAGGACGACAAATGGTTGAAACAATTTTACTTTATGGTGGATATCACAGCGAAATTAAATAAGCTGAATCTAATACTGCAAGGAAAGGGAAACCCAGCCTATGTTTTGGTTGAAGAATTGGTTTGATAGATAGATAGGTTTATTGACAATTTTTACATAGTAATTACTACATGTCATGTCACAATAAAAATAAGTCACTTTTGTATACTAAGAACTAAGAAACAATACAAGAACACATAATAAAACACATACATGTGAAAATTAGATATATAAAATTATAAAAAAAAGAAACAATTCAGTAAGGCGTAATATAGTTTTCATAAAAAACGACCACACTAGGAGCTCAAACAAACAAATTCCTGTATACTATAGAAACAGTGTTCCAGCAGGAAGTGTTTTGCTAGTTTATAAAATTGTTTAGAATTCATTGCCTTAATATCAATATTCTTGTTTAGGTTTAAAAAACAATTATACAGATTATAATCTATTGTATTAGTTTTGTAACACACAATCTGGAATATGGTATAATGATATGACTTTTATTTCTTGTATTGTAATGATGTTGATGAGCATGTGTTTTTACATCTTATATATTATTATGAACAGTTAACAAAGTTTCCAATATATTGAAGGTAAAGGAAGAATGCCATACTTTTTAAACAAGGGTTCTTCTGAGTCAATAATTCTGATTGATTGCTGCTTTTTGAAAAGTGAAAACTTTATATGCATAGGACGAGTTTCCCCAAAGAAGTATGCAATATGTCAGGATGCTATGAACCATTCCAAAATAAACCGACCTAAGAATATCTCGACTCACAGAAGTAGTCAATCTGCGCATAGCAAAAATCTGTGAGGCGAGCCTCACCAACAAAAACCAACAAAACTTTAGCATTCATAGTAAATCCTTTCAACACAAATAGTAACGAAATTCACGTTGAACCATTTGTATTCATACTTGATCTTTAGAAATGCAATTGATCGATTTAAAAAGTAAAGCTTTGTGGAGTGGAAAATTTACAGAATTGAAAAGCAAGTTGGAAGAGTTGGAAGTCCAGAAATATATGTACGTAACGCAAAAAAGTGGACAGCTTTGAAAGAAATGCCGCGAATTGAGGGACTTATATTCGACGCATGGAATAGTCTTCCAGATTGCTACAGTGAGGTGAATAAGTTGGCTTTTGAAGTACTAACTATCTTCGGATCGGCATATTTTTGCGAGCAAGCGTTCTCTTGCAAGAATATAATTAAAAGTAAACTAAGAAGCCAACTGACAAATGAAAATTTAGAGTCGTGTTTGAAACTTAAAACAACAAGTTATAAGCCAGATTTATCCAAACTTTCTAAAACTATGCAAAACGAACGCTCCTATTGAGATTATTTGGTCAACTATTATATTTTTTTATCAACTTTATTTATGCGAGTACTATTTATTGTTGATAAAAAAAATTGTGGCTCTTTAAAAACTTTAAAATTTTGTAAAATGTAATTTTTGGCTCTTCCGACTCAAAAGGTTGCCAACCTCTGGATTAGAGCCATTGACAGCTAAAAATTTAAAACTCGAACAAATTTTCGAGTGCAATAAGTGAGATGATTAAAGTTGCTTTATATTTTTACTTACGTGATTTACAGAATCAGGATACTTTTGAGTTTCAAGACAGAGGGCTCCGTGTTTTTTGATAAATCCATCCTTTCCTTTAAGAGTATTACCTTCTGCTAGAAAATTGCTGGTATAAAACTGTACTCCTGGTTGGTTACTGTAAACTTCCATTATTCTACCGCTGTTTGGATGGTAAACGCTAGCTGTAATAATTAACAGGTCTGTCATGATATAATTTAAAAAAATTACGTAAACCAGTATAGGAAACATATCGAAAAGTGAAGATACGAATGTCCGCATATGGTCGGCCCTAAATTTGTCCCCGAACAGGTACTAGAAGATGATCCTACCCTCAGTGTCTACCGATGTTAATTACGGTACTTTAATGACACCACTCAACATGTAACCGAGCAGGGGATTATAATCGCTCCAAACGATCCCAGATCGTTATTGAGTTTATACGTAGACGACATTGCAATAGTAGCATGTAGTAAAAATCCTCACCTAGCTACAAGTCATCTACAAAGAGCTCTAAATCGCATACAAGCATGGTGCATAAGATGGAAAGTAGAGAATAAACAAACATCTAACGTTGCTCAACACTCCAATAGAATGGACCAGCCAAGCTAAATACCTAGGCATAACACTTGACAAAAAGCTGAAATTTGCAGAACATGTAGACCAAACGGTCTACAAAGCCAAGGCATTAAGGAGTCCACTCTCTTCGCTAATAGGACGGAAAAGTAAGCTGAGGTTTAAAACAAAGATCAGAGTTGCAAACATCATTATCCTGCCAACATTAGAGTATGTCTCTGTAGCATGCAGACAAACCTGCAAAATAAACAGGAAATAGATCCAAACAGTCTAAAACTCCATAATTAGAGAAGCGCTGTAAATACCAAAATACGTACCGTTAAGGTACGTATATAGAGACTCAAAATAAAAGAAGATCCTACGAACAATGGATAAGAGAGCATACGAGATGTTTAACGACCTCAGAAACCATCCCAACAGAATATTAAGAGAGTTAAGAGACTATGTTGAAAACCTAAGGACGGTGCGCAGACAGTTCAAACAATAACTAGCAGGACATAATTAGCAGGATCTAAGAATACTGAGATAGTCATGTAACAGTCAACACAAGCGGTGAAGAAGGCCCCAAAAAACCTCAAGAACAATATACACAGGGTGTGTGATGGCAATATTCACATGGGAATGCACACCTCACCTCACGCACACTTTCTAGCATTTAAATAAGCATATACACGGGGTGTGTGATAGCAATATACACTTGTGTGATAAAAAATACACCTTCAGTCATCGCACTAAATTCTCTGTACAAGTTCGACTAAATGCCGATGCTTTCACTAGAACCAAATGAATAAGTATAAAAGGCCCATCAGATTTTTACACAGCGGCTTGGGCTTAGGTCCTAATGGCAGGTGACATAGAGACCCTATTACGGAACATCTTTTTTAGGGTCTTAAGTCCCGAAGTCATGTTAGAGTAACTTCTATTATAGAAGCAGTAATGTAAATAGGGAGAAAAGCCGATATGTGTGCTACCCCTATAGATAGGTGGCCTAACCACAGTGATGAGAAACAGAGGGTATTTCATTAGCCAGGCACCCGAAGTAACTTTCAAGATCATAAGCTTCCTCACGTAAGTTACACGTTGGGAAGCGGTAAAGGAAAAGCCTGGGGGTCAGATAGGTACCACGTCACAGTGAGGTGAGACCGGTTCTATCTTCGGACATGTCGCACCCTCAGTGCAAGACTGCAGTAACTTAAAATTTTATGAAAATAAAGTAATCATGGAATTCAATTAGAAACATGCATATCTATCCCCTGTAAAACTTTAGTAACTTTCAAATGCTTAACCGCCTAAATATTAGAACAACAACAGTTTAACTATTTTGCGTTTTTGTACATAAGTTCCATGCAAAACTGTTGTAATTCTAATGTAACAGAATTACAACAGTTTTGCACGGAACATTGCAATGCTTTCGATAAAAAGCAATGAAAGGCACGAAAAAATAAGATATTTTTGTTATTTTAATATCTATATATGTGGTGTTTAATTTTAATATACAGCGTGTCTACGTAATCCATTAACGACCGAGACAATAAACAAAGATTTACAAGACCAATCTATTCATGTAAGTTTTATGTTCTTTGTGTGACTTTTCCAGTTTGATTATATTTTCCATAAAATGTGTGCGATGTCATTTTACCATTTATTTATTAGATTGGATTAAAAACACATAAATTAGACAAATTATTTACAGCCAAAAAGTATTTTTTCTTATGAAAGGAAAAACAGATATCGTAAAACTTATGTATTAACAATACTGACGGGTTAAAAATATCTATTCTCAGAAAACTTGTTCTATAAAAACTAAATCCCAACATGTAGTTAAATCTTCATGTAACCTTCCGGAGCGATTGTCTTATCATATTGTCCCCCCGTAATTCCCAACTTTTACTAAGGTAGTTTTCAATCTTTTTGTTAATATCTGTACTCAAGGTAACCTAATTTGCAGATTTTTATTATAGTCCTTTTGTTTTGAATTTAAATAAAAATATTGACAGTTTTACTAACAGAAAATGTGTCTACACTTTTTACAATTTTCTTCGTGCAAAAGTGTTGTAACTTTAAAAATTCTAATACTAAATGTGTAGTGATTAACAATTTTCTCCGTGCAAAAGTGTTGTAACTTTGAAATTCTTAATTTTTTTAGCATTAATATTATTTTATTTAAATTGCTATTTTTTGTTAATATAATATAGGCTGAAAAGCATGCAAAATCATAATTAAATGTTAATTTTTCTTAAAACTTGTCTCTTATTTCACCGATATTAGCACGAAAATAATCAAAATCGACTTTATCTCGAAACTTACTTATTCTGACTTACTGCAGTCTTGCACTGAGGGTGCGATGTGGACTCACTGTACACGGTGTCCCAAATTGGTATGTTTTTAAGGTATACCAAAAACTAGAGGACATAGAAAAAAAGTAGTTAAGATGTCATGACTTCTTTTTTGTTAAAGTAACGATTACCTAATTCAATCATCAATCGCTTCCCACATTAGCGAGATACAGGACGATTATTGAAAAATGTCGGAAACGATAGGGTTATATCTTCTTTTTAAAAAAAAATTTAAAAACTTTTACTACAACTTTTGATAGAAATATGGAAGCGTTCAGTGGCATACGAAATTTATTTAGGGGTCCCACTTAAAAAAATATTTCAAATATAACAATTGAAGAAAATTGATAATTTTAATCTTAGGGACGAGTTATTGAGAACCTATTTGAATTTCTGTAAAAAAAATCAGGATAACAATCAAAAGTTTGTACAGAAATTAAAAATATAGCCATTAAAAATGTACTTTTGAAATAAAAAACGGACAACAATTTATAATAATATGATGGTTAAGTTGTGATACTCAATTTCAAAATGTCTACAAAATCTACATCAAAACATGGCTAGAATTCTATTACAGATGTGTCATGAGAATTTTTCAACGTATATACAGTTTATTTTCTCGCCAATTTTATTGTCTAGTACTTTTTAAACAAGAATCATAACATCGACTGTAATTAAATTAAAAAGCAGATACCGGTAATTAAAATATAAAGATATAATACAGACTTCTGTAGATCTTGTGCAGAAGGTTGTGGACAAAAGAAGACGTACAGTAAGTAAATTAATTTATGCTTCTTTTTCTCGTATTTTGACAAATGGTTCTACATAAATAGGTAAAAGTAGATAAATATCCTCTACATACGTTAAGAAACTTTATCAATTTTATTTTTTATATCGATGAAAAAGCACTTCTTACCTACAAAGGCATTTTCTTGTTCAGATCCTCTCGTTATGCAGAAGTTGTGATCAAAACCTGGAGCGTTTGGAACTTTATGTATGACATCTCCCAACACTTTTGGTATCCGTAAGTCAAAGACAGTGTTTTGAACGCATGGCAGTTTACCTAAAACACAAAGAATATAAACTTTTTCTCTCGTCCAATCATGCCAGTTAGCCTTCATTGTTTTTTCAAATAGAACTAAAAACCTATTTCAACTAATCTTATGGAATTCAACATCATTTATAAATTTCATTGAACAGTCTCGTTTACATCGGGATGTTTTCTACATTCTCTAATTTGAATTAGTACTTTAACTTAAACATCATATAAGTATTTTTAATAGATGTCGCTTGTAGTATATAAAGTGCTATGCGGGAAACAAATCAAAGACAAAATTTACAAAACAGTTATCAGACCAGAGAGGTAAGAAGGATGTTAGAAACAGCAGAGATGAAAACACTTAGAAAAATTGGTGGTAAGACACTATGGAACAGAGCTACAAGTACAGATATATGACGTAGATGTAAGGTGGAGAGTATACTACTTGAGTATTAAGATGACAAGAGACGGTTCCCTATTAGGAAGACTATCTATCAGTAGGATGACCACGAAACCGATGGAACGGCAACTGATTGGAGGCACATTAAAAAACAGAGTCATGTCTACATAAAAAGACGAAGAAGAAGAAGAAGAGAAGAAAAATTTAAAAGTCCTAACACCATAAGAGATCAACGCTGAATTGGATGAACTTATGAACTTTTTACAATTGTTTTTTTCTTCTATTGCAAACTCTACTATTGAATGTTGACTATACCCATTGCAAACTCGTCTCTATCTTCTGCTTCTCTTAATTCATCATGTGTTTAACCTAGTCCAGTCGCGAATATTTTTTAGCCAGGATATTTGTCGTTTGTCTGGACCCCCTTTTTCCTTCGATTTTACCCTTCACAATCAGCTGCAACATTTCATACTTCTTATTGCTAAGTATGTGCCCCAAATATGCTGTCTTTGCTTTAATGCTGGTCAAAAGTTCTGTGTCTCTTCCCATTCTATGCAACACCATTTCGTTCATATGATTTATCCATGGTATTTTCAAAATTCTTCTAAAAAGCTACATTTCAAAAGCTACCAGCTTTCTCATTAAGTCAATATTCACAGTCCAAGTTTCGACAACATTGGATAAAAATGTTTAAACGTGACTGTAAAGGACAAACGTAGTTCTGGACGTCTAGTGGAAAAGACCAACCACGAACTGATTGATAAAATCCACGATATAGTTTTAAGTGATCGTCTAATCGAGGTTCGTGAAATAGTTTGGGCCACAGAGGCATTGCGAGGTGCAGTAGAGTACGTTTATTTCATCATTATCAATATTAACTCGATAACTGTTTGTGGGCTTTAGATTGTTTTATGATTTTTCGACATTCTGATCTGTTCCTTGCTTTATTTTTGCTGTTGGGGTCTCCTCTTTCTTTTATTAATTCTGCGGTAATGTTTTCTAATCTGACTACTATGATCTACTTGTTATTTTCCAGTCTAGTAGCTGCTTCTTTAATTTTATTTACTGAAGGAGGGTGTATTTCTCTGTTATCCATTTGATCCAGTAGATTTCATCGTACAGTACATCCCAAAGAAGAAATTAGGAAAGAAAAATATTATAACTATGAAAAATCAACAGGGCCAACTAGAAACAAGCAAAGCTCAGATATCAAACATAGTTGAAAACTTTTGTACTGAGTTATACCGCTCAAGAAACGATCTCTCTTCAAAGCAAAATCTGAAAAGACAAATAACAAACGTAAATTCTAAAGTAATGCCCGAAATAAGCGAAGTAGAAATAGAAAATCCAATTTAAGAATTGAAAAGAAATAAAGCACCGGGTAGTGATGGAATTCTGGCAGAAATGTTGAAAGAAGGCGGAGAAGAAGTCATCAGGTACCTAAAAATACTTTTTAATAAATGCCTATTTGAAGGAAACATACCAAAGGAATGGAATACTGCTAACACAATACTAATACACAAAAAAGGGGACAATGCAGATCTGAAAAATTATCGTCCAATATCACTACTATCACAACTTTATAAAACGTTCACAAAAATAATTACAAATAGATTGACAACAAAGTTTGATGTATATCAACCAGTAGAGCAAGCCGGATTTAGAAAAGGGTTCAGTACATGTGACCATCTTCACACACTAAAGGTCCTAATAGAAAAAGTTAACGAATACAATTTACCAATCTGTTTAGCATTTATAGACTACGAGAAAGCTTTTGACAGCATAGAATTATGGGCTTCTGAGGAAGCACTGGTCAACAGCAGAATAGATTCTAGATATAGGATATTAATACATAATATATTATTAACACGCTGAAATGGTAGTCACGATGGATAACGGAATGAAAACGAGGGAAAAAAAATCAACCGAGGAGTAAGACAGGGAGACACCATCTCTCCAAATCTATTTACTGCCGCACTTGAAGACATCTTTAAATCACTAAATTGGGAAACGAAGGGACTATCGATAAACGGAAAGTATTTAAACCATCTAAGATATGCAGATGACGTAGTACTAATAGCCGACAGCTGGAAAGGACTGAAGACTATGATCGATGAGCTTCATACGGAATCCATAAAAAAAGACTGAAAATGAATGTGAGTAAAACTAAGCTAACGTCGAATAAAGATGATCAACCGACGATAAGCATCCAAGGAACAAAAGTGGAACATGTAGAAGAATACATATATCTGGGTCAGAATATCAAGGTAAACAAAGAAAACCAAACTACCGAAATAAGCAGACGAGTAAGAATGGGATGGGCCGCATTTGGAAAACTCTCATACATACTGAAAGACAAAAAGATACCCCAAAACCTTCGAACCAAAGTGTTCGATTCTTGTATCCTTCCCGTTCTCACTTACGGAGCTCAAACCTGGACATTCACAAAAAAGAACATGGACAAGATTCGAAAAACTCAGCGAGCCATGGAACGACAGATGCTTGGTATCTCACTAATAGATCGGCAAACGAACGAAGCAATCCGGAACAAAACAAAAATAAAGAATGCCGCGAAACAAGCAGCTAAATTAAAATGGAAATGGGCTGGACACAACGAACGTCTCGAAGATGGTAAATGGAACAAAGAAGTCGGAAACTGGCGACCGTACGATGCGAAGAGACCAAGAGGAAGACCTCAAATGCGCTGGAGCGACGATATCAAAAGAGTCGCAGGACCAATGTGGAAACGCCTAGCACACAACAGGGATGAATGGCGAGAAATGGGAGAGGCCTTTATTCGACAATTCGGATAGAAAAAGGGGTATATAAAAAAAAAGTACATCCCAGGTGTCGTTCTTTGAGTTTATGTTTATTTGAATGCAGAATAAAGTTAATCATGTTATTATTTTGGTGCCTATAGACAACAATATATATCCAACGAGATGTTAATCACCCAAACAGTTGCCTATTTTACCAACCTTTCAAAATCCTGCATTTTGGATAACTTTAAAGTTAAAGAAACGTTTAGAAAAGGGTGTCGAACTTAAAAGGAAATAATAGGAAAGTAGGAAAAAGGAAAATAGAATGTATTTTTAAACCTTTTATAACGACTTAAAAGAAGTGAGTCTATTTTGATGAAAAACTCACATAATGAAAACAGATCTTCAAAAACGCAATGTATTTGTTATCAGTTATACTGTGCACAGTAACACTTATTTTTATAATAATCTTACCTGTCGGTATGCCCTCTACGACCTCAGTTATCTTATCAGCATTTAAACTTACTACATGTTTGTATAGTTCGGTGGCACCTGTGCCATTGCCAGCAAGATTAAAATACGTGTGATTGGTGAAGTTTATGGGACATGGCTTTGTAGTCACTGCTTTATAGTCGATACGGAATTCGTTTTCATTTGTTAGTTCGAAAGTAACGTTGGCGATAACATCCCCTGGGTAATTCTCTTCTAGATCTGCAGCGTGGTAACTGAGAGTGAGTTTGGTATCTAAAAAATATACAATTATAAAGAACATAGAAATTGTTATGTTATTTTTATACATACCCTTTACAGAAGCTTCCCAAAATACCTTATCGAAACCAACAATACCTCCATGCAAGTGGTTTGGACCGTTATTAGCTGCTAAATTATATTTCACTCCTTCAACTGTCATCTGAGCTTTACCAATTCTGTTGGCTACTCTGCCTATAGTAGCACCGAAATATCTGGTGGATAAAAAAATTACCAAACAGAGTTTATAAATACAGATTGGAAAGAAATCACAAATTGTAAAATAATAACACTAATAGTAAGCTGTTAACAGCTATCTTCTTCTTCTTCTTCTGGTAGCACTACAACCTGGGGTGGGTCTTGGCTGACTGCACAACCTGCTTCCATCTCGAACGGTCGTCCATGATGTTTAAGTCAGTGGGTAGCCCCATTGTTCTCAAATCTGACCATATATTATCTCTCCATCGCATTCGTGGACGTCCTAAGGGCCTTCTCCCTGTCGGGACTTCCGAAATAATTTAAATATAAAATTTCCTTGATTTACTTGCCAAGAACAGAAGGTCATTTTTTTTATATATAGTCAAACTTAAATTCTGTTTTAGTCCACGTCGTTATCATTAAGTTTTTTGGTTCAATTTTTATTTAACTTTTTTTGGTGAAATATAATAGGTCCTACAATTATTGGACAGCCTTCTATATTTTTGCGCATGTTCATTTCCTGTCATGCCATGGAAATAACTTCATGAATTTTGACATGATGTTGACCTAACCTAATGTTTAATGTTGTGCTTTGGTAAAGTTGAATCCATGCTGCTACAGCTATTGAATCACATTTATTAAACTAATTAATCCTTTTAGATTCCGTCACTTAAATATTCAATATAAAATATATATATACACTTCAAAGTATGGTTAGCAGGTTGCTTATGTGAATCCGTGGATTTTGCAGTAACCCCAAAATATGGGACTTGTCACCATGATGAACTAGTTTTGATGTGCCCAGCTGAGTTTGGAGGGACCTATTGTTATTAAAGATAAGTTGTTGTGACCATTTGCTATTGTATATTTAATTCACTGTGAGCTATTCATATGCATATGAGTGGTTAATATCTTTGATAATTTAATTAATATAAAATATTCGGGGAGGAAAAAGGACATTTTTTATAGGTTATTAGGTTAACTAAAGAATTTAGTGAGTCTGACCATAACTCATTTTCTTGGATTTCATGTTATAATACAATACATACTTTGATGTAATAATATTAAAATATTTTGGGGAGGGAAATAAATTTTATGTGGACTTTAAAATAAATAGATAAGGAGTATTGAAAACTCACTTTTAAGATAATTGTAACAGAGTTATCACTGTTGATACCTGTACAATACGTTGATTAGTTTATCAGTTTAGTAGAACTATTTAAATTTAGATTACTAACCTTAGTGTTAAGACTTCGGCTACCCTAACGGACTATTCTTGTTGATACTAATATTTACCTTTTATTTGGCCAGTGGTAGTGACTATTTGCTTGTGGAGGGGCTATTAGGTCCCATTTTATCTTTATACCCACTACCACTGTATATTTAGCTTTGCATTATATGTAAATTGGTTATACACATGTATCTATATACATTCTTTTTATAAATATATTTGTTGTTACTATTTTGAGTTTTATTTCAGTTCTACTAACCAGTATATAACATAGCAAAACAAGATTATTATTTAGTTTTTTTGTATTTCAGGTTACTATCTCCAGATTTATTTGTTACTTCAAAATCTCAACTATCGTTGAGTTGGCGCCCTTCTTTTCTCTTCTTAGTGTTCTCTTTCTATAAATTTATTCCCAGTGACCTTCTTTAGTTATATCACGTTTGACATTGTCAGGTCTCATTTCGTTTCTTGTCTCATTAGCTCATTATCCTTGTTATCTGTTGTATCTTTAAAGCCGCAATCCAGTGCATCGAAGCTAGCCCGAACACTCACTTGAGATTTAGTGTCTCTTTGGCCGTTTAACTTTGTTCCTCTGAGCTTAGCCATATTTTTAATATTTTCCTTCCTTCTCTTTCAGTTCTTCTGAACTTTGTCAATTCACATATTTTATTCGTTTCAATTGGCTAGACCCAACGTGTGGCTTCTTTTCCACTTCTTCCTTTAAAAAAAATATATATCTCCTTAAACTTTTGGTTTTGATCTGGGGTTGTTGTGGTTTTCACTGGTTGTGCTTTTAGATTTTCATTTTAACGTTTAGTTTTATACTTCAATTCAATTTTTTTTGGACATTACCTTATATCTATATCTTAAATTGACTTGTTTTGCTATATACTGTGTAGACTGAATAAATTGCTTTGTTTAGATTTGTTAAATAACTATTTTAGATTAATAATAAATTAATTAAAAATTTAAATAACTTAAAATTAACCATTTCACATATTTTTACAAGTCCGGAGTAGCCAATAAGTTGAGTCACTACTTCAAAATAACAATTTTGAAATTTTAGGTTCCTTAGGGTGTTGTAGCAGTATATTTCAGTGGATTTCATAGCTGGACCAAAGCAATTAAACATTACTGGTATAGGTATCCCTTCAGAATAGTAATTTGAGGACAGAGAGTAAGTTAAACTTTACCTACTTTTACTCATTCTCTTGTATATTTCTGTTGTGTAATATGTCTGCGTTCAAGGTAGAGCATCTGTTAGCTCCTGAATTAGAGTATGAGTTGAGAGTCCGTCACTTAAACGATCCATCTTTGACAACGGTGGAAAGGAAAAGGGTAGTGTTGCGTGGTGCATTGAAGCAAACTTCATCCAATCGGAGTTTCGCTGTTCTGTCAGCTTCCCATCTTAATTTTAAGGATGAGATTGCTGAAATAGAGGTTACTCTTGCAGATCTGGTGGTCAAAATTAATTCTTTTGTTGGTTCTTCTAGTGATACTGCCTATGCTCGTTATACTTCTCGGTTAGGTCATGTTGCAGCTAGAATCCATCTGTTAGAAGCTACAACAGAGGAAGAGGAGGAAGTGAAGAGGTCTCTTAATTTCAGAGTTTTGATTCTGGAAGGTGAACTTGATTGTAAAGTGATTCCCCAGGCACAGTCAACTCCTCATAATGCTAGTGTTCCAGTCAACTCGTTTCCTTTTGTTAAGTCTGCTCCTATTCATAAATGGGGTGTGCATTTTTCAGGTCAAGATAATGAGAACGTTGTTAGTTTCTTAGAGAAGGTAGAATGTATGCGTATAGCTCGTGGTAACAGTGAGGAAGAGTGTTACTCTTCTGCTGCAGATTTATTTAAAGATTCAGCTTTTACTTGGTACCTCAATAACCGAGGTAGTTTTGCTTCTTGGCAAGAGTTAGTTGCCAAACTCAGATCAGATTTTCTTCCATATAACTATGAGGATAATCTCCTTGACGAAATCAAGTCTCGTAAACAAGCTCCACAGGAGAAAGTTACAATTTTTATTAATGAGATTGTTAGTATGTGTAAACGTCTGGAGACTCCTCTTTCTGAACCTCATATTGTCAGGATTATTAAGAAAAACTTGTTGCCATCGTACCATTCTAGTCTGGCACTTACAGATATTCCCTCGATTGCTGATCTTACAGAAAAGTGTAAGAAGTTAGAGGAAGTTTTGTCATGGTCTTCTGACAGCGTGTCTAGAGCCCCTATCCATCAGAATTTCAGAAATAACGACTCATCCTATTCTGGTAGGCCTAATTATTCTCGGTCTGGTAATGTCTCTTCTTTTAATTCGAAGCTTACCTGTTGGAATTGTCGTCAGTCAGGACATGGTTACTACGAATGTTCTGAACCTAGAATTCGGTTTTGTTATGGATGTGGACGTCAAGGTGTCCGCAAATTTGAATGCCAATTCTGTTCGGGAAACGACAGAAGGGGTGGGTTGGCCCTGGCTCCTACTCCTCGTCAAAATACAGGGAATACAAACACTGTCCAAAACTCCTCAAAACCAAGGAACCAGTTTCTCGAGTCTGGATGCCCAAGCTTCCACAAGCCAAACATCTCACCCTCCACCGAAAGACAAAAGACCACAGAACGGCAAATACCAACCGAAGAGAGGACAACGTTAGTTGAGCACGAGCACCGTAATTCTTCTGTAGTTTCTTCCTGTAATCCCTTGTCTTCGTTTGTTGATTTAGATATAAACTCATTGATGGTTCGAAAAAACAAGGATAATCGTCCATATCTTGAAATATCTATCTTAGGACATTCTTGTTTAGCTTTACTGGACACAGGTTCCAATATCTCTATTTTAGGTTCTCTCGGTATGGAATTTCTCCAGAATTCCAATGTAAATATAGGAATAGATCAAAGTTTGCAAGTGACTACAGCTGATGGTCAAGTTCAACCAATTTTAGGTCAATTCACTACTGAGATTTGTGTTAGTTTCTGTAAAAGAATGGTTACATTCTTTGTCATTCCGTCAGTTAAGAATTCAGTCATCCTAGGTATGGATTTTCTGAAAACTTTTAATAGTGAGTTAAATTTTACTGAATTTTCCTTATCTGTGTCTTCATTTAATATCTCTTGTGTCAATGCTGTTAAAGATATGAGTCGACTTAATGTTCAGGAATTAGAGCAGTTAAATAGTGTTATCAAATCATTCTCTTCTATATCTTCGAAAAATAAGTTGGGTAGAACTCATCTCATCGAACATCACATTGATGTGGGTTCGTCCAAGCCTTTCAGGCAATATCAATATCCCTTGCCTCAAGCCTGGCATGAAAGCCTAGTAAAGGAAGTAGATGAAATGCTTAAGTTAGGTATTATTGAGCCCAGTACTTCTTCTTTTTGTAGCCCTCTGTGGCTGACAAAAAAGAAAGATGGGACTTTTCGTGTCTGTTTTGACGGACGTAAACTTAACAGTATAACCATGAACAGAGATGCGTATCCTATACCTCGTATAGATATCATCCTGAGTAAGTTACAGAATGCTAAATTCATTTCATCTATCGACTTGAAGAAAGCATTTTTACAGATTCCACTCAGCGAAGAGAGTAAAAAGCTCACTGCCTTTGCGGTAAATGGAAAAGGATTGTATCAATTCACTACAATGCCTTTTGGTCTTGTGTCTGCTCCGCAGACGATGTGTCGGTTGATGGATTTGGTAATTGGTCCTGCTTTAGATCCATTTTGTCAATATTATCTTGATGACATTCTTGTCATTACTCCTGATTTTGAAACTCATATCTCTGTATTGCAGCAGTTGTTTCAGCGTTTAAAAGACGCAAATTTGACTATTAACTTAGATAAAAGTAGCTTTTGTCGTGAGTCTATTAAGTTTTTAGGATATGTTGTAGATTCTCAGGGTCTTCGTACTGATCCCGATAAGGTATCAGCTATTCGTGATTTTCCTGTGCCTAAAAATACCACTCAGGTCCGTCGATTGTTAGGAATGGTGGGTTATTATAAAAAATTTGTTAAGTCTTATTCGACCTTGTTGTCTCCTATCACAGATTTACTTCAAAATCGGAAAAAGGGACAAAATATTGTGTGGACTCCTGAGGCTAATGAAGCTTTCATTAAAATCAAGGAGGCTCTCACAAATTCTCCTGTTATGGTAGCCCCAGATTTTACTAAGCCTTTCTATTTGATGACTGATTGTTCAAACACAGCATCTGGTGGGGTACTCTATCAAATTGTTGATGGAGAAGAACACCCTATAGCCTACACCAGCAAGAAGTTAAATAAGGCCCAGAAAAACTATACTACAACTGAAAAAGAGTTGTTGGCTATAATTACAGGTATTGAACATTTTAGATATTTTCTTGAAGGTCGTTCTTTCACAGTCATAACTGACCATAGTAGTTTGGTGTGGTTACAAAGCATGAAGAACCCATCTCCTCGTTTGGCTAGGTGGATTTTAAAATTGGCACAATACGATTATAAAATTGTTCATCGTAAAGCTTCAGGTGTAGTAGTCGCTGATGCACTCTCCAGAACTTTTGATATTAATTTGTTAGATTTATCTTCCTTGCAACCAGATGACTGGTATCGAAAAATGTTGTATGATGTACAGAATGTACCAGGTAAATTTCCTGATTTTAAAGTTGAACATGGTGTTTTGTATAAACATGTCTTAAGTTCCATGGATGCACTTACTGGAATGTCGGATTGGAAGATAGTCGTTCCAACTCCTAATCGAGCAGAGGTTTTGGCCACTTTTCATGACCATCCTACTGCAGCTCATTTTGGTTTCTACAAAACCTTCCGTCGTATATCGGAACTCTATTACTGGCCGAAGATGCGTCAAACTGTACGTAGCTATATCGCTAAATGCAAAATCTGTGCTACATGCAAACCGACAAATCTTCCCCAACCAGGTTTAATGGGTAATTATCGACGGATTGATTTTCCATTTCAACTTATATCTTTAGATCTCATTGGTCCTTATCCTAGGTCTTATAAAGGTTCTCAGTATGCCTTAGTAGTTGTTGATTATTTCACTAAATTTCCTTTGGTTCATACTATGTCTAAGGCAACTACTTCATCCATTATCAAATATCTTGAGAATGAGGTTTTCTTAATTTATGGTGTTCCCCAGATCGTGTCTTGCGATAATGGACCACAGTTCACGGCTAAGGCTTTCCGCGATCTCATGGCTAAATACAATGTCCAAAAGATCTGGTACAATGCGAACTATCATCCACAAGTCAACCATACCGAAAGAGTGAACAAATCAATCGTGACCGCTTTAAGATCTTATTCTTTTCCTGATCAGAGAGCTTGGGATACTCATATCCACTCTATAGTACAAGCGATCAGGACTTCTTCTCACGAAATAACCAAATGTCCTCCATCTTATTTGATGTTTGGTCGTCATGTCCCTCTTTCTGGTGATTATTTTGGTAAGATTTCCGAGAATGCCAATAACTTTCCTACAATATCAGATAAGTTACATCGCCTAGACGATATTCAGCATCTTCCTGATATTTATGTAGATGTTCGCAAACGGTTGAAGGCATCTTATGCTAGAAATAAATGCCAGTATGACCTGAGAAAGCGAGCCTTATCTTTCAGAGTTGGAGACTCCGTTTTAAAGAGGAACTTTGTCAAATCTGATAAAGTTAACTTTCAATCGGCCAAGTTATGTCAGAAGTACATACCTTGTACAGTTATTAAGGTGATTTCTCCTTTGATTTATGAGTTGAAGGAAACTTCCACTGGCAGGAAACTAGGAAGGTTTCATGTCAAAGACTTACTGGAAGATAAGACAGTAGGTCCACATAACTTGTCAGATAATTTTGATTCTTCATCTTCAGATGAAGATTAACTGGTCCCTTATCACTTCTGTATCAGTTTGGTTGCTTAAGATCTGTTTATCTATTTTGTTTACCTAGCAAAATAATTAGATGTTGTGCTATTTTGCCTTCTATTTTTTTTTTTATCTTATCTTAATGTTAGTTATTATCTTAGTTTATGGATTTGTTAATTTTGTTGTTTGTTTCCTCTTAAAAGTCCAACTGCATATCATAGGAGTACAGGATGGATATATGGGAATTTCCCCATATTGAGTTCTGAGTTGAATAGATATTTACAGGGATAATTCGGAAAACATTACAAATATTTTCTTAAATAGTATTGTATGGTTTTGTGGACCATGGCCATAAAGCTTATGCATTCATATTTACTTACTGGGTCGGTGTTTTAGCGTGGGTTCAGGATTGATCACCCTGGATGTGTGCCCTCACTTGACTCAGAAATAATATCAATACATATTAGTTGTTCTTTGAGTGTCTCTTAGGTTGAAATTAGAATGTGTCATTTAGAATTGGATCGTTCCGATATTCAGCAGTGAGTAAGTCTGTTTAACTTGGAGGTAATCTCCTATGCTATTATCTTCGAAAGTATTTGAGTTTTAACATATCTTATTATATACAAGTTGGTTTACCTGTCTCTCTACTAGTCATATGGATTGGTAGATGTGAGTTACCTTTATCTGTACCTAAATTGAGTTTATCTGTACCTTGATGGAGTTTATCTCATACCTGTAGTAGAGTTTATCTCGTACCTTTACCTTGAGTTTATCTCGTACCTTGACTGAGTTTATCTCGTATCTTTACCTTGAGCGTATCTTTATCTTTACCTTAATTGAGTTTATCTCGTACCTTTACCTTAATTGGTTTATCTCATATCTTTACCTTAAATTAGTTACCTTTACCTGGATAAGTTTATTTCTTATCTATATCTTATGAATATATATCTTATCTTTATCCTGATTATAGAGTCCTAAAAATCTGTCCTTTACTGTTCTTGTCGTGAGTAAAGAATTGGACCACGTCAATAGTACAGTTTGGGTATTACAGTTAGGATCTCTTTTATCTTTCCTTCTACCAAGTGTATAGTTGGTAGAAGTGAGTTTTGTGCATATCCTCTACCATGAGTAGATCTGGACTTGCAATTATCTTTTACCTTTAGTGCATATCCTTTACTATGAGTTGGGATTGCAGTTATCTTACTTACCTTTTTTTTTTAGCATACCCTATACCATGAGTATAGTGGGCTTGCTAGTATCTAGGCTTACTTGTGCCTTTACCGATTGTGTGTTTTCCTACCGCTGCTAAAGCAAGTAGGTGTATTGAATTATCTTTTACCTTGAATTTTCAATATGATGTTGATATCCCGAACCATATATATGTTTAGGTTTGTAGTTTCAACTAGTCCTGAATAATTAGGCCCTCATTGAACTCTATGGTGACGAATAGAATCTGGTCGCTCTAGTGTCAACGCTGGGTAAAGTTCATAGGACTTTGTTTGAATTTCGTTGTTATGAATGGTTCTTGGGAATATTTTGTTAGGGGTTGTTAATACACACTTATAATGTAGTTTTAACGATAGTTGTTTTTACTAATACTTGAGAATGTAGATAAGTAGTGTTAAAAGTTAACTTAATCTGTAAGGTTATAGAATTAAACTTAAAATGTATACCTTTTTCCTTAACCTTTGGTTTTTATTAAATTAAAATACACTATCTCATTAAAAAGGAAAAAAAAAAATGTATGACTTCGTCTCAGATTCTTCGTTCCATTTTTTTTTTATTTCGTCCTTGATGTTGTTCCAATTCCTGAGCAAATGGTTGACTGTTGAGGAAAATGTTTAATTTTAACGTATCAACGTTCATTGTTGATCCAGCGCTAGATCGTTCTGCCACAAAGAAGAAGAAGAAAAAAAAAAAAAAAAAAAAAAAAAGTTCCTTTTTTTTTTTTTTTTGCTGGAGATGAGGGAGAATGTAGCGTTTACGCTACTGATTAATCAAGTGTCCAATTTAAAATCGTGGTCACTAAACCCCTCAAGAAATTTCTTTTGACCCGCCAGCGTTCGATTTTACATCGACCTTTCTCTACTCACGCGCTGGAGTGGCTTTGAAAGTGGGGACCGATGGATTTTGCAAAGGTGCCGGCAGTTATGGTCAAAACTCAGACGTGATAATACGCCAGTCAATCCAAGTGACGGAATTGGAACAAATAAAAATAATCTAGGAAGAATAAAATAATATTCAATTAAGTAATAATAATATCTCAGTAAATGTATAAAAATAATTAATTTAAAAAAAAAGCAAAATGATTTAAGAGTTCCAATTAAAAAAGGAAGATTTTTTTGGCGTGTCACGTTCTCCAGTAAGTATATTATTTCATACTTATTACCTCTTTATCATCCACTAAAATTCATGGCAGTCATTGCAGTGTAGTATTTCCTAGAGATTTATTTTTAAGTTCCGAAATAATTTAAATATAAAATTTCCTTGATTTACTTGCCAAGAACAGAAGGTCATTTTTTTTATATATAGTCAAACTTAAATTCTGTTTTAGTCCACGTCGTTATCATTAAGTTTTTTGGTTCAATTTTTATTTAACTTTTTTTGGTGAAATATAATAGGTCCTACAATTATTGGACAGCCTTCTATATTTTTGCGCATGTTCATTTCCTGTCATGCCATGGAAATAACTTCATGAATTTTGACATGATGTTGACCTAACCTAATGTTTAATGTTGTGCTTTGGTAAAGTTGAATCCATGCTGCTACAGCTATTGAATCACATTTATTAAACTAATTAATCCTTTTAGATTCCGTCACTTAAATATTCAATATAAAATATATATATACACTTCAAAGTATGGTTAGCAGGTTGCTTATGTGAATCCGTGGATTTTGCAGTAACCCCAAAATATGGGACTTGTCACCATGATGAACTAGTTTTGATGTGCCCAGCTGAGTTTGGAGGGACCTATTGTTATTAAAGATAAGTTGTTGTGACCATTTGCTATTGTATATTTAATTCACTGTGAGCTATTCATATGCATATGAGTGGTTAATATCTTTGATAATTTAATTAATATAAAATATTCGGGGAGGAAAAAGGACATTTTTTATAGGTTATTAGGTTAACTAAAGAATTTAGTGAGTCTGACCATAACTCATTTTCTTGGATTTCATGTTATAATACAATACATACTTTGATGTAATAATATTAAAATATTTTGGGGAGGGAAATAAATTTTATGTGGACTTTAAAATAAATAGATAAGGAGTATTGAAAACTCACTTTTAAGATAATTGTAACAGAGTTATCACTGTTGATACCTGTACAATACGTTGATTAGTTTATCAGTTTAGTAGAACTATTTAAATTTAGATTACTAACTTTAGTGTTAAGACTTCGGCTACCCTAACGGACTATTCTTGTTGATACTAATATTTACCTTTTATTTGGCCAGTGGTAGTGACTATTTGCTTGTGGAGGGGCTATTAGGTCCCATTTTATCTTTATACCCACTACCACTGTATATTTAGCTTTGCATTATATGTAAATTGGTTATACACATGTATCTATATACATTCTTTTTATAAATATATTTGTTGTTACTATTTTGAGTTTTATTTCAGTTCTACTAACCAGTATATAACATAGCAAAACAAGATTATTATTTAGTTTTTTTGTATTTCAGGTTACTATCTCCAGATTTATTTGTTACTTCAAAATCTCAACTATCGTTGAGTTGGCGCCCTTCTTTTCTCTTCTTAGTGTTCTCTTTCTATAAATTTATTCCCAGTGACCTTCTTTAGTTATATCACGTTTGACATTGTCAGGTCTCATTTCGTTTCTTGTCTCATTAGCTCATTATCCTTGTTATCTGTTGTATCTTTAAAGCCGCAATCCAGTGCATCGAAGCTAGCCCGAACACTCACTTGAGATTTAGTGTCTCTTTGGCCGTTTAACTTTGTTCCTCTGAGCTTAGCCATATTTTTAATATTTTCCTTCCTTCTCTTTCAGTTCTTCTGAACTTTGTCAATTCACATATTTTATTCGTTTCACCAGACGGTAGAAGATCATTAAACCGTCCTAGAAAAAGATGGAAATTATGTTGAGCTGATTTACCTAGGTTCGCGGTACAAGAATAGGAAATGGAAGCGCAAGATCGTAGAGGATAGAGGGCTATAATGAATGCGCTGAAGACTCATCCAGAGTTGTAAAAGCCAATCAAGAAGAAAATTAAAAAGTTTACTATCGAAAACCTATAAAGGCTGAATTTTTAGATCTCGAATCCGTTTATATTGAGAGATATGTCTAATAAATCACTCATCATAAGAGATGAGACTTGATATAAATATATCAGTTAAACTTTAAAACAATTAGCTTAAAATAATCTATGACAAAAATGCTGGTGATGAGTCTATATATCTGAGGTGATCAGTTTATGGGTCTCCAAAGGATGCTGGTGATCAGTTTGCTATATCTCGGAGGATCTAATCATTTTTTGGTTGGTTATGAAGTGATGAATTCGTACACATCTATATAAAACTGTGCTTTACGAATTTTATAGCGGCTTCCCACGGTCGGCGATATTGCGGACGTAAGCGGACCAGCACGCACCACGCACCGTGGGAAGGGTCTTGTCCGTGGTAGCTCAGGCACGTCCGTGCTGGTGCGTCCTATCCATCTAGAGTCGGTAACATCAAAGGTGCGGTATATGCTCGTGCGACGCGATCCTAGCGCGTCTGTGTTTTAACAGACGACAAGTGCAAGTCATAAGTTTTTCATTCGCTGACACGAGTAGTTGTCTGTAGTGTTGTCAAATTTGTTTTGCAGTTTTTTGCTGAAAAATGGAACGGAGAAACGAAGTTGTTTTTAATTTTTTAAATTTGTATCAAGATGAACGAAGTTTATGGAAATCCACGGCGCCAGAACATAAGAACCGGAACGATGCATACGATGCATGGAACCGAATAAAAAAATCAATTGAAGAATATTACTATTTCGATTAAAGAATTAAGAAAGAAGAGAGATAATTTAATGTCGACATACAAAAGGCAAAAAACAAAAGTTAGAGAATCGATGGAAACTGGTAGTGGGGCTGATGATGTTTAAAAGCCTGAGTGGCCTTTTTATGATATAATCGAACACTACTGTCACGGACCTACACAGACTGTCACGGACCGTAGGAAGAGCTCTGTCTGCGGTGCGTTGCCGTCCGTGCTGATCGGCAGTCCGCGATGATCTGTACAATTGCCGATCGTGGGAAGCCACTATTAGGTGAGCAATATATCCTAGAAGCATAACCATTATAATTATAAAAAAGCCGAGAATAGTATTATTATGTTTTAATAATTATCTTAAAATATAATAATTTATTATTATTATATTTTAATAAATTATAAGAAATATCTTTACCTGTTTTCTGGTTTGAGGTAACCCTCAATATTATTAAAACCAATTGTAATATCATCCACCTCTTTGTTATAACCGGGTACTTTGATTGATGTTATATATCCTCCATAGTTGATCACTTGGGCGCTTACATTATTCTTATTCTGCCATGTAAATCGTCTTACAGTTTGCGTTCTCCCTTTTCCATCGGTTATCTTTCCAAATGTATCCTCCGTGAGAATGACGTTTGCCATATTTTTTTTGTGTTGCCACCGGTATATTAAAAATAAACCTAGATGCTTGCTTGTGTGTTACTAAGCGGTCGAGTGCATTAAATAAAGTTAACAAAATGATTAGTGTAGATAGTGACTTATCTTTTGCGATAATTGTTAAATCATTTAAGCGTCTCAGTATCGTAAGAACTGTATCCTTAATTGTTTACTTTTTATTTTGCAGATAACATGTATGTAGATACTTTAAAAATCATTCTAATGATTCACAAGGAATCTAAGTTTCTGTATACCATATATCACAAAAATTTTTATTTAAAATCCTTTATAAAAGGTATATAATTTAAAAACCAATCGAGCTATATCACAAAACGTTTTCGGAATCCATATTCCATCATCAGTGTCTAGATGGACATATATTGTGCCACTAAATATGTGGCTAAAAACCCGTTAAAAATTGTTTGTTTAAATTTAGTTTACATTGTATGGTATTAAATATTATGATGTTAAAATTACCAGTGGATTTGGTAACATGGCGACGTATGACACCGCAAGAAGTTGCTGGACCTGAGACGATGTGTCTACGAGGACTTGATGAAAGCAACTTCATAACATCAATTAAAATTGCCATTGTAAAATTTAATAGTAATTACAAAATCCCTACAATAGTTTCGAAACACAATTCAGATTTCTGCTTATAATCTGGGCCTTCTAAAAATTGCAAGGCAAATAGACGTTGATAAAAGATGTTAAAAGAGACATGGGGAATCTAAAATTTGCATTCGACGACATGTCTTTTACAACTAAGCAGCAATCCTTAGCGAATTGTGCTTCTAGTACTCACACAGAGTATATCCGGAATAAAATGAAAAAGACAGCAAATATTTGATTTCACGCAAACAATCCCTATGTATCTGTTGATACGTATTTCGACCTAATAGGTCTCATCAGAACAGCTATTCATAGGAGTTCTCAACTCCTATGATTCATATTAAATTGGTTTAAAACTTTTCCAATTAAATTCTTCTGTAAACTTAATAAAAAATCACCTTCCTTTTCAATTTCAATACCCAGAGACACATTTTTATTTGAATTATTATTTAAATCTTTCATTTCAAATTCTGATGATAATTGCTCTTTTATGTTATTTACATCAATGACATTATTAGATATTATATATAAACAGGGATTTATGTACAATAGATCTTCTGAAATTTTTATCAAGTAAAAACAAATGCAACCGATCATACTAACACTTAGGGCTTTGTTTTAATCCAGATAAAGCTTTTCTGAGTTGACACACATAACCTTGCTTAACCTGTGAAAGTCCAGAAGATGGTTGCATATAAACAGGATCCTTCAATTCTCCATTTAGAAAAGGAGTCTTCACATCAATTTGATGAATTTCTGAACCTGTTTCAAGAGCTAATACCAACACTGCTCTCTTAAAGTTATCATTCTGGCCACTGGAGTGTAAATATCTTCATCTCGATCAAGTTTTTGTTTATAAACTCTTGCAACTAGTCGAGCTCTTTTGATAATCTTTCTTTCTGTGTAAATACCCACCTGGAGTCTATTATATTTACCTCATTAGGAGGAAACACCATCTCCCAAGTTTTATTTTTCTCTAGAACTGATAACTCTTCATTAACAGCTTCCAACCACTTTTTATCTTTTGGAACTTCAGATGGTAAAATTCCTGCTGAAAGTGCTGTCATGAAGCCATTCATATCCATATCATAGTCATTATAACTAATTGGCATCTTTCGCCCTCTATTACTTTTTCTTTCTCATCCTTTTTTTCTTTATTTCCATTTTTGTCATCATCTTTCTCTACATTTATTTCCTTTTCTTCAGTAAAAATTTGAGGAACTTGAGCTCAAGCCTTCGATCCAAATATTCGTATCTTTTCTAGATCTATTTTTTTATTAAACTAAATTTTTGCTGGAAGTTTACACCTTAGCACTGCAGTGGTTTTTAATGGAATAATTATATAATTTGCTGTTCGTACAGCTTCACTTGAACTTGAAAAACACCTCAATTCCTGTAAACTTAAAGAAAAAGGTGTATAACCCATGCTTACTACCAGTTTTACCTACGGCTTGGAGACAGTAGCCCTTACCAAAAAATCTGCTAAAAAATTAGAAACAACGCAAAGAGCCATGGAACGAATCATGCTTGGAATATCACTGAGAGACAAGATTAGAAACACCGAGATAAGACGTAGAACGAAGATTAGGGATATTGTGGAAGAAATTACAACAATGAAATGACGCTGGGCAGGTCACGTAGCCCGATATAATGAGAACAGGTGGACACGGAGAATTCTAGAATTTAGACCAACCAAAAAATAAAGGTGGCTAAAGAAAAATGGATGGAGGATAAATGCAAGGAATTAGAAAAGTTGAATGAAAAACATGATACGTTTAATATGTTTAAAAAAGTTAGAGAAGTAGCTGGTCTTTATAATAAGAAAACTCCACATACTATAACCGATTCGTCGGGAAAAATGATAATAGACGAACATGAAATTCGAACAACCTGGCGTAATTATATAAGTGAACTGTATAATGAAGATAGACCCGAAGAACCGAAGACTTTAGTTGAAGGTGAAGGGCCAGAAATACTAAAATCAGAAATACTGCATGCTATAAAGTTAGCAAAGAACAAGAAAGCCGTTGGCCCTGATAACATACCGACAGAGATGTTAAAGCTTATAAATGAGGAGAACATTGGAATACTGGTCAAACTTTTCAATGATGTTTATTCGACTGGTGATATCTCTGAAGATTGGTTAAAGTCCGAATTCATAACACTACCAAAAAAACAACGTCCGAAAAACTGTAGCGATTATAGAATGATAAGCCTTATGAGCCACACTTTGAAAATATTTCTACGCATCATCCACTAGTAGAATCAGAGATAAATGTGAAGAAGATCAGGATGAAACACAATTTGGCTTCAGAAATGGACTGGGAACTCGGGACGCCCTTTTTGCACTAAATGTATTACTGCAGAAATGTCGAGATCAAAGGAAAGACGTCTTTGCTATATTTATTGACTATGAAAAGGCCTTTAATCGAGTGCAGCATCACAAATTAATTACAATATTAAAAGATAAAGGAGTTGATAGTCAAGACATACGATTCATAGAAAAGTTATACTGGCGTCAAACAGCGAATGCTTCCATAAACGGAAAATCAACAGAAACAAGTAAAATACAAAGAGGTGTCAGACAGGGTTGTATACTATCTCCACTATTATTTAATTTATATTCAGATAGAATATTTAAAGAAGCGCTGCATAATTTGGAATGGGGCGTGAAAGTTAATGGAATTCTGATAAATACAATCAGATATGCAGACGATACAGTTATTTTAAGTGATGACATGAATGGATTACAATGCCTTTTAAATGACATTGATACAGTGGGAAGAGAGTTTGGCCTAACCATAAACTGTTCAAAAACAAAACACATGGTGTTTAGCCGTTTAGCACATCAAGATGCACGATTATATGTTGATGGTCATATAATTCAAAGAGTGTCCAGTTTTAAATATCTTGGTTGCCATATTACTGAACAACTAGATCCAGATCAAGAGATAAAATGTAGAATCGAGATAGCCCGCACGACATTTTTAAAAATGAGGTCATTCTTCTGTAATGATAACTTGAAACTTCAACTTCGAAAGCGTATGGTTAAATGCTACATTTGGTCAGTCCTCTTATACGGTGTCGAAGCATGGACATTAAAAATATCCACCATTAATCGTCTGGAGGCCTTTGAAATGTGGCTGCACAGACGTATACTAAAAATTCCATGGACGGCTATGCTGACAAATGTGGCAGTCCTTGAGAGAGCAAATGCTGCTCGCGAGCTGCTTGATAACATCAAATGCAGAAAGATGGCCTATTTTGGACACGTAATAAGAGGAGACCGATATAATAATCTTCAACTTATTATGATGAGTAAAATCGAAGGGTGCAGAGGAATTGGTAGAAAGTAGGCCTCTTGGTTGAAGAATATCAGAGAGTGAACAGGAATAAAGAAAGCTGAGCAACTTTTTAGAATAGCTCGAGACAGAGACAGTTTCGCCATGTTAATCGCCAACGTCAAGGGGACTTGATAGGGCACGTTAAGAAGAAGAAGACCAAGGACGACAACAAGAAGCATGGGAAGACCTCAAAAAAGATGGATAAATGACATAAGAGCAGTAGCAGGCAAACAGTGGATTAGATTGGCGCAAAATAGAGAAAGAAGGAAGCAATTGGGAGAGACCTACAGTCAGAAGTGGATGGAAAATGGTTGACAAAAAGTACAGCTTAATCCCATAAATTCTTAGGTAGTTCACTGTGAAAAAGTAAGCAACGGGTCATATTTAAAACAGTTCCGTTAAATCTCTCACTGACCCCATTTTGCTCAGGATTTCTAAGTACTGTAAATTCCATTTGAATATCTTAAGACTTGCAAAAATATATGTCCAGTTATGGTCAAATAACTGAGCCCATAGCCTGAAATGATTACTGGATTCGAAGCAGTAAAACAAACAATATTTCACTATTTATTGAGTACTTTTAATAATAAGAATCTTGATACATTACAATACAATAACGAACAACCTCAAGTGAACTCTACTGACTTGTTCTATAGTTACAATCTGATATGGCATATGTCACTTTTAAATCAAGCGGGAATTGTGGTATTTTAAATGTATTTTAATAATATTTGTCAAAAACTAACTACTTAACCCCCTCTGTGGCTCAGTGGTAAGAGCGCCTGCCTTTAAACCTAAAGGTCGTGAGTTCGAATCTCATCTGGGTGGAAATTTTCGTTTATTAAAAAATTAATAAATGAAAATAATTTCTATCCTTGTGTGATCGGTACACACCGGAGGGACCGCAGACGTTCGGATACAATTAGCGTCTCTTAGCAAAGACAATGACGTCGACTTTGCTAAGTATCAAGACAATTACTCTACACACACACACACACACACACACACACACACACACACACACACACACACACACACACACTACATCTCAAATTGTAAGATTAGCGAATGGATTTAGTGTCCGCAGTCATTTAAACACAAACAAACAACAACAACAACAACTAACTACTATTAATTGAATTAAAAATATTTGAGGCTACTTTTTGACTGGCAACCTATTATCAATGTATTCTACTAATATTAAATGTATGAAAAAATGTAAGTTATACAATGGATGATGTTGAAAATCCATACCATTGTAAGGAAAATTTAGATTATGATTTTGATTTTAAAGATATTAATAATTTATATTTTTATTATGTTTCGTGGTTATAAATTTTATTTACTATAAAAATGTGAAGTTGTCATTGTCAAGAAATAATATTTATTTATGGTCATTGTGATGTAAATGTCTAATGTATCCTAAAACAAATTAAACTGTTAAATTATGTGACGTGAATTATCAATTTATTTGTAAAAAAGTGACGTGACTTCAATTTGTATCAGTTAAGGTCATGCATTGCATAATTTGATACAAAAATAAATGTTAGTGATAACTGTTGGTGAAGCAACATGTTATCACACCCTCATTTAAGACTAACGAAGGCCAACAAAATACTAGTTAGTATAGGACTCTCGTGAACAACTATGGCGCGTCAATCGGTTACTTCTTCGGATGTTTCGCTTTCAGTGGAACCTTTCGACATTCTCAAAGATACAGAGAAAGGTTTTAACGAAATAAAGTGCTTTACTTGGAAAAATACGGCCGGGACCGAGATTAAGGTTATTAATTTTGGAGCTTGTATTACTTCTATTTGTGTGCCAGACAAATACAAAAAGTCCAGGGATATAGCGGTAGGATTTGACACTTTGGATGGGTATGTAAAACCCAACAATCCCTACTTCGGTGCTACGATTGGAAGGTTTGCTAACAGGATTGGGAAAGGTAAGTATTTTATTTAATCTGAATTCAGTCAATAATATGCTAATATTAGTATTCAGTCTTAGAAAAAGTGTTTATTTTTTATTATTAAATAAAAATTCTTCTTAAAATTTGTAGAAAAGTAACGTAACTACAGATAGCTTGATTTAATTTAAAAACTTTTTGAAAATATTTTTTGTAAAGCTATTAGAAAATGCAAACTTTGTAAAAGGTGATCAAAGAATTCAGATTGAAATAATCATCATCGTCATCTTCTTCTTCTCAGCCTTCTATCATCCATTTTTGGACATAGACCTCTTCCAACTCCTTACATCAATCTCTATTCTGAGCAACATCTCATCTGTGGTCTTCCTCTTGGTAGTCTATCTGTATAGGATCTCCAATGTTGTATTAGGGTCATTGTGGCAACAGTGGGTCACATTTTTTTTAAATCACATAGCTCTGAAATTATATGAGCTATAAAAGTTAAATTTTAATGATGAAAAGGTAGCTCCCTTGGCTACACATTGGTTAAATTCTTTTTTAAATTTGCTGGTTTTTGAAAAAAAAATTATTTAAAAAAAAAGTTTTTGACTCACTGTGTCCTTAGATGGGTATACAGTGGGTCAACCGCGAGGGCACATTGGATCAGGAGGATATTGGAGTAGAACAAGATAGGAAATTTCTAATATTTTTACTCTTTATTAAAAAAAAATAAATGCTTATTACAAATTATAACCTCCTTAGCTTTTAAATGTAAATTAATTATGTCTTATAAATGTTAACAAAACATAAAATCAACTCAAATAGCGTTCTACATGTCAACTAGCGGATATCGATTTGAGAAAAATCAACATTAAAATAATAGTAAGACTGTTGACGTAAGGTACTTCCTCCCAGACAAGGTTTAGGCAATATAAGTTTTACATCGTTCTCGTTAACATATGATACATCAGGATTACTTGGCATGTGAAACTGATATTTGGGATTTGAACGAAGGAAGCTTACATAATATTCAAATTTATGATTACGCTCACGCAAAACTATTCCTACAAAATAAACACTTTTCCGTTTAGTTGCAAAACGAACAAGAACGTAATCTTCTTTCTTTGGAAAGCGAGGCAAGTCATTGAGCAATAACTTTTCATCGGTTAGTATTTCGATTTTATTTCCAACTTCGTCTTCCACTTCTTCGTCCCAGCAGTCGGAGTCTTCATCATGAATAGAAATAGTGTCATCAGTGTCATCTTCTGATTCACTCTGCAATACTTTCCTCACAGCTTTTTTCTTTGGTTCATTTGTTTTGTTTTTCTTTGGTAATTTTTTTTTCTTGACTTCCGATCGTTGCATTCTAATATTTTCCTTCTCCGGTGTATCCGTCGCGATTATGCTCCGGCCAGGTTTTCTTTTTCTTTTGTTTGCCCTTGGCTGAGCTTTGTGGGGCTGCCTGAATTGACTGGGGCTTATAAAAGCACCTGATGATACCGGTGCATTTTTCGACTTTGAGCAGTGGTGCTTTGGTAAATGTTGCAATTGTTCATGCTCTAGCTCCAAGGGCTCTTGTTGTGAATCACGCTCAGGCTCTAAGTGGGCTTGGAGAAAAGTTGGAGAGTCTATTAATGTGTCAGGGAGTGTTTCATTTTCCAAAACCAAAGTACTGTTCTGCTCATTTTCTATGGTATCTTGCAAAGAAACGTCAAGTCTATTTTGGATGGTATTGGGATTGGGACGATTAGTCACAGTACTAGGTAAAAAGTCTTCTTCGGTAAACATGTCTCTATCGAAAGGATGGATTCCGGTCTTTTCAAAAGAATTTATAATATTTGTTGGAGTCATGGCCCTGGTGAATGCGATTCCTATCAGCTCAGCTAAATCGTAGATCGTCACAGGTTTTCCTGGATTTTTAAGCCGCTATGGAATCCAAGATTCCATAGCGGCGTTATAATAAGTTTTAAATGGGGAATAAATACCAACGTCTAAAGGCTGCAGCTTTGCTGACGTATGAGGGTGTAGTGTCAATATTGTTACACTGTTTTCTTTTGCTAAATCTAAAGCTTCAATGGATAAGTGTGACTCATGGTTGTCCATGATTAACAATGAAGGATTTTCTTTAGAGCTTGAGGTATGTTTAATAAAATGTTTCATTGTAGTAACAAATAGCTCGCTATTCATCCAACCAGAAGATGTAGCTAACCCTAATGATCCAGGGGGAGCACCTTTAAGCATGTGGTCCTTATAGTTTTTTCTGGGAAAAATCAGCACCGGAGGCAAAGCTTGACCACTTGCACTAATGAAGCAGCAAGTTGTTACAAGAGTGCCTTTCTCGCCGCTTGTCACTTTTCCAATATTCTTACCTTTAGGATCAATTACTTTTTGAGGTTTTTGTACCGTGGTTGTTGCCGTCTCATCGAGATTGTACACTCTAGTACCATGAGCAAATGAAGAACATCTTTTGTATACTTCTTGTAGATTATCGAAAAAGACTTTTACAGTATCCTTGTTGAACGCAGTTGCTCTAGCAAGACTGCAAGCTTCTGGTTTGCGTAAAGATAGTTCATTATGACGCTTGCGAAAAGATTTTAACCAATCAATACCTGCCATCTGATTTGAAATCCATGACTGTGGCATTTTTAATTTATTTATAACTGCCATTTCATATGCAACTTTTCTACAATCTTTTGTTGTTAAGCCGTAAAACATAAGAGCGCAATTATTGTAATATTCGGTAAGTGCTTGTTCTTGCTCATCCGTAAAAACTTTATTAATATCATAACGCGGCATAAGTTGCACATTTTCAATACTTGTTGATGCTTTAGCTTTAACTGCATAACGCTGTAGTGTTGAATATGGAATATCCTTTTCCTTTGCTACAACACGTATCTTTTTTCCCGATGCAATTTCTAGAAGAGCATCTTTCATGTTTTCTTTGGTATGGGTACCTATTTTCCTGCATAACGGGCGTTTCTTTGCCATTCTGTAAAATAAAAATATAATTATAGTAACCAATTTAGTAGCAGTGTGCACAGTGGGTCGATCCACTGTACCCACTTTAGAGATGACCCACTGTATACCACTGTCGCCATTTTAATTTTAGGATGCAATAATAAATGTTTACCACTGTGTGATAATCCTTAATGTAATGTCAAATGAGGCCTTAATAACTACTTACTGCATCAAAATTATAACTCAGAGAATAGGATTAATAGATACGGAATAAGAAAAGATCAAAACTTACGTATTTTTTTTACTTTTTCACTACCAACTCACAAATTGTTCTCCGTTACTTACACTACACTTCAGAGCGGCGCACTGACCGTCGTGGAATGGCTGATAGCCGAGGTCGAATCTACTATGAAAGAGACGCAACTATTGCTTTATTCTTTCTACCCAATAGGGCGTTGACTCAGTGTGCCCACTTGACCCACTGTTGCCACAATCACCCTATAGTGTTTCAACGTTGGTCTTTTTGTCTAGCAGTATGACCTGTGAAGCTTCATTTAAGTTTGGTAATTTTTGTTGTGATATCCTCGACATTTGTTTTTGATCTTACCCAGTCGTTTCTCTCTTTATCTTACAATCGTATACCATCGTAACATTGCTCTTTCCATTACCCTTTTTGTTGTGGCTAGTTTATTCATATTTGCCTTGGTTAGGGTCCAAGTTTGACATCCATATGTCATGATAGAAGGAAGGATTAAGCGATTCTTAAGTGTCTAACTCAACTTTCCAATTCCTGCTTAAGTGAGTCTTGCTCTTCTGGTGATTTTGGTTTTGGTTTTCTTTGTCAAGTTTCAGGATTTTACCTAGGTAGATATATTCTTGGACTTGTTCTATCTCATTGCGAGTTATACGTCTGTGATCATCTGTGATTGTCTGTGTTTGTAATTATTTTGGTTTTGTTATATTTATCTTTGGGCCGACTTTTTATATTTATTTGGCCAATACATCGGCCTAAAATTTACCTGTATACTCTTAGAAAAGACGCAGTATTGATTTGCCCTCTTTTACCTTCTTCCGTGGTTACTTAGGTTTCTTCTCACAGGTTGGGAGGAAATTCTGTCAGGAATCGCTCCTCGACCCGGTCGTGGCTAGTATCCCCAGGAGTTTGTCCGCTCTCTGGGACAACGCTAACGAAACATTTTTACCATTGTAGCATGTACCCTGTGGACACAATAATGTTACACTGCACTGTTTCCAACGCAGTAGTATTTGGAAAAATTTGGATATAATTTATTTAAACTGGTTCATATTTCCATAGGAATTTCTCTATTAACCATTGGAACGCGTCTTGCCGATGATAAGTTTTCCCCATCCAGTCTATCCTGCTAAATCGTATTAAGTATCTATGAAGGATCCGAAACGTCTTAGCCAAATGAAGCTGTCTGTTAACTTTAAATTAAATTAATAAACAGTAGTGCAATATTTCAGTTTTCTGTTTCTCATAAGCCATTTCTTTTTCAAGCAACCTAATCATACAATTTTTATGACATCTAACAAAATTTACAAATTCTTTGTATTAGTTCCATCATTGTTGTTTTTTACTAATAAACTTACACCATTCTTTTTGTAAAGAACTAAGGAAACTTTTAAAAAATAAAAAAGCGAAAGCGTGTTTCTCTAGGCATTAATATGGACTCATTGATAATTCTTTGCCTTAGCTCTGTAGCACTTACTGATTTAGTTTTATAAATTCTACTTTTCAAGTAATCCCAATAAAAATAATCTTTACGATTCAAATCGGGTGAACAAGGAGGCCATTCAATACTACCTAATCTACCAATCCATCGTCCGAGAAATGTCTTATTTAGAATAACGCCGAACATTTACACCAACATGAGCTGAATCTCTCTCTTGCTGAAACTATATCTCATTAAAATTATTTCCAAACATGTTTTTTAGGACATGTATAATTTCATTTCTAAGTAGCATTTCATAATTATCGATTGTTATATTTCCTTCTATAAAAAATGGTCTAATTAACCCACAATATCTGACCATACATTTACTTTTTGTGGTATTTGAGTCTGGTTTTTAGGTATCCAGTGTGGATTTACCTCACTCCAACACCTTGAATTTTGGCGATTTACATTCCCACGCAGTGTAAAATATCTTGTCAACAAAGTTCTTGTCAGTTGCAATTTTATTCATTATAACCTCACTAAACTACAATCGTAGTTAGCCTTCAAAAGGTCGTAGTCATCTTTATGTAATTCTTGCAACTGGATTTTGTAGAGTTTAAAAGAATTCTTATATATTACATGCAAGACTGAAGAATGACCTATATTATGTATGTATGCTGCTCTACATGAGGATGTATATGAATCTTCAACAAAATTCTGCTTTAAACCCGAACATTTATTTTAATTTATAACAGTTTTTGGTTTGCGTGTTCGAGTGACATTTTTTTCTCGTCTAGTTCTCTGAAAGTGCTTTACAATTTTTTTGTACCATCGCGTCTCCTTGGGGATACGAGAATGTTTTGGGAAAGTTTCATTGAAATAGTAGGTTGCTTCGCTATAAGACCTTTTTCTATTACCGTAGCTCCCCATCACTAAAATAGTAATTCGTTCATTTTCATTAAAAACTATCTTTATTGTAGACCTTTTAAAAACACATAAAACAACTACAAGCTTTAGTTATTTTACAAAACTTTCCAATAAACTTCAAGTTATTGTTACTTTTATAAACTAATGTTAAAATTATAGCATTCTATACTTACTGAATTACAAAACTATTTGGCACTGAGAAGTTTTATTTATTTAAGACCTTTGTGACTATGGGTTTTTGTAATTTAGTACTTACTTTTGGTCCACTCATATATATTTGCACTTTGAGTACAGTTGACAGTGTGTGACGATCCTCAAAGTTCTCTCTGGTACCTTCTCTACAGTTGCATATACCTCCGTCCTTAACTTTTTTTACGATATTTTATATTTTGTATAGGAAAAATGAAAATTGAAAACCAAGAGTACCAATTAGCTACGAATAATGGAGACAACCATTTACACGGAGGGATCAAAGGATTCGATAAGGTCGTCTGGGACTACTCCATTACTGGAAACCAACTCACTTTAAGTTATCTTTCGCCAGATCTAGAAGAAGGCTATCCTGGTTCTTTAGTGGTAAACGTAACGTTCGAGCTTACCGTCAGTAACATGTTTATTATAAACTACAAGGCGATGACTACAAAACCGACTGTTGTAAACCTAACAAACCATTCGTACTTTAACTTAGCAGGTAATGATGCTGGGGCTAAGGAGCTGTACGAGCATGTTGTTAAAATTAATGCTGACCATATTACGCCCGTTGATGATTCTCTTATACCTACAGGTAAGTACAGTAGAAGTAAATCATTAATTATATATGCATAGCGTTAAAAGGTCTTTTAGACCCATTGCTGGATGGATAATTTCCATCGTTTTATGTTCTTACCTGTCAGCTTCCAATCTATGATTTCCATCTCTCTGACATCTTTTATCTCTAAATCTATCCATTTCTTTCTTGGTCTTCCTCTCTTTTTGCTACCCTCAGCTACTTATATATATATATATATATATATATATATATATATATATATATATATATATATATATATATATATATATATATATATATATATATATATAAGCGAGGTTCCTACAGCCTCTGCCGTTTCTCGCATTTCGACCGCCATCGTTTTCTGTCCATCCATTCGTCTTCTCTGATGGCTCTATCTCTCATTATGTGCCGTACATTTTCTTCCCAGGCAACTGAAGGCCTTCCCCTTCTTCTTCTTTGTTGTGGTATGTAATTTAAAGCTTTCTTTGGCCATCTATCTTCATTCATTCGTTTCACGTGACCATACCACACTAGTTGTCTCGTTTCAATTCTATCTACACTGGAATATACAGTATTTGTCCTCCTTCTAATATCTTCATTCCTGATGTGATCTTTTTTGGATATACCACACGCTCTCCTTAGAAAATCCATTTCTACTACTTCTATTCTTTTTCTATCCTTCTGCGTTATCTGCCAAACCTCTGCCCCATAAGTCATAATAGGCTGTACCAAGGTTCGATAGATTGTCAATTTCGTTTCTTGTCTAATATCTTTAGACCAAAGTAGAGAGTTTAGAATGTTTACCACTTTTTTTCCCTGCTGTGTTCTGTTTTCGATGTCTCTTTTGGTAGTGCCTTCTTTAGATATTATAGATCCGAGATATTTATATTCATTGCATGTTTTTGTGTTTCTAATTTCTAACTCTGGATCTTCTTCACCATCTTCTATTTTAAGATACTCTGTCTTTGCCATATTCATATTGAGGCCCCATTTTTCATATTCTTTCTTTAGTTTTCTAAACATGTAGTCCATGTCTTCCTCGTCATTCGCTACGACTACCTGATCATCTGCGAAAAATAAAGCTGTTAGACATTCACCACCGCCTATGTCTATTCCCATTCCGGATACTTGTTTTCTCCACTGCTCTAGCGATGATTGAATATATATTTTAAACAGGGTCGGAGACAGACAACATCCTTGTTTAAGCCCCTTGGTTATTGGAAATGATTCAGATATAAAGTTTCCTTCTTTAACGACACTTCTTGCATTTTTGTATATATTTGCGATAGCATCCACATACTCTCTACTGAGACCTACTTTCGTCAATGTATAAAATAGTTTTTTCAAAGGTACCGTATCATATGCCTTCTCTAAATCTACAAACAATAGGTGGGTAGATAGATTCCTTGCCTTCCGTTTTTAGATTACCTGCTGCAGAACGAATATATTATCAATGCACGATCTTCCTGCCCGAAATCCATTTTGTTCCTCTATGTCTTCATATTCTGATTCAATTCGTTTTTTTATTATTCGACCGTACAACCTCCCAACTGAGCTAGTAACAGTTATTCCTCTATAATTAGAGCAATTGCGTTTATCCCCTTTTTTGTATATTGAGCTGATGTATCCAACATTCCAATCATCAGGGATATTTTGTCCTTTTAAGCATTTGTTAAATAGTTTAACCATCATCTCGTGTAATATTTTTGGTCCATACTTTACCAACTCAATTGGGATGTCTCCAGGTCCTGCTGCTTTACCGTTTTTCGATCTTTTGAGGCCATCGCTTAACTCTCCGGTTGTTATCTCAATTATTTGTGTATGTTCAGATATTTCTTCCATTTCGATATCTTGGAATTTACGTCTATCCTCTGTCAATAAGACCTCATAATGCTGTTTCCACTGTTTCAGATCTATTAATTTTAAGTTAGATTTTTCCTTTCCTTCCCTCCGGAGAGACTTTATCACCTTCCACGCTTGCCCAACTCTTGTTCCACCCATATACCTATCCACCTCTGCACATCTTCGATCCTACATCTCATTTTTACTTTTCACTACTTCTCTTTTTACATCTCGATTTAATTTCGTATATACCTTGTGATCTTCCTCCTTTCTCGTTGACATCCATTTCTGATAAGCAGTTTTCTTCTTGTTTACTAACGTTTGCATATTCTCCGACCAGCATTCTTGATTTTTTGTTTCATGTTTGTCTTTATACCCCAAAGCTTCACTTGCAGCCTCATGAATGTACTTTTTAAGTTGTTGCTACTTTCAACCAATATTCTTGACTTGTCTTTTACTTTGCATTCTTTCTAGATGTCCGAGCCATTCTAGTCTACGTTTTTTCCCTACTTTTGTTATTGGAGGGTTACCATACAATTCGTACACTTCTATATTAGTTCGTCTTCTACATTCTCTTTCAACTGTTTTTCCACCAAACATTCTCCGAAGTATCTTTCTTTCCCATACTTCCAATCTGTTCTGTATAATTTTGTTCAGAGTCCATGTCTTGGCAACGTATAGCCTTGTGGGCCCAATTAAAGTTTTGTATACTCTTAATTTTGTATTACATGGCAATTGGCCTTAATTATTTTGTCTATGGCCCCAGCATATCTGTTGGTCTTGGTCAGCCTCAGGTTGATTTTAGTTTTTTCCTTACATGTCTGATCAATACGGGTACCTAATTACATATATTTATCAACCTTCTCGAATTCTACAACAGATCCATCCTCCAACTCTAATTTAAAGAAGCCCCTGGTGCTTATTCCTTTTTTGCTCGAGATTTCCATGTACTTTCATTTATTATTATTAACTTTTAGTCAAAGACTAACCCATAGATTCAACACAAGGGCAAAGGACTTTATTATGGTGATCTCTACACAGAAAACTAAAACCATTGTAATCAGTAAAGAACCAATTAGATGTAAACTGGAAATCGACGGTATCAGCATTGAGCAAGTAATGGAGACAAATTACCTAGGAAATACACTGACTAGCTACGGAGATGTGGAGAAAGAAGTGAAAAATCAAGTACAAAAGGCTAATAAAATAGCAGGTTGCCTTAATAACACGATTTGGCGCAATCCCCACATTAATACCGACGTCAAATCAAGAATTTACAAAGCAGCAATAAGACCAATAATGACATACTCTTCAGAGACAAGACCGGATACCTCAAAACTCAGCAACTACTAGAAACAGCGGAGATGCGTTTACTGAGGAGAATTACAGGAAACACACTGAGGGATCGAATGAGGAGTGAAGAGATCAGAAGAAAATGCAATATACCAGAAATAAATGAGTGGACACTGAACAGAAAAAAGGAATTGAACGAACACATAAATAGAATGGAAGAGACCCGATTAGTCAGAATAGCGAGGGACAAATCACCAAAAGGTAGAAGAAGTATCGGGCGACCACGCAAAAGATGGAGTGATAACCTTCAATAGAGGCATTAATCGACATTGAACAAGCATTTTGCTTAAAAAGAAGAAGAAGAACTTTTAGTTCAATTTTAGAGTTTTTCTGATTATTTTGCTATACTTGCCAGTTCTTTTCTATTTCTTGCAATGAGAACCACATCATCAACGTAAGTTAACTATTGGTGTTCTTTGTAGAAAAAAGTGCCGGACCTATTTATCCCACTAACCCTTACAATTTTTTCTAGAATTCTATTGAATAGCAAGGTAGACCACGGGTCTTGTTGTCATAACACCTTTTTTCACTTCTAAATCTTCTGAGACTGTACCATTTCATTTCGCAGCACAAATGGTTTTTCTAATTGTCATTTTTATTAATCTTACTATTTCTTCTGGCACTTTTTCTGTGTATTCTATCATAGGCAGCTTTGTAATTAATAAAAAGAACTTGCTGACATGTATTCATAGCAATTGATCAGGATTTGTTTTAGCATAATTTTAGCTTTTCTTGCAAAATCCTCACTGGAAAAATTCATAAAGTACTAGAATTTAAAAACCACTTATCTTCTGAAACTTAGTTTAGTTTTTTTTTGTATAGGTCGAAACTATATCACTTGGTTTTCGTTATGCCATTTCTCCCTTAATTTATTTTATCCAAAATAAGCATGGCGAGAATTGTCAAATGGTTCCTGTTTAGTACAATTAAACCTAAAACTAAGATTAATTATATTACAAAAATGAATATTAAACTCTACAGCTTTCTGGGTTGAACTGCTTCGATTGTAACTGTGCTGAGCTTTCGACATCCTCTCCTGAGCCCCCAGACACTGCTCTGTTCACTACAGTAGTGCAGTTACCATTTCCGTAAAATTGAACGGCTACTAAATACTTAGAAGAAACAGAATATTATTAAGGGGCTAATAATCAAAAACTTTTCGTTTTTAAAATGTAAAAATTTATTGTATACAAATTGCCTCCACTACGTTATTCAGTGGATGCACTTGCAAAAACAATCATGATATTGATGTTGTGCATCTTCATCCCTGCCACTGACAACTAAACCCTATTGACATAATATGGACACAAGTTAAAAGATATATTGCTTTACATAATACGATATTTAAATTAAAAGGTGTATAAGCATTGTTGGAAAGTTCCCTATTACATGTGACCAAGGAAAACTATAAAATGGCGATTTAACATATGTTAAAAGAAGAAGAACACGAGAAATTTGGACAAAATCTTGGATGTTGATAATACTGTATCACCGGTAATAATATCAGTAAATTATGACCCATCAAATAAAGATCGTAATTCAGAGACTGTCATGTTTCCTAATCTTGGCGAGTACACTGAATACACTTAATTATGAAAGTACAAAAGGTAAGCTAGAATGGAATAACTCTTCGTCTTTACGAGATTTAATTCCATTTATCTTTCTCATTATTCATTTCATTCAAACAACACAACACCAAAAACACTCTCCATACCAAAGAAAGCACAAAGAAATACACACCCAGAACAACATACCCCTATCCCTTTCATTTTTAAAACTTTCACCCCTCACCACAATCCTTCACTCCAAAACTCCCCTACATATGAATCCCTACAATGATAAAGCACACTCTTTCCTACACATACACAACCAACACTACCACACATACACTCACTGATTACAATAAAGCAACACAACCACCAACCACCAATATACAAAATACACAACCCACAACAACAACCACACAACAACTACCACACACCATCCAAAACTACAGCATCAAAGACATTCCCCCAGACATCTATCAGCAGAGACCATTCTATCGTCTCATCGAAGAAAACAACCTATTCCCAGAATTAGACCCTTTAAAAGTCTTCCCATCCCAAAATGCAGCCTCTACGAACTATCATCCCTCCAGACCTCTGGAATCTCACGGCAAGACACAGGAGACCCCAATATCTCCATTAGTCTAGGGTTCAAATACAAATCTAAAGGCCCATTCAATCCAAAACCTGCTCCAAACCATCGTCAAACCTTCCATCTAATCATTGCTGTCGTCGACAAAAATCTCTCACAAAAAGATAACGAGGATAACCTATACGAAAACAATTTTGCAGTTACCAAAATAGTTTGTATAATTGCCCGCTCTACAAATGGACCCACCTCTTTCGTTAGAGTTTTCATCAACTCTGAAACAAAGTTCGCTAATGCGCTCACGAATAGCATTGTCGTCGAAGGAGAACGATTGAATTGTCAGATCCCTAGATCAAACAATTTCGTTCCTATTCAGATAAAATAGTGTTCGAGATACTGCAAAAGTGGACATCTCAGAAAGGAATTCGTCGAAAAATCCATTATGTGTCATATTGCGGATAACAAAACAGGTCTGCTGCATGTCCTACCGCAGATGTTCTCAAATGTCCAAACTGTAATGACAATCCCCGGCAGTCTCACTAAGATGCCCACACAGAAAAATCCAACCAAAAAACACAAAAACAAACACAACCCGTACACACTCTTAAGCAAATCCCCTCATACAATCTATCCTCGGGCATGAATCCCTAATACACTTCACATCCATGATCTTATTTAACGTCTTCCCTGAAAAGATGAGCGATACCATCCGGTACATAAACTAAATGTCCAATCTAATGTATGGGTATGCCATAATAACATACAAACACCAAAACACCCACACCCCAAACACCAAACAGTGAGCACCCCACACACTCCTTTAAGAGTCGAAATTCAAATCACAAGAACACGGAGAGTTTGGCTATCTGTGGTTTCCCAATCTCATTGCACGATATCTGATCCTAGGTAAGGACATAGCCACAGCTATCCTCCAGGCGATTAGACCAAACAAACAAAAGACCAACAACCTAAAAAGGACCGTTGTTCATAGGAACTTGTACTTAGTAGTGGGCTAGGTCCAACCGGCACACACAAAGGTAGGAAATTTTTCTGACAAATTGCTTTGCAGTGACCACTTCGTCTTTAAGAGCGGCAATATGCCTATATTGACGTTTCCCTTAACAAACCGCCCCTCGAACAGGCAACAGAGCCAACAAAGGGGTAAAAACATTACCGTCCTTCACTCCAGAATTATAATAAATATAGTTATAGACACGAAATCGCCTTGTTTTAATCCCTTTTGTTTCGAAATGTTCTGACTGTTTACCGCCATATCTAATCCTCATCACAACGTTTTTTATTATTATTATTACCAGGTTTATTAACTTATCGTTGTCAGCAATTGTATTATAGAGAAAACCATTAATTAAATATTAACTTATGTTTTACTTCTACTATTACTGGCAAAATATACCTATGTTAACATTTTTGTATACTTGTAGGTCAGTTTGAAAAAGTCGAGGGTACGGCATTCGATTTTAGACACCCCGTTCGTCTGGGTGACGTAATCAACCAGGTTCCCAACTCACCCGGCTTCGATCACAATTTCTGTGTCAATCAGGAAAGTGCTCGGAAAGACGCAGATAATTTAGTCGCAAGCGTCCTTCATCCAGCTACTGGTAGAACTATAGAGGTGTATAGTGATCAGCCCGGAGTGCAGTTTTATACCGGAAACTTTTTGCCCGAAAACAACAGCCTTCCTGGGAAGGATGGTGGGTTTATCAAAAAACACGGAGCGTTTTGTTTGGAGACTCAAATTTATCCTGATTCTGTTAATCAAGTAAGTTAAATGTTTTGACGCTACAGTGACAGTATTTAAGTTTGCGATTTTTCGGTTCAAATTATGATTACGATAATTCTAAAAAATATATTGACGTTTAGGGTAAATAAAGTTTAATTCCAAAATTTCATTAAAATTGATGCCACTTCATCGAAATCGAAGTTAAAACCTTGGGCATTGCACTAAAAGCAAACTGAAAACTATAGAACAAGTTGTCTAGCATAGCTTAATAATTAAGAATTATTCTATGCAAGAATATTTTGTGTGGAATTGAAATATTTAGAATAATATTGAGCTTTTGCATAAATAGCTCACAAGAACTTATTATTTAAAACTTTTTTTAATATTTATTAATAAAATTATTTATTTTTTTAATGTATAAAGTATACTAAATATTATTTTGTTTTAGGAAAACTTTCCGAGTCCTCTGCTATATCCTGGAGAAGTATATGAAACCACAACTAAATTTAGGTTTTCTACAAAAATGTTATAAATAAAGTTTATGAGTTGTAAAATACTAACGATGTCATTTTATCGTTTTAATTAAAGTATGTTGTTGCTATTGGAAAATGGTGGTACTTTTTAACTACTTTTTGTTTATCGCAAAATAATATTTAAATACCTTCTTTGACTTGTTAACAAAATTCTTCTTTGATATGGAGGCGAAATTTAAAAACCAAATAAAATTCATATAAAAAAGTATAGCATTTCTAAACTAATAGCTTCTAATTATGTGCAATATTTGCTGGCCAGACAATCAGAAGTTGGGTTCTAAGAGTGTATCCATTATTTTACCTACCACATAGGGTATTACTATAAGGGGTTGAAAAATGGGGACAGAAATTACGGGGCTAGAGATAGGGCAAGCAAAATAAAACGAATCTTTTGCGAACGGCTACTCATGGCTTATTTGGAGAGCTGGGGTCATGGATAAGTAAATAACAACATGGGATTGAGAGTATAAATCACTTTTTTAGAACAAATTTGCCGGTTTTTCATTCAAATACTCTCCCAAACCTCACTTAAACTGTAACTGCACTATTAACTGCTACATACTAACAAACTTCTCTATTTCCGATAACAAAAAAGAACAATAAGGAAAAACCATTTCGAATTAGATGAAAATTCGGGCCAACTCTGAAGCCAACTGCCTTTGACAGCGGCTCCACTGAGAGTGATGTAATTCTCTTCAAAATTCGTTCGCCCAACTCGATATAAACAAAGCATTTAAACGGGAATATTTCTGTTCGAGCGACGCAAAAGGATCGAAAACACTTTTTCGGTGTTTTAACAGATACCGGGTGATTTCAATACATACAAGATGACTTAAAATAATACAAGTCATAAAGTCGATTACAAAAGTAAATAGAACTGAATATTTACATTTCAACATGGCAGAAAACAGAGTACACAGATCACAAAACACAAGGTTATCCCTTAATAAGACATGGGATATATGGAGAATTAATTTGTTTGTTTTGGTATTTAAAGGAGGTAAGTAAAACATATTTTTGTTGAAATAAAAAATAATTAGAAAAAGTAATAAAAAAAGTAGTGGGAACTATTTTACCCTTGGTCATTAAAAAATGTTTGTTGGTAGGAAATTAATTACCCTTATACAGTTTGTGAAACAATTTATTTAATAAAAAAAATACAAAAATGCATTATGGGTGACAATACTAATTTAGGTCGCAATTACAGTAGTGTGAAATGATTTAAAATATTTTTTTGGGCATAAAGTTACTTGAAAATAACTACATATAATGTTAGTTTGTTTTTCTTCTTTTTTTGTTGAGCAAAATCCGCATTTTGTATAATTTTTTGGTATTGAACATTTGATAAATGTGCTCCTACATTTCTCGGTCTAATTTCGTCTGGAACACTAAGTTTCCCGCTTTTTTATTTTTTAATATCACAGGTCGAGATGCCTTTACTGTAAAGTCACCTCTTCCTTCTTCCTAAAGAGCTCTTTCAAGGCGAAGCCTAAAATCTTTGTGGGCAGTATTTTTTTTGATCACGAATTCTTGTGTATATAATATAGGCACTAATCACACTTGCATCTAAAAGAACAAAGAACAATCTCATCCATGATTTTCTAGACTTCCTACATATGGGATATGATGTCCTAAAGTGGTCAAAGTGATCAACACCTCCCATGTTTAGTGTATAATCTGCGATAACTTTTGGGCACATTACATCTTTCTTTGTGCCATCTCTTTGTGCATATTTTATTATGGTTACCTCACGTAGTTGATTGGCAGGTGTAATAACCGTGACTTTTTTGGTATCCAACTACTTTATTGCTGTTCTAGGGCCACTGCCAAACTATAGAATTCATTCTTTCGGAGTTTTTTTATTTTTGGTTTGCTTTTTGCTTATGAAATCGGGCAAACTTTTGCGATGAGGTTTGACTGTACCTATATCATATAGCCGTTTAGCATATAAATCTTACAACAGCTTGTAACTTGTAAAAAAGTTATTAAAAACAACCAAAGATTTGTGTGGTATATCTTGGCATAAGTTAGTTACAACCCTATATCCCAAGCCATCATTTTCAATGCCTTCAGTTCTTCCATTGTATCTAATAAACTGGTACAGATATCCAGTAATAGCATCACACTTTGCTCAAATTTTATAACCACGCTTAATTGGCTTTTTGGGCATATACTATTTGATAGAACTATGTCCTTTAAATTTCACCATGCATTCATCAATAGAAAATTGACTTCCAGAATTGGCTTATTCTTTGAAAATTTCATTTAGTCTATCTATAAATGGTCTTATCTTTTACAGTATATCAAAGTTAGGTGAACCTCTCTCAGTCAAAGTTAGGATCAATTGATCAATATAAATCTTTGTTTGGTAAAGGGTGCAGTCCTATTAAAATAAAAAACCTAGCAATGCCCTTATTTCTTCTCGGCTAGTGTTTTTGCAATTTTTGCTGCCTTTTTGTACAACATAAATATAAAATCGTTTGAGCAACAATTTGTTCTATTAAATCACAAGGTAAGAATTTCTCAAAATAAAATATTGGTTGGATTTTATGGGTGAAATAAACATTTGACTGTAAAACAGATTCAAAATTTGATATTTCTGGAACATCTATTTTAGAGATGCATTGTCCAGTAAAATTAGTTAGCGCAACCACTGAACTCTGTTCTACCAAGACCCATTGATTCTCTTGTGGGTCATTCTGAGATGTTCTTTCAGTTGTGGAATTTACATCAACGAATGTAGAAGGGACATACATATTCATCAGTTTCTGATGATTATGTTATCAATAACATCTCCATCGGACTTAACGCAAACAGAGGTAGATGGTGATGGTATAAAAATGTCATCGTCATTATCAGAGCCTTCTTCTAAAGCAGCAAGGAGTCAAAAATGCAATTACTCTTTACTTACCAGATTTTTTGTCGATTTACCATATAATTTCCGAAATTGTAATAAAAATCAACTTTTAGCGGCAAGAAATATTATAACCTATCAACATCTAATTGTCGATTGTCAACTAAAAATCAGATCCGAGAATAATTGGCGTATTTATTCATGAAACGAATACTTAATATCACAAAATTCAACATTCTGTGTATTGACAGCGACAATCAAAATTTGACGGCAAAGTAAAGTGAGAAATCTGTTCCCGTTGTCGTATTAAGGGTTATAGAGCATTTAGAAAAGATAGAAAAAGGAAACAGAACATGGAAATAATTACAATACAGAAATAGCAGTTTTTTTTTATTCAAGGAAAATATGTTTGACAAAAAGCAAGATGTGGACAAAATAATCTTTATGCATAAAAAATGTACTTCAAAAAGGTCGGTCATTTTATTAATACTATACACATTATCGTGAAGTGACGTAAATGCAAAGGAATATATTATGGGTAGATTTAGTTACTGTACTTTTTCATTACCGAAAATTCAAAATTTGGCTACGTCTAACGCTTCATGCTTGTTGAGCCGTAGATTGTCGAGGTTGCAGCTACCAGGACAGTTTGGGCTGGTAAATATATGTTCCATGATCTGAATGGCGCCGCATTCAAACATTTTATTTGGTTAATTTTAACTGATGCCACGTCGGTTCTCCATATTGACCTTTTGGAGTTCGCTTCACTGGGCATTTTTTTTAATGAGTGGGTAAGTAGGTGGGCCACCCAGAGCTACATCCAGGAATCTTTTGCGATATTTTAATCTTTTGAATTTGAATATTTGTCTCCGAAAAAGGTTGGGGTCCATAACTTCTCTGTCTTTCTATTGGAGTTTGCTTCATACGGCCTCATGTTAGTCTGCATGTTTCGTTCAGACCGCTATTTTGGTGTGCCTTGATTTAGACAAAATTGGGAAGGTGTACCCTGCCTTCCAATATGGCCGGTCTGGTCCCTTACCTGAGTTTTTTGAGGATATTGTTTCTGATAAGCACTTTCTGATACGTTACTTACAGCCTATATCCTACGTGGATTGGTTTCTCAGTTTGTTTGCAAGGACAACATCCCAATAAGCTCCAGTTTGCTTGGTGCGTGCGTAGATAAAATGAGCTTACTTGCATCTTAGCTGGGTTTGGTTTAAGTAAATCGTTTTTGTAATATTTCAGCATGGTATGAAATGTTTTACCTGTTTTAGTTTGTTTTTCATTTTCTCATAGATTCCTTGTTGCGCAGTGATACCTAGAGCATTTTCATATTCAAAGTTTTGTGTGATTCTTTCTTTCCTTCTAAGATGTGTCCTGTATCTTCACTCTTACCATACACTATACTTCCTCTTAACCAGAATACTTATCCTTTAGATTTATTAAAACGTGTGATACTTCAGCACAATCAAAATTCGTGTATATAAAAAACATATTTATAGATATTAAATTATTTATTATTTTGCTACAGAATAAGCATACATTGACTAACAGATCAGTCTTCGAGTACTTTAATTAACAAAAAATTTATAAATAACACTGTGATGGTACGTGTCACCTGGATTTAAAATCGGCGAAGGGAAGTTTTTCTGAAAAATAAAGTGTTATTAAACTTTTTGATTTCATACAGGTAAAATTGATATCCTCAAAATTATTTTTTTATCAATCTAGAAAGTGTAAATCAATACAAGTGTTTTTATACCTTTGACATTGTTCTGAAGCTATTTTCTTGTGGCATTTTATTACATAGTAATTACTATTTAAATGGAAATAAGCCACAATTAAGGTTAAAGTAGGTTATTATTTATTTTTACAATAAACTTACGTTAACCTTTAATTGCGGCTTATTTCCATTTCAATAGTAATATACCTTTGACGTTCAAATCTTTTTACAATAATTACGTATAATCTGTTGTTAATCCCTAACAGATCTTAACATTGAGATAGATTATAGTTTTATACATATTTACCTCCCAAAGTTATACAAACACGATATTTTGACTTACAATACCTATACCATGAGAATTAGAAATATATCTAGAAATATCTTTTGTACCAAAAAGACGTTTATGTTTTTCTGCTTAATAAAGTAAAAAAGTTATTAGTCTAGTTTAAAAAACAACTATGAGTATTCATGCCTTATATAATTTGAGCTTAGCTTAAATGAAATCACCGAAGACAAAAAAAGACAAAACAAAAGAGATACTGCAGAATTTAAGGAACTTAATCGAGTAATAAGAAAACAGATAAAAGAGGACATTAAAAAACATCAAGAAGACCGTATAGAACAAGTCATAGAGAAAAACCGAAGTCTCAAATGCACCAAACCGAAACTAGGAAGGAAAAACATAATAACCATTAAAAATGAACAAAGACAACTAGAAAAAAGTAAATCTGGTATAGCAAACTCAATTGAAAATCATGAATGTGTGGCTTGTGTGAGTCCATTTCAAATAGGTAAAGAAATAATGAATAAGACTTACTCACAATCAATTTAATTTAACTATCAGACGACCGGTTTCGCTTTCTACAATATGCAAAGCATCTTCAGGTCTCGATACAAAGTTAAATAAATGCTGAAATGATAAAAAACCCATATTAGGGTGTTGTATAATAAAGATAAACAAATTAGATGTTGTAAATTACAATAATTATGCCAATATTACATGTCTGTGGTTTTATTTCAAAATGAGTAAATTGAATAAAAAGGTGTAAAAAGTTTTAAAAGTTTAGACAGACAAGGTAAGACCCACAAATTGTTATAAAACATTTTTATTTGTTTAGAATTGTTACTTGTAATCACAAGGAAAGCTATAGCCTACGAATACTCTCAACTCTAAAAGTTTCCAGACTTTTTGAGTGTCCTTTTACACATAATTTAGAAAAAATTTATAAACAATTTAGAGTATTGCAAAAACATGATAATTGTCAATTCTTCAAGGAAAACGACACCTGAAACGAAAACTTTTACATTTAGCATATTTTAAGAAATTTGAAATTATGTTGTAGGTTAGAGGTATAATGTGCATACTTACATGATTGCTTGCGTCTGGCCAATCTTGAGTTTCAAAACAGAAGGCACCATGTTTGTAATAATGACGTCCATGTTTCCCAACCAATGTATCTGGTTTTGTGTTACCTATAATAAAAAAAATGGAAATTTAGTACTTGCAATTTACAACACTTAATTAACAAAAGCATTCGTGTTCATTGTCTTAAAATTTTTTTTGACTAACTACAGATTTGATCCAATCGCGAATAAGTTTAAGAACCTTAGAATTTTGTAGCTGTACGTACTGTAGTAGGTGGCTGTGGTCTAATCTACTTTGGCAAAATATAAAGAAACTCAGTAACATTATCTTCGTAAACAATCTTTCTAGTCATCTGCTATAAATTATACAGTTTAAAGGCTTGAAATAAACCATATAGAAACAGTTAGTATCTAACTTTACCTTTTGCCTTTTTGGGATCCTCGGGTATGCTGTTTGAGCAGTAGAATTGAACTCCAGGTTGATTGGTGTAAACTTCCAAGGCTCTCCCGCTGGGAGGATGAAACGCTCTCGCTGCAAAAGTACTCTGTTGCTTGGAAGCTTTGTTGATGCAGAAATTGTGATCGTATCCATCATAGCCAGGTATTTTATGGATGACGTCACCAAGAACTTTGGGAATTCTCAAATCGAATACCGTATCAACGACTCTAAGAAGTTTACCTAGAAGATAATAAAATGAAAAGATATGAATATGCGAAATTTTATACCTTTTTTTTTTATATGAAATTGCATTACCTACGGTAAATGACTATGTATAAAAGTTTGAAGAAAATCAGAAGTATTTAATTTGCTAAATAAAGAACTACAATGAATATATACCTGTAGGAATAGAGTCCTTATCGACATCTGTAGTATGATCTGCGTTTATCGACACAACATGCTTGTACAGCTCCTCAGCACCCTTATCATGTCCAGCCAAGTTAAAGTAAGAATGGTTAGTTAAGTTAATAACCGTGGGCTTGCTACTAGTAGCTTTAAAGTCTACCAAAAATTCATTGTCGTTGTTTAATTCGAAAGAAATGCTGGTCAGCACATCTCCAGGGAAACCCTCTTCTTTGTCGACGGATAAATAGCTGAGTATCACCTTCTTTCCATGAACATAATGGTTCCAGTTGACTTTGTCGAATCCTATGAAACCTCCGTGGAGCTGGTGTTTTCCCAGGTTGGCCGAAACGTTGTAGGTATTTTCTCCGATGGTTATTTTGGCATAACCGGTTCTGTTTGCCACTCGGCCGACCGTGGCGCCGAAATACGGATTAAGGTGATTTAAATACCCTTAAAAAGACATATGTTGTCATTCAATAAAGATAAACTTTAAAAATAATAGTAACTCCAATGCATCTACCGTAGACTAGATCTATGGAGTAATGGACATAGTTAACAAATTATGTAGAACAACACTAATTCTCCATTATGATCCATCATGTAGCTAGCGCTTGTTTGTAAAATGTAAGATGATTTACTTATGCACAAATTAGCGCTAGAATTAAGCAAGAAGATTTTTCTGCAAAATTAACAGATTTTAAGGCAGTATTAGCATTTAATTTTTTAAACATAATTAGATGTCTTGTGGAAAATTTACGCGTTTTCATTGTATCTGAAACAGAGATAGTTAAAACATGTCCTTTTTCATAAAAAATAATTGTTAATTTTAGTTAATTACACACATTAATTAGCCTAATGAGCCACACTCTTAAAATTTTCCTAAGAATACTTCACAACAGAATTAGACGCAAATGCGAAGCAGATCTCGATGATACCTAATTTGGTTTTAGAAATGCTATGGGAACCAGGGAGGCACTTTTTGCGCTTAACATCCTATTACAAAATACCGTGACCAAAGAAAAGATGTATTTGCGTGTTTCGTGAACTTCGAAAAGGCATTCAATAAAGTCAAATTATTGTAAAAACTGAAAAATATCGGAATAGATGACAAAAATTTGTACTGGAGTCGTAAAATTTGGAGATAACTACACCGATGAAATCTCCATACAACGAGGAGTCAGACAAGGTTACATTTTGTCGCCAACATTGTTCAATGTTTAGTCGGATCAGTTATTTAAAAAGGCACTTGAGAGACAACCATATGGAATAAAAATCAACGAGGAACTACTTAATGTGAATAGATATGTAGACGATACACTAATTCTGTCAGATAATATTGAAGTTCTCAAAATTCTGCTTGATCGTATTCACGAGGTAGGAGAGGAAATGAGCATTAAAATAAACTCAAACAACACCAAATTTTCAGTGTTTAGCCGTGACCCACATCCCGATGCAAAGCTTTAATTAAACGGGGTCCAAGTTAAGAAACTTCACAAAATGACATATTTTCAAACTGTGATAGCGGATCAACTGGATCCGGATATAGAAAAAAACGTAGAATAGCAATGACTAAAACTACTTTTATGAAAATGAAGTCATTTATTTGCAATAATCATCTCAGTTTAGAACTAAGACAAAGAATGGTTAAGAGCGTAATGGTTAAGATAGAGAACTGCTAAAGACTGTTAAACATCGAAAAATGTCTTATCTGGGACATATAGTAAGGGGAAGTCGATATAAAATATTACAACTGATCCTTAAAGGCAACATAAGAAAGGCTATATAATAAGAATTACACACGCTTGACCACTGTTTCGACCATCAAATCTAACGACTACGCAGAAAATGTTTGTATAACAATAACCTACGTATTAGATTATAAGACCGAAATGTACATGAGAAGCAAGGCCAATATTTATGACTGAGGCATTTACATCGTCCCACCCTAACTATTGTATAATTAAAATGTATTTAAAGTTACTAAAATTAAAGTATGTCGTCGAAATAATGTGAATTATATATATATATATATATATATATATATATATATATATATATATATATATATATATATATATATATATATATATATATATATAAAGTACTCTGCGATTATAAGATAAAAAATACCTATTGATTCATAAAATACTTAACACCTATATCCTCACCTTCCATGTTATCAAACCCCATAACAATATCCTCAACTACCCCGTTCTTCCCCGGCAGTCTTATCGACGTGATCGTGGCTCCATAAGTAATAACCTGAACAGTAACATTATTGGCATTTTTCCAAGTAAATCTTCTCACTGAGGCACTTTTCCCAGTCGTTCTGTCGGTGAACATGCCAAATCCATCTTCCTCAAATTGCACATCGGTTTCTCTATCGGCGCGGCTCATTTTTGCGATCGAAGTGACAGCTATCAACAAGTGGAAATGATATACAAAAAGAATAATACAGCAATGAAAAGCAGATTGTCTTTTTTTGTGATTTTGCTTTAAATACCTGTTTAAACTGTATAAATAAGAGACTTACTTAATAAACCAAATAAATGAATTTTTTAGGTACACAATTCTTATAATTTTTTGTTTTATTATCTTCGGGCTATCTCACAACTGTAAGAATAGTTCGTATATAATAGGAATAGAATGCGTATTCGCATTTGTTTTCAGAATTCTAAATAGGACTGCTTTAAATATTATGGATTAAAAACCTAACATTACGAAAACATAAAAAATAATAATCTTTTTAGCTATATATTTTTTATCTTGAAGTTTGTCTTGGGTAATAGTCACAAAAAATATTTTTTACAATTATACAATATTAAATAATATTTTTAAAATTGAATAAAGTAATTTTATTATTTATATTTTAAACAAATTCTATTATATTCAAATAATTCAATGAAATCGTTTTGTAATGCCCCTTTGTGCGCTTCTTCTCGATCGACGATGATAAATACAATAAAATGTTGAAGTTGTGGAGTAAAAATTATGGTTTTATTGACAGCTACTAATAAGTACACTATAGATGTTTGTTAGGTATATATATATAGTCCCAAGATTCCTAAGAGGAACATAGGGCTTCCACAAAGTGTCTCCAGCGAACTCTATTTCTGGCTAGTGCTTTGATTTCAAGCCAGGATTTTCCCATTTTTCTCCCTTCGGTGTTTGTTAGGTAACTATCTATAATAGACTGCGCTCAAATGAGATCAAATCCCCAATTTATAACTATAAAAGGAGAAAGGTATGCCGAACAACAAAAAAAAGTAAAGAAAATCCTAAGGGCGGAGGATAAGTATATGGATGATTATGATGATGATGATGATGAAGACAAGTAAAAGAAAAATTAAATAAAAAAAAATTACAAAGACTTAAAATACATTAAACTGGGTATCAGGGAAGAACGATAAATGTAAAAGATCAGCAAGGAAACCTGATATTGGACGAAGACCAAATATGTGAAAGGAGGAAAGAATATTTCGAAGAGATGCTAAATGATGGTGTGACTACTGAAGAAAATTACGTTTCTAAACCTCAAATAGTAATAGAATAAATACCAAAGCCCACAGGAGAAGAAATTAAAGAAATAATAAAATATATGAAAAATCAAAAAAGCTCCAGGGAGAGTGGCATTTTGGCAAATAACTTAAAATGTGGACGAAAGGCTTCAATAAATCAACTTAGTGAGCTAATACTAGAAGTATGGGATGCCGAAGAAATGCCTCAAGAATGGACCAAGTCCATTAAAAATCCTATACCAAAAATGATGATAGAACTGAATGTGCAAACTATAGAGGCATATCCTTGTTAGAGGTAATATACAAAGTGTTCGCCATACTAATTAAAAACGATTAGAAATATATGTAGAGAAGAATACCAGGGAGGATTTCAACAAACGTTTAAATTTTTATACTAAAACAAATCCTGATCAATTCTATGAAGATTGGTAAAAATGACAATTAGACAAACCATTTGTGCTGTGAAATGCAAAGGTATAGTCCCAGAAGAATTCGAAGTAAAAAAAGGTATTCACCAAGGAGACCCGTTGTCTACCTTGCTATTCAATATAGTTCTAGAAAAAATTGAAAGGGTTAGTGGTATAAATAGGTTCGGCACTATTTTGCACAAAGAGCACCAATGCTTAGCATATGCTGATTATGTGATTCTCATTCCAAGAAATGGAAAAGAACTGGCAACTATAGCAAAAATACTAATTCGTGAAAGCTCTAAAATGGGACTGATAGTTCATATTAATAAATCCAAGTACATGAAAATCTAGAGCAAAAAGAAATAAACACCAGCGGTTCATTTAAATTGGAGGTGCAGAATGGATCACTTATAGAATTCGAGAAAGTTGATGAATATAATTATGTACTTAGGTACTCTTATTGATCAGATATGTAAGAAAGAAACTGAAATCAACCTGAGATTGACCAAGAGCAGCAGATGTGCTGCAGCCATGAGCAAAATAATGAAGGCCAAAAATATATCTCGTGATAATATAAAAAGAAAAGTATCTCTCTTCAATCCTGACCCCCCAGGGGGAGTTTAGTGATCGACGTGATGTCGTGTATTGTCCGTCTCCAGAGATCTCTGTCTCTGGTCATTTCTTTTAATTCATGCATAGGTCTTTGGCATATTCCTGTAATTTGATCTATCCATCTTGTTGGGGACCTTCCTCGTGATCTTCGGCCTTCTACCTTTCCTTGTATTATGAGCCTTTCCATGTTTTCTGTGTTTGCTCTCATAACATGCCCAAAATATTTTAATTGTTGGAGATGGACTTTACTAGAGAGTCGTTGGCTAACTTTTAGCTCTCTTAAAATTGAATTATTTGTTCTACGGTCGATCCAAGGAATTCGTATCATTCGTCTCCAACAGAACATTTCAGTGGCGTCTTTCTTTCTTCTCTCCGATTGTCTCAGAGTCCAAGATAAAAAGAAAAGTATACAAAACTATAATTAGACCCATGCTATATTCTGCCGAGACATGGACTATGAACAAAACTATACAGAAAAGTTTGGAAGCATAAGAAAGAAAGATACTTCGCAGAATGTTTGGTAGAAAAGTAGTATAGTCAAGAATATTGTTTGGAGAGTACCTGACGGCAAAAAAGAGAGGAAGACCAAGAAAGAAATGGAGAGATGTAGTGATGGAAGATGTCAGATAGATGAGAATCAAAGATTGGACGCTGGTGGCTAAGAATAGAAAACGATGGAAATTATCCATCAAGCAATGGGCCTTAAAGGCCTGTTAACGCTATACATACATACATGCAATGTCCATATCGTTTGAAAAATACCAATTTCCCTTAAATATTACCTGACAATGCGAACGGTATTAGAACACGCATACAGTATTTAAATCCTTTTAAAAATATACTTAATTCTAAAGCTAAAAGTGACCTCAAAATCTCATTCACCATCTTCTCTATCATTTGGGAATTGTAGTCAAAAATGTGGATTTATTGATAAATAACAAATATATCCATTAATTTGAGGTCCAATGTTGTTGCTCCATGGAGCAACGTAATATTCCTATACAATGTGATATGTAAAATCAGGATTTTATTTAAATTTGGCAACTATGTGACAGGTGCTTTATTGTTCCATTTGTTTTACAGGTTAGTTCAATAAAAATCGTAGCCAACGTTGATGCTTACTATTTATAATATTAGCATTAAAATAATATAATATTATATTTTGTAATAAATATAGGATATAATGTAGATATACCTACATTAAATTAATTTAAGAAACATGCAAATAGTTTAAAAATATCGCTATAAGTTTGATTTGATATAATGCTTCAAAAATGCGCTTAGACAGACAATTTTGCCTTTCATTTTTATATTTTGAATGTTTTTAGAAACGAGAATATTTTGCTCAAAAAAATACTATCTCAAAAATACTTACTTTTAACACAATTTTATTGAACAACAACAACCTGCCTAACAAAAACCTGTGAACCAACTAAAAACAAATTTGTTTTTATTTTATTATTACCCCTTTCACTGTATCAGTAGTTGTTTACTTTCTCAGGATGACCACAAAAAAATACATCAATAAAACTAACCTGACTTTAGCGGTTATGTTTTCGTGGACGAGGTTACATATACGTCGTCGACAGTGTTGACAGAGTCGATGTACGGCTGATTACGGTTTTATAGCGACAACTCGATAAAGGAAATTTGTTGTTATAGTGGGAGCGCTGAATGACTGGAGTTTTAGCTGATAATAGCCTGGTGATAAGTAAATTGTTCTGTATTAGATAGTTCTTTTATTTGTTGAACACCTGACTACCACTATACGAGAAGATCGTTGGCGTTTATGTTTCAAGTTACTTATTTTAAGTTTATTGACAAGATAACAAGACTCAGTAGCATTGTCTACAAGCTGTACATTCCCATCCATCCATTTGAGTTGCTTTTGCTGATGTTTTCTAGATTTTTTCTCCATTATCTCCTATTTTTCATAATCTTTCCATTGTTTCTTATATCCAATTTTCTTATATACTCTACATATTTACTATATCATATTTTCGCTCTTTCTATTGATTTTGTTTTATCCCTTAACTGGCAACGTGCAGTCTGTGAGACTGATTTAATTAATAATGTCTTAGTAACTTAATAACGTATACACTTATACTGTATGTAAGACGAGCCTGATTTACCGGATTGCGTATTACCTGATTTTCACAATTATTCTATTAGGTATTTTTAAACCAGCGATCATAGAATGATACGAGGTAAAATAGAAATAAACTTGAAGAAGGAGAGGTATAAGATGATTAAAAATAAGAACCAATCAAAACAATGGATGAAACCATCAGATGTAGATAGTTTTCAGCAATGTATTTCCGACATACTTAGTAGTCCTGAAACAGAAAATAATATAAACGACTTAAATAATAAATTAACAAATGCTTTACTAGAAAGGTAAAACAAATATGTTCTACTATCCTAGAACTCAAAAAAAAGATAAGAGTAACCAAAATACCAGACAACTAATGCAGAAAAGAAGAAAAATGAGAAGCTAGACGGAAACTAAAGCCGACGAACTATAAAAATCAAATGAAGAAATATCCAAAGCTGTTGGACAAGACACTCGAAAATACAAGCAAAAACAAATGGAACATACCATTGAAAACAATAGAAGTATGTAAGTATTGAGAAATAGACTAAGAACGGCGACACGGCAGATAATAAAAATTAAAGATAGAAATGGTCATCTTATAACTAACAGAGAGGAAACCCTTAAAATAGTTGAATACTTCTACAAATTGCTGTACACAAACCAACACAAAGCAAATAGCAGAGAAGATCAAGTACCTGAAATGTCAACAAGGAAAAAGGGCATTGTCAACCAAGGATCAGAACTACTACCGGAAATCACAATAGACGAAATAAAACTAGCCCTAAGAAAAGCTAAGAATAACAAATCTCCAGGCGAAAATTGTGTAGTTACTGATGCGAATCAAAATCGAATCAAATAGGATTAAAAATGAATCTCGACAAAATAAAGATATTAAGCAACAGCCTAGAAAACATCACGATAGATAACATCAATATAGAAAAGGTAGAACAATATATATATATATATATATATATATATATATATATATATATATATATATATATATATTGTTATGGATCAGTTTATCGATCATTAATAGAATAAAGAGTTTTTTATTATTTTAATATACCGCGGGCATATAAGTTAAAATACAACCCTGTACTTATTTGTAATAGTTAGAATAAGAGAAAACATTGTTCCGTGACGGGACCCTAACGAGTTTTTCCGTAAAAGACTGAGTGAATAGTGAAAGGACAATGGAACCCGTATAATTATAGATTTAGGAATAAACTTGTAATTGTATTTTGCGGTGGGCATTTTTCGAAAGTAAATAAGAATTAGATTTAGATAAGAGATAACAAGAATTTGGAAACTTATTTCTGTTGAAAATTCTTGTTCTGTTTTTTTAAATATCATGTTGGAAATTTTCTAAATCGAAAATAAGTGGGAAAGATTGATTACAAAAGAATGGTGTGAATGAGAGAGTTGAGAAGGTTGTCTGGGATTGACTGAAAGATTCATTATGTTACCGGCAGACCAGAAGAGAAGACGTGTTTTCGTGTAGTCAATCTGAGTACCAGTGTTTTCGTTTGTTAGTGAAAAAAGTGGAAGCTGAGAGCAGATCAAAATCGAGAAGATTAATACCTCTTTTGAGTCTGCATAGTCCACGAGATATAATTGAGAAAGAAAGGAGAATTTGTGAATAAAGAGTACCGGTCAAAAGAGGCTTGGGCTTGTGTTTTCGGAGGAGTAGTTTGCTGGTATGCGGTTTGGATCGATGCTGAGAACGGGAAAGATTTTATGGTAGCCGGACATAATCAATCAAGGAAGGAACTGTGGTTTGATCGAGAGGAGATATCATTGGTGTAAAAATAAAGGTCAGTCAAATAATTTGAATGAAAGAAAATTTTAAGATATTCTAAAGATAAAATCAAATATAGGCATACGAACTAAGATTCCAAGTTTCAAAGAGTTATTTTTTTTTTGTGAATAAATTATATTTTTATATGGTCATACTTTTTTAGTAGATATTATTATAAAACAGATCAATAGATAGTTTGTATTTAAAATTAAATTTAGAGTATAGGAGTTTGTTGGGAAAGATAATTGCCCACAAAAGTTATTTATTAATATTCATCGTATTGCTTATTGAAAATAAATAATAATTTGTGTGCATATTTATGTTGTTTTAATGTTAGTTCCGTTTCCTGTTCTATCCCGATTATGAGCAACTAGGAGATACTGAACCCACTAAAAGAAATATATAAAGTAAACTGATTAAAGTAATAATTAACAAAAAAAAGGCACCCTTAATATATATATATATATATATATATATATATATATATATATATATATATATATATATATATATAGGACATGCAATTAAAAACTAAATGGAAAATCAAACCCTAGAAATTAAAAGAACACAATTGTCAGAGGCTGCTTTTGGTAAGTTGATCTTCATTTTAAAAGACAGGAAAATCCCAATACACTTAAAACGAAAAACCTATGACACTTTTATACTACCAGTTGCAACTTATGGATTGGAAACTATGGTAGTAACAAGAAACATGGCAGAACAATTAAGAGTAACTCAACGGGCCATGTTAAATATAAGCCTAAAAGATAAAATTCCTAACACCGAAATACGTCGAAGAACTAAAGTAAACGGCATCATGGGAAAAATAGCGACATTGAGATGGCAATGGGTAGCACATGTAGCAAGACAAGACACCAACAGATGGTCCCAAAAAGTGATATTCTGGAGACCTCGAGAAACAAAAGGAAGCGTGGGAAGACCCCAAAAGAGATGGATAGACGATATAACAGTTGTAGCTGGAAAGTAGTGGATGAGAATTGCAAAAGATAGGGAAGCGTGGAAGCAATTGGAGGGGGCCTATGTGCAACAATGGATAAATGAAGGCTAAAGAGAAAGAAGAAGATAGGTAACTAATGTAATAAAAGTGGATTATTTTATCTATAGTTAAGAAGGTTCTCCTCAAAATCATTATAAAGGTATGAGAGGAATTTGTTTTGAATTCTGAATCTGAATAACAGATCCCGATTTTTTGGTTTTTTTTGGTCCAAGCAGGATATCGTGTTAATATATTTGCTATGGAGAAAACTTCAATATTTTTGTTACATATTGCAGAGCAATTAGGTCAAATACATTGAGGTAGAAAATGATGAGCCAACAAACGCTTAGCTATAGTTCAAATACCAAGAAGTGTGTTAATCAAAAAAACTTTATGTAAATGCTGAAACTATTCAGAATATACGTTCGAGTAAATTTATTGCGTATATTTTTTAAAACACATCGCGTGCAGAAATTGCAGAAATATCTTGCCGCCCTATTTATAATAAATATATTTTGAATAGGTTGTAGCAGTACCATTAATTCCATGCTCTCTGAAATGGTCTAAGAATGTTAGAATGTTATAAATCTCGCAACAATAAATCTTACGTATTCGGTTCCACTGCCTGGTGAGATTTCTATGCATTTAACTTAATGACAATTCCACCAAAGGAGTACAGAAGTTAACCCTTTACCGCATGAGTTTTTGTTTTTTGTCAAAAATAAATTCTCAGATAAGAATTTTATTTTTATTTTTACGTTAAAATATTGAAAAAATCTAGCTACGAGAAAAACTTTATTGACAAAACAAAATTTTTTGTGCCCAATATGGAACATCATGCAACAATGCAATATTAAAGTCAAACTATTTTGAAGCTACAGTATACACTATAAAACTGTATAAACCTGCAAATAACAGTTTATTTCTTTATTAATACACAACGGTATTGTGCATTTTGTGCACAATATATATGTTTTCCCTGTAGAGCCTGGAAATTTGCATCTTGACCTAGTGTTCTCATCCAATAGGGAAAATTATCAAGCCCATCTTTACGGGTATCTTCTTGGGGCATTTCTTTAGTGGGTCCCTTTTTTCGTTTGGTCTCGTACATCTTCTGAATGCTATTACTCGACGCGCGACGGTCTTCCTACTCTGTTCTGTTTAATTCGTTTTCCGGCTTTGCATAGACCATCGGCTATTGCTAGAAAGGGGTAAATCAAATTTCTTCGCTCTTTTGTATTTCTTTTCACTTTTTATAACAAAAATTCTAACGTAGTGTTAAATATCTTTGTAGTATTAAAATCTCAAGAGGCTGTTCAATCAAAGTCTTCAGAAGCTAAGTAACTCAAACCTGTTCAAAGTTTTAGTAGCCCTTAAACAATTTTAATGTCTAAAATGGGAAAGTTGATCTTGAAGGTCTCTGTAAGTGTCAGATTTGTGGAACTAAAAAACATATATAGAAAAGTAATGACGAATTCATATTACATAACAGAGTAATTTGGAAAATCTCGTAGCAACTATTATATAGGAAGAAATGCTGCCATTTTGGAAAGGGTCACATTGTCTGACCTTTATTTAATGTAATTAATTAACTATAAAAACTATTTTTTGAGATTTTTGAGACTTTGAGAAACAGTGAAAACAGTGCCCGGATGTAATGCCAATGAAATAAAAAAATATTCGTAAATAATATTTCTTCGACCTGATTTTTATACGATAAATCCTAACATTGAATCAAGGAGATCTACACCTTTGGTTCACTTCCAGTATATGTTGACATTGTGGTAACGATTTTATTATCAAAACAGGATAGTAAACTGATATCCACATTGTCTATATTGGCTATTTTCTCTACCATATGACCTCTGCCGCGCTTCTTCATTTCTTTCTCAACTGGCATCACAACTCCAAGAACACAATTAAGTCTTACTGTTGCCAAAGGTAAAATGCCCTCTTTGGTCAGGTATATCATAAGAGATATACTGGTGAACCAATTGTCAAAAAACAACTTGTAATGTTGATGTTTTGGTATCGAATCTGCTAATTTGACGACCACGTTGCTGCTCATACTAAGATTTGATGCTCCTAGAGGTATAATATTACTCTGGAAATCAGCAAATAAATTAACGTCATAGCTGAATCCCGAAATACCACTCATATGCACAAAGTTTTTGAAGCCCTACTTATGTTTTTTTTTGTTGGGTTATAGTGCTTTAGCTGGCTTCGCGCTTTTATTGGTATAATCTGTTCGTCTACAGCTAGCAATTCTCCTTTCGGAAACATGAGTAGTCGTTTTTTGATTTGGCTCAGAACAAATTTTGAATAATCTGTCATGTCTAGGCTGATCATTTTCAATCATGTCATCATTGTTATTGAAATGCAAGAAACCTTTTCTTATCGCTAACTGTTCGGTGGCCAATATTGGCATTCCAGTAGTGTCTAGTGTCTTGTACTTTAATCTTTTATTTAGTGGCTTCCAACATGTAAACCTAGATAAACACTGATGATGGAATAGTCATTCCAAAAACGTTCTGTGATGCGATGTAGCCCGAAAGGGCTCATTTTTATATTATCATACCTTTTATAAAGCGTTTTTTAAATAAAATGTTTAAAAATATAGTCTTAAAAATAACATAGAAAACATAGACAGAAAATATTAATTTGAAATCTATTCCTGAAGAATTCCAATTATTGCAAAACTAGTCCTATAGACAATGTTTTTATGTACATCAAACGTAAAGACATTCAATTAATGACAGATACATGGCAATTAATACTAAAAGTACTAAAAATTCAGTACCAAAAACTTCGACAATATTCTTCACCAAAAATCCTCCACAAGTCTACCCAACATTAAAGTTGTATAACTCTACTGTAGCATTTTAACCATGCGCAAAAGTTCTGACTACATGGTTTGATCAAAATCTGTCGTAGCAGAAGCATATAACACAGACTGCATCCGAATGCCACAAAAGAAACACTTTTTCGTCTTTGAGCGCCATTTCCGCGACGAAGGTTGGCAATCATCATGGCTATTCTGACGTTCGAGGCAGTTGCTCTGAACAATTGCCTTAAAGCTAAACCACTCTCTTAGGTTCTTCAACCAAGAAACGCGTCTTGTAAATGTAAAGAAACACTGGGTAATAGAAATTGGGGGATTTACAACCTTATTGAGTGTATATCGAACATTATTAAAGTCTAAAATGGATTACGGATCAATTGCGTATGCCTCAACCACAACAACAATACTTGGCAGTTGACACTGTAGATAATATTGACAATATAATTGCTCTTAGATCATTTACGACGACTCCCATCGAGAGCTTACTGAGTGAAACCGGTGAACCACCCCTACTTTACCGAAGAATATATTTAACGCTATTAACGGTTAACTTCTATTGCCTCAGATCCACGGAAACCTTAGTATAACAATACCTTTAATGATAAGTACATGAACTACTATGAACGACATGAAAAGAAATAAAGCGGCCGGTGAGGACAAAATACTGGCGGAACTGCTAAAAGGAGGAGACACGATAAAAAAAATGCTAAAAATACTGTTCAACAAATGTCTGTTTCAAGGTAAAATACCCAAACAATGGAGAAATGCCAACACAATCTTAATACATAAGAAAGGAGACCGAACAGACCTAAACAACTACCGTCCTATTTCCCTTTTGTCACAACTATATAAAACCTTCACAAGAATAATAAACAACCGACTAACCTAAAAACTTGATAACTACCAACCAGTGGAACAGGCCGGATTCAGAAAAGGATACAGCACAATCGACCATCTACATACGCTTAAAATCTTAATTGAGAAAACCAATGAATACAACCTTCCGCTGTACTTAGCATTCGTAGATTATGAAAAGGCTTTCGACAGCATTGAACACTGGGCGGTTGAAGAAGCTCTGGTCAATAGTAGAATAGATTCGAGATACCGACAATTGATACATGATATTTACCAAAACGCAATCATGACCGTAATTCTGGACGACAAATTAATAACGGATAATATAAAAGTTAAATGAGGAGTCCGACAAGGCGATATAATTTCACCTAAACTGTTTACCTTGACCCTCGAAGACATAATAAAATCAACAGATTGGGAAAACAGAGGAATATGTATTAACGGAAAATACCTAAATCACCTTAGATATGCGGATGATATACTCCTGATCTCCTCGGAACGACAAGAACTGGAATTAATGCTGAATGAACTTCATGAAAAATCACTGCAAAAAGGCCTAAAAATTAACTTCAACAAAACAAAAGTAATGACAAACACGGAAGAGCAAGAGGCAATAAAAATAAAAACAGAAAAAATAGGTAAATGAGTATATCTATCTAGGACAAGCAATCAGAGCTAATAGAGAAAATCAAACAGCCGAAATATCGAGACGAGTAAGAATGGGATGGGCAGCGTTCGGCAAACTTTCTTACGTTCTAAAAAATCAAACAATCCCTCTATACTTACGAAGCAAGGTATATAACTCCTGTATCATACCGGTGCTCACCTACGGAGCACAGACATGGACATTTACACAGGCCAATTTGGATAGGATAAGGAAGGCACAAAGAGCGATGGAGAGACAAATGTTGGGTGTATCACTTAGAGATAGAAAACGTAACCAGTGGATCAGAACCAGAACAAAGACAGTAGACGCGATAGAACAAGCAGCAAAACTGAAATGGAAATGGGCTGGACACAATGAACGTCTCCAAGACGGACGATGGAACAATGCCATCGGAAAGTGGCGTCCATACAATGCAAAGAGATCAAGAGGCAGACCACAGATGAGGTGGAAAGATGACAGGAAACAAGGAGGTCCCACATGGCAGAGAACAGCTCAAGATAGGGAAAGATGGAGAGAACTGTGGGAGACCTATATCCAACAATGGAAGGATAGAGAATAGGTAAAAAAAAAAACATGAACTACTTTAAGAATAGGTCTCTTCTTCTTCTTCTTCTAGTGCCATCTCCACTAATGAAGGTTGGTTAGGGCCATTACAAATTCGTCTCTATCTTCTGCTTTTCTTAAGAGCGTCTGTGTGTTTAACCCGGTCCAGTCACGAATGTTTTTCAGTCAGGGTATTTGTCATCTACCAGGATCCTTTATTCCTTGGATTTTACCCTTTATAATCGGCTGCAACAACTCGTACTTATTATTTTTAAGTATGTGACCCAAATATGCTATCTTTCGCCTTTTAATGGTGGTCAAAAGTTCCCTTTATCTTTCCATTCTGTGCAACACCATTTCATTCGTAATATGATCGGTCCATGGTATCTTCAAAATTCTCCTAAAAAGCGACATCTTAAAACCTTCCAGTTTTCTCATTAAGTCAACATTAACAGTCCTGGCTTCGACAAAATAAAAAAGTGGATAAAGAAGTAGAGTGGATATAACATTTTACCATCCGATATCGGATTTGCAGATTGAGTCTTTGGTTACTCAGAAATTTCTCCATCTTCAAAAAGGCTGCTCTTGATTGCTCTATTCTAGAGCGAATTTTGATTTCGAATTTAGATCTTCCGTAATTCAGGCTCCTAAGTATTTCATTTTGTCCACTTGCTCAATATCTTCATTTTTTATCTGGATCCTTGTAATGACCTTGTCCTTTTTACTGATAACCATGGTTTTTGTTTTCTTTATGTTTATTGTTAAACCAAACTGTTCCCTGTATCACAAATTGTGTTTAGTAAGAATAGAATGGGTCTTACACACACCAAAATCTTACTATGAAAGAATTCGAACGTATTGTTCTAAATTAAATATCCAATTTCCAAAATTTTTTCAATAAACTCTGATAATTTGTCTCCATGGACTATTGGGAAACCTAAAATCAATGTATCGTTAAGCTTTTATATTAAGGATCAAACAAATCCACCAATCTTTAAAGCAGAGCTGAACCTTATCTTGAATTATCATTGCAAAGACTGGTTTAAAAACTGAACAGGGAGTTGGTGCAGCGATTTTGTATGTGCTTTGAGAATCTACGAGAACTAAACCTTTGGTGGAATTATCAAAGCAAAGTTACAACTGTGCTGTTAATGAAACTAAGACAGCTCAGTGAGATACCTTCTCCCATAAAACGTACTATAAAATATTGTACGACGATTTATATCATGTCACACTGGTGTGAATCGTAAAAGTTAAAGTATAGGTAATATGCATATATATTAAAAATCCACCATATGGGTGTCAACAAATTGTACGAGTACGAAGGTCTGAGATACTGATTTTGACAAATGATCCACATTTTTTAATACTTTCGTACAAAGTAGAAACTTATATACGGGAAAAAATTGGTTATGATTAACTTTTACATGATTAAATTTCATGTAACTGTTTTTTATGGGAATAAATTAATATAATAACAATTTTTCATTTATTCTAGTTATTTATTTGTTCTTTATTAATGTATGTATTTATCATGTTTCAAGGATTTGCTTATGCTTGTAGATGATGATAGGGTTGTATATGCTGTAAAACTTCTTACAAGATTTGTGTATCCCCTTCTTACAAGATCTTTGCTACATAATCATAATATATTTCGACGTTGATCAGCTTTATTAAGGGCATGTTTATTACCCCTTAAGGGGGGGAGAAAGTTGCAAGAGTGAACCCCTTTGAAGTCGCATAGTATTTATTCACTCTGACTTTTCTTTTTCAGTTTCAATGTTGATGGAACTGTAATATGCAAGCTAGAGCCTTTCCTTTTTAATATTCAATCTCACGAAGTGTCTAGAATAGACTTGGATATGCCCTGATCACACAAAAGAGATACCGACGACCGAGTATGGGTGATATACCTCATAAACTGGACATAAATCTGCTAATATATAGATGTTTCAATATTTTTCTCTTAATGTAGATTTCTTGTAATTCTCGTTTTCAAATGTAGAGTTACTCTACATTTTTAAAACTAATTTAAAATTAAGATATTATTAATCTATCTATCTATCTATCTATCTATCTATCTATCTATCTATCTATCTATCTATCTATCTATCTATCTATCTATCTATCTATCTATCTATCTATCTATCTATCTATCTATCTATCTATCTATCTATCTATCTATCTATCTATCTATCTATCTATCTATCTATCTATCTATCTATCTATCTATCTCTATCTATCTATCTATCTATCTATCTATCTATCTATCTATCTATCTATATAAGGATTTTTACAGCTGTCGCCGCCTTCCGTCTTTCAGCCAAAGTGTCTAGTCCTTTCTGTTCTCCATCTCTAAGGTCTCGTCTTTCCATGGCCTCATCCTCTTAATTATTAATCTGAATGCCTTAAATGTGTTAACAACGATGCAGAGACATGAATAAAGATGTAGTATGTTCATCTTCACAAGAAAGACACCATTCTTTCTTCTGAATGGTTTCCTCTGCCTGATTACTCTTGCAGGCATGACTTTTCCTGAGTTCTGGTTTACCCCTTTTGACTGAGGCTACAATCATGTCCCCAGATCCTGCAGCTGGCAGACAGTTAAGAAGTCCACCACACCAATACCTTGTAAAGCAATAACATATAAGTTCTTGGCTCCTGTGTTATCTGCACAATTAATTACTGCTCCAACAGGAAGAGCAAGGGGGATTCTAAACTTCGCTCCCGCGGAACCACCATGTCCTCTCTTGGATATTTTGTATTATTGAAAAATATAAAATTTTTTACTATGATTTTTATTAGAGGATAGCATATTTTTAATTGGATTATTATTCTCATTTAATTATTCTTGTTATGATACATGCGTAAATAAAGTTTAATAGTTTTAAAATCTAAAAATAACATTGAATTTTTAAAAAAATCACTGGATGGAATGTCATTAGTTGCAATTGCGACGTCGACATAAGGGAGGTCACGACTGTAATCGACGTTTTAAGATAAAGATGACGAAGTGTATTAGAAAAGTAAAAATTTTGTATGAAGTAGTTTATGGATGTTCCCTTACGCAAAGTGTTCTTATTATTATTATTAATTTCGGTGGGTTTTACAGCACTCCCGAAATTGACCAGGTTCTTGAATACTCATAAGAATAAAACATAAATCGGCAGTATTGTTCTGAAACTATTTTCTTGTGGCATTTTAAATTAATTACTATTTAACTGGGAATAAGCCACAATTAAAGATAAAAATACGTTTATTGACGTTTCAATTTCCACTTCGGAAATCGTTCTCAAAATACAAACAGTAAATTAAACAAATTTTATTTTTTGGTACATAGTGAAAAATTCTTCTAATAATTTAATTTTATCTGACTCATTTATATTGACAATTCAGACATACATTATGCATTTTAAAGTACACGACTTTAAAATGATATTGCCAATATTGTTGAGTTGCGCTCCTGGGACGACTTTACTTATAAGATAGTTCATTCGATTACATGAAATCAACTTTAACTTGAGAATATCCGTCAGAAAAAAATCATAGCATGTAATTCGTCTTTAAAAAGACAAACACATGACATGATGACAGTAAAATTCTTCTGTTAGTGATTCCATAGTAAATTATGAGGAAAAAACCAGGAAAAAAACCTCATAATATTATCCCGACATGGTAAGTAATTGTTCGTGCATATAGTTTACCTTCAATAAACACCAAAATTCTGATTTTATATGTTTCGTTATTTAAAAAACATAAATGATGTATCCTCTATATGTTACTGACTTACTAATACTGGTATTTTCTTATTAATAACTTCCTCTTTCAATATTGGTAACCAGATCCTAACAAGAAAGGACAAAGAATTGCATTTATAAAATACCTTGTGAATGCGATCAGTTTTATTTAGGTGAAATATCAAGGCCATTAAATGTTAGAATAAGTGAACATCAATCTTATATTAAAAATAGAGAATTTGATAGATCTCAAATATGTAAACACGTATGGGATAATGAACATAGGGTTCAATGGAATAATTCAAATGTATTCCTAAAAGAAACGGATAGTAAAAAAAGAAAAATCAAAGAAGCGGCTCTAATTATGCTAAATGAGGCCAATTGTGTCGCAAATTCCTCGGCAGAATGTAGCAGGATATGGTTACCAATATTGAAAGAGGAAGTTATTAATAAGAAAATACCAGTATTAGTAAGTCAGTAACATATAGAGGATACATCATTTATGTTTTTTAAATAACGAAACATATAAAATCAGAATTTTAGTGTTTATTGAAGGTAAATTAAATGCACGAACAAATACTTACCATGTCGGGATAGTATTATGAGGTTTTTTCCTGGTTTTTCCCTCATAATTTACTATGGAATCACTAACAGGAGAATTTTACTGTCATCATGCCATGTGTTTGTCTTTTTAAAGACAAATTACATGCTATGATTTTTTTCTGACGGATATTCTCAAGTTAAAGTTGATTTCATGTAATCGAATGAATTATCTTATATTTAAAGTCGTCCCAGGGGCGCAACTCAACAATATTGGCGATATCATTTTAAAGTCGTCTACTTTAAAATGCATAATGTATGTCTGAATTGTCAATATAAATGAGTCAGATAAAATTAAATTATTAGAAGAATTTTTCACTATGTAACAAAAAACAAAATTTGTTTAATTTACTGTTTGTATTTTGAGAACGATTTTCGAAGTGGAAATTGAAACGTCAATAAACGTATTTTTATCTTTAATTGTGGCTTATTCCCAGTTAAGTAGTAATTAATAAATCGGTAGTGTTCAAATTAATTTTAACTGCCATACTTAAAATTTTACGTTTACGTGAATAGACCGTATTGCAAATGAAAAAGTGTTGTGAAGAACTAGCAAAGAACACGAATTAATACGAATAGTGAAAAATAAAAAACTGTAGTACTTTGGCGGTTATATAATGGGAACGATATGATATGCTTTGGTACCACTAATAATGGAAAGAAAAAATGTTTTAATATGAGCTCCACATAATTATTCAGGACAACTGTAAATAAACCAACTGGTATTGGACCAACCTCCGACAGTGTCCAAGAGATATTCAATTGTGTGAGATATATTCAGTGTCTTTGTATCATCTGCATTTATTATTTTGATGACAGTTCTAAATTTAACCAAAACTTTCTTTACTACATTCCTGTATTTATAGCCAATTCCTATATTTCCTTAGACACTCCCGTTTAAACAAGATAACTATTACAAAAGAACCTTCATGTCGCTATTCACAATCGAAATCCACTTTTATCTAATAAGAGATCTAAATCTGCATTTGATCATTAATCAGTCAGAAGTCAAGCTCCCTTACCTTTGGTATTTATCAGGCATGTTTGCTGGAAGATCCATCCTGAATACGCATGTTATTCATCAAAGATACTCTCAGCTGTCATTCTCGATTTGTTTAGGAGTCGGTATACTGTGTGGACTACCGAAAAAACTGTTCGGCTTTGATATAGATAAAAAATGTTGAGCAACAAGTAGGTGATTTGCGTAGCTGATTTACATCGTCGTGGCTGTGTAAGATATAACGTGGAAACAAACTACAACTATATATAAAAACCAAATAAGTAAATAAATAAGTAAATAAAGAAATAGCTTTGTAGTCTTTTGTGTTTCTGTTTTTTTTTTAATATTCATTACAAGAAATACAAGATACGAAAAGAATATGAAAACCTTATGAAAACAAAGTTGTGAGTTTATAACTCAAACGCAAATAAATCTGTATATATTTACAGATATATTATCCAATTATGTATTTATTATAATATTAACGTTTTGTATTTTGTTTTTTTTTTTTATTTAAATTAACGTGCATGTGACATCTATGGTCATTAGCAAGAGTTATGATTTACATGCTAATATGCTTGTAATATAACATTTATATTTTCTTGAGCAGTTGACTTTTCTCGAGGAATTTGATAACCTTGTTGATTTGGTCTGTGCTGTTTAGGACCGCTAAAGCTGGCCACTCACTTGCGGATATCGAAGAGGCCAGGCGACTGACAGGACCTTAACTGAAGGCCGAAATCGTCACATACACGCAGTTATCGTAAAGGCATCGACGCGTTCGCTTATCGAAACTGCACGTGTGTGACATCTCATCTGCAATCCATTAACTTAACTGACATCGTTAGACAAATCAGATTTTTTTAACAACTGATGGCGAACAAAAGTGCAAATAATCCCGAATTTTTACGTTAATTCATTGATATTTATCAATCACACCCTTGCCTATGGAAGGTGAAAGATAAATCTTACGCGAATCAGGATTTAAGAGAGAAGGTTTATCAAAAATTAATAAACCTTTAAATGTTGTTAAAATGTTAAAAGTTAATGTTGAAGCATCTCAGGATACAGCGCGCCACAAAAAAATTATGTATTTTCCGGAATTATCACCCCTACTTCTTCCACAGTAATTACACTTCCCATTTAAGTGTTTTGTTTTTTAATTAAAGGTGTCACTAATTTAAGTAATGTTTAAAAACATGTTTCATCCATTCTTTAAATAGTTTTTATAATCGTCAGTACAGGAAAGCTTTAATTCTGCCATAAGTGACATGTGGGATAACCTATTTCTTTTCATGAGCCAGTCTTTAACCCAGTATACTTTTTTCTTTTTATTTTGCGTTTCAAGCACAATTATTAAAGCACAAGCCCTTTTTCGCGAGAGAGACATGTTTTCTCTTCGAAAACTGCACTGTGTATGGTGAAGAGTTGCGATTTCATAGAGATTTTTAACTGAAGGAAATGGTCGTCGGATAACGACCTCATCTCGTATGTGTCGGTTTTCGATAACGGCCTTCAGTCGCGGCCTGCATGCCATAGCCTCTTCGATATCCGCAAGTGAGTGGCCAGCATTAGGAAGTTAGTACTGATATCGAGCTGTTGGCGTATTTTGGCATAAAAAAGGCATTCGATAAGTATATACCTGATTCGGAGAATCGTATTGCAGTGCTGACATTTTGGTTGTGGAGATGATGTCATAAGGTAGCCATGAGGTAGACGGGTATGTCCTATACGTAATCTCCGTATGATTACCATATGTTTTCGAGAAAAACTGGGATAGGTAAGAAGGTTCACTGAGGGTTATATTTCGTTTTTGAATCAATCGAAACGTCGAAATAAACTTATTTTAACCCTTAATAAGACAACGGGAACATATTTCCCACTTTACTTTGCTGCCAAATTTCGATTGTCACTGTCAATACACAGAATGTGGAATTTTGTGATATTAAGTATTCGTTTCGTGGATAAATACACCTACTATTCTCAGAGTTATTCGACGGATCTGATTTTTGCATGCGTAACCATAATGTTGATAAATTAAAGTGTACTGAAGTCGTAAGAAACTTCCAAATATGCTTAGATCGTAAAATATCAGAACATCCCAGAAGTGAGGTATATCCCACTAAGCTTAACACAAATTGGGAGTTTATGAAAAACACGCTCAAAGAGACCGCAGAGGAAGTGCTGGGTGAAGTACCCAAAGGACAGCGAAACAACTGGTTTGATGAGGAATGCCAACGAGTAACGAAAGAGAAGAACGACGCGTATCTGAAAATGATCAACAGAAGGACTAGGAGCAGTGTTGAAGAATATCGAGTAAAGAGACGAGAGGAAAAACAAAAACACAAACAGAAAAAGCGGCAACAAATCAATCAAGAGTTCGAAGAAATGGAAAACCTTAATAGAGAACACGAATACAGAAAATTTTACAAACAGGTTAACACAAAAAGAAAAGTTTTCAAGCCACAAGCGAACCAAGTCAATGCCCTTAACGGAGTTCTTTTAAACGAGAGAGTGGAACTACTAGAAAGATGGCAGGAACATTTTAGTACGCTACTTAATGGAGAAAGTAGAGCTGAAGGTAGATATGATATAGAAATAGAACAGGAAGATACTGAACTACCAACTTTGGAAGAAATAAACAAAGCAATTCAGTCTCTAGCCAGAAATAAGTCACCCGGAGCAGACAACCTACCCGCAGAAATATTTAAATGTGGCGGTCAAACATTTCTAACCCTCCTTCACAAACTACTAATACAATACTGGAATTATATGCCCCATACTCAAAAAAGGAAACGTTCTTGAATGTTTCAACTTTAGAGGGATTTCCCTTAATACAGCATACAAAATTGTGTCCCTGATATTTAACGAACGACTGGCAGGGTATACTGACAATATAATAGGATCCTATCAAAGAGGCCTCTTGAAAAACAAATCTACCATTAATCACATATCATCCATCAGACAAATATTAGAAAAAACGACGGAGTACGACATAGACTGCCATTACATCTTCGTAGACTTTAAGGCAGAGTACGATACTATTGACAGGTCCCAATTATATTCGGCGATGATCGAATTAGGAATACCAAAAGGTTTGGTAGAATTAATTAAAATGACAATGATGAAAGTCGAATGTAAAGTGCGCGTACAAGGGGATGTTTCAAAACCATTTAAAACCAACAGAGGACTGCGCCAGGGAGATGCGCTATCGTGCACACTGTTCAACCTAGCGTTAGAAAAAGTTATGAGAGATTCGGGAATAAACTTAAAACGTACGATATATACCCGTAGTATACAAATAATGGCATACGCTGATGATATCGTCATAATTGGAAGAACACAAAATGAAGCAGTGGAGGCTTTCACACGTATCAAAAATGGCGCAGAAAACATCGGACTTCTGATTTACATTCAGAAAACTAAATATATGCCGGACATATCAAGAATTCAACAGAATAACTTAAAGGTGCAACACGAAACGATAGAAAAGGTAGAAGAATTCTGCTACTTAGGATTACTGGTAGACTACAAAAATAACATATCCAACGAGATAAAAAAAAAAGAATATGCGTGGCTAACCGCTGATATTTTGGCCTGGGCCCTCAACCAAGAGCGAGAAATATTTCAATAGCAATAAAGTACAAACTTTATAAAACAATAATACGCCCAGTGCTCACATACGGATCGGAAATATGGGCAATGACGACCCGAGATGAAGAGTTACTACGGGTTTTTGAAAGAAAAGTATTGACGACCATATATGGCGGAGTAAACGAACATGGTCTGTGGAAAAGGCGATATAACTTTGAACTCTATAGACTTTTTGGTGATGCAGATATTGTGAAGACCATCAAAATAAACCGCCCAAGGTGGGTAGGCCACGTTATGCGGATGGATGGGAGTGATCCCACTAAAATAAGTATGCTAAACAGGCCAGTCGGAAGAAGAAGAAGAAGGGGGCGACCTAAACTCAGATATCTGGACGATGTACAGGAAGATCTGAGGGAGATTGGAGTGACGGGCTGGAGAAGACACACTCGATAGGGAAGGATGGAAGAATGTTTTAAAGCAGGCCAAGGCTCACGAAGGGCTGTAGCGCCAACTGATGATGAATCATAGTAGGGGTGCCTTGAAACGATGCCAGCGTGCGTAGCGGCGAAATATGACAAAATTGCAAATATCTTTTTACGCATAAATTTTATCAAAAATCGATGCAAGTAAATGTTGCGTATTTAATTGTGCTAATAATAGCAAAAATAGTGAGTGTAGTTTTTAGATTGCATATAAATTGGAGAAAAGACGAAGATGAATTTAAGCTATTAATATGAAAAGGTAAACATCACATAACCCCATTTTTATCCAATTGAAATATAATCTAACGAATTCGAATTAAGTCGAAATTATATTCCTTTAATTATGTTTCATAAGGCTTCAAGCTAACTGCATTTTACCTGATGACTTGAGCTTTTATTTTATAACTTTTACTATGATTATAATTAGTAAGAAGTAACACTACTTTAAACATTGCACTGATATATGAACCGCGATTGACTTTAATTCAAACTGATATTTGAAGAAACAAGTAGACTTATCTCTTACGAACAATGCAATTGCCGCCATATTGCTTTTGACAATAATTTTCTTTTAGAATAAAACAATCGCACACAATTTTGTGCCCATTTGGTCACAAAACGCAGAAATATAATACTGATAAACTGATTTAAGTTACATATTCCTGTAGAATTAAATATGCATTCAAATTAATGGGTACAATTATACCCTAGAGTATCCCTAAGGGATATCCCTAATCCAAAATTGTACAAAAAGAATGTAGTACCTACCATGAATAACCGACTTTTTTCAATTTTACATTTAGTGTACCAGTTCTTTAAATTGTTTATTAGATTTTGGAGATGGTGTATTGCTTTAATCCTAGTAACACAATTAAAGTCTTTAATACAAATATCTGTGATTAAAGAAAAGGAAATATCAACTATTTTCTCTTAATCCGAGTCACTCTGTATGTAAATCGTAGGAATCCAGCCGCACAATGCGATACATCATTATCTACTGCTTCTGTAACAGCGGCATCCTGAGAAAATTGACCTTTATTATAATCATCTGAAATATTTATGAAGTACGGACGTACAGGCATTCTGACAGGAGCCGCTTTTATCTACGAAATGTATTCATTTATGGCAAAGAAATTGGATGTGTAACAAAAACTAAAATCTACTTCTTAGATCCGGTTTATTGTAAATGAATGGGTTTGTGGTGTTCGAAAGTTCTCAATTTAGTTATTACTTTTAATGGAGTTTTAGGGAGATAGAAATATGAGGTGATTCCTCCTTCTAACTGGAATATCTTTATAGTTAAATTAAGCATATTTTAATTTACTGTTTGTATTTTGAGAACGATTGCCGAAGTGGAAATTGAAACGTCAATAAACGTATTTTTATCTTTAATTGTGGCTTATTCCCAGTTAAATAGTAATTAATAAAGAATGCAGTTGATAAGTAGTGACATTATCGCATTTTACTATTTTATTTTTTCCTGATCTAATTTTTGCTATATCTGTTCTTGCTTGGGAATGATCCATAATCAATCACTTCTATTAATTTTGTAACATTTTTAGTTAACTTAATACCATGTAAGTTCTGTACCATTTTCTTTCTACTTACTTGTTTTATAACGGTTTCAGAAAAATTTCCGAATAACTTGGGGGTAATACGACCTTACATTTGGTATTTAATCTTCTTTTATCCACTGCTGGACGTAGATCTCCCTCATAATTGTTCATATGTTTCGATTTTGTGCCTCTTGTATATAGTTTTTCTGTCAGTCCATCGTGTTGGTGAACGAACTCTATTTTGATCTCTCAGTCTCCATATTTTGTCATTTATGCATGTGTTTTCATTGCTTTGTGACAATTAATCACGGAAGTGATAAGCAATTAGGACTTTTGCACGGAAGTGATACCTCTTCTTTTTTAAAAATACTCTTTGGTTTTATATGTATGTCTTTGTTAAATGTATTATTTTGTTTTTTAACTAAAGGTGTAATTAAATGTGTTCAAACTGAATCCTTTTCATTATAAAATATCCATAATATTTTTCAGCGTCATTAATTAATTCTTTGTATAAAGTCAACTATTCACCTTCCTTTTTCCTTTCTCTTAGCATTGGATGTATTTCAAACCTTCTTTTTAATACAGTTTTTCTTTCTTTATCGTTAAGTAGAAGAGCAATTGCATATAAGTTTTGTCGCGAAAAGCGAGATCACTTCACGAAACAAACTGAAATGTTCTATGTATGAAAATGTGAACGTGGAGTCCGATTGCTGGACAAGAAACGCTTCTTCTTCTTCAAGTGCCCTGTCCGTTGCGAACGTTGGCTATTAACATGGCAATTTTGATCTTGTTTGCGGCGCTTCTGAATAGTTCGACCGATGTGAGCCCGAACCACTTCCGCAGATTTTGGAGCCACGAGTGTCTTCTCCTGCCTGGCCCTCGCTTACTGTCTATTTTTCCTGGACAATCAATTGTAGCAGACGGTATTTATCGTGTCTCAATATGTGGCCTAGATATTCAAGCTTTCTTTGTTTAATTGTATTCACGATTTCTTTCTCCTTTCCGATTCTTTGGAATACCTTTATGTTGGTGACATGTTCGGTCCAGGATATACGAAGAATGCGTCGGTATTGCAGGCCTCCACGCCATACAGCAAGATCGGAAAAATGTAGCATTTAACTATACGTAGTTTTAGGGGAAGAGACAAATCCTTGCTTATGAGTAGCTTTTTCATATTGCTAAATTCTGCTCTAGCTCGTTCTATTCTCGCCTTAATTTCTATGGTCTGTTCCCATTTTGCATTTACGTTGGTGCCAAGGTACACATAAGATTCTACATGGTCAATTAATATGTTACTTATCCGTAATTGTCGAGCAGGTTGTTGCTTTTTGCTTATCAGCATCCACTTTGTCTTCTTGAAGTTGAGGCTCAGGCCGTATTCCTCACTAACTGAATAAAGTCTTTCCATTACTTGTTGTAATTCGTCTATGGTACTGGCAAGGATCACCGTGTCGTCGGCGTATCTTATATTGTTCGTTAACTCGCCGTTTATTTTAATGCCCTCATTTGCATTTTCCATACATTTGTTAAATATTTCCTTGGAATACATATTGAATAGGAGTGGGGATAATATACACCCATGACGGACACCTCTTTTGATCTGCACGCTTTCAGTGAGTTCGTTGCCAATTTTTGCTCTTGCTGTTTGACCCCAGTACAGGTTTGCCACAATTCGAATGTCCTTGTCGTCAATACCTGTCTTTCGCAGAATACCTATCAATTGTTCATGATTGACATTGTCAAATGCTTTTCTAAAATCTACAAAGCACAGATACACGCCTTTATCAACGTCTCTACACCGTTGTATAAGCACCTGGAGAGCGAAAATTGCTTCTCTAGTTCCAAGTGCTTTCCGAAAACCAAACTGCGATCTATCAATATTTGACTCACATTTATCATATATTCTTCTGTGAATGATCTTAGTGAACGCTTTAGTGACATGATTGATCAAGCTTATAAGCCGGTAGTCATCACAAATCTGGGCATTTGGTTTCTTCGGGATTGTAATAAATGTTGACTGTAGCCAGTTCTCCGGGATTTTACCGCTATTATATATGTTGTTAAAAAGTACAACTAGATTATCAAGGAACTGTTTGTCTGATTTACATAGGATCTTTAATATTTCGCAGGGTACATTGTCCGGACCTGCTGACTTATTGTTTTTTAGTGCTGCAATGGCATCTTCTATCTCCGATTTAAGAATTGAAGGTCCTGTTTCTCCTTCTCCATATAGGTGATCATCAGTCCTGTTAGATGCAAATAATTTTTCTATGTATGATTTCCATGTTTTTAAGATCGTTGATGGCTCCGAGATAAGATTTCCATCGCTATCTTTTATGCTGTTGGGTGACTTATTGAATTTCCTCTTGTTTGTCATCGATTTTATTTTTTTGTGCATATTGTAACTGTCGTATTTTCGTTCGTATTGTTCTATTTCCCTGCATTCGTTGGAAAACCATTTTTCTTTGGCTTCTCGAATTTTCGTTCTTATGGTTTTGTAGATCTGCTGGTATTTTTCTGCATTTTTATTCTTGAATTTACGTCTTTCATCCATCATATCCATTATCTCATCAGACATCCATTCTTTCTTTTTTCGTCGGTCACGCTTTAATAGAGTCGCGCATGTTGTTTGGATTGCTTCCCTCGATTTATCCCATCTCTCTATTATGTCCGACGTGTTCTCGTTAATGTCCTTTATTTTCTTTCCTAGTTGTTCTCGTACTTTTATTTCGGTTTCTGGGTTAGTGAGTTTTTTAATATCAATTGTGTTTAAATTAGATCTTTTCTCGAGCCGTTTTACTCTCATGACCATTCTGCATACCAATACATTGTGGTCCGTAGGAACATCGGCACCTGGGTACGTTTTTGATGATTTTATCATGTTTTTATATCTTGTTGGTACTGCTATGAAACGCTACGAGCCGGAAACTATACGTGCATGATAATATACCGCGACCTTTAAAAACAAATTAATCAAGAGATAAACCAAACTAATCCTTTTTATTATTTTAAAATTAGCTAAATTAGAGTATTGCAAAATAAATGTCTAAAAAAGAAAAAGAAAATAAATCTAAAACTTCAACACACACAATAACATTTATTATCTGTCAGTTTCCATTTAGATTTTTTGTTTTTTTTTTTAGATTGTAACGAAAACTATTATTATTTTCTATAAATTTCAAAACCGTACTCGAAAACATAATGACTGACGATATTTCTTGTTTCAGATGGTTTTGTCATTTCGATGACGACAACTACGTTAATGTGCCGAGACTGGTCCGATTTTTGGGGGATTACAACCCTAGAGATGAATGGTATTTGGGAAAACCCAGCATTCAGGCTCCACTCGAAATAGTCAAGAAGGAGAAAAAAGTTGTGGTAAGTGAAAGAGAGTTATTATTGTCGCTGTTTTTCTGTGGAAGTGAATTTCGTCGAGTCGTTTTAAGACTTGAGTTTATTTTTCAAAGTTATTGTTGCCGGGGAATGGAATTTAAGATAGATACAAGATAAGACGACCTAATTACCAAGGAAAAAGTTTATCTATATTTTTTAACTTACAAGAAAATTGTTAATAGAATATTTTAAATGCGATATTTTTAATATTTTAATTACTATAATGACTTATTTGTCAACTGTGATGAACTAAAATCCTTTATTTGTTACCAAAGTGTTGCTCTGCGTAGGGGTTTGGATATTATATTTTACCTAATATTGTTCTAAAGCTATTTTCTTGTGGTATTTTAAATTAATTACTATTTAACTGGGAATAAGCCACAATTAAAGATAAAAATACGTTTATTTAAGTAAAGTCGTCCCAAGAGCGCAACTCAACAATATTGGCAATATCATTTTAAAGTCGTCTACTTTAAAATGCATAATGTATGTCTGAATTGTCAATATAAATGCGTCAGATAAAATTAAATTATTAGAAGAATTTTTCACTATGTAACAAAAAACAAAATTTGTTTAATTTACTGTTTGTATTTTGAGAACGGTCGGTCAGATAGCTCAGCGGGCTGTGCGGCTGCCTCTCATTCGCTTCACTGTCGAATGGTTTAGTGGATGTGGGATCGAGCCCAAGCTCGGTGTACAGAAAACAAAAAGTCTAACGCAGCAGTTTAAAATTCTAGATGAATCTGCGGCTTAGACTAAGATATGCTGGGATCTGATCGGCCTATGGTGGAGCAGTACAGCAAGAGATAAGGGCTTGCGGCTCGGTGATACTCCTCCATAGATCCCTACCGGACAGGCGTAACGCCTAAAAAACCGGATATATATATATATATATATATATATATATATATATATATATATATATATATATATATATATATATTTTTGAGAACGATTTCCGAAGTGGAAATTGAAACGTCAATAAACGTATTTTTATCTTTAATTGTGGCTTATTCCTAGTTAAATAATTCAAAATATCAAAGTATTGATTGAAAATAAAACTAAAGTATAAGTACTAACGTACAAACAAAGTGTAATTCATTTATATATTGTTTAAAAACAAAGTTTACAAAAACAATATTCTCTATACAAGTTGTTTAACACAAGTTTTACAAACAAAATATTTTTTATATAAATCATATTTTTTCAAGACATCCCTTATGAAATGTTCTGAAACACTTCTGGCATTTAACTCCAAACCTAATCAGGGAAAAATTTCCAGTACATGTAAAGCATATACCCTTAATAAAAATATTATTTTTAGGTGGTGAGCAGAGTTCTGGAACTTCTGGATCAAATCCTAATACTGACAGATTTCTGACGTGCTTTTGGAATTGACCTATTTCCTTATTTTTTTCATGGGGCTGTCGATCATCTTTTTTATTTAAAAGCTTGTTTACTTTTAAGTCCTCTAAAATACTAGGTTTCTGCTGAAACAAAAATGTTTCTTTCAGTACCTTAATCTCAGTTCTTCCTTTCAAGGAATTTTCTTTACTTTTCAGAAATCTCTTTGCTTTATTTTCTAACCTTGTTCGCTCCTTTTCATTTTCTGCGTCCCTTTTCCTCTAGTTCTCTTTGATAAATTGAAGAAAAAATTACAAAACTAGATCTTTGGGTGTTACTTACTTACCAAGCTTGGTAAGTTAAAAGTTTATTTTTTAAACCGTATTATGTGTTCATAAAATGTTTTTTTTTAGTCAATATATATTCTTGAAAAACTAAAAATTTTTTTTATGAACCTAAGCCCAAGAGAATCCACTAAAATATATATATATATATATATATATATATATATATATATATATTTTATATATTCTTTTTTCTTACTCTTATATATATATATATATATATATATATATATATATATATATATATATATATATATATATATATATATATATATATTCATCAGCGTGCTATATGCGTGCTATATGGGGGTGGAGGATAGTCTGGAGCATTAGCGCGAGGTGAATTCGTTCGTGATCTAAATAAATTGCAACACCTACATGTCATTTCCTAAGGGGTTTGCATGTCTCACAAGCTGGGTTCGATTCTATTGCTTGCTTGCTTGACGAACAAAATGCACCCTCACATTTTTGTTCACCACTTATCCATGCATCGCCGTACATAAATGTAAATTGAAAAATTTCACTCGAAAAACTTACATGAACATCGAAATGCCCTAAGTTTATTAAAAAATTTAGTATAAATTTAGAGAGATCATTTTTGGCTATAGTGTACGAGGATAGATTGATATTAAACTAGCCTTTGATAGATGGCGCTACTTGATACCGAATTGGTTTCGGTATTGATATTTGCCATTCATGACATGACGTCTGTCAAAATTTTAAGTTTTAAAAACAATTAGTTTGGTTTTTACAGCCGTCAAAAGCAAGCAAATTTTGTGTTTTCGGAGAAATGGAAAAAGTCGAGTATCGTTCGGTGATTAAGTTACTCCACAAAAAGGGTAAAACGAATGTGCAAATCAAAGCCGACCTGGACAAGTTTATGGTGAGGTTGCGTCTTCGTTAGCAACAGTAAAATTTTGGAAAGCTGAATTTGTTTATGGTCGTGTGAGTGTTTTTGATGATGAGCGTCCCGGAAGGCCAAATGAAGTCACTACGCCGGAAATGATCAACAAAGTCCATGACATGATTATGGCAGATCGTCGAATTAAGCTCTTCGAGTTAATAGAGGTCCTAAACATTTCCTACGAACGCGTATACAACATCATTCACTATCATTTGGACATGAAAAGCTATCCGCGCGATGGGTGTCGCGTTTGCTGACAATCGATCAAATGCAAAAACGTGTGACCACTTCGGAGACGCTTTTCGCAAAATTTTTTTCGCCGATTTATCACCGTTGATGAAACCTTGGTGCATTATTACACACCGGAAACCAAAGAACAGTCGAAACAGTGGCGCAAACGCGGCGAAGAGCCGTCGAAGAAGGCAAAGAGTGCACATTCGACCGGCAAAGTGATGGTGACTATTTTCTGGGATGCAAAGGGCATCATCTACATCGACTACTTTAAAAAAGAAAAAAACAATCATTGGTAAGTACTACGCAGCATTATTGGATCGATTCGATGCCGAATTGCATCGAAAACGACCCGGTTTGGAACGCAAAAAAGTGCTCTTTCACCAAGACAATGCACCGGCTCACCGATCGGCAGTCAGCATGGCCAAATTACACGAATTGGGTTATGAATTGGTTGAACACCCACCGTATTTCCCAGATCTTACCCCTAGCGATTTTTTCCTGTTTCCAAGCCTTAAAAAATAGCTCGTAGGATGCCGTTACGCAACAAATGATGGAGTCGTCGCTGAAACTTCGGCCAATTTTGAAGAGCTCGAGCAAAAGTACTATCCGGATGGGATAAAAAAATTGGAACATCGTCTTACTAAGTGTACCTAGCTAAAAGGGGACTATGTTGAGAGATAAATCGATTTAATTTCAAAAAACTTGTTTTTTCTATTAAAGGCTAGTTTTATATCAACCCACCCTCGTATGTCTCACAAGAACAGAGAAAACCGTTAACACATTCCCTTTTTCTTTCTTACAATAACTTATTTTAAAATAAAACTATCCTCTTTCGCACGATATATAACAAAGCCATGTATAGTGTATCATCTCTTGAGGATCCGCTTTCAAATATCGCTATGTCGAATATGTAGATAGACACAGCATCAAAGAGAAGCTTTGCATTTCAATATATCACTTGGCCATGTTGGTAGGTCGAACGAGCTTTGGAACGTGCAGTTGTAAACCAATTCAAATTGGACACCAAGTTCAATATAGTAACTTCAGAAATATATTCATAACTTGTATGTAAGAAAGTGGAAATCTATGTAGCGTAAAGTTGGAAATATTCTGTATTGGATTAATTTTGTCGTCTACAAAGTTTATTTACAAAAAATGCTTAGTTTCGTCTATTATAAACTGATAGTTGGCGATAGTGGCGTTGTAGTGTATTATAAATCACTATGGGTCATTATCTTTGTTTAAAAAATAAAAATGTCCTCAATCCCAGAGTTCAATTTTTTTCATTATTTTACATTCCGTATGATTAAAAAATTAGGCTTAACGCAATTTTCGTCGACCACTATACTCCCGAGATGTTTCAAGACCGAGAGAGGACGAACATTTACATGCAGGAGGCATTGACATGACCTTATATCACAAACCAAGGAATTATCAAAGCGGTAAATCAGATAAAGAACGAAAAAGCTGTTGGGGAAAACAATATCCCAATTGAAATAATAAAGATATTACTAGACGAACACATCGAAGTAATGGAAGATATATTTAACAAAATATACGAAACAGGCATAATACCAAATGATTGGCTGACATCGGTGTTTATACCACTACCAAAAAAGAGAAACTCCAAGAAATGTGAAGACCATAGGATTATTAGCCTGATGAATCATATGTTGAAGCTTTTCCTACGAGTAATACACAATAGAGTATACAATAAACTAGACGAACACAGTAACACACTGGTCAAACTCAGTGTGGTTTTAAGAATGGGTTCGGAACAAGAGAAGCACTTTTTTTAATACGTGTGCTAGTTGAAAGATGTAGAGATGTCGATTCTGATGTATACTTGTGTTTTATAGACTTTCAGAAGGCGTTTGACCTGGTGAAACATGATAGATAATAGATATTTTAAGGTCATGTAATATCGACGATAAAGACTTAAGGATCATTTCAAACGTCTACCAAGAACAAAAGGCTAAAATCAGAATAAAAAGCGAAACATCTGGAACAATCAATAATGGTATAATTATAAACGGGCAATGTATAAATAACCTGCGATATGCTGATGACACTGTCATACTGGCAAACAATGCTGAAGCCCTGCAACGCTTAATGGACCGAGTAACGACAGCCTGTAGAGAATTTGGAATAAAATTGAATACAAAGGAGACAAAAACGATGGTCATCAGCAAGCACCAAAACAGAAGGGTGAAGTTCAATGTCGACGGAACAGATCTGAAAAGAGTAATAAGAACAACGTACCTTGGAAGAAATCTTGATGAAACTTGGGACCACTCACTAGGGATAAGAATACGCCTGGAAAAGGCACGTACAATGTTTTACAAAATGCAAAAAGTTCTATGCAACCGCCAGCTGGGCATCTTATTGAGAACTAGAATACTTAAGTGCTATGTTTTCTCCACCTTGCTCTATGGTGTTGAAGCCTAGACAATGACAGATGCAACACAAAAAAATATCCAAGCATTCGAACTCTGGTGTTACCGTAAAATGCTCAGAATATCCTACATGAGCCATACGACAAATGCGGAAGTCTTGCGGAGGATGAATAAGGAAAGAGAGCTTATGCTTATAATAAAAAAACGGAAAACACAATATTTTGGTCACATCATAAGAAATCAAAAGTATGAACTGCTCCAACTTATAATTGAAGGCAAAGTCAATAGCAAAAGAGGACCAGGAAGAAGACGCAACTCTTGGCTTAAAAACCTACGGCAATGGACGAACATGACCTCCATAGAACTATTCAGGGCTGCTACAAATAAGATTAAATGGGAAAATGTAATGGGCAACGCACGTCCTTAAGGATAAGGCATCGTAAGAAGAACACTATACTCCCCCCATCTCCTATTTCCAAAAACGTCAATTTTTCGTTTAAAAAATTTTCGTTTAAAAATGCATTTTTTTTTTTCGAAAAAACGAATAACTTTTTTTTGGAGGTGGCTGCAGGTCCAACTTTTTTTCTGTATTTAAATAAAAACTGTCTCTCTAATTTTTTAAGCTGTTTTCGTATGGTGCACCATGTTCAAAAATCCAAAAAACTGTTCATTATGGGTTTTGGGGGCCTTTTTTTATTTTATAGACTTCAAAATAGATGAAATCAGGTTTTTTTATAAATTATATATGTTTTAATTTAATCGTAAAAAACAATGTTTTTTACGATGTTTGAGCGTTTTGATCGGGATAATCATATTTTTTGAGATTGACACAAGCTGAATCAATTTTCTGACATTTTTACTTTTATACAATTAAAAAATACGAATAAGGGTACATAATCTGAAAATGATTTTTTTTTTTTTCGAAAAGAGCGTATAACTTTTTTTTAAAGTTGGCTGCAGATCCAATTTATTCCATTAGGCGTATTTGATACGATATTCCATACAGCCGCCCGTGAAACGATTTAATTACTGCATGAAACATTTTCTGGTTGTGTACTATCGTTTCGGTGATCAGAATTGGCCCTTAGCTTGTATGACTTAACACCATTGGATTTCTTTTTATGGAGTTATTTTAAGTCCAAAGATTTATGCCAACAAACCGTACACTGAAGCAGGAAATTAACGCCACTTCAACGAAATTCAACCACAATTATATAAAATTGTCATGGAAAATTAAGACAAAAGAGTGGGTATGTGCCAGCAAAGCCATAGATGCCATTTGCCTGATGTGTATTGTGAAAAAATTATTGAAGCCTAACAACACAAAAGTTCATCGAATTATTGTCAATTTATATGGTTTTCAAGACTTTTTGTCACTTGAATATGGCACTCTCGAATTACTTTTTCTACTGCAAGGTTAAATAAGAGGCACGACAGTCCATCTCCCTGCCTCAGTCCATTTTTACAATGAAAGGGTCTTGAAAAGTCGTTTTGGATTTTGACTACACTCTTTACGCCTGTGGGTGTAAGTTCCGTTAGTTGAACAAGATGAAGCGGCATTTGAAATTCCACCATAGCATGTAGAAGTTTTTGTCTGTTGACTGAGTCGTATGCAGCTTTGAAATCCACGAATATGTGGTAGGTGCCGACTCCGAACTCAAGCGTTTTCTCAAGAATCTACCTGACTGTGAAGTTATTGGTTTATTGGGCCAGAAACTGCACTGGTAGTTCCCAACTATTTGTTCAACATAGGGGATCAATCTTCTGTACACTACGTTGGACAATACTTTATATGCCACGTTAAGTAGGGTGATGCCTCTATAATTATCACGCACCATCATATCTTCTTTTTTGTGAAGAGGGTGCATTAAACCTAATTTCCAGTCTGCGGGCGTTTCCTTCCGTAGCCAGATTTCGGTTACTAATTTATGCATGTGTTTAAGAAGGGTGTCACCACCATTTTTAAAGAGTTCGGCAGGAACATTGTTCAAACCAGGGCCTTTGTTATTTTCCAGTTTTGAAATGGCTTATCTAATTTCTTCCTCGGTGGGGGGCGGCTCTTGAGCATTTTCATCCATTTTAGGCAAAGTAATTTCTATTTGGTCTTCTTCACAACTGTCACTAAGTAGTCCTTCAAAGTGGTTCGCCCACCTGTTTAGTATCTGTTTTTTGTCACTAATTATGGAACCATCTCTGTCTTTACATGTTGTTATTCTGGGTTTGAATTCTTTTCTGCAGCTGTTTATCTTCTGGTAGAAGTTTCGCGAATCTTTTCTATTGTGGTGGTTAACAATCTTGTTTAGAGCGTTTTCGTATGACTCTTTCTTTGTCTTTCTAAACGTCCTTTTTTCTTCTCGTCTAAGATTTTCACAGTCTTCCAGGTTTGATCTCGTTCTGTGCTGCTGAAGTCTCTTGTATGCTTCATTTTTCTGTTGGTTAATGGATCTACATTCTTCGTCAAACCAATCTTCGTTTATTTTAGCCTGGTTAGGTTTTAGAAAACCTTTAGCCGCTGTATGGATAGCTTCCTTGCATTTGGTAGTAGTACTATATAAGTATTTGGTAGTAGTAGTAGTAGTATATAATATTATCATGATTAAATATTTATAAATTTTGCTGGAAAAGTGCTTTGTTAACTTGATACTAACATCTGATTTGAAAGTTAATCGAAAATTTTAAATCATTGTTGAAATGTCAAATAATCAAATAAGCCTTGCTTTTTACATATTTTTAGACAAAATAACGTAAGCAATATCCGTCTACTCGCCATATATGAAAATCCTTCAATTTTGCAGAAATAATGCGAGATTTGATAAATCCAAAACTTTGAAACAAATGGAAATACCTGATTGATAAGCCCTATATAGTACACAGCTTGTTTACCAATAAATCAACAAACAGTCGTATCTGTGTTTGCTATTTGTCAATATTAAAATGTAAAATCTTTTATTAATGTTTACTCTGCAAATAAGTCACAAACTGATAAGGGAGAAACTAAACAACAAAAAGACATGTTTGGGCTTGTTTGTTTTGCACAATTACTTAGCAGGTCATGAGAAAGTTTATTAAAATAAGAGTTAGCGGTCCAGAAATGCAAAGCTTAGAGATTTCTGTTTGATTCTTTATAATACCTTCAAAGATCCACAGACGGATTTTTCGTCGTTCTTTGACAATCCCTTTAGAGTGCATCTATTCAAAAATTAAATCCGCAATATTACGTAAAGCAGTCGGCTTCTTTGATCTTGTAGCATATCCTCAGCGTCAACTTTTTTTTAAGATATTCATCTTGTAATATTGTACTACTAACATGTAATCTACTACTATATGTATATACTATGTGGCATTGGAAATTGACTATATAACAGTGTATTGTTTATTTTAATTTATTTAAAGTCTTCTAACGCTAACACTAAAACGCAACGAATTTCTAACGTTTATTTATTTGTTAACGGTACAATATTATTTATTTGTTTATAAAACAAGACAGAATTAATGTTGATAATCTGCGCATTGAAACCGTTGCGAGAGAGTATAGGAGACAAATGGACGAGGAAATGGAGAGCCTGGAGGTGGGGGAAAATGTAGAGGAACTGTGGAAAAAATGTAAAAACATAATAACTGAGAAAGCAACAAAAATATTGGGGAAAACCAAACCAGTTAAAGAAAACGAATGGTTTGACAAGGAGTGTCAAGAAGCAACATATAATAAAAACAGGGCATACCTAAAGACAAATCAAGCTGGATGCACAAGAAGAGCAAACGAAGAATACCGGACACTAAGAAGAGAAGAAAAACGATTACATAGAAGAAAAAAAAGACAATTTGAGCAAAAGCAATTGGAAAGCACAGAATGGCTAAGAAATCAAAATGAAACTCGAAAGTTCTACAGAAATCTAAACAAAATGCTCAAAGAGTTTAAGCCAAGAATAAGGAGCTGTAAGGACGCAGAAGGAAACATCCTAAATAATACGGCCTCAATCCTAAACAGATGGGTTGAATTTTTCGATGCAAAATTTAATGGCCATCATATCGAAGAAGCAGATAACACCCTAGCAAATCGAAATGATTGGAATCCTTTCAACCCAAACGAAAGACCACCTACCATCGAAAACGTTGCCCAAGCCATTAAAAAGCTTAAAAATAATAAATCACCAGGAGTTGATCAAATTTGCAGTGAGCTCTACAAGAATGGTGGCGATGCCCTACTACAGACACTGCATAAGCTTTTACTTCTTGTTTGGAATAATGAGACCATGCCTTGTGAATGGTCTCAAGGCATGATATGCCCGCTACATAAAAAAGGTGACCAGCTCCAGTGTGACAACTATAGAGGTATAACCCTGTTAACAACTGCTTACAAAATACTAGCAAATATTCTCTACGAAAGGTTGCAAGTTTACAAAGTGGGCATAGTTGGTAAATATCAAGTTGGATTCACTCCAGAAAAATCAACAATTGACCAGATTCATTCAATAAGACAAATTCTCGAGAAAACCACTGTTAGAATACAGGGAGAGAGTTCTAGATCCTTTAAGATAAAGGATGGACTCAGATAAGGAGAAGCTCTGGCTTGCCTCCTATTTAATATTGCCTTAGAAAAGGCAGTCCGAGATACACGAATTAGGGATGGCGGTACTATTTACAATAGATCGATACAAGTCTTAGCATATGCTGATGACATTGACATAGTAGGGCGTAGCAAGCGAGATGTTGAGCAATATCTCCTAGAATTGGAAACAGCGGCGAAACAGGTCGGTCTAGTCATCAACGAAGACAAAACCAAGTACATGTTGGTAACAAAGGATCCGATAGCAAATGAGGAACGAGAAACAGTCTTTGGAAGTCATACCTTTGGACGTGTTGACAACTTCACATACCTTGGGTCGCTATTGACTGCTACCAATAAAACAAGCGAAGAAATCAAAAGACGAATAAATCTTACAAATAGGGCATACTATGGACTCCAAAAGCATTTCCACTCAAGAAACATTCAAAGAAGAACTAAAATTATTATATACAAAACATTGCTGAGGCCGGTCCTCACATATGGAGCAGAAACATGGACACTAACGCAGAAAGATGAAAGACTTTTGGGAATATTTGAGCGTAAAATACTCCGCAAAATATTTGGAGCTGTAAACGACCAAGGGCAGTGGCGCAGAAGATATAATTTTGAATTGTATCAGCTCTTTGATGAGCCAGATGTCATAACGTTCATTAAAACACAGCGACTTAGATGGGCTGGACACATAATACGAATGCCAGACAATACCATTGCTAAAAAGCTAACCACAGGAACACCTGTAGGAAAAAGAAGTAAAGGCCGACCACGAATTAGGTGGTTAGATGGAGTAGAAACTGACTTACGAATATTAAAAATCAGAAGATGGCAACATGTTGCCAAAAACCGAACAGAATGGCGACGAATCTTAGAGCAGGCCAAGATCCACAGAGGATTGTTGAGCCAAAGATGATGATGATGACAATATTATTTCTTAGACTAAACTCCTAAAATCTAATTGCTTCGTATATTCGTTAAGGGGCGTAGCAAGAGCTGGCGTAATATTTCTCCCTCCTTAAGACAAGGTTTGTCATGGAACCTTGTTGGGACTGAAACTGAATGCTGATATCGGCAACTGGATCCTTTTTACAGCTACCATTTGTATAAAAGTTATATAAAGGTGGCAAGGTCGGTTTTACCTGGACACCGATAACCATGCGGATTGTTAGTACCTGGGTTTCGGTATCTTTAACTATTTCCTATACTATATTTCGGATAACCTTTCAATCCAATTGATGGCATTCTAGCTTTGGCATGGCAAATTTTTGCACGTTGGATTCCAACACATGCCCTTTTAATTGAAATAATGTTACCCATTTCCTTATGAATTCCTCGGAATCTTGCTTTTTTGGTAGATGGTATGCTGTAGTTCTTGTTTTCTTTATGCCTGATCTATCGCAGACTTTCTGGAATATATTGCTCTCGAAGTTCCTTCCATGGACCTCGAAAGGCAATCCACATCGGCTAATCTACAACTTGATCAACATATTTGCAATAGTGGCGGTCTTCTGGTCTGGATTTGCATAGATTTCGACCCACTTCGTGAAGTAAGTTATCATGATCATCATGTACTTATAACCATTTTCACCTTCTGGAAATGTTTCGTCAATATCCAAAGCTATTCTTTCAAATGGACTTCCAATATTGTATTGTCTCATATGAGCTTTTATGTTTCGCTAAGGTCCTTTACTCGTGGCACAGGTAGTATACTTCTTACACGCCCTTTTATCAGTAAAACTATTTATTCAATAAAACCGTTCCCTAATTCTCTGCAGGGCTTTCTCTACACAAAATGACCTCCTGATGGACTGTCGTGTAACTGACGAAGTTATTCAGCTATTCTGCTCTTTGTAATTACTAATTGTGTTCTCTTCTTTAAATCATCACCATTTTCCAGTAGCAGTAACTACGCCGTCTTTCATGGTAAAGAAAACCCATTGCTCAATTCCTTTTAACTACTGAGCTTAGGTTTGATATTTCTTTCTGATAGTTTTCTTTTTTCCATTTTCGAATTTTCTGTAAAACTAGATCTTTCTCTTGTTCTCCTCTGATTATAGTAGGTTTCCACTCCTCATTGACAATCATTATTCTTAGTAGTGCTGCTTCCTTGTATTCTATCTTAATCTTGTTGCAGTAGGAACACTCTGCTAGACACGGTCTTTTAGAGAGAGAATTCTGTGCTAATTCCGGCCCTACGCTCAATTTAGAAATCTTATTCTTAGAATCGCTACATCTATTTGGCTATCTGACCCTCTGGATTCTTAAACTTCTGGTTTGTGTTGGATCTAAGGTGCTTACATGTCCTTAGTATGTGTCTCATTTCACCATAATTTCAGCACCTTATGGCTTTCATTTTCTTATATGCAATGCCTTTTAACATATTATTACCAAGCTGGTCAAATTTGTCTTCATATTCTTCCTCTTTTACAGTCCTATCTTTACTATATCCGCCAGAGGCTTGCATACCTAATTTATATTTGAGGGCGGCAGACAAGACAAACAGCTAATGCGACTATTCTGTGCATTTCATGATCAAGAAGACCATCAATCACTGTTTGAATAGCTAACTCTTCCATCACGTCTTCAGAAGTCGTTGGATAAGCATATTGCACTAATCTGGAACTATCTACTTCATATTATTGAAGAGCCTGAATTTTGTGCGTCTGAATGATCTTGACTTATTGATTTCTTGAACGTTTCCAGTACTTATGTTAGTTGGAGATATCTAAGTCTACTTTTATAATGCATGTGAAATAGTATTTCTTGGGATTGAGTTCCAGATTTATCTTAGAAGCTTTTACAACAAATCTAGGAAATCTGGTGGATCGCAAGTTTTTCTAAGCTTTCGACTATATTGCTGAGTACAGTATACTCCAAATTGCTGTATATGTGCTTTAGACATTACTTCCCTAATTTTCATTTGTTTCCTTTATTTCCTAAAAGAATATTGTTGTCCATCATCATCATTATCATCACCCAGCCCTTTGCGTCCACTGCGGGACATAGGCCTCCTTCATTTTTATCCATTGTGCTCTATCTTGAGCACTTTTCATCCAATTTCTTGACATTTTCTTGAAATCGTCAGTCTAACAATTCGGGAAATTACATCGATAACTTCTATTCTTCGTCTTAAGTGTTTATTTCTAACTCGATCACGAAGTGATATACTCAGCATTGATCTTTCCATTTTCATCTGAGCTACTTGCAGCGATTTAGAAGTTGTAACTGTCAATGTCAAAGTTTCGGCACTATAGGTCATCACAGGCAACACATATTGGTCAAGTTTTTTACATTTTAAAGAAATTGGTATATCGCTTTTAAAGATGTCGTTAAGTTTTCCATAGGCTGCCCAAGCTAGGTTTATTCTTCTTCGTAGTTAGCATGTTTGGTTGTCTCTTGTGATCTTTATTTTGTGTCCAAGGTATATGTATTTTTCCACCAGCTCTACTTCGTTGTCTCCAATGTGATATTTCCGCTAAGTACTAGGTTTGTCATTGTAAATTTTGTTTTGGACATGTTTATTGTACGACCCACATTAACACACACTAACTGAAGTCCATGTATCATTGTACATGTCTCCTTGAAGTTATACGAGAACAAAACTATGTCGTCTGCGAATTGCAAATTTGTTAATCGTCTATCGTCAATATTTAGACCTTTCTCTTCCCAGTTAAATTTTTAACGAGCATATTGTAGTACTGCGGTAAATAGTTAGGCGATAAGGTATCACCCTGTCGAACTCCTCTGATGATTGGGATATGATCCGTGTTTTTTTGTTGTTTCACCGACGTAGTTACGTTCTTGTATGTATGTCGGTAGTCAATGCGGTATGCTTGTAGTGCTTTCAAGATTTTGTCAAATTCGACCGTGTCAAAGACTTTATGGAAATCTACAAAAGCTAGAACGAGTGGTCGATTGTATTCGATAGTCTTTTCTGTTACCGTTTTAATGCTCTGTAAGTAATCATTTGTTCCAAATCTGGTACGAAATCCCGCTTGCTGGATTGTTTCTCATGATATTTTTAGGTTATTTACTTATTTTCGCACTTTATTTATAAAAATTATGGTTTTATTGGAGTCCTTTCCCCGATTACAGTCACAAAATTTCTTTTTCATAAACGGCAAGACTTAGATTATTATTCCGTATTTTCTTAGCTTCATAACTTTCATATATTATTAGTTTTCTAAAGATTGTGGAAGATTCTGATAGTTTTTCTTTCCTCTGACAATGATTTACTAATTTTTTTTTAAATTTTGCCATTCCTGTCGGTTAAAGTTGTCTATATGTCTCAATTTTGAGCACTTTATTTCTGTTCTTATTATCAGGGAGTGCCTTTTAGCTAATTTTGATACAGTTGTGAGGTTTTTACAAAAATGTAATACTACATGTTTCCTGATGTACTGATTTAGCATTTATTCCGTGTATTTATGATTAGGTGAACCCTCTTTCGTCGTCTCTGTAAACCTATCAAATCAAGACAAAAAGAAACAAGATGAAGTCCACACCCACCAATCTCGACGGCGAGTCGCGAACTATAAACTACACGTTACGGTGGCTTTTTTCTGTTGTTCTAGGCCTGCCGGGCGCGTTCGCAATGCCGCCCCTGCAACTCTGCAAGCTACTTTCGATTGAGGGCCATTTCTTGCCCGTTTGGTTCATAACCCAAACAACTCGACAGAAAAGAAATAATATGTTCCTATGATAGATCACAATTGAAGGGCTCGGGTGTAAATAATGGTATCTGACAAAATTGTCGAAATTAAGTTTTTGCATGAAAACAATGGTATATGCAGTTCTAAACAGGAATCTGTTGATATTTCGTTACTAGTTTAAAAGATGGCGCTGTAAATAAGTTGCAAATGGCAGCTAAGTGACATCGAATTTGCGTAAATAATGGTATGTGTAAAACATGGCTTGACACGACAAACAACTGAAGTTACAAACACTGAAAAGAAAGGACGAAAACGTAAACGTGAAAATAAAAAACAAACCAAGGAAAAGAATAAAAGAAATAGTGGCGAAAGATATCTCAGCTATCGTGGTAAGGGAATGATACAAAAAGAAAAGTTTATACGACCAGACTGCTGTTGTAGAAATAAATGTATTACACTTTTATCCGAAGATGAAGTGAAAAATATTTTTGAGACATTTTGGGAACTGAGCAACTTTAATATCCAAAATGCATATATATTTGGCTGCATAGAGCTAAAACTTAAAGCTCGTAGTACTACCAAAAATACATCTTCAAGACGAAGTCACACCGTGATATATTACATAAGGTCCTCTATGACTGGTAAATTACAAATTTGTAAGAAGGCATTCTTAAGCATACATGGGTTACAAAACAATAAAGGAAGAGTTGAGAATGTTATAAAATCTATGAAAACTCGTTTATCAACTCCAATGCATGGTAGGGGTTTACACAAAAATCATAAAAGACAATGTACTGATCAACAAATTGATTTTGTCAGTTGTTTCATTGAATCATTACCTAAGTACGAGAGCCACTACTCTCGTCAAGATAATCCTAGCAGATATTTCATGACATTAGAATATACTGTAGAAAAGTGTTATGATGTTTATAAGCAAGAATGCATACGACAAGTCAGCAAATGTGTATCTTCAGACAAATTTAGACGTATATTTACCGAAGAATTTAATATTAAGTTTAAAAATCCACAAACAGATACCTGCGGTGTTTGTGACAGCATAAACATCGCTCTTAAAAATGCCGCTTCAAAAACTGATGAAGGCGCTATACAAGAACTAAAATTTAAACAAAAATTGTATCACCGAAAAGCCAAAGCTGGCCAAGTCGCCATAAAAGAAGCGACTCTGGAAGCCTCAACACTTAATGGAATTTATGCTATAACATTCGATCTTCAGCAGGCTCTGCCAACTCCTAAATTATCGACAGGGCCAACTTTTTACAAGAAGAAGTTGTTTTGTTACAATTTTAGCATCCACAGTTTGTATCCCTCCCGGGGGTATTTCTACATGTGGGATGAGGCAACAGCTGGCAGAGGAGCTGACGAGATTGGAAGCTTATTGCCATTTCTGACAACTACAGTGGACAAAATAAGAATTGGTCACTTGCCTCAGTTTGGATTCGTCTAGTAGTAGAAGGTCGTTTCAAAGAAATTATTTATGCGTTTCCTCAAGTTGGGCATACAATGCTTTCTTCAGATCGAGATGTTACCCTAGTGGAAAAATATATTAGAGTTCACTGCCAATATGTATATTCTCCTAAGGAATGGGAAGCAGATTTACTTGCTTCACAGAAAAAAAAACACCATTTCTAGTATATCGTATGAAACAGGAAGACTTTTTAAAAATTTATGATATGAGGAATTATTTACAACAGCCAAAACCATCCCAGAATCATCAGATGAGTATTTAGATTTTCTGCTGAACATCTTGATATGATAGAGTAATTGAACTCATATAGTGGCCATTTTACTAGTTTCCTAATTAAAAAAAAGAAGCAGACCGGCTCGATTTAAAGAACAGTTTCTTAATAAACTAGAAAGGAAATATGAAACTCAGCTTCCCATTGAGTCTGGAAAACTTGAACATGTGCTATCATGCCTACAATGGATACCCTCAGTGCATCATGACTATTATACCAATTTACGTGTTATATCCAATGCTTGAATTTTAAGTTTTGAATTATTTTTTAGTTAAGGATATGTTTTCTTCAAAAAACTTTTATTGTTTATGTAACTTGCTTTTAAATAAAATAATGCAAACATTGGTATCTACTGCAGTGTTTTAATTAAAAAACTGTAAATAATGGTATCTACTGCATGTTTTTTCAAAAATTCTTGTAATATCTTTGAAAAAAAATCCAGTGCACACAAATTTGTTACTATACTTTCGAATTGTCTTACTGCACTTTCAGTCTTAAATTTGTCGTAATTAGAGTATATATTTCTTACATAGGATTTTTGAAACTTTTAAGAGTGTCTCCCTTAACATTTAAAAAATGTCACGTACCATTTTTTATACCCGAGCCCTTCAATTAGCAGCGTCTTTAAATTCATTAAAATTCTCAGGTATTTTACAAAATTTTCAAAGTATTTTTTCCACTTTTTTAAGTGAACATTTCTCATCATAGGTATGATATTTTTGCACGGGCTTGCTGTATACAGTAATATACATACTTCTTCTTCTTCTTTAAGTGCCGTCTCCCAATCGGAGGTTGGATATCATTATCACTATCTTTACTTTATCTACCGCTGCTCTGAAGAGTGCTATAGAACCTGATAGAACTGCATTTAAACCGGTCCCTTAAATTTTTAACCATGACACTCTTATTCTTCCTATACTCCTTCCTCCTCTTATCTTTACCTGTATTATCAGCCTTAGCAGTTCATATCGCTATCCCCTCATTACTTGTCCCAGATATTGTAACTTTCTTATTTTTATTGTGTTTATTATTTCGTAGTCTTTGCCCATTTCTCGCAATACTTCCGTGTTAGTTTTCTTCTGTGTCCATGCTATTCTAAGCATCCTCCTGTAACACCACATTTCAAAGGACTGTAACTTATTTATGTGTTCTTGCTTCAATGTCCAGCTTTTAAGTCCATATTGCAGTATCAAAAACATGTAGCATCTCCGTGCTTTTACTCTCAGTTCTAATCTAAGATCTTTGTTGCAGAGAATTGTTTTCATTTTTACAAACGCATTTCTTGCTATTTCTATCTTAGCTCTTATTTCGGTTGTGTGATCATTAATGTCTGAAATCCAGGTTCGTAGGTATTTGTATTTATCAACCCCATTTATCGGTACATTTCCAAAATGTATGTTTGTTGATATATTTGTTTTCTTTGTTATTATCATGTATTTGGTCTTTTTGTATTCATTTTTAGTCCATATTTTTCACAGAAACTGTTTGTTTTGTTTAGCAGTAATTGGAGTTGTTCAGCAGAGACTATAATCACGGTCTCATCTGCATATCTTATGTTGTTAATAGATCTCCCGTTAATTATTATTCCTTAACTTTGAGATAGTAATGCTTCTTCACTATATACATTAAATAGCAATGGGGACATAATACATCCCTGCCTAACTCCTCTCCTGATTTCAATTTCTGGACTGGGTTCGTTATCTAAGTCCCTATGGTCTATGTTTTTTTCCTTAGAATGTCGACTAAGTTTTTATTTCGTACTTTGTCAAATGCTTTTTCAAAATCAACGTAACAAACATGCACATCAACATTCATATCCATGCATCTTTGAGCTAACACATTAGAAGCAAATACCGCTTCTCTGGTTCCTTGTCCGTTTCTGAACACAAACTGACTCTCATCTATTCCTTCTTACAGTTTTTTAATTATACGACCATATATTATTTTCAGGAATAGTTTCAGAATGTGACTTATTAGTGATATTGTTTTGTATTCGCTGCAATATTTAGCGTTTGTATTTTTAGGGATAGCACAAAAGGTGGAGAGTAACAATTGTTTCGGTATGTGTCCTGTTTTGTATACTGAATTAAATAATTCTACTATAATGTCTAATGATTCATCATCCGTGCATTTTAAGATTTCTATAGGGATTTGGTCTGGACCTAATGCTCTACCATTTTTGCTGTTTTATAATATACATACCTATCATCATCATCCAGCCTCAAGAGTCCACTGCTGAACATAGGCCTCTTTCTCATGTTTCCAACTCCGTCTATCTTGCGCCGCTCTTATCCAGTTTTTATTGAGTCTTCTTAAATCGTCACTCCATCTTGTAGGTGGTCGACCGACGCTTCTCTTGTCTTCCCTTGGCCTCCATTCCAATAACCTCTTTGTCCATCGCCCATCTGTCATTCTGGCTATGTGTCCTGCCCATCTCCATTTTAATCTGGCTAACTTCTCGATGATGTCAGTCACTCCGGTTCTTCTCCTGATGTCTTCGTTTGTTATTCTGTCTCGGAGAGTTATTCCTAACATGGACCGCTCCATTCTTCTCTGCGTGACTCTCAGGTCAGTAGCTGCTGCTTTTGTTAAGGTAAGTGTTTCTGCTCCGTACGTCAAGACTGGGAGGACGTACTGATCAAATACCTTTCTCTTTAGGCATGTGGGCAGCTCACTTTTAAAAGTTTCTCTCAGTTTTCCAAATGCTGCCCACCCAATGCCGACTCTTCTCTTCAGTTCATGAGTCTGGTTATCTCTGTATATATATACATACCTATACATTTATTATAAAAATGAAATGACGTTTAACAAATGTCATTTTACTTTATCATGCAGAAACGTGGCCTCTTAAGGTTAGAACACCTAACCACATTAAAGATTTTGAAATGAGGACTCTATTAAGATTCTGATAAGTGCCATGGACCACACATGTCACGAATGAAGGCATTTTAAGAACTGAAGGGTACGAACGAAATACATGTTCAACATTTATCTACTCGTTCCGATCATCATCAATTACCCTATATTTGTCCACTGCTGAACGTAGGTCTCCCATAAAATGTTCCCCCTATTTCTATCTTTAGCTTTTTGCATTTAGTTTGTGATGATGCGCTTGATATCGTCGGTCCATCTAGTCGGTGGCCATCCTCTGCTTCGATATGCATCTTGCCTTGGTCGCCATTCCAGAATCCTTCTGGTCAATCTATCATCCGTTAATCTGGGAATATGTCCGGCCCAAGCCCATTTAGCCATGGCTATTTTTTCAACTGCATCTGTGACTCTTGTTCTTCTTCTTATTTCTAGGTTTGGTACTTTATCTTTGATGGTAATACCTAATATTAATCTTTCCATAGCGCGTTGTGTAACTTTTATTTTATCTATTCTTCTTTTTGTCAGAGTCAGTGTTTCTGCACCATATGTAAGTACCGGTAAAACACACTGGTAAAAAACCTTTCTTTTTAAACAAACTGGGATCAATCTACTTTTCAATAGGGGATCAATACTAACAGTATATTATTTTTTCAATTTGTCTCTTTTCTAGATTATTAGTTTTTATTGCATAGTATATAAATTAGTGTAGTCACTAAATACATAGTTAGTAAAAATAATAAATTATTGAATGATTTAACCGATTATGCAAGTAACGATTTTCCGAAAAGTTTCAAAAACTAAACGAAATAACCATCTCTATTCTGCTGGCAAAATTGCGACGAAGTCGACGACGTCGGCAACTAATACAGGCTTGGACCAAACTTATTAATTTGGTATTGAACTATTGTATTTTAAATCGATTTGTTAGGAATCATGATTTAGTAATATTTTTGTCGTTTTGATAGTTAAAGGACAATGTATATTTATACTCTTAATATTGAATTAGCAATAATTATTTGTTGTGCGTTTTAAAACTACTTAGGTACTTATTTTTATCTGTATAACGAATTTAAACTGTATACGTAATTACTGTTGTTGAAAACAAAAATATCGTCGGCTGAATTAGTTAAAAATACATAGAGTCCTTCTCGAAAACGAATTATAAGAAGTCCTGTTAGCGCTGAAGTGAACGAAATAATTCTAAATGTATTTAAATATGAAACAATAGAAAGACTCAGGTTAGTGGTTGGAGTTATTGTAAAAAAGGAGCGAGCAAAGTTGGAGTTTGTGATCGAAGTGTGGTTATGGTGATTAAGGAAATTTTTTTATGAGAAATACCCACCGTGGATACGGTTTTTAAGGAGATGAACGATGATCCTGATTTGCTAAATTTGACGAAAACCCCATTTTATACAATACTAAAAAAAATTAATTTTTAATATCAATGCATTGGCACAAACGCCCTTTTATTAGACAGAGACGACATTGTGTTGCAGTAAATTAAACTATTCCTTTTTTAAACAAAATTTGTTTAATTTACTTATGTTTGTATTTTGAGAACGATTTCCGAAGTGGAAATTGAAACGTCAATAAACGTATTTTATCCTATAACTGTGGCTTATTCCCGTTTAAATAGTAATTATTTTTTTGGATTAATTGAGAATGGTAATAAAAAATCCTAGAAGTAATTTATGACATTAAACAAGTTTCAAATCTCAAAACTTTACAAATACTTTAAATTTTTAAGAAAAGATAAAAGACTTATAATTTTTCAAATTAGCAGAGAGAATGGATTTGTTCCAAATGCCTTCACATATAAATTTTTATGATAAATACGTAACAGATGAAATGGCAAAAATCGAGGATAAACTGGTATTGAGACTTTTTCAGTATCACTGTAGGTTAAATAGCATAGAAGTCCCATAAAACACATCTGGGCAGATAATAAAAATTGTAGTGCAGGAAAAAATACCACCTTCAAATTCTTAGATTGTCATAAATCTATTTTATAATTTAATTTCATCAATTATATCAGAAATAAGGAATTACTGCATTTTACAAGCTCAAGAAAAATCAGAAAAGTAAATGTAGCCACTGGAAAATATAACTGAAACGCATTTTAAACTACTTGTTATAAACCTTGATGAAAGTGGCATGTTATCCAATTCATCAGCGTAATGTTTAAAGTAGCAGAATCTCGATCTCTGCCATATATTTACGCCGCACTCAAACGAATTATGAATCACTTTTTATTTTTATTCCAAAAAACTAACCGTTTGCAATATTTAAACTTTTCGAATCCTACAAACAACTAACTATAACAGAAATTATAAATAAAACTTATATTTTTTAAAAGCACACTGTATATAAATTTTTTTGCTATTTTCGAGATAAACAGTTCTTATTGTAGGATCTCAACTAAAAATAAACATATTCTAAATAAAAAATAAAAGTAGACAAAGGCTTACATGCAGCTAACCACGTTGGTAGTTGTCTTGTACATGTCACAAGAGGGATATTAATTATTAACTCATAGATCAAGTTAAAAAAATATTGAAAGGCAAATATATAGTGACAAATCAAAGAAAAGTACCATGCTTTCTTTTATCCCATTATAGTTATTAGGACTAATATACCAAACAACCTCTCCTTTACGCTCTTATATGATGAACGGCTGCGTGTGCTCGAGAGCGAGCGGGCAAAGCGCGATCATTCGAGTGGAAACGGCTCTATCACTGCCGGCTATCGGCGCACCATCGCATCGCCACGGTGCTATAGTCCGCGTTGCTGTTGCCGTTGCCGATATCGGCTCGCCCGAGCCAGAGACCGACTTTGCCGCGGTAACCGAGAACTCTTCTTGGCTGCCGGCCAGGAAGTAACTTTGTTGACTTCAAACGGACAGTCATTGATTTATTTTTTGTGGGACACAGTGTAGTTTTGTATTCAAGAACAGTTGTCTATATGCAAAGTTCAACGCGTCTTTTTACTACTTGTTCAAACAAATAGTATACTGCAAAAAAAAAAAGTTGGAACTGCATTTCATAAAACACAATAAAAAAACGATGTGGAAGTAAAGAAAAAGTTCCATTGAATATTATTTCAAGATTCCATCGAATATTATTCTTTTGTTCACGTCTGAATTTTTTTAAAGCAACAAATATTTTTATGTTTTTGTTGTTCTCTTTGTTGTTTTATGTTTTTGTTGTTTGTGATGGACTCACAAAATTCATAGTATTATTATTATATAGGTAATGGATTTTTACAAGAGTTATGACCTTGTAAATAACAGGTAAACTTGTGTACTGAATCGACATGACTCATAGCTCTTGTCAAAATCCATTACTTCTACATATTTTGTTTATATGATTTGTGCCAATAGCAAGTTGTTAAAAGACACTCACTCCTCACAAGCGTTGTAAATTGATTTTAATTCCTAGTTGTGCTTTACTTTGATTGACAAATGAATTCTGGTGCTTTTATTCATTTATTTATTTAATGTCATTTGAACCACTGAGGTTATAAACAACAACAATGGAAAATACATAATAAAAACAAAGAAAGGATATAATATTAATTTTTTCTACTCTCTTACTAGTAAATTGTATATTACCTACTATTTGGATGCTAAGTAAATGCATCATAACAGATACTGACACGTAATGACTAGCACGTAATAAAAAAATTACGCTTCAGTTTTATAAAAATGTGGAATATCACATAAGCCTCGTAAGTCAGTTGGTCGAGTTACCATGGAAACAAATTAACAGACGTTATTTTGACAGATTAAAAATTATTAATCTGTCAGTGTAAATATAGTGGTAATTTAATATTTATTTTTATAAACGAAAATAATCGTAGAAAAAGTATAGTACACAACTTGAGTTGTAAGCTTATTACATGTTATTGTAAAGCGCAACTTTTTTACTCGTATGTAATAAGCTTCTTACAACTCACGTTATGTAATATACTATTACATACGAACATGAAAGAGTATTGATATGTAATTTGTGATACAAACTAGATTTTAATTTAAATATCTTTTATGCTTATAGTCGTTAAAAACTTCATAAAGACAGTTTTACATTATGCTATTTTCATGCCAGGCAAGAGCCATGCAAGACAGATCATGGAACTGCGCATGCCCACGGGCTATTTCCATGTAATTCCTGTGCTAGACGAAAAATTAGAACATGTTCTATTTTTCATGCTATTTTCTTGCAATTTATCGTTAAAATTCATGTTGCCAACATAAGAATTTATAATAGATTACAGAATAAAACATAACCTTATCTCTATCTTTAGCGTCCCTTAGCCCACGTGTGTATTGTTGTGTTTTGATTTAAATTAACTTTATTAAGTGGTGATAAATAGATATACTATGTCTAAAGTTAATGTAAAAACGACTGGATGAGTCGTTGACTATGGATGATTATTGCTACAACAGCAATATTCAACAATAACAATGTTTTCTTTTCTTTGGTTGACATCCTTCACCCTTTTAATACCCATAAATAGTGTATATTTATTTTAGTACTTAATTATATTTATTTAAAATAAAATAACCTCAAATTGATAAATATTTTCTCTGTTGGCAACAATGAAAGTGGGATCTAAAATTGCACAGAAATATCTCTGATGTAAAAAGGTCAAGCTAGGCAAGAGATGTGCCATGCAAGACGGACTTGCATCGCATGAGACTTGCATAGCCTAGATGTAAAACTGCCTTAATGTTGTTTAGATGATTATTGTCTCTAAGAAGCTCGCCTATGTCGTTGAGAAGCTTGAGTTTATTGCTCGTTTCCTGGAAAATTTGACATTTGATTAAAATATGTTTTACTGTACTGTTGGTTTGACACTGGTTGCAGAGACAGGGGTTGTCTCTTGTGATTCGGTAAATATGTGTATGGCGGATGTGACCAAATCGAAATCGAATAAAGATGACTTGTTTTTTTCTAGATCTAAAAAGGCTTGTTTTTGTAAAGCAGTGTCTTTAATTTTACTTAGTTTTTTGCGAACATTTGTTTTGCCACGGACAACTAACTACGTTTTTAAGCACAATTTAAGATCACTTGACATTCTTCTATTTCATTGAACTTGACCATCCCTGGTCGCTGTTTCGTCGATCCACAACCTCATTACCATGTACTCCAATATGAGATGAAACTCAGATTAATACCACATACTTGTTTTCTTTTGCAACATTTTGAAGTTCTTTGTAAATGTCTTTATAAATAGAGATGCGGAGTATATGTTTTGGATGTCACAAAGGGCATTCATTGAGTAAGTTATTATTGCGTAATTTCTCAGCTCCGTTTTGTTAATAAATTTTAGAGCTTCAAGCATTGCGTATAGTTCTGCATTGGAGATACTCCTCAAGGAGATATGAGAAGTCGTGGCTGAAAGGATTGTTATGAAGTTATGGTAGACTGGGTTATCTGGAGAGGATAGAACTTTACGAGCAAACGACAAACTTAAAAAATCTCTTCTAAATTCTAGAGGGGTTTGCCCTGGTATTGGTATACCATCTGGACCAGGAGAAGAGTTTTTTATGCCAAACAATGCATCGTCCAGTTCTTCTAATGAAATTGGAGAGTCATGTAGTCATCCGTGTTCTCTGTCATCATTATCTCCTTCTTTTAATTTCTAAATTCGTAAAGGTCTGCAAAAATTTCTATGATTCCTTCTGCGGTAATTAATTGATCATTTTGTTATAAGAAACTAATTTGGGCGCTTTGCTGTTTTCCAGATAGTGACGAATTTTTCCCCCTAATTCAGACAGGGGAGTAGAGTTGTTAATGGATGCCACGAAAGATTTCCACTTTTGTTTTTTGGTTTGCTTACCCTGATATCGAGATTCAGCTCTTAGTTTATTTAATTCTATTTGATTTTGTGTAGTAGGATCTGGTGCTTTTAAAACATGAATTTCACGGATTTATCTGAGGATTTTTTATAGAAAAACCCCAAGAAAGATGCAACAAAGTTTACCACTTTTACCTCTAGTCTTCATACGCTTGAATGTCAGTTACGTGTGCGAAATCAATGGTTCAATAAAATTTGTATCAGCTCGACGGTAAAAATTCAATATCTTTTGATCCAAGTGTCCTATCGACAAAAGCCAACATGCGTTTTAAAGGAAAAGAGTGCAGCTTTCGTATGAAGCTTTTGTATTTTGCAGTAAATAAACTCCGTTTTTATAAACACAGGCTTACACAATACACATTTATGCTCTTCAATTATTTTTTCTTTTTTTATGCAAGTGATTTTAAATGTCGTATGATTTGCTTTCAATAGTCTCTATAATTTCTCACTTAAACATGTTTCAAACATCTTAGAGCTCATATAAATCTAAAGTGTTTTAATCGGAATATCTTAATTGCGTACAGTGTACAATTATAGTCGCTGACTGAAACACCAAGTACTCGACTCTCTTAGAAAATTACTGATGTTCTATGGCCCATAATCGGATCCTAATTCGACTTCTTTATGAAGTTTTTCGAACCTTTAGAGTAAGATTAGATAAATAAAACTTAATGTGTTCGTCATTAACTCTCTATTATGGTATATTTATAAAAGTTAATCAATTAAGTTTTGTTCATTAAAGTTGTACAACTGTCGGAAATCTCTGAGGATATAGTTATACAGGAAGATACTTACAATAGGTAAAATCTAGAAAATTCTCGTTCCATGAATAAATAGTACTTTTTATATGTAATATTCTATTTTATTTACAGTTTGGCATATATTATCGCAATCAAACGGTTTAGAAATTGACATGCAAAAAAGTCTTTGTTATGTCTTTGTATGTCTAGGTGATTTTTGAAGCCAAAAATATATGCGAAATATTACACTTAGAATGTCTAGGAGTACGTAAATTAATAAAACGATGTTTTGACCATTACCACAAAAGTCCTTGTCAACAAAATCAATAAACTAACAACTTTATCAGATGAACAACAAGGATTCAGATTCGGAATATCGAGCGTAGATGCGGTATTTGTACTAAGAAAAATCACAGAAAAGGCGATCGAGTACAATAAACCAGCATATCTATATTTTATAGACCTGACAAAAGCACAATTTAGCAGGCTAATATTGAAGAAGAAACAGGCTTTTAAGCCTAAATACAAGCATTAAGAAGAAGAAGAAGAAGTTTTGACTAATATCCAACGCATCCTCGAAGTCAAAATGTCACCTCTTTAAATATAAAATATAAAACATGGAATAGCAGAAGATAACGAATAAAATCAGAAGAAAAATAAAAGTTAAAAAAAATAAAAAAATAAAAGATACAAATGCATTTTTTAGCAGCAAACAGTTTTAATCATCGTCAACTAAGAAATTTTAAAATAAACTATGTATTAATCACAAGTTCTTTATATTTCATAGCTGTAGGTTCATTCAACATTCAACTCAAGGTATCTCTTCGGTGAACTATACTAGTTTAATTGACCATTTGTGCAAAGAAACGATCGGAGCGAAAGGCGAAAACTATTTTATCGAAAGCTTCATTTATCGGGCAATAGTTAAGAAGTTTACAAGGGCGTGTCTACTCAGGATACTGACAGCTGACAAGGCAACTATTGTGCGATGTTGCTGGTTTTTAATAGTCCAGCGGATTCAAAACTATTCAGTTTTACAGATATATAGTTTGAGTTTAGTTCTTGAACCTTAATATAATATATTTTTTAGTAGATTTTCTTGGGCTAAGGTTCATAATAAAGATTGCCATGCTACTAAGACATTTTTATTTTCGATTCTAGACGTTTCGGCAGGAAATCCATGCCTTTTTGAAGAATTAATATTGACAAAAAAACATTTTATCAAAGACATAATAAGATTTAAAAGAGAATCATTTGACTTACCAGGCATATAAAAGTTGCTAACCGTGCTAACAAGTATATATTAAACGTTACAATTAAAATAATAATAAAACCATAGGACAGACCCACTAAGTCACTACATGTAAAATATTATATGATGTTGGTTTGCTATTTTTATCAGTTATTTTAACATCATAGGCGTTCTGAGATTATCTTTTTGTGTGTTTTTAAATTAAATTAAAATATATCTTGTTTCAATTTTTGACATCTTTTTTATCATTTATTGCATTATTATTCTTTTTGATTTGTATAGACTCTAGGAGCTTCCTCTTCTTTCTGTTATGAGCACTTTTTCGGATCTTAGTTTTCTAAAAATCAAATTTATGTTTCTTTTCGTTTTCATGTTTTGTGAGGGCGGTTGAGTTTTTTGTCATATTTGTGGGAACGTTTTCTTGAGTTAAGTAACTGACTGGTTTGTCCAATATATGCTCCATCGCAATTAGAGCAGCTAATTTCATACTTAACATGCGATTTTTTTAATAAATGGGTTTTTGTTTTTAGTCTTGTAAAATTCTTTTTCAAAATATTGTGCCTTTTATGAGCAACCGTAATGTTATGTTTAGACAAAAGATTTGGAATTTGTTCTTATAACCCTTTTATATAGGGGAGCGACACATAGTTTTTCTTTGTCGTGTTGGTTTTATTGTCATTATTGTTATTGTAAAATTTATGCAGTCGCGATTTGAAAGTGTTTCACAACACTTTCAATAATCGATAAGGTGGCGTGGGCATGAATGAAGTGTTAGTGCTGTTTTTGCTTTTTTAATGGCCTGGGGTCAATTGATAGGATCGGATAATCTAATAGCTCTATCGGCGAGTCCGATAACTACAGATTTCTTTTGAGATAAGGGATGATGAGAGTTGAAATTCAGATATCTCGACGACCAGGTTTTTTTGGTGTACCATGAAGTAATTATAGTGCTGATTTCTCTATGTAAGGTCAGGTCCAGAAAATTAATTTGACCATAAATATCCATTTTATCCTCTGGTGCTGCATTCAAGCAGTCATCTATATAGCGATAGAAAAAAGATATATAAACATTTATTTTATTTAAAACAATTTCCTCTAGATGCTCTGCATATGCTAGCACCCATAGCACACCCATCTGTTTGTTGGAAGATTTTGTTTTTATATATGAAATACATTGACTTTAGTGTTGTTGACTGCTATAACAGTAGAAATTCTTCTAGGGGGATGTCTGTGAACACTTTGATTTCATTTCACTTTTTTTTTAATAATGTCTTTCGCTAAAGCTATTGGAATATTGGTGTATAAAGATACCACATCGAGAGAAACTAATTTATAATTTGGAGGTAAATGTATATTTTTGGGTTGTAATTTCAGGATGCAGTAATATAGACTGCACATCGTCTATATACCATTAACAATCGTTCAAGAAAAATTCACACTAAATAACAATACCTCAATTTTTTTCTTCAGAAACGTTGGTATTAATAATGCCTGCGATTATATAAAAAAAAAAACAAATTGAGAAACATACAGTTTTTGAGTGACTCCCTTATTTGTTCTTAAATGCATAGCTAACCCAATTAATGTGATGGCTATTAATATAAATCCTTTTATTAGAGAATTAATAGTAAGAATTTATAAAATAAAAAAGTCAACACGAAGTAAAATTCACTTGGGTAAAAGATCATAATGGGCAATTCGTGGCAATTGAGTTGCAGATTCCTTAGCCAAAGAAATCGCTAAGACTGGACATCATAACAAGAACAATTTAGGAGCTCAACAATATTTAATGATATCTAAGAGTAACTTTTAAAGGAAAATGATATTGTGACCATTTTTAGGCTGAAATTTGGACATGCGAGCTTCCCTTAACACTTATATAAAATCGGTGTAGTTGACACCGAACTTTGAGAAACCTGCAATGTGGTTTGCGACTTAGATCACATTTTTATGCTTGTAGTAAATTTGAAATACAAAGACAGGAACTTGTGAAAATGGCACCAAATGCAGAACGATTAATAGAAACATATCAGGCTGGTTTTAGAGGTGGGAAATTGACAATTAATCAGACTGCAACCCTGCGTCAAAATTTAGAAAAAAACACTGAACTATGAAATAGATACTCATCACATATTAATAGACTTCAAGGCAGCCTATGACTCTGTAAATAGAAGAGAAACGTTCAGATCATTAAAAGAGCCATGAGTACCAGATCAGTTGGTAAACTTAACAAACCTAACTCTAGAAAAAGTTGAATTCAGGGGGAACTGTCTGAACTTTTTAAAACAAATAATGGGTTGCGTCAGGGAGACCTTTATATTGTTGAATCTGGCTCTGGAGAAACACTCCTTTACTTATTGATCCATGTAACACTTAATGATATTTTATTCCTGATACTTTACTTGAACATCTAATTTTTTTTCGCTGAATGGAAGAAGTCTATACATTAAATTACTTCCTTTTTTTAATATAAATTGGTGTAATTGCATTGTTAAACATGATTTATGTTCCTAATCAACTTTTCTTAATAAGACTTTTTGATATTGTCAAAATAAAGGTACTTTGCTTTTGAAAAGAACCCACTTTATCGACAAACCTCGTATACGACTGAAAAAATTTGATACCTGACGATTCCGAAGTAAACAACTGATCGTGGAACTAACTACATAAGACTCGGTGGAATTAATTCAGCAAGAGCCTGTACTAAACTAATTCAACCGGCAGTTTTAAACGAGATAGCCATGACAACTAACAACATCGTGACTGTAACACTTAGACCTTTCGATTCTAATTTCTGCTTAACCGAAATATATCTGCTTGAGCACCCTTTTGCACGATTTTTCTGCTATATATTAAACAGTAGCGGAGGAATACGAGGCTGGAAGATAATAGCTTTTTATTAGATAACATCTGAAAGTGATGTATATCATATTTCTTCACTAGGAGGTCGTAAATCTCTTTCAGTATCGGCGATAAAACAACAGTAAATTGGGGGATCATGACAATGGTTAGATTTGATCAGTAGTTTAGTCTTATCTTAAATGTTAATCTTAACAAACTATTTATATTCTAAAAATTTCCATTAACAAAACAATCTAATATACACATACCTCAAATAGACTAGGCGGCATTTGTAGAAATTCAGACCATAATGGACATTTTCCATAGGAAGCTATTTTTTTGCTGGAATCCCTTCAGGATGTGCCCAATATCGATAATTACGATATGCGCCAGGCGCAAACCCTGTGCTAAATTTTTTATTTAACCAGATCTGAAAAAAATTGAAAATTTCTCATTTTTTTGTTCCTATTTTCGTTTATATTGCGGAAAATATTGATCCTAGAGAAAAAATTATAAGAAGTTAAAAGTTCGTTATTCAATTTTACATAATATTTCGTTAGCTAGAAATTAAAAATTTAATGTTTATTGTTGAAAAAATAGTAATAATTGAAGTTAATCCTTTAAATGTTTTTGACTTTCTAAACTTGACTTACAAGCTCCATATTTCGCCTAAAAAAACTTTTTAATATGTTTAAAACGTGTGCTAAATTTTGTTAAAATCGGTCGGATAGGTTTTGCATAATAATTTTGCAATCCAGCCTACTGGAAAAAAATCGCAAATTTTCAAATTTATGATAGGCCCTAAATAAGGCCCTCAGATAGTTGCAATTTTTTTTATATATAAAAGAAGGCCCAAACGCTTTTTGTAAAATTCAAATCAGTTCACTAGGAGATCCTAGAAATTTTTTTAAAGTTTTAAACATTTTTTTAGGTTTATAAACAAATTGAATAACTTTCTTCTTTTTAACGTGCCCTATCAAGTCCCCTTGACGTTGGCGATTAACATGGCGAAACTGTCTCTGTCTCGAGCTATTCTAAATAGTTGCTCAGCTTTCTTTATTCCTGTCCACTCCCGGATATTCTTCAACCAAGAGGCCTGCTTTCTACAAATTCCTCTGCGTCCTTCGATTTTACTCATCATAATAAGTTGAAGAATATTATATCGGTCTCCCCTTACTATGTGTCCAAAATAGGCCATCTTTCTACATTTGATGTTATCAAGCAGCTCGCGAGCAGCATTTGCTCTCTCAAGGACTGACACATTTGTCAGCATAGCTGTCCACGGAATTTTTAGCATACGTCTGTGCAGCCACATCTCAAAGGCTTCCAGACGATTAATCGTGGATATTTTTAATGTCCATGCTTCGACACTGTATAAGAGGACTGACCAAATGTAGCATTTAACCATGCGCTTTCGAAGTTGAAGTTGCAAGTTATCATTACAGATGAATGACCTCATTTTTAAAAATGTCGTGCGGGCTATCTCGATTCTACATTTTATCTCTTGATCTGGATCTAGTTGTTCAGTAATATGGCAACCAAGATATTTAAAACTGGACACTCTTTGAATTATATGACCATCAACATATAATCGTGCATCTTGATGTGCTAAACGGCTAAACACCATGTGTTTTGTTTTTGAACAGTTTATGTTTAGGCCAAACTCTCTTCCCACTTTATCAATGGCATTTTAAAGGCATTGTAATCCATTCATGTCATCACTTAAAATAACTGTATCGTCTGCATATCTGATTGTATTTATCAGAATTCCATTAACTTTCACGCCCCATTCCAAATTATGTAGCGCTTCTTTAAATATTCTATCTGAATATAAATTAAATAACAGTGGGGATAGTATACAACCCTGTCTGACACCTCTTTGTATTTTACATATTTCTGTTGATTTTCCGTTTATGCAAGCTGTCGCTATTTGACGCCAGTATAACTTTTCTATGAATCGTATGTCTTGACTATCAACTCCTTTATCTTTTAATATTGTAATTAATTTGTGATGCTGTACTCGATCAAAGGCCTTTTTATAGTCAATAAATACAGCAAAGACGTCTTTCCTTTGATCTCGACATTTCTGCAGCAATACATTTTATGCAAAGAGGGCGTCCCGAGTTCCCAGTACATTTCTGAAGCCAAATTGTGTTTCGTCCTGATCTTCTTCATATTTATCTCTGATTCTACTGTGGATGATGCGTAGAAATATTTTCAAAGTGTGGCTCATAAGGCTTATCATTCTATAATCGCTACAGTTTTTCGGACGTTGTTTTTTTGGTAGTGTTATGAATTCGGACTTTAACCAATCTTCAGGGATATCACCAGTCGAATAAACATCATTGAAAAGTTTGACCAGTATTCCAATGTTCTCCTCATTTATAAGCTTTAACATCTCTGTCGGTATGTTATCAGGGCCAACGGCTTTCGTGTACTTTGCTAACTTTATAGCATGCAGTATTTCTGATTTTAGTATTTCTGGTCCTTCACCTTCAACTAAAGTCTCCGGTTCTTCGGGTCTATCATCATTATACAGTTCACTTATATAATTACCCCAATTTGTTCGAATTTCATGTTCGTCTATTATCATTTTTCCCGACGAATCGGTTATGGTATGTGGAGTTTTCTTATGATAAAGACCAGCTACTTCTCTAACTTTTTTAAACATATTAAACGTATCATGTTTTTCATTCAACTTTTCTAATTCCTTGCATTTATCCTCCATCCATTTTTCTTTAGCCACCTTTATTTTTTGTTTAATTAGTTTCTGTTTTTCCTTATATTCCGTCTTGTTACCTTTCAGTTTCCTTCTCTGCTCCATTAATTCCAGGATTTGATCAGTCATCCATTGTTGTTTTTTGTACCTGTGTAACGTTGTTGAATATTTTTGTATTACTTTCAAGGTAAGATCTTTAAATGTGTTCCATATTTCTGTGTGAATAACTTTACGAGCTTTAAACATATCAATTTCAAAATTTATACACTTAAAGACATTAAAAGAGACTTAACGACATTAAGCAAATGTTAGCATATTGGATCACTTTTATATTTCTACATTCTAATTTTCACTGGCACTTTTCAATTTTGTTGATGACAAATAATTTTGTGGAAGAGAAAAACTTATCTCCCGTATTAGTGGCCACCAGAAGTTACTTGATGAGTTTTGGCCAATCGATGTCTTCGACATTTAATAAAACCACTGGTGTTAAAATTATTACTGGCTTTGCAGACGATGACAAAAAGGCTTTAACATCGGCCAAAGGACAAGAAGTTTCTTCGGAAAGTTTAACGACTATGTTAGAAACCGCTGCTCCTGGATCAGTTTGGACTTTACAATTTTTAAAACAAAAGACCCAATAACAAGAAAATGAAAAATTAACCACAATCACTGTTGATAATAAAGCATCGGTTTTGTTCTATTATAATATTATTTACAAAATGATTGTACAGCAGGTTAACCATTATATTTATACATTCATTATTAGCCAAATAAACAATAATATTTAAAGTTCTAATTGAATTTTTGTTCATCATTTTATACAAATTAGCTCTAACTGATAAGATAGGCAAACAAAGTGATTAAAAGATTATGTAGAACTCCAGTGCCTTTTACTACTCTAATGATCATAATCATACTAGATCTTTGGTAATAAAAACAACAATATTGTTAACTTAAAACTTTCGCAAATAGTACATCGACGCATTTCCTGTTTCAAACGGTAAAATCTTCATTAAAACAAAATAACGACGAACTGTTTTCGTAAAATTGCAGCTCAAATCAATGCTTATTTAGAATAAATTTGCATATTTTCATTTTGTCTCGTGTAGTTCGATCAAATGGCGCGTATCCTGCGATGTAAATAAAACAGCCAAGACATGCAGGAAATGCATTCATCCGAAGTTAATTAATTTTATTACTCAAATATATGTCAGCGTTAAGAGTTAATTAGCCAGACTAAGCCGAATCTTTATGGCTGAGGTAAATATTAGTTTTAAATGGTTAATTAATATGAATATCAAGTTACTTTTATAGGTAGTAAACGAAATTAGAGGCTCTAAAGATAAAATCTCATTAGTACCTTCATTTTCTAGTCTATAGAAGTGATGGTTATTTATATGAGTCGATAGGAATGAAAATTAATCTATGTAGCAGTAAAAGTATTTAGGATTCGAGTAGAAAGTTAGAATATGAAGATATCTTATAGATGAAATTAACGTAGAGGGTTTCTAAATATATATATTGTAACAACTATTTTGCTTACCACAGGGTAGGAATATGGGGGACAAGATTGGGCAAACAAAATAATCGAAACAAGTGCGAACGACACTCAGTTGGTTATTGGAGAGCTGGGTCGTGGATAAGTTGAAATAAAGGGTTTCGGATTGGGGTATCTACTACTTGAAACTAAGGGATACTTACATAAATCTCCTGGGCAATTGATAGGACAAAAGATCAAAAATAAACTGGGGACACCTCAAGAAATTTGTTATAGGGCGCCACTTGAAGGATCCTAGCTTACAGAAGGAAAGAAAAAATTCTTCCCTAGTACCTATATAAAATAAAAAAAAAGGTTAGGAGATTTTTCTAAATAAAATAAAAAAATAGATTAGGGAAACAAATCTAAATTTATTATTGTCTCAAACAGTTTTCAAAAATACAGCTTATAAAGCAATACAACTTACAGCAACAAAGGCATATTATATATGACAAAATATGTCAAATACAAATGACAAAAAACTTACATATCTGTTAACAAAAGGTTACAAAATTCTCTGAAATGGTTCCTAGTAGATAATGTGGCCAAATTTTATGGATATCCTTTTATAAAGAATAAAATTTAATCTTTACTACAAATCAAAATAGATTAAAAATCAAACTGTCATACGTCAAAACAAACATTTTTAAAACAGGATAAAATTATGACATGACAGTTTAAACCAGGCCCTAACATAATATAATTACAAATATATATTTTTTTAAATAATTTATAAAAGAAAGCAAATTTTGTCTTTTTAAAAGAAAATGTCTATTTTTACTTTAAAAATTAATAACGTAAATGTTACCTCAGTTCACACATGTTAACTTAAACTTTTGAACAACTGGCTAACTTCTGCGGGGTATCTAACTGCACATCAACGGAAAGCTCTATTGGAAGCTGAAACTGGCACATCCAAATCAAAACTGCTCCAATATTATTCTACATGAGGTGAAAAGGGCATCTCGGAAAGGAACTGGATTTCTCAAAAAACGAAAAACAAAGCAGGAACTAAACTTGTTCACTGCTCAAACATCATAAATCTTCAGCCAAAATAAAAACAGTGGTTACTGGTCACTCTTTCAGAAACGACATATTACTTAGAATGAAAATTCCACCATTTTGGCGAATGAATGCCGGTTTACCACATCACCATTAAAACGACCTTTCGCTGCGAGCAATTATTCATCACTCACTTCGCTGACCCTCTCGATCTCAATCTCCGGATAGTAACCCCTCTTTTCCCCGCACAAAACCATTGCCATCTTGTCAAATCAACAAATTCTTTACTCAAATTCGTTCAAAAACTTCCGGCGTTACTGCGCTTTAGAAAAAATAATACCAAGGTTGCAATATTTTTCTGGGAACGTTGAAGTTAAAAAGCCATAAATTGTTCTCTTTAGCTAAAACGTTTTTATTTATTGAAGAATTATTGCGTATTTAAAAATCTCTACAGACAACACATTTCTAGCGTACCAGGGGCGTACTATATAGAATCGAATTTATATTATTATTTAGACATTAAATATAAAACGCTACAATATATATATATATATATATATATATATATACAGGGTGGTGAATCGTCAAACGGGCCATAGGAAACTCAATGAGAAATTCTAAATTGTTGAATTCCTGCTTACCTAATTATTTTACACCAAAAGTCATGGGAAACTATTTGTAGAGGACTCAAATATGTATCGAAAACAATTTTTAAAATTGTTCTACGACTTAAACGTATTCCAAAATTTTGCTAAAATATAATACATTTTTCAGGCCACCCCTAAAAGTCAGGCCAGACGCCGTGAAAAGAATGTGTGTTACGTGTTGCGTTTTGTCATATTGACGTTTCTAATATTTGACAATATTTTTTAAATCAACTATATTATATTTATCTATGATTTAAATGGCCAAAATTTTGTGACTTATTATTTAAAAGAAAAATTAAATTGTAATTGTAATATAATTGTAATATAATTAAACTATGCCTGCTTTATTGTTTTCATTTTAGGGAGTAAATATTTAATTTGTTAAAAGAAAATAAAATAAAATGTAATTGCATAAAAGTTACTATAAGTATTATTTTGTACCCCTATATGCCCAACGGGTCGTTAACGACCCAGCATGTTTTTAAAAAACCAGTTTTTGAAAATTTTTTTTAGTAATTTTTAATGTATTTAAGGGTATTTTATTATATTTTTGAAAAAATCATTGAGATATTTTGACAAAAATAGTTATGGGCATAAATGTGTTAATATATTGTAATTATGCAATTAATTACATAATTAAAACAATAATTACTCGTGGTTTAGTATTAAATAGTATCCATTTTTATGAATTATCAATTACAGATAAAATGAAAACGATACAAAAATATTGGTATTACCACTCGAACCACGAACCATAACGTCGATCTAAAAAGATGGTATTAAATCAACATGAAGTATTGAGATATGGGGAAAATAGAATAACAATTTTAATACTTGTTTAAAATAATTTATGAAGCAAGACTAAGCGATAACAGACTAGTTAAATTGACGAGGTACATGTTCTTCAGATAGTAACATCCATATAATTTCAATCAAGACAAGGTAGAACACTTCTCTCGATCCGTTACCCATTTACCTTCTAATTTTTCATTTTCCGCGGAATCAGAACGCGACCGCCGCGCCGCGTAGAAGACTTTGCAAAAAATGATCGCGTGTTGCATAAGGTCTAGGCGTGGTCCGCTACCAGGCCATCGGGGTCACTTCTTGTAGGCAAAACCGAGATGGATTTATTTATGATAAGACAGAGAGTCGTTCATCTGTGTAGATGTTATGCAGCTGGGGCCCGTTACTCCGATCTGATAGCTTAGGTTGATTCCGCTCTTTTTCTTTCTACCGTATCGAGTATGATTAAGTTCCGTATTTGGAATATAATGGAATAGTATTTGATTTATATTTGTTTGTTGTGTGCGTGTCTTTGAATAAATGTGCTTTAATCTATTAAGAGAATAAAATAAATTATATGCAGAAATCAGTACAAATTTATCTTCCTTTAACATTACAGACACACCCAGTATGAAAACACATCATTAAACTAACAAAGTGAATAACAATGAATACTATCAAAAATATAAACGCAGAAATATTATTTTATAAAAATTATGGTTGACTCCTCGAGTATATTAACTTTACAAATTAAAGGCGCGCTATTAAAGATATCGAGCACAGTTTTTTTATTAAATCTTCCCCAAGTACCTTCGCTTCCTAGAGCATCTTCAGGGGCATCTGGAATAAGTCAAGAAACGTTTTTTTAACTGAAGAAAATTATTTCATCATCATATAACGGTGGTTATCCGAATCAACCATCATCATCTGAAAACAACAATGTATACAAAGTTTCTTGTCCCACTTCGATGCCCATAAATCTACATTTATTTCTCCAATTCCTCAATGCTTCTTGGACATATATTTGAAAGAGTGTCGGTGACAAACAGCATCCTTGCTTTAGGCCTTTAGTGACTTTAAATTCATTTGAAGTTCTGGTTTCAATTTTTACACAACTAACTGCATTTTCGTACAATTTATATATCGTTCGGATATACGTCGAATCCAATCCGGACCTTTCGAGAACCTCTAACATGGGACACTATCATATACTTTCTCAAGGTCTATAAATACCAAATGGGTCTCTCTACTTCTTTCGACACGCTTTTCAATTATTTGTCGTAGGATAAATATATTATCAAGGCAGGATCTCCCGGTACGAAAGCCGCTTTGTTCTTCAATATCTTGTATCTGTCTTTCAACCCTCTTTTTTAATATTCTGCCGTACAACTGACCCACAGAGCTCGTCACACTAATACGTCTATAATTGGAACAGTCTCTTTTATTCCCTTTCTTATATATGGAGCTTATATAAGATTTATTCCAATATTTAGGAATTTCCTGGTCTCCACACATACATTTATTAAAAAGGTCTACTATTAATTCTAAAAGTCCAGTCGGTCCATATTTAACCAGCTCTATGGAAATGTCTCCAGGCCCTGCGGCTTTTCCGTTTTTAACCTCTTTTAAGGTTTCTGTCAATTCAGATAATGTTATTATAGGGATTTCCTCTCTTTCGTCTCTGTTGTCTATTAATTCCCTTATCTTGTCCCATCTGTAATCTACTCTATCCTCTTTCAGCAGTTTCGTATAATATTCTTCCCATTCATTTAACTTTATGAGAGAAATGTTGTCTTCATTTTTCTCACTTTTCCTAAACTGCTTTAATGTTTTCCAAGCTTGTGCCACTTTTGTTCCACCCATAAATCTATCCAGTTCATTACATTAAGCCTCCCAGCTTATATTTTTCGCCTTATCCACGTCTTTTTTGACTTCTCTATTCCTTTTGGCGTATATTTCTCTGTCTTGAGGATCTTTGGATTGAAGCCATATGTGATATGCTTGTTTTTTCTTGAGAACTTTCTCTTCTAGTTCCGTTGACAACCATTCAGGTTTTCCTTTTTTCCGATTTTCAACTTTTCCCAGTGCTTCATTTGCTGTTTTGTAAGTACAAAACGAAACGTTTCCGCTAATATATGGAATAGTTACGATCTAGTTTGTTTCTTTTCTCCTCTTATCTGACTGAGATCTTTAAGAGTTATAGTGTGAAAGCGATTCCACCCCTTTCCATTGTTATCACAAGCTTATTAAGTTTGACAGTCGTTGCTCCTCATATATATACATACCATATATACCAGAAACATATCCTTTAAGGAAAGGTGGATGGCAGAGGCCATCTGGGGAGCAGAAGAAACTCATAGATGCCAATCTTATATAAGTGGTTTAACCTGACATCTATTTGTAACACATTCTATTGGAAAATAAAGTTGTTAGTTACTGCGCTAGAATTTTCTTTCTCTACGAAAAAAACCAATAAATTAGTCATTTTAAGTTAAAACATATTTTAATGATTCAATTAAAACTTCAACAATAAAAAATATACATTGCACCTTTTATCAAATAAATTATTTCATAAATGTCCACACCAAGGACTTTTTTTTTTTTAAATAAAATTTCATTTCAAATATTGGGGACGCCGGTAAAATTTTCAATTGATGCGAATGAAACTTTTCGTGAGTGTGTTTAAACAAAAATATTCATTTAGTTTTAATTGTTTTAATGCAACGCTGGCTGTACGCTTCAATGATTCCATTTAATAATTTGCCGGTTGTATTTTTTGTTAAAATATCTAAAACCGGTAATTACTAATGTTTGTTTAGCAGAAATGGTAAATTGCTGTAATTGCATTAGTGTAACAATAAATGCACTGGTTAGTAATATAAAATAATTATAGCAAATGCTAAATAGAGTGCTAATTTTATAAACATTTAAAAAGTTTTTTATAGCATTGATTTGACATTAGCCCTAAAAATATTATTGACTTATTAGCCCAGTTTGGTTAAAAAAGGTCGAAAAATTTTTCGCAGATATCTGAAGCTTTTAAGACATAGGTGGGGGTTACTAGATGACGAGAAAATGAAAAAGTACTTGCGTTTTTTTAAACAATAATTTATGGTCACAATTTTATTTTTTGTCTTTAAGTTTTTTCTCTCTTCTCTCTCTTGTTTCAAACTTAGATGAAATCACTACTTGATAAATTTCTTTAGAAACAATCATTAGAAGCAGGCAAGTCTGTGACAATAGACTCCTTGTCTATGACAAGTAGTCCATTGTTACTTTTACTAGGCAATTGTGTTTTTGGGGATATTAAAGCTATGTAATATTTGATATAATTTGTGTATATTAATTGAGTTTTTTTGAGAATTTGTTTTACTGTGAATAGCTGGTCAATATTGGAGTCGTTTGTTTAGAATGTGAGTAAAAAATTTGTACGCTGTCCACACTAGTGATCTTTTCATCATCATCTTAGACAAATAATCCGGGGAAAACATTATAATGTGCTTTGACTAATTATGATGGGTAAAATTGAAGAATGTAAAAGAATTCGTAGAAAATAAGCCTCGTGGTTGAAGGCTATCAGAGGACGGACCGGAATACAAAGAGTCAAACAACTGTTCAAAATAGCTCAAGGCAGAGATATTCTTGCCGTTAATGGTCAACATCAAGGGGACTTAATAAGAGACGTTAAGGAGAAGAATATGTTGGCTTCATCAGATAATGTATAAATCAGGTAAACTGTACGTGTAGTATAAAACAATACTTTACTTTTTCGTGTCTGGATCCGACTACAGTTTTTCTGCCCAATATCGGGCTACGTCTACAGCCTTTATATTTGCGAGCCCTAAATCATCGAGGGTGCACTGTGATGTGCAAAGTCTGCATACTTTCAGGTGCTCCACGTTCTGTATTTCCCCACATTCACAAAGTGCGTCGTTGTCTGTCTTGATGCCCCATTTAGTGAGGTTCTGTTTTACAAGGGCAACACCTGTGCGTATGCGATTGAGTGTCCGCTAAGTTTTCCAGTCTAGGTTTATTCCATTAGGTCGTTCTGGATGTAGGTGGAACAGTTCGGGTGGTTCGATGCTGACATTTCTCATAAACCTTTTCCTTGATTTAAGTCGGCTGATTCCTGGCGATTCGTCAAACCCGTATAATTGGTGTCTTTTATCGAAAGTTTGCCTGAACTTCTCCACATATTGTGGGACGCATCTACGGTCATCTGATGATACGAATCCAGCTACCCAGTACAGTAGGGGTAGAGGGGTAGGCTTCATACAACTGGTAATTATTCTACATGTTTCATTTAACGCTGTGGTGACTTGTTGGGCGTGTCTACATCTACCCCAGACGGGACAAGCATATTCCCCTGTTGAGAAACATAAGGCCTTAGCTGTTGACTTCAACACCTGGGGTTTTGCACCCAACTTGTTCCTTATAAGTTTCCGGAGAAGGTTGTTCCTCTTAGAAACCTTTTGTATTGTGCTCTGATAGTGGAATTTATACGTTAGTGACCGGTCTAGTATCATTTCAAGATATTTGGACCTAGCAGTATGTTTCAAGTGTTGTCCCTCCCAAGAAACATTCAGTTTTACATGCACCAGTTGGTTGTTGAGATGGAATACATATACTTGGGTTTTAGTAGGGTTTGGCTTTAATGAGTTTTGTTTGTAGTAAGTTGACATCATGGTTAAAGCCTCTTCCATTGTCGACTCTACTTATGTGAGTGTTTTCCCCTTTACAGCTATATCAAGTTCGTCAGCGTAGACAAAACACTCAGTCTGAGGGTGCATTGGTTGGTCGTTGATGTCGATGTTAAATAAGGACGGCGCCAGAACGCTTCCTTAAGTTAGGCCATTTTTTAGGTTCTCCTTCTGCTCGTGTTTCCATTTAGCAACACGTAGAAGCGTCTATTACACAATAGTGATCTAATGATATTTACCAGGTCATAGGCGAGCACAGTGTTACAGATCTTAGTTAGCAAGGTTCTGTGGTTTATCAAGGCTACTCTCACTATCTCTTTCTGCTCAAATCCCTCCTCTATGTATTCTGTTAGGTTCAGCACTTGGCCTGTGCATGATTTACCTGGTCAGAAGCCTGCTTGTTGTGGGATTAGTTTTGCATCTAATGTTTCCTGGATGCGGTTTAAAATGAGGCGTTCATACAATTTATACAAATGGCAAGCAGAGATATCGGACGGTAGCTACTCGGTAGTTTAGGGTCTTTCTCAGGTTTCAGAAGGGCTACTACTTTTGTTACTTTTGATTTGCGCCACAGATTTGGAATCTGGTAGGTAGAGCGACAGATGTTAAATAGATCGAGCACCCATTGTCTCGCTTTTTGCCCAAGGTGTTTTATCTGCTCTGTTAGGATTTCGTCCACCCCAGGTGATTTTTCATTTTTCATACAGTCAATACCATTTTTGAGCTCTTCGATGGTAAATGGGTTTCGCAAGAGAGTTGTTTCCTGGTCTTGAGTTCTTATAATCTTTGGCGTTTTGCAATGATTGTTTGTTTTTCCATTCAGAAGCAGTTGGTGGGCTATCTGATTTAGCGTTATTGCACATTGCTCTTTCATCTCTGTGGGATCATTATTAAGTTTTTTGATCATATTCCAAGCCTTCTTACTACTGTGCGTCATATCTATTTTACTTAAAGTCTCGCTCCACCGTTGTTGTCTGGAGATACTTAGTATTTGTTGCAGATTTTGCTTTACCATATTCTTCGGTGTACTTTGTCATAATGTCTTTTGATTCATCGATCAGACCAGATATGTAATGTTGTTGACATCCTCTGGGCATGTGTTTACATAAGATTCGTTTTACAAGTTTGATGAACGCATCCTAGTTTTTGGGGATCGGGATTATATTTTTCACTTGTGTTTCCAATTCATCAGTAAATTTTTCTCAGTTCGCTTTTTTGAAATTAAACCTTGGTTTGAAAGGGGCGCTTTTATAGGGGAGCTTTTATAGCGCTGTATACGGTTATTCCCACGGGCCTATCTTGCGTCTTCGGTATAGGCTTATATACCTTCCTAACGCAATGAATGTTAAACAATGAATTGTAATTACTAAAAATCTATATTAAAAAAATCTTTTAGTAAATGCCCTTAGAAATAGTACACGATTTCCTAGAGGTACACCTGCTTCTCTTCAACAAACAAAACTCTAAAAATTCCTGTCATAAACCTCGTGTAATTTAAAATATAGAGAGTTCCTTTCATAATTAAAATACCTGTAGTTTATATCCTTTTGGCCGTATATCATTCAAAACAAATTCAACCTAAAGACTACATTTGGTGTTTCTGGTATCTTGACTTAATGGAATTTTTAATTAGTAAAATGACATAACTCACTGCCACTTCTTAGTGCCGCATACAATTAAAGAGTCAAATATTTAAAATACTGTCACTTATTATCGCTTGTTTTTAGTATCGACGACTTCCTGGTGATTACAAATAGGATTTGAATTCTATTAAAATCGCTTGGCTACCAGCTTGGGAGTTATGAGGTACAAGGATAATAATTAGTGGATGTAAATCAGCAGGTGAAAGATTTAATGAGTTCTAGGGAGAATTGACTTTACATATACATATGAGGTGAAATATTTTAAGTTAGTTGTAATGAGATATATGTGATTTATGTACTCGTAAAAGTACAACGTGCCAGAAAATACATGTAACTAGAATTCTAAAATGATATTAAATAAAATAATAGCTATGGAGATTCGTAGAATTCAAAAGTAAATTTATTTTCTACAGTATGTAACGGTTAATAAGCGGTCAATGACAAAAATAATCCAGTACTCTGGTGGAAGAACGATTGCATAGAAGCGATAAAACGATTTAAACAAGCATTTGATGGGATTAAACGGCATCAAACTTAAACAAACTCATTTGAATGAATTCAAGCAAAGTGAGAGTAGTAGCTAGGTGCTAGGTAGCTAATCCAACAAAACAATAGAGGAATAACCTGGTAGTTATAATGACTTACTGCCTACGATATTCTAAGTCCACAGCCAACGCTATATCAAGGTAGTTAATATTAAGCATCATTTTCTCACACGATAGTCTTTCACATACCATTGTAAATAACGAACTCCTTTAGATCTTCGCCTCCCCCCAAATAAGTTTCGGTGAGAATCCGTTGTAGGTCTTTCGAGAAGTAGTGAATACAATGCAGGGGTATATATAGACGTATCTGCTCGTGGCTGTATGTTTTACTTCTTCTTAGAGTGCCGTCTCCCTACGGAGGTTTGCAATCATAATGGCTATTTTTCTTTTAGAACTTGCTGCTTTAAACAAATCAATCGATCTGCATTGGTACCAATCACTTAGATTCTTTAACCATGAGTTCTGCCTTCGGCCAACAGATCTTCTTCCTTGAATCTTTCCTTGTATTATCAGTCTCAAAATTTCATATTTTGGTCCCCTCATCACGTGGCCTAGGTATTCCAGTTTTCTGGTTTGATATTCATGTTTACGTGTTTGTATAATTCCATGAGGAATCATTGACACATGAATATAGCGCATATAGGTCCTCTATCAACACTGATTCTTAAGTTGGTGTATCTAGTATTTGTCCTTCACCTGGTCCAATTGCGGTCAGTTTAACAAAAGAATATTTAGTTGTTGCCTCTACTACCTCCACTTCTTCTACGATAGGCTGGTACTTGTTTTTCGATCGAGTCTTTTCATCAAGACATGTCCTAATTCTGCTAGCCACGACAGTATTGAATTCCCATTTAGAGATCAACGACTGTGAACGAAAATTCTATTATGTGGTATACACTTAGTTGCAGTACATAACAATGAACGAATTGAGTGGTACTGGTAGGTATTTTTATTTTTCTCAAGTCCTAATAGATGCTTTCTGTGATTCACATGAACTATTGACATTAATACGTATAATTGCTGTTTGACGCCAATATAATTCAATGATCTTGACATGACGTCACAACTATCAACTCCTTTATCACTTAATATTTTAATTAACTTGTCATAATGTACTGTATCTACTGCCTTTTCATAATCAATAAAAAGACATCTCTCCGTGGATCTCACCAATTCTGTCAAGTGAAAAAAGTGCTTTACTAGCTCCCAATTTATCTCTAAATCCAAACTGCGTTTCATCTTGATCTTCTTCACACTTATTCCTTCTTCTACTGTAGATGAGAATTAGGAATAACTTCAAAGTGTGACAAAGATTAAGATGTCATAACATGGACGTATAAACATAGATGGACACAGCAATAAGATACCTTTAACACACAATGTTTTGAAGCTTCGATAGAATGTGATGCTTCCGCAATGAGCATAAGCGTGCTTGAATTTTTACTCGCGGATAATTATTCAGATTTTAAAAATGGGAAATAGTAATAATGTATAAAAACACGTTCAAAGAATTTAAAAAAAAAAACGAGAGTTTAACTATTAACAAATCACGTCTTTATAGAAAAATTAAAATACAATTTTATTTGTTTTAAAATTAATACAATTAAATATAGTTGAATTCAAGTTAATTTTTTAATAGTATCAAAATAATGCTACAATAAAATATCTTTATGTTTTCTCCTTAATCTGCTACCCAAATAGTTCGATCATCAATATTATTTGGAAACCTACACAGAAAAATAAATGAGTTTTATTCATTTCACTAATTTATTTGTATCCATGAGAAATATTAAATTAAAAAGGTACTAAACAGATCTTTTTTAATCAGATGATGTCTACTTACAATTTATAAATGTCTACTAATTTCATGAACTCTTATCTTATTCAATATATTAATGAACATGAATAAACCCAATGGTACGCCTATTAAAATGTAAACAAACACGCTTCCTCATTTCCTCATCTTAAATAATGTAAATTGTATGTACTTACAAATGAAATGAGAGATCGGGATGTAAATATTTCGTTTATTTTATTTCACTTTTCACAAATATCACTTAAAATACAACCAAAATATCAAAAAATAACTTTCTCCTCGTTTATTGTAAAAAGTAAACAAACATGGAACAGCATTTGAAGTTTGACGTAGATTCATAAGACAGAGAAATATAAACAACCGTTGCCATTTATAAATAGTTTTCAGTGCTTCTACATATAAAATAATTGATTAATATCTATTATACGCTATTATTAAATGATAATGCACACTATGTGCACACTTTATATTTTGATTACAATTAAATATATTAATATAACCAATAAATTATTATTTTGGTTTGATAGCACCTGTAAAGTATAAAATACGGAGTAATATTTTCAGCGACTTGCGAATAAGAAATTTTAAAACAAAACGTGACAACAGTTGAAGGTGCTCAGAATGTGACCTATTCAAATAATTTTGACTTCACAATTTTATGTAATTAACTGAGTCCATCTGTGTTTATACGTCCATGTGTCAAAGCCTCACTTTTTTTATTATTAATTTTTAATAATACACTTTTAACGAAATCATGAATGGTGTCTTAACCCACGATTAGTTTACCGTGTGATATAATATTTGCTATAAAATATTATTTTATCAAATTAAAATAATATACGACGACAATTTTCATAAAACTATTTATTGCTTACTATACATGTTTACAGAACTTAGTTTCGTTCGATACTACTAAAAATACATTACAAATGCCTAACAGAAACCCCTAGTAGAGGGGAGAGCGTTACTAAGAACTATATAATTTTAACTTGGGGTAAAAACGTAAATTACAAAATCCTTCATATTGTCCTTATCAGAACCATATACAGACGCAGCGGATGCGACAACAATAGCCTTCTGCTTTATTTCTGTGATGCAACTATGGCGTCAGAAAATAATTCTGTAATAAAAATTACCAAAAAATATTTAATTTATTACTTATACATTATTTAGGCATAACAAAATACCATTGCCATCCCACTTGCAAAATTCAAACATAATCTGCTATTTTAAAATATAACAGAGTCATGGGTTGACCCAGGCCAGCGACATACAATGTTATTTAATTTTCTTTCCCCCCTATAGCACTCTGATGCGCGATAGGGGCACAACTATCAGCCAAATGCTCTTTATGTGGGAGACCTGGGTAATAGAACCCCAACATAGTTCCCTAACAGATTCAAATTCAGGACAGCGTTTGTCGCTTTATTCCTGTTTTCATCATGTGATTTATCCGCGAAACTAAACTTGCTTACTTGAACCTCAAGTTTCCGGTCCGGACTAGGCTCAGTTCGGAGACTTGGTGCTCACGGAGTTGGGCCCTACTTGCCCGGGGTTTTTAAGGTTTTTTGGTGGCCAAAGTCATTTTTTGTGTTTTTGTAGTTTTTTTGTAAGATGTCCTGAAACATAAAATCATAATTAATGCATACATTTAATAAAATTATCAATTTACCCTGGCCTACATTGTTCTTGCGTTTGTCCAGGATTAAATCTGGCAAAGATACTGTCTGCACATTTATAAAAAAAGTAGCCTTTTATGTTTTTTAACAACTCGGCATCAGCTCCAACTAAACAGATGTAAATAACATCACTATTGTCAAAGTTATTTATTGCTTTATCTGGGTTTTCAATCCTAATGTGCCGAGCACGTGGAGTTTTTACACGTTTAATTACCCTGCAACTATAGTGTATTTTTATGTATGAGAGAGTAATAAAACAATAAATTATGTATGCAAATCTCTAAACTGTTGATACGGGTGACTCAATGACAACCAGATATTTGTCAACAAGTTTACAGAAGTATATAGGAAAACAATTTTAAATTGAGTATGTCCACCAGGTATAAAGGTTGGAGCAGAATAGAATACAATAGTTGTGAGGGTTACTAATCCCTAAATAAGGTTGCCAGTGTCGGAGTGATGGAGGTTAACAGGTACTAATGAATTTACAAGAAATGTAAGATGTTTATTTTATTGGTTATATATAACCAATAAAAGTTTAATAAGTACCTACCTATTTGCAAAATAAAGTTTAATTCTTTAGATAAAATAAAACGTTTTATTTTATCTGAAATGAGTGCATTCCACGAAGTAATTGACTAGATAATTACCTTCTAAACTTATTCCACAGAAAATGTGATAGTGACTTCGACGGAAAGTGCATGAATTCTTCTTTAGACAAGAATTTCCAACATTGGATAAAGTTCTTGTCTCAGTTCGAGATGATAAGGACTACCCAGAAATGAGTCGAAGTACGTTATGGAAACTTTTAAAAGAAATGGGCTTCCGCTGGAAAAAGAATCCCAGAAAGTCTATTTTATTAGAAAGAAGCGATATTGTCATATGGAGAAGACATTTTCTAAGAACCATAAAGGAAATGAGAAACCAAAAAAGAAAAATATTTTATCTTGATGAAACATGGATCAACGAGGGTCATACACCAAATAAATTTTGGCAGGATGAAACTGTTACAAGTCAAAGGCACGCTTTTTTAAATAACTTATCTACTGGTTTAAACCCACCATCAGGAAAAGGACGCAGGCTGATAATTGTACACATTGGCAGTTCAGACGGTTTTGTTGAAGGTGGTTTATTAACTTTTGAATCAACTCGTACCGGTGACTACCATGAAGACATGAACGCTGATGTTTTTCAAGAATGGTTCGAACAAATGATAGATTTTCTTCCTAAGAACTGTGTAATAGTAATGGATAATGCAAGTTATCACTCCAGACTTATAGAAGGACTGCCCACAACCAAGTAGTTAAAAAAAGACTTGCAGAATTGGCTGAGTTCAAAAAATATTACGTACCATCCCGGATCTATAAGAAAGGAACTTTATTCGTTGTGTGCCCTTCATAAAGAAAAATTTTAAAAATACGAAATTGATGAAATTGCCAAAAATCGTGGAATGACAATACTTAGATCCTCACCATATATTGTGAATTAAACCCGATTGAACTGGTATGGGCACAGATAAAGAGTGAAGTTTCAAGAAAAAATACCACTTTTAAAATTCATGATGTTAAACAGTTGTTTTTGGAGGCCGTAAATAATGTAAAACCTGAAAACTGGGAAAAGGCAGTAAATCATACTATTAAAGAAGAGGAAAAAATGTGGAAGCTGGACAATATTACTGATAAAATGATCGAGCCAGTTATTATAAATCTTGGTTCTGAAAGTTCATCTTCTGAACCTGATTTGGATTTGTAACAAGTAGCTGTAAGTTTTATATTAATATTTTTATTCATCTATTTAACATACCTTAGACGGTTTTAAAATTTTTTTTTCTCTTTTGTAATTTTTAAAAATTAAAAAAAATGTGAATTTTTTAAAACCCTTTTTAATGTAGGCCAGTCAGCTCTAATATACTATGTGATCAAAGAGGTCACTTTTGTTTACATACACATAACACTTTATAACACTGAAATAATTCATTTATTTTTTACAATTATTCAAAGTAATTTTTCAATTAATCTTGAGCACTTACACCTCCAAAATCTCCGAATTATAATGGAAAGCTTCCAGTTCTAGAAAATCGCATCGTTTGCAATAGCTGATTTATAGACAATAAAGACTTGTTTCTGAGAAAGCAATGAAATGTAATATATTAATATTTTGTATTTAAACTTGCACATCCTTGTCTGTAACAAAGTCATTACAGACTCATTAAATTATTTTCTATTTGTTCCAACACATATAAAACTGTTCGTTCAAAAAATCCACATCGTCCAAAGTTTCAAAATAATTTGGCTTATTCTTGATAACTCGAGGTCTTCGATTCTTCAGAATCAGTTGACGATTCGAACCGATCTAGATTTTCGATAAATTGCAGTGCTTCTATATTATGAATAGTAGCAACGCAACAATTATTAATATAAAATAATACAAAAATACAACTACAGAATAACAACACAAATTAAAGTAAGAAACAGGTTATTGACAAACTACACAAGTACTTCCGTCAACACGGTCAAAACTATAAAAACATAACCTCACTTTTAACTATAAGTAATACCTAAAAAGTTTAGGGAGATAGCAAAACTTATTTTACGATAAACTGATGCTTAAGCGGTTTAGGCAATTCTTAGCGTATGGCGAAATCCGTTTTAGAGTTTTTTACTTTAGGTATCGTTGGTGAAATCAAGTATTAGACTATAGTCTATATAGTCTATATAAGTCTATAGTAATTACAGTGTAGTGGACGTTGTTTTTTTTGTAATGTTATGAATTCAGACCTCAACCAGTCCTCTGAGAATTCACTAGTTGAGAACACATGCTTGACATTCTTTTAATGTTTTCTTCGTTAATCAGTTTTCATATCTGGAAGAATGTTATCAGGGCTAACAGCTTTTCTGTTCTTTGCCAATTTTATCACATGCAGTGCTTATTTCTGGTCCTTTGTCTTCATCTAATGTCTATCGTTCTTCTGGTTTGACGTTCTTAAATAGTTTATTTATGTACATTTACCAAGTTGTCCAAATTTCTTCTTCATTTATCACCATTTTCCTTGTCAAGTCTATAATTGTATGAGTTTTCTTATGACAGAAGCTATTTGTCTACTTTTTTTTTGAATTGAATTTATCCTCCATTCATTTTTCTTTCGCCATCTTTTGTTTTATTAATTTCAAATTTTTAATAAATTCAAATTAATATAACTATTTATTTTTGTCTATCTCATATTTTTAATTACCTTTTAAGCTAAAGGCTAAAATATTATTGTTGCGTATAAAAACAAAAATTCTCTTTAGCTGCCCCAGTTCCCTAGATTAAGTAATTTAAACATTGCCTACACCAGAGCGTTGCATCAATTCATAAACACTGAAAAACAAGTTCCAAATGCGATCACCTACTTCCACTTCAAGCTCATAAAATTAAATCAAATGCTCCAAATTAGCAGCCTCGCATGTCTAAAGTGTCTCAGGTTTCACTGGAAAAAGACAGAGAGAAATTGTACTTAACGTTTATCGTATCGTCCCATTAAGTATTTTTAATTGATATCATTCATCATGCGACTTTCTATATTGGGTTGGGTCTGCTGTGAATGTTACATTAATATACTTCACAACACAAGCAGGCTAGAGAATTATAAATGAGTATTGGCTTTTTCGTACCAGAATTTTGTAGCGCACATATGTCATCTTCGAGAACTAGTTCCATAAATAAGGAATGTGTGAATATAAATTATGCGACTGGTTTGACAAATTTTGGGTCGTTACAGTTTAAGAACTGGTTTAAGATCTCAATACCAGATATTTTTTATATTTATTGGTATAAACGATGCGAATTATAAAACGATAACCGATTTCTGAGGTAATGGTGTTGTGGATGTCCTTTCCTCCAACATAAGACTAACACCACACCAAAAGTGGTTTATTATGAAAGGCTCCGAATAATTAATCTTCGTCAAAGCAAGGTACAATTCGAATTTAAAGAAATATTGTAGACTGAGTTTAGGTATTTTTATTTTATTCAAGCAAAGTTAATTGTACAAACACTTTTATGGAGATGGACACAATGGAGTTGGATTTATTAGAAGGTTTAGAGATTACAAAGGAAACAAATGGAAACTCTCACTGTCTTAATACTCAAATTAATTTAAATTGTACTAAATTTAAACCTATTTTTAAAAACTTTATTACAGCTTCACCTCGTGGGGGACTATCCCGGCTGTTTAGACTTCCTGCACTGAGTATATCTATTAAGAATTTAATTTCATACTTTCAGTTGCTCTCAAACTAACACCCTTATTATAGACAGGTTTAAGTGTGAGATCTGGATTATGCAATCTACTTACAAATATTCTATATTATTCTATAATAATTTCATATTTTATCATTTGACTCCCAATAGCAGTGTCAGTTGGACCTTTGGTCAATGCTCAGTTTCATAGAATTTTGAAACGTGTAGATCACATGTCCATGATTGTAAAGTAAAGTTCGTGTAACCTTCTGGCTAAGGTCTAGTGTTAGGGTTTTCAGGTCGCGCCCCTAACATGACTTAACGACTACTTTCGTAGCCGGGACCGACAACTTTACGTACCCTCCGAAGCACGATGGCAGCTCTATGATTATGACTGCTCATCCAAGCTGTCATATGTCACATGTCACCTCAACATTTCAGTTAGACCGGGAGCCATTCTGTCTCTGGCTGAAGTTATGTAATTTCTTAAAAAAAAAACGTTTCTTGGCTTATTTCAGATGCCCCTGAAGATGCTCTAGGGAGCGAAAGTACTTGGGCAAGATTAAATTAACTAAGCTGTGCTCGATATTTGCCTTTTACTTGATCAAAGTTCATATACAAAAAAGTCTGATTTTTATCTACAGGTGTGAAAAAGTTATTTGTTTTGTACCGATAATATACTTTTAATATCACGACAGGTCGGTGTCAAGATATTATGTAAATAATGTTTATGGGAGATGTAACAAAAACTACACCTTTTTGTGGTAAATATATTACAAAGAAATATAGTAGGTAATTGATTAAGAGAAGGTCAATATAGCCAAGAGGAAAATAATGTATTGTAATTAAATCAAGTGCATCTAAAGTATCGTTAAGTTATGAAACTGCGTTCTGTATACTTTTTTAAGTCCAAAAAAGGAAATAAAAGTTTTCGAAACATTAATAAAATAAAATATTGATTTTTTTGCGTTTACTCAAATGATTACCTACCGCCAGCTATTTTTACACTTGATGAACCAATACTTTGTTTTTGGATACTAAAAGTTTACTACACGCTATAAAACTTAAAGAAATATACACCATTATATACCTCAACTATAATATTATAAAACAAAATCTATTAACTTCTAATATAATCAGACTGAGTAGTTTGGACCTGTAAAATGACAATAATTCTCGCTTAAGGTGATACACAATATTTACTAGTCTCTTGGCGAATAAAAAGGCGAATACCGTCGGAACTCATGCTTGTCAGGCCTCGATAATTTGTTTATGTTGGGAATGTGCAATATGAATAGGATCTTTAGTATTTCGCAGAATACATTGTCCGCTGTGTTGTATTTTAGTGCTGCAATGACATTTTCTACTTTTAAGTTATGGACAGAAAGTCCTGTTTCTCGTTCTCCATCCAGACCATCAGTCCTGTCTGATGCAAACCATTTTTCTATGTAATATTTCCATATTTCTAAGATTCGTGATGGCTCTAAGATAAGATTTCCGTCGCTATCTTGTATGCTGTTGAGTGACTTATTGAATCTGTTCTTGATTTTCATTGATTTTATTTTTCTTTGTGCATATTGTAATTATCTATTATATTTAGTTTGGTTTTGTTTTATTTCCTTCGATTTTTGGAAAATTGTTTTCTTTGGTAAACTTTGGTATTACTTAACAGCAGTTTATGTTCATGGTAGAAGTATATCAGTCTATCACATCTATCGTTTCTTTTCTTTGGGCCAAAATTGTCTACGACCTTATTTACCTTATCTCTGCCGCTCTTTGCATTGAAATCCCCATCACCAATGTTACTTCATGTTTTTTGGTCATTTTCATCAGGCTTCTCAGTTGTTTACAGAACTTCTCGCTAGGTACCTCATATTTATCTGGTGTTGGCGTTTAAATATGTAGTATGTTAATATCCACCGGTGTTGCTCGAATTTGTAAAAGCATAATTATTATAAGCATATAAGCATTATCAGAATAGGGAATGAAAGTTTTAACTGCCAGATTAATATGTGGAATAACTATTATTGCCGTTTTGGTGATGTGTTGTATTGTTTCCAGTGTAATAAACTGGATATCCAAGTATATTGATTTTTCAAGAATTTGGCTTCACTGGCCATACCATTTTTTTGACCAGAATTTTACTGATTCCCAATGTGTCTATTTTTAACCTTTTCATATCTATTACAATCTTATAGAGTTTGCCGTTGTTTAAAGTAATCCATAAAACAAGTACTTAAAGTAATCAATTTGAATTACTTTAGATGTCATTAAAAATGTTATCTTTCACCTGCACACCAGTTGTCCAAAACAAGAAAGTCCACACTTGAACAAAAATTAGTTGATAAAAATTCTTCTTTTTCTTCAGTCTTAAGTAATCCAATCTTGGACATAGGCCTCCCCCAAATCAATCCAGTGTTTTCGATTTTGCGCTAGTTGCTTCCAGTTGTGTGCTCCGATCTTATTAATGTCATCAGCACATCTCATTTGTGCTCTTCCTCTGCTTCTCTTTCCTAACCATGGTCTCCTTCGTGGTTCCATCTTTTATCCTTTAGTCGGGCATTGTTTGTTTTTTCTTTCTATAAGTCTCACCCCGAGCATTGATCTTTTCATCGCTTTTTGTGCTTTTACTATTTTATCGATTTTAGACTTGGTGAGTGTTGTAGCATTTGCAATTCATTGATTTTTTTGGTGTGTATTGAAATCCTCTCTGCTGAATCGCAGAATATTTTTTAATGTATTTCAGTTTTCTATTTGTACGTATTAAAACACCGAATTCTTTCAATTCCTCTTAGCGTCGCCAAGTAATGTAAACCATTTTAGAGTTGTTTATTTATTTCGCAGCTGCGTATTTTCCTGTCGATAATTCTTTGATTTAGCCGCCGATGTACTGCGTTTTCAAATTAATAATCTACGTCTTAGTTTTCGTTGTTTTGTTTATTTTAGCGTTTTGTTTATTCTGACTTATGCGATCAATTTTAAAAGTTAATTTCATCACTCTCCGTAAAGCCGGCCGCTGATCAAGGCGTGTTCAGTTTTGTTGGTCCGTGCGAATTTATTTTCAAATTCGAAATATTTTCGTTTTCATTTTCTTGTTATGAAAATGTAGCATAAAGTGACAGTAGCAGTTGGATACTTGATATTGAGCAGTTTTACAATAGTTTTTGAAGATGACCTCATGTTGCCATTGTGCTGTGCCCGTTCCAGTCTTTGAAGGAGACGAGTTTTCAAGGTTTGTGTTCCAGCCGATGCTGGCTTCCGCCCTCATCTTCTTATCCCTTGTCGTCATCCCGGATCTGCTTCCAGTATAATTCCAGCATGATTCCAGTTCCGACCCCAGACATGCAGAGTGAAATTTAGTGAGGATCAGGTAACTTTTTCTGGGTCTAAATTTTAAAGTCAAGATAGACATTTTTTTTTTAATAATAATTGCTTTCATTTTTAAATAGATTTTTTTATTTGTAATAATTTTTATATTTGCCACAGTTTATACCTCAGTAACATTTGTAAGTTTTTGTAGCATCTCCTGAGTTTGTTAATCAATAGAACACATGTAAGTTTTCTTTATTATGTTGGTAAGAATCTCTGTAACTAATATAGCATATTTTGGGCTATCTGTATTTGTGTAACTGTTTGCAGTAAGACAAATAAATGTTAAATGTTCTTTACATTTTGTTTATTTTTCTAACCTTTTTTTATTCTCGTTTGAATAAGATATATTTTGCATTTTTAATAATTATTTCTCTAGTTACAACTAGCTGTTGTAATGGTTATAATTAGGCACCTCGAAGTTGCGTCCTATTTAAATTACTAGAGGTGTTTCCTGTTTCTTTTTGTTTTGTTTCATTTTTCTGTAGTTGTGCCAACCCAACCCATTTGTCATTTACTTATCCACGACCCCAGCTCTCCTAACAAACCCTGAGTGCCGTTTGCATATGTTTCGAATATTTTGATTGCCCTATCTCCACCACAATAGTTTCAGTCCCCAATTTTCTACCCCTTGTATTAATACCCCATGTGGTAGGCAAAATATTATCGTTACAGTGTCCACGTCTGTGAACCATACGTGGACACTGGTCACTGGTGTGTCACGAGGATACACTGATCGTAAATTCTGGGTTTCAAACATTGTTCTATTGAAGTGCTTTTCTAGATTAAACTCAGTTTTCCAAATCCTGCCCATGCTAACCTTATTTTTGTGGTAATTTTGTCAGTTTGATAACTTTCATTATCTGTCCCAGTTAGACGTATTCGCTTATTGTTTTTAAATTTATGTTGTTCAACGTTATTTCTCTAAAATTCGGTGTATTGGTCATTATTTTTGTTTTTTTAAAGTTCATTTTAAGAACTACTTTTTTTTCGAAGCTTGAAATAGTTGCCTCGTCATGGTCTGTAGTTATTCGAAATTTGTACCGAATATTACAATATCATCAGCGTATCTCAAAGGACTCAGTTTTCTTCCATTAACATTTACTCCTTTATCTACCCAGTTAATTTCTTTGAACACGTCTTCCAACTTGTCTTTTGGGACAGCAGGGAGATTTGTCTATAGTTCTTCAGATCTCCCCTGTCTCCCTTTTTGAAGAGAAGTATTGCCATACTTTCATTCCAATCATCTGGGACGTCTCGTCTGTGAAGACATTCGTTGAAAACATTTTTTAATTCTTCGAGAATAATTTCACTTCGCTCCTTCAACATTTCTACAATTATTCCATCTGGGCCCGAAGCTTTATTGTTCTTTAGTTGTGCCATAGCTTGTTTTATTTCGAAGGATTCTATATTAGAGAGTATTTCTGAGTTGACATTCGTTATCACTGACAAAGTCACGTTATCGTTGACAAAGAAAAATATATATCAGGCTATGATTCAGCCGGTGCTGACGTATGGGTCAGAAGTGTGGGTCTTTAACAATAATATGTCACAAAAACTCCTCTCAACGGAAATGATGTACTGGAGAAGATGTTCCGGGTTAACTTTGTTTGACCACATAAGAAATGAAAACATAAGAGAGAGAATGAAAGTAAAGAACACAATAATGGATACGATAGCCGAAAAACAATTAAAATGGTATGGACACCTAAGACGGATGAACGAAGAAAGGATACCACGAAAGGTTTGGAACTGGAGACCTACACAGAGAAATAAAAGGGGAAGGCCAAGAACGAAATGGATATCCAATATTCATATAGAAATGGAAAATAGAGGTCTTGAAGAAGGAGACTGGGAGAAATTATGGCGATTGGGATGCGAGAAGCGACAAAATTAAAGTTGCAAACACTCGCTATATATATATATATATATATATATATATATATATATATATATACATTCGTTATCTTTCTCTTAAGATCTTCCTTTGCAGTGTTACCTGGGTTCTTGTTTGAGGAATATACCGTAATTACCGTGATTTAGTGATTTATATTCCTTAAACAAGTAGTAAACTTAAATTACTACTCTAAAGATTCAATGCTCGTTTTTTGACCTTTCAAGGAATTTCCAATAACTATCACGTGAAGTAAAGTAAAATAATTATTGAAAATGTTTTCTTTACAAGACGAAATTTAGAGCTTTATTACAGTTAATATTTTTATGTAAGGCAATTACAAAATACTGTGTATAAAAAAAACGTAAATCTGTTTTACGACTGAGTAAATTTCGATTTTTCGCTTTCATTACACTCATTAAATCAGCTTCTGCCTTGGTTAAACGCCCATTACATTCATTCGGCAGAAATTACGACACATCTCGGAATATGGAAGGAAAAGTGGTAGGCTATAATTTCGTGCATTCGGTAGTAAAGTACAATTAAGATTCATGCACTGTATTGCATTATTACATAGGCGTATAATTACAGACGTTAGTGGAGTATAATTCTCTTTGGACGTTCACCCAATCGATAGGTATACGCGAAGAAAAACACAGCGTATATATCCTTAGGTAGAGCAAAAAGTCACATTCATCAATATGAGTTGTATGCTCATTTTAATTTTCTATAATATGTACCATAAGGTATTATTATTTGAGATTGGAAATATCAGAAATATTAACTTCTAAGTGGTCTGGAATAGATGAAAAACATATCAAATTAGTCATTCTTACATTCCTGGTTATATGGGTATAAAACTTTATTAGCTAATTGTTAATTTAAAAGTTTCCCTGATCTTTGAAATTCTTTTTTGCACGGATATTTCTTCATGCTTTTTTAGGGGCGGCAGGTGCAGGAGGGCTGCAAGGCGCTCTCTCCCTAGAAAAATGATGTACAAACAATTAATTGCATTTCATATTTCCATATTTTTTATTCATATCTTTCAGTTAAAACTTCATTTCCTTTCGTGTTAAACCTTCATTCCGTTAAAATATATTTACCTAATTGAAGTAACGTCAAAAGAATAACTGACAATAAAAATAATATCACAATAGACAACTATACTATCGAACGAGTGGATGCCTTTACATATCTCGGCACAGAAATCAATCAGAAGAACTATGTAAGTAGCGAAATTAATGCACGTATTTCCAGCGGGAATCGTACATACTATGCTAATAAAAGATTGATGACATCGAAATTATTAGACAAAAGAATCAAAATGACAAATATATACAGAACATTGATTAGACCCGTAGTAACCTATGGATATGAAACTTGGGTAATGACGAAAAAAGATGAAGCCCAACTCAGGACATTCGAGAGAAAAATACTGAGAAAAGTATTTGGCCCGGTACAAGAGGAAGATGGCACATGGCGAATCAGGAGAAACGACGAGGTTAATGAGTTAAATGAAGGTTATGACATTGTAAGATTTGTGAAAAGTCAAAGACTGTCATGGCTGGGATATGTGCAGAGACAAAACAATGCAAAAACAACAAAGAAAATGTTACAATGAAAGCCCATAGGAAGGCGAAAAAAAGGAAGGCCCAGAACGAGATGGTTGGATGACGTGGAAGACGACCTGAAAACAATGAACATAAGACAATGGAGAAGAAGGGCACAAGAGAGACCTGAATGGAAGGACATAGCCAGACAGGCAAAGACCCATCCAGGGTTATGATGCCAAAAGAAGAAGAAGAAATGAAGTAACGAAGTAAATTAAATGTTATTACTTTATAATACATAATTACATCCATTTTATGCATCCGTACTACATTCAGTGCTGATTTCATAACGTCCAATAAAGGGATGCGGTTACCATGGAAACGAAATGCAATAACGAAAATATTTTCGGAACCTATCGAGCTACGAATGGGCCTATATGGGCGTCCCGAAGTCAGCCCCGAGAATAACTTATCAGTCGATTGGTTGAGTACTACGCATAGATACGTACTACAAAATCGTTTTCTGTTGAGACAGTTAAGTTGAAGTCTTAATAAATGACGACGAGGACGCGTGATTTTTTTTTTATTGAGTTAATGCCTCGACAACTATGATCATTGGCATGGTACAGTCAGGTACCTAGTGTAGTGTGTGTGTATGTGTAGAGTAATTGTCTTGATACTTAGCAAAGTCGACGTCATTGTCTTTGCTAAGAGACGCTAATTGTATCCGAACGTCTGCGGTCCCTCCGGTGAGTACCGATCGCACATGGATAGAAATTATTTTCATTCATTAATTTTTAATAAACAAAAATTTCTCTACCCAGATGGGATTCGAACTCACGACCTTTAGGTTTAAAGGTAGGCGCTCTTACCACTGAGCCACAGAGGGGGTTAGGATGCGTGAATTAATAAAAACAAACTTTAGTGATTTGCTTAGAGTAGTTATAACCACGTGGTGCAAGACATTTGCACTACGTGATCATAATGGTCTGATTAGTGAATTAATGAAGGTATGTTTTTAGAACTAGTTGATTACACTAAAAATATAGGTTCCACACAAAAAAAGTTCCAAAAACTATACGTAATGAGCTCTTAGATTGTAAGCTTCAGATATGTCATCATCGTCAGTGGCATTACAGCTCGTTATGAGCCAAAGCCTTCTTCAGAACAACCTTCTGTAGGTTCAGGTATGTAGGGAGCATATTTTAAATGAAATAAAAGTCGCCATTTCTTGCACTAATGGCAGATGACACCACAGCTGTTTCTACACTAACTACATGAATAAACAAACGGTATTATTCCTTTGTTATTTTTTTAGTATGAACAATGTGTCTATAACCCATGGTTGAGATTTTTTAAATCCAGAAAGTTAATATACTGTTATCGACGTGTACTTTAAAACAAATTTATATTTACATTTACAACAAATAAATTTAAAAAAAAAAGACTAATTGTAAGAACAATTACAAAACGACTTATAATTAACTGACATCATCCAATACAAATTTAAACACTAACTACAAACCTTAATTATCAACGACAGTGTTGATGAATATCCATGTTATACAATTGTCGCTGTTTTAACTGGTTATCCAGTATTTGTGTTGGCGCTACTCCATTCATTATGCTGAAATTGGCGTGCAGTTGTTAATTCCCAAACTTTTACCACCGTCAGGTGACATGTCAATAAATAAAATCAAATTAAAATACTCATGTCACAAAGTTTTAACTGTGGCTGTTGCGGAGTTTCGAATAGAGATGAAATTGGATGAGTACGAGTCCATTAACTGAGCTGAATCTTTAATGAACTGAGTCGTTTGTGGTTAATTTTTATTAAATTAAGAGAACCATCTACTGATCAGGGGATGATAATAAATAGGTGCGATTGATCGATAGTGGTGATGCGTTAGGTGTTATTATTAATGACACCCGATTATTATTGTAACAATAATTACAATTTATGAAGGGGGTGTGTTATTAACGATTCTGATATCATTGTATTCAATAGAGGTATTCTGACAAGGTAGCAGAAGGAGGAAAATTATTAATAAACGTGCCAAAGGATTAAAAGTAAGACAATCCTATTCAAGCATAATATTGGAAACAATTTTCTTCTTCATCATCTTGTGCCACTCCTATCGGAGATTGGAAATCATCAAGGCTATCCTGATCTTCTTTACAGCTGACCTAAAGAGACCATGACATTCTTCTACGGCCTGGATTCCGTTTTCCTTCTATTTTTCCTCTTTTACCTCATCAGGTGAGCCCAATATTATAGTTTTCTTAGTTTGATCGTTGACAAAATTTCTGGGTCTTTTCCTATCCTTCGTATTAGTTCAAAGTTTGTGACTCTTTTAACCCAACTTATCTTCAGTATTCGACGGTAGCACCACATCTCGAAACTTTAAATATTTTTTATGTTGTTCTGTTTGAGAGTCCGGGCCTCTACACCATATAATAGCGAGTTAAATACGTAGCCCCTTAGCATTCTTATTCGTAGAGGGATGCTTATATCTCTGTTGCAAAAGAATTTCCTGATCTTTATGAAGGTGGCCCTGGCAATTTCCACACGTCTTTTAATTTCATTGTTTTGGTCTCCAGTTTCGTTTATTGAAGTCCCCAAGCATTTGTAACTTGATACTTTTTCAATTTGAATGTCATTTATACTAATATGTCCTGGTTGTGTCATGTTTTTACTGAAGACCATATACTTGGTTTTTTTGATATTGATATTTAAGCCATAATTGTTGTAGACAATATTTATATTTGTAAGTTGTAATCGTTGTAATTCTTCTACTGTTCTTGCAACTAGTACAGTTTCGTCTGCGTATCGAATATTATTTACAACCTCCCCATTGATTACTATTCCTTCGTTTGCTTTTACAAAATTTTACAAGTGCCAATTAAGCTGTAATAAGGGAAATGAAGATAATGCTACTTTCATTATTTTAAACACCAGGTTCTTGTATTGATCATTGCCTTTGATTAGTATGTTGTGTTTATCTATATGTTGCGAGCAATGTCCGAAATTGGACACTCCTAGAAAAATCTTGTCCACTTCTACCATTGTACCTACCCCTTTACTGTACAATCTCCAAAATAGACATAATCGTCGAACTTTATAAAATAATTTCTGTACAATTTTTGAATTTCAATAAGTAGCCATACGTCAAAATTTGGGAGAATATGACAGATATCGATCCATATCGATTTTTACGATTATTTTCCATTTGTTATTAAAGACAAGCAAATATCAATGATATTATAAACCCATAATTAAATAGGGCTTTTGATTTCTGGATTGTAGGATTCAATTATTTAAAATTATCATACACATCTCTATCTTACGATCAAAAAACGAAAACTGCAATACTTGGGACACATTAAAAGAGGCGAAAGATATGAACTGCTTCGAATAATTATGCAAGGGAAAATAGCAGGAAAAAGGTCCGTAGGAGACGAAACTCCTGACTAAAGAATCTACGGGAATGGTATAGCTGTAGCAACAACGAATTGTTTCGGTCAGCAGTTTCGAAAATACGTATAGCCCTGATGATCGCCAACCTTCGGAACGAAGATGGCACTTGAAGAAGAAGATACACATCTCTTAAAAGTCTAAAATGTTTCACAAACATCTCGCCTGTATTATAGTGATGTATTTAGCTCTTGAAACTTTGAAATGTTTAATGAACATTATCACTCTATTGTAGAACAGTTTTTTCTTATGATTTATATTTTAGTTTGACACAGTGTTTTATCACATTGTTGATGTTGATTGTGATATATATATATATATATATATATATATATATATATATATATATATATATATATATATATATATATATATATATATATATATATATATATATATAGATCGATTTTGAATTTGGTGTGTTGCTTGTCAATAATAATCGATTCGAATCGATGAGCGTTTCAATAATAATTTTTAATTTTGATCATTTTGGACATTGTATCGTTTGGGGGTACAATGCTAGAAGTAGACAATTAATTTTCGTACAATGCTAGGATTCTGCAATTTCGGACCTTGCTCGTAACATATAAATTTTATATTAGCTCTAGAATATTCCGTTTTAATATGTCTATTTTTTTTATCTTATTAGTGTAAATATTTTTCCTACTTCTAAGTCTATACCATGTCTCAAATTTTCATGGTTTTTCAACTATGCAAAAATTTTCAGATTAGGTATTCCAAAACAAAAACTCCACATACCTACATAGATGTCCCATTATATAATATTTCAGAAACTGTCCCACCTCTACATCCAAGTGCTGAGTTCAATCAATGATGAGTTATGCGGGTCCTGGTAATTTTTGCAGTAAAAATTTTATGTTCAATATGTCGGCGATTTTATGATTAAGTGTCTTATATTTATTAGCCTCTCAGGTATCGGTTACTGAAGTCATAACCAGGTCCTATATTTTTCCATTATAGTGCCTTTGTTTGTCCGTTGTTTCTGACTTCCGCAAAACAGTAAAAATCTGTGGTGCTAATGTTTTATTGTTGTAATTTAAGTCACAATTTACATGTTATTTAAGATCATTTTATGATTTCGTTGTCGACTTAATCCTGAATAATAATTATCGCATTCGTAAGGTATTATATAAATACAATTCTTTGTTATTTCTTCATTGTTAGGTATAGTTTTTGGTAAAATAGATTTCAATTTGTTTTGTTTTCAATGTTGTTGTAATGTTTTATTTATTATCGCTTTAAGTTTTTCTGATAATATTTTAATGTATGTTATTGTTATTTTCCGTGAATTTTTCGATGTATAATAATATTTAAACTTGAATAAGGTTCTATATATTTTGCTTTCCAAAGGCTTCGTTGGATAAAAAAAAAATCCTCATAACAGTTAGACATCTCATTTTTATGGAGTACCGAAATTATTAAATATTAAGTATACAGCCATTGCAAATAAAAATGACACATTTATAAAAAATACACAACATTTTTTAAATAGACTATCGCATATTGACTTTAATTCACATATTATTTTAGTAAGTTTGGACAGAAATAGTTTATTTACAAATGTGCCATTAGATAAGACTTTAAATATAATTAAAACAAAATTAGAGAATGAATATATGTATATTAGCAGCTAGACCAAGACTAAATATATCAGCTTTAATGGAATTATTATTATGTACTGATACCTATTTTCAACTAAATAATGAATATGTATCATAAACAAAATTTTGGTCTAGCAATGGGCTCTATTTCATCTCTATTATTATCCGATATATTTATAGAATAATTTGAAACAAAGATTAAAACAAAACAAAATTTAAAACCCACAGTAAGGTGAAGATATGTAGATAATGTATTCTCAATATGGCCTAATAGATCAGAGTTGTTGGACACCTTCCTGAATGATATAAACGATAAAGAAGAGGCAATATTATTTACCATGGAAAACGAATATAATAACAAAGTACCTTTTTCTGGATGTTTTAATCTCTAAGAACGATACTCGATATGAGACTCAGGTGTATGGAAAACCAACACACACCAAGATATATCTAAATTACAAATCAAATGACATCAATATTAAAAAGGAAACCGTTAAAGGCTTATACTATAAAGGCTCAAATCAACACCTTCCGTCAGAGAATATAAGCGTTAGGTCAGTAGAAAATCGCAAGTAAATATTGGGTAGTCTGGGGATATGGGCGCATAGTCCATGCGTTCTAGGAATGAAAACGCATTATCATTTTCCTGTGGCGCCACTGTGACTACAACTTGTCTTTTGAGCTGTTAGTCTCTTGAGCTGTTAGTTGCAGTAAAGAATTCGTCGTAGCAGTGTGCAATTTATTTAAGTCTATAATATTGTTAAATTATTTATTAAAAAAATTAGTAAGTTTTTGCAAGTGCCTTTATAGACAGTAGTAGTGATGGTTTAGAGAACCCTCAACACAAAAAACGGAAAAACTGGGGGGATGAATGAGGTTCGTAAAGGGCTTTGACTACAGAGTCACGTAACAGGGCCAGATTGTAATTGCAAAAGATATGGTTGCTTTGAAATTGTATCACCTGACGCTAGACAGTCAATAATACGTAATTTTAATTTACTTAACTCAAAGGATGCACAGAATTTATACCTATGTGTCTTATTGCAGTCTTATTACAGTTTTACAAATTAAACAACGGAGTTAATTACTATTTATAGTTTATTTTTATGAACGGAGAGTAATTAGCATAATTTTAACTGGTACCTCCGACCACTCCATGGGCGTGCTCAAGATTAATTGAAAAATTACTTTGAATAATTGTAAAAAATAAATGAATTATTTCAGTGTTATAAAGTGTTATGTGTATGTAAACAAAAGTGACCTCTTTTATCACACACTATATTAGAACTGACTGGCCTACATTGAAAAAGGGTTTTAAAAAATTCACATTTTTTTTATTTTTTAAAAATTACGAAAGAGAAAAAGAGTTTTTAAAACCGTCTAAGGTATGTTAAATAGATGAATAAAAATATTAATATAAAACATACAGCTACTTGTTACAAATCCAAATCAGATTCAGAAGATGAACTTTCAGAACCAATATTTATAATAACTGGCTCGATCATTTTATCAGTAATATTGTCCAGCTTCCACATTTTTTCCTCTTCTTTAATAGTGTGATTTACTGCCTTTTCCCAGTTTTCAGGTTTTACATTATTTACGGCCTCCAAAAACAACTGTTTAACATCATGAATTTTAAAAGTGGTATTTTTTCTTGAAACTTCACTCTTTATCTGTGCCCATACCAGTTTAATCGGGTTTAATTTACAATGATATGGTGGGGATCTAAGTACTGTCATTCCACGATTTTTGGCAATTTCATCAATTTCGTATTTTTTAAATTTTTTTTTATGAAGGGCACACAACGAATAAAGTTCCTTTCTTATAGATCCGGGATGGTACGTAATATTTTTTGAACTCAGCCAATTCTGCAAAACCGTCTGAACTGCCAATGTGTACTATTATCAGCCTGCGTCCCTTTCCTGATGGTCGGTTTAAACCAGTAGATAAGTTATTTACAAAAGCGTGCCTTTGACTTATAACAGTTTCATCCTGCCAAAATTTATTTGGTGTATGACCCTCGTTGATCCATGTTTCATCAAGATAAAATATTTTTCTTTTTTGGTTTCTTATTTCCTTTATGGTTCTTAGAAAATGTCTTCTCCATATGACAATATCGCTTCTTTCTAATAAAATAGACTTTCTGGGATTCTCTTTCCAGCATAAGCCTATTTCTTTTAAAAGTTTCCATAACGTACTTCGACTCATTTCTGGGTAATCCTTATCATCTCGAACTGAGACAAGAACTTTATCCAATGTTGGAAATTCTTGTCTAAAGAAGAATTCATGCACTTTCCGTCGAAGTCCTTCTTTAAAATGATATTCTATTTAAAATTTTGGTTTCCCTGGAGCATTACGTGGCATTTGAAAACTACCACATTTCTCTTCTTTAATAACTCTGTAAATCGTAGATTTCCCAACACCAAGTATACTGCTAACTAACTCAACGGTCTCATCAACACTTTCACATAAACGTTTGTCTGTAAATGATTTAAAACAATTAAATATTAATGTTTTTTCATTAACTGTTAAAGGACCAATTTTTCGGCGTTTACACGGCACTTCCAAATTTTCCATAACACTAGTATACACAATAAACTGCACCTTGCAACTGAAGTACCTACTTTTAGTGAACTGTTAAGAATTTTGAATACGCCACTTGGACCTTCCTACAAAATGGAAAAACCCACTATCACATTTTCTGTGGAATAAGTTTAGAAGGTAATTATCTAGTCAATTGCTGTCGTAGATTCCTAGAATTAAAGAATTTAATGTTTGATTGTTGAAACCCTTACTTTGTGGAATGCACTCATTTCAGATAAAATAAAACGTTTTATTTTATCTAAAGAATTAAACTTTATTTTGCAAATAGGTAGGTACTTATTAAACTTTTATTGGTTATATATAACCAATAAAATAAACATCTTACATTTCTTGCAAATTAATTAGTACCTGTTAACCTCCATCACTCCGACACTGTCAACCTTATTTAGGGATTAGTAACCCTCACAACTATAGTATTCTATTCTGCTCCAACCTTTATACCTGGTGGTCATAATCAATTTAAAATTGTTTTCCTATATACTTCTGTAAACTTGTTGACAAATATCTGTTTTTCATTGAGTCACCCGTATCAACAGTTTAGGGATTTGCATACATAATTTATTGTTTTATTACTCTATCATACATAAAAATACAGTATAACAGTGAAAATAAAATTAACGGAAAACTAAACATGATCAGTGCTAATAGTTTACTGCAAAAACGAGGACTCAAGAAAAGAAGAGAAAGGCAAGCTTTTTTGAAGAGCTACAGTAAGAGAATATAATTATATTTGAACTTTTTATAAATGTTTGTTATAACGTTACCGAACATATATTAATATTGTGATTGTTTTAGTATCTTCAATTTGTATCATTCTTTATTTTATTAATGACAAAGAACAATTATTATCTTATTAAAGTGTGTAAAGCATTGTCGTTAGAACAAACATTTTCTAAATAATTTTTTATATATCTTCACATTTTACCTCAATTTTATAGTTTTTAATGAGGATACTTCTACTTCAAATGCAAATTAGACCAATGGAACATTTTTATGGCAAATAAAACGACCCGTATTCTACAAGCTATCATGACAAATATTTTTTCAAACTATCCACTTACCAAGCCGATAAACCGATTACGTTACGGCCACCGAAAAGGCATCTGACTTTTGTATGGGACAGATTTCCAACAATGACAATCATTTGCCAAGCACGGCAATGATTGGAACGGATCCGAATGGATCGCATTAACGTCAGACGCGATTAAATGTGAAAGGGACGAAATATCAAAAGGACGAAAACGAGATACGGCGCTGTCTTGAGATGTTGATACAACAACAAATTGACCGATTCGAAGAGACGTAATCTTTTTATATCAGTTGAGGAAAATTGTGTTTTTTGGTGTAGAAATCAAGGGATTCTATTGGCTGGTAGAAATAATGTTTGGAAGGTATTGTTTGGTTCGGTTGTTTACGTATGGGGAAATATAAAAATGATGTTATTTAACAACGAGAATAGAAAGAGCGTAAAAGAAATGAGCAAATAGTTTTTTATCAACCAAAAATTATGATTAGTTTATAAACAATATTTCTTTATATTGTTCTGAAGCTATTTTCTTGTGGCATTGTAAATGAATTACTATTTAACTGGGAATAAGCCACAATTAAAGATAAAAATACGTTTATTGACGTCTCAATTTCCACGTCGGAAATCGTTCTCAAAATACAAACAGTAAATTAAACAAATTTTGTTTTTTGTTACATAGTGAAAAATTATTCTAATAATTTAATTTTATCTGACTCATTTATATTGACAATTCAGACATACATTATGCATTTTAAAGTAGACGACTTTAAAATGATATTGCCAATATTGTTGAGTTGCGCTCCTGGGACGACTTTACTTATAAGATATTTCATTCGATTATATGAAATCAACTTTAACTTGAGAATATCCGTCAGAAAAAATCATAGCATGTAATTCGTCTTTAAAAAGACAAACACATGACATGATGACAGTAAAATTCTCCTGTTAGTGATTCCATAGTAAATTATGAGGGAAAAACCAGGAAAAAAACCTCATAATACTATCCCGACATTGTAAGTATTTGTTCGTGAATTTAGTTTACCTTCAACAAACATCAAAATTCTGATTTTATATGTTTCGTTATTTAAAAAACATAAATGATGTATCCTCTATATGTTACTGACTTACTAATAATGGTATTTTCTTATTAATAACTTCCTCTTTCAATATGCGTGTTTACATATTTGAGATCTATCAAATTCTCTATTTTTAATATAAGATTGATGTTCACTTATTCTAACATTTAATGGCCTTGATGATTCAGCGAAATAAAACTGATCGCATTCACAAAGTATTTTATAAATGCAATTCTTTGTCCTTTCTTGTTCATTGTTAGGTTTGGTTCATTGAAATAAATTCAACATTTCAACAACATTCAAAACAACAAACACGTTGAGATCTATTTTGTCCAAAAACAAACCTAACAATGAACAAGAAAAGACAAAAAATTGCATTTATAAAATACCTTGTGAATGCGATCAGTTTTATTTAGGTGAATCATCAAGGCCATTAAATGTTAGAATAAGTGAACATCAATCTTATATTAAAAATAGAGAATTTGATAGATCTCAAATATGTAAACACGCATGGGATAATGAACATAGGGTTCAATGGAATAATTCAAATGTAGTCCTAAAAGAAACGGATGGTAAAAAAAGAAAAATCAAAGAAGCGGCTCCAATTATTATGCTAAATGAGGCCAATTGTGTCGCAAATTCCTCGGCAGAATGTAGTAGGATCTGGTAGGAATATTGAAAGAGGAAGTTATTAATAAGAAAATACCAGTATTAGTAAGTCAGTAACATATAGAGGATACATCATTTATGTTTCTTAAATAACGTAACATATAAAATCAGAATTTTGATGTTTGTTGAAGGTAAACTAAATTCACGAACAAATACTTACAATGTCGGGATAGTATTATGAGGATTTTTTTCCTGGTTTTTCTCTCATAATTTACTATGGAATCACTAACAGGAGAATTTTACTGTCATCATGTCATGTGTTTGTCTTTTTAAAGACGAATTACATGCTATGATTTTTTCTGACGGATATTCTCAAGTTAAAGTTGATTTCATGTAATCGAATGAACTATCTTATAAGTAAAGTCGTCCCAGGAGCGCAACTCAACAATATTGGCAATATCATTTTAAAGTCGTCTACTTTAAAATGCATAATGTATGTCTGAATTGTCAATATAAATGAGTCAGATAAAATTAAATTATTAGAAGAATTTTTCACTATGTAAAAAAAAACAAAATTTGTTTAATTTACTGTTTGTATTTTGAGAACGATTTCCGAAGTGGAAATTGAAACGTCAATAAACGTATTTTTATCTTTAATTGTGGCTTATTCCCAGTTAAATAGTAATTAATATTTCTTTATTATGGAATCTGAACCTCTTTCGGCTCTTATGATTTATAGGGTGAAATATAATTGTTACATAATTATTAATTACTCGACCTTTTTTAACATCTGTTTTAATATGTATGGTGCATTCTTTTTAGTAGAATAGATTCCACAGGTTTATTATTCAGTGTTTGGAAAACTGTCAAGTAATTTAAATATTTTATTTTTATTGTTACGAATATGACCTTATTTAGTTTTAAATTTTATTTAATCATAATATATTACCTAATTGCAATATGGCTTTAGTTTATTTTTAAATTCTCGAACTCAAATTGGCTGATTAATTATTGTCAAGTTCTGAGAATTCACTTGTCTGAAATTCAACATGTTTTTGGGAAACATATATCAACCCAAAACACTTCAGATTCCTTAAGAAAACGTATCCGCCTTTGTGTAGCAAGTAAAGAATGTCACTTTAAGTTTAATTTACGGCTATTCACGGAGGTCTCTAAAAACAGTACCCTCTAGTCGATTTGGGGTAATAGATACGTGCCCCTTTGCATATGATCGACGATTCTTCAAAAAACTCTCGTCCTGTACGGAAGCAAGCGCCAAGCAGATCACCACAGCAGTGTATCTCACGCCAACTCCAGCCGGGCCAACCATAGACAAAAAGGTAAGTGAATCTCATATAGAATTGACAATAAGATATAAAATCTGCCAATTGTTATTTGAATTCATTTTATTTTACATATATTTGCTACAAATATTCGCTATTTTCGCTAATCTTATATACAATCTAATATTGCATTTTCTCGTTAAAAATTATTTATCCAATACAATTTAACCAGCGATCTTTCAAGTTTAATCACTAAACATTCAGCAATTGTTATTTTTCCAGATGAAAATGTTTATGATTAAAAAAGTTTTTTGCTTACTTATAAGAATCTTGTGCATTTTACTGTTTTATTCGGAAATAATGGTTTTGGTGCCTCCTGTCACCCAACCCTTTTAATTAATATTCTTCTTCTTCTTCCTTCTTGTATATAGGCTTTAAAGCCTGTTTCTTCTTCAATATTAGTCTCCTAAATTATTTAAATTATCGCACCATCTTTTTCTTGGTCTGCCAATACTTCTTCTTCCATTTGGTGACTTATCTCGTGCTATTCGTACTATCCCATCCTCTGCCATTCTACTAATGTGTTCGTTGAACTAGTGTTCCGTTTTGTCGCTCATCTATTTATGCCTTCTCTTTTTGCATGTTCTTATATTTTCGCTTCTCTCCCTAATTAACAGACTGTTCCCTGATATTCGTCGAAGTATTTTGTTGTTTCCACCAGTGGTCTCGTTTCAGATGTGTCAGGTCTTGTCTCCGCCGTGTATGTTAATATAGGTCTAATTGCTGCTTTATAGATTCTTGTTTATTTTTTATCTTGTATTACGTGTTTGTTCTTCCAGATTGTGCCATTAAGAGATCCCGCCGCTTTTTTTGCTTTTAAGCTTTGTTGTTATACTTCTTCTTCAATATTTCCGTAACTAGTTATATCTATTCTCAGATATCTAAACCTTGCTTCCTGCTTTATTGTTTTCCCATTAATTTCGATTTTACATCGTAGTGGGTATTTAGATGTCATACATTTAGTTTTTTCTGCTGTTATTACCATATTATATTTCTCGGCTGTTGTATTAAAGATGTGTTTTAATCTTTGGAGCTCGTCTTCTGTCTCGGCGAATAATGCGGCGTCGTCTGCATTGCATAATATTTGGATTTCTTTGTTCTCCATTCTGTAACCATGACCTTTACATACTGCTTGTATTATTTTGTCTATTGTTATATTAAAGAGAAAAGGGCTTAACGAGTCACCCTGTCTGACTCCCTTTATACTGGTATACACTATGTTAGTTTTCCATTTATCTTTGCCTGTATTTGATTATGAAAGTAGATATTTTCGATGGTTTGTATAATATTGATTGGTGGTATGTTTTTCTTATAAAGTAGGTGTAAGACGTCTTCGACTTTCTTGAACACTGGTATCATTATGCTGTTTCTCCATGCGTCTGGTATCTCTACTTCCTGAAAACTGATTTCTGTTTCGTATCTTAATACGTTATTGTGTTGATTATTATTGTACTTTCCTTTAAATAGTTCCGTCAGGTATCTTTCTCATTCGTTTGCTGGTATGATATTGTACCATTCTGGCATTTCTTTCCATTAGTTTATTAGGAATCTCCATATTTGTTTTTGTGGCTTGAAGTCGCTTTCCATCCTTTTTATAAACGGCTCCAAGTGTTCACCTTTTGTTCTTCTTACCAACTGCTTTGTTTTATTGCGTATTCTTCTATACGTGTCTCGGGATTCATTAATATGATAAAAACAATTTAATGTTGTTAACAATTGCAAACAATAAAATTGCAAACAATTTGTATGTCACGATGATTAATGTTTTGTACTTCGTGTGCATCGTGTACATTTAATATTATATTTTTCTCTCTTAGACTGAAGGTACCTTTAAAACTACACTTAACCGGGATAAAACCTATTGTCGACCTCATTTTTAAATGCAAATAACAAAATGTCGGCACCAAAAACGTAGGTAGGTAAGACATGAACAATGTACATCTACAAACTAAATGGAAGATGCAAACAATTTCTAATTCATATTATTGGCATAAGCTGTAATGTGACATACAAACTACTTAAACTATCATTAGTGAAGCCTTATCAGTAATTCCAGGTAATCGTTCAAAGAAGGTATTCTTTTTGTGTCAGGTGATAACTTGTATAGAAAACAATAATTACTTTTAAATTACTGTTTACATTAATTTATTTCGTGAATCATTTAATTCTCTCGTTAATCACCGTGTATAATTAACAATAATCGTGTGGCATATGTACCGACGTTTTTTACGCACAAAAAATGCATAGTGAGATTAGTGGACACTTATTTTACAGAAGATTTTTTAAAAGATAATGAATTGTTGACGGCATCTTAAAGTATTATTTTTTTTATTTATTTCAAAACAAGTATAGGGTGACGCCTATGGTTTTTTGACCTGTTGAGGATTTGCATACATAATGTGCTATCAATATGATGGAAAAGGACTATAGTAAGTGAGATCGGGATGCGCTTTGGAAGCAGATTTAAGGAGGGAGTTAAGCTAGCGAGGAGACAAGAGAATACACACTTTGCAGTACACAAATACCTAAATGAATACGCGATGCCGTGGTATCTTCGGAATTAGAGATAATACTCGTACTTTTGGGCGAAAATAATAAGTCTTAACGTTCATAAAACTTAACGAGTAGCACAAAAATCGGTGATTTTTCTTATTTGTTGTCAAAGTGACAATCAATAGAAGTAACCATGGTATTGAAATATTCTACTTAACAAGTCTTTGTAACAAAAACTGCTAAACTGATGAATTGACTGAGTAATGGCGGAAATGCCCTTCAGAACAAAGCAAATGTCATCAGATGCAGTTTAAATCTGTGATTAATATAGAATGAAATATAATTATAAAGGGACCAAAATTTGACTTTGATGACTCTATATTTTCACCTATATACTAATTTTTAGATATTAAAATCTGTATTCATTTAAAACATCGTTTCCATTTTATCTCAGTAATAATAAATCCAACAAAAGCTTTGTCAAGAATATGTTTCTATGGAGACAATGTAACCACTAAATCAATCAAACAATCTCCCTGTTTTACTTCTCCCTGAGAATTACGTATAAAACTGAAAGAAACACATTAAAATGATTAGCCTAACAAATTATAAATTTAGTCCGTAAAAGTTGAAAAAGTCCCTAAGCGGATAAACACGCTCGATAATAACACGTAAAAAGAAGAAGAAAAACAAAGCAGAGAAGTGGAAGGTGCTTCGGTTGACGGTCGATTAACTACAACAACCATAATGACAAGAATATTCGGATTTATTTGCCGCTCAAAAAGTTTAATCAATCCCGAAACACGTACGAGGAGAGCTCTATAAATTCTTATTAAAAGGGAATTCTTATTCGTTATAAAAATATCTTGTAATGTTCTCTGCATATCTCACTTATTAATTTTTTTATATTAATTGTTTATTAAAGTACCAAGACCATCCTTTCCCTTTGATACAATGCTTTATTGGTTATATTTATTTCGAGTACACGTAAACTCGTCACCGGTTAGCATAAATGCCCTCGAAGATAGTACACATTCATCACCGTAGTAAAAGCAGAGATTTTAAAATAGACCCGGAAAGATTTGCAAACTGATCACTGGCCTACCTGCACCCCGTGGCAAGTGTAATAACAATAAAAATTACTGGTGGTCAATCAACCCAAAATTTAAAAAAATATCCTTTTAAATCGAATTTAGTTGAATTTATTGAAGCTTATATTAAAAAAATATTGTAACAATAAAACACTGAACACTTTGTTTTCAAACTTCCACAAAATTTATTTTAAATTTTATCACTACATCTGTTTCGGCTGATTGCCTTTCTCAAGTGATCTATTTTTGGCTTGGGTTAACAAATTTATAGTCTCTAATGAAATAGGTTGAGGAGAGGAGAACTGTTTGTCTCAAGTTGGTCATTCAGAATTATATCTGTGTTTTTAATTTGTTGATTTCCATAGATTCTAACAAAGATAGCTTAAGGCCTTTATTTTGAATGTGAAGAATTTTAAATTTGTCATTAAAAGAATGATTATGATCTAGAAGGTGAAGTTCGTTTGTCGAATCTGTTTTTCTATTCTTGAAAGCCCTTTTATGTTCTGCTATTCGTTTATCAAAGTTTCTACCAGTTTGACCGATGTAAGTTTTTGGACAGTCACCACATCACGCCACTATTTAAGTGTTTTTTATTTTGGCTCTTGTTATTTTTAATATATTTGCCTAGGTTGTTATTTGTTCGGAAAGCTGATGTTATTCCTTTCTTTGTTATGTGTTTGGCAATTTTTGTTGTTACTTTGCCTGTATATGTAATCGAGCAGAAGGTACTGGGTTTTTTCTCTGGTGGTGGACATACTAATTTCAGGGCTTTCTTGTGTAGTTTTTGATTTAAAATTTTATTAATTGTTTGTTCGTTGTATCCGTTGTTTACTGCTATTTGCTTAATTATAGTTAATTCTGTCTCATAGTTGTATTTTGACATTGGAATTTCTGTTACTCTATGTAACATACTATGATAAGCTGCCACAAGAGCCAAAATAAAAAACACTTAAATAGTGGTGTGTACAAACTTCAATGTGGCGACTGCCTAAAAACTTACATCGGTCAAACTGGTAGAAACGAATAGCAGAACATAAAAGGGCTTTCAAGAATAGAAAAACAGATTCGACATACGCACTTCACCTTCTAGATCATAATCATTCTTTTAATGACAAATTTAAAATTCTTCACATTCAAAATAAAGGCCTTAAGCTATCTTTGTTAGAATCTATGGAAATCAACAAATTAAAAAACACAGACATAATTCTGAATGACCAACTTGAAACAAACAGTTCTCCCCTCCTAAACCTATTTCATTAGAGACTATAAATTTGTTAACCCAAGCCAAAAATAGATCACTTAAGAAAGGCAATCGGCCGAAACAGCTGTAGTGATAAGATTTAAAATAAATTTTGTGGAAGTTTAAAAACAAAGTTTTCAGTGTTTTATTGTTACATAAAATGAATTTCCATCAAGTAACGGTCGAATCCATCAATTATTAAAAAAATATTGGTTTACCAACAGAAAGCAATAAAAAGTTAATTATTTATGGTGCTTGCGATCCTCGAAATAAAGCATCTGTGGTAGAAAATAATCATTATTATGATTCAAATTTAGAATATAATCATTTATAAGGAGATACTAGAGTTATTTAATTATTGCTGTACTTAAAGGTTTAAAGATTATGAAGCTTGTTATAGAATTGGGATTGATTTAGTAGTTTCTTAGAAAAAAATTCATGTCACTAATTAAGACATTTTTTAACTAAAAATTGCAAAAAGCTCGAAAAGCATGTTTGAAATATTACCAAGAACGAAAATGTATTTTTTTCAATGAGATACATCTTAAAACGATAATGTATACGGGAAGTATTGAAAATGCTGTGCGAAACAAACAGTCAATTTCTAGACTCACTTGTCAGACTCTTTAAAAATATTTATAACAGCGGGGAGTTTCCTGAAGACTGGCTAGAGTCAACTTTTGTTGCCATACCGAAAAAACCAAAAGCAAAGTCTTGTGATCAACATCGGATGATAAGTCTAATTAACCACATTTCGAAGGCATACACCAAGGTTATTTACAACAAAATAAGCAAAAAATGCGAGGATAACATTGGAGATTCGCAGTTTGGGTTTCGGAAACCTCTTGGGACAAGAGAAGCACTTTTTAGTCTACAGGTACTTATCCAGCGCTGCAGAGATATGAACAAAGACGTGTACATATGCTTTATAGACTACGCAAAAGCATTCGATAACGTAAAGCACGAAAAGATAATTAAAGTTCTCCATAAGATCGGAGTCAACTACAGAGACATTCGAACAATAGCGAGTCTCTATTGGGGTCAAACAGTTAAAGTGAAAGTAGGATCTACATTGATCAATAAAATTGAGATCAAGAAAGGGGTACGACAGGGCTGTATCTTGTCTCCTATTCTCTTTAATATATACTCAGAAGAAGTATTTAGGACAGCGCTGGAGGAAAGCACAGAAGGCATAAAGATAAATGGAGAAATAATTAATAACATAAGATACAAAAAACAAATGCATAATACGGATTCAGACTAAATATCACAAAAACCAAATGGATGTTAGTAAGCAAAACCCAACAACCACCACAGCAACTGATATTAGACAATGAAAGAATTGAACACGTGGATTCGTACATCTACTTAGGAGCAACAGTTAACTCAAATTGAGATCAAGCGAAGGAAATACGTATAAGAGTAGAAAAGGCAAGAGCATCGTTCACTAGCATGAAGCAAATTTTCACCTCTAAAAGCCTCACCCTACCTCTCAAAATTCGACTTCTGAAATATTATGTATTCCCGGTTTTGTTATATGGAATGGAGGCGTGGACAATGACCGCAACATTGATAAAAAAAGTAGAGGCCTTCGAAATGTGGGCTTACCGACGTATATTACGTATATCCTGGACTGACCACGTGACCAGCGAAGAGGTACTAACGAAGTATAAAGTATAAAGAAAAGAAAGTTGGAATATTTGGGTCACGTTATGAGACATAATAAATATAGAGTACTACAGCTGATCGTTCAAGGGAAAATAGACAGCAGAAGGGGTCTAGGGAGGAGAAGACACTCGTGGCTCCAAAACTTGCGGCAATGGTTCGGATTGTCATCTGCTGAACTATTCAGATCTGCCGTAAACAAAGTCAGAATAGCCATGTTGATTGCCAACGTTCGGAACGGACAAGGCACATGAAGTAGAAAACCCCTTAAAAAGTTACGCGAATTAAATCGAGAAATTGTTTTTTTGTTATAAGTTATTTGTTATACCCAAGTTTAAATGGAATTATATGGCAATTAACTCACTTGAAAGGTTGTTTGGGTTTAAAATATCTATTTTACTTTATATCTATTTTATAATATTAAATAATGATAAACATTAATATAATTTATATGTGGTAAGATCTTTGGAATTCAATTTTGGAATTTTCTGTTCATAGGTAGTACTAATCTCCTTATGTTATATTCAACAAGCCAGCCTCCAATTCCAGCTCAATTACTTAGGGACTTGACTGGAAAAAATGAGCAAAATTGTTAGTTACAAAGCTTAACTTCCGCAAATAATTATACTCCATATCAACCCCTAATAGAAAAATTACTGTTGGTAAATTAGCCTATTGTATTCTTAACTGAGAAAAAACCGCTTTAATGTGGTATTGGTCAATGCAGAAGACGTAATTGATTGTCAAGAGACGTTATCAAACGTCTCTTGCTACATTTGAAAAGTTTCCATAAAACTTGACACTTAAACTAATGAAGCATGCTGAAAAGTACCAGGACTCGGACTAACGCCAAGCTACACAGAATGATACCAACCACACATCGCTCTGTTGCGAAGTTACCATGCAATTCAAAAAGTCCCCATCATTACTATAAATTTTTTAGAAGACTAACAACAAACATACTAATTTTGTTTGTGATTCAATGTCTCTGAACATTGAAATAAAAATGCTCTCTAAATAACTTCAGAATTACTCTCGTAATTAAAAAAAATCGAATGATATTCGAGCCAACATGAAAATATAATGATCTTACATTTTTTGCTGTCGTAGTTATTGGTATTTTTATTCCCAATTAATTTAAGAGAATCGCCGACGATGCCAACACAGTACGCTCGCAAATTGGAAAGGGATTTCAAAAATGCACTTTGGTGTTTTGTCGGCTGTTTAGATAATTGCGGAGAAAATTAGCAATAAATCTTAATAAGGTTTAGTTTTCGTAGAAAACATAGCCTTTTAAGAAATACAAATATAAGAATTCACATTTAAAATGTTCTGTTTATGATTTTTTGTTTAAACAGTTCAACATGTACCAATTGCTTCAAACTCGGGACAGCACAGTACTAGTACGTGACTTACTAAAGAGATGACGCTCATTGGGGGAATCTCTGTAACATTTTGTAGAAGAATCTTTTAGGAGCTTAAATAGGACAATATAGGGTGATCTATGTTGACCTCTGTTGACCGTAAGTCAAGGCAGTAAGTCTGATTTTGTAAGAATTTAAACAACTGAAGAGTGGTTTTTTAAAACTAACTCCAAATTTAAAAAATAATGAATTAAAGGCGTCACATATTTCTTAAAGATACATTCTAGTAAAATTAATATGAGTTCATTTTCTTCAAAATTCAATTATGTTTAACTCATACGTAGTGTTTGACTTTTTCTTTTTTTCTTCTTCTTCTTCCTTCTAGTATGTAGGCTTTAAAGCTTGTTTCTTCTTCAATATTAGCCTCCTAAATTGTCGCACCATCTTTTTCTTGGTCTGCCAATACTTCTTCGTCCATTTGGTGACTTATCTCGTGCTACTCGTACTATTCTATCCTCTGCCATTCTACTGATTTGTTCGTTCCACTTCTTTTTCTTTTCAAAACCATTATATTATTGCACGAATCATTTCACAATCGGACACTCTCCGAACTCCGACGAAGAAGCGCATGGACATGCGCATTGCACGATCGTCTTGTTTATCAACAGAAAATTTGCAATGCAAGTAACTAGCGCCGTTTTTGTTTATTTTTTGCCAAAAAACTAAATTGTTCAATGAAGCCTTCGATAAAATATAAACTACAAAGACAACAGTTGTTCGAATAAATCCATTCGAACATGTAAAAACTATTTATCAATATTTTTCATTTAGTATTTAACTCCACACAAATCAAGGATCGGCTAGAGATAGTATAAGCCAGTTTGGTGTAGAACTTTATTCTAAATGTGAAGGATATATCACAAGGAAATGACGAAGGATATATCACCACCAAAACAAAAAAGGAATTAACTAACTATACTGGTACCACCATAACATACTATGGACTTCCAAAAATTCACAAAGAAGGGTGCCCAATACGTCCTATAATTGCATGTAAGAATGCCCCCACTCAATCCTTGGCTAAATATCTGGCAGGTATTATTGACACTTCATTTTCTTCTCATAATACCTACAAAAAAAAGATTCTTTTGAATTTGCAAATAAGATCAATGGGTTTTTACTACTTTCAGGATATGTCTTGGTGAGTTTTGATGTTACTTCCTTGTTTACCAACATCCCTCTCGAATCGGTAGTTTCTATTCTGACAACTAATTACCATCTTATTGAATAGAACTGTACTATTCCCAAAGTATTGTTCCTGAAACTGATTACCTTTTTATACAACAATACATATTTCACTTTCCAAAATGAATTCTACGTCCAAATAAAAGGAACACCCATGGGTGGAGCTATATTCCCATCTTTGATAGAAATTGTAATGAACTCCCTACTTCACTACTGTACTCAAGAAGTTGACTTTCAGTTTCCCTTCATCTACCAATATGTAGACGACCTCATATGTGCAGTCCCTGCTGACAAAATTAACTACACTCTTAATGTTTTCAACTCATATAACACTCACCTACAATTTACAGAAACAGAAAAAAATAATAGTGTGCCATTCCTCGATACCAATGTATCCAGACATGAGGACAATACAGTAAGGTTGGACTGTTACAGAAAGAAAACATTCTCAGGTAGATATGTGCCTTTTAACTCGTATCATCCAGACGAGCAGAAGATTAACATCATCAAAGGTCTGAAAAGCAGAATAAACAGAATTTGTCATCCTTCTAACTACAATAAGAACATCAAGTTACTTTATGAGATTCTTAGAAAAAATCACTATCCTCAGATGCTTCTTAATAAACTGCTCTTGCAAGATATGCCAACAGCAAGAACACATCAAAGACAAATATTAGAAGGAGAAACAGTAGAACTTTTCTATGGGATATTGCCTTACATCAGGGGTTTATCACCTTCGTCTTTATGTGCCGTCTTCTACCGAAGGTTGGCGACCATCATACAATAGGTTTCTCTGTTTTGTGCCGCATGAATTATGTTCGCAGCTTCTGGTATTTGAAACCATTCTCTCAAGTTTCTCAGCCAGGATTTCTTCTTTCTGCCCAAACCTCTTCTACCTTTAATCTTGCCTTCCACGATAAGCTGTAGCAGACTGTACTTATCATTACGGAACACATGGCCCAGGTATGACGCTTTCCTTCTTTTAACAGTTGTTAACAATTCCACCTCTTTCAACAATTCCACCACAGATCACAAACCTTTTCAGACAGTTCAACATAGTGATAGCAAATTCAGTGTACAAAAGATTAGGGACATACTTTACTCACCTGACAGAAAGAGTTAAAAAACTGGATAACTTCAATGTAGTGTATTCTATTCCATGTGGTTCTTGTTCGGAAGTGTATGTCGGTCAAACCAGCCAGAAACTCTCAAAAAGAATAGCTTTGCACTAGAGTGATGTTGTGAGGAAGCTTACTACTACAGCTTTTAGCCAACATATCAAGAATACTGGACACATTGCTTACTATGAAAATGTGCAAGTACTAAAAAGGGTTGACAACCAATTTAAGAGAAATTTCATAGAAATGTGCTACATCCATAACTGTAGCTCTTCTATGAACTGTAAGGAAGATGTTGAAAATTTAAGTTGTATTTATTCGTTTTTGCTTCAGCAAGACTTGACAAGATGTAACAGATTGGAGAATGTAGGGAACTTATCATAACATACACAGATGACCTACCTACACTTGAGAAAAGACTTCATTTCTCTGCGGATTTTGGTTCTTAAAAAGATTCCTTCTAACATCCAATAGGTGCAGATGTAAATATAACCTAGTTACATTTGACATCGGGATATTGACAGAAATCAGAAACATCATCAAAAAAGAATAATAATTCTTCTTTTCTACCTTCAACATGAAGTTGCGGTTTTTGTGGGTTTTTAGATTTTAGATTTTTTGTTGTGTTGTATTTGAAAAAATATTCTTTTGTGTTGTAATGTTTTTATTTAAAATTTTAAATGTATTTTTTAATATTTTTAACATGTTTGTGACAGTGTTCTTCACCACGAGGACCAACTGAACATTTTCAATGTAGGTTTTTAAATGTTGATTTCCACCACTTGTACTAAACAGGTTTTCCATTTAGGTGCTGATGAAGGTGACAGTCTATAACCGAAAATTTCACATTAGAATAAAGTTCTACACCAAACTGGCTTATACCATCTCTAGCCGATCCTTGATTTGACGCTTTCCCGAAAGTTACCTAGCCGCGGAGAATTATATATATATATATATATATATATATATATATATATATATATATATATATAATATACCGAGGAACTCTTTAATTTTATTCTTTCTAATGATTTACCTGTTCATAGGAAGAATGTGTTATTGGATACATTTTCTATCCCATTTAAACTTTATGTACAGACCGCAAAACTTAATATAACCGTTTATGTATATTTTAAACTCGAAAATAATTCAAATACGCTTAAACAACCATATAAAGCGAACGTGCGAGAAATGATCCTGAACCCCAATGGAAAGCATACACGTTAACCATATATCAGACACAATTAGACCAAACTCTCACATTAATTTTCTACACAGCTAATTTTAATTACGAAATAATAAATCTTTGCGATCTCCACAATTGTCTAAATGGATTCTAGAGATAGTAAGATTGGTATAACGGTGGGTAATGCAATTTGAAAACAATTGAGAAGCTCTACTTTCGTAGTTCGTACGTTTTCGCATTGTTCTAGATCTCTCTCGCAACTAACTTGTACGTAAACAAAGGAGATATCTTAGATCACTGGATATAAAAATATAGTATATGAGGACTGGTGTTCTGGTTATGAAATACTTGTTCAATTGATGGGTTCGAGTTTTAAAAGTCAAAACTAAAAAAAAAACTACGCAGCCCCGCGTATTATTAAAATATAGCATTAAATGGATAAAACATATTTTAAAAAGATTAAAGTATTAACCTATATTCTTTTGAGAATAGAAGTAAGAGCCTATATATACCTGGTGTACAAAAGGGTGTACATATGTGAAATTTGGAATATAATTGCAGTGTATGAGGACTGTATTACATATATATCTCAAAATATATTACTCTAAATATATTAGGATAAGTAGTAAGGAGTTATACAGATAATAGCAAATCAAGTTTATAAATTGTCTTACCAATCCTGTGCTGCACACACACTTACAGGCTTTCACTTACGTTGTTCTTCGTACGGGGAAGCTGTTTTTACCGGGTTCTCAACACGTGCCTCGCGGTACTAACTTTGAGATCACGACATAGATAAATAGATTTGTGTCTGTATACAATTCAAAACAGGATTCACGGTATTTTTCGCGTAACTATAAGCGGGAGAAAGAGAGAGAATGTCTGTTGCTAGCGATAGTCAACAGGGAAGAGAGCATCTCTTTTGTTTGCTATCTTACAACTCTCTGTATTTCTAAAGGGTTGGTCTATTGGTTGGAGTATGGTAATGATTGTAAAATTGTGGTAGATTGATAGTAATTAATATAGCAAAAAAATGACATGATTTTTCGCATGTGAAAAATTGAACACCTGGTGAAATCAAAAAGGAAAAAAAAACGGAATTTAAACTAAGCTATCCTCTTGATCTCATCTAGCCTTTAACGTTCACTGGTGAACATAGGCCTCTGACCTGTTTTTCACTTAGTCCGATTTTGTGCCATCTCAATCCAATTTGTTGTTGCTATAAGAAAAGAAACCAGTTTAATTAATAGTTGTGATAATACTCGTTCGTGTTATTAAAATAAATATTTATGTTTTATTGATCTGTTCCAATTATAGAAGCAATAAATAACTCAATTTATAGTAGTTCTAGGAAAAGGTTTTCCACTGACATTGCTCCATATTTGTAGTTTGATTATCTTGTTCCTTCAAATCAGTTGATCGTTTTCCGTTTAGCATTGTGCGGACTGCTGAAGGTTTACTTACTTAACTGATCTCTGTGTTTCGATGGCCAAATCATTTTTTAAAGTAGACGTAGGTAGTAGTGGTGCTGAAGGAGCTCATTTTATCTCCAAGGGTGAGGTTTCTAGGTACTCAAAGATAGTTTTATTAGATACGTACCTGGAGTTATTTGAAGTCTTGTGCCGTGAGAAGGGCGAATCCTAGAGCTTTATGGTTGTTGCACAGATCTATTTTTTATTTCTATAAGGGAGACTGCTTTAATTGGTAGACTCATTGGAAATGGTATGTCGATAAAGCTTTGAATATTTTTATCATTGAATTTCCTTTAATTACAGTTAAGCCGAAGAATCACAAATCCTGGACTACCTAAGGTATCCATATATCTGCCAAGAATATGCGATCACTACTGTACTTAAAAAAATTTACTACCAACATCTTTGTCACTGAATATATCACCAAGTACAGAGGAACCTATCTAAAACTTATCAAATCAGCTGAACAACGTACTATCAAAATTGTCTGTGAAGCTCGAAAAGTGCTGCAAAAGAAACTTTGTTCAATAATACAGCTCAAACATTTTCCTTTCCAAACCCTGAATGTGTAAATGAATAAGTAAAGATATAACATCAACTATTTTGCCACAACAAGATCCTATTTAGTATCTCTCTAATTTAAAAAGGGTCTTGAGTTCATTATTTATAAGACTTCTTCTTCTTCTGCCTTCTAGTATGTAGGCTTTAATGCCTGTTTCTTCTTCAATATTAGCCTCCTAAATTGTCGCACCATCTTTTTCTTGGTCTACCAATACTTCTTCGTCCATTTGGTGACTTATCTCGTGCTATTCGTACTATTTATTCTATCCCTATTTGGTTTTGTCTGCTGATATTATCATCTTGTATTTCTTAGCTGTTGTATTGAAGATATGTGTTAATCTTTGGAGCTCGTCTTCTGTCTCGACGATTAGTGCGGCCTCGTCTGCATAACATAATATTTGGATTTCTTTGTTCCCCATTCTGTAGCCATGACCTTTACGTACTGCTTGTATTATTTCGTCCATTATTATATTACAGAGAAGTGGGCTCAACGAGTCACCCTGTCTGAATCCGCTTTGTACTTATAATACCAGTTGATAAATCTAAACCGATCCAAACAATTAATAGTATCAAAACCAAACCTTCCTATAATACTGATGGACTATCCAAAAAAACTTTCTCAAATCTCCCAAAAAATCTGTTGGAAGTCCTGGTCTAACTAATTATTGATTACTTGAAAAAGTTATATTTCTAGAGTGCCTAAAGATAGCCATTATTATTCTTATTCATAAAGGTGGTTAAATTAGGTTAGGTTAGGCTAGCAGCTATGCAACCGCCAGCTGGGCATCTCATTGAGAACTAGAATACTTAAGTGCTATGTTTTCTCCACCTTGCTCTATGGTGTTGAAGCCTGGACAATAACAGAAGCCACACAAAAAAGAATCCAAGCATTCGAACTCTGGTGTTACCGTAAAATGCTCAGAATATCCTACATGAGCCATACGACAAATGCGGAAGTCTTGCGGAGGATGAATAAGGAAAGAGAGCTTATGCTTATAATAAAAGAATGGAAAATACAATATGTTGGTCACATCATAAGAAATCAAAAGTATGAACTGCTCCAACTTATAATCGAAGGCAAAGTCAATAGCAAAAGATGACCAGGAAGAAGACGCAACTCTTGGCTTAAAAACCTACGGCAATGGACGAACATGACCTCCATAGAACTATTCAGGGCTGCTACAAATAAGATTAAATGGGCAAATGTAATGGCCAACGTCCTTAAGGATAAGGCACCGTAAGAAGAAGATAAAGGTGGTGCAAAATCGAACACCTGCAATTATAGACCTATTACCTATTACCTGACTACCGGAATTATCCAAAAATATTAAGAGATTTATAAAAGCCCAACTTATGCCCTTTCTCGTTGAAAACAAGATTTTATGACCAAATTAGTTTGGCTTTTTATATAATAAATGTATCAGAGATGCTATGTTTTCTGCACTGCGTGAAGTTTACCAAGCACTAAACAATAATCTTTTGATTGTGTAAATCACGACTTTAAAAAAACTAAATTCCTACGATTTTTGAATTGGTTCCAATGTTACTTGTGAAATAAAAAACAACTAGTTAGTGCAAATACTGACTCTAGTCACAAAAGCATTGTATGTGGAGTATCAAAAGGTTCAGTATTAGGTACTTTACTTTTCCTCATCTTTATAAAAGACTTTTTAGTTTTTCTTTTTGCTGATGATACACTCTAATGTTGTAATGCTTTATTAAACTATAACTGCTAATCTACTTAAAAATCATGGTCAGACTCTAATTTACTTTCTGTTAATGCGGATAAGACAATAGCATTATCCCATAAATGACCTCTTTAATCCTTGCTATCACTATCGTTGATTCTTTAAAATTTTTTGGTATTTTTATAGGTACTAGAGTTCTAGTACCTATAATTGCCCAATCTGATTTTATTTTTAAATTACAAAAAAGATCAATACTGTATCTGTTTGGTCTCAGAAGAACAACGCATTGCAAAAGCTACTTCAAAAATCACAGAATTTGATGGCTTCCCTCTCTATATATTTTAGAAACCGTTTGCTTAATTCGTAAACATCTACAAGTTTTCCAGCAAGAACTAATCATGACTACTCCACCAGAAATTTTTGATGTTTATTTACCGATCCCGTCCACTGAGTTAGTAAAGAAATCTTATAATATTCGGCAAAAAAATTATACAACCATCGCCCTTTGCAACTTAAATCCATTTGTCCATAAAATTGTACAATTTTCAGTGACAATAAAGCATATTTCTATTCTATTCTATCATTGTTATTTGTTATATTATGATCTAATGGGTCAAATATTTCTACTCTCTGCTACATGTTCAGCAAATCTTCGCCTTTTCTTGATCCGATCTTGCCCAATCGTTGTTATTTGTTCCAAGTGGAGATACATATTGGTTTCTTAAATTTTTTGAGTGCCTTCCATATCGAGTAATCTTCTTTTGAACAGTTTGTTATTTAATTTTTAATGGAAGAAGTTTATGCATAATATTTTTTTAAGAAAATTTTTTGCCACGTGAACAAAACTTAAGTTGAAAATCTTTGGTGACACACTCTGTGGATTTGCAATCTCATAGGTCATTATTATTAAACATCAGAAAATAATTGAATTAACGATTACTGATCGTGTTTTTTTTTACAGCAGGATATCTAGAATAATTTAAATTTTTGGATATCAAAGTCGCTCACTTCCAATCAGATAAACCGACTGAAAGTATCCATGACAAGCGGCGGACGGTGCTACAACACGCCTGCCATGATCGTTATCACACTACTGTAATTCTACTTATTTTGTTGTTTTTTTATTCGTATTGTTCCACCGGATTTTCGACGGATGCACTATATGGACTGACGAATGTGCCCGAATTATGATGAATAGTAGATTTTGCTACAGATACGACTTTGTTTTTTTTTACAAAAAAAAATAGGTAACATGTACGCTGTTTATTACGGTCGAAAGCCAGCCTGTGATGTCGGGATTTTTTTGTGATGTCCATCGCGTTGAAGTATTTTCCAATGTTTAAATCGTATACCTATGCAAAAGCGATAAAACATTGTTTTCGAGTAAAAAACAGACGGCCTGTTTAAAAATGCAATGACACTGCAAATAATCTGTTTTTATATCTTTATTTACTCTTTATACAAAAGGGTAGTTTTTTCAGAAAATAAGGGTAGTTTTTGGTGCTAGTTCAAATTATGCAGTGTTTTAACAACTGATGCAGTAAAAAATACTACTAAATATACAAACAAATAAAGTGATATTTTATGAAGATATATAGAGGTAAATACAGTATTAATATAATCACCCGTGGCAGTACTTTACGAGTACTATCACTTTAACTTATCTTCCCTTATAATCTGTTCAATTTTCAGCTCTTAAGGTTAAACAATGTAAATATCGTTTTAATAAAAAATGGTGGTTCCTATTGGTCAAAGAATGTTCTTTTTTTATTTCAATTTTTCACCATCTTTTTAGTGAACCTGCATCACGTAAATTGTTCTCAAAATACAAACAGTAAATTTACTGTTTGTATTTTTTACTTTATTTTACTTTACTTCAATTGTGGCTTATTCCCAGTTAAATAGTAATTAATTTACAATGCCACAAGAAAATAGCTTCAGAACAATAATGAGAATATTGTTTATTCCAGTAGATACCCCTTCGATGAATGCCTGACGGGAACTTTTCAAATTTGTATCAACCCATAGATATGGTACAGTATGACCTTCATTTAGCAAAGTCTCGTCCAAATAAAAAATTGTTTTCCCTTCTTCTCGGTAATTTTTAATAGTTCTTAGATAATTTCGTCTTCAACATACAATGTAATCTTTTTCAATTCAAACGGATTTTCTTCTATTCTTTTGCCAACGAAATCCCATCTCTGTCAATAGTCCCCATAATTTCTTGTTGCTTATGATTGGTAACTCCTCGTTTTCTCTAATTAATGTTTGGATTTTGTCCAATGTTGGAAATTCTTTGTTAAAAAAAAAATGAGTGGACGGTGTCTTATCATGTTTTTATGTATTTCTTCAATTTCCAAGGGTTTACTCCCTCCACTCTTCTTGGGAGATGAAACAGTTTCTCCTTTTCTTTCTTTTAGGAATCTATAAATTGTTGCTTCTCTAACCCCTGTCATATTTGAACAGATGTTAACGATTTCACGAACATTACTTAAAGGGCGTTGATGTACAAGTGCATCGTGTACATTTAATATTATATTTTTCTCTCTTAGACTGAAAGCACCTTTAAAACTACACTTAACCGGGATAAAACCTGTTGTCGACGTCATTTTTGAATGCAAATAACAAAATATCGACACCAAAAACGTAGGTAGGTCAGACATGAACAATGTACATCTACAAACTAAATGGAAGATGCAAACAATTTCTAATTTATATTATTGGCATAAGCTGTAATGTGGCATAAAAACTACTTAAACTATCATTAGTGAAGCCTTATCAGTAATTCCAGGTAATCGTTCAAAGAAGGTATTCTTTTTGTGTCAGGCGATAACTTGTATAGAAAACAATAATCACCTTTAAATTACTGTTTACATTAATTTATTTCGTGAAACATTGCATTCTCTCGTTAATCACCCGTGTATAATTAACAATAATCGTGTGGCATATATACCGACGTTTTTTACGCACAAAAAAGGTATAGTGTGATTAGTGGACACTTATTTTACAGAAGATTTTTTAAAAGATAATGAATTGTTGACGGCATCTTAAAATATTCATTTTTTTTATTTATTTCAAAACAAGTATAGGGTGACGCCTATGGTTTTTTGACCTGTTGAGGATTTGCGTACATAATGTGCTATCAATATGATGGAAAAGGACTGTAAGTAAATTTTAAAACTAGTAGGCACCGCTTAACAATGGAAAATTTAAGTAAAATAAAAATTTTGCATTTCAATGGGCATCATACTACAGAATAAAAAATAGTATCTAAATCTATAGATTTTCACTATTTTTTATATTCTTAATATAAAATATATAATTGATACTTACTACTTTATTAAGGAACCAACGATAATTAATAATAAGCCCGATTAGATAATTTGATCATGCATATAAAATTGCATATTTCGCTCATTTTATTGTGGATAAATGTTGCGCATGAATATGTTGCCCTTTTTTGGTGTATATAATCTGAAGCATACCTGCAACATTAGTATCCAAAATTTAAACGCGAAAAAGAGCTAAATCAGATTAAAGAAAGTAAAATTAAGGAAAATAATCAAGATATAACAACAAATTTTATTATTTATAAAAAATCATTTATACCACCCACGAGTAATGACACAGATTGACCTAAATATAATAAAATGAAAGGTTGCGACTAATTTGAATAATTTGGATTATAAATTCTTAACTTGGATATCCCAAGAACGAACAAAGTTGATGTTAATGAGTATGGCCACACGAAGTTAAATTCATTATACAGATCAATTTTACACCCCCTTTGTTAATAACTTAAGAAATAAATTGATTATAGGATTAAAATCTGTCTAATTATTTCTTAACATTAAAATTTAATTATATATCCTTGCAGAGAGAAGTAAACTGATAATTTTAAAAACTAAATCAAAATTAAGTACAAGGAAATTTAGTTCATTTGATGCACATTTAAAGAGACAGTATAAGGTGCGGTTATCGAAACATTAGGAGAACGAAACCGAGCTTGCAACAAGGAAAACTTGTGGGGAAGTGATAGTATCAAAATACTTGACAATGAACCAACTGTTCGAGAAATCACTGGCGACAAATGCTCCAGATAACTGGAAACAATACATTTGGGATATTATTTGCAGTTGTAACGATGTACATCGTCAGCTATTATTGCCGACGTACCACCGTTCTGTACGTACGCATTCCCATCGCTAAATTCCACTTCTATCAATAAATGCTGGAGATGGCAGACCGCCAACAGCATAAAACAACGTACTCCGCGAGAGAAAATTGAGTTCCGCCCGAGTACTAATGTGATGAGAACTCCACCGTGCTTTTGTGTGCAGACCAAAGGCCAATCGTCCTAGGAGTTCTATCAGAGTGTCGATCTGGGAACAACTCCACTGGCTCTAGGATAGTGACCGAAGGCCAAGCGGTTCTATTAGAGTATGTATCTAGTGGCAGCTCCAGAATCTTGGAGTGCTGATTTGAGACGGAACCGTTTTGTGGCTAAGTGTTGATTAGTCACTCCCCGCTTCTTGCTGGATCGAGTGTTGATTGATCGGCAGAGACACAGAAAGACCTGTGAATTCTGCGATAATATGCACACTTTGAATGTTGATTCTTCACAGGTTTTGTTAAATCGATCAGGATGTAGATTGCCCTAGTTTAGAGTTTATAAATCTGTCTTTAAAGAATGCCAGACTAAAATTGAATTTTTAATGTATTTATGGGAAGAACTTCCAAAAATAAATATTGTAACAAACCGTGTACGCCTAAGAGATAAAATGGTGCCTTCAAAGTTTATAGTTTTTCCAGATGCGCCTAATAAAACTCTTCTAGGTATTGATATTTTGATAAACGCGCAAAAAGCTCTATATTTTCACAATAAGGAATGATATTTTGCGAATGAAAGCACACGATAGCCGTTGCTTTTTGAAGAAAAATGAATAGAATCTATTGAAATTCATTGTTGTGAAATTTTGAGACAAAATGAAGAAATGATGCTAGTGGATTATAAACTAGCTCGACTTGAAAGTAGGAAGAATACCTTCAGAATGGGGGGAGAGCCTATAGTTTAGGCAGTGTATCTCATTACTACTGGGAATAGCGTTCTAATTGCACTACCACCATACCGAATATCACCTGACAAGAAAGAAGTACTGAAAGCCGAGTTAGATAAACTTTTGGGGGAAGGCATTATCGAAGAATATGCGTGGGCTGCACCCGTTGTATTGTGCCGAAAAAAGATGGCGGTACGAAACTTTGCGTGGATTATCAACGTTTAAACGCTGTAACTACTAGTGACTTATATCCGTTGCCGCGTATGGACCATTTATTACACGCCACCTAGCGAACTTTTTATATGTCTACCATAGACTTATACCACATACCATAGTGTCGGTGTTCGGGACTTTTCGGTACTTACGGATGCCTTTTGGAGTAAAAACAGCCCCAATGAATTTTCAGAGACTCATGGACCGTTTTCGCAGTGGTGTTAGTAATTTAAATCTGAGAAAGTGCGTGTTTGATCGCGAAAAAGTAAATTATAAACATGCTGATCGACGTTTGAAGGAACCCAATCCATTCAAAGAAGATTTAGTATGGAACATAACAACCGCTTCTAGTAACAGATCAAAGGGAAAGACAGCTAAATTCTACCCGAAGAGAGCTGGACCTTATAGGATAAAGCGAGCGGCATCTTCTGTGAGTTATGAGCTTTGTAGAGTGGCCACTCCTTCTGCCGTTGGTGTGATTCACGTAACCGCGCTTACACAGCTTAGCCGCAATGACGCTAGAGCTGCAACGCCTGTAGTACCAGGACGACACGAGGATGACCCAGTCAGTAAACCACATCTTCTGCTGGCCCTTCCTCTAACCAGTTCGAGAGGTGGGGGAGAGACTGTAACAAACCAACTTCTGACGCTGCGCCTCTAGAGAAGCCGTAGTATGATTCTAAAACCCCACATGTGACATTTCGAAAGTCCTGTAAAATGGACCAGTAACCTGAGTAGTCTGACCGTTTTGTATAGATTTTAGTTTACAGATGCGAATAGAACAAAACATACAGTATTTGAATTTTATTAATGGAGTTAACGTTTAGCTTTTGTAAAAGAAAGACGATTATACAGCTTTATTAAATCATCGTAATTTTCAATATAAAATAAACCCTAAAAACTTCTTCTTCTTGATCCTTCTTGTATGTAGGCTTTAAAGCTTGTTTCTTCTTCAATATTAGTCTACTAAATTGTTTAAATGGTCGCACCATCTTTTTCTTGGTCTGCCAATACTTCTTCGTCCATTTGGTGACTTATCTCGTGCTATTCTATACTGTGCCATTCTACTGATGTGTTCGTTCCACTCATATTTTCGTTTAGTCATCCATCCATTTATGTCTCCTATATTGCATGCTCTTCTTATGTTTTCGCTTCTCTTCCTATCCAACAGACTTTTCCCTGATATTCGTCGAAATATTTTCATCTCTGTTGTTTCTGGTAGTCGTCTCGTTTTAGATGTGTCAGGTCTTGTCTCCACCGTGTATGTTAATATAGGTCTAATTGCTGCTTTATAGATTTTTGGTTTTGTTTCTTGTCTTAGGTGTTTGTTCTTCCAGATTGTGTCATTAAGAGATCCCGCCGCTTTACTTGCTTTTAAGGTTTGTTAAAGATATGTGTTAATCTTTGGAGCTCGTCTTCTCTCTCGGCGATTAATGCGGCGTCGTCTGCATAACATAATATTTGGATTTCTTTGTTCCTCATTCTGTAGCCATGACCTCTACATACTGCTTGTATTATTTCGTTTATTATTATATTAAAGAGAAGTGGGCTTAACGAGTCACCCTGTCTGACTCCGCTTTGTACTGGTGTACACTGTGTTAGTTTTCCATTTATCTTTGCCTATATCCGATTAGGGAAGTAGATGTCCTAGAAGTTTATAGACCTTTGTCAGGTCTATAAAACATAGATATGCTGGTCTATTGTACTCGATGGCCATTTCTGTGATTTTTCTTAGTACAAATGCGGCGTCTGCGCAGCATCTTCCAGATCTGAATCCTTGTTGTTCATCTGATAAAGTTGTTAGTTTATTGATTTTGTTGGTTAGGACTTTTGTAGTAAGATTAAGTGCCGTGTTCAGTAGATTTATATCTCTATAATTGTTGGGGTCTTCTTTATCTCCTTTCTTGAGCATTGATATCATTATGATGTTTTTTCATGTTTCTTGTTTAATTCTTCAAGTTTTGTAATCTCTTGGAATCCTAAAAACCCTAGAGATTAATTAATATTAGTATAAAATCGTGTTATATGTTCGGCTATTCCACATATTAATATGTTAGTTATAATATGCTATAATAATATAAATTTTACCGTAAAAAATGAATCTGGTAAAGTTTCTGTTAATGTCCAATTTAGTCATAAAATTTTTAAAAAATCTGGATAACTAGGAATATTTTCGGTAGTCTTTAAATATTTTTTATTTAATAATTACCTTTGTCAATCTATCTAGTTTATACACTAACTTACTCTACTAGCTTACATTCTTGCTACACATCTCATCTTAATATCATCAGCTTCTCGTCTGCCCATCAATTTAATGGTCAGTGCCACTATTAAAATGTCCATATACGAAGATTATTATCGAAAGGGACGTTTTCAACACCCTGTAATCTGCCGTAATCCATCACCACAGAACTTAATTAATTTCGAGATGCCATTTTCGAAAAGTTCGTATTCCTTTTAATAAATAAACTTATCCTGACAAGTTTTGCAGAGACGTTTCGGCGATTTTGCATCAACAAGCCCTACGAAGAATAAGCACGTTGATTATGATCAGTTTGCTGTTTTAATAAATTTGAATAAATTGAATATCAGGCAAAATATCAAACAATCTTTGAAATGTGTTCAGTCGTATTCGTTGCTTTGGCTTTCAATAATTTTTCTACCAACTCCATCCATACCATTATAACAATCCTTCCAAGTTTTACTTACGTCCATGTATTGGCCTTAAGAATAGGCTGGTAAGGTGCTATATTTTCTCGACATACTATAAAAAGGAAATAGTTCTCATGAAACTGAAATCATTCAGTTGAAACAGCCACTGTTACTTCACCAGCCTATCCATCTAAAGCCATCCTCATGACATGTTCACCATAAATGTTGTCTAAGGCAGGTGACAACATACGTGCTTGTATAACACCTCTCTTGTGTGGTCTTGAATTGATTTGAGAACTTCTGATTTAGTCGTATTGTTGCTCTATTGGACTGGGCAGGTTTTTATTAAGTGTCACTAGGTGGATTGGTGTCTCCATTTAAGTTTTTGTAGTTAACGAAGCATATATTGTTCTGAAGCTATTTTGTTGTGGCATTTTAAATTAATTACTATTTAACTGGGAATAAGCCACAATTAAAGATAAAAATACGTTTATTGACGTTTCAATTTCCACTTCGGAAATCGTTCTCAAAATACAAACAGTAAATTAAACAAATTTTGTTTTTTGTTACATAGTGAAAAATTCTTCTAATAATTTAATTTTATCTGACTCATTTATATTGACAATTCAGACATACATTATGCATTTTAAAGTAGACGACTTTAAAATGATATTGCCAATATTGCTGAGTTGCGCTCCTGGGACGACTTTACTTATAAGATAGTTCATTCGATTACATGAAATCAACTTTAACTTGAGAATATCCGTCAGAAAAAATCATAGCATATAATTTGTCTTTAAAAAGACAAACACACGACATGATGACAGTAAAATTCTCGTGTTAGTGATACCATAGTAAATTATGAGGGAAAAACCAGGAAAAAAACCTCATAATACTATCCCGACATGGTAAGTATTTATTCGTGTATTTAGTTTACCTTCAATAAACACCAAAATTCTGATTTTAAAGGTTTCGTTAGTTAAAAAACATAAATGATGTATCCTCTATATGTTACTGACTTACTAATACTGGTATTTTCTTATTAATAACTTCCTCTTTCAATATTGGCAATATCATTTTAAAGTCGTCTACTTTAAAATGCATAATGTATGTCTGAATTGTCAATATAAATGAGTCAGATAAAATTAAATTATTAGAAGAATTTTTCACTATGTAACAAAAAACAAAATTTGTTTAATTTACTGTTTGTATTTTGAGAACAATTTCCGAAGTGGAAATTGAAACGTCAATAAACGTATTTTTATCTTTAATTGTGGCTTATTGCCAGTTAAATAGTAATTAAAGAAGCATATAATCACAGGTAATTGAAATTCTCTGGACTTTTCAATAAGTCGTCCCAAGTTCAGGAATTGTTCCCTTGTACCTTTACCCTTTACAAACCCCGCTTGTACCCGAGGTATTTGGTAATGTAGATAGATTTTTAATCTGTTTTTGATGATATGCAACAAGATTTTACAACACAAATACAATGGATGATATGCAGTTCTTTGTTACCTAGTAACACTGGTATTGAGTCAATGCATGGGGATTAATTTCTCCTTAGCGATTAAATTGCATCTTTGACTTCAACGGGCAAGAGAGTGGGTTCTCTAGGATAGTCAAAGGGCCACTGATTTTTTGCTGGTACCTCGTTATTTTTATATAGCTCGCCACAGTAGTTTCGCCATGTTTCTAATATTTCGTTAGTATCGGTCTTTAGATTACCTTTCTTATCCATTACAGACCACGTTTATATTTAAATTCTCTGGTAAGGAGTTTGATCTTCTGAAATAAATCCCTCGGTTCATTTTGACGGCCATGTTTGCGGGACTGTTTTCTGCTTTCTTTCGATGACGCTAGAAACACAACTAATCACCCCTAAACAACCAGAAAACTGGAATACCATGAATGGAAAATGGGCCACGTGATGAGGGAACCAAAATATGGAATTTTGAGACTCATAATACAGGGAGAGATTCAAGGAAGAAGATCTGTTGGCTGAAGGCAGAACTCATGGTTGAAGAATCTACGTGATTGGTATTAATACAGATAGATTGATCTGTTTAGAGCAGCAAGTTCTAAAATAAAAATAGCCATTATGATTGCCAACCTCCGTAGGGAGACGGCACTCTAAGAAGAAGAAGAATATCCTTTTTGGCTAACGAAACAACTTCCGAAGACAAAGTCATAAGCTAAACTTCTCCGTACACATACACAAAAACCCAAGAATTGTCTAAGATTTTATATGTAATCTTATTAGATGGTTACTCTCCATTTTTTTACTTTCCACTTACCAATAATTTACTCATTAGTTGCCAAAAACTGATATGATTTTGTACACACTAATAAAAAATGAAGGAGGTAAGAAACTAATTGCAATTGTTACTAAGCTTGTGGACAGTTGTTTACATCAGGGCAAAGTTCCTAAGAGCTGGAACAACTCTAAAGTAATCTTATTACACAAGAAAGGTGATAGTCGAAAATTGAAAAACTACAGACCCATCAGCCTACTGTCACACCTGTTTAAAATACTCACCAAAGTCATAACTACTCGACTAAAAAGGAAATGAGACGAATACCAACCATATGAACAGGCAGGTTTTAGAAAAGGCTATTCAACTTCCGATCACCTGTTAACCACAAAAATATTAATAGAAAAATGTAACGAATACAAGTTTCCAGTTTTCCTAGCATTTGTAGACTACGAAAAAGCTTTCGATACCATAGAACACACGGCCGTAATAAACGCAATGCAAAATTGTAGAATAGACAGCAGATATATTAACTTAATAAAAGAAACTATGAACCAAGCTACAGCTACATACTACCTAAATGAAAATGAACACACGAACCCTGTACCATTAAACAGGGGAGTCAAACAGGGAGATACTTTATCACCCAAACTGTTCATCTTAGTTTTGGAGGACGTTTTTAAAAACCTAAATTGGAAATATAAGGGAATAAACATCAATGACCGCTACCTCAGTAATCTACGATTTGCAGATGACATAATCCTGATAGCAACTGACCTACAAAAAATGCAAACCATGCTTTTAGAACTACATACCGAATCTTCTAAAATAGGACTGAAAATGAATTTAAACAAAACAAAAGTCATGCATTCCGAAGATACCGTGACAATAATAAACGATAAAGTTAAAGAAAAAGTTGAAGAATATATATACTTAGGACAAAAAATAATCCTAAATAGGGAAATTCAAACTGAAGAAATAAAAAGAAGAAGAAAGTTAGCTTGGGCGGCATTCGGTAAACTGAATACTCAGAAATCAACAAATTCAATTACATCTTAGATCTAAAGTTTTTGATGCATGCATTATTCCGCTATTAACTTATGCGGCACAAACATGGACAATCACAAAAAAGAATATGAATATACTTAGAGTCACTCAACACGCGATGGAAAGAGCAATGCTAGGTATATTACTTAAGGACAAGAAATGAAACACATGGATAAGACAGAAAACCAAAGTCACCGATGTGGTGCAAAAATCATTAAAGTTGAAATGGGAATACGCTGGACATGTAGTTAGGATCGATCTAAACAAATGGCACAGATCAATTTTATCCTGAAGACCATACCAACACAAAAGACCCAGAGGCAGACCTCCTATAAGATGGACAGATGATCTGAAAAGGACTGCTGCGAAAAATTGGCTACAAGTAGCGTACAATAAAAAACAATGGAAAGGAAGACTTGAAGAGGCTTATGTTCAGATGTGGAAGTGAATTGCTAGACGAAGAAGAAGAAGACGAATAAAAAATGAATGAGTTGACAAGAATATTTTTAAAAGTGTGTAAATATAGCGCTTTTTGCTTTCAAAGCCATTTTCAGAGCTGTGGTCAAAATTTAAAACCTTCACTTTGGTGGAGGTATTTTTGAGGGGAACCCATTAGTCAAAAATACCAAATTTTTCTACGAAAGTTAAAAAACATCGACAGTATCCAAACAAGTTTTTATGTGTTGTTTTGATGTTTTTTTTTTGGAAAATTTCGAAAGTAATTTAAATTTTGAAAAAATTTTTTTGTATTTTTTAGGATTCTCTTTCGTGGTAGTACTTTTTAAATTTTGAATATAGCTCTTAAGATGGCTTTGTATGCCGAAAGTGTCTGCTAGGAATTAAATACATTAAACATTTTTATTTTCAGTTCAATAATTTACTTATTGTTAATTAATTAAGAAACCATTTAATCAATTTGATACAAAACTGAGTTTCAGCTTATCAACAATATATTATCTACTAATTATCTACTAATATTAGAATATCCTTAAGACGGATCTGCGTGCACAGTCTTTTAATTTTAAGAAAACGACCATTATTTCTCGGCAAGGGTTAAATGTTTCCAGTGTCCCGTTGCGCATAATAATTCCACTAATTGGCTTTTTCATTTTTTTTCAGAAAAAAATTAAATTTTGGTTCGCCACAGGTGGGGCTGGATTCTGCTTGAGCAGGGCGTTGGCTGCCAAGATGATGCCGTTCGCTAGGTAAGTGTCTCTTTTTTGTTCTACTAACTACTTCTTTCATTACTTAATTTTTAAATACCGCTCTAGTTAAAGCTTACACTTGGTTTTAAGAAAAAAATGATATGCAAGGTAGAGCATTTGGTTAGGAAATATGAGTTTTATATTGTTTAATTAACGTAGATAATATTATTAGATAATATTATAACATTCTAGAAAAAAATACTGAGGAAAGTATATGGCCCGGTACAAGAGGAAGATGGCACATGTAGAATCAGGAGAAACGACGAGTTTAATGAGTTAGATGAAGGTTATGACATTGTAAGATTTGTGAAAAGTCAAAGACTGTCAGGGCTGGGACATGTGCAGAGACAAAACGATGCAAAAACAACAAAGAAAATGTTACAATGGAAGCCCATAGGAAGGCGAAAAAAAGGAAGGCCCAGAACGAGATAGTTGGATGACGTGGAAGACGATCTGAAAACAATGAACATAAGACAATGGAGAAGAAGGGCACAAGAGAGATCTGAATGGAAGGACATAGCCAGACAGGCAAAGACCCATCCAGGGTTATGATGCCAAAAGAAAAAGAAGAAGAAGATAATGAAAATAATCTTGGTAGTAGATAACAACAAACAAATTTATTTTATACACAAGTATATAAAATATATCTATATTTAGCCTTTCTTTCTCTTTAATAACATTATGTAGTTAGTTTCTAATTAAATAAATATAGAACCTTCTTCTTCTTAGAGTGCCGTCTCCCTAGGGAGGGTGGCAATCATAATGGCTATTTTTATTTCTGAGCTTGCTGCTCTAAATAAATCAATCGATCTGCCTTGATACCAATCACGTAGATTTTTCAACTATGAGTTCTGCCTTCGGCCAACAGATCATCTTCCTTGAATCTTTCCCTGTATGATGAGTCTCAAAATTTCATTCCCTTTCATTTCATTTCTTTTGGTCCCCTCATCACGTGGCCTAGGTATTCCAGTTTTCTGGTTTGTATAGTGGTGATTAGTTCTGTTTCTTTACCAACCCTCTCCAGTACTTCTGTATTTCTAATTCCATAAGTCCATGATATTTTTAATACTCTGCTGTAGAACCAGAGTTCGAAAGCCTCAATTCTTTTTAAATTGCATTTTTTTAATGTCCATGTTTCAGCTCCATATAATCATATTGAAAATATATAACAGTGAATGGTACGTAGTCTGATCTCCAAATTTAGATTTTTGCACATTAGGAGTGGCTTCATTCGTATAAATGCTGATCTGGCAATCTCTATTCGCCTGTTTATTTCTGCAGTATGATCATTGGTTTCGTTGATCAAAGTTCCCAAGTACTGATATTTTTCTACCTGTTCTATCACATTACCACTGATTGTCAATAGGTGATGTATATTTTGTGGTCTTTTTCTAATTAGCATGTACTTCGTTCCTTTAGCTTTTATAGTAATTCCCATTTCAGCACCATTTATACTTAAGCTTTCGATAAGATGTTGTAGATCTTCCATACTCGTTGCTATGATCACAGTGTCGTCTGCATATCGTAAGTTGTTAATTAATTTTCCGTTAACGGTTTTGATATTATTGAGCGTGTTTTGGAAAATTTCCTCAGAATATAAGTTAAACAAAAGTGGCGATAAAACACATCCCTGTCTAACTCCTCTACAGAGTGTTGCCCATCAATTTGAACTATGGTACTTTCATCATCATCAATCAGCCAATCGCGTCCACTGCTGGACATAGGCCTCCCTCAGTTCTTTTCAGTGTTTTCTACACTGGGCCCCTTAGGGCCAGTTTCCCGCTACACGTTTTATATCATCGGTCCATCTAGTCGCTGGTCGTCCTCGGCTTCTTTTATAATTTCTGGGCCTCCATTCCATAATACGTCTTGTCCATCGTCCATCTTGTATTCTGGCTAAGTGCCCTGCCCAGTTCCACTTAAGCGTCGTGGTTCTTTCGATGACGTCTTGAACTCCTGATCTTGGTCTGATTTGTTGGTTTGTTTTGTGGTCTCGAAGGCTCACGTTCAGCATTGCACGTTCCATGGCTCGTTGTGTAACTCTGAGTTTATTCGCAGATTTTTGCGTGAGTGTTAAAGTTTCTGCTCCACAAATTTGTACAGGCAAAACACATTGGTTATAAACCTTTCGCTTGAGACAACACATGGGAATTGAACTTTTTAGTATATGGCTTAATTTGCCAAATGCTGCCCATGTAAGGCCTATTCGCCTCTGTATTTCATGTGTTTGATTGTCTCTGTTTATTTTGATTACGTACTCCATATATTTGTATGTGTGTGTTTGTTGTATGGTATTATTGTCAATAGTTATATTTCCACTCATTACGAGATTTGTTAAAAGCTTAGTTTTCTCAAAGTTTATATTTAATCCTGCTCTTTCAGACAGACTTTTAAGCGAATGCGTTATAGAAACTGTATCATGAAAGTTATCTGCGATTAATACAACATCATCTGCAAACCTTAGGTCATTTAATCTTTCTCCATCTATATTGATGCCCATATCTTGCCATTGAGTGCTCTTAAATATTGACTTTGGAGCTGCCGTGAACAATTTTGGTAAAATATTGTCTCCTTGTCTAACTCCTCGCCCTAAGCTGAATTTTCTGTGTCTTCGTGTAGTCGTATACTTGATGTAGCGTTCTCGTAGATGTTTTTGGTTAGTGTCGTGTACCTGTAATTTATTCGCCTTTGATTTAGGGCTATTTATTTCCTCTTGTGTGGGTACAATCTCTGATGTTTCGTAGCCAAGATTTTTTCTTTCGTCCTATATCTCTTTTACCTTTAATCTTGCCTTCTAATATTACCTGGAGCTGCTCAAATTCCCTATGCCGCATTATGTGTCCTAGATATGACGTCTTTCTAATTTTGATAGTATTGACCAGATGAGGTCGTGTGTTCATTATTTCCAGTACCTCTTCATTTGTAGTTCTGCTGGTCCATCTTATTCTTAACATTCAGCGGTACACCCATATTTCAAAAGAATCACAGCCATATAGTAATAGAGTCCACACATAACACTTTAGTGTTCTCAATCTTATTGAGACTGATAGCTTGGCGTTACAGAGCATTTTAGGCATATTCGTGATACCAGATCTTGCTATTTCAATGCGTCTTCTAATTTCTTTTGAGAGGTCTAGTTGACTATTTAGCTCTCTGCCTAGCTATATGAAGCTTTGGGAACTCTAAAGGGTGATACCATTTATTTGTATGTTAGGTGTAACTTGTTCATGGAGGTTTTTGTGGAATACCAGAATTTCGGTTTTGGAAAAGTTAATATCCAAGCCCAACCTGTGACTTTCTTCTGATAATATGTTCATCAATATTTTTAGTTGGTCTTCATACTACGGTGTCGTCGGCATATCTTATATTGATAATGGTTATTCCATTGACTCTAACATCTTCAGGGCAATCTTCAAGAGAAGCTCTAATGTATGCACATTATTATTTAAGTTGTTGGTGATGCACTGTGAATTTATTAGTTCATCAAAGAGTTTTACCATCTTTCTAATTTTTTGCCCTTATTACTTCTTGATATTCCTTCATCCTTTCATTTTACTGCTTCTTAATTCTGAAAAAGGGATTATTCGGGACCCCTGTGCTCAAGCCACTTTATAATATAAATCAAAATCATGAATAAAATAGAAGGCAGTAGGTTATAAGCTGTAAGAGTTCGTTTCGCTAAACCAAGCAAGCTCTCTAGATAATAATAAAATGTACATTTTCAATTAGTAACGTGGCAACTGTGTACAATAAAAGTTAGACTAGCAGGTTAATTTATCAGCCGTCTCTTTACATAGAAAACTTTTCTGGGAGTGTAAAATGGCAATAAGAGAAGCTCCATAAAGTTTTGCTAATGGATGTTTAAACAGGAAGTTAAATAGTTCCGACAGAAACGCTGATCTACTGTGTGTGTATTTAAATATTTAAAAAAGGTGGTTGTTTCGACGAACTATTTAAAGTTGAGCCGATCTAACTGTGTATCTTTTCAAAGTGCGGGTTTAGCTATTAAAAAGTTATATTGTTAGACCAAATATTTGTTCACAAAACAATTTTAAATGTTTACATCGAAAACAGGGTTGATGGATTGATTTTTATACATAATATTTACAGATTTTTTCGGTAATATCCGCATTACTAAATTACAGTTGATCGGCTTTATTTTTGATGTTATTCTGTAAAACGTGCAGTAATGAAGGTGTATCCATTTCTATCTTTTATATTATTTCCTAAGAAAAGTCGTTTTTGCTACATTTTTTTTATGTTTAAATGCATATTTACAATCTACTCATAAACAGGTCATTGAATAATTATTAAATGTAATGACAATATTTACTTGATGTACCTTTGATGAACTTGAGTACATTGTACCTATGTAACCAGGTCTTTTGGCAAAGTTCTCTTCAATCTTCGTTCCTCCATTGGTGGTTGATATAATTTATTGATAATTTGGCCGTGGTGCGTTAAATTACTGGCTGTATATTGCTTAAAAGAAGAATGAGAAGAATGTTTTAAAACATTATTGGGAGTGCCATTAATGGAAGTACAAACCCATTGGCTTTCGAGAATGTCGGTAGTATTAATTTGAACAGCATTTCCTCCAAATAAAAAAAAAACGGGAGTTTAAATATTGCAAACAATACCAACTGTACTTTTAACATTCATTTGAAACATTAAGATTTCCAAATATTTGAATAAAGCTTTTGCAATAGTTGTTAGTAATATTTTATTCATATTTTATTTATTTGCTGTTACAAGTTGTGTACTCCTGTCATCTATAATATAAAAATGAATCGCAAAATGTGTTGGTAAGCGCATAACTCAATAACGCATGGATCAATCTTAACAATTCTACTTTTAAAATGTTCTTTGAAGTCTAAGGATGGTTTTTACGGCATGAAAAATTCAAATTATTTCCGGGAAAACCCTAATACAGCTCTTTTCTTTTTCCCATACAAATATTTTCTAACTAAATGTAGAGTAAATTTGAACTTTATTGCTATTCAATAAAGTTTATATTAAATTACAAGCACTCACTGTTAGTTTCACTCACCCCTCTTAGTTTGAAACCCTCTGGCAAAAATTCCAGTCGGGGTTTTTAGTGAGTCCAAAAGGGTGGCCAAAGTTCGTCGAGGCGAAGATACTTAGGTCACCCGAGCTGAACCTCACACACCGCCCTATTATCATGGTGACGGTTCTGTTTAGGAGAATTAAAGAAATAAACTGCCACATTCCAAATCTATTTGATAGAACGAAGTCTGTCGGGTCCGCTAGTGTCAGATAAATATTTAAAACTGTTGATGTTGCCGTGGTAATTTTAAAAGATGCCCGTTTTTGAAATTTGAATTTAAACACGCTACGGTGTAGGGTAAACCACCCAGTTATTGGCACTTTAAGGAAAAGAGTTGTTTAAAGATTAGATTTGCTAATATAGATAACATCATAGGGATATATTTTGTTATTTTTTATAATTTACTACTTTATCTTAGACAGACACTTACAAATATCTGGGACACGAAATCAAAATAAGCAGAGACAATCAAACACATGAAATACAGAGGCGAATAGGTCTAACATGGGCAGCATTTGGCAAATTAAGCCATATTCTAAAAAGTTCAATTCCCATGTGTCTCAAGCGAAAGGTTTATAACCAATGTGTTTTACCTGTACAAACTTATGGAGCAGAGACTCTAACACTCACGCAAAAATCTGCGAATAAACTTAGAGTTACACAACGAACCATGGAACGTGCAATGCTGAACGTGAGCCTTCGAGACCACATAACAAACCAACAAATCAGGCGAAGATCAGGAGTTCAAGACGTCATCGAAAGAACCACGACGCTTAAGTTGAACTAGGCAGGGCACTTAGCCAGAACACAAGATGGACGGTGGACAAGACGTATTATGGAATGGAGGCCCAGAAATTATAAAAGAAGCCGAGGACGACCACCGACTAGATGGACCGATGACATTAAACGTGTAGCGGGAAACTGGCTACAAGCGGCCCAGTGTAGAGAACACTGGAAAGAACTGAGGGAGGCCTATGTCCAGCAGTGGACGCGATTGGCTGATTGATGACTACTTTATCTAATTATAATATAAATTAATGATTGTAATGTAAGTTTTAATTAATACTAAACCTCTACAAAAATATATATTAAAATTGTCAATATTTATCAAAAACTGGACTAAAAATGTATTACCTATAAGTAGGAGTGTTGAGACATTAAACGGAACCAATTAATGTATTAGCTTGAAATACTATATGTTTTAAACCCGCCCAATTTTCCGTTGAAACAAATCACCTATCGATATTAAAAATACCTATACCTCTTTTTCTATTTTGGGTGTTATCGGGATGCTTTTTTGTGACCCTGTGCTATTTACTACTTTTTATGAAGCTTTTACAATAATTAGGCAAGTATTTGAACTTGTTTTTGAGAATAAAATCTACAATAAATAAGTAGTGGAACACAATAAAATTTGTATACTTACGTAAAATGGTAAAATAAAATATATGAGTCTATAAAAAATACTGTCTTATGGTATTTTACATAACCATGTTATTATAAATATCAATAACTTTAGAGTGTTCAGATCACAAATGAACCAAATCAAAAGAATTGAAGGAGGGAATCCTTATTTTTGCAGAAATTTATGAATTTTACTAACTTTTTTTTACATAATAACATGTCATATAACTGCTTGAAATTATGGGAATTAATAAGCTATTGGGGGTTTCTCCGAGGCTTCAGTTTTAAGACATATTACAAAAAATTGAACATTTTATCAAATTTGTTATTGAAAAAAATCGTTTTAAAAGGGTTAACTTTTTAGCTTGTAACTATTTATAATAATTTTGATATTTTTTATCTCACGTGCTCGTAAGTAAGCTCATTAAAAATATTATTATTATAGCTCATTATTAACATTAAGAGCTGAACATTTAACATAACTGAGTTTTCTGATCCATTGTATAAATGGCATAGGGGAGAGTCGGGTAACATGGCCCATGGCTCTTGGATGAAATGGTCCCCCAACATATTTCTCATAATTTTCATAAAACTTTATAGGTTTAGGTTTCTTTATTATATTCAGTACTACTATTGCCACTTATGTACGAAGCTGTGAAGATGTGCGAAGCATTATATTCTAGTTTTAATATAGTCTTTAAAAACACATGTAATATTGCTAATTTTATGCTTACAAATATGTAAATAAAAAAAAAACAAAAAAAGAAGGAAGCTGAACGAAGAAGGCAAAAGGAAATCTATAGAATATGTAGAAATTAATAAAACAATAAGCGGAATGATAAAAGAAAATAAGAGAAAAGAACAAGAAATAAAAATAGAAGAAGTAATACAAAACAACAAAAATATGAAATGCTTAAGGCCGAAATTAGGTAAGTTTGAAATAAACAAAATAAAAGATGTAAATGGAATAGAAACAAACGTTAAAGATGACATCATAAATATAATCCACCATTTCTACTCAGAATTATATAAAACAAAAAAGGAACCACCAGAAGAAATTAAAAACCAACTTAAGGTCAAAATAAAAAATGTCAACTCAGAGCTGCAGCCCGAAATAAGCAAATCAGAAATAAAGAAGGCATTGAAAGAAATGAAAAACAACAAATCGCCTGGAAAAGATGGAGTAACTACAGAGATGCTGAAATATGGTGGAAAACTGGTAATTAATACTCTACATTCCCTTTTTAACAGGATATTAAAAGAAAAAAGAATCCCAAACAACTGGAAGGAATCAGTAACCATTATCCTATACAAGAAAGGGGATAAAGCAGATATAAAAAACTACCGTCCTATAACACTCCTCAATGTAATGTATAAACTCCTAACAAAAATTTTAACCAATAGATTGACGACAAAATTCAATGGATACCAGTCGAAAGAACAAGCTGGTTTTAGAAAGGGATTCAGCACAAGTGACCATTTACTAAGTATGAAAATACTTATAGAACGAGCAAATGAATACCACATTCCTCTATATATGGCGTTCATAGATTTCGAAAAGGCTTTCGACAGTGTCGAACATTGGGCAGTGAAAAGTTCTTTGATTAACAGCCGAATTGACCACAGATATACGGAACTAATAACCAATATATAAGGAAGCCAAAACAACAATTAAAGTATATGAAGGAACAAAATCATTACAAATAAGTAGAGGCGTGAGACAGGGTGATACAATATCACCTAAACTTTTCAATCAGGCTCTTGAAGATACTTTTAAAAGATTAGAATGGGAAAAAAAAGGTATAAAAATTTGTGGACAACGCTTGAACCATGTAAGGTACGCTGATGACATCGTATTGATAACCGATAAAAAAGAAGAATTATTTGAAATGATGAAAGAACTGGACGTAGAAGCTGGAAAGTTAGGCCTTAATATGAATTACAGCAAGACCAAAACTATAACAAATACAGATGAAGACATCACAATGAGAATCGGACAAGATGAAATAGAACAAGTTAAGGATTATATATATCTTGGTCAAACTATAAAACTTAACAAAGAGAATCAAACAGCAGAGATCAAGAGACGAGTTAGACTGGCATGGGCGGCATTTGGTGAACTAAGCTACATTCTTAAAAACAAAAGATATCCACAGCATCTTAAGACCAAAGTATATAATCAATGCGTACTCCCTGTTCTTACTTATGGTTCCCAAACGTGGACATTTACAAAAGCAAACATGGACAAAATCATAAACACCCAAAGAGCAATGGAAAGACAAATGTTGCACATAAGACTAATGGATAAGAAGAGAAACGACTGGATAAGAGAGAAAACAAAAGTGAGGGATGTTAGACAAGAAGTTGCAAAATTGAAATGGAGATTTGCCGGACACAATATAAGACAAAAAGAAGACCGATGGAACAAAACTCTTATAAGTTGGAGACCGTGGGAATATAAACGAAGCAGAGGAAGGCCCCAAATGAGATGGGCAGATGATATCAAGAAGCACGTGGGCTCTAGATGGATGACTGTAGCGACAGACAGAGAAGAATGGAAGGGGATTGGGGAGGCCTATGTCCAAAGATGGACCGAAGAAGGCTAATTAGATAGATAGATAGATAGATGCTTACAAAAGTTGTGTTTTAGGCGTTTTAATTAAAGTAGGTTGATTTTTTTTTAATTTCGTTTAAACAGGCATTTTTTTGTTTATTTCATATATGTTGGAATGTCTCTAATTATCAGAAGTCACTCAAGTAAATTAGTTTTTTTATTTAATTAGATTTTGAGGTAAAATGGTCCCTCCATGTTGAGAGAAAATGACTCCGGGAACCATTTTACCCTTGCTTAGCCTACCAAATAAGGTTTTGAGTTATACAGGAATATTTTTTATAATAATCAAATGTAGGATTATCATTTTTTCAGAAATACTAGTTACTGCTCTTAAGTAGTTCCCCATAAACAGATTCTTCTCCGCTTCCAAGGTCTTTACCTATAAGGAAAAAAATTCAAAAAGATATCTCTTCACTTCCAAGTTCTTTAAGTATAAGGAAAAAAAACGTGAGTGAAAGTAAATGGACGATCTTTGGATGATATCACCTTTTTGGAAACAGTCCGGGGGGATTATCAGAAAATATCCATTTATTTTATCTTTATCCATTGCAGTTTCAAATCCAGAAGTCGTTGTTTCAAACGATAAAATTGACATTACAAGCTCTGCAACTGGTAATTCAATACTAATTTCTCAAGATAGCACTTCAGAACAGAAAAATGGCTTAAAAGATATGAAATTCCATCATCTTGTGTAGGAGGATATTTGTGTAACTCCATATATCTTAACTACTTCAGTCCTCTCTTTTGGCAAGGAGAGGAACCCTGTGTAAAGATCAACTTAATCATTAGGTTCACCATCACTAAGATATATTACATGTCATTATTTAAACCAAAACAAAGGTAGAAACAAAGATATTATATTAATAAAGATATTAACATTTATAAGTCACTACAAAAATTTAGGTTTTGTTGGGTTTGTTGCAATTATTATAACAGCCAATTTTGATTATGCAATTTTGTTAATAAAAAAAAGATCCAATATATTAGGCCACGGCTGTTTCAGTCTAAATCACTCTTTCCATATCATTTTAGAGTATCAAACTACCAGTAGTTGATGCTGGGTTATTTTTGTATATATTAAAAAAGAGTCGTATATTTACTGTAATACTGTATTTTTATTGTAAATAACTTTTTGACATGGAATTGTAAAGATTTAATTGATGTTGTACAACATAGCTTATCTAAAGGTAAGTCTACATGCACGAACTTAATATTGTATACGAATTTTATAGCTAATTCAGTGGAACAGAAGGGTCAGGTTGACGCTATTACACAGACTTCTCAAAAGCCTTCGATAGAGTTAACCTGCAAATTATTAATAGATCTGCTTATTGCTAAATTAAATGGCTATGGATTTGGAGGTAAAATAATTGAGTGGATAGGTAGTTATATATCTGGTAGATGTCAGTATGTTAAATATGGAAATTGTTTATCTCAACGAATATCCGTAACCTCAGGAGTTCCTCAGGGGTCTCATATTGGACCTCTCTTATTTAATATATTTGTTAATGATATATCCTCAGTGATTAAAAATAGTAAACTTCTAATGTTTGGTGATGACCTTAAAATATTTCTATTAGTTAATGACCTAGTTGATGCCTCTTTGTTAGAGAATGACATTAAAAGCTTAGCTAGTTGGTGTGAGGTAAACATGCTATACTTAAATATACAAAAATGTTTTAAAATTACTTTTAGAAGAACAAGAGAGTTTGTAAATTATGATTATTGTATAAATAATGTACCTTTAGAGGCACGTCATAATATTAAAGATTTAGGTATAAATTTTGATTCTAAACTAACTTTTAAATATCACATTAACGAAACTTCAGGTAAATTTTAAAAATGTTGGGATTTATTCTTAGAAACTGTAATCAGTTTTCAGTACAAACTTTAAAAATGTTATACTGTAGTTTAGTTCGATCAGTTTTGGAGTATGGTTCTCTCATTTGGTCTCCTTCATATAACAGTGACATCTACAGTATCGAGAGAGTTCAAAATAAATTCTTGAGGGTATGTGCTTACAAAATTGGTTTTATTAGATATCAATACACATATTATGATGATATACTGTCAATACTAAATATCTCATCACTTCATGATAGAAGATGTCAAGCGGATTTATGTTTCCTTTTTAAAATTATAAATGGATATGTTCAAGATCCAGATTTACTAAGTTTAATAAATTTTAATGTTAATACTAGAAGAACTCGTAACACTGAGATTTTCAACATTCCATTCCACACTACGAATTATGGCCAAAATGAACCCATTACAAGAATTTTACGAACTGCCAATGAGCACAGCAATAGTTTAGAATTATTTGGAATATCTACAGCAACATTTAAGAAATAATTTGAGAGATTTTGAGCATTATTTAATAACTTAAGCTACTACTTTAATTGAAATTTGTTGGATTCTAATTTTGGTTTGTTTTTTATTAACGCAACCTATATAATATAAGATTTGTAAAGGTTGACGTCATATTTATGTAAAAATGGTATATCCGTTAATTAAATAAATAAATAAAATAAAAAATAAATATTTAAAGTTTTCGTGTTGTCGTGATTTTCAGTGAGACTTTCACTTATTCTAAATAATTAAACCTAGGTGATTAAGCTAGGTAGAAATATATCGCATTTGATAAGAATAGAAAACTCTGAAAAGAACTAGACAACTATGTTCAATAAACAAAACGTAGTTATCTGAAGTGATATTTTATATAAGACCAATCCGAAACAAATTTATATCTATACGTATCAATTTGTATAATATTCCCATTTTGTACCAAAATAACCAAGCGATCGATGAAAGACTCATCGATAAAACTTTTAACCGGCGCATTTTTTCTTTCCAATTAAAATATTTTACTCTGATCGGCTTTTAAAACTAGACCGGCCCACACTCTTTCTATTTCGTTAGAAATTCAAGATTCCGTTCGCCCAATTACGCAAATACCGTCCGAATATTTGCACAAAAAGCTTCTAATTGTGGTACGGCAAAATACCGCAAAATAGCCATAATAAAAAAAGGCCAGTCCCACACTTTTAATTGGGTCTTCGGTATTCCGGGTCTCATTAATTTTTATCTCTGATTTGCTACGTTTGACAGGACTGGACTGGCTTATCTAATTCATTCGAATTGATCATATATATGTAATATGTTTCTTTTTACATTCGTTTTCCAAGTCGACTTGATCCTAGGATTAAAAAATAATTAAATCAAATAATATATGCTTTATTATGCTTTAAAAGGGAATACAAGAACCGGAACACATGTGTTCGTGGAGTTAGGGTGAAAAAGCAAAAGTTTCATTTAAAAATATACTTTAAGACCAAAGATTTAAAAAAAGATCAAATCAGAATATATTTTATAATCAATTTGAATATTACGTTAACGTACAATATCGGCCGGCGCTCAATCCCCAGTGCTGTCAGAAACATCTAGATATATTTAAAATATCTACAAGTCCCAGGTCGACTAAACCTGAATAAAGTGACTCTTCTACTATAAGTGCCGACTGCACTAATGAAAGTTGGATACAACCATTGAAAATTCGTCTGTATCTTCTGCTTTTCTTAAAAGTGTCTGTTTATTTAACACGCTGGAGTCATCATTCTGGAGGTTAAACAAAAAAGACTACGGATGGCACTCCAATGGGCAGCTGCACTGGTGGTAGCCCGGAAGGAAGCGAAGACAGCAGTTGCGCTGGGCAGGGTGATGCATAACATTGGAGGATCCAAATCCAAAAGGAGGAGGGTCCTAACGGTGTTCTGCAGCCAGTCGTCCTTCGTTCGGCAACAGTCTGAAGTGGAGCGGTATAGATGCCGACCTACAAGGCGTTCATGATACGAGTCGACAGAACGAGTCTGTTGCGAGTAGCATAAGCCTACAGGACTGTATCTGCTACGGCCTTGTGGACGATTACGGGTTGCGTTCCTTCGCATGTGTTAGCAGTAGAAAGGAGATATCTATAAGAGAGAAGAGAACATTTCTTTCCATTAGAAAAGAAGAAAGGGAAAGATTAATGTAAAGATGGCAGGAAGAGTGTAGATTGAAGATTAGAGGAGACAAAATACAGCCTTGCCTTACTCCACGCATGATTTTCACATAGTCAGTGTGTTCACCTTCAACTCTGAGATTTGCTGTCTGATTTCAGTAAAGATTTCTAATTATTTTCAAATCTTGTTTATTAATTCCTGCTTCTTTTAGTATTTGTATTATCTTAGCGTGCTGTACTCGATCAAACGCTTACTTGTAATCATCCAGACATGCGTATACATCGCAGTTAACGTCTCTGCATCTCTGGAATAAGACTTGTACTGAGAACAAAGTCTCTCTAGTACCAACAGCATTTGTGAACCCGAACTATTTGGGGAAAATTTAACTTTCACACAGCTTGTAGATTCTCTTATAAATTATCTTTAGGAACAATTGTAGGAGATGACTCATGAGGCTTATAGTACGATAATCTTCGCATTTTTTTGCTCCTGAATTTTTTGGAAGTGCAATAAACTCAGATTTCAGCCATTCTGTTGGTATTTCTCCAGAGTTGTACATGTTGTTGAGTATGTTTGCGATTATTGCTGTTGATTCGTTGTCCATTACTTTGATTAGTTCTGCTTGTATATTATCAGGGCCTGCCACCTTGCCATCCTTTAACTGTGTTATTGCAAAATAAAATTCCTGCTGTAAAATTCTTGATCTACTAGTCCTCTTCTTCTAGCTCAAAAGTGTTATCTCTTTGGTATTCAAATAGTTTTTCTAGATATTCGTTCTACGTTCTTATTTTACTCTATTTGTCCAAGATGATGTTTCCATCAAAATCAGTTATATTTCTTTTCTGCCTTCGCCTAAGTCCCCCTGTGAATTCTTTCTAACTTTCTTTGTAACTTTCCTATGTACACTGTGACTCTCATACTTTGACTGCAGAGTCTCAATTTCTTCGCCTCTTTCCCTTGCTTCTTTTTCTTTCGTTTCTCTGATTTTTGTTCTTATTAATATATTTATGGTTTTATAATTGTCTGGGTCATTTTTGGCTTCTCCTCTTTCGTCCATTAGTTTCAGGATCTCATCTGTCTTCCATGATTTTTTCTTCATTAATCTATCTGCTTTTAAGTGTTTATCCTTTACATTTTGCACTATTTCTGTAATATGTTTAATCGTTTATTCTTCGTTTAATTATTCTCTAATTGCAGTCACTTTCTCTAACGTGGCTTGGACTCTCATCTTCGTATCGACGTCTTTCAGCATACGCTCACGAGGTATTGCAGCTCACACAATACTGGAGAGTAATAGATGTACAGTAGAGAAAAACAGAATTTATAGAGAAATAGCTATGAATCCTGTGACTAAGAGAGATGATCGCGAAGATAAGGGGAAGTAAGGAGGGATGGAGTAGTGTACACAAATAAATCCGAGCAGTCATTGAGAAGAAAGAAGAAGAAAAGAAATAGCAGCCAGAACAACGACAGAGCTAAGATATAGATAAAGGAAGGAAGTGCTCTAAAAGTGTCTAGACCTAATTGCTCATACAACAGCAAGGTAGAAGATTTGGTCACCAGTTTCTAAAATGTCTCTAAAAATAAATAAAGTAGGCACCTAACAACAAAGGCAGAAACATCGGTTTCCATTCCACTGATAATGTCTACCTTTGAAGTGGTGGACAAATTCACACACTTAGGCTTCCCGGTGACCAATGACACATAAAAATATATGAACTGTAGAAACTTAAACCAAAAGACAGAAACAATAATATACAAAACCCTTATACTTCCAGTGCTGACATGTGGATCGGAGACATGGACCAACTCCTTCTTCTTCTTCCTATGCCGTCCCCATTAACGGAGGTTGGCGACCACATTTTTAAAAGCTTCTTTGCAACGTGGAATAATTCGTCTACAGTCATGTTTGTCCAGTCTCGAATATTTCGCAGCCATGACTCCCTCTTTCTACCTATTCCCTTTTTACCATCGACTCTACCCTGCATGATGACCTGCAGAAGACTATATTTATTATTTCTTAGGAACCACCAACCAACTCCAGGACAGGTAATAACCTCTTCCTCATATTTGAAAGATGAATCCTGAGAGGCATATTCGGTAGCACCTGGGAAAAAGGTTTTTGGAGAAGGAGGTACAACAATGATAAATATCGCAAATATAAGCGATAACTCGTGAAACAGATGTAATATCTCCCATTGAAAATCGAAAAATTAAGACGGTCAGGACATCTAGCAAAATCATAGCAAATCGAACCTCCTAGACAAAATCCTTATGCCACAGCCAGTGGAAAGTAGACAAAGAGATAGGCCAAAACTTAGACGAAAGGATGGTGTAGATAATGATGCTAGAATAATAGATGTAGCAAACTGACAACGGTTAGAAATAGATAGGGCAGTCTGAAATATATTTAAGAAACTCGAGGCTTTACTATTGGGCTATATAAACCAATGATGCCGAGTGTTTCCCTATACGAGTTAGTTTTATGGTTGCGTCATGTGCTATTAACAATCTGCGTTTAATTTTCTCATCACAGCTTCCTTTGTATGTAACGAGGGACCCGAGGTAATTAGACTTGTTGACCACTTCAATGTCAACAATCCTTGTAGATGGATTGCGATCTATTATCATGATTTGGGTATTCTTTTTGTTCGGCATAAGACCGTATTTCCTGCTGACTGTGTCCAACTTGTTAACTATTTCAACTGGGTCATCTTCTGATTTATTCAGGCTAATATTAGAATTGTCCTTCTCATTCTTCTTCTTCAAGTTCCACTCCTATCGGAGATTGGAAATCATTCTGGCAATTATAATTTTATTGGTTACTCGCCTGAATAGTTCAATTGAACTGCATCCAAACCACTCACGGAGATTGCGTAGCCACGAGATTTTACGTCTTCCTACGCTTCTTCTACCTTTGATTTTACCCTGCATTATATTCCTTAGTAGTTCGTACTTTTCACCTCTCATGATGTGCACCAAGTATTCCAATTTCCTTATCTTTATGGAATTTAAAGCTTCGCATTGTTTTCCTAGTTGTTCGAGAACTTGTTCGTTTGTTTTGCGATCCATCCATGATATTTTCAAAATGCGTCGGTAACACCACATTTTGAATGCTTCTAGGTTTTTAATGATGGATTTTTTAAGTGTCCAAGCTTCAACTCCATACAAAAGGGTAGAGAAAATATAACATCGAAGCATTCTTATCCGGAGCGATATATTGATATCGCGATTACAAAAAAGTTTTCTCATTCTATTAAAAGTTGACCGCGCAATTTCAATGCGGCATCTTATTTCTTTTGTCTGATCAGTATCTTCTGTGATCCATGCTCCAAGGTATTTGTACGAAGATATTTGTTCAATTTCTGTATTATCTAGTACTAGCTTAACTTTGATGTTTTGTGCTTTTGTAAATACCATGAACTTGGTTTTCTTCAAATTGATTTTTAGTCCATAATCGTTGGAATATATATTTAGTTGTTCAGCAAGGTGTTGCAGTTCTTCTAGTGTTCCTGCCAAAAGGACGGTGTCGTCAGCATAACTTATGTTATTAAGTGGCTCACCGTTTATTATAAGGCCCTCACTGATCTCGGCAAGCGCTAATTCTGAGATGGCTTCACTGTATAAATTGAATAACAAGGGTGATAAAATACACCCTTGGCGCACCCCACGGTGAATCTGGATATTCTTGGTCAGTTCGTCTTCAACTTTCATTTATAGAGGTTACAGATGATTCTAATGTCTCTACTGTCTATGTTTTTATTTAATAAAATTTGTGTATATAAAAATCCCATTTGTGTATTACTTATTCCTTCATCTAATTTCTTATGTATTCTATTGTGAATTACTTTTAAAAACAATTTCAAGACATGACTCATTAAGGCTATGGTGCGATGTTCATTGCACTCCTTTGCATTGGCTTTTTTGGGAAGCAGTATGAATGTTGATTGGAGCCATTCTTTAGGTATTATACCTGAAGAACATAGGGGGATTTTATTTCTCCCCCTGAATATGTTGCTAACTGCTTATTGAAGCAGTACCTTCGATTTTGGTTCTATGTAGTTATAATAAAATAAAATTGGTTACCTTATATTTTGGCGATCACACTCTCGTAATTACTTTAAATTACACTTAATAATTAAAACTATATTTTTTTTTTATATAACACAAAATCTTTTGTGGAGAAATGAGCGATTTATTTTAAAAGTGACAAATATTAGAGAGTTATTAAAATTGACAAATATTAGAGTAATGTCAGAAATTATAGAATGACTGTTGTCGACGTCATAAAGGTTAAGAAGGGAATTTCTCGCAATTATGTGCAGCAAATAGAAACAGCATCTGTCTTGCATTATCGGCAATTCGACCTATGAATTTTTTAGGTTGCGATATGCAACAATACCTGTTCTATATATGGTATTGAATAGATCCAAAAGAAGATCAATAGATTCAGTATTCACAATTTTAAGTAATTCGATAAAAACTTCATCAGGCCCGGGAGATTTACCATCTTTAGCTTGTTTCATTGCATATTCAATTTCTTCTCGTATAATGTCAGGCCCAGTATCATCCTTAAATTCTTTTGGTGCTTCTGTTCTCTCTTTGTCTTCAAATAGTTGTGCTATATATTGTGTCCATCTCTGAATTTTTTGGTTTATATCTGTTATAAGTGCACCCCTTTCATCTCTTAGTTGCCTAGTTTGAAGTGTTTTTCTCATTCCTGTTAATTCACTAATTCTTTTATGCATGTTAAAAAAGTCATATTTTTTCTCAATTTCTTCTAGTTCTTGGCACTGCTCATGTAACATTCTCTCCTTAGCTTCTTTTATTCTCTTTTTTATTAATCGATCAGTTTCATTATATTTAATTGGATTTTTGTTTTGAATGATTTTCTTTCATTCATTAATAGTAGTATTTCTTCAGTCATCCAATCTTTATGTTTTCTATTCTTTGGTTTTAAGTTTTCATTTGCTGTTTTAATTATTGCTGCTTTTATATTTTCCCATTTCTGATCAATGTTATATTTCTTTTATTCAGTTCTTGGGCATTACGTATATTTTCAGTAAGAGTTTTTACAGTTTGTTCCTTTGTTTGTGGTTCCCTTAATCTCTTAATATCAATTCTACTTTGTGTGGGTTTTTTAACCAGTTTTAATTTGGTTCGTAATGTGACTACTATGGGGTTATGGTCTGAACCGATGTCTGCTCCAGGGTAAGTTTTGGCAGACAGTATAGAATTACGAAATCTTTGTCTAATAAGGACAAAGTCAATTTGATTTCGGATTATTCTATTCGTTGTATCACCGGGAGATTTTCATGTAAACAACCTTCTTTTTGGTAGCTTAAAAAGTGTATTAGCTATTACAAATTCTTCCGTCTGGCAAAATTGTCTCAAACGGTCACCACGTTCATTTCTATTTCCTAGACCATATTCCCCCACATATCCATCCACTCTTCCCTGGCCAACTTTGGCATTTAAGTCGCCCATTACTATTGTAGTGTGATGTTTTTTCATTGATTTTAAGACTTGTTCCAAATCATGGTAAAACAGTTCGATATCGTCGTCATCTTTATCTGCCGTAGGAGCATAAACTTGAATAAAATTTACGATACCTTTTTTAGACTGTAGTTGTCCTTCTCATTAAAGCCTGTAATTTAATAATAGCTGTTGCTAAATATTCTCACAAGAACAAGTCGTGAGTTCGGTAATGCATTTTTCCTTTAAATTAGAAGAAAAACTTATGGTTAAAATTAAAGTACATTGCTATATTAGAAAACAGAAATTCATTGATTGTTCTGGGAATTATCATAATGGCTCTGTTCCCCTGACCATAACTTGTTTTTAATGGGTTTACCTCTTCTATTTCTATACGTAACATTTTAAAATTGATCTTCAGTTTCTTACGGTTTGTGTTGCTCATAATATAGTCACTATAAAATAATATTTCACAAACAAAATTTTGAATTCGATTCTGTATTTGTTGACGATTTTTTATCTTGTGTGACAACTATTCTGGTTCTTTTCCTGATAGATCTGATCGAGCACTTAAACTAGTATTTCTCTTTTTAATTAATGACCCTATCCCTATCTAATCGGCTGTCAATTAAGAGTATCGTTCGAAATTTGTCGAATAATGTCGGAGGCTCGGGAAAGAAATCTCCGAAATCCGACAGTGGATTCGAATCGGGTTCAGTGTTCACACATACAATTAAATCCCGACAATCAGGCGATCTTTTTATGGTTAGTTGTCCGTTTTTTATCTTCTTTATTGGGATTGTTGAGTTATTATCGGAAAATGGTCGATTCGTTTTAATTAATTTTAGGTTATGTAAATTTCACGCCGGATTTGAAATGTGTCCGTAGATATGGATTACTTAAGAGATTAACCGTCATCACGATAGTATAACTTCATTTGTTCATTTTTGTTGAAGTTTACGATACAAATTCCATTTAAACGCTGTTTATCTGTGACAGCTTAACATTTGAATATGTTTAAAAACACATAAATCGTAAAAATATTTGATAATAATGTTACGAAGTGAAATCTGAATATATTGTTGAGTGAAATACAATTAAAAAAAAACAAAACACTTAACTATTACTATGTTAAGCTGCTATGATTTTAAATGGTATTGCCAGTATTTTGGATATTGTTAAGACTTTGGCCTTGAAAATATCGCATCAATAGATATTAGTAGGACAAATGTCCAAATTTTTCAGATAGTCAAGGAAGTTTATATATTTTAAAGTATTTAAAATCAAAGCTGGTTTGTGGTCGTAAAGAATATCGAAAGACACCAGCAGCGGGTAACAAGGTAAACCAATCTAGGAGCTAAGTCATTAAGAGATCAGAGGATATGAGGAATCTTACCTTGCCTAGATCCCATACTCTTTTGCGACTAACCAAAATCTATGAAAAAAGGGAATTCTGTGCCTTGGATTTGACTTGAAGGAAGACTTGAAGAGGCTTATGTTCAGATGTGGACGTGAATGGCTAGACGAAGAAGAAGAAGAAGAAGTGCCTTGGATTACATAATTAATTACGATACCAGCAAGTTCAGAAGTGATATAAACAAATATTTAATATAGAGTATGGAGTATAGTGATTGGCCACTAAGGAAATTGAATTAAAATTGTAAATTTGTATCTTTTAAACTGAAATATTTTGTAAGGGTTTTTTTAATAGTAATAAAACATCAAATTTTATAAAAACTCAGGGTATTTTAATCATAAATAATAATGTATATCAAACATTAATACAAATTTGAAAACTTACAGAACTACATAGTTATTAGCCATGTAAACATACGAGGCATGTTTTTTTAAGTAAGTACCGTTTTGCGATTCCGCCGCCGCAGCGCTACGGTCGGCGTTCCGCGCATGAGCGCTGGTTACCTACATCTCTTGTCTACGCACTGACGCCATTACAGTCTGATTCTTCATTGTATACTTGTTTACTCCAGTGTTTAAGATGCCTCCAACAATCGTGAGTCACGCTGATTGTGAAGTATGGGCTGTTATACGATTTCTTAGTGCTAAAGGCGTAAAACCGATCGATGTTCATAGTGAGATTGTTGAAGTTTACGAACAAAACATTATGAGTGATGGAATGGTAAGGAAATGGGTGAAAGCATTTATAGATGGCCGCACAAATGTGCATGATGAAGAACGGAGTGGGCGTCTTTCGGTCGTTAATGAAAATTTGGTGCAGAAAGTGGACGAAAAGGTGAGATTAAACAGACGCTTTACAATTTCATCCTGCTTCGTCCGACGTTCGACTGCTTTCCTCAGTATTCTCGTAGTGTTTTGTATTGCGTTGTTACCGAGAACTTAAATTACCGGAAATTGTGTTCACGTTGGGTTCCAAAAATGTTGACGGATTTGCACAAAACCCAACGTTTAGGCAGTGCATTGACTTTCCTTGAGCGGTACCATAGTGAAGGTGAAGATTTTTTAGACCAAATTGTTACTGGTGACGAAACGTGTGTGGCCTACGTCACACCAGAATCGAAACAACAATCCATGGAATGGCGACAGTCATCATCACCCAAAAGAGTGAAGTTTAAGCAAACAATTTCTGCCCGGAAAATCATGTGCACAGTTTTTTGGGACAGAAAAGGAGTATTGCTAGTGGAGTTTCTGCCTCGTAATAAGACAATCAATGCAGCGTAATATTGTGAGACATTGAAAAATCTGCGTCGTGCAATCCAGAACAAAAGACGTGACAAGTTGACTAAGGGTATCGTTTTGCTGCATGACAACGCCCGTCCACATGTGGCCAATCAGACCAAAGATCTCATCAAATCATTTAAATGTAAAACTCTAGATCATCCTCCATACAGCCCTGATCTGGCGCCCAGCGACTACCATTTGTTCCTGCACTTGAAGAAACACCTGGGCGGTCAGCGTCTTCAAGACGATAACGAAATCAAAACATTTGTGATGCAGTGGTTAACAAGTCAGGCGGCAGAATTTTATCAGGAGGGTATTCAAAAACTGGTGCCACGTTATGACAAGTGCCTCAATATTCACGAAAATTATGTAGAAAAGTAGATTAAGATACAGGCTTTCATGTAAAAATAAAATTATTGCCATATCTTGGCACGTCTTTTTTAATTCCAAAACGGTACTTACTTAAAAAACACGCCTCGTAGTTATTGGCATATAGAATTAGAGTCATTGGCCATTCATGAAATTCCTAACTTTCTTTTTTGTTTGTGCAGGTAAGGCACACAAAACTATTTAAGTTTTCAATGTCTTGTTGTTTCTTTGCACAAGTAGCAATATGGTAGCCTCTAACACAAAATAGACATTTTATTCCGACTTTTTATTAAGATATATTATTGGAACAAGAATAACACGATTCTGTATACAAAAGGGTATTTACAAGTAGGTTGGTGTCGTCTGATTGTTTCGCAGTTCTATCTGAGAGAATTTTAATTTTTTCATGTTCTGGATATCCCTCAGTTTCAAAAAATAACTTTCTTTCAGCAGACACACCAGCACGTTTTTCTTTGTTGGTTTCCAAATTTGTACATTTGCTTTGGGATATATTCTTCGAATTTGATGAATTCATATTGTTGCAAACATCAAAAATATGCTATCAATTGTGGGCAGATTAACGGTTTCCTCTACAGAATCAGGAAATTGGTTCATTTCGTGAATCGTGACAATTCTTGTTTTTCTTTGAGGACAATAAAATCTGGTATATGTACTCGAACTCCACTTTTCAAAGTTTTTCTTTTAATTGTATTTGTATCTGCAATATCAACTGTATTTATTGTAGCATTTTCTGTATTCTTCACAACAGTTTGACACTTTATGCTCCCGGAATTGACTCTTGTGGCAATTTTTTTAATTATTTTTATCTTGGTTTCCTTGTTTTTTTTTACTTTTATTGTTTGCTTTTACGTCAATTCGTCAATTTATTTTTTTCTTGTTGTGCTTTTTCTTCAATTGCACGCCTCTGCATTTTGACGACATGAAGAAGTGAGCACGAAAGGCATCCTTTCTGTTTGCTTTTTGGTCTTTCTTTCTGGGGTTTTTGATCAAAAAAAGAATTTGTCAATTGAGAAGTCAATTTCTTTAGATAGTGAGTTGTCTTGATTAACTAAAGGCAGATTATTGGATGTCGATTGAATATCTTCTGTGTCATCTTTTAAATTATATATAATATCAACGTTTTCTGAAAGTTGAACTCGAAAAACCGAAATTAGATTTTCTTCTATAATAACAGGAATATCTGATGGGTTTCTGTGATGATAGAGGTATCTTGTATATCATTTGTGATTCCACCTGTCTCTGTAGTCTGAATCGTGGGATCTATGGTATTTTGAAATAAATTAAATATATTTAAGAGCAATTTTAAATCTCCATTAAGTTCTTTGCCTTCTTAATACCTTTATGCGGATTTTGATCTTTACTAATCATTTGGAATAGTCTATTGCTTCAGAGTTCCATGGATACAATCCAGATGCTTTAAAGCTATTAATTATGGAATCTAATTTTAATTGACTAATGGCTGTGTTTAGTACCAATGCAAAATTCTCTTTGGTAACTACTGAGTTTGGGTTTTCGAGTATAAACTTTAATACTGACCGGTTTCAATTTGCCTTTAATGCTTTAATGGTTTAAATGCAGCAATATCTGCATGTTGTATAATTCTGGTCGTATTGGGATATAAGTCCACTGAAATAATTTGTAACTTTAAACATAATTCACTGGTTTGAATGGTTAAGTGAGTTTTATGTCCATCAACAAAAAAATGACTAGAAAATTAGTGTTTTTCGCAACTAGGTAGGTACTTATATAATATAAGACGTTTACTATATATTCACAGAAGTTTTCATTTTTTATCCATCCCGTATCACTACATCCTATGCCCCATTCTCGTGGAACGGAATTTAGAAGATTGCTGGGAATTCATTTAGAAGAGTAAATAATCATTGGTGCTGTTATTTGTCCAGATGCTGCAAAGGTAAACATAACCGTCAAATTAACTTTAGAGTGAAGCTCTATTTTAATAAGCTCTCCAAGGATATTAATGTAACCTTTATGAAGTATTCTTGAACACCGGTGAACCATTTTTTATATCTTTTTCAGACACATCTGAACTTTCTGCCGTTACCGCTTCTGGAGTTGTCTTTCTTAAATCTGGGTGTCGCTTTAAAAATTCTAACCTCTTCCGGGCTGATTGTCAGTAAAAGGATTGGCATATGGATTTGCGTCAAGAAAACCTTTAACCGTGTCTTGTATATCTTCCACTTTTACTGGATAACTTTTGTCTTGGCATATTATGATCCAATGCATTAAACGATTCTTTTCCTCCAAACAAAGAACAGGATTCTTTGGAAAGCTGGACCATATTAAAAAATTGGCAATCGAATGCCAAGCAAGACTTAATATCCTTAAATCACTATCTAAAAAAAATAGGGGGCAGATAGACAAACTATGCCCTCTCTCTACAGAACTCTAATCAGATCTAAATTAGACTATGGCGCGATAGCATATTCATCGGCTACTGAGTCTTTCCTTAAAATTTTAGATTTAATTATTAAAACAGTCCATATAAAAGAAGACGATTGACAGTTAGTACATGACTGATTATTTTGTGTAATTATGTAAAGTGTAATACGTTCTGCATTTTCGTGTTTGTACATAAAATGAATCTTCATTTGATGAATCCATCAACTCTCGTCAAACGGCCAAAGAATCGTCGAATACCAGTATTATACATCAAATCCGCGTTATTTGGCTTCCGGCCACATCAAATTAATAACTTCAATTCCACAGAAGTTGTGATTCCAATTAGAATAGATAATGCATTCAATTTTGTGGTTTCCAGTTTTACTAAAACCCCCCGAGCAAGAATGTTGCATATTCTATTCATCCTTCAAAATGTTTGACCCAATTCGGAATTCGGGGCTGGATCAGAGTTCCCAAATTGCTGGCAACTGCTCCCTGTTTTAAACTTTTTATTCACGTACGATAAATTACGGGTAGCTAAACAGAGTAATGTGGAGAGGTACAGGATGTGTCAATGGTGGTATAACATGACTACCGTAATTTCGGATGACTTTGACTCACTTTCGAAGTTTAAATGTAGATTTCAGTAATCTGAATATATAAAAGTATGTTTCTTTATTTATCTTTTCTTTCAAAGTCAGCTGCTAGTGTCGGGTGACTTTGTCTCAAGCTACATTTTACATTTATTCTCTGTGGTTATTATTGTTTGGGCTAAAGTCGCCCTACAAGATGAATCAGAAACAAACATTTTGTTGGTTATAAAAAATATTTATTTAAATTTCAAACAAAAAAAAACTCTACATAGGGCCCTAAGTTCATTTTTTTTTAGCTTGAAATATGCTTTGAGTATCTTTTTATGGAGATTGTAATCAATACGGTATTTATCATTATATTTCGATTATTTTCTTGCCGTATCTCCACCCCAATAGTTTCTGTCCCCAACTTTCAGCCCCCATAGTAATACCCCATGTGGTAGGCAAAATATAATCGTTACCCAACATCAAGTCCTAATAACACGTCTCAGATTAGGACACACTTCTACAACACATGAATACTTGTTGAAGAGAGAAGAGGAACCAGTGTGTTTTGTTTGTGAATGTAAAGTAACAGTGAAGCACATTCTGATTGACTCTCCAATATAATCAGTTGAAAGACTATATCATGACATTCCGAAAACATTAAAAGAACTTCTATTTCTAGAGGAGAATCTAAATACGTAGCTGACTTGATAGAATTCTTGAGATCTATAACCTTTTTTAATAAAATTTAATACAAGTCATCAATAATTAAAATATTTTATATTGTATTCATTATTATGTAATTGATATTTTGTATATGGCTATGTATGTCTTTATCATTTTTTATATTTTTCTTATTCTGATAACCCAAAGTGGTTGAAGCAAAATAAATAAAAAAATAATTAAATTGAGTTTAATTATAATTTTGTTAAATGGCCGCGATAGATATTATTATATATATCGCTGATAAATAGTAATATTGTATGTACTATAATGTGTCTTGTGATTTCCAAATTGATAGATAGATAGATAGATAGAACGTTTATTGACCACTTTACATAAAGTTTGAAGTCCGTATAAAAAATACAATAAAAGATATAATAATGTAAACTTAAAATTAACTTAACCATATTGGCTAAAGTAATATACATATGTAAGTATTAGCAGAAGAATTAAAATTAAAAATTTAAGATAAAAAAATCTCTAACCAAAAAAAAACAAACCTAAACTGTCACATAAAAAATCTTTGAAATATGGAAGTAACAAAAATGTACAAATAATTAAGAATATTCCCGAATCGATGACTAAATAAACTAATACATAAAACTTAGTACATTTTAATAGCAATAATACAATGTGATATGTAGATAGTAAATCGACAGTATTCTGACCAAACTGGGTACACGTTATAAAGGTGTATTGAGGTATTCTGTCTTTGAGTAAAAACAATATGTTAAAAAATGCTTTCTGATCCTATTTTTAAACAGTGGTGGAGACAGAATTTTTATTTCGTTAGGCAGATAGTTATACAAGTGAATATCAATTGAATTCTTTGTGCTCTTTGATAGTCTGAATCGTTGTGACCTAATTAAATCCCTCGATCTTGTTAGATGATCATGTAATTGGGAGTTTATAGTAAACTTATTTTTATTATCGTGAATTTCCAACAGTGTTGCATACATATAAAGCGAAGGTAGAGGCATAATACCCATGTTCAAAAATAATGGTTTACAATGATCCCTTAAATCCGCTCCAGCAAGTATCCTCACCACCTTCTTTTGTAATTTAAATATTCTGTCGGCATGACCAGAGTTGCCCCAAACAGCTATTCCATATTGTATATGACTATGAAACAATGAAAAGTAACACATTTTAAGGGTACTTTTAGGTACCAAATAAACCAGGTTACGCATTACAAATATTGTACTGGCGAGTTTAGAACTTAAGTTGTCTATATGGATGCCCCAATCTAAGTTGTCATCCATAAAAATCCCTAACAATTTGATGCTATATCCAAAAATGTGTCTTCGATCTGAACTGAAAACTATATTTTGATTTTTATCCTCGTTTAGTTTTAGTTTATTATGTGTAAACCAGTTTTTAATTTTAAGCACATCGTTTCCTATTTTGTTATTTAAATTATATTGATTCTGGTCGGTACTAATAACGGTTGTATCATCTGCAAAACATATACACCTTAAGGGGTGGGTATAATGAAATATATCGTTGAGATATAGAAGAAAAAATGTAGGTCCTAATATAGACCCTTGGGGAACTCCATGTTCAACATTGTGAAAATTGGAGTAGTTATTATTTAAAAAAACGGCCTGTTTTCTGTTTATTAAATACGATCGAAATAAATTAAGAGCATTTCCCCTTATGCCATATTTGTGCATTTTGTTTAAAAGTAAAGTGTGTGAGACACAATCAAAAGCCTTAGATAAGTCACACAATGTTAAGGACACGAAGTGACCTCTCTCTAGGCCATCAACTACTTCCCTTACAATTTCCTGAATTGCTTGAGTAGTGCTGCATTTTTTTCTGAAACCATATTGATTACAATGAAGTATTTTGTACTTTTCTATGTACTCTATTAAACGGTTATTCAAAATACTTTCAAAAATTTTACCAAGAATGGGAATAATAGAAATAGGGCGATAATTTTCAATTTCTTCTGAAGATCCTTTTTTGAGTAGCGGTAACACTTTTGTTACTTTTAATACATCGGGAAAGATTCCTTCGATAAGGCAAAGATTATAGAGTATGACCAGTTTATCAATAATAATATCCAGAGTTTCTATCACTAATTGTTTGTTTAAGAAGTAAAAATCAGTGCATTTTGAGTTTTTCAAGCTGTATAATGTATTCCTAACTTCAGTATCACTAACAGGTGTTAAAAACAACGAGTGGCAAGGGGAGTATATTCCCTCCAAAAAATTCATGGCATCATTTTCATCTGTCTCATCTAACGAGTTCAATATATTTCCCGCTACCGAAGTAAAGTAATTATTAAACTCGTTTGATGAAATATTACATGAAGTTACTTTTTTATTTTGAGTTTTATTCCTATGATAATTGATGACTTTCCAAGAATCTCGAGATATATTATCAGATTTTAAGAAAAACTGCTCATATGCCAGTTTTTTCTTTACTGATATTGTTAATTGATAGTGTTTTTTGAATTGATTATACAGAGTGTAATCACTAGTAAGGTTAGCAGTAATTTTTATCTTCGAAAGGTTTACTCGCATTTTCCTTAGTTCATCGTCAAACCAAGAAACAGGTGCCTCAAAATGAATTCTTGACTTTTTTACTGGAAAGCAAACCTCAGTTAATTTTACATATGTGTCAATTATGAACTCAGCTAATTCCGTTGCTGTTATTGAATTGTTTATTAACGACCAATCCACAGATTTTAGTAATTGTTTTAACATTTGGGTGCCTTTACATGTTATGTGTCTTCTGAATATCCTATCATTGTCAATTTGATCAGATTTTATTTTAAAATTCAGGAATTGAGCACAATGATCAGCAAGGCATGGGTCTACAACACCACACCCAACTATTTCATTATCTATATTTGTTAAAATATTATCTAAACAACTTGCTGATGTAGCAGTGATTCTTGTAAATTCATCAATCTTCATAGTTAAACCAAAAGAAGAAATTAGATCGGAAAAATATTTTAATTCATTTGAAGTGCCTTTGAAATCAATATTGAAATCCCCAATTATAATTGTTTGAACATAATTATTAGAACAGAATATTAATAATTTTTCAAATAGGCCTAAGAAAATTTGGAAATCTGCGTTACCTGTTCTATACACTGATACTAGAATAGTTTTTATATCTATAATTTCCAAAGCACAAAATTCACCTTCATATTCACAAGATATATCATTCAAAGAAACTGGACGTGTAGATATTTTGCCATCGCAGAAAATAGCAACACCCCCATGTTCTCTACTTTTTCTACAGTAACTAGTTGATAAAAAGTATCTGTCAATTATCACTGTTGTTAATTCAGATTCTCTAAGCCAATGTTCAGAAAAGCACAAAATATTGTAAGTTTTATCTTTTAAAAAAATGTTAAGTTGATCAATTTTATTTAATAAACTTTGTGTATTTATATGAAAAATGCTTACCAAACTGGTTTGGTCAGGATTTACTACCAACTTTTGTTTATCAGAACTTATCATATCACTTTCACAAAAACAGGTGTTTCCTATATTCTTTTGCACTACCGCTGATTCTATTCGTACACTTTTATCTACATCTCTTGCGGCTTTCTGGGTGTTACGTGAAAAAAAACGTTGTACGTGAGCTCCACATGGCCATATTTTAGGAGACATAGCTTCTTTAAAATTTTTATTAAAAATTGTAACTTTAAATGAACTGTAAATATCAGGATGCTTTGATTTTAGGGATTCTACCTCTACTTCGGGAAATGTAGTCTTCATAAGTTCCCTCATATTTTCCGCAGTCATATCGGGATCGATCCTGTATACATGTAGGTCTATCAACTTATGTACTCCCTTGATTTCTTTTCCATTTAATATCATTTCAGTGTTTTTTCCCACAACTAAATGCTTTCTTTTTTTTTTCTTCTATCTACTTCTGTCCATTCAGATTTTTCCTGGTTACTTTCACCTATGTATATGTACTCATTTAACTTTTGTTCTGTAGTTACTTGTAATATCGCTTCTGAAACATCTTTCTTTGTAACTTCACATTTCTGGGAAGAACTGGCAACAGTGCGATCTTTGTTCGCGTTGATGGGTTGACGAACTGATTTTGTTTCGACTGAATCCATAGGTAAGTTGTTCTTGATTTTCGACAACATTTTTTTGCGAATTTAATTGTTTTAGTAAATCAATATGTTGACTCATAAGGTCAATTTTTCCGTATAGCCCTTTAATTAGGGTATCTTTTTGTCTAATTATATATTTGAATATGTTAATATCAATTACCTTATCATCTGTTATTAAGTTATCCATTGCTTCCAAAAATATTTGATCTTCAGGTTTCACTGGTAAACAACATTCAATCAACTCGTCATTTATAAACTTAACATTGTTACTCTTTCGAGCACAACTCACATGGATGCTAGCGTCACAATTTATGCACTGTACTCCATTTACTACAGTTTTTTTACACTTTTTACAATATTTATTTTGGAGAGACATTTCACACGTCTTTTTGACGTCTTTATAATTGTTTTTTTAACATTTCGTTTTGTAATCTCCATTCGTTCTGAAGTCACCTTCGTTCTGAAGTTCCTTTAAAACAACAACTCTTAAATTTTGTTCACTAAAAGAAAAGTACGGTTGACTTTTTAACCGCTCTGTCGTTAGAAGGCTTTACTTAACAGTTTCCTCGGACTATAAAGATAGCCTTTTCCAACTATTTAAATGCTAATTAGTCAAGAGATCTGATAACTAGGTGAGAACTGCGGGAGTCGCGAGTTCTTATTTTAACTTGGAATTCCACGTAGAGGCGATTCAAATGCAAATAGAGTCTTTCTTCACTCGGGCGCAAACAATGGACTATCGTAGATGGAGCGTGTTCCAAGGTTGAGTGCGATCGCGAAAACATATATCCTGTCCACTATTTAATTTATTATTAGAAAGACTCACTGCTACTGGGTGGAGTCGTTCGGGTCTAGTCTTATCTGGTACATAACTCTACAATAATGTGCGATATTTTATATTAATGTTGAATAGTCTTAGCTTTTGAATTCCAGCAAAAATCGTGTTAACAATGACCTTTTGTTTTATATAGACCATTGTAAATTATATATTATTACGATTCTTTACGGTGGCTACTACTTAACTTGAGAAATATAACTTTTTCAGCGAAGAAACATTAAATCTGATACCAATATCTAAAAACTTGTCATTTCAATAGTAGGTGGTAGTAAATGTGGTTTCGTTTTTTCTTGACTACCATATTGATTTGTTTGACATTCAAATTGGAAGTTATTAATTATCTGGTAATGGTGCACTATTATACTGTTCCGGCGATCAAATTTCGCGAAGGTCGTCCAAAATAAGCTGTTGTATCCGAAGAGTTGTATACTAATCCTGTATTGTTACAGTCATTAGTACCAAATATTACCGTATTATTTGCGAATAGATTTATAGTTACACATTCTATTTACATTACATTAGTTTATTAATTTTGTAATTTGCATTACAAAATCACATTTTATTTAATAGATTTTTTAAGCCAAGCCAAATTCGGTAATAGTTCGTGAAAAATGTTGTTCAAATTTGAATGGTATATCACTATTTATTCAGAATTTAGTATTGTGCACCGAATTAAGATAAAAGGCAGGTGATCACGCATCTCTTTAAAACAATCTCTTGCAAATCTGTGTAAACAACATAAGAATTAATTTATTAAATAATATTAACATCCAGATGTACCGTTTCAATTTTTAAGTTGTGTTAGAAATAAAGAACTACTATCTAATTAGAAAAACAACTACGCTCTAACTATATATAGCCTTAAGTATAACAACGTATATCTTAGACTTTTATGAAAGAGTTATTAAAAAAACATATCACGAGAGACATTCTTCTTCCTGATAGGGTCTTGTCCTATCGAGTGTTAGCAATAATTAACATTATTTGGACATGGTTTGGACATGGACACGTCTGAAAAGTATTTCTGTGCTGGATCTATATCACCATCGAAAGACCCTCAGCAATAAGTTGTTTGGCGACCTGGACTATTTTTACCATAATTTCTATGTGACCATTATATTAACATAACATGCTTTGTCCGCTAATAGAGGGCGAGCGCCCACCAAAGTGGCGTGGCACGTGGCAAGTAGCAAGTAGCACGCGTCTAGCATGTTACATAAAATGTAACCAATGCAAACGAATGATTAGATCAAATGACGTCACTGTCATTTTGGTGTGCGTTGAATCATTCGTTTTCATTGGTTACATTATAAGTAACATGCTAGACGCGTGCTTCTTGCGACTTGCCACGTGCCACGCCAGTTTGGTGGGCGCTCTCACAGAGACTTATATATGAAGCAACAAGAAGTCCAGAGACTTCTCATTCGATGGCGAATTAATTAAACTGCGCATCGAAGATTATTGGAAACCATTGGACGATGTTAGGAATAACCTGTTATTCCGAAAATATATCTACAGTTTACCCTTGCAAAACACTCTCTCTTAGGGTACAAGAGGGTGTTTCGCAAGGGTAAACTGTAGATATATTTTCTTAGCAAAATAGACGATTGCATTTTTTTTTTAATTCGAGCTCCACCATTCTTACACGTGTTTTGAAGTTTCACCCCTGGCCAGGGAGACTTGTATATGGCCGTTATAGTAACATAACATGCCTGTGCACGCTAGTAGTTACGTTTATATGAATCAACAAGAAATCAGGAATTGAAAAAGACTGTAAGACTTGTACACACTTCTAAATAGGTCTAACCGGTAAGCTGGTTTTGTATGTTTTCAATAAAATTGATAGTGTGTAAATTAATTTATTAATTAAGCTAAGTATACTTTCGACATAATAAATGTCATCATCAGAGCTATCCTAAAATAACGTTAAGTTAAGTAAATTTTTTATATAAAATACAATGATAGAAAAAACTTACGTCAATTAGGCAATAAATACTTCATAGAAGGAAAATTGTGGACAAACGACATATTAAAATTCAAAGATCGGGCTCTGTAGGCCACAGATCTTGGGTCTAACCCTTATACATATGTATAATTCACATTAAAAAGTTTTTTATAAAACATGGTTACCACATACAGTAACGACAACAGCTGTCTTTGACTTACATTTTTGAAGTAAAATGAAAATGAAATAGGAAGCTCGGATATACGGAAATAAATCCGAGAGCGACCTCTGTATTTAAATTATTAATTAAAAATTGAAAATGTCTAAAATGACGTCTGAAGGTTATTGATTATTACTTTTAGCTACTGTAGAATTTTAAATTTAAATATTTTAAATTGATTAGTTAACGTGAAGATTTAAAATATACATTTATCAAAATTATCAAAAAACAAAACTTTAAAGTTTTACCAAGTAGAAGAAAGTAGATGAAAACCAACCAAGGAGAAGTATCATTTGCTAAGTTAAGAGTTCAATAGCTATTATTGATTATCGATATTATTAATAAAATAAATAATGAAGAAGAAAATATCAAACATTCTCTATGTAGATGAAATCAATGAAAGAAAATTTAAGAAATTCTCTCTTTTAAATCTCTTTTAAAAAATAAAGGTCAAAGCTTCATCAAATGATGGTTAATTTTATACTAAGTGTATTATTAAAGAAACTTCTTAAAGATTGGATCAAACTTACAATTTAAGTTAATTTGAGTGTTGACACAGTTCTGAGGATTCCTTTTCATTTCTCTACTGATTTCAAGATCTTCTAGTAAATTCATTTTTATATAATTATTATTGGGTATACTGTGTAGGATCTTACTATCTCTATGAGGACTAAAGCCATGCTTTGAAGCATGTATATGATTCCCAAAACTAGATTTATCAATCTTAGACAGATGTTCTTTGATGCGTATATCCAAAGGTCGCATTGTTCTACCCACATAGGTCACCGGGCATTCACCACAGGATAATTTATAAATACCACTTTTTGACGATTTGTTGATTTTGTCTTTAGTGTGGGAAAAAATAGATTTGATATTTTCTTTAACTTTGAAAGAAAGTTTTAGATTAGGGATGTTTTTTAAGATTCTGGCTATATTGTCTGAGGGATAACCTAAGTACGATATTGATCGATAAATAACTGTCGAGTTAGAAATGTTATGGACAGTGTTGTATGCTAGTGATCTATTCCTTTTATTCCTTAATTTGTTGAGTATGTTATCAACCAATGTAGGGGTGTAACCGTTACTATAAGCAAGTTGTTTAATAATTTCTAATTCTGATTTAAAATTTGAATCTGACAGAGGTAAGCTAAGTAAACGATGGATATAGCAATAAAAGGAGGCCATTTTCTGTTGAAAAGGATGATTAGAAGATCTAGGGATGGTAGGGATGGTCAGTCTGAGTTGGTTTTCTGAAGACTGAAAAATTTAATTTGTTATCTATTCTAGTTAATGTTAAGTCTAGAAAATTAATAGAATTGTTGGATTCTGTTTCTAAGGTGAATTTTATAGCTGGATGTAAGTTGTTAAGTGAAACTAGGATATTGTCTGCATCTGAGGAATTTCCATCAATGATGTGTTAGCTATTGTGTTATAGATGTGTTAGTAATTAATAATTTAAATACAGAGGTCGCTCTCGGATTTATTTCCGTATATCCGAGCTTCCTATTTCATTTTCATTTTACTTCAAAAATGTAAGTCAAAGACAGCTGTTGTCGTTACTGTATGTGGTAACCATGTTTTTATTGCCTAATTGACGTAAGTTTTTTCTACCATTGTATTTTATATAAAAAAATTTACTTAACTTAACGTTATTTTAGGATAGCTCTGATGATGACATTTATTATGTCGAAAGTATACTTAGCTTAATTAATAAATTAATTTACACACTATCAATTTTATTGAAAACATACAAAACCAGCTTACAAGAAATCAGGAGACTTGTTGCTACTTCTCAATTTGACCTGCCACAAGTCTTCCTGGCGAGAGAGTTGATACCCCGAAACACGTGTAGACGGATGGTGAAGCTCGAATTGAAAATAAATGCAATCGTCTACTTTTAAAGTTCAAAAATTTGGTTTTTCATTCAACTTTTTCTTTTAGTTAGCGTTTCAAGCTTTATCGGTACTGTGCATCGTCCTTTAGTATGTTGGTATTGATTAACTCAAAAACGATTATTCACAGCAAGAGCTAGATTGATTAATGAAACGGGCGATGTTTATTGTAATTGAGCAAAGGTCTCTATATAGAAGATGTCTAGATTAATGTCTTCGGCAATTTTTTTTAACTATTGAGCCGTTTTTTGATCTCAATAGCTTTCTGAAATAATCCGTGAGTTATTATAACGGATGACAGTTATAATTCTGAAATTTCTAAAATCTATGATGCTGGACTATGCAGACATTTGATTTTGAATTATTTGGTTAGTTTGACTTATGTTAGATTATGGACAGTACATGATACGTACAAGGAATTTGATAAACTCTGAGTTATTTATTTGGAATTTTATACTTCGGGGACTGAAAAATAAAAAAAAATATATGTATATAAAAATAAAAAAAAAACAGAAAAAAAAGAAAAAAAAAGAAAAAATAGAAAAAAATTATATAAATAAAATAAAAATATATATATAAATAAAAAATCGTATTAAAAATCTGCTCTATCCTCTGCCATTCTACTGATGTGTTCGTTCCATTCCTGTTTTCGTTTTGTCACCCATCCATTTATGACTTCTATATTGCATGCTTTTATTATGTTTTCGCTTCTCTCCCTATCCAACAGACTTTTCCCTGATATTCGTCGGAGTATTTTCATCTCTGTTGTTTCTAGTAGTCGTCTCGTTTTAGATATGTTAGGTCTTGAATCCGCCGTGTGAGTTAATATAGGTGTAATTGCTGCTTTATAAATTCTTGTTTTTTGTCTTGTCTCAGGTGTTTGTTCTTCCAGATTGTATCATTAAGAGATCCCGCCGCTTTACTTACTTTTAAGCTTTGTTGTCTTATTTCTTCTTTAACATCTCCGTAACTAGTTATATATATATATATATATATATATATATATATATTATATATATATATATATATATATATATATATATATATATATCCAGATATCTAAACCTTGCTTCCTGCGTAGTGGGTATTTAAATGTAAAACATTTGGTTCTTTCTGCTGATATTATCATATTATATTTTGTGGCTGTTGTATTGAAGATGTATGTTAATCTTTGGAGATCTCTTAATTCAGGTACGTTATTGTGTTGATTATTATTTTCCTTTCCTTTAAACAATTTCATCAGGTGTCTTTCGCATTCGTTTGCTGGTATGTTATTGTATTCCTTCAATTTTGCCATTTCTTTCTGTTGGTTTCTTATGAATCTCGATATTTGTTTTTGTGTACCATAGAAGTTGCTTCCCATCCTTTTTGTAAACTCTTCCCAGTGTTCATTTTTTGTTCTTCTTACCAACTGGACCGAGAAATGTCTCGAGATTCTGGAGTATTTGATGTTTTGTACTCTCATTTCTCTTTACATTTCTCTTGTATTTATTTTCTGAACCATGATGTATTTTCCTACAGTTTCTATTGCTTATTCTTCAATGTTGTTTTTAATTTTCTCCCAGCACGCGTTTATATCTTCGATGTCGATTTAAGCTGTATCTTCTGTGCTAGCTTCCTTTTGTACATGTCGCTTGTAGAGTCGTTCTACAATGATTCTACATTGAATTTTTCCTTGGTGATTTCCTGTAGAAAATGTTGTTTGGATATTAGCGTGTTTAGAGAATTAAAGGACGAAGGACCACCAGCCTATGGCTGGAATGAAAAACATATTTAAACACAAGCTTATATTTAACACTAAGATTAAATAGCAATTTCTGAAATCTGTCCGAAAACACTGTGATATGGGCTATTTCTACTACACTTTTTACTAGCGCTATTTTCACTATTATAGATAACTAATTACAAGTAGAATTGCTTAGCGAAATGTCATTTCTATGTTTAAAGCGAACTACTGGTAACACTGCTGGTTTGAATAGATGAACTTTTATATAAAAACTATACTGCGGTTTGAAGAAACACTGATTATTATAAATGATTGACTTATAATCTTTATGAATAATATTACGATGCGAACTATTTAGTTACAAATACATATATAATATATTAATAAGCGAATTTGCGAGCTAACGACTGTTAGCTTACGAGATTTTGCGACCGACTGTGGTAAAAGCTTTTTCTGAACTGACTGATAATGTAACAATAAAACACTGAAAACTTTGTTTTCAAACTTTCACAAAATTTATTTTAACTATTATCACTACAGCTGTTTCGGCTAATTGGCTTTCTCAAGTGATCTTGACTGATAATATTCAAATTAAGTAGACAGGTAGCGGATGGTCTCCTACCCCTAGAAGTGCCGTTAAATATCTTCCGTTATTTCTTCTAAGAAGGCTTAGCAATATCGGCATGGGAAAAATTAATCTCAAGTGAAATGGAATTTCACCAAATGTTTTGGTGTGCGGTTTTTGGTTATTTTCGCAGGTGTGAAATAAAGCTAGTTCGAGAATAGTGAGTTCTTTTAATTCACTTGCATCCCAATGGCATCTTGATTGATAATTTTAAAAGCTTCTTCTTTTAATAAGAAGATTTTAAAATTTCAGTTGGTTTTAAATTTTTTTTTTTAATTATTTTTGACTACACAGAAAATTGACTTGAAAGTAAGAGTATAATTTTTCTTTAAATAAGGAAACCGTTAGTAATAGTTTGTCGTGGACGGTTTTGAAAATATATTAATATTTAAAAGATAGAAAATAATACTGTCGTTAAGTAGCTTTTTTATCAGATAATTATTAGGAATAAGTACATATTCTTTTTTGTATGTGCTAAGCATTACTTTATTTTGTACGAATTATTGCCTCTAGTAGATTCCATATTTCTTTTTGGTTTTCAATGTCAATAAATTGTTTTTTTATATTTAATACAGAAGTAAGATATGAATCACGAGTACTCCTGAGTAAAATCTATATAAAACATCATACTGAAACAGTTGTCTCGTACTATTCCAATAATCAATTCACGCAGAGCTAATAGAGTCTTCAACGGGCGTGGTGAGATACGTTTTACCTTTTAAGTCAAACTAACTATAACAAAATGGTTTGTGTCTAGATCGAATTTACAAGTAGACACCATTCAACGTTTTTTTGACCCGATGTTCTCCTTTTTATCCTTCAGTTTCTCACATATTTTATTCGAAAAGATCTAACCAATTAACTGTTTTAAATTACTAGAAAGTTTCCATGTAGAAAAGGCAGTAAGAAAGAAACGTAACATGTTTTTATTGCTGGGTTGGGTAGTGTACCATTTGTATAATAGTCATTACGAGTATATGAAGTCTTTGATAGTACAATTATACTAAAATTAAAGACTCCTATAGTTGGTATTACTTCTTTATTTTTAAACATGGTAGGCAATTCTAAATTAATGTAAATTGTATGCTGGTTTATTTTCTTTTTAAACTGAAAAAAACTTTAAGTTGTTAGAGTTAGAGTAACGATCTCTCTCTTCAATTCTGACCCCCCAGAGGGAGTGTAGTGGTCGACGTGATGTCGTGTATTGTCCGTCTTCAAAGATCTCTGTCTCTGGTCATTTCTTTTAATTCATGCATAGGTCTTTGGCATACTCCTGTAATTTGATCTATCCATCTTGTTGGGGATCTTCCTCGTGATCTTCGGTCTTCTACCTTTCCTTGTATTATGAGTCTTTCCATGTTTTCTGTGTTTGCTCTCATAACATGCCCAAAATATTTTAATTGTTGGAGATGAACTTTACTAGAGAGTCGTTGGCTAACTTTTAGCTCTCTTAAAATTGAATTATTTGTTCTACGGTCGGTCCAAGGAATTCGTAACATTCGTCTCCAACAGAACATTTCAGTGACGTCTATCTCTTTTCTCTCCGATTGTCTCAGAGTCCAAGAGTCACATCCGTAGGTCAGTATTGGGAATATTAAGCAGTTGATCAACCTCATCTTTATCGCTCTTGAAATTTGACAGTCCTTCCATATTTTGGTCATTTTTGCTGTGGCAAATTTTGCTAGATCACATCTACGTTTAATCTCTTCTTGTAATGACCCTGTGTTTGTGATTAATGATCCCAGATATAAGTATGGGCTCACAACCTCGAACCGGTCAATTGTGGTTATGTGTGGATGATCGTTGTGTAGTCTATCCACTATCATGATCTTTGTCTTTGATATGTTTAATTGCAGACCAAATATTTGACTTTCGTTTTCGATCAGTCCTATAAGTTCTATCAGCTCTGCTTGACTATTTGCAAGAAGGGCTGTGTCATCTGCGAAACGTAGGTTGTTTAGTTTATGACCATTTATTGAGATGCCCTTTTCCCATCCTTCAAGTGCTCTTCGCATAATATACTCCCGATATATGTTGAATAATTGTGGAGATAATATACATCCTTGTCTGACACCCCGTTCTGGTACTGTGTGTCAAGTACTTTAACTGATCCAGTAGTGTGTTCATATATTTCAGTTACAAGCGTAATTAGATGTTGTGGTACGCCTACTTCTTTTAGTATTCGCCATAAGTGTCTCCACTTGACCCTGTCGAACGCTTTACGGTAATCTATAAAACAGATGTAGAGTGGGATGTTGAATTCCCGAAATTTCTCGATTATCTGTCTTATATTCAGCAGGTGTTCTCGAGTGCTTCTACCTTTGGTAAATCTAGTTTGCTCTTGTGGAATTTCTCTTTGGGGGAATGTTTTCAGTCTCTCATTGTTTATATGTAGCATTATCTTGCTGGCATGGGATATAAGAGAGATAGTTCTATAATTGTCGAATTTATGGAAGCTGCCTTTTTTATGTATGGTCGTTATTGTAGATTTTGTCCAGTCTTCAGGCCATTGTTTGGAATGCCATATTTGGTTACAGAGTAAATGAAGTAACTTTACGCCGGTTTCTTCTGTGGCTTTAAGCATTTCTGCTGTTATCATATCTGGACCTGGTGCTTTGTTATATTTGAGCTTGTTGATAGGCTGTCCTACTTCATTTTCGAGTATATCAGGTTCTTCTTCCACCTCGTCAGAGATTTGGCTAACAAGCTCTTGGCGTTGATCATCTTTATATAGGTTCCTGCAATACGATCTCCATGTCTCCGCTATGTCTTCTCTGTTTGTTCTCAGGGTTCCAGTGTTATCTTCAATGGCCCAAGTTCTGGCTCTGAAGTCTCTTGTCAGGTAGCGTATTTTTCTAAATAGATCTCTCGACTGATTATTCTGACCATGTCTCTCAATTTCTTTGCATATACTTTGATAGTACTGTTTTTTGTCGGCCTTACATCTTCGTTTTATTTCTTTATTGAGGTTCCTTAAACTAGCTTTTTCCCTTTCACTATGTACACCACTTTTACAAAGATTTCTTCTATTCTCAATTATTTTAAGAGTTTCATCTGTTATCCAGTGTTTTCGTTTCACCGGATTATTTTTCTTTGAGAGTAACGATATAAAACCTTTAAAAACAAATAAGTTTTCTGTTCATAGCCTGGATTAATATTTAAAATTTCTATCTAACCAGTAAACGATTTTTAATTAAAGTAAAGTAGCAGATTATAATATAAAAATTCCTAATTATATTGCTATATTTCGAGGAAAGAATGAAAAAAGAAAAAGGCGATAATACCATTAACGCGGCGGTATTTTAGTTTTATATCCCTCGATAAAATGTGTAATTGTTATTAAAAGGTGATTGATTTTTTGTCTAACCGCTACACAAAACACCACTTACTGCGATCATTGTGTCACCTTTAAATTCATTAAATTTCCATTTAAATTTTAATGATGTTTCACCGTGAGAGAGCGGGTAATGGTTTAATGGATATTGAAAGAAAAACCGCTTCAATTTCACGTTTTATGGGTGCCGAATTGAAGCATTTTACTAAATCATCCGGTCAGAAAAATAAAATCAAGCGAAGAGAATCTCTAAACGCCGTTTATAAAATGTATGACTGTCTCATTGGCTTCGGATGAGGAACATCGGATTTAAAGTTTTCCTACGCCACTGTATGATACCTTTTCAAAACAGTCTTCCACAGAAATATTAGAATTAAAATATACGATACATTATAAAAAGTTCAATAAAAAACACAAAGAAAAGAACGATCTTCTTCTTCTTGTAGTGCCTATTCGTTTTGGATCTTGGCGACCTTCATGGCAAACTGAACTTTGCAAAATGCTGCTCTAAAATATTTGTGGTGCTGTGTTAAACCACGTGCGTAGATTTTTCAGCCAGGAAATCCTTCGCCCTCCAGGTCCCCGTTTTCCTTCTACTTTCTTGTGTAAAATTAGTGGAAGCAGCAACGATAACAGCACTACAAGAAGACACCTATAATAGAATGTTAATCATACATAAACAGTAAACAGTAACAACAAGATTAATTCGTATCTATCGTTTTAGTCACCTCCTATAATCACATGATCTGTTTTTTGCATTTGCTAAATATTTTTTGGAGGAATTTGAATGGACCTATTGTTTTTTCTTTTACCATCCGTTGGAGCATAAACATGTAGTATTTTCAATTTCATTGATTCTTTTGAGTATATTGAAACCTCCTCGTTTAATAAAATATATTAAAAACTCCTTATATATTTTTAAAAAATGAAACGAAGAAGTTTTCCGTGTTGTTAGTTCGTATCTTTCAAAGTACCCAAAAGTGTTTCGTCGCCGAGTAAGAAAACTATTTGAGAGTTGTTTATTTTACTTCGGCAAATTCTTTTCATGTTGATGCGTCGCAAAAGGATATGTACGCCGTTTGCTGATTGCTTGTTGATTTTGCTATGTCAAGTGTTTGTTTATTTTCAAGTTATGTGATCAATTTTAATAGATAATTTCGTTACTCTCGTTGGAGCCGCGTTCAAGAGCGGTTCAGCGTTATGTCCAAATTCACGTCGAATTTTTCGTCTTTTATTATGAAGAATATGTAGCAGTTTGTTATTGGTTTTGTGGCAGTAAATGCTTCAATTATTAATGTTTTGAGTGAGGATTGGAGGACATCCTCGTTTTGTTTTTTTTGTTCCTGCTTTTATCCAAGGCTTTTAGCAGTTTGGAGATGGAGGTTTTCGTGATGCACAGAAAGTGTAGCCCTCAGTTCCAGTTATGGTTTCAGAAAGTTAAGTATGATCATGTAAATTAAGGTAACATTTTGTTCAAATTTTAAACTAAAGACAGACATTTTTTTTATAAAATAATAATTGCTTTCGTTGACATTTAAAATTGTAAATTTTAGATTTTGAGTAAAGCTGTCAATTTGTATTTAGTTTTTTTTTTAATTTAATGTTAATTTATGAAAGCTCGTTTTAGTATTTTTGATGTTGATTTGTTTTGTTTTTTTTTAAAGGTTAACCTCCATGCAATTTTGTAAGTTTTGTAGCAATGGAGTTTGTTAATGGATGACACATGTAAGTTTTTGAATTTTGTATTTCTTCATTTTGTAACTGTTTGTGGTGACACATAAATAAATGTTAAATTTTGTTGTCTTAACATTTTATTTATTTTTTTGAGCTAACCCTTTTTTGATTTTTTTTTAAAAAGATATGTTTTTGTTGTTGTATAATTTTTTCCTAGTTACAACTAGTTGTTGTGATAGGTGTAATTAGGCACCTCAAGTGGCGCCCTATATTAAATTCCTAAAGGTGTTTCCTGTTTATTTTTATTTTGTTTATTCCAAAACATTAATTACCCCCTTTATTTCATTTTCTGTAATTGCCCCATTCCACCCCCCTTATCTTTTACTTATCCACGACCCCAGCTCTCCTACCAAACCCTGAGTGCCGTTCGCACAAGTAGCGATTATTTTGCTTGCCTTATCTCCACCCCCTTAGTTTCTTCCCCAATTTTCTACCCCTTGTATTAATGCCCCCTGTGGTAGGCAAAATATTATCGTTACAAACATCAACACTTCTGATACTTATTCATAATTACTGAAATAAAGAAAGGGAGGAACACTCAAAACAGTGTCAAAGCTAGCAAATCAAAAATAAAATCGTTTTATAGGAATCGCTCCTTTCTTGTCTTTCTCTTCAGTCCGAGTGTACTTTAAGATTACTTATCTGTCTTAGTGTTTTTCACAATTATTATACAGCCTTTTTCAAGTATATTTTTGAAGTTCCACAAAATGGGTTCCCAAACAGACAGCTGCAAAACAATCATACTTATTGTGAAGCTCTCTCTCTCTCTCTCTCGTTCACATATTTTATTTTATAGTTTATGCAGTTTTGTATCATTATCATTACATATGAGCTGCTCTATATCTGCTCAACTTCCCCCATCCAGATGGATGAGAAAAAGGCGTTCGTTAGATTCATCGTCACTAAAACTCAATAGCAAGTGATACATGCTGCACTAGCGTTCAGTACTCTAGCAATTTCTTTATCTCTTTCGCACACTCTTGATTGTATCCTCCACCGACGAACCTTCCAAAAACCGTATTATTCCACGGATATTCTTTCAACTCTCCCAGCAGTCTTTCATATAGTGTGCTACGGATGAAGTATTAAGAAGAGAAGAGAAAAAAAACTTTTATTTTATGTTTAGAGAACAATGTTATTCTTGATAAAAAGTTTTGCTTTCTCTAAAATCTCATAAATAGAAATAGAATTCAAATCGTTCAATCTTTCAAATTAAATTAAATAAAACAATGAATTGAATATAAAACAATTGACAAAGTGAATAATTCAAAACGAAACGAAAAAAATTATAAGTATTCAAAGTGTTCACCATTAGATAAACTACATAATCTAAATCTTTTGTGTAAGTTTTGTCTTATTTTAAATAATGAGTTTCTTTGGGCCGTAATTACGTTAACTCCCCCTACAATATTTTGCCATAACTCTTGGCGGTTATTTATTTTTGACTTTAGGTAGCCCCACAAGGGCTTACAGAATCTAGAGACAAAGATTTCAAAACATCCCGTATTCAAACAGTTTTTATATTGGTGGAGATACGTAGACGAAGTACTGGTATGTTTCACAGGAGCTAACAGGCAACTCGATCAATTTTTATCGTATATTAATCCACTTCATAGTCATATTGAATTTAAAATAGAAACAGAACAAAATCAATCCAAAATTTTTTAGATTTAAAAATTATCAGACTTAAAAACAAACATGACTTCTCCATATTTCATAAACCTACCCATACTGACACGACTATACACAATTCATCATCCCATCCAACACAGCATAAACTGGCAGCCTATCATAGTATGTTACATAGATTAACAGAAATTCCGATGTCAAAATACAACTTTGAGACAGAATTAAATATAATTAAGCAAATAACAGTAAACAACGCATAGAACGAACAAACAATTAATAAAATGTTAAATCAAAAACTACTCAAGAAAGCCCTGAAATTAGTATTTCCACCACCAGAGAAAAAATCCAGTACCTTCTGCTTGATTACATATATAGGCAAAATATCAACAAAAATTGCCAAACACATAAAAAAGAAAGGAATAACACCAGCTTTCCGGTCAAATAACAACCTAGGCAAATATATTAAAAACAACAAGAGCCAAAATAAAAAACACTTACACAGTGGTGTGTACAAACTTAAGTGTGGCGACTGCCCAAAAACTTACATCGGTCAAACTGGTAGAAACTTTAGTAAACGAATAGCAGAACATAAAAGGGCTTTCAATAATAGAAAAACAGATTCTACATGCGCACTTCATCTTCTAGATCACAATCATTCTTTTAATGACGAATTTAAAATTCTTCATATTCAAAATAAAGGCCTTAAGCTATCTTTGTTAGAATCTATGGAAATCAACAAATTAAAAAACACAGACATAATTCTGAATGATCAAATTAAATGTGGCGACTGCCCAAAAACTTACATCGGTCAAACTGGTAGAAACTTTAGTAAACGAATAGGAGAACATAAAAGGGCTTTCAATAATAGAAAAACAGATTCGACATACGCACTTCACCTTCTAGATCACAATCATTCTTTTAATGATAAATTTAAAATACTTCACATTCAAAATAAAGGCCTTAAGCTATCTTTGTTAGAATCTATGGAAATCAACAAATTAAAAAACACAGACATAATTCTGAATGACCAACTTAAGACAAACAGTTCTCCCTCTTCAACCTATTTCATTAAAAACTATAAAGTGTAAACGCATGCCAAAAATAGATCACTTGAGAAAGGCAATCAGCCGAAACAGCTGTAGTGATAAGAGTCTAAAATAAATTTTGTGGAAGATTGAAAACAAAGTTTTCAGTGTTTTATTGTTACATAAAATGAATTTCCATCAAGTAACCGTCGGTCGAATCCATCAATTATCATTTAATTCTATTATCCAATCGTAAGCTATGTTAAGGATCTGGTTACGTGTTTCGTTTAATTTATTTTTTATAATGAAATGCTTTCAAGATTAGTTATATCTTATACAATAGCGGGGAATCAAGGGCCGACATTTTTTCTTCGAGATTCCTCACTATTACATTAGTTTTAAAGTGCTCATTAGGAAATACCCGAGAGATCACAATTCTAATTTAGACTACGGACGTCCACAAACAGAAGTCGAAATATTTTATGGGCTCGTTAAAAGGCCGCTGCATTTTTCGGATATTACGCATCACTAACGCCCGTTGTACCGCGAACAAGCCAATTACCAATGCACCAAAATTATTTCTTAAATGTCCCTGCTTATTTACCTCATTATTTTCGTCTCAACAAAGGGTTATAATGCGAAAAAATAGTCGTGGTTGCTTTATTCCGGAATTTTCCCACACTGAAAGGCTAGAATCACTCAGAGATGCATAAAATAGTTGGGAAATCAAGGTGCTCGGTGGATTTCTCGAATGGAACAATGCAATAAGTGCAAAATATTGAACGTATTTCAAGACAAATATAATCTGAACTAAAATTGGAATTAATATTTTTTTTTATTTATAAACTCTCATCAACATATATGGCTATAAGCGAAAGAAAAAATATTAACATCTAGAGAATAGTACAACAACCAAATTTTGTATTAATATATTATGGCTTTTAAACATTGACTAATCACTTTTGCACCACACTTTAAGAATAGTTCTTCCGAATTTTTCGGGATTCCGAATTCACCTCTTTCCGCACTCCATTTTTTAAAGTCCTTCTTTATATTCGTATTGCCGAATATAGGCCTCTCCTAATTCTCGCCATTCATCTCTGTTGTTTGTAAGAGGTTTCCACATTGGTCCCGTAGTTATTTTAATATCGTCACTCCAGCGCAATTGCGGTCTTCCTCGTGGTCTTTTGGCTTCATATGGCCGCCAATTCCCGATTTCTTTATTCCATCGGCCATCTTTAAGACGTTCGTTATGTCCAGCCCATTTCCATTTCAATTTAGCTGCCTGTTCGACAGCATATTTTACTTTTGTTCTATTACGAATGTCTTCATTGGTTTCATGGCTTTGAGTGATATACTCAGCATCTGTCGTTTTATAGCTCTCTGAGTTATTCTGATCTTCTCCATGTTTATTTTAGTGAATGTCTAGGTTTGAGCTTCATATGGGAGTACAGGTAGGATATAGGAATTATACACTTAGGTTCGCAGTCTTTGAGGTATATCTTTATTTTTAAGTACTTATAAGAGTCTTCCGAATGCTGCCCATTCCATTTTTACACATCTGCGTATTTCGGTAGTCTGATTTTCTTTGCTTACCTTGACATTTTGACCCAGATATGTATATTCATCTACGTGCTCTATCTCTGTCCCTTAGATGTTTATCATAGGTTTGTCATCTTTGTTTGGCATTAGTTTAGTTTTGTCATTTGGCATTTTCAGTCCTTTTTTAGGGATTCTATGTATAGCTCCTCAATCGTCCTATTTAGTGCATTCCACGTGTCGGCTACTGGTACCACATCATCTGCGTATTTAAGATGGTTCAAGTATCTTCCGTTAATAGGGATTCTCTTATTTTTCCAGTCTATTGCCTTAAAGATATCTTCTAGGGCAGCTGTAAATAATTTTGGAGATATTGTGTCTCCTTGTCTTACGCTTTGGTTGATTTTTACTGGTCTTGTTTCGATTCCTTTACCCAACGTCACTACCATTTTAGCTTGTTCGTAAATATAATGTATTAATATTCTGTACCTAGAGTCGATCCGGTTATTGACTAATGCTTCTTCTATTGTTCACAGTTCAACGCTATTAAAAGCTTTTTTTAATATCTATAAAAGCGAGACATATTGGGAGATGTAATTGTTAGTCTTTTCTATTAGGATTTTCAAAGTATATAGATGGTCACATATGCTGTACCCTTTTCTAAATCCGGTTTGTTCTACTGGTTAATATCCGTCAAATTTATCTTTACTTAAGGACCTTATATTTAGAGTTGTTATGTTTAATCATGTGGTTTTTAGCGATTTCTTGGTTCCCCCAGAATCCATGAAGCTGTCCTTTTTTCCAAAGGAGTGGGATTTGCCATTACCGTATTGTTTACTACAGGAAGTACAGAAAAGTATGCCCTCTATTCGTAACGGAACATCACAAGAAATATGGGAGACTGTTAAACATTGCGTAACAACTCCAGTGGATCGCTCAAAGAAAAATAATCCGGTGAAACTAAAACACTGGATAACAGATGAAACTCTTAAAATAATTGAGAATAGAAGAAATCTTTGTAAAAGTGGTGTACATAGTGAAAGGGAAAAAGCTAGTTTAAGAAACCTCAATAAAGAAATAAAACGAAGATGTAAGGCCGACAAAAAACAGTACTATCAAAGTATATGCAAAGAAATTGAGAGACATGGTCAGAATAATCAGCCGAGAGATCTATTTAGAAAAATACGCTACCTGACAAGAGACTTCAGAGCCAGAACTTGGGCCATTGAAGATAACACTGGAACCCTGAGAACAAACAGCGAAGACATAGCAGAGACATGGAGATCGTATTGCAGGGACCTATATAAAGATGATCAACGCCAAGAGCTTGTTAGCCAAATCTCTGAAGAGGTGGAAGAAGAACCTGATACATTCGAAAATGAAGTAAGACAGGCTATCAACAAGCTCAAATATAACAAAGCACCAGGTCCAGATATGATAACAGCAGAAATGCTTAAAGCCACAGAAGAAACCGGCGTAAAGTTACTTCATCTACTCTGTAACCAAATATGGCATTCCAAACAATGGCCTGAAGACTGGACAAAATCTACAATAACGACCATACATAAAAAAGGCAGCTTCCATAAATGCGATAATTATAGAACTATCTCTCTTATATCCCATGCCAGCAAGATAATGCTACATATAATTAATGAGAGACTGAAAACATTCCTTCAAAGAGAAATTCCACAAGAGCAAACTGGATTTACCAAAGGTAGAGGCACTCGAGAACACCTGCTGAATATAAGACAGATAATCGAGAAATCTAGGGAATTTAACATCCCACTATACATCTGTTTTATAGATTACCGTAAAGCGTTCGACAGGGTCAAGTGGAGACACTTATGGCGAATACTAAAAGAAGTAGGCGTACCACAACATCTAATTACGCTTGTAACTGAACTATATGAACACACTACTGGATCAGTTAAAGTACTTGACACACTTTCGAACGAATTTCATCCAGAACGGGGTGTCAGACAAGGATGTATACTATCTCCACAATTATTCAACATATATGGGGAGTATATTATGCGAAGAGCACTTGAAGGATGAAAAAAGGGCATCTCAATAAATGGTCATAAACTAAACAACCTACGTTTCGCAGATGACACAGCCCTTCTTGCAAATAGTCAAGAAGAGCTGATAGAACTTATAGGACTGATCGAAAACGAAAGTCAAATATTTGGTCTGCAATTAAACATATCAAAGACAAAGATCATGATAGTGAATAGACTACACAACAATCATCCACACATAACCACAATTGACCGGTTCGAGGTTGTGAGCTCATACTTATATCTGGGATCATTAATCACAAACACTGGGTCATTACAAGAAGAGATTAAACGTAGATCTGATCTAGCACAAGTTGCCACAGCAAAAATGACCAAAATATGGAATGACTGTCAAATTTCAAGAGCGATAAAGATGAGGTTGATCAACTGCTTAATATTCCCAATACTGACCTACGGATGTGAATCTTGGACTCTGAGACAATCGGAGAGAAGAAAGATAGACGCCACTGAAATGTTCTCTTGGAGACGAATGTTACGAATTCCTTGGACCGACCGCAGAACAAATAATTCAATTTTAAGAGAGCTGAAAGTTAGCCAACGACTCTCTAGTAAAGTCCATCTCCAACAATTAAAATATTTTGGGCATGTTATGAGAGCAAACACAGAAAACATGGAAAGACTCATAATACAAGGAAAGGTAGAAGGCCGAAGATCACGAGGAAGATCCCCAACAAGATGGATAGATCAAATTACAGGAATATGCCAAAGACCTATGCATGAATTAAAAGAAATGACCAGAGACAGAGATCTCTGGAGACGAACAATACACGACATCACGTCGACCACTACACTCCGCCTGGGGGGTCAGGATTGAAGAGAGAGATTGTTTACCCACCTGGAGACCCATTCCTTTTGTTTTAGATATCTCCATATTCCTATTACGAGGTTATTGAGCCTTCAAACAACACCACGCTGACTAGACAGGTTGGTGAGTGAGTGTTTTTATGCAATCTCTAAAATCAAGCGATTTCCAAATCCGCCATCGATACCGTACCGAAGGTACTCTTCTCCGCCGTGGCTGACGTTGGGGACTTCATTTGTGATCCTGGACAAGGGACCCTAAGCAGATGCTAGTTTCTTGGGTTAGGAAACACCTGGAATCTGCGGTGAGCAGGGATTGATTCATTTTCCTTGATAGGAGTATCTAAAGTAGTTTCTACCCTCTACCCTAGGGCACTCCATTAGAAGGTGTTTTATTGTTAGCGGGAACTCGCTATTACGATACTTTTCCACGGTCTTAAGGATTGCTCAGGAAAGGTCTGTGCTTCCAGTAGTGCATTTATGTGTTTCAGAAGCCACGTAGACTTCGTCCATGCTAGACCCTTCATCGCCTCATGTGGTTTCTGATCCAGTTCGGACCTGCGTGTCTTGAGTGAACCCAATGGCTCGAAAAGTTCATCCATGGTAAAAAATACGGCCACTCTCAGCTCCCTCGTCCCTCCATACTCCATGCTATTTGCCGCCCGGAAAGAGCTTTCGTGTTACCTCAAGCTTCTTTTCCATATGCATTTTGTAAGAATGATACACATGAAACTTCTTCATGATAATCCTGTATCCTAACCCTAGGTCCTCCAGCTCTTTCCAGTGCCTTCTTTTTTCTGCTTATAGATGAATACAAAGAGAATGATCATAATGAATGATATATCCTTGATAAGACCTTTTTTTTTGTTAATTGGTGGGTTTCATTTTTGCAAAACATCATTATTATCATTATAATTTTATCTTTTTCAATCCGTACAGTATATGCATTTTAATATCTAATTTGTAGAAAAACACTCTCACTAACCTCGAATCTTCCGTCTTACGAATGATGTATCTTGGAACGTGTCCCGTTTGCATGCGAAATTATCCAGGTAGCGCCGACGAAGAAGCACATGATCTCACGTACGTTTATCGACAAATTAACAGCAAAGAAATCGAAAACGATTTCGTTCTCAAATCGATGTAACCGCAGCATATCGAGCATAGAAGAACCGTGGAATAAAAAGCAATTTTATTCAGCGGTTTCCGCATCAGATTCAATTCGATTCGCACAATCAGCTCGGATTGAGACGGAAAAAAGTTTGAGAATAATAAAATTAACGATTACCGAAGAATGATCTTATAAACGATTTGTGGTAAACATATTTTAGATTTGGAGATGATTTTATCGTTTTATGAAATTATTATTTACCGTTTATTGAGCACGGTACTGGGAAAGATTCTCACGCAGACTACAGATGAATTTTTACTAATAACTAAAGCGTTTCTCAAGACAAAGAAGTATATATGTATATATATATATATATATATATAATATATATATATATATATATATATATATATATATATATAATAATATATATATATATAATATATATATATATATATATATATATATATATATATATATATATATATATATATTATATATATATAATATATATATATATATATATATATATATATATATATATATATATATATATATATATTCTCTTTCTAAATAAGCCAAAAACAAAGGTACTTGTTTTTAGCATTCAACAGTATGTACAAATGAAATACAAAAAAGACGGAACATTGTCTTATTCTCAAACATACATGGAAAATTATATGCCATTCACAATTTGGAAAGGAAGAAACATAAACACAAACATTGCTCTTCAAACTGTCCCAGTGGTTAGAATAAAGCCGGCGAAAAAGGCATGAGAGATCTATTTTCGTTTTTGTCCCAAGAAGATGAATAATTGATATGCTGGATACTAGAAGAAGTTTCTGTATAACTTTCTTTGTATAATAATAACTTGTTTTAATGTGTATTTTTTACGTCATTTGCCAAATAAAGATTTTCTTAAACTTATTTCATACTTTCGCAAATGATCTGTGGAAAAAGGGTCCATGACAAGCTAATATAAAAAATATATATTTACATAAAAATGTGTCTATATCTTTGAAACATCTTATTGTAACTTTAATTTAAATACAATACTTTTATTTTAGCTTTCAATAAAGTTCAAAGTTTTAATCTTTGTTTTCAAAATACTTTTTAAATTTTCAATTGCGTTTTTCTCAAAAGCGTCATATGGGCCCTTTTTACGGGGATGGCCTCAATTGTAGTTTACTTCTTCATCTTTACAGGTAGATACTACAAATCAGTTCTATCGTCTAGAAGGGGTCTGCATTTTTTCATTGTCTGCCATAAATCCATATTTTGATGTTTTTTGTTGCCATACAATATAATCAAATGTTATATAAACTATCATTATTATCACGTAAAACGCTTTATATCAATTCCATGTTAACCACGCATTCCTAGCAATATCATTTTCCAGAAAATAACCGTCCCATTGTATATAATATAAAAATATCCACCAATTTATTGTTATATTATCTGTGTCTATTATTATGGCAATATCTTTTGGTATCATATCGTTATCTTTACAATGCTGCAACTTTACGAACTGTAACGTCGACGGAAGGCGAGGCTGTTACTTTCAAAATGGTCGATTATAATTTTTTAGCTTGTCAGTTGGTAATAACAAATATTTTAGCATAAACATGTACTTCCTTCGGCCATCTTAAACGTTATCTGTGCTTTAAAAGTTTAATTCTAACAGGGAGGCTCTACTAATAATATTGTTTTGAGAATATTAGAAGGACCAAAATATATAGTAAGGATTAGGTAGGATTTGCGAGTTGTTTTTCCTCTGTACTGTACTCTATCTCATATATTTTTGATTTAAATATTACATATAGGTATATGTTAAGTTCAATTTTTCAATGGTTTTTAATTAATTAAAACTCTTGTGGAAGCTCAAATCACCCTTAGACATTCTTGGAAGTTAAATACTTGAGTTATTTTTAAATGTGTGTCTCTGTGGCTTGGATAGTAATCTCAAAACTGTTATTTATTTACTGTTATTTAAGTTATTCAAGTTATTTAGGTTCCTGGTTGAAGCAGATTCGGTAAATTATTTTTCCACTTTTCTCGAGTCTGAAGTTGACTAATATAATCTCTGGATAATCGAGACTAAAAATTCTGAGTGCTTGCTTGAATAAGCTGGAATTATTTTAGTCTATTTAAATAATTCAGTTCTGGAAGAACTGAATTATTGAACTGAAAGTGTGATGGAGAAAGTCGTATAGTAAGTATCATTGGGGTCAGACGACAGTGGGTGCAAGGGTCTGGAATTTTTGATTCCCTCCATTTGGACCAAGACTGTCTTTTTAAATGAAACTTGATAGATTTCACAGAATGAAGCAGATGTTGTCCCATATATAACAGTGTTTAATTTATACATAAACACGGGATCAGAAAGATCACTTTGCCAAAGAATGCGTTGCAGTAAACGCTGTTTAGAAGAATCAACTAGTATTTGTCAGTACATTTTCTCAATATCACCTCATAATAGAAAGTTGAGCTTTCTAAAACAAATCAGTATTAAAAATGGATCATTCTGCACAGGGCCGACCATCATAAGATCATTTAAGAAAAGCCCAGAAATCTTAATAGACTCATCAAATACAACTCTGAGTTTGATAGTGGTGTTATCAGATTTAAAAACACAATGATGAGGTAAAAAATAACCTAAATATAGATTTAAATTATAACTGTTAATCATTAATTAAACAGTATAACCAATAATACTGTTTTCGATAACTACATATTCATGAATAAATTTCAAGTACTGAATCTTTAAATCAGTATTTTTAGCAAATTTTCTTTCTAGTGGTTTACTGATAGGTTCCTACAAAGGAAATTTAACAACAAAACGAGTAGTTCGGTTTAAAACAGTATTTTCTATGAAATGATTTTCACAATAGGATTTGGAGCAGAAATTATCCAACCGAATAAAGTTTTTTGCAATATATGTAAAATTATTTTCAAGTTTTTTTGTCCAGAACAAAGTAATTCCCAAAAAAAGATATTTCTATTAGGAGATCAATAAATGTGTTTTCATTAAAATCAGGATCAGCCAATAATATATTAGGAGGTATGTTGAGTAAAGATTTAGCAAAGGATATACACGAAATGCAAGATGTGTTGTTGTCTACTACCAAACATTATACAGATCCATTGTATGCAGTAGTACGAGAATAAACTGTAACTAATGTCTTTGAATTGATTTTGGAAGTACCTTGATTTATTCTGGAACTCTTGTAGTAAGTACTCTTGTAACTTACAAATTTATTTTGTCTACACAAAGATTGAGTTTTTTTGCAAAAAGCATCTGTAATAAAATTATTTTGCGAATTACTAAGTAGCTAAATTCTACAGTTATATATAATAAAACGCAATCCTTATTTGTCACTGAAAATAACGTATTTGAAAAAGATGTGACAGAGTTGGAAGTGCTAGAGTCCCGTGAGCTACCATGATTCGACTGAAATTTCGCAGTTTTAGAGTTAGATGCTATTATACCTATTGTTTGTCAAAATGAAGAAGTAGGTTTTGTAATATAACCCTGATTCGAGTTTATTTGGCAAATAAAACATTTAATTATTGCATAAACGTTTCGGCCTTTTGTCATTTTCAATAAGCATTTTAGTTATTTAACATTACGTAATTCACAATTATACTTTGTCTACAGTATTTGGCCGTTTTACATAGAATCCATTATTAAACCTAATTCTACGTGTGTATTATATACAAATACACTGAATTGAAACACTATTTAGTAATGCTCTAAGCCACCCTGTAAGAATGCTGGCACGTACCTACTCATTTTGCCACAAGACCCGCGGGCGATCCAAAGTAATAAGTAGGCTGCATGTGCAGTTTTACCTACAGATCAATAAAGTCGGTGCTTACGGATGTATTCGAATTAAACTGTATTTACCTTGTGGTGCTTCAAGCTTACTTATAATTTTTCTTTTTTTATTTCAGTTGGTGAAAGATATTATTTGTAACGATAAATGTGAATTTTAAAATAAACTCAGTAATTGATACTGTACACAAGTTTCGTCAAACTGTATTTATTTTACAAGTTGTGATTCTCTCATATTAAAATTTTTTAAGTTATATGACTTTATCGTTTGGATTGTAATCCAAAGCCACTGTATCTCAGATCTACAGGGGCTCATAGAAGTTCAATATTATGAATAAAATATTTCATAATTACCAATAGAATTACAAAAAAGCACTTACAGGTTATACACACTCAAATGGATGCAAATTTTATTTATTCCACAATTAAAAGAGGTCTTAAGAACAAAGCAGTCGACGAAACAGCAGATTATCTTTAAATATCACAGTCATAAACTATTATGGGACGTCCCGTTCTACACTTTTTCCCGCATTTTTTCTTGCGAGAAGGGACGGAACACCGATTTTTGCTGCGTGGCAGGATGTAAGCCCAAGATACATATGCCTGTTACTAGCACAATGGCATATCAGTACCTAGCGAGCACCAGGACCAGCTACTGTCTCCAAACTGGCAAGTCTGTACGTTAATTGGCATGCTAGTTCCTGGCATGCTAGCTAATTGCAAAGAATTTAAATTTTCTTGCTAGTAGCAAGCTGTGAGATGCAAGGCGCATGTGTGGGGAGTGTCAATGGCATGTGTGAACGGGCACTACCGCTACGGGCATTCCAGTAGCTAGCAGAGAATTTTCAGATTTGTTGTGTTGGTGATAAAAATTATTCGTTTTATTTTTAAACTTTTAAACATGTTTCGTTGGGGTGATGAAAAAACCATCAAACCATTGCTATATATAGAGGGTTGGAGTGTCTTTTGAATTCTAAATCATCTCTACATAAAAATAAAATAGCCCGTGACAAGGCGTACACAAAAATTCAAGGGAAAATGTGTATAATATCTGTGGTCATCGGCAATATTTGCTTGTTGAATTCTTTCCGAATGCCTTCCATGGATCTCTTTTTTTTTGTTGGAAACTCAAAAACTTTTAATAACAAAACAAGTACTTTAGTTTCAGATGAAAACCACTCGATTGTTTACTAGCACTGGCATGTGTAAAAATCTATCCTGCTTTTTCGCCTTGCTAGTATAGGCAAGCGATCTACTGGCATGCCAATTCCAAGACCTGACCAAGAGGTCAGTTAAAAAGGGGGAAAGACAACTTCCCATGGCCAAGCCATCAGGTTGTTTATAAAAAATATTATTAAAAGAAAAATAGTCTTGTGATAAACACAAGGAAAGTATCTCTATTATTGGTGTTATGACTGAGGGATTAGTTGATTTAGATATGAGAAGGTCGTGGACTAACCGATAAGTTTCAAGTTTAGGTACAGAAGTAAAGAGATTGCTAACGTCAAATAAAATGAAAGCATAGTCATATCTGGTAGGAGATTTATGTGATTGAGTTTGCATATTAGTTGGGATGAATTTTTAATGGAAAAAGTGGGAGAAAAACCTGTTATGTCCTTGATTACCCTGAGTATGAATTTAGAAATTATGGAGACAGGGGTGTTGATGAAACTGACTACTGGACGGATTGGAATGCCCTCTTTGTGGATTTTTGGATGAGCATAAAGTCTCGGAATTAATGGATTACTAGGGATTTTGTAATATGGTGCGTGACAAACAGTGAAAAAAGTAGAATATTTCTTTAAAAAGGCAATAGGTCACCAATCGGCAGAAAAGGTATCGGACACGAAGAGTGAGAACCTTCCATTCCAGAGGTATTAATTCGCCAATAAACAAACAGAAAAGAGGAAGAAGAAGAAGAAATTTATCTTTAAATGATGTAACCAAATTATTAGACGTTAGCGGTTCATCAATGGCTGCATCCAAGCAAACGTTGTGTCCAAGAATTCTGGCGGATTTTGGGTCTTTCAATATCATAATAAATCAGTTTATTTAATGAATCAATAGTTATCAAGTAGAATTTTATCCTTCCGTTATTTTGACATGTAAACGCTATTTTTTACGGTATAAAGTTTTACGGATATGTAATTTTAGAGTTATCAAATAGTCGAATTGGTTCTTCACGTTAATAGTTGGCAGCTGTCAGTTAAATATTGTATGTGACAGCAAAATAAATATTTTTTTTGTTTTCTTTCATTCAAGGTATATATTTTGTCTGGTTTTGTACATTTTGGGTTTCAAATTTTTTCTACAGAAATATGAAAGACATTTTAGAACAAGCAATATTAGTTGAAGCAAACGACGAAGTTATAGAAGATTTAATACTAAATCATATTTTAAATGATAACATACAAAATGTACATGCGGTATTCAATTTGGATAGCTTAGAGCCTGAGCAAGCCAAATAATATTTTCGGTTTGAAAAACAAAACATTTCAGAGAGTTGACTCCTCGCACTTCTTTTACTAGTAAAAGGTCATCAGTTCTTGTAGAATGCAGCCTTTTTGTCGTTTTCACTATTTCCGTGTTCATAATTGATAAATATACTGAAATATAATAAAATGTTTTATTTGTCTCGCAGATGCTTAACCAAGAAAACAGAAAACACGTGTTAACCAATGCACAATGCATAGTGATAAAATTACAGAACATGAACTCGAGTCCCGAGTCTTGACGAATTGGTGCGATTCGCTGCTAACGTTACCGTATATCAAACCCGCTATTCGACGTACGGTAACGGAACCCGTAAACGTTAAAATCATTTACGTTATTCACATTTCATATTGCGCATGCTCCGCTGTCAAAATAACGTTACCGTATTCTCACTCTTTCACTTGATAACTCTCTAATATTTCAAAGTAAAACGGTAAATAAATCGGTGTAAACAAAAATATTATAAGTCGTTTTTTTTTTCATTTTTGACATTTTGATGGAAAATTGTTCTATAAACAAAAACGCATCTTTTGGTACAAAAACATTCTAAGTCTCCACTCTCCATGTATGTTAAATAGAAAACAGAAATATATCATTGTACACCAAAAGATTCTATGTCAGTGACTCAGAATGTTTTTGTAGGCAACACTATTAACATATGTGTTTGTACTGTATTAATGAATCCTGTATATTCTATGAATCTCTAATAAAATTAAATAACCACATGTTTGATGATTGGTTTTGTGAAGTTAAAGTTGTATTTAGCATCATTTTATTGTATTCTTTTAAACACTGCGATGGATAATGAACAGCAATACCAGCGACAGAAGAAAAGTAAAAAATGAAGCTAAGTGGAAACGAAATATCTGGATGGAACAGCTAAAAGTGTAATTATTAGTAGTTCTTTTATTGATGGGTTCATGGAATAAACCTATAAACTTTCTCAAGTTAACAATCAATCAATTGAATTTCCCACAATACTTTGTTATCCATCCGGTAAAGTACCACTTAAAAAAGTGAAGCTCCAAGATATTGGCAAGTTGTAACCTTATATACCTGATAGTGTCAGACAGCTTTATGATGAATTAATGGAGTGGCCAACAACTGATAGTCCCAATACTGGGGAAGATGAACATGACATCCAGTAGGAGGAAACATGACATTTTGAAGCGTTCAAAAAATGTCTGAATATTTGTATTTAAAACTTTTACTTAAGAATTGTATTTTTTTAGGTTAAATATACATTTTTTTAAACAAAATGAAGGTTTTTTGTGACATCTTAGGAATGTAAACAAAAAAGTTCTAAGTCAACCACATTTGAACATATACATCATATATGTAGGTACACCTATTATTTTGCACTGAGAAATATGAAACATTATTTGAAACAATATTTTGGTATTAATTTAGATGACTAATACAGATATATACAGTTTTTTTCAGTTTCCCGAAAAAATGGTTTTCATGACTTAGAACGTTTTTGTTGACACCGATTCAAATATTTTCTCCTTATTTAGCAATTCTTATGTCAAAGCGTGTAATATTTTGAGTGTTATTTTAGCTCAGTTATCAATAAGAAGACAAAACCAATATATTTTAAGCTCAGCTAACAGAAGATGCGCAAAGAAGATCAATATTCATGTGGTTTTATGCTTTTAGTTCTTGAAACAGTTCCAAAGTAAATACTCTTAATTCATTTCACGGTAAAATCATCTTTTTTTCTTGTAAAAGGATGTCTTTTATAGCTGGATTTTAAATTTTCGCTAAACTTCACTTTATTATGTATATGCATTTATTTACGGTTGATAAACTCTTATTAAAGTCAGAAAACTAGTTGTGGATTTTTTGATCGCCCAGCTAATTATACGATAATGGCCCGCCACTGAAACTGGTCCATTAAATTCTGCATCGAATACATAATTGCGGAGATTGCATACACGTGTGCTGGGCATGTTAGGAAGAAGTCGACGAAAATGAAAAGCGATAGAGAAAAAACGAAGGAGATGCACTCTTCGGGACAAAAAGAGATGGATGGAAGTGCAAGAACCAACAGCAGGTGGCAATCGGCGTTCCAAACCACTAGCTCCGTCATTATATAGAAATTGACAACAAGCGTGAAATACAGAGCGATTCGATTTGGACGTAACAGCCAAGCATGGCGAATTGTGGGTTATAAAGGGTTTTAGACCAGGGCGGATCTGCGAAAGAACGACTACATTTGGATGTGAGAGGTGGGAATTTTCCTTCCTCTTAAATATGTCAGGAATAATAATAAAAAAATATAAAAGTATTTAAAAATGATTGAAAACATCGTTTTTTTTCTACTTGCCTTGCTAATAATTGTAAAACAATTCATGTTAGAGCAGCGATTCTCAAACTTTTTACACGTACCACTTATATAAATTCTGCGTAAAAGATATCATTTGTTAGTAAATTTTATTAAAATTCATTGTTTCTTCTAGTTTGTAGAGTACCAACTTGTATCACCACTTGTTGGTACCTCTTGTACCAACAAGTGCTTTGCGTACCACCAGTGGTACGCGTACCACAGTTGGAGTGCTGCTGTTTTAGAGCAAAGTCATAATGAAATAAAATAGCAATAATTGAATTGTCTATAAGATACGTGCACGTATCTTATACCGTTATTTACAGATTGAACGAAATAAATTTGGAACATACGAAATATTATGTATTTCGGCTCAATTTTGCTGTAGGTGGTTGGCAAACAAAAGGCTGTCAAATAATTATATTATAAAAATTCAATACTTCAGCGGGCTGCTGGATTCTGAAATCATAAAAATTGAAAGCTACACATAAATCTACGATTTTACTATGCTGTCAAACCAGTTATCGCTTCCTTAGACAAGCTCTTCTTTGAGCGGTGTTGCCAACCTCATTCCTTTAGATGTTTCTCAAATAAGGTGTTATCCATAAAATATTAACAAGAAAAAAATAAAATAACTACAAACCATTAAGTTTATTTTTGTTATTAGTCTGTTGTTGTAGATTGGTAAATACAATGAAAAACATAGGCAAATATCCGATTTATTTAAAGATACGAAGAAGATATAACTCCGCAATATAAGATCCGCAAATCGGATTATTACACGGCGATTGGCAACATTGTTACGCAAACAACATTGTTGCGAGACAGATAGTTGAACGATATTTTATACAATGTCTAAACCCAGGTATTGTTTTCTTTTGTCCAAGTTTTATATTGGTCCACTATTTCAAATGCAGTTCAAACAGACATATAATAAATTATATGATCCGTTTTAAATTCGTTCAATCTGTATACATGATGTAAAACTACATCAAATTTTGTTTTATGAAATGTTCATTGAGTAGTCCAGTTGTCTCAAAATGACCAGTATATGTTGATATTTCTATACTAATATTTAAAACACAATCACGCAAATAACCTGCGAAAACTAAAAAAATATATATTATAACGGATTGATTACGGCTGTCGCCGGTTCTCCGCCCCCAATTTCCATCTTTTTCTGTCATATGCAGTTGGTGGGTGACAGACAGCAGCCTTGTCTTAGTCTCTTTGTTGTTTGAAAAGAAGAGGTGATTTCTTGTTCCATTTTAATTCCTGCAAAGTTTTGTTCGTAGTATTTTTGAGTGGCGTTAATAAGAATTGGGTTTATCTTCAAGTTACCCATTTCTATCCATAGTTGGGAGATCGGTATACTGTCATATGCGTTTTCCAAATCTATTAAAGCTGTTTGGGTTTCTCTATTTCTCTGCACTCGATTTTCCATAGCAATTTTTAATGTGAAAATATTATCCATAGTGGAACGTCCGGCCCTAAATCCCGCTAGTTCTTCGGGTTGTTTGTCTTTAATATCATTTTCTATCAGGTTTCGTAGTACTTTTGAGTATTGTCGGCCTATAGTAGCAATCACTGCGATCCCTTTATAGTTTTTAGGATCCGCCTTTGTGCCTTTCTTGTGTCTTGGAGAGATATACGATTGTCTTCATTCTTGTGGAACTTCTTCGCTGTTTTAGCATCTTTCGAATAAATTTCGGATCATTTCAAACAGTTTTGATGATCCATACCTAATCAACTCTGGATGTATTCCGCCTGGGCCTGGAGATTTTCTTAATTTCTTCTCTTTTTAGTTCATTTGTCTGTTTAAACCTTTCTCTTCTCTCTGTTAATAAGTTCTCAAAATGCTCTGCCCATGTGTTCTCTGGTATTCTATTTATTATGACCTGTTCTTTTTGTCGAAAACTAAAATACCCACAATAAATATATGAGTAAAATTTTGAAGTGGTAGAAGATAATGAAGAAATGATGATGATAAAGAAATTATAAAGAAAACTTTAGTGTAAGGTCTATAAGTGGTAAAAGCTACAGTTTTAAAAGGGTTGACAAATTTGAATACTTGGGTGTAGTTTTCGATGAAAATGGAAAAGAGAAATGGGAGCTCGAAGCCAGAATAGCAAAAGGGAATAAAAAATTGGGTAGTTTAAGAGCCCTACTGTACGCAAAATACGTTTCTAGACAACGTAAACTCAGAATATATAAAACAGTAATTCGACCCACAGTAACATATGCCGGTGAGACATGGATATTAAATAAGAAGGAAGAGGATACTCTGGAAAGATGGGAAAGGAAAATATTAAGACGCATATTTGGAGGACGGAAGACAGAAGATAATTGGGAGAGAAGAACCAACAATGAATTAATGGCTTTATACAAAGAACAAACCATTACCAAGTTCGTCAAGTCACAAAGAATCAGATGGTTGGGACATGTGGAAAGAATGGACGCAAACAGAATGCCTAAACTAGTAATAACCAGAAAACTAATCGGCCCCAAAAGAACAGGTAGACACAGAACGGGGTGGAGTAGTAAAGTGGAGGAAGACCTTAAACACCAGTCCAGTGAAGGTGAGGGACTGGAAAAGAAAAGCACAAAATAGAAGCTAATGGAGAAATATCGTCCACCAGGTCCTTCACAGTAGTTAAGAATGTTGTATATACATATTTAAGTTAAAGTTTTGTTTAAAATAATTGTAATTTTAAACGTGGTTTTATATTGCTGTTCTAAAATTGTTAACGTAAAATCTAAAGATCTAAATTTTTTGTAATTACATTGTTGTAGTCTTTGTGACATTGTAACTTTTAGATGAAACCACTTTTTTCTTAAAATTATATGTCAAATTCTCTAAACTGTAATTTTTGTATATTTTTACTTTTAAGTCATTTCAGTTTTGGAATGAATACGGGGAGATCTCGGTATCTCCCCGTATTCCTCTTCGTTTTGAGTGCGCTGCACCTTTTTATGAAGCACATATCAGTTCGGAACCGATATTTATCGGCTGTACGGCTTATAGCGAATGATTGGTTCGGCAATGACAGTTCACTAGAGCGAACGCGACGGGAAACAGTTGTTACATAAAATACAAGTAACAACCTAACATACGGACATCGTCGCAATTAAGGTAAATGTTTAATGGAAACATACCTGTTAATGGCATAAATAAGTACCATATATCTTGTAGCATTTCTGTTTGTTGCTCAGCTGTATTGCTTTGTGAATAGTTCCAATCAAAATCTATACAGTACCAACAAGGTTCTCAATTTCTGTTATAAAATAATATATACAAGAAATTAAATCGGTACAATAAAAAGAACTAAGTATATTTTAATTTGTATCAAAACTATTAAATAAATTTGTAACAGACCTTTCAATGATTATTGATTGTCTTGTCTTTTTCTGTTTAATAACAAATTTCGAAGATTACTTGAATATAATTAGAGCATTATGGAGTTTTAAATACAAAAAATAGTGCTTTTATAAAAAAATAATATATTTTAAACAATATTAAATTTTTCTGAAGCTATTTTCTTGTGGCATTGTAAATTAATTACTATTTATAACTGGGAATAAGCCACAATTAAAGATAAAAATACGTTTATTGACGTTTCAATTTCCACTTCGAAAATCGTTCTCAAAATACAAACAGTAAATTAAACAAATTTTGTTTTTTGTTACATAGTGAAAAAAATCTTCTAATAATTTAATTTTATCTGACTCATTTATATTGACAATTCAGACATACATTATGCATTTTAAAGTAGACGACTTTAAAATGATATTGCCAATATTGTTGAGTTGCGCTCCTGGGACGACTTTACTTATAAGATAGTTCATTCGATTACATGAAATCAACTTTAACTTGAAAATATCCGTCAGAAAAAATCATACCATGTAATTCGTCTTTAAAAAGACAAACACATGACATGATGACAGTAAAATTCTCCTGTTAGTGATTCCATAGTAAATTATGAGGGAAAAACCAGTGAATTTATTTAGGTGAATCATCAAGGCCATTAAATGTTAGAATAAGTGAACATCAATCTTATATTAAAAATAGAGAATTTGATAGATCTCAAATATGTAAACACGCATGGGATAATGAACATAGGGTTCAATGGAATAATTCAAATATAGTCCTAAAAGAAACGGATTGCAAAAAAAGAAAAATCAAAGAAGCGGCTCTAATTATGCTAAATGAGGCCAATTGTGTCGCAAATTCCTCGGCAGAATGTAGTAGGATCTGGTTACCAATATTGAAAGAGGAAGTTATTAATAAGAAAATACCAGTATTAGTAAGTCAGTAACATATAGCGGATACATTATTTATGTTTTTTAAATAACGTAACATATAAAATCAGAATTTTGATGTTTGTTGAAGGTAAACTAAATTCACGAACAAATACTTACAATGTCGGGATAGTATTATGAGGTTTTTTTCCTGGTTTTTCCCTCATAATTTACTATGGAATCACTATCAGGAGAATTTTACTGTCATCATGTCATGTGTTTGTCTTTTTAAAGACGAATTACATGCTATGATTTTTTCTCACGAATATTCTCAAGTTAAAGTTTATTTCATGTAATCGAATGAACTATCTTATAAGTAAAGTCGTGCCAGGAGCGCAACTCAACAATATTGGCAATATCATTTTAAAGTCGTCTACTTTAAAATGCATAATGTATGTCTGAATTGTCAATATAAATGAGTCAGATAAAATTAAATTATTAGAAGAATTTTTTCACTATGTAACAAAAAACAAAATTTGTTTAATTTACTGTTTGTATTTTGAGAACGATTTCCGAATTGGAAATTAAAACGTCAATAAACGTATTTTTATCTTTAATTGTGGCTTATTCCCAGTTATAAATATTAATTAATATTAAATTTTGTTTGATAAAATAAAATTAACCCCACATATTTTCAACTTTAAGGACAGAAGTCCTAACTTATGTAATTGCCGGTTAATTTGAAGTATTGTTTGCCTCAATGGTTTTGGAAATTCTCCTTCAAACGTATTTTGCTGATGTGAATAATAACTAAAAACAAAATAATAGCATCAGTATATACTGTCTGTGGTGATATTGTAATGCAGCAGCCACTCTCTTAAATAAAGATGTGTTAAATGATAAGTATTTTCATAAACTAACATAAGTATTTTAATATAATATTACCTCTGGAACTGATAAAAATGGCTTCATAACCCATCCATTCATTTTTTCCAATTCCATATACTTCAGCACATTTACCAAATTTTTTCTGGCTTGAGAATTCAATGGTTTACCAGGCATACCCTAAAAATAAAATCTCTTAAAAATTATTTCATATCACTCCATTGACGTGGTTTTTAGCCAGATTTAAATAACTAATTGTCAATTTGGAGGTTATTATATATTATATATTATAGGTCTCGTCATTAGTTGATTGTTATGCTTATGATTTTTTTAATGTAATTGTAGACAAGTGCATATAAATTCCTTGACGGTTTCAAATTAACTGTTAATTATTGCATATTTCTCATGTTTTTATTATAATATATTTATTTTTATACAAATAAAAATTTGGCCTCATATAATTTGTGTTGTTTGTTTCAGTGAGGGAAGGTTTATCAGTACGGGTGAAAGAATAAGATTACCAGACGATGTCACCATGGGATATATAATTGGTAAGTTGATTTTATAGTTATATGGAAACCAATTTAACAAATATAGACCTAAAGTATTTCAAATTTAAGTATATTTCGATATTAAAACTATGAAAAAACTTAATGTGATTTTCTATATTACTTTTTCTATTAATGATAGAACGACCAAAAGGCCTTTATATCCAACCAAAAAGCAATGTAGCAAAAGTGAATTTTTCAAAATGATCGAAATGATATACGCTATAAATACTAATATACTAAATAGCAGAAGAGAATAGTGATCTTTGAAAAATGAGGAACTATTCACTGCTCCAGAATTGGCAAAAGATTTGACATGGATTACCATAGATTTGAAGAAATTTTTCAAGCTTTAGCATTTTCCGTAGAAAATATTGAAAATGAGGACAAGTGGAATTCTATCAAATCTTTTGTGGGCATGCTTCATATAAAGTGAAATAATATATTTAACTCCGGGTATAAATTATGTGTAGACGAATCAATGTTTTGCTGGTATGGAAGGGATAATTATATTCCTAATAGAATGTCAGCTTTTATTAAGATAAAAAGAATGCCTAAAGGGTTGTGGAAAAAATGTGGGAGAATATGGTTTAGGGGCAAGAAACGACAGAGGAGACAAACTTTTAGAGTTCTGTCAAGAGAATGATATGATAATTTCAAATACATTCTTTAAGCTACCCAAACGAAGACTGTACACATGGACGTCCCCTCAACACACTAGGGAACAAACAATTAGGAATCAGATAGATTATATTCTAATAAATGAGCGATACAGAAACTGTATAAGATCAGTTAAGGCTTATCCAGGCGCAGATGTTTCTTCAGATCATAACCCCCTGATAGCGCGGGTACACATTAGACTCAAAAGACCTTCAAATAAAACAAAAATAGATCACATAGATACCAGCCGCTTACAAGATCCAACAATTAAAGAAGATTTAAAACAACATATCAATGATAACTTACGAATGCTTTCTACAAAGACAGAGAACACGCATGTAGAAGACAAGTGGCAAGATTTAAAAGACGCCATAATAAAACCTGCCCAGAAAATGCTTACCAAAGAGGAAGAGAAAAAAGGACGAGAATGGATAACAGAAAAAATTTTAGGTCTCATGGAAGAGCGAAGACAGTTAAAGGGAAAATGCAGCCAAAAATATAATGAAGTAAACAAACAAATCAGAAAAGAAATAAGAACTGCAAAGGAAAATTTTTATACAAGAAAATGCGAGGAAATCGAAGAACTACATCTCAAACATGACACTTTTAACTTACATAAAAAGATAAAGGAACTGACAGGTACACAAAAACGAAAACATCCCAATCTCCTATGCAACGCAAATGGTGAAATAACAGCCGATCTATAAGAAAAGCTTAGGACCTGGAAGAACTATGTAGAAGAATTGTTCGACGATGAAAGACAAGAACCTAATATAGATAACTTGCAAGGCGACGAAGGACCAGAAATAACTAAAGAAGAACTATTATACGCTATAAAAATAATAAAAAATGGTAAATCACCGGGTCCAGACGGGCTCACATCAGAACTTCTTAAGCTTGTGGAAGGCGGCGAATCAGTGAATATTCTACTCGACCTTTTTAACTGCATCTACAAAAGAGGAGAAATACCAAAAGAATAACTAACTTTAACGTTAACTTTTGTAACCTTACCAAAAAAGGCAAATGCAAAACAGTGCACTGACTACCGCACTATAAGCTTAATGGGGCATACATTAAAAGTATTCATCAAAGTAATCCACTCAAGAATTAACAGAAAACTAGATGCAGATATTAGTAATACTCAATTCGGATTTCGGAACGGGCTTGGAACAAGAGAAGCACTATTTGCACTTAACGTCATATGCCAAAGATGTCTAGATATAAACCAAGATATATATATATATATATATATATATATATATATATATGTGTGCTTTATTGATTACAACAAAGCGTTTGATAAAGTTCGTCACGATCACTTAATGAAACTGCTAGTAGAAAAAAACTTGGATAAAAGGGACATTAGAATTATCTCTAAGATTTACTATAACCAGAAAGCAAATATCCGAATAGAACAAGAGACAACGGAGGAAATCGAGATCAAGAAAGGCGTAAGACAGGGTTGTATACTCTCACCGACCTTATTCAATCTATACTCCGAAGACATTATAAACACAGCACTTTCGGATCAAAATATAGGTATTAAGATGAATGGCATCCGAATAAACAACTTGAGATATGCCGATGACACGGTACTAATCGCAGAAACTTGGGAAGATCTTCAAATACTAATTAACAAAATAGTAGAATGCAGTGAAGAACACGGATTATCACTTAACATAAGCAAAACAAAAATAATGCTAATATCTAAATCACCACAAAACTTCCCTGACATAACCGTGCATGATCAAAGAATCGAACGTGTAAGAAGATATAATTACCTGGGAACTGTTATCAACGAAAATAATGATTGCTTTGAAGAAATCAGAACCAGAAGAGAGAAAGCTAGAGCCACATTGACTAAATTGAAAAAGGTGTTCTGCGGAAGAGATCTAAGTCTAAAACTTAAAATTCGGCTTTTGAGATGTTACGTTATGTCAGTTCTCCTCTACGGGATGGAAACATGGACATTGAAAAAGATCGATACCAAAAAGATAGAAGCATTTGAGTTGTGGATGTATCGTAGAATATTAAGAATAGCCTGGACAGAGAAAGTAACAAATGTGGAGGTTTTGCGAAGAGTGCGGAAAGAGAAAGAGCTAATACTTACTGTTAAAAAGCGCAAACTACAATATTTGGGACATGTTATGAGATGAGATAAATATCAGTTGCTGCAATTGATTATACAGGGAAAGATAATGGGAAAGAGATCTATAGGAAGAAGAAGGCATTCATGGTTGAAAAACTTGAGAGAATGGTACAATTGCACCAATTACCAACTGTTTAGATCTGCAGCATCAAAAATACGCATAGCTTTGATGATAGCCAAACTTCGGAATGAAGACGGCACTTGAAGACGAAGAAAGGGTTGTGAATGTAAAACTCTTGCTGATGCTTAGTGCCATATTATTCTGCATCTTAAAATTAACGAAGGTAAAGAATATATGGCTAAAAAGAAATTGGCAAAAAGAATTAATCGCAGGATCTGCTATCACTCTACGTTTAATGGCACCATGGTATGGGTCTCGCTGTATAATTGTTGGAGATTCTTGGTTTGCTTCAGTGAAAACAGCAATCGAACTACATAAAGGAGGTCTGTATTTTTTGGGTACTGTAAAATCAGCTACCAAGCAATATCCGTTAAAGACAATGAAGGAACAATGCCCTGAAAATGTCGGAAGTACCTTTTATGCCACCGCAACAGTTGATAACGTGGCCCTTAGTTGGTGTAGGGCAAAGAGAGAAAACATATCCATACTTTTATTGGTAGCTGTGGTACCACAATTAAAATGGAGTTTCTTATATGAAAGAAGTACCCAGGATTAAATTGGTCGAATGTATGCCTCACAGCCACAAAAACTTGGTCTAAAATGAGTCTTTACAAAGAAATTAGAATTACAGTTAATAAAAAATGCATGACCAGATGATTAAGAAACGTTTATATACGCAAATGTTTATATACAAACGAACTACTCCAATACCAATAATAATGAAAATCACCTCAACCATGTATTAAAAGATTTGAACACCGAAAGTAACAAAGAAAAAGTACAAAAAGTTTGTTCCCGAATTAATCATAAACAACAAAAATCAAGTTTTTTTTGTGAAAACTGTGAAATTAAATCGGTGTTTTGTGCTCCAACGACAGGTCGCAATTGTTTTGTATATTTACCATATTTTGCACAGAAGCCCATCCAAAAGAAAGCGTAAGTTTTCATTATAAAAAAAGTTCAGTCTTGTTCTTAAAAAACCTTGAAGACTACCTTAAAATCGATTTGCACTCAACTGATAAATGACTTTGAAATGACAGAATCTTTTAAGTCCCGTTGAAAAGACAGACCATATAAAAATCGTTGAGTTCTCTTGGCAAGAAATAACTTCTGTCAAAATATACTGCAGAGGATTCTGGCAGGACAAGCCACTGATAGCAATTTAAAAAAACGCACTTTTAAGAATACAACTGCATGTAGATAATGCTGCCATCGATCAAATGATAACATTTAAATACTGGAGAATGATGATGAATTACCAATCAAACGTGGCGTCCGTCAGGGATGTATACTATCACCACTGCTGTTTAACATATACTCTGAGGAAATCTTTCAAGAAGCAGTGGGCGATATTGAAGCCGGAATTCGAATCAACGGAGAATCTATCAATAACATTAGATATGCGGACGACACGGTAGTATTCGCTGACAGCTCTGAAACCCTCCAGGAGTTAATGAACAGAATCACAGAGGTCAGTCAGAAATACGGACTTTCACTAAACACTAATAAAACAAAATGCATGATGATTTCTAAGAAGGAACAGCAATTTGGACAAATCAGTGTAAACGGTCAACAAATAGAAAGAGTAAAAACATACACCTACCTTGGTACGAACGTCAATAAAAATTGGGACCATTCCATAGAAATCAAATGTAGAATAGAGAAAGCAAGATCTCCATTTCAAAGAATGGTTAAGTTATTCAAATTTCATGATTTATCAATGCCCATAAAAATCATATTACTAGGATGTTACATCTTTCCTATACTGTTGTACAGAGTTGAGTCATGGACTCTCACAGATGCCACCTGCAAGAAAATTGAGGCTTTTGAAATGTAACTTTATCATCGCATCCTGAAGATATCGTATACCGACCACGTTACTAATGAGGGTGTTCTGTTGAGAATGAAAAAAGAAAAAGAGCTGTTAACCACAATAAAAACAGCCAAAATAGAATACCTCGGTCACAGCATGAGGAACAGCGAAAGATATGGACTGCTGCAACTAATCTTGCAGGGAAAAGTAGAAGGAAAACAGGGACCAGAAAGGCGAAGGATTTCCTGGCTGAAAAATCTACGAACGTGCTTCAACAGCAGTGTGCAAAGTGCAGATTGCCATGATGGTCGCCAACATCCGAAACGGATAGGCACTACAAGAAGAAGAAGACCAATGGGATCCTCAACAAGAAATACAATGCCGCACCGAACAAGCAAGACAAGCTTTTATCAATTTTAAACCGCTACTACGTAACCGCAATCTTTCCTTCAATCTCAGCTACAGGATGGTTAAATGCTATGTATGGTCCATGTTGTTATACGGCATGGACACATGGACGTCAAAAGTACCTTTCATTAATAAGTTGAAGGCCTTCAAAATGTGAACGTTGCGAAGAATGTTCCTCATATCATGGACATATAGGGTGAGAAACGAGGAAGTCTTAAAAATGTCAAATACTGAAAGAGAACTACTCAATTTGATCAGGGTACGAATAATTGGATACCTCGGCCAGATTCTGAGAAGAAAAAAATACGCAATCCCTCAACTAATCATCCAGGGAAACATTGAAGGCAAGAGAGGAATAGGTCGCAAACAAATGTCGTGGCTACGGAACATAAAGAACTGGACAGGCATAAATAACACTGGCGATCTTTTGCATGCCGCAAAAGACAGACGTCTGGCCTTCGCCTCAGATAATTCGCCAACGCACTATAAGTGCACGGCACTATAAGAAGAAGAAGAAGAAGACATCTAATGGTTTAAAATCTTTAGCTTTATTCGATGTTTTATGTCAAATTTCGTTTAACCACCACCAGATTCCTCTGTTGGTGATCAATATGCACAACTGAGAGTAGGAAAATACCAGGCTGGTTTCAGAGGTGGTAAATCGACAATCCATCAGATCGCAACACTGAGACAAATTTTAGAAAAAACACTGGAATATGGCAGTGATAGTCATCACATATTTATAGACTACAAAGCAGCCTACGACTCTGTGAATAGAAGAAAAATGTTCAAAGCAATGAAAGAGTTAGGAATACCAAATCAGTTGGTAAATTTAGCAAAACTAACACTTGAAAAAGAGTTCGAGTTTCTAGGAAACTCAAGGTTCCTTGATAACATCGATGAAGACATGAGAAATGTTCCTTGATAACATCTATGAAGACATGAGAAATATGGGAATACGTACGCATAGTTTTAAAGCCAGAATGATGATGATTTGATTACTTGCAGATTCACATAATCATTAATTATGTGAATACAATAATTTAGACAAACATATTGCATTTTTTTTAGCACATCACTTGTTTTGTTATCGCACAATACCAGTAATTAACCTTTACATTTAACCGCTAATGCAACTCATTTATAAATAAGACAAATGACTGCAATAGTTCACGATAAAGAGCAGTTATTACAAATTAAGGAAATGTCAAACAAATTGAATTAAAACCTAAAAAATTACATCAAATTAAAGTGACGAAACGCAGGACGTAATGAAAGTTAAGTTAGTAACACCCACTCTCGTTATTTCACCGACCTACAGATATATTACGTTTTTATTAGACTTGGGTAATAACCTCGGAAACGGAATGGCGAATGAAAATTCATTAAGGTTATATAGTTTGGTTCATTTTTCGAAAATTAAAGTGATTCATTGACGTAGGTGTACATTAAAAGGGAAATAGTGGATAACTAAAAATATCCAGAGACACATTCATATGTGTAACTTCAATATTATTATTGAAATAAAACTTTTTTTTATTTACAAACAACCCGCTTCAACCTAATAAGGTTATTAGCTGAACGGTAACAGTTAAGTACACTTTGTTTAGTAAATTAAAGTCTTTTAAAAACAAAAGAAGGTTATCTGCAGTGTTTTCTGAATTTTTCGCACATTTTTCACTAGCACATGTTTTACAATAAGGGGTGAACCTCACTCATCACAAATTAGGCGTTCTTCATTTTAGAACAAATGTTAATGACAAATCTGGGTATGTGTAAGTCGTAAACGAGAAATAATCATTTGCTTTCGTCTGGATACCTCCGGTGGTTGACATTGTCCAATCTTATTTTTTCGCTCCTGAGGCTTTGATGGCGTGGATTTTCATTTGTTGTTCCAGTTCTCGAACAGGTGCTTCAAACATTGCCGAAAGTAGGTCTCATTATAGAGTACGAGGATGCTATCGCAAATATTTACAAAAATGCAAGAAGTGTCGTTAAAGAAGGAACCTTTATATCTGAATCATTTCCAATAACAAAGGGGCTTAAACAAGGATGTTGTCTATCTCCGACTTTATTTAAAATATATATTCTATCATCGCTAGAGCAGTGGAGGAAACAAGTATCAGGAATGGGAATAGACATAGGCAGTGGTAAATGTCTAACAACTTTATTTTTTGTAGATGATCAGGTAGTGGTAGCGAATGATGAGGAAGACATGGACTACATGTTTAGAAAACTAAAGAAGGAATATGAAAAATGGGGCTGCAATGGGGCGTTAAGACTTTTCCTGGAGCAGATGTCCCCTCAGATAATAACTTCCTTGTCTCAAAAATGAAACTGAGGGCAAAAAAGATAATAAAATCCAAAAGTTCTAAGGTAAATACTCAGTTACTCAAGATAAATGAAATCCGTGCTGAATCTTCAACTTGTATCAATCAAGAAATGAAGAAATTAACATCAGAAATAAAAAATACTGAGAATGTGAACATTATGTGGAGCAATAAAAGATTCTGTTATAAAGACAAAGAAAGAAACTATGCAAAAAAAACAGTAAGCAGAAAACCTTGGATGACTTAAGAAATACTGGAAATCATCACACTGCAAATCATCAAAACGTGAGATTAAGCGATCTGGAAATGCTTCATTCAGAATATCGGTTGTGACTCGAGCAGTGTGCGTCGTTACACAGTCCTGTTGGAACCACATGTTCTCCAGTCCACATTTATTTAATTCAAGAAGAAAACATTTGCTGATTATGGCTCTGACAATCTGCTCTGGTAATCAACAGATAACAGTTCATTTACTTTCTACCCTTTGTAAAAGACCATCTTCAACTCTTTCATCAAAATTCTGCGTAAGAACAGCCGCCTAATACCCAATTGCGTGCCACGTCATCTTGTCGATATTTCTGTCTCCTCTTTGACATTTAGGGCAACATTAACGATATTTTCAGCAGGATGGCTGCTCCAGGTAAATACAGCTACAGTCAGCCTTGAGAGCATCTAACGTTGTCAGTAACGAAAACCACGCTGCGCCAATACAACCCACGAATTGTTGCGCAAAAAAATTTAAGCAATTATTCCGCGTTCTTGCGGAGTAAACCAATTCATGACTTGTCGATATTATGCGTTTGTTTATTTCACAAATGTCAAAAGCGAATTGACATTTGGCGCCATTTATAAAAGTTATAGCGTTTTCTAATAGGGTGATTAATTTTGTCCCACCTTGTATATGTCCCCATTCAACAAAAAAATTATGTTATTTTATTAATATCTTCCTAATACATTCAAATTTAGTAACAAATTCGTTTATTCCATTTTAAGATAGTCCAAGGTGCTATTTTCTTAATTTTTCTAAAAAATGAAATTTTTGTTTTGCAGTTTCCAGTACCATCAGTATTATTACGATCTGTTGCAAATGGATTAAGTCTGAAATCAAACTGCTCGATATTAGACATACAGAATATATGGATTTAAGCTCAATATCGTAGCGAAAAACTATGTCTGAACCTTGAAAAGTAGAAAATGAACAATATATATAAATGCACTGAATATCATAATTGAAGTAATATAATAAAATCATTAAAATCAAAAAAAATTGAATGACCGTCCCAACAAAAAACAAAAGTTTTTAATGAAAAACATTTAATATTTCTTTATTGAACAAAACTAGTATTTTTAATTGATAATTTGTGTTTATTTTTGTATTGCAGAACACCTGTTGAAACAGCCACTTACTGTCGTAGACCAGTTCCATTCACATTTGGAACCAATGAAATTCATCAGGAAGGATATGATTGAAGATCAGGTAAACTAAAACTTTTATATATACCTACTTACCTGACCTAATTAAACAAAATTTTAGTTTAAATAGTTAAGTAGATCCTTTGACTTCTAACTTGGTGATGAAGATTTTCTTATTAGTTTAAACAACAAATAAATATAATCTTCTATAATTCATTTGAAGACACTACATTTAATATTCACACCATCATATTCATTCGTAATATAATTCGTACTTTAATACGCTTATTTGATCGCCCCATGTTGACTGAATAAAACAATATGGAGAAATAAAAATATCGGGAACTAAAATGAGAGATAGAATTTACAAAACAGTTCTCAGACCAATTATCAGACGCAGAAAAAACACAACCTGACGCAGAGAGGACAAAAAGAATGTTAGAAACAGCAGCGATGAAAACACTATCGGACAGAGCTAGAAGTACAAATAATATATGACATAGATGCAAAATGGAGAACATTAAGAACTGGGTAATAAATAAAAAAATAGAATGAAACGATCATATAAGCCAAATGACAACGAATATAGCAGTAACGACGGCGAGAAATGGTTCTCCAATAGGAACACGATTAGTGGGAAGACCACGAAAACGATGGGACAACTTACTGGAGGCATATTAAAAAACAGACAGAGTCATGTCTACATAAAATGAAGAAGAAGAGGATCGAAATAATAATAATAGCAAAATAAAATTTCGATAGATTAACGTCAAATTCTTATGTTTTTAATTGTATTGGTAATAACACATTACTAACAATCTTGCAATCATCATTAATGATTAGTCTAAATTAATCGTCTCTAATAAAATAATAGAAGAAGTAGGACAATATTAACACTTTGGCGCTATTTTAACGAGAGACGCAGAATATGAAAAGACACCGTACAGGAAAAGCACGAGCTATCTTTTAAATAAAAATAAAAAGTTACTAGCCAATAGAGATGTAACATTAGAATTAAGGACAAGGCTCTTACAACGTATGTATTCTCCACATTAATGCAAAGCGTTGAAGAATGGACTTTAAAAAAATCAGTAGTTTGGTTATATAATGAGTATTAAAAAAAGGAAACTGCTAAAACGGGAACTGGCCTAAAATTTAAGGAAATGGTTTAATATGGGTTCCACTCGACTACTTAGGATAGCTGTGACTAAAGTTTTTCCTTTGTCTTCGTGTCCTTTTCCTTGACATCATTACGGCCTACTTTACTCTGTCTGCAGCAGTTCTGAAGAGTTCTTTTTCCACTCCACTGCTTTTAATCTTTCAACCAGGACGTGCTTTGTCTCCTCGACCATCTTTTTCCTTTCACTTTATCTTGTATAACTAATTGCATCAACTCATATTTTTCTTTCTTAGTATGTGGCCAAAGCAGCTCAGTTTTCTTTCCTTCATATTTTTGAGTATTTTTTTTTTCTTTTTGCATCTTTCCTAATGTTTCCGTGTTTGGTACGTGTTAAGTGCATGATATTTTCCACATTCTTCAATATCACATCTCAATAATACTAATAATAATATTACATCTCAAAGCTGGCAAGTCTTTTTTTAGTTGCGGTTCTAATTTTTCAGGCTTCAACTCCATATAAAAGTGCAGAGAATACTTATTGACAATCATGATTTTTGTGTACACTGCCATTCTATACCTCTCCTAGTACTTCGTAGTGACATCAACCAAAATGTGTAGTCCTCCTCTGCTGTCTGCAAGGAGTATTGTATCGTCTGCATATCTGCGATTATTCACTAGTATTACGTTAATTGATATGCTTTCATTCATGTCTTCTAGTGCCTCTTCAAATATCTCTTTTGAGCACATTAAAAAGTAGAGGGGATAGTACACATCCTTGTCGTACTCCTCTTCTTATCGGCATCTCTTTAGATTTTTGTTAGTCTACTCGTATAAATGAAGTTAGAATTGCCATGATGATTTCCAGCCTCCGATAAGAGAAGGAATTTTAAGAAGAAAACTCGGCGGGCGAACTTTCGACACCAAATTGTCTTTGTACCTGGGATAATTGAAGGGTCAAATTTTATTATAGGAAATTTCGACACCGCGGCGTAAAGCAGGTAGGTAGGTAATTAGTGGCGATGGACATTTGCACCCAAATAGGACAAGCGGGTTTTCCCAATATTTATTGTCACGGCGGGGGCGTGGCACTTGTGTACTTGTGACTAAATTATTTCAGTTGTAATTTATTTCTTGTTTGACGTTGACTTGTGCACGTATACGGATATTTAAAAAATGAGTGATAAAAAGTTCCCGTGGTCGAGATTTATTAGTGGTGGAGCATCATTCGTTCTCGAAACAGAAAGTGTTAAAAAGCGGCTAGATATTTTGGCGCTGCATCCAAAGAAACACTAAGTATTCCGCAAAAGTGTTTACAATAGGCTGTGAGGACCTCACCATCACAAGAAGTGATTTGGTACATAATCATGAAGCCGATCCAAAAAAGCTTGAAGATGGTAACCAGTGCATGTAAAAGAAAAGCCCAAGAGGACATATCGGAAAAGCCTGCCAAAATTACAAGAACTGCTGTTGCTGAGTGTGATGCCAATTTGCTGACGGTTCTTGACATAGCTAGCATAAGAAAGAACATTTACAACTGTCGTCGTAAACTGTTACCAGGTCCGTTACCAAGAAGCATATCAGAAGTCCATAACGCGGTTAGTAATTATTCTCCTAAAATCTGTCGCAATGAAAGTTTTTTGTTTTTAAATCATCCTGAATTAAATGTAATTGTAATTTCATGCGAGACAAATATTCGTTTGTTGTGTAAATTAAAAACTTTGTATATGGATGGTACATTTTCATACAGTACCAAATATTTTCTACAAATTTTTTGTATTAAGGTATAACTAAGATTTTTAAAACATTTCAATTATCATTAGAGCCAACTGAAATATTTGTGGACTTTGAAAAAGCAATTCACTGTGCTTTATTGTATATGTGGCCCAATGCAAAAATTAGTGGATGCCGTTTTCACTTACACCAAAACTGGTTTAAAAAAATTCAATCTTTGGGTTTGGTACAAGAATATAAGGATACAAATTCAGAAATTGGAAAATGGTTAAGGCATACGTTTGGTTTAACTTATTTAAATCCAGCAGAAGTTGAAGAATGCTTTCTGTATGATTTAATGTCATATAAACCTATAAACGCAACACTTGATATATAATATGCAGATTATTTACTGGAAAATTACATTTTCGATAGCGCTCTATTTCCACCACACATATGGTCTAATCAGAATTCGTCTATTGCGAGGACCACAAATGCCTGTGAATCCTTTCATTCGAGAGTTAATTCTCTAAAGAATTTCAAGTAGACACTTATGTCAAAATAAATAGTTTGCATATACCAGCAAAAATCAAAGATACTACTGTTAAGGCTAAATTGACATTTTTGGAGAAAATGATGGATAAACTACGATCCCAACAAATACGTAGGTTAGATTTTATAAAAGCTGTATCTTATCATTCCTATAATAGCAAATAAATCATTGTATACAAGTATATTAACGGTAAAATGTACAAAAATTAGGTACTAGTTGTATTATATTTAGATATTATTACAGTTATAAAGAATTAAATGCACATTACTTTTATTAAAATAAATAAATTAATTAATTATGGTATTTTATTTATGTCGCAGCTATATTTATTTGGTGTCGAATATACCTGTAAGATGAAAACGGGAATTGGGGCTGGTGTCGAAAATTGCCATTAAATTTAAGGCGCTACCTGCTTAGTATCGAAATTTCCTACGCCCAGAAAACTAACTCCAAAAATAAAATGTGAAAAATGTAACTAAAGAATAGCTTTGGAATATTATAAGAAGCTTTAAATGTATTAGCATATGTCACTATATTGAATAATAGCCATGTTAAATAAAGTTCTGTGGGAAGCCGTCCCTAAGATTCTAAATCTTCATATTATTTGATAAATAAATTAACGAAATGAAACTTTTTAAAGAGAAAAAACTAACAAATTCATAAGCCGTCAAATTTCCCGTAACAAATTGTCGTAAAAGACTCCATAAATAACGAAACAGCCAAATATTAACTTAAGTTAGGAATCATAAATTTAAAAAATTCGAATCTGGTACTGCGGCCGCCGCTTGCTGTATAAATATTCAAGCTAACCAAATTTCGACCGATTAACTTAAAGCTACCTACACAAAATTTATTGATGTTTTTAATTAATCTCATAAAACGGGATTTATAGAGGTGAGAATCAACCTCCCGTGGCCAAATTTATTGTTCCCCGTGTTTATTAACTGGTTCTCTCTCTTGTCTTCGTTTTCCTCACCGTAATACTTGCACTGAAGCCTTACCGCTTCTTAATGTTTAATTTAATTTTAATTTAAAAATACTGTTACTGTTGTCATATGATAATGAGTGTGTGCTTTGGGATTCTAAATGTTAATTGTACTCACGTTTAATATTTTAAATACTGTTTCCTGTCTGAACGTTTACAAAATTATACAAAACAACAATTTCTATAAAAGAAACGGGAAAAAATTATTATAAGGTAAATGTACCAGTATTTGATACCTTAACACGTTTAGCTCCGTCTCTTTTTTTAAGGAAAAGCAGTGGGCCACTGAGATGTATTTCTCTTCTTTGGGTGCCGTCTTCAATGAAGGTTGGCGATAACCTCAGCAAAATCATTTCTGTCCCTGGCTTTTCTTATTAAAGATTGAGAATCCAAACCAGTCCACTCACGAATGTTCTTCAACCAGGACGCCTGCCGTCTACCAGGACCACGTTTTCCTTCTACCTTCCCCTCTATAAGAAGCTGCAGTAGCCAGTATTTCTCATTTCTGTATATATGTCCCAAATATGAGGTTTTCCGTGTTTTCATTATTTTTAAGAGTTCTCTGTCGGTACCCATCTTGTGTAGGACCTGCTCGTTGCTCATATGCGCTGTCCAGGGGACTTTCAGCATCCTTCGAAATAAACACATTTCAAAACTTTCCAAACGCCTGAATGAGTTGATTTTGGAGGTCCAGGCCTCCATTCCATATAGTAAGGTGCTGTAAACGTAACATTTCAGCATTCGGTATCGGATTTTGAGATTGAGTGTTTGGGACGTAAACATTTGTTTCATTTTTAAAAAGACATTTCTTGCTTGTTCAATTCGCGATTTTATTTCTATGTCTGGATCTATATCTTTCGTTATCCAGCACCCTAGATATCGAAATTTCTCGACATTTTTGATAATGTTACCATTCACGTTTAAAGCCATGGGTGGATGGATGGATGTTTTGGAGACAATCATTGTTTTTGTTTTCTTGACGTTAATGCTGAGGCCGTAGTGTTCTCCGATCGATCTGACGCGATCTAAGAGTGTCTGGAGATCCTGTGCGCTCTCTGCAATTAGGACCGTGTCGTCGGCGTATCGTACATTATTTAGAACTTTGCCGTTAATTTTAACACCTTCTCTTGATTGCTCTAGTGCTCGTGCAATGATTTCTTCCGAATATATATTGAAAAGTAGTGGTGACAATACACACCCCTGTCGTACACCTCGCTTGATATTGAATATTTCTGTGTCACCGGCTTCTGTTCTAACTGCTGCAGTTTGGTTAAAATACAGCGTTTGGATAATTTTAAAATCGTTCTCGTCTAGTCCCTTTTTGTGAAGGCAATCCATCAGCTTATCATGTTTTACTTTGTCGAAGGCCTTTTGATAGTCAATAAAAGAAAGAGATCCTTTTTTTGGTCTCGACATTTTTGCAGCAGTATAATAAAACTGGTTAATGCTTCCCGTGTCCCAAATCCATTTCGGAAGCCAAATTGTTCATCACTGATATCCTGTTCACATTTCTTATAAATGCGTTGGTGAATAACTTTCAAGAATAACTTTAACATATGCGACATTAAACTAATAAGTCTGAAATCACCACACTTCTTTGCTCCCTTAGTTTTTGGAAGGGGAATAAAGACTGATTTTAACCAGTCTTGTGGAATTTCACCGCTTGTATATATTTGATTAAATAATTTGACGATTATATTTAAATGTTTCTCTTCCAGTAGCTTTATGACTTCCGTATGTATGTCATCGGGGCCAGGGGCTTTCCCATTTTTTGCGTTTTTGATTGCTCTCTCTACTTCTTGTTTTAATATAGGAGGACTGGTTTCATGGTTTTTATATATTATGTTGTTTAGTGGTGTGTCCGAGAATAGTTCTTCTATGTAATGTCCCCATACGTTGTTTAGATCGCTTAATTCCCATATCGTTTCATTCTCGTCGTTTGTTAATCTACAAGGGAGTCTTTGTTTTGTCATTCCAGCTAGATCTTTTATTTTTTTGTGAAGCATTTGACTGTCGTGTTTCTTTATTAATTCTTCGATCTCTTTGCAGTTTTCTATCATCCAATTTTCTTTTGCGGTAGCTATTTCTTTCTTGATTTGACGATGTATCTCCCTATATTTTTCATTATTTTTATTTTTGTAGGCTCTTCGAGTATCCATCATTCCCAGAATTTTTTGTGTCATCCAGGGTTTAGATTTTCTTTTGTTATTAGTGTCTTTTATATATTTCTCGGCGCTAGTAAAAGCATTCTTGACTTCAGTCCATAAGCCTTCTGTAGTTGGTGATAACTCTCTTTGGAGTCTTTCACATTCCTCGTTGAGTTTAGTCTTTACCATACTTTGTATATTTTCTTGTTTAAGTAAATTGATGTCGGTTTTTCTTTTGACGGTCTTTTTTAGCATTTTGTACTTTATTTTTAATTTAGCCACTAGTAGGTTGCGGGTGATTTCTACGTATATAGCCTCCGTAGTGCTAGCTTGAACCAGGAGTTCATGATAGTTAGTTGTTTCTCCTGGCAAAATTGTAGTAGTCTGTCACCTCTATCATTGCGATTGCCCAGTCTGTAGTTTCCACAAATATGTTCCACTTTTCCACAACCCACTTTGGCATTAAAATCTCCTACCATTAATGTTGTTTCATAACTCTTTGTCATTTTAAGTAATTCTTGGAGATTCTCATAGAACTGCTCTATTTCATCATCCGACTTGTCAGCAGTTGGTGCATAAACTTGGAGTATGTTTATGTTTACGGGCTTACTCTGTAATTTCAAAAGAAGCATTCGATCAGAATAGGGTATGAAATCAATTACTGCTTTGTGAGAGATGTATTTGTGTAAACTAATTAATTTTTAAGGTACACTTTAAAAAGTCATTTATAATAAATATGGATACAAAAAAAATTAACTTGGTCACAAAATAAACTCACCGCGTGAGTCGCGTTGGTGGCCACAGGGCAGAAAATGTGTCGGTTGAACTTAAAGGAAAAATAATAATCTGATTGAGCAAAGATATAATTATGAACCTACATAACTAACATAAGTAATTATTAAATGGCAACAACATCAAGAAAACAAATTAATTATCTAATTTTTAATTTCTTCATTTAAACGTCTAAAACAATTTTCTAAGCACAATCCCGGATGTTCAGGGCACTCCGCACAATAAAACTTCTTTGTCAACCATTTTCCATCCACTCCTGAATGTAGGTCTCTCCCAATTGCTTCCATATTTCTCTATCTTGCGCCAATCTAATCCACTGTTTGCCTGCCACTGCTCTTATGTCACCTACCCATTGAGATCTTCCCATGCTTCTTGTTTTCGTCCTTGGTCGCCATTCTAGAATTCTTCATGCCCACCTGTTGTCATTATATCGGGCTACGTGACCTGCCCAGCGCCATTTCATTTTTGTAATTTCTTCCACAATATCCCTAATCTTCGTTCTACGTCTTATCTCGGTGTTTCTTATCTTGTCTCTTAGTGATATTCCAAGCATGATTCGTTCCATTGCTCTTTGCGTTGTTTCTAATTTTTTGGCAGATTTTTTGGTAAGACTGTCTCCAAGCCGTAGACAAGCCATGGTAGTATGCATGTGTTGCTAGAGAGTTAGATGTTAGCAATAATACTGTAACGAAAGTATGAAAAAAGCACAGTTACAAGAATTTTAAATATTCGAAAACGCAGCAGCTTTATTCAGACGACTACTTTCGAAAAATGGAGTTTTGGGAAACTTTATTAACGAAGGCTAATGATAAACCAAATTTTATTAAAAACATTTTACTAACTGATAAATCTTTTCTTTTGTTAGTAGTGAAACACAATACTTCCATTACGAGATACCTATTGGGCGCGGGGAGCACACGTCGTCAAAATATTAACGTCTAGACTGACATTTTAGGAGACCACATAATAGGTCCATTTTTATTGAGAGCAACTTGAATAGTAGAGTATACCTCAATTTGTTACAGAATCATGTTCTTCCCACTATTCTCACTATTCCTGATGTAAATCTGGTGAATGTTTGGTTTCATCAAGACGGCTGTTCAGTTCACAATGCTCGAATAATGAGGGAGTACTTAAACAATACTTTCCCGAATCGAGTTATCAGTGGAACAGGCGATATTAAGTGGCCTGCGCGATCTCTAGATCTTACACCCATGGACTTCTTTTTTTGGGGACATTTAAAAAGCATAATGTACGATTATCCTGAGGCTAGAGCCCAAAATTTAAATGAATTAAAAAACCGAATAAGAGAAGTCTCCAATTCTGTTACAGCAGAAACTCTTTCATCTGTTCGCAGAAGTTTTTATGTTCAGCCGTAGAAGGTCAAATATTTGAATCATTTATGTAGGAATAAAGAATTATTTCTTATTTTATTAGGAATTACTTTTTATTTTCAATAAAAGTATATTTTTTGTTTTATCTTTTTAAAGAAATGCACTTTTATTCTTAATTCAGCCACAAACAATTGTTAACATTATTAAAAACCCATACAACTGCACCGCCGTATAAAGTTTAGTGTATGTTTATCGAGTTTATGTTATAAGAAATGAACCAGATATACGTAAGGAAAACAAAAATCGACGGATGGAGATGCATATCCAATGCATAGGATGATCCCAGATCCCATATTGTTGTACCCATAGGAGTCTAGGTGTCAGAGGGGATCGGAGAATTTATCTCGTGCGAGGCAATATTGCCGATTTTAGAGCTTTATATAGTTTGCAATATCTAATCCAAAACTTAACGTATTGTATACATATATATATATATATATATATATAATAATATATATATATATATATATATATATATATATATATGCTTATCTATATGCCTACAGTATATAATTTTTTTTGTTACAGATTTCCTTCAGTTATGCAAAGGCGAAAGATGAGTGGAATGTAGTCAAAATTGATGGTTTTAGTGAAAGTGAAGATCAATATAGGTAAATTAAATACCATAGCTTGAATAGTAATATTTAAGGACGTTATATTAGGGCTTTAAATTGACATTTACCACTAAAGTGATGCATATTTAATTCCTGACTGACTGTCACTGACATGTTTTAAATAATTTTTTTTAATGGAAGATATAGAACAGTTTAATAATTTATTTTAAAGGAACTTTTAAAGAAAAATCTACGATAGTGTGGTCATTAAAGAAGAGTACAAAATTAGTTAAGACAAACGACTCGAAAAAGTGAGGTCTTCTTCTTCTTGATGTGCCTATCCGTTACGTATGTTGTCGATCATCATGGCAATCTTTATCTTATCTGCAGCAGCGCGAAAAAGCAGCGGTCTTCTTCCTGGACCTCGTTTTCCAAACATTTTTCCTTGCAGGATGGCTTGAAGGAGAGCATATCTGGATTCCTTTCGCATAATATGTCCGAAGAATTGTAACTGAGTTGTATATGTTGTTGAATATCTTAGCGATTATTGCCATTTGTTTCGTTGTTCATTAGTTTGAGTAGTTCTGCTTGTATGTTATCAGGGCCTGCCGCTTTGCCATCCTTTAACTGTGTTATTGCGGAATTAACTTCCTACTGTAATATTCTTAGTCCATCATTTACCTTTTCTTCTAGCTCAAAGGTGTTATCTTTTTGGTCTTCAAATAGTTTTTCTAGATATTCTTTTCACGTTTTTATTTTACTCTGTTTGTCCAAGATGATGTTTTCATCAGAATCAGTTATGTTATATATTAAAAGTGAGGTAGATAAGTGTATTAGAAAGAAAAGAGAAATATTCGAATGATAGGAATCAGTGACAAACCCATTATAGCAAACCCTATTAAAAAACGCACAAACACATTTTGTAACATCAGTTACAAAAACTTTATGTAATATTATATTAAGCTGTTTTCCCGGAATATTTTTTCGTTAGTACACAATTTAAAAAAATGCACAAATGTACCCTCTACGATAAACAGATTCACTGAAACCCTGCAACACAAGAGTAAAGTACATAAAGAACACAAACCGAAGTAGGTACCCAACACTTGAATTTGGATAATAAATCCAACTAATTAAAGGCGACAAGTTTTCGAAGGAGCACACATGCAGCAAATCTCTTGTTGTCCTCTTCTCCGGTGAAGAGACCCTTGTTAACAAAATTCTTCGTGTCCTTGCCTCTCGACTGGAGTTAGAAAAGTGAGAAAGGGCGCCGCTAGTCTCTCATTAATTTGTAGAGTCAAGTTGTGGAGTTAAACATGGAAATGACATTCTTACTCTAATAGGTGGTAAAATTCAAACAGACGTTTAGGATCTACAAAGTGTTTCAATGTTTACATGGTGGCCCTATTAAAACAATTTAGGGAAAAGAACTCTTTTTCATAATTTAAAATAAAAAAATTGCTTTTTGTCTAAATATAAATGGAAAGCGGGAATATGATTGAAAATAAAAGAGCCTTAAATAAAAGAGCTAAAGAAATAAAAATAATAATAAAAATAAAAGGGCTAAAATATTAGGAAATTCTATTATGTCCCATAGATATTAAATTAAAAAAATGTCAAGGGATGTATCTAGCCAGATAAGGACCAGAAACCAAAGATATTGCAGAAGGGATCTGGCAGTGGAGATGTGGATCCTGTGGGTTTTATTTGTTGAAAATGCCGTTTTGATGACCAGATGTGTGCCAGCGACACGCAATTATAAATTTATTGGATATTGTAAAAAGAGTATAGTTTATATTGTAAAAAGAGGATATTGTAAAAAGATGATGTTGACCTAGAACTGAAATTGAATCGGAGTTGCGAACAAAAATGGAATGTTCATAAATCTTATTTTGGATACTATGATTTATTTAGCCTATATAAGATGGGGCAGTCTGCACTAGGAATTTCATAGACTGCATGATGTTACTTTGTAATGTTGTCTTTGATTGATGACACCTTTGATGTAAGAAAGAAAAGCTTTCGTACGATGAATGTCTAAGTCTTTGGTTTAAGATTAAGTGAGAGATTCATGTCTGTGGATATACGTATTGATGTGATTTTAGCAGTAACCGTTTTGGATAAGGACTTGTTTTAAACTAGAAAGCTCAGCGGGTATACTTGCATCGTCGCAAAGACGTGCTGCTTTTGGAGAAGAGATTTGCCTTTCCGCAAGATTACACTTGTCGTTGTCAAGTTACATTAATTCTGCCTCTTCTAGATATTCGAAGAGAACTTAAAGTTAAGCCAAAGTTATCCAACAATTTTTCGCAAAGCGTGGATAATAGTTGTGGCTACAACCTCACCTATAGCAGGTATTATTGTTCAATGCATGGGGACTACTGAAAACCAATCTTGCTATGCCTTTTTTTAATTTTTGACTTTTCGGTACTTATAAGAAGTACATATTTTCAAAGACATCGTAGTGTTCATGAGGAAGTTTGTGACCGACAGTGGTCAATAGTAGTGATGAAAGGAATGTCAGTTTATTTTTGGGATGTTCTGAATACTAGATGCCCTGGAGAGTGACAAGGCATCGTAACAACATTTTGATCCCTAATGTTAGGGCTTTAAATTGTCCTAAGGAAGGAAAGAATCGAGTCTATACCGGCGGTATTGTGTATGAAAGCTGAAGGATAATGAAAGATTTTGTTGAAGATTTTGCAGAGAATTCTCGTCTCTGTCTTTAGGATCTGATTCCTCTGCTTGTACTTAATCGTGTGAGGCTTTTGTAGGTGTGCATTAGTGTCGAATTGGCCGTGGCACCAAATTTACTGATGGAAATTTTATCCGGGTGTCCCAATTCATTGTACTCACAAATAGGACACCACTATTTGAAACTCGAGTCTCTCTTTCTCTCTCTCTCTCTCTCTCTCTGTGGAGATTCAGCGAGGGAGGGAATTGATACCTGCATTGTAACTAGGTAGTTTTTGGAGTTTCAAAACATCGAATTCATCGAAATCATTCATCGTATAGCCCCGACCTAAGTTCCAACGACTTCTTCACGTTCCGAAAGATAAAGAATTCAATGCGTAAGCAGCGATTTCAGTCGCTAAAGGAAGCCATCAATGCCTTTAAAACAACGATTTTGCAGGTGTCAATTGAAGACTGGAATAACTGTTTTACGAATAATTGGTTTGGACGTATGCAAAAGTGTATTGATCTTGGTGGGACATATTTTGAAAAGCAATAAAGTACTTTAAGTATACAGTGTTAGTCAAAAGTCCGTTCTTATATATTTTGAACGGTTATTGTTATAATAGTGAAATTTGGAGGGAGGTAATAAACAGACCTAGGCTTCTTAACTAGTCATAACAAGTGAAGTAATAGTGAGAGATGACGTTATAGCGTCACTGTGACAGATAATTTTAAATAGGATTTTATGGCAAGTGATACCTCGATTGAAAGGTATTAAAAATATCTATTCAACTACATAACTAATTTTATTTGAGTTTAAGCTCATTTTGATGAATACATTAAAATAATATTAAACGAGGCAGGGAGTAGATGGAGCACATTTTGAACATTTACTATACGAACTGGTTGTTAAATATTTATTAATTAAATAAAAAGTTAAAGCTACAATCTTAGGATTTATTTAATTTGTTTATCAGAATGAGCACTTAAACAAAATTATTATGACTGAATAGGTATATTAAATACCTTTCAAACGAGGTATTCCTTGCCATAAGGTCCCATGTAAAATTATCTGTCACAGTTGCGCTGTAACGTCATCCGTCACTATTACGTCACCTGATATAACTAGTTACGAAGCCTATATCTGTTTATTACCTCTCTTCAAATTTCACTATTATAACAATAACCGTTCAAATGATACGAGGGGGGAACGGACTTTTAACTAACACTGTATATTAAGTTTTTAAAATAATATTACATATTCAATTTAAATGTAAAAGTTGATAAATGTCAAAGTCATTATACAATAATTATAATACTAATTATGTTTGATAAACTGGCACATTATACCTTTTCCTTAAAGCCCTACGTAACCTCCTCTGTTATTTGTAACCATGACTCATCATATTTACTAAAATACCACTCTTTTTCAGGTTTTTATCCCTTCATTGTTTTTTATTCCCGTACTTCAGCTTTTGTCCAAGGCGGAGGTAGAAAAAAGAAATTAATAATATATAAGGACGCGGCTAAATTGTAAGAATTTTGGTCAGTTATAATGAAAAGACCTATCATTAGATGGCATTGTGATTATATTCTATTAGAACGGTGTTTTGTCTGGCTATAAAAATGATCGCACCGTATAAGGTGATAGGAATGATTTGAAAAGATATTTTGGAGAGGAAAACATAATTGATTGACAATTAATATGTAGCAAGTTCTGGTGATTGATATTTACAGGACAGCCAGGGGCTTGGTTTCTGACTGCTTGTTGTTACAACAGGCAAACTTTGACGTTATAATAAAATATGTATTGCAAAATTTTTTAATGAAAAAATATCTTTTTTAATAATTTTAAAAGAAGAATCAAACAGGAACAGAAAAATTTCGGTAAATAAAAAAAAAACGAAGGAAATAACGAATAAACAGTGCAATAAATCGTAAATTTTAGGGAACAAAAGATATTTACACGTTCGCGACGATGTGTACCACTGTTGGTACATATCTAACTTTTCGCTCAGCCACTTGTGGCCACTGGTGGTACACGGTATCTTTCTATATTTCTTAACTCTTTAAAAACTTGCAATTAATAGATATATTGTTTATATTGCGTACACACTTAAAGTATAGTTTTAAATTAGTTTGCTGCCGTTTTGACATATTCATAATTTATATGGTCACAAATAAAGGCCAAAAAACTGCAGTAAAAATAGTTTATTAAAATTAAAACATCGTAGTGTAACATAGATATTGTGCAAAACTTTAGAAATAATTTGAACAATATACAAAACTAGGTGGGTTTCTGAATTTAATTAAAGCAAGGAAGGCATGTGGCTTTATCGCCGTATCCTAAAAATACCATGGACAGCGAAAATCACAAATATAGATGTCCTTAAAAGAATAAACCAAGAACGCCAACTTTTCGAAACCATCAGGAAAAGGAAAACGGCGTATCTAGGTCACATCATGCGAAATGAAAAATACCAGTTCCTCCAACTTATAATCGAGGGTAAAATTAAAGGCAAGAGAGGAATGGGACACAAGACAATGTCCTGGCTCCGAAACATAAGGCAATGGACAGGGATTAACGACATACAATCTCTGATACATATTGCAAAAATAGAGAATTAATGGAAAATGTGATCGCTAACATCCATTAGTGGATTTGCATCTGAAGAAGAAGAAGAAGAAGAAGAAGGAAGGCTTATATTTCTTCTATCCACACATGTATCGCACTATGTACACACTCTTTTTGTTTTGTTCGGGATGCTCTTGATCCTTGTGTATCCTGAATTTTCTTAAAACATGAAGAGCAGCGTCTTCTTGTTTGTCTAGTACTACCTTCATATTTTTGTAACATTGGAACAATATCTAGTTCACGACGACTCTCTGTAACTTCACTTTGTAATAGTCCTTTAATAATTTGTTTGCGAATAGATATAACATATTGCATATTTTAGGATTATTACCATAATTATTGAAAAGAACCCACGTATTTACTAGGCATGTGCCTAGACAAATTTTGAAAGAACACTTTCCACTTAATGCTTTTTTTTAACGGGGTATAATATTAAGACATTTCATCGGACAAGTCCATACTTTTCTTTGCCTTATTATATGCAATAACCGCAGGTGGTTTTAGATTCTCTTCAGTTTCTCTATTTTTTTGCTGTCGGTTGGAGGCTTACTGTATGGCTGGGAACTGTACTAATCATTAATGAATGACGTTTGTTCATCCATATAGCAACTCTTATGCCATAATCATTTTGTTTTCCATATATTTACCCTTTCTTAAATTTTTTTTTTGACGTACATCTTTGTAATTTTTTCTGTTAGATCTAAGAGTTCCGCAAACATATGTTTTACACTAAAAAAGCTTTTTATATAAATTTACACTTGTATAATAATTATCAATATATAGTGTCCTTCCTTCATACAAAACCCCTCAAATAATGCCATGCAAATATTCTTCTTCTTCTTTAAGTTCCATCTTCTATCGAAGGTTGGAAATCATCATGGCTATGCGGACTCTGTTGACTGCCGCTCTAAAAAGTTCTGCACTACTGCATTCAAACCATTCCCTTAAGTTCTTAAGCCAGGATATTCTTCGTCTTCCCACATTTCGCTTTCCTCGGATTTTGCCCTGCATAATAAGTTGTAATAATGCGTATTTTTGCCCTCTCATCACATGTCCCAAGTACTCAAGTTTTTGTCTTTTAATAGTTAATATTATTTCCGCCTCATTTCCTATCCTTCTAGTTACTTCCATGTTTGATATTTTTTGAAACCATGATATTCGTAGGATTCTTTTGTAACACCAAAATTCAAAGGCGACCAACTTATTCAGATGAACTTGTTTTAGTGTCCAAGCTTCCAAACCATAAAGAAGAGTAGAGAACACGTAACATCGAAGCATTCGCAGGCGTAGTTCTAACCTTATATCCCGACAACAAAGAAACTTTTTAAGTTTAATAAATGATGTACGTGCTATTTCAATACGTGTCTTAATTTCTTTGGTTTGGTCTACATCTGATGTTATCCATGTTCCTAAGTATTTATAGTTATTAACACTCTCAATTGATGTATCTTCAATAGTCAATTGGATATTTGCATGTACAGATTTAGTCATGATCATGCATTTAGTTTTCTTTAAATTTATCTTCAATTCGTATTCATTACAGCGTTTATTAAGGCGTTGCATTACGTTCTGGCGTAATGCAACGCCATAATGTTATCACGACGATAGAAACCCTAAAAAATGGCAAATCCCTGGGACTAGACAATATTGATGCAGAACTGATTAAAAAAGGAGGGCATGAACTTAGAACTAAAATACACCAATTAATGAAAGAAACCTGGGAACAAGAAATAATGCCAAAAGAATGGAGTGGCTGTAATATTGTGCCAATACATAAAAGAGGCAGAAAGGATACATGTGGCAACTACAGGGGAATCTCACTAATCGGTACTACATATAAGATATTAGCTTCAGTTGTACTAAAACGATTACTGCCATATACAGAGGAAATTATTGGCGATTACCAATACGGCTTTAGGCCTGGAAGATCAACAATCGACCAAATATTTATGAGTTATGAGTTAGGCGTACCAAAGAAGCTGACTATGATTGCTCGAATGTGTGTCAACAATTCCTTTGCACAAATTAGAATAGGAGGCAAAACTTCAAAGGCTTTCGGCATAAGCACCGGGCTCAGACAGGGAGATCCGCTGTCCCCATTACTATTTAACCTAGCATTGGAATACGCAATGCGAAAAATCTATACCAGAGTCAAACCAGACATAACTGCCAGAGGAACAAAGATTATTCTCGCATTTGCAGATGATGTAGATGCAGTAGCACAGACAACACTGGAAGTTAAGGATATAGTATCGAACTTTGAAGAAGCAACACTAAGCGTAGGCCTGAAAATAAACGAAGAAAAAACTAAATACATGCTCGTATCAAAAAAGGAACGACAGCGAATAAGACAAAACATTACCATAAACGATCATAATTTTGAGGTGGTCAAAGAATTCAAATACCTAGGAGCAACAATTACCAGTGAAAACACAGGAGAACGGGAGGTTGAAATACGAATACTGGCGGGGAATAAATCATTCTTTGCCATTCAACATCTAATGAGGTCAAAGCTTCTCTCAAGGCGTGCCAAAATCCAAATGTACAAAACCATAATACGACCAGCAGTGACATATGGAAGTGAAACATGGAGAAGATGGAAGTAAGGCCATGGGAAATAATAGCACAGGATCGGAATCAATGGAAGGCAATAGTAAACGCAGCAAAAACTCACGAAGAGTTGTAAAAGCCAATGATGATGATGATGATTACGTTCTGTAAACCATTGTCGTTATCCGTAATTATTACTGTATCGTCTGCAAAACGTAAGTTATTCAAAACTTCTCCATTGATAGATATACCTTCTAGTGAGTCTGAGAGCGCTTCTTGAAATATCGCTTTACTGTAGACATTGAAAAGTAGTGGGGACAGCACGCAACCGTGGCAGACTCCTCTCCGTATTTTGATATTTTTGGTGTACTGGCTGTTAACTCTTACCTTGGCAGTTTGATTCCAATATAAATTAGGAAATCTAGGAATGTCTAAAAACATTGTCAGACATATTTGAACCATTTTTATCTGCATATGTTTTTAGGTTGTATGTATAACCTTCGACAGTAACATAAACAAGCAAAAAATCATTACAAATGCAACCAAATACTACGACATCCACGACTTCACATTGTGTCCACCGGTGGTACACGATGTTTTTTCTTAAAGAATGTTTACATCAAAAGCCTTTTTGTAGTCAATCAGGCATGCAAAAGTATTACAACTGACATCTCTACATTTCTGAAACAATACCTGCACGCTAAATAAAGCTTTTGAAATAAAGTTTCTGAAACAATACCTGCACGCTAAATAAAGCTTTTGAAATAAAGTTTCTGAAACAATACCTGCACGCTAAATTGCGTAATCACGTTGATAAAATTTGTGATAATAGACTTGCAAAGATTGCAAAGAGAAACTGAAACCAGCAGTCAACCCAGACCCTAACGTTGATATGAAACTTGACAAGACATTGTACTAAAATAAAAAAAAAAAAAGAGAAAAAACAAACTGAAACACTTGCTATCACTAAACTTCGGCAATTACTGTAACATATGGGTATGTTAAAGTATACTCTTAAAGACTTTGTAGTCTTAAATACAAACTGTCAGCTATATATTATCAATAGATTAAAAGATAACTTTCTTTACATCTTTACCTGTGACTCTCCCTTGTAGTGTTAGGGCTCTAATACTCTAACGAAGTTGTTTCAGGACGAGATGTCCGAGGGTGCTAAACTTTTGACACTTCGTCCCGTCACCACTCCAAGACAGTTGGCGTTCAACTAAAAACTAATTAAGTGCTGATGGTAGGGTTGCTTAAATCACTTCATAACTATTAATATCAATGCATTTGTATTAAAAACTTTGTACAAAATGTTGCCCCCATATGGTTTCGCACAAAAGACTCAAAGAACAAAATTCTTACAATTTAATTGCTTATCAGTATCTGTGATGTTGTAAATATACTTCAAATTTTTATATACCATGTTAAAATTAGAAATGTAGGTATGTACTATGTGAAAGTGTAATATTTAATAAGGCTAGTCTTTTACCGCTTTCTGCTATATATGTATCATTTAGCTAAATTTATCTTTTCAATACTTCACTAAGCAAAGAAATATATATTTTTTAATTTCACACTACTGCAACTACACTTGCGAGCAAAAAAATCGACTCACAGTAAAATTCACTACGCTACTTTTGTGAAATATCGTGAACAGAAGTAATTTTTATTGAGATGACACCAGTATTTATACAGTTAGTAAGTAACGAATATAACAAAGATAACTTAATATTATATGTGAGAAAACGTGTTATGAATGAAAGTCAATATGCAATAAATATAAAAGTAAACTAATACTGAATGAAAAATCAAAATTAATACTCAGTATTTCCTCCTCTGAGTTGTATTACACTTTTCATGCGATCTCTGAAGGTCCTTATTAAGTTTCTGACTGATTCCTGAGGAATCGCTTTCCACTCTTCATCTAATGCAGTTTTCAGCTCCGCCACTGTCGCTGGTGCTAGATTACGGACCCAAACTCTGCCTTTAAGTTCATTTCATAGGTGCTCGATGGGATTCATATACAGACTCAATAGAGGCCAGTCCATTGTTGGTATAATGGATTGACCAGGTAAGCTTTCGTAATCCGCGCTGTGTGACATTGATCGTTATCAACCATTAGCATGAAACTGTCGCCTATTTAGAAGGCGTAAGAAACAACATGGTCTTGGAGAATATCCGTACTGTAAAGATCCGATAAAAAACATACACGAACCACCTTCATAGCTCACTGTTTCGACACTGCAGGACTGAGTAAATAATTTTCCGGGCCTCCAATAGACGCGTCGTCTTCGATTATTGTTATACAAGCATATTTGACCCTCATCAGAGAATAAAACTCTGCTCCATTGGCCAAGATCCCAATTAATGTGTTCTCGAGCAAACTGAAGTCGAGCTTGTTTCTAACGTGCGTTCAATTTGGGCCATATGTTAGCTCGTCTAGGAGTCAAAGTGGCAGCCTTAAATCTTTTCTCAACTTTCCACCAAGTGACAGTGACACTTCGTACATTCCTCAAGCTCAAGGATTGTTGAAGCTCAACTCATGTCGCGTGTCGATTCCGAAGGGCACTCAGGACATACGTCAATGTTTGAAAAGCGACTGAGATGACCAACGGCAAACTCATAGAGGTCTACATTGTGTAGAACAAGCCCGTTACAATGTTTGCTGCAATCTCTGTGTCATACAAAAGTAGGCAAATTTTACAACACGTTGCCAATTTGCATAAAACAATTATTTTTTGGCAGCTGAATAATAGACAATATTTTTTGCATTAATTGTTTTAATTCAAATTAAGACAACATAAAATTACTGAGCATAACATCCAATTCAGCGAGTAAGTCGATTTTTTTGCTCGCAAGTGTATATATATTTAGAACTTTCTATTTTAACAATTATATGGCCAAAATATAAAAATCAGATCTTTGCGCATGGCTGCTATTATTCGGTTTTATAGATATTTTACTCTGCATAGGACTTTTATAATAATATAGAACGTCTCAATTTTTAAGAAAAAACTCTTCTTTATGTCAAAAAAGCACATTGTCGTAATTTTCTACCATACGAGCAACTATCTCTTTCCATCAGCTTCTATCACAAGCTATGGACTGCCGGAGTAATGACGTAGATTTTATTGACATCTGTCAGTTTCACTTTCCAAACAAACCTTGTTTAGTGTGGATAATTTGTATTTTTCGTTATTTTTTCATTTTTTTTAACGAATCTTTCCGCTTTTTACAATATCTATGAATTCTAATAGTTTCTACAACAATTTTACAAGGTTGTGTAAATAATAAAACAAGTCGTTTTATAAAAATAGCAATAAAATGCATGTATCAATAATGTAAGGTTAGAATTTCTTTAATTTAAACTTTTAAACTATATTTCATAGAAATAGAACACTGAATTATGATGGTATTATCGTAAAAACACTATACTTACAAGAAAAAGCAGCAGAGGAAGCAAAAAGTCTTAAGATTGGGCATTTCAACTTTTGTGTCGGAAAGTAATAATATCAACATGGCCGCCGTGACGTCACACTCCGGCTGTCCATTCTCATGAACTTAGAAAATGTCTATTGAGTGAAGGAACGACTGCCACTGTGGCCTTCCGATTGATGATTTCCGAAATTACAAGTCTAAAATTCTAAGAAGTGATAATATCATTATTACTTTATCATCATCACTCTGACTTTATAACCCTACGTGTGTCCTAGCATACTCAAGAATTTCTCTCCAGTCATCCCTATTCATTGCCTTTCTCCGCCAAGCACGTATTTCCATATTTCTCATGTCTTCATTGATGTTATCAAGAAACCTTGTTCTAGATCTTCCTTTTTTTCAATGATTAATGGGTCTATCAAGGAGCGTTTTTCTACCTGGATTATTTTGTTTCATTCGCATTACATGTCCTATCCACCTCACACGTCCTATGTTAATATGTTTTATGATATCTAAACCGCCTGGTATATCCTATTAAGTTCGAAGTTGTCTGCTCTACATTCCATTGTCATTTACTGCTCCATAGGTTCACCTTACTACTTTTCTTTCTAAACATCCTTACATATTTTTATTACTTTTTCTTTGAGTCCAGGTCTCTGAACCATATGTTAGACTGGGCGTATTGTAGAGTTTTATTTTTGAATTTCTTGATATAATTGTGGATTTAAGAAGGAAATTGAGACCAAAATAGCATCTGTTGTGTTAAGGAGCGCTCCCAAGTATACAAATTCGTTCACTGCTTCGAAGATGTCGTTTTCTATAAAAAGTGGTCGTAGGATTTGAGATTGCGTGCTTATTTTCATATTTATCTTCTATTAACAGAGCGGTTGGCTGCTTCGTAGTCTATAGATATGTGATAAGTATTAATGCCATATTCCAGTTTTCTTTCCTAAAATTTATTTCAGTGTTGCAATCTGATGAATTGTAGACTTATCACCTCTGAAACCAGCCCGGTATTTTCTTTCCGTTCTGCATATGGTTCCATACGGTGACATAGTACTCTGGAAAGTATTTTATATGCTGCATTTAGAAGCGTAATTCCTCTGTGATTAGAGCATTCAAAGACATCTCCTTTTTTTGAATGGTGCAAAGAATTCCAATATTCCAATCATTGGGGATGGATTTCCGTATTCATATTTATTTTATAATCTGCTGTAATGCTCTTATGATATTGTGGCCACCTTCTTTATATAGTTCAGCTGGAAGATTATCTATTCCAGGTGATTTGTTTCTAGCTAGTTTTTTAACTGCATTTTTAACTTCAAGAATCGTTGGTAGTTCCTCTTCCCTTTCATCTGTTTCCCTTACCCCATCTGTTTCGTTTTTCAGACTTTCTTTTTCTTCCTTTATATTTAGTACCTTGTTAAAGTATTTCACCCATCTATTTAATACATCTTTTCTTGTTGTTCATACATCATTCGCAGCTGCTTCAATGACCTTCCTTTTCTCTGGTCCAGTAGGAGTCTATATCTGTCTGGCTTTTTTTATTTACATTTTGATTCCTTAGCCTGTTAATGATGCGTTTCGAGTACCGTTCTGCAATTGTCGCATCTTTCAGCTTTTGTACATTCCATTTTTTTCTATCCATTTTATTTTCTTTACTGGTTTTTGAAATTCTAACCCTCAATATTGAGATCACTAGGCAATAATCTGAGTCTATGTTTGCGCCTCTAAAACTTCTGTAGTTTATTACGTCGGCTCTATATCTTAAATCTAAGATGTGATAAATCTGACTCATTGGACCTCTCCAGATGAAGGCCTTCATCACTTATTTTTGCAAGATACCGCAAAAACTTTAACTTGACTTGAATGTACGACAAATATACGAGAGTCTAGTCTGAAGGTTAAGCTCTTGGAGGATTGAGTGACTTGTTCTGGTCTTTGTCCATGAGATCCGAAATATTCTTCTTAGTACCACATCTCCACAATCCTGAATAGACCCTTCAGCCAGGATCGCTTCAAAATGATCTAGTTAAACACTGTTTTGGTTATATAATTTTTAGTAAATGTCTAATGTCAGTCAGTCTAGTAGATGAACCTGTACGGCTGACTATTTTTTGTGATACTCTAAGTATATTACATAAATTGTACAATATAAAATAAGGGGTACAAGCAGCTGTACTGAGTATTAATTTCAAATTAATCACGAAACTTAACAGTTCTTTGTACCCTAAGTCCTTTGTTAATCTAAGATTTGACAGTTGATTAGGATTCAACTTGGAAAAATTAAGCAAATATCATTGACCAACTATATAAATTTTATACTTAATATCTAGTAATGAAATTATCTATTATTGGCAAAATACAGAGAATCAGCTTTTTATGTCAAAATGGCATATTATTAAAATATTCTATTTTCCAGACATTTTTTGTTTACTCGGATATCTTAACACGTGTCTTTCCCTTGTTCCTTCTATGCTTAAACATAACTACGGATTCTCTTGTTCGTCTGAATACGGTAAGAGGTTGATTACCATTTTTACAATTTTTATTCCAGAACTTTTGGAAAACGATTTCTGAATGAAAATCGAACCTTCGCAAAATAAGAAAATTTATTTCCGTTACAATTAATTGTGGTTGAATCTCATCTAAAAAATTTATTAATGAAAACCATATCACAAGTGAAAAAATGTATCACAATGTAATGTTTATTTTAATTTAATTACGGTCTCCTAACAGTAACACTAAACCATAATTAATTTCTAACATTTATTTACTCAACCGTACAAATTTAGATTATTGACCAACTTATTTGAATTATTTGAAATTTATACATAAAATAGAACAAGTGAAATATAAAATACCATGATATCTGTTTCTTTTTTATTTGTTTTTCATAATACTTCAGTACGGTTCTAGATAATATTTTGCGCATCAATTATTGTGTCAGTTTATTAAAAATATTTCTTATTAAAAATAAAACTGTCAAATCTTTCATGTCCATATGATCGTCTCGTTATTCAAAACATAGATGCAATTTTTTTTTCTGTAGGTGCAATGTTTATAGAATTCTTTTAACACGATGCAATTGCTCAAACAGTGCATATATGATAATTTATAATGATATTTTATAGTTATGTAAAAATTGTATTAAATATTGTATTTTTATAATTTGTTTGTAAATAAATTTTTGTTATAAATTTAGTTTTTTATTAATATAAACTTTAATCGTTTACAAATTATTAGAAATATTCCAATGAAAATTAGAAATAACTTAAGGACCAACAAAAGGAAATTAAAGGGTAACTTACACGAAATCGTAGGCTTCCACGGCCAGAGTCAGAATTATAGTTTATTCGTCTTCCGGGGTTGGACCGTGTCACTCACAAATGACACGTTTCAAACCCGGAAGACGAATAAACGGTAATTTACACTATGAGAACTAAAAAGTGCAAGTAACAAGTGACAACTGACAAGAATGTGTTAAGTAAGAAGTAAAGGTTCACACAGTGCCAAGTTCTTTCTGACAAGTTTAAAGTAACCGCGTGAGTGCACAATGGAGGAAGAACAACGTTTAAAAATACGGAACATTATAAGAGAGATAGTTGAAGTGATAGCATGGGAAATTCAAAGAAAATTGATAACCCGAAGACTACAGTATGGAGTGAGTGATAAACTATTTCAGGAATTAATGGACGAAGATCCTAGAGAGTTTTTCAATGCGATACGGATGACATAAGACAAATTTTAAGGAGTTAGTGACTATTGTCGGCTCATCCATAACAAACTCTGATACTTTTATGAGAAGTGCCTTGTCAACAAAAATTGAACTACAAATATTCCTGTACATGATTAATACTGGATGCAACTTCGATTATCTAAAGCAACAATATCACAAATGATTCCCGAAATGAGAGATGCCATATCTACCTCTTTAAAAACTTTTAAGAAGGTAAGTGAAACACTGAAATACATATTATTATATTAATCTAATATCGTGCCCTTACGAACGAAGTTCCAGGCGAAAACTAGTTTCTAATAAAACTGCAGTTATTGTCTATTTATGTTCTGTTTGTTGTTTATTCTTTTATAGCAGTTACAATATACTATTATCGGCAGTTGCCCAAGCTTGACATAATATGTCTGCTGAAAGAGTGGTCATTTCTGAACGATTTTCGGAATTTTTATGTACTATGGCGACATCATCGTCGTTGCTGGACATGCCTGGAAATTATTCTGCGGCAGTGCATGGAGGTTGGAATGGTTGATGTGACGGTTGTAACACGTTGTAGTTGGACTGTGATAAATATGATTTTGCATTGCTTGTAGATGTGGATGATTGAACTGGAGACGGTGACATGTTGATGAAGATGATTGTGGAGAAGAGTAGATATTACGTCGGAGAATCTTTAAACGCATCTCTGATAAATAATTCTGTAGATGCGTTTGGGCTTCAATCGCCACATCCAAAGGCATATTCTTTAGTTGAACCGCAATACGTTTCCCAAAAATGTCAAACTCATAGGTATGTTTAATTGGCTCGTTGACAGCTTTTTTGTGTTATCACTTTTTGTCTGAGAAGCCGAAGTAGATACAGAGTCTATTTTTTCTTGAATAGAAGTTACTTCAGTATTGTACATCCTGAAAATTAATTATAACATTTTGTATTTGAAAGTTACAGGTATCTGAATATAAAGCTAAATGGAAAGTAAAGGGGCTGTAAGAGTTCTGTTGTTATTGTTCAGATTACTATGTGTAACAGGGTAAATGAAAGAGGAGGGGATATCAAATACGTTAACACAAAAAACAGACGGAAAGACATTACCAAAACGGCACTATATTGTATCCCCGTTGCTGTTGTTATGGTTTTGACATATGAGACGTCAAATGAAAGATGCCAAACATGGCACTATATCGTATCTTCGTTGTTAATGGTTCAATTACTACAAAGATGTCACTCACGTCATTTCAAGTGACATTTCACGTCAAATGTCACGTCCTGTGTCGAATGTCGCGTGTTGCATTGAATGTAACGTCATTCATGTCATTTCACCTGACATTTCACGTTAAATATCACGTGTTACGTCGAATGTCATGTCCTGCGTCGAACTTCAAGTCATTCATGTCATTTAACATGACATTTCACGTCAAATGTCACGTCCTGCGTCGAACGTCACGTCATTCACGTCATTTAACGTGACATTTCACGTCAAATGTCACGTCTTGCGTCGAATGTCGCGTATTACGTCGAATGTCACGTCATGGGAAAATTAAACATAAAAAATAAAGATGGCGGTATTGTCAAAAGAACATTTTGCCAGACCTCCATTGTTATTGGACCTATTTTGACGTTTATGGTATCAAATTAATGAGATTGGTTTTCGTCAGACAAATCGCATTCTCACACCATATGTTGGCTACAGCCTTTAACTATGTCCAAACCATCTAGCACCTATATGTCATTTAGACTATCGCTTTTTGTACAGCGTATATTCAAAACAAATTCTTCTCTTTCGAATGCAATCAACATACAGGGGAGGTGTCGTTAAAAATGATATAACGTACAGCAACGTATGAAGTATCAGTGAAAATAGAATATGATTAATCGAAAACCGTATCCCATTCTTACAGTATGTCCAAACCAGTAAACAGCAGTATACAAGATGGTTGATTACTACTATACACGGATCTCCTCTGATCATACACCCGCTATTTGCAAATAGCCATACTGTAAGAATGGTAGACGTTGTACTCCTTCATTCTTGCTGCTTCGTGAATCACTAACCCTCGCAGGTATACTATTGCGAGAAGTACCTTCGTGAGGATTATACTCACTTCCCGAGGTTTCATCTTCACTGTAACTACTTGATTTTAAGATAAAAAAATGTACTTTACTAACAAATATCCTTAAAATCATTATTTTTACTAAGCTATGCGTATTGTGTAATATTATATTTTTCATGTATTTAAACTTCTTATTTATTTTTAATATAATACCATAAATGATATGGAAATCAGACATTCTTTACCTTCGTATAATTCCAAAAAATTCACAGATGAAAGTTACACGTGAATCTATTTCATCAACAACCTTGTAGGTTAGGAATCCCCATGTCAGTAGCAACAAGTTGTCAAGTCCAAAGACTTTTTGTCAATTAGCAACTTCTTTCACCGAAATTATCATTGATTAAAAGTTTAAGACATGGGATTTTACCCAGTAAGACGCTTTTTATTATTAATCTGACTTTCTCCAGCTTATAGTAGGGGAGAGGCGGGAACAGTTACACACAGGGAACAGTGACACATTTAAAATCCTAGTAGAAAATATGTTAGCAAGTTGGTGATATTGTGGAATTTTACAGTTGGTATAATAAGAATACTACTTGTCTTATAAAAAGTTGACAGAATCTGTTGTGTTTGGAGAAAATCGCATGTTTGTGTTTTGTTAGTGCAGAAGTATTTTGTCAAGGGTGTTTTTAGTTGTTTACTACGAGGAAACAAACCTGAATTATTGGATTGTGTTCTGGGTCGTAAAAAAGTAGTATAAAATGTAAGTAATAGCAATAAAATTTCTTTAAAATCTTTGTAGATTAACAAAAACTTTTAACAAATTTTTGTATAAAACAGCATTGTGGGTACAGTGACACGAATATTGATAGGGAACAGTGACACGATGTGTCACTGTACCCTTCTTGTGAATTTCATAAAATCTTGACAGCAAATGAGTGCTGGAAAATCATATTAGGGTCTAAGAAGCTTTTGTTAATTATGCATTTACATTACAGATGGTACGTCAGAAGAAAACGGATAAGACAGTGGGTAGATTCAATGAAGATTCTATGAGGGAAGCAGTCAATCTAGTTATCAGTGGTATATCAATTCGTCAAGCTGCTAGAGAGAAAAACTTAAGCTTTAAAACCGTAAGCAGATACGTAAAGAAGTACAGAGATGATCCCGAATGCCGAATGGCTCCTAACTATAAAATAAACCAAATATTTTCTTTGGAACTAGAGGAAGCTCTCGTTGATTATATCATAACGTGTTCAAAAATGTTTTACAGTTTAACAATTACCGATTGTCGCAAACTTTCATATGACTTAGCGAAAGCAAATAAATTAAAAATTCCAAAAAATTGGGAGGAGGAAAAAAAGCTTCAGTCGACTGGTATAAAGGATTTCGCCATAGACATCGTACAATATCCTTAAGAACTCCAGAGGGATGTAGTCTAGCAAAAGCAGGAGGATTCAATAAAGAAAATGTAAACTTATTTTTTAATAACTTGGAAATAGTTTTTCAGCGACATCCAAATTTTTCAAATGGATTCAGAATTTACAATTTAGACGAAACCGGAACTTTGACAGTTCAAAACAATTCGACAAAGGTGCTAGCCAAAAAAGGCACTAGGCAAGTGTCTAAAATTCAAAGCAGTGAAAGAGGTACACTTGTTACCACATGCTGCATTGTAAGTGCAAATGGAAGTGCAATCCCACCCGTAATGGTATTTCCGAGAGTCCATTTTAAAAGCCATATGTTGGCAGGAGCGCCATGTGGGACGTTAGGCTTGGCTACGAAAGCAGGATGGATGAACACAGAATGTTTTATTGAAGTTTTAAAACATTTCATTAAACATACTTATAGTTCAAAAGCTAACCCTTCAATACTAATCATGGACAACCATGAGAGCCATATATCTCTTGAAGCTATCATTCTGTGCAAAGATAATGGGGTCACTGTTTTGACTGTGCCTCCTCATTGCACCCATCGGTTGCAACCATTAGATGTGGGTCTGCTAAAACCGTTTCATATATTTTACCACGATGCTTTAAGTTCGTGGGAAAAAGCTAATCCGGGCACACCTGTGACAGTCTACCATGTAGCATCATTTGTGGGACTCGCTTACCCCAGATCTATGACACCTGTAAATATATCGGCAGCTTTTAAAAAAACTGGAATATTTCCCTTTGACCGTCACGTATTTAATGATGATGATTATTTCGCAAGCCAAGTTACAGAACGACCATTAGTTAATTCACCAAATATTGATCCAAAACCATCTACCTCGACAGGAGGTACCACAGATAACTCTATCAAGAACCAGGACGTAACTCCATTACAGAAATTGTCACCTTCATCCACAAGTGGAAGAAAATTGACATTTGTAAGTCCATCAGCTATTCGTGAATATCCAAAAAAAAGTCTGACAATTTCGGTTAAAACTAGAAGAAAAAAAGGCAAGACTATGATTGCTACTGACACTCCAGAGAAAAACGAAATTGAAAGTAATAGAGCCAAAAAAGCGAAAACAGTTAAAAGAAGCATAATCTCAGAAGACATTAAAAACAATGATGATGTTATTGAGTCGGAAGACGAAGATGGTAAAACTTATAGTCTCCATAATTCTGACACGTCAGAGGGAAGTGAAATATTTTCAGATAGTGATGATGAAGACCTATGTGATTTGACATTAGATCCAGCCAAAATTTGCGACATTAAGATCAATGATTTCTTATTAGTGAGACTCAAATATGAAGCCCATTCCAATAAAGAAATCGAAAAATATTATATTGGGAAAGTTGTGGTGATAAACACTATTGGTACGATGGAAGTCAGTTTTTTACGTAAAAATTCAAAAAATGTCACATGCTTTGTGTTTCCATGTATCACAGACATTGGTGTTATATTCAACAACCAGATTATAAAAATTTTGGACCATCCAAAAATTAGCAGGGGTCGACACTTTTTTCCTAATGTTAAAACGGACTTGATTTCATAGAAAACAACAAGCATTTATAATATTTTTCTATAGATCAATAATAAAGATACGTTTTTATTGTTTAATTAGTCCTAAATAATAATACTTACATATTACAGTTGAAAAATGTCTTTGTGTCAGTGTACCCTTCATACCAGGGAACACTGACACAATGCAAAGTTTCAGACTTTTTTTTAAATCTATTTGTTTTCTTAATTTATAGCAATGTAGTCATTCATAACACAATAACACGTCCAAATTGATATTTGCAAGTAAAATCCTATTAATGGTCTAGCGATGACAGAAATTCAAATTTTTCTGTGTCACTGTACCCACCTCTCCCCTACACATAATTGTAATAGATGTCTTTCTCTTTGTCAACCATTTTCCATCCACTCCTAAATGTCTCCCCCAATTGCTTCCACCTTTCTCTATCTTGTGCCAATCTAATTCACTGTTTGCCTGCCACTCCTCTTATGTCATCTACCCATGTTTTTTAGGTCTTCCCATGCTTCTTGTTGTCGTCCTTGGTCTCCATTTTAGAATTCTCCGCGTCCACCTGTTGTCATTATATCGGGCTACGTGACCTGCCCAGCGCCTTCATTTTTGTAGTTTCTTCTACAATATCCCTAATCTTCGTTCTACGTCGTATCTCGGTGTTATTCAATATCAATTCTGTTACATATTTCTGTTGGTAATCTTCTCAATATCAAGAGTTGTCTAATCTGACATTCTATGTTTAGAATCTATTTTTGACTAAAATTTCTAGAAAAATGGTTTTTTTTACATAATTAGTAATAGAAGAGTGCGTATTTATGGATTACAACTAAAATGATTTTAAAAAATAATAATTTGAGACATGTATTATAATAGACATTATATATTTCTACGCCAATTAAATTCAGTTGGATGTCCAGGGTTTAACCGGCATCAACTTTATGGATTCTATCATGTTTTTCATCATAAATGGAGTTCCGTATCGAAAAACCCTTTTTCTGATATGGATGTAGCGAAGAAGTCGATTCCTTTAAGGGATAGGATTTGTTATTGACATTTCGACCCGAGTGCTTCGAACTCCAGCTCTAAAATGTCTTTTATTCGCATATATTTTCCATATTGTTGATCATTGAATAGTTTTTCATGTATCCATTTATCTCTTTTTATGGCCAAGGGCCGTACGATGCGCATGTTTTGTATAAATTGGAAATTTAAAACCAGGTGGTGATAAGGGTGGATACTCAAATACAGCCGGTCGAGTTTAAAATTGCTGATATTTATTCGAGGAAAAAACGACCAACCCTTTCAATTACTTCTGAATCAGCAAATTGTAAAAAGTATTTTAAAAATTGATATATCAATTAGTATGGATATGGTTTAAGCTTAATCTTGACTTGAGAAAAATTCTTAGAATAAATCACATTCCTCAAACCAATTTCTTTTTATAGACTACAAAAAGCATTCGACTCTTCTTTTCCTTCTCCATAAGAATAGAAATATTACTTGAGTAAGAATGTTGATGAGAGGACATAAATACGCATTACTTCAAAATATAATGCAGGGAACAATAGAAGGAAAACGGAATCCAGGCCGTAGAAGAATGTCATGGTTGCGGAATTTGAGAGAGTGGTTTGGCTGCACCACTAATGAACTCTTTCCTCATCATCATCATTAGCCATTTTACGTCCACTGCTGAACATAGGCCTCCCGTAAATAATTCCATTGCATCCGATCTTGAGCAACTTGAATCCAGTTAGACTGGATGCGCTTTAAATCGTCCGAACACCTTGTTGGAGGACGTCCTCGACTACGATAAGCATCGTGTCTAGGCCTCCACTCTAAAATTTTCTTTGTCCATCTTCCATTTCTGACCCTAGCAACATGTCCTGCCCAGTTCCATTTCAGGGTTGTAATTCTTTCAACTGCATCCGTCACACCAGTTTTTCTCCTTACTATCTGACTCGAAACTCTGTCCCTGAGTGATACGCCCAACATTGACCTCTCCATCGCTCTCTGTGCCACTTGTATCTTATTAATTACTTTTCTGGTAAGTGTCAATGTTTCTGCTCCATATGTCAGAACTGGAAGTACACACTGATCAAAAACTTTTCTCTTCAAGCACATGGGAATAGCTGATTTAAAGACTTCCCTTAGTTTTCCGTAAGCTGCCCATGCCAGTCCTATTCTCCTTTTTAACTCTGTTGTTTGATTGTCTCTTCCCAATTTAATCTCGTGGCCCAGATACTTATAGGAATACACTTGTTCAATTTGCGTGCCATTAGTGGAAATGTTTTTTGCCAGTACCAGGTTGGTCATGTATTGTGTTTTGGAAAAATTAATTTTAAGGCCAACTCGTGCACAAGAGCTCTGAAGGTCTTGAAGAAGTTGGCATGCATGATCTACCTGATCTGCAATAAGGACTATGTCGTCTGCAAACCTCAAGTTGTTCAAAAATTCCCCATTTATATTTAATCCAATATTTTCCCAATTATTTTTTCTCATAGCACTCTGTAATAGGGCGGTGAATAGTTTAGGAGAGATAGTGTCTCCTTGCCTAATACCTTTCTCCAAGGGAAATGTGTCTGTGTCACCATAGTACATTTTTACAGCAGCTGTTGCGCTATCATATATATTTCGAAGAAGAGTTGTGTACCTATGGTCAATACTGCACTCTGTAAGAGCTCTTAACATGGAGCTATGCTGGACTGAGTCAAATGCTTTCTCAAAGTCTACAAATATTAATATCAATGGCTTGTTGTATTCTATAACTTTCTCTATCAAGGATTTTATTACTTGTAGGTGGTCATTTGTTCCAAAGCCACTCCTAAATCCGGCCTGCTCTAGAGGTTGATGAAAATCTAGCTTAGGTCCCAGTCTGTTAGTAATTATTCTCATAAAGAGTTTATATAAATGAGATAATAAGTTGATAGGTCTGTAGTTGCCAATTTCTGTTACATCTCCTTTTTTATGCAATATTATCATAATGGCATTATTCCATTTTTCTGGCGTGTTTCCTTCAAAGAGGCAGGCATTATAAAGGGTTTTTAAAGCCTTTATGACGCATTCGCCTCCTAGTTTTATCATTTCACTTACAATGCCATCTTCTCCAGGTGTTTTGTTATTCTTCATACCTTTTAATGCTGACTTAATTTCCTCTTCGGTTATATCTGGAAGTTCCTCTGACCCTTGATTTAGTATTGCTGGAATTTCTACTTCGGGAATGTGATCATCTCGACTATATAATGTTCTATAGTACTCTTCGATGATTTTTAGTATCTCTTGTTGTTCATGTATGACATGTCCTTGATTATTTTTTAACTTATAAATATTCCTCGTTCCTATTTTCAACTTTCGTTTTAGAACTTTTAGGCTTTTGTTTTGTTCTACGGTATCAGTTATTTCCTTAGTGTTAAAGTTCCTTATGTCTTTCCTAATGGCTTTTGAAATGGTTTTGTTTAAATTCCTTAGCTCTGCAATGTTCGTTGTATGCTTTTCTTTCATTTCCCTTCTTTTTTGCATTAGGTTTCTTGTGTCTTCTGTGAGTTTTTCATTTTTTGTTGAGTGCTTGGCTTGGCACTTCTTCTGTGACTTCTTCAGGGCTTCTACCAATTTTTCGTTACTAACTCTTTAGGTCAGCCGTAAACAAGGTCAGAATAGCCTTGATGATTTCCAATCTCCGATAGGAGTGGCACAAAAAGAAGAAGAAGAAGAAGAATGTTGACTAATTTGAATTAGTCAACGGCATTGGAATGCAGAAGGCAATGGAAAACCACTGCATCAAAGGCTAAACAGAGCATCCTTAGTAGAATCATAATGGACAGTACAAACACAGAATTTGCCCTTAGTGCCAGGCACTCCTTTAATGGAGAGAGGGTGCTAAGAGTCCCCTGGAGTAAAAAAATATTAGCAAATTCAACAAAAAGAATTAGAACCTGTAACGTCCGAAGTATGTTAAGGCCAGGAAAAACGGCCAACATCATAAAAGAAATGAGACGACTTAATATACATATATGTATCAGGGTGCAGCGAAGTTAGTTGGGCAAACAACGGCAAAATCGAATCAGACGAGCATCATATATACTGTTTAGGTGATAACACAACAAATAATAGAAATGGCGTTGCAATTTTATTAGAAAAGAATGGGATGATGCGGTTGTAGGATTTCTCCAAATATCGGATAGAGTAGCTTTGTTGAAAATAGATGCAAGACCAAATAACCTTGACATCGGATAGCTTAGAGCAGGAGATTGAACATTTCTATAAAAAAATTAAGGAATGCATCGAAATGCATTGAAAAAAGAAGAAGCCAGTATAATCATGGGAGACTTTAATGCTAAAATTGTAAAGGGTAGAGTGGAAGACATGGAGAGGCAAGGAGAGTATGGATTTTGTATACGGAATGAAAGAGGCGAACGAATGATACAATTTTGTCAAGAAACAGATAATGTAATCATGAACAGCCACTTCAAACTACCAGCTAGATGGTTATATACCTGGAGGTCTTCCGCCGATAGCCCGCAACAAATAATTAGAAATCAAATAGATTATTTTTTAATAAATAAAAGGTTTCGTAATGCGGTTACTTCAGTAAAAATCTATCCTGGAGCAGATATCAACTCCGACCATAACTTATTGCTTGCTGAACTGAGAGTAAGGATGAAAAAAACTCGAAAGTCACAATTCACAAAAAAGGTCCAAAAGATATTTGCGGAAACTACAGATGTATCTCTGTCACCAGTACCTTTATCAGGCTGTTTGGTAAAATCTTAAAAAACATGATTGAAAAAGAATACGAACCTCATGAAATTGAACAGTAAGCAAGATTTAGAGCTGGAACATCTTGCGTAAACCACATATTTACCCTAACACACCTGAATGAAAAGAAAGTTACAAGAAACCAGGAAATACATCTTTTATTTGTGGATCTCACAAAAGCATATGACATCCTGTGAGAAAGCTGTGGCAGTCTCTTGAACGATCTTCATTAAATAGCATGATCATCGCCGCAGTCAAACAATTATACAATAAAGCATCATCAAAAATCAAACTAAAGAACACCTTATCAAAAGAATTTCCAGTAACAAAAGGCTTACGACAAGGATGCTGCCTCTCTTCAATACTATTTAAGATCTATTTAAATGAAGCACTAAAACACTGGAGAAGATCCTGTTCAGGAATGGGGATCCAACTTGACGACGATACAACATTACATACTCTACATTTTGCGGACGACCAGTCGCACGTAGTAGTGGCAGCAGACAAGGAAGATTTAGAATTCATGACGAGACGGTTGTTTAAAACATATGAAGAATGGGGCCTCTCTGTAAATAGAAACAAAACGCAATACTTATATGCATCGGGAATGAAGTAGAAGATCTAATGGTCAACGAACATGAAACAATCAAGAACTGGAAGGAATATATATATTTGGGAACAACAATCAACAAGAGTGGGCGCACCGAAAAAGAGATAAAGCAAAGAATCGTGAAAGGAAAAAGGGTGATAGGATGCCTAAACCCGATGCTATGGTCAAAAGAACTATCAAATCAAAGAAAGCATCTCCTCTTTAACTCCATCTTTAAAAGTATAGTGCTCTATGGATGCGAAACATGGCAACTTACTAAATCCCTTCAGCGACGCCACAAATCATGGACAACGAGGGAATCCACTACGAAACTCAAGCAAAAGTAGATGCAATATCAAGAAAGATGGCTGCCACTCACAGACAAAACCAAGAGATGTCAGATGCTAGAACAAAAAGGCAAGTCGACGAAGAATACAACAGGATAAAAAGAAGAAATGAATTCCATATAGACGAAGAAGACTACACCAGTCCAAGTGAAGTAGCAAAAATCATCAGGAAGCTAAAGGGAAGTAGAGCACCTGGAAAAGAAGGCATCCACAACATCACCCTAAAAGAACTCCCAAAGAAGATCATAGTCCAGCTGTACTACATATTCAAATTTTGCCTAGAAAAAGGAAATTTTCCAAACAACTGGAAGCACGCCAAAATCATACCACTACTGAAGCCAAGAAAAGATGGTAGAAGACCAGAAAGCTACAGACCCATATCTCTCCTGGAAACGATGGGAAAAATCCTGGAAAAAATCATCTACAAGAGACTGATGAAACACACAGAAAGAAGAGGCGTCATACAAGAAGACCAATTTGGATTCAGAAAAGGAAGAAACTGCGAACTCCAACTAGCAAGAATAATCAGCGATGCGAAGATAAAATTCAACAGAAAACAGAAGACTGGATTAGCCATACTGGATATAGAAAAAGCATACGACACGGTTTGGAAGAAGGCATTAATCTACAAGATGGACAATGCTAGACTTCCGCATTATTTAATTAATATTTGTGATACTTATTTGACTAATAGAACTTTTCAGGTGTCAGCTGACCAAAAGATGTCTACGATACAACAAATTCAGGAAGGGATGCCTCAGGGCAGCATTTTATCTCCTATATTGTACAATATTTTTGTTGCAGATCTTCCAACAGATCCTAGGACTTCTACAGCCCTATACGCAGATGATACGGCAGTGTATGCATCCGGAAAAGATGAAGGAAGAATAATAGATGACATGGAGAACCACTTGGAGAAAATCACGGACTTCACGGAAAAATGGAAAATCAAGATTAACGCAGAGAAGACGCAGTTCATCATATTTACACAAGAAAAACGTCCACCACAGAACCAGTTAACAGTAGGAGGCAACATAATTCAGGAATCAGAGACCGTCAAGTACCTAGGCGTCCACCTCGACAGAAGACTCACTTTCCGGGTGCATACACAAAAAACTAAGGTAAAAGCTAATGCTGCTAAAAAACTGATACTTCCCTATATTTACAGGTCCAGTCCATTATCCAAGGCGAAGAAGATCCAACTCTACCAAGCATATGTTAGGTCGGTGATTTTGTATGCTGTACCAGTTTGGAGCTCCATTGCGGAATCCAACTGGAGAAAGTTAGAATCAACTGAGTATTCATGCTACCGAATCATCGACGGAACATCATGGGAGGGTAGAGTTACCAATGAAACAATCCGGAACAGGTTAGGATACAGGCCACTAAGGGAGGTGGCCGAGAACAGGACCAGATGGTTCTTCAACCAGGCCACAAGAAGACTACGGAAAACCAGGGATATCCTCGAGAAAAACAGGATCCAGAGGATACACCGAGAAACTCATAGACTCATCGACCACATGATCCATTAGCCAGGTTTCCAGGGAAGTAGGTACGTTTGCCGAACACAGTACCTACAGAAGCAGACGAGGACACCACCCAGGAAGATCCAGGACCCGAGAGGAAGAAGAATCAGAAGATAGCGGTGCAAGAGCGGGACGCTGAAGAAAGAAGGCTTAAATTCATATTTTAAATTGTTAAAGGAAGAAATGGCAATAAACGTTTTTATTTTTATTTTTATTTTTATTTTTATTTTTATTCAGCGACGCCTACTTGTATTGGAAATGGACTTCTGGAAAAGATCAGCTAGAAAATGAAGGCTTGATAGAATACAAAATGACCATATTAGAAATATAATGGGAGTCAAGTCAACCATCATTGACGAAATTCAAAGGAAACAACTGATCTGGATCAAACAACGACAGGCTGCCAAACCAAATTTTAAAATGGACGCCAAGGGAAAGAAGGAAGAGAGGAAGGCCAAAACAATCCTGGCTGGGCGGCATTCAGAAGGCAATGTCGGAAAGAAACCTTCACCCTGGCGAATGGAATGACCGACGTAGCTGGAAACTGGGAACCGGAAGGCGGAGAACGCTATAAAATATCGGGATAAAAAAAAGAATTTGAGACAGTGGATAGGTATGACCACCACAGACCTATTTCGAATAGCTGCTAATAAAATACGATGGGCCTTCGTGGTAGCCAACATCCATAGAGGATAGGCACTAGCAGAAGAAGAATGCAAATATGAGAAACATTATTACTAAAGATTATCAGTCGGATGTTGTTTACAAAATAAATTATAAAGACTGCAACTCAACATACATTGGGCAAACTGAACAAACCAGTATCTTTATAGAAGAGTTGTAGAACACAAACGTACTGTACAACTCAACAAACTAAACACTACCTAGTTATTCTAGAGAGAAGCCAAGAAAAGTGTAAATACGAAAATATGAAATAATATTAATTGTTTTGTGCATCATTTTTCTAGGGAGGGGCTCCCTCACCAACCGCCACTGCTAGTACTTATAACTACTGATCATTAATGATATTTCAAAAACGTTTAAATTTGTTGTACTACATTAATTAGCAACGTTAATTACATAAATAATATCATGTAAACAAGTAAGCTGATCAAATCAAATACTCTTTATTTAAATATAATGTTACATGAGTTTTTCTTCTATCTTTAACATGATAATGAATGTTGACATTCTCTGGTTAATTTACACTAATAAATCTTTGCGTGCAGAATCATCCTTATTGATCACAACCGAAAGGAAACTCAGTTTTTTACCCCAGTCACGTTTGGTGTCTAATTTACTGTGAGGAAACTCTTTGTTATATGGGCCGAAAGTGGGTATATAAGGTGAAATAACTTTTATCTCTTCTATAAATTACCAATTTATCCTTCAGATAACATTGAAGTAATGCCTCTTTATGTCGGACGTGTGATTTACACAGATGAAGCTCTTTTAATTATTAATTGATGTTTGATCCCGAATGAAGCAAAACCAGAATTTATGGTTTTTAAATTGACACAAAAAGCCTTTCCATTTTTGGGAAGTCTGATGGTTTTACAAGACGTAAATCGTTAACTTTAATGGGTATTACGATTTACGGTTACGTTTGTTTTGGATCATTGTAATTTATGCAACAACTGTATAATGTGGTACGTTTTTCAACAATGTAAAAGATAATAACCGACAGATGAGTACAGCGATTTCTTTTCACGAGTGGAAAAGTTGCAACTAATAACACAATTAGATTGAATAAGGATTTCACTGAAAATTATAGAAAGTCGATAAGGAAAATCAACAAATATCCCAAGAAAAATCAAGTATTGTATTAGAAGAATTCCGAAGTGGAATTCTTCTTCTTCATTTTTGATTAATTGGATTAATTTCAGTGATCGAGAAGTTATCCAGTTCTGGTGTTATGTCTTCATTTCTATATCTATTTAGTCTTGTAATATCTTTCACTCTTTTGAGAAATCTCATTTCGCTAGCTTGGTTGCTCGGCATCGGAAGAAAGAAAGAAATACTCATGGCTTAAAATCATAAGAGATTGGACAAATCTCGATGCTGATGCACTTTTTAGAGCCACACAAGATCAAGAGGAGTATTCCAGAATTGTCGTTAACATCCACTAATTGGATAGGGCACCATAAGAAGAAGGATGCTAAAGTATGCTCATGTATCGTTTCTTGGGTATTTGTTCTGAAGATCCTCTATCTCTTTACATTTTTCCGCATAGTAAGTTTGTTTTGTCTCTCTTATCTTTTTTCTGATTTCATTGTTAATGATTTCTCTCTTCTTGTACCTCAGAATAATAAACAATCAGAATGCCCACTCTCTATGGAAAATTAAGTAAGTACGCGCATCTCGTTCTCGCGCAGACGTTCCGCCATGTTTTAAAGGGAACCAGTGTTGTTTATGTGGTGTGCATAGAAAAATTAACCCGGTTTAATTGATCTACGGCAATCATAGACATACTATACAATTATATTAACATTGTTAAATATAATAACATAAATATAATATAATTAAACATAAATATAAACAATTACATAACCTCACAAATCATATGTCTGTATTATGTGTTTCCTTCTAAAACATGGCGCGCGTGCTGAAAAACTTCAAAGGCGGCATCTGAGAGTGGGCATTCTGATTGTTTATTATTCTGTGTCTGTACTTAACACCATTTTTAACAGTTAGGCCATAATAATTAATTGTCAAAGGATTGCTTGACAAGTCTATACTATGATACTATTCGCTGTGAGCTTCGCCGGTAGCGCTATCTCGCGGTTTGAAACTTGTACTTTTCTTGTAAAATCAGTGTAAGTGAAATATGACAAAACGAGAAATATAGAGATTTATCTAAAAATACAAAATTATGAACTAAAATATTATTATAAATTGATTACTGAACGAATATACAGAATTAATAGTAAAAGTAATTACGCCTTTTTATTTTATTCATTATAATTTTAATATTTAAGATATAAGTTCCTGCGACTGGACGACTACTTACGTAAGAGGCTATGGAGAAAAAGAAAAAGTTTATGTGAAAATATTTAATGGTTAAAGGTTATCTTTAACCATCGAGCAAAAAGACACAAGAGGAAATGTAAAGGTAGTGGGGGCAAACATATTGTTAGACAGGAAGTGCGATCTTTAGAGGCCACATTAAACAAGGAAAGAGAGTCTCTCTCCTTGTTTGACATCAAATTTAGTTGGGTTATGTTATTGTTTGTCTCAAATGTCACATGAAATCTTATTTATTTTGAAGTTGTTTAACAATTGTGTCGCATTTTAGACTCTTATCATTAATAATTAATTAAAACTTTCTCGTCTAAGACACATTCTGAAAAATATTATATAGCTACTGTTGATAAGTGTCGGAAAATTTAAATTTGGCGCATTCGCATTTCCGGATATGTCCGCCATCAGAGGCCACTTTTTTGGTCTCCTTTTCATAAGGATTAGATTCCCTCTTTTGTCTTATTGCTCGATGCCTTTAACTCTCGTAACCATGATACTATGACTAAGAAGATAAGATAACGCATAAGTCGTGACGTCATTGGAGAGTTGCACGTTCGAAATGTCAGTTTTTTTTGTGTGTAGCAATAAATAATCTTTAATAAATAGTTTGGAGATATCCTTATATGTACGATTATTGTAATTATTAAACCTCTTAACTTATTTTCGTCTAGTAATTTCATCACAGAATGCATACAAATCCCATTTAACTTTAACAAGAATTCAAATTCTACTCTCCAATCACGGCATGCGTGAACACGACCGATTTTGTGCTACGGGAAGATCCTAACTTGTTAAGGTCAATTCAGACACATCAGTCACGTCTCGTCACCATCTCGTCACAGTGATTGCGCCGAATCGAACAATCCGTCATACAAAATATTCTTTAATACAAATATGGCGCTAGCATTCACACTCATCAGTTGACGAACAGTTTGCCAGCTGTCAGATAGTTGATAGTTCTGTGACCAAACACGACCGGTTCGGTACCGTGACTATGACGTGACTGATGTGTGTGAATCGACCTTTAGTCATAGTATCATACTTGTAACGTTGTAATTGTTGTTTTCATTTTACATTTTCATTCTGTTTTTGCTCAGTTATTTTTTGTGTGCTTAGGCCTTAGTGCTTAGATATCAATTTATTTTAATTTTATCAAAATGGATATTAAACATTATACTGGTTTTAAGTCTATATCACATGATATCCCATTTTAACCAGCTACACCAAAAATCTTATTGATAGCAATAATCAATTTTTCTCTTTGAACTACATATTTTATGCTTGGCAACAGGAAATGAATAAAATTTACAATCACTTATACCCAGTATTTTTACATGTATCAATACAACAGCTGCTATATCTTTTTCTTTTTGAAAAATCCATATTCGCCATTATTTGAATATTTACAAGTTAAATGCACAAAACTGCCACTAACAGCGTTGGTGAAAACTGTCAAATCCCCTCTACTCATCGGCTCACAGCGAATAACAAAACAAGATAAGTCAACGTGCATGTTCTTGTGACGTAAGCCTGAGACAAGTTGTCAAAATGCCAAATTGACAAAATTAATGACAACCAGTTAAACTTTAAAATTAAATTAAAATTTTTCATTTGATGCAATTCTAGTTATATAAATAGAAAGAATTTATATTAATAACAGCAGAGAATTAATATATCAATATTATAACAGCAGAGTAAATGTTTCTATGGATAATAATAAATGTTTCTATAGATAATAATATATACTAATGCCCATTTTAATAGAACTTGAAGTAATACTTTATTTTTGATAGGTCTTTAAAAAAAGTTACTTTGGATGTATGTAGTGAACTGAAACATATTTTTCGTAGTTATAATGGCGACACATTAAAAATAACAAAAAATTGTTTAAAAAACTTAATAGAAGCTGCAATATATGTAAATGTTAGCGAAGATGTAAAATTACTTTTTCAGATGTAAAATGTATTTTAAAATACAAATTCTAAATCAAAATATTAAAGATAATTACAATACTACAAAAGAAAAATCATAAATATTGTAAAATAAATGTCTAAATAATATTCATAAAGTCTCAAGTTTGATCCGCTTTTTCTTTATGGTCAAATTATTTACATTTTTCCGCCATTTTATATTTAATTTGTGTTTTCTAGCAATATTTATTTTGTTTGTAATACACACAATCAAATCGTAGATTCCTATATTTCTTTAATTAATTTTACAAATTACTTATTAATTTTCAAAACACGTTTTTGCAGAAAGTAACTTCTTCTTCTTCTTTAAGTTCCATCTTTTATCGAAGGTTGGAAATCATCATGGCTATGCGGACTCTGTTGACTGCCGCTCTAAAAAGTTCTTCACTACTGCATTCAAAACATTCCCTTAAGTTCTTAAGCCAGGATATTCTTCGTCTTCCCACATTTCGCTTTCCTCGGATCTTGCCCTGCATAATAAGTTGTAATAATGCGTATTTTTGCCCTCTCCTAAGTCCCATGTCCCAAGTACTCAAGTTTTCGTCTTTTAATAGTTAATATTATCTCCGCCTCATTTCCTATCCTTCTAGTTACTTCCATGTTTGACATTCTTTGAATCCATGATATTCGTAGGATTCTTCTGTAACACCAAAATTCAAAGGCGGCCAACTTATTCAGATGAACTTGTTTTAGTGTCCAAGCTTCCAGACCATAAAGAAGAGTAGAGAACACGTAACATCGAAGCATTCTCAGGCGTAGTTCTAACCTTATATGTAAGAAAGTAACTAGTTATGACTTATTAGTGCAAGATATGGCATCGAGTTATACTTACCGTTAATAGTTTAAGTTTCGAAGTTGTTCATTACAGTAATCGAACAACGTTGCCATATGTTGCATCGTTAAAATATGATACAAACAAGTTCCCTGCCTTGTCTCACCATGACGACATGCGCAAAGTCGATCAAAATTAGAACGACAAGTGAGCATATCTTGTTTGTTATGTATCATGGGTCTATACCACGGTTCGTAGATTACTACGGTTGCCTCTTCCGACTGGGGTGGGGATGCTTGAGCTACGTCACCAGAGTTCACAAGAATACAAAACCCATTTATTCGCGATTGAAACTGAATGTAGAGGGCATGGCAGGTCGAGTGCAATGTCATGGCCGATATAAATGGTATAAACAAAAACAAACATAACAGCAGATAACAGTGGAATGTTTACCATTGCTTTTCCATGTTTAGTTTGGTTGACGACGAGTTATTTATATCATTTAAAAATGTAAATTAACCTTAATAATATCTTTGAGTATTGTGGTGAAGCAAAGAGTCCATTGGTTGAAGGGGAAGCAGTTTTCAAGTGATGAATTCCTAAATTTTAACTTTAATGTTTTGAACTGGCTTGTGTATTGATGATGATGAATTCTATTTTGTGTATACCTGGGAACCCAGAATATAATATTCTGTGTAATGTTTGTCTTAACTAATATATGCATTATTTTATATTATGCCTTATGTTTTTAATATGTTAATTTTTATTTTATACTATTTTTTGACATATGTCAGTACTTTATTATATATTAACATAAATAAATAACTTGTACTTGACTTTATTGTAAAATAGTTCATTTGATTACATGAAATCAGCCTTAACTTGAGATCACCTGTCAGAAAATATTATAGCACATGATCTGTCTTTAAAAAAATTCATAATAAATTATTTTTTTCTTCAAGTTTTTCAGTTTAGGAAAGAGAAATGGGGACATATCTTTTGTTGATCTTGAATTGCATTGAGGACCTGAACAATATCAATTTAATTTAAAATACTTTAACGTAGTCATAATGCTGAAATTTACTAAAAAAAAATATTAATAATTCTATTCAAATCAACAGCTGTCTGGTTTGTTTATACGACTTTTATGCCCGGTATTATAAAACATTTTACTTGCCAAGTAAAATAGTTTTATTTTGAAAGTAAAATAATTTACTCTACAGATTTGCGTATTATAAACCCAAAGTAAATTAATTCTGGAAGTAAATCTGTGAACTAAACTATTCGTTAGTTTTCTACCAAGTAAATTTTATTTAACAATTAAATATGACACTAATGACAGTTTCAATGTGTTTTCGGCTGGTGTGAAAATATAGTAATAACGTTATGTTTTAGATTATAAACATTATATTATATATTATAAAACTTTAGATTATAAACGTTATCTGTGATACATCACATCAATTTTTAGAATTTAACGTAAATGCAGGTTAAAGTGCACGTCATTTATAACGTTTTTGATACATCACAGGGCTGAATGTTACGATTCAAATTACGTCACGAGAGTACAGTTCCTGCTTAATGTTCATTGGTTAGGCAGAAGAGGCAACCGTAGTAAGTCTACGTACCGTGGGTCTATACTAGTTAATTTAAATATGACATCGCGCACAAAGAGATATCTATGTTTCAGTTTCAGTACTGTTTATTTTGGGCAATACTGTATTTATGACGATTTGGGTTACTATTTGTTTAACTTTTCCAATACAACTTTAAACAATATGGTAGAGGTTGCATATACTGCTGATATCTTCTTTATTCGTAAACACTTACATTTTTTTGCTTGATTCTGTTACATATCCTTCCACTCACTTAATGAGTTTATTTAGAGTTACATTTAATGCAATCAGAATGTTAGAATAGACAAACAAAGCATACAAGAATGCTGGAATTGGTCTAATAATGCCATTATATACTAAAAGCAATAATTATTAGAACAATATAACTAAATAATTGTTTTAGTCTAGTTTATGAAAATAATAGTTCAAATTATCCACGTGCATTTTGATTAAACTTCTCACAAACTATTACGAATTTCCATACAAATGTTAGCTATTTCTAGATAATTTCGTTATGTTGGTGGTTTAAGGAGCAGCGTTATCTTTATAGTTATTAGATTTTATCGTCAAAATTGTGCGGGAAAAGCAAATGCTTGTTATATCCTCATTATAATTATATGATTATTATCGCGGAATATTATGAAGATATTAAAGTGAAGTTAGAGACAAAAGTACAAAGCGCTGCCTGAAGCACTTATAGAGCAATTAGTTCGAACTAAAGTAACAGAAAAGAGAATGACAAAAGTGAAACTTGTGTAATATATAGATACATACAAAGACAAATAACGAAAGAAATATGGACTTGAAAATATATTTGAAAACAAATGTTATCCCCGAATGATAAAAGTGATAATGAGTTCTGAATACCACACTCGAAAAATTCTTCGTAACAAAAGTAAACTTTTGGAAAACAAATCTATTGAATCTGTTATTGATAATAAGATATCTATGCAGCAACTTCGTTTAAAGGAACTTCGTACTGAGCTTACAACTCATAAAAATAATGGAGAAAATGACCTGACGATTAATATAAGAATGGCTGTCCAAAGATAATGAAATTTCGTTCATAATTCTTCTGCACCAAAATTTATGGATTGGCCTCTTTTGTCCAAATTTAATAAATTTGTAAGTAGTGTTCAACTTTTATAACCTCACATTATTCTCCTAACAGAAACGTGGCTGAATTCTTCTATCCCCGATGCTATTGTTAACATTATTAAGTTAACTATATTTCATAAAGATAGAGGTACTCGTCGAGGGGGAAGAGTATGCATATATTTGGCAAATGAAATTACCAATACTTTTTTCATCAGTAATAAAACAATAGGCGTACCCGCTATAGAAATTATCCACTTACTTATTACTACTATCATATTTAATACAGTTTGCATATGTTGACTTCGGATACAGTACTTACTCAGGACAATATGCTTATTGATAAACTTGAGGAATTATCATCCCTTGAAAATTAGTTAAAGGAAAGGAAAAAAGTTAATTAAAGGAAAATTGAAGATAAAAGTGAATTAGAAAATGTTGATGGAAATTACCAGATCAGAATCAGATTTTAAATTAGTTACAAGTGAAGGGAAATCATATATGAAACTATTTAACATCCTTTAATATAATAAATAGGACAGTAGAGAGCTATCGGTTTAATAATCTAGTTTGACTGATTTTCGTTGTCAATCGGCATCACATAATAATATGAAATTTTAACACAGAGTTTAACAATTTTAGGGCAAAACGGTAATCAATAAATTGTATAATTTGCCAAATATGGAAATTATAAAGTTATTAAACTGAACAAAGGTTCAGTGAAGTAGATCTATAGCAGTATGTTGTATTATATAATATATATATATATATATATATATATATATATATATTATATATATATATATATATATATATATATATATATATATATATATATATAAGGATCACTCAGACGAGTGGTGGGTTCTTATATCGGTCTCTAGGTGGAGAAATAAAAGACAAAGTTGATAGGCTACTTTATCTATTTTGAAGACGTTTCGCTTTCGAGTTTTGAAAGCATCATCAGTTCATCTAAAAAAGTACAATATGAGAACCACACAATCATGGAAACGATGTTAATTGTTACCTTAAAAAGACATGTAGCAGTCAATGTTATTAACAATAATGTGAATGAAACTTAAGTAAATGGACATAATACGCTGATCTTGTATAAACAATTAAGTAACTAACAACATATATGAACTTATAAAAATTAGCACAGCAAATGACCATGTGGTCTAAAGTAAATTAAATGTTATTTAATGTTAATTAGTGAGCAAGAACCAAGAATTTTTATCTATGATTTTCTTGGTTCTTGCTCACTAATTAACATTAAATAACATTTAATTTACTTTAGACCACATGGTCATTTGCTATGCTAATTTTTATAAGTTCATATATGTTGTTAGTTACTTAATTGTTTATGCAAGATCAGCGTATTATGTCCATTTACTTAAGTTTCATTCACATTATTGTTAATAACATTGACTGCTACATGTCTTTTTAAGGTAACAATTAACATCGTTTCCATGATTGTGTGGTTTTCATATTGTACTTTTTTAGATGAACTGATGATGCTTTCAAAACTCGAAAGCGAAACGTCTTCAAAATAGATAAGTGGTGGAAATCAACATTTAAAAACCTACATTGAAAATGTTCAGTTGGTCCTAGTGGTGAAGAACACTGGCACAAACATGTTAAAAATATTAGAAAATACATTTAAAATTTTAAATAAAAACATTACAACACAAACGGGTATTTTTTCAAATACAACACAACAAAAAAATCTAAAATCTAAAAACCACAAAAACCGCAACTTCATGTTAAAGGTAGAAAAGAAGAATTATTCTTCTTTTTTGATGATGTTTCTGATTTCTGTTAATATCCCGATGTCATATGTAACAAGGTTATATTTACATCTTCACCTCATGGAAGTTAGAAGAAATATTTTTTAGAACCAAAATCAGCAGGGAAATGAAGTCTTTTCTCAAGTGCAGGTAGGTCATCTGTGTATGTTATGATAAATTCCCTACATTCTCCAATCTGTTACATCTTGTCAAACCCTGCTGAAGCAAAGAGGAATAAATACAACTTAAATTCTCAACATGTTTCTTACAGTTCATAGAGGAGCTACAGTTATGGATGTAGCACATTTCTATGAAATTTCTCTTAAACTGGTTGTCAACCCTTTTTAGTACTTGCACATTTTCATAGTTAGCAATGTGTTCAGTATTCTTAATATGTTGGCTAAAAGCTGTACTAGTAAGCTTCCTCACAACATTATTCTTGTGCAAAGCTATTCTTTTTGAGAGTTTTTGGCTGGTTTGACTGACATACACTTCCGAACAAGAACCACATGGAATAGAATACACTACATTGAAGTTATCCAGTTTTTTAACTCTTTCTGTCAGGTGAGTTAAAGTATGTCCCTAATCTTTTGTACACTGAATTTGCTATCACTATGTTGAAGTGTCTGAAAAGGTTTGTGATCTGTGGATAAACCCCTGATGTAAGGCAATCCCCCATAGAAAAGTTCTACTGTTTCTCCTTCTAATTTTTGTCTTTTGTGTGTTCTTGCTGTTGGAATATCTTGGAAGAGCAGTTTATTAAGAAGCATCTTAGGATAGTGATTTTTTCTAAGAATCTCATCAAGTTACTTTATGTTTATGAAGCCAATCAGTCTAAGTCATTTTTGACTAAAAACTCAGTTACGTAGAAAGATTGAAGATTCCTTCTAATTCTAACAGTTAAAACTTTCTACAGGCAAAACGTATGTATGTTACCTATGCATTATCCATTTGAGAAAAGTACGGTACTAATAATAAGTGCGAATCGATGTAATATTGAAAATGGTGGTTTATTAAAAACAACCAAAATCATGCCACATACAACATCTTGTATACCCGAAAATCAGTTTTGGTGTTAGACCACTTAATTCTAGAGAACTTCGCTATTTTTTTACTCGACCCAATTTCCGTGGAGGTAGAGTGAAATACCCTGCATATTTAAAAGTTTAAATCTAAACAAACATGTATGTTAATCTTGTTCTTTAAAATTTGTTATGAAATATTTTCATTCTAGTTCCATCAATAATCGATTTCTCTTGCTAGATATTTTTGATAAATATTCAAAGTACCAGGATTAGAAAATCATTTAGTATAAATAACCAACTTAAGTTAGTTAGTTATAATACCAGCTGAAGATCCACATTTGTTTTTTGACTTAACCATAAATGGATCATTTTTTATAATTCGATAAAGTTATTTTTTACCTGAAACGTAAAAATATGCAAAGATCTCATTGAAATTTTAAAACTAAAGAAGACTTTATTTTATGGAATACATTTTAGTTGTCTGAAAATGGTCAGTATGTGTTTATATTTCTATAATTATTTTAGTTGCGGAAAATATTCTACACTGCTACTTGGAACCCAATCACTTAAGTGATCTTCTACAACTAAGTCGTCAAGTTATTACATGGATGGTACATTTAAATATGCTCCAAAATTTTTCTTGCAATTATTTACCATCCATAGCGTATTAAATGGGCATTACGTGTCTCTTATATTCTATGATCTTCCCAACAAACACATAGAAACCTACGTCATTGTTTTTATTCAATTAATTCGTTGCTCCGAAGGAGTTGTCGTTTTAAGTTCATCAAAATTTGTGGCTGATTTTGAAAGTCCGATTTACGAGGCTGTAATTGCCGTTCGGCCATCTGCAAAGCAAATTGTGTTTATTTCTCTTGATTCAAAGTTGTTTTCGCAAAATCCAAAAACTTGGTTTGGTAACCACTTACAAGAGGGATATTCCAACGGCAAGTGACTGTACCACTTATTTGGCTTGTCATTTTTAAACCCAGAACGAGGTGACGATTGTTTTGTCAACGATTTCATGCGGATATCCCTAACCTGCCTATATTTATGAAATGGCCGATGATATAGTAGAAAACTACTTAAGTAATGAGTCTCTTTTACCTCTAACTGTTGGGCATCCAAGTCTAGCCATATATATTTCACCACAAATCCATGCGAATCCTTTCATTCCCATTTTCCAACTGTTTTTAATAAATATTTTCATTATAAAGTTCACTATCGAAAACCTATGCAACTATCAGATCTCAAAATCTTTTTTAAAGAAATGGCCCTTAAATAATTTCTGAATTTAATAAATTACTATGAGGGTCCCCATGGCAAGGCTAGCCACCTACCTGGGGTAAAGAAACCCATATTGGCTCACAGAACTGAAGATTCAGCCTCGGATACCGGACGGAAATATCAGATGACGACACACGCTATGACAATGGAAAAACGAATTGGTAAACGAAAACCTAAAGACCCCATCACACGAATCGCGTGCTGGAACATTACGTCGTGGAACGGAAGAGACCAGGAGATCATAATAGAAATGAAAAAACACAATATTGGCATCTGCGGAATCTCCGAAACAAAGAAAAAAGGCCAAGGAACATCAAAATACGGAGAATTTATACTCATATACAGCGGGAAAGCTAAACAAGAAAGAGCGCATTCAGGAGTTGGAATTTTGCTGCACGATAAATACACGCAAAACATCGAAGATATCGAATACATCAACGATAGATTATTAAAAATCTCTATAAAAATGCGTAACATCACAACACACCTGATAAGCACGTATGCCCCAGACATATCTAAGCCCACAGCAGAAACTGAAAATTTCTATCAGCAACTACAAAACGTCGTAGATAACATAAATACGAAAGACAAAATTATCGTACTCGGGGATCTTAATACACGGATCGGAAACGTTGTCATACCAGGTATAAAACAAAAGTACAACGAAGAAATAATTAATGAAAACGGCGGAGCACTAATAGACTTTTGCGCTAGAAATGAAATGAGAATCAACAATACATACTTTCCTCATAAAGACCAACATAAATACACTTTTAACAATAATCGAGGCCAGCGATCAATGATAGATTTTATAATCACAAATCGAGCGATAACTCCGTCACAAGTACTTGATGTCAGAGCACTAACATCTGCTAACCTGGGGACTGATCATAACCTTGTTTTATGCAAGATGCTACTAGAACGTCCGCAACGAAACAGAAAACCCCCAATGTTCATCGAAAAACATAATATAGAGTCGCTAGCAACAGAGAGTACAAAACTGCTCTATGAGAACAGGATTACCAACAAACTAAAAGAGATCGACTTAAAACCCGAATGGGGAGTAGAAGATACTTGGCAAAAAATTAAGAAATGCATCAACGAAGCAGCAGAAGAAGCGATTGGTAAGCGGAAAATTAACACGAGAGCGACAAACCACACCAAACCGTGGTTTTGCCAAGAGGTAAAAGAACTCTATGAATTAAAACGCAAATGCTACCTGAGATATAAAAGCACGCAATCGGAAGAAGCTCATGCAGAATATGTCCAAATAAGAAACGAAGTAAACGCCAGAATAAAATCAATCAAAAGAGAACATTGGGCCAAATTCACTTGCGACATGGACTACGACCTATATTTTGCCCAAAAGAAAGTATGGAAAATGCTCCGCAACAGGAAAAAACCAGTTAACGAATTCGTGCAGACCAAAGGAGTACCTATAGAAACATGGCAACAACATTTTAAAGAGCTATATGATGCTGAAGAAACGCTGAATATAAACGAAGGCGAAACAGATGTGAGTGCTACAATCAATGACGAAGAAGTAGAAGCAAAGATCAAAAAGCTAAAAACCGGAAAATCACCGGGAACGGATGGTATACCCAATGAACTTTTAAAATATGGAGGCCCGGAACTTGCAAGTAAATTGGCACAACTATTTAACAAAATATTAAACAAAACAGAAACACCAGAGGAATGGCATAATAGTATCACAAACCCCATATTTAAAAAAGGACAAATAACCTGCCCACACAACTATAGAGGAATAACCCTTTTAAATACAACAATGAAACTTTTCACGGGTATTCTCAAGGACAAATTGGAAAAGCAAATCACTAATGCTGAAGAACAACAAGGTTTTACAAAAGGGCGGTCTATAACAGACGCAGTATTTGTAATAAAACAAATAAAAGAAAAAGCTATAGAGTTCGGCATGCCAGCGTATATTTGCTTCATTGATTTGACGAAGGCATTTGACAGAGTTCGCCTGGGAGACATTCTAAATATATTAATAGAAAATGAAACACCGACCAGTATAACAAAGATACTCCATAACCTAAATAACAACAACGTAACCAAAGTTAGAGCAGGAGACGAATTCACTGAAAATATTCCAACACCGGGAGGAATTAGACAAGGCGACAGTTTAAGCCCCTTCTTGTTTAATCTTCTCGTGGGCAAAATTATCAACAAAGTAACATCTCTTAATCTCGGATATAGAATGGGCAACATAAGAATTGGTATGGTGTGCTACGCAGACGATGCAGCAATTATTGCCGAATCAGAAGATGATCTCCAAAGGCAGCTCTTTCAGTTCTTTCAAACAAGCCGACTATTAAATATGAACATCTCTACCAACAAAACTAAATGTATGACAATAGCAAAAGATCCGCTCAGATGTAAGTTAGTGGTTGAGGACAACCCCATAGAACAGGTGATGCAATTCAGATATCTGGGCATAGATATATCAAGCACCCATGACCCAGTAAAGGACCTGAGGAGTCAGATCAACAAAGCATCTGCACTGTCAGGATGTCTGCGGGAGATAGTCTGGTCTAATCCGTATATGCGCACAGATAGTAAAATTAGAATCTATAAGACTTGCATACGACCGATCATGACATATGGCATAGAAGTGCGCGAAGATACCAACAAAACGAAACAGATGCTAAGGGTTGCCGAAATGAAAACCCTAAGAACAATAATGGGGAAAACAAGAAGGGACAGAGTGAGAAATACAAACATTAGAGAGCAGTGCAAAATTCAAGATATTGTAAGATGGGGAAGACAGCGCAAGAGGATGTGGTACAACCATGTAAGACGAATGGATGAGAATAGAGTCCCAAAAATTGCCCTAGAAAACAATCCGCCTGGTTCAAGACCCCCGGAAGACCACCTAAAAGATGGAGGGATAGTTGGCAATCTACCTCCCAAGAAATTAACCAAAGGCAGCTTCAGAATTAAACAGATCGAAAGATCTACAAAAAGTAGAAGAAGAAGAAGAAAAATAAATTACCATATAAACGAGAAGTGTAAGAGGTAACAGACAATTTTCCGCAATAGAAACCATCACCTTGGGGCAAAAGTGCTGGGAATGAGTTTACTTATCTGTGGTTATGAGTTTACCTATCTCCAAAGGGTGTCGATGGTGAGTTCGTACATGTTCCTTTTTTTAACGTAAAACTATTTCAATTTTTTTATTTACAACTGCTTATAAACTTTCTGGGAAGGTTGGATTTGGGAAAGACAGCAAAATTACTTTCGCATCCGCGCAGCAGATACCCTAGGAACGGCCCTGGTGTCAAACTAGGTCTATTTTAAAGTGACGTAACAAAAAACGACTAATTTTTTCAATTTTTCCACTCTGACGCCCTCCCATTTTTATGTAAAATTTGTATTTACAATATTTTCAATTAATTCCAAGATGACTGCCATTGAAATACTCTATTATGGAAAATTCAACATCTACAACAGACACAAAAAACTGTTTTCAACTCGGCGCTGCCTCCATTGTTTTATTCTGAAAAGAAAGCATAATAATTTCCCTAAGGAGACAGTGTACATCTGAGCGACAGAGACGGAGATGGTGCACAAAAGTAGGGCAAGACACGATTGCACTTAATGAACATCCAGAAGAAATTAGTGTAGGTCAGATAATTTTCGTTGGTAACACTTTGAAGATTAAATTATGATTAGAGGTTCTTCAGAAAGTGATTACTGAGCGAATTTGCCGAGCGAATTTTTGTGAGAATTGTAATGTATCTGAAACGGGATTACGGGATAAAGTGAAATAAAAATGGAGAATAGAATAGTGGGTGTTAATAATTTCTTTTGATTTTTTTTTAGGTTTTACACTGCTCCAAGAAATTAATGCACGATTAATCAATTTAATAATTTATTTGTTAATAAAGTTGAATTAATAAATCAAATATTATATTATAATAAGATTCATTAAAGTACTTTCAAATAAATATTTTTTTAAATACTCTTTTATAAATTTATTTCAAATCCTTTATAAAAGGTATATAATAAAATAAACAAACGGGCTATTTCAAATCCTTTATAACAGGTATATAATAAAATAAACATACGGGCTATCACAATTACATTACAAAACGTTGGGATGTAAAGCTAGTTCGCGTCCGTAGTAGAACACTACACGTGCACCCTGGGTAACGCTAAATAAACTAGCACAAAAGGCGCCAGACAATTTTGAATCTCCTGGCAATACAAAAATCACAGAAAATCTTTCCAGAAATGACATTTGTAAACGGACCTTATCGGGACCATTTGACCAAAGAACTCGGACCAAACATACGAGTTTGCCATTTTAACATAGAGGGCATAAGCAGGGCAAAATGTCAAATCCTGCACAGACTTTTAAAAGACAACGAAGTTGACCTAGTAGCACTTCAGGAAACGCACACAGAAAACGAAAGTCAACTAAGCTCAAGAGGAAAAATCCCCGGCTATGATCTTTTGGGCGCTACCTACGATAGAGCTTACGGAGTGGCAACATATGTCCGTTCAAACATAGAAAATGCAGCGTTAATCGCCACTTCTGTCGAGAACAACATCCACGAGGTAACTGTGAAAATAGGCAATGTCATAATAGTTAACATATACAAACCTCCTGCTATTACCTGGCCTGTCCAAGTTCTTAATTCCTTTGAACATTCAGCCATATACGTAGGGGATTTCAACAGCCACCATGAGATGTGGAAATACTCAGACACTGACAGAAATGGCACATCCCTTGTGGAATGGACAGAGGAACATGGTGCCCACCTTCTATTCGACGCCAAAGATAGAGGCACTTTCAGATCTGCGGCCTGGAGGAGAGAATATAACCCTGATCTCTGTTTTGTTACCATTGACAACAATTGACTTTCCACATAGTTAACATCGCCCCGTCCTAATCAAGATATCCCCGGTATCAGCACTCCGATTATAAGATCGTTCCCACGCCCCAGATGGAACTTCAAGAAAGCTAACTGGTCTGCTTTCACCAGTAACCTTGATAAATGCCTAGGATGGATTCCAAGAAAGAGCCAGAACTACGGGAGACTAACAGGAGCAATAATCACCTCAGCAAAAGCGACAATACCTAGAGGATACCGCAAAGAATATATCCCTGGTTGGACAGAACAAAGCAAAAAACTGTATGAAGAATATTGCGAAGATGGAAAGCAGCAGATTGCAGACGAACTACTCCACAGCATTGATGCTGCCAGGCGTGAAAAATGGACACAGACAGTAGAAAACCTAGACTTACAGAAGTCAAGTCGACAAGCTTGGTCCCTACTGCGGAAACTCGGAAGTAGCGACCCACCCGTTCGCCAAACCAACCTAATAACTCCAGACCAAATAGCTACGCACATAGTGTCAACCTCTAGGGCACCTCAAAATCGTTTACATACAATTAAAGTTAAAAAAGACCTCAAAACCATAAAATCTAGTCTTGCACAGTCAACAGAATATACCAACCCATTTACGCATGAAGAAATATCGCAAGCCCTAAATAAAATGAAAACAGGAAAAGCGCCGGGTTTCGACGCCATTCACGCTGAGTTCCTCAAACATAGCGGCAGATTCACTAGGCAATGGCTCGCAGAATTCTTTTCTGACATCCTTCAAACGGGAAACGTCCCCCACCAACTCAAAAATGCAAATACGTCGCCATTTTAAAACCAGGGAAAATAATAATTCACCGAAAAACTACCGCCCCATCGCACTCTTAAGTATGGTGTACAAATTGTTCGAAAGACTGTTGTATAATAGAATCAGCAAAACCATATTCCAACACTTACCAGTGAAACAGGCAGGATTTCGTCCAAACCGCAGCTGCACAGACCAGGTACTCGCTCTGACCAATTATGTGGAATCAAACTTTCAAAAGCAATAAAAAAACAACCGCTGTCTTCATCGATCTATCTGCTACTTATGACACTGTGTGGCGACAAGGGGCAATATATAAATTAATGCGAATGATCCCATGCAGAAAGACCACTGAGGTTATTAACGCCATGTTATCCAACAGATGCTTTAAAGTTATATTGGGAGACAAAACTAGTACCCAAAGAAAACTGAATAATAGACTTCCACAGGGATCCATGCTGGCTCCCATGCTTTTTAGCCTCTACATAGCAGACATGCCAGAAACCACATAAAATAAGTTTGAATACACAGACGACTGGACGCTTGCCGCAAGTCATAAAGAATTCGAGGTCACTGAACGCATTCTAACAAACGATTTAAATGCCATAGGGAATTATTTCCGCAAATGGAGATTGCAACCCAATCCAACTAAGACAGAAGTGTCCTGCTTCCATTTGAACAACAAGATGGCCAACTATCAACCTCAAATCAATTTTGGGGATAGACTCCTTAAATATAATAAACACCCAAAATACTTAGGTGTTACACTTGACAGAACGCTAAACTTTAAAGAGCATCTTACTAAGACTGCTGCAAAACTCCGAACTCGTAACAACATCCTGCAAAAGCTCTGCGGCACTACATGGGGCTCCTCAGCACCCACACTTAGATCGACAGCATTAGGACTGGTATACCCCGTAGCGGAATACTGTGCACCAGTATGGATAAACAGTCCACATACTCACCGTGTTGATGTCCAACTCAACCAAGCCATGCGAACTATATCGGGCACAATCAAGGTAACGCCCACTTAGTGGTTACCAGCTTTGAGTCATATAGCTCCACCACCCATCCGCCGGGAACATGCCCTTGTCAGAGAATTTACAAAAATCAATACTGATTCTGAGCTCCGCTCCCATGTCGGAACTTCCGCCAGAGATATAAATAGGCTCCGTTCAAGACACCCGCCTCTAAAAACAGCAAAAAGGCTAGTAGATCAAAACTTTAATGTAACTGAACGGTGGAGAGAACAATGGGAGAATAACGCTACACCAGCTAACTGGAACATGCCATGTATTACAAGCAAACCTGAGGGCTTCAACCAACCGAGACGAATTTGGACCACACTCAATAGAATAAGGACGAACTGTGGCAGATGTTCCGACTCACTTTTTAGATGGGGAAAAATACAATCACCAAATTACGACGGAGGCGCCGAAAGGCAAACAGTAAAACACATAACAACCAGATTTCCTGGCTGCTACAAAAGAGTCAATTGAATATATTTATAATCTAGATGTTTGTTTGTAGAATAATATTTTTGTATTTACTGTTGTTTGTAATTTATATAATTTATATTATATGTATATATATATATATATATATATATATATATATATATATATATATATATGAACCTGTGATGTAGCCATACGCTAAATAAATAAATACAAAACGTGTTCGGATTGTTAAATCCATCATCAGTGTAAACGAGATATACATGCTATGAGCCACCAAAATATATGGGTCAAAACCCTTTAAATGTTATAAATTTACAGTTATTTTACATTATATAAGGTTACAGATTAGGATGTTTAAGTTACCGTTGGAATTGGTAACATGGCGACGTATGACCCTACATAAGTAAAATGGTTCTGAGGCGAAGTGTCTTCGAGGACCTGTTGATAACAACTGATCAAAATGACATTGTTGACTTGTTAGAACCGATGTCTTTTTAAGTGTGAAATACCAAGAAGATTTAATAGCACCATTTATTTCTGCTCAAACTACGAATAATGTGTATTTCTCTGTTATTGAGAGGATTTTTATCTATTGTAAAATACTTTTAAGAACATTTTAAATAGATTTTATCCAAATATGGGTATTAATTTAGTGTTTTATGAATTTATTTCGATTTATATAAAAAAGTTTACTAGTTCGCAGTTCACATACTCTGTGAATATTTATCCAAGTCTACCGATTCATTTATGCAAGTAAGATTTTCTATGTAATTTTAGACATATATTCGCATTATGAATATTATTAATAGTTCTCGTACAAATCGTTACCAAACTTTCCAACGCTATTAAAATTATCGTTGCCTTTAACACTTTATTCTCATATTTTCCCATTTACCTTTCTGTACCTACTTCAAAATAACAAATCTAAAAAGTAAATGCAATTCCACCAGCTCCGTTTATTCCTTTGAACGTTCTAAACGCTTTAATGTCGCCGTCGCAAATATTTCTCTCGCCAAAATCACATTCGATTCAATATATTCACTACTATTTTCCGATTCATTTTTATGCTCCATTTAATATTATTTTTACAATAACACTTTGCCCTTGTCAAAAAAGAGAATGTCACACCTGTGACCTTTCCCAATTCCTTTTCAAAACTCTCGAGTGTCCTAGTTTCTAGTCTTAGTTTTTCTGGGGAGATAGATACATACACGGGTTGATATAATTTTGTTAAAGGTCTTCTTAAAGAAGGGGAGTGTATGTATATTATTTAAAATCAATTAAAATGTATATATTGTAGCGAGAATAAATAATACGAGCGGTTCTAATTTGTATAAATATATTTATTTGTGTACAGCACGAAAATATCTTATCAACTAACCTACCTTGATATTATGTACTAGAATATTCTGGAGTAGTCAACTTCTAATTCGTCTCTTTGACAGGTCGATCTCTCCCGCGCTCGTTACATCACTCGAAGGTTCTCGTCGCTTTCGAGATGCAACTGTTACATGGGCCACGCCGAATGCATATCCTTGCACTCTTTCTCTTTGCGTAATTTATGTGAACCGGCTAAAAAATTATTTTACAAGTACCTTTGCAATGGTAGCAGCTTCTTGATTTGGTATCGCATAGGCCTCAGTTCATTTCGTAAAATAATTCATGGCTACCAGGATATATTTATTTCCATCATTTGTTTTTGGAAGTCGACCTGTAATGTCGATTGCTACTCGTTCCATAGGACTACCAACATTTTACTGTTTCATAGTTACCCTCTTTTTACCAACTGGATCATTACTGATTGCACACAGTTCACATTTCCGGCACCATCTTCTTACATCATCTTTACAGTTCACCCAATAGAACCGTTCTGTAGCTGTTGAGGCTGCCATTTATTATTAATGACGGTGGTTCATCTCACAGGGCAAAGTCGTTCTTATTCAAGAAGTGATTACAATTTGCACTGTATGGCCGTCTTGACTGAGCATCAGCATTCGAATGACTTTTTCCAACCCTGTGTTCGATTTGCTCTAGCTTTCTGACTGTTATATTATTTTCTTGCATTTTACGACGAATGTTACCTACGTCGCCACCATTCCAACATCTGCTCGTACTCGATAGGTCCGTGAAGCTTAACTAGCTGTCTCATGTTCCAAGGCAATGTCGAGCGCTTCATCTAAAACTTTCGGTGTTGCTAGTCGTAAAGCTTTCTGTAGTTCATTGTCTCTTAGCCCATTGATGAAGGTGTCTATAGCAATTTCTTCCAATATGTTGTCTGGTGCCTCTGGATAAGCCAATAGCGCTATACAAGCAACATCTGCTTTAAATTCTTGCAAACTTTCACTTGCTAGTTGAATTCTACTTCTTATTTGTACGTTGTAGACTTGTTGTAGATGAGCATCTCCGTAACGTTTGTCTAGTCGAGTGAACAAGGTCTAGTAACATTTTTCTTGACCATTAGGAATCGATCTTAAGATATCCGAAGTATCACCTCGTAAATCAGCTGTCAAGAAAACAGCTTTTTCTTGTTCTGTCCAATGATTGGTTATCACAGTAGCTTCAAATTGTCTAAGGTATATTGACCGAGAAGACTTTCCATCAGATGGTGCCAATTTGAATCTCATATGATGTGTCGTTTTGTCTCTAGGTAATTCTTCTTTCACTACCGGATCTAAAGCTACTGCATTAACTGCTGGTAGCACTTTCGTATTAGTTATCATGGTCTCTAATTGTTTCATCTTCTCCTCTACGTCTTCTATCTTGTCGTTTACATTTTTCTGTATCATATCGAATGTTCTTAAAACTTCTTCAAATTTCTCATTGTTCTGAAAAACATACTTTTTTGAATTTTCTAGACATATTTTCGAATTTATTGTCGTTTTGTCTAGCTGTTTCTTTATTAATTTGAGACGTTTCATCGAATCTTTCATCATTCTTTCTAGAAGTTTCTTTTATCTTTATTAAAACTGCTTCTTCTGCTGATTGAAAATGAAATGTTTCTGGGTCATCTCCATTCTTGTTCTTCCTCGCTTTATTCTAGTTGCTCACGCAACTGTTTTACTGAAAGTTGTACTAGCAGCATCATTGGTCAGGCACACACGTACTTTTTAAATGTTATTTTTTGGCGAACAATACTTTTCAAAAGTGTTTTTTTAGCAATCACTGCAGAATTTATTTTGAAATCTCACACCGGACACCACTGTAGAGAGATTAAATAAAACGAGCTGTTCTAATTTATATACATATATTTATTTATTAGTGTACAGCACTAAAATATCGTATCAACTAAACTACCTAAATCATCGTTATATATATATATATATATATATATATATATATATATATATATATATACAAGTTATTATGTATTAGAATATTCTGCAGTAGTCCACCTCTAATTCGTATCTTTGAAGGGTCGATCTCTCCCGCGCTCGATACATCACTGGAAGGTTCTCGTCGCTTTCGAGATGTAACCGTTACATGGGCCACGCCGAATGCATGTTCGTAACAATATTTATATATTATTTCAATAAACGGGTATTAAACTTTGGTAAACGCATCGGAGGGGTTGTTGTTTTGCTGGTATGGGTAAAATAATAAAATCTTCGGTAAATGCCTAACTGTCCTCTATAATTGTCACAAATTCGCTTAGAGCATAATTGGCTTTGCATTGCTCAACAAATCCATCAAAAATTCTCTTATAGGAGGTAACTTATCGTACTGTTTCCGTTCCACTCTATCATCATGATCGTCAAAACGAAGCGCTCGCAACAAAAATTGAAATTGATTATAAGACGAAAAATCTCTACGCCGGTTCCATCCTGTGCCCACAAGTCTCTCAAATGTAGGTGTGATAACCGCAACACTACAGCAAAATATAGAAGAACAATAAGTGCTTTAATTTCTTCCATATTTGTACTTTTAGAATCTCTTTCTCTACTACAATTTGTTCGAAGCTTTAGAATATATTTGTTTGTGTTTAACTATTTCGCTGATGACGAAGTCTGAAAAAAAAACAATTGGCAAACATCAATACTGGTTCTTGCGTCTCTGGCCATTCCAATTATTCCAGAAAATTGAGTCACTATGTTTCACCGAATCTTTTTTTACACAGCTACGGGAAATTTATTACACAACGTCTTTTTATCCATTCCCACAAAACACAGAAGAGTATTTAGATCTTGCTCAGTTTCATTATAATCTGGTAGCTCTTCTCCTTCTGATTGCTCTGATTATAGTCGTGATCATTGTTCTCCAAAACTTCACCTTGGTCTTTAGGAGGTCCATCTATCTCATCGTCGCTCTCAATTTCAGCCCATATGGCTAAAATATGCTTTATTTTTTTCTTGTAAGAACACATAACCTACAAATCTTCTTCTTCTTTATGTGCCGTCTTCTACCGAAGGTTGGCGACCATCATACGATAGGTTTCTCTGTTTTGTGCCGCATGAATTATGTTCGCAGCTTCTGGTATTTGAAACCATTCTCTCAAGTTTCTCAGCCAGGATTTCTTCCTTCTACCCAAACCTCTTCTACCTTCAATCTTGCCTTCCACGATAAGCTGTAGCAGACTGTACTTATCATTACGGAATACATGGCCCAGGTATGACGCTTTCCTCCTTTTAACAGTTGTTAACAATTCCACCTCTTTACCCATTCGTCTTAATACCTCTGTGTTGGTCACTCTGTCTGTCCAAGGTATTCTCAGTATGCGTCGATACAGCCACATTTCTAGAGCCGCTAACTTCTTTATAGTTCCTGCTGTTAACGTCCAACCTTCTACGCCGTAAAGTAGCGTAGAGAGTACGTAGCATTTCGTGGCGCGCCATCGGAGGTTAATGCTTAGGTTGCGGTTGCTTAAGAGCTTTCTCATTTTGATGAATTTGGATCTTGCTATTTCAATTCGGATCTTAATCTCTACTTCTGGGTCCCACTTGTCATTTACTGTATATCCCAGATATTTAAATCGGTGTACTCTTTCAATACGTTCGTCTTCAATATGCAGGTCGATATGTTGAAATTTTTTTTTACTGATCACCATAAATTTAGTTTTCTTTCTATTGATCTTCAGTCCAAATCGGCTGCCAGTTGTATTAACTCTATGTAGCATCATCTGTAAATCTTCGATGTTATCGGCCAGTATAATAGTATCATCTGCATATCGAAAATTACTTATTGCTACGCCATTAATCTTGATGCCCTCATTGTACTCTTCTAGTGCCTCTAGAAATATTTGTTCCGTGTACAGGTTGAAAAGCAGTGGCGAAAGAATACAGCCCTGTCTTACCCCTCTAGAAATGGTTATGTTTTCACTCACCATATGTCCATTCTTCAGGTGGGCTGTTTGATTCGAATATAGATTTTTTATAATCTGGATGTCCTTAGTGTCAAGTCCTGAAAGACGTAATAGTTCTATGAGTTTGTCATGTTTGATAGTATCGAATGCTTTCTCATAGTCGATAAAACAGACGTAAACATCTTTCTGTTGATCCAGGCATTTTTGAATCAAAACTTGTATTGCAAAGAGGGGTTCTCGAGTTCCAAAACCGCATCTAAAACCGAACTGTGTTTTACTTATGCTGTGTTCTAATTTTGCTTGTATTCTGGAATGGATAATGCGCAAAAATACTTTAAGGGTGTAACTCATTAAACTTATAAGGCGATATTCACTACACGTCTTAGAATTATATTTCTTGGGAAGAGGCACAAATGTAGATTTCAAATAAAACTACAATAATAAAACTAAACCTACAAAAAATAAAACTAAAACCTACAAATAAAAAATACTATTTTACTTCTAATAAAAGGCTTATTTTTATTGTTATTAACTGTATTGTAGAGTTTATATTTGCCACTTTTTCAAAAAAAAAAAAATTCTATAAAAATTCTTTTAAAGTTTTTAGTTTTTAGTCTGTGAGCCCACATTATAGACAAATCCTTAAAAATAAAATAATTTTATCCACAAATTAATTATTATTTATTCAATATTTATGTAGAGATCTCAAAAACTTAAGAGAATGAAAAAACTCCGACCATGATATTCGCCGAAGCCGGTGTCGAACAGAGTATTCGAGGAAGAAATCTGAAACATAAAGAAGAGTGGAAAATGGAATTGCAGACACTTAAAGCAATTCTAATCATAAAGAAAACAGCTTTATAGCGATCAATGTGACGCCACTGAACAGCAAAAACACCTGATTCGATTCGAAGAATCGTAATTTCTAGTCGGGTGCATAAATGGGCCCAGAATGGGACTAACCACCCCCTGAATGGTGGTAAAAACCCCCAAGCCCGGGCCTTTTTCCTAATGGCGAATACTAAACTACAGGAAAGGTCGAAAATCTCGTTTGGAGAAGGGTTTCTCGAATAAAACTTTCTTAGTTTTCGGTCTATTTCCACAATGGAATTCCGGCGGATGCGAAAAGATAAAATTAAAAATGAAAATCTATTTGCATACTTCCGGAAGAGGAAGGAAATGGAAAGAACATATTCTTTTAAATTTTTGATAAGTTGCATAAATGATTTTTTATTCAGAGGTAAACTTTCAGTCACGTTAGGGTCTTTCTTTTCCAGTGTAACAAAACAATAAAAGCGAACAACTTTTGGTTTTTACTGAAGTAGAAAAACAGTAGGTAGATAAATCCCCTTTTTCGGGAACTTTTTCATTGTGATCAGTAAAAATAGCTCTGGGAATGAGGCAGATATACGAGGGATAATAAACTTTCCAAGAATTGAAAATAAACTTTAAAATAACTTAGATCAATTACTTGTTTTATAATATCATTTAGATCAATAATTAGCCAAATATATACATAGGCCTTTCTTTGTAATATCTTCAATGAAACGGTAGATTTGGATAACATATTTTGTAACTATAGTAAATACACAACTCAAACAGCGTTAGTAACAAGCTTACATATTTTCTAGCTTACCCTGGTATACAAAATACTTGCCTTAAAATATGTTCAAAACGACCTTTGGACGAGAAAGGTGTGTCCTAATCCTAATATACTTCTTACTAAAATTCTGTTCGTTAGAATTAAAAGGGCGTAAGTCCATTTTCACAGTAAATGGAGGTATGCAGCCAATAATACACTTTAAGGTATTATCTTTCGAATGGTGCTTAATATGTGGTTGTCTAGGTAAAAAACCCTATGCGATACATCGGTCTTTTTTTGCACGGCACACTGATTCTTAAAAAGACGGTAGTCCAATCTCTATGGAGCTATGTCAGCTGTGTAAAAATTGAGGAGCGCCTAAATGGAGGACTCCGCAGATCGTGCCGTGACGTCACCCATCAGTTTCTAAACTTAACGTGATGTCACCACCCACACGTGATTTTTGGTATACCGTATAACCTAAGAAATTATTTTTTGACGGACAATTCGTTGTTATTTTAATTGTAGATTCCTTTCTTCAAAAATAAATGAAAATGGGAGTGTTTTGTCTTGAGTGTAATATGGTGTTTCAGACCCAATCAAGTCTTAATCGGCACAATAGAAACTTGCATAAAAAGTATGCAGATTATATAGAACATGAAAGTTCTAAAAGATATTGCTGCAAGGAATGTAACATATTTTTCATCTGCCAGATAAATACGTAATCGGAGGTGAAGAAACTTCCCTTATCATAGCGACGATCTTATTATATTTACTTATTTACATTTTACAACACTTTACATTTACAATACAACATAATTGGTGACGTCACTCTATATTCCTATCTGTCAAGTTTGACGTCACGGCACAATCTGCGAAGTCCTCCTTTTAGGCGCTCCTAAAAATGGAGGTTATGAGCAAATGTTTTTGCATGGTTTATAGATAAAAATAATTTTTTCTTTGTCCTGATTAATATGGTAATAAAAAGAACAACTAGAAATGTCTAAATCAAGAGCTATAAGGATGGTAAAAATGGTCCTACGAAGATGGTTTACAAGAAAACACTGAGGGTAAGTGAACTTTGTTCTGTGTACTGTGAAAGTCTTCAAATTCTGTGCCTATCCTTTCTAAACATTACTAACTTAAACAAGGTACACAATTGTTGTGAATTTGTTGTTGTGAAGTTTAACCCACTTTTTCATACTTAATAAAAAAAGCTTAATTTTTAATAAAACTATTTAAGGGGTATCGCAATAATTGAAGCATTCCTATTTTTAAGATATTCCTGATGTTCACTCTACTTATGTATCTGATTCATCTGAATCTGATTCATCTAATGAACAAGACCACGTTTCTTTATTATAGTTTATTCGTCTTCCGGGTTTGGACCGTGTCATTTGTGAGTGACCCAAAAGTGGGTTCATCTCGACGTTTCGCTACAATTGTATGTATCTTCTTCAGGAGAACAAAAAAAAAAAATCAAAAGACAGGAAGATGGGTAGTTAGCAACGGTAACTCAGTTACTCAATGCAACCAGAGGCGAATACTAACTACCAAGACTACTAACTAACTACTAACTCTGGTTGCGTTGAGTAACTGAGTTACCGTTGCTAACTACCCATCTTCCTGTCTTTTGATTTCTTTTTCTTTGTTCTCCTGAAGAAGCTACATACAATTGTAGCGAAACGTCGAGATGAACCCACTTTTGGGTCACTCACAAATGACACGGTCCAAACCCGGAAGACCAATAAACTATAATTCTGACTCTGGCCGTGGAAGCCTACGATTTCACAAGACCACGTTTCTGTTTATGAGAACCATAAAACCTACTGTCAGTTAAAGGCTGTTATGTTTAATGATGTTTCCAATGAAAATTTCTCCGTGGATGAAGAAATTGAGAGTGAAAACATATCTGAGGAACTTTCGGAACTTTTGGTGTGTAATATAATCGAGACTCCGTTTAGGCATTAAAAAAATGAAGATGAAAGGGATGTTCTTTTACATGGTCGACCAACCAGTATTTTAAACATCTGTGTCTGAGTGGGCGGCTGAATCGAAACTCACCAACCAGTTTTAGCAGGCGTGGTGTTTTAATCGCCAAAGAACCCTCAATGAAATGTCGAAGGTTCAGAACTAAAATACCCCAGACAAACAGCGAAAAGAGGCAGATCCTAATGGAGTTGAAAATATTTTAAAGAAAAAGGCAGATCATTTGAATGACGCAAATAAATAATGAAAAAGTATCATTGCAAAGAGTTTTCCGCAGTTGTTTTCAACAACGATAAATACTTGTAATAACGTTACAAGTTCTTAACATACGAAAAAATCCAGTGAAACAATTAGAAAGAATAAATCTTTCTGTATAACTGCAATCTAATTATTATAATATTGTATTGTTATTTTGTATTATAAATTACCTTTCTTAAGACGGTCCTGCGCACTTTTCAACGATTCAGAATGCTACTTGTGCTGTCACCTGTTGAATATACTTATATAACTACATAGAAATCTGTTTTCTGCTGTACCGCCATCTACCAGTACTTTAGATGACTAATAGTTATGTTGACGTTTGAGGCATCATTGCCGAGTTTATTGTAAAAGAAATAGGGGTGATTTTATTAACTATAAAAATAATCTAGTTATCTACTGTAGCCAATAATTATAAGAACTAAGCATTTGTGGTAGTTTTACTTTAAAATAATAAATAAATGAATCTTCAATATCAGCTCAATATCTTATAATATATTATGCAAAAAATAAAGTTTCTTGTGTACCACTGCGACAAGCGGCAACATTGTAATGAAATAGTTCAACAACAACTAAAACTTTCAAAGTGTATATTTATTATTTAAATTTTAAAATAAAACCTCAAACAAATGAACAAGTGGATAATAAAGTGGTATTAGCAATTAGTTTTCGAATTAAATATAAAGCTGTCGTATGATTTCATGTAATATTTGGATTGATTCATTCAAAGGTAAGTCTCATGGGTTATATTATTATATCTTTCCCGCCAATTTGTCTATTTTCCATAAAAACAAAATAATGTTTTAAATTTGTGTTTTAGCCTTATGATATTTTACCCTGATATTACATAGTAGCTCTTTTAGACTTATCCCATTTTGAAAACTGTTCTTATAATTATGTTGAATGTTGATCTTTACATTAGTTCTACAGCTTTCAATTTATAGTCTTTTCATAATTCCAATTTTATAGAATTAATAATTCCCTTTTTATAATTCCAATATTTTGATACCTTTTTATATGAACGGTGTTTTTACAAACATATTAATAGAATTTTGACAACATTGAAGACCAAATTGAAGAATGATTATATTATATTGGCCAATAAACACAATGGAATCTTCTTTGTTCAATTATTAAATATTCATTTTAAACAAAATTTAAAGCACACAATTGCTGAAAATACCATTTTATAAAATACATTCTTTTCTATTGCAATAATTGCATAACATTATTAATTATATTTTTTAATTTAATTTAAAAACTTGTTATTATTAAAAATAATATTTTTTGATATCCTAGCAATGCATCCAGCTCATCTTAGCCTCTGCACTTTACCTATACACAGATACAGACATTATGAAATTTATTACCTTCCTGGTATAATTCAAAGTTATATAATTAATGCTGTAGCACATTTCCCAATATTTTATTGGCAATTGCAATATTTATGCTATGCTGGGGTGAATGTACCAATTTCCAAGCAAATTAGGATTTTTGGAATTAAAAAATTAATATAAAATTGAATCATTAGTTTTTGAATGTAAAACTTCTAGCATTTATTAGAATATATTATGTATTTTAAAAATACATTTAATATTATAACATATCTTTGATGTAACCAATGTTTTTTAATTATCAAACTTCCACTTCCACTTGAGAGGGACATTGGGAAAGAAGAATTTGTTTTCACATTTTTGACTTTTTCTTAAATAAGAAATTTCTTCCTTCTTCTTTATTTTTACAATTTGACCTATATAATATCCTTCTTTGCCTCTAATTTCTGTAGGAAATTTGGCCAAACCAAAGTTTTCTGCTTCAGGATCTTTAAGATCTTCTAGATTTGGAGAGGGAGGTCTCGATTGTAGGATGTGGGAAAATTCTGCATTGTCCAATAAATTGTATTGTGTGTCCATAAATTTATCTTCCTCATCAGAGATGATGATGAAGACTCTTCTAATAGCTTATTTCTTTTCTTCATATTTTTTTCTCTATCCGTTAATTGTATTGCTGCCCTTCTTTTTTGTAGCTCTTTTTTTTGTTTTCTTTTTAAGTCTTTCTTTTTTCTTTTGATCTTTTTGTATTTTTCTTCATCTTTTTTCTTCCAGTATTCAACCCAAGCTTCAGCACCTGCTGCATGTGGAAGCTTGATACTTCTTCTAATTCTTCCTCCCTTTTTAACTGGTGATTGTGTTGGCCAAGTAACACAGTCAGCAAAAGCAGGACTTACCCCTGTTTGAATAGACTTACCAGATTTTGGTGTAGTGAATGACTGACTTAGAGGTTGGCTGTGGATTATTTTCTTTACTTTGCTGTTTATGTTCTTCTAGTAAGGTCTGGATACTAGTATTCCATTCATTTTCATTAAAATATGATTCGGAATTCACCTGGGCGATACATTCATTGTGTTCATTTTGAATTGGGGTGATTTCTGAATTTTGTAAGATCATCTGACTCCTTATCATCAGATTCGGAATTCAGCTGGGCAATAATTAATTCTTTGATAAAATGAAAGGCAGATATCAAGCACAATTTTATTAATTAATTCTTGCCCAAGTACTTTCGCTTTCAAAAACATCATCAGGGACATTTCGTCAATTTTAGACTATCCAACAAGTGCAGAATGTAATAAACATGAAATTAAACATAAAATAGTACAAACACTACACTAAACAAGGACAAACAGTTTAAAATTATTTAAAAATTAATCGAAGCTACATTCTTGTCGGCAACAGAAGTGAGAATTGCATTCATGGTGCATTCACTCTATGTAGAACAAGTACATATTTAGGAAAACTACAAATTTTAAAGTGCTTAAGACATTTTATATTCGAGAATCTAATTGTAAGTCATATAATTCATGCACTCTTTATCTCTGCTTGTATCAGAATCATATGCTGAAGATTCATGCAGAATTCGAATGATATCTTAGGGAGAGGTAATTTTTTGTTATTTTATTTCTTATTTTGTTTTTAAAATGTATACTACTTATTTTGGGATGTGATGCATATATTTTTAGATTATTATTATTAGATTAGATTATTATTATTGGTGATGGAAAATTTTCGAGAACAAAAGAATTGAGTTATTGAATCCTCTAATTTTCTAAACTTCTAACCTTCTAATAGGTAAACCTAGTCCATGATATTCACCAGTTTGCTTAGTTAAGAGGGTTAATGGCCAGCATAGCTTTTGTTTTGATGGTAGGGTCCTCAATGAAGTATCTAAATGAGACACATATCCCTTACCTAATTATTTAAAGGTACAACATATAAGTTCCACTGCCTTGAGAAAAGCTTTTGGCAAATACCTCTAGATCTTTCTTTAAGAAAAAAAAACTGTTTTTAGTATCATAGGTAGAGGTTCCTTCCAATGACCATTTTTATTTCGAAGTCCCTATGAACTCAACACCATGTTTATAAAGAATTATTTATTTTATATAGTAAAGTAAACAATATATTGTAGTTTTTAAATTAAGTTTAATTGAAATCGTTGATAAAAATTTTTATACAGGGTGAAATACGAAACAAATTATGATTTTATCAATTTTTTTAAATGGGTCACCCTATATTTTATTTTTTTTTAAATGTATTTATGATAGTCTTTTATTTTTATATAGCATTTCCTATACCTAACCTAAACTCATTACTTTCCGAGATATTTTTAGTTTTCCTAAAATTTTGGAAGTACATTCAATATGTGGAAGTAGAAATAAGTATTGAGTATTGAGTGATAATATAACAAAATTATTTTTATTCAATAAATATCTAACAAAAAATATAAACCATAGCAATATGCAATGAATGTATCAATAAATGTGCTATTATGGAAATATCATATTGTCCTTAATGAAATTAAGGTAATGCAAGATTCCTAACATTCCTACAAGATAATAGGTTTTGTGTAATAATATAATTAGATGATTATTTTTATTCAATAAATAACTCACACAAAACAGAAAGCAAAACAATATACAATCGCTGTAACAATTTTTAGATTGTTATACCAACAGTATTCTCAGCCAGGAATTTTTAATAAAACATTCCTAACTGTCCATGCTGTCCATTGTGATGCGCAGTTATTAATAAGTAAAAGGCCATTTGTGTCAGTTACAAAGGTAAAATAGTAGACTTTGAAAATGACCGTTTTCATATTATTACCTTTTTAATTGGTCTGTCCTCAAACGCGCGAAAACATATCACAGCAAATAAATAGTAAAATACACAGAATATCAAATATACCAAACAAAAACAGAACCATTAACGAATGCTGGTGTGCCATTCAAAACTCGATTTTAGAGAACGTACAAGAGTCTTTGAAAACACCTACCATGTAGGCAAAAAATGAGTGGATGACACAAGAAATTCTAGATCTGATGGAAGTTCGACGGCAACACAAAAATAGAAATATTATCGAATATCGTGAAATTAATAAACGCATAAAAAGAAAAATTAAGCAAGCCAAATAATCCTGGCTTGAGAATTTATGTAAAGAAATAGAAGACCTCCAAAAAAAGCATGACAGCTTCAACCTACATAAGAAACTTAAATATACTGCCGGAATTAGAAAACAGAAAAATGTTCACATACTTAAAAGCGCGGACGGAAAAATTTGTGATCACGAACAACAGTGCAAAGAATGGGAGAGATACATCACTGACCTTTTTGACGATGCTTCTAGAGAAAATGCTCCAAATACTGCCTGTGACAACCAGTTGGACAGAGGTCCCAATATACTGAATTCGGAAGTCGAAAAGGCAATACAGCAAGCCAAAAACAATAAAGCACCTGGACCAGATCAAATCCCTGCCGAACTACTTAAACTTTTGGATGAGGAAAGCATTGCCTGCTTAACCACTTTCTTCAACAAAATTTACAACGAAGGAAAAATACCAGATGATTGGTTAGAGTCACTGTTTATAACATTACCAAAGAAAAGCAGGCCCACCAAATGCAGCGATTTTAGACTAATCAGTTTGATGAGTCACACACTGAAAATACTCTTATACAAAGATATTGAAGATACGAATTATACAAAACCGAGTATTCCTTCTATGCGAAAGTAAGATGGGTGATAAGCAATTTGGATTTAGAAACGGTCTAGGAACTAGAGAGGCACTATTTTGTATGCGCGTTCTATTACAAAAAAGTTGTGAATTCCGAAAGAATGTTTATGTTTGTTTCATCGACTTCGAGAAGGCGTTCGACAGAGTTCAACACAATACACTTTTCGACTGCCTACGGGCAGCAGGACTTGACGACTATGATATAAGACTGCTGAAATACTTATATTACAATCAAGTAGCCTCTATCCAAATTGGAGACAGTCCCACTGAAAAACTACCCATCAAACGTGGATTACGGCAGGGTTGTGTTTTGTCACCCACTCTTTTTAATCTGTACTCTGAAGAAATCTTTAGGGAGGCTTTGGATGACAGACAAGAGGGAGTAAGACTAGGTGGAGAAGTAATCAACAATATTAGATACGCTGAGGATACAGCCATTCTTGCAGAAAGTTTACAAGATCTCCAAACATTACTAAATCTAGTCAGTGAAGCAAGTTATCGGAGAGGCCTAATAAATCAACATTTCAAAGACAAAGTGGATGGCAGTTGGAAAGATCCATATAGATCAAGGTCTGCTTTCTCTTAATGGAGAAGAGATAGAAAGGGTAAATCATTTCAAATACCTTGGCAGCTGGTTAAATGTAAATTGTGACTCTGATGAAGAGATAATATCCAGGATCGAAATATCACGTAAGGCTTTTATGACCTGTAAACCAGTTTTATGCAACAGAAACCTGTCAATGAATATTCGTAAGAAGGTCCTGAAATGTTATGTGTGGTCGATCCTATTGTATGGTTGTGAGACATGGACGTTAAAAACCACAATGCTAAACAAGTTAGAAGCATTCGAATTGTGGTGCTATAGACGAATCCTAAAGATATCGTGGGTTTTGCACACTTCCAATGAAGATGTTCTTCAAATGATCAATTCAGAACATCTGCTCATAAACACCATAAAGAGGAGAAAAACAGAATACTTCGGTCATATAATCAGAGGACCTAAATACCATTTACTTCGCCTTATAATACAAGGAAAAGTGGAAGGAAAGAGATGGATTGGTCGAAAGAAACTTTCATGGCTGCGTAATATTAGACAATGGTGTGGTTTCACAGTAGAAAAATTATTTCGCGCAGCAGCTGACAGAGAAAGGTTTCAGGAAATTGTAAACATGATGACGGCCAACGTCTGAATACGGACACGGCACCCAAAGAAGAAGAAGAATTGGTCTGTGTGGCTTGTCTTTATTGTTAAAAATGATTTTTTCTTTTGAAGAGTTAACATATATGATCGGGTATTAGGAGAAAGTTCGAGAAATTGCTTACTTGCATCCAGAATACATATATCACGAGCGATATACTGAATGGATGAAGCTAAACGCAAGAGCTTTTGAAAAATTAATGGATCATTTTGTGCGCAATGAGTCAGTTGTATATAAAAAAATAAGAGAACCAAAACTGTTCCAAGTGAAGAAAAGGAATATAAGGTATTGATAGCTATTACTAAAGATCCCCACATCAGCACTCCTGAAATTTCTTGTCTACATGACATAGTCAAACTTAGTCTTAAACCAAAGGCAATAATCCTTCGTAAGCATAAACTGCATCCTTCCCGCATACAGTTACAGTTAAAATGTATCATAAATACAATATTTTCAAAGAATAAAATACAAGGTACGTAATTTCGTTTTGTAGTTCACCCTGCATAAAACTTCATTTAAAATCATATAATTTCATCAGCAACGATGTAATAATGCATTATCAACATATTTAGTAGCTTCATCCGTGTTTACCTGGTAACAGCAATGATGATGGACTCGTTAGTGCGAAAACGTTCTGTGATGTGGCCGGAAAGGGTTCTTTTTTTAAAATAAATATGCCTATTTATAATGGATTTTTAAATAAATTTTTTTAACCAATTTAAGATATTTACTTTTGGCTTCTTTGTCAAAAAAGTCCAAAAACCATTGATTTCCAAAATGGACTAAGTTCTGGCGCTTGTATTTTTGTGTAAATAATGATCACCTGATTTAAAAATTGAATATAAAATAAGGAGCTATATTTGAATCCGGAACAAGCAACAAAATGTTCATCTCTGGAGTGAGGAATTTTTATACAAAAATAATTACTATTTTTGTACTATCAAACTTTATTGGTATTTAAGATTTATGGAAAAATCGTATCACGTATTTGCTTCAAAATATGTACATTTTTATTCCGATATGGCAAGTAATATACCTAAGATCGTCTGCTGCAGCTACATATTATACAAGAGGATAGTTTCACGGCACAGCATAAAATTTCTACAAGCATAAAATCCTTGTTTATTGCGAATGTCGAGAAAAACAGATGTCCCATTTGCTAGTTCTAGCACGTGTATTATGAGACGGACGTGTCACGTGCACCAAAATAAAACATAAAACTCAAGAAATGTCAGGGAGCTTGATCTCTTGTAGGAGGTGTCATATGACCTGTTTTCTTTTATTGTAGTTGAGTGGTAATTGAAAAGGTAATTTAATGTAGCCATTTGGGGAGACGCTATAAATAACTTTTTGCCTTACATCTCTTTACAATTTGTTAATATATAATATTATATATATATATATATATATATATATATATATATATATATATATATATATATATATATATATGTGGTAAAGTTTGTTTCACGAAAAATGGTTGAGTGCTTAATGGTTACCTGAGTTGATCCTATTGTGTATACAAGAGTCTCTCAATAAACTACCGAAGTACACAGGGTCGCACTTCAGAAAGTTTGTTATTTAATATATTTCATTGGTAGCTGTGTATTACACGATTATAAAAATATATTAAATTATTTCATATGGTATTTTCAGGTTGTTCAAGTGAATATACTTGATAATTGAACAATTTTTAACATGAAGAAAGTAGTTTTTTTGTTCGACGTGAATAATTGTAGTATACGGATCTAAATTCAGAAAGGTACTTTCCTTCACACTTTTTACAGGCTTAGGACTGTCAGCAAAAAACTGGCGTGTTTAAGTTTTTGCTCTTCCTAATCGGACATCGGTAAAAATGTACAGCAATAATAGTTCTATTTACAGTATATACATACAAACGAACACATAATGTACAAAAAATAGATAAATTGAAAAAAATGTAGAAAAATATATAGAAGTTAATATTTACAAAAAAAAAATACCCAAAATAACCAAAATATATTTGATGAATGAATATAATATTATATGAATTCCTAAATACCTAATTCTGTTTCGCTGTCGCTGTCGCTATCTACTTTAAGATTAATAACAATTGGTTTAATTATGTGATTCAAAGTAACATATGAATTTTCTACGTTCATTACATGGCGTACTGAATTTTTACAACTTTCTGGGGAGATATCATCAACACATTTCCTTATTAATTCGACTGCACTACCACTTAAAGTCGGAGAAACATTTTGTGACCTAACATTTTACTTTAGTTGGTGCCACATATGCTCAATGGGATTAAATAAACGCGTCACAAACATATACTTTTTTAATAGAAAATGATTTTAACACTTCTAACAGTTCATTTTTTAAATAACTTTCTTCAAAATATATATCGTTTTCTAACAGGTAGTTTTGAATTTCAATTTTCGTGTTATTTGCACTTGGAGACTTGGTAATTGACAACTGTGGTAACTTGCATTGTCCATTAGTATCACACTATTTTGAGTAAGGTTAGGTATAAGACAATTCTTAAACCATTGCTCAAAAAGCTCTGCCGTTGTATCCTCATGGTAGTCCACGCAGGAGTCTTTAATGTTCTTTGCAGAAAGCCAAAAGGCATTTGGGACCCAATCAAAGAAGATCTAGAGAAAATGCGACAAGGGCGACAAGGGGAATTACTGGCACAGAACCGACAAACATGAGAGGCAATAGTAAACGCGGCGAAGACTCACGAAGAGTTGTAGCGCCATTGATGATGGTGATGATGATGATGATGTGATCTTCTGTCTCTCTAAAGGATTTAATTCTTGTATTTTCTGCATTTCACCTCTTTCATCTTGGGAAAGTTCTATAGCGTACTTCTCCCATCGTCTTAATTTCTCTGATAAATCTATTAGTAGTACTCCTTTTTTGTCTTTTATGTGTCCTTACTGTCTATTTCGACCTATTCTAGTCACTTCTCTTATTTTTTGTGCATATTTCTCATATCATATTTTGTTTCTAATTCTTATATCTCTTTACATTGTTTCATTACATAGATTTCCTTAGCTGTTTGGATTTTTCCTTAATTATTTGTTGTATTTCTTTATACTTCGGTAGATCATTTCCTTTATATTTGCTTCTTTCTTCCATCTGTAATAGTATTTCTTCTATTATCCACTGTTTTTTAGCCTCTGACCTATGTTTACCCACTTTTTATTTACATCCATAATTTGTTTATTGTCAGTAGTGTTTTTTGCATATATATATATATATATATATATATATATATATATATATATATATATATATATATATATATATTATTTACTAAAGACACTGAAGTGTACTTACAATAAAATCTGGTCAGTAAGACCAATTATCAATTTGTTTTTAACTTAAATTACTAATGAAAACTTAAAATTAGGTGTCTACTCACTAGTATCTTTCCTATTATTTCTAATAACTAGCATTAAATTTAGCATGCATACTCGCACAACACTTTGCTCTGCTTTTCACTCACTCACTATACCAGTTCAAAAAGCTTTGTTCTTTTGAGCCTTCTCTCTAGGTTCGTATTGTCGAGAAGCTGGATAGCCTCGATATTTACATGATGATGAAGTTATTGTTCATGGCTCCCTGCAAATTTCTTGATTATCTGATTGACATCTTCCATCTTGAGGTCCCGGTGAAGATCGTTGTTTCTAACGTACCAAGGCGCATCTACGATGTTCCTTAGCACTTTATTCTGAAATACCTGGATTACTTTGTGATGTTACTAGGCTTGGCACAGCCCCAGAGTTGGCAACCATAGGTCCATACTGGCCTCAGTATTTGTTTATAGATTAGGAGTTTATTATTTATGGATAGAGAGGAATACCTTCCCATCAACCAATACATTTTCTTGTAGCAGATGCCTAGTTCTCCTCTTTTCTTCTTCACGTGAGCTTTTTAGCGAAGTTTCGCATCAAGAGTGCTCCCCAAGTACTTTGCTGATGTTGCAATAGACACTTGGACATCATTTATTTTAATTGGAATATTATTAATTCTCTTATTGGTAAAATTTATATGGACTGATTTATTCTCATTCAGCTTAATTTTCCATTTTTTGGTCCATTCATGAATTTTATTTATTGAATTTTGTAGTTTTTCTGTAGCTTCTTCGACGGTGTCACTTACTGCTAAGACAGCAGTGTCATCTGCAAAGGTAGCTATGGTGTCGTCTTCTAGTTCAGGTATATCACACGTGTATATTAGGTATAGGACTGGACCCAATACACTCCCTTGTGGAACACCTGCTTCAATATCCTTGAGATCAGTGTATGCATCTTCTTGTTTAACTCTAAAATGTCTGTTCGCTAGATATGATTGTAATATATTTGAATATTGTTTAGGCATGAATGATATAAGTTTATGTATCAAACCGTTATGCCAGACTTTATCAAACGCCTGTGCCACATCTAGGAAGGTTGCAGAACAGACTTTTCTTTTCTCTAATGATCTTTTAATTATAGCAGTTATTCTATGCACCTGGTCAATTGTCGAATGCTTATTTCTAAATCCAAATTGATGATCTGGAATTATTTTCTTTTCTTCAATTATTGGTAGGATTCTTCGCAGGAGGAGTTTTTCAAACACCTTGGACATCACAGGTAGGAGTGATATTGGTCTATATGATGTCACCTCATTGGGGGGTTTCCCAGGCTTTGGTATCATGATCACCTCAGCTATCTTCCATAAATCTGGAACATATTGTAGTCTAAAGGCAGCATTTATTAAATTTGTTAATTTTACGATAGCTTTTCTTGGTAGATTTTTTTAGCAGTCTTCCGGTAATGGGGTCATAACCTGGTGCTTTATTTGGGTCGATTTGTTCTTTAATTAACTCAGCTACTTCTTTTGGGGAAGTTGGCTTGATATTCTCATCTATTTGCTTTGGTTCGGGCCAATCCTGGTCATCGTCTTGGTCATCTTGCAACTTAAATGTGTTCTCTAGATGAGTGGCAAATCTCTCTGCCTTCTGCTGATTATTTCTGGCCCAACTACCGTTAATAATAAGTTAATTTTTGCATATTAACATTCACATTATTTTTTAATTCGTTTTTTATTTCTTCGTTTTTTAGCATTCTTACATTAATTTTTGTTGTTATTTTCTGAGTTCAATTCTTTTTAATTTTATTTTCACGTCAGCCACTAACGGATTGTGGTCTGAGTTAACATCTGCTCCAGGATAAGTTTTAACTGAGGTTATAGACTTTTTATATCTGCTATTGTGGTTTTCTGTATGTGAAGGAGACGTCCATGTATATAGTCTTCTCTTAGGAAGCTGAAACCAAGTATTGACAATTACTATATTATTTTCTAGGCAGAATTCTATGAGCCTTTCTCTTCTCTCGCTTCTAGTTCCTAATACGAACTGTCCAACTATATTTCCAACTGTCATCATCATTAGCCATTTTGCGTCCACTGCTGAACATAGGCCTCCCGTAAATAATACCATTGCATCCGATCTTGAGCAACTTGAATCCAGTTAGACTGGATGCGCTTTAAATCGTCCGACCACCTTGTTGGAGGACGTCCTCGACTACGATAAGCATCGTGTCTAGTCTCCTAAAATGTAAGTACTATCTCTAGATTTTGTTTAACTTGATTGTGCAATTCTGAATAAAACTTTTCGATCTCATCTTGGGTCTTATCAGCTGTGGGAGCATAGACTTATATCATATTAATATTACAATTCCGTGCTCGAATTTTTAGCATTATTATTCTTTCTGAGATTTGAATCACACCTAGCACCTATCTGATTTTCTACTAGTGTTGCTTATGATGAAGGCTACTCTGTATCGATGATCAGTTTTGCCCCCTCCAGTGTAATAAATATTGTGGTTATTTATTACAAATATGACAATGATATCTAAATAGACACATCAAAAACTATGGCGTTTATAGATAATAAAAAGGCTCTCAGGGAGAAATATTGCTTTGAAATTCTTAGCCAAAACACAATTTATTGATCTCTGCTTCTGAAAATCGTTTTTTTATGTTTTTTGGCAGCGAACGAAATATAAACTGGCTTATACAAGTAATAATTAATATTTGTAACTTTATCCTGAATATCTAGGTTACTGCAGAACGCTAAGAAATATGCCTCTGTATATTAAAAATACGACGACTTTCCTATTATTCTCGTTTCCCTTTGTTTCAAATATTCCTGGCGTAAAAGCCACGAGATTTCATTTTCCTTTAAGAGAGAAATATTAAGCAATATTTTCCATTATATCTCCCGTACTTTTTGAGTAAAACTCCCATTAATCAATTACATAACCTCGATCGAATCTATTTTCTAAATTAATGGATTGAAAAGATGTATATAAAAAATGAAATCAGGGTAAAAAGGACGTATTGTGTTCGTGTGATCGATAGCTGTATTTCTTAATTTATATCTGGTGCTTGAGCACGATTTTAAGGGTTAAAATACCCTGTACTACTGTTTGTACTGACAGTTATTCTAAGAAAGGTGTTTAATCTACACCTACGTTACACTAAAATTCCGAAATTGTTGAATATTGATATGTATTTGATGAATATAAACACATATTGAATGTACGTCGGTGAAGGATCGAATATTTGCTTATATTCTCATACATTTGCAATATGGATGTATGTTGCTATGTGTATAGGTATATGCTATGTGTATAGGTATATAACTAGATCCTTATGAAGTAATGTTTGGAATTAAACCAAGTTAAAACATGCAATAGTTTGAAACGATCCAAATATCGTCGAACGGGGTAAAACCGACCAAAAGGTTATAGCGGGATAAGATGGTCAAAATTGCACCATGCTCGATTTAGTTTTGTGCCTGGCCATTCGAAAGGACATAATTAAAAACTTACTCAGTTAAATTTTCAAGTCCTTAGGTGCCTCTGGGGGTTCGCTATGGGAAAAAACGTATTTAAAGAAAAAAATTTTTTTTAGACGCTGTATTGCTGCAAAAAATCTGAAAAAATTCATGAAAGTTTAGTAATACAATACTACATGATTTTTTTCAGATTTTTAGCTTGAAAATTGAGCCAAGGAAAAATATTTGAAATTTTCAATAATATTTTAGGTTATGTCGGAAATTTTTGGCCAACTGTAAAACAATGTTTTTTTATGGGTTTTTTCCCGATCTTTCGAATGGCATAGGTATTATTATCATTTTCAACGTGGAAAATGCCTAAAAATCGAAAAAACTGCTTTTTTTGGCATTTTTCTGAAGCATCCCCACACCTTAACAATAAATTGTATGGGCCTAGAAACAAAACAAAAAAAAATAAGTATCACATAGAAAACAAAAAATTTATTTATACTGCCATAAGATACAATAATATCAGTTTTTATAAAATAAAAAAAAATATTAATAAAATAAACATAAATTAGGTTTTTTAGTAAGATGGATGACTCATAACCTTAACAACATACATCTAAATTAATGATAATTCATATTTTTATATGTATTCTTACCTTTACAATCGAAACAAGCTATTAAAACTATTATTTTTTTCCTATACTGCATGCTAAAAAATAAAACGAAAAACCCTGTTTTTTTGGCGTTGTTTTTAAGCTTTCGCTATATAACCTCTAAAGTTAGTGTCTTAATGAATGGTAATTTACATTTTCACATGTATCTTTCACTTTACAATCAAAATCAGTTATTCAAAGCATTAGTTTTATCTCACAACTTTAAGTCAAACAAACATAACCTCAAAAGACTCTGAAAAATGAATCGTGAATTAGAACGCACTTGTACACTCAAAAGTTGTGGAATTAAAAGCTAGCGAATATATCTACATATATTCGTGATATTATATCACAATGTACATGTATTTATACACAAACGCATATCTATATAGTTCCATGACTTTTGAGATCCTTGTTATATAAATTCATAAGCTCGTACCATGCTCGTCCATGTCTTACACTTCCGCTTAGATACAAGAGCCTTATACGCACGCTTGCATTATTATTATTTTATTTTATATTTTATAAGTACTTAACTGTTTTGGCCTTCATGTCTTAGTCCGACATCCCGCATATCCAGGGAGCCTGATTATAACAGAAAACATAGCGTTGATAGTTGCGCCATACGGTAGTTGATATTAGGCGGAGCAACTACCAACGGCATGTATATGATATAATCAGGCTCGCATTATATATTGCTCTTAGTGCGTTTGCGTGTGTATCGCTCTTATCCTCTTATTATGGGCCATATCCTCTGTATCGCTCTTAGTCAGTGTGCGTGTTAGGGCCTTTATCTTTTCGGCGGGGCTTTTCCTCAAATGTTGAATAGCTCTCTGTTTTTGTGTTTATTTTGAATTTGACAGCAGAATTGTCTCGTGTCTAAAATAACAGGCAAGAATAACCAGTATTATTGTTTTATTTTATGAAGCAACATATTCTTTTTTTACTATAACGTCGACCCTATGCATTGTGGTTATTTATTGGTCGGAGGTTAATAGTGAAGTAAACATCATAATGGAGGTTCACGAAAGCCAATGCTGTATTTTTATTTACACTGCGTTTCGACGTTCTGCTGAATAGCTCTTGCTACATCTTTCTCAATTTTTGACTGAATCAACTGTGTAACAAAGTAAGTTAATAGGCACCTCTTTAATACTAATTCTGGGTGTTTGGATTACCGCTTTGAAAAAAAATATATAAAGTATTATACTAGAGAACATTTTATAGTTTAAATTCACTTATTTCATTGCTAATTTTGTATTATTACTACTCTTGTTACTGAAATAGATAAATATTTGATAATAAACTTTGTTACTTTAAACAAGGTTTTAAACGTTTGGAACAAAAGTTATAAAAATGTAAACCAAAGTTTGAGGTATTATTTTTTCAATAGTACTTAAATTTTCTTTGGTAGTCTTATCGTTACATATTGGCCAGGGGAACATTCCTGACGTTGAGCTGTTGGGTGATAGTTGGGAATGTGGTTTTATCAAACGCTCCCTCAATGTCTATGAATATACCTAGGGTGGATTCTTTATTATCCAGCGATCTTTCAATTCATATCCAGTCCCTACCGTAGTAGGGCTGGATATATGCCGTCAGGCCCTGGTGATTTGAAAGGGGTGGAATTAAACCAAGTTAAAACATGCAATAGTTTGAAACGATCCAAATATCGTCGAACGGGGTAGAACCGACCAAAATTTGAGGTTTTTTTCATGTTTTAGTGATTATTTTTGAATTGTGAGATAATTTTTTACTTATAAAATCAGCCTAGTTTTTTCAACCCTTACAAGCACCCATTTTGATGAAAATAAAATCCTTAAATCCTTAACTTACACATGGACATAAATAGAAAAAATTTAGTTTATAATATATTACATTTTTTTTGTTTTCCAAAAAACTAAAAATAAATATTTATATAAAACGAGGTATAAAATAAATGAATATCTATTCATCAGATACATCATATACAACCGGTATATTAGGTAGTGGGGCGTTATACATTCGAAATTTTAAGCGTTCTTATTTGGAAATCCCATACAACAGAATAAAATATCTGCTCATATGTCTATGGCTTGGCAATGAAAATATCAGAGCAACAGATTGGGGATGGTATTCTAAAGATGGTTTGGTATTACCCGTACGCATGAACAAACATTTGTATAATATATAATATATAACATAAATGTAAATATTTTCAACTATTTATGTAAATGTATAAGAATATATGGTGCCTTTTTATGTTGATAAATTTTTTTGTATTTAATTCTACTTTTTTCAATTTATATCTATTAAATTAGTTTATAAAAACTGCAATGTTATAAAGGGTGATATTCAAAAGTTGAAAAGTTGCAATATTTTGGCAAAAAATTGTTTTCACCTATAGCACTCATAACAATTGATTTTTAAGATTTTTAAGATTGATTGATTCCTGAACATTGTAACATTGTTGCGAGACAGATAGTTGAACGATATTTTTTACAATGTCTATACCCAGATATGGATTTATTTTTGTCCAAGTTTTATATTGGTCCACTATTTCAAATGCAATTCAAACGGACATATATTACATTGTATGATCCGTTTTAAATTCGTTCAATCTGTAGATGCATATGTATATATTAAATGCTTCTAAATTTATTCTAAAAAGTACCATTGGTTTTTTTACAATAACTCGGTTAATTTGGATGCTTTAACGGGCTATAAGTATAGGACTGTTAAAACATTCTTCAAGTACTTCATGTTTAAAGGGTGAAGCGTCAAAGGGTCGGAGACCAGTGCAGTGGTTCATGCGCTATAAATCAAACTTCAACCGACTATATCTCCGTTATTTTTAAAACTACAAAAAAAATTAACAAATGAAAATTTTTGTTGAAAAAAAAACCTATTTTTTTGTATTGTGTCATCTTTTACGTATCTATTATAGTTTTGAAGTTATTATAAAAAAATTATAAAAAAAATGTAATCATACTTTTTTTAAAAACTGGGTATTCTAAAGTGGCTAAACTTTTGGATCATACAAATAACACTAAAATAAAGTGAATTCTATAAGGATAACAATTTATTTCAATCTTAGTGAACATAACGTTAGTTTTATTGCGTTTTTTTACAAAAATTTGAGAAACCCATCGTTTTTTTGATCATATCTCACGTACAGTTGGTGCAAAGGACTTTTACCACCACTCATTTTAAAGGTCTTTTCAAGCTCTTTTAAAAATATTATAAAATATATGAGTTTTTGTCGAAAAATGTACCAGTTTTCCGTTATTTAACGTTAAATACTCACATTGAAAGACAAAAACAAAAACAAACCTTCTTTGAACAGCCATAACCCAGTTAATATTGAACTGAAAATATAAAAAGCCAATCTTTTTGTTTTTTTATAAGCTTTAATTTTAATCGTTACACTTTTTTTGATAAAACTATTAGTTTCAGAGCTATTCTTAAAAAACCTTTTAAAAACATGTTTTTTTTTAACGAAAAATGACACTTTTCAACAGCGAATAACTCAAAAAGTATTGATCTAGCGAAAAAAATGTTTAATACATTTTTTGTTTGAAATTTGTCCTTCTATCGAATAGCGTGGTTATTTTGAGTGAAAAAATTTCCACCCTCGAAAAGAGGTGGCAAACACCCCCAGGGTAGAAGCGCACATCGGCACTATATAACTTTTGTTCCTTGAGTAATTATTTACCAACACACAAATTTTCAAGTGAATCGATTCAGTTATAAAGATTTCGGACGTAAAAACCCTCAGTAACTGGACTAGTCGTGCCCCAATTTTTTTTTTGAGCAGTGTAATTAGAACAACTCATCTAATTTATTGTATACATAAAATTATACAGGGTAAGTCATGAGGAACTTTACATACTTCTACCATATGTAGAGTCCCTCAGGGGCCACTAAAAAATGTCAACTCCTCTTCTTTATTAATTAACAGGGTGATTTGTGTAATTGACCATTTATTTCATTTTACTGTAGTTTTGATACGGCTCATTTGATTTTTTTAAATTTTTGCTTGATACAGTACACTACTATCAAGCATTCGACTGGTATTAGCTAAACTAAAAAATTCCAGGACTGGCTTTGGAAAAATTAATTTAGGGATTCGTATTAAATATTACACCCTGTATATATATTTTTTAATGCAATAAGTGATTTTCAAACTACATAAATAGCCAATGAAAACGACATATGCGACAATGTTGTCGCACTTTTATAAAATTTTTAGTGAACGATCAAATTTTACCAAAAATAGAACAACCATAATGAAGTATCAAATTATAAGGAAATTAATTTCAACAAATGTTATAAATTTCAAACATTTTAATTGAAATGATAAACTGAGTCACTGCACAACAAAAAACAGTAACTACTAACAATAACGAAGAACAATTTAAAAAAAAAAAAACTAAAAATATGTACATAGTTATGATAAACCCATAAATTAGAACTGGAAAAGATACAATAATGGTAACAAAATAAAAATAATTCAAAATAGATTTTCGAAATGGAACCCTGCAGCCTGTACACATTTTTGTTGTGGAATTATTAATTGATGTATTGAATTACGGGTACTCTGGGGATCGTTTCTAATAGTATTACAACAATGTAGAATTCTATCAATTAATTGTTGTCGGTTATTAATATTCACTGCGTAAACTAGTTGCTTCAATCGTCCCCAAATATGGTAATTAACGGGATTGAAATCAGGGGATCTTAAAGGCCACGAAATAGGACCTGCACGTCCTATCCACCTGTTGCCATAAACATTATTGAGATGTCTCACTGCCAGTAAAAAGTGTGGGGGTGCCCCATCATGCTGAAAATACATCCCTCGGATAGCAACGTTTGCGTTGGCAAGCAAATTCGGCAAAATATTTTGTAGAAAGTTCAAATAGACCTGTCCTGTTAAAGGACCATCAAAAAAGTGAGGACCTAGTAATTGGTTATTTATGACACCAATCCACACGTTAACCGAAAACCTTAACTGAGAACGACGTTCTCGAATAGCATGGGGATTTTCTTCTGTCCACACATGTGAATTTCGTGAATTATTTATCCCGTCTCTGGTAAATTGGGCTTTATCTGTAAATAATGTCCTGTATAGCGTTGGTCGATTATTGTTAATCCATCTACAAAATTCCAACCTATCGATCTCATCTCCAGCACGTAGTCGCTGAACCATTTGAATGTGATATGGGTATAGATTATTTTTTTGTAAGACTCAACTTACTTTTGATTGAGTAACATTGAGTTCTCTACTTACTTGTCTAGTGCTTATTGTAGGGTTCATAGTAACGGCGTCTATGTCATCTTACTGCGCTTCATCTACATGTCGCTTTGTTGTTCCACTAGGAAAAGTTCCATTTTCTCGCAAATAATTAAAAACTGACCCAAATGTTGGATGACTGGGAGTTCGACGATTAGGAAATCTCCTGCGATATTTTCTACTAGCAGCCCTACCATTCCCATTACAGAATCCATAAACAAATATTATGTCTGCATATTCTGTGGTCGAAAACTGATGTGGCATTTTGAACGAAAGTAACAAAAGCTCTACCAAAACTAACACAATGTACTTAACGTAGATATGACCGAAGAAATATGTATTCTTGTACACATAAATAACAATTGATAATGACAATAATGACCATGGGTATAAAATATCAAGAAACGTCAAACGGTCAACGCTTCATTTTAAACTTTTTTAGATTTATTTTTATTTAGTACAGTTGATGCAATGTATTATTATTTGACATAAAATTTTAATCATTTACAATCAACAAAAACTAACACATACAAGAGGTTTGACTTTTTAATCAATTTAATTTATTATTTATCGAAAATAATGCCCCAGTACGATCTATGAGTAAAAATTTAAAATTGAAAAACAATTGATTCTATCGTAGAGATAATACAAAGTGACAGTAAAGATGTTAATTTTCTACGTATTAGATTATGTTGTAGGAACTCATTTTAATTAAAATGTTTGAAATTTATAACATTTGTTTAAATTAATACCTTATAATTGGATACTTCATTATGGTTGTTCTATTTTTGGTAAGATTTGATCGTTCACTAAAAATTTAATAAAAGTGCGACAACATTGTCGCATATGTCGTTTTCATTGGCTATTTATGAAGTTTGAAAATCACTTATTGCATTTTAAAAAATATATATACAGGGTGTAATATTTAATACGAATCCCTAAATTAATTTTTCCAAAGCCAGTCCTGGAATTTTTTAGTTTAGCTAATACCAGTCGAATGCTTGATAGTCGTGTACTGTATCATGCAAAAATTAAAAAAATCAAATGAGCCGTATAAACACTACAGTAAAATGAAATAAATGGTCAATGACACAAATCACCCTGTTAATTAATAAAGAAGAGGAGTTGACATTTTTTAGTGGCCACATGATATGCTCCCTGAGGGACTCTACATATGGTAGAAGTATGTAAAGTTCCTCATGACTCACCCTGTATATCCACTTTTTCTAGTAACTCTCCACTGTGATCTCGCATGCAGTTAATGTAATATTCAAATCAAATTTACTTTTTAGAATATGTATTAAGTTTATCTACGATAAAATTTGCATTCAATTTTCTACGAGACCTGATTGTATATTAACCGAATCCTTTGTTTTAGCTGTCGTATTCGCCGCACAATGGCTCACAATTTATCCAATTTGAGGCAGTTCCTGCCATGTAGAGATATCCAAATCGAACTGCTCTATAATCTGTTTGCATATAAAGATGAACCTCAAATTGAAAGCGTCTACGTTTATGGAGGCCCAAGCAGTGGAAAATCAATTGTGGTCACCTCGACACTCGAGCACTTGGATATCAATCACGCCGTAGTGAACATTATTGAATGTTACTCATCGAAAATTCTGTTCGAGACAATTTTAAATAAAATATCCGGTCATCAGTTGGATCCAAAGAATCCTGTGCCTTACGCGAGATGCGACAACATGATGGACTTTTTGTACAACGTGGAGAAATGCAACGAGGAAAAAAATCTTGACGGGTTTGTTTTGGTTTTGGACAATGCCGATGAGCTCAGAAATATGGAACATAATCTACTACCCTGTTTTTTGAGACTAAAACAACTCACTGGAATTTCTTTAGTAGTTGTGATGATATCTGAAATTCTGTTTGAAAAATATTATACGAAAGCAGGGGGAATTGAGCCTTTAAAGATACATTTTCCACAATATAACAAAAACGATTTGTTAAAAATCATTTCTTTAGATTTTGAGGATTCTAAAACGTTTATTTGCCAACACTTTAACATGGTTTTGGATTTTGATTTAAACTTTTATAAAAACTACCTTAACCTCTTCTTGTCGACTTTTTATAGAGCTTGTAAAGACTTGTCTGAACTGCGGTACATGTCTCGAATCAATTTTGTAAAATACTGTGAACCTGTTTTCAAAAAGGAACTTGCCATAGAAGACTCTATGGGCTTGTGGAGAAATATATCACCCGTGTTAAAACAGTCGCTAGAAATGCTCTACTTAAGAATCGACACAACTAAACCAGCTTCTTCTGTCAAAGAAAAATCCATGCCAACATTAGAATTACCGTTTTATGCTAAATACCTGCTTATAGCAGCCTATCTGGCTAGCTACAATCCTGCCAAAGACGATAAGAGACTTTTCATGAAATATCATGGTAAACAGAGGAAGAAGTTGAAAGATATCAGATTGAAAAGCAAAGTTAGCGAACAATTAAACACTCAACTGGGCCCTAAGCCGTTCGTTTTCGACAGATTGTTGGCCATTTTCTATTCCATCCTGGACGAGAAAGATAATAAAATGGGATTTAACAACAACCTGTTGGTGCAGATTTCCAGTTTGATGGAATTAAGGTTATTGTCTTCGGTGTCAGACAGCTGTGTGTTGGACGGTCAGAAATATAAGTGTAACGTTAGTTTTGAATTTATTCAAACCGTTTGTAGGTCAGTAGCGTTTGAGATTAAAAAGTATCTCAGCGATTTTAGCCATATGTGATGAAACAAACGTTATTTATTTTGTCAGCCATTTTTTCTATTTAATTGTGTTTAATAAAAATAAAATTTTTATAAAAATGCTCGAGTTGTAATTTTTGTACTTATGTTTGTACCTGTAGGAGGAAAAACTACATCCAACGTCCAAATATCGACGGTGTCACGACAGAAAGGCATAAGCGCCATTGCCAGTTTTTTCAGGAGACACAAAAAACGTTTAATATCGCTTAATATTTCTTTTTTTTTACATTTTTTTGACATTTTATTATTATAGAACTGAGGCATTTTGACTTACCATATGAAGACTACAGGGGAAAAACGCTGTAAGTCAATTTTTTAAATTTTTGGAAAACGCGATTTTTAGATTCAAAACTTCATAATTCATAAATAAACAAGCTAAACCACTATTGTATTGAGTATTTGACAACTCATATATACAGAGTATGATATTATAAAATTGAAATTGTCATGTACAGTAGTTAACGAGAAAAATTAAAAAAAAAAAACAACCAAAGGTCTGGACTAGAAAGGCAAAAACGCTGTAATTGACAAAATAATATAATATGAATTCAACCAAAGAAAAAAATAAGCAGAACTAGACTTGTTTAATTTAACTAAAGCTAAAAACATTAATATTATCTGTTAAATTAATCAATAACATTGTAAAATTCTTAAGATAAAAAATAAGTCATGTTTTTTTTAGCTGATCAAAATACATTCTTCCTTTTTCTGAACAAATTTTTTTTAAAACTTGGAGATCTTTGTATTTTGCCATTGGAATGGGCAGTGACTCAGTATAGCATCCAGAAGGAAAAACGAATTCTTTTCCAGTACACGGTGGTTACCTACCAGTCACTTTTTTGTTAATGACAGCCGAAACCATTGTTCCATTGTAGGTGTCTCTGAAATAAATTAGTCTGGGATGTTGCTTTGAAATTCTTAATTCTCTTATTGGTCTAGTTTTAAAAGGTGCTTTTATAACATACATAGGTGCAAGAAGTGTGCTAGTGTCCCAGCTACGCACCAAGTAGTTATCAACCACTTCTACTTTATAAGGCACAGGTTTTTGACGAGACAATCGTAACACTGCTTCCCAATCTTCTGGGGTTTCTGCTGCACTTTTTTAATTAACGATACCAAAATCTTTATCCGTCTCCATGTAAGAGTGACCTCTTATAGGAAAGGTCACAGAAATAGAGTCAAATCTGTTTATTTTATGGACTAAATAATGTAGAAACCGGAATACCGTCCAATTTTTATTTTGGCCTCCACACGAATCACAGAAAATCACTAAGTTACGAACTTCAGGAGGAAGCTGGATTGTCACATAGTCATACAGAAATGAGCAAACTTCATTGGCACCCTTTCGAGCTACTGTCTCAGGGTACGAGTACATAACAAATCATTATCACTAAGTCGATGGACATTAAAGGAGTAGAAAGACAACTGCCTTTTATAATACACGTCGTTACTTGTAATATTAGGCATTGGAAGGTTTTTATTATAGTCCATGGCTATGACTTCATATTCTCTTAAGATCCTTGCTCGTAGTTTAGCTTTTGTTTTTCGTTTGTAAAATGTCTGTGCTTTCAGCAAGTAAAGTTTCTGCCCTGTTTTAAGTTTATTAATTAATTTTTCATCGTTACATTCCCTTATTTTTATTTTGGAAGCATCACAAATGCTGCAAGTGTCGGTTCTGGGATACCCAAAGGAGATATTAAAGCGTGTGTTGAATATTTTACTATATACTTCATAGCTCTATTAGGAAGTTTCTCAAGGAACATTTTGTACATCTTTTTATTGTTAAGTTCCTGTGGAAGGTACTTCCTGCTAAATTTTTTTAGGCTGTAGTGACGCATGCGTCCTTTAAATGATTTTATGTGATTTAAAATTAACTGCATAGTTTCTTCAGACAATTTATTGGGTTTTGAGCCATGTTTACATCTATTGTCCTTGGCGGTTGTACCATGTTTTAGGGCTTTTTGTACAGTTTGTAATCTTCTCGTGGATATGCCATGAAGAGCAACAAAAGCTTTTTGACAAACCTAAACGTCTTTTGCAGGTGATGTATGCCCCTTATTATTAGTTACCGCAAGGCGAATTCTGTAATAAAAAGTGCCATCCCTTACGTTGCAATTCTCTTCATCTTTTCTTGGCCTTCTTTATGTTACAGGAAGTATGGATATTAGACCACCCAAATACATACTTTGCTCGTCCCAATTCAGCATAGAATTAAAATTACGAATAATTGTATTTCTTTGTTCAACCGTTATATTTTCAAAACACTGATAATTTTGCAACGGCAGTCCTCGCCTGTTTCGTGAGTTTGCACTTTTAGCGCTTTAGCTACATCACGTATTCGCCCAAACCTTTTTCGTTTTCTTGTAGTTTTTGACTGTAAATCCTCTTCAATTTCGCTGTCCTCACTTTCCATATTAATAAACAATAGTTCAAACTTACCAAACGTTAAAAAACAAACTGTGATTATGATAATATTGATACTTAAATAAACAACTTGTATGAATACTGAACACTGACTGTGATTTTCCGTTGTAAATTGTCCCTACGGACAGACGCATTGAGCACCTAAATCTGACTTATAGCATTGTTGCCTAGTTTAACCTTGACTTGCAGCGCTCTTCCATTGTACAGCATTATTTTATTCGTTTGTAACGTTTGACTTATTGCACTTTCATTTTGTTTGATATCTGTGGATTGTACTACGTCTATCCAAGTATCGAAAAATGTATTCCTCAAGAAATCGATAAAAATTGACTCACAGCGTTTTCCCCTGTAGTCTTGCTTACGCCTTTAATGTTAGGTTCTGTGGTGTTTAAGCCTCTTTGAAAGGCGGTTACCATATTTGGAAAAAAATATTTTGATCAAAAAATGTCGCTTAGGAACTTGTACGCCTTTTAATTTTACGGAATTATAACAAAAATGGAGAATAAATCTTTTCATTTTAAAGCATAATAATTAAGTAAAAATGATAGAAAATAAATAGTACACAATATATTTATGAGTGTTCACTAAACAACAAAATCTATTAAAACGTACTATTTTTTATGTGAAACATTTACCCTTTGTAGGTACATGAATACAAATGTTGTAATATTTTTTAAATTCTTTTTAAAAGTAGATATTTTAAAGGGGATACCATTATTTTTATTTATTTTTATGGTGTACAGTTTATAAAGATTTGAAATGCCTTTAGTATCTGCTGGTAGATACAGTTTTTTAGTCGACCCTCGACAATAGTGCATGGGGACAGCAGGAAGACCCTCAATAAAATATTTACATATTAACATTTCTGGAGTAATTTTATGTTTAGGTTCATGTTTCCGTCTATTCTTACGGTTAACTTCAATTTTTCCTTTAATAGAATACCGTACCAGTTTTTGACTAATATTTAGAGTATTTTTAAAGAATTGTAAGCAAATCCGTTTTTGTACATCATTTTTCAAAAGAAAGTATTGATAAGTTATATTCCGACGTGACTCAGAAACTGTTCTTTTTCTCTTTACAGGTATGACATTAACGCAACCGTTAATGAAATTTTACTTATTTATTTAAAATTTATTTAAATTATTACTTAGGTTCCAAAATTTTAAAAAAATACTATTTCTATCCTCAGTGCTAAAGCTATTACATTGATTGACACATTTTTTGCCTAAACATGGATTAGGAAACAAAACTTTTTCAGCAATGCGTTTGTTTTTATAATTACAGTATCTTTTCCCCAAGTTACGTAACTTTCGTTGACATAATAAATTATTTTCCTTTTTTTCTCCCTTTTGTCCTCTATCTTTAAAATTAATGCTTTGATATGAACTACCTGATGTTTTACTAGAAATTTAACCAGTCGATGAGCTAGAACTAATGCTGTCAATTTCAGTCCCAATTGTAAGAAAAACTGTCAAGAATGATGAATCTGATTCGGAGTTTAAAGAAACATTATGTTGTATAAAATCATTACAACCTATCTTATCATCAACTAATGAACTAAATACTATTGCGGCATTATCAGTACTATCATCAGTATCATCACTATATGAGTAAGGTATAAGCTTTTTATCACAGGGTAATAAATCAATGTCTTCTTCGGCAGTCTCATCAACATTCGAAAATAGACGGCTGTCAATATTAAAATTTGGACTTGGAGGAAAACTGAAATCCACAATGACATCATCATCCAAAACAGAATTATGTATTTGGAGTTCTTGTTTATGGTCTTTTAGTATAGGCTCTAAAAGAACATCATGCTTTAGAGCTTCATTGACGACCTCATTTTCATTGGAAAATGAACCATGTTTTTTATTATTTCCGCTGGATTCCTGCACATTCCTGTGCAGGAATCTCCTTTCCTGATTCTCCAAAATGGATTGCAATGCAAGATTTATTATTTTGTGTCCCCGAGAAACCATTCTAAAAACCATTAAAAAAAAGAAGTAAGCGCCATTCAAATTTTAGTTTTTTAAAATAATATTACTACCAAAATATAACTTTAATATAAAAATGAAGAAGACTATACGACAGAGTAAATATATATTTTATTTAGGTTCAAACCTTATTTAAGTCGGTTAAGTAGTAACTTTTCTATGACAAATTTAAGTCATAGTGTATTTTAAATGGCCAAATGGCGGTTAGATAAACGAAAAATGTTTTTCTGAAAAGGCGTAACCGACAGTCGGTAAAATTGTAGATTCTTATGGTATATTATGATTTCTCAAGATGAAAAATCTAACTAAACGCTTAACAAAACATTACATATTAATAATATTTCAAATTATTGTTTACTTTATTGATATAACCACGTTTTCAAGCCCAAAACGTAAGCACCATCTTCCACTACGGATCTTGTCGCTTACTGATTTCGGTGTCTCATCTTTTAAGAAACTCGTTTGGCGGTTAGAAAATTCAAAGCTTGTTTTAGTTGAGTTGGAATTTTTTTACAGCTGCGTCTTTTTAGTAGTCGATAGGACGTAAAATGTATTTTATTTTGATACCAAAACATAAATTTAGAAATTTTGGCGCTTATGCCTTTTTGTCGTGACGCCATCGATATCTAGAGAAGTAACTACACCATTCTATCTGAGAAAAAATGATTGATTAATAGTAAAAATATTTTGATATTTCAACGCTCTAAAAGGTATATGAGAGGTGCTGATGAAAAATCCGTGACGACGTTTAGCTGACTTAGCTTTGTTTTGGTTTCAAACAATCTTAAAAAGCGAAACAGTCATTTTTTGTCTATAAAACATTTCTTATGCAGTTTAGAGAAAAATGGTCATAAATAAAAATTGTAGATAAAAATACGTTTATTGACGTTTCAATTTCCACTTCGGAAATTGTTCCCAAAATACAAACAGTAAATTAAACAAATTTTGTTTTTTGTTACATAGTGAAAAATTCTTCTAATAATTTAATTTTATCTGACTCATTTATATTAACAATTTAGACATACATTATGCATTTTAAAGTAGACGACTTTAAAATGATATTGCCAATATTGTTGAGTTGCGCTCCTGGGACGACTTTATTTATAAGATAGTTCATTCGATTACATGAAATCAACTTTAACTTGAGAATATCCGTCAGAAAAAAATCATAGCATGTAATTCGTCTTTAAAACGACAAACACATGACATGATGCCAGTAAAATTCTCCTGTTAGTGATTCCATAGTAAATTATGAGGGAAAAACCAGGAAAAAAACCTCATAATACTATCCCGACATGGTAAGTATTTGTTCGTGCATTTAGTTTACCTTCAATAAACACCAAAATTCTGATTTTATATGATTCGTTATTTAAAAAACATAAATGATGTATCCTTTATATGTTACTGACTTACTTATACTGGTATTTGCTTAATAATAACTTCCTCTTTCAATATTGGTAACCAGATCCTACTACATTCTGCCGAGGAATTTGCGACACAATTGGCCTCATTTAGCATAATTAGAGCCTCTTCTTTGATTTTTCCCTTTTACCATCCGTTTCATTTAGGACTAAATTTGAATTAATCCATTGAACCCTATGTTCATTATCCCATGCGTGTTTACATATTTGAGATCTATCAAATTCTCTATTTTTAATATAAGATTGATGTTCACTTATTCTAACATTTAATGGCCTTGATGTTTCACCTAAATAAAACTGATCGCATTCACAAGGTATTTTATAAATGCAATTCTTTGTCCTTTCTTGTTCATTGTTAGGTTTGATTTTGGACAAAACAGATCTCAACGTGTTTGTTGTTTTGAATGTTGTTGAAATGTTGAATTTATTTCCTATCCTTAAAATTGAGGAGTCTTACTGTAATGAGGTGTAATTAATCCTCTCTGAAAACTTGTTAAAAAGTCTTTAAACTTGAATAAAGTTCTAGGTGTATAGAAAACCAACACACACCAATAGATATTTAAATTTCAAATCAAATCACAATATTTATGTAAAAAAGGGAATAATTAAATCCTTATACGATAGAGCCAAAATTACTTGTTCTAAGGATAATTCGTTCTTGGAGGAGAAACGTTTGTTAACATCTGTTTTATTAAAAAATGATTATCCTTTATCGTTTATAAATAAGGAATTTTCAACAATCGATCGAATAGAACAGAGCAACTTGGAACGAGATCCTACAGCATACACAAGGAATAATACGAAGAAAATAACAATTCTTCTTCTTCAGATGCAAATCCACTAATGGATGTTAGCGATCACATTTTCCATTAATTCTCTATTTCTTGCAATATGTATCAGAGATTGTATGTCGTTAATCCCTGTCCATTGCCTTATGTTTCGGAGCCAGGACATTTTCTTGCGTCCCATTCCTCTCTTGCCTTCAATTTTACCCTCGATTATAAGTTGGAGAAACTGGTATTTTTCATTTCGCATGATGTGACCTAGATACGCCGTTTTCCTTTTCTTGATGGTTTCAAAAAGTTGGCGTTCTTGGTTTATTCTTTTAAGGACATCTATATTTGTGATTTTCGCTGTCCATGGTTTTTTTAGGATACGGTGATAAAGCCACATTTCGAAAGCTTCTAATCTGTTTATATCCCTCGTTTTGAGTGTCCAGCCCTCTACGCCATACAGCAGCACTGACCATACGTAGCACTTAGTAAACCTTAGTCTCAGTTGAAGATCGAACTCTGAACAAGTCAGTACCTTCTTGAATTTTACGAAAGCTTGTCGAGCTTGCTCAATGCGACATTTTACTTCCCTGTCCGATGCCCAGTCTTCAAAAAGCCACGATCCCAGATATTTAAATTTACTCACTCTTTCTATGGATTTACTAGGTATTTAGTGTTATGGTGGAGTTTTCAAGTGCATCCAAGTTTCTGGAGATGATCATGAATTTGGTCTTTTTGGTATTAATCTCTAATCCCATTCGCTCACTGTATTCTCCGATTATAGTGACAAGTTGTTGAAGATCGACTATGTTGTCACAAATTAAGACACCATCATCAGCATATCGTATGTTGTTGATCATTATTCCATTCACCTTGATTCCCATCTCTGCATCCTCCAAAGACTCTTGAAATATGGCTTCCGAATAAATGTTAAATAAAAGAGGGGAAAGCACACATCCCTGTCGAACGCCTCTTCTTATATGTATAGGATTGGATATAGAATTATCTATTTTTAGCTGTGCCGTTTGATGCCAGTACAAGTTTTCAATGCATCTTATGTCTTTGTGGTCTATATCAACTTTCTTGAGAATCTGCATTAACTTGTGGTGTTGAACACGATCAAACGCTTTTTGGTAATCTAAAAAGCATAGGAACACATCCTTCCTCTGATCGTAACAATTTTGGACCAGCACCTGTGTTGCTACTATTGCTTCTCGTGTTCCTAAACCTTGCCTAAACCCGAACTGGGAATCACTGATGTCCCATTCACATTTTTTGTATAATCTTTGATGTAGTATTCTTAAGAATATCTTTAAAGTGTGACTCATCAGGCTAATGAGTCTGTGATCCTCACATCTTTTTGCATTGACTTTCTTGGGCAGGGGAATAAAGGTAGAGCGTAACCACTGTTGAGGATAGCAGCCAGTTTCATAAATTAAATTAAATATTTTGTGTAGTGCTTTCATATAGTAATTTGAGTATTTCTGACGGGATCTCATCTGGTCCAGGTGCCTTATTGTTTTTTGAATTTAATATTGCTTTTTCTACCTCCTCTTTGGTGATTGAAGGGCCAGTCAGCTGGTCCTCTGTATAAACTTCACTCATGGGTCTTTCGTCATGGAAGAGCTCCTGGATATAATTTTCCCATATATGGATCTATCGTATAAGGATTTAATTATTCCCTTTTTTACATAAATATTGTGATTTGATTTGAAATTTAAATATCTATTGGTGTGTGTTTACCTAGACTAGTTTTTATTTTATTTTATTTTAAGACTAATTTTATTTTTAAGATAATTTGTTATTTTCAAATAATAATATAGAATTTCCCTACTTTATACCACAACAGCTCCAAATTTCGTCGCTGCGGTTGCTCTAAAATTCCCCATTTAATTGTAGTCCCATACGTTCAGCTACTTTCACTACACTCCAGAAATTTCAGGATTCGTGTGACTGTTTATTTAGGAACGGGCGTATTATTAAATTGTTTGCACTTACCATTCATCATCCCTGGATACACGTATATGTTTCATAGCCACGTAGACCCAGTAGAGGGGATTTTAGTTAAAGGGTTTTTTGCCTCTTGGCTTTTGGTATTTTAAGTGGAAAAGTTCTGTTTGGACATTTAGTTGATAAAATGGGTAGCATTAAAACGCAACGACCTAATATTTTTAAATTTTTAAACTTTTTTTCGGGTAATCCAAATATTTGAAATTACAATTACAACAACTGTTCATAAGTTACACGAATTTTTAATTGATCAGATCTAATAGATAGTATATTATTGTTCTGAAATTGTCTCCTATGACATCTCAAATATTTATTGGCTAGTTCGAACCACCGAACCGTAAACAAATATTGAAGGTCTTACCAAAAAGTAATTTGTATTTAATAAATAAATAGTGATAAAATTTACCGATCTAATGGATCTAACTGTATGTGAACCAACAATAAACTATAACACCAACATGGGATGTTATTCTTTATTTGTATGGTAGTTGTCAGAGATTGCCTTTACCTGGAACAATTTGGTGGATGAAAGGCTTAGTGGTATTGGGCCATGAAAAACCAGAAATAATGACTATGATGTCTGCTATGAATGTCATGTTGTTGTTGATATTGCAAGTTTGTCAATAAATATAATTTTAAAATAACTGCAACTGTAATTCTGTATGTTGTAACGACTATATTTTGCTTACCTCAGGGTAAGAACATGGGGTAGAAGATTGGACAAACAAAATAAATCGAAACAAGTGCGTACGGCACTCAGTTGGTTGCTGGAGAGCTGGGTCGTGGATAAGTTGAAGATATGGGGTTGGATTGGGGTATCTACAAAATGAAAACAAAAGGATACTTACATAAATCTCCTGGGTCAAAAAAAAAAACGAATAAGATATGGCAGATACATTTATCTCTAGCTATTTTTCTTTTCTTGGACGCCGCTTCGAAGAAAACTTCCTGCTAAGAGAAAGAAAAAAATTCTTCTTCCTTACAATCTAAAATACACACAAGGATTAGGAGACTTTTCTAAATCAAAACACATTTGAACGTTTATTCTTGTCTCAAACAAACAGTTATCAAAATATAGATTACAAAAGAAACATACTATATATCATAATACAAAATAACAAAACTTACATGTCTTTGTTTACATCAAAGATTGCTACAAAAATTCAAGATTTCTAGGTTATAATATGGCCAATTTAAATTATCAAAATTTTATGGATATCCTTTTTATGAAAAATATTATCGAATTTAACCTTATGTATGGAATATCTTTTATATAAAATAATCAAACTAAAATTGCCTTATAACAACAATGGATTAAAGCAAAATGTCATCTGTCAACATATCAATTTAAGACAGATTAAATTATGACATTTTTATTTATGACAACATAATATAAATCTTTAATTATTACAAATTGTATTAATGAAAGCAATTATTAATAATGTCCATATAACTTGGAAAGATTAATATATTAAAAGTTACCTTAAAATTTTTTTAACAATCACTTAAATTTGAAACTTGTTATATCTCTGGGGAAGCTTACTTGGACAAAACTATCAAACTGGAAAAACAGCAACCATCAGGAATCATTTCCACACTCCGGGACGAACGATCAAACAGGCTGGTTGAGGAATCAAGCTAGCATTTGGAACACCTTACACCACACTTCGCAAAAGCTTCCGGCATTCATTCAAATCTTCTGGTGACTACCATACCATAAGTAAACGATATAAAATGAATTACTCTCTTCAAAGACGGCAATTAAAAATCAAGAATATCTTCATTTTTTTTACTGGTATTAAAACATTACCAAAAAAAATAAACGATTGAATCGAAAAAGTCGATTCAAATGGATATGACTCTCCTCTTCGGTTGATTAAGCTTGACTGCTGCACCCACCGCGCTCCTTCTCTCAATTCGAACGCCGAATCACCCCTTTTCCCCGCAGTTAGCCTGTCATCCACAAACTTAAACAAGACTTCTTTCACACAACCTTGAAATTCCTATTATTTTTGCGTGGTAACAAAAATTACCTGACTGTGCGATAATTTTTCTAAGAAACTATTTTTAAACTGAATATTTGTTGGCTAAAGTAAACAAAAATCGTTCTCACTATCTCACTACCAAATACGTCTTAAAAATTTCGACTTCCATAACAGACACAACACATATCTTAGTATACCAGGGGCGTACTATGACAATTTAGAACCGAATTTGTAGCGTTTTATATTTAATGTCTAAATAATAATATAAATTCGATTCTATATAGTACGCCCCTGGTACGCTAGAAATGTGTTGTCTGTAGAGATTTTTAAATACGCAATAATTCTTCAATAAATAAAAACGTATTTGCTAAAGAGAACAATTTATGGCTTTTTAACTTCAACGTTCCCAGAAAAATATTGCAACATTGGTATTATTTTTTCTAAAGCGCAGTAACGCCGGATGTTTTGAACGAATTTGAGTAAAGAATTTGTTGATTTGACAAGATGGCAATGGTTTTGTGCGGGGAAAAGAGGGGTTACTATCCGGAGATTGAGATCGAGAGGGTCAGCGAGGGCAGTGATGAATAATTGCTCGCAGCGAAAGGTCGTTTTAATGGTGATTTGGTAAGCCGGCATTCATTCGCCAAAATGGTGGAATTTTCATTCTAAGTAATATGTCGTTTCTGAAAGAGTGACCAGTAACCACTGTTTTTATTTTGGCTGAAGATTTATGATGTTTGAGCAGTGAACAAGTTTAGTTCCTGCTTTGTTTTTCGTTTTTTGAGAAATCCAGTTCTTTTCCGAGATGCCCTTTTCACCTCATGTAGAATAATATTGGAGCAGTTTTGATTTGGATGTGCCAGTTTCAGCTTCCAATAAAGCTTTCTGTTGATGTGCAGTTGGATACCCCGCAGAAGTTAGCCGTTTGTTCAAAAGTTTAAGTTAACATGTGTGAACTGAGGTAACATTTACGTTATTAATTTTTTAAAGTAAAAAATAGACATTTTCTTTTAAAAAGACAAAATTTGCTTTCTTTTATAAATTATTTAAAAAAAAAATATTTGTAATTATATTATGTTAGGGCCTGGTTTAAACTGTCATGTCATAATTTTATCCTGTTTTAAAAATGTTTGTTTTGACGTATGACAGTTTGATTTTTAATCTATTTTGATTTGTAGTAAAGATTAAATTTTATTCTTTATAAAAGGATATCCATAAAATTTGGCCACATTATCCACTAGGAACCATTTTAGAGAATTTTGTAACCTTTTGTAAACAGATATGTAAGTTCTTTTTATTTGTATTGGACAGCTATTTATATATAATATGCCTTTGTTGCTGTAAGTTGTATTGCTTTATAAGCTGTATTTTTGAAAACTGTTTGAGACAATAATAAATGTTTAATTTGTTTCTCTTATCTATTTTGAGTTTTATTTGAAAAAGATATTTTTTTTTATATTTTTGATGTTATACAATTATTTCCTTAGTTACAACTAGTGGTTGTAATAGGTATAATTGGGCACCTCAAGTGGCGCCCTATATTAAATTTCTTGAGGTGTTTCCGTTTATTTTCATTCTGTTTGTCCAATAGATTCGTATAAGTACCTTTTATTTCCTTTTTTGTAGTTGCCCCAATCCAAACCCCAATATCTTCAACTTATCCACGACCCAGCTCTCCAACAACCAACTGAGTGTCCGTATGCACTTGTTTCGATTATTTTGTTTGCCCAATCTTGTCCCCCATATTCTTACCCTGTGGTAAGCAGAATAGTTGTTACAATTTTGGCGCCCAACGTGGGGCATTTGAATATTTCCATTTTTTTTTAGATTTTTGATCCTTTTTCCTGAAGCCACTATCTTTTTCAGTTTCCCCAGTTTTCTGCCATTTATATCAACTTTTTGTTTCCTTTTGAATAAGTGCCCCAATTGTCTCAAACATATTTAATTGTAATATATTAAATATATGTATTTTGTACCAAAATTTATATTTGTGTATATTAACATATGTGTATTGTTTTTTATATGTATTGGTAAGTAAATGGAAGCAACTATTTGAGTTGAATATTTAAATATGAATTTTGATTGAAGTATTGATATTGAAAAGAATTTAAAAAACAGTAGCAAATTATACAGTTACTGTTACATTTATTTTTTTATTGATTTGACAAATTTTACAGAATAATCGGTTTTTGTAATTTTTTATTTGTTCGGTCATTTTAAGTAAATGTTTGTATTTGTTTGAAGGACTTTGTTTGAGCTATGTAGTTGAGAAGTAGTATTATGCAATTTGTCTTCTAATTAACCGTCTCTGAAGGTGTATTTAAATGCCAAAGGTTAATTAAAGTTGTTGTACGAGTAGTCATTGTGAGTCGTAGAGAAGATTCGACAAGTTTAGTCTCAGTAGTAGACTGTGTGTTTATTGTGTATCCTTTCTTGTATCTGAATGACCACAGGTAAATATTTGTGATCAGGAGATGCTGTTTTAGTTTTGACTAGGAGCAGTCTCATTTAGTTTTCGGAACAAGAGTTGGTTTATTTTGGTATTATTTAGTGTAGCTCACTCAAAGGTCAAGTTTTCAATATTATTAGTATTTTGTCTTTCCCTGTATGTACGGTTTATGTTTTTTGTTAGTATCCATGTTGTCCCATGTTGTTTGAAACCATTTTTTTAGTCCCTGTTAGTGGAAGTGTGAACTTTTAGGAGACAGGTCAAAGACCTCATTTTTGTTTACCAACTGTTACTAAGTCAAGAGCAGAAGTTGCAGCAAACTGATTGAGTTTTGGATTTCAGTACGCGGGAGTGCAAGTGAGACTTACTATCAGGTGATAAATGGAAACGGTTGTTTCTTAAAATTGTCATATTTTCTACCAGTTGTTGAAGTTGATTTTAGTTATTTTGTGTGTTTTGTTTTCATCCAATTTTTGAAAAATGAAGTCTACTCAGGTTAATCATTTGAAATCAGGAGAGTTATCTTATGAGCTTTTCATAAGAGGTAAAAATGTCCCAAATAAGACAGTTGATGATAAGAGAAAGATGTTAAGAGCTTTGTTGGCCAAGGAGGCCACTTTGTCTTCAAGTTTAGTCGATTTGGTTAGTAATGTAGTAGATCCTGAGACAGAGTTGTGTGAGATTAAGTTGATTATGGAAGATTTATGTATTAGTGCTCAGTCAATAAATGTAGAATCAACCAAAGCTGATTTTGCTAGATTTGAGACAAGGTCTACACATTTAAATACCAGATTAGAAAATTTCCCTATGAATGATGTTGAGGAAGATGTTAAAAAGTTTGTCAATGAGTGTAAAGATGATTTGTTGTTGTTACAGGGTGATGTGTTAGAAAAACTAGAATTATCTGATGATTTAGTAAAACCATCCACTAGTAGCCCAGTTTCAGTCCCTGTAGTTCCCAGTTGTACAGCCCCAGCCCCAATAATACAGGTTTCAACTCCTGTAATTATTTCTGATCTACATATTAAGTTTAATGGTGAGAGTAAAGCCCTTCCCACATTTTTAGAGAAAGTTAGAGATTCTGCTAGGTCTCGGAATATTTCCGAAGACATCCTGTTTCGCTCAGCCATTGAGTTATTTGAAGGTAATGCTGCTATTTGGTATAGGAGTGTTAGAGATAAAATTAATAGTTGGGATGAGTTGGTAGCCCTACTCAAATCTGCTTTTTTACACCCAGATTATAATGATAATCTCTTTGATGAAATTAAAAATAGAAAGCAAAAAAGGAATGAATCCATAACCATTTATTCAGCAGTGATGGAAAACCTTTTTAAACGTTTGGAAACATATCCTAGTGAAGCCCAAAAAGTGAAAATAATGAGGAAAAATATTTTAGTGGATTACATTCCACTGATAGCCCTTCAAGATTTTGCTACAGTAGAAATGTTAGTAGCAACTATAAAACGTTTAGAGCAGAATGTCCTGCCCTTGTTGCAGACTACTAAAGGTCTTGCAGGTATTTCGATTGATGATTCAGAAAAACCCAAAGAACAAGTTCATGTGGTGAATAATCAAACCAAGCAAGATAGAAGTGGAGTAGGTAACAGACAGGACAGAGAAAATTCTTCTAAGAGACCCAATCCCAAACATAAGTATGAGAATAATAGACCCAGTCCTCCAGAGAATACTGAAATAAGAAATCAGTCTTTTTCGTCCCCACCTCCAATGATGCAATCTTTTTCGTCCCCACCTCCAGTAACGCAGTCTGTCCCTTATCAAGCTCCAAGAAATCCGAAAAAAATTATTTGTTTCAATTGTAATAGACCAGGTCATATTTCCCGTGACTGTAGAAGTAAGTCAGTATCTTGTTGGCGTTGTGGTCATAAAGGTGTGATCACATCTTCTTGTCCTAATTGTTGTATTTCGAATAGGTCTAACTCCAATAGACCTTACAGGTCATCAGTGAACCCAATTTTTGAAAAGAAAGATTTTGATAGTCGTCCCCATGTTAATTGTTTAGAAGTTGATGTAGATAGAATAGACCCTTGGTTCGATAATTTGAGATCAAAGATAGTCCGATACCCCCTTGATTTTCCACAGTTGAAGGTGGAGAATGATTTTGTTTATAAGTTTGCCCCTACCAAAAATTCTTTTAAGACTAATGATGTAGAGTGGAAAATTCTTGTGCCCAAACCACAAAGGTTTGAAGTTATGAAGTCTTGTCATGAGCCACCTACGTGTGCTCACTTTGGATTTTCCAAAACTTTGTCCCGTATTCAGGAAAGATATTATTGGCCCCAGATGCGTGTTGATGTGCTTAAGTTTGTCAGGTCATGTAAAGTTTGTGGTGCTCAGAAGACACCAAATTATGCTCCATTAGGTAAAATGGGTAAGCAGAGAGAGGCCAAGTTTCCTTGGCAAATAGTTGCAATAGATCTGATAGGTCCCTTTGTTCGTTCAAAGAAAGGTTATACGTGGTTATTAGTAGTTGCTGATTGGTTTAGTAAATATACTTTAGTCCAACCTTTGAGAAAGGCCACGGCTAAGAATATTGTTGAGTTTTTGGAAAATGATGTTTTCCTAATGTTTGGTGTTCCTCAATATGTGATTTGTGATAATGCCTCAAATCTGAACAATCCTCTCTTAATTGAGCTCTGTAATAGGTATAACGTTCAGAAAGTATGGTTTAGCCCAGTATATGCACCTCAGTGTAATTTTGTGGAGAGGAACAATAGAACCATTGGTACAGCAATACGTACGTATGTTAAAGACCACGTAGATTGGGACAAGAATTTAGCAAAGATCAGACAAGCTATTAACACTGCAAAGCATGAAGTGACTGGATATACTCCAGCTTTCCTGAATTATGGCCGTCATGTTCCTTTAAGTGGAAACTATTATGGTGTTGATCATAAGGATCAACAGAATCAAGATATCGAGATAATTCCAGGTGACCGTAACATGTATGCTTCAGAAGTCAAAGGTTTGGATAAAGTTTTTGAAAAGGTTAAGGCTAATCTTCGAAAAGGATATGAACGTAACGCTAGGAGTTACAACTTACGTAGAAGAGAAGTCCAATTTCAAGTGGGTGATAGAGTTTGGAAAAGAAATAAGGTTTTGTCTTGTGCTGTCAACAAGTTTATGTCCAAACTAGCACCGAAGTATATTGAAGCAACTATCAAGGAAAAATTGTCACCACTGGTTTATCGTTTGTCAGATTTAAATGGTTCAGATCTTGGTAAGTGGCACATTAAGGATTTAAAGCCTTTTATATCAGATGAGGACAATATGTCATCTTTAAGTAATTAGTTCATCCTATCCCATATGTCTGTATTTTCGAGTTTGTATGTTGATTTGATTTCATCCCTTTGGAATATTGTTTCACTTTTGATAATTTTAATTCAGGTAACCTATTTTATTTGGGAGACACATGTGAGAATCACATTTTGTCATATGTAGGTATATAGATTTAGGGTCTATATCCTAATTATTTTTTTGTAGAACCGTTGCCGAATTCCCTGTCTCGCTAGGCGTATAGTGGAGATAGTAGACGCCTACCTGTTAAGTGTAGAGCAATTTATTTTGGATTTGTGCGTAGCACTTGGTTTAGGCAACGAGGTGTCATGGCTATGCCTGCCCGACAAATCACTTGTGTTACTGCTGTGAATGTCAGCGAGGTTCACTGCAGGGCATAAGGTTAGCTTCCCCCAAGGCATAGAAACTCATGTCACCTACAGTTCATTTTAGAGTCAAACGTTTCAGTCTACTCGACTTTAAAGAGTCTGGCGATCGATGGCACGCTAGCCCATTCTAGTAACTAATTTTGTTTTTGTTGTTTAATCCCATGCTAGCCATCATCTAAAAGATATTATTAAGAAGTTTCGACTCAGTTAGGAGGTCATCTTCCGATTTTGTTTTTGTTTGTTTTGCTTTTATCAAAAACTGGATAAAGTTATCCGAGTTTTTTCTTTTAAGAAGGGGCATTGTAGCGTTTTATATTTAATGTCTAAATAATAATATAAATTCGATTCTATATAGTACGCCCCTGGTACGCTAGAAATGTGTTGTCTGTAGAGATTTTTAAATACGCAATAATTCTTCAATAAATAAAAACGTATTTGCTAAAGAGAACAATTTATGGCTTTTTAACTTCAACGTTCCCAGAAAAATATTGCAACATTGGTATTATTTTTTCTAAAGCGCAGTAACGCCGGATGTTTTGAACGAATTTGAGTAAAGAATTTGTTGATTTGACAAGATGGCAATGGTTTTGTGCGGGGAAAAGAGGGGTTACTATCCGGAGATTGAGATCGAGAGGGTCAGCGAGGGCAGTGATGAATAATTGCTCGCAGCGAAAGGTCGTTTTAATGGTGATTTGGTAAGCCGGCATTCATTCGCCAAAATGGTGGAATTTTCATTCTAAGTAATATGTCGTTTCTGAAAGAGTGACCAGTAACCACTGTTTTTATTTTGGCTGAAGATTTATGATGTTTGAGCAGTGAACAAGTTTAGTTCCTGTTTTGTTTTTCGTTTTTTGAGAAATCCAGTTCATTTCCGAGATGCCCTTTTCACCTCATGTAGAATAATATTGGAGCAGTTTTGATTTGGATGTGCCAGTTTCAGCTTCCAATAAAGCTTTCTGTTGATGTGCAGTTGGATACCCCGCAGAAGTTAGCCGTTTGTTCAAAAGTTTAAGTTAACATGTGTGAACTGAGGTAACATTTACGTTATTAATTTTTTAAAGTAAAAAATAGACATTTTCTTTTAAAAAGACAAAATTTGCTTTCTTTTATAAAGTATTTAAAAAAAAAATATTTGTAATTATATTATGTTAGGGCCTGGTTTAAACTGTCATGTCATAATTTTATCCTGTTTTAAAAATGTTTGTTTTGACGTATGACAGTTTGATTTTTAATCTATTTTGATTTGTAGTAAAGATTAAATTTTATTCTTTATAAAAGGATATCCATAAAATTTGGCCACATTATCCACTAGGAACCATTTTAGAGAATTTTGTAACCTTTTGTAAACAGATATGTAAGTTCTTTTTATTTGTATTGGACAGCTATTTATATATAATATGCCTTTGTTGCTGTAAGTTGTATTGCTTTATAAGCTGTATTTTTGAAAACTGTTTGAGACAATAATAAATGTTTAATTTGTTTCTCTTATCTATTTTGAGTTTTATTTGAAAAAGATATTTTTTTTTATATTTTTGATGTTATACAATTATTTCCTTAGTTACAACTAGTGGTTGTAATAGGTATAATTGGGCACCTCAAGTGGCGCCCTATATTAAATTTCTTGAGGTGTTTCCGTTTATTTTCATTCTGTTTGTCCAATAGATTCGTATAAGTACCTTTTATTTCCTTTTTTGTAGTTGCCCCAATCCAAACCCCAATATCTTCAACTTATCCACGACCCAGCTCTCCAACAACCAACTGAGTGTCCGTATGCACTTGTTTCGATTATTTTGTTTGCCCAATCTTGTCCCCCATATTCTTACCCTGTGGTAAGCAGAATAGTTGTTACAAATTTATATTATTATATAGACATTAAATATAAAACGCTACAATGTATACAAATAAAACCGAATCCAACATACGCAAACCTCTTAAAACGGGTAGTTTTTTGGTGGTGCGACATTGTGGCGACCGTGACAGGACTTCTTAAGTTGGATTTCGGTGTGAATTTTGTAGTTGTGGGCCAGTGAGTTTTTACCTCGTTCTTTGGTTTGTGATTTGTATTAAGAACGTTTCGGTGGTTTTTAACCAAACGCACTATGGCAGCAGAATTGGAAAATAGAAAGAAAACCAGAAGAGCATTAAGGGCTATTTTTACGCGTACGGCCAACGAGTTAGATGGTCTTATGAAAGCCGATTCATTGGACTACGAGTCAATAGAAATGTCCTGGGAACTGTTAAGATGTAAGTTTGAGGAGTACAGTCAGTTATAAAATTATAAATTATAAAATTATAAATCATGCTTATAGATGTTGCAAAATATGTATTTTGTTTAATTAATCGAGATTACTTATGTCATAATGCTTAAATCTGCATTTTTTACCATTTTTACCAAATGGGGTGTGAATTTCACCCCTAAAATGCAAAAAGCGCAAGTTGAGCATATGTCACTTTTGAAGTTGAGGGTAAAATATACTCAATCTCAAATTTTCATGCAAATCGATGGAGGTTCACCGAAATCGGATGTAATAGTTGATTTTTACCTTCATTCACTGTACTAATTATAATAAATTTTGTTTAAGTTTTGAAAACAAAATTTTTAGTGTTTTATTGTTATATAAAATGAATTTTCATCACTCAACGGTCGAATTCATCACTTTTTAAAAAAGGTTGATTTGGAACTTGAATAAAAAAAGTTACGTATTGATATAGCAATATCTACTACATGTTAGTTATTAATATATGGATCCCTAACAAGTCATAACCAATTGATCACGTCCTAATATCACGCCCCTGGTTAAGAAACTCAAGCTCACTAGTCAAATGGATGATTTATCAGCAATGCATACTAATGTCTGACGATATTAATTTGTCATTTTTAGTTCACAACGACGAAGTCGTTAGTTTACGTATAAATTTTCGAAATGTAAACAAATAAATTATTCATAGTTGGGAGGTAAATGCGCCAGACGAAATTTGAGGTTTCTAAATTGCTATTCTACGGGAACTTGCTTACACAATACAAAATATTTGAAATGTATCATTAATTTTTACAAGATACATGTAATTCAAAATTCATGACGAAATAAAAAGTTTGGTTTAGAGTTTTGTAATAACTAAGTTGTTTAATTGCACAAGTTAGTCAGCAATAAAAGCGTTATGTAGGTACCTAAATACTTTGCAATAAAATATTTTTTAATCCTCCGTTAATCGGGTGACCATTCTGAAACACTTTCGGTTGGGTGTGGTCTGTGAGGACCAAAATGAAATACCGCCTCCCGAGCAACATCATACATTTTATTGCTAATTTCGCATTAACATGTTTTAAACAAATCATTGACTATACATTGATTGAACGAAATAAATTCGGAACATACGAAATATTATGTATTTCGGCTCAATTCTGCTGTAGGTGGTTGACTAACAAAAGGTTGTCAAATAATTATATTATAAAAATCCAATACTTCAGCGGGCTGCTGGATTCTGAAATCATAAAAATTGAAAGCTACACATAAATCTACGACTTTATTATGCTGTCAAACCACTTATAGTCCAGGAAATGAAGCATTTCACCTCGCAATTTTTTCGTCCAGCGTGGATTGACTTGAAATTTTAACAGAAGGTAGGTAATAGCCAAGGATCAAAATCTATATCGAACCAAAGTGCGCCAAAGCCTTGGGGGTGGTTGCCACCCCATCTCAGGGGTGAAAATTTTTTTTACGTTTTAACTTCAGGTTTAGATTAAAAAAGTGATTCTAATCAAAAAATGTTCTATACATTTTTTATGTAAAACTGATATTTTTTAAGTTATTCGCGATTGAAAGTAACAACTTTTAGACGAAAAAATCGACGTTTTTAATCGATTTTTCGCGAATAACTCGAAAATGGTGCATTTTATCAAAAAAATTGTAGAGAACAAATTTATAGCTTTTAAAAAGGCAAATATAAATCATTTTTTAAAATGTTTTTGCGATATAACAGGAACAGAAATACGGCCTATCAATGTTCAGCGGTTTTCTTCAAATGCCAAATTTGAAAGATTCAAAGTCAAATATCGGGAAAATGATGCATTTTTGGAAGAAAACTCACAGAACCTTTTTTAAAGAGCATAAATAGACCTATCATAAAAAAAGATTCTAGCTCAAAAATTGAGTGAGTTATGATGAAAATAAGGTCAATACCTCATTTTTTTTACGAAAAAATCGATGAAAACAACCTCCTAACCATCCCCATAAATAAAATCGCTCTTCACCCTTCTGCAATTGGGGATGGTATTCCAAAGATGGTTTGTTATTACCCGTACGCATGAACAAACAACCTGCACCCGATGAACTTTTAAAAATTATGTTTTGCCAATGCAAAAAAGGATGCGGCGTTTCATGTGGGTGCAGAAAAGTTGGTTTATACTGTAACTCTACTTGTTCTGGGTGCTCAGGTGAAGGGTGCTATAATAGTCCACCAATAGTTGAAGAAGATGAAAATGACATAGATCACGATGAAGATGTAATTGATGACGAATAAAATTAATATTATAATTGTTTTACCTATAAATGTAAATATTTTCAACTATTTATGTAAATGTATAAGAATATATGGTGCCTTTTTATGTTGATAATTTTTTTTGTAAGTATTTAATTCTACTTTTTTCAATTTATATCTATTAAATTAGTTTATAAAAACTGCAATGTTGTAAAGGGTGATTTTCAAAAGTTGAAAAGTTGCAAAATTTTGGCAAAAAATTGTTTTCACCTATAGCACTCATAAAAATTGATTTTTAAGGGTTGAAAATATATGAAATTGCATTTTAAAGTATAGAAAATCACTATTTAACTAATCCAAACCAAATTTCACTCATCTTAAGATTTGTAATGTTATTTTACAATTTTTGAAAATTAGAAGTAGTTTTTACCCCTAAGAACAATCAGGGTTCATCGGCATGACATAAACTATAATGCAGAGGGTGAGTTGAGCTTAATTCCAAATTTTTATGCAAATCGTTCCAAGGCGAAATCATTTTCTTCGCATTACTATTTTTTTTACAATAATCTCTAACAAGGGTCGCTTTTTAAGGGTTGAAATATGGTGGAACTTTATTCAAAAGCACGAAACTATCATTATTTAATTAATTCAAACCAAATTTTACCCATATTCAGGTTTAATATGTTATTTTATAATTTTTGACAATTAGGGGTAGTTTTCACCCCTAAGAACCATCAGGGTTCGTCGACATGACATAAACTATAAAGCAGTGAGTGAATTGAGCTTAAATCCAAATTTTTATCCAAATTGATTCAAGGCGAAATCATTTTTTTAGAATTAGTAATTTTTTACATTAACCTCTAACAAGGGTTGCTTTTTAAGTTTTGAAATATGATGGAACTCTATTAAAAAGTATAAAATAATCATTATTTAACTAATTCAAACCAAATGTTACCCATATTCAGGTTTAATATGTTATTTTATAATTTTTGGCAATTAGGGGTAGTTTTCACCCCTAAATCCCTTCAGCGCACTTTGGTTTGATATAGATTTTGATCCTTGCGCTATCACCTACCTTCTGTTAAAATTTCAACTCAATCCATGCAGGACGAAAAAATTGCGAAGTTTTAACTTTTTTCGTGCTTTATTTCCTGAACTATTATCGCTTCCTTTACGCAAACAACATTGTTGCGTGACAGATAGTTGAACGATGTTTTATACAATGTCTATACCCAGGTATGAATTTATTTTTGTCCAAGTTTTATATTGGTCCACTATTTCAAATGCAGTTCAAACAGACATATTAAATTGTATGATCCGTTTTAAATTCGTTCAATCTTTATAATGTTTATTACAGAAACAATTCCAATTTTTTTTTTTAGGTTGTATTAGGTACATTTTAAAAATGTTTACAATTTCAACGCATATTTTTTCAAATTTGTGAACAGCGACTAAATAATGAAAAAAAAACAAAAAAAAATCGTTTAAAACTTTAAATAGAAGCAAAGTACTATAAAACAAATATAAACTAAAAAATTAAATTGCGGACACAAACTACAGTGGTAAAACTTTCTAAGCAATCTTTGTAGCATGCCACTATGCGGTCCATACATCGCCAAGATTTGCAAATTTTGCAAAAAAAAGAGTTTTGCGTCTTTTGACAAAAGCTGCACGCACAGCTTTTGTCAAATACGTGTCAACTGCTCTCCGTCGTATACTCTCCTGTACCAATTCCATACCTAGGTTTTTTTGGCATATACTTCGCGTTTTGCAAAATTCTCCATCTGGGTTGTTGCCTTTGTAAATTACAGATGCATTAATTGCTGCGAGATTAAGGAGATTATAAACTACTACAATTGGCCAACGTTTCGTATTTCTTGAAACATTATATAATGTGATCATTCTGTGTACAACATCTACTCCACTCTTTGTGGAATTATAAACAGTAATTATTTCTGGTTTTTTCTGATCACCAGTACCTTCATTAATCCGATCATCGCTGTGCACAGTGGAAACAGCAATCACATTTTTTCCTTTCTTCGGTATATATGATACGGCAGTCATATAGTTGCTAAATGTAAAAACTGAAGAATATACCTTCGTATTTTTAATTTGCGTTATTTATGCAGGTAATTCTCATCTGTTGGCTCTAATTGTACCAATTACGGTGAGTCGGTGTTCTCTTAGTAGTTTATTGGCAATTGCACATCCTGTGAACCAACGGTCTATGGTTATGTTTCTTCCTGAACCCGATAAATGTAATCAAATTCTTTCAGTTACTGCAGCAGTAGAATTGTCAACTTTATATGGGCCATCCAGTTGAATACCAGCATAGATTTCAATGTGCGAGGTGAAGAAAGTTTTAGCATCAACAACTGTAAAAACTTTGAGCCCATATTTGTTAGGTTTGTTGAGAATATACATTTTAAAACTGCATCTACCCTTAAAGGCAAGTAACATTTCGTCCAAAGTCACAAAATCTCCCAATGAGTAATTCTTACAATTTTCATTGAACTTATCAACGATAGTACGAACTGCTGCCAATTTGTCCACTTCTTTTCTTTGGTCTCGAGTCGTATCATCAAAACGGATACACTTCAGTAAAAATGCTTGATGCTTGATGATGTCCAACCAAATACAATAAACCAATCAGTGATCGAATTTCTACTGCGTCAGTAGGTCTATATTCAGCCTTTTCTTAATATCTAAAGGAATTTTTTTTATGTATAAATTACTGTTTTAAGTATAATATCAATGCAATTACCAAACATGTGCGTCCAGCATTCAGTGGGGATAACGCGTGTCGCGCTTCACCAACAACCTCAGGAAAATGGGTCAATATGTTTTCGTCGCGTGTTCTAATATTTCTAGTTGGGACAAATTTTCTCCATGTAGTTCCATCTTTACTAAAAAAATATAAGCCTCTATCATGACTCATTTTTTCCTCATTTTCTTCATTCTCGACATCATTTTAATTTATAATTTGCTAATCTTCAATTTCCTGCTGGGTGTCTGTATCATGACCACTGATCCCTAGAAGATCTGGATCCGCGATCGAATCGTCGTCAGAGTTGTCTATTTCACTGTCTGTGGCAGGTTCCTCATACAGATTCATTAGCCTCTCTATTTCCACTTCATAAGAATCCATTTTATAATGCTAAAATACAATATTTTGTCAAATAAATCAGATTAGTAAATTATGCTTTTCAATGATGTTTATTCGACTGGTGATATCCCTGAAGATTGGTTAAAGTCCGAATTCATAACACTACCAAAAAAAAAACGTCCAAAAAACTGTAGCGATTATAGAATGATAAGCCTTATGAGCCACACTTTGAAAATATTTCTACGCATCATCCACAGTAGAATCAGAGATAAATGTGAAGACGATCAGGATGAAACACAATTTGGCTTCAGAAATGGACTGGGAACTCAAGACGCCCTCTTTGCACTAAATGTATTACTGCAGAAATGTCGAGATAAAAGAAAAGACGTCTTTGCTGTATTTATTGACTATGAAAAGGCCTTTGATCTAGTATAGCATCACAAATTAATTACAATATTAAAAGATGAAGAAGTTGATAGTCAAGACATACCATTCATAGAAAAGTTATACTGGCGTCAAACAGCGACAGCTTGCATAAACGGAAAATCAACAGAAATATGTAAAATACAAAGAGGTGTCAGACAGGGTTGTATACTATCCCCACTGTTATTTAATTTATATTCAGATAGAATATTTAAAGAAGCGCTGCATAATTTGGAATGGGGCGTGAAAGTTAATGGAATTCTGATAAATACAATCAGATATGCAGACGATACAGTTATTTTAAGTGATGACATGAATGGATTACAATGCCTTTTAAATGCCATTGATACAGTGGGAAGAGAGTTTGGCCTAAACATAATTTGTTCAAAAACAAAACACGTGGTGTTTAGCCGTTTAGCACATCAAGATGCACGATTATATGTTGATGGTCATATAATTCAAAGAGTGTCCAGTTTTAAATATCTTGGTTGCCATATTACTGAACAACTAGATCCAGATCAAGAGATAAAATGTAGAATCGATATAGCCCGCACGACATTTTTAAAAATGAGGTCATTCTTCTGTAATGATAACTTGAAACTTCAACTTCGAAAGCGTATGGTTAACTGCTACATTTGGTCAGTACTCTTATACGGTGTCGAAGCATGGACATTAAAAATATCCCCCATTAATCGTCTGGAGGCCTTTGAAATAGGCACAGACGTTTACTAAAAATTCCATGGACGGCTATGCTGACAAATGTGGCAGTCCTTGAGAGAGCAAATGCTGCTCGCAAGATGCTTGATAACATCAAATGTAGAAAGATAGCCTATTTTGGGCACGTAGTAAGGGGAGACCGATATAATATTCTTCAACTTATTATGATGGGTAAACTCGAAGGACGCAGAGGAATTGGTAGAAAGCAGGCCTCTTGGTTGAAGAATACAGAGAGTGGACAGGAATAAAGAAAGCTACTCTTTAGAATAGCTCGAGACAGAGACAGTTTCGCCATGTTAATCGCCAACGTCAAGGGGACTTGATAGGGCACGTTAAGAAGAAGAAATTATGCAGCTACTTCGTACCTTTATAATGTTTGTCCAACCGAATCTCGATATGAAATTATTCTTATATTGATATTTAAAAAAAAAACACTTTTCAAATACTTTACTATTTTCTTTGTGAGATTTCGAGATTTCAATCGTAAACCACTTCAAACAAGTTTTAATCCATAACTAACGCACAGACCACAGACAAAAAAATTTTCGGTGAACTGACGTATTTTTTTGGAATAACCGAATAATCCAGTTCACAAAAATGCATAGGGTTGCCAAGTGAAACAAGATTACAAGAAAAATACAACTAAGAAGCAGTGCAAATATTGTTACATATTTGATCGGGTGGGGTCTGTCAGGACAAACGGCCATGCAGCAGCTATATACAAATTTCAAAAACAGTTTTGTAAAAAAAAACGAATGGTATTTAGTTTCTATACTCTGTTTTTTAACCAGGAGTAAACCAAAAAGACAGATTCATACCCAAGAAAGTTACTAGAAAAGTCACCAAATACATCTTTTTTTGCTGATTATCTCGGCCTTGCGGTAATCAATATCGGACAATCTTACAAGTCAATTTTAACCCGACTTTATTTATGTTTGAATAATAATTTTTTTCAATTTACCTCCAATATATTATAATTTATAATTATTACAATAAAAAAAGGACGTTTTTCACATTTGGTCCATGTATATATATTTAAATATCGGATGATCCAGTTTTATATATCTCCTGAGTCTATGGTATTTAATTATAATTTAGAGCATATTTTGATCCGAAGAGTCAATAATATTACAAATCTAAGTATGGTTTTTCACAGAAGTTTTTCTTTTCATTTGCAAATAGATCTTATATGCAACAAAGCTATGCAAATGCATGTATCAAAAACTTAGAGAGAGTTCAAAGATTTCTGAAATACTGTTCTTGTAAACTGTGTAGAACATATTCTTATTCTGGTGTTATCAATTTCTTGAATCTAGTTTTTTTCTCACCAGAAGAGTTAACTTTGACTTTGATCATTATTTTTAAGCTTAAGAATCCAATCTCCTGAATTGCTTCAGCCAATTTGTTTTACATATTCCTTCCCGTTCACTACTTTAGAATTTACTTTTTCATGTTTCCCATCACAGAATAAATTATGGTTCAAATATAGGTGTGGTCCTACTTTTCATGCATGGTAATCAGTTATCTCATTAGATAGATTTTTTTAACTTATGTATCAATATCTTTAGGTTCTATTGGAAGCACTAAAATGCAAAAAGATACTTTGTATAAATAAATGTGTACTTACAATTTCTTTAATGCTCGATTCTTGTTTAATTATGACAGTGAGTTTGTCCAATTTGTTATCAATAAATAATATTTACAAAAAAATACTGGATTTCTGTGAGATAATCAACAAATTCAATCTTTTACATTCTAGCATAATTTTGCAGTTCTCTTGTGATGATCTACAACCAGAAAGAACAAAACCAACTGTATCAATACAATCAAACTAAAACACAACATTACTTTACTAATGTTCTTTTATTGTGATGAAAACAAAATGAAAATGCTTCTTAACAAGTATACACTAAATTTAAAAGATACCTAGTTGCCGTTTTTCTTATGATAATTAGATATAAATAACATACATTTACAAATTTATAAGAACTTTAAACTATATTTACTGTAAATATTGTTACGAACACGTGGCTGTGGCCATAAAATAATGTTACGAACATGTGGCCCGCCTAACAGTTGCATCTCGAAGCATCTCCAGGCATCGAGAATCATCGATAGATCTTTCGACCGCAAGAGAACAATCCGTCAGGTATTTGACTGAATTAGAATTAGAGTTGGGAATGTTCTAGAATATAGTAACTTGGGTATATATATATGTAACGGTGTTAGAAGTAAGTTTAGTTGATAAGATAGTATCGAACTGTAAAGTTATAAATAAATATATTTATATAAATTCGAACCGCTCGTTTTATTTAAAAACGGTACAGTTGGTGTCCGGTGTGGAGTTTCAACATAAATCCAGCAGTGACTTTTGAAAAAGACTTTGAAAAAGACTTTTTTGAAAAAGAAAAAAACTTTTGAAATGTATTGTTCGTCGGGAACATCCGCGTAGTTCGGATCTTTTTAGTGTTCCACACAACGTCACTCTAGCCCACTGTGTTGCCCAAGATCTCGAGATGACTAAAGGGATCTCATCCGTATTTTATAAGAAATTCGGTCATTTGGACGAGTTAAAAAACCAGCAGCCTAAAGTTGGAAGAGTACTGAGATTAGAAGATGGTTCTCGATCTTTGCTGTATATGGTGACCAGGAAGTCGTATACAGACAGGGCAACCTACGAGGATATATGGTGTACTCTAACTAATTTGAAGAAAATCGTCTGCAATTACGACATTAAGAATTTGGCCTTACCCAAGATAGGCCATGCACTAGATAATCTGGATTGGAAGATTGTCAGAAGCATGCTTGAAGTAATCTTCCGAGAAACCGGCGTAAGAATTACTGTGTGTTGCACTAATCCAAAGAGAACGTGTCCTTCAAAGACAGTAGACTGTTATTTCTTCTTGAGGGGGTCATGCAGAGCTGGAGAGGCTTGTACATTCCGCCATCCTGGCCCTACATATAAAGTTGCTGATCGGGACGCTCAGATCTAAGAGGGGAGCAGTGTTACGAACACGTGGCTGTGGCCACAAAATAATGTTACGAACATGTGGCCCGCCTAACAGTTGCATCTCGAAGCATCTCAGGCATCGAGAATCATCGATAGATCTTTCGACCGCAAGAGAACAATCCGTCAGGTATTTGACTGAATTATAATTAGAGGTGGGAATGTTCTAGAATATAGTAACTTGGGTATATATATGTAACGGTGTTAGAAGTAAGTTTAGTTGATAAGATAGTATCGAACTGTAAAGTTATAAATAAATATATTTATATAAATTCGAACCGCTCGTTTTATTTAAAAACGGTACAATATTATCTAGAAAAATATCACATTAAATACTATTCCCATATCACCAAGTCCAAGTTAATATAAACAACTTAGAGTCAGAAATCGATTTATATATTAGTGGAAAATAATAATAAATAAATTTCATAAATATCATTAGTGTCAATATGTCATAATTTAGTGGAGTAAACTTGCCTGCGATTGGACCAATTGCAAACAAGCATTACGGCGCAAAAAATTTGAATTACTCCTCCTGGTTAAAAAACAGACCATATGAAGGTACTGAAAAGGTAGAAATTTAAAAAAATAAAATGAGAGAATTATCCAAAATTTTTATTTTGCCGTAGACTCACAGACCACACCCGATGAAGGGAGGGTTAAAGGAAATATGCAATGTAGTTTTTTATATTTATGATTGTATTTCTTACTTATTTTGAAATGGGTTTTCCTGTAAAATAAACAAATAAATTTTTTGTAACAATAAAATACGACATACTTAAGTTACATCTAATTTATTACATGCTGCAGTAATCAGTTCAGATTGAAACAGACTCTTAAGTGTCCGTCCTTAAACTAAACACAGTTTTCATAAATATAGATAACTTCTAATCCAACATATACCAAGTTTGTGTGTACACAAGTCTAGACGGCATTTAAAAGGGATACAGTTGCTTGACTACATAGGAGTCTGGTGGTTTTCTTGCTACGAACAAACTTCTGGTTTCTCGTATTTGTGGTTACGTCCACTTTGAGCCATTTCGAGCTCGCTCTTTACGACGTAAAGGACATCTCCAACAAAGCTTTGGCGTATCGTTTGAGGGTTTCGCTAACAAGCTTCCCCAGCTCGTCTTTTATTTTGAAAGCTATAAGATAATTAATTGAGTTATTTCGAGGGTCTTGATTCTCAGAGAATGGTCAGTGTTGACATAAGTTGACATTGTTTACACTGAATTGTTTAGTTTTAAACTATATGGTTAATGTGTTTTTACTCGTAGCTGCAGATATAAGTGGAAAATTTTTAAGTGTGTATCCAAAGTAGGACTTCCAATATTGGCTAAAACAATAAAGATCAGAAATAAATATATTTCATAAGTATTACAAAAAGGGAAATACAAAGTTGCAGTTTACAATCCAGTTCTGAATGTCAGCCATGAAAGTCGAGTTAATTTGAGCTCTACAACTTTTACAGTTTTTTAATAGAAAAAGTATAAATTTAAATAATTAAAAGTGCTATAAGTGCTGTCGTAAATATGAAAAACATATTCTGTAGTTATAAATTAACCAAAAAAAACTAGTTTTAACTCTTATAGTTATCTAACCTATTTGATAAATAAAAGACCGATCAACTTATATTAAAATAATCAGAGTCGCACTTTGCTTAATTTCTTCTTCTTAAGGTGCCGTGCATTTCTGCGTAGACGTCCACCGTACACCGTTTTGTCAGGTGAGATGTTAAATATTCAGGATTAAATAATTCTGTTTTTAGAATCATTGCGAAGCATTTCATAGCTGTGGATTCCTGTCCATTGTCGAATATTGCGCCGCCATGACATTTTTTTACGTCCCAGACCACTTCTACCCTCTATCTTCCCTTCGAGTATCAGTTGCTGAAAAGTGTATCTTTCTCCTCGTAGTATATGCCCCAAGTATGCACTCTTCTTACTTTTTACATAACTAAAATGTTCCCTATCCTGTAAGCCCGCTGTTCTGAGTACTTCCTCATTTCTGATCCTGTCCGTCCATGATATTCTAAGCATTCGACACAGGCTCCACATTTCAAACACTTCAAGTTTGTTAATGGAACTGGCCTTTAACGTCCATGCTTCAATTCCGTATGGGAGAACAGGCCACACGTAACACTTAAGCACCTTGTATCGGAGGTTGAAGCCCAATTTGCGATCAATTAGAAACTTACGAAGCCTCAAAAAAGCATTTCTGGCTTTTTCAACTATGCTCTTTATTTCATTCTCGGGTTCTTAACCCTCGTTCAGCAAACAATCCAAGTATTTGAATTGCCTGACCTGTTCGATTTCTTCTTCAGAAACATATATCTTTGCGTTGGGGTAATCATTTCTACTTATAATCATTGTTTTTGTCTTCTTGGTATTTATTTTCAAACCCCGAGCTTCACTTGCAAGAGTTAGATCATCTAAAAAGGCATTGAAGATCTTCTATGTTATCTGCCACTATGGCTGTATCATCGGCATACCTGATGTTATTAATAAATATGCCGTTAACTTTAATACCCTTATTAGAGTCTGCCACTGCTTCTGCGAAGGCTTTTTCTACGTATAAATTGAACAACATTGGAGACAGTATACAAACTTGCCTTACTCCTTTTTTAATGGAGAAATCTTCTGTTTCGTTGAAATTTTGAAGACGTACTGCTGCTGTCTGGTTCCAATACAGATTGGCGATAATTCTTATATCCTTGGCATCCAATCCCAACTCTTGTAGGTATTTTATCATCAATTCATGTTTTACATTATCGAATGCTTTCTCGTAATCGATGAAACAGACAAAAACATCCTTTCTTTGATCTAAACAATTCTATAATAATGTTTGCATACTAAAGATCGCTTCTCTCGTGCCAAGTCCATTTTTGAAACCAAACTGACTTCATCCACTGACCTCTTCACATTTCTTAAACAATTTAGTGTGAAGTATTCTCAGGAAAAGGTTTAAAAAGTGACTCATTAGGCTTATTAGTCGGTGGTCCTTGCAGAAGTTTGCACGTGGTGTTTTTGGTAGGGCGATAAATGTAGATCGAAGCCAATCTTTTGGAATTTGGCCCATATCGTAGATGTCGTAAAGAGCTTGACAATAATGTCTAGGTTTTCTTCATTAAGTAACTTGATTGTTTCTGCGTACATATCATCTGGTCCTGGGGTTTGATTACTTTTTAATAGTTTGACAGCGTGTACAATTTCAGCTTTCAAAATACTTGGGCCATACAAATGGTCTCCCTGTTGTGGTGGTTTTTGTGTTCTGTCATCATTGAAGAAATTGGCTGTGTACATTTTCCAAGTATTGAGTATATCACAGGGGTCCGTTATTAGTTCATTTTGGTCATTATGTATACCAGTGACTTGTTTTTCTTTGAAGACACCAGTAATTTCCTTAATTTTCTTGTGAAGATTGAAGCTGTCGCCGAGTTTATATAGGTTTTCAGCCTCGGTACAAAGTTTAATCATCCAGATCTCTTTCGCCGCTATAATTTCTTTAAGAATTTGACTGTGTATATTTCGGTACCCTACTTGGTCCTGCCTAATCTTACACTGCCTGCGTTGTTCCATCATCTCTAATATTTCTTCTATCATCCACTCATTCTTCGTAGTTCACCTCATCAAATGATTCTTTTATGGTGGTCCATGACTTTTCAACATCATCCTCAGTTGCCATATTAGAGAACCTATTGTTTATTTCATCTGTGTACGCTTCACTTGTTTTACTGTTTTTGAGTTTCCCAGTGTTTACTGATGCCTTCTGGTGTTTTCTTTTAGCTGTAGCGATAGCCTCAGTTTGATATTTGCTACTAAGGGATTGTGGTCGGATCCTATGTCTGCCCCAGGTAATGCAGATACCTTAGTAATAGCATTGCTGTACCTTCTTTTAATTGTCACATAATGTATTTGGTTCCTTATAATACCCTGATGTCAGTCTAAAGGCGACTTCCATGTGTAAAGCCTCCTGAATGATAACATACCAAGTATTCGTTATGACTGGATCTTTGTCTTGGCAGTACTGTATCAATCTGTCCCCTCTGTCGTTTCTCTGACCAAGACCATATTTTCCAACTATGTGATCTACGGCTCCTTCCCCAATTTTTGCGTTAAAGTCTCCTAATACGATGTTAATTTCGTGATTCTTAGTCACCTTTAAGGCTTCGTCTAGCTGTTGATAAAATCGCTGTAGTTCTTCTTCTGGCTTATCTGCTGTAGGGGCGTAGACTTGTATAATATTTATGTTAACTTTTCCATGCAACTGAATAACTATGACTCTTTCGGAGATCGGGACAAAGTTGTTAATTTAATTTATATAAAAATCCTGTTAAGATTGCCTATAGAGTATTCATCATGTCGGGAACATCATATAAAATTTCCAATGTAAATATTTCTTTACAACATTCCAACACTGCTAAATCATATTCAAGAGTACTAACTCAACAAACGTTCCCAACCCTGAACAAGTGATAGCATTTTCTTCATAATACTACGAGCGCTAATACAGCCCAAAAACATTTTATTTTCTTCAAGGCTATCCAATATTTGAGTTTTTCCGTATCTAGCGAGTAAAGAGATTCTGGATAACTTTTTGAAGCTACATGATGGTTTAAAACTAATAAATGATGAACCAATTTAAGCTAGAAAATATATTGCTTCAGCAAAGAGGTTAGTTCTATCAAATATATGTTATTCAATCCCCCATGATATTCTTATTAAATTAAATAATTAGAAAATCTTGGTCTTAAAATAATGTCATCAATGACATTTCTTCGTATTAGCTTGCTTCATCTTTCCGCAATTCAATCATATTTATAGTTTTAGAACACAAGTTTTTATCAACCCTGTTATAAATCTTTTACCAGAATCTAAATTAGTTAATAAGGATAACAATCCCTATTGAATTTTCTTATATTAAGACAACCAGCTATTCTTTAACTGCAAACAGCAAGGTCATAACGCTAATAATTGTAACAGTCTTACGAATCCCCAACAATCACCCACACCTTCATCTATTTTAACATTGTTAAACACTCTTTCACAAATAAACACCTCAGAAAACCTTCCCATTCACCCAACTGCATTTATTAAACAGTTCAAATTCTACACATATCCACAATCTAACAATAAACTGCAAATATATTATCTTAAAAGACTCACTTAGTACCATACAAAGCATCCGATTGTTTCCAAAAATCACACTATTAAAAAATTAAAACTGTTCTTTATCAGGCTGATCTTAAACATAATCAGAAAAAATTCATCTGGATTCCATCCTATACGGGAATCAAAAGCAACGAAATTGCTGACTATAGTGCTAAAGACGCGGTAGTGAGTGATATTTCCGAAATTGTAAACTTGTAATATCACACTAACAATAAAACAAATACTTACACAACTTACTTAAACAACAAGATGCCTGCAACACTTCTAGAAGCCCTAGGTGAAGACTGTAATTTCAACAATATTATTATTTAAGATAAGTTTCTTGAACGACGTTAATAAGTACCACAAAATTTAATAAACTTATGTACCTATTAATTTGTCGCTAATGGTCATTTGGTCGATTCGATTATATAAATAAAAAAGCTGCAATTTGTATCTCCGGAAAAGTAATCTCATTCCTTCTTTAAGTAGACAAATAATAATAAAAATACTGTGGACATGCGATGGACTAGTAATAAGGCAAAGGTATAAAATTATGCAAAAGCATAATTTTATACAAAACAAACTTTGGCGGAATAATCTATCTCCTCCACCAAAAGCGGTTTGCTCCTCCACCCAAAGCTGTTTACTAATGGAGACTGCTTATGTGCTTATGCCGGCAATCACAAATTACAGACAATCGGCAATCAAAAATTAGAAGCACAAACACTAAATAGATAAAGAAAGTTGGGATTTTATGCAATTTTATGTAATATTGTGCTGAAGCTATTTTCTTGTGGCATCTTGATGCAATTACTATTTTCGTTAAGAATAAGCCACCAAAATAAGTTTATTTTATAATGTAGCAAAAAAATAATAGCATAGCAAGTTCACCTGGACCCAAGACTAATTTATAATGAAATCGAAACATCGATCAGAGTTACAGATGTCAGAGTTAAAAGGGGAGCGGAATATGGTTCTGACCACAAATTACTGATAGCAAACATGCAATTCCCTTGGAAAACCGCAAATAAATAAAAAAAAAAACAGTGGTAAATGAAACTCAAACGCAGGCCAAAACGAAGTACAAACTACACTTGCTAAGGGAAGAGTCCGTGAAAGACTAGTACAAACGAAGGTTAGACCAAAAACTGGAGGAGTTTAGCTTTGAGAACATAGACGAAACATATCAACATATAAAATCCTGCATAAAGGAAGTAGCAGCGGAAGCCTTAGGTTGCGAAGAGAGAAGAACAAATAGATATCGACAACGTCTATCAGAAAGCACGGAAGAATGTATTAAGCAGAAGAAACAGTTATACCATAAATGATTAAGCTCAAAAGAACCAGTGGACCTAGAAAGATACAGAGGGAAGAACATGAAGAACAGGTAAAAAGATTAATAACAAAAGATAAAAATGATAACTGCGAATCAACATGTATGATCATCGAACAATACATAGGAGGGACAAAGAACTCAGAATCCTGGAAAGTGATAAAGAGTCTGAAAGAAAAAACACAGGAAAAAACACATTTTACTTTCATAAGCGAAAAACAATGGAATGATTACTACCAAGAACTCCTGACAGAAAAGCGAACAAAATTCATGGAAAAAGAACAACAAACAACAAATACAAAGGAACAACTAAATTTATCATTGGAAGAAGTAAAAAGAACATAAAACAAATAAAAAATAACAAGTCCGCAGGACCCGGAGTGATAGCAAACGAGCTAATTAAATACGGCTCTGAAAAATTGTTCCGTGTGGTACATACCATGTTTCAGACAGCCTTGGACACCGAAAAACAACCTGAATAATGGTCGACAGCCCATATTATCTCTATTTTCAAGAAAAGGGATAGAAGAAAATGTGAAAATTACAGAGGCTTAAGCATTTTACCATCTATAGGGAGATTATATGAAAACATAATAAAGGAAAAAATAGAAACACAAATCCAAAATAAAATAGAGGACTATCAGGCAGGTTTTACAGCTGGGAAATCATGTGTTGACCAAATCTGCGCTATACAACAGCTAATAGGGAAGAAGATGGCAAAGAACAGACCAGTCCATCTAGCTTTTATTGACCTAAAAAAGGAATACGACTCTGTGCCCAGACAATGACTGTGGGAAGCCATGCAACAAATAGGAGTAGAAGATAAGCTGATCCATGTAGTGAAGTCCATGTACACACATAATTATGTTACAGTTAAGGTAGGTAACAAGTTTGGAAAACCATTTAAAATCACGAAAGGTCTTCTATAGGGCTGCTCGATTTCACCTACACTCTTTAAAATATTTCTTCAATACGCCCCAAAGCCATGGAAAAGGAAATGTGAGGGAATGGGAGTACCCATAAGGAATGACCATCTGTATACAACCGCATATGAATACCGCGAATAAAAACTTGCTATGCCATAACCGAAACCTGCTTATCTAAATCCGCGAGTGTGCGTAACAGTCATATTGGTAAGCTTTTTTATAAACTTGATTTTGGATATTGTCTGTAGAACTAAGTACTCTCTCCTAACTATTTTGAACCAACCCTATGCATACGGTGATAAAATTCTGAAGTTATGTTGGAACTATTGGAACCTTAAAAATTTTATTCTATAATTTGTGGTTGAGATGTTATTAAATCAATTTTTAAATTGTCGTTATAATAATTTAAAATAAAATTTTTTGTGTTGTGTCTTATCAAGAAGTTTCTTTCTTCTTAAAGTGCCCTCTTCTCAATGGAGGTTGGCTACTACAATTTTAAACTCTTCTCTATCTTCAGCTGTTCTTATTAGCTGTTCAAAATTTAGCCCTGTCCATTGTCGGATGTTTCTGAGCCACGATAGTCTTTTCCTTCCTAGGCCTCTCTTTCCCTCAATTTTTCCTTTCACTATAAGTTATATTGGTACTTATTATTTCTCAGTATGTGGCCTAGGTATGATGTTTTTCTAACTTTTACTGTGTTAAAAAGTTCTCTTTCCTTGCCTATTCTATGCAGCACTTCTTCGTTTGAGGTATGCGATGTCCATGAAATTTTGAGTATTCTCCGGTAGATCCACATTTCAAAGGCCTCCAATTTAATTACGGTTGATGTTTTAAGGGTCCACGTTTCAACAACTGCATATAGAAGAGTCGACCAGACGTAGCATTTTGATAAACGTAGTCGAATTTCGAGTTTTATTCGAGAATCACAAAGCGGTTTTTTTATTTTTTCGAAAGATTTTCTGGTCTGTTTTATTCTCGATCTTATTTCTAGATTAGGATTTAGGCTGCTATCGATCCAACATCCCAGGTACTTAAATCTATTGACCTGTTCTAAAATGTGCCCATTTATTGTGCAAGGTTGAGGTACGTTTTGGTTTTTTCGAATTGACATCACTTTGGTTTTTTTAATGTTTATTTTTATACAAAATTGCTCACAGGTCGAGTTGGTCTTGTCGATGAGTCGTTGAAGACCTAAGTCGGAATCCGCAATTAACACTGTATCATCGGCGTATCTGATACTGTTGATATTTACGCCATTCACATTGACTCCATCCTTAGAATCCTCAAATGCTTCTTTAAATAGAAACTTGGAGTAAAGATTAAACAGCAGAGGCGACAGAACACATCCTTGTCTAACTCCCGTCCTAATTTCTACTTCTGCGGATGTGAAACCTTCGATCCCAACTCTGGCGTTTTGCTTCCAGTACAAGTTTTTTAAGAATTTGATGTCTTTTCCATCTAAACCGACTTCTTGCAAACGTTCTAATAGTAGGTCGTGTCTTACTCTATCAAATGCTTTTTCGAAGTCTATAAAGCATATAAATATATCTTTCTGTTGGTCGTAGCATTTTCGGGCGAGAACTAGTAAATTGAACAGGGCTTTTCTCGTTCCCATGCTGGCTCTGAATCCAAACTGATCGTCTCCGATGATTGTTTCGCACTTTCTATAGATACGATTATGTACGATTTTTAGTAGGACTTTTACTGCATGACTCATAAGAGGCTTTTCAGACGGAACTCATTGCAGTGTTGTGGGTTTGGCTTTTTTGGTTGTGGGACGAATATTGACTCCAGCCAATCTTGGTGTATTTTACCTGTATCATAAATGCGATTGAATAAAAGGACAAATATTTCGATATTTTCTTCGCTGAGTAATTTTAACTTGTCTGGGTATATTCCGTCTGGACCTGGGCTTTTATTTGTTTTGAGATGATTAATTGCATTTATGATTTCAGATTTCAAAATTGTTGGCCCTTCGTTATTATTTTCCAATCTTGGGTCTTCTCGTATGTCGTGAAAAAGAATTTTAATATAGTTTTCCCATTATTTCAGTTTATCTTCCGTTAATTCTAGCAGTTTGCCATCCGTCTTCAGCATGGTGTGAAAAGTCGTTCTCTTGGTAGTCGATGTAAACTTGCAGTTCTTCTATTTCAACGCTTTTTGTTTCCAGCCATTTCTCTTTTGCTTCGGTTATTTTTTTTTCGAATTATTCTATTTAGTCTTTTGTATTCTCCGTCCTTGTCATTTTTTCCTTTAGATTCTCTTCGTTTGTTCATTAATTGTAAAATCTCTTCTGTCATCCATTCCTGTTTGTTATTTCTAGGTGTTACTATTAGATGTTTTTCCGTTAAATTGTTCATTTGTTCTTTAATAGTTTTCCACACAACGTTTATGTCATCGTACTCGCTAATTCTGTTGTGGTCGATATTTCCTAAATTTTTGTTTAATTCTTTATTTACTGTCTGATGTATAGTGTCGTTTTTCAATAATTGAATGTCTAATAGTTGGTGTTGAGGTTTTTGTTTCTTTATTAGTTTCAATCTTGCGCGAACTTTTGCAACAACAGGATTATGATCGGAATTGATGTCAGTTCCAGGATATGTTTTTGCACTGATGATTGCATTGTGATATCTTTTGTTGACCAATATGTAATCTATTTGGTTACGGATTACTCTTTTTTCATTGTGTTGTGGTGAAGTCCAAGTGTACAATCTGCGAGGGTGTAATTTAAACCATGTATTTGTCGCTACCATGTTGTGTTGTTGGCAGAATTCGGTCATTCTCTCTTCCCTGTCGTTCCTTGCTCCAAGTTTGAAGTCTCCGATCAATCCAGAAACTTTTCCTCTACCTAACTTAGTAATAAAGTCACCCAAGATAAATGTTAGGTCTCGTTTTTTGGTCATCTTTATAAGTTTTTCTACGTCAGCATACCAAGCTTCTAGCTCTTCTATGGGTTTATCGGTCTTAGGGGCATAAGTTTAAATGATGTTAATATTTACTGGCTTTCCGGATAGTTGAATAAGAAGACATCGGTCCGAAAATGGCACAAAGTTTGTGACAGCATTGTTATATTTGTCTTACCATCGTAACCCCGTTACGATGAACCGGATCATTATTACATGAGTAGTAGAAAGTTTTGTTCATGGTTTTAACTTTACCTGAACCTGGCCATTTAACTTCACTCAAACCCAATATCTGCAACCCTAAACGTTTCATTTCGTGGCATGCATTTGCTAGTTTTCCTGTTTCGAACAGACTTCTAACGTTCCATGTTGCAATCTTAAAGTTTGTATTTAAAATATTTAGGTTATTCCTCCCGGCAATTCTTCGCACCCCTTGATCATCTAAGATCTGCCGGGGACTAGGGGCCATTTCTGTTTGTGCTTTCATTGTAGTTTTCTTGGGAAATATATACCAGAGTGGTTTCCCGTTGCCTTCTCTGGTTTGTATTTTAGCCGATCCTCTGGACATAGACGCCAATTTATATTGGACCGTCAATTTATATTAATAAAGTATTCAACTAGTGAAATCCAGAGGTTTATTCGGTCAGTCAGGTTGGCAAAATAAAAAACAGAAGTCAACTACTTCATAAGTTTATAGAAGACGTTTCGCTTTATACTTCTAAAGCTTCATCGGTTCTCTAAAATACAAAGATGACATAGAGTTTACAAGAAATACAGATCTAATAATTTATTACTTACAACTCAATATGTAGTATTAAAGATGTTATTGTAAGTGTACTTAAGTTTACTCATAAATTTAGAATTTATATATATATATATATATATATATATATATATGTATATATATATATATTATATATATATATATATATATATATATATATATATATATATATATATATATATATATATATATATATATATATATATATATATATATATATATCAAGAAGTTTACATACTCTATTTACATTTTAGTTTTAGTCAACCCCTCGTAACTATTAATATCAAGAAACCCAGTCATATTCCTTCAATCTAATTACAGAGTATCGCTGTAATCTAGTACAGTGAATGATTTGACGTCTCACAAAGATAATTCAATTGTCGCATCCAGAATCAAATTAATGTACATTCCGATGCAGTATTGACCATATGCTAATATTTGAAGTTGGCAGCATTGTAGTAGATTTAGGGAGCTTTGTTCCCGTTAGTTTGATATTCTTCAAAGGTTGTAAAGGCACTATGAGGACGACAGTAAGAAAATTGAATAAAGGGAATTCAAAGAGATATAATAAATTTCATTTTGGAAAGGTCATTATGAACTATTGTGCTTTGGGATGTATAGTTAAGATAATGTTATTTCTTAGGTTTTTGTATAAGGAATAATAATTTAGTGTATAATTACGTGACATTTATTATATTTTAAAATTTCTTGCTTTAAATTTCTATTCAAAAGTTATTATTGTCTATATTATTTATTGTCCTTCTCTATATTATTAGCTTTTTAAATTAATGTCCTATTACATAAATTTAATAATAAAAATCATTTTACTCATCTCTAGTGTTTCATGGTTAAATTAATTAATTAATTTCACCATGTTGACGTAGAAAACCATCTACGACTTGTATGCTTGAAAAATAGATGCATATTCTTCCGTTTAACATTTTGCATGAGAACAGTACATTTTTTGAATGGACTAGAATTCCTACTGCAGTGGTGTACTCTTTTGTTCTTATTTTACCTACTGCCGGTAAAATTATGGCCTGGTTTTTTATTGGGAATTTTGTTAATGGTTGTTACTTAGTGATGGCAGAATAAGTAATGTTTTGCTGATCAGGAATAATTTTGTCATTTTGTTAAACTAAATCTTCTATAGATAAAGAAATAATAAATAAGACTTACTCGCAATCAATTTAATTTAACTATTAAGACGACCGGTTTCGCTTTCTACAATATGCAAAGCATCTTCAGGTCTCGATACAAAGTTAAATAAATGCTGAAATAATAAAAACCCATATTAGGGTGTTGTCTAATAAAGATAAACAAATTAGATGTTATAAATTACAATAATTATGCCAATATTACATGTCTGTGGGTTTTCAAAAGGAATAAAAAGGAATAAAAAGGTATAAAAAAGTTTTAACAGACAAGATAAGACCCACAAATTGTTATAAAATAGTCTATTAGATTGTAATAAATTAATAAATGAGCAAATAAATAAACATTACTTACATGCCGGTACTCTATTAATTGATGGATGGTAGAACATGGTTGAAACTATCATGTATTGTTAAATGGAGAACTTAAGTCTGCCATTGTAGTTGTTTGACAATAAACGGGAAGTTCTTGAGGAGATAGATTTGATCCAATGGAGTAGAGATAGGTGTAATGTGATTGTTTTTTAGATCAAAGTGATGTTATATACCATTGTATTATTTAAAAGTTATTTATACTTATTCAAGAGATATTATATTTATGAAATGTGTGATATTTATTGATTATTTGTTTTATGAAGATGACAGTTTTATGACAATGAATAAGCTTAGATGTACAAATTGTGTGGGTGTGCAATTCTTTCAATTTGTAATTATTAAATTTCTTTGATAAAGTTCTGTTGGCAAATTGGTAGATTATTGCAAAGTCGAGTATATAAAATATTAAAGTATTAAAGTTAAAACCATTAAGGACAATTTAAACACACTAAAACAGAAAATACTTAGAAGGGACGAAACAAACATTTAATTTAAAAAGGGGGGAAATTTCATTTTCAAGTAAAATTTTGTAAATTTGTTATACGTTTTGATTACAAAATGTACATGTTTAGTTGCCAAAGAATCACTGTAATTTGTTCTGTAATTTGGACTAAACTGAGTTAGTTATAATGTGGGATGTATTTCAATTATTCGTATTGTTACATTTAAATTTAATTAATTAAATATTGTTAAAGTATGCCAATATTAAACACATCAATTTACTTTTGATATCTTAATTAAAACAATTTAGAGACATTCATTAATACCAGCATATTTCATAAAACTGGATAACTTAATTTGCAGTATTGAGAAACAGAAGAAGAACTGTCACATGTTAACCTACATCTGTCAAATTTACTTCTAAAATCTAACAAATAACATAAAAACTCATTGTGTCCAAGACTGAGATGTAGTGCATAAAAGTCCTTCCCCCTTTTAAATTTAATGTTTGTTTCGTCCCTTCTAAGTGTTTTCTGTTTTAGTGTGTTTAAATTGTCCTTAATGGTTTTTACTTTAATACTTTAATATTTTATATACTCGACTTTGCAATAATCTACCATTTTGCCAATAGAACCTTTGTCAAAGAAATTTGATAATTACAAGTTGAAAGAGTTGCACACCCACACAATTTGTACATCTAGTCTTATTCATTGTCATAAAACGGTCACCTTCATAAAACAAATACTTAATAAATAACACACATTTCATAAATATATCTCTTGAAAAAGTATAAATAACTTTTAAATAATACAATAATATATAACATCACTTTCATCTAACAAACAATCCCATTACACCTATCTCTACTTCATTGGATCAAATCTATCTCCTCAAGAACTTCCCAATGTTTATTGTCAAACAACTACAATAGCAGACTTAAGTTCTCCATTCAACAATACATGATAGTTACAACCATGTTCTACCATCCATCAATTAATAGAGTACCGGCATGTAAGTAATGTTTATTTTTTTGCTCATTTATTAATTTATTACAATCTAATAGACTATTTTATAACAACTTGTGGGTCTTACCTTGTCTGTTAAAACTTTTTTATACCTTTTTATACCTTTTTATTCTTTTTGAAAAACCACAGACATGTAATATTGGCATAATTATTGTAATTTATAACATCTAATTTGTTTATCTTTATTAGACAACACCCTAATATGGGTTTTTATTATTTCAGCATTTATTTAACTTTGTATCGAGACCTGAAGATGCTTTGCATATTGTAGAAAGCGAAACCGGTCGTCTAGATAGTTAAATTAAATTGATTGTGAGTAAGTCTTATTTATTATTTTTTTACCTATTTGAAATGGACTCACACAAGCAATACATTCATGATTTAAATCTTCTATCTTTTTTTAAATTTAAATTGAACTTTCATTTCAAAAATTTTAATTTGGGTCGGTCCGACTTTGTTTATTTAAAAGTTAATAGTATATCTAGCAATTAGCAAGATAATGCCAAGAGTTAAAACTAGTCATTTTAAATAATTAATAAATATGAAATATAAATAATGTTCTTCGTATGTATATAAAAACAATGTTTGTAAAGGAACTACTGCCAATTTGGAAACTGTACTTACAGCTATTAACAGACCACTGTACACTGCTTCTATATATTTGGGTTTATTATTTAAATTTACACTGTTTCTTCTCAAAAACTATAAAAGTTGTGGAGTTCAAAATATTTCGACTTGTCTCTTTTGTTTATTTTCTTTTATATCGTTTGTATATTATACATTATATTTTGGGGTATATTGTCTTTGTAATTTGGAGCTTGTGTATTGTTATTGCCTTCTTTATAATAGAGCATATTATGGCCTTACTTCAGTTCTTTGCAACTTTACTGATTGGTGATTTCTTTTAACAAATATATAAATCCTTCTCATTTGAAGATATTTGAGGTAATCATTACGGTGTCTGGGATATTTTTGAAGTGTTTTATTACTTATTCTACGTTTTGTTGTATGGGTGAAAATTCCTTCTAGTTTTGTTTTCATTTTTGTCTGTATCCTGTATCCTGTTTTTCTTTTCGTCTTTCTTATCTGGTTATTTAGACTATTAAAATATTGTTTCCATTTATTTAAGATCTCATCGTGTGTTATTGGTACTGTTTTTTGTATGATAATTACTGTTTAATTTGTATGTGTTTTAAATTGTATATTTTATAGTTAGAATAGGTCAACTTGAAAATCAGTGTTTTCCAACAAATTCCGATAAAATATCACATGAGTGAGGTTATCAAAGTTAATCCCAAAAGCATCTATTAAAATGCACAAATTATGAGAAAGTAATAACAATTTTTGAAGCGATATTTCATCCTGCAGATACCAGAAATAAAAAAGCGTACTTTTTAAATCAGCCATTCAATTTTACACGTTCTAAAACAGACTCCATCTCGAAGAGTGTAATTGAAACAAAACTTTTCGTATGGATACTCAGCGTAAAAGAAAAAGCTAAAACGGTGAATGTAACGGCCGCTGTATTTTATAATAAATCCCCCTGGCGTTTTTAGTATCCTATGCCCATTATCGTCGCTCCATCCTTAAGGAAAAAACGAAACGGGACAAAAAGTAATAAAATTAAAAGGCGCTATTACAGGGATAGACTTAAGGAATATTGGATCATTCTGTTTACTTTAAATAATAATATTATACTAAGAAAATAAGTTTAGCATGCTCTAGTTTTATTATATACTTATAAAAGGATTTTAAAATTATTTAAAGAACAAAATAAAATGTACGAAAAAAGAAAAAAAATGAGACGTAGTACAATAGAAATGGCTCATCTTTTATAAAATTAACTTCTTAGAAATGAACCGAATAGTATGTGTATGTTTGTTGTTCTTGTGTATGTAGAAAATATCAGATATAACTAGTTAATTAAATAAAGTCTTAAACAATAAAATTAAATATATGATTATGATTATACAGAAAAAGACTAATTGGCATAACTCATAAATCATTATTAGTTCAGGAGAAGCACTTATTCTTCTTGCGGTGTTGTGGTTGACAAAAAGATAAAGAACCACGTCAAAGCGGTCAAAGTCTAGCAATCGCAATGCATTGCTGGGAAAAAAGAAGATTTTGGACGCACTTAACGTATCTATCAAAAGATAATATAATATACAATCTATTGCACAATTTAAATAAATTGCAAATTTCACAATAAATCCTTACGAACTAATAAGTTTAAGTTGCTAGACGTTATACTCAAATATACAGAGTGGGAGGATTGAAATCAGGTGAACGTGGAGGCCATTGAATTCTACCTCGTCTACCAATCCATCTTCTAGGAAATATCTCATCTAGATAATCTTGCTGAAATCATATCTAATTAAAATTTGTCCCAAACAAGTTTCTCAGTGTAGGTACAATTTCATTTCTAAGTAACATTTCGTAACTATCTGACGTTAAATTTCCTTCGATAAAAAATGGCCTGAGTACCTACTATACCTGACTTTACACTTCCACGCAGTATAAAGGTTGCTTTATCGGAAAAACATATTCTGTTAAAGAAATTTTCATCATTTTCAATTTTATCCATCATTACCCCAGTAAACTCTAATCTACGATCGAAGTCATCTTCACTTAATTCTTGTAATAAGTTAATTTTGTATGGTTTAAATTTGATCGAGTACAGCATCACAAATTACAATATTAAAAGATAAAGGAGTTGATAGTCAAGACATACGATTCATAGAAAAGTTATACTGACGTCAAACAGCGACAGCTTGCATAAACGGAAAATTAACAGAAATATGTAAAATACAAAGAGGTGTCAGACAGGGTTGTATACTATCCCCACTGTTATTTATATTCAGATAGAATATTTAAAGAAGCGCTGCATAATTTGGAATGGGGCGTGAAAGTTAATGGAATTCTGATAAATACAATCAGATATGCAGACGATACAGTTATTTTAAGTGATGACATGAATGGATTACAATGCCTTTTAAACGCCATTGATACAGTGGGAAGAGTGTCCAGTTTTAAATATCTTGGTTGCCATATTACTGAACAACTAGATCCAGATCAAGAGATAAAATGTAGAATTGAGATAGCCCGCACGACATTTTTAAAAATGAGGTCATTCTTCTGTAATGATAACTTGAAACTTCAACTTCGAAAGTGTATGGTTAAATGCTACATTTGGTCAGTCCTCCTATACGGTGTCGAAGCATGGACATTAAAAATATCCACCATTAATCGTCTGGAGCCCTATGAAATGTGGCTGCACAGACGTATACTAAAAATTCCATGGAAGGCTATGCTGACAAATGTGGCAGTCCTTGAGAGAGCAAATGCTGCTCGCGAGCTGCTTGATAACATCAAATGTAGAAAGATGGCCTATTTTGGACACATAGTAAGGGGAGACCGATATAATATTCTTCAACTTATTATGATGGGCAAAATCGAAGGACGCAGAGGAATTGGTAGAAAGCAGGCCTCTTGGTTGAAGAATATCAGAGAGTGGACAGGAATAAAGAAAGCTGAGCAACTCTTTAGAATAGCTCGAGACAGAGACAGTTTCGCCATGTTAATCGCCAACGTCAAGGGGACTTGATAGGGCACGTTAAGAAGAAGGTTTAAATTTATTCTTACGAATTACACGTAAGACTGAAGAACGAGCTACATCATGTACTTGTGCAACCCTGCGTGAGGATGTATGTGTATCTTCAACAAATCGTTATTTTTCGTTAAGAGCCATTTTAGAGAAGCAATTTATCTTGTAGGACTTTTAGATATCACAACTACTGTCAGTTTTAGTTTAATTTTTCAGTTTTAGTTACATTTAAATATTTAAATTTATTAAAATCTACATATATTACACTGTTTTATGTATTTAAGACCTTCCAAACTACATAAAATCATAAGTGTTACATATGGTTGAACTCGTATTTAATAGGAGATTCTAATAATGACTGAATATACAGGGTGATGCATTTGAAAAACCAAAGTTACTAATAATATAAGAGAAACTGAAAATTTGGCAACATTGCAAATACCAAATATGGAATCTCCGTATCCCAAAATAGGCGTATCTCAAATTTTGTATAAATATGTCTAGTAATTTACGAGATAATTAGCCGTTTCCAGACTTTTGGGCCACTCTGTATACAAAAAGACATACTATAATTTCTTAGATATTAGGCTGTTATTATTCAACTGTACTAGAACCCCAACAAGGAAGGCCATATCGAAGATGAAACTCGAACAAAGAAAAATATTTTATTTTAGAAGATGCTAAATTGATTTTCTTCGAAACAGATCTTATTACATAGCAGGCTGAGGCTAGTTTTTTACTTAACAAATAAATATAAAGGGACCATTTAAGGTTGCTGCCAATAAAAATTACAAGAAAATTTACAGAGTCAACTGATATGGCTGTTATTAAGAAGCGAGGATTGAAGAGCTCCTTTATAGGATAATGCTACTGTCTTATCCATGTTAAAATCAAGTAAATTAGAGTCAGGTTTTTATTTTAAGTAGATTACAAGTTATAGTTGCATGAAGAGTTGCAATATTAGATTTTCTCCAGATGATACTGCTATCATCAACAAAAAGAAAAATTTTTCCATTTTAAATCAGTTATGTCATTTATAAAGATAAGGACTATTAGAGGACCCAATACTGGACCTTGTGGTACTTCACATACAAAGCTTTTGTGACTAGAGTCAGTATCATTTGATCTAACTAGTTATTTTCTATTTCTCAAGTAATAATGAAACCAATTCAAAGAAATACATCGAATTCCGTAGATATTTAGTTTTTTATCAAAATGTCTTAATTTACACAATCAAAAGTAGTCATAAAAAACAGTGGTATTGTAAAGATTATTGTTTAGTGCTTGATAGACCTCATGTAGTATAGAAAACATCACCAGTACCTACATTTATTAGATATAAAGCCGAGCTAACTTTGTGGAAAATTTATATGGATAGTCCATCGGTACTATAGAAAGATATGCTTTTGATACTACTGATTGTTTAGATCAGTTCAGACTTATCAACTGGTCTTATAAAGAAAAAATTCGAGACTTTTTTTGAATTAGAAAGATATAAAATAGGATCTTGTTGTGGCAAAATAGTTGATGTTATATGTTTACTTACATTAAAGAAATATTCATTTAGATTTTCAGGGTTTAGAAGAGAAAATGTTTGAGCTATGTTAGTTTTATTAAGAAGATAGTTTATTATGGACCAAGTTTCTCTTGCAACATTTTTAGAGCTTTCCAGAAGATTTTAATAGTACGTTCTTTTAGCTCTTTAGATAAGGTTTAGATAGATTTCTCTATACTTGGAGATGTATTAAGTGATAAAGACGTTGGTAGTAAAATTATGTACTGTAGTAAACGCATATTTTTGGCTGATATGCGGATACTTTTGTAGATCAGGGTTTGTGATGTTTTGACTTAAGTATAATTAAAAGAAATGCTTTATTGAAAATACAGACAAGTCTAATTACTATTAAACTGGGAATAAGCCACAATTAAAGATAAAAATACGTTTATTGACGTTTCAATTTCCACTTCGGAAATCGTTCCCAAAATACAACCAGTAAAGTAAACAAATTTTGTTTTTTGTTACATAGTGAAAAATTCTTCTAATAATTTAATTTTATCTGACTCATTTATATTGACAATTCAGACATACATTATGCATTTTAAAGTAGACGACTTTAAAATGATATTGCCAATATTGTTGAGTTGCGCTCCTGGGACGACTTTACTTATAAGATAGTTTATTCGATTACATGAAATCAACTTTAACTTGAGAATATCCGTCAGAAAAAAATCATAGCATGTAATTCGTCTTTAAAAAGACAAACACATGACATGATGACAGTAAAATTCTCCTGTTAGTGATTCCATAGTAAATTATGAGGGAAAACCAGTAAAAAAACCTCATAATACTATCCCGACATTGTAAGTATTTGTTCTTGAATTTAGTTTACCTTCAACAAACATCAAAATTCTGATTTTATATGTTACGTTATTTAAAAAACATAAATGATGTATCCTCTATATGTTACTGACTTACTAATGCTGGTATTTTCTTATTAATAACTTCCTCTTTCAATATTGGTAACCAGATCCTACTACATTCTGCCGAGGAATTTGCGACACAATTGGCCTCATTTAGCATAATTAGAGCCGCTTCTTTGATTTTTCTTTTTTTACCATCCGTTTCTTTTAGGACTACATTTGAATTATTCCATTGAACCCTATGTTCATTATCCCATGCGTGTTTACAGATTTGAGATCTATCAAATTCTTTATTTTTAAAATAAGATTGATGTTCACTTATTCTAACATTTAATGGCCTTGATGATTCACCTAAATAAAACTGATCACATTCACAAGGTATTTTATAAATGCAATTCTTTGTCCTTTCTTGTTCATTGTTAGGTTTGGTTTTGGATAAAATAGATCTCAACGTGTTTGTTGTTTTGGTTTTCCCTCATAATTTACTATGGAATCACTAACAGGAGAATTTTACTATCATCATGTCATGTGTTTGTCCTTTTAAAGACGAATTACATGCTATGATTTTTTTCTGACGGATATTCTTAAGTTAAAGTTGATTTCATGTAATCGAATGAACTATCTTCTAAGTAAAGTCGTCCCAGGAGCGCAACTCAACAATATTGACAATATCATTTTAAAGTCATCTACTTTAAAATGCATAATGTATGTCTGAATTGTCAATATAAATGAGTCAGATAAAATTAAATTATTAGAAGAATTTTTTACTATGTAGCAAAAAACAAAATTGTTTAATTTACTGTTTGTATTTTGAGAACGATTTCCGAAGTGGAAATTGAAACGTCAATAAACGTATTTTTATCTTTACTTGTGGCTTATTCTTAGTTTAATAGTAATTAATTTACAATGCCACAAGAAAATAGCTTCAGAACAATACAGACAAGTCTGTTTAAAAAATAACTGAAATTATAGTCCACGTCCACAGAGGGAAAGTACCACCCACAAGTCAAGCACAAATAGGTTGGCACACAAGTACGAATTCCTATTTATGTAGAGGTCGTGTAGGGTGGATCTCTGGGAATATTTCGGATGGCAAGCGTACCAAAGCTGATCAAAATCTTCCGAAACCGTCGATCAATTAAAAATAATGTCTTCCTCATTATCTGTTATACATAAAGTTACTTGGTAGAGTTTGGTAACTGGTCCATTTATAATATTCCTTCATGTTTCCCAAATATCTTAGCCTAAGAAGTGGATTCTTAAAGCTGTCTCTACATCTATTGTAATCCCTTTATTCAAAAGTGGTGACAAAGATGACCTTAACAACTATCGTCCCATAAGTCTCTTATCTGTGTTTTCAAAGATAATTGAAACTCTAGTTTATACTAGAATGAACGGATTTCTGAAAAAGCATAGTGTCTTGCATAATTTTCAACATGGTTTTACATCTTCTAAGTCTACAACTACAGCTCTTGCAAATTTCGTCAGCTTAGTGTTGGATGCTTTGGACAGACGAGAGAAGGCATGTGGTTTATTTCTCGATTTGTCCAAGACTTTTGACACTTTATATAGTATAGTATAGCATACCCTGTATAGTTCTAAAATGGTTTACTTCCTACCTAGAGAATAGAAGACAAAAAGTAAAGATAACATGTAATGGACTTGTAAACGAATCAAACACATTGAATATCCATTATGGTATCCCTCAGGGTAGTGTATTGGGTCCTCTACTTTTTATAGTATTTATTAATAATATAACTTTGGTAACTAATTCACTGACTGGGGTTAACATTATCAGTTATGCGGATGATACCAACATTCTAGTCACAGGAACATCTGATCAAAATTTGCAAAATAAAACTTCACAGATACTATCCACCATCAAAAGTTATTTCTTATCCAACAAATTAGTTTTGAATGAAGAGAAATCAAAGTAACTGATTTTTACGTCAAATAATTTATTAAACCATAAAGCCACTATAGAAGCAGCAATAGATAAAACAAGACTGCACGAAGTTGCTGGGGGTACTTCTAGACAGTAATTGTAAATGATCAAACCACATTTCTAATTTGGAATCCAGATTAAGTAGCGCATGTTATGCATTAAGAATTATTTCACGCTTCTTTCATACATCAATATTAAAAACAGTATACTTTGCCCATTTTTACTCAATAGCCAAATATGGCATTGAAGTCTGGGGTTGTACCTCTGAATTAAAGCAGATATTCGTACTTCTGAAAAGAGCTATTAGAATAATGTATAAAATGAAATTTAGAGATTCTTGTAGAGGCATCTTTAGACAAAACAATATTCTGACAATTCCTGGTCTGTATATATTTTCGTGTATAATATATTTGCTTAGCAAAATTTATGAATTTAATAAATTTCAATTTAACCATGTTTATTCAACAAGATTCAGAGACAATCACTTTATGCTTCCACAACATCGTTCTGTTTTGTTGGAAGGTAGCACACATTATGCAGCCATAAGTTTCTTTAACAAATTACCAATAGATATACGAATGAATTTACATCAGCCAAACTTTCGGAGGTGTGTACATCAATACATTTGTGAGCTAGAGCCATATTCTAAAAATAATTTTAAGTATGTTTTATCGTGTTTAATTAATTTATATAATTTTCATTTCAAGATTCATGTCTGTATTTTTGACTTGTCTCATACATATACTTTGTATAATGTCGCATGTGATCAATAAATTTGACTTGACTTGACTAGTTGACACAATCAAGAGGATCATTTTTCCTGTAAAGAGGACATATTATTGCAATGTTCAATTTATGTATTTAGGTTTTTGAGAAAACATTTTTAAAGAATTGGAAAGTTTTGACATATTCCTATATTGGACACTCTTTGGTTAAAAACTCATATATGTGCTTTACAGGCTAACTATTTGCAAACTTTACATTGATAATTTCAAACAATAAATGTCACCGTTCAGCATAATGTCTACGTTACTTCCTAGTCAAATAAATAACTGATTCCATGTCCTTCTTAACTACGAATTTTTTCGATGGCTAAAAAAGCCGCACCTGTATCCATCAATATACAAAGATATACAATCCAAAAGTTTTTACTAAAATACACCTGCGGAAGGAAGCAACGCTTTTTGGGACAATTAAGTATATTTCCCGTTCGGAAGGGCGGCAAAATTAACAATTTGTTAATGGATTCAATTAGGAGAATAAAATGGTGAAGTCGCCGGTTTAATGACAGTTGCGGCAAAGCAGAGGGCAGCAGCTCTCTTTGCATTAATTAAAGAAATGCATAAGAAGGGCTGGAAGTCGTTAGGAATTCTAAATGTTTCTGAAAGGTATTTATGTAATTGCTGGAAGAAAAATAATTGACTAGAGAGGCTGGTGGAGATGTTTTTTAATTAAAATACCGAGTAAAGGATGGCTTTGACAGTGTTCTTAGAATTGTAATTCTGTATTGAGTGAATACTTCAAAATAATCTGGTGATAGTTAGAAGTAGTATTATGGCTTTTTCAAGTAGAGTTAGATAAAAACGTTAATAAATTAAGAAGTTAACAATGTACATTTATAAAATACAAATAAGTAGGTGTTTGTATACAATTTTCCTGTTGGGCATGAAACCCTTGTTTGACGTACAGTAGGCTGTTTTCTGTATTTTTTAAATTTAAATATGATGTTTAAAATTGATTAAAGTAATTTTATTATAATAAGTATAGCATTTTTCATATAAAAAAGCTTGCACGTTATATAAGATTTACGTCGTCAGAACCCCACAGCGTTGCCAAAACATCAGAATAGTTAGTAAGTTTAGAAAGTGAGGAAATTTTAAAAACTTTTTGTCAAACTGTTATATTACCAGTAAATACACTTAGTTTTAAGACTAATGCAACACACTAAAATATATAAGAAAACATTTTAATACAAAATTATATATTCCAAATTTTAAACTTACTTTTTTTAGGGCTTTAATAGTAAAAAAGTCCCGCCATTATTTCTTATACACAACAATAATTAGTTTTTACAGCTAGTAATCTAAATTTAATATGTATTTATAAATACAATTTATTAATATTATGATCAAATTGTGTAAGAAATCAAAACATAAACAAAATTCTTATTCAAAAAAAGCCGCAAAACTTTGTACACTTTTGCCACACACTCAACTGTCAATAAAATTTGAAGTATTTCCGTATCAGTTGCGTACAATTGTCTAATATATTTAATTAAAATTATTATTTTGTGGAATATTAGACGTGAAGAGTTATTTCATAAAATTTATATTATTAATAATAACAAATGTTTTTGGTTATTTAATCAATATAATTCTAAAATTTCCAATATAATGGTGATTACATTTTTCTGATTATTACACCATGTTGACGCCTGTGAAAGATCGAGCGGTACCGTATGGGTTTCGTATTATTAGCTGTGTTAGGAAAATTTGAACTCTAAGGTTGATGTTCTGGAAATTTTGAATACAAGTGACGTCACTTTGTATAAATCGGGACGTGCAAGTGTTTTACAATAAAAAATAGTATATGTATTTTATTTTTTTATAGCTCATAAGAAGTATAATATTTTGTATTTATTATTTTTATAGAATTTAATAAAATTGATAAAGTTGTATAACGGTCCCCCTCGTCAGGTAGATGAACTCTTTCAATTGTTTACTGTGACTGCTATTTCGTAAAAAGCCATATTTAACCTTCGGGTAGTGACGCTATAGTTTCTTACACGTTTAGTTGCCCCGGTGTCATAGACCAGGTGGGTCAAAAAAATTGAAATAGAAAATTTTTCTCTTTTATTTTGTAGGAATTTAGAATAGGTAAATATATTAAGACGTTTTAGTAAAAAAATAATTTAAACTTTATTAAACTAAACAGAACAATGATTTGAATAGTTAATGAAAAAAATGTTGCGGCATTTTTCCACTTTGGTATATATTGTTGTAAGTGTTTTTACTTCGTCTTTATCCATAATTTTCAAAAATTCCAAGTAGAACTTGTCAAGTCCTGTGACTGTTTCCTCCTTAATGTTGTTTATAGCAACTTCTATTTCCACTACGAGAATAGGTGGTCCGGTATCGTCGTTTTTATTTTGTGTGATGGTGACATTCCTATCGTCTTCAAATGTTGTTGTCACATAGTTCATCCATGTTGTTTTTGTTTCTTCTATATCAACTATTGGATTTCCTTGAGCGTCTGTTAAGTGTCTCGGCCTTTTTGATTTATAGATGAGTGCTGTTTCTTTGGTCTTTTTGTGGAGGTTGAAGGAATCGTGATTACGTTCCAATATCTCGATTTCTTTACACTGTTCTTCCAGATTTATATTTTTAGCTTTTCTGATAGCTTTTTTATCTCTTTGTCTTGAAATTGATATGCAACGTAGTCTTTCCGCTTGGATTCTCTTCTTTTGTCAATCATCTGTAATATACCGTCGGTCATCCATGTTTTTTTTCTTTTCTGTCTTTTTCGGTCGCAGTCATTGGTCTAATGTTTCCTTTCCAATGTTTTCTAAGTGGCTTATTTCTGTGTCAACATCATTAACTACTTCTAACTTAGATATGTTGTTCTTCAGATATTTCCGTACTTTTTGCTTTATGTCATCATCCTCTTAGTTGTTTGAGATCGTATCTTATAGGATTAAGTTTGTGGATTTTGTTTAATTTCAGACGAAACTCAGCGACAAGTGGGTTATGGTCTGACCTAATATCTGCACCAGGGTAGGTTTCTGCATCTGCACCCTGATGCTATTGAGTTTTTGAATCTTTTATTTAAAAAAATATAGTCAATATAGTCAATCTGTGACTCTTCACTCTTCTTATGAGATTTTCTGGCGTGTCATTGGGTGAACGCCATGTGTACAACCTTCTGTATAATAATTTGAACAGTATATTGGTGACTAACTCTTCTTCCGTAGCAAATGAGAGTAGGCGTTCTCCTATCTCATTTCGCTTACCCAGACCCCATGAACATACTTCTTTACCATAATTACCCTCCCCAATTTTGGCATTAAAGTCACCCATAGTTAGCGGTATTTCCTTGGTTTTTAACTCACTTAGGACTTTCCTTAAATCGTAATAAAAAGCCTCTATTTCTTGGTCTGATTTCTCTGCTGTGGGTGCGTATATTTGGATTATGTTGGTTTTTGCTGGGAATAAATCCTATTGAATGAGCATCATTCTCTCGGATATTGGAACAAAATTCGTACTATATTTGTGTATTTAAAATTATTCCGACGCCATGCTTATGTTGACCTTCTGTATTTCCAGAGTAATATACTTGGTGCTCATTTATTTGACATTTTCCGGCATCAGGCCGTCGCCATTTCACTGATGCCCATTATATCGATATTTAGTCTTTCCATTTCATGGATGCAATTATAAATATTGCCTGCTTCGTACATGGTCTTGACGTTCCAGGTGAATATTTTAATAAATTGTTTAATTTTTCTAGGCGCATCCTTTCCTTTTACTTGTGGGTCTTCTTTCCATAACAAAACACTTACTGTGTTTTGTTATGGAAAAATTTATTTTAAATTTTCTTAAAAATCTATGCCAAATTAGTTTTTACCTGCTAAGGCACTTGCACTAGATCTTTACTTCTAAGGCGGATTATTCCCTTCAATAATATTTAAAAAAACGTGAATAGAGGTTGTCTAACACAGTGATTCTCAACCTGTGGTCCGCGGACCACCTGTGGTCCGCGAAAGGTTTTTATGTGGTCCGCGAAGTGAACAGTCATAAAATAATCAATTTAAATCTTGGTTCTTGAGACGTAAATTAATGCGCCGGCCTATCTTTTTAACTCAAAACGTTTCCAGACGACCAAGCGCGCCTGAACACAGGTTCATTCACCTCAATCTTCCGCGTATTTTGCCTCACGCGCCAAATAGTTAGTTGCATTATCTTCGTTTAGTTTCGGCCGCTGTCGTGTACGTACAGGACACTGCGACCACTGCGTTTTTGATCGCGCGCAGTGAGTCAGTGCTGACTCAACTGTCAAGTGACGAGCGTGCGTCTTTTTTGGATTGGTGATTGTAGTTTACTAAAATGAGCAAACAGATGAAACTTTCGGGTTTTTTTAAGAAGACGGATAGTGAAAACGTTAAAGCAGGATGTTCTACTAGTAATATTGCCAGTGATAGCACAATATTAACTCAAATTGGTCCTAAAAGAAAGGCTGCTAACCGTAAGTACAATCCTGACTACATAGCATGTGGATTTACATTTATTGAAGAATTTGGTGTCCAGTTACCTCAATGTGTAATTTGTGCGGAGGTATTAAGTAATGAGGCTATGAAGCCGGCAAAATTAACTACACTTTGAAACAAAGCATAAAAATTTTACCGGAAAACATGTAGATTTTTTTAAGAGGAAGGAGACGGAACTAAAATCGTCAAAAAATATCCTTAAGTCATACTCAACTTATGATAAAGCTACTTTGAAGGCGTCATATCAACTTTCACTTAGAATCGCAAAAACCAAAAAACCGTTTACTGTTGGTGAGGAATTAGTTTTAACATGTATCGTAGATGCAACTAGCAATTTTAGGTGATAAATACGCTAAAAAAATGCAAAATATTCCTCTTTCCAATGACACCGTTAGTAGGAGAATTGAAGAAATGGCATCAGATGTTGAAACACAACTTCTAAAGAAAATTCATTCCTCAAATATTTTTGCTGTACAACTTGATGAATCTACAGATATTACCAATAAAGCTATTCTTCTTGTTTATATACGATTCATAGATAAAGACAACAAAAAATTATCTGAGGAGTTCCTGACCTCGATTGAGTTGCAAGGTAACACAACCGGAAAAGACATTTTTAAAGCCATTGACGGATATTTCACAATTAAAAATCTTTCTTGGAAAGACTGTGTAGTACTTTGCTCTGATGGTGCCGCGGCAATGACAGGTCACAAAACAGGCTTGCCAAGTTTTGTAAGGAAAGAAGGAAACCGTGATATTGTTTTAATACACTGTATTATTCATCGCGAAATGCTTGTTGCCAAAAGATTAAGTCCCGACCTAAACAAGGTTTTTGACTACTGTGGTAAAGGCCGCGAGGACATGGGATCCATCCATTCCAATCTCCTTCTACATACCGAAGTTAGGTGGCTGTCCAGGGGCCGGGTTTTAGCCAGATTTTATGAACTTCGAGAAGAAGTATGTATGTATCTTGATGAAAAAAAACCTGATTTAGCGAAAACACTGCGTGAAGGAGAATTTATGGCCCAGTTAGCTTTTTTAGCAGATATTTTTGAACAGCTCAACATATTGAATCTAGGCCTGCAGGGATCATCTAAAACCGCATTTGACCTTTGGAAAAAAATTGATTCATTTAAGAAAAAATTGTTGCTATGGGAGTCCGAAGCTGGAAAAGGATCGTTTGAAATGTTTAACTTGTTTTTAGATTTTATCTCTGAAAATAAAGGCTTAAATGAGGATGTTTTACATTCACTGGTTAAGTCCTACATTAAGTCGCTTCAAGATTACTTTGAAAAGTACTTCCCTGCTGATACATATGTGAGGAAAAATAATCTGTAGGTGATTGATCACTTTTTAGCTACCCACAATAATAATCTGTCTATTCAGGAAAATGAACAGCTTATTGAAATTTCATCCGATGATCATTTAAAAGTGATAAAATCTCACTGTGAGGCATCATTCTCAACATTATATGTCATTAAGAATAAACACAGAAATAGGTTGCTAAATTTAAATGCTCCTATGAGACTGGCATTAACTTCTTTCGATCCAAATATTGAGAAACTTTCAAGTGAGAAGCAAGACCATAGGAGTCATTAACGTCTTAATTTGGCGCTTAATCGGTCCTGTTTGGTCACAGAACTATTAATTATCTGACAGCTGGGAAACTGTTCGTCGCCTGATGAATGTGAATGCCGGCGCCATATTTCTATTAAAGAATATTTTGTATGACGGATTGTTCGGTTCGGCGCCAGGACTGTGACTGATGTGTCTGAATCGACCTTTACTAAGACGGGGATGACGTGCATTGGAATTTATACTGTACCAACTGTATACATACGCACACATTATGTGACAACACATACTAATAAAACTCGATATAAAGACACTCAAATTTGTTGTATAATCTTTTCTCTATTACAATTTGTACCAAAACAATGGTTAACTGTAGGTTTATCAATTATGTGTGCTTACCTGGTCCTATAGTGGATGTGACAAACGACTTACGTTAACATTAAACTGAATACGGGTTAGCTCAATTACCGTGCACACAGGCAAATTCGCTATTAGTGTATAAACAATATTTTGCTGTCAGTTTATACAATAAAGAGAATGTCCGACCGTGCACGAATTATGTGACTTAAAGGTTAGTAAGTGTTAAACTGGGAAAGTGGACCGGGAATTGCGGATTAACACTAAAATAACAAACAGAAATTTCAATGTAATTTAAAGAAAATGTAATTTGACTTGTGATGATTGTATGAATGTATGAATGTATAGATAATTACAACAAAACTATTCTAAAATATCAAAATTCAATATTTTAATGAATGAAATAATTTTATTCTACGAAATCCTAAAATAAGCGGCTCAACAACGAAACTGGATATTAGTGGCTTTTTAAAAAGTAATTAATGTTAAAGCACTGTTAAATACTTGACACACTTTCGAACGAGTTTCATCCAGAACGGGGTGTCAGACAAGGATGTATACTATCTCCAAAATTATTCAACATATATGGAGAGTATATTATGCGAAGAGCATTTAAAGGATGGGAAAAGGGCATCTCAATAAATGGTTATAAACTAAACAACCTACGTTTCGCAGATGACACAGCCCTTCTTGCAAATAGTCAAGCAGAGCTGATGGAACTTATACGACTGATCGAAAATGAAAGTCAAATATTTGGTCTGCAATTAAACATATCAAAGACAAAGATCATGATAGTGGATAGACTACACAACAATCATCCACACATAACCACAATTGACCGGTTCGAGGTTGTGAGCTCATACTTATATCTGGAATCATTAATCACAAACACAGGGTCATTACAAGAAGAGATTAAACGTAGATGTGATCTAGCAATAGTTGCCACAGCAAAAATGACCAAAATATGGAAGGAATGTCAAATTTCAAGAGCGATAAAGATGAGGTTGATCAACTGCTTAATATTCCCAATACTGACCTACGGATGTGAATCTTGGACTCTGAGACAATCGGAGAGAAGAAAGATAGACGCCACTGAAATGTTCTGTTGGAGACCAATGTTACGAATTCCTTGGACCGACCGTAGAACAAATAATTCAATTTTAAGAGAGCTAAAAGTTAGCCAACGACTCTCTAGTAAAGTCCATCTCCAACAATTAAAATATTTTGGGCATGTTATGAGAGCAAACACAGAAAACATGGAAAGACTCAAAATACAAGGAAAGGTAGAAGGCCGAAGATCACGAGGAAGATCCCCAACAAGATGGATAGATCAAATTACAGGAATATGCCAAAGACCTATGCATGAATTAAAAGAAATGACCAGAGACAGAGATCTCTGGAGACGGACAATACACGACATCACGTCGACCACTACACTCCCCCTGGGGGGTCAGGATTGAAGAGAGAGAATTACTAATTAGGATGTTTAAGTTACCGTTGGAATTGGTAACATGGCGACGTATGACCCTACATAGGTAAAATGGTCCTGAGACGAAGTGTCTTCGAGGACCTGTTGATAACAACTGTTGTTGATAACACTGTGTGGAACATTGCTTCGTTTGATTTATTTTATTGACACCCCCAAACTGTTTAAAAATAAATGATTGGTGAAAGTGAGAGAGATAGGCTGTCATTTCTCTTTATTAACTGCCTGGGGTCAAAGTGATGGGGGAATATTCCAAGGTCATGCATATAAGTTTCCGGGGCATAATCATAACTTTTATCATTACTGTTTTTAATTATATGCTCTTACACATGAGAAACTTGATTTGTTAGTACTAGATTTTTCCCTTTCTTTTTTGTTTGGTGCTGAAAAGATAAATTATGACGAATTTTTAGAAACCCAGTTTTTAATACTACATTTATTTTGTACATAAACTGAAAAATTTAATAAAAAACTAATTATTAATAATTGTCAATTTCGTATGTATTTAGCATATTATTATGTATAACCTCAAATTGGGAGGTCCAAAATTGTCAGATGAAGGCTGTAGGTGTCGCGTCAGTCACGCACGCAGCGAATACATAAGCAAGGGCAGACAAGCAAGACATTATTATGTCCAAAAACAAAGAAATTATATTAGTAAATTAAAAAATTTAAAAAAATCCAACATTACAATTTTTGGTTTAAAAAACTCAAGATTTAAGCTATAATATAAAACGGTCAAGCCTGTTTTTGAACGCGCTGGTAGAGGAAGCAGAGATTAAGGTTATACCAGTTCTCAAAAACTCTATTTGGTAGACAGTTCTGTCTTTGGTAGACTGAAGGATCTAGAGATTAGAAAGTGCTTGATGAATTTAAAAATATTACCACTGAGGCCGTATAATAATAGTTTATCGAAAATAATCGGTCTAGGTATTTTATCGAAAGCAGCTTCAATATCAAAATTGCAGGCAATCACTTCTTGACTGTTATTATAAATATTCTGGATGTCAAAATATTTAATGAAAACTAGGCGCAATGCCTTGCCTATTAGTATGTTTGTATCAATTATAAAGTATCTTGCAAAAGTACATACCAAGTTGTTTCACAAAAAAACTTTTCACTTTTAATAATTACTTGATAACTACTCTTGTTAGGGTGTCTGTCCCTTCCGAACGTTCTCGATCATTCTGGCTATGATGACTTTATTGGTTCTATATGAAATAGCTGACAGCTAAGATAACAAATCACATTAAATGAAAAGATTTTTATTCGAAATACTATTAGGTGAAGCTGAAGTGTTGACTCGTTGCCTCAACTATAAATGGTATTTCAGGAATAACTGCCATGTACTTGCTCATATCTGCTTTAATTTATAACTAAAAATAAAACGCAATTTAAATTAGTAATTAAAACAAGTGAGCAATTAAAGTTAATAATCAAGTCAATTGTTAAAGAGTATATAAAAAAGAATGTCAATGTATTGAAGTTATACAATTTTTAGTAAATAATTAAAAATATATTTTGCTAAATAGATTTAATCATTGCTTGTAACTGTTTAAATTTTTTTCTTGACCTTCTACTTTGGACTACAGAATGTGAGAAACGACCTAAATTTTTCTAATTTGCCGCTTTCTCTACATCCAAGCTCAATCAAATTTGCATCAATTAAATCCTCAATACTGATAGTAAGTATCTGATTCCCGAAGTAAGAGAAAAAAGCGCAAGGGAATAAAGTTTGACTTCTGCGCGTTATCGTCTATCGATTTGCAGCTGTTCGTTTGCAGAGAATGCTGGCAAAGCCTTCTATGACCTCAGATCTTGGTCCGCAGTCGAGAATCGCAGTTTTCCGGGGAATGTACGGCGTTTTCCCGGTCGGAAGGGCATCGAGTGTTCGAATATTCACTGCCATGTCGCGTCTTGTAGTCATCGTGTGTCAGCGTCGCTTCGTTTAAACATCCGTTCAAGCAAAGTTGGAAAGTCAAAAAGTATTAAAAAGTAGTCGAGTCGACAGCGTGGGTTTTTCCTCAAGGTTAAGTTAGGTTAGAGCGCGAGAACAGCATGGAATTTTAAATCGCGAACTTCGGTGGTAGAAAGTGTATCAGGATAGTTGATGAAGGAATTACTGCCATAGTTGGTGTTGTTGGCGTGTGTTATGTAAGTGGTTTTTTAGTTTTTCGATGTAAAAATAGGATGACAGTGTGGACTGTCTTACTGACCTATATTTGTCACAAGTCTATTACACAACTACTACAACTAAAAATGTTTATCTTTCTAAAAGCTACTGTACATATGATTAATTTATGATAATTGTTATTATAAAATATAATTAAATAATAAAATGCCACAGTTATTTGCATTATTTTGTTTATTTTTTTATCCGGTGTGCTTCAATTTTGACGAATAAATCTGTCTTTCTTTTTCTGACAGTGTTTATATATTCTAGATGTTGCCATGCAATTTATATTTAATTATATATATATAGCGAGTGTTTGCAACTTTAATTTTGTCGCTTCTCGCATCCCAATCGCCATAATTTCTTATCGGCCCAGTCTCCTTCTTGAAGACCTCTATTTTCCATTTCTATATGAATATTGGATATCCATTTCTTTCTTGGCCTTCCCCTTTTATTTCTCTGTGTAGGTCTCCAGTTCCAAACCTTTCGGGGTATCCTTTCTTCGTTCATCCGTCTCAGGTGTCCATACCATTTTAATTGTTTTTCGGCTATCGTATCCATTATTGTGTTCTTTACTTTCATTCTCTCTCTTATGTTTTCATTTCTTATGTGGTCAAACAAAGTTAACCCGGAACATCTTCTCCAGTACATCATTTCCGTTGAGAGGAGTTTTTGTGACATATTATTGTTAAAGACCCACACTTCTGACCCATACGTCAGCACCGGCTGAATCATAGCCTGATATATATTTTTCTTTGTTTTCTTAGTTAAAGTTTTATTCCACAGGATCGGATGTTGTGTTTTTATCATGTTTTTTCCTTTTCCTATTTTTCTTGTTATATCTTTGTCGTCTCTCCCGTCTTCGCTTAGTGTAACTCCGAGATATTCGTACTGATCAACGTTTTTAATTAATCCGCTTTCTGTTTCCATGTCTTGACCGAGGCCTCCTATATTCATGTATTGTGTCTTTTCGGTATTAACCTCTAATCCCCATTTTTTGAATTCGTCTATTAGTTTGTTTATCATGTACGTCATATCTTGTAGGTCCTCGGCAAGAACTACCTGGTCGTCTGTATATTGTGTATATAGGAGTGTCATTTACCCATATGCCCATTGGGCTGCATTTTCTCATCCAATGTTTTAAAGCATTACCAAGATATATTTTAAACAGGGTTGGAGAGAGGCAAGAGCCCTGTTTGACACCCTTTGTTTGGGTGAAACCTTGGAAATTTGGTTTCCAACCTTAATATAAGCTTGGTTATTTTGATATAGCTTTTTCACGGCATTTATATATACTGCATTTATACCTGCGTTTTCCAATGTTGTCCATAGTCTCTGCAGTGGTACGGAGTCAAACGCTTTACGGAGATCTATAAAAGTGGCATGAAGTTCTAGTCCTCTTGCTAATCTCTTTTCCGTTAGGTGTTTGAGAGTGAATACATTGTCGACACAAGATCTCTTTGTTTTTTTAATTTCCTTTTTTACTATATATTTGTATCTGTTATAATTCTTTCGGTCTTCCTCATCTTTTGTCGCTAACCATTTGAGATACAGTTTTTTCTTTTCTTCTACCAGTTCTAATAAACTTTCTGTCCACCAATAATTTCTACGTTTTACTTTTTCTTTCGTACCTAGAGCTTCTAATGCTGCTTCATGAATTTTGATTTTCAAAGTCTCATACATTTCTTCCGCTGTTCCGTTTATGTCTTCGTCTAATTTTTGTGCCAAACCTAGTTTATAAAGAAAACTTGTGGACTCATTTTTTAAGCTGTCTATGTTATAGAGCCGTGTGGATTCTTAGTTTGTCTGTTCTTGGGATTTATTTTGTTTAATATATCTTATTTCTACGGGTGCCTTTACTAGTAGGTGATTCGATCCACATTCTACCCCTCTCCAAACTTTTACATCGTAGGGTCTTAAAGATGTCTCTTGTTTAACTACTATATAGTCTATAATACTTTAATTAAAACTACTTGAAATAGTTTAGTGGTTGTAAAGAGGAATAATTTTCTTTAATTTTGGAGCAAGAAAATTTGCCACCTTCATAGATTTCTATAGACTGTTCCATGGACAATAAGTTGATATAGACTGCATAGCTGTGTATTATAATCTATCGTAAATGTTGTATTACTTTTAGTACTATAGACTCTTTAAAACACGACTCTATCTATCCAGGAGTTTTGCGAAATTCACATGTAATAAATACTAAATTTAGTTTCCAAATTTAGTTACACTTCGTGATTCAACTTCATAGTAAACTTCAAATTGGGTACACGTAATAGTTAGTATTTCTTGGGTTTATGTTCAATAAGTAATATTAATATTGTTCTGAAGCTATTTTCTTGTGGCATTGTAAATTAATTACTATTAAACTGGGAATAAGCCACAATTAAAGATAAAAATACGTTTATTGACGTTTCAATTTCCACTTCGGAAATCGTTTTCAAAATACAAACAGTAAATTAAACAAATTTTGTTTTTTGTTACATAGTGAAAAATTCTTCTAATAATTTAATTTTATCTGACTCATTTATATTGACAATTCAGACATACATTATCCATTTTAAAGTAAACGACTTTAAAATGATATTGCCAATATTATTGAGTTGCGCTCCTGGGACGACTTTACTTATAAGATAGTTCATTCGATTACATGAAATTAACTTTAACTTAAGAATATCCGTCAGAAAAAAATCATAGCATGTAATTCGTCTTTAAAAAGATAAACACATGACATGATGACAGTAAAATTCTCCTGTTAGTGATTCCATAGTAAATTATGAGGGAAAACCAGGAAAAAAACGTCATAATACTATCCCGACATTGTAAGTATTTGTTCGTGAATATAGTTTACCTTCAACAAACATCAAAATTCTGATTTTATATGTTACGTTATTTAAAAAACATAAATGATGTATCCTCTATATGTTACTGACTTACTAATACTCGTATTTTCTTATTAATAACTTCCTCTTTCAATATTGGTAACCAGATCCTACTACATTCTACCGAGGAATTAGCGAGACAATTTGCCTCATTTAGCATAATTAGAGCCGCTTCTTTGATTTTTCTTTTTTTACCATCAGTTTCTTTTAGGACTACATTTGAATTACTCCATTGAACCCTATGTTCATTATCCCATGCGTGTTTACAGATTTGAGATCTATCAAATTCTTTATTTTTAATATAAGATTGATGTTCACTTATTCTAACATTTAATGGCCTTGATGATTCACCTAAATAAAACTGATCGCATTCACAAGGTATTTTATAAATGCAATTCTTTGTCCTTTCTTGTTCATTGTTAGGTTTGGTTTTGGACAAAATAGATCTCAACGTGTTTGTTGTTTTGAATGTTGTTGAAATGTTGAATTTATTTCCTATCCTTTTAAGTTTTTCTGATAGTCCTTTTATGTACGGTATTGTTATTTTCCTCATATTATTCCTTGTGTATGCTATAGGATCTCGTTCTAAGTTGTTCTGTTCTATTCGATCGACTGTTGAAAATTCCTTATTTATAAACGATAAAGGATAATCATTTTTTAATAAAACAGATGTTAAGAAATGTTTCTCCTCCAAGAACGAATTTTCATTAGAACAAGTAATTTTGGCTCTATCGTATAAGGATTTAATTATTCCCTTTTTTACATTAATATTTTGATTTGATTTGAAATTTAAATATCTATTGGTGTGTGTTGGTTTTCTATACACCTGAGTCTCATATCCATTATCGTTCTTAGAGATTAAAACATCCAGGAAAGGTAGCGTGTTATTATATTCCTTTTCCATGGTAAATGTTATTGTCTCTTCTTTATCGTTTATATCATTTAGGAATGTGTCCAACAACTCTGATCCATGAGGTCATATTGAGAATACATCATCTACATACCTCCACCATACTGTGGGTTTGAAATTTTGTTTAGAAATGATATTTGTTTCAAAATTTTCCATAAATATATCGGCTAAGAATGGAGATAAACTAGAGCCCATTGCTAGACCAAAATTTTGTTTATAGAATTCATTATTTAGTTGAAAATATGTATTATCAGTACATAATGTTAATAACTCCATTATAGGCGATATGTTTTGTCTTGCTCTAGTTGCCAATGAATCATCACTCTCTAATTTTGTCTTGACTATATTTAAAGTCTTATTTAATGGCACATTCGTAAATAAACTATTTATGTCAAAACTTACCAAAGTATGATTTGAATTAAATTCAATATTTGATAATTTATTTAAAAAATGTTGTGTATTTTTTATGAATGTGTCATTTTTATTTGTAAATGGTTTTAAAATATTTAATAAAAATTTTGATAGTTCACTACAAGGAGAATTCATGGTACTACAAATGGGTCTAAGTAATATTAAATTTGGAACTAGATTTTATTGTCTACTGCAATCAACGTTTTGGCAGGAAACCCTTGTCTTTGTCAATGTTCGAAAATGTACAAGATTGGGAACAAAAACTTATTGTAAAATGTAAAATATATAAAAAAACTTATCAAAACGTAAGACGGGATACTGACATTAATGAATTGACAGAAGTAAAAATTGATATCTGATATCTAATTGTTTACTGTCATTAATATATAATTATTTTTATATGGGCGTATCATTGGCGTTTTCGAAAAAGGTAGAGTGGAGATTAGGTTATGACTTTAAGAGTCTTTTATATTTATTATTATTTAAATTAGATTAAAATATATTTTATTTATTTCTATTGATTCGTATTTTTATTTTATATTTATTTTATGTTACAATAATTTTGAGCAGGGGTCGCAAAACCCATATGCCCATGTGAATACAATGTTATATAGTGTGCAATAAAATTGTTACATTACAATAGTTACATATTAAGCACTAACTAACAAAATAAATATACAAAAAAACATAGGTAATAGCAAGTGTTTAGTACAAATTAAATGTTCAACTATGGAGCACATGGTCATCCAGTTTCTTTTTGAAAATATTGACAGATGGACCATCTATGATCTCAGCCGAAAGGTTGTGGCCACGAAGACGATTGTCATTGTCTAGTATAAACATATCCCCTACATTTTCAAAGATGTATTGTACTATCCGAAACGTAATGATTAAATCGCCTTGAAGTCGAGCTTGTTCAAGTGTAGTGAGATCTTCCATATTCAGTCTTTTTGTATACGTAGGTCTTGAGTAGTCTTGAAAAGACATCCTAGTGCACTGCTGCTGTATGTTTTCCAGAATATTACGATCGCTCACTAATATCGGACACCAAACAGTTCAGCAATATTCCAGAACTAGACGAATGTACAGTTTATACAGACGAACTGAGGTCATAAATGACACTTTCGCAAACGTTTTATTTAGTAGATATACTTTACCTACTTTTTGCTTTTTTAGAAATATGCAAAATATTTTCCGACCAACTCAGATTATTTTTACACATGTGAAGAACTACACATTTGTCCACATTAAGAGGCAGCATCCAAGTAGAGCACCATTCCGATATGCAATCAAGGCCGTCTTGTAGTAATTAGAAATTTACGGAGGGATCGGAAAATAGCTTCGTGTCATCTGCATAGAAAGCTTTGTTGCATTTAATGTGAAATTGAAAATCACTTGAGTATGCTATGAATAAAAGTGGGCCCAAAACTGATCCTTGCGGTACCCCACTTAAAACCGTTCTCTCAAACTGATCCTTGCGGTTCCCCACTTAAAACCGTTCTCTCGACTGAGAAAGAGTCCCCAATTCTATCTAACACAAAACTTTATATCTGTTAAATACGCGTCGATAAATTTCAGTAATTGACCACGGATACCAAGGTGTTCCAACTAGTCTTCGCTTTTTAACTCGATAAAAAGCTTTAGCAAATTCGAGGTAAATTATGTCTATCGAGGCTTTTCTGTCTAATGCTTTTGAACATTCATTGACACACCAGAGAATATTTGTCATTGTAGAACGTCCTTTGACAAAAACATGCTGCTGTTTAGTGTTGCCCAAAATCGGTCTTGGTCTTGCAGTCTTGGTCTTGTTCTTGCATTTTGGCAAGACCAAGACCAAGACTGTCTAATTTTTGCAAGACCAAGACTAACCGTGCAAGACTTGAGCAAGAACAAGACTAAGCCTGCGAGACTCTTGCGTCTTGCAGTTAGGACTGAGTTTGGTTTGAAGGAGTATAATAGTTCGGGTTTATCCTTAGAGACTCTATGAGACGCAAAGAAGTATTACCAAAAATTTGGAAAATTTTACTTGTGCATTACGAAAAATACCATAAACATACATAGCGAATCAAAATATTCATTACAAAAACACTTAAAAATTTGACACGTACTCAGAGGTCATAATTACAATCTAAAAATAAAATATTTTGTAACATTCTTTCCCAGCACACTACTTCTTCACTCTGAAATTAATTGTCCAGATTTTGAGAATAGCCCCTTCTAATAATAAAATAATATCTTTGCTTTGCGACGCCGACAGTAATATCATATCGAAACTTTTTAAAAATGTATCACCTTAGCTGATAAAAAATATAATTAGGTTAGCATATTTTTTTCCTTATAATTTAGTTACGAGGAATTTAAATACCACAAATCCTATCGGCTAAGACTAAACATCTTTTTTGCTGAGTATGCGATGATACCATTCAAAATTTGTTGAAATAATGCGGCTAATATTCAAAAGTAACGAGATAAACAAACAAAGAGATAATGCCGATTACAGTGTAAACAAAATACCGATATATTAAAAGTAACGAAGTAACGATAATAATTTTCGGTGTTTTATTCGGTACAAGATACATACAAGATCTATTAAATACCTTAGCATTATACAGTAAAACTGACAATGAAACGGACAATTGAACGATTTTAACATCACAGATAGTGAATGGCAAACACTAGAAAAAGTACATAAGTTTCTAATAAACTTTAAACTTTTGTCAACAAAACTTGTTGGAGAAAAATATGTTACATTACCACTAGTGATTGTATCATTCAATTTCTTGCTCCATAAAATTAAATCCATCGTAAAACAATTAGATGAGAAACCTAATCGATCTGAAGTGGATAAAAGACTCATTCTTGGTTTTTAAGCAGCTCGAGACAAAATGCTTAAACATTATAAGAAGAGCAACTGTATTTATTGTATCTCTTTAATTTTAGGCATAAGGCTAAGACTTTTGACATGACGTTATGGGGGAAGCCAATTAAAACAGAAAACCTGCGAAAATTTAATAAACTTTACAAAGCATATAAAACTCTACACCCAGTAAATAAACCTCTAGAATCACCAAGAAATAAAAAGAAAGTATCTGAATATGATGAAGATGAAGACTTAATAGACTTCTCTGAAACTCTATGAAGGCTTCTCGACTTCATCTGGATCTTGTCATAAAGGCTTATTTATTGACGAGTTGTAGGAGTACCTAAGTAAACCCAGAGCTGCTAACTCGGAAGACATTTTAGAGTGGTGGAGGACGCATGAGACAGAATATCCGACTTTATCGAAGATGGCCCGTGATTTTCTTTTAATACCAACAACTTCAGTACCTGCTGAGAGATTATTTTCTAAAGCATCGTTAGTAATTAGAAAACATAGAAATAGGTTAAGTGATGAGTCAGTCAGATGGTTACTTTGTATTAATTCTTGGTCAAAGGAATAAATATAAAGTATCAGTAATGTAAAAGTCTATTGTGCACTGTGTTGTATTTTATTTTTTATTTAAATAAATGGCAAATTATATAACTATTTTATTATATTTCATATAAGGTGAGGGTCCACCAATCCCTTTCTAGACAAATAATGTTCTTTAAAATACAGTCAAGGTTATGTCATTAATTTGGTTGTTTTGTTTTTTAACCATGTTTGTGCATACTTAAGCTTGTTAAAAGCAAACGCTTATTAAGAAACAGATTGACTCCCGTGGGACATGGTAGATAGCTCAGCTAGTTAGAGCATAGGCACGGATCGCTTAGATCGTAGGTTTAAACCCCACCCAGTGTCAGTTGTTTAGACATTCATTAATTTGGTTGGTCTTCTTATGGCTATGTTAATTCAAGGTTAAAATGTACCTACTGTGTTACGTTGTTCAAGATTTAAAGTAACGTTTAATAAATAGCAATAGGCTAATGGGTACTTGCGAGACTTGCAAGACTCTTGCTGCAAGACCAAGGGACTGGGAGCGCAATACCAAGACCAAGACCAGGTATATTGGTGCAAGACCAAGACTGTTTAAGTCTCGTCTTGTTCTTGCATTTGGGCAACACTACTGCTGTTGTTCTGGTATAACCAGTTTATTTTGCAGAAAATCAGAAATTGTCTCGGCAATAATAGATTCCATTACCTTAGATATTATAGGTGTTAAGCTGATAGTACGTTGGTTATTAGAATCCAATTTTTTCCGTTTTTTAAAAATCGGTGTTACAGATGCGGTTTTTCATATAGGAGGCAAACTATGTGTGGTGAATGATAAGGGCATAATTACATGTAGTGGGTAAACTAAAGCATCACAACATTTGTTTAAAAATAAAGAAGATATTAAGTCGAGACCAAGAGACGAATTATTTTTTAGGCTTTAAAGATGATGTTTAACTTTTTCAGGAGTATTGATTATATTTTCAAGGAAAGAAAAAACTCGTGACGAAGTAATATTAGGCAACTGATGATTAGTGGGTTCGACAGAGAAAACCTTAAAGAAAGTACTAGCGAGGACTTGAGCATTCTCATAGTTATTTTGAGATATATCCCCATTATCATTTTCCAGTAAAGGTATAAAAACTTTTGTTATCAACGAAGATCTGATATACTTGTACAATTTTTTACAGTTATTACTAATGGCTATATTTTCTTCGCCTCAGGCAATGCGAGCTTCATGTAGAGATTTCTTTAAATCCTTGGCAAAGTCTCGATTATAGTTTATTTGTATTAAATTGTACAATTTTTCAGTTATTTTTATGATTACGAAAGTGTAGCCAGTTATATTTCATACATATCTCGGCAGGAATTTGGAGAAGTAATTTTTTAAGAATTTGTGTTGTTACGACCAATGTTTCTTATAACGTCTTACACACTTTAAGTTTAAATAAAAACCACAATTTGCAGACCTAGAGACAGTTGGAAAAAAGTATTGTGTTGAGTAGGTAGACCTAAGCCTATGTCTTTTTATTTGTGTTGTATGAATCAGAGGGCGATTATATGTTCTTGTCTTTTCATGTCTGAAACTTTATAGAACTCTTCTTTAAAAGCGCTGATGTAAATATGCCTTATTTTTCGTACCTGAAACGTTTATTGTTATGCTTCAACGGTACAAAGGGCTCTTTTAGAAACTACATCCTTAGTAATTTGTTAACTTTCTCTTTTTCCTCCTGTAACTCTTCTTTTTCTAGTCTTCATTTCATCATCATCATCATTGGCTTTTACAACTCTTCGTGAGTTTTTGCCGCGTTTACTATTGCCTTCCATTGATTCCGATCGATCCTGTGCTATTATTTCTTATTGCCTTACTTCCATCTTCTCCAGGTCTTCCCTGACTGCGTCTTTTCACCTTTTTCTAGGTCTTCCTGTCGATCTTTTACCATCTGGTCTTTCCCAAAACACATTGCTAATCATTCTGTCGTCATCACTCCGTACCACGTGGCCTGCCCATCTTAATCTATTGGCTTTTATGTATCTTACGATGTTTCCTTTCCCGAAGAGAGTCTCTATTTCATTGTTGTATCTGCTCCTCCATTCATTTGTCACGTTGTCCCTGCAAGGACCATATATAATTCGCAGGATTTTGCGTTCCCATACTAATAGTTTATTGATTTCTTTCTTTCTCAATGTCCATGTTTCACTTCCATATGTGACTGCTGGTCGTATTATGGTTTTGTACATTTGGATTTTGGCACGCCTTGAGCGAAGCTTTGACCACATTAGATGTTAAATGGCAAATAATGATTTATTCCCAGCCAGTATTCGTATTTTAACCTCCCGTTCTCCTGTGTTTTCACTGGTAATTGTTCCTCCTAGGTATTTGAATTCTTTAACCACCTCAAAATTATGATCGTTTATGGTAATGTTTTGTCTTATTCGCTGTCGTTCCTTTTTTGATACGACCATGTATTTAGTTTTTTCTTCGTTTATTTTCAGGCCTACGCTTAGTGTTGCTTCTTCAAAGTTCGATACTATATCCTTAACTTCCAGTGTTGTCTGTGCTACTGCATCTACATCATCTGCAAATGCGAGAATAATCTTTGCTCCTCTGGCAGTTATGTCTGGTTTGACTCTGGTATAGATTTTTCGCATTGCGTATTCCAATGCTAGGTTAAATAGTAATGGGGACAGCGGGTCTCCCTGTCTGAGCCCGGTGCTTATGCCGAAAGCCTTTGAAGTTTTGCCTCCTATTCTAATTTGTGAGAAGGAATTGTTGACACACATTCGCGCAATCATGGTCAGCTTCTTTGGTACGACTAACTCCATCATTGCACTCCACAGTTTTAAGCGATCTATGGAATCATATGCTTGTTTGAAATCTATGAAGATCTGGTGTACTTCTTTATTATATTCCCAATACTTTTCTAGCATTTTTCTGATAGTAAATATTTGGTCGATTGTTGATCTTCCAGGCCTAAAGCCGCATTGGTAATCGCCAATAATTTCCTCTGTATATGGCAGTAATCGTTTTAGTACAACTGAAGCTATCTTATATGTAGTACCGATTAGTGAGATTCCCCTGTAGTTGCCACATGTATCTTTTCTGCCTTTTTTATGTATTGGTACGATAATACAGCCACTCCATTCTTTTGGCATTATTTCTTGTTCCCAGGCTTCTTTCAATAATTGGTGTATTTTAGTTCTAAGTTCATGCCCTCCTTTTTTAACCAATTCTGCATCAATATTGTCTAGTCCCGAGGATTTGTCATTTTTTAGGGTTTCTATCGCCGTAGTCTTCATTTGCTATATCAAAACTTAAAACCAATAAGTAATTATTAATTGTTTTTAAATACCCTGATAATAAACCATCGAGCAAAAAGACAAAAGAGGGAATCTAATCGTTATGAAAAGGAGACCAAAAAAGTGACCTCTTAAAATTTTTTGACACTTATTAACAGTAGCTATAAAATAGTTTTCAGAATGTGTCTTAGACGAGAAACTTTAAATAAATATTAACGATAACAGTCTAAAATGTGACATATTGGTTAAAAAACTTCAATATAAACAAGATTTCATGAGACAGTTGGGACAAACAATAACATAACCCAACTAAATTTGATTTCTTAAACAAGGAAATACTCTCGTTCTTTGTTTAATGTGGCCTCTCGAGATGACACTTCCTGCCTAACAATATTTTTGCCCCCACTACCTTTACATTCCCTCTTTTGTCTATTTGCTCGATGCAATAAACCCTCACATAACCTTAAAACTTGTCTCACTGGGTCAGCTGAGTGGCAGTTGCAGAGCTCATCTGGTTGGTTGGAAATAAGCTTGATAGTATGGACCTGTATGGTGGAAATAAGTTCTTTTGTATGTAAAGTTGGTTTTTAGCATGCTTTTACCATGGATAATAATTTTTGTTTCATGAGTCCAACGACATAGACCAACTGGAGATGGTCTGTGTCGTTTTAACTGACAAGTACCACGTGTTAAAAATCGAGCAGGGAGACATGTAGTCCCTAAAGTAATTAAAAATCTATCCATTGTCATCCACCTAGAGTAACAACATAATCAAAATGTAACATTTGGAATGCTGTAAATCCATAAATGGAGGTCTCACAGCTAACTTTATTGTTAGCTACAAGTACACAGGACACTGAGGATGATCTGTTCAGATCAAAAACGTTATGCTAGAACTTAAATTTTGAAGACACTTTTTATAAAGTTTTACTATTTGTTTTTTATACCACAATACACATGTGTGAAGTGTTTTAACGTCTGTGTGTTTTTAAACGATGGTATACAGCCAACCACGGAGTTTTTCCCATTAATTTAAAGTATTTTTTTTATTAATATCTTTTTTATAAACTTGAATTTTGGAAGACGAATGAAAAACAAAACTCAAAAATGCCGGTAATGAAACGTAATGTCAAAACGAGAACTTTTACAGCGGTATATAAAATGCATTTTCAATGCATTTTCTTTTACTTACATTGTCACATCTAATATTTTAGTCACCGCGCTTATGTATGACGGCTTGGAAATTCAGTTTAAATCGAAATGCCAATCAAGCAAGGAAGTGTTTGCAATCGATCCCAATATCGTTTAAATTTAAGCAGAGAAAAAAAGATGATAGCATGTCTTTGAGGACGGTTTCCGACTAAAAGTATCAGAAGATTTTCAATTTTCTCAAGAGAAATAGAATTTTTAAACAGACGTTTGAAAAGTTTCGAGATAAAATGGATGTGATTAATATAAAGCCGTTTAATAAAAAAATGTGTTACTGAAATTTAAGTTCATTAAGCAAAAGCTATAGAAGTTTTACAGATGAAATATAAATTAAGCACTTATTGTAACCTAAATATGTTGGCACGCTTGCAAAGGGGTACAAGTATACATTTTGTGAAAAATGAGAAAAGTACACTACGCGGTAAAAAACACGTTTATCAGTACAAAGAAACATAAGTCTATAATAATATTGTTATCAAGCAAATGAGTATAACTTGACTTATATCCAATAGCACCAGTAGTGCGTTTAGTGATAACTGATAAGTCAACTTTTGTCTGTTGACAGTATTATTCAGTTAACTTTATATCTGTTGACACGTGGCGTTCTAACCTCAAAATAAGTGTTTGCAACATATTTAAAAACATTTTAAAATGAGATCTTTTCGAGCCAATAAATTTCTGGAAGTATGTGCGAATGTACAATTAAATAATACAGGTAAGTTACTAGTATTATTAAAATTGGTTGCACTATAAATAGACAGACTAATAGTAACCTAGGCAGTGGTACAAGTAAGTTCTCGTTTGTTGATTAAAAAAAAATTAACAACTATGGTTTTGGATTCAAATGCAGCTCCATCGGGCGACTACGAACTGACCCACGAACTACCTGGGGTCTTTAATCCGAAGTACCTACTGCCCCATCGCCGAGAAAGTTGGGGATTAAGTCTTAATAACCGGAAATTCCAAATTTGATCATAGTTGAAAGTAAAAATATAAATATTTTTAGTTATTCACTTCAGTTGCAAGTATTACGGTATAGTTTTGTGTTTAACATCTAAATGGCGAATCCAACGACTATGTTTAGTCAAAGGGGAGAACTGTTATTAATAATTAATGAATATAAATATTCAAAAGCCCATGTCTCCAAAGATGGAAAAGTTAGATTGCGATACATCAAAAAAGTCTGTCAACAAAAAGTGTACACAAAGAAAGGTGATGAAAATAATGTTATTCTTGAAAAAGCATCGAAGCATAATCATGCTCCAGATATCCACGTAGACCGGCAAATTTTAAGTAATTCTACAAAGAGAAAAGCTGTAGAAGATATATGTGAAAAACCTTTTAAGATTGTCCACAAGGAATTGAGAAAGAAAAAATTTAGCAATTTACCGCTGACGACGAAAGACATTTCTTGCGTTCGAAGAATATCTATGCTACAAGACGAAAATCCACACCATCATTGCCCAAGTTACAGGAGGAAGTTCTACAAGTGTTAGTGAACTTAAATTTAAAAACAAATACAGGTGAAAACTTTTTATTATCTACGAAAAATAACTCCGCAATTTTTAGTTGTTTCACAAATCTTTACTTTTTGTGTAATGTAGATTCTTTGTATGTAGATGGAACTTTTCAATACTACTTCTAAATATTTTTGTCAGATGTTTACTATACATGGCTACAAAAATGGTTTTTATGTTCCTCTAGTATTTTGTTTGTTACCAAATAAATCACAGCAATCGTACAAAAGTACTTTTGATACATTAATAACAATATGTACAGATTTGAATTTAAATTTCAAACCGAAACGAATAATTTCTGATTTTGAAATAGCAATTCAAAATGCAGCCAAGTTAGTGTGGCCCGACATTATTATTTTTTGTTGCAAATTTCATTTAACACAAAATTGGTACCGAAAAATTCAAAATTTACGTTTGTCCTCGGAATATAAAAATCAAACTGTTATTGGAAAATATTTAAAATTGTTTTTCGGCATTCCTTATTTACATCCAAATAATGTTGGTGACTTTTTTTCTGATGAACCTTTTAATATTATGCCAGAAGATGACAGATTTTTGCAATTTTGTGATTACGTAGTTGATAATTATTTAACGGAAGATTTAACATTTCCACCTTACATATGGGCTTCAAATTCATCATCTCTTATATTTACTACAAACGCATGTGAATCATTTCACTCGAAATTTAACGAATGTTTGTATAAATCACATCCTGACATATTTAAATTTACACACATTTTGTTAAATTTTCAAGCAGAAGTATATGTGAAAATTAGAACTGCACATAAATTCGAAAAAAAACTTGATAAAACGGCAAAAAGAAAAGTTGATTTTATTAAAAATAGGCTAAATGAATATTACGTTAATCAAAACATTACTAAATTGGACTTCATTAAGTCAGTTTGCAATTATTATGCAGCTAACTTTTAAAATCTAAAATAAAGTGTTCACTCTTACTTATTTGAATCACTAGTCTGACATTAGAATTAAGCATTGTTATTGTTTAACTGTAGTTTTTGTTATTGTATATAAGTTAATGTAGATTTATAAATAAACTTTATTCGATTACTTCTATTATTATAGTTTCATTATTTAATCATTTAAAATTTTCGCTCATGCTTTGGGAATTGGGTTCCTTTTTGAATACAAGAAAGTAAAATAAAAACTATATTATGTTCACAAAAATATTATCTAAGTACGTAGGTAGTGTGGGGCAGTTCGTAGTCGCCGGTTCCATCTATTTCCAAGTTTTTATCTGGCATATTATATAGTCTTGATGATAATAGTGATATTGATCCTTTTTATGATCTGGAGAAAGATTCTCACGTTTTAATATCAGATGAAGATGACATTTTAAGACCAAAAAAATAAAAAAGCCTACCAGAAAATGAAAGCAAATCAAATGTGGCTGGTGTGAGTCACGTTAATTTAGAAAACACAGTACACATAACACCAGTGAGACGAAGTAGGAATATTCATATAAAAAATAGCGGAAATGAACTTATAAAAGGTGACACAAGAAAACTAAGGTTAGAAAATAAATCGAAAAAAAATTTAGTCCAAAGCTGCAAAACTCGAAAAGACAAAGAAGTTGAAGCGAGGAAGTCCATACTATCAACGAATTGTCGCATTTGAAAATGACAGGAAAGTTTAATGGTGTTACAAGCCACACGTTATTTAAAGAACATTGGACCATGTGTAGCCATGATAACAGAATTGCGTATTTGGCTAGTCTTGGAAAGATCGTTGAAGAGGAAACATCAAAACAAAACGTTGCTAATGAATCTAAACAAAAATTTCGTTTGTTAACCTTTGACTTCCAAAAGGCATTTGATCGTGTTAAGCACTCTATATTGATCAAATCTCGAAAAGACATTGGCTTGAATGGCAGAGATGTTCGAATAATTGCAAATTTATATTGGAATCAAACAACATCAGTTTTAGTAGATGGTGTGGAATCACAGGCTCTCAATATGGACTACGACAGGGATGCCTCTTGTCACCCCTGCTTTTTAAAGTTTACTCCGAAAGAATTTTTAAAAAAGCACTTTCTGAAAAACAAGAAGGAATACTTGTGAACGGTGAAGTCATCAATAATTTGCGATATGCGGACGATACAGTACTCCTAGCTTCTGCAGCATATAAAACCGTCTACATATGTAAATAATACCAAACTTGAGCAAGTTGATAAAATCGTTTACCTTGGACAGCAATTAAATTGTAACGCAAAAAGTCACGGCAAAATAAGATCTAGAATAGAGCAGACTAGAGCTGCTTTTAGAAGGATGTCCAAGGTGTTATGTAACAGAGACCTAAAATTGGCTTTGAGAATCCGTCTACTTCGTTGCTACGTGTTCTCGGTCTTATTTATAGTGTGGAATCCTGGACTGTGAATAAAATCGATCTAAATCGCCTTGAGGTTTTCGAAATGTGGTGCTATAGAAGAATTATAAAAGTTTCCTGGGTGGAGAAGATTCGAAACTTTACAATACTAGAACGTCTCAGCAAGACTACTGGATCATAAAAAGCATCAAGCAGAGAAAGCTGGAGTATTTCGGACATGTAATGAGAGGTCCCAAATATAGGTTGCTACAAAATATCATGCAAGGAAAAATAGCAGGCAAACGCAGTTCAGGACGAAGAAGAACCTCATGGTTGAAGAACTTGCGATTGGTGTGGTGTTGATACAAGCATGCTATTTAGGGTAGCAGTGAATAAAATTAAGATAGCTATGATGGTAAGAAAAGATAGCTATGATGGTAAAGAAGAAGAATGGACAGAAGTGTATTTATTTTCGAAGATAATTATTACATCAAATAAATTAAGTGAGTAGTAGAAAGTGTTTTATACTACTACTACTAAGGATTTGCACAGTTTTCACTGTCTTCCTTCACTCAACCGTTTTCTCCAATTTTCCCTGTCATTCGAGTCTCCATCTCGCAGGGTTCTTTTCCCCATAGCCTCGTTGATTTCGTCTCTGAATGACCTTTGGGGTCTTCCTCTCTTTGTTCTTCCGATCGGGCTCCATTCTGTAATTTTGTTTATCCAGCGTCCTCTGTCCGCTCTTCTACGTGGCCGTACCAGGATAGTCTCTTCTCATCTATATAGTCGATTATGTCTGATTGCACTCCCATTCTCCGCTTAATCTCTGCGTTTTCAATTTTGTCTCTTTTTGTAAGTCTACAGCTTCTCCTCAAGAACTCCATTTCTACTGCTCTTATTTTACCTCTATTTCTCTTGTTTATTGTCCAGTTTTCGGACCCATATGTCAGGATACTTCTTGCCAGGGTATTATATATTCTCTTTTTTGTCTTTATCGTAATGTTCTTATCCCACAGCACTGAATTTAGTTGTCTTATAGAGTTTCATGTTTGTCTTAGTATGTTGTTTATATCTTCTTCTGTTGTTCCCTGGTTCGATATTATGGTTCCTAAATACTTGAATTTAGCTGTTCCATTTACTTGTCTTCCCTCGTCTATCTCTAGGTTTCTCATATCCTTGTTTTCTGTTGTTAGGTATTCGTTTTTCTCTAAGTTTATTTCCATTCCGTTGTTTTTATATTCTTCTAGTTTTCGGAGCATAAAGCTGAGATCTTCTTCATCTTGTGCGATGACTACTTGATCGTCGGTAAAACTTAAGGTGTACCTATAGGTATTCGTCTTTTACTGGTATGCCCATTCCTTCGCACTTTCTCCTCCATGATTTAAGTGTCTTTTTCAAGAATATTTTAAACAGAGTAGGGGACGTAGCACAGCCTTGTAGAAGTCCTTTTGTCGTCTTAAATGGATTGTAGGCTTTATTTCCACATTTAATAGCTACTTTGTTTTCTTTGTACAGTGCTTTAACTGCTTTTATTAGTGTTTGTCGGATTCCGAGATCATTCATTGCTTCCCATAATTTGACTCTAGGTATTAAGTCGTATGCTTTCTTTAGATCAACAAACGCCAGATGGACCGGTCTACCTTTTGCCATTTTCTTCTCTATCAGTTGTTCTAATGTGTACGTATGATCTAGGCATGATTTTCCTACTGTGAACCCTGCTTGGTCTTCTCCAATTTTTCCTATTATTTCAGTTTCTAGTTTTTCCTTGATAATTTTCCCGTAAAGTCTACCTACCGACGATATTATACTAATTCCTCTGTAGTTTTCACATTTTTTCCTGTTTCCTTTCTTATGTATGGATGTGATGTATGCTTGTGTCCATTCCGCAGGTAATTCCTCTCCATTTAGTCCTCTTTCGAACATTCTGTGTAGCATGTGGAAGAACTTTTCCGTTCCGTTTTTAATTAGTTCATTTGGTATCCCTCCGGATCTTTTGGCTTTTTTGTTCTTCAATGTCTTGATTGCTCTTTTGACTTCTGTTAGACTTATTTCTATCTGGTCGTGTGTCCCATTTCCTGCATGTTCTGTATTCTCTTCCTAAAATTGGGGACGGTTTTCTGTAAGTAGTTCTACGTAGAATTCTTGCCACCCGTTTTCACTAATTTTGTCGATCTGGGTTTTCTCTGTCTTATTTCGTTGGAGTGCTTTTAATATTCGCCATGATCTCTGTGCATGCTTGTTCCCATCGTTCGTTTTTTTCATTTGTTACTCTTTTGTTTACCTCTCTATTTTTTGCTCTATATAGGTCTAAGTCTTCCTGTTTCTTGGTGTTTAGGTATTTTATGTGTAGTTTTTTCTTTTCTTTTATACATTTCAATGTGTTTTCCCTTAATTAGATATTCTGGTGGGTGTTCCTTTGGTCGTCTTCTCCAAGAGTTTCTAAGGCCGCTGAAATCAGGCAGGTTTTTATGTGTTCATGCATTTCGTCTAACGTGTCATATCTGAATTCTTCTAGTTTTTGGTCTAGTCTTCTTTTGTATAAATATTTTATGGATTCTTCCTGTAATAGATGTAATTTGAGCCTCTTTTCGTTTATTGTCGTTCCCGTTGTAACAATCGATGTATGTTTTTGTTGTGTTCAGATATAGGGGAATTCCATCCATGCCACCACAAGTTTGTAATCTGTTCCACACTCTGCCCCTCTTTTCACTCTGGTGTCTTTCACTTTGATGGAGCTTTTGTGGTTCATGATAATGTAGTCAATAATGGATCTTAGTTTTCGTGTCTCTTGAGTCCATGTGTACTTATGTATATTTTTGTGTTTGTAGAATCCGTTCATAATTTTCAAATCATTTACTTCACATAGTTTTATCAATCTTTCGCCGTTGTCGTTAATTGTGTCTTCTCCAAATGGACCAACTGTTCTGTCATTGTCTTTTCTTTCGACTCTTCCATTTATATCCCCCACTATTATTATTTCTTGTTTAGGTTTTCTCTTATCCATTTGTTCCTGAAGTTGTTCGATAAATCGTTCTTTCTCATTGGCTGAACTGTCTTCCGTTGGACCGTATGTTGCTAGTATTATAATTTCTTTGTCATATAACTTGATTTTCAGTTTAGCAATTCTCTCGTTTATCGGGGTTCCCAATCGTCTATAGATTTTTCCCATTTCTTCTTTAGTAGAATTCCAACTCCAGCTTTTGCGCGGTCTTTTCTACTCCGCTCCAACAATGGATTAGTTTCCCTATTCTTTCAGTGCCGTTTCCTTTATTTTTGTTTCCGTTGTGACGAGGATATCGAGATTCATCTTTTCGATTTCTGATGTTACTTCACTGGCTTTTGTTCTCCAGCCCTGCACATTCCATGTGCCGATTCTTAGCTTTCTCTGTTTTTGTCTACGATTGAGTTACGAAGCCGGGTTTGTTAAACTCAAAGTAGAAGTGCCCCCCCCGTATCCGATGGGGCTCCCTCCTTCGGAGGTGTGGATTACCACCCGGGGATTAATTTTAAAATTTTTCATTTCTGCCAATTGTTCGTTAGCCCTTGGATTTTTTAATTGTGCTAGTTTGCTAACGCCTAACGCCTTAACCCCCTTTTGGAGGACCTATTGTTCAGCCGGCCACTCATAATAAATCCTCAGAAATTAAAATTTCGGCAATTAACATCATTTGTTTAACTTAAGTTTGAAAGGTATCGCTACCTTAATCTCCATTTTTCTCAAAACTTCAATTTCTTGACTTATAACCCTTTGCACAAACACTAACTATATATCCTCTATACCACTTTTGCTACGAATGTCTTTATTTCTTTATTCCATATCGTCTAAATAAATTCCAACTTTAATATACATTTATATTTCTTGCCCCAAATATAGTGAACTGTACGTAGCACCTTCATTCAAAATGCATGATATCATTCATAGTATTCGTAGGCTTACGTTTGAGCGATTGTGTGCTTTGAAAGGAACATTGTTTACGGCGATTGTTCACACCGAGTTATGTAAAGCTCGATTGCAAAATAAAATGACCGAAGTCTATTTGTAACGCCGCAATGTTTTCACCAATTACTTTGTGTGTACGTACCCTCCATTCGGCTTTTATCTCCCTGATGTGGTAACTAGTTTTCAGTGATGGAGTAGTTAGAAATTCTGCAAGGAAATTCAGGATTTTATTTTTTAAACTTAACAAAGTTTTTACTTGTGAAAATAAATAACGGAATAATGCAATAAAAACTCAGACAAGATGGGGTTTTAGTTTGGTGTACAGTTTTTGTAAAAAAATGGATTATAAGTAAGGAAAATCCGAAAAACCATGTACAGTTGACCTGAAGATGCATAGAAAATTATAGTATGCGAAACTGGTCGTTGGTCTTCTTTATCTTCTTCTTTTAATGTAGACATCTTCTTCTTTAAGTGCCATCTCCGCGACGAAGCTTGGCAATCATCATGGCTATTCTAACCTTCAAGACAGCTGCTCTGAACAATTGCCTTGAGCTGCAACCAAACCACTCTCTCAGGTTCTTCAACCAAGAAACGCGTCTTCTTCCTACGCTTCTCCTACCCTCTATTTTTCTTGATTTATGATTCTCAGAATGTTGAACCTTTCGGCTCTCATTATATATCCGAGATATTGCAATTTCCTTTCTGTTATTGTATTTTTCATTTCCCTCTCTCTGCTTAACAACTCTCTCTGCTTAACACTTACGTGTTCTTAACACTTCTGAACTTGTGACTCTATCTACCCATGGAATCCTTAACAATTTTCTAGATGTCCACATTTCAAATGCGTTTAAAGTCGATTTATTCTATTTCGGTTTAATGTCCATGATTCAGCTCCAAAGTAGAGTACACTGTATACATAGCATTTAATTAACCTTATTCTGAGGGCCAATGTCAGATCTTTGCAGCATCAAATCTGTGATTATCGTTGCTAAGTAAGTATATCTTTTTACTCTCTCAATCTATTGACCGACTACCGTAAATATTTTCATGGTTTTTGGTTTTTTGATGTTGAAAGGGTCCGTATTCTCCACTATATCTTAATATTTTATTCATACTTCTTTCTAAGTCTTCCAAGTTCTCGGCTATTATGACTGTATCGTCGGTATACCTAATGTTGTTAATTAAACTTCTGTTCACTTTTATGCCGACTGTCTCGTTTACCACAGCTTCTTGTATGATTTCTTCAGAATAAGCATTAAACAATAACGGCGACAGTATGCAACCTTGCCTGACCCCTCTCCTTATCTCCACTTCTTCTGACACTTCTCTTCCAATTTTTACATTTTATCGTTGGCTGTAGTATAAATTTGATGTTACACCCCTCACATCCAGATTCTTGTTTTTGAGTACTTATATTGTAAAAAGTTGGTCATATTTCACTTTATCGAATGCCTTGCTGTAGTCTATAAAGCATACATAAAGATCTCGATTAACATCCAAACATCTTTGAGTGAGCACGTTAGAAGAAAATAGTGCTTCTCTTGTGCTCACTCCATTCCGAAATCCAAACTGGGAATCACTAATATCCATCTCCAGCTTAGCGTGTAGTCTATTATGGATGATTTTTAGCAGAGTTTTTAAGGTATCTAACATTCGAATGATGAATTAATCACTACATTCCTTGGTATTTACTTTATTTATTACACAAATAATTACACAGATCTGCTCCAAAAAAATTGAAAAAATTGTGATTTTCATACTGTTTTCATCGCTGATTTCGGGAAAAATTGTGAAAAAATTCCATCACGTACAGTTATTTCACAAAATAATATAACAAAGAGTAGTTAGGAGAATGTCAGTGCCTATCTGTCACGCACCCCTTTCCCCAAAATTAACAAGCAGTGAGCCTCTGCTACTGATCTACAGTTCACAAACAGCTCTTCACGGTGCAGTTCACGTGTTGTTGTTACTAGTGATTTAAAGTAGTGCCTGTTTTCTTGAGTTGGGAAGTTATGTGTTGTATAGACATTGAATAATGGCTACCATAGGATATATAAACTCGCCAAATTACTGTTCCAGTTGCGTTAAAAAGCAACTAAGAGACAGGTAAAGAAATAATAAATAAGACTTACTCACAATCAATTATCTTATTTATTATTTCTTTACCTATTTGAAATGGACTCACACAAGCAACACATTCATGATTCAACTAAGAGACGTTTCAGATTTCGTTGAAAAAGTATATTTCGCTTATTTTCGTATAAATTAGGTGATCAAAATAAGCCTTGGGCCCCACATAAAGTTTGTTCAGTGTGTGTTGAAAAACAACGGTTTCAAGGTAAGCAGTCCTTACGTTTTGTAGTACCAATGGTTTCGAGGGAGCCCAAAAATCACAGTAATGACTGCTATTTTTGTTCTTGCAACATACGAGGTTTCAATTTGAGAAACAAAAAGAATATTTCTTACCCCAGCATTCAATAAGCCATTCGCCCTGTCTCTCATCGACCTGAAGTACCAATAAACTCTCCTCCAGATTCTTTGGCTGGTATACACGATGATCACGAACCACTGGATCAGCAAGGTGATAGTGAAGAAGACAGTGATTGCTACGATCGTGGCACCGCCGATCCCATTCCATTCTCATAATTTCAACTGAACGATTTAGTAAGAGATCAAGGCCTTTCTAAAGAGTCGCTATTGCGTCTGTATCGAAGCCATTTTAGTGTTGCTTCTTAAAAGACAAAAAATATTGATCTTTCACGTTGAGAGCACCTTTGAATAACTGTTCTGATGAGACCTATTAGGTCAAAATACGTATCAACAGATACAAAGGCGTATCTTTTTCACTTTATTCGGATTTACTCTATACAAGTACAAGAAACCAATTCGCTAAGGATTTCTGCTTAGTTGAAAAGACGTGTCGTGGAATGCAAATTTTAGATTCCCCACGTCTCTTTTAGCACCTTCATCAACGTCTGTTTTGCTTTGCAATTTTTAGAAAGCACAGATTAAAGCAGAAATCTGAATTGTGTTTCGAAACTATTTTACGGTTTAAATTTATATTCGTGTTTGTTCTTAGTTTCTTATTCGTGCAGAAGTTGATCAATAGTTCTCCATTTTCGTTCTTAATATTCTCGTTATGTTTTTGTTTAATGTCGGGTATTACTTGATTGCCTATTTGAGCATTAAAATCACTCAATATTATCATCTTTTCTCTGACTTGATCTACTACTTGTTGTAATTGGTCGTAAAACGCTTCACTTGTTGTTTGAGACTTGATATTTTCTGGGCTGTATACTCCGATGATGTCTGATGATTAAAAAATAAACAACATATGTTTTTCTCAAAACTTGAAAATATCATTATGCCCAATTTCACCGACGATACCTAAATATTTAAGAATTACCTAAGCAGGCTTAGGTACTTCCTAATTCTAAAACGGATTTCACCATACGCTAAGAATTGGCTCAACCGCTTAAGCATTACCTAATGGTAGGAAACGTTTTGCGATCTCCCTAAACAGTTTAGGTATTACTTATAGGTTTGTTCTAGCATCAGTTTCAAATGGTTTGAAACCATCAGCGAATAGTGGACCAGTGCGAGTAGAGGCGATATAGCACTGGTGACTGTATTATTTTCTCTCGCTGACCAACTGTTTGCTGACGGTTTCTGACTAGTTTGTCTGTTTGCTAGAACAAACCTTATAGTTAAAAGTGAGGTTATGTTTTAACAGTTTTGACAGATGTACTTGTGAAATTTGTCAATAATTTGCTTCTTACCGTAATTTGTGTGTTGTTACTCTATAGTTAGTTATTTTTGTAATATTTTATATCAATTAATTGTTGCTTTGGTACTATTTATAATATGGAAGTACTACAGTTTATCGAAAATCTAGATCGATTCGACTCCTGATCTGATTCTGAAGAAGAAACAGAAAGAAGACCTCGGTTTATCAAGAATCGACCAAATTATTTTGAAACTTTGGACGATGTGGATTTTTTTAGAAGATTTCGAATGTCTAAATCAACAGTTTTATAAGTGTTGGAACAAATAAAAAATGATATTCTATTCTACCTAACAAACTGGTATTTTCTTTCAAAAACTCATTCACGATTTTACTAAAAGTGTATTATTAAAAATATAAAATAAAAAACAATTTTCAAGATATGTTTTATTTTAAAATTATTTCAATAATGACAATACACCTGGTGGACCTTCTTCATTATCTGAAATTAAAATTAGATAAAAAATGTATTATACTGTATAATATAACATTGTAATCAACTTATTTTTAATGTTATTTAATATGTTCTCCACCTATTTAATATGAAATTTACAGCCCTTTTCTTTTCCCCCACTTCACTGGACGTATATAAATAATTGACAAAACTAAACAAACCTTATTTAGAAATAAATAACTTCTAATTAAAATAACTATAACACGGCAAAACTGAATAAAACTAACTTGGAAAACAAACAATTCAATAACAAATAAAAAAGTAAGGTTGTAACTTCTTTTTACTTATCAATAATAGTTCAAACATACCCAAAGTAATACCTAAGAAAGAATTTCCTAGATAAGCAGTTCTTTTAGTTGTGAAACGCTAGTGTTCATAAGTATTGACTTAGAAAGTTCTTTTCAATAAGAACTACTTTTGAAGGCAACTGTTTAGGTATCGTTGGTGAAATCGGGCATTTAGTCTCTTTAAGAAATAATTGATTCAATTGAAAATAACTACGTATTTAACATTAATTCTTGGCATATTTCTGCTTTTAGCTTGCTCTGATTTATACCTTCATTATCAATACACAGCTGTTTAATATTATATTATTTTGCAGTCTTAGCTAATCAAAGCTGTATTTCATTTTAATAATCCTGGTACGTCACATTACTTTTTACCCTTCCATTAAACCTTTTATTACGCGTTCTGAACCTGAGTAAGCATTAATGTATTTCCTATAATAAATTCCCGTGTGAGGTCAAACAGCCAATTACCCAACCCTAAAGGCCCTTATAATGCAACCCGACCATTTATGCTGAAATTTATCACGGAAAAGAAACTGGAATCTGTTCGCAGAATATTCAGGTCACTGCCCGGCAACATCTTAGGAAATTATAATAATGGTTTAATGCTGAAGGTTAATGGTTTGGTGCACATTCGAGCTAAATGCCGGATATTATTGCAGCCAAAATTTAAGAGGGCTGAGAGGTCCTTATCGACTAGTGGGTTTTTGGCACGGCTCGAGAATAATACGTTGCAGTATTTTATGAAGGGCGTTTGTGTATACTTCAAATAGGACATAAACTGATATTAGCATAAAAAAAGCACTGAGACAAAATTAAATGTTATCTTCTCTTACGTTAATATTATTATTGATTATTGTTAGTTAAGTACCTCTTACAGGTATATAAGAAACAATAAGTAACACTAACTTACTCTCCCTCGTCGCTTTTATAACTCTGCAGCTCTTGATGGGTCTTTCTTCTTCTTTTTCTTCTTCTTCTTCTTCCTCTTTATAAGCAATTGTGCTTCATTGGCGGATTAATAACTATATGGAAGGTTATCACTCTATCTTTTGCTAACTACAGCTAAGTTACCAGCTGAAGTCCGTTTGAAGTTAATGGTATACGTGGCTGTATGTTACCTGGTGGCATGTTAACCTGCTTTTAACCTGATGATGGAATTATTATTCCGAAAACGTTTGTTAATTTGATGTAGCTTTTTTAAGGGTTTTTTAAATATACCCACTTACAAAGACTTAACCTCTTTTTTGTGATAGATGGTATACAGTCAGCTGCAGGAATTTATTTTCCTTGTGGATTTTCTTTCAATAACTGTATAATCTCCGCTGCTGAAGCAAATATTGGACAAATGGCAATTTTTTCGTCTTGTAAAACAACACCTTGGTGGAATGCAAGATGCTCTTTGGCTATACAACAAAGTAAGGCAGCATGAAACAAATACCGCAGAGACAGTACTAAAGTAAATTTAATTACCTTAAAAAAACTAAGAATCAAATCTAAGTATGTAAAAGACTTTTGAAAAAAACACATCTCATCCATAAATACTGCCATTCCTTGTAGCAAAATTTGGAAAAAAATTAAACACATGACAGAAAAGTAAACTTATTCAAAAATTTCTTCCATACTTACTCAAACAGCACAGTTACTTGTAGTCAACAAATTGGTAACATCTTGGGTGAAACCTTTCATAAAAAAGCAACAAATAGACTTCAAATTGGCAGCTTTCCATGTCTACTAAACTTAGCTCCAGTTTATCTGATAGCAAAAAACCGATCAAATTTCTCTAAATATGCCGCTTACGTTACAAGAATTATTAGACACATTATACTGCTGCAAAAATTCAGCTGCAGGTTCAGATAACAATCCTTTTCATCATCATCAGTTGGCGCTACAGCCCTTAGTGAGCCTTGGTCTGCTTCAAAACATTGTTCCATCCTTCCCTATCGAGTGTCTGTCTTCTCCAGCCCCTCACTACAATCTCCCTCAAATCTTCCTGTACATCATCCAGATATCTGAGTTTAGGTCGCCCCCTTCTTCTTCTTCCGACCGACCTGTTCAGCATAGTTATTTTAGCGGGATCACTCTCATCCATCTGCATAACGTGGCCCACCCACCTTGGGCGGTTTATTTTGATGGTCCTCACAATATCTGCATCACCAAAAAGTCTATAGAGTTCAAAGTTATATCGCCTTCTCCACAGACCCTGTTCGTTTACTCCGCCATATATGGTCCTCAATACTTTTCTTTCAAAGACTCGTAGTAACTCTTCATCTCGGGTCGTCATTGCCCATGTTTCCGATCCGTATGTGAGCACTGGGCATATTATTGTTTTATAAAGTTTGTACTTTGTTGCTATTGACATACTTCTCGCTCTTAGTTGAGGGCCCAGGCCGAAATAACAGAGGTTAGCCACGCATATTCTTTTTTTATCTCGTTAAAGTGTTATTTTTGTAGTCTACCAGTGATCCTAAGTAGCAGAATTCTTCTGCCATTTTTATCGTTGCGTGTTGCACCTCTAAGTTATTTTGTTGAATTAGTGATATGGCCGGCATATATTTAGTTTTCTGGATGTTAATCAGAAGTCCGATGTTTTCTGCGGCATTTTTGATACGTGTGAAAGCGTCCACTGCTTCATTTTGGGTTCTTTCAATTATGACGATATCATCAGCGTATGCCATTATTTGTATACTACGAGTATATATCGAACCTTTTAAGTTTATTCCCGAATCTCTCATAACTTTTTCTAACGCTAGGTTGAACAGCGTGCATGATAGCGCATCTCCCTGGCGCAGTCCTCTGTTGGTTTTAAATGGTTTTGAAACATCCCCTTGTACGCGCACTTTACATTCGACTTTAATCATTGTCATTTTAATTAATTCTACGAAACCTTTTGGTATTCCTAATTTGATCATCGCCGAATATAATTGGGACCTGTTAATAGTATCGTACGCTGCCTTAAAGTCTACGAAGATGTAATGGCAGTCTATGTCGTACTCCGTCGTTTTTTCTAATATTTGTCTGATGGATGATATGTGATCAATGGTAGATTTGTTTTTCAAGAAGCCTCTTTGGTAGGATCCTTTTATATTGTCAGTATACCGTGCCAGTCGTTCGTTAAGTATCAGGGACACAATTTTGTATGCTGTATTAAGAAGGGAAATCCCTCTAAAATTGGAACATTCAAGAACGTTTCCTTTTTTGTGTATGGGACATATAATTCCAGTATTCCAATCTTCTGGTAACGCGCGTTCTTGCCATACCTGTATTAGTAGTTTGTGAAGAAGGGTTACAAATGTTTGACCGCCACATTTAAATATTTCTGCGAGTAGGTTGTCTGCTCCGGGTGACTTGTTTCTGGCTAGATACTGAATTGCTTTGTTTATTTCTTCCAAAGTTGGTAGTTCAGTATCTTCCTGTTCTATTTCTATATCATATCTACCTTCAGCTCTACTTTCTCCATTAAGTAACGTACTAAAATGTTCCTGCCATCTCTCTAGTAATTCCACTCTCTCGTTTAAAAGAATTCCGTTAAGTGCGTTGACTTGGTTCGCTTGTGGCTTGAAAACTTTTCTTTTTGTGTTAACCTGTTTGTCAAAGTAAACAATCCTTTTATCTTTATTAAAAATCTTTCAAGGTCTAGTCTAGCTAAACTGCTAAAAATTTACAATTTAATATGGACCAAAAAGTCATTTCCAAATTTGTGCCAAAAATCCATAATAACTTCTGTTAAAAAATAAGGCAAACCTTCAACTGATCCAAATTTCTACAAACCAATTTTTCTTACATGTACAATGTGCAAACTAATGGGAAAAATGATCAATAAAAGACTCCTGTGGTTCCCAGAAAAATATAAAATAATAAATTTGGCACAATCAGGCTTTAGATCACATCGAAGTACAGCACACAATCTAGCAATCCTCCAAACATCAATCATTAACGCCTTTCAGTGCACACAAGACCTAATAGCTGTTTCGTTTGATATCGAAAAAGCATTCATACTCTGTACAGGTCTTCTATTATAGCTAAACTCGAGGAGTACAGTATATCTGGAAATATATCTTTATTTATTAATCAATTTCTAACAAATAGAACTTTTAACGTAAGAGAAAATGGCAAAATCTCTAGGAATTTCAAACAATCTGATGGTGTTCCCCAAGGATCGGTATTGAGTCATACATTCTTGTTTTAAACGATAAATGTAAAAAAATTGAGCTTCCAATCAAGTTTGCACTCTACGCAAATGATTTAATAATTTTCTGCCGAGACAAATACACTGTTGCCACTTGCAAACTACTTCAGAATGCTACTAGCCGATTGCTTGAATGGACTTCAATAAGTGGATTTAACTTTTCTGTTGAAAAAACAAAAATCATTAAATTTTATACACAGATGCTTCTAAGAGTCCTATAGCTGTTGGATGGGCTGTAACGTTAAACACAAATTTAGTCATATCTTGTAATCTCCCGCTCTTCTGCCAAAAAAGTAGCAATATGTACAGACGCTTTAGCGTCTATCTATTCTCCTAAAAGTATGTACACGATACATCCTTTGGTTCAAGATATCCAAAACTCTTTCGATAGTTTAATCTCAATGGAAGTATCCATAACCATGTTCTGGATTCCACCTCATGTAGGAATCTCTGGTAACGAACTAGCCGACCTCTTTGCAGAACAAGTCTTGTCTTCTAATATGGAGACTGAAAACATAAAACAACATACAGATTTACAGTCGTATTTTAAAAATATCATCCAAATGTCTTGGCAAGAACACTGGAATAAAATCTCTTCCAAGCTTCGTGACATCCATACCAGCGTTAAAAAGCTTGAGTTTCTTTCCATGACACAAAAAAATATCTTAATTTGCTGACTTAGAATCGGCCATACAAGACTAACTCATAAACATTTAATGACTTCCCAAGATCCACCTACATGAACACACTGTGGTAATATTTTTTTGTTAAACATATTCTCGTAGACTATCCCCACTTTAACAACGAAAGATAAAAGAATCTGTTGAGTCGAAACCTACAAAATATTCTCAGTTCGCCAGATCAATTCCAAAACCTTACTTTCCTCTTTCCTCTAATTTCCTTTATGAAACCAAGCTTTACCAGGAAATTAAGAAAAAGAAATGTAGTTTAGAATTTGATAAAATATAATTGTACCAATATCTAATGTATTTCTTTATTGATTGTAACCTTACTGTATATTCTTATAATGTAATGTAATAAAATTGTATCAGTGTCAGTGAGCTACACTATCGAGAAACGTAAAGCTAAATAAAAAAACAAATAAATAAATATTAATCATGTCAATTTGGGTACATTTTTGTAAGCTCAATTAAAAATTTAATAATTATTTATAGAATTTGATCATCTTGAACAATTTTAGATACACATAAGTATATGAGTTATTCATATAGCAGTGTCTTGTCTTGTATTATTATTTATGAACGCGTTTTATAAGCGAATAAATAACAAAATTATGTTAGCTTATACTTTATTATACGCGACATTAATTACTTATTACCTTGACACTTTGTATAAGGTATCAAATAGACTAGGTAGGGTATTTAAACTAACAACTAATTTCCCCGGGCAAATCCTCAATCTTTAAAGTTACCTAATCCCCAACACAGTTTCCACTAAATTGTAGCAACACAGTCACTTGATAAGAACAAGAGCTTAATGGATTTTAGAATTAAATATCTTGTAGGTACCTAACTTTAGTAATTATGCTATAAGTATACCTTGAGCTAGACAAGCAAATTATAAATAATGTATTTTAGATAACGAAAAATCATAATATTTACAATGTAAACTGTATATGAAAATACAGAAATTTTCGGTTGAATTTTATTTAATCTTTTAAACTGTTAAGTTACTAAAGTGTCACCTGTCAATGTCAATTGTCAAATGTCGTGTTGTACCAATTATTTACTAAAAATTCATTTTTTCCTTTTATGGTTTTTATAATTTAACTAGTAATTCTGGCCGTCGCATGCGACGGAAGGTTCAATCAATGCCAATCTGCAGTCACTCGTTAAATTTTTTAAAACAATTAACTTCTTTTATGTAAACCAAGTAAATATGAAGTATGATTTGATACTCTTCTGATTCTTCTGATAATTTTTTTCTATAGCTTGTATATATATATATATATATATATATATATATATATATATATATATATATATATATATATATATATATATATATCGGAAAAGGAGTAAGACCGTCAATCCAATATATAATAAGGATCACTCAGACGAGTGGTGGGTTCTTATATCGGTCTCAAGGTGGAGAAATAAAAAAACAAAGTTGATAGGTTACTTTATCTATTTTGAAGACGTTTCGCTTTCGTATTCTGAAAGCATCATCAGTTCATCTAAAAAGTACAATATGAGAACCATACAAACATGTAAAAGATGTTACAAGTGTTACCTTAAAAAGACATGTAGCAGTCAATGATATTAAAAAAGTATGTAAGTAAGCTCAAGTAAATGGACATTATACGGTAATATTGTATAAACAATCAATTAGCTAACAACAATTAGCAACTTATTAAAAATTAGCACAGCAAAAGAACATGTGGTCTAATATACACGTAATATTTTTTTATTATAACATTAAGTAGTGAATGAAGAACTAAGAATAGCATAGATTCACTTCCAACTATATGAGCAATATTTCTGGTTTGATTTTAACCTTTGGTAGCATTATTAAAGAGATAAGTATTAAAATTTAAAAAATTATAGTGTATAATGAAGTTACCAATCAGAACCTCACAACTGCCGCCGGTAAAATGGCGTTAATTGAAACAGATAGCGCCAACACCGTGAAAAGACAGCCAACCTTGAGGTCATAAAAACTAAGACAGAATTACAAGGTTGAAATATTAACCCAATTTTAGGGCGGTGTATTTGAAAAATTCAAATGAGTTTTGGTGACAACCCATTCGTAAGAGACCAAACAATGAAAGAAATTGGTATTGATAACATCAATTCCTCCCATCAATCAGCCTAGAATGAACAAACAGGCGAAAGTCAGTCAACCTCATATATATTAAACCGTCAAAGTTGTAGCTGGATACTCAGCCACAGGTGATAAACGATAATAATTTCCAACAGTCCAAGGTTCAAACTGTTGGAACTGTAATTTATGGAAGGTTCTATGAATCAATTACAATATTTGTATTAATATTTAATCATTAAACAATTCACACTAATCTGTGTATAAGAAATAATGAAAGTAAATGCAATGTGAGTAAGTCTATGTGAGTCAAGTAAAAATATTGAAATATTTTAATTTCATAACATATAACATTTCATAACAAATAATAATTTACATAACCTACTATCAGCACAACCTACTTGATGCATTACTTTTGCCTTAAAATGTTACAAAAAGGAAATCTATTAAAATTAGGAAACAGAATATATAAAATTCCGGATACTTTCTAGACGGACTATAGATGGAGATTTCAATAATGATCATACAATGTGGGGATCTAGTTATAATGAAGCAATTGGAACACAACTTATTAAAACTGCAAATGATTTTAATTTTACAGTAATAAATAATGGAAAACCTACTATGTTAACTCAACCAAATCAAAATAAGTCAGCTATGGATATTACATTTGTTTTGGCTGATCTTGTCAATAAAATTAATTGGTCTATATATCCAAATAGTCTGGAATCAAATAATATTCTGATATATACAGAAATTAACAACATTCATTACCTAAACAAATTATTCCTAAAATTAAATGAAACATAATAAAGGCTAATTGGTCCGTGTACCAAATCTTAGAGGAGTTATTTTTTAACAACTATCAGCAAATAGAAAATACGTCAATTAAATATAATTTTTTTGATTGACTGTATAAATTATGCAGCTCAACTTTCAATTCCAAAATATTTTCTTACATCTCTATTATATAGCTACAATTATATTTTTCCATTACATTTTAAGGTTTAACTAAACAACTATTCAAAGTTTTTCTTTATTCTAAACAAATACCTTGAAATTTCCAAACATATCCCAACGTTTGACCGCAAATCGGATAACTTTCCAAAAAAAATCACCCCTCGTCCTATTCAATATCCTGTATATTATGACTAACACACTGCCCTTCGCATCCCTTCTTTTGAATAGAAACCGCATTGCCAAAACACACCAACCTCAATATCAACCAAAAATTAGGTTATTGATTCATCTGTGTCTGCAGCAGGACACAGCATTTAGCTACTCCTGAATAAATAAAAGGGAACGATATTTATATCCAGACAGTAAAAACGTCAGAATGGGAAACGTGATAAATTGTTTGATTTATGAGAACAGATTGATGAATGTATGGACAAATAGACAATAAATTATTGGAATGTAAACATGTATATGGTACAAGGTGTACAAAAACAGTTTAACTGGCTTTATATGCCATTAAAGGTTTTTAATCATGAACAAAATACATAAAATCTAGCATGGTTTATATCGAAGCATAGTTATCAGGTTTTTGAGAAATTACCGACAAACAAATTACTAATGGAAAGGGCCAGATCACAATCATTGGTTCCAAAAGTACAAATAACAGACTGGTACCAGCTTCAATATTAGAAACATTGAGTCGTGACTTAAATTAGTATTCTATAAAAAAATTGTTGTCTAATTTTATCATTATTAAATTTTACATATCTATCCAATATTGATCTAGACAGATCCCTACAAAAATAAGTGAGAAAGTGCCGAAGTATGGAATTAACGTTGGAAGAACAGATGTTTTATACACTTTTCTTTTCTGATGACTAAATAGTGGCATATCTGAATAAACACCATGAATGAGCTTCCCTTTAGAGTATGTAAAGTAGCATTAACCTGTAATGTGATAAAGCCGATCGCGGAATAATAGTGACTTTACCATTTCCAATGTTTAACAACTGCTTCGAAAACACTATAAGACTTTGATGTTGTTGCAAAAACACTCGCATGTTAGTTGTCAAACATTTGTAAGACAGTTTTATGAAAAGTTTCTCTTATTCTATTTTTCAATCCATCTGGCGTTGTTGGAGGCTTCTGGTATACAAGAATTTTTATATAGCCCCAAATGAAAAAATCAATTTGGAGAATTTCGGTGATCGCGGTGATCAAACAGTTAGCCCTCTTCTGCCTATCCACTTTTTAGAAAAGTTATTATTTAGATAATTGTGAATGGGAGTAGTGTGGTGAACTGAAGCACCGCGGTATAAAAACCACATTCGTTGTTTAATATTAAGCGGTACAGTTTGCAGTAGCATTTGCAAATGAATATTTAGAAAATCGCCAACAATATCACCCCAAACATTTATAGACCACCTAGTTTGAATATTAGTGTTACAAAATAGGGATTACTTGATACATAGTAATGAAAATTATGCCGATTCACCGTTCCATTTTTGTAAAATGTAGGCACATTTCCAAAAAGCATATAATAAAAGAAAATCGGTCTCTTTGCGCTTACTGATGACAACATTGACAAAAAACTGCGTTGATAATTATAGACTGTCAATTTTTGATGTTTTTACTCAATTTCTGAAAATTGTGAATACTGAATCTATTGATCTTTTTTTGGATCTATTCATTACCATATATAGAATAGGTATAATACCTAAATAATGGCTTCAATCAACATTCATACTGCTTCGAAAAAAAGCCAATGCAAAGGAGTGCAATAAACATCGTACCATAGCCCTAATCAGTCGTGTCTTAAAATTATTTTTAAAAGTAATTCATAATAGAATACATAAGAAATTAGATGAAGGAATAAGTAATACGCAAATAGGATTTAGGAAAGGACTGGGAACACGAGATGCACTATTTGCAGTAAGTGTTCTTTCGCAGAGATGCTTAGATATAAATCAGGAAGTATATGCCTATTTTATTGATTTTGAAAAGGCATTTAATAGAGTGCAGCATAATAGACTTAAAGAAATTTTATTAAATAAAAACATAGACAGTAGAGACATTATAATCGTATGTAACCTTTATTGGAACCAAACAGCAAAAGCGAAAGTTGAAAATGAACTGACCGAGGATATCCAGATTCGCCGTGGGGTCCACCAAAGGTGTATTTTATCACCGTTGTTATTCAATTTATACAGTTAAGCCATCTCAGAATTAGCGCTTGCCGAGGTCAGTGAGGGCCTTATAATAAACGGCTTATTTGAGCCACTTAGTAACATAAGATACGCTGACGAGACCGTCCTTCTGGCAGGAACCCTAGAAGAACTGCAACATCTTGCTGAACAACTGGTATTTACAAAAGCACAAAACATCAAATTTAAGCTAGTACTAGATGATACAGAAATTAAACAAATATCTTCGTACAAATACCTTGGAGTATGGATCACAGAAGATCAGACAAGACAAGAAATAAGATGCCGCATTGAAATTGCACAGTCAACTTTTAATAGAATGAGAAAAGTTTGTGTAATCGCGATATCAATATATCACTGCGGATAAGAATGCTTCGATATTATATTTTCTCTACCCTTTTGTATAGCGCTGAAGCTTTGACACTTAAAAAATCCAACATTAAAAACCTAGAAGCATTCGAATTGTGGTGTTACTGACGTATTTTGAAAATATCATGGATGGATCGCAAAACTAACGAACAAGTTCTCGAACAACTAGGTAAATGGGGGTGTTCCATTTAAAAAAAATGACGGTGATGTCATGACCCAAAAATTATTTACCTGTATATTAGAATATTATTTTAAAATACTTCTTCTTCTTCTAGTTCCATGACCGTTATCGATCGTTGGATATCATGTTAGCTACCATATTCATACCATAGCATACCATAGTGTTGTTTGGCTCAGTTGTCTAAGGACCTCCCCATTTCTAACTCTGTCGACCCAGCTTATTTTCAGTAGTCGTCTGTATACCCACATCTCAAAGGCTGTCAAGCGTTTAAGCATAGCCTCAGTTAGAGTCCACGCTTCTACTCCATACCGCAGGACAGGAAAGATGTAGCAAGGTGTCATACGAACTCTAAGGTCAATGCTAAGATCCTGACTGCAAAGTACGTTTCTTATTTTTACAAAGGCAGCTCGGGCTTGTTCTATTCGGCTTTTAATTTCTGCGGTTGGATCCCAGCTCTTATTGATATTACTGCTGAGATACATGAGTTTCTCTACTCTGTCCAGTGTGGCATCTCCGACTTTTATACCGTCATTCTGTATATAATTTTGTTTGCTAACTATCATATAATTAGTTTTCTTAACGTTGAGTTTTAATCCATACTGATCACAAGTCTGTTTTATTTTGTTCATTAGATTTTGAAGGTCTTCTCCGCAATTGGCAAGGACTAAGGTATCGTCGGCATATCTAATATTGTTGACGGTTACTCCATTCACAATAATACCTTCGGTTGTCTCCATTAAGGCTTCCTTAAATATTTCCTCCGAATATAAGTTAAAAAGTAAAGGCGAAAATATACAGCCTTGTCTCACTCCTCTTTTTATATTTATTTCATCCGACAGTTCTTGTTCAACCTTTATTCTTGCCACTTGATGCCAGTATAGATTTGTAATTATTTGTAGATCTTTATCGTCCAATCCAGCTGTTTCCAATATTTCTAGCATTTTGTTAAGTCGGACTTTGTCAAAAGCTTTTTCAAAATCGATTGCACAAATGTACACATTTTGATTTATATCTCTGCATCTCTGTACTAGCACCTGTATACTAAACAAGGCTTCTCTTGTACCCAAGCCACTCCTAAACCCAAATTGAGTATTGCTAATTCTGTCCTCTAACAGCGTGTGAATTCTGCTGTGTATTACTCGCAGGAAAATCTTCAAAACGTGACTTATCACACTTATTTTGTCCGATAATCACCGCATGTCTTTGGACAATGTTTCTTAGGTATTGTGACAAATGTCGACTTCAATAAATCAGTTGGTAATATCCCAGTGTGATAAATTCTGTTAAAGAGATTACACAGAGCTTTAATTCCATTTTCTCCCAAAAACTTTGGTATTTCAGCACTTACTTCATCGCGGCCAAGTGCTTTTCCATTTTTTGCCGTTTGTATTGAACGTCTTACCTCACTTTCTGTTATAGATGGACCTGATATAGCAATCAGTGTATAGTGTTCTACTCTCTCATGTTCAAATAATTCAGAAATGTAGTTTTCCCATTCTTTTAACTTTTCATTGATGTCTAATATTCTATGTCCGTTTCTTTTATATTTTAAAATACGGTAAATTAAAATTAAAAATCGACGGGTTTCAGGGTTATTTCTTAAAATGCTATGTTAAGCTAAAAAAGAATTTGTTCCATACTTTACGAACACAGTGTATAAAAATAAAAGATTATCATAAATACAATATTTGTAAAAAATAAAATATAGTGTGATCTATTAAAAAATGAGAAAATCGTAATTTTGTTTTGTAATTCACCCTGTATACAAATTTTTGTCAATGATTTCAATTAAACTTAATTAAAACTATAATATATTGTTTATTATATAAAATAAATAATTGTTTATGAATTACTTGTTTAAATACATTGTGTTGATTTCATAGAGATTTCATAGACATAGAGATATACTCTGTATAGTAATGCTAAACTCAATACTATAAGTTTTATATTGTGAGCAAGCTAAGTGATTTATATTTAATGGCTTTGTTTATTTTCATATAAAGAATTTAAAATTGTTTAATGTAATGGAGTTATAGCGTGATTAGATGTAAAAATGGCAGGTAATAGCTTTATTGACAATCCCATTATTGTGTATATTTTTTCATACGAAGTATAAGCGTACATAAAACTATATCTTTAAATCAACTGTAAATCTAATATCAATAACCATTAGTTATAGTAAACTAGCCGCTATGGCACAATAACCAAATAGACGGAGTTGTGTGTGTAAAGGAATTTATCTAGTCCATTAGATCATAGTGATAATAAAAGTATTTTAGTGATGATGACCGTATCTCTCTGTAAACTACTTACTTTCTGTATCACGAACACCAACAGCTTTAAATTTTGTGTTTCCACTGGTTGGCCACATAGATGGCCTTGTCATTGGCTACGAATAGGACTTCTTTTGTGTGCAGGTCTCTCTCATCTCTGTGCATGATAGTAGATGGTGATTATTTTGGACCGCGTCACAGTCGCAGGTGTCGTTCTCCTGGTATCCCCATTTCTTCAGGTTACTAGCACAACGTAAAAAGCCAGTTCTTAGTCTCTTTAGCCCCTTCCATGTGGGATACGACAAATTGTCTCCAGCAGCCATTTCCTCTGAGGGAGCAAAATGTGTTGTAGCTGACATTTCTTGCCATAGATGTATTCGGCGCGTGATGTTTCCCGAAAGCTTTTATGAGATCTTAATCTACTTGGCTGAAGTTGGTGGTCATACAAGGGGTGTATTTGATCCGTTTCCTGCTTCTTTCATTTTATTTCTGACGCGACCTGTCTTCTGATAACAGGCGGAGCGATTTTAACCATAGGGTTAGAACCAGATATACGAACCGTTTCATTTAACGCAACATCGACGTTTTTAGCGTAAGTAGAGTTTCCCACATTGGTGCTTTAAACTCGGTGACAGAAAAACATAATGTTAAGGCAGAAGTACGGAGAATGTTGGTTGTGCTCCCCATTTGGTGTTTGTTAGTTGGCGGATGATATTATTTCTGACGTTTACTTGTTCTTGATATCTTTACAGTGATTTCGATAAAACACAGTTTTATCCAGACGTACGTCAAGGTGTTAATAGAAGTTAACATCTCAGTTTCAATAAAAATGAGAATCCTGAAACAAGGCTTTTTATTTGTCAATTTCTCTGGTCTAAATAGGCTGTTTAAATATTTAAAAATGATGAAAATGTATGATAGAGATCTAAGCAAATGGCAATGAGATATACAAAATTTTCATTCAAAGAAGAGTCAGACAAGTTTGTGTATTAGTTCCAATTTTATTTAACCTATATTGGGAAATAATATTTAAGGAATCTTATTCTTCTTCTTTCTTCTTATATATAGGCTTTAAAGCCTATGTCTGCTTCAATATTAGCCTCCTAAATTATTTAAACTATCGCATCATCTTTTTCTTTTCTTGGTCTGCCAATACTTCTTCGTCTAATTGATGACTTACCTCGTGTTATTTGTACTATTCTATCCTCTACCATTCTACTAATGTGTTTGTTATACTCCTGTTTCCGTTTTTTTACTCATCCACTTATGTCTTCTATATTCCATTATTTTCTTATGTTTTCACTTCTCCCCTATCCAACACAGTATTTTTATCTCTGTTGTTTCTAGTAGTCGTCTTGTTTTAGATATGTCAGGTCTTGTCTCCGCCATGTATGTTAATATAGGTCTAATTGCTGCTTTATAGATTCTTGTTTTTATGTCTTGTCTTAGGTGTTTGTTCTTCCAGATTGTATCATTAAGAGAACCCGCCGTTTTACTTGCTTTTAAGCTTTGTTGTCGTACTTCTTCTTCAACATCTCCGTAACTGGTTATATCTATCCCCAGATATCTAAACCTTGCTTTCTTCTTTATTATTTTCCCATCAATTTTGATTTTACATCGTAGTGGGTATTTAGATATTGTCATACATTTGGTTTTTTGAAGATGTGTGTGAAGATGTCTGTTAATCTTTGGAGCTCGTCTTCTGTATCGGCGATTAATGCAACATCGCTGTCGTCTGCATAACATAATGTTTGAATTTATTTGTTCCTCATTCTGTAAACATGACCTTTACGTACAGCTTATATTATTTCGCCCATTATTATATTAAATAGAAGTGGGCATCGTGGGACGAGTCACCCTCTCCGATTCCGCTTTGTACTGGTATACACTGTGTTAGTTTTCCATTTATCTCTGCCTGTATTCGATTATGGAAGTAGATATTTTCGATAGTTTGTATAATATTGATTGGTATGTTTCTTTTATACAGTAGGTGTAAGATGTCTTTAACTTGGATGCGATCGTCAGCTTTGGCAGGTCTATAAAACATAGATATGCTGGTGTATTGTACTCGATAACCTTTTCTGTGATTTGTCTACGCAGTAGACAAATATGACATGAGTACAAATATGGCGTCTACGCAAGATCTTCTGGATCTGAATCCTTGTTGTTTATCTAATAAAGTTGTTAGTTTATTGATTTTGTTGATTGGGACTTATGTGGTAAACTTAGCTGCGGTGTTCAGTAGATTTACACCTCTATAATTTTTGGGGTCTTCTTTATCTCCTTTCTTGAACATTGGTATCATTATGCTGTATCACCATGCTATCTTGCAGGGCAATATTAGTTTTTGTATAAGTTTTGTCAACTCTAAGGTTATATTTTCTCCTCCTTAATCCGATAAGGTGGATTTCGAATTGGAGGAAAAACTGGTAATAACATAAGATATGTGAATAATACAGCCATTATGGTTGAGAGTTTCGAAAATTGTCAGTTTCTTATAGACCGACTCACTAGAGAATGCTCTAAGAATTGACTTCGCATAAATACTTAAAAAGGACAAACCTACTTGTGATTACTAAGCAAGACATTGGCCTTATGCAACTAATTGTTAACAATAAGCCCATTATACAATAAATCCTTATAAAGAAATTAAAACAAATATACACATGGCTAGAGGATCATTTATGAAACTTGGATATATGGAACCTTTATACCTAGAGCTATAAAACATACAACTATGAATTAAGTTTCCAAAATGTTTTGAGTATCCTTTATTATTATACGGATATAAAACCTGGATTAATAAAGTTAATATGATGAACAAGTTAGAAACCTTCGACATGTGGTCTTATAGTAGAACGCTCAAAATATAGGTTTAAGGCATTTCAAACATAGAAGTATTAAACACAATATGTCAAAACGATGGTGACAATACTAATTTAGATTCACTTTCTGCTAAGTTTGACGAATTTGTATGTACAGTGTAACTTCTTGAACCGGACATTATTTTTATTGCCGAATCCTTTCTTAAACCCTCAATTCCTGACTCATATGTTAATATAAATGGACATAAAATATATCGTAAAGCTAGAGAAAATCGTATGAGTGGTGATGTATGTATCTCCTAGAGAACATAAAATAACTGGGTCTAACTGAACATCTCTATAAGGCCATGCAGAAATCTGTACTTCTCGCGACGTTCAGATGTGTACGAACATTCTTGTGAGATACTCCAGCATATCAAGTCACCTAGGGCTTGATAACACGGAAAGAGTCCCACCAGAGCTCAATCCTTTTAATACCGTAGGTATCTGGAATAAGTGAATTTTTCCCTTAGAGGAAGTGTGAGCCGTATGGGCCAATCTGGACACAATTGAAAAAGAAGAAAACTTGAATTTTTGATTATATAAGGAGAGGTAGCAGATGTTATATATTGCAGTTAATATTCACTGAAACGATAGAAGAAAGGAGAGGAATTGTTAGGAAGAAATATTCTTTGCTACGAAACCTTCGTCAATGGACTGATCAATTAAACAGATCAATTGTTACGTGAAGCATAAAGTCTAGAAAAATATCGGCAACTGGTTCATGAAGCTTCTAACGCCTAAATCTGGGCACGGTGCTTAACCCATTTACGGCCAAAGGTACGTAAACGCAACCTTTATTGTTAATTTTTTTTTTTGGCCCGAAAATAATTTTTTTAATGTTTTCTTTTTATTGAAGTAACATCTCAATAGATTGAGGTATATAGTATCATTTTTCGTTTGACAAAAATATTAGTTTTTAAATATTTTAAGATTATTATAATTTTGCATAATTTAATGATTTATGCACATCTTCATACAAAAAATTTTTCCGATACTAATTATAAACTTAATTCATATTTTGTATTCTATAATTATAAAAATATGTTAAAATTTTTATTATTCTAAAAACTTATTCATTCATACTTTAAAAATAAGGACTATTACATATAGAATTTATTATATAGAATTGCATGTTTATACGATGGATTCGTATACGCACCTTTGGCCGAAACCATATTATATTTTTTTCGTAGACTAAACAATCTGAAATTACGATCTTGTCAATAGTAAATCACTTCATTCACTATTTATCAAATTGCTGTGTGCTGTAAACGTTATATTTGCTTTTTTATAATTATTGACTTAAATCAGTTTGAAAGTTTCCTTGTGTTTATTTGTTTTATATTCCATATAAGTTGAAATGAGGTAAGCTAAATTATTATCATATGAATGCGTGTATATAGTAGTAGTAGTGCATTTTTTGTTTATTTTAGTAAATTCTCGAAATATGAAATGAAGAGGGCACAACTACTAAAGAGTTAATGGCTTTGTTAGAAGAAGACTCAGACTGTAAAACTGCTGACTCACTTGATGTGGTTTATGTGCCGACGGAAACAGATGAAATTTCCGATGTAGAAGACATTGATGATAATATTATTGGTGAAGAAGGAATAAAAACAGATATTGCAGGTACATATGAAACACAAGTGAATGTGAATTCTGACGATTCTGATGATGATATTCCCCTGAACCACAGATCAAAACGTCCATAGAAAGAACCAGGCAAAAATAATTAATCCAAATTTGTTTCAAGTTGCGTAAAAACAGATACTTCTTCGTACTCGGCAGTAATTCAACATCAGTCTGATCGATATTTAGAAAATATAAAAGCCAACCATGGAGGCAAGTCACCTATGGAAGTTTTTTCACTCTTTTTTGATAAAGAAGTAAGTGAGAGCATTCGATATTTTACAGATATTTATGCATAGCAGAATAACCGTCACGATTTTGAAATGAATGATACAGATTTAAAAAAATTTATTGGCATATGTATATTATCTGGTTATCACACTCTGCCTCAAATTGATATGTATTGGTCGAAGGATGAGGATAAAGAAGTGCACATTGTAAGAGAAAGCATGAGCCGACATAGATCTTGTTCAATCAAACAGAACATACATTTGTCAGATAACACCTTACTGAATAAAAATGATAAATTTGCAAAATTGTCACCAATTTTTGAAATAATTAACCGAAAGTTTGCACAATTTGGAGTCTTTGCAAAAAATCTTTCCATTGACGAGGAAATGGTTCCATATTTCGGGCGATATTCATGCAAAGTGTTCATCCGTGAAAAACCTGTTAGATTTGGTTTTAAACGATGGTGTTTATGTTCTGATACTGGTTATTTGTTCAAATTTATTCCATATGGCGAAAAAACTGAAAAAACAAAAAATACTTTTAGCTTAGGAACGGCAGTTGTTTTTTCGATAGTTAAAAACCCACAGCAACATAAGGTCTTTTTCGACAACTTCTTTACGTCATATGCTCTTTTTGGACTATTGAAAGAAAAAGGATTCTTTGCAACAGGAACAGTAAGGGAAAATCGCACTGCTAACTGTCCTCTAGAAGAAAACAAAATTATGAAAAAAAAAGGAAAGAGGTTCATATACATGTGCATTCGATTCCAATTTAGAAGTTTTGGTGACAAGATGGAACGATAATACAGTAGTGACTGTAATGACAAATACATGTGACGTTTTACCCCTTATGCAAACTAAACGTTATAACCGTAAAGAACACAAAGAAATTCTTATCCCTCAGCCTAATGTAATTCACCAATATAACCAATACATGGGTGGAGTGGATCTGCATGATAATGGCATTGCGAATTACCGTATAAGAGGAAAAAAGTGGTGGTGGACAGTATGGTGGTCAATGGTTGGAAAATTTTTAAAATTGCAAATGATTCTAAAATTTCCAAACTGGAGTTTCGTTCGAGATTGGTTCTTAACTTACTAAAATATAGTGGACATGCAGAGAATAGTGAAGAAATCGCTACATCATTGTCAAACTCAGTATATGGACATCCATCTAAATTTGCTTTACCAGATAAAACTAGATTCGACAATATTGGCCACATTATAAAAAGAGACGATAATAGTGCAAGAAGAAAATGTCGGATGTGCAAAAGTAATACTATTTATTTATGTAAAAAGTGTACAGTGCATCTACACCCCGAATGTTTCGAAAATTTTCATTTTAAAATTTAATTTACAGTTAAGATACAATATGTTTTGCCTTTTTTAAAAATTGTATGCGTATTCGGCCAAAGGTGCGTATACGCACCCACCTGTTTTTCCTTTCATGAGAAAAAAAAATCTTTTTGGTTATAAATTAGTCTTAATTTATGTGTTTTTAATCCAATCTAATAAATCAATTGTCAAATGTCTCTTTGTTTATTGTCTCGGTCCTTAATGGGTTAAAGAACGCATTTTATCAACCCATTCTTTGCATGACTGAGTTTATTTTAACGTGGATTTTCCTCTGAATATTTCCTTTCATATTTAATACCCAACATGTTCTAACTTATTTATTAAGCTCCGTATAATACAATAGTAACTACATCGTTTTCTGTTTGTAAACATAATATTTCTATAATATAAACAGTCTTTACCCTACTGAAAACCATGTTTCTGCATTAGACCAATTAGTTCAGTAATTGTATTTAATCAGCCGTTACCATACGTGAGGGGGTTTGAATTTTATATGAAACATGACCACACAGAGTACATCAGTAGAATATTAATGACCTACATACGCACTGCGTGTTAACTTACACTTAATATTCCAGAGGGACTATGTAGGTGAAACTTCAATCCGAAGTTCTTAATACTATTACCGTTTACCACGTGAGATAATTATTATGTGCTTCTGATAAGAAATGACTTTCTAAACATTTTATCTTAAGAGTTTTTCGTTAGATAATTTTTTTATCGAAGTTGTATATCTAGGGAATTTATACAGATAAAAATTAGATATGATTTCTAAAAATACTCTAAAATAGAAGAAATCGGGGCACTAATAAAAGTATAAAAAATACTTACAAATAGTTGATTGAAATGAGGTTGAATGCTCGAATAAATGAACTTTGAAAAATAAGGCTAATTGAGCACAAGTTAATTAAATCTAGCCCAAGTACTTTCGCTTAAAATAGCATCTTCAGGGGCATTTCGTCAAATATAAACTATCCGGCAAGCGTAGAATGTGGAAACATTAATAATGACATAAAATTGTACAAAACACTACACTAAAACGAGGACAAACAGTTTAAAATTACTTTATTGATTCTACGCTACATTCTTTGTCAGTATCTGGAGGGATAAAGATTATCTTTTCAAATACTGACAAAGAATGTAGCGTAGAATCTTTAAAGTAATTTTAAACTGTTTGTCCTCGTTTTAGTGTAGTGTTTTGTACAATTTTATGTCATTATTAATGTTTCCACATTCTACGCTTGCCAGATAGTTTATATTTGACGAAATGCCCCTAAAGATGCTATTTTAAGCAAAAGTACTTGGGCTAGATTTAATTAACTTGTGCTCGATAATAGCCTTATTTTTCAAACTTACAAATAGGACTTATATAAGTAACATTTTTAAGTTCTAATACTTCCACTGTTTATGGATCAATACCTTTCTAGCAAAAGAAATTGTCAAAAGATATTTAATTATACACAATTATATATAATTAGACAATAGATAATAGACATATCAACACCTCCTACGTAGAGTATCGTAAGTGTATTTGGTCAACTTTACAGAATAGCTGTTTAAAGGTTCGCTAATTGTTTATTGATGATTTTTCAGTGAGGAGACAATCAATATATTTGAAAATTTTCATATTAATTACGAAATAGGTGGGTAATAATCCTATGTAGTATTTTTATTACAATTATTTCTTGTTTTCGAGAAAAGTCACTTACGATATTTTACGTTGACCAACATACATACATATGTCACACTTACTATGAATTACGTTGGGAACTACATTAAACTATTTATCGTATGTTATAGATACTACATTCTTCTTTGTAAAAAATGGTAAATAATTGTTGTAAGTAGTAGATGATATATACTGCTTCGTTAAAATTTTAAATAATAATGTCGTAAGTTTATTAACCTAATTTTAATAAAAATATTCTGGGGTATTTTTACGAAAGTAGGCAATAAAAAAGCATGAAATTATTATTGACAGAATCACAATACCATATTTTATTGATAGAATAACCTTTATTTGCCATACATCAACATAACTTAAATTTTAATAAAACACACAAACTTCTAGTAACACAAAAATAAAAATACAATATAAACTATATTAACTTTCTAATAACTTTAAACATTTAAGAGAAATTGTGCAGTCAGTAACTATTCATAATTTTTAAAAGTTATTAGTAACAAATTATCAACACTTAATAATATTTATGGATAACATAAAATTAACAGACTTACTTTGGATGGCACAAAAAATAATACTTCATAAATCATACTTACAATATAATTTATTGGGATCTTCAGGTTTCACAAAAACTTCTTTTATGTTGTTTCATTGTACTTTATCTCCACTGTTGCTTTTTATCCAATTTCCATTCAACAACAATTTAAATTGGAGAAATCAGTGTGTTGCATTTCTTCCACTAAATAAGGTTTACCATCTTGTTTGGCCCAACGTACCAAACAGTACCACTCATGTGGAGTGTAAACCAGTTTGTTTTTGGCGAATCTTTCTATCAAAGAGTGGACACTATCGTCCTCATTCTGAGTGTGTCCAACTTCTAAAAAGCAGTGCCGAATAGTAACTTTTAAAGTCGATGCGGCATACAAATACATGGCATAAACTATGCGATTGCGGTTTTGGCCCACACAATTATCCGACCAAAATCTAAATTCATTTGTGCCTAATTCCTTATGTTTTGAAATAAACTTCATTAAACAGCTAGAAACCTCATTAGCGCCCCTTTTGCCCTGCCCTTCATGCCACATGAAACAAGTACCTTCTTTATCCCCGACATTGAAAACAGTGAAGTTAAATATTGATAGTTTACGTTTATAATAAAGAATACTCAAATTACCGTGTGGAGCATTAAGTATTTTCTGAAAATTGAATGTAGCTGTTACTATTGTTCCCTTAGAGGTTTTAGCGTCGTTTTTATCACAGCATTTTCTTTCACATGCGAGATTTTTACTAAGCACATGTGATTCATAAATTTGTGTTTTAAGCAATGTTGGTTTAGATTTATTTTTATAAATGTGATATTTATCACATTGGTCCTTTTTGGGAATGTAAAAACTCAATTTAAAATGTTCGTTAACAATATCACGATATTGCCTTTCAGTATTAGCTATAGAAGAGTATACTTGTTCGTCAAACCATTCCTTGTATAAATCAAATAAGCGATAAATCACTTCTACTTCGTGGATTTATTTTCCTTGTGGATTTAGTTTAATTTAAATTTTAATTATAATTTAAATCGCTTAAAAATGCAAACTTTATAATTTATGTAAGGGATAAACGCGTAAATTCAAATTTAAATAATTAAAAACATGCAAATTTTAATTTACATAATTTACCAATACGAATCTTATCATTCATACCATCGTACCAAAAATGTACAAACATCGCTAAAAACGCGCGTATTATAATTTAAATCGCTCAAAAATGCAAAATGTACAACTTAATTTGCATATTATTAGAAGTGTACAAAAAATACTAAAAATGCGTGTATTAAAAATAGAATCGTTCAAAAATGTGAAACTTCTAATTTATTTACACTAAAAAACTCAAATTATAATTTAAATCGCTCAAAAATGCAAACTTTATAATTTATAAAGGGGATAAAAGCGTACATTACAAGCAAAACCGCTGAAAACATGCAAAATTTTCATCGTTTACAAATACGAATCTTAACCTTCATATCGTCAAATATATACAAAAGCGCTAAAAACGTGCGTATTATAATTTAAATCGCTCAAAAATGCGATATGTACAATTTAGTGCTTTAAAAAGCTCAAATTATATTTTAAATCGCTAAAAAATGCAAACTCTATGATTTATATAGTTAACAAAAGCGTAAATTTAAATTGCTAAAAACATGTAAATTTTAATTGACAGCTTTTACAAATACAAATCTTATTATTCATATCGTAAAAAATGTGCAAAAATCACTAAAAACGTGCCTATTTTAATTTAAATCGCTTAAAACTACGGAATTAACAATTTAATCCTCTAAAAAACTCAAATTGTAACTCAAAAATGCATACTTTATAATTACGAATACGTATACGAATCTTATCATTCATATCGTCAATAATGTACAAAATCATGATTTTCCAAAATTGCATAATCTATTGTAATATTTATGTTTCAGTTGGCCACTTGTATAATCGATTTAATATTTTTGAAATACTTTACCCTTAGAAATATCATTTTAAATAAAGTCGAATACGCTCCTACATCGGCATGAAAGAGGGATTGATCAGTAATCCCAAACATTTCATCGGATTGTGTATATATAGATAGAAAATAGAAACGGATTGGGCCTTCAGCAATTTGGATACAATATCAAAGGATTGTCCTTTCGAGGGTCCAGCCGGCCCAATTTAGGTCGTTCTGGATGTAAATACTTATCAGTTTTACCCAATTTGTCGAATCTGGACGTTCATTATTGGACTGTCCCTTCCTTATTTTCGAATAATGGATAGCTGTGAAATTCGATCGGGAATTGCCCTATTTCAGAGTATTTTAATCTTAATATGGACATAATACGAGGTGTCGGAAAAGTCTTCGTAGAGGCAACGTCTCCTGAGATAACTAAGGAAAATAAATCTTTTTGGAGGTATTGACTTTTATATTTAACTTTTAACTAGAATTTAATTTTTCAATATCAATTTATAACCGATAACCACAATTCAGTAAAATATCTTACATCATTTTTAAAAAACAACAAAGAAATCTTAAATCTTCCTAATGACAAAGGCAACACTAGAGTAGTAATGAATATTTAAAACCACGAAGCAAAAATGAATGACAACCTAAATGATATAGCAGATCAAATAATCTCGTCAGACCCTACAAAATATCTAGAGAAAATAACAAAAGCCAAGACTAAAACCTCAGAAATAAAAAAACAGTTCCATCGTATACCAAGCGTCAAGATGTCCTAAACTTCATGGTCTACTTAATCCTTTCGAGTCTGCTAAGACGTATGTATCGCAGTCATGAAATTATCAAGTCTGTTGGATTAAATCTGAGCCATTTTAGATGAATTTTTATCGTAACCGACTTTTCAGAACTTATTTGAACAAATTTGAAATAATAATTTGTCTAAGCAGCAACATTGCGAACCATTTTCGCGCAGTATTTTCCCGTGATGTTGATCTGTGGAATGTGTTTGGTTGATTACTACCACAGAGACTATCGTGCACTGTTACTTTTGTTGCAAATTTATTTTTGTGAGAGAACCTACCTACAAAAAAAAAGGTAAATATATTCAATAAAACTAGTATTTTGTTTTATGGGTGAAATATGTCCCAACGAACATTTATGCTGAGTTATATGTGTCCCAACAGTCCTGTTTTGTTCTAGATGAGTAGAAAGATATGACGCAGAAAGCGCTAGAGGAGGAGGCAGCAGCCATTTTTGTCAGCGATACAAAATCAGAAGTCGATCATTTTTAGACTAGTGGTTACGATGATAAAGACTATAATCTATCAGCATGCGAAGGAGAAGTAGAACTAGAGCGTCACAAAATAGATTTAGGTTCTAAGATCAGTAAGATGAATAAAAAGAATCAGATGATAAGTGACGAAATAGATTTAGGTTCTGAGATCAATAAGATGGACGAAGAGAATCAGGTGATAAGTGACGAAAGTAAAGAAGAAAGCAATAGTGACGAAAATGATAAAGAAGGCGAAGGTACATATCAACCAGATATTTGGTATCATAACGACGGAACTTTTTTACCACGTTTTTCGGTTCCATTAGAAAAAACGTCGATTGTACTTTTTCTGATATCATGACGGAAATAAAAATATTTCTAAAAGTCTTTCCCAGAAGCCTTATTCGACAGATTGCACATTGTACAAACTTACGTTAAGAGAAATTTGGAAACGACACCAAGAAAAAAAAATTCCTACCGATGAATATGAAATTATGATTATATTGGGTGTCACACTAATCATGACATACAATCGAATTCCATATTTCAATGATTATATTCTTGATCAATGATTCTTTGGCAATGAAATGTACTTCGCTGATATTGTAAAGCCTGACAATGCGAGAAAATCATATTACTCAGAGAATGTCGGCTTTTCAAAGCATTGATAAGTCAATGGAGAAATTTAAAGGAAGGTCTTCCCTAAAATAGTTCCTACCCATGAAACCCATCAAAAGGATAATAAAGAAATGAAATCGCTGTGACGTGACTGCTTCTGCCGTTCAGGGACGATTTTTAAAAAATAATTATTTAATTTACAAATGCGAGAGAAATTTATTACGTTCTTAAAAGTTACAATATTAAAATCAGACTTCACTGTACAAAGATTCAAATCAGACTGAATTATATTTAATAAAATGAAATACATTACACATTCTAAAATAAAACAATAATTTATAATCAAAAGACTGATATTTTTTTTTGTACACACTTATGACAAGTCGAAAGAAAATGCAAAATGTAGTTAGTTTTGTCAATACCCCACTAGCTTCACTAGCAAAATTTATCAACACTCTTCTACTAGATCTACTTAATTACACTCCCAAATATACTATTGCCAACACTTTAGATTTAATCTCCAAAATTTCTTCACCTACTCATTCGAATAACTTCACTATGGTCTCTTTCGATATAACAAATCTGTTCACCAATGTTCCCAGATTAGGCACCATTCCAATCATCAATAACCTTCTACAAAGAAAAAACATTGACCAAAATAAATGTTCACAAATTACTTCTCTACTCCAATTTTGCCGTTCCCAAGATTTCTTTATCTTTAACGATAAAATTTATAGACAACCAGAGGTTTAGCAATGGGAAATCCTTTATCTCCTCTACTTGCAGATCTTTTTCTAGACTCTCTCGAAACTAACTTTGTTCATTCTCAACCACAAATAATTCTATGGTACAGATATGTGGATGACATTTTAGCCTTTATAGAAGGCCCTCCTTCAGAACCTCACAATATTTTGTCAATAATTAATAATCTACATCCTGCAATTAATTTTACCTTAGAAGTAGAAAGCAACAACATTATCAACTTTTTAGACCTAACTATCAAAAAGAATACTTCCTCCTCTTCTTCTTTGCCTACACTAGAATTTTCAATATTCAGAAAACCTACTCAAACTGACCATATGATACCAACATCATCAAATCACCCTTTTCAACACAAGATGGCAGCTATTCAATGTTATGTCCACAGACTTCTTAATATCCCTATGTCTCAAGAAAATTACAATAAAGAAATCTCCATCATTAAACAGATAGCAAACAACAATGGTTTTCTTTCTACTACTGTTGATAACACTACACTCAACACTACTTCCATATATAGATCCTTAACTTACTTAGGACCCATTTCAGAAAAAATTTCAAGAGTACTTGTTAATAAAATTAGTGACATAAACATCTCCTTTAAAACCAAATATAACATCAAGTCCATCTTCAGCAAAACCAAAGACAAAGTTGACAAACTAAACAGAAGTGGTATTTACAAGCTGTCCTGTGGTGACTGTAATATGACTTATGTAGGTAGAACAATGAGAACTCTGAATCAAAGAATCAAAGAACACCTCAATAACCCAGAAAAATCAAACTTTGGATATCACATTAAATTTAATAATCATTCCTTTTCTCCTTCTGAAAACAGTAAAATTTTACACAACATTCCCAATAAAAACTTTAGACTCATGAATCTCTTGGAAGATCTAGAGATATCCAAAGAAATGAAACTAAACCCTGATTGTTGCTTAAACACACAAATCAACCTCAATTGCAACTATAAACCTCTTTTTAAATGATTATGGGAGACTTTAGAGGAAGAAGGGTGACCTCATGCAATCTTATTATATATTTTTTATACTTTTATATTTTTAAACAAATTTTAAACTTTATTAGAAATTTACAACATTTTGTAATTCATTTGACAGTTATTCTTAATTGAAACATGAAAATACATTCTTAAAAAAATTTTTATGCAAATTTCTTACAATTTTCCACCAAGAGATACAATTCTCAATACACTTAAGTATCAGATAACGTAACATTAATACCATGTTTCTTCTTTATATTGTTGTTGAACAATTTGAGCCCTTGTTTCTTAAGGATGGCTGTCAGATTGAACATACATTGACCTTGAGCAATGACTTGAGTGAATTTACAAACTAATGTCATTCTGTATGATGTGATGAATACATAAAATTTAATTTAAAAACTTAATTTTTAGAAAGTCTTTGATGACTATTAGTAATTCCAAACTACTAAATAATTTTGTAAGAATTTAAAAAACAATCTCTATTTCCTATATATGACATTTGTCAACTGTCACTTTTGAAAAATCGTTTAAAAGGACCGACATTTGATTTCATTAATTCTATTCTGTCTACGTCCTCACATCAATCAATGGTCGGGTTCTTACACCCGTACCATGACAAAAATTTTTTCAATTTTTTAACGTGTTTGTGAAGTCCAGTGTCTGCTTTTTATATGTTTTTTATATGTTTTAAGAATTTCAACACCTAAAAAAATCATAATTTTGAAATTTAAGGAAATGAGATCTCTCCTTTGTAGTGGTATTTAAAAAATTGACGTAAGTTAAAAATTATAATCTTTACCAATTAGTACTTATAAGAACATTTTATTGTAGCATAGCTCTGATGATGGCTTTGTAAAGCCGAAAGCGCTCAGGTAGGAATTGCCTAAAATATACACACTTCAAAAATACTTTTTTGCATTTTCTTTCGACTAATAATTTATAAGTTGCACTTTTGTATTTTGCTGTTTTGTATTTAGGTGTTACACGTTTCCACCTCTATATTCTACTTTCAGGGTCATTCGATACGCGAAGTAATTGATTTATTTATTTTTGCCTTCGAAAATAGATCCCCACCAAGTGTTACAGCACTTAAACATACGAATAAACATTTTAAAACTTTGGGGTGTGTAAAGAGTTGAAAAAAATGTCATGAAGGTAATGAACCACGTGTTAGACCTAGTGAATCCATAGTGTACAAATTGCTAGGGAAGTTAACGTGAATGCTCGAACAAAGAAACAAGAACTGTTTCCGGAAGATAACTTTAGGCGGATGGAGTTTTGTGATCTTATGTTAGATAAACAGAATGAAAATGTACACATTTAAAAAAATATTTTATATTCTGACGAATCTTTATTTTCATTATATATAAAACAGAATCCATCCGTTGCAAGGTATTATTCTCGGAAAAATAAGCAACTTTTACATAATGAGATCATTCCGGCAGTTCGACGCCTTACTGTTAATTTTCAGGAGGTTTATTTACAACAAGATGGGTGTTTGGCTTACAACTCTAGAGCAACTATTGACTTCCTCAATCAAACGTTTCCTGATTGACTGATAAGTATACGTGGTACAAATAAATGGCCTGCTAGATCCTGGGAATTGGCCCCTAACGATTTCTTTTTTTAGGGTTTTCTCGAAGAAAACATTTATACGCATCAGTTTGAAAGAGCCACAAACCTAGTCGAATTAAGGGCAAAAATACTTCATTTCTCTGCAAATATTAGAACAGCCCTACTTCAAAATATGAGGATAAATCTGTATGATAGATTAGGTTACTGTTTAGCACAAGGAGGTGGAATATTTGAGCCCTAAATTTATTAATCTGCTTTTCTAATTTTTATTATTTGTTAGGTATAGGTAGCGGGTAGGAACTCCTTTTGGATAGTCCTATCAGGGAAAGTGAATCAATTCCTGCCTTCCGCAGATTCCAGGTGTTTCCTGACCCGGGAAACTAGTACCTGCTAAGGGTTCCTTGTCCAGGGTCACGGATGAAGCCCACAACGGCATCCAGAGTGGAGAAGAAGATCTTCACAACGGTCTGGAAGGCGGAGGTGGCAGCCCAATGGTTTTAGGGTTTGTATAAAATCGAGGGGAAGATTGATCTCTGAAGTCCAGAAAGACAGTCAATCTAAAGGATGAAAACCTTAAGACAAACTTCCTGGCCCTCCAGGTTGGGGGTTGGATCATTGAGCTAGCTCCTTAATATCTAGAAAAAAAACTACTGCTAAAAATCCCAAACCAAACCTCGGAAATATAGACGGATCTAAACAAAGACGAAAACGGCTACGAAAAAGGACCATGATGATAGGTACATGGAATGTACAAGGAATAAGGGGTAAAACTGAAGAGATCATCAAAGAAGTAAAACAACTTGGCCTCAACATAGTGACCCTCACTGAAACAAAGAAGAAGGGCGTTGGATCAGTAATGATAGGAGACTACATACACCTGTATAGTGGCTTACCAAAGGAAGAAAGAGCTAAGAGAGGAGTATCCGTAATTATTAACAAAAAGTTTAAAAGGAAAATTACCAGCTGGACTGCAATAGATGAAAATATCCTGCAAGTAAATATGACCCTGCACCATAAAAAAACAACAATACTAGCAATCTATGCCCCCTCAGAGGATGAGAATGTAACCACAAAAGACGAATTCTTTACAAAATTAAACGAAGTTATTACTCGAGTTGGAAATAACCGAGAAATATTTTTATTAGGCGATTTTAATGGAAGAACAGGAAACAAGCGCCACAAAAATGTAATTGGACCTTATGGAGAAGACGTCGTAAATGATAACGGAGAAAGACTTATCAATCTCTGTGAAAGTAATAGACTCAAAATAACTAACGGATATTACTGTCACAAAAACATACACAAATATACATGGTTTCAACCAACAAGGAATCTTAAGTCTATAATAGATTACATGATAGTTAAACAAAATTCACAAATACTCATTAGAGATATTAGAGCTATGAGAGGAGCAGTATGCGGATCAGATCACCACATGGTCAGGGCAAAAATTGTTTTCCTATATAGATTAAAGGACAGTGTCTCATCAAGCCAAGACGAACAACTTTTAGAAATAATTGATCTTCCTCAATACAATCTGTCCAGTTTAATTCATGAGAGCACCCGTAGACTATATAAGACTCGAATGGACACCAAACTTGACGAAACACTAACAAATACCAAATGCATATATGAGAACATAATATCAAGTATTCATCAAACAGCACAGGAGGTCTTAGGAATCAAACAAAATAAAATTAGTAACAAGCTTTGGTCGAATGAAGACGTCGAAAATGCGGTAACAGAAAAGAAAAGATTATACCATATGTGGTTGAATACAAAAGATGACGCAGACAAAGACCGATACAATGAAATGAAGAAGAAAGCTAGAAAGATAATTATGACCTCCAAAAATGAGACATGGGACAGAAGGTGCAGAGAGATAGAATCTTATATTGGAGGACGACAATGCACTGAGGCGTGGAAGTTTATAAACTCTGTTAAGAAGCCGACTAACGAGAAAGTGATTCTAAATCCCATAAATCCCGAGGATTGGACACATTATTACAAACATCTATTAAATGAGAACAGAGACGAATTTAAAGAAGATATGAATTCATCAAGAATCGAAATTCTGGGAGAGCATATTACCATAGATATCAACACAGTTCAAAAAGCTATAGCAGGGATGAAGAATGGGAAAGCAAGTGGACCAGAGGGAGTAACTACGGAATTAATAAAGAATGGCTCAGAGAAATTACACAGAATGATCACGGTGATATTTAACGAATATATTAATGAACATCCAACACCAGATGAATGGAAAACAGCATATATGACCCCAATATATAAAAAAAGGTGACAGGAGAAATTGTAAAAACTATAGAGGGATATCGGTCACAAGTTCAATGAGTCGACTATACGGTCGAATACTACGGTACCTGATAGAGGAAGATTATCAATCGTCTGAAGACGAAGAACAAGGAGGATTTAGAGCAGGTCGTTCATGTACAGATAACATCTTCTGTCTTAAACAAATTATAGAAAAGAAAGTTGTGACAAATAGAGAGTTACATATGACTTTTGTAGATCTTGAGAAGGCATATGACACAGTCCCGCTAAATAAACTATGGGAAGTCCTGGGCACATCAAATATACATCAAACATTGGTTAGTGCTCTCAAAGATCTATATTATGGTTCAAACTCCCAAATGAAATTCGGAAATCTCTTAGCTGAAAAATTTGCAGTTACTAAGGGTCTCAGACAAGGATGTTGTATCTCTCCGACTCTGTTTAAGATTTATATCTCTGCAGCTCTAAAACAATGGAAAAGGAAAGTCAAAGGAATGGGTATACAATTGAACGATCAGGATTACATATATACTTTACAGTTTGCAGATGATCAGGTGGTGATCTCAAATGACAAAGACGACATGGAATACATGCTTAGAAAACTAATTGAAGAATACCAGAAATGGGGATTAAATATCAATTTAGAAAAGACAAAATACCTCTCAATTGGAGCTGAAGCAGAACAACTCGATATCGATGACAATCAAAAAGTAAATCCATGTGACGAATATAAATACTTGGGCGTCATCTTCGACCGTAGTGGAAAAGACGAACGAGAAATAGAACATCGAATTGTACAAGCACGAAGAGCTATAGCATGTTTGAACGGAGTTCTATGGAGTAAAGAAATATCAAAGAAAAGAAAATGGAACATCTATGAGACAATGGTTAAAACTAGCCTACTTTATGGAGCTGAGACATGGAGAATAACCGAGAAATATAAGAAAAAGGTCGAAGCCACGGAAATGGATGCCATCAGAAGATCGATGAGAATATCAAGAGCCGACAGAATACGGAATGAAGTGATAAAACAACAAATGGGTATAGAGGGCACTATAGTTGAGGATATTGAGAGAAAACAGCTCATATGGTATAGACATGTGAGCCGAATGGGGGACGAAAGATTGCCTAAAAAAACGATGATGTGGCAACCCCCAGAGAAGAGGAAACGAGGAAGACCACCACAGAGCTGGAACCTGGGAGTTAGGAAAGCGATTAGCGCTCGAAATCTGGACGAAGACCTAACTCAAGACCGAATACAGTGGCGGTTGGGAGTCGGACAACGTCGTAAGACGTTATAAAACCGAATGTATATATATTATTTGTTAGGTACATTTTACGAAGTTTGTAGGTTCTTATTTAGGTAGTATTTTTTATGTTTAAGTTTAAAAGAATTTTATTGTTTTTTTTTATTTAAAAGTACAAACGATTCTTATTCTGTTTTTTTTTCGTTCTTGTCTTATTGTTATAAGCTTTGTCCATAAAATTTGTACAATTTTCAGTGACAATAAAGCATATTACTCGTTAACTTACTTATTTATTTGTATTGCTCTTAAGGCTAAAAAATTAGTTAAAAATAGTTTTAGAGCATTATAATAAATATACTCTAGAGATGGGATTACAATAAATTTTAATTCCTATGGTCAACAAAACAATGTCGTTATCTGTATACGAGGAAAATAATTCTGTATACGAGGAATATTGGAAGAAAGAGTAGTGACTAAATTAGTTAGTACGATAAGATGATATTGTGTTTTGATATCTGTTTAACTACTTAATACTCCTATCTTATTCAGCGATAAAAACAATAATTGCAACGAGACTAAATGTACCTAACTTTGTTGGGAGGTTAAATCGTGGTGACTCAGAATTCAGAGTAAATAACCACGGCACCTTTGTTTGCAGATGGCAAGATACTAAAGACTTGTTAGAAGTAAGCAATTGCTTTGGAGATAGGCAAGTAGAAGTGAAACGAAAAATGAAGAATGGCTCTAAAATGAATGTGTAATGTCCTGAACTTCTCAACATGTACAAAAAAGAAAATGGGTTGCGTAGACCTAACAGATCATATTTTGGGATGTTATGACTTTGATAGGATGTCTACGAAATGATGGAAGAAAGTATTTTTTCGCTTTCTGATGATGGCTGTTACCAGTTCTCATGTACTATATAATGATTTAACATTACCATAAACGATCATAATTTTGAGGTGGTCAAAGAATTCAAATACCTAGGAGGTTGAAATACGAATACTGGCGGGGAACAAATCATTCTTTGCCATTCAATATCTAATGAGGTCAAAGCTTCTCTCAAGGCGTGCCAAAATCCAAATGTACAAAACCATAATACGACCAGCAGTGACATATGGAAGTGAAACATGGACATTGAGAAAGAAAGAAATCAATAAGCTATTAGTATGGGAACGCAAAATCCTGCGAATTATATATGGTCCTTGCAGGGACAGCGTGACAAATGAATGGAGGAGCAAATACAACAATGAAATAGAGACTCTCTTCGGGAAAGGAAACATCGTAAGATAAATAAAAGCCAATAGATTAAGATGGGCAGGCCACGTGGTACGGAATGATGACGACAGACTGATTAGCAATGTGTTTTGGAAAAGACCAGATGGTAAAAGATTGACAGGAAGGCATAGAAAAAGGTGGAAAGACGCAGTCAGGGAAGACCTGGAGAAGATGGAAGTAAGGCCATGGGAAATAATAGCACAGGATCGGAATCAATGGAAGGCAATAGTTAACGCGGCAAAAACTCACGAAGAGTTGTAAAAAGCCAATGATGATGATGATGACATAATGATTTAAAAAGGAAAGAAAAACACAATTTCGTCTTTTGTAATTAGTGTAGCTGAGAGACTTATTTTATTTGGAAGAGGTCATGCTACTGTTAAAAAAGCAAAGCCTTCACTTCACATATACGTCCTCCAGCAAAGAAACAAAAAAAAATGTTGGATGTGTGAGAGCGTTTACTTATCGAAGAAAAGATTCGTAGAAGATGTCAACGATGTTCTTCTCAGAAAAAGAAAAACGAACCACCACACTATGTTAGAGCTGCATTGTACATGCTTCACAACTTTTCATTAACATTAATTATTGATCTTAGTTTTTTCCCTTAGTTTTCAAAATATAAGATTTTTTTTGTATTTTCAATTTTTCTTTATTAAAATAAAGTAATAATTTGGTGTATGATGGTTTATTATAGTCCCACATATATGTTCCAAAAAAGTCTGCATGCTACATATGTGTCCCAGAGAAAATGGCGGATCTCAAGGATAACATTAATCTCGATCACTTTTATTTTTGCATAATTATTCGTTTTCAACAAAAAAAGTTCTAAATTCCATACGGATCCTGAAACAAAAAGTGGTTTTTATTAAACGTGAACAATATTAACAGTTAATACAGCAAAACTAAGAAGGAAAGAAAATTTAACTTTGGAATTTACCATTTTTTCACTTCATCAACTACTCGTACAAGGTTTTGTGTAATCTAGTACTTTTTCTCTCTGTAAACATACATTAGAGATACAGCAATTCATTATGCATATTATGTAAATGATGTGCACAATAGGGTGCCTGTTAAATCTAGAATTTATCCCGTTATTATACACCGTTTTTGATTATCCTTGCATTGTTTGTTGTTATAAACAGATTAATTCAGCACAGCCGTTGTAAAGCTATAAATCACGTAGTTAAATAGCAAACGATTGTGTTGGTATGCAATAATGTTATTTAGCACCAAAATAAACTATATCATTACAAAGAACAATATTCCGGTTTAAAATAAATTTGCAGTGCTTGCTAAACAGCTAATTCATTTTTAAACCATTAATTAAAATTAGTAATTTCCTTGATACATTTAATTCTTTTTTAAAAGCTACTTACAACTATGTTGAAGTCCTGGTTTCGCTAATTAATGATTCCTTTGAAAAAAGTATATTTCCAGAGTGTATATATCTTCATGGGTGATGAAAAATCGAATGTCTGCAACTATAGATCTATTACCTTACTACTGGTCTTATCCAAAATTATTGAGAGTCTTATAAAAGTCCGACTTGGGTCCTTACTCGTTGAAAACAACATTTAATCACAAAATCAGCTCGGCTCTTTATCTAATAAATGCACCAGTGATGCTATGTTTTCTGTACTACATGGGGTCTATCAAGCACTAAACAATTTTGATTATGTATATCACGACATTTTGATAACAAACTGAATTTATACGGAATTCAAGGTATTCCTTTGAATTGGTTGCAATCTTACTTGAGGAATAGAAAACAACTAGTTAGAACAAATAATACTGACCCTGGCTACAAAAGTAGTGTATGTGGTGTACCACAAGGTTCAGTATTGGGTCCTCTACTTGTTCTTATCTTTATAAATGACATCCCTAACTTAAAAATCGATGAAACAATTTTTCTTTTTGCTGATGATACCAGTATCACCTGGAGGAACTCTAATATTGCAACTCTTCATGCAAATATAACTTCTGATCCACTTAAAATAAAAACCTGGTTCGACTCTAATTAACTCTCTTTTGATGTAGATAATACAATAGCATTATCTTATAAAGGAACTCTTACTTTTTAATTACAACCGGATCAGTATTGTTGATTGTTTAAAATTTGATTTTTTTTAGACAGCAACCTTAAATGGTTTCAAAGCACGTGGTGTTTGTGTGTATTAAGATATAAATTTTTTTTAAGGTATTTTTAAGGTATTTTTATACCTTAATACACACGAACGCCACGTGCTGTTTATTCAACAGGTATATTAATCACTCCTGGATGTCTCCACTTCATGGTTTGTTCCAGTTTCACTTTTAATCTTAAATGGTTTCTTCATATCGATTTGTTAAGTAAGGAACTAGCCTTAGCCTGCAATGCAATAAGATCTGTTTCAAAGAAACTCAATTTAGTATCTTCCAAAATAACATATTTTTCTTTGTTCGAGTCTCATCTTTGATATGGCCTTCCTTTTTGGAGTTCTAGTAAAGCTTCTCAATCTGATGTTATTTTTAAATTACAAAAAAGAGCAATACGGTATCTTTTTGGCCTCAGTAGAATAACACATTGCAGAAGCTACTTCCAAAATCACGGAATTCTAACCCTTTCTTGTTTATATAGATAAATTTATGCACTTTCGATATAACTCTTAAAAAAGAATTATTTATTTTCAAAATTATACAACTAAGTTTTCTAGTTAAAAAAATACAATATTACTTTATTAAAATCTTAATTCCAAAATGAAACGAATTGATCTAAGAATTATAATCGAATGAATAATATAAAAATATAAAAAGAGTTTGTTGTCCCGGTTTCGATGGAATTTGCCGACTCTAAGCTTTGCTCTAGTTCAATGGTCAACGGCCGTTAGTCTGGGAGCTTATGACTACATTTCTATACACTTTAGAAACTGTTTGCTTTATTCATAAACACCTATATGTGTTTCCAGCAAGACCTAAGACCAAAGGTCCAACTGACACCACTATAGGAAATATTTGGTCAATACTTAGTTTTATAGAATTTTGAAAGGTGCAGATCACATAACTGCCCTTCACAAACTGTCATTTGTCACATGTCATCTCAATATTTCCGTCAGACCGGGAGCCCATTCTGTCTCCGGCTTCTATACAACATGTAGCTTCTCCTGTTCAAAAATTTTAAAGTGTTTGTTTGTCTTTGTGTATCGTATTTTGTATTGTTATATCCAAATTTACTTTTATGACATTCTACTCATGTCGGATAGCCCACAACTGACGAAGTAAGTCTATAAACGTTTATCACATATAAAATTTTTTCAACCATAAACTTGGAGTTTTTTATCCAAGTGAATTAATTTTCCTTTTTTATAAAAAACGTTTCTTGGCTTATTTCAGATGCCCCTGAAGATGATCTATTGATCGAAAGTACTTGGGCAAGATTAAATTAATCACCATGTTCGATAGTTGCCTTGTATACCGTCAAAGTTTAATTATTCGAACATTCAACCTTATATTGAAATCTATATTACATTTTTATTCTATTCTATGTGTACAAACGTTTGCATTACATTTGCTTAAAATACTACAAAAAAACACATATCATGTTCGAAAAACTAAATATGCAGTCTCTAGGTCAGACCATAAAATGACTGCATAAAAGACTTCTAGATTAAAGATTTAAGATAAAACCAGTAACAAAAGCTAAAAGAATTGATGTATTTTTGGGCTTGATAGCACACCACCTCACTATTAATTAAAAATGTGTCCGGAACACTAGAGGGTCGTTCAAAAAATTAAAGCGACTTACATTTCTTCAATAAAAAAGTCTTTACTCGCTATCTTCCGTTATTCTAAAATTGATATAGCTGATACAATAAGTTCAAAGGTTAACATAAAATAAAAAGGAAGGATTTGCCGATTTAATGCCGAGTCACGAGAATGCCTAGAGAGATAATAGCCCGAGTAGCAAGGGAGTCAAAACCAATAGGCAAGAGACCACCAGGAAGATCCTTGAAAAATGGCTAAATAGGTGACAGACAATATGACAGGTATACTACTTCCTCGCGTTTCATAATAGAATTATTTCTTCGACTCAGATCCATTTGGTATCTGAGTCGATTCACGAATGTTTTTTAACCAAGAAACTTGTTTTCTTCACACACCTCTACGGCCCTCTATTTTGCATTTAAGGATCAGTTGTAATATTTTATATCGACTTCTCCTTACTATATGTCCCAGATAAGACATTTTTTGATGTTTAACAGTCTTTAGCAGTTCTCTATCTTTGTTGAAGCTCCTTAGTGCTTTTTCATTAGTTTTTCTTGCTGTCCAAGGGATCTTCAGCATTTGTGTATGAACGAACATTTCCAATGCTTCAATTTTGTTTATGATCGATACTTTTAGCGTCCACACTTCTGCACTATACAAAAGTACGGACCAAACATAGCACTTAACCATTTTTTTGTCTTACCCCTAACAGCTATAATAAAAGCCCAAAATTGGTAAAAAACGGGCCAAGGGGCCCAATATAAAAAGAAGACGTGTATTAGAAAAAATAAAGACCACATAGTTTCGGCGATTTTGTTGATCTGGAACATAGACATAAGAAATTGGAGCAAATCCCTAGAAAATATCCAAGCCATGAGACTGTAAGTGATATTGAATTGTTTATTGTTTGATAAGGATTGTGATATTTTCCTAACTATTTCTTTTGAAAATAAGGTTCACTTTACTTAAATTGTACTTTTATTGTTTGGATGTAATTGATTATTGATTGAAATAAAAAATAATCCCTGTTTTAATTTCTTATAGTTATTGACATTTAATAAATACTTTTAGAACCAAGTAACTTCGATTATCTTTGTATCAACGTTCGTAAGTTGAATCAGTTAGAGCAATAACTTCAATTTCCTGAAGTCTCTCGATATTTAACTTTATGTTTGCGTGTCAGGCTTGATTGAAAATGTTTATTGAACATTCCAACTTTACAGTTTACGATCGAAGACGTAAATATGATAAATATTGTAGCGTTTGCGATCATAAGTTTCGAATTTTATTTAAAGAAATATTGAGTGAGGAGCATCCAGCCATAAGGATGATATGTAAATAGGTCAGCGCTCATATACAAACACCTACATACACACATACTATATATACATATATATATATATATATATATATATATATATATATATATATATATATATATATATATATATATATATATATATATATTAAGAATAAGTATATAATGACGGTGAATTTTAAATAATATTTTTGTCTGAATTTTTTTGGTTTATCGGTCTTTTTTTAACATTTTATTCAATCCTATTGTCAATAAAGAGACAATAAAATGTAGTTTATAAAGTAAATTGTGAAGACTGTAACGCGTCATATACTGGACACACCTATCAGTATTTACATATACGAATTTTTGAACATAAAAGCAGTATAAGAAAAAATAAACCAAACAATATAATTGATAGATTCGACCGTTACTTAATGGAAATTCATTTTATGTAACAATAAAACACTGAAAACTTTGTTTATATCACTACAGCTGTTTCGGCTGATTGCCTTTCTCAAGTGATCTATTTTTGGCATACGTTTACAATTTTTGGCATGCGTTTATTTAAATATAATTAAGCAAAAAGCAGTAAACAATGCATACAACGAACAAGCAATTAATAAAATGTTAAATCAAAAACTACACAAGAAAGCAATGAAATTAGTATTTCCACCATCAGAGAAAAAACCCAGTACCTTTTGCTCGGTTACATATACAGGCAAAATAACAACAAAAATAGCCAAACACATAAAAAAGAAAGGAATAACACCAGCTTTCCGAACAAATAACAACCTAGGCAAATATATTAAAAATAACAAGAGCCAAAATAAAACACACTTAAATAGTGGTGTGTACAAACTTCAATGTGGCGACTGCCTAAAAACTTACATCGGTCAAACTGGTAGAAACTTTAATAATCGAATAGCAGAACATAAAAGGGCTTTCAATAATAGAAAAACAGATTCGACATACGCACTTCACCTTCTAGATCATAATCATTCTTTTAATGACAAATTTAAAATTCTTCACATTCAAAATAAAGGCCTTAAGCTATCTTTGTTAGAATCTATGGAAATCAACAAATTAAAAAACACAGATATAATTCTGAATGACCAACTTGAGACAAACAGTTCTCCCCTCCTCAACCTATTTCATTAGAGAAAACGAAGTTTTCAGTGTTTTATTGTTACCAAACAATATAGCCTTGACGAAACTTTCTTTGAAAATAATCATTCTTTTGCGTTTAAAAATACACAGATTTTAAAAAGCGAGTTAATTTTAATTTAAAAATTTGGCTAACAAGTAATCAACATCAACATAATTTGGTCAACATCTAATTTTTGAGTGAACAACGTAAGCAACAGAAATACTTTGGGACCTAAGTACTTTCTGTTGAGATCTTATACCATGAACCAGAGTCACTCCATCGTCTTCTTGTGATTGTACTAATTTGTTTTTTAGAAGAAGATCTAAAGGGTGTTTCTTAGGGGTATACAAATGTAAGTTGGCAAGAGATTTTTAACTGGTAGCCATTTGGACATTTTTGATTTATGTTTAGTTAGGTTTATCATTTCAGCATAGCAGTAGACTAATGCCTAAACAACACTTAAAAATTGTGCAAATTTATTTTAAAAATCATCGCGAACTACGTCTATTTTATCTCGTTGTACTAGGTACAAAAGAAGTTATTGCTGTTGTAGAGCATATCATAGAGAAAGGCCAGAATCTCTAGGTACATAAGAAAACCTGACCCAACTCTTGCCAGAAATAAAGTTACAAGATTACCTAGCAAGCAGCTAGCAGCCTAGGTATAGGGTCCAGAAGGAGATTGCCGTTGAGCGAATTTTGTTTAGCGATGAAGCACACTATGTGCAAGATGAACCACTAGGTAAGGGTCTTAATGGGAATAAAAAAAAAGATCACATCAGAAAAAAAAAGGTCACATCGTTATTAGTTAAACAATTTGGTGAATATTGGAGCTTGATTCAAGATTTACAATGGTATAGAAATATTCTTCTGAGTGAGCACAATACCGTCAATGAGGAAAATAATGATGAAAACAGTGAATGTGTTTGCATGGAAGCAGACATTGGGGACATTAGAGTATAAGGATGATTTTTTTAAATAATTAATTTTAAAAGTATTTTTAAGGCCTAGTCAAAAGGCCTTATTTCCAGAAGTGGCAAATCAAAAAGCCATATTTCCAACATTGACTAAGCAAAAGGTCGTATTTCTGAGTTTACTGACCAAAAAGTCGTATTTCTAAAATAAAACTGAACAAATCCTAGAATTTTGAGGTTTCTCTTTTATTTTGAAAATGTACATCATATTGTAGTTTTAATGTATTATGTTGTAATTTATGGTGAAAATACGACCTTTTGAACAGACGCCCCTAGAACTATTTAATAGTTGGCTAGAAGAAATTCGTCGTTGACGTGATATTACTCTTATGACAATTTGTGACGAATCCGCTTATGTTAATGTCGAAATACGTTTTCTTAATATCTTAAAAAAAGGTATTTTAAAGGATTTTGTCCTAAAAGATGTGTTTAATACAGACAAGACGGGTATCTACTATCGTCTGTTGTCATCAAGAATACATGTATTAAAAAATAATAAGTGCTCTGAAAGAAAAACTACAAAAAAACGAATTACAATTTTGTTATGTATAAATATGGAAAGAGAAAAGGAAGAACCAATTATCATAGGCAAAAGCAAAAATCCTTAATGTTTTAAGGTTAAACACATCGATAAGTTGCCTCGTAAAAGGGTTTCCAATAAAAAGGACATTATGACGACACAATTAAAATTATACTTAATATGTAAATCAACAACATAAAATGCAGAACAGTTACTTTAATTTTCTTGATTGCTTTTAAACAAAGATGTTCTCTTAAGCGACCAGCTTTTGATTTCCAAACGGTTTGGTGGTGTCTCTTGGAAGGTACTACTGTATTTAATTTGAAGTAATATATTTTTCATCATTATCATCATTGTGGCTTTAAAGCCCTATGTGGGTCCTAGCCTCCCCAAGGATTCTCTTTTAATCGTCCCTATCCATCGCCTTCCTCCGCCAAGCACGTATTTCCATATTTCTCATATCTTGGTCTATGTTATCTAGGAATCTTGTTCTGGGTCTTCCTCTTCTTCTTTGACCAATAGGTCTATCAAGGAGCGTTTTTCTAGCTGGGTTAGTTTGCTCCATCCGTATTACATGGCCTACCCACCTCAGACGTCCTATCTTAATGTGTTTTACGATATCTGGTTCCTGGTATATTGTATAGAGTTCGAAGTTGTATGGTCTTCTCCAGACACTAGACACCATTTTCATTTACCTCTTCATAGATTCACCTCAGTATTTTTCTTTCGAAATATCCTAACACGTTTTCATTGCTTTTTGTTAAAGTCCAGGTTTCTGAACCATATGTTAGGACTGGGCGTGTTATTGTTTTGTAGAGTTTTATTTTTGTATTTCTTGATATAACTGTAGATTTAAAAACGAGATTAAGGCCAAAATAGCATCTATTAGCTGTGCAAACTCTGCGGTTTATCTCTGCGGTAGTGTCATTTTCAGTATTGACGAGGGTTCCCAGGTATACAAATTCGTTAACTGCTTCGATGACGTCGTTTTCTATAACAAGTGGCCGTCGTATTTGTGGTTGCGGACCTATTTTCATGTATTTCGTTTTATTAATGTTTATTATTAAACCCATTTTTGTAGCCGCTTCCTTTAGTGCTACATACGCCTCTCGTGCTGCGTTTTCCGTTCTCCCAACAATATTGATATCATCAGCATGTCATCGAGCGCCACCAATCACGCGCCTCGATGTGCATCGTCCTTCCTTCTGGAACTTTTTAATAAATTTTATTGGTTAAAAATCGAAAAAGTTTCATAAAAAAGTTAAATTTACTTTAAATATGGGACTTTTTGGGACAACGGTCAGTACGGTTTTACCCTTAGAGGGTAGCCCGAGAGCTCCCCGCTAGAAGGACTCTGCAAAAGTCAACAAGACTCTGAAGCTGAGTTTTTTTCTACTCGGAATATGTGTTTCATTTATCCTTCAATAGATAAACCATCAGGCATTGTCTTTTTAAAGACAATGCCCAAAATAGAGCGTATTGGCAAACATTCGCAATATTGTGCAATATTGCGCAATGTTTGAAAAACCAAATTAATAAACATGGGAAATGTACATAGTTGCTACCATGATATTTCCTATTTAATACTTATTTCTTTGGTACCGAAGACGACAAGCATATGCTAGGATTTGCACAGATTTGTTATATATTGAACCGATAGTTGTGATTTGTGACGTACGTATTACTTTTTCCAGAGCTAGATTAAATAGTATACAGAGTGGGTCTCCCTGACGTAGCCCGTTATTTGTATTAAAAGGTTCAGAGAGTTCCCCTGGATTCGTACTCTGCATTCAACTTTTTCAAGGGTTAGTTTGGTTAGACTTACCAACTGATTTGGTACTCCCAGGTCTATCATTGCTCTAAACAATTCTCTTCTAGTTACAGAGTCGTAGGCTGCCTTGTAGTCTATAAATATGTGGTGCGTGTCTACACCATATTCCAGTGTTTTCTCTAGAATTTGTCTCAGGATTGAAATCTGATGAATTGTTGATTTACCACCTCTGAAACCAGCCTGGTATTGACCTATTATTCGCTCTGCATACGGTGCCATACGATGGCAAAGTATATTGATGAATATTTTATACGCTGCATTTAGGAGCGTAATTCCTCGATAGTTAGAGCAACATATTTTTCTGATAATCCCAAATTTCTGTGAAAAATTGTTCTCTAGTAGGTTTTTGTTGCATTAGTAAAAACATAATCGTGTAATGATATGTATGCAATATATTACATATCATTTTTATATCAATTTACAGTTTGGTATCACAGAAAAACACAAAGAAAACTTTTCACGAAACATTTACTTTTATAGCCCAACGGTAGTTACATCGTTTATAACGAAAAATATCGAAAACTTCTTGGGCGTAACTTTCCGAGACCCATTTGTCACTGTCGTTTCAAAACAACACTAGGAAATAAATCTTACCGCTTTCTTTTTCTCCTAATGACACCGCTTTTATTTATTATATAATGTTTGTGACCGATTTTATAGAAATTTAAAATTTAAATATTAATTTATAAATGTCTTCTTCTGTTTATTTATTAAGGGTGAATATTATAAAATTGAAATATATATATTTTGCTCAATACTTACAATTAAAAGCATAAGTGATAGAGTGATTTATCCTATCTAGAAAGTAAACGAAAAAAGTCGATTAAAGATCATCCAGGTATACGCACCTAGAAGTGCTCTCACAGACGAAGAAGTTGAATGGCTCTACGATGACGTTAACACTGCGCTAAGAGGTAACCATCAACTATACCATACTGATGGGAGACCTAAACGCAAAAATAGGCCACTCATTAGGGGTTTGTACTTGGACCTTACGGATATGGAGACAGAAACGAAAGGGGTCAAACTCTTCTAGAATTTCTTCTGCAACACAGACTATATCGCACCCTCAGTGCAAGACTGCAGTAAGTCAGAATAAGTAAGTTTCGAGATAAAGACGATTTTGTTTATTTTCGGGCTAATATCGGTCAAATAAGGCACATGTTTAAAAAAAATTAACATTTATTTTGTATTTTGCATGCTTTTCAGCTTATATTACAATAACCAAAAAATATAAATTTAAATAAAATAATATTCATGCTAAAAAAAAAAAAATAGGAATTTCAAAGTTACAACACTTTTCTTCTCCTTCTTCTTCTACGGCACTACAGCCCAAAATGAGCCTTGGCCTCCTTTATTTTTTGCCTCCACCCTTGTCTGTCTGTGGCTGCTCTTCTCCATACACGGACTCCTAAAAGTGCTTGTGCGTCGCTGCTTACTGTGTCTTCCCAGCGCTTTCTTGGCTTTCCAACTGGTCTCTTTCCCTGCATTCTGGCGTTCAGTGCTCGTTTTGGTAGCCTATCCTCTCCCATTCGTATCACATGTCCGGCCCATTGCAATCTTTGTATTCTAATGAAGTTTGACAGGGGTGTTTCCTTATACAGTTGATAGAGCTCGTTGTTATATCGAATTCTGAAGATTCCGTTTTCCCTCACAGGTCCTAGTATTCTCAGTACTTTTCTTTCGAATGTGTCTAGTTTGTTTTTGGATGTTTCTTTCAGGACCCATGCTTCGCTGCCATAACATGCTATTGGCCGAATTAAACTTTTATATATTCTCATCTTTGTATTTCGGTGGACACTTTTATACCGAAATATATGGGAGAGGGCAAAATAAGCTTTGTTAGCCTGCGTTATCCTTTTTCGTATTTCTCCATCCTCTGCTCCATCGGCATATATTTCTACTCCCAGGTATGTAAACTTTCCAACCGTTTCAATGTCATCTTCATGTATAATGTTTTGTGGGATTATATTTCTTCTCGTCTGTACCATTATTTTTGTTTTTTCTGTGTTAATTTCCAGACCTAGAATTTTCGTTTGTGTTTTTAACTCTGCGTATGCTTCCTGTGCTCCTGTTGATGTTCTACTCATAATATTAATATCATCGGCGTAGGCAGCCAGTTGAACCGTTTTATTGGTCAGTAGGTTTTCTCGTCCAGTTTGCATTTGCCTGACCGCATACTCCAGTGCCAGGTTAAACAATGTTGGTGCCATCTCCCTGCTTTAGTCCCTGCGAGATTTTGAAAAAGTCTGTCCGGTTGTTTTGTATTCGTACACATGCCTGAGTTTAATCCATTGTGGCTTTAATGAGTCTAATTAGCTTATGTGGTATTGCTAATTCTGCCAATATATAGTATAGTCTGTCCCTTTTGACTGAATCGTATGCCTGTTTGAAGTCTACAAACACGTTGTGAACATCAATGTCGTGTTCCCACGATTTGCTCAAGACCTGCTTGACTCTAAATATTTGATCCATTGTCGATCTTCCCCGTCTGAAGCCCGTCTGATATTCTCCCATAATATTTTCTGCTACAACACTTTTGCACGGAGAAAATTGTTAATCATTACACATTTAGTATTAGAATTTTAAAGTTACAACACTTTTGCACGGAGAGAATCGTAAAAAGTGTAGACACATTTTCTGTTAGTTGTTGTCCTCTTCTCGTATATCATCATGAGCCAAATTTTATAAAAACTATGGTGGGCTTCTGGTATCATACCCGAATGGCAATAAATCATCGGGTAAGTAAAGAAAAAATAATCCCCAACAACAATCGGGAATTAGTATGGTATTAAACTTTACATTTAATACATTCCAAGAAATCAGATAGCTATCCAGAATAAATAGGTAACTAATAAAACGGCTTATCGCTAGCTGCAATTTAATCTTTTTATGTCTGCACGTGTTTCTGATAGCTACAATTCCTTGGCTTTGTAATGACGATGTCATAATAGGGTAGATAAATTATTTGTAAAACTTTCAATATTTTTATTTAAATTTAAAACAAAAGTACTAGTAAAAATATGCAAATCAGGCTACCTTGAGTCCAGTGATTAACAAAAGGATAGAAATTCACTACCTTAGTAAAAGTTACCGGGGGACAATATGATAAAATCCCAGCCATACAAAATCAAGGATCAGAGGAACTTCCAGATATAACCGAAGAGGAAATCGAATTAGCGTTGAAATGTATAAAGAACAGCAAATCACCTGGAGAAAATGGCATTATAAGTGAAATGTTATTATGATAATTAGTTAATGAATTATGAAATAGTGCCATTATGATAATATTGCACAAAAAAGGAGATGTAACAGAAATTGAAAACTACAGACTTATCAGCTTGTTATCTTATTTATATAAGTTCTTTAGGAGAATAATTACTAACAGACTGGAACCTAAGCTGGATTTTCACCAACCATTAGAGCAGGCTGGATTGGAATATTGGATACACCAGCTCAGCATTCAAGAAAGGGGATAAACGCAAATGCTCTAATTATAGGAAAATAACTGTTACCAGCTCAATAGGGAGGTTGTACGGTCAAATAATAAAAGAAAGAATAGAATCAGAATTATTTATTTAGTGTATGGCTACATCACAGGTTCATATAAATATAAATATATAAATATAAATTATATAAATTACAAACAACAGTAAATATAAAAATATTATTCTACAAACAAACATCTAGATTATAAATATATTCGATTGACTCTTTTGTAGCAGCCAGGAAATCTGAAGGGTTGCCATTATAGCATCTAATCGGGCATTCCTCTACCATGTGTTTTACTGTTTGCCTTTCGGCGCCGCAGTCGCAATTTGGTGATTGTATTTTTCCCCATCTAAAAAGTGAGTCTGAACATCTGCCACAGTTCGTCCTTATTCTATTGAGTGTGGTCCAAATTCGTCTCGGTTGGTTGAAGCCCTCAGGTTTGCTTGTAATACATGGCATGTTCCAGTTAGCTGGTGCAACGTTATTCTCCCATTATTCTCTCCACCGTTCAGTTACATTAAAGTTTTGATCTACTAGCCTTTTTGCTGTTTTTAGAGGCGGGTGTCTTGAACGGAACCTATTTATGTCTCTGGCGGAAGTTCCGACATGGGAGCGGAGCTCAGGATCAGTATTGATTTTTGTAAATTCTCTGACAAGGGCATGTTCCCGGCGGATGGGTGGTGGAGCTATATGACTCAAAGCTGGTAACCAGTAAGTGGGCGTGGCCTTGATTGTGCCCGATATAGTTCGCATGGCTTGGTTGAGTTGGACATTAACACGGTTAGTATGTGGACTGTTTATCCATACTGGTGCACAGTATTCCGCTACGGGGTATACCAGTCCTAATGCTGTCGATCTAATTGTGGGTGCTAAGGAGCCCCATGTAGTGCCGCAGAGCTTTTGCAGGATGTTGTTACGAGTTCGGAGTTTTGCAGCAGTCTTAGTAAGATGCTCTTTAAAGTTCAGCGTTCTATCAAGTGTAACACCTAAGTATTTTGGGTGTTTATTATATTTAAGGAGTCTATCCCCAAAATTGATTTGAGGTTGATAGTTGGCCATCTTGTTGTATAAATGGAAGCAGGACACTTCTGTCTTAGTTGGATTGGGTTGCAATCACCATTTGCGGAAATAATTCCCTAGAGCATTTAAATCGTTTGTTAGAATGCGTTCAGTGACCTCGAATTCTTTATGACTTGCGGCAAGCGTCCAGTCGTCTGCGTATCCAAACTTTTTTGATGTGGTTTCTGGCATGTCTGCTATGTAGAGGCTGAAAGGCATGGGAGCCAGCACGGATCCTTGTGGAAGTCCATTTTTCAGAGACTAACAGGAGCAATAATCACCTCAGCAAAAGCGACAATCCCTAGAGGATACCGCAAAGAATATATCCCTGGTTAGACAGAACAGAGCGAAAAACTGTATAAAGAATATTACGAAGATGGAAAGCAGGATATTGCAGACGAACTACTCCACAGCATTGTTGCTGCCAGGCGTGAAAAATGGACATAGCCAGTAGAAAACCTAGACTTCCAGAAGTCAAGTCGACAAGCTTGGTCCCTACTGCGGAAACTCGGAAGTAGCAACCCACCCGTTCGCCAAACCAACCTAGTAACTCTAGACCAAATAGCTACGCACATAGTGTCAACTTCTAGGGCACCTCAAAATCGTTTACATACAATTAAAGTTAAAAAAGACCTCAAAACTATAAAATCTAGTCTTGCACAGTCAACAGAATATTTCAACCCATTTACGCATGAAGAAATATCGCAAGCCCTAAATGAAATGAAAACAGGAAAAGCGCTGGGTTTCGACGCCATTCACGCTGAGTTCCTCAAATATAGCGGCAGATTCACTAGGCAATGGCTCGCAGAATTCTTTTCTGACATCCTTCAAACGGGAAACGTCCCCCACCAACTCAAAAATGCAAAAATCGTCGCCATTTTAAAACCAGGGAAAAGTAATAATTCACCGAAAAACTACCGCCCCATCGCACTCTTAAGTATGGTGTACAAATTGTTCGAAAGACTGTTGTATAATAGAATCAGAATACAAAGACATAGAAGAACAAAATGGATTTCGTGCAGTAATATCGTGCACTGATGGAATATTCGTTCTGCGTCAGGCAATCGAAAAACGGAAGGCAAAGAATATCCCTACCCACCTATTGTTTGTACATTTAGAGAAGGCATACGATACGGTATCTTTGAAAAAACTGTTTCAAACATTGACGAAAGTAGGTCTTAGTAGAGAGTATGTGGATGCTATCGCAAATATATACAAAAATGCAAGAAGTCTGGTTAAATAAGGAAACGCTATATCTGAATTATTTCCAATAACAAAGGAGCTTAAACAAGGATGTTTTCTATCTCCGATCTTATTTAAAATATATATTCAATCATCGCTAGTGCAGTGAAAGAAACAAGTATCCGGAATGGGAATAGACATAGGCGATGGTAAATGTCTAACAACTTTATTTTTCGCAGATAATCGGGTAGTCATAGCGAATGATGAGAAAAACATGGACTACATGTTTAGAAAACTAAAGAAAGAATATGAAAAATGGGTCCCACTATAAATATGTCAAAGGCAGAGTATCTTAAAATAGGAGATGACGAAGAAGATCCAGAGTTAGAAATTAGAAACACAAAAACATGCAATGGATATAAAAATCTCGGATCTATAATATCTAAGGAAGGCACTACCAAAAGAGACATCGAAAACAGAACGGAACAGGGAAAAAAATCTGTTAACATTCTAAACTCTCTACTATGATCTAAAGATATTAAACAAGAAACGAAATTGACAATCTATCGAACCTTGGTAGAGCCTATTATGACTTACGGGGCAGAAGTTTGGCAGATCACGAAAAAAGATAGAAAAAGAATAGAAGTAGTAGAAATGGATTTTCTAAGGAGAGCGTGTGGTGTATCCAAAAAAGATTATATCAGGAATGAAGATATTAGAAGGAGGACAAATACTGTATATTCCAGTGTAGACAGAATTGAAACGAGACAACTAGTGTGGTATGGTCACGTGAAGCGAATGAATGAAGATAGATGGCCAAAAAAGCTTTAAATTACATACCACAACGAAGAAGAAGAAGGGGAAGGCCTTCAGTTGCCTGGGAAGAAAATGTACGACACATAATGAGAGATAGAGCCATCGAAGAAGACGAATGGATGGACAGAAAACGATGACGGTCGAAATGCGAGAGGCGGCAGAGCCTGTAGGAATCTCGCTTGTATATATATATATATATATATATATATATATATATATATATATATATATATATATATATATATATATATATATATTATTGACTTATTGGTCTTTGCTGCAACAAATCTTTTTGGCCACCTCGTATAAATAATTACAGTAATGTTTATATCACCGAAAAGCGAATTGAATAACCTTTTAAATGAGCTAGAACACGATCCCTATTCTCATTTAAAAAACATGGTTTACGATGGAACGTGTGTTACAATTCTCCGCCACTGATTCGAATGAGTAGGGAAATAATTAAATTGGCTAATAATGTTTTGCGTCGTTTCAACCACTCTTTAAAGCGACAATGACGTCGCCATGTTGCTACCTTTCGGGATAATTCGCTTAATTAAATTTTAACTGGATGCGACAAAGCGCTAAAAGGTTTTTTTAATTATACATTTTATTCCACCTGTTCCATTCACGTTCAAAGGTATCAAATTTCGTCAAACATCTGCATATAGACAAAAAAATATTGATCATCCCATACAATTTTTGGTTATTCTCTAACCACCACGAACAAACACTTCCATTTACTACTTTTTCCGTTGGATTTTAATAACAACTTCAAAATTACACCACCGAACACAGATCTTGTCCAATTTTCACAAAAAGCTTTTCACTTTTCACATGCATAATGGAAATTGATGGTTGATATGAACTTAGCGAATATGTGACAATGAAAATATGAAACGCTTGGGAACAACAGAAAAGCGGGAAAAAAGGAATCAAGGGGCGACATTGATTTATGGGAAAATACTTTTAAATTATGAAGCTTGCCCGGCGTATTTAAGAAAATTGAAATCCGCGCTTTTTACTTTTGCTATTGGGTTTTCTATAATTAAATCACACAATAGTTTTTTTACTGTTAGTTAGAGTATTTCTCTTTGTAAATAATAGCACATCCTCATTCCCTTGTTTTTTGATTATTGTATCACGATATCCATATTTTAAGCGAATATCATATGGCATTGGTTTCTGCAATCATCTGCAACAATCCGCTCTACGAAAATGAGAGAATATTTTAGGGATGGAGGCAATACATGGAAGAATTATTCAATGAATCTACATATGCAATAAAAAGACTAAAAACAAACAAAGCACCTGGATCTGATAATATATAAGCTGAAATATTGAAACTATTTGAAAATAACCAATTAAAACTCCTAACGAGGCTACTAAAAAGAAACTAGGACCTCTACCAATATTCAATACGAAAGATATAAATGAAATAACACAAAAATTAACGAATGACATAACATCAACTGCAAAAAAGATCTGTGATAAAAATAAAAATCCCAGAAAAACGAAACTGAAACAAACAACACTTAATTTAATGGAAGAAAGAAGAAGAACATCGAAATAATTACCAGAGTATAAAGCTATCAACAATAAAGTTAAAAAGAGCAAAAGGTCAGACTTGCGGTCTTATAAAACAAAACAAATATTGCAAACCATCGAAAACAATAGAAACATGAGAGTATTGAAATCAAATTTAACTAAAGGAAAATCAAAGATAACTAAAATCAAAAATCAACAGGGGAATACGGTGACCGAAAAAACTCAAATAATCAAGGAAATACAAACGTTCTATAAGAATCTTTATACATCTACTATACAGAACCCCGAAACAGACCACAGAACAATTCTAAACGTCGGCTCGGAAACCCTCCCTAAAATAACCTCTTCGGAAATTAGACATGCCTTACAGCAAATGAAAAACAAAAAAGCTCCTGGCGAGAATCGTATAACGTCTGAAATGTTAAAAATGGGCGGCAACATCATTGTAGAAGTTGTGGAAGTCTTACTGAATAAGTGTCTAACAGAAAAAAGAATACCCAGCCTATGGGAAAACGCCGAAATAACACTTTTACACAAGAAAGGAGACATTACTAATATTGAAAACTACAGACCTATAAGTTTGTTGTCACACTTATACAAATTGTTAACAAGAATAATAACCAACCGCATAACACAAAAACTTGATTTATATCAACCGGTTGAACAGGCGGGATTTAGAAAATGGTTTGGTACTAATGATCACTTACAAACCATCAGAACACTAGTAGAAAAAACCACAGAATATATTGTACCTTTACATATGGCATTTATCGACTTTCACAAGGCTTTCGACAGTATTGAGACTTGGTCCTTTTTGTCAGCCCTGAAGGATGCTCGAATAGACTCACGGTACACTACACTCAAGGCCACATTCCACATCAAAATCAATGAAGACGAAAAAACTGAAAAAATGCGCCTTGATAAAGGTATTAGACAAGGTGATACTATTTCACCAAAGCTTTTTACCTTAGCATTGGAAAATGTATTCAAACGGCTTGACTGGGAGGAAAAAGGTCTAAACATTGATGGTGTACGTTTGAGTCATTTGAGGTTTGCGGGTGACATAGTATTATTTAGTACAGATATCAAGGAACTGGAGTAAATGTTGATGGAATTAAACCAGCAGTCAAATAAAATAGGTCTCAAAATGAACCTTCAGAAAACAAAAATAATGAGTAATTTACAAACTAATCTTATTATTGACAACGTCAGTCTTGAAAATGTAGACCACTATATATATATATATATATATATATATATATATATATATATATATATATATATATATATATATCTTGGACATACCATTAAAATCGGCAAAGAAAATCAAATAGCTGAAATAAAAAGACGCATACAACTGTCTTGGGGAGCTTTCGGCAAATTAAGCTTTATTTTGAAGAATAAAGATATACCAATGTGTCTAAAACGTTTAGATGTTTATGACAAATGTATTTTGCCTGTAACTACATATGGACTGGAGACCATGGCCTTCACAAAGAAAACCTTAGAGCAGCTCAGTACAACCCAAAGAGCAATGGAGAGGGCCATGCTAGGGATTAATTTGAGAGACAGGATTCGAAATAACGTCATTCGTGAAAGAACAAAAATTACTGATGTTTCAGAACGTATTGCAAGGCTCAAGTGGCAATGGGTCGGACACGTTGCCCGGGATAATCCCGAACACAAAGATTAACAAACTGGAGACCAAGAGAGAACAGGCGAGGAGTAAGCAGACCGAAGAAGAGGTGGACAGACGATATCGAACAAGTCGCGGGCAAGCAGTGGATGAGAATTGCCAAAAGTAGAAATCGATGGAAGCAAATGGAAGAGGCCTATGTCCAGCAGTGGACCAACACAGGCTGAAGAAGAAGAAGAAGAACGAGGCTACTAAACAAAATCTATGAAACTGCAGAATGTCCTACAGATTGGCTAGTTTCCACCTTCATTCCTCTCCCCAAACAAAGCAAATGTCTCCAGATGCTCTGAATACAGAATTATAAGCTTAATGAGCCATGCACTCAAAATCCTTCTTTCTGTTATTCACTCTCGCATATACAGGGTGGTCCTTAAGTAATTATACAAAAAGAAACAGTAGATTCTACACTTTAAAATGTTACGATTTAAGCCACATTGCTTTAATAAAATGTTGATATTAAGAAAGATACAGGGTGTTAAGGAGCAAATTTCGCTATAACTTTCATATTTGTAAACATTTATGTGTAAAATTTTACAACTGGGTACTTGTAAATATAAGAAATTATAATTTGATGCAGATTTTGATGTAGCTGATAGAGGGCGCCAACTATGCCACATATGTGGCATAAATTTTCAATTAATTTTTTTGCTCTTTACGTTAACTGTATTTGTGACTAAAAATATTTAAGATACATTATTTTAACAAAAAAAGTTATACTTTTTGATAGCCTCAAAACTCAACAGTTTTCGAGATAATCACATTTTACAAATTAGCTGCATAATTCTGATTTAAGGCAAGTACTCAAGGTACCGAAAGAAAAATTGACAAAACCATTAATACTTCTGAATTTTGGTACAATATACCTTTAAATAAAGTTAATAGTTAACGAAATATTAAATAAAATAAATATATCAGCCGGATAATTAATAATAGGATTTTACAAAATAACAGAATAATAGGATTTTACATCAACTATTTTAAGTTTTATGTTAAATTAAAGTCATAATCAAAACATTTTGTTTACAAACCAAATTAAGAAATAGTTAAACATAATAACATCACTTTTTGTCAAAGTAAGTGTTGGAGATTTCCACCATTTTCTTTAATTCATAGAATAATATCATCATTATCCAGCCTCAAGAGTCCACTGCTGAACATAGGCCTCTTCCTCATGTTTCCAAGCCCGTCTATCTTGCGCCGCTCTTGTCCAGTTTTTATTGAGTCTTCTTAAATCGTCAGTCAATATTGTGGGTGGTCGACCGACGCTTCTCTTGTCTTCCCTTGGCCTCCATTCCAATAACCTCTTTGTCCATCGCCCATCTGTTATTCTGGCTATGTGTCCTACCCATGTCCATTTTAGTCTGGCTATCTTCTCGATGATGTCAGTCACTCCGATTCTTCCCCTGATGTCTTCGTTGGTTATTCTGTCTGTTTCGCAGAGTTATTCCTAACACAGACCGCTCCATTCTTCTCTGCGTGACTCTCAGTTTGGTAGCTACTGCTTTTGTTAAGGTAAGTGTTTCTGCTCCGTACGTCAAGACTGGGAGGACGCACTGATCAAATACCTTTCTCTTGAGACATGTGGACAGCTCACTTTTAAAAGTTTCTCTCAGTTTTCCAAATGCTGCCCACCCAAGGCCGATTCTTCTCTTCAGTTGATGAGTCTGGTTATCCCTGCCAATCATAATTTCATGTTTCAGGTATTTATATCTATCTACGAGTTCTATTTCTTTCCCACCAAAAGTTTAGGTGACATTGAGTCTCCTTGTCTATTATTCTATGTCTCCTTAGACATAGAATAATATATTGTCAATATATTCCATAAAAGATCGTCTCATATTAAATTGGTTCTAAATAAACTGCTACAGTATTTATTTTTTCCCAAAGTTGTTTGCGGATATTTATAGGACTTTTATAGACACGTTGTTTTAATGCGCCCCATACACCAAGATCAAGCGGAATAAATTCTGGCCTACGTGGTGGCTATAATGTATCATGGATGAATATATTCTTTGGATACATATCCAAATCTTATGAAGCTACATCTTATTTGTTGCAGAGGGTATATAATGTATTAAACTGTGATGTATCTCGTTCATTGGTTACTTATATAGACATGGAATAATCTATCGATGACATTACTTATTTATATGATTACGTTACAGCTTACGAGTAATTATAATTACATCTCGAACAAATGGATGAATTATGATTTACTAACGAACTAATATTATGCTGAACTAAATTGTTGCTTGTGTATTAGGCCAACGATGATTATTTTGGAAAAATGCTGAGTCTTTAAGGTTATATTTGTAGCAAAAGTATTATGAAATAAGAGATATGTGTGTTATTCAATACCTGTGCTATAGTTTCTAATTGTCCTAATAAAAATGGGTAAACAATTTACGTAATGAATAATAAGTATTCTTTTGTGACAAATGACGGTATTCGGAATTCGATTTCGCCAGGTAGAAATCGTATGATTTCTCTTTTTACTTTTTTGTGATTTCTTATGAATTAAATAATTATATTAATATCTCACCAAATTGCCAAGGAATATAAATACCACTACCAATCCAACGTTCAGAAAAGTTGTATTTAAGTATGTTCTCACTGCCGTCTCTCTAGAATGTGGTGGCGTACCATCTTACATAAACCATATATTTTGGGTTTTCAGCATTTTACAATAGAGAAAATGTAATACAACGCCAGTATAGAAACTTAAGAAGCGATAGAAAAGGGAGATTGTATACATGATTACAGCCAACGTTTGAATACGGACACGGCACTTAAAAAAGAAGATAAAGAATATTTTCCCTAATAAGACATTTAGCAGCCATAACAGCATTTTGTGATATGACATTATCATCTTTGAGTTGTTTTAATAAGAATAAACTAAGAATATTGTTTATATACAGGTATTCAGTGCTTTATCAAAAACGGTTGAATTTTGATATTACTAACAAGTATACCTTTTCTTTGTAAAAATATTGAATCTTTAATATTTTTTAACACAAATAAAGCTATCTTAAAGAGCAAAAAAGTTAAGCGCAAATTTATGCCACACATGTAGCATATGTGGCGCCCTCTATCAGTTACAATAAAGTACGTATACAATTATAATTTATCCTACTCAAAAGCATCCAATTGTAAATTTTTGCCAAAAAATATTTACAAACGTAAAAGTTATAGCGAAAAATAAAATTTTAAATTTCCGCTCCAACACCCTGTATCTTTCTTAACATCAACATTTTATTAAAGCAAGTTGGCTTAAATCGTAATATTTTAAGGTGCAGAATCTACAATTTCTGTTTGTACAATTACTTAAGAACCACCCTGTATAGAAAACTAGAAGAAAACATTAGCAGTGTTCAGTTTGGATTTAGAAGCGGACTAGGAACGCGAGAGGCCCTATTTTCCATACAAGTATTGATACAAAGAGAACGAGACGTAAATTGCGAAGTCTACGCATGCTTTATAAACTATGAAAAAGCATTCGATAAGGTGCATCATCAAACCTTATTTCAGATACTGAAAGATTCTAGTAAGTATTGATGACAAAGATCTATATTTACAGCAAAGAGCAACTGTACGAGTAGACAACGAAACCTCACAAGAATTCACGATAAAACGTGGAATACGTCAGGGCTGCATTTTGTCACTGACGTTGTTCAATACTTACTACTCGGATATACTGTTCAGGGAAGCTATTGATGGTTTAAGAGAAGGTATAAAAATTAATGGTGAAATCCTAAACAATTTAAGGCATGCGGACGATACGGTTTTGATTGCTGATAATGCGGATGATCTGCAAACATTAATAGACCGTGCAGTGGAAGCTTTGGACAGATACGGCATAAAATTAAACTGTAAGAAGACCAAAATTCTTGTAGTAAGTAAAAACGATGTAATACAGCACCAATTCACAGCTAATAATGAACCCTTGAAATTAGTCGACAAAATTACATATTTTGGATACAACCTAAATAAGGAATGGGACCACCTACAGGAAATAAGATGTATAGAAAAGGTGACAGCTGTCTTCAATCGCCTCAGAAAGATTTTATGTAATATGCACCTGAACATTGACATTGACTGAGTCTTCAGATGCTATGTATCTTCTACCCTTTTATATTGAGTCGAAGCCTGGACCTTGACGAAGGCAACATCCAAACGATTAGAAGCCCTGGAAATGTGGTGCTACTGCCTCATGCTCAAATTTTCCTATATCCATCATGTTACAAACAACACTGTGATCCATCTTATGAATAAATATCTGGAAATTATGCGTATCGTGAAAATCAGAAAGATGACATACTTAGGGCATGTGATGCGCAATGAGAAACGTCAACTAATTCAACTAATTTTACAAGGCAAGATAGAAAACAAAAGATCTCAAGGGCGCAGAAGGACATCGTGGATGAAAGAAAATCAGATAGTGGGTAGGAATGACTACCATACATTAGATTAGTAGTGTCTCGATGTTATCTGAATCAATTCTTTATGTTCTACTTTCCAAACACTACAGATGGTACTTTTGTATTTTATTGAATTACTTAACAATTGCAAAGTTAACCCAGATTGGGTTGAACAAAGTTACGTTATTTGCACTATATCAAATACTCGATGTTTTTGTATAGCAAATCTACTTTTGTGTTTACCAATATTCTGTGTAACATCACTTTTTTGGAATTAAACTAAATTCTAATCCAATAATGTGAGTAGTTAAAGATCTCTATGTGGGACCAAAACATCTATGCCAAAACCAGACAGAATTCAGAAGTAACAAGTCAAAAACAGCTCAGATTTTCGCCTTAAAAATATTCAAACTCCCTGTCAGGAAAATATAATGGTATTGCATGCTCATTCAAAAAGAATTAACATGCATAGTTTAAGTTAGGATATAAGTGATATACTTACTCTTCCCACCCAGACTTTCATCTGGCCCAGGGGCTTTGCCAGATTTTGAGTTGTTTATAGCATGTTGAATTTTAATATTATGGAGCTTCCTCTTTATCAATTTGTGTTGGTTCCGCTCTTGTGTCATTGAAAAGATCTTTAATATATTTAGTCTGTACTTGTCTTATTTCAATAAGGTTATTAATAGGTTTATTGATTTTGTCAATTAATCGGTTAGATGTATTTATTCGTGATTTTTCAGATAATTCTTTTTCTTTTTTATGTAAATTATACTGATCATGCTTTTTCTGTTTTTCTTCCACTTCGATGCATGTTTCCATTATCCACTTTTCCTTAGCCTCTTTAATTTTGCTTACCATCATGATGTTTACCATCATTAATTTATGTTTTTCTCTGTACTTATTGGAGTTCTTGTTTCTATATTTTCTTCTTTTTTCCAGGATTTTCAGTATTTTTTGAGTCATCCAAAGTTTTCGGCTTTCTGTTTTCTTTTGGATAGTTTCTTTCTGTGTTTTTATAATAGAATCTTTGATTTTGCTCCACATAATGATTTCTTGATTGATACAAGTTGAAGCCTCAGCATGGGTTTCATTTATCTTGAGTAACTAAATATTCACCTTAGAACTTTTGAATGTTACTATCTTTTTTACATTCAGTTTCATTTTTGAGACAGGGAGGTTATGGTCTAAGGGTACATCTATGTTGGCGTAGATTAGACCATTCTTGTTTTCTTGAATGATTCTGTTTGCCCTTGTAACTGGTGCGCTGGTTTAACTTCGCTAGTGGACTGTATCTCTAGTAAAAATTAAAGGATATGTGCACAGATACCAAATTCATTATTCAAACTCTTATAACAAAAAAATATCGACTATATCGACATGCCATCTGTTAACCTATTTTTTCGACCGACTGTCACTCTCGGCTGGCGGGTGACGATTCTTATCTTTTTCGACAAGACATGAGGTGTCAACCGCCAATACAGCTAAGGCTCCGTCTACAAATGCGCGGCAAATTTAAATAATTCTCATTATTTTACATTTCTGAACAATATCTTAGATTGGTTAGAATAAAGTTGATCTGATTTCTAATGCAATTTGGTATATTATCCTGTGGTGACCTCCGGGTATACAGTCTACAGAGTGGTAATCGAAACCATGTGTTCATAATCGCCAGGTTTTCTTTTTGACAAAATTGAGCCAATCTGTCGCCTCTAGCACTCCTTATTCCTAAACCATAATCACCTATTAAATTGTCGGCCTTTTCCTATCTTTGCATTTAAATCACCCATTATCACCTAAAAATGTTCTATTTCAGCTTCGGATTTATCTGCAGTTGGAGCATACACGTACTACATTAATATTCACTGGCTTACCCTGTATTTCTAATAATAGCATTCTATCCGAAAAGGGAATCTAATAACACAATTTAGAATAGAATAGAATAGAAATATGCTTTATTGTCACTGAAAATTATTGAACAATTTTATGGACAAAGCTAAAAAATAAATCAGTCAAATAGTACAAAAAGTATAAAACAAAAACAAATATAGTAAAAAACAGAATAACACAATTTTAAATTAGTAAAATTATTGTATAACCTACATAATTTGTACAGACAACAACAAATGAGACAAATTGTAGCCACTGCTTGAGACACCCAAATGTAATTATAAACAATACTAATTTTGTTTCTTTGTTATACATTAAGAAACTCGTCAACTGAGTAGTATGGTCTTTCTGAGAGATAGATTTTTGTCACCTTACGAAACTTAATGAAGGATGTTGCGGATTTAATTTCTCTTGGAAGGTGATTATAAAGTTTCTTTGCACGATATAGAATAGAATTCTTTACTGCTGAGTGGACAGGATCGGCAAATAAACGTTACAATCCGAATTTCTAATGGAGTAGCCATGGTCAGGTCTATCGGGAAAAATGTTTAGATGCTTTTGAATCAAACAAACCGTTTCCAAAATAAATAAAGAGGGAAGCGTCAAAATTCCGTGATTTTTGAAGTAGGTCTTGCAATGAGTTGTTTGTTTGAGACCAAATAGATAACGGATTGCTCTTTTTTGCAACTTAAAAATAGTATCAAATTGGGCCGCTGTACTAGAACCCCAAAATGGAAGCCCATATCGAAGATGGGACTCGAACAATGAGAAATATGCCATTTTGGCACAAGATAAATTTAGTTCCTTCGAAACAGATCTTATTGCAAAGCAAGCTGAGGCTAGTTTCTTCCTTAAGGAGTCAGTATGCAAGGACCATTTGAGATCACTGTCAATGAGAATACCTAGAAATTTCACGGAATTTACGATATTGATTTGGCTCTCATTCAAAAGCAAGGGTTGCATGACCCTTGCTTTTGAATTGACGAATTTACAACGGCTACTTGGATTCTCCTGGAGATAATGATTCCAACTCCATATAGATAGTTATTATTATATATAATATAGTTATATAATATTATATATATATATATATATATATATATATATATATATATAGTTATTATTATTATATATAATATTTCTAGGTTCAGTCTGTTCATTTTCTAAATCGTGTTGTACGTCTTTCCTTGTTAGAACAAACTGCTCACATTCCATGTCTCGAAATTTAAAAAGGATTTGTTCTGTGTATATTTAGTTGCCACATTTAAGTGGCTCCTCCTTGCGGAGATTCTTAGCACCCCTTGACCATTAAAGGTCCGCCGCGAACTACGAACCATGTGACTGCCCGTACTTTGCATGGTTATTGTTCTAGGGAAATTTGAAGATCTTTAATGTAGGGGTTTCCAGTTGCCTTCTATATACTTATGCCATTGACCACTAATAGGTTCATTCGCCTTTAGGGCCAATTTCTCAACCCCAGGACAAAAAAGTGGCCTACCACTTACTAACTCATCCGCCCGAAGCCGTTGGTCAGTTAGTGGTAGAATGCTTATACCGGCAATCACTCGCTGTGTCGATATATCGATGATTAACGTTAAAACGGTGGTTTTGTCAACAACTAACAACTAACTAGTAAAAACTCGCTCTGTGACTCGTCAATATATTTATATCTTGACGGCATGGCACGGACTGAGCAGGTAGCCGGGCCCTGGACTGTGCTTTACTGCGCAAAGAACTCGAGAACACTCTAGTGGTGAAGAGTGAGATGGCGTAGCCGGCATATGTCGCTAAATTGTTTAAGTCGAAAAAAATAATAGGTTTATAAAATAGCAAATTAAAAATATGTACTTTTTACTAACAAAAGTTTTATTTTTACCCTCAAAAATTTCATTTTTACCCCATATGGGATAATTTACCCCGGTTTCCAGACAGTTGATCCATAGGATGATACTTTTTTAGAACGTTTTCCTGGTTTTGCGATCAGAATAACTTCTGTCACTTTCCAGAGCCTGTAGACATATCTCAGTATGAATGAAGCAGGTATTGCACAAATTACCTACCTCTCATTATTAGTTATTAGTTATTAGTGGTCTGTGATTTATTGAACCCAATTATTGTAGCAATCTATTTATAGCTTACCACATGTACGTTCTGATCTATTGCTTTCATTGTTTTTAAGTAGAACATTATGAATCAAATGTCCGCGGAGAAAATGTAGCAAAACGTCTTAAAATAGTTATTAAGCTAAAAGCCAAATAAAAACGGGACTGTATTATTAATGTTGCTTAATCACTCCTCGAAGCAGCAAGATCGAGTTTTATTAGAGATTTTAGTACCCTATAAAGTCAGACACTCCTGTGAAGCGTCACAATTTATCTTTCGCATTTACCCATCAAGCAAACGACTTCGTGTGTTGCTGGAACAAGCACTAAACTATGGTTACGGTTACGGTTACCGTAACCGTGGCGACCTACGCACATCTTGCGTCTCGCAGAGGATTAATTTAAGCTCTATCAGGAGATCAATTTAAGAAAATTGAAGGGCTGTTGCTTCCGAGAGAGAATTTGACGATAAATAGAAAACGTGTCTTGACAAAATTGAAACAAGCTGGAAATGCCAGGAAGGAAAAATGTGATTTCAGGTAAGAAATGATAAAAATAATTAATAGATCCATCAAAATTGATTATATTTTGTGGAGACAGGAAATTTGGTTGGTAATGACGACACAATATAATTTGTCAATGTTGTTAACCTTCAAAATCCCACGCTAGTTTAATCAACCTAAGAACCGAAGTGCGGTCCTATAGAAAACCCATATAATTTTTAATAATTCGTGTAATTTTCAAGTTTTGATAAAATAAGACGAGTTATTTTTATTCTAAATCATATTTCTTAAATGCGAAGAAATAAACAGATCTGTAGTCATCTGTAGAGTAAGAAGGGCGAGCTAAGTTTCACAGCATTTAGGCCACAATTGATCCATTGTGCATCCTCCCAGGGAGCTGTCGCCTTTAGCTCATTGTCCATCCTGCCATTTCTAGGAAGGTGGACAAGTCACCAGGAGACATTTCTCCTATGTGGGCTGTACGGAGCCGTACTCTCGTATTAACGATGACTCTGGGCATTCACATAGGACATGTTCTACAGTTTCGTCTTCTCGTTCACGCTTCCTACATAGAGGTGTGTCTACTAGCCCCAGTGTGTGAAGATGTTTGCTTAGTTGACAATGACCAGTTAAAAAACCAACTGTCAAGCGGTTTTTTCTGGTCATTTCCAAGTACTTCTTTAATGCTGACTCTTCAAGGTTACTAAGTGTTACCCTGGCAAGTTTACATCTTTGCCCTTCTTCCCTTCTTCCCATCTTTTTACGGTTTGCATATGGAAGTGACATTTGACAATTTCCGCGATTATTGTAGTTGACCAACCAAAAAGATATCCAGATTCTAAGAGTCTTAGGGCTGCCGCCTTCCTAGCCAATTGTTCAGCAATGCGGTTGCCTTTATTCCTATTGTGTCCTTTAACCCACCTCAGGATGATGGTATTGCCATCTGAAGCCTGAGTTAGCGACTCGTGACACTTCATTACTAACCCTGATGTGATACGTGGTTTATTCAAGGTTAGTAGCGCTTGTCTGCTATCTGTGCAGTTCATTATAGTTTTCCTTGCTATCCCTTTTTGGGTTATCTCTTTTGCGGCTATGGAGATACCAGCCAGTTCTGAACTACACTGGCATTTTAGCCCATACCCCCACTTTATTCTTAGGTTCAGTATTCTGGAATATATCGCATCCTGAGCCTTCCTTCATTTTGGAGCTATCGGTGTATATGCAATAGGCATTTGCCACGTTTGTTTCCCTATACTGTGTTGTTTCGATTTTGTAGGGTTTGTTAAAGACAAACCTTGGTTCAATTGAGTAGCTGCCTGCCTGTAGAAGTGGTAGCGCCTCCAGCTCTTCCCAGAAGTCGCCAGAAACGAGTTCTTAATTGCCCCATTTCTACATTAAGGTTTGCACCAGCTGAGCGCAGTCGCATCATTGTCACTACCGCCCTCTCTTTGACATTTATATCTAGAGGCGTGTTGCCAATGATCAACTCTATTGCAGCAGTTGGTGTTGTTTTCATGACACCTGTTATATTTATGCAAGCCATCTGCTGAATATGGTTTAATTTGTTTATCACTGTTGCCTGTAGCACTTTTGGCACTCAACTAATAGTTCCGTAAGATAAGCATTGACCTAATGGCAGCACTGTAGACCCAGGCGATTACCCTGAACGAAAGGCTCCAGGTGCGTCCAACGGTTCGTCGACACTGCTCATAGGCAATATATGCTCTCTTAGCTCTACCATCCATCCATACCATAGAAGTGTAAGTTCCATGTTAACTTCCGGTCAAGGGTAATACCAGATGTAACAAAACATATGTAATTTGAATAAAATATATAGGGGATAACCAAAATTTAAACGAAAACAATATTTCTGTATCTTTCTGCACATACGATGATCTCTATATAACAACTGAGCACATCAGAAAGGGAGGAGAATGACTATGTTTAATCTAGAACTCACTGTTGTCTCTATTTCGTTGTGGGTACGTATATTACCATAGAAAATAAAAGTAAGAGGACTATATGAAATTTTATTTAAAAATTCAAATCAATGAACAAACTATATATACATATAGAAGATTATATAAATAAATCTCTTATATTTACAAATTAAATTTTTTTCAATAATGTTTAGATATTTTTATTAATAACTTTTTTATTTTCCATTTTACGATAAAAAGTGAGAAAAATAAAGTTAGATAATTTAATTTGCTACAAAAAATGTTTAATAAAAGTTGCTTTCATAAAGTCCTCGTAGACACACCGTCTCAGGACTAGAAACTTAACGTGGAGTCATATGTCGCCATGTTACCTAATCCAACGGTAACTTTAACATCATAACATTTTATAAGAAATATTGTATATTAAATGTAACTAATTATTTGTTAACGGGTTTTTACCCATATATTTAGTGGCTACATTTATGTACTCCTAGACACTGATGAACTGATTATGGAATATGGATTCCGAAAACGTTTTTTTCTAACATAGCCTCTTTGGGTTTTTAAATATATACCTTTTACAAAGGATTTTCCTACCACAAGAACGTAGATTCCTTGTGGATTTCTGTAGTGTTACTAGTTTACGAGATGCAGTGTGAAATTCCTTTGCATTCCTCATTCCAATATGGCGAGTATTCAAGATCCCAGTCAAATTCGAAGAGCTGTAAAATCCAGAGAAATTAAACAAATTTGTAGTTTGGGCGGTACAATTTAAACGTTTGATAAAAATAATTATTGCTCTTCAGGCATCTTGCGAAAAAATTGTTAAGCAATACAGTAGGACTAACTGGATGTATTGGAAACTGGTGCGTTTTGATTTTGAATTTTCGTCATAAAATTAAAACATTTTCTTTGACTCTATATAAAGAAATGCTCTGTTAATGTGTTAAGCATTTTATTCATCTCAAACAATTTTACCTTGAATTATAATTTTAGCTTAAAAAACTTTTCCACTGAAGTGTTCAAGGATTCAAAATAAAGTCAAAACCAACTTATTCACATAAATAATTCTCTGTGAGCAAAGCGGCGCCATTGATCGTCGAATTCAGCTTACCTAACCTCAAATACTTTTATTTCTGAAGTTTCCCTTAAACTTGTTAAATTTTTTTCGTCAAACATTATAGTTTCCTCGATTTGTCAAATTGCTGTTTCGGAGAAGTTCCTACAAACTTTATTCAAGCCCAACTGCTATTTATTTTTAAAAAAGTTTCGAGTACACTTCGAGTAAAATATAGGATTTTCTCTTAAAACGGTGTTGAAGAAGAAATATTCGAGAAAAGTTAGTTTACACGACGTAAATATTTTGGATTCGGGTTGGAGAATAGGACATCATAATACATTGGGAAATATAGGAAAGTTCTATAATTGTTTTATGGAATATTACCGAAATAATGTTATTATTATAGGGTGTCCAGAAACTCTCCTGACAAACAAAGACTGGAGATTCCTCAGATAATTTTAAGACGATTTAACCCAATTCACCTAGTACGAAAATGCTTTCTAGGGGAGCTAGAGTTCTTTAAAGATGACGCCTAGTATTTAGTTATTTTAAATACCTCTAGAACGTTTCTATTTACAAAAACGAAAAGTGGTGCAATTATTTTGTAACGATAAGACTACCAAAGAGAATTATGTAGTACCAAAGTACTATTATAAAAATAATACCTCAATCAACCATGGGAGCTTATCGCCTATGCCTTGCCTAGCTCAGTATCTCAAGTGTGAATTCGTCTTGTGTTAAACTAGGGATTTAACCTGAACTCTTAGCTGATAGCAAATAAAACAAATCTTTCTTCTTCTTCTTACGGTGCCTATCTGTTCTGGATGTTGGCGATCAACATGGCTATCCTAACTTTGCTTGCTGCTATTCTGAATAGTCCGGTTACCGATGTATTAAACCACTTTCTCAGGTTTGGAAGCCAAGATATTCTTCTTCTCCCTGGCCTTTCCAAATACCTTGCCCTAAAGAATGAGTTGCAACAAGCCGTATCTCTGTTCATTCCTCATAACATGGCCAAGATATTCTAGTTTGCGCTCTTTGATGGTGTTAATAATCTCGCATTCTTTGCCTATTCTACGTAGGACCTCAACATTAGTCACACGATCCACCCATGAAATTCTTAAAATACGTCTGTAACACCACATCTCGAATGCCTCGAGTTTTCTTAAAGAAGCTTCGTAAAGTGTCCAGGCCTCTACTCCGTATAGAGTGAAACAAATCTTAACCAATCATATTTATTAAAAACAATAAAAAACAATCAACCATGACAAAGCTTAACAATTAATTCGTGATACTTATTGCTTCGATGAGCTGCTTGTGTGTTGTAGATGTTAGATCCTCCAATTAAATGCGTCTTGAAAATCCCTACGATTTTCAAGAATTTAAGCATCAGCATTGGTTTAGCATAAACGTCTGGATAGGTGTAGTTAACTATTATCGAATTGGGCCTGTGGAATTGCATGCTTGTTTAAATGGTGCTGATTACTTACACTTCCTAAAAATGGTTAACCTGATTTGTAAGATGATGTGCCCTTTAAAAATGGGGCAAATCTAAACTTATGGTTTCTACATGACGGCTGTCCGGCCCACTTTGGCAGGAATGTACGAGACTTGTACGAGAATGTCCTTGGGATTATTGTGTTTGGCATACATAAAGACATTTGTTTATTCAGTTTCGATAAAAAATCGTGCACAACTCTGGCTAAGGATACAAGATACTTGCAACGAATTTAGAAATAACTCGATTTCGACAGTGGATCTGGCTATAAAGTTGACGAGATTCAACCGCTCTAATCTACAGCAGCATTCTGTAACCTAGCGAAAGATCAAAATGAAGACAATTTTGAAGATCAATTGCTAAATGACAGGTGACAGTAAAATTCACTGTTACCTGTCACGTCTAAACTATCCGAAAAATTACTCTTGAAGAGACTAAAACCGATTATAGAGGAAAAAAATCTAATTCCTAATCATCAGTTTGGGATTAGAGCAAGCCACTTAACGATAGATTAGGTGCATAGAATAACAGATATAGTAAAAAATGCTCTAGAAGTAGGAAAAGTCTGCTCCGCAATTTTCCTCGATGTAGCGCAGACTTTTGACAAAGTGTGGCATGACGGATTATATCATAAAATAAAATGCTACTTACCAAAATAATATTCTGAACTACTAGAATCATATTTATCCGACAAATACTTCCGAGTTAAATATAAGAAAGCATATTCAGAATTAGGAGAAGTTAAAACTGGAGTTCCAAAAGGAAGCGTCCTGGGGCCAGTGATATACCTGCTCTATACTAGCGATACTCCATAATTAGAACCTAACACAATTGCGACATTTGCAGACGACATATGCATTCTAGCAGTCGGACAAAACCACGAGAATGCAGCTACCATGCTACAGAACTCTGTTGAACAAATTAACATCTGGACCAGACGATGGCGTATCAAATTAAATGAAACAAAATCTGTTCATGTCAATTTTACTAACAAAAGAGAACAATATATCCCAGTACATATAAATAGAAACCCGTTGGAAAGCCCATATAAAGAAAAAAAGAAAGAATTAGAAATTAAGTTTAGAAAGATGTACTGGTTGATCGGAAAAAAATCCAATCTGTCTACTTATAACAAATTGTTCTTGTATAAGCAAGTTCTTAAACCGATATGTACATATGGGATACAGCTATGGGCTGTACAAAAGAAAGTAACATCCAAATTATAAAACGATATCAAAATACATTATTAAGGAACATCGTTAACGCTCCATGGTACTTGAGAAACTGTAATGTTCATCAAGACCTTAGGACTTATAGGAAAAATAATTACCAGAGTATGCTACTAGAGACCTCTAGTGAGGAAAGATAAAGTTAAATATCGATAGCAAAAATACTTAAACCAAGTCAAAACGCACCGAGGCTCAAATTAAATTGAAACGCAACCGTTATTTTGTTATCCTCCTTACTCGTCGCAATAAGTACAAAAATGATGGTAATTTATATGGGTAAATTGTTGATGCATAGTGGAATATAAATATTCCCAGCGACGCTCTGAATAACTTTATTAAACTTGGGTATACAATTTACTTTAGTTGCTATCGATATTTAACATAAATATTATTATGGTTTGTACCAACCATATTCCATACCAAGCGCTGAATTTTTGATTATTGGCTAAAAACAACCATGTCATTTTACATTAAATTTCGCTTCTTGATCCTCCAACCTTGGTTGGTATCTTTGGTCAGACCCACACATGGTCACTGTTTCGAGTAAAAGTCAGAATTGTTTACTTTTAGTTAAATCTAAAAATATCGACCTCAGATCGCTTCAATTTTAACTTTGAAATCATTTAAGATGTAATCCAACGATTTTTACACCTTTTAAAGTGGCTATTTGCAAACTCTAATTAACTGTTCATAATAAATATATTTTTTTTAATTATTGATCAAAATTTTAACCTTTTTTTCCATTATATTAAAGTGGAAATGCTTACTTTCAGGTTTTCGCTGATGATGATCTGAGAAGACCGAAAACCTTATGATGAAAATTTTAATACTCTTCGAGGTTTTTATTATTTAAGTAATTTTAGTAATATATCAGAAGTGTTTAGTTCATTGTAATTTTTTTATTTATTAAATATTGCGATATAGAAACTTTTAAATAATCAATTAAAAGTGTAAAGAAATTATTATAATAAAAAACATAACAACATCTGTAAGATAATAATAATAATTAAAAGTGAAACTGGAACAAACCATGAAGTGGAGATATCCAGGACTGGCTAGTATACCTGTTGAATACAAAGCACGTGGTGGTCGTGTGTATTAAGGTATAAAATTTTTTTTATACCTTAATACACACGACCACCACGTGCTTTGAATAATAATAATATTAATAATTAATCAACTTATTTATAAATATTTCTCAAAAAAATAAGAACAGAAGAGAAATATTTTACTCTCAGAATACGCTTTTTGAAATAAAATCAATAGCTATATTTCTGCTTATTTTAATAAACTCCGAAATCTCTTAGCATGGAGATGAAACGTCAAAAAGAACAGAACCTGGTAAACCTTTTTGTATACATTAAAATGAATACGAACATAAAATAGATTCTCAAAGACGAAAATTTTACGGTTGTTTATTCGAATATCTTATTACTACCCCCTGAATAACTTTTCCATTTCCATGAATGCTAAAATACTACGTGCGAATATTTATTATACGAGTACATATATTTATTGATTTTATATACCAATGGTCTGATAACAACAAAAGCATCTTCTTCTTCTTCTTTTTATATAGACATGATTGTCTGTTTTTCTGGCAACAACTGTTGTCGTCCTTCTAAAGAAATGACTTTATTTTCATTAAAGTAGTTTTAGTCATTGCTATTTTACGTTTTATTTCTATGTCTGGATCTAGTTGGTCCGTTATCACAGTTCCCCAATATATCATTTTATGAATTTTCTCAACTTGGACTCCGTTTAATTGAAGCTTTGCATCGGGATGTGGGTCACGACTAAACACTAAAAATTTGGTTTTGTTTGAGTTTATTATAATGCCCATTTCCTCTCCTATCTCGTGAATACGATCAAGCAGAATTTGAAGACCTTCAATATTATCTGATAGAATTAGTGTATCATCTGCATATCTAATCACAATAAGTAGTTCCCTGTTGATTTTTATTCCATATGGTTGTCTCTCAAGTGCCTTTTCAAATAACTGGTCGGAGTAAACATTGAACAATGTTGGCGACAAAATGCAATCTTGTCTGACTCCTAGTTGTATGGGGATTTCATCGGTGTAGTTATCTCCAATTTTTACTATAACAGTTTGATTCCAGTACAAATTTTTAATGACACGAATATCCTTGTCATGTATTCCGATATTTTTCAGTATTTGCATTAATTTTACATGCTGGACTTTATCGAATGCCTTTTCAAAGTCCACGAAACATGCAAAAACATCTTTTTTTTTTGTCACGGCGTTTTTGTAATAGGATGTTAAGAGGAAAAAGTGCCTCCCTGGTTCCCATAGCATTTCTAAAACCAAATTGGGTATCTTCAAGATCTTCTTCGCATTTGCGTCTAATTCTGTTGTGAAGTATTCTTAGGAAAATTCTTAAAAGTGTGGTTCATTAGGCTAATTAATCGATATTCTGAATAATTTCCGCGCATTGTTTTTTTTTTAGGTATTGCGACAAAGATGGATTTGAGCCAATCTATGGGAATCACCCCGGTGTTATATATTGAATTAAAAAGTCTTACTACTACTTTCACAGTACTTTCTATTAGTTTCAGCAACTCGATTGGTATATAAGAAAATTACTTTTATAACACTATCCTCTTGTGCCCTGGACCCTTTGATAACCCAGTGATTAACAAACAATGTTAATATGTATCGTGTAAAAAAATCTATAGATAAAACATTTTCCATTATATTTAGAAATCACCCGTAAACGAAAACAAACTCATATAAAAATAGATTCTAAAGTAGCAAAATTTAACGCTTGTTTATTCGACACATTCGATACTTATTTCTACCCCTCAAATAACTTCTCCGTTTCCATGAATACTAAAATATATCAATAGAAAACGGAGAAAGGAGGCGAATGGTGAGAAGTGAATAATATTCGTCGATGATCAGAATGTAGGAAGTTGGCAACTGCTTTTTGGACGATAGTCATTTATTATAGAAGAGTTTCAGACCCACCTGCTGAAATTCATTGGAAAAATGCCTCCTGCAACGGTTCCTGCAGCGATTATGCCGATTCCGCTGTATTAAATTTATTGCTTTTGGTATTATCAGCTCCACAAGAAGATTTATTTTGGATATCGATTATATTTAAATTCAAACACTCTAAATTGAATGGTGTATGACAGATGCGATATCAGTTATATGGATAGTTAATTAGTACAACTTAATTGGTATCAAAACTAGTATAGTATAGTATAGTTTAAACTACATTTTAACTTAAAAAAATGTCATATATAGGAAAATCATACAAGTACAAATAGTCAAATAGTATAATAAATTCTTTTTATTTTAACTACTTATACGCTTTTTATTTAAGTATATATATATATGTATATATATATGGACGGTGTTTTGCAACAACCGTCTAACCCACATTTGTTTACAAATGAGGTTAGACGTGCCAAATTGTCGATCATAATGCATACTACATCAAGCAAAAATGATATAAGCCATATTTATACTCATGGATGCGTTTGTGAACTAAGTTCTAAACCACTTTCGTCAAATAATATGAAAACAGAAATTTGTAAAAATAGTCTAACCCATGTTTTCATTATAAATATGTGGGTTAGACTTTTGTTGCAAATCTTTGTAAGGGTCTTTTCATTGTGTGCACCAGATGCAAAATATTAAATTAATAAACAAATATTTATTTTGACTTAGACTCGTCTTATTAAAAGACAAGAAATTTATTATTGCACCAAACTAGAGGCCTTATCTTTGATGGTAAAATACGAAAGCATATTATTTAAAACTGTGAATTTTCTGTGTCGTCAGCTCGGAAATTGATTAAAGACATTTTTAAATTCCTTTTATCACAGATAGTGTACCGAAAAGGTAACATAATATGTTTTGCGATTACTCGTATATTGATGTCATAAATGCCGACAAAAAATTGCATTATCATATAACGAACATATTGGAACTGTTGCTTGATTGTGAAAATTCTGGTCAGCAAATTATTACATGCCTTTTTAACAAAGGAGTTTGATATTTCAACATACTGTTTTAAACTTTACGAGTGCAGTAGGTTGTTATTATTTGGGTGTAATATTTTAAAGCAAAATACCACAAACTTGGTGTTCTTACTTTAGTGACTATAATTTTTATTATTCGAGGTACGTATAAACTTATTTTGACTTAAAATTTCACAGTAGATATAAATTTTTATTTATTAAAACCTTTTATTTAATATTAACAGCAAACGGCAGTTAAACTAATTTGGATGTATGATAGCTGCTCATATTATAATACTTGCACATACAGAAATATAAATATATCAAGTTTAACATTAGCTACGTTAGTCGTGTAGTGGGGTTAGATCTTTTTTGCTAACTGCACTATAACACAAAATTTATTTTTTATTGCATTTGTAAAAAATGTTTTATAAATGTAACATTTTTACTTCGTAATAACATATTAAAACTGGATGTTTTAAGTGAGTGCCTAATACTCTAATTTTATTTTAGACGATGGATATTTCAAGAGGAAAGCTATTAGCGAACCTGGGAATTCAAAAATTTCAACAAACTTTGACCCCTGATCCTCGAGAACAAGAAACAAGTGGTTCCTGTAGCACTCAGAAAAATATATCTGTTGAAATGGATTTTTATGAGCCATACCTGTCCTCTGGCAGTGAATATTTTCCTGAATCCGAGGAAACTGATTCTGCAGAAGAAACGAGAGACCAAGAGGATATGGAAATCTATTTGCCTAATGATTCACATTTCGGAGATGTCGAATGCGCTCTTAAAACTCATCAAAGACTGTACACTGACAACGATTACATAGAAATAATGAGATCTTGCCGAGTAAAAAATAAATTTGTTGTAAACCGTCTAAGATCTGAAGAAATGGTTTCAGTTAGTCTTTTGCTACAATCCCACAATTTTGTACATGAAAAAACATGTGAGAGATCAACAATTTTCGGAGGTAAATATTGAAAAATCAGGTAAAGGTCGAAAACCTGTTTTAAAGAATGTAGAGTTGCCTCCCTTGTGGCCAAATGGCAAATCACTGTCCGCTGAAAAAATTAAGGACCTTAAAGATTTGTACAAGTTAATTCCCCAAGATGCCATGCCTTTTTATGGATTTTTGGACAACATCAGCTATAAAAATTTTGAAGAAGATTTGGAAGGAATTGGGTTAAATCCCGATTTCGAGATTGACCAAGATCAAATCGAGTAGAAATTAAACAGTAACAGGTACTTACTATTTGTAATGAACTCGGTTTCGAAGTTTTTTCTGTGTATTTATTATTTTGGAGGGATAGACGGTTATTGCAAAATGACGAACTTATATTTTTACCATTTTGCAAAAACCGTCTAAGCCGCTTTAAGTTATTTTTGCAAAAAACTGTTATTACTTATTTTGCTTTTGTACGTTTTTTAAGGTAGCCTGTAATTATTGAAATATAAAAATGTGAAAATAAAGCCTTATTTTCTATCAGTTAATTTTTAAAGTAGGTAGATACATTATGCTCATTTACTCGAAACCATATATATGTGGCTTAGACTATTATTGCAGAACACTCTCCATATATATATATATATATATATATATATATATATATATATATATATATATATATATATATATATATATATCAGGATCACTCAGACGAGTGGTGGGTTCATGTATCGGTCTCAAGGTGGAGAAATAAAAGACAAAGTTGATAGGCGACTTTATCTATTTTAAAGACGTTTCGCTTTCGTAATCTGAAAGCATCATCAGTTCAACCACACAATCATGGAAATGATGTTATAAATGTTACCTTAAAAAGACATGTAGCAGTCAAAGATATTAACAAGTATGTGAATATAACTCAAGTAAATGGACATTATACGGTGATATTATATAAACAATCAAGTGACTAACAACATATAGCAACTTATAAAAAATTAGCACAGCAACTGAGCATGTGGTCTAAAGTAAATGGAATATTATATTTAATCTTAAGTAATGCAAAAAAGAACCGTCTCCCTATAAAACTTATCTAACTCCGATAAGGGTGCCTAGGGCGTTTGGTGAAATTCAACAAGATGTTGTTAGAAGAACTCTTCACTAACTTACCTTTGTCCAGTGTTATCACTTCCTTAAAAAATCATTGGAATACTATTAAACCTAACTGTCCTGTTTCTTGGGATATATTTGCAGAGCTGTTGCAACTAGTTTTCGACACTAATTTCTTGGTCTTTGATGACATATTTTACCTTCAAACATTTGGCACACCTATGGGTTCTTTAATCTCTCCCATCCTAGTTAACTTTGTATTGGATGATTTGGTTTCTGACCGTTTAGGTCTTTTGGATTTTCAAATCCCTTTTATTAAGAGGTATGTGGATGATTTATTATTAGCCTTAACACCTGACAAGGTTCAGGATACCTTATCCTTCTTTAATGAGTTTGATCCTCATTTACTGTTGAACTTGAGGACACCATAACCAATAGTATACCCTTTTTAGACATGCGTGTCATTAGAATGGGAGATAACACCCTAACCACAAGTTGGTATAGAAAACCAATGGCCTCTAATAGGTTCCTTAATTACCATTCCTGTCATCCTATGAAATATAAAACCTTATAAAAGCTCTAAGTGGCCGAATAAATAAATTGACACATCCAATTAATCGAAGGGAATCCCTTAAGTTATTAAGAACCATTCTAATAGAAAATTCATATCCTTCATCTATCATAAATAAATACCTTTACTCACAAAGCTATGGATCCTCATTTGATGACATACCCAATGGTGACCTACTTAGAACCATTTCAAATAACTCAATTAATAGCATTGTTCTGCATAATCCTAATCTTGAGAATCCTTCCACCCATTATTCTTCTTTACCTTATTTTCCTCATGTTACTGAGAAGCTTATTAAACTGTATAAACAAAATAACATACCAGTTAAAATTGCTGCCAAGAATGCTAAAACTGTTAGAAATTTGTTTTCAAAAACTAAAACACCTTTGTCCACTTTGGAACAAGTTAACACGATTTACCAAATTCCATGCGCTAATTGCGATTTATGTTACATTGGTCAGACTGGTAGATCATTAAAAGGTTGTCTCACTACACATCGTAGTGACATTAATTTATCAAAACACACTTGTGCTCTGGCGCAACACGCGATAAATACAAATCATAAAGTGGATTTCAATGAAGTGAAGATTCTTGGCACTGAACGCAATCTAGTTAAAAGACAGTTTTTGGAAATGTGTTCAATTCTTAAACATCCTGATGCTTTAAATAAGAGAACTGACATAAGTAACTTGAGCCAAATATATCATGCTTTAATTTTGCAGAATTAGGCTTTATGATCTTTTCACTATATAAATGTCATGTAAGGTGCACTTTTTGAACTCATTTTTTATTAAATAATTAAAATATACATAAAATAGAAATAAATCAATAATGAAATAAAATAAAATAATCAAATATTTTGTACTTAACTCACTTTAGCATATGCAACTTACATTGCATATTCTTACACTAATACCCATACTAAGATTAGTGTGAACAATTTTCTACTTGGATAAAATAATACAAATATTGTAATGGATTCATAGAATCCTTTACAAATTACAGTTTCAAGCATTTGAACCTTGGACTGTGGAAATTATCTTGTCGTTGATCATTTGTGGCGGATTATCAAGCCATAATGTTTAACGTTATTATTTATATATGATGTTGAATGAAATTCTCCTGTTTGTTAGTTCTAGACTGCTTAATGCGAGGAATTGCTATTACAATACCAATTTCTTTCATTGGTTTGTCTCTTACAAGCGGGTTGTCATCCAAACTCATTTAAACTTTTAAATAGACCGCCCAATTATTTGGGTTGGTACCTCTACCTTGTTGCTCTGTCAAAAAAATTTTTGACCTCAAGGTTGGCTGTCTTTTCACGGTTTAGTTCGGTCTGTTTCATTTAACGCCATTTTTCCGGCGACAGCTGTAAGGCTTTGATCGGTAACTTCATTTACACTACTTTTGAAATAATTTTTTATTAACATCACTTATAATGCTACCTAAAGTTAAAATCAAAGCTTTATAATTATCAAATAGTTGGAAGTAAATCTATGATTTTCTTGGTTCTTTTTTGCATTACTTAAGATTAAATATAATATTTCATTTACTTTAGACCACATGGTCAGTTGCTGTGCTAATTTTTTATAAGTTGCTATATGTTGTTAGTCACTTGATTGTTTATACAATATCACCGTATAATGTCCATTTACTTGAGTTATATTCACAAACTTGTTAATATTTTTGACTGCTCCATGTCTTTTTAAGGTAACATTTATAACATCGTTTCCATGATTGTGTGGTTCTCATATTGTACTTTTTAGATGAACTGATGATGCTTTCAGATTACGAAAGCGAAACGTCTTTAAAATAGATAAAGTCGCCTATCAACTTTGTCTTTTATTTCTCCACCTTGAGACCGATATAAGAACCCACCACTCGTCTAAGTGATCCTTATCCTTAGTTTTCTTCACTATTTTGTGACAATCATAATCTAGAATATTGACACATTTTATATAGCTACATATTTTTTTATATATATCTTTAGCGTTCCTCGATTTTTATTTTTGTTTTTTAAGCTTTTGGAAAAGAAATAACTTTTACCCCACTATCTAAGCAGATTTGACGTCATACCATTCATGGTATACCTGGTACACATTCATGGTGACATTCACCACCCTAATGAAGAGGAATAATAATGCCTGTTTTTAGGCACTCTGGAAATATACCTTTTTCAAAGGAATTATTTATAGTGAGACCAGAACTTCCAATACATTTTTTGGGAGATTTAAAAAAAATTTTATGGATAGTTCGTTACTACTACAGGAAGATTTGCTTTTGACACTACTGATTGTTTCGATCAATTCAGATCTATCAACTGGTCCTATAAACAATGAATTCAAGACCCTTTTTTTAATTGGGGAGATAGGAAATAGGATCTTGTTGTGGCAAAATAGTTGACGTTATATTTTTACTCAGATTAAAGTGTTCACTTAGATTTTCAGCGGTTGGAAGAGAAAATGTTTGAGCTGTGTTTTATTTCGAAGATAGCTTATTATAGACGAAGTTTCTTTTGCAACATTTTTAGAGCTTCTCAGACGATTTTGATAGTACATTTTTTAGCTGTTTTGATAAGTTTTACATAGGTTTCTCTGTACGTGGAAATCTATTCAGTGACAAAGACATGGTAGTAAATTTCTTGATGTACAGTATTGAACGCATAATTTTGGCTGATATGCGAATACCTCTGTTTAATACTTTTCAAATGAGATATCACTTGACATAAGATCTCATTTAAAAGTGTCAGTCACAGTGGCTTCGTAACGTCATCTATCACTACTACGTCACCTGTTGTGATTAGTTGACAAGCCTTTGCTTGTCATTTCAGTATTATAATTGTAAAGAAAAACAGAACACTCTTTTTGCTTTTCTTTAATTTATGTAATTTAAGTCTTAATATATATATATATATATATATATATATATATATATATATATATATATATAAGCCGCTGTCAAAATACTTAACGTCTTATTTAGCTTTTGACAGTGACAGTTTTAGCAGTAATTTTTATTACTGCCATGACCATGAGAGACGTTATTTTATTATTAGTTAAAAGCTTAAGTTAAAGCAAATGTTGTTTCTTTTTGCAGTAATGTAATTTTAATTTAATATTCTACAACTAATAATAAAATTTTATAATCATTGATATGTTTTTTATATGTTTAAAACCATATTTTTCTATCTAAAAGCTCTGTTTTGTATGTACCACTCGTGGTACACGTCGGCTGTAGTGAACATTCTTCAAGAAAAACCGAACTATGTTGAATCTATGTTGAACTATGTTGAACCGAATCAGAACCAAACATGGCAGATGCGGTTATATAATGTACAAATGGGGTAAACGACCATCCCCACTCTGTGACTGCGGACAACCACAAACCATCTGTCACATCACAGAACAGTGTCCCACAAGATCCTATCAAGGCAGGTCAGAGGATTTCCTAATGGCGACTCCAGAGTCGATAGAATATATAAATAAGTTAGATGTTAGTTTGTAAACATATATGTATTATGTTTTATACAAATTATGTGTAAATTTAAATGTAAATGTGTCAAGTGCCATACGATAAATATATAAATATTCAAGAAAAAACGTCGTGTACCACCGGTGGACACAATGTGAAGTCGTGGGTGTCATAGTAGTTTGTTTCATATTTGTAATGGTGTTTAGTCTGTTTAGGCTACTTTCGAAGATTATACATATAAACTAAAAATATGCGCAGGTAAAAATGGTTCACATACACCTGTCAATGATTTTGGACATTCCTACAATATTTGCATGATATTACCTGATAGGCTTCTGTATGAGGGAAGGACACTGTACATTGATAATTGTTATACTAAAATTTATATAAAAAGCTTCTTTAGTGTAAAACATATGTTTGCGGAACCCTTAGATCTAACAGCAATAAATTTCAAAAATGTATGTCAAAAAAATTAAGGAAAGTGCAAATATATGGAAAACAAAATGATGATGGCATAATAGTTGCTAAATGGATGGACAAATGTCCTGTATTAATGATTAGTATAGTTCCCAGCCATAAAGAAACCTCCAACCGACAGGAAAAAAATAAACTAGGTGAACACATTTTAAAACCACCTGCGGTTATTGCATATAATAAGGTAAAGAAAGATGTGGACTTGTCCGATCAAATATCTTCATATTATACCCCGTTAAGTGAAAAATGTCAGAGTTAAAAAGGGAGCGGAATGGGGTTCTGGCCACAAATTACTGATAGCAAACATGCGATTCCCTTGGAAAACCACAAATCCATCAAAAAGAACAGTGGTAAATGAAACTCAAACTCCAAAAACGAAGCCAAAACGAAGTACAAACTACACTTGCTAAGGGAAGAATCTGTGAAATACTTGTACAGACGAAGGTTAGACCAAAAACTGGAGGAGTTTAGTTTTAAGAACATAGACGAAACATATAAACATATAAAATCTTGCCTAGAGGAAGCAGCAGCGGAAGCCTTAGGTTGCGAAGAGAGAAGAACGAATAGATATCGAATACGTCTATCAGAAAGCACAGAAGAATGGAAAAATGTATTAAGCAGAAGAAACAGTTATATCATAAATGGTTAAGCTCAAAAGAATAAGTGGACAATAAAAGATACAGAGAGAATAACAGAGAGGTAAAAAGATCAATAAAAGAAGATAAAAATGATAACTGGGAATCAACATGTATGAACATCAAACAATACATAGGAGGTACAAAGAACTCAGAATCCTGAAAAGTGATAAAGAGTCTGAAAGTAAACACACAGGAAAAAACACATTTTACTTTCATAAGCGAAAAATAATGGAATGATTACTACCAAGAACTCCTGACAGAAAAGCGAACAAAATTCATGGAAAAAGGACAACAAACACCAAATACAAAGAAACAACTAAATTTATCATTGGAAGAAGTAAACAAGAACATAAAACAAATAAAATATAATAAGTCTGCAGGCCCCGGAAAGATAGCACCCGAGCTAATTAAATACGGCTCTGAAAAATTGTTCCGTACGGTACATATCATGTTTCAAAGGGCCTTGGACACGTAACAACCACCTGAAGAATGGTCGACAGCCCATATTATCTCTATTTTCAAGAAAGCGGATAGAAGAAAATGTGAAAATTACAGAGGCTTAAGCATTTTACCATCTATAGGAAAATTATATGAAAAAATAATAAAGAAAAAAAAAAACAAATCGAAAATAAAATAGTGGACGACCAGACAGGTTCTACAGCTAAGAAATCCTATGTTGACCACATTTACACTATACAACAGCTAATAGAGAAGGAGATGGCAAAGACCAGACCAGTCCATCTAGCATTTATTGACCTAAAAAAGACATACCACTCTGTGCCCAGACAACGACTGTGGAAAACCATGCAACAAATAGGAGTAGAAGATAAGCTGATCCATGTAGTGAAGTCCATGTACACACATAATAATGTTACAGTCAAGGTAGGTAACAAGTTTGGAAAACCATTTAAAATCACGAAAGGTCTCCTACAGGGCTGTTCGACTTCACCTATACTCTTTAAAATATTTCTTCAATACACCCTAAAGCCATGGAAAAGGAAATGTGAGGGAATGAGAGTACCCATAAGAAACAACCTTCTGTATACCCTCAATTTCGCCGACGATCAGGTCATAATAGCACAAGACGAGAAAGATCTAAGTTATATGGTTCAATAACAAGAAACCTGGAAGTGGATGACGGATGTGAAATAAAGGGGACCGGTAAATTTAAATACCTGGGGTTCATTATATCAAATAAAAGTACTACAGAAGAAGAAATTAAACATCGAGTAGGTCAAACCAGAAACTCGATAAGACAACTAAATTCAATCCTATGGGACAGACACACAACAAAAAATAACAAAAAAAGAATTTATAACACGATGATTCGCAGCATTCTAAAATATGGAGCAGAAAAGTGGGTCTTAAACAAAAGCAGCATAAACAAAATAAACGCCACAGAAATGAACTACTGGAGAAGCTGCAGAGTTTCCAGAATGGACAAAATAACTACCGACGAAATCAAAAGACGAATGGAGATAAAGAAAGACACCTTAAATTACATTGAAGAAAAAAGATTAACGTGGTACAGACATGTCAGACGAACAGACCCAAACCGATAGCTAGCAAAAATAATAGAGTGGAGCCCTATAGGAAAACGCAAAAGAAGAGGATTGGAAGACGGAGAATGGGAGGACAAAGAAAAATGGAGAAAATGGTTGAGAGGACGGAGACAGCGACAGCTGTAGGAAACCCTGTCATATATATATATATATATATATATATATATATATATATATATATATATATATATATATATATATATATATATATATATATATATATATAGGTGAAAGCTTAATGGGGTACAAGAAAATGTTCTTCAAAATTTGTCTTGGCACATGAATAGTAAATACGTGGGTTCTTTTCAAGACACTGCTTTATAAGAAAATTCAGGATACACAAGAATCAAAAGCAGCCCGAGTAATAACAAAAAGAGTGTGTACATATTGCGCTACATGTGAGGATTTTACTGCAGTTTTTTGACTTTTATTTGTGACCATTTAAATTTTGATATGCCAAAACAGCAAACCCATACATTTAAAACTATACTTTAAATGTGTACGCAATATAAACAATGTATCAGCTATTAACTGCAAGGTTTTAGTGAGTTCAAAAATAGAAAGGTACCGTGTACCACTGGTACATTATCACCACCGGTAGTACCTACACGTCGTCGCGAATGTGTTAATGAAACTTTGCTGATTGAAGAAACAAACATTATTACATAATTCGGCTAGCACTGTATATATTTTTAAAGTTTTTTAGTATTATTCCTCACATACATATTTAATAAATAATAGCTACCATAGGTAACTGTCTTGTTTTCAAATTCCTTCATATTGTTCATAAATCCTGTACTGTAAATAAATTAGTTTCAACACTAATCAATATTGTCTGGACCTACTGTATAAATATCTTTTAATTATAATTCCTATCTTCAAGACGTTCCCGACATCTCACTGATCATATTACAGTTTCATGTGATAAGTATATTGTACTTGTCAGCATAGACGTAAAATAGATACGAAGGTAGAGGTATCCTTGAAAAGGATCAACAACGGATAGGTATTTTGAGACCCTCTCCCACAGGTATCAAAACTGATGTATATATAGAGGTATTTCGAAGTGTGGTAAAGCAAATATTCTCGTATTCAGGGGATAAAGCGTAGTTTATATTTGGATTTCGATGGTAGATTACATTTGGAGATTGGGGATCTTGATGGATTTGAATAATATTTAATTAATTCAGTTTTATCACCAGAATAGAACCCAAAATATGCATGTAATCACTAAAGTAATTCTACTATTCTAATTAAATTTTAAATTATGTTATAATGCAAATAATTTTTTAACGTCCTTTTTAGTATACCTAATATTTAAATAATAAATATAGATAAAATCGAATTGTTGAGTTGACTAAAAGTTATCTTTGCGTAATTTATTGAAAAATAATAAAATATAATATACTGAATTTTAATCAAATAAACGGCAGATATCGACCAGTTTTTATTAAGTCTTGCCCAAGTACTTTCAGTCCTAGAGCATTTTCAAGGGCGTTTCGTCACAACCCAACAATATATGGGGAATATCATAAACATTAAATGATAGGGGAGAGTTGCCAATATTATTACTCAACATATTTTGAATTTTAATTTGAATAATATAAGTCATATTAACACTTTCGCTGCGTATCGGGAAATAGATACGTCACTACCGAACTGAAGTATATTTTAACTGTTTTTTATAATGTTAACTTAAGAGAATAAATAAACAATTAGTAAAAAAATATATCTTAAGATTTATCTGTCAATATTGACATGTCGCCCATCGGCGACATCAGCGCTGATCGACAAAGTTACATCTGCCGTGCTTATGTCGCCTATGAGCGACACTTACATTTTAGTAGTAAAACGATGAAACATCGTAGGTAATGGTCAAACCTAACATCTTCTACTCAATTCTACTCTTTCACCGTGATTTACATTTTAGCTAAAAAAAAATTTGGAACATTTTAAAATTATTTATTTGTATTACAAAATAAACAAAACATATATTATTAACATTGTAAATTAAACTACAGTCATAAAATAACTCGAACAAACAAAAATAACTAACAAAGAACAAAAAAATATAATCTTTGTATTACACAAAAATTAAAAGTCGGTATTTTACAAAATTCTTAAAACAACTTGGAAAAATAAAAATATATGAAACAGAACAAAAAATATATATATTTTAGTATTGCACAAAAATAAAACGTTCTCTTTACAAATTTTTGTGGTACTTAACAAAGCAATCAGATATACACAACCCAGGTTTGTCAATACATGTTTTACAATGAAAGAGTGTTTCTTTTCTAACTTTATTTTTGTGACAATTTTTGCATCTTTTTCTAATAATTCTACCCGAGGCATTGGTTGCGGATAATTTTGTGGGAAAATGTTTCGTTATTTTAGATTTAGAGCGCAGAATTGGTTCTGACGTCTCCGGGAGCAATGTTGCTATAATCTGTAGTACAAAGTTATAAAAATCTAACTTATTTTCAGAAAATTTATTGAAAAGTAATAAAGCATTTAGCAGAATAATCTTAAAAATATGAATGGCCAATTTTTTATACCACGTTATTGTTTTATGAGTAGTTGGGTAATAGGCCATCATTTGATCTTGACGATCGATGCCACTCATAAACTTGTTGTACTGTAGAATTGGGCGAGGCTTTAATATTTCTTCTCCCCTTTTAGTTTTAATTTTTTCTAAGCAGTTTTCATGTTCTGTAGATATGTAAGCCACATCTCTTCTATCCCTCCATTTTGCAATCATTACGTCGTCTGCATATCTTGCAATAGTGTCTTCCTTAGAAAGTTTAGGTTTTTTTACCTCTTCAGGATTATTTTTTCTATCAAATCGGAGCGTCCCAGTACAATATGTATCTGATGCTAATAACTTTTTTGCTAATAAATAAGTATTATAGAAATTATTCATATAGACTGATTATTCACATTATTCAATTTTTCTTTTAGCAGGTGTAACACCACTTTTTCTGTGTGTCCCTTTCATCCCATATCATCCAACTGGCCGGTATAAACAAGAAATTTAAGAACTATTTCGCGTGGCTCCGTTAGCATGTAAAGTTTTATGCCGTACTTGTGTCTTTTGTTCTTAATATATTGGCGGAAAACTAGCCGCCCTCGCTAAAGGACCATAGATTCGTCTATAAGTATAAATATGGCTTGAAAAGCAGGATAGATTAAAAAGCCTATCTTTTTTCCAATAATCTTGGTATCTATTAAGTTTTATAGTTCCAGTATGTAGAATTAACCCAATAAAAATAAAAAAAAGCAGGTTATTCGAGTTGCGTTCTGAAGTACATGTGTTTTTAATGGAAACCAATTTTAAACTGCATCATCGGTTACTAGATGAATTGTGGCTCACTAACACTAGCTTACTTATTAGACATATTTAATCGATTAAAATGACCTAAACTTAAGCTTACAACTCACTCTCCAGGTGCTTATACAGCGGTGTAGAGACGTTGATAAGGACGTGTATTTGTGCTTTGTAGATTTTAGAAAAGCATTTGACAATGTCAATCGTGAACAATTGATAGATATTCTGCGAAAGACAGGTATTGACGACAAGGACATTCGAATTGTGGCAAACCTATACTGGGGTCAAACAGCAAGAGCAAAAATTGGCAACGAACTCACTGAAAGTGTGCAGATCAAAAGAGGTATCCATCAGGGGTGTATATTATCCCCACTCCTATTCAATATGTATTCCGAAGAAATATTTAACAAATGTATGGAAAATGCAAACGAGGGTATAAAAATAAATCGCGAGTTAACGAACAATATAAGATATGCCGACGACACGGTGATCCTTGCCAGTAACATAGACGAATTACAATAGATAATGGAAAGAGTTTATTCAGTTAGTGAGGAATACGGCCTGGGCCTCAACTTCAAGAAGACAAAGTGGATGCTGATAAGCAAAAAGCAACAACCTACTCGACAATTACGGATAAGTAACATACTAATTGACCATGTAGAATCTTATGTGTATCTTGGCACCAACGTAAATGCAAAATGGGAACAGGCCACAGAAATTAAGGCGAGAATAGAACGAGCTAGAGCAGCATTTAGCAATATGAAAAAGCTCCTTATAAGCAAGGATTTGTCTCTTCCCCTAAAACTACGTCTAGTTAAATGCTACATTTTTTCGATCTTACTGTATGGTGTGGAGGCCTGAATGCTGACTGACACGCTCACGAGAAAACTAGAAGCATTCGAAATGTGGGTGTACCGACGCATTCTTCGTATATCCTGGACCGAACATGTCACCAACATAGAGGTACTCCAGAGAATCGGAAAGGAGAAAGAAATCGTGAATACAATTAAACAAAGAAAGCTTGAACATATAGGCTACATATTGAGACACGATAAGTACCGTTTGCTGCAATTGATTGTCCAGGGAAAAATAGACAGTAAGCGAGGGCCAGACAGGAGAAAACACTCGTGGCTCCAAAATCTGCGGAAGTGGTTTGGGCTCACATCGGTCGAACTATTCAGAAGAGCCGCAAACAAGATCAGAATTGCCATGTTAATAGCCAACGTTCGCAACGGACAGGGCACTTGAAGAAGAAGATACTCAGTTTATTTGGATGCGACAATCGACAAAACATAATGATAAAGAGTCTTTAATAGAACTATCTTGTAATGGGGGTTTGAAAATAGAGTTTTCAAAATTATAATTAGCTGAATTCTGGCTAAATATTAAAAATGAATATCCAGCTTTATCAAAAAGTGCACTGTTATTTTTACTTCCTACCTACCTACCTGTGTGTAACTGGATTTTCTGTTATGCTACAATTGAAAAATAAATTTCGCAGTAAGCTTAATCTTGATCCAAATTTATGAATGAAAGTAAGCACAATTGATCTTGATATCGATTCACTTATTGTAGCTATGCAAAACCATCCTTCTTACTGAATTTTTGGACTAGGTTAGACTGTAAGTTTTATTTTGTAACAAATATAATGTCCTTTTTTAAATAAATACAATTTTGCCAAAATTAGTAAATTTTATTATCTACTTTTTTAATATGTGGTACGCGACAGACGCAGAATTTATATACATCTATTATATGTATATACAGATTGAACCAAATTAAAACGAAACATACAATTTAATACATGTCTGTTTGAACTGCATTTGAAATAGTGGACCAATATAAAACTTGTACAAAAATAAATCCATACCTGGGTATAGACATTGTATAAAATATTGTTCAACTATCTGTCTCACAACAATGTTGTTTGCGTAAGACGGGTTTGTCTAAGGAAACGATAATAGTTCAGGAAATGAATCTCGAAAAAAGTTAAAACCTCGCAATTTTTTCGTCCTGCATGTATCTAGTTGAAATTTTAACAGAATGTAGGTGATAGCCCAAGGATCAAAATCTATATTGAACCGAAGTGGGCTGAAGAGTTTTAGGGGTGAAAACTACCCCTAATTGTCAAAAATTATAAAATAACATATTAAACCTGAATATGGGTAAGATTTGGTTTGAATTAGTTAAATAATGATTATTTTATACTTTTGAATAGAGTTCCATCATATTTCAACCCTTAAAAAGCAACCCTTGTTAGAGGTTAATGTAAAAAAATTACTAATTCTAAAAAAATGATTTCGCCTTGGATCGATTTGTATAAAAATTTGGATTTAAGCTCAATTCACCCGCTGCTTTATAGTTTATGTCATATCGACGAACCCTGATTGTTCTAAGGGGTGAAAACTACCCGTAATTGTCAAAAATTATAAAATAACATATTAAACCTGAATATGGGTAAAATTTGGTTTGAATTAATTAAATAATGATAGTTTCGTGCTTTTGAATAAAGTTCCATCATATTTTAACCCTTAAAAAGCGACCCTTATTAGAGATTAATATAAAAAAATTAGTAATGTGAAGAAAATGATTTCACCTTGGAACGATTTGCATAAAAATTTGGACTTAAGCTCAACTCACCCTCTGCTTTATAGTTTATGTCATGCCGATGAACCCTGATTGTTCTTAGGGATGAAAACTACCCCTAATTTTCAAAAATTGTAAAATAATATTATAAATCTTAAGATGAGTCAAATTTGGTTTGGATTAGTTAAATATTGATTTTTTTATACTTTAAAATACAAATTTATACATTTTCAACCCTTAAAAATCAATTGTTATGAGTGCTATAAGTGAAAACAATTTTTTGCCAAAATTTTGCAACTTTTCAACTTTTGAAAATCACCCTTTACAACATTGCAGGTTTTATAAACCAATTTATAAGATATAAATTGAAAAAAGTAGAATAAAATACAAAAAAATTTATCAACCTAAAAAGGCACCATATATTCTTATACATTTACATAAATAGTAGAAAATATTTACATTTATAGGTAAAACAATTATAATATTAATTTTATTCGTCATCAATTACATCTTCATCGTGATCTATGTCATCCTCATCTTCAATTATTGGTGGACTAATATTGCACCCTTCACCTGAGCACCCAGAACAAGTAGAGTTACAGTATAAACCAACTTTTCTGCACCCACATGAAACACTGCATCCTTTTTTGCATTGCCAAAAAATAATTTTCAAAAGTTCATCGAGTGCAGGTTGTTTGTTCATGCGTACGGGTAATAACAAACCATCTTTGGAATACCATCCCCAATCTGTTGCTCTAATATTTTCATTGCCAAGCCATAGACATATGAGCAGATGTTTTATTCTGCTGTATGGGATTTCAAAATAAGAACGCTTAAAATTTCGAATGTATAACGCCCCACTAGCTAATATACCGGTTTTGTAGATTATTATGCTCCGAAATGTACTGAACTATACTAATAAAATTTTCCGGAAAAAAATTCACTGGTTTTTTAAACGTATTTCTTTTAATTTTTTACGATAGAGTGTTTCTTCAAAAACGATTTGTAGAAGTTTTTAAGAGCTACAAGGATCTGTGAATTAAATCTTTTTGGAACCCTTGGTTTTTAAATGGGGTGACTTTAAAGGGCTCGAAAAAGATGGTGCTTGATCGTAAATCGATGCTTTAAACGGCTATATCTCGCCAAATATTCATTGTACAACAAATCTAAATGAAGGATAATTTTAGTCATTAAAAAAGCTACAATTTGGTAATTTGTATTTTTTTCATATATTCAGTATTTTTGGGCATATTTAAAAAAAGAAGGGTAAAAATATAAAATTGTAAATCGTTTCTCGCTTTAAGCTGTACTTTTTCTAACACAAAGCATTTTAAATGGGTCAAACTTCTTGGAGGTATTAACAATACATGTACAAAGGGAATTTCAGAAGGGTAAAGATCGATTTTAATTATAGGGGAGGTTAAGGTGTTGTTTCGATTTTTTCGTAAAAAATGAGGTATTGACCTTAGTTTCATCATAACTCACTCAATTTTTGAGCTAGAGTCTTTTTTATTGTAGGTCTATTTATGCTCTTTAAAAAAGGTTTTGTGAGTTTTCTTCCAAAGATGCATCATTTTCCCGATATTTGATTTTGAATCTTTCAAATTTGGCATTTGAAGAAAACCGCTGAACATTGATAGGCCGTATTTCGGTTCCTATTATATCCCAAAAACATTTTAAAAAATGAATTGTATTTGTCTTTTTAAAAGCTACAAATTTGTTTTCTACAATTTTTTTGATAAAATGCACCATTTTCGAATTATTCGCGAAAAATCGATTAAAAACGTGGATTTTTTCGTCTAAAAGTTATTACTTTCAATCGCGGATAACTTGAAAAATATCATTTTATAAAAAAAATGTATAGCACATTTTTTGTTTAGAATCACTTTTTTAATCGAAACCTGTAGTTAAAACGTAAAAAAAATGTTCACCTCGGAGATGGGGTGGCAACCACCCCCTAGGCTTTGGCGCACTTTGGTTCGATATAGATTTTGATCCTTAGGCTATTACATACCTTCTGTTAAATTTCAAGTCAATCCACGGAGCACGAAAAAATTGCGAGCTGAAATGCTTTATTTCCTGGACTATAACTGGTTTGACAGCATAAATCGTAGATTTATGTGTAGCTTTCAATTTTTATGAGTTTAGAATCCAGCAGCCCGCTGAGGTATTGGATTTTTATAATATAATTATTTGACAATATTTTGTTGGCCAACCACCTACAGCAGAATTGAGCCGAAATACATTATATTCCTATGTTCCGAATTTATTTCGTTCAATCATATTATCTACATGTAAGTGTTACGTGTAGAAAAAGTTTGAGAATCGCTGCTGTATATTTATTAAACTCTTAAACACACATATACAGATGCACAAACATAGGCTAGTAAAATAAACAAAAGATAGAAATTCAAGACACAAAGCGATTTTACTATTACATTTTTTTATTGTTTATTATTAAATTTAATAAATTAAATGAAACGTTTCTCAACCGAAAAATCTAATCTAGATACTACGAAATCCATTTTTTAATGAAAAATTGCTTAACATTTTGGGCATATGATTCTGTTTTTCCGTTTTACCATCATACTTCTATTCTCTTTTTTGTGACAAATATCTTATATTAATCCTTGTATATGTAGTGTACCTATAAACCTTTGTATATAGTTGCTCAGACGAAAACCAATATTAGTAATCAATTAATTATAAATATTGCTAATCAATCTATGTAATATTGTAATACGTTCGCAGTCCTTTGCCAATTAGTTGGTACACTAAACATTACCCAAATTGACACATGTATGCCTCCAAAGGAGCCACATTACTTTGAACCCTCCTAGCCCGGCCCTCGTTCCTCCCGATCTCCGTTGTACATTTAACACAAAGGGCTTTGGTCATTAAACACTCTCGCCGTTGCACCAACTAACATTTGGGTTAATTGATTAATCAAAGCACTTTTTTCAATTGACTATACTTTCGAATTGGCCACAGTCTAGCGGACGAAATTGGATAAAGTCGGCGTGGTTTGGTGTCGCATATGGGGTAGTTTGGTTTTTTCTCTAGCCGAGCGTATTATCGAATGAAAGTTGATAGCGGTTTTACGCATCTAGGAGAAACAATATTTTTTAACGGTGACAGGGGAAATTGAACATAAACCAACTAACGAGTTTTGTAATTATCAATTAATAATTATTATTTTCACTATTTATTTATAGATAATAAAATGATACGTAATAATGATAGTCATATGCGTGATATCGTAAGTAATCATATAATTTAGTTGTCCTTATGAGTTTTACCAAGAAGAGTATTAATAGCGGAACTTCACCTTTTTTTTTAGTGTATGACATATTAAAAACACATAATTAGAAGTCGGCACTCATTTATTTTTAATTTTTTTTTGAACCTATTCTCTATCCTTCCATTGTTGGATATAGGTCTCCCCCAGTTCTCTCCCAAATTGGCCTGTGTAAATGTCCATGTCTGTGCTCCGTAGGTGAGCACCGGTATTATACAGGAGTTATATACCTTGTTTCGTAAGTATAGAGGGAATGTTTGACTTTCAGAACGTAAGAAAGTTTGCCGAACGCTGCCCATCCCATTCTTACTCGTCTCGATATTTCGGCTGTTTGATTTTCTCTGTTAGCTCTGATTGCTTGTCCTAGATAGATATACTCATTTACCTGTTCTATTTTTTTGTTTGTATTTTTATTGCCTCTTGGTCTTTCGTGTTTGTCATTACTTTTGTTTTGTTGAAGTTAATTTTTAGGCCTTTTTGCAGTGATTTTTCATGAAGTTTATTCAGCATTAATTCTAGTTCTTGTCGTTCCGAGGAGATCAGAAGTACATCATCCACATATCTAAGGTGATTAAGGTACTTTTCGTTAATACATATTCCTCTGTTTTCCCAATCTGTTGATTTTAATATATCTTCGAGGGTCAAGGTAAACAGTTTAGGTGAAATTATATCGCCTTGTCGGACTCCTTGTTTAACTTTTATATTATCCATTATTAATTTGTCGTCCAGAATTACGGTCATGGTTGCGTTTTGGTAAATATCATGTATCAATTGTCGATATCCTGAATCTATGCTACTATTGACCAGAGCTTCTTTCACCGCTTAGTGTTTAATGCTGTCGAAAGCCTTTTCATAATCTACGAATGCTAAATACAGCGGAAGGTTGTGTTCATTGGTTTTCTAAATTAAGATTTTAAGCGCATGTAGATGTAGATGTTATTTTTAATAACCAAATAAAAATACGCAAAAATTAACGTAAAATTTTAGAACATAGTATTTTTAAAAGTTGCATTACTCAATATTGCACTTTTAATGGACGGCAGCCAATAAAAGCAAATCGCAAACCTACTGGGTTCTTAAGAAAATTGTTAAGAAGCTTACTTTGTACGGTGGTGTCAACAAGCGCAAGCCAACGCTTGCAGCCATATGCAAATACAAAACCAATACCTACATTGCTCACAAACAAGAATGCGCCATATAACAAATAGCGTACTGATTAGTATTTACGAATTCCTCCTTTTCCTCCGCCAATAACTGGGACTGTACCGACTACTAGGGAACTTACCCTATCTTTATTATACTTTATATCTCATCTTTAACGACTGTACTATTTACAAATAATCGGCTGATGGCATAGATACTACAAACTTCCCTGTTCATAATCATTAGCGTCTGTTTTAATTTTCATAATACTGGTATTAAATATGATACTTTGTATTCAATAACTATTATAATTTGCTAGTAAAGTTTGATAAAACAAACTTTGTTATTATTATATATAAACACAGGAACTCTAAACCAAACTTATTTCAAACAACTATATACACTCCTGACAAATGGTGCCAAACCTGACGGCACAACTTTAAATTGGTTTAATCAAGCTATCAAGTAAGCAGAGGGCATTCGTGCTGCAATTATCTTGTAATTGAAGTCCGACACGATACCTTTACAGCCACTTCATTTGAAATGTGGGTCATCAATGGGATACTAATGGTGTTAGATGCAAGGTGGATCATGCGATGTAGAGTAGAGGGCAATAAAGTTTATGTAACCTTTATCCCGGTAAGACCTTTTAGTTACATATACGGAAAACATGGGTGCGAAGGACTTTGTTCTAATAATCGCAGACATTTTATATTTTGATTTGTATTGTGTTTTTTGTTATTGAAGTTGCTTTTAATTTAAAAAGATTACACTACATTATTTAACAATGAAACAACACAATAATTTGGTAGCAAATATTGAAATTTTAATTCATGTCTTGTACGGCATACGTGACACTTTTTCTTTATAAGAGTTGGAGGTTTTTCCAAGTCCTCTTCTTCTTTGTATGCCGTACTTTGTGACGAATATATTTTGCCTTCCACATAGGGTCTTATTTTGGGGGTTGAAAATTTGGGAACATACACTATGGGGGTGGAGATAGGGCAATCAAAGTAATCGATACTTATGCGAGCAGCACTCAGGGTTTGTTTGGAGAGCTGAGATCGTGGATAAGTAGATGGCAAGGGAGTTGGATTGCGGCAACTAAAAAAAATGAAACAAAGAGATACTTACATCTCCTGGAACAAATGGACAAACAGAACAAAACACAGGAAGGACCTCTAGCAATTTAAAATGGACGCCACTTTGAGGTACGAAATTATAACGATTACAACAACTATTTATAACTGTTAAAAACATTATTGAAAATAAAAAATATATCTTTTTAAATGAAACTCAAAGACGGGGGAGAGAGAAATAAACAAAATGGTTGGAAAAAAAATTAAATATTTATTGTGACCACAAACAGTTACAAAATAGACAATGCAAAAATATATCAATAGTCGCAAAATACAAAAATAAACAAAGAAAAACTTACATATTATTATGTTCTAGCCGTTTACAAACTCTAGGAGTTGGAAATACTACAAAAACTTACAAAGAAATAGTTACAAATAAAGAAGTATCTTTAAAATAAAACTATTCATAGAGAGGTTAACCTTCTTTAAAAAAAAAAACAAAACAAAAAAATCTCAAATATGATTAGGTATTACAAAATTAATTATTACAAATTCTTTTTATTATAATTATTATAAAGTAATTATTAGTTTATTAGTTATTATTAGTGACACACAATTTGGCTTCAGAAATGGTATGAGTACAAGAGATGCTTTGTTCGGCTTGAATGTGCTGGCTCAGAGATGCATGGACATGAATCAGGATATGTACTTATGTTTTGTAGACTTTGAAAAGGCATTTGATAAAGTTCAACATAAAAAGCTTGTAGATATATTAAAAAGCAAAAATATTGACAGTCGTGATCTGAAAATTATATCTAATTTATATTGGAATCAAACTACCAAGGTAAGAGTTGACAGCCAGTACACCGAAAATATCAAAATACAGAGAGGAGTCCGCCAGGGTTGCGTGCTGTCCCCACTACTTTTCAATGTCTACAGTGAAGCGGTATTTCAAGAAGCGCTCTCAGACTCAATAGAAGGTATATCTATCAATGGAGAAGTTTTGAATAACTTACGTTTTGCAGACGATACAGTAATAATTACGGATAACAACAATGATTTACAGAACGTAATGCAACGCCTTAATGAACGCTGTCGTGAGTACGGACTGAAGATAAATTTAAAGAAAACTAAATGCATGATCATGACTAAATCTGCACATGCAAATATCCAATTGACTATTGAAGATACTGCAATTGAGAGTGTTAATAACTATAAATACTTAGGAACATGGATAACATCAGATGTAGACCAAATCAAAGAAATTAAGACACGTATTGAAATAGCACGTACATCATTTATTAAACTTAAAAAGTTTCTTTGTTGTCGGGATATAAGGTTAGAACTACGCCTGAGAATGCTTTGATGTTACGTGTTATCTACTCTTCTTTATGGTCTGGAAGCGTGGACACTAAAACAAGTTCATCTGAATAAGTTGGCCGCCTTTGAATTTTGGTGTTACAGAAGAATCCTACGAATATCATGGACTCAAAGAATGTCAAACATGGAAATAACTAGAAGGATAGGAAATGAGGCGGAAATAATATTAACTATTAAAAGACGAAAACTTGAGTACTTGGGACATGTGATGAGAGGGCAAAAATACGCATTATTACAACTTATTATGCAGGGCAAAATCCGAGGAAAGCGAAATGTGGGAAGACGAAGAATATCCTGGCTTAAGAACTTGAGGGAATGGTTTGAATGCAGTAGTGCAGAACTTTTTAGAGCGGCAGTCAACAGAGTCCGCATAGCCATGATGATTTCCAACCTTCGATAGAAGATGGAACTTAAAGAAGAAGAAGAATTATTAGTTTAGAAAAAAAAGTCTATCTTTACTTGTATTTTTAACACAAAAAAGTTTCCTGAATTGCACTGGGGTTTTATACAAAAATTCTGGAAGTTGGCACTGAACACAAACTTTGTAAACTTTTCTCCTTAAAAAACTGGGACAGTTAGAACTACACATTAAATTGCTTTTTTCTTCAAACGTCAAATAACGATGACATTACTTATCTAACTTGATCCTGTCAAAGTTTGATGTCTCCGCCGGCAGCAGTTTTTTTTTCATTTCTTTACGGCGCGCCGTAAAGAAATCCCTTTTTTCCCTCCGCCACGCCGCGGCGTGGCGGAGGGAAAAATGTTGTCATGGCAACAATATGAAACATGTCACAAAGCAACAATACAAATGTTATTAACAACAATTAAACATTATTTTTATTTATAGTAATATTAAAAGTACAATTAGTTAATGAGGCATTTTCAAAATTGAAACTGTGCAAAAATGTTCCCGACTCTTGATACGCATTGGTAATTGTTGATGATACTGACGGTCGAAAACAACTTTCAGCAATCATTCCCGATGTTGGCGAATCATGAGGGTTTAAAATCTTTTTTATCGTTCTTATTTCTTATTGAATCCTCTATATATCCTTCGGCAACCGTGCTTGATTTTCAGCCCCGATGTCGTTTGAGGCATTCTAGATTTCCGCCTCCATCAATTGAAAGTGTTGTTGAAGTTCGTCGTAAAGAGTGACCCGTGTATGCGCTTGCATCGTTTAAATTTAAATAACTAGCTACTTTTTGGGCTACTGCGCTGATCGAATGTATTCCCATGACGCTTCGGTAACACTTTCCATTTTGATACTTTATAAAAAATCGGTTTTCTGTGAAATTTTCATGCCGCAGTGATGCATACTTTTTATACAGTTTAATGTAGTTTTAACCAATTATCGTAAAAGATCTAATTTGTCGTGTTTTACTGTCTGGGATTTTGATAAATATTACACTTTCTTTATCCTCAATGTCCACAGTCTTCATTTTTACCATTTCGTCGCATCGACAGGCGCCGGTAACCCCAATTAACAAAACAATCTGAAATATTTTTATAATTTAGTAGAGTATAATGCTTTGCAATATATTTTTTTTACCTTTAATCCTAAATACAACTTATCTAGCGCTTCAAACAAAAATTTATCAAACTCGTCTTTAGTGAAAACTTTAGACTTCTTTGCAGTATATCCTTCGCTCGTTTATTTTTTTTTTCAGAAAGGCACGTAACTTTAAAAATTTACTTATATCCATATTTTTTCTAATAACTAACTCGGATTTTATCATAGAGTATCGTGACCACATTGTAGAAGATTTCCATTTATTTTCATTTTCCACTATATTAAAATATGCCAGTAAAACGTCTTCGGTAACTTGCCGTACTCCTCTTGTATCGCACCACTCTTGGAAGTGCTTGTACGCTAACCGATACTTTATTCCGGACTTGGAGGGCCCCAAACGTGCTACTGCATCATTAGCCGCGGACTCAATTTCGTTTAGGTTTTCCATTTTCGCACTTAATTTGCGCTTGCGGTTGCAACAACAATAAGCTGTCTTTAATAATTGCAAACAACTGTAACCAGGGAGACACAAATCCCACCGACGACTTAATTATTTTAATTTCTAACATCTAGACGACTTTGTCACAGTTAATTTCGAGTAAAAGTAGCGTATGAATTGTACTATTTATGGTTAAAAATTGCTACGTTTGAAGAAAAAATAGTATACTTTATTCGGCAAAGACGCGGCTTTTCTTGACTTGCCCGCTATTACGCGCCTCACTTCGTTCGGCGCGTAATATCGGGCGCGTCAAGAAAAGTCATGCTTCTCCGTCTCATAAAGTAATATACTATCATTAACAGCTACTAAACTTATTTTTCATAACGTAAGACAAAGAACAAAGGATATTACAAATTCGATGAACAATTTGGATAAACGCTAGAAGCAGTTGTCTCTGACAATGCTCCAGCGAGAGTGTAGCAATTATCTTGCCGGCAAAAACCTTTCAACCTGTTTATTTTAAACGCAGTATCGAGCGGCTTTTGATCAAAGAAAAATATCAAAGAATTTTGCGTCCGTGATATAAACAAACTCTAAAAATGTGTTTATTGTTGACCTCGGGACGCTAAGATGAATCAAATACACTGAAATCATTCTTCGGTTATCTTATTTTGATGTATATATGAGGGGATTTCAATTTAATATATATTTCAAATTTAATACATACCAAGGAATTTATATATCAATGAATTTAAAAATGCTACAACTTGTTTTCAAGCGTTGCCTATTGTTTTATTAACCAGCTGATGAAATGTTAGAGCCAGCCAGAATAGTTGTTTCCCTCCAACCCAGCATTTTCGTTCGATTTTGCCATGAATGATCAACCGGAGTAAGCGATATTTAAGTCCTCTCATTATGGCCGAAGTATTGCAACTTTCTCATTTTGATGATGGTGATCAATTCTCGCTCTTTTAAAAACTTATCTTGTTATGGTACCTATACATAATATATTGAATAAATATTGTCGTTAAGCATGGTATTTTATTAGGATTTATAGGTATTGTGACTGACCATGAAGCAGTGAAGTTTTTTATTATAACTTTATAATAGAAACTTTTTATTAATTTGTATATTTTGTTTTAGAAAACACCCCAAAAGGAGGAACTTTGAAATAATACACAGAAGTAAGTAAAACATGTTCTAATAAATAAACACTAAGCCGCTTTTTTATTGCTTTCATTTTATGTAAAATGATACTTGTTTTAGACAAATTATCAAGGTTTTTAGAATTCGATATTAATTTAAAACGATAAAAAGTTAAACTAAGGCCTAAAATTGTGACTTCCACATTTATGTGAATTACATCTAGCTGCTTTAAGATCCACACAAATTTGTTTGTGTTTAAAAGAGGCCGCTGTTAAAAAGAAAATCTATTTGTAGGCAACTTAATTCCTATGACGGTATTTAAAATTTGTAAACGTTCTTCTTAACACCTTGGCTACCGCCCATTTAAACTAATAACGGTACACAAATGTTGCAAAAACGTGAACTTCAAATTGAGACCGTGTGAGATGCCGACAAACACATATTACACCATAGTCCATATCCATATCACTTCTAAGTAGATTACGTTACATACCGACTGCTTCCGTCATTTGCTATTCATTTGCAATTTAGAAGTGGAATATTATGTGTATTGAAACGCTGTTCTAATAGATTTTGAGTGTTTATTGTGTCGAATTGTTTTCTAAAATAACATCAAGTAGCTTCAGCGAATTTTTAAGTTTTTAGTAAGTAAAAATCACACTAAATAATACATTCATTTTTTGATATCACTCTTTTTAGTTTCTACTATGTCTGAAAAACAAGTGAACCAATGGCTGGCATGGTATGAAGAAATCCTATCGGACGAGGATAATACTTCAGATGTCGAGGAACCATTTGAGGACAGTGGAAGTGAATATAAGATGTTAGACGACGATACTGAGGAGAGCAGTGATGAGAATCCAGAAGATGAACCAAAAACAACAGAGTTTCAATCTAATGAGGAAGGTGAAGAATGGGGAGAGGTAAATGGTGCATACTTAAAAGATTTAGTATATTCTGGAACGGGAGGAGTTAATAATGTATTAGATGGTGATATTACTCCAATAAAAATTTTATCTGCTATCATTGATGATGACGTCCTAGACCTAATTAGAATTCAGACGAATATTCAGGCTTCAAGAACTACAAAGGGCAAATGGATACCGATTGCGAATAATGTTGAACTACGAAAATTCTTTGCTATCATAATTTACATGGGCCTTGTAGTATCCAAAAATATCTGATTACTGGTCAAGAAATCTTTTATTTGCAAATAAGTTTGTACCACAACTTATGTCGCGTAATAGATTTCAGTCTATACTACGACACCTGCATTTCTCTGATAACAGCACTAATAATCCCAATGATCGATTAGCCAAAATTAGACCATTAGTCGATATTCTTGTACATAAATACAAACACCTAAAAACTCCCGAAGAAGTTGTCGTAATTGACGAATCGATGGTACCTTTTAGAGGTAGATTAATTTTTAAGCAATACATCCCTGGAAAAGCTTCTAAATATGGTGTAAAATTATTTAAAATTTGTGATTCTCAAGGTTATACTTACAAGTGTAACCTTGTTAAGTTAAGATTTACAAGGGTCAAATGAAGCAGAAAAACAGAGAAGAGAGAGCAAGTAATACAGTTGTTTATGAACTGCTTGAAGATTATGTTGGATGTGGAAGAACTTTAGTAGCAGATAATTTTTATACTAACCCACAATTAGCTCAAACGTTGTTAGAAAAAAAAAACACATTTAATTTTAACACTAAGAAAAAACGTGAAAAATTGCCCAAAATCTATTCTAGAACCTAAAAAGATGAAACGTGGAGAGATTGGAGGAGAGGAAAGTAAAAAAGGATATGTAGTTGGGAACTGGAAGGATAAGAGGAACGTAAGATTTCTATCAACAAAACATACATTGAAAATGTGTAAACTTACAAAAAAAAATACGAGAGGAGAACCTGTCATAAAGCCCGAAGCTATTGTTTTTTACAATAAATACAAACAAGGTATCGATATATCTGACCAAATGGCCAGCTATTATAGTGTGTTAAAACTTCTATATAAAACAATTACGGGTAAAAACATTACATCTAGAGATTTTAGACTACAAATTATTCAAAGTTTTGCATCCATTTCGAACGAGAAGAAAGTTGAAAAAATCCCAAAACATGAGCTGATCGAAGTACAAGAAAAAGACGAGAGAAACAGAAAGAAGAGAAAGCGTTGTATGACATGTTACAACAAGTTGTTAGTTAGTCATGATAGAAAGTTTGCACAGAATAAATGCAAGCAGGTGGCAACGTTTTGTAACAGTTGTTCAGGAAATCCATATCTGTGTTTGGACTGTTTTAACATAAAACATTAAATGATTGTTAAAATTTCATTATTTTTTGTAACTTGGTATTTTGTATTTGATTTTTTAAGCAATAAAGTTTTTTTTTTACTTTATTATTAACCTGAATTCATTAAAAATCACATTTTACTTCCAATCTCTAATATGCAAGTTATATTACACTTTTTCAAAAACCATGGTAACTATAAGTTCATTACTTTATTTTGAAACCAATACGAGAAACTAAAAACTCTCGTTTTAACCCAGGCTGTTTTAGAGCATTTTAAGTCATTTAATAACGCTGGATGCCGGCGTCTCACACGGTACCACAGTCATATTTTGTGTGAGATGCCGGCATCTCACACGGTAGCCAAGGTGTTAAGGTGCCTTCTCCATTACTGAAGGTTGGCTATAACTACAGCAAATTGCTCTCTATCTTAAGCTGTTCTTAGTATCGAATGTGTGTCCATACCTCTCCAGTCTCTTCCATTCTTCAACCAGGAGCATTCTCTTCTTCCTGGACCTCTTCTTCCTGCCACTTTCCCTTTCATTATAAGTCGTAGGAAGTTGTATTTTTCTTATCTGTAAATATGTCCTAGATTACTCGTTTTTCTGCTTTTTACAATATTTAGGAGTTTTCTCTCAGGACTTATTCTTTAGAATTCTACATAGACATTACAAAACACATACCCAAAATTAAATGAAGGTGTGCAAGACACGTCGCTAGAATGAAGGTGGATAGGTGGACCAAAAAAATAGGAGTGGAGACCGAGAGCGGATAGACGAAACCCGGGAAGACCACCCACAAGATGGAAGGACGACATAAAGAGGATTTGTACCAACTGGATTGCAGCAGAGCAGGATAAATCTGAATGGAGGTTTTTCTAGGAGGCCTATGTTCAGCAGTGGACGACTATGGGCTGATGATAATAATATTGATGACGTATTTTTCTTAGCACCTCGTTGTTGGTCACGTGTTCTGTCTAAGAGATCTTCAGCATCCTTCGAAAAACCCACATCTCAATGGCTTCTATACGCCTCATACTTGTAATTCCGAGAGTCCATACTTGGCCAGAAATATAGACAAATGTGCTTAAGGTGGCTATATTACCCGCACTTCTTCTTCTTCAGCCTTCATTTATCCATTGTTATATATAGACCTCCTCCTATTGCTTCCACGCTTCCCTATCTTTTGCAATTCTCATCCACTGCTTTCCAGCTACAGCTGTTATATCGTCTATCCATCTCTTTTTGGGTCTCCCCACGCTTCTTTTTGTTTCTCGAGGTCTTCAAAATGTTACTTTATGAGACCATCTGTTGGTGTCTTGTCTTGCTACATGTGCTACACATTGCCATCTCAATATCGCTATTTTTCCCATGATGTCGGTTACTTTAGTTCTTCGACGTATTTCAGTGTAGGGAATTTTGTCTCTGAGGCTTATATTTAACATGGCCTTCTCTATGGTCCGTTGAGTTACTCTTAATTGTTCTGCCATTTTTCTTGTTATTGCCATAGTTTCAAACCTATAAGTTGCAACTGGTAGTATACAAGTGTCATAGGTTTTTCGTTTTAAGTCTATTGGAATTTTTCTGTCTTTTAAAATGAAGCTTAATTTGCCCAAAGCAGCCTATGACAATTGTGTCCTTCTTTTAATTTCTGGGGTTTGATTTTCCTTTTCGTTTTTAATTGCATGTCCGTGATATATATATATATATATATATATATATATATATATATATATATATATATATATATATATATGTATATTTTATATATATTGTTCTACCTTTTCTATATTGATGTTATCTATCGTGATATTTTCTAGGCTGTTGCTTAATGTCTTTGTTTTGTCGAGATTAATTTTAATCCTATTTGATTCGATTTGTGATTTAAATCTTGTAGTATTGATTTTAGTTCATGGATATCTGTGCTTATTAGTAGTATGTCGTCTGCGAAACGCAAATGGTTAAGATATGCTTCATCTATTTTTAATCCCTTTCGGGATTACCAATTCAGTTTTTTAAAGACATTTTCTAATGCCAAAGTAAATAACTTGGGTGAGATGGTGTCGCCCTGTCTCACACCTTTGCCAAGGTCTATTTTCATAGTTTCCAGATCATCATCTATTTTTACGTAAAAAGTAGCATCATCGTATATATTCTTAAGGAGGGCAGCATATCTTGAATCTACTCTGGCGTCGTCCAATGCTGTTAAGAAAGCCCATTTTTCGATACTGTCGAATGCTTTGTGATAATCGACAAATGCCAGATGTAGTAGTATGTTGTAGTCTATTGTTTTTTCAATAATGGTCCGAATTGTTTGCAAGTGATCGATAGTGCTAAAACCCTTACGAAGGCCTGCTTGCTCCACTGGTTGATATGCATCTAGCTTAGCTGTCAATCTATTTGTTATTATTTGGGTTAGTAGTTTGTAAAGGTGTGAAAATAAGCTTATTGATCGGTAATTTTCTATATCTGCGACGTCCACTTTTTTATGGAGTAGAATGACTTCCACATTTTTCCATGATTTTGGTATTTGTCCTTCCAATAGGCATTTATTCAGTAATACCCTTATTGCCTCTTCTAATGCAGTGCCCCCCATTTTTAGCATCTCTGAAGTAATTTTATCTTCTCTTGGTGTTTTCTAATTTTTCATTTCTTTTAGGGCAGCTTTAATTTCTGATGTTATTATTTCAGGGAGATCCTCTGAGACCACATTTAAGATATGTTTTGTTGGTATACCGGGGTTCGAAATAGTAGAAGTATACAGTTTCTCATAAAATTTTCGGATTTCTCTAACGATCTCTTCCTTATGCGAGCACAATGTTCCTCGGTCTTTTATCTTTATGATTTTATTCCTGCCAGTGTATTTACATGTTGTAAGTACTTTCATGTTCTTATTGTTCTCTATGGTTTCAAGAATCTGGTTTGTTCTATAAGCTCCGAGGTCTTTTTAAATATTTTTCTTCGTTTCTGTTGATCGCTTTGTAGTCCGGGTGATCTCTGCTCGTTCTTTTTCTTTTCTCTATCTGTTCTAGAGTCTCGGGTTTTAGTTTAGCTTCTTTTTGTTTTCTTATTCTGCAACAATGTTTATTAGTGATTGTTTGTGTCTTTAGTTATTTTCTCAGCTAGTTCATCTATATTCTTGTGCTCAACGATATTTGCTACTAGTTTCCGTGCTAATTCCTCTTGGTATTTTTCTTTATTCCTGGCTAGGATGTCTGCTGTCGGTAAAGGGTTTGTTTTTAATAGTTTTCGTCTTTCTCTCTTTAGGGTATATTCTCTTTTAAAGGATAAAATCTATTTCATTATTAATGTGGCCGTCAGGGCTACGCCGTGTCCATTTTCTTTGTATTTGTTTTTTATAGAACGTGTTCAGGTAAAACATTTTTTCGGTGCTTACGTAATTTGCTAATGTCTCTCCTCTGGTGTTTCTATTGACTCGTCATCCGCAGTGGAAGTTGGAGCATAGCAGTGTATTATCTGTAAGACATATCGTTTATTTAGTTTTAATACAAGATATATATCACTCTTTCCGACACTGCTGAGTATTTCATAATCTGCTGTTCTATTTTTTGGTTGACCATGAAAGCTACTTCTCCTTGGCCATGGTTCTCTTCTGAGTTATATTGGTATAGAATGTGTCCAGATTTTAGGGTGGTTTTTTTCTCTCTTTGAAGTCTCGTTTTACATAAGCTTACCATATCCCATTTAATAGCCCCTAGTTTCTGCTCTAATTCCTCTAGATCAGGGTTGTCCAACTGGCGGCTCGCGGGCCGCATCCGGCCCGCGAGGCTATTTGTTGTGGCCCACGTAAGATTTTCGAAAACATATATTTTCTTTAAATGCTGCCATTATAAAAAAAGATTTTTTCATTTATTTTATATTTTATGGTTTAGCAGTGTTTTTACATCACAAGTACTGTACCGCGTGCCACTTCGCGGACGTGTAACGAACACAATCGTCCTCCACCACTATGAGAACTGCACTGATTACTGCGCATCACAGTTCACGCAGGCAACACCTCCCACTGCTTACCATCCGTCGCCAGCTGCCATCGTGCCAGTGTGCTACTGACACGTAGGCTAGTCGGCTAATCTATTACGTTGCTAGTGAACAGTGAACTTGATTAATTCTTTGTCTTGATTGAAGTGCTGTTGAAATGGCCAAAGCTTTCGGTGATTCTAAAATGGCGGAGAAATTTGAATCAGTGCCACTTTCACATCAAACCATACAAAACAGGATTGTTGCTATGGGTGAGCACGTAGAAAAATCTATGCTTAGCCTGGTTAAGAAAAGTTCATATTTCTCACTTTGTTTGGATAAAAGCAGATGATTACAGGTGGAAATCGATCTCTTTTACACAGGCAACTTAAGCAGTTTTTAGTGGAAACAGAGGCTAAATATGGAGACTTGCTAATGTACAACCATGTAAGGTGGCTGAGTGCAGGAAAGTGCATGGAACGATTTTTTGCCATAAGAAAGGAAATCCCTGCATTCCTCAACAAATACGTTTCATCTGACACAACTGAACTGGAAGAGAAGTTTAAGGATCCAGAATTCTTAAGACAGTTAGCTTTTATAACAGATCTGACTAATCATCTTAACATGTTAAACTTGAGTCTTCAAGGAAGAAACCAGACGGTTTCAGATTTGATCAGAATGGATTAAACGGATTACGAAATAAGCTGAACGTGTTTAAACGTACTTTGGAAAAGAACAACCTGACACACTTTCCTAGCTGTCTGCAAATAGCAGAAGAATTCAACGGTGAGGAAAATATTGAGTTTTCATGTTGCATTTCACAAATTGAACAAGTTATTAATGAATTCAATACAAGATTTGAACAAATTGAAAGTCTCAAAAGCAGTGTACTACTTTATAATAACCCTCTTGGAGGAACCATTGATGATCAACCACCCAACTTACAGCTTGAGTTATGTGATCTTCAAGCAGACATGTTCCTAATCACCAGACAAGAAACGGGAACTTTTCAAATTACTGTCAAAGGAGAAATTTCCAAACCTGCGAAATTTTGGACTGAAAATGACGTCAATGTTCGGAAGCACATATACATGTGAAAGTGCCTTTTCCTCCATGAAATACCTAAATAATAAAAACAGAAGCAACCTTACCGATTCTTCCTTACGTCATCTTATGAGAGTGTCTACAACTGAACTGGAGGTGGACATTTCTTCATTGGTGGATGAAGCCTATCGACCACAGTCCTCACACTAATTGGATACATCTTTTTCGTTGCTTTTGTAATGTTTGTCTTGATTATTGAAAAGTGTTATCAATAAATTTTCCGTTTTATAAAAAAATGTAGTTGTTGAGCAATAAAAGAAATAATACTCTTTTTTGTTTTAATTATTTTTATACCTCACTTTATTTTGTTATTACTTGTAACAAAATTATTATATAGCCCGCGACAACATCAAAGGTTTAAGTTTTGGCCCTTGAGGCATTGGAAGTTGGACACCGCTGCTCTAGATGGTCGTTCGTTCTCATAGTTCTAATGTTGTATATAGCAATTGTAAATTTTTGAGAATTAATTTGTTTATTATGGTGGTGTATTTTTGATCTTCTACACATTTCGACCTGCGCATACTTAATTTCAATTTATACATTGATCTTGATTATACGTCAATTTAAACACCCTTTTTTAAATTTTTCAGATAATATAACGCTACAGCTTGTGTCATTAATTCATATTCATACATATTTGTACATGTATTGATTTATTGTTAATAAGAATCTGGCTAGAAATTTTGTACTATCGTATTTTATATAATATTGTTTAAAATTATATTTAATGCATTTAATTATTCTTGTTTTTATATTTAACTTTTAAATTTGAGTGGAATAATTTTATTTTTGATAACAGGCGTGTTTTCTCCTAACAAAATCTCAGCTTTAAATAAATCACACTAACTTTTATTTCACCACCACCATCCGTTTTCTCTTTTACTATAGACATATAATTCTTAAATTTCCAATTGTAGCTCCATCCATTATCCCCGACCATGCTCTACACATCTATCAAACAGCCATTGTGAAATGAATTACATTTCGGAACAAAAAAGAAAAAGAAATCACATTTGTTTGATATCGGCACATCAGCGCAAACACACAGAGCCAAATAATTCTCATGAGACATAATAGGAAAGAATTTTTCTTTTGTACTTCTTGATTGGTGAAAAGTTTTTCAATTGAATTTTGTTGATATAATGCTTCGACGGTTTGATAAAAGTTTAACGCGAATATCTGTTCAGAAAGGCATTGGGGCATTGTAATTGAAATGGGAAATGAAATAGAGTACCGAGTTGGAACTAAAAAACTTATATAGCAAAAATGTTCATTCCCAATTCCCTGTACTAATTCTCTCAACATTTTGAAGTATTCATCACCATTTTAACTTATGTAATAACACTTTTAAAAAAGTTTTGAGAATGAAAAAGAGAAAATACATGGAAAATCAGCTGAAGAAAATTAAAAAAATCGAGAAATTAGAAATTTATATCAGAGAGTAAAAAATGAAAAAAGAAGATACCAACAAAAAACAATATTTTACAAAGATAAAGAGGGAAACGGCAAAAATAGGAACCAAATAAATGAGACAGAAGAAACACCCCCTACCAGAAACGAGATAAAGGAAATAATGAAGAAATTAAAAAATAACAAAAGTACAGGAAGTGATAATATAACTGCAGAGATGTTCAAATATGGAGGGAAAACGCTAGAGGAGCAAATGTTCAAATTAATAAAGGAGATTTGGATTACAGAACAACTACCACAAGAATGGACAGATGCAATTATATGCCCACTTTATAAGAAAGGCGATAGGACAGATTGTCAAATTTACAGAGGGATATCACTATTGAATACTGCATACAAAATTCTTGCAGCGTGTATAAAGGACAAATTGGCAGGAGTGATAGAAAACATTGTCGGCAAGTACCAATGTGGCTTCAGACCTGGTAGAAGTACAACAGATCAGATATTTACGCTCAGAGAATTGCAAGCGGAAAGTTACCAACACAATCTGCCGACAAGGGTCCTCTTCATTGATTTCAAACAAGCGTACGATAGAATAAAACGGAACCAAATGAGCAAAGCACTAGAAGAATTGGGTATCAGTAGAAAACTTATAAGAATGATACAAATAACGTTGTCCAATACTGAGAGAAGAGTTAAAATAAATAATATAATGTCGGAAAAATTTGAAGTCAGTGAAGGAGTAAGGCAAGGAGATCCCCTATCATCGATACTATTCAGCTTGTGTTTGGAGAAGGTCATACGAGATGCAAATGTCAACAGAGAGGGATTATTATACCAAAGAAAGCACCAATGTCTAGCCTTTGCTGACGATGTAGTAATACTGGCACGAAGCAAATGGGAGCTACAAGAAGTAGTGAAGAGGCTAGATAGAGAGGCAAATAAAATAGGCTTAGCTATCAACGAAAGTAATACAAAATACATGAAATGGATAGATGACAGTGAACAAAAATGAGGAAATCTAAAAATAGAAGTAGAGGGTGAAAAAGCATATATATTTAAAGCAGTGAAAAGATTTGCATACCTGGGGTCGATGTTCACATGCAAACCAAATATTAGAGAGGAGCTCCAATCAAGAATAATGACAGGAAACCGATGCGTGTACTCATTAAACAGGCTATTAAAAAGTAAACAGATATCTAGGAATACCAAAGTAAGAATTTACAAAACAGTTATACAACCAGTGGTAACCTACGCCAGTGAAGTGTGGACACTGAACAAAGGCGAAACAGGTATGCTCGAAATATGGGAAAGGAAGGTTTTGAGAAAGATATTTGGAGACAAGATAGTAGACAATACATGGAAAAGAAGAACAAATAAAGAATTAGAAGATATGTACAAGAATCCTTGTATAGTGGGAGTAGTAAAGGCTCAGAGACTCAGGTGGCCAGGACACATAGAAAGAATGACAAATTCTCGAGTACCAAAAATTATTCTGATGCATACAATGGGTACAAAAAAAAGAGAAGAAGGCCGAGAAGTAGATGGAAGCAAGAAGTAGAGAAAGACCTAGAAACACTGGGAATAGAAAGATGGAAGGACAAGGCTACTAATAGGAAGAAATGGAAAACAATAACAGCTCAAGCCATGGGCCTACTAGGCTCGTAGTGCTATTGTATATATATATATATATATATATATATATATATATATATATATATATATATATAATAACACTTTTTAATGAAATAAAAATCTATCATAAATTCTGTCGAAATGAAATCAAGGTTATACTGCATTTTAGGCCAAAAGACAAAAAAACAATACAGAAACGTTATTCTTTCATAACATTTTTCTCAATAACGACCATTACTGACAAGCTTAAAACTGAAGTTTACAAGAACTGACAGTATAAACCACTGATAAGAAGCAAGTTGGATTATGGATGCATAGTTTATTCCTCTGCGAAAAAAAAAACAGTGCTAAATTAACTTGAGGCTATTTAATGTACCTCTCCTTGGCCTACGCCTCAACTATATCTGCAGTATCACCACACACCACTGCTCATATCACAATTGCAGACTGTTTTAAAGAAGCATACAATAAAAATGGTGTAGATCCTCCTTTTTATGAAAGAATTAGAAGACATCTATCTAAGTATACTTGACACCCGTTTTTCAGAAATGTTCGAAACAAATATACCGACTCCTCCTCCTTGGACCATCCCACCTATATCATGTGATCTATTACTTACATCATATAATAAATTTAAAACTCCCTCTACAAAAATTCGACAATGTTTCCTAATAAACTTGCCAGCTTTCAGATTCCTTATCACATATACTCGGATTATTCTAAAACCTTCTCTGGTGTAGGGTCAGCATTTGTCACACCATCCATTACATCAAAATTTAAGTTACCCTTCATTAGTAACATACACACTAGAGAACTCTATGTAATTTTTTAAGCGTTTATTCATATTATTGACCTCAACATTCCTAATTCTCTTATAATCACTATCTCCCTTAGTTCATTAAAAATCATGAAACAATTGCATACCAGACATCCAATTGCACTTCTCATAAAGAATGCACTATTTCAACTCCATGAAGCTAACCTAAAAGTTTAGTTCATATTGGTTCCATCACACGTGGGACTCCAAGGCAATGAAGAAGCAGATGTTCGCGCACTTGAGGCTATCGATAGTGCCACTTCAGTTACAGTGAAAAAAGTGATAGCGGCGGACCTCAAATCATTTTTTAAGCAAAAGTTGTTAACTAAGTGGGAAAGTGCTTGGCAAGATTCGCAATCAGTGCTACGCAAAATTAAACCTCAGACAACTTCTTGGTGTAATATTGATCTTAACCGACAACTGTTTGTGAAGTTAACCCGGTTGCATATAGGTCACACAAGATTGACCCATAGTTACATAATAGCTAAAACAAACCGCTCTTTATGTGATTTGTGCCACAGCACATTATATTTTAATATACTGCCCTAAATTTAATAAAGAAAGACACAAAAACTTATCATCTAACAAATTATGTAAAATTTTAGGTCCAAATTGTAATATTAATGGTTTATTTAAATATCTTAAAGATATTAATGTACTACATACCATATAATGTATAATGTATTGGTATACCTGATGACTCCTTTGGTTGATGCTATTAAAAAAACAAAAAAAACTGTACAACTCATATTTTAACACGTTCACTGCCAGACAAATTTTTCAACGTCTTCAGTACGCCACACATATCTTGAGTGCAAAATAATCGACCAAAAACTATTTATCGTACGTACGTCTTCTGTTTTAATCTAAAAAGTGAAAATTTAAAAATATTTAGTGAACAATCATTAACCTTATTATTGTATTCTAAAAAGTTAGAAGACTAAGAAAGTTTATAATAACCTGGGAAGCCATAAGTGGAAGATTAAATAAAGTAAATATGTGTCTTCGCGGATATAAACTAACAATTATGGGCGTATAAGCAATAAATAACGACGTATTAGCCAACGTAAAAGACGCATTTTTAACAGCTCACGCAGAAATATCGAAAATAAATCAATCGCGGAAAATAATATTAATGGGATATTACTAAAAATTCTATGGACGGCTATGCTGACAAATGTGGCAGTTCTTGAGAGAGCAAATGCTGCTCGCGAGCTGCTTGATAACATCAAATGTAGAAAGACGGCCTATTTTGGACACGTAGTAAGGGGAGACCGATATAATATTCTTCAACTTATTATGATGGGTAAAATCGAAGGACGCAGAGGAATTGGTAGAAAGCAGGCCTCTTGGTTGAAGAATATCAGAGAGTGAACAGGAATAAAGAAAGCTGAGCAACTCTTTAGAATAGCTCGAGACAGAGACAGTTTCGCCATGTTAATCGCCAACGTCAAGGGGACTTGATAGGGCACGTTAAGAAGAAGAAGGGGTATATTAACAGTAGACTAGGAAGAAAAGATGCAGATGAAATAGTAGAAAAATACGAAGGTGACACCACGAATAACAATGGTGAAAGATTCACAGATTTATGCAACCAGAATCAACTCAGAAGCTTATAAGGATACTTTTCACTTAAACTGGTACACAGCTATACATGGATTCAGGAAACACGTAACATAAAATCAATGATCGATAAGAATATCGACCAGTTATATGATCATATAAAAAACTGTTTACACGAAGCAGCATTTGAAGCAGTGGGATACTACATAAAACCCAAGGTAAACAAACCAAGGTAAAGCAAAAAGCAGAAATACGAAGAAAAATCTCTAAGGAGAAGAATGAGTCTTGGGAAAGAACATGCCAACTAATAAATACTTATCTAGGAGGAAACAGAAGCACACAAAGATGGAAACTGATAAAAACATTAAGAAAGGAAAATAATAAACAAGTAATACAGAGCATAAAACTTGAAGACTGGGAAAAGTATTTCAGTGAACTTTTAGTAGAGAATAGAGTCGAATTTCAAGAACATAGCAATCAAAAGCAAGATACAATTTCAATAGTCGGCTCGCCAATAAGATTAACAACAGAGGAAATTAAAAAATGTATGTAAACAGCTGAAGAGAAACAAAGCACCCGGATCAGTGGGATATACCTGGAGAATTTTTAACACCTTCATCAACATCTGTTTTGCTTTGCAATTTTTAGAAAGCACAGATTAAAGCAGAAATCTGAATTGTGTTTCAAAACTATTTTACGGATTTATTATCAGATGTCGCTATTGCGTCCATATCGAAGCCATTTTAGTGTTGCTTCTTAAAAGACAGAAAATATTGATCTTTCACGTTGAGAACACCTATGAATAACTGTTCTGATGAGACCTATTAGGTCGAAATACGTATCAACAGATACATAGGCGCTGTTTGCGTGAAATCAAATATTTGCTGTCTTTTTCATTTTGCCTGGAGAATTGTTTAAGTACGGAACGAGCAAATTGTACGAAGGTCTTCGACAACTAATAAAAGCAGGGACACAAATAACAACAGGATTTATAACATCAAAAGGATTAAAGCAAGGATGTTGTCTGCCCCCCACTTTATTTAAAATATACCTCGAAAGAGCTTTAAAAAGATGGAAACAAACATGCAGGACAATGAAGATACCGCTCACTAATACTATGGTATATACGCTCAACTTTGCAGACGATCAAGTAATAATGGCTCAAGATTATGACGATTTCAACTATATGGCACGAAAATTAATTGAAGAGTATAATATATATGGGGTCTAGAAGTAAATAAAAAGAAAACCGAATACCTGTGCATTGGAGTAGAACAAAAAGATCTCACATTAGATGATAATACCAAGATAAAGCACTGCTGTGATTACGAATATCTAGATATCACTATTTCACAACATGGACAGATAGAGCCATAAGAGAGAGAAATACATCAAGGAGAAAAGCCATCACAGTGTGAAACAGCATTTTATGGAACCAATCCATCAGCAAAGAAAATAAAAAGAGAATATATGAGACTATAGTAAAAAGTATTACTTTATACAGCTGTGAAGTATGGACACTGAAAAAAAAACACTGGCAATGCTGAAGGCGATGGAAATGGGTTTTTGAAGAGTCGCAGGAAGATCTAGAAGAGAAAGATTGACTAACGAACGCATTAGAGAAATAATGGGAATTATACGAACAATCACAGATGACCTAACAACAAAACAACTTATCTGGTTCGGACACATAAAAATAATGGATGAACGATGAATACCAAAAGAAATATTAAAATGGCAACCAGAAGAAAAAAGAAAATGAGTTAGACCGAGAAAAATTTTGGGCAAAGGAATAAATAAAAAACTGAGAGGGAGGGCCATAGACGAAGACCTATGGAACAACCGGACTAAATGGCGATGGGAAGTTAGAAAACGGCGGAGAACGTTATAAATCGACATATTGTAGGATTAGTGTATATTTATAATAAAAAAACAATAATTATAATACTTAATAACATAATACTTAATAACGTTACTTTATGTTTAAGTCACAAAACAAAAACTAATATTCGTTATTGAAACTTTTTATTTTTCAAAAGTCTGAATAAAGGTCAATAAACCATATTATACAATGTGTTAAATGAAGGTTATGACATTGTAAGATTTATGAAAAGTCAAAGACTGTCATGGCTGGGACATGTGCAGAAACAAAACGATGCAAAAACAACAACAAAAATGTTACAATGGAAGCCCATAGGAAGGCGAAAAAAAGGAAGGCCCAGAACGAGATGGTTGGATGACGTGGAAGACGACCTGAAAACAATGAATATAATACAATGGAGAAGAAGGGCACAAGAGAGATCTGAATGGAAGGACATAGCCAGACAGGTAAAGACCCATCCAGGGTTATGATGCCAAAAGAAGAAGAAGAAGAAGAAACCATATCATACAATTAGTTCCTTAAAAAGTAATTTTTACACTGAAAATGAGGACACTCCAAAACATATACTGCCATATAATACATGAGACAACCTATATAAAAAACTAAAAATTTTAAATAAAAGGTTAAAGAATAATATTATTTTAGAACAAAAATGAATTCAATGTACCAAATGCATTTTATTATTTTTGTACCAGTGCCAATATTGCCGATGCATCCACCTAACAATCTGTAATAATAGCATCAGAATTGTATGCAATTTAATATATGAATGCATCTGCTGCGCAATTTCGTGTATAAATAAGCTTTGGCACCATATTGGTCATTCAATGTTACAAATGTCACTTCACACAGGCAATCTATGGTTTTTGTTATCAAACTTCAGTCGACAGTTTAATCAGTTTTCGATACGGAACGTCACAAGCGTTTTAGCCGAAAACGTGATGCAATTATTGGAAATTTAGATTAAGTTAAGCTGTGTATAGAGTTAATAGGGTCCATCACTATAAAAGGATAAGCTTTTGGCTTTATCCCACACTGACTTTTACACAATATTGTCCAAAGAAATGGAGAAGTTTTGAAAATACATAAAATTTGTCATTATGCCTTTTTTTAATTTGATCCTAAGATATTATGAGTTTAATTTTAGAGAAAATATATAGTGAGATGGGATTCTTCTTCTTAAAGTTTTATCTCCTTAATGAAGGTTGCCTACTACAATTGCCAACTCTTGTCTGTCTTCCACTGTTCTCATTAGCGGTTCAAAATTTAGCCTTATTCATTGTTGCATCTTTCTTAGCCACGATAGTGTTTTTTTCCTAGTCCTCTCTTTCTCTCGATCTTTTCTTAGACTATTAGTTAAGCATAATAATATTTATATTCCCCTAGACAGTGTGTCTACGAAGACTGCATGGTTGCTCCCATACAGTCTTCGTAGACACACTGTCTCAAGACTAGCAACTTCAACGTGGAGTCATATGTCCATCCATGTTACCTAATCTAACGGTAATTTTAACATCATAAACCATTATAGGAAAATTTGTAAACTAAATGTAATTTATTATTTGTTAACGGGTTTTTACCCATATATTTAGTGGCTACATTCATGTACTATTAGACACTGATGATGGAATATGGATTCCGAGAACGTTTTGTCTTTTAACTTAGCCCGTTTGGGTTCTTAATATATATCTTTTACAAAGGTTTTTAATAATTTTTTTAGAACAAGTACTAGTTCTAATAAAATCAGTTAAAATTAAATTGTTTCAAAAATTTCCACCAAATAACAAAAAAACTATATTATATTTGTTTAATATATTACTGTTTTATATTTTGAGAAAGATTTGAAATCGAAACGTCAAAAATACACTTATGTTAAACTTAAATTGTGGCTTTTTCCCAACTAAAATAGTAATTACTATAAAATGCAACAAGAAAATAGCTTCAGAACAATACTTTAACAGTAGTTTTTTAAACAATTTGAATTATTTACTATTTAACTGGATATAAGCTCCAATTAAAGATAAAAATACGTTTATTGACGTATTATCAAATAATACTTTGGTAAGTTTTGACATAAATAGTTTATTTACGAATGTGCCATTAAATAAGACTTTAAGTATAGTCAAGACAAAATTAGAGAGTGATGATTCATTGGCAACTAGAACAAGACTAAACATATCGGCTATAATGGAGTTATTAACATTATGTACAGATAATACATATTTTCAACTAAATAATGAATTCTATAAACAAAATTTTGGTCTAGCAATGGGCTCTAGTTTATCTCCACTCTTAGCCGATATATTTATGGAAGATTTTGAAACAAATATCATTTCTAAACAAAATTTAAAACCCACAGTATGGTGAAAGTATGTAGATGATGTATTCTCAATATGGCTTCATGGATCAGAGTTATTGGGCACATTCCTAAATGATATAAACGATACAGAAGAGACAATAACATTTACCATGGAAAAGGAATATAATAACATGTTACATTTCCTGGATGTTTTAATATGAGACTCACGTGTATAGAAAACCAACACACACCAATAGATATTTAAATTTCAAATCAAATCACAATATAAATATAAAAAAGGGAATAATTAAATCCTTATACTATAGAGCCAAAATTACTTGTTCTAACGAAAATTCGTTCTTGGAGGAGAAAAATTTGCTAACATCTGTTTTAATAAAAAATGATTATCCTTTATTGTTTATAAATAAAGAATTTTCAACAATCGATCGAATAGAACAGAACAACTTAGAACGAGATCCTACAGCATACACAAGGAATAATACAAGGAAAATAACAATACCGTACATAAAAGGATTATCAGAAAAACTTAAAAGGATAGGAAATAAATTCAACATTTCAACAACATTCAAAACAACAAACACGTTCAGATCTATTTTGTCCAAAACCAAACCTAACAATGAACAAGAAAGGACAAAGAATTGCATTTATAAAATAACTTGTGAATGCGATCAGTTTTATTTAGGTGAAACATCAAGGCCATTAAATGTTAGAATAAGTGAACATCAATCTTATATTAAAAATAGAGAATTTGATGGATCTCAAATATGTAAACACGCATGGGATAATGAACATAGGGTTCAATGGAATCATTCAAATGTAGTCCTAAAAGAAACGGATGGTAAAAAAAGAAAAATCAAAGAAGCGGCTCTAATTATGCTAAATGAGGCCAATTGTGTCGCAAATTCCGCGGCAGAATGTAGTAGGATCTGGTTACCAATATTGAAAGAGGAAGTTATTAATAAGAAAATACCATTATTAGTAAGTCAGTAACATACAGAGGATACATCATTTATGTTTTTTAAATAACGAAACATATAAAATCAGAATTTTGGTGTTTATTGAAGGTAAACTAAATGCACGAACAAATACTTGCCATGTCGGGATAGTATTATGAGGTTTTTTTCCTGGTTTTTTCCTCATAATTTACTATGGAATCACTAACAGGAGAATTTTACTGTCATCATGTCATGTGTTTGTCTTTTTAAAGACGAATTACATGCTATGATTTTTTCTGACGGATATTCTCAAGTTAAAGTTGATTTCATGTAATCGAATGAACTATCTTATAAGTAAAGTCGTCGTAGGAGCGCAACTCAACAATATCGGCAATATCACTTTAAAGTCGTCTACTTTAAAATGCATAATGTACGTCTGAATTGTCAATATAAATGAGTTAGATAAAATTAAATTATTAGAAGAATTTTTCACTATGTAACAAAAAACAAAACTTGTTTAATTCACTGTTTGTATTTTGAGAACGGTTTCCGAAGTGGAAATTGAAACGTCAATAAACGTATTTTTTATCTTTAATTGTGGCTTATTCCCAGTTAAATAGTAATTAATTTAAAATGCCACAAGAAAATAGCTTCAGAACAATAATAATTTGAATTACATCGAGACCTCTTATATAACACGAATTCTAAACTGCTTTCATTCTTAGCGACTAGAGGAGATTCCTTATCCGCATAAGAACTTTATCATTACAAGTAAGACGTACAAAAGAAGTTTCCGAGTACCGTTTTGAGAAACCCCAAGGGCAACAAACAAACCTCTCTAATACTTTTCCAAAGACGCATGAGTCGATGGTGTCTATTTGTGAATCTTTTCGTTTCATAGTTCTACCGAACTCTGTCAAATGGGTCAAAGGAATTCGTTTTAACGGTATTGCCGGAGGAGTTACGGGTAGTAAATCATCTGCAACTACGTTTTAAAATAAATAACTTCGGTAGAACTGTCTATTGAAAAATTTTTGTTGCTGGAAATGATATAGAGATGATACGAAATACTAGGAACAAGTATTTGGTAATAGGTATGAGCATATAACGTAACGTAACAGTTACCGGTTTTCTAAAATACTAATTACTATTTATAACTGGGAATAAGCCACATTAAAGATAAAAATACATTTATTGACGTTTCAATTTCCAATTCGGAAATCGTTCTCAAAATACAAATAGTAAATTAAACAAGTTTTGTTTTTTGTTACATAGTGAAAAAATTCTTCTGATAATTTAATTTTATCTGACTCATTTATATTGACAATTCAGACATACATTATGCATTTTAAAGTAGACGACTTTAAAATGATATTGCCAATATTGTTGAGTTGCGCTCCTGGGACGACTTTACTTATAAGATAGTTCATTCGATTACATGAAATCAACTTTAACTTGAGAATATCCGTCAGAAAAAAAAAAATCATAGCATGTAATTCGTCTTTAAAAAGACAAACACATGACATGATGACAGTAAAATTCTCCTGTTAGTGATTCCATAGTAAATTATGAGGGAAAAACCAGGAAAAAAACCTCATAATACTATCCCGACATTGTAAGTATTTGTTCGTGAATTTAGTTTACCTTCAACAAACATCAAAATTCTGATTTTATGTTACGTTATTTAAAAAACATAAATGATGTATCCTCTATATGTTACTGACTTACTAATACTGGTATTTTCTTATTAATAACTTCCTCTTTCAATATTGGTAACCAGATCCTACTACATTCTGCCGAGGAATTGGCGACACAATTGGCCTCATTTAGCATAATTAGAGCCGCTTCTTTGATTTTTCTTTTTTTACCATCCGTTTCTTTTAGGACTATATTTGAATTATTCCATTGAACTCTATGTTCATTATCCCATGCGTGTTTACATATTTGAGATCTATCAAATTCTCTATTTTTAATATAAGATTGATGTTAACTTATTCTAACATTTAATGGCCTTGATGATTCACCTAAATAAAACTGATCGCATTCACAAGGTATTTTATAAATGCAATTCTTTGTCCTTTCTTGTTCATTGTTAGGTTTGGTTTTGGACTTAAATAACCAGTATTAGTAAGTCAGTAACATATAGAGGATACATCATTTATGTTTTTTAAATAACGTAACATAAAATCAGAATTTTGATGTTTGTTGAAGGTAAACTAAATTCACGAACAAATACTTACAATGTCGGGATAGTATTATGAGGTTTTTTTCCTGGTTTTTCCCTCATAATTAACTATGGAATCACTAACAGGAGAATTTTACTGTCATCATGTCATGTGTTTGTCTTTTTAAAGACGAATTACATGCTATGATTTTTTTTTTCTGACGGATATTCTCAAGTTAAAGTTGATTTCATGTAATCGAATGAACTATCTTATAAGTAAAGTCGTCCCAGGAGCGCAACTCAACAATATTGGCAATATCATTTTAAAGTCGTCTACTTTAAAATGCATAATGTATGTCTGAATTGTCAATATAAATGAGTCAGATAAAATTAAATTATCAGAAGAATTTTTTCACTATGTAACAAAAAACAAAACTTGTTTAATTTACTATTTGTATTTTGAGAACGATTTCCGAATTGGAAATTGAAACGTCAATAAATGTATTTTTATCTTTAATGTGGCTTATTCCCAGTTATAAATAGTAATTAATTTACAATGCCACAAGAAAATAGCTTCAGAACAATATCTAAAATACTAGTTCCAGATCCATCTAGATTTTTTCAACGACACGACGAACACAGAATGAATCAAGCCTGGTAACTGTCACTGGTACTGTTACTGTGGCGATACTGTTACTGTATTCGATACCTGCGCTGCGCTTTGATATCGATATTTTGGTATTGGTATTTTGGATACCGATACGCACCGGGACCAGTTATATTTTTTGGGTAGGTAAAAATTCTAGTTTGTAGTTACTGAGGATTGGCGGTTCGGACGTCGGGATTATAACGGTGGTGTATGCAAGATGTGAAATTATACGTATTAAATCTGTCATAATATTGGTCCCTTGCTGTTACTATATTATTTTAGAAGTTTTTTAATTTGATTTTGTTTGAGCGTAAAACATTTTTCCATGAAACTAAATTAAAAGAGTATATAAATTATTATTTACTATTTACTAAAATAAACTAGATAAGTGTACCTAACACAAAAATTAAAACAAAAACAAAACAATGAGATCGTTTTGAAAAAATAATACACGACTAGTTAACAAAATACAAAATATAACTTTATGTAAAACATTAGAAAAAATTAGAAAAAAGACATGGCGTGGCGTATAAATGTAAAAATACTAGGTTAAAAAGTAACTAGTATTTGGAACAGGTACGAATATGGAACCGGAACGTAACGTAACAGTTACCGAAAAATACTCATTTGTATCATCTGTAAAATGATAGGATGTTAAATTTTTTATAAAAATACCTTAGATTTGACAGGAAAGTAAAGAATTCCGCAATTATAAAAACAAATAATAAACATGAGAAAAAATTGTACAACAAATTAACAATTAGCTCGGTAAGAGTTAAAGAAAATCTCGTTTTTTTTTTTGTACTGCATTTGTGTGTGCAGCATTTTTCTGTATCTTTTCTAGTTGTTGAGTTATTTTGAATAAAGTGGATTTTTGAGTAATTCCGAAAATAGTGTTCTCACTTTTAAATTCAATTTTTTTTAAAACTAAACCATCTAAAACTGAACTTACAGAATGTAATTTTTGTATATAAATAAAGTAAATTTTAAATGAACAAGGAATAGTTTTTACCAGGGTGAAGTTGGCGAGGGTGAGTTTGTTATTTTCTTCGTCACAAAAAATATAAGCGGCTTTATTTTAATAATAACTGACCTTAAATTTATTACCAATTTTGGAAACTTTGGTTTGGGCCAAAGAAATGATAGAGGAGAAATACTGGTCCAATTTTGCCAAGAAGAAACTCTAATGATCGCAAACACCTGGTTTAAACAACCAAAAACAAGATTATATACATGGAAAGCACCGGGCGATAATCAAAACCGCATAATAAGAAACCAAATTGATTATATATTAATTGGCAAACTTTATAGAAATGGAATCAGGGGAGTTAAAACATATTCCGGGGTGGACATTGCTTTAAAATTTCAATTAAACTAAAGAAAATCAAATACAGAGAAAAGATAAAACCTAGCCTTAAAAAACTTAAAGATCCAATAATATATGCAGAAATAGAGAAAACACTCAATGATACACCCAAAGAAAAGTTAAGTCAAGCACCCGTGGAAGCAGAAGAAACAATAGAAAATATTTGGCACACCTTCAAAACAACATTCAGAGAAAAACTACAAGACTAGATCAGAAAAACAAAAAATACATGGATGACAGAAGAAGTCCTAGAAGTGATGGACATAGGGAGATCTTACAAAAATCGCAATAAAGAATATTATAAAGAAACCCAGAGAATCATCCGAAACAAAATCAGGAAAGCCAAAGACGAATGGATGAGCAACTGTGAGAAACTGAGAGATTTACTAAAAAACAATGACTACTTGAATGCATACAAAAAGATTAAGGAAGAAAGAGAAATTCAAAGCAATGAAAGAGCTAGGAATACCAAATCAGTTGGTAAATTTAACAAAACTAACTCTTGAAAAAGTTAAATGTAGAATACCAATTCAGGGAGAACTGTCTGAACCTTTTAAAACAAATAACGGGCTGCGCTAGGAAGACCCATTTCTCCTGTATATTGTTCGATCTGGCTCTGGAAAAAGTAATACGTATGTCACAAATCACAACCAATGTAATATATAATAAATCACTGCAAATCCTGGCCTATGCTGATGATATCAATATTGTTGGAAGAACGGAAAACGCTGTACGAAAGGCGTATGTAACATTAAAAGAATCAGCTACAAAAATAAGCACGCAACCACAAATACTACGACCACATAGAAAACGACGTCATCGAAGCAGTGAACGAATTTGTATACCTGGGAGTGCTCCTTAACACTGAAAATAATATAACCGCAGAGATAAATCGCAGAATTTGCATGGCCAACAGATGCTATTTTGGGCTCAATATCCTCCTTAAATCCACAATTATATCGAGAAATACAAAAATAAAACTCTACAAAACAATAATACGCTCAGTTTTAACATATGGTTTAGAGACCTGGACTCTAACAAAAAATAATGAAAACATGTTGGATATTTCGAAAGAAAAGCACTTAGGATAATTTATGGAGTAGTGAATGACTATGGAGTGTAAAGACGATGATACAACCTCTAAACTTTAAAGAATATACCAGGAAACTGATATCGTAAAACATATAAAGATAGGACGTCTGAGGTGGATAGAGCATGTAATACGGAAGGAACAAAATGACCTAGCTAGGAAAACCCTCCTTGATAGATCTATTGCTCAGAGAAGAAGAGGAAGACCCAGAACAAGATTCCTTGATAACATATATGAAGACAGAATATTTCTCTAAGTGCTTGGTGGAGAGAGACGATGGATAGGGACGACTGGAGAGAAATTCTTGAGGAAGCTAGGACCCACGTAGGGTTGTAAAGCCAGAATGATGATGATGAACTATTTTCTACTTACCTGCTTTCTGTGAAGCAAATCTATGCATATAAAAAGAATTCTGAGCAGAAAACCGTTATATCCGAGACTATGTAATCTAGGAAAATTATGGAAACAGTCTAATATTTTGAGAAAAACTTTTCCAAATCGAAAACTGAAACACACGTGTTCACTATTTTTTCAAAATTTATCGAGTGACACCAAACGTGATCCACACAGGCAACTTTGAAATCTTGACAAATAAAACATTTAGTCCACCTCTGGAACTAGTAAAATTTTCATTAAAATTTAAATAGTTAATAAAATTAGATACTATTTTAACGGGCATAAGCCACAATTGAAGGGGAGAATAAGTTTATTGACACTTAAATTTTCACTTTGGAAATCATCGTTTTCAAAATACAAACATTAATAAATTACTTGTACTGATGTACACTAGTAATGATGGGTACACTTGATTACAGGTCTTGTTGTCACAAAAACTGTAAACAACGTTTAATAAAAAGCAAAGTTAGTTCATCTATTTCTTAGAACGTCGGCTTTTCCAAATATTGATTTTTGATTCCTCCAAAAAAACTTTCATCAACTTTGATGCTTTACTGTTAAGAAAGTTAACGCATTTTCTGGTGACATAGTAAAAGTTTTCTTTTCCAAAGTTACTTTTTGGGGAATGGTATAAAGCCCGATTTACTATCCGACCAATTTCGGAAACTTATCAGGATCTTTCATATGTTTGTAAGTTTACGTCTAAAAAAATGATGTGGGGCTTTTAACACATAAAGAAATAAAAAGTTAACTTGTTGAAAAAAGGATAAAAGTAAAGTGTTGAAGTCCTAAAAATAAACTGAACTATAGCAGTTTCTAAATAAATGGAATATTATACTTTAGCAACAGGAAACACAAACAATTTGGGGTCAAGGTGTATGTCAAATAAATCACTCGAGTGATTTTAATTGCCTGTACATACCATACAGTTGGTACAGTGGAAATCCCGATACACGTCATTATCTACGTCAGAGATCTAAATTGACATTGTTGCCAAATTACAAAAAATTTCTAAATTTATTTTAAATTAAATATATCACATAATTATTGCATGCGTTGCAGTGCTTAGCAGCGTGATAACGTATGAGTGGAAGAGAAAATGCTAGGAAAACATCTGGTAAAGGACCTACTGGAGATACAAAACTTGGTGGTGGAACGATGAAGTGCAACAGAAAGTTAGGAAGAAGAAAGAATCTAGAAAAAGGCATGACAAGTCTAAAAGAGAGAAATGTAAGAGTACATTCAAGGTAGCAAATAGGAGAGCAATTTGCGCTGTAGCTACTGTTAAGGAAAGATCATCTGCAAAGCTGTATAAAGAGGTAAAAACACCCGAGATTATTAAAATGTTATACAGCATCGCTAAACCAAGGGACAAATCATCAAGAGACTCAAATCGCGTGCTGCAGGTTGAGAGTGCGGACGAAAGATCCGATGTTAAAATAAAGCAAAGGTGGTATGAACACTTTAGAAAGTTGCAAAGTAAATAATACCAGAGGATAGACACAGGATTTTAGACCCCAAATTGGAATGTGATACTGGGTAAAACGGGATCTGAGGTTGTCGAAAAGTGGTAAGCCAGCAGGACGAGATGGAATACCTGTAAAGGTTTGAAAGGCTCCAGAAGAGGAAAGAGTTAATGTTTTGTGATCAATGATCTTCTTCTTAGGGTGCCTGTCCGTTCCGAACGTTGGTGACCATTCTGGCTATGATGACTTTGTTGATTGCTATACGAAATAGCTGTGTTGAGGTTTTTCTATACCATGCGCTCTGGTTAGCAAGCCAGGATATTCTTCTTCGTCCTGGGCTCTTTTTCCTTCAATTTTACCTTGCAAAATGCATTAGAGTAGCTTGTATCTGCCCCGATTTCTCATTATATGTACTGCAGCTTATGGCCATTCACAATGTTTACCAAATCTGCGGTTGTCTTCATCTTCTGCAGTACTTCTTCATTGGTGACTTTGTCCACGGTATCTTCAAGATTCTTGTTTATAGCCATAGCTCAAAAGCCTGAAGTTTCGATGGAGTTTCCGCCTTCAATGTTTAAGTTTCTACTCCATACAGAAGCACTGAGTACACGTAACATATAAGGAGCCTTATTTTGTTTTCAGGGTGAGGTCATGGCTCTTAAACACAGAGCTCACAGACAACAATGCACTTTTGGCATTTTTGCTACGACATTTAATCTCTTGGGTATTGTTCCACGACTCATTACTTATAGTTCCCAAGTAATTGTATTGTGAGACACGTTCAATTCTCTTTGGTTCATATACAGATTTGCTCCAGTTATGTTTTCCTTGCGTATGATAGATGTGTTTTGATAAATGTGATAAATGATGAGTGGGGTATATGGGAAAGAAAGGGTGCCTAATTCACTGAGAAAGAGCGTAATGATATCACTACATAAAGATAAAGAGGACATTTAGGACTGTAAAAACTATAGAAGGATGAATGTTGCACACAATAAAAATTTGAGAGAAGACTCTAAAGCTAAAATTAACGAGAGAAACATCGATAGCAGAAAAAAAACAGTTCCTGAGAATTACGTAAGCTAGTGAAGGATATGTATGAGGGAAGGCATCCTTATTCAATGCTATTTTCGGATCGTGTAGTGAAAGTTGAAGATAGCAAATAAATGTTCAAGGAGAGTTTAAGAAGGGCTTGAAGATGGGAGATACCTTTAACAGGTCTAAGTATATGTGGTTGAGGGGGGCATAAATGGTTGGAAAAAAACTGGGACAAGAAGAACTAGAACTAGAAAGAATTAGAATACCTTGAATTCCAAAAAACGAAAAATGGGAAACTAGATCGAGAATCTGCCCAGAGGTTACCGGCTGGTTGATTTATCTGGAAGCAAATAACGAGGTTAGTCTGTGATCGACAAAGGTTTGAAAGGTAAGATATACAAGAGTATGATGAGTGCTGTGTTGGTGTACAATTGATATTGACTAAGATTACGAGGGACACCATCCAAAACCACCATGTAGAACAAGGAAAATGCCAGGGTAACTAAAGTGCCCAAAAAGTTTCAAAAAGAAAGACTGCAATAGATTTATCACATCAGACGTGAGAATGAGAATTATTTGGGACGGAAAAGGATAGCGCTTTTAGAAGTGAAAGAAAAGGAAGGAAGACCAAAACCAAGCAGAAGATAGAAATACAATGATTTTGAATAAATACACGATAAATAGAAGCAAGTGGCGAAAAAAAGTAAGGAACAGCGACACCTGAAAAGGCAAAAGCTGAGAAGGAAGAAGAAAAGAACAAATAGTATGATTTCTCACTAGTTTATACGTTTTAACATAACTTTAAACGATAAAGCGAAGAAATACAAAAAAATCTACAAATGCCATGCTACTCATTATATCTTCTTTCTAAATTGAGGGAATATTACTTTTCCAAAATTCCAGCCGACCGTATCCGCTTTGACGTCGCTAAATGTCTTGATACAGCCAAAATCCCTACTTCCAATATATCTCGTGAGGAATTTATAGCTCTCAAAAATCTCCGTTCTCTTTCTGAGATAATAATCCTTCCTGCAGACAAAGGTAATGCCACAGTCATCCTGGATACTCCTTCCTACATAGAAAAAGTAAACGACTTACTTAGGGATACATCCTGTTATAATACAATTTCTCGAGACCCCACTCCTAGAGTCGAAAGCGAAATTTCCCATGCCATCAAACAATCCGATCTTTCCGATGATGTTAAGAAGTCCATAGTTCCGAAAAACTCCATCTGCCCCAGAATTTACGGTCTTCCCAAAATCCATAAAGACAACATACCTCTTCGTCCCATTGTGACTACGATTAATTCTCCTACCTACAAACTCGCAAAGTACTTGTCGAATCAGTTTAAGACCTATACTGGTCGTACCTCTTCTTATGTCCGAAATTCCACACATTTCATCACCTTAATCTCCTCCCTCACGGTTGATCCCCAAGACATTCTCGTCAGTTTCGATGTATCATCTCTATTTACCAATATCCCCATACATGACTCTCTAGTTGTTCTGCAAGATCACTTGACCAATGATAACAAGTCTTTGGTTTTGGCAGATCTTGCGGAAAAATGTCTCCTTTCAACATATTTTTCTTTTAGAGGTAATTTCTACAAACAAATATTTGGAACACCAATGGGTTCTCCCCTTTCCCCTGTCATTGCTGACATTTTCATGGAAGCCTTTGAGTCTTTAGCCCTAGAATCTTACCCCTTAAAACCAAAAGTCTGGTTCCGCTACGTTGATGATACATTTATCATCTGGCCCCATGGTCAACATACCCTTTCTCCCTTCCTAGATCATCTTAACTCACAACATCCGAGTATAAAATTCACAATGGAAGTAGAAAATAATCGGTCCCTTCCCTTTCTCGATGTGTTAGTCACCTTCAAGCTCAATGGCCGATTGGGTCACTCTGTTTATAGAAAAAAGACTCACACGAATCGTTACCTACATGCTTCATCACACCACCATCCTGCCCAAAAGAATTCTGTGATCAACTCTCTCATCCATCGGGCCATTTCGATTTCTGAACCTGACAACCTTAGAGAAGAACTTGGCCATCTGCCAAAAACCCTTGTCGTCAACAGTTACTCCAAGTCCACAATTCAAAATATTACACACCGACATCTACATCCCCCTTTACACCCTAGGACGACAAATTCAGAATCTTCGGGTAATACTCCTGTGGCTTTTCTTCCGTATATTCGAAGTGTCACTGATAGGATTGGCAAAATCCTTCGCAAAGAAGGTATCAGGACTACTTTTCGACCACCCAAGAAAATCTCACAATATCTACCCTCTCCTAAGGACCCATTACCGCCCCTACCTTTCTGTGGTGTCTATTCTATTCCTTGTTCATGTGGACATGTGTATATTGGCGAAACTGGTCGTTCCGTCAAAACTCGGATTCAAGAGCATCAAAGATGCATTCGATCAGGTCTTTTCTCCCATTCTGCAGTTGCAGAACACTGCCAAGAAACCGGTTATTCCATATTGTTCGAAAAAACCCATATTATTTCTAAGAGCCCCTTCTTTTATTCCAGGAAAATCCGCGAATCCCTAGAGATCCAAAAAAATCCACATAATATCAATCGAGAGGAAGGATACTACTTGTCTCCCATCTGGAATCTCAGTCTAGAGCCGCCGTCCGGTCCCGCTATCACGATGCAGCCACATGATTGGCCAGCGCGCGCTTCTTGACGTTCGCGCCACGGAATGTGCCGATACGTCCCGACACGACAGGTCACCGCGACTATAAATAGAGCGGTAGCGGAGTAATCGTCGGATTCACTCCCCGCCTCTCGACGCGTTAGTGTTTTGAGCTGTTGGACGAGAATCCCTGTCCTGGCATTCGGTTTTCACCTCTGGCTGCGTTGAGTAGTTGAGTTACTGTGACCAAATGCCCATCTTGGTAGTTAGTATTCGCCTCTGGTTGCGTTGAGTAACTGAGTTAGCGTTGCTAACTACCCATCTTCCTGTCTTCTTTTTCTTTGTTCTCCTGAAGAAGCTACATACAATTGTAGCGAAACGTCGAGATGAACCCACTTTTGGGTCACTCACAAATGACACGGTCCAAACCCGGAAGACGAATAAACTATAATTCTGACTCTGGCCGTGGAAGCCTACGATTTCATTTGAATATTACTTTTATCTTTAATTTTACATTAATTATTTTTGACGATAGATTTTTACTATCGTAGAATATTTATTTTTTACTTTATATTATAAATATGGTATTACCAAATATCAAGACCAAATTTCGAAAACACAAAATCGAAAAACCACATTTCTGTAAAAGTTCACACATGAATGTGCCGTTACAAAACGGTGAATTAAAGAGCTGTCTCATGTAGATGAAACAATGCCATTTCCTTGATCCCACTGCAAAAAACTGACAAATAAACGGATTCAAATGGATACCCAGCTTTATACAACGACAGCAATGAATAACAATTTATTTTCAACGTTTTCAAAAACAACTCTACATATTTTTGAGCTTTTTTCTTTATTCGGTTGCCCGAATATACGCTTCTTCCAGTTCTCCCTCTCCGTTTTCTCCATCCGTTCCAGTACCCTACATAAATATATTGACTGATTAGAAAAATATTTTTGTAAAGCTTGTTTACGTCGCTATGCTATTTTGAAAGACTACGTTGACGAACACAACATTTTCTATGTGGTAACAAAATTTAAAAACTGAAACTCTGTACCTCAAAGCTAAACTGTATTAACTCACATAATTGAAATTTTACAGGAAAGCAGATTAAAAGAAATATAAAGAGTAAATTTTTATTTCTTTCATATCCTCCTGAGACCTGACCTGATATTTTTTGTTTTTTTTTATTAAATAATAGAATTTGTTTAATGTTTAGTATAAAAACACATGTAAATTTTTCTGAATTTTTATTTTTTTGCTGAATGTGAAAAAAAAACATGTCCATTTAAAAGGACATCAGGATCGCATCAATACAAACTTATTGTAAATGAAATTGTTTAAAGCAATTATTATTTCCCGTTAAACATAAAAATATGTCACATGATTCACAATACACTTTTGTTTTACCCTTACAACCTGGAAGCTTACATCTAACAGAATTTTTTAATTCGGATGCCATTGCAGGAATGTGTTGTATCTTTCTCTTAGTAGGCGTTTGAAGTGATGTTCTAGGTTTGTAACTGTTTCTAGTTACCAGTGTTGAAATGTTCTTAAAATCAGAATTTTCAGAAATGTTATCTTTAAGGAGCAACTCAGAAACAGTTATTTTAAACTCCAGGAACTGCATAACGGTTTTATTAGCATCACCCAGTTGCTTATGGTCATCTCTGTACAGAATCAAAGAATTGGCAATCGCAAGATCAAATAAGTGAAAAATGGTTTTTACTGTCCATTTCTTACTTCTAGCTCCCATTCGATAATAACTGATCATCCTGTCAATTAAATCTATTCCCCCCATGGATTCGTTGTACTTTTTAACAATGTTTGGTCTAGGTACCTCAACATATCGGGAGTCCTTTTTTGACCATCGCTTACATTCATCTGAAGGTTCTATTTGCAACGCAGTTGACGCTAGCATAACTGATTTCATGTCATACCATTGGACTATGTTAATTTTTTCATCAGATCTTACATATTGCTCAGAAGAACCACGACCTAATCGACTCATTACCTTATCTGATGTTACATGAACTGCTTTGGGTATTCTGGATCTCATTATTGTACCAGTTAAAAAAATATTTTTGTTTAACATGTACTCAAATAAAGGTAAGGTGGTGAAATATCTATCAATGAAAACATGTGTTCCTTCTGATAATGTTGTAGATAACTTAATTACTGCAGATGGACCAACACCTAACTTCTTAACATCATCATCATTCTGCAGAAATGTATTTTTCTCTTGATAAATATCGAAGTCTAATATTAATCCTTTGGGAGTGGCGCAGACAAAATTTTTTAATCCTTCTGGATTAGGTTTACCTCGAACAAATTGTTTCATGTTACACACTCCCGTAAAAGGTATCATTTGTTCGTCCATAGCAACCTCACTGTATCTTGGAAGTGTTAAGCAACCTCTTCGTATTCTTTCAATCAAAGGCCGGATCTTAAATAATTTGTCAGCATTTCTTTGATCTTGAGGCACATCAGCGTCAATAACTACTTTTAAATTGCTTCTGATTTGAAAATATCTATCACGTGTCATGGCTTGTGCAATACTGTTGACTCTTGTTGTCTTGGCCCAAAACATTCTAATTTGTGGATACTTTAGACAGGACATTAGGATAGATATTCCAAAAAAATGTTTTCACCTCAGTTAGAGTAACATTCAAAGCTTTTCCTTTTTCTTGCAAAAATTTAATATTCATACAATTACAAATATTCTCAAAATCTGAATCATCAAAAATCTGACGTAGTTTTCAACTGTCCAATTTTGCCTCTCGTGGACTGTATCGACAATCCCAATAAAATCTACATGCTGAGGAACAAAAACACCCATTTTATTCCATGTGTTTCGGTTCTCAAGCTTTTTCTTTCGTTCGTTGAGTGGCACGTTATGTAATTCATCTTCGGATGGTATTTCTGTGTCTTGTTCATCATCTGAGCCAAATTGAACCAAATCTGATTGCTGAGACAATTCTTCATTTGGATTAAGGGCGTCATCAAGTCTTTCATGGTCTACTTCGAGTCTTAAAAATTTTTTGTTACCAAAGACAGCTGAAACAAAAAAGTCTAATATAATATTTTATATAATTTACTATTTTATTTGGGAATTAAAGCTACAATTGTAGTTTTAAATTAATTTATTGACGTTTCATGCACAATAATACATAATATTTTGTGTATGTCTAAAGACCTGACGTCCATAGAAATGGACGTCCCTATTTTAGATAAAAACAAACTCAAAATTGTTTGCTAAAACAATTAAATCACATTAATATATTTATAATATCGTATGTTATTAGACTAAGCAACATTTAGGTTAATAATCTAATAAAATTAGCTACTTACCATCAATTGTTTTTCTAGAACTGCTGGCCATGTTTATCACTTGCGATTAAGAGGTTAACTAAATTAAAATGTGGTCTCATCAATACAGCGCGCTGTTGTCAGGTTCACTGATATGTACACTACGATGGACTGTGGGACTAGGCGGTGTAAATTTAGTTCTTGCGAAAAAAATATATAATACTTAAATGTCCATTTAATTGGACATCAGGTCTCAGGAGGATATATGAAGACCAGACGGAAGAAAGGCGAAATGTCAATATTTTATTATTTTTTGTTCAGAGCAGCAATATTCAAACATGGGAAAAAGACGAATCCTCCTAGCTTAAAACACGTTATAAAATTCTTCGTACAGGGAAGAAAGGCGAATGGTCCTCGCGTATATTCGAGAAAGGCGGAATGTCAGTGCTTGTCGGGACATCGGGGGAGTACACGCCGCATTTTGTTTACTAAAAACGTTTAGTTTTCAAATAGCCTTCAATAAATAAAGTGCATGTTATTGTGCTCAAAAATGACGAATAATGAAAGAGATGATACGTGTCGCGAAAAAAACACTAGAAAAAGAAAAATTATAGGTCGAATAAATGAAGTAATGAAGCGGTTAAGACAATAGAGCCATAAAACAGGTGACGATTGTCAATGTAAAAGACTTGAGTGTTTTAAAACAGTAGATCAACAAAACCGATCAAACATTATAAACAATTTTAACCGTATGGGGCGTGATGAACAAAATATTTACTTGGCAGGCCTAATAACGTTAATGTCCGTAAAGCAAAGAAGAGCCCGAGATGAAGCTACATCAAGATTGCATGATGCAACGTATTCTTTTAGAGTTACAATAACGACTGACGATAAAACTACTGACGTCCCAGTTTGTTTTAAAGCTTTTCTAAGCCTCCATGGCGTTGGTCGGAAGAGGTTTGAAAATATTCAAAAAAAGTTTAAAAGCTACTGGTAGTGCACCAATTGACAAAAGCGAAAAAAGCTAGATGAAGTTATTGAACACATAAAGCATTTTAAAGGAAGACAAAGCCATTATACAGGGTTTCCCAATAGGGACGTCCTGTTTTTAAAATGTCTTAGCGGCCATTTTGAAAATGATGGAACTGTCACTTTTTGACGTTTGTATTTAGTATACTCTAACAAATTACTATGGCAAGATATACGCTTGAACAACGTTTGGAAATTATCCTAAAATTTTATGCTAATAATCGTTCTTTTGTGAATACCTATCGTGCATTACGTGAAAGTTATGGACCAAATGATCGTCCTGATGTGCGTGTAATTCGTCGAATCGTGGAAAAGTTTGAACGTGAATTTACTTTGCAGGATACGAAACCACCAACTAGACGCCGAAATGCAAGAACTCAGAACAATATTGCTGCTGTAATAGCCAGTGTAGCGGAGAATGCAAATGTGTCCGTAAATCGTCGTTCTCAGGAACTTGGACTCGCCAGAATGACAACTTGGCAAATTCTGAAAAAAGATTTAGGCCTACACCCTTACAAGATTGTTCTGACTCAAGAACTGAAGCCACTTGACCATCATAAGCGTCGTTTGTTCGCTGATTGGGCTCTAGACAAACTCGAAAATGATGGCGATTTTTTCAAAAAAATAATCTTTTCCGATGAAGCTCATTTTTGGTTAAACGGCTTTGTGAATAAGCAAAATTGTCCTTTTTGGAGTGAAAATAATCCACATGAGATTCTTGAGAAACCTTTGCATCCAGAAAAAGTCACTGTGTGGTGTGGTTTATGGCATGGTGGCATCATCGGACCTTATTTTTTTGAACATGGTGTAACAGTTAACGGTGAAAGGTATCGAACGATGATAACGGATTTTTTGTGGCCTCAGTTGGATGAAATGGATTTGGATGGCATGTTTTTTCAACAGGACGGTGTAACATGTCACACTACTGCCCCAACCATTGATTTATTGAAGGAAAAGTTCCCGGAAACATTGATTTCTCTTGATGCCAGAGATCCCAAGAGAATTCAGCAACTTCGACCAGATGCTTGGCCTCCAAAAAGTTGCGATTTAACACCATTGGATTATTTTTTATGGGGCTATCTTAAGTCATTGGTCTATGTGAATAAACCACAATCCATTGAAGACTTGAAGAGGAATATAGAGTACACCATTCGTGAGATTAATGCGGATATTTTGCATAAAGTGACCGAAAATTGGGTTCATCGGATTCGCTCCTGCAAACGTAGTAGAGGAGGACATTTGAATGATGTGTTATTCAGAACATAATTGTTATCTATTATATTTTGCAATAAACTTTTCTTTTTTTAATTTACAGCAATTTTTACCGTTTCGTTAAAAAAAAAACATCAGGACATTCTTATTGGGAGACTCTATAGTAAAAGTAAAACTAAGAAAATGTACCTTACGGATGACTTAAATATTAAGAAAATGTATACTATGTACAAATCCGATAAGGGCGCTCCTGTGTCTTACGAAACATATCGACAAATCTTTAATAAGCATTTTAACATTAGCTTCGGCTATCCGCGGAGTAATACGTGTAGTGCTTGCGATCATTTCTTGGCTGACCTTAAGGTCCTTCACAATAAACTGAATGAAACAAATGATGACTCTGAAAAACAAAAGAGAGAAGTTGAGATAAAACGAATAACTTTGGCAAATAGCCTACACAAATCCAAAGCGATAGCATTTTTTGAAATAAAGAGAAAGGCAAGGAAAGCAGCCATGCAGAATGTTAACTGTGAAGCAGTCGCTATGGATTTTGCAAAAAATGTATCCACTCCAAATATTCCGACCAACGACGTCTACTGTAAAATACAACTAACGCTTCACTCCTTTAACATTCATCTATTGTCATTAGGTTTTGACATTTTATTATTTTCCAGAAACCATAGGAGCCAAAGGTTCAAACGAAGTAGTGTTATTTCTGCACCATTTTATCTTTGTTCAGCTTGATCTGTCACCTCCACATATTCTGTGATTCATGTGGCGGCCAAAATAAAAACTTTACTGTTTTCCGTTATCTTCACTAGGTATGTAGTTAATACTGTAAAAAGTTTGATTCAATTAAAGTATCGTTCCCAAAACGAGGTCATTCTTACATGTAGTGCGATCGAGATATGGGTGCGATAAACCAACAAATTATGGCTGAACTTCCTGAGAATTGGTACACGGAAATTAGATCATGTCGTGTAAAACCAAATCCGTTCGATTTCGTAGAGGTCGATCAATCACTTATAAGAAACTGCTTACTATTCTTGGACCAAATTTACGTAACTAAACCAACATATAAATTAAGATCAATCATAGAACTCGAAATATTGAAAGATTATCCATGCCTTTTCAAACACCGAGATTCCTATAATCGACAATGGGAGATGTCAATTATACGCAAACCATTTACAAATTCTGATGAGGTGCAACTACCCGAGAGACAGTTTATTTTGCCATTAAAATTACAGGTGAGTTTGTGTTAAAAGTTCCCTTCCTTTTCTCTTTTTTCATAGAGATGTTTTTTAGAGCTAAGGAAAATTTCTAAGGAAAAATTTAACCATCTGGTCCACTTGAGTCAGTTTTGCGCATCTAAAAGGGCTAGATCGTTCTATAGAGGCTTACCTTACAACAAAAACGTAAACAAAATGATGAGAAAGTAATAAAAGCTAGACAAATGAAAAACAGAAAAAAAATTGTTGTTATATATTTCGCTTTATTCCCGTGTTTGTAGTGACTTGTGTTTACATAAAGCAAAGTTTCTAAGTTTTGTGTTTTATTTTAAATTCCGTTAAATGGGATAATTTTTTATAAAAATTATGAAATTCACTTGGCACCCAGGTGAGCAAACTTTACAGATATGTGTATTTTTTTTTGTAGATATTTCCTTTGGCTATTGAGAATCACAGGCAGGACCGCAGGAAACACAACAAGCCTAGTATTTTTGTTAAGATCAACAGATTGGAATGTTTCCGAATTAAAATTAGTTTTGAAAAAAAGTAATCCTAAAATATCGCTGCTTACTTGTAAGTGGACAACATATGCGAAAATCTGTATTTGGCTGAGTTTTTTTCTTATAAAACAAGGTGAACAGTTGTTGTTTTAAAGAGTCTTAAAATCCTTGAAGTCATTTGGTTCCATATTAATTACATTGAATGTTTTAAAACGACAGCAAAGTAGTGCTAGCTGCAGCCAGTCCCAAAGAGTCATGATTTTTTAAAAAGGTGTTTTCTTTCGTTCTCTCTCAACAAGAGAATGATCACTGTCCACAAATAGGAGAAAGTGAAATAATACAATTTAAAAAAAAAATGGAGTTAATACTGTTTAGCTCTGAGGTACAGAACTAAACTACTTGAGTAGATAGTTTGGCTTAGTAATTTATCTTGCCTTTTGAACCTAAATCTATTCTTCTTTCTTAAATAACTTTATAACTTGTTCTGTAAGGAAACAAAATGATTCGCTGTTACAAAAGATTTATTTATGCTAAATCTTGATTAAAACTGACATTTAATTATCGGTCGAGACTGCGGCGCATTGTATTCGAAACAGTACGAAAAGACGTAGAACAAAGAGATTGATTAAAAAAGTTTAAGTGCTTGCTATACTTTATATTGCAACTACCAGCAGAGACGGCTTCAGAAGAAAATAATTGCATTTATCGTCAACTTTTCTTTTTCTTGTTGTATCTTGTCTCTTAGTTTTTAATTTAAAATGTATCGTCGTTATCTTGGATTAACAATTATATAACGATATGTAACTTACATTCCAGTCATAGACGAAAATGCTACTGAAAATCTAAAAATCGTACTCATGAGCTGAATTTTGCCAAAAATGTCAATTTTAGTTTTAGTAGTCAGTTTTAGTTTTCCAAAAACCGTTTTTCGGTTTTTTTAATCCAATAGGTTACAAAGTTACATTTACAATGCACTTTAGTTTGCGATACCTCATTCGACTTGATTATACATTTAATACTTCCTGTATGGGTGTATCGTTTTGAAAACGTAGGGAAATCCTTGGAGATTCATATTCGTAATCAGTAATTCGATATTAATAGTCAGAGCAATATTTGGTAATCAGAAAAAGCCATTCACCCACTTTCAATGTCATGAATCAAGTGTGAAAAATAGATGATGTACCAGATCACTTCCTATGTAAATATTATGATTACAAATACCCTTTCAACGAAATATTATAATAAAACTTAATTGTTTTTGGCTGATGTGAGATTGCTCTTTCAGTTTGCTTCTGTATTTATAAAATAAAATTTGAATTATGTTTTGTTTTGAATAATTACTTGAGATTAATAATTATGATTGGGATCCAACATAATACCTAACCTAATCCTAATCATTGTAAAAACCTAATAACCGGTTTTTACTTTAAAAATAAAAAACCTGTTATAACCGGGACAAAAAACAACCGATAAAAAGGGTTATTGCGAAGTAAAAAAAACGGTTTTCGGTTAAAACTGGTAGGTTTTTCCCATCCCTACTATTAGTTCGTGTATCGCATTCAATAGAGAGTCTCCACCTTCCTTTATTAATTCTGCGCTACTGTTGTCTAAGAATAGTTTGAATAGTTCGAATAGTTTGAGTTGCCGTTTAAATCTTGCATACTTCTATGTAATGGGTAAAGAAAGACTTACAATCAATTTAATTTAACTATCAGACGACCGGTTTCGCTTTCTACAATATGCAAAGCATCCTCAGGTCTCGATACAAAGTTAAACAAATGCTGAAATAATAAAAACCCATATAAGGGGGTTTTCTAATAACGATAAACAAAGTATATGTTGTAAATTACAATAATTATGCCAATATTACATGTCTGTGGTTTTATTTAAATGAGTAAGTTAAATAAAAAGTATAAAAGTTTTAAAAGTTTAAACAGACAAGGTAGGGCCCACAAATTGTTATAAAATAGTGTCTTCGATTGTAATAAATTAATAAATGAGCAATTAAATAAAATAAACATTACTTACATGCCGGTACTTTATTATTTGATGGATGGTAGAACATGGTTGACCATGTTCTACCAAACTTTTAAAACTTTTATACTTTTTATTCAACTTACTCATTTAAATAAAACCACAGACATGTAATATTGGCATAATTATTGTAATTTACAACATCTACTTTGTTTATCGTTATTAGACAACACCCTAATATGGGTTTTTATTATTTCAGCATTTGTTTAACTTTGTATCGAGACCTGAGGATGCTTTGCATATTGTAAAAAGCGAAACCGGTCGTCTGATAGTTAAATTAAATTGATTGTGAGTAAGTCTTATTTATTATTTCTTTACCTATTTGAAATGGACTCACACAAGCAACACATTCATGATTTTTCTATGTAATGTTTCAAGTGAATCTTTATAAGCCATATCATCACTGCAGCTATTACACTTCTTTTTTTAATGTTATATAGTGCATTTGGTTTTCTATAAACGTTTAATGTCAGCTTGAGTACTGAATGTGCTGATCTCCCACCATCTAACAATTTTTTGAATCCACAATTGTAAATTGCCTACATTTGGCGCAACTCTACTGTCAATTATTATAAATTACAATTAAAATATATTACAATTAAACTCGACGTTTCTGTACTCATTCTGGAGCCATTATCAAGCCTACTGCTTGGTGTCGAGTGAGGAGTTATAGGATTATAGTCACAAAAGACAAATTAAATTTTATCTTAATTTTAGTTAAACTAAATAAAAATCGTACAGGTATCTCCGAAAAAAGTTTAATATAATAAATATTTTAATATCAAATATAAATATCAAATTCTTGGTCTAAAAGTAAAGTATTTTTATAGTGTCGGACAAAACAAGTCAGAAAAGATTTGTCTTTTTCCCTAATTTGGCATCCTATTATGTTGTTGGCTGAAATACATTAATTTAGCCCGCTTGAATTTTACACAAGGATAATTAATTACACCTCTAGAAGGGTGGTACATTCTTGACTCTCTTAAAGGATCAGTTTAAACTCGTTAAACAACGGGGCTATAAGACGGAAATTAAAACCAAAATTGAAATCCACATGCCTTTGATAATATAATATTCTTAGGCAAGATGAGTGAATACACCTTTACCAGATTAAGGGAAAGGTTTCATCGGAAATATATTTCGCACCAGTACGTTTTGATAATAGAAGAAGTAATGTACTTTATAAGTTTACTATAAATTATAATTAGGGTATACAAAACATTAATAGTTACAATTTGTTTAAAACATAAATATTTTTCAGTTAGTTTGTAAATTTACAATGTGCTCCAAAGACCGTTTTTATATTGTTAGGAGTGAGTATTTTTGTCTTTCGATGATATATTTAGGACACTCTATATGTTCTACATTAATGTGAAAGTTACAAAAGTCACAAATAGAGCAATTTGATATGGAGATTAGATAGCTATGAGTAGGTAGATTTGTCACTTTTTCTTTAAGGAATGATTTGTAATCGGAAACAGACACTAAGTTCACTAACACTGAAGAGGCACTGTGAATAGCTTTCCTGGCATGAAAATGTGCCTGTTGGTTTCCTTGAAGTCCAATATGTGATGAAACCCATATAAAGCGTACTTGCTGCCTCGTGTTGTTTAGCAAATGTAATTGTTCTTTTATTAAAATACCTAGGGGATTACTTGTATATAACTGTTTTATTGTATGTAATTCACTGAGAGAGTCGGTAATTATGACAGAATTTGTAAGTTTTGGGTAAGTATATAAATGGGGGCTGGCAGAATTGAGTATAGTTCTCCAGAGTAAATACTGCAACTGGAAGATAATTTAAACTGTAATACAATATTCGGAGTTATAACTACTGATCCCACACCATCAATAGTTTTGGATGAATCTGTATAGATATGACAATGAAGCTTATTGTATTTAGAAAGAGTTAGATCATAAATTGTAGAAGGAAAGGTCTAGGGAAGAGGTGCGACTGTATTTGTCTGATCAAAAGAATTTGGGAATTGAGACAGATATCTTCTAACTCTCTTGTAAAATTGAGGGGTCCTATTTATTTTATTTATATAAGTTTCTTTAAAACGTTCGGCGATAGTACGATGGAAAGTAGGAAGAAATTTTATTGCACATATGGATGATATGTATGTTAATGATAAGTACATTCTTCTAAAATTTCAAGGTGGTTCCCCTCTTAAACATTGTAGACTTTTAATGGGGCCAGTACAAAATGCTCCTGTAGCTATTCTTAGTGCTGTATTTTGTATGACTCCTAGTTGCCCAGGCAGAGTATTCTTTGCAAATGAGTATACAACTGATCCATAATCGAGTTTTGATCGTACTAGTTATTTGTAAATATAAATCAAGTTTTTAAAATCTGAGCCTCAATTACGATTGGACAGTATTCGCATTAAATTAACACCAGATTGACAATATTGCTTAATTTGCATAATATGGTATTTCCAAGATAGTTTCGTATCACAGGTCATTCCTAAAAATTTTAAGTGTTTCACATAAGTTAACTTGTTTCCATATAACTGAAGATCTTGATTTGTAGAGTGCCTTTTTTTGAAAATAAAATACATTTGGTTTTGAAGGCGATTTATTGCATATTGTAAGTTTTCCTGTATAGAAAGAATATTTTTTCCTCTTGAATATATAACCAAATCATGAGCGTATAATCTCGCCTTAACAAGTTTATTTTGGAAAGTTTTCTAAGATTTTGTTTATCGCTACTAAGAATAGTGTAGAACTAATAACGGATCCTTGAGGTGTTAATCCCATGAAAACTTTGGTGACAGTACAGGATCACATATGGACAAGTTGATAGCTGTTGAGATACCTGTATGAATATTATATCGTGTTGATTGTCCATCATTCAGCAAGTTAAGGTTTTTTAAGGTAATAATGTTTTCTAAAATTTTCCCTTCGAAATTTATTTCGAAAAATCCCCATAATGGATTGTGACTATTAAAATCACCAACAATTATTTTGTGAGTGGGAATTTGATTTAGTACATCTGAAATATCTGCTTCTGTGTTTGGTAAGTCAGGTGAAATATATTATTACAGATATTTAGTATCGTTCTTTTGAAGCTTTAGTTACTGTAAGCAGAAGTTAATTTATATTTTTTGAGGTTTGCAAAAAGACGTTTTATGAGACTTTTTGGTGTCAGTGGGAAGGATTTTTGGAACAGTACTTTGCTGATTCTACCGATTCACCAGTATCTAGACAGTGGTTTAATCATATATTTTTGACACAGTTTAATCTTTCATTTAAGCTCCCACAAGTTGACACATGTCCAACATGTGACTAGCTTAAAGTCAAATTAGACACAGCTCTAACAGCATAAATAAATAAAAATTAAAAATTTACCACAGGCAAGCTGACATAGCAAGACAACAAATAAGTAAAGATTGGATAGAATCCAAAGGAAACAACTCAGATTTTTAAATGGTTTAATTTGATATCCAACAACAGATGCATCTTCCAACATTAACTTATACCCAAATCTACTACAGCCGTTAGATTGCCTGTACGAATATGGGTATTCATTTAGAAGACTAAGGAATAGGTATCCTCTTCTGGAATGAAACTGTCGGCCAAAGGGGCTAACGAGATAGCTTCTTGTCTGTACAGAAATTACTCATAAATTTCCTATGACCCTATGATACCTTTCTTGCGTGTGATCGCGATTTTATCATTATAGAGATAGCAAAGAAGCATGCCAATCTGCTTATACCAAAAGACCTCATTGAAATTATTGCTAATGCTGAAAAGAAAAACCCGTTCTTAGTACAACATTTTATGACTGGATGAATCAAGCTAAATCCATGATAAATACTAAAAACTTGCAGATATCTTCGACTACTATGATTCGAGTAATATCTGAAAACTTTAGTGAAATTTATATAAGGAAAAGTTACGGGGATTTTGTTCCATTGAAATCACTAAGGTGAGTTTGGAGGAATTGGAAATCGAGATGAAGAAACCCCTGTACCATTGTCTACCGAAAAAAATAAAGATAGTCAAGTCATGCTACCATATTTAGCAGGAGGAGCAAACACTTTTTACAAAAACCTTATAAAATGCTGATTTTTGAATTTTGAATTAAAGTTACTTAAGTAAATAAATAAAAGTTAGCTTTAATTTTTTTTTGTTTTGATTTTTAAATGCACACGTTAATGCACAAGTTAATACACACTTACAACATTATGATTTGCATAAATATTGTCCCTTAGAACGTTTTGTTTTTAGAATGGTTTTAAATTAATTAAAACATACACTACCTTAGAGCATATCCATGAGTGTATTCTGATAAATGGTGAGTGCCTGAATAACATCAGATATTCAGACGTCACTATCCTCTTTGCAAACAGTTTAGAAGGTTTACAGACACTAGTAACGCAACTGTGGAGAATCAGTCAAGAATACGGGCTTGATTTTAACATCGAGAAAACAAAGTACGTGGTCATCAGTAAGAAGCATATTCCACCAGATAGATCAGCAACAAATACTCCAAGTGCCCCGTTATTACTATTTAGGAACCAACATAAACGACCAATGGGACCAATCAGTTGAGATAAAACAAAGAATTGAAAAAGCCAGGTCAGCGTTTGTCAGAATGAGCAAGATATTTAAGAGCCACAACCTACCCTTAACAACGAAAATCCGTTTATTGAGATGCTACGTGTTTACAGTGCTGCTCTATGGGGTTGAATCATGGACACTAACCGAGGCATCCATGGGAGAACTCGAGGAGTTTGAGATGTGGTGATATAGATGAATACTGAGGATCTCCTGGGTGGACCGAATAACAAACATTAAGGTTCTACGTCGGATGGATAAAACATGTGAAATTATATCCACAGAGAAACAGCGCAAGCTAGAATATCTTGGACATATAATTCGAAACGATCATAGATATAACCTGCTGCAACTTATATTACCGGGAAAGCTCTACGGAAAGAGAGGACCAGGAAGAAGAAGAATATCTTGCCTCCAGAACTTACGAAAATGATTTTCCTTGACCACTTCAGGACTATTTTGAGCTGCGGTCAATAAAGTTAGAATTGCCATGCTAGTAGCCAACATCAGTAACGGATAGGTACCACAAGAATAAGAAGAAAAGAAAACATAAACTATTTTATTTCATTAAACTTCAAATTTGTATGTCAATAGTGTTACTACAACCAAAGTTTAAAAATAAAAATATTAAGAATTATTTCGTTCATTCTTTTTCAACTAAAACAGTTTTTTGTCTTTACTGAAAACTTTTATTTTCGGCACTTACAACGTTGTTGTTTGGCGTCCCTCAATTTTTAATATTTACATGGATTTAATTTAAAATGATTGTTGAAATAGTAATTCAAAAGTTTAGTATTTTCTACGTTCCCTGTAGTGGATTATACGACTGAAAACACAGACTAACTTCCAGAGAGTATCAGCCATAATTTCTAACAGTGTATAAACTACTCCGAGTAGAACATAGCCAGACATTTGCTAAGGATGCTATTTTTATGTTTACTAAGATTAATTGCTACGGAATTAAAAGTTCCGTTGAGTAAAACGTTATCTTAATCAATATAAATTGGGTCTGAGCAGACCTCATTCAGAGGGTTTCTTTTCGATTTTAAAACCAAAAGATTTATGGCACCGCCGGGGGACGTTTAAGAAAGCGTTATTGTTGTCTGGGGACGAGAAGAGTTTTCTATAATGAACAATGTTAAACTGCTTGAAGCTGAAACTGTTTGTCTGTTTCTATTGGATCTTGTCTGGAAGCATGTAAATGTCTTAAGAATTTGCATTGTATGAATTCCACACATTTTGTGTTCGGCTCTAATAGGAATTTACATCATAATTCTATTTTGCCATAAACCAATATTACTTCATAAACAGTAAAATTAACAATTCAGTTACTTAAAATTATTTAAGAAATTAGTTTTGATCCCAAAATCACCGTATATTGATTAATTAAAAGTTTTTTTAACTAAACACATTAAAAATTTCTAAAAAAAAATTTTTGAAGAAATAATCAAATAAAAGTTGACTAATAAAACTATGGCTCCGTTTCTACAATTAAATACATTAGACCACCTATATGACAGTGATCATTTTACATTAAGAATTACTCATCACAAAGACGAAACAACCTATACAACAACAATTGAAACGTGGAAATTTAAATCAGCTGATTGGGAAAACTAATCGAAACTAGTAAGTTTGCGTCTAACTATCTTTCTATCTATCTAATTAGCCTTTTTCGGTCCATCTTTGGACATAGACTTCTTCAATCCTCTTCCATTCTTGTTTGTCTGTCGCTACAGTCATCCACATAGAGCCCACGTGCTTCTTGATATCATCTGCCTAGCTCATTTGGGGCCTTCCTCTGCTTCATTTATATTCCCACGGTCTCCAACTTATAAGAATTTTGTTCCATCGGTCTTCTTTTTGTCTTATATTGTGTCCGGCAAATATCCATTTCAATTTTGCAACTTCTTGTCTAACATCCCTCACTTTTGTTGTCTCTCTTATCCACTCGTTTCTCTTTTATGAATTAGTCTTATGTACAACATTTGTCTTTCTATTGCTCTTTGGGTTTTTATGATTTTGTCCATGTTTGCTTTTGTAAATGTCCACGTTTGGGAACCATAAGTAAGAACAGGGAGTACGCATTGATTGTATACTTTGGTCTTAACATGCTGTGGATATCTTTTGTTTTTAGGAATGACTTAGATCACATTTTTTATGCTTGTAGTAAATTTGAAATAAAAAGACAGGAACTTATTAATAGTTTATAATGGCAAAAATTATACCCACCTTTCAATCTACTTTATTTGCTATAATTCTACAAGGTATAAAAAAGTATTCTTCAGTTTATTAAAATGTGTAACTTAAAACTTTAGTGTAAGTGTTAATCTCGTTACCTCTATCGAATGGCCAAATATTTTACCTTTTTACCTATACTCTCAGTGGTCTACACTTTGTGTCTGTGAGTCACCTTGAATGACCCCTAGGTGCGAAAAATAATCCTAGTTCCTCTCCCATCGTGGTTCTTCTTTTAATTTCCAGAATGGAATTGTGGTGTATTTAGTTTGGTTAGAATAGGTTAATTTAAGTGAACGTTAATACACATTTGCTGCTGGCTGGAGGGGCACTTAGCCCCATTGCCAAGGAAAAAAACCCAAAAGTTATTAGCGAGAATCAAATTTTTACAATATTAAATATTAGATATTTACAAATTTAATAGCCTTTTATAATATTAGCATATTTTCGAAAATACAATTGGCACCAAATGCTTTCTCTAGGTTTGTTGGAATACCGTAATTGCTTTTTGCTACGGAGAAAACTGAACAGTCTTTAAAATAATATGTTTCGCTGAAAGCTTGACGTTACACTGCTCACATTTCGGTTCGTATTCTTTTATGATTAAAAACTTATGTGTAGCACTGCTATGACCTAATCTAGGATGGGTTATTGTCGTTTGATCTCTTCTTTTGGTAAGAAAATATCCTTAAGGTGTAATGTTCGGTTTATATTCCGAAGATTGAACACTGAAAATTGTCACCGGATTCGCCACTCACTTAGGATCCGTAATTTAGTAACACTGAAAACATCATTAGTTATCACATATTTCACTAACATAGAGTCCACTGAGTTGACGGCTTTACGGGAACACTTATCTGCTTTTTCATTACCTTGAATTCCAATGTGTTATGGGATCCAAATGAAGATTACCTTATTAATAAAATTTTGTATATCTATCAGATTTTGTTTGTTTTTTCTAAAATGTGTTTCTTTGGGTATATTTTTCCTATTGATTATAACGAGCAATTTATTTTTATACAAGAATTGTCCTCTTTGGATATTATTTTGATCCATTAGCTGCAATAAAGGGGTGGAGTTTGGAGATAGGAAGATGGTTTGAATATTACTATCACTTGATTCAAGTACTTGTTCATATGAGTGTTCTGGAGCATTGTCAAGTAACCGTAAACCTTTTCTGGACAAGTTGTATCTTTTAATTAGCTGTATTTTTTACTTTTGGAATAAAGTCTTTATGGAACTATTCACTAAATACCTCTCTTGTGACCCAACTTTTAAATTGGTTCTTGTAGCAGGTAAATGTTTTTGTAAGCTCTGGGATTTTTAGTTTTACCAAAGCAGAAATGTGTTGAGAAAATAGTCCACTATCTTTTACTTTTTTTCTTGATTCTTTATATTAGTATGCCTAACTTTATACTCTTTTATTATTTGCGCATGTTTTCTGTACTAATCTAATTTCTTTAAAATGTCATTCTCACTTTAATCAGCAGGTAAATATATACGCAAGTCTACCTGATACATTTTGATATTATACTCTTTGATGTGACTGAACGCATACGTGGTGCGTGCTGGAGGAAACGGTGACGAAAGCGCAGGCCAGACAGTGAGAGGGCCTGCAAATAGCTGAAAAAAATCTATGTAATTTACGGATGATAAAACCCAAAGTTAGGTTAAAAAATAGTTTTTCCTCTGTAATAATTCCTCTGTATTTATTTGTATTTTAATTTTTTTACCTAACCGAAAATTTATAGTGAGTTCATTTTTTTTATAATAATAACATATCTGTCATTTTTTATTTTTCTAGTAAATATGTACCTACCTAGAAGCTTTCACAATCCCAATTGTTGGACTAGGACTTTATTGCTTTTCAAAAGACCTATTCAATGCTAGAAAGCGTCTACTCGAGCCTAAAATCATTTATCTCAAAGGAAAACCGTTTTCACAACAATTTATGGTAGCAACGTAAAAGCGCAAATCATTTGCATTTTCCAACAATGCGAATCACAACTTATAGGGTGCATGAAATGCATGGTAACGACGGAATCAGCTCCTTAACTATAATATATAATGTATTTGACAGACCCTAAAAAATTATTTTGTAAATATATTCTTCACAGGAATAAAGAAAGCTAAGCAACTCTTTAGAATAGCTCGAGACAGAGACAGTTTCGCCATGTTAATCGCCAACGTCAAGGGGACTTGATAGGGCACGTTAAGAAGAATTCTTCACAATGAGTGTTTAGTTTAAAGGCAGCTTTCTCAAGTGAAATAGTTTATGTTGTGTTAAAAATTTATTATAACCGTATTATATACTGATTCAAACTTATGAGTAGTGGTCATTAGAAAAGTTTTCATTCATCTAATGTCTTTTTTAATTTATTATTTTTGTGAATAAAATTATTAATATTTTAACAATTTATTTTTCCGCAAATCGCCAGGAAATTTCGACATTCCTGTCAAAATTTCTTGAAGAAAAAGTCAGGACTTCCTTACTGGAAGGAAATGTCATTTCCTTACTGTAAGGAAATGATATTTCCGTACAGTTGTTAGTGTTCTACATAAATGATAGAAAACACATTGCTTATAAGGAATTAATTTATATTTTGAAAACATCAAGTCATTGCTGAATACATTTTTAAGATCAATTTGTTATATTTACAGTAATTTGACAGTTAGTACAATTATTGAACATTGGAGGAACACTCTTAGAACTATGAGGAACATTTTGGACAACATGCAGGGTGGAAGTGTCATTTTGTTGAATATTTTGTACTGTGAAAATTTTATTTGCCACCTCAACCTTATTGTTAAACGATTCTTCGATATATCCTTCAGCAACGTTTGATGACTTCCATCCGCCATGCCTCTTTAAACTAGTTATGTCGGCACCAGAGTCAACCAATATTGTTGCAGAAGACCGACGAAAGCAGTGACCAGTATATTCTGTCGGATTTACCAAGTTCAAATAAGTAGCAATTATTTTGGGCATTTTTCTAAATTGATGAATTCCTACCACTTGTCTACAACCCTTTCCGCTTTGATATTTAAAGAAAAATCGGTCACTGTTTATATTTTCTGGTCTTAACGAAACATTCAAGTAGATCTGATTAATTGCAAATGATCTTGGTTTGTTGGTTTTCGAATCAGGTATGCTGATTAAAAGCTTAGATTCTAAGTCTTCTATATCGTGTATAGTCATTCGGACTAACTCATCCATTCTACAGGCCCCAGAAATACCAAATATTACAGCCACCTAAATAATAAATAAAGCTATAATCTAAATAGAAATTAAAACCTTGTAAATTACCTTAATCATTAAATTTTCTTTATCTGGAGCTTCCTGGATAAATTTTTCAATTTCTTCCTTCGTTAAAATCTTAGATTTCTTTGCCCTATAACCTTGAGCTTGCCGTTTCAATAAAGAACGAAGTTTTGAGTATGTAGATATATCTACATTGTGTTTAAGTGCAAGGGTTGACTTCAGCATTGAATAATTGGCCCATAATGTTGAAGATTTCATCTTTAAACAAAGGTCTAGGAAGTATGCCATTACAATATTTTCTGAGAAAGAACTCGTATTTTTACTCATGCCATAATCCATAAAACGTCTGTATGCATTTTCGTACTTTTCTCTTGATTTCTTTGGCAATAATTCTAATGAAGCAGTATTCACTGCCTCAACCAGCTCTGGAGGAGTCCCAGGAATGGAAATTTCATCATCACTTATCATTTTACTTTCGAGAACACCAGCAATTAAATTTATAAGCGTCAAGTTTGACAATTCAACCTCAATACGTTTCCATAGTAACCCAAGTAATTTTATTAGGAATTTCAAAGCACCATTTATTTGGGAATAAAATTATCGCGTTTTTTTTTTAAATCAATCAATATCTGTCGAATTTTAAACGATTTGCGGAAAAATAGTATGTTTACCTCGTAGGAAAAGCCACATTCCTGGACTCTGTGCTGCTAAGTCTCGGCTTGCGCCTCGACTTAGCAATCTTCACAGTCGTCCAAGAATGTTAAGCTTTTCCTACCCGGTAAACAATGTACTATTTCTTGTCTTTATAATCTTATGTAACAAGAAAGTGTCATATTTATTTTTCAACTCTTATATTTCTTTATAAGAGTCAAGAAACTTCAGAATTACTTTAGTTTGCGTTAAGATTAGCTTAAAATACAAGTGAAAAATGACAGTAAAAACTGTGAAATATGCACAAATAATAACAATAATACCTCATGTCTTATAATAATTTATAATAAAAAGATAGAACGAGTAGTTCCTTCCCCTAACGTTATGAAAACCGCAGTGTAGCAAGTTCTTGGGGTACCAAAATGTATCAAAAGGTATCGATAAGCACACGCTTAACACATATGTGCAAAAAAGAGAAGTTACGTGCCCCTGATGACAATATTACTTGTTCACCTGATTTTAAAACTGTGTTTACCTATGAATAAGAGACTATTTTATCGAATTATCTAGCCGTTCTTCTCAAATGCACCGTAATTTAACAATTAAATGTGGACGTCAACTTGCATTTCAATTTGCGAAGTCCAACCATAAAAAATATCCTAAAATGTGGGATATTATATCCATTGCTGGCTATTATTGGTATCGCGATTTTAGACATCGCCACCCTGAGTTATCGCTGAGGGCTCCAGTTTACTGGTTGCACGTTTTTCAATAATTTAGAATCGGTACTAAACCGCAAAAAGTTTGATCCTCATCAGATCTGGAATATTGATGAGACAGGGCTTACAAGGGTACATAAGTTCTGGCATCGGGGGATGTTAAACAAGTTGGTTACGTCTGCTAAATGAGGCACATTGATAACTACCTATTGTGGTATTAGAGGCTAGAGGTAGGGATCTAACCTAACCTAACCTAACCTACCGGTTTTAACCGAAAGCCGGTTTTTTTACTTCGCAATAACCGGTTTTATCGGTTGTTTTTTTGTCCCGGTTATAACCGGTTTTTTATTTTTAAAGTAAAAACCGGTTATTAGGTTTTTACGGTGATTAGGTTAGGTATTATTTTGGATCCCAGTCATAATTATTATTCTTAAATAATTATTTCAAACAAAACCATAATTCAAATTTTATTTTATTTTATAAATACAGAAGCAAACTGAAAGTGCAAACTCACATCAGCCAGAAATAATTAAGTTTTATTATATTTCGTTGAAAAGGTATTTAAAATCATAATATTTACATAAGAAACATCATATATTTTTCACACTTGACTCTTGACATTGAAAGTGGGTGAATGGCTTTTGCTGATTACCAAAAATAATGTTCTGACTATGAATATCGAATTACTGATTACGAATACGAATCTCTACGTTTTTAAAACGACAGGAAGTAATAAATGAGTTAAAATGTACCTATTATACAAATATACAAACGTGTTAAAAGTAATACATGGTAATTTTTTTTGATGGTAGTGAAAATAAAAGATGAATAATTGCATTATCCAATTTATTTTTAAGTAAAATATTTGTGTTAATATTATTTTTTTAAATCCCATTTGAAAGAGTCTGGGAAATTTTTTATAAATTGCAATGGTTGAGGAATTTTTTGAGTTTGGGAGGAGAGGAAAATTGGTGGATATTTTAAAGGATTTATATTTTTGAATAGTCAATTAAATTTGCATCAATAATTGAATACGATAATAATTGCATATTATATTCTACTCTCATAATATATTCAATGACAACAGAACCTGAATTATTTCAGCGCTCTCTGTTGAGCAGTAGTATAATATTATATTTAATAATAATCAATAAATATATAATAATAAAATGGTTTTATTAAAAATTGTGTCTTATTTATATTGATATTGATGTTGTTTCGATAATACTAATTTTGATAATATTCATATCGAGTCGAATGAAGTATCGCAAACTAAAGTGCATTGTAGATATAACTTTGTAATCTATTGGATTAAAAAAACCGAAAAACCGGTTTTTGAAAAAACCGTTTTTTTTTAGCCGGTTATAACCGCCAGCCAGGTTAAACCCAGCTAGAGGTAGATTCATTCCACCATTTTTTATCTTTTCAAGAGTAAATTTTAGGTACTATACGTCAAGTTGTGGTTTTCCAGGAAGTGCTGGTGTTGCTCATCCCAGTGGATGGATGTCTTCCGAAACCTTTGTTGTTTTCCTAAACCACTTCCTAAAAAATATTTGTTGTTCTATGGAAAACAAAGTACTGCTTCGAATGGATAAACACGAGAGCCATATTTCCGTTGAATCCCTAAAAAAAGCAAAAGAAAATAGAATTGTGATGCTTATGTTTCCACTACACTGCAGCCATAAAATGCAGCCCTTGTAAGCAGTAAGTAGCGGAAAAAGATATTTTAGATGTTGAAAGCTACGAAAGAGAAATGCTTCAAATTAAACCTCTTGAGAATGTCAAGATCCTCTAAGTGGGAGACTCCGTTTTAGTTATATTTTAATCAAAGACTTCAACTGTGCATTATGTGGGTCTGGTACGAACAAAGCAAGATAATGAATATGAAATGGATGAAATGATGAATATGAATATGAATATGACTTCGTCACGAAAGCACCTGGAAATTTATTAAAGCAACCAATTGAAAATATTTCTTCAGTTCGAGAACAAGATATTATTTTGAAATTACCGTATCCAAACAATGTAGGTAGAAGAGGAGTTAAATCTACACTGACATTTGGCTTGGACTTCCGGTATTATCAAAATGTTCCTTCATTTTTTTTATTTTTTTAATAGCTTATATACAGCTTCCCTTGTTGATTAATAATTGTTAAGCATTTTGCATTGCATGCTTTCTTTCTATTTTTTCAATAAATAATAAACATTTCCCAAAAGCTTACAATGGCTTATTGCTCCCTATGATCTATCTGAACGCTCCCGTACCTAGGTAGCAGTGAGACATTTTATTCCATTTTATTTAAATACATCTAAACATTTTAAGTACTATTTTGGACATATGAAAAAGTATGGCAAGATTAACTAAATCACAATTTACTTGCATATGCGTATTATCTTGAAATTTCAAATTGTATAATTTATAAAAAATAAAATTCACTTTTTGTCTCATCTCCCTAGTCTTCCTTACTCAAACCATAGTTAACAATAAGCACATAATAATGAAGAATAAAAAAGATTGTTCATTGACAAATAATCAAATTGAACACTAGAGAACAAGCTGATATTATACGATATACGATACTATACTAAAACTAATCCATCTGGACCTAAACATAAACATCTGGGGATCTGCAAGACCTTCAAATACAAAAATCTTACAAACATATCAGTCCAAAACATTAAGGATGAAAACATATTTTCCATGAGGAACTAAGAATACCGTTCATAAAAGACACTATCCACAAACATGAAGTTGTATACAGAAATATAAACTTAAATTACGATAATGAAGTAATCAACCCAGTGTCAATGCTCCAGCAAGAGTTCTTCTTCTTCTTACGGTGCCTATCCGTTCCGGATGTTGGCGATCAACATGGCTATCCTAACTTTGCTTGCTGCTATTCTGAATAGTCTGGTTGTCGATGTATTACACCACTTTCTCAGGTTTTGAAGCCAAGATATTCTTCTTTTCCCTGGTCCTTTCTTTCCAAATACCTTGTCCTAAAGAATGAGTTGCAACAAGCCGTATCTCTGTTCATTCCTCATAACATGGCCAAGATATTCTAGTTTGCGCTCTTTGATGGTGTTAATAATCTCGCATTTCTTGCCTATTCTACGTAGGACCTTAACATTAGTCACACGATCCACCCATGAAATTCTTAAGATACGTCTGTAACACCACATCTCGAATGCCTCGAGGAAGCTTCGGAAAGTGTCCAGGCCTCTACTCCGTATAATAAGGTAGAAAATACATAGTATCTAATGAGAAAGATTTTGGTAGCAAGTGGTAAATCATGGCTTCTGGAAAGAGACTTCATCATTAGGAACGCTGATCTCGCTTTTCCTATGCGTTGTTTTATTTCACTGGAGTGATCCCATTGGCTGTTAATGTTGGTACCAAGGTATGTGTAGCTGTCCACTCTGTCAATTGGATGTTGGTTAACCAAAAGCTATGTATTTAATATTTCGCGCATACTGACTACCATGTACTTTGTTTTCTTCGTCTTAAGATCAAGTCCGTGTTCTCTACTTATATGTGATATACGCGACATTATTCTTTGCAAACCGTCCAGACTATCTGCAAAAACTACTGCGTCGTCGGCATATCTAATGTTGTTTAGACGCATTCCGTTGACTAATACGCCTTCTTGTAATTCTCCCAGCGCTTGCTCGAAGATGTATTCAGAATATATTAAATAACCGGGGACAGAATGCATTCTTGCCTCACTCCTCTATCTATGGAGACTGCCTCTGTCAATTGATCATCCACTTTAATATTGGCTCTTTGGTTGTAATATTAATTATAGATGATTCTTAAGTCCCTATCATCTAACCCCATTTCTTTAAAGATGTTTAAAGGTTTATCATGTTTTACTCTATCAAATGCCTTTTTGTAGTCGATAAAACAAATATACACATCGCAGTTAACGTCCCTGCATCTTTGCATAAGCACTTGGACAGCGAATAGAGCCTCTCGGGTGCCTAAGGAATCACGGAATCCAAACTGCGTCCATGATACTTGTTCTTCGCATTTTTTATATATTCTGCCGTGTATCACTTTCATGAACGTTTTAAGTAAGTGGCTCATTAGGCTAATTATTCTGTAGTCTTCGCATGTCTTGGCATTTACTTTTTTTGGTATGGTTACGAAGGTCGACTTTAACCAGCTTTGGGGTATTTTTCCAGTTACGTATATGTTGTTGAATACAGTTGTTATTCATTTTATTCCCTGTTCATCCATAAGTTTAAGGAATTCTGCACAAAACTCTCAGGACCTAACGCTTTACCATATTTAGTTCTTTTAATAGCTGACGTGACTTCTTCAATGGTAATCGGGGGTCTTGTTTGGCATTCAGTGTCTTCAATGGTAGTCTGCCTTTCATCTGCAAAAGTTACTTCCACATACTTCTTCCAAGTGTCTAGTTTTCCTTCCACAGTTAACAGTGGTTTGCCTTGGTTGTCTGCCAAACACCTAACTCTTCTAGGTTTGTATAAGCCTGCGGTTTCTTTAACTTTTGTGTGCATATTAAATGCAGCAAGATTTAGAAGACTGAAAAGATAGTGACTAGAAGATCTGGTTAGATGAATTAATCAAAATGACATGTAACGGACTAACTGTAAATAAACAGTTTAATAAAAACGTTTAAGGAACGTGTATGTTCAACACTAGACGCAACGAACTTCAGGTTATGTATAAGTTATATAATTATAGATACCTATAAGTATATAAATATAGTTATATTAGTATGCTATAGTTAAGAGTAACGCATATCAAATATTTAAGTTCAAATATTTTCTTAATGTTAGTTAATAATGCCAAATCGTTATATTGTTTTTTTTTATTTTAGTATAACCTTGACCCTCTAAATTGACAAACATTTCTAATTTCCAATTTAATAGAAAATTACTCCAAATTACGTAAATGTAAATGTGGTTCGTCCAAATCACAACCAATAATTATAAATCGATAACACCCAAAACTTGCTATTAGTCAAATACATTTGGGACAGGTTTTTCTCTCTCCTTATCAGTAAAACTAGTTAAGTTCTTACATTTTTATTGGTAAAACAATAATTTTGGATACGATTGTGTGTTACTGGTCATACCACTAACGAATAGCTGCTCAATGTATTTTTTTTTTGATAGGGAGTGAGTAAAGCAAACATATTATTTGATAAAACGGTAAACCAATAAAAACGAATGTGCCTTGCTGTTAGTGAAATAAATTTGAATTAGGTTTTGCACTCGGCTTATCAGTAAAACTAGTTAAGTGCTTATATTTTCATTGGTGAATCAATAATTTTGGATTCGACTGTGTGTTATTAACGAATAGTTGCTGAATGTGTTGTTCTTCTATAGTGAGTGAGTAAAGCTGAAATAGTATTTGATAAAACGGTAAACCAACAAAAACGAACGTGCCTTTAAGGCGTGTCACTTAGAAAATTATGGACAATAATCAAAAACAACTTACTACTTAAAAATAAGTGCCACAAAATCTGTAACTTTGATTTATTTCTTAACCCATTAGCGCCGAGGAAAGAAAATTATTTTTACATGCAATAATTTTATTTAATACTATGTGGAAACAGTTTCCTTATTCAATATCGAACAATATTCCGGTCATGCCCTCTCTTCCATCATCTTTTTGAAAACAAGCGGACAATTTCTAGGAATTTTATTATCCCTCACAGTACCTGTAACTTCGTACTCATTAGATTTTAGAGTACTTAACAAGTTTGTAGTGGTAAATAAATTATCAACGAAAAACTTGTATCTCAGAGATCCTTTGCCATTCAATTCGTCGATCGTCTCTACCGTGGGAGCTATAGCTTTTCCAAAATACTTTTGATAATATTCATTAGATCTAGGGTTTTTTCCTGTTTACTTCACACCTCATAGTCAAATCTTCAGGTTTTCCTCTGATCATCTGTTTGCGTCCATGATGGCCAAAGTAGCACATCATAAATTCATCGTAAGCTATATTTTTTTCTGGGACAAAATATTTTATGAACGATTTTTTAACACATCTACAATTTTTTATCATAACTTGCATCTAAGTGTGATTGTTAATCTCGTATATTATGAGGTTGAAACACTACCCATCAATAAAATTCCTACGAAACGATCTGTTCTTTCTGTAATAGCAAAAATTTTTGATTCATTAGGACTTTTAGGTCCATGCACAGTGTTAGTTAGAACTATAATGCAAAAACTTTGGCTCGAGAAGATTTCTTGGGATGCACCCATTCCAAACGATTTGGCAGAACATTGGATTAAATTTCAATCTGAATTAGCTCAGCTTAGTCAAGTCAATCTTCCTAGGGATGCCATATGCAAGAATTATAAATAACATCTTTATCAACGTCTGTTTTGCCTTGCAATTTTTAGAAAGCACAGATTAAAGCATAAATCTGAATTTGAGTTAAAAAAATGCCTTGATGGGTCCCTAGGGGAGAAGAGAGTTACCCTGTTTACCTGTTCTTTGTTTTGTATATTTATTAATATAAACTCAGACAACTATTTTTTACTATGTTGAGTCTGGCTGAATGACTAAAAGTCTATGCCAAAAAAAAGGATGCGAGAAGCGGCGCCAGCTGTAGAAGACTCGCTTGTTATATATATATATATATATATATATATATATATATATATATATATATATATACTGTTGTGACTGTGATTGAAATGCAAAGAGTAATCATATTTTGTCATGGTGGTCAAGCTCTAGTGTGAAATGTAAATCAATAGGCAACATATATCAGAACTTTAGTGTAAAAAAGGACTACTTTAAAAAACTTTTAAAGTTTAAGTTTTAGTTTCTATTTCTTTGTTTACGTACCCTTCTTTACACACAAACCCCAAGAAAACTCCACCTACAAAAGTTAGTTCGCGCCGATTTCCACATAAATTTAAACGGCCAGTACCGGCGTGACGTGACGTGCTTTCGCCATTTAAAACTAATAACAGTTCGGCTTTCGCGTCGGACGCTCAGAAACCCTCATCAAACGGACCCTTAATTACTGATCCTCCACGACAACACCACCGCCAAACCATATTCGCTTCTATATAGCCGTAATAATAGCAGCATGAAGTTAGCCAGCCATGAATCTACTATTCACGTTTTAGACCTGGATAATGGATGCTCTTGGATGTAAGTAAAATGATCTTTTTATGATAAAGGTCGTTTGTGGGGTTTTATTTTTAATATAAATGACATCTGGGAGAAAAAATTGATAAAGGGTACGGTATTTGCGAAATTTTGTCTATACTCTTCGAAATATATCTTTGTCTTTGTCATATAATATTAATATTCAAATATTTTGCAGAAAATATCACATTATAGAAGAGCCTTTTTATTATAAACTTTATCAAAAGACTTAAAACAAATATTGACTGCATGAGTTACATTTCTTGAGTTGACAGCCAGTTTTTGACTCGAGGCTTTAATGATTGATTGCAATATAGATTTTAAATAATATGCAAATTTTTAAAATCAAGTCCAAATTTCTTAAATGTGTTATCATTATTTTTTGTTTTATACTTGTAAATATATAATTTAGTTTAGTTTAGTTTAGTTTAGTTTAGTTCAGTTTACTAGTTCTCGCCCAAAAATGCTACGACCAACAGAAAGATATATTTAATTTATATGCTTTATAGACTTCGAAAAAGCATTTGATAGAGTAAGACACGACCTACTATTAGAACGTTTGCTAGAAGTCGGATTAGATGGAAAAGACATCAAATTCTTAAAAAACTTGTACTGGAACCAAAACGCCAGAGTTAGGATCGAAGGTTCCACATCCTCAGAAGTAGAAATAAGAAGGGGAAATAGACAAGGATGTGTTCTGTCGCCTCTGCTGTTTAATCTTTACTCCGAGTTTCTATTTAAAGAAGCATTGGAGGATTCTAAGGATTGAGTCAATGTGAATGGCGTAAATATCAACAGTATCAGATACGCCGATGATACCGTGTTAATTGCGGATTTTGACTTAGGTCTACAACGACTCATCGACAAGACCAACTCGACCTGTGAGCAATTTGGTATGAAAATAAACATTAAAAAAACCAAAGTAATGTAAATACGAAAAAACCAAAACGTACCTCAACCTTACACAATAAATGGGCACATTTTAGAACAGGTCAATAGATTTAAGTACCTGGGATGTTGGATCGATAGCAGCCTAAATCCTGATCTAGAAATAAGATCGAGAATAGCACAGGTCAGAAAATCTTTCGAAAAAATAAAAAAACTGCTTTGTGATTCTTGAATAAAATTCGAAATTCGACTACGTTTATCAAAATACTACGTCTGGTCGACTCTTCTATATGCAGTTGAAACGTGTACCCTTAAAACATCAACCGTAAATAAATTGGAGGCCTTACTGTTGGTTCGTCAGAATGTCTTCTGAGGTGTCCTGCCCATTGGAGTCTTCTGGACTTTATTTCTTTTATGATGTTGGCGTCTGGGTAAAGTTCTTCAAGCTCTTTATTAGTTCTTATCCTATATTGTCCTGATGCTTTATCAAGCACCGGACCAAAGATCTTTCTTAGGATTTTTCTTTCCCAAACACGTAGTCTCTCTTCATTTGCCTTTGTTATCGTCCACGTTTCGCTTCCATACATCACAACGGGTCGTATGATTGTTTTATAGACCTGTATCTTTGTACGTCGTGTTAGTTGTTTTGATTTTATAAGGTTTTGGAGGGCAAAAATACATCTGTTGCCGGCCTGAATCCTGTTGTTTATTTCTTGTGATCCGTTATTGTCTTCAGTTATTGTTGTTCCAAGATACTTGAATTCTCTAACGCGCTCAAAGTTAAAGTCATCGATGGTAATGTTCTGACCGATTCTGTCTCTGCTTTGGTTATTGCGGCTCATATACATGGAACTTCGGAACTTTATACTTCGGAACATACTTCAAGGTAAAGTGCATGGGAAAAGAGGTCCAGGATGGAGAAGAATATCCTGGCTGCATAACCTGCGAAAGTGGTTTAACTTAACCACTACCGGACTTTTCAGGGCAGCAGTCAACAAATTCAGAATACCCATGTTAGTGTCCAACATCCGTAACGGATAGGCACCATAAGAAGAAGAAGTCTATGATCTGAGAAGACATCTGCGCCTGGATATGTTTTTGTTGAGGTGATCTTATTGATATTGTATGCGATCGTTGAATGCTGTGCTAATCTAATATTTAAAGAATCGTTACAAAATCTTTTGTTGTGTATATAATTATATTTAATATTGTTTTGTATTGTTAAGTATAACAAAATACTTCATATTGTTCTAAAGCGATTTCTTGTGTGATCTTAATACAATTTATTACTTTTATTGCCACTTGTTCGCAGTAAAAATAGTAAAACAATAATCACTTAATAGAGATTTAGATAAAAAGCTTAAAACAACCTATTTTTAAAAGTTTATATTATGACTTTAACTCCAATTATCAAATGATTAACGCATATATTTTTTAACGAGTTTCAAAGTAAATATTAATTTTTTATAAAAATTAATAACCGAATTGTAAATTCACTTTAGTTAATGAACATCAATTGAATACACGTAAAAAGTGACACACGATAGCGGTGACGATGAATGATGAGTTTTTACCCGCGAAACCCAAAGTGGCCCAATATAGCAGCGCTTAATAAGGGCAGCAGATGCTGATAAGCATAAAAAGTATTTTTTACTAAGGGTCGTTGAAGATTTTGAGTAGAGCAAAGGTTATTTCGCAGAAAATATTTTTTGGGGGTGAATAATATAAAAGGCATATTAGGGACAGAGACAAGATAATGCGCATAAAGTGTGCTGTTGCTTCTAACGACTAATTTTTTACACGAAATATGTTTACCGCAACCATTGAATTAATAAACATTTACCAAGTTTTGGGTAATAAATCATTTAAACTTACACTAATGGAAAATCATAGAAAACTTTAATTAGTAAAAATCATATCAATATTATAGAGTACAAAATATTTTCCCTAATAACACATGATTGCAAAACTTTTCATATAAGTATAGGAGACACATTACAACTACTATTATAAGAATGCTCATTGTTTAACAAATCAATAGGAATCTTTTCATTCTGAAATTTGACTACAACTCTTACTGTGAATACATATATTTTTTTGTCATTCGCAACCTAGTTACTGATATATGTGCACCCTGCCTAAAAGTTGTCCTTTAACATAAACACTTTCTTCCTCAATCTTGTTCTTGATTACCACCATAATTTTTGTTTTATTTATATTCAGAATTATATTCAGATTATTCAGAAGTGCTCCGTTAATAAATATGCCTTCATTTACGTCTTCTAATGCCTCTTTAAATAATTCTTCTGAATACATAATAAATAGTAAAGAGGAAAGCACACATCCTTGTCTTACTCCACGATGTATAGGTATTTCTTTTAATTTTTGTTGGTCTATTCTATTATGGCTTTCTGATATCGGTATAGATTGGCAATGATTCTCACGTCTTCGTCATTCTTCGTACCACTCTTCGAGCTTTTTCGAAGTCGACTAGACATATGAATACGTCCCAATTGATATCTGGACATCGTTCGATCAGGGTTTGTACAGTAAATAATGCTTCTCTGGTGCCAAAGCCTTTTCTGAATCCCAATTAGTTTTCTTAAAAAGTATTCTTAGCATAGTTCAATCAAAGTGTCTTAAAGGAAAAAGTGTCAAATAGGAGCGCTGACATCCACAAAACGAGGGTCTCTGATTACATGCTTTTTATGTATGAGCTCATGTGGGTATTATCTACGTATTCCCTTTGCTTATATTATCTCACAATATTGTCAGTGAATTTTGAAAAAAGGGAGTTCCACCTGGAAGTATTTTTGCCATCCACCCATCAGAGTGGATTCAAACCGACATTTTGATGCAATGCTGCCTCACGCTACACACAAGATGCAACTGCTCGACAAATCCGGAATGAGAGCTTTAAAAATTTCTTACAGTGAAGAAATTCGTCAATTTTAAAGACAAAATATCTTATTTTGTCAGTGATCTGCTTGGTAAACCTTGCTTAAAGATCCAAACTGACAAAAGTGTAGTCAGGGGATTTTGATAAACGGTTACCTTTTCAATAAACAGACATATTTTTTCCGAAGAGGATTTTCTAGCGAAAGCAAACAAGAATGAAAAAATACCGTTTTGACATAAAAGCCAGATAAACCCGCCTAGTTAGGTACTATGAAGATGCCAATGAAAGGGCAAATAAACAATCAGTTTTACCACAACACATACTTCTAATACCTGTTCTTGAAAACGACAATTGGGTTTTATAGAAAGAAAAAAATAACTGACGGTGCAAAATCTGATAGCAGCAAAACGGATGTTTAAGTTGTGTGGAAAAAGCGAGAAAAGAACTCATAATGTCTTTTCTTTTCAGGTTTCAGGCAACTATAGGAGAACGAAAAATCAAAAACTTACGTTATGCTGATGACACTGTCATATTGGCGTCATCACCAGAAAAACTGGAACAATTTATGAATATGCTAGGCACGGTGAGTACGGAATATGGATTAAAAATAAATATGCAGAAAACCGAAGTGATAATCATCGATAGAATCAGAAACATCCAGACAGAGATAAGAATCATGGCAGGTTACGAACTGGTCAGGCAATTTAATTAATTGGGCTCCGTTATTACTAACAGTGGAGGATGCGAAGACGAGATCCGTCAACTCATCATAATAGCCAGATCGGCAACAGCCAAACTCACATAAATTTGGAAAAACAGCGACTTCACAAAAAACACAAAATCACGTCTTGTTCGAGCATTAATATTTCCTATCGCTACCTATGCTTCAGAAACTTGGACAATAAAAAAGCCGATTCAAAGCGTATAATAGCATTTGAAATGTGGGTCTACCGTAGAATGTTGCGCATACCATGGACCGCACATCGCGCAAATAACTCAAGTCTAGCAGAACTAATCATCAAAACTAGACTCATCACAACTATCAATCAAAATATACTGATATATTCTGGACATATAACTAGATGAAGACAAGGCATGGAGCGAATCATAGTTAAAGGTAACGTAGGGGGTAAAAGATCCAGAGGAACATCTTTTGTATGATGGTCGGACCAAATAAAGGACATGGCTTGAAAACGTCCTTTACACTAGAAGAACTACCCCAGACAGTTATACCGTAACTTATTGTCGATTGTACCTCAGCAAATTAAAAATGACTGAGGTGTTGCAGACTAAGTATTCTACCCAAATTTCTCAATTGTTAACATTTAGAATTGAAAAAAAAAATTTTGTTAAAATCCTTTATAAAAGGTATATAAAATTGCCTCAAACGGGCTATCACAAACACATTGCAAAACGTTTTCGGATTAAACAATCCATCATCAGTGCAAACGGTTGTACATGCTAGTAGCCATTGGAATGTCATTATAATCAGTTGTTATCAACAGGTCCTCGTAGGCACTTCGTCTCAGGACCATTTTACTCATGTAGAGTCATACGCCGCCATGTTACCTATCCAACGGTAACTTAACCATCACAAACTATAAAAACTAATAATGTAAAATAATGTTAAATTTATAACTTTTAAGGGGTTTTTACCCATATATTTTGGTGGCTACTAGCATGTACAACCGTTTGCACTGATGATGGATTGTTTAATCCGAAAACGTTTTGCAATGTGTTTGTGATAGCCCGTTTGAGGCAATTTTATATACCTTTTATAAAGGATTTTAACAAAATTTTTTTGTGATATATGGTATACAGCCAGCTACAGGAACTTAGTTTCCTCGTGAAATTTAGAATTGAGTTTTATACATACATTCCAACAATGAGTCTTAAAAGATAAATGAGAGTCGAAAGTCACTCCTAAAAACTTCACATCACCACAACTCAAAATATCCTCACCATTGATGGAAACACTTAAATTAGGTTTAGTAGAATTTGAACGTGATGTAAATGATAAAAATTTAGTTTTGTGAACATTGAACAGGAGCGACTGATTACTGGACCAATCAGAGAAGGCCTTCAGTGAGTTTGTTATTTTATCTTGTAAAAAATTTATGTCTTTATCGCGATATAGCATTGTTGAGTCATCCGCATAAACTGATACAAATGCATCAGGCATTACATGTGGTAGTTCATTAATATACAAAATAAATAATATAGGGCCCAATATGGAGCCCTGTGGTACACCATTCTTATTAATAATCGGATCAGACATTGAAATCTTGAAGTTATTTTTCACTTTAACTATTTGGTGCCGGTCTTTCAGATAGGAACCAAGCCAACTATGGGCAACTCCCCTAACACCATATCTGTACAATCTATTGAGTACAATCATCGTGTTGCACATTATCAAATGCACGACTGAGATCACAAAAAATGGCAGTTGGATTTTCACTGTTCTCAATTGAGAGTAAGACTTCCTGATAAAAACTGTTAATAGCTGTGGAAGTAGAAAATTTATTTCGAAATCCATGTTGATGCTTTGTGATAATTTGGTTAATATCTAAAAATAATAAAAGTTGTTTTAGCATTGCATATTCAATAATCTTAGATATCACAGATAGAACAGACAATGGTCGAAAATTTGACATTAATTCAGGATCACCTTGTTTTAAGGTGAAATGATAGAAGTTTTCAGCATATTGGGAAAAAACACCAGTATTGAAAGAAGCATTTATAATGTGGGCCAGTGGTGTCAAAATTTGAGATGCAATTTTCTTAATTACTATACCTGATATATCATCAAAACCACACGATGCTTTGTTTTTAATTTTATATTTTATTATATCTAAGACATCTTCCTCTGTTACAAAAGATAGGAACAAACTACTTTGAACAAAATCATTGGAATGCTGAAAGTTTAAATTTGGTTTAATTATTTGACTAATTATATCCACTGGTGTATCTATAAAGTAATCATTAAATTTGTTTGATATTATATCTGAATCTGTAATCCTAGTATCATCTATTTTTAGACAGATATTTTTGTGATTTTTTTGTTTTCCATTGAGTTCGTTTATAAGAGCCCATGTGGTTTTGTTTTTGTTAGAGGATTCAGAGATTTTGCTAAAATAAAACTGACCCTTTGTGGCCTCAACAAGAACTTTGTGCTGATATTTTTTTGTCTATGTAGAGTTTTTAGCTCAGGGTAAGTCTTACTCAATATATACAAATCCTTCAGACTATCTGAAGAAGATTTTACTTCTTGGGTGACCCATATTTTCTTTTGTTTTGGTAATGTTTGGTTTCTCTAATAGGACAACTAATATTGAAATAGAACTGTAATTTATCATAAAAGGCATTATATTTACTCTTAACATCAGTTGCATGATAAACATCTTGCCATGTTTCTTTACTCAAGAGATTGTTGAATGCATCTATAGCGCCTTCATGTGTTACTCTGAAAATATTTCGAACTGATGTCATAGTTGGATTAATAAAATTCAATCTTAAAAGGAATATATCGTGATCCGATTCAGTATTTACATTTACAGTACCTAGACAATCATCACAATTTGTATATAGCTGATCCAAAATATTTCCGCATGTGGATGTCGACCTTGTAGGTGTAAAGTTCCTGGGTGACAAACCATAAGATGCTAGAAGACCAGAAAATCTGTGTGAATTATTTAGTGTCATGGAATTTACATTAAAATCGCCTGTTAAAAATATGAATTGATTTGGTTTAAAATTTGAATTTAAAATAAGGTTAAGTTTTTCATAAAATACATCAAATTTACCTTTAGGAGATCTGTAGCAAACTAAAGTTGTGTGTTGATTTGAATTATAATGCCACTTCAGCTCATATACCTCAATGTCTTTTTCAACACAGTGTAATGTGAGCGTAGCAAGTGAGTGAGAAGTTGAATTAAAGGGCTAAGTAGCATATAAAAGATAATAATTATTCGAGATAATTATTATATATTCCAAATCAAATAAGGGATAATTATTACAGTAAAATTCGCATTTTAAATCACACAAAGAAATTGACCTAGTTATTGCATTGTTTGGTAATTGTTTAAACATAGAAAAGCACGTCAAACACAAACTGTTATTGTAATGCAATATAGGACCCACAATTCAACGAAAACACGACCTTGGCACTATAACCGGTATTGAAAACATGAGCTCGATAAAAACTGGAAAACTGGGACAGCCAAGTCAGTAGTCAGTCAGTCAGTATTGGATATACGACGGAAGCGGTCCGTAGTAGCGGGCAGCTGTGCCTGCCCGAGGCAGTAATTGCCTCCGGGAGCGTCCAGTACGCGAGGCAGTCGGTGATTCTCCGGGGGACGCGTATCATCTGGCATAGTATCGCGTGTAGTCCGGTTATTGTGGCAGCTCGAAAGTTCGCAACCCTCAACTGACCGAGTTCCAGAAGACTGAACGTGTCGTGGTTGAAAGCCCTACTGATCGAGTAAAATGGAATTAACCTTCATATCATCCCTTGCCCAAACTGCAACGCCACCACATTTATATTGGGATCTACTAAAAGAATTTACAATTTTAAAATTTGGAAAATTATAATAAATCACCTCGTCATTTGCTGACCACGTCTCAGTCATACAAAGAAATTGCAAATCAGACTCCTTATAATCAGCAAATAAATAATCCATTTTAAATTGATTTAGTCCCTGAATATTTGACACTAGGAGATCGTACTCATCCCTTCCTTTTTCCTGTTTAAAAGCCAATTCTTCATACTTCACCTTATTTGCGTAGGTGTTGAGCGCTTCATAAAAAAACCTACTTACATAAGAGCCTACTGGCCATAGTTTTGGGTCCATCGCTTTACCAAAATTTTGTTCAAAAATTAAAACTTTAAAAGATGAATATATGTTGGGATGCTTAGCCGTTAACAACGTACATATTACTTCTGGAAAGTGTTTTTCTAACATCTTCTTAAGATTTTCTGCCGTTGTATGTTGGTCTACTCTAGTAACATGGAGATGGCTAAATTTTGGGACACCACTGATTTCTGAGTTCTCATTATTACCTATAACAAAACGTCCATTCCTTTTTTTGTGTCTAACCATTTTCCATTCTTGCCCACTATTATTTGTAGCTGAATTTATATTCTCAATATTTATCAAATTTTCATTGTTTGTTAAATTAATAATATCTCAACTTCGGTATTTTTGATTTGTGTCACTTTTCTCGCAGGGGTGCGATGTGTAATACAATATATATTTGAAAAGTGGTACAAATTAGGAAACCTTACCCTATATATACTTGTATTAAAAATGCACCTTTACGATTATATTGATTTTGTTAAAGGCATAAATTTCTTGTTATTTGTTTTTAGTGATAATTAATACCTTGCTTTGTGTCTACTAATTCTTGTTTATTTAACCTAAATTATTCCAAATTTGGCATATTATTTCCACCAGCATTCCATTTCATCACCCGTGATAGTTGGCTTCGAGTAAAGTTCGTAAACAAACAATTCGTTAGCATGATCCAGACTGGTTGGAATTGAGGTTAGGATCGTAGTTACGGATGGTAAAAACGGTTGGAATATTTATGAACGCGAGAGTAGGGAAATAAACCCGTCAGTGCTGAAAACTGCAACTCGAGAACGGTCTTTTAATCTAAGCCTGCTATAAACAAAACGGGTGTTACTTACTGCCAATACAAAGCTGCTGTAAATCAAATGATACATAAAGTCAGAAGACAAAGACACTTAAATAACAACGAGAATAAATTCTTGTGTACTTTTGTTACGGCATTGTTAGAAAACCAGCAGTTTATTTGTGCCATTTCCGTATTTTTAAAATATATCTTTTAAATAAAGCATTAATTAAAGCAGGGAGAGAAATATAAGGATATAGAAGCAAGTAGAAGAAATAAAAGGTCATGAATAGAGGAAAAGCGGAAAATTTGGACCCCCAATTGGTTTTTACTTAATAATATTTATACTATATACTTATACAAGTAGTTTGAATTCCAATTTAAGAAAAAACCAAACTAACATTATCTAGGAATAACTTTTCTTAGTTTGAAATATTCTAAAAATACAGATTGAACGAATTTAAAACGGATCATACAATTTAATATATGTCTGTTTGAACTGCATTTGAAATAGTGGACCAATATAAAACTTGGACAAAAATAAATCCATACCTGGGTATAGACATTGTATAAAATATCGTTCAACTATCTGTCTCGCAACAATGTTACAATGTTGTTTGCGTAAAGGAAGCGATAATAGTTCAGGAACTGAAGCTCGAAAAAATTTAAAACTTCGCAATTTTTTCGTCCTGCATGCATTGAGTTGAAGTTTTAACAGAAGGTAGGTGATAGGCCAAGGATCAAAATCTATATCGAACCGAAGTGCGTTGGAGGGTTTTAGGGGTGAAAACTACCCCTAATTGTCAAAAATTATAAAATAACATATTAAACCTGAATATGGCTAAGATTTGGTTTGAATTAGTTAAATAATGATTATTTTATACTTTTGAATAGAGTTCCATCATATTTCAACCCTTAAAAAGCAACCCTTGTTAGAGATTAATGTAAAAAAATTACTAATTCTAAAAAATGATTTCGCTTTGGATCGATTTGGACATAAATTTGGATTTAAGCTCAATTCACCCACTGCTTTCTAGTTTATGTCATGTCGACGAACTTTGATTGTTCTTAGGGGTGAAAACTACCCCTAGTGGTCAAAAATTATAAAATAACATATTAAACCTGAATATGGGTAAAATTTGGTTTGAATTAATTAAATAATGATAGTTTCGTGCTTTTGAATAAAGTTCCATCATATTTCAACCCTTAAAAAGCGGCCCTTGTTAGAGATTAATGTAAAAAAGTAGTAATGCGAAGACAATGATTTCGCCTTGGAAAGATTTGGATAAAAATTTGGAATTAAGCTTAACTCACACTCTGCTTTTTAGTTTATGTCATGCCGATGAACCCTGATTGTTCTTAGGGGTGAAAACTACCGCTAATTTTCAAAAATTGTAAAATAACATTACAAATCTTAAGATGAGTGAAATTTGGTTTGGATTAGTTAAATAGTGATTTTTTTATACTTTAAAATACAATTTCATACATTTTCAACCCTTAAAAATCAATTGTTATGAGTGCTATAGGTTTTTTGCCAAAATTTTGCAACTTTTCAACTTTTGAATATCACCCTTTTTAACATTGCAGTTTTTATAAACTAATCTAATATATATAAATTGAAAAAAGTAGAATTAAATACAAAAAAAATTTATCAACATAAAAAGGCACCATTCTTATACATTAACATAAATAGTTGAAAATATTTACATTTATAACAATAACAACAAAAGTTCATCGGGTGCAGGTTTTAGAGTGTTTTTAACGATAGAGTGTTTCTTCAAAAATGGTTTTGTAGAGGTTTTTAAGAGCTACAAGGATCTGTGATTTAAATCTTTTTGGAACCCTTGGTTTTTAAATGGGGTGAGTTTAAAGGGCTCGAAAAAGATGGTGCTTGATCATAAATCGATGCTTTAAACGGCTATATCTCGCCAAATATTCATTGTACAACAAATCTAAATAAAGGAAAATTTTAGTCATTAAAAAAGCTACAATTTATTACATTTTTATTTTTTTCATATATTCAGTATTTTCGGGGATATTTAAAAAAAGAAGGGGAAAAAATATGAAATTGTAAATCGTTTCTCGCTTTATGCTGTACTTTTTCTAAAACTAAGCATTTTAAATGGGTCAAACTTCTTGGACGTATTAACAATACATGTACAAAGACAATTGCAGAAGGGTGAAGATCGATTTTAATTATGGTGGTGGTTAGGGGGTTGTTTTCATCGATTTTTTCGTAAAAAAAAGATGTATTGACCTTATTTTTATCATAACTCACTCAATTTTTGAACTAGAGGTTTTTTTTATGATAAGTCTATTTATGCTCTTTAAAAAAAAGGTTCTGTGAGTTTTCTTCCAAAAATGCATCATTTTCCCGATATTTGACTTTTCTTTTCAAATTTGGTATTTGAAGAAAACCGCTGAACATTGATAGGCCGTATTTCGGTTCCTGTTATATCGCAAAAACATTTTAAAAAATGAATTGTATTTGTCTTTTTAAAAGCTACAAATTCGTTCTCTCCAATTTTTTTGATAAAATGCACCATTTTCGAGTTATTCGCGAAAAATCGATTAAAAACGTCGATTTTTCGTCTAAAAGTTGTTACTTTCAATCGCGAATAACTTGAAAAATATCAGTTTTACAAAAAATTGTATACAACATTTTTTGTTTAGAATCACTATTTTAATCGAAACCACCACTAAGGCTTTGGCGCACTTTGGTTCGATATAGATTTTAATCCTTGGCTATTACCTACCTTCTGTTAAAATTTCAAGTCAATCCACGCAGGACGAAAAAATTGCGAGGTGAAATGCTTCATTTCCTGGACTATACGTAGTTTGACAGCATATTAAAATTGTAGATTTATGTGTAGCTTTCAATTTTTATGATTTCAGAATCCAGCAGCCCGCTGAAGTATTGGATTTTTGTAATATAATTATTTGACAACCTTTTGTTGGTCAATCACCTACAGCAGAATTGAGCCGAAATACATAATATTTCGTATGTTCCGAATTTATTTCGTTCAATCTGTATATATTATGTGAGTTGAGGTGGACGCTTGTTCTTGTACAACCCATGAACGAGAATGTGTCACCAGATGAAAAGATTCAGGATTTTCCTTATCAAGTGTGTTGTTTAAAGAAGTTGCAACAGGATCATTAGATGTACAACCGGTATCGTCTAGATCAATAAGCTTCTTTTTTTGGGCTTCTGCAATAAACTCGGCATCAGAAAACTTGTTTCTATCTAGTGGAAAAATTCCAGTTGTCTTAAACCCATCCATGGCTATTTCTGCTATTTGACATTTTATCTAGGCCTTGCTAAACAGCTTCATTATATTGTACCCTCTTGATGATTGATTGGGGGTTACACAAAGAACGGTACTAGGCTCGGGCTTCAGTCTGGTAGAGGTATCTTGGTCGGGGTTCTTGTTACAGCTCAAATATCACGGATCAATTAAAAAAGTACTTACAACACAGAGACAAGAAGTTAGAAGAGAAGATAAGAGATAAGAGAAGAAAAGTTTTTTGGGCACCACCCTATTTTTAGAGGAACAGGGAAACCTTAAGGCACATAGAAAAGGATGACGAGAAAGGTAAGGTACAGCTAGAGACCTCACGCGAGAATAAAGTAAACCGTGAGAGAAAAGGTATCGGAATTATGCGGTACACTCCTAATATTTCGACACATATACACAAAATATACGATCAAACAAATAATAATATAATTCAATAAAAAATGCCTGGAAGAGAAACACAAAAATATAAATTCAAATTATATACAAAAATATAAAAGAAATAAAAAGCAAATAGATCTTTAACAAAATTATATTTAGGTATATTTGTTAAAGTAAATGTACTATACCAAATTTGATTGGATAGTTAAATGGCATGATTATTGCGCAACTTATTATTAATTACAAACAAAAAATGTCTCTTTAAAAAATAGTTATAAATAAATTAGTATCCTCAAGAATTAGAAAAAGGCAAGGAACATTATAATTATATCTACGTTTATATTTGGCAAGCACTTGAATTTTACGCCTTGAGGATACCTGAATATGAAATTACTAGGTTTTTGATCATGATACTTCAAATCTAAGAATAGAATTTATCAGAAATATAATCTACATATAAAATAAATTGTCCGTTATTTATACGTATATATTATCCTGTATTTTTATAAAATACTCAGTCAAACTAAACCTCCATAAATAAGAAGGTACACTGAACTGGAGTCATAAATCAACTTCTAAAGATTTCGTTATCACAGTTTAGTCAATGAAAATTATAGATACTCACAAAACAGGTGTATTCAAAATAATGGTATTACGCCCTCAATAAGGCACTTGACTTCGGTCTGTACAACAGGTAATTGGGATGACAGCCACAAAGAATTGCGGTCTTCTTAACGTAATCCCTTAGATTACCTTAGGCCGACGATAAGAGGCAGTTAGACCAAGGTAGTACAATACGGTGAGGGAACAGTAGTAGAAGAGCAATTTAGAATCTGAACGGTGTAGAGTAGAATATAACCGGTAAAATCTGAACGATGTAGCGTAGAATATGAACGTTAAAATCTGAACGGTGTAGAGTCTGAATGGTGTAAGATCCGAACGGCAAACAGAAGTGACTTCAATTGGAAGATGTCTGTTTGACAAAAGAGAAAATAATTAATATAAGACACACTGTATAAAGATAAATAAGGGTAAATTGAAAATCCACTTACCGCCGATTGTCGAAGATAAGACCGCTTGCCACAGGACCCAACTTGGAAATGAACATTGGATTGTTAACTTAGAAGGGCTTAGACAAGCGAAGGTTGAAAATTGGGAGGGGATATTGGCTGAAGGATGCCACGCGAAATTGACATTAAATTGCTGGGCTACTGGAGTTCATTTTCGTAGCTTTTACCAATGGAAAGTAACTTTCTACGAAAAACAACTCTTCTGTTTTTCTGAGAAGGTAGCTCGGATATTTCACAATAGAGACCTTTTTCCTTTGTTATTAGGAGAGATTTTTATGTACCAAAACAAGTTAAAAAGCAGAAGAAAGGAACATTTGTCGCAGTTATTTCTTTGTAAAAAAAGTCGTAACGAATCGCTCGATAGTGTCGGTTATTTGAAGAAGATATGCAGTCATGGGCGGCGTGAAAATAATTTACTAAGGGGAATAATTTAAAGAAACTATGAACATGCTTCAATATCAAATGCTGTTATGGGGCATTTATTTATTAACAACCATTGTCCAATCCGCTGACTGTAATAACTCTTTAAAGAAGACAAAAACACTTATCTAAGGGCTGCAACTTATAAGTTTAATGAGATAGTAAGACGATAATTCTAGTATGGCTCTGTCTAGATTTCTAGATAATGTCAATATTTCTGGTGTGGTTTGAATGCCCGTCAAAGACTAGGAGATCAGGTTTTGTAGTGCTCCAAAAATGGTCGAACAAGGCACCTCTTTCTGCTGGTCGAACAATTGTTATCAAGGCACCTCTTTCTGCTGATGTAAGACAACCTACCTACCTTCTTTCTCGGAGACCAATAACTGATTCTACTTTACTCTGAACTACTGTAAGGCCACTTTCGTCAACGTTAGAAATTCTGTTTGCTGGATAGCTTGTAGCATTTTAAATTTGATTGATTCTTTGAAGTATATTTAAAGTCGCCTCGTATATGAAATCGTCTTAATAAAACGAAGAATGTTTTCTGTTTTTTAGTTCGTATCTTTCGAAAAGTGTTTTCAATCATTCTAACGTCGTAGAGTAATAAATCCATTTAATTGTTGTTTATTTTACTGCGGCGATTTCTTTTCATGTAAATGCGTTTCAAAGGATATCTACGTCGTTCGTTGGTTTTGCTATTTCAGCAGTTCGTTGATTTTCAAGTTAAGCGAACAAATTTTTAATTTCGTCACTCTCGGTGAAACCGCCATCAAGAGCGTTTGTAGATTTATTGGAGTCCGAATTTTTCTTCAAATTCGTAATGTTTTTTCGTTTTTTTTTTGTCTTTTGTCATGGGAAAATGTGTAGTGTGGTGGCAGTTAAGAGCTCGGCGTGTAATCTTCAGAAAGCCGACTGATCCTGTTTGTGGAAAGTTATATGTGTTGTATTATGTCCTAAATGGAAGATTTGTAAGGTGTTACAACGATATAAGAGGCCATCGTATTTTCATTGAAGTTTTGAAAATCCAAGCTTAGAAGTTTGCAATTTTTTTTTGACCCGAAGCCCGATGATCCAGCCGAACTTCAACTTCCGTCGTCTATTTGTTTGTCCCTGGTCATTCCAGACCATTCTGAAGCTTGGAGACGCATTTGTGTTATTTGCAGCGTTTAGAAATCCAGTTCCAGCCCCAAAACTAATATTTAGTGAAGTCAGGTACTTTTTTTGTTAAATTTTTTTTTAAAGTGAAAAATAGACATTTATCATTAATAATTGCTTTCATGACAAGTTGAAAAATTTGTAATAAGTAAAATTATAATAATTAGGATTTGGCTGTCATAATAATTATTCTTATACACATAACTAACCATAAGTTTTGAATTTGTTTTGTTTTTTTTAAGTTGACCTTAATCTAAACTGCATTGAAAGATCTATATGATTTCAATTTTGTTTTTTGTAATTATCATTTGTTTTGTAACTGTTTGTGGTGACACATAATTAAAGGTAAAATTTTGTTGTCTTAACTTTTTATTTATTTTTTTTGAGCTAACCCTTTTTGAGTTTATTTGAAAAAGATATGTTTTTTATGTTTTGATTTTGTTTTCTAATTATTTCCCTAGTTACAACTAGTGGTTGTAATAGGCATAATTAGGCACCTCAAGTGGCGCCCTATATTAAATTCCTTGAGGTGTTTCTTGTTTATTTTTATTTTGTTTGTCCCAAGAGCCCTTTATTTCTTTTTTTGTAGTTCCCCCATTCCAATGCCCTTATCTTTTACTTATCCACGACCCCAGCTCTCCTACGAAACCCTGAGTGCCGTTCGCATCAGTAGCGATTATTTTGCTTGCCCTATCTCCACCCCAATAGTTTTTTCCCCCAATTTTCTATCTCCCATATTAATGCCCCCTGTGGTAGGCAAAATATCTTCGTTACAAGCTGTGTTTTGTAAACTCATATTCAAATATTTTCTTTGTTGAAACCTACAGCTCTTGTAAATGACGTTTCTGTTGGCTTACGAATTGAAATGCCTTTTTGATATGCCTTTCATTAATAGGTCTAGCTACGCTTGACCTGCCATGTTGTGTTTAACAGAAGGATGCATTATGCCATTTGTTTGAGATTCCATGACCAAATAATACTTAACCAACTATTCCTCCAATTTGGAAGGCAAGACAGCAGGCGTTTCTGCCATAACAGAAGCTGATTTTGCTGCTAAATGTTTTATATCGTCCTAAAAATTATGTTCTATAAGGTAAAATTCCTTTATAACAGAACGTTTTCTGGATGAACGTTGATGGACTAACTGGTCCATCATCATCAGTGCATTTACCTGGAATAAGTATTGCCACTTTAGTGAGTACAAACGTACAGATTACATTTTGACTAAGATTAAAAAAGCAATGTGGTTAATATTCATCAGGTCAAGCCACTAAATATGTGGGTCAAAACCCTTAAATTTGTTATTTATTACATATTTGTTAAGAAATTCGTGATGTTTTAACAGATACATTGCATGGCAACGTAAGACTCCCAATTTGGGATTTTCTGACTCTGGGCGGATGTTTCTGTATGGGCTCTAGATGGTAAGTAACATTGATGACATTTTTATTATGAATGTATATAGAGCTTTAGTCAAAATTTAATATTTACGTTTGTATTCACCAATGTGTATTTGTGTAAAGTACTTATCCCAGGTAAATGCACTGATGAAGGACTAGTTAGTCCAAAAACGTTTTGTTGTGATGTAGCCCGAAAGGGTATTTTATCATATACCTTTTATAAATGTGGTATTTTTGAAAATGTAGCTGAACGACCCTTAAAGTAAGGTATCGTTCAAACTTAAACCAACTTAATTGAAAAACTACCCATAAAATGTCCCCCTTTAAGATTTTGACCCGAGTTGTTAATGACAGATTTTTACAGGGACCAAATAAACATAGAGGGTGGTACGTTTTTACCCAGTGTCACCCTGTATACAGTATCAAAGGCGCTTTCTATAATATACAAAGCTATATCAACAACATCACTCAGTTTCTATTAGTTCTAAAGGATGTTTAAGCAGCATCTAGATTATATTAGTCGACATATTAAAGCAGATGCTTGACAACCCTTTTTTCTAATAATTTGCATAACATACCTTTTAATAAGACTGGCGTATTTAGAGCATTTAATAAGAAATAATATAATAAATAGAAAGTAGTTTTTCATTTTTTATAATACTTAATATAATATAATTGTAGCTAGAGAGCGAGGAATTCTCGATTACACTATATCTTATTGTAAAGTTCGGGTTGTTTGGATTGCGTTGCTTGATGAAGATATTTAAGTAAGATTGACGGGATGTTATCGGGACCTAGCGCTAAATTTTTGGTAGAAGTCATGAATGTGTTGCTTGTGTGAGTCCATTTCAAATAGGTAAAGAACTAATAAATAAGACTTACTCACAATCAATTTAATTTAACTATTAGACGACCGGTTTCGCTTTCTTTAATATGCAAAGCATCTTCAGGTCTCGATACAAAGTTAATTAAATGCTGAAATGATAGAAACCCATATTAGGGTGTTGTCTAATCAAGATAAACAAATTAGATGTTGTAAATTACAATAAATATGCCAATATTACATGTATGTGGTTTTAATTTCAAAATGAGTAAGTTGAATAAAAAGCTATAAAAAGTTTTAAAAGTTTAAACAGACAAGGTAAGACCCACAAATTGTTATAAAATAGTCTATTAGATTGTAATAAATTAATAAATGAGCAAATAAATAAACATTACTTACATGCCGGTACTCTATTAATTAATGGATGGTAGAACATGGTTGAAACTACTATGTATTGTTGAATGGAGAACTCAATTCTGCTATTGTAGTTGTTTGACAGTAAACGGGAAGTTGTTGAGCAGATAGATTTGATCCAATGAAGCAGAGATATGTGTGTGATTGTTTGTTAAATGAAAGTGATGTTATATACCATTGTATTATTTAAAAGTTATTTATACTTATTCGAGAGATATATTTATGAAATCTGTGTTATTTATTGAGTAATTGTTTTATGAAGGTGACAGTTTTATGACAATGAATAAGTTTAGATGTACAAATTGTGTGGGTGTGCAATTATTTTTCAACTTGTAATTATCAAATTTCTTTGATAAAGTTCTATTGACAAAATAGTAGATTATTGCAAAGTCGAGTAAATAAAATATTAGAATTAAAACAATAAAGGACAATTTAAAACACACTAAAACGGAAAACACTTAGAAGCGACGAAACAAACATTAAATTTAAAAGGGGAAGGACTTTTATGCACTACATCTCAGTCTTGGGCACAATGAGTTTTTTATGATGTTATCTATTAGATTTTAGTGGTAAATTTGACAGATGTAGGTTAGCATGTGACAGTTCTTCTTCTGTTTCTCAATACTGTAAGTTAAGTTATCTAGTTTTATGAAATATGCTAATACTAATGAATGTCTATAAATTGTTTCAATTAAGATATCAAAAGTAAATTGATGTGTTTAATATTGGCATACTTTAACAATCTTTAATTATTTAAATTTAAATGTAACAATACGAATAATTGAAATACATCCCACATTATAACTAACTCAGTCCAATGTCCAAATTACTGAACAAATTAAAGTGATTCTTTAGCAACTGAACATGTACATTTTATAATCAAACGTATAACAAATTTACAAAAATGTTTTTATTTTTAATTTGAAATTATTGTTGGTGTGATTATCTTGTCATGGTGTTTATAAATATTTTAGATATTTAACTTAAATTCTGATATATTAATATATTAATATCTGATATATTAATATGTAAAAAAAGTAACAAGTGGATAATTATTGATGGTAATTAATTTATGGGCTCAAGAAATTGACTGAATTATAAAGCCTTCAATAATTAGTTGGTAGTTCTAATATCTGACAGTTGGAACCGGAAATTGTTATATGAACAGGTAAAAAGATCCTCTATTTAAACCGGTGTAAAGTAACCTTATTCTTATTTCAATTTTTCGTGTCATATGAACAGATATTCCTCACACCAACATGAATGGTGAGTTTGTACAATTGTTTTATGTAACACTTTAAATTTTTTTGAATAGTAGCTGTTTATGAAAGTTAATATTTCTATTTTAAATGTAAATTTGTGTATGATTGTGAATAGTAAAGATGTATTCAATTAATACAGCTAGCCTGAACGATTTACATGTTATGTTGGAAATTCTCAAACCACGTGTTAAGTTTGAAATCAAAAATTTTTTGTAAGATGTGTATATTTCGGAACCAGATGGAATGTAATGTCCTCAACTTATTTAACCCACAATTATTATTATTATTATTACATTCCATCTGGTTCCGAAATATACTCATCTTACAAAAAATTTTTGATTTCAAACTCAACACGTGGTTTGAGAATTTCCAACATAACATGTAAATCGTTCAGACTATTTTGCTTTTGCAGACCTATTTTTGCTTTTAACCATGTATTTGGTTTTTTTGATGTTAAAATCAAGCCCAAACCTGCTACTTAGTTCTGCCAGCCTGGAGACAAGTGTCTGCAGGCCTTCAAGAATGTCTGCAAAAATGACAGTATCATCAGCGTATCTTATGTTGTTCAATCGTTCTTTGTTAAGTATTCCCTCGTCTATATCCGTTAGCGCTAGGTTGATAATGTGCTCTGAATATGTATTGAACAATAATGGGGACAATATATATCTCTGTCGCATGGCAACTCTTACCAAATAATAAATTACGGCAAGCAAACCCAGATCTATCAGCGAAAACACCAATTTTAATAAAGCGAAGGGACCTTCGTGTCCTACATCGTGTCCGTATAGGACATACCAGACTGACGCACGAACATCTACTAAGGAAGGAACCTTCTAGAATATGCTACGCCTGTGAGACACCAAAATAACTGTAGGCCACATTGTTATAGACGATCCATTATATCAAATGGAAAGACAAGCTACTGGACTACCAAACCAAGTGATCTAGACAGTGCGGATTGTGACAAAATCATTAGGTTATTAAAGAAAACGAAATTGTATAATCAAATATAAGTGATACTTCAAGAAAAATTTTAAATTATAATCAACTTTGTAAAAACTTTATAGTTTATATTTTATATTAATTATTATAATATATTAAAGTCTATATTGTACCACCGATCATAAGCTTTTATGGTTGATGGGGGTTATTCCCCAATAAAAAAAATTAATTTAAATAAATATGGATAATTTTTGTTTTAAAGTTAGTTTTAATTTAATTAATAAAAGTATTGTTGCTGTGTTAGTTATACTTGTAAGAGGGCTTTTTTTAAACGTACCTTCAGGAGTGACAACCCTTAAGTCACTAAATAACAAGTACTGAGTATAAAAGTCCATACACACTTATAAAACAATACGTAATAAGATGCAGCAAAATTTGATAAAAACTTAAGGTTTAAAGCTTGTTTCAGCTTACTTCTATATTTAACGGACAAAATGGGTCTTGACATATTAATACCTCAAAGACACTCCACTTAATTCAAAAGCGTATTAACTAAATGCACCGGTAAACCCTTTAACCTCCGCTGCCTTATTTAAAAGCTTTTAAGTGCTTCACATGGCTGTCTCTAATTCATAGAAACATGAATTACTTACGAACCTGTTGATCATGCACGTTTAACAAAATCCTATGAATAAAATATTCACGGTTCGTCACGCCCTGCGTCATTTTAATAATGTAAACCGAAGCCCATTTCGAGATTAAACGAGAATTAAAAACTTGGTTTTAGGTCTAAATTGTCATTATATTTAGGGTTTCCAAATGGATTCCTCCAGGGTGAATTTTAAATTTGTCGCCCTTTTTATGGTGTCAAAAAATGGACGTCATGTTGTGAACTTTCACCTTTTCAGGATTTACAAATTAATATGCCAGCGTAAACGTTTTCTTTCAAATTTTCCAAGAAAATATCGTCGTAGTATATGCAAAAGCTCGAATATCAAGCGGGCGTTTGAATAAGTTGCAATAAGACCAATGTCAGAAGTCTCTGTTTTGGTCAATGCAAATTGTCGTATATAATTGTATTCCCGTGACGTGAGACGTATTTTGTATTGTTTTTATTCAAGCATCATTAAGGTCGATTCAGACACATCAGTCACGTCTCGTCACAGTCCTGGCGCCGAACCGAACAATCCGTCATACAAAATATTCTTTAATAGAAATATGGCGCCGGCATTCACATTCATCAGGCGACGAACAGTTTCCCAGCTGTCAGATAATACTTCTGTGACCAAACAGTACCGGTTCGGCGCCGAGACTGTGACGGGACTGATGTGTCTGAATCGACCTTTATTGTGTCGCATACCCAGTTATGTAAGTATTTAACTCTTTTTTTTAATAATTTAACCTCTCAAATAATAATAATACTTTCTACTTGTAATAATATCTGTTAAGAATTTACTTCAAACAAAATACTAACCTCACTTTTTCTGTTTTTCAAGTTCAAATTTTAACTATCATAGTTTTATGTTTTTCAATAAGATGACAGTTTAAATCACTTATAATAATAAGTTAATAAGTAATTGAAACTTTTGAATAGTTTTCTTGACAAAAGAGATTTTGCAAGAATCGTAGTTTGATAATATAATATTGACATAGGAGCTATTGCATTTTACAAATTATTAACTCCAGGAATACCTTTGTTATTCCTGCAACTATTATTTGTTGCAGAAATAACAGAAAAACACCTTTTCTAATATGGCTAGAAGCCGCAGTTCTAGTATTGGTGAATTCGGCGAATATCAAGCTCAGCTCAAGTCAAGGGAACTCTTCGAAATTAGTCGTTGAAGTGATAGGTGCCCAGGTACTATCAACGACATAAAAACCAATTGTAGAACAGCATAATATTAAAGACCAAGAACTGCTTGCACATTCATCCGAACCAACTGCTTCGACTGGGGCGATTACACCCTCCATTGAGTGACATGATGTAATGGAGTACAGAACACAGATCCATCCTGTTGAAAAGCTCTATGAAGTCATGCAGGAGCAATCAGATACAGATTTTAGTTCATAAATGTTCAGAATGATCCCATAACAGATTAAAACTATTTTCCTGTATAGGCTCTTACATTATCATATTTCTGTACCAAATTATTACTAAAATTATTTTCCTTTTTTTGTTAGACTTTCCCTTTATATTTTAACGGCTTATTAACCAAAAATAAATTAACTTGGGCTACAAGCAATGTTACTAGAATACCTTTTTACGTTTTAAAAATATGCCTTGTCTTCCAAATAATATGTAAATGCAGCTATTACTTCCTCGACAACAAAATAATACTATGCTTGCACTTAACACCTCATATTTTCCAGTCGGCGAGTTTTCCAGGTAATACCTCATTTTTATTCAGGAGACTTAAAGGCTTAATACAGCAGAAAGATGGGCTTTATATACTCTCCGAAAAATCCAAATACCCAATGCTTTCCCGCTCAAGGATTAACATTATTGCGAAAAATAAACAGTTTAAAAACCGTGTCCGTTTTTAGTCATTAAATTAAAGTTGGGATTTAAAAGTGAAGCTTAAACCGTAACTTAATTTTTTATTTTTGATAAAATAATCAAAATTTTGAATAAATAAGTAATTTACAGCACTCTAATGATTTTTAATAAACAATAGTTGTTGTTTTATTAAATTAGATTTTAAGTTCTGGGACCTTTAAGTTCTAAATTAGGACCTGTTGATAACAACTCGAGTTGTTATCAACAGGTCCTCGAAGACACTTCGTATGTCGCCATGTTACCAATTCCAACGGCAACTTAAACATCATAATTTGTAACCACATATAATGTAAAACAACTGTAAATTTATATCATTTAAAGGGTTTTGACCCATATATTTTGGTGGCTTATAGCATGTATACCTCGTTTACACTGATGATGGATTAAACAATCCGAAAACGTTTTGTAATATATTTGTGATAGCCCGTTTGGGCATTTTATTATATACCTTTTATAAAGGATTTGAAAAATATTCTTTGAAGGTATTATTGTGAATGGAGTAACCATCAACAATATTAGATATGCCGACGATACCTTAGTGCTTGCTAATTGCGGAGAAGACCTTCAAAATCTAATGAACAAAATAAAACAGACTTGTGATCAGTATGGATTAAAACTCGACGTTAAGATAACTAAATATATGATAGTTAGCAAACAAAATTATATACAAGATGATGGTATAAAAGTCGAAGATGCCACACTGGATAGAGTAGAGAAACTCGTGTATCTCTCAGTAATATCAATGAGAGCTGGGATCCAACCGCAGAAATTAAAAGCCGAATAAAACAAGCCCGAGTTGCCTTTATAAAAATGAGAAACGTACTTTGCAGTCACGATCTTAGCATTGACGTTAGAGTTCGAATGACATCTTGCTACATCTTTCCTGTCCTGCTGTAAGGAGTAGAAGCGTGGACTCTAACTGAGGCTATGCTTAAACGCTTGACAGCCTTTGAGATGTGGGTATACAGACGACTACTGAAAATAAGCCGGATCGACAGAGTTAGAAATGAGGAGGTCCTTAGACGGCTGAACCAAACAACACAACTGGTCAATATAATAAAGAAACGCAAGCTGGAATACTTCCATCACATTATGAGACACCCTGGAAATGAGGAGGTCCTTAAACGGCTAAACCAAACAACACAACTGGTCAATATAATAAAGAAACGCAAGCTGGAATACTTCGGTCACAATATGAGACACTCTGAAAAATATGATCTTTTGCATCTGATTCATGGAAAGATCCAAGGTAATCATGGTCCTGGTAGAAGAAGAACATCATGGCTGAAAAATCCAAGGCAATGGTATGGAAAATCAACTACATCGTTATTTAGAGCTACTGTCAATAAAGCCACCAGCCAAGTATGGTAGCCAACATGATATCCAACGATCGATAACGGTCATGGAACTAGATAAAGAAGAAGAAGAACAAATTACCCCCACCCCTAAATAATCACGAGAGAATTTAATGGCCATAACATTACATGGGGATCAAATAAAGTAACACAGAGGGGAAATATGTTAGAAAAAACTATGAACCTATACCTACTCAACGACGAATTTACAACAAGATTTAATACGGCTAAGGGAACATCTTGTTTCATTGATCTCTCGATATGTGAACCCTTATTGCTCACCCAACTCGATTGGATAGCACTAAAAGATTTATATAGTAGTGATCACTTCCCAATCTTAATAAAACATACAGTTCATTTAAATATAAATACTAAATACAATACCAACTAAAAAACGGAAACTAAAAAGGAAAATTGGATTGAATTTGAAAATATTTTATCAGACAGAATAAAAAAGATTAAAATTTCAATTCAAAAAATATTGTTCAACTATAGCCTTTGGGACTTTGTAATCGGTGTTATTTCCTTGAAAGAATTAGATGACTTTTTTCAAGTTACAATCGATCAACAAAACCAAAAAAACATATTATTATTTGAGCAAAATGAAGATCACCAAAGTCAGGAAAATTCTGCTGATGGATACGAACAACTCTCATGGAAAAAACTTATTGGCAATCACAAGATTTTCAACTATTCTGCGGAAGCTGGATTACAGACAAATTACGCTGAAGATCTTATAAAAAATTTGTCCCCCTATAATTGTTTTTGAATTTTCGTGGACGATGAAGTTATAGATGAGATGGTTAATCAAACTAACTTGTATGGCATCCAGATTTTGTGCGATACTCATGATATCAGTAACTAATCTAGACTACATTGATGAGTTCCAACCAGCAGAAAAAAATTAATACAATGTATTGGCCTTGTTAGTTATATGGGACTTGTGAGGCTGTCTTCTATTGACAGATACTGGAATACTGACAATTTCTACAAAAATTGTATGGTTCCGAAAATTTTGCCAAGAAACCGATTTCAGCTTCTTCTAAGAATATGGCACTTATCCGATACTACCACGTGTCCAAATAGTGACCGCTTGCACAATGTCAAACCATTGCTAGCTAAACTTATTAAAAACTTTCAAGCAGTTTATACACCGGGACGTATATTCTGTATTGATGAGTCTGTTATTCCTTTCCAAGGTCGGCTAATAATGAAGCAGAACATACCGCAAAAGACGCACAAGTATGGAGTAAAGCTTTTTAAGCTTTGTAGTGACAATGGCTACACGTGGAATATAAGGATTTATGCAGGTAAGGAGAAAAATGAAGGTAACGCTTCTGTACCAACAAATGTAGTGATTAACCTATCACAAGGCCTTTTGAAATCAGGACGTACGATAGTAGCTAATAACTACTATACAAGCCTAGAGTTAGCTAACATTGTACTTGATAAGAAAACTCTCTATATTGGGACGCTAACAGCAAATCGCCGTGGAAACCCAAAAGAAGTAATAAATAAAATATTCAAAAAGGGGAAACGTTTGGGTTGGATAACGAGAGAGACATCTGCGTTTTGAAGTGTAAGAATAAAAGAGCTGTCTTGTTACTATCTATTAAACAGACTACCTAATCTCGAGCAATTCAGCGACAAAGTGGTGTTGTTCATAAACCTTATGCTGTAGTGGAATACAATGAGGCAAAGTCTTCAATTGACCAGTCAGAACAGATGGCAAGTTCTAATTCACCTCTACGAAAGTCACTGAAATGATACAGGAAGCTCGCTGTGGAATTTCTTCTTGGTTCATCACTTGTAAATTCTTACATTATTTTCAACCAGCTAGTCGAGAAAAAGATGTAAATAACTGAATTTAGAGAGCATGTAATAAAGTCGCTCTTAACTTATGAAGGCAACAATGAGTCACAGAATGATTCCAAAAGGGAACAACAATAAATACGAACGAACTATGAACTACAAGAAGATCGATGCAAACTCATGCTTTGGTGAAAAAAAAGGACCATTTGATAAAATGAAGAAATGCTGTAAAGGTTGTTATAAAGAAAAGATTCGGACAAACATAACAAAAAATCGGGTTAAAAAAGTAGTAACTTGTGACACTTGTAAAGGTTAACCAAACCTTTGCTTAGATTGTTTCAACAAACACTCCAAATAACCGATAGTTTTTAATTTCTTTCATTTTCTTGTTTAACTTGTGTATGTCTTTTACTTTGTAATGGAAATTTTTTACAGTTTTATATTTTTTACTCGAAATGAAGATATGTCAAAATTTCGATAACTATATCACAGACCGTATCAAATCGGTCGCATACGACCGCCGTGGTAGGAAGTACTTATTGAACTGTCGGTCGTATACGATCGCCTGGCAGTCAACGTGTTAAAGTCAGTTAGATATTGGTAGTGCATCTATGTTGACATAAACCACTTTGTTCTGGTGTTAGTAGTTTATTTTGCACAACATACCAGTTGTCTACGCTTTATCATTGTTTATTGTGTCCATAATTTTACATGTGAAATGTGTTAGGAATACTAGTAAAATTATTTTGGGCAACACTTTTTTAGATTTTCTTTAATTTTGGCTGCATTTCTTAAATTAAAGTACCATTATTAAATTTGAATAGCACATAAAATAACATTGCTTTAAGAAGACTCTTTTTGTGTAATCAATTTTTTTACGTCAGTTTAATTAATTTTTTTTCCTCACTTAATTCGTTGCACGTTACTGAAAAAATATGACTAAATTAATTGATAATTTCAACAAGCACAATCAAATACGTAGCATAATTATGTTTAAGCTGAAGAAATCTTATTTACTTGTTTACAAACATTTGTATAATGCTAAGTTAAATAATAAACTTAACAAAATTTATCCCTGGGATTCTCCTGACGGATGATTTTCATTTCAATTCCACTCCTTTATACCGTTTTTGCCCTATCGTTTTCGTTACGCGCTCGACTGAGTTTTAATCAAAAGATAAACATTTTTTTCATTCAATTTATTCGATTATCAAGCATGTACACCTGATTTATATGTCATAGGAGTCTCGAATTTTTTCCACTCTCCTTCAGCCAGCAAAATAACCAAATTGTAATGGCGGTTCTGGCTGGAGAGTTTTCAGCTGAATGTTTTTATTCGATTTCAAAGGCTATTTACTGAAATGCGAATAGCATGTTTCAAGTCAGGGACGGAGTTATTTACCTATGAACCTTTAACATTATATATCTCGAGTTGTTAGTGTTGCAATATTTATTTTAATAAATATGTTTTTATTTATCTATCGCTTCTAATATTCTCCGCAACTCTTCTTCCGTATAGCCTCGTCTCTTATTTCCACAGCAATCATATTTCCGCAACAAGCTTATCGTAATTGATGATTTATCTATGCTATTTATTATTTTATATAGGGAAATATTAAATATAATGAGAAAAATACGCACATACCACATAATATGGTCTGTGGACTCACGAGGCAACTTTTGGTCATTTTTGTTCTATAGAGTCAACAGACCATAATATGTGGTATACTTTAAAACAAATATCTTTTAATTACATATTTATATTATTAATTCTTCCTCTTCTTCGTCTAGCCATTCACGTCCACATCTGAACATAAGCCTCTTCAAGTCTTCCTTTCCATTGTTTTTTATTGTACGCTGCTTGTAGCCAATTTTTCCCGGCAGTCCCTTTCAGATCATCTGTCCATCTCATAGGAGGTCTGCCTCTGGGTCTTTTGTGTTGGTATGGTCTCCAGGTTAAAATTGATCTGTGCCATTTGTTTAGATCGCTCCTAGCTACATGTCCAGCGTATTCCCATTTCAACTTTAATGATTTTTGCACCACATCGGTGACTTTGGTTTTCTGTCTTATCCATGTGTTTGTTTTCTTGTCCTTAAGTGATATACCTAGCATTGCTCTTTCCATCGCGTGTTGAGTGACTCTAAGTATATTCATATTCTTTTTTGTGATTGTCCATGTTTGTGCCGCATAAGTTAATATCGGAATTATGCATGCATCAAAAACTTTAGATCTAAGATGTAATTGAATTTGTTGATTTCTAAGTATATAGTTCAGTTTACCGAATGCTACCCAATCTAACTTTCTCCTTCTTTTTATTTCTTCAGTTTGAATTTCCCTACTTAGGATTATTTTTTGTCCTAAGTATATATATTCTTCAACTTTTTCTATAACTTTATCGTTTATTATTGTCACGGTGTCTTCGGAGTGCATGACTTTTGTTTTGTTTAAATTCATTTTCAGTCCTATTTTAGAAGATTCGGTATGTAGTTCTAAAAGCATGGTTTGTATTTCTTGTAGGTCAGTAGCTATCAGGATTATGTCATCTGCAAATCGTAGATTACTGAGGTAGCGGCCATTGATGTTTATTCCCTTATATTTCCAATTTAGGTTTCTAAAAACGTCCTCCAAAACTAAGGTGAACAGTTTGGGTGATAAAGTATCTCCCTGTTTGACTCCTCTGTTTAATGGTACAGGGTTCGTGTGTTCATTTTCATTTAGGTAGTATGTAGCTGTGGCTTGGTTCATAGTTTCTACAATTTTGCATTGCGTTTATTACGCCCGTGTGTTCTATGGTATCGAAAGCTTTTTCGTAGTCTACAAATGCTAGGAAAACTGGAAACTTGTATTCGTTACATTTTTCTATTAATATTTTTGTGGTTAACAGGTGATCGGAAGTTGAATAGCCTTTTCTAAAACCTGCTTGTTCATGTGGTTGGTATTAGTCTAATTTCCTTGTTAGTCGAGTAGTTATGACTTTGGTGAGTATTTTAAACAGGTGTGACAGTATGCTGATGGGTCTGTAGTTTTCCAATTTTCGACTATCACCTTTTTTGTGTAATAAGATTACTTTAGAGTTGTTGCAGCTCTTAGGGACTTTGCCCTGATGTAAACAACTGTCCACAAGCTTAGTTACAATTGCAATTAGTTCCTTACCTCCTTCTAATATCATATCTGTGATAATACTATCTTCTCCTGCAGCTTTATTTCTCTTCATGTCTTTCAATGCTCTAGTTACCTCTGAAATTGTTACTTTTGGCATTATTTCTGATCCAAGATTTTTTATTAATTTCCGTGCTGGTCTCATCTCATCATCTTGTTGATGTGGTCTGCAAAGTTGTGTGTAAAATTCTTCTATTCGTGTCAGTATGTTTTCTCTACTTGTGATTTCATTTTCGTCTTTTCCCATTAATGATATCAATTATTTAAGATCTTTCTTCTTTCTATTTGTTGTAATATTTCTTTGTCTAATTCATTGTATGTTGTTTTTGGTTTTTTCAGTTGCAGAAGGCTTTTATTCACTGTTTCGGTAATAAGGTTATTCAAATCATCAATATCATTGGAGTTTATCTGCTGCATGCTAACTTGATTTAATGCATGCACTATCTTTTTATTAAATTCACTATTTTTGATTTCTTCAGATCTCCATTTGTATCTTTTTTCATGTATTCTTTTTCTTTTTAGTTTTTTTGTTAATTATTAGTTTTGTTCTTATTAGTCTATGATCGGTTCCTAGGTCAAACTAATTTAATACTGATACGTCTTCTACTAGGTTTCTATTCTTCGTTAAGATATAATCTATTTCATTCTTTGTCTTTTTATCGGGACTCATCCATGCCCATTTCTGCTTGGTTTTTTATTGAAAAAGGAGTTCATTGAGTACATGTTATGTTCATTCATAAAATTGAGAAGCATTTCTCCTCTATCGTTTCTTTTCCCGTAGTCATGGTTACCAATTAAATGTTCATAATCTTCCTCTTTTTTGCCCAATTTAGCATTAAAATCTCCTAATAGTATCTCTTATATTATTAATTATATTAAATAAATTACATTGAATTAAAATTAAATCAATAACATTATTGATTTATTTATAGCCACAATATATCAATTTTTACAAATTTTTTACATAGTTTTTTACATAGTTTAGTATTTGTACATAGTTTTATTTTATTTAGCTTTTCTATGCCTCTTCTATATAAAAATTCTGGTTTTGTACATCTGTATATTTTATACCTGCTTTGAAAATATTAAAATAATATATTTGCAAAAAATGTGTGTACAGTTGAAAACAAAAAAAAAGATAATTCTTTTGATATACAGGCCGGAATTAAATCGCCATTAGGCCAGAATTACCACTAATTTTTCAACATAGGCCGTAATTAAACTTCTTTCTCTTGTAGTGAAAACAAAAACACATATTTCATTTTTTATTAATTATTTTCATAAAGAAAACATCAAGCTATCAAATATACTTTAAATTTCTTTTCTCTAATATTTCGTTTTCCTAATATTTACGTCTAATATCAAATATTCCTTAACTTGGCCGTTATTGGTTTACCTAAGGTGAAAAATTCAACTGCTATCCGTGCATTTTTAAATCCTGCTCTGTTCACGGCGTAGTTACGTGGGAGCCTCTTTCCAGTCAACAAACATCACTTTCGTTCTTACATTATTTAGTTGGGAATCTTGGGCACATTCATTGATTGACTTCAGCTTTAAGGTTCTGTTGCCACAGGAAGATCATTCAATATTTAGTTCAAGTTTACAAGATGTAAACTCTATAAATATCAACAGGTTCATTGGATATCTATAAAAGGTTTGTTTTTGTGCAATTTTTTACCGTTAGTTCCGTAAATACTAAATAATAAATTATGACAGGAGCAAGTTGTGGTATATGAAACTTTTATTGCTCCTATAAAAAGAGACACATTCTAAACAACAATTTGAATAAACAATATTATTTTGTATAAGGTGAATTTATTGAAGAACTTAAAAACTATTTCCCTTAAGATATTTCAAAAGGATGAGAAGCCATGGATAAATAAAACATTATAATTATATCAAAAGCCATTAACTGGGAGTTTTATATCTAAGACTAAACCAAAACGAATAAGAAAGGAAACGTGGTACTTACTTAAATGTTATGTAGGTGAAATCTTCATTAACGGTCTGTTAATAATGCAATAAATCCACAGGAAAAATGAAATTTCTGTAGTTGGCTGTGTACCATTAATTACAAAAGTTAATGCTTAATGAACTAGCGCAATAGGCAGCCAGACAATCTATTATTTCTAGATCTCCTGGCAAGAAAACATCACGAATATAAGATATGCCTCCAACCAACAATTTAAATGGACCTTCTCAGGACCACCGACAAAAGGACTCGGACCAAGCATCCGAATCTGCCATTTAAATATAGAAGGTATTAGTAGAAGTAAATGTGAGTACCTTCAAAAGGTACTCATTGAAAATGATATTCACGTGGTCGCAATTCAGGAAATCCATGTAGAAAATGAAGAACAAATTCTCGCTAGAGGAAGAATTCATGGCTATGATTTATTGGGTGCAACTTACCATCCAGCTTATGGAGTGGCAACCTATGTTCGAAACAAAATGAAAAATACATACATACGTTCTACATCAGACATAAATAACATTCATATGGTTACTATACAAATTGGCGAAATTACTGTCAGCAATATTTATAAACCCCCGGCAGTCCTGTGGCCTTCGCATGTTATTCACGCCCACCCACACCCCTCACTTTATGTGGGAGACTTCAACAGTCATCATGAACTTTGGAAGTATAGGTACAATGATCAAAACGGCGAGGCTCTAATAAACTGGAGCGAAGAGGTTGACACTTATTTAGTCTTTGATGCTAAAGATCGGGCAACTTTTCGATCTGCAGCCTGGAGGCGAGAATACAATCCAGACCTATATTTTGTTTCCACAAATAAAAACAATCAACCTCTGGCAGCTTCACGTACAGTATTGCCAGATTTTCCACATAGCCAACATAGACCACTTGTAATAGAAATTGGCATCAAAATACCAATAATATCATCTTTTCCCCGACCTAGGTGGAACTTTCAAAAAGCAGACTGGGCGACTTTTACTGAAAGATTGGACAAATATCTGGGATGGATACCCCCAACACGTCCAAACTACATGAAATTTGTTGCCGCGGTTATCTCTACAGCGAAGAAAACTATACCCAGAGGATATCGTAAATAGTATGTCCCAGGATGGAATGAAAAATGCGAGAAATTGTATCAGGAATACAACGAAAGCCAAGATCGAGAAATTACAGACGAATTACTGCACAGTTTGGATGCAGCCAGACGACAAAAATGGATGAAAACTGTGGAAAAATTAGACTTTAGTAAATTAAGCAGAAAAGCATGGTCTTTACTTAGAAAACTTGGTAGTAGTAGCCTCCCAACTAGAGAAAAAGTACCAATAGCTCCAAACAGAGTAGCCTCCCACACTGTAACAACCTCAAGAGCACCTAGAGATCGTGGTCACACCACCAAAGTTAAACAAGAACTTAAAGTACTAAAGTCTGCATGCCCGCCTACTTCTGAATATTCTGACGAGTTTACTCCAGAAGAAATTATTTCAGTCATATCAGAAATTAAGTCTGGAAAGGCACCCGGCTCCGATAAAATTCATCCAGACTTTTTACTCCACTGTGGCAAATATGCCAGGAAATGGCTGGCTGATTTCTATACAGATATGTTAAAATCAGGAGAAATCCCCCATTCATTAAAAAAGGCCTCCATTATAGCCATATTAAAACCAGGAAAGGCAAATAATCAGCCTCAAAACTACCGTCCGATTGCTTTGCTGAGCTGTGTTTATAAACTGCTGGAACGCTTAATTTATAACAGAATTAGTAGAAACGTATATGAATTGATACCTATTGAGCAAGCAGGATTCAGACCTAACCGCAGCTGCACAGATCAGATCCTATCCTTAACAACACATATTGAAGCTGGTTTTCAAAGAAAACAAAAAGACTGTTTTTAAAGACTGATATCGAATAAGCACACATGCTTTTTGATCGATCCTGACAAATTAGTAAATTTAACTTATAAAAATCAATCATAGAATTCTTTGGTAACATCAAGTATAATAGCGTTAGTTCAGTGTGTATAGAAAAACATTTTCTGTGACTACATATTTTTATATAAATAAGTAATTCATAACCAAAGAATTTATTAAACCGTCAATAAATAATAACAACAGTCATTAATCGACATCAATTTTTTGCCGTTAAACAACAACACACATTACACAAATTCACAAGTCCGTAGATTAATTACTCCAAGTGAAAGACTCATAATATCCACATAAACAAACAACCGTGTCATAGACAAAATAAAATGGCGTTGTTGTTGATGGGAATAATGGGAACGTTGCGATTTCTGCAGATGCGATGACATGCGCATTTGAAGAAAGTTTTTGGTGGCGCCACCTTTCTAGTTTAGTCAAGAATTAAAGAGAATGAACCGTCATTCCCAATAAAAATAACATGCCATGGTGTGGAGTATTTGTCAAACCTACACCATTTCACGAAATTTTAAGAATTTTAGAAGATCATCGGCTTTTATATTAAGTAGAAGGCATGCAGACAAGATTTATTCTTTAGGCTACAAGAGATATGTTGTCTAATTTTATATTTACACTCATTTTTATACAAATTTAAATTTTCTGTATGCTTATATTTTGAATGAATACGGTTTATATTAAATTGACAAAAGTAAACATACAAATTACCCATTTACTCCGCATGTATGTTTACACATTAAACTCCGTAAATTTTATGCATGGAGATTAAGCATAGTTTTGCCCCAGATTTATGACTAATTTCGTTTAAAACCAAGTGGAGTGTATACAGTGCATGTGTTGCAAATGTTGCACATGCAGGGAGAGTTTATATCCATCAAAAGAGATTTTAATTTCCGTCAAATTCACTCCACTGGACCAACAGGGCGCGTGGTGCATGAGACTTATTTGACGAATTAGGCTAAAACGCAAAGTGATGTTGCAGTTGAAATATAACTCTACGAATTTTTAGAATTTATGAATACTTGAGCGTGTATGAAATTGTATGTAGTTGAAATAGAAGTTTATTTAAATCAAGAGGCAATCCACGTGAGTTTTCATAATTTTATTTTTATTTAAAGAGTTATCGAAATTTAAAAGCTATTTACAAAAGCATATACTGGAAGTGGCTATATCATTTATATTATTAAAGGCATACCATATTTTTGGTTACGGTTATGATCCAAGTAGTTATTAAAAGTTAATGGATTTTACAAAAAGTAATTTTTTGCAACAATACTTATAATTTTACATCCTTCGTCAATTTTATATATTGGCTTATATATAATTATAAAGGCCATGCAGAAAGCTGTACTCCTGGCGAGTACTCCTGGCCATTAGCAGATTTCTGAGCTTTCCGTACAAGAAACTCAACTTGATAAGACACAACAGGACAACAACAAGTTACGCGATACCCTGGTAAGCGAAATAACACGTGCTGTACAAGAGTTTAATGGAACAAATTCACTTAGTAGACCACCGCTACCAAAAATAAACTCTTCTAGAAAACAAGGTGCTTTTTTACAAATTATGAATACTGAAGTCCTACCCAAATACGTCGTAAAACCCCATACGCTGGAATATTTGTGCATGCTTATTTACTGTGCAGCAACAGCAACAGCTAATGTGATAGGAATTAAGATCAGAACACGACGGGGATAGCAGTCGGAAGGACAGATAACATAGTTGACCATGCGAAAAACGTCTTCTAAACAAGATTGAATTATTGCGTAGGGACATTGTTAAATGACAGAATATATGCGAGGAATAACAAGTAGATAGGTCAATAAAAGAACTGACGAAATATTGCTTAGCAGTGCAAGACACTTGCAATACAATCCAGAAAACAACACAGCCCAATAGTGCCTGGATACATTACAACAAAAACTCTCCATTTATTCAGGACGACTAAGGAGGTACAAAGTTAATAACAGGCGAAAATGTGACAAAGCGCTTTTTGAAGATGCCGAGAAGGCGTTCTATCGGAAACTTAATTCAACTGTCAAAAGTGCCAATAAATCATATTTTAATAAAGCCGAGAAGAAATTCAGGACTTTTGAAGAAATCAACTTTCCACACCAGCTGCTCACAACAATTATTCTAAATGGATAGAAGATGAGACGTACAGCTGTCAACACTACCGTACAACTATCTATGAACTCTTCACCACAGAAGAAACATCATAACTGAAAATCTCCTGGACCAGACGGAGTTCAAAACTTCTGGCTTGCTCACGACTACTTGTCAATACTAATTAATCCTGTTACTCCTAATCCGCAAAAAATACCATCAACAGAAGGATCAAAATAATACCCAACATCCAGTCAAGTACCACCCAATTTCTTGTCTTCCAAATCTTTATTAATTGATCAAATCCTATGTAGCCCAACGTATTGGACCTCTTCACTGCCTTTATTGACTATAAGAAAGCCTTTGACTCAGTGCCACATAAATGTCTGGTAAATATATTAAGAATCTATAAAGTCAATGATAATATAGTGACGTTCTTAAGACATATACCTGGCGAAAACAATATCGAAACGAAAAATATCACAATTAACCGCGGCCTATTCCAAGGAGACTCGCTGAGTTCATTCTGGTTCTGTATAGCGATGAATCCACTATCCCAGCTATTGAACTCCATTGACTAAGGATTATGTCGAAGCATTAAAAACAACAACACTGTAGTAGCGAAGCTTAATCATCTGTTGTATGTGATTTGAAACTGATGTCTTCCACTCGAGATCACTTAGATCAAATACTAAAAACTGTAGAAACTTTTTCAAATGATATTAGTATGCACTTTGGGTTAGACAAGTGCCGTATACTAAATATAGTCAAGGGAAAGGTTTAACCCGGGGGATTCGATATGCAAAATGGCCAAAATATCGAGGCTATGAGCGAAAATCGAATTAACAGAGTTTATACGAAGGGTAAAACAGCTACTTCGTTCATATCTTAATAGTAACAATTTGTTTAGGGCAATAAACACCCTCGCATTTTCCGCGCTTAGCTACTCATTTGGGATTATTAAGTGGACTAAAATGGATATAGAAGCTCTTCAGCGAAAAGTACAAACACGCTTCACAAAGGCACAAAAACACCATTTTTGAAGTGCAGTAGAAAGAATGACTTTACCGCGGTATTAAGGAGGATGAGGACTTATGGATATAAGCTCGCAATTAGAAAAACAGATTACTATTTTAAGAACTTATTTTCAGGTATAGGCGGAGACATCTATTCTTCATCGAGCGATTTGTAAAGTAGATGACAAAACACCGATCAAACTAAGGGAACAAGAACTGCGCATAAACCACCTTACTAAGAACGAAAAACCGGGCATCTGGATGGGTAAATCTCTGCACATCCGAATGAAGTCAGTCAAGACTATGTCGACAATATAGCGTCGAACTATTGGTTGACATCAGTAAAGATATTCCCTGAAACAGTAGGTTTATTACTTGCCATTCAGGATCAGGTTATACCAACCAAAAATTACCTAAAATATATCGTCAAAGACCCTCAGGTCCAAAACGACAAATGCCAATATAGATGTTAAGCTAAAGAAACCATCCAACATCTTATAGGGGGCTGCCAGGGATTTGCTGCAACTGAATATAAGGAACGGCATGACTCAGTATTATCAAGAGATAGCTTTTAAACTGGGACTACTACAAACAAACTATCTCCGATATTACCAATGCGTTCCTGAGAGTATGCTTGAGAATGACAACTACAAGCTATACCGGGATCGCACTGTGCTCACAGAACAAAGAGTGGCACATAATAGACCAGATCTCATACTAGTTAATAAACTTAAGAGACAAACAACACTAATTGATCTGGTGATACCCAACAACAATAATCTTCGTGTTAAACAAAAAGAAATAATTGCTAAGTACAGGGATCTGTAAATTCAAATACGAAGATAGTGAATAATGAAAAGTACCCAGGCAATCACTATTATTCTCTCTACTACTGGAGTCATTACGAAGATCCTCCTAGAAAACATAAAAAAGGTAGATCTGAATAAACATTTCTACAAGACCACCAGAGCTCAATCCTTTTGATATCGTAGGTATCTGGGATGAGTCAATTTTTTCCTTAAAGGTAGTGTGAGCCGTAAAGCTAAATCTGGATAATAATATTGTTTATTTATTTATCATTATACAATATAAGTTAAATATTTGGTACAAACAAATTATTGTTAGCAAATAAACAAAGCAAATAAAAAAGAAATGCCTTAATAAACCAGAGGTTATGCTCAAGGATTACATTTCATTTACACTATTCAAATATTTGTTCTATTGTACCATATACTATTCGCATCCAAAATCTAGTGTTCTTAAGAAATTTTATAAAAATGTCAGTAATATTCTATTTAGCTATTCTAGAACATTTATAGCTTCTACTTCTGCTAAAGTTTTAAGTATATTCCAAGAATCACGGGTGTAAACTATGACAGTATCGTTAGCAAAACAAATAATCGTTCCATGTATTTTAATTATTGCTATTTGTATACTGCATGTTACGGTATGCTTTTAATACCAGCTACTGCAGCTTCTTATAGAGGGGAAGGTAGAAGGAAAACGTGGTCCTGGTAGACGGCAGGCGTCCTGGTTGAAGAACATTCGTGAGTGGACTGGTTTGGATTCTCAATCTTTAATAAGAAAAGCCAGGGACAGAAATGATTTTGCTGAGGTTATCGCCAACCTTCATTGAAGACGGCACCCAAAGAAGAAGAAGTATTTTAATTGCTGCTAGATGATTTATGTATATTGAAAACAGTAAAGGACCTAAAACAATACCTTGAGGCAAACCATACTCAATGATTTTTTTAGCATTGATTTTGAAATTAATTTTGACAATTTGCGATCTATTTTATAAGTTATTTAACTATATTTTATAGTTAAGTAACTTTGAACTAGTAAGTACGGTATCTCCCTTAGTTCAAGATCTTCCAAAACACTGATGACTAACAGTGTTAAATGCCTTAGCTAGATTCCAAAATATCGCTAAAGTGGGAGAGTCATTATCCAGGATCTTATATAAATAATCAATAGTGGACTTTGCAGCATCTGAAGTGGAATATATTTTCTTTAAACTAAATTGGTTTGGAGACAGCAGGTTAAACTTTTTAAGATATTGATTTACTCGTTCGGCTAAGGCCTTTTCAAAGATTTTTACAAGGCTGGTAATAAGTGATATACGACGATAATTATGTACCAAGTTTGTATCACCTTTTTTAAATATAGGTATAATTACAGCTTTTTTAAAAAGGTCAGGACATTAAACAGGGACAGGATAGGTTTATTAAATAATTTATCGAATCAACAATATAATAACAAATTATCTTTACAGATCGACGGAAATGTTGTGTATGCCAGGAGTTTTTTTTGGTTTTAAGGAATGAATAATACTCCGAACTTCTGATAATAATACTCTGATTTCGTTACGGGTTTTAGAAAAAACATACTATGACATGTAGTATTTGGAGGATCAAAAAAGGATGTTTTAATATTTTTAGCAAGCGTACATCCTACATTAGAAAAATAATCATTAATAATATTGCTAATATTCTGACTATCAGTTATTACCTTCTTCTTCTTCTTCTTTCTACTTTATAAATAGGCTTAATGCCTGTTTTACTTCGGTTTTTAGCCTCAATTGATGTTGTCTGACCATCTTTTCCTCGGTCGTCCCAATGATCTTCTTCCATTTGGCGATTTGTCTCTTGCTATTCGTACTATTCTATTTTTGTCATTCTTTCGATGTGTTGATTCCATTCCACTTCTCTTCTTTTGGTCCTCGCGTTTATTTTCTCTATACCACATCTCGCTCGTATTTTCTCACTCTGTTTTGTTTTGGTATTTTTCGTAAGACTTTCATTTCTGTTGTTTCCAGCAGTCTTTGTGTTTTCGCCGTATCTGCTCTTGTTTTCGCTGTGCACGTCATTATCGGTCTTATTGTTGATTTATATATCCCGATTTTCGTTTTCGTTGTGAGGTATTTATTTCTCTAGGTTGTGTTGTTGAGACATCCTGCTGCTCTGTTTACCATGTTCACTTGTTTTTGTACTTCTTCTTCCACTTTTCCATAGCTTGCCAGGTTTATTCCCAAGTATTCAGTTTCCATCACTTGTTCTATTATTTTGTTATTTACGACTAGTTTACATCGTCTCGGTTCCTCTGATATCACTATCGTTTTAGTTTTCTTTGTTGAGATCACCATGTTGTATATGAGCGCCGTATCTTCGAATTCTTTAATTAATCTTTGTAGGTAATCTTCATTTTCGGCTGTTATTATGGCGTCATCGGTGTAGCATATTATCCCTATTTTCTTTTCTCTCATTCTACATCTTCTTCTTTTTTAACTTTCTTTATGATTTCATCCATTGTCAGATTAAATATTAGTTTCAGATTTGATAGGTTGTCATAATTTTCCTTTACATCTTACCACAGCTATGTTATCTTTATATATATATATATATATATATATATATATATATATATATATATATATATTCTCAATGGTTTTTACTAATTCCAGTGATATTCCCTTATCATATAATAAATGTATCGCGTCCCGAATTCTCACTCTATCAAACGCTTTCTTCAAATCTATCAGACATATATATGCTGGTTTGTTGTAGTCCAGCGACTTTTCTTTTATTTGTCTTATTACAAAGACTGCATCCGTACATGATCTTCCTGTCCGAAATCCTTGCTGTTTCTCTGCAGAGATATTCGGTCGTTTATTTTTGTCGCTATTATTTTTGTTGTCAATTTGAGTGTTGTGTTTAAAAGATTTATTGCTTGATAATTATTGGGGTCTTTCTTATCTCCTTTTTTAAAGAACATCACCATGATCGCTCTCCTCCATTCATCTGGTATTCTGTTCGAGGTAATTATTTTATTAATAAAAAGTTGAAGTTGTTGTACAAGGTAATCACCTTCATATTTTAAGAGTTCATTTGGTTTTTAATCTTCTCCTGGTGACTTTTTGTTTTTTAATTTGTTTATTCGTTCTTTCACATCGTTTTGGGAGGTTTCGGTCTTCTCCTCCGTTATTATATTAGGCGTTTCTGATAAAGTGTCTTTGTTTTGTTTTTTAAACATTTCTGTTAGCAAAGCCACCCATGTGTTCTCTTGTATGTTTTCTATTTCAACTAGTTCTTTCATTTCGCTTCTTTGTTGTCTTATGAAGCGCCATACTTGTTTCTGTTGTTCATAGAAATCCATCTCTAGTCCTTTTGCGAATGTTTCCCAGTAATCTGTTTTTGTTTTTCTTGCCAATTGATGAGTTTCAGTTCTTATTCTTTTATATTCTTCATATGATTTATTCGTTTTATCCGACTTATTTTTTAGGAAAGCTTTCTCTTTTTCTTGCAATTTTTGTTTAACCTTTAGTGTAAACCATGGTGTTTTCGTTGACAACTTTTTGTTTATTATTTTCAGTCCAAGGGCTTCTCGGGCAGCATCCAGAATATCTTTCTTAAGTTTTCTTCAGCTAGTCTCTACATTGCTTTCATTTTCGATATTCTCCATTTGTATTTTCTGTTCCCGCCTTTCTTGATATAATGATTTTATGGAGACATCTCTTAAATTTTCTTTTTTTATTATTTCCTCTTAATTGGTTTGTTTAAGCTTCTCTTTCAATCTTTCATTGAATCTAATTTTACCAAGTACCAAATAGTGATCGCTTCCCACATTGAGTGACGTCAAACTTCTCACATCTACTATCTGTTTATAGTGAATATTTCTGTTTGTGACCACATAATCTATCACTGATCTATGTCCTCTTCAAACGTGTATTTGTGTTGAATTTTATGATCAAAAAATGTGTTGGTTATTCTCAGTTCGTTTGATGTGCAGAATTCCAGCATTCTCTTTCCGTTTTCATTGATAACTCTTTCGTTAAACTGTGGTTTTGTTTCTGGTATTACTTCGTCTCCTATTTTGGCATTGAAATCTCCCAATAATATAAGTAATTCATTTTGCTTCACTTCTCTTTCCACCAATGTTTTAGCTCATCATAGAATTCTTCTTTATATCTGTCAGGTTTGCAGTCTTCTGGTGCATATATCCCTATTATGTTAATAATTTTGCTGTTCGCTCTAATTTTTACTAAAAGTATTCTCTGAGATATGTACTGGCACTCTTTAATTTGATCTATATATTTTATTTTGATCATTATTGCTACATCTTCCTTTGCTCTTTCTTGCTTCGGAACCCCACTATATATTAGTAAATATTCTCCAAGCCGCGTCTGTCCTTTACCTTTCCTCTTTGTTTCCTGTAGGGCGCAGATATCTATTTGATATTCTCTCAACTCTTTGTCTATTTAATGATCTCGGTTATTTAGGCTTTTTATGTTCCACGTCGCTACTCTCATTATATTTTTCGTTTTCCAGTTCGTCGTCCTTTTTCTGTGATTACCTGATTGTTTTAATTTAAAATTTAATTAATCTTACTTTTTGTGCCATTATTATTTCATTTTTCAATAGTATTCTACAGACCTTTAGAACTATTTTTATATTTTGTAATTTCCGTCTGAAAATATTTTTTTTACCCCAATAATTAGCTTAATTAATAATATTGGGTCATCTGAGCTGTTCATAAATATAAGCAGCTAATAATACTATCCTTATAGCAAAAAGCTTAATACTCTTGGTATAGAATGCTCTTTAATATAGATTTCCATTAAGCTTTACACCGACATTAAACACTAGTTATTACGATAGGTAAGCCTATTATAGTTCTACTTCCCGAATTTCGTGGTTCCCATCGAAATCACCAATTAATTTTCAACTAACTGCATAATTATCATTTGGCTTATGCGGCGCTAAAAGGCATATCACATTATGTGGCGAGATACTAAGTAATAATGTTATTTAACAATTATATAATGCTAATATAATCTGAAACAATAATCTTAAGCATCTCAAAGAATAGCAAAATAGATATTCTAAAAAATTTAGCAAATTATTAAAAATTGAACACCAAGATTAAAATAGAATAGATATGACGCCTTCAAAGAAAGTAACTTTGTAACAAAAAAGTGAGAATGGGCTAATGTGAGCAATGAACGCCAATGTAACAAAAATGTGTCTGTGTAATGTAATAAAAGTATTTGGGATACTGTATCAAATTACAATAGAGCGCCAATGTGACAAAAAACAAATAAATTAAATGGCTGACTAGCGGAATGTGCTATTTGCATCCCTTACAGAGAAAGTAAAATGAGAAAATGAATGACAAAGTAATACAAACTATATATGAATAAGGTAAATGAAAATAATAAACTATGGAAGTTGCTCTAAGATGTGATTGAGCACAAGGAAAGTATTAACATATACCTTCCAAGGTATCTTGTAACGCTGTTTGCTAAAATAAAAAGGAAAACAGCTTTACAACATACCTTGGAAGAAATATGTTAATAATTTCCTGGCGCCCAATCATATCTTAGAGCAACTTCCATAGTTTATCACTTTCATTTACCTTATTCATATATATTTTTAATTATCATCTCATTCATTTTACGGTTTTTGTAGGGCATGCAAATTGGCCGAATCCTCTTTTAAATGTCAAGTAGTCACTCTGCGGCAAATTCTGCTAGCCAGCTTTAATTTATTTGTTTTTTGTCACATTGGCGCTCTATTATAATTTGTTACATTATCCCAAATACTTTTATTACATTACAGAGACATATTTTTGTTACATTGCCGTTCAACGCCCACATTAACCTATTCTGACTTTTTTTGTTACATTTATTAATATTTTTCCGAGAAAATAATAACTATTTGATAAGTATCGGCTCAAATGTTTGCAACATTTTCCTTCAGTTATTCTTTTTGTTGGTTCATTTATGTCATAATAGTGTTGTTTATTTGCTATACGTTCTTTTTCTCCAAGGGCTTCAAATGCTGCTTGTTTTATACTCGCCTTTTGTTCTTGGAGTAGTTCTATATTGTATTGTTTTTTTCTTATAGTGTTCAACGGTTCTTCTGTAGAGGGGGTCTTGTTATGTTTCCAATTAATGCCCATTTTTGCAGTCAGTAATTTATGGTCCGTTCCACATTCTGCTCCTCTTCTGATTCGCACGTCTTTGATCTAATAGAAATACTTACTTAAAAACAGACCTCCGGGAAATTTTATCGATTAAGATTTTTGATGTGCGCTACAAAAAAAATATTCACAATAAACGCCAACAACTTTAATTAGCGCTGTTATACAAACTTTCCGAGAGGTACTGAGACACTTGAAATTGTAAGTGGGGCGGATATCATAAAATCAGCGTTTTGGGACCTCCCAGCGGTAACAAAAACCGTATCTCTGTAGTTAAGGGTTAAATGCCTTTTGGAAATTTTTTAATTATACATTATATATCCCAGTTTTCATCCCTAAATCTTTAAAATAGAACCTGTATTGCAAAGAGTACTTTGCACGTAGGTACCTAAGGTATCGCAGAATACGAACTACTTTCGATTTAAAATGACTACAATATTCGATAAAAGTAACAAAACAACTAAATAACGAAATCTTGCACATCTACAATTTATTAATAATACATAATAAATCAGCTAATTTTTAGTTTATTTTGACTTTTGTTTATTTCTCTATTTAAATTGTCTCTATTGATATGCAACAAAGCATAAAAACGCTTTTTCTTTGTGTTTCCCTTACAATCTTACATATAATTCAACTTGAAAAGATCTGGTTGAAAAATTTAGGAGCTTTCAGGATAAAACAAGACGTTAGATTTAACTGATGATAACAAATAAATTGCTTCGAGAAATTGTAAAAAGTTTAAGTGAAAAGTAAAAGAAAAAGATTGTCGGGGATTTAGGTATGGGAAAAATAATTCCAACGGGGTTTTATTTATATTGGACTCTGGATTACGCTATCTAAGACATTCCAAGCAGGATTCACGAATCGCTTATACGGGATAACATGTAGTGGTTATTTTATATACCAACAGCATTTTTGGAATTATTAAATTTGGGCTCAGATCTGAAACATTTAAAATTTATTTAAAACTTTTAAAAATGTAAAATTATTTCATCAATTAGCCTTTATTTGTCCACCGCTGAACATAGGTCTCCCGTAAAATTTTTCACCTATTTCTATCTTTAGCTTATTGCATCCAGTTTGTGGTGATGCGGTTAATATCATCCGTCCATCTAGTCGGTGGTCGTCTTCTGCTTCGATAACCCTCTTGCCTTGGTTGCCATTCCAGAAAATTTCTGGTCCATCTATCATCCGTTAATCTGGCTACATGTCTGGCCCAAGCCCATTGAGCCATGGCTATTTTTTCAACTGCATCTGTGACTCCTGTTCCTCTTCTTATTTCTGGGTTTGGTACTGTATCTCTGATGGTAATACCTAATAAAGGCAGCCCATGTGAAACATAGAAATTACTTACATTTCTGTAAATAATTACTTATTTGTATTGTATTTAATTTTATTTAATTATTGCTGTAGCATTTTGTCATTCTATTTATTCTATTGATAATTATTACTTTCTATGTTATGTTTCCATGTTACATAATTTTAAAACCTTTATAAACGAAACTTCTATACTGGCGTTGTATTACTTTTTCTTCATAGTAAAATGCTAAGGCGAGAGTCACGGAAGTAGCGCCACGACACGGCATCGCAGAAGTATCGTCTCGAAATACGACATTACGGATAAAAAGGCTTTCTGTATGTTATTGGATGAAAGTATTGCAGGTAGGGGTGGACATGAAGTCTCTTCAGTTAATAAAGTGGGCTCAGAAAGTTTTGCTTGCGTCTGACATTGAGACGCTAATAATTCGTTGTTCGAACATTTATTCTCCTGGACAAAATAGAAACATAATAATCGTTCGGATATTACATTACATTAATAGGTCACATTAATAGGTCCTACATATCTCGGCGTTTACATATATCGTATTAGGGAGGCACCTGGGGAGTTATGCATGTTGTTGTAAGATTTTAGCTATTTTAATTCAGGGGAGGATATACAGTAGGGCTTCGTTAATCCGGAAAGACACAAACAAGACCCTTTGCGGATTATCGAGGCATCCGGATTAAAGTATGCCATATTTAATGGTAATAAAACATATGTTTAACCTTAGTTTCTTAATTCGAGTTTTAAATTACAGTACAAAGAAAAAAATGCAAATATTTATTTATTTATTTTAATAAAATTACAACCATGTTAGAATAACAGTGAGTTCAAATCTTATAATTTGCGCACTTTATTTCAAAAGCCCTATCTCTAACCTTAAAAGCTCCTACTGTCTCTGAACTACCAACTTTTTCGGAGGCGAGAACTTCAAAGCTATTATCTTCATCTTGCTAATCGTCCTGACACAATATCCTCATCATTTAACACTTCATATCTTTAAACTCACTTTAGGCACCACCAAGAGCCCATATTTGAGCTTTTGTCTCACTTATTTGAGAATTCCCTCAACCTATTAAAAATCTCGTCTAAAGGAATATCATTTTCTGGTTCATCATTATCAGTGAGAAATTCTAGGTGCAAATTCTTGCATGATTTATTAATTAGAGATGCCCTAACACCGTCTCAGCAATTAACCAAAAGAAAAACAGTGTCCCTTAAAGATATTGATTTAATGTGTCGATGAGGTTAGCAGAACCTTATGCACGTCAGTTAACCAAAAGTCATTTGCGGGCAGTTAACTTCACATTTTGAATAACTTTCTGATCTATTGTTTGTATACGGCCATGGTGTTAGTGGCAGGAACATTGCAAAAATGTTGCTATATTAAGAGATAAGTTCATCTGCTGATGAATGCTCAGGACAGTTATCTAACAACAAAAGTGCCCGAAACCAATTCTGTTTTAAACCACTCAAGAAACAAGTCTTTGGTACACAAGCATTTATTTTGTATGACAACAAACAGAAGACGTGTTGATTTAAATGATTTTGAATGTGGGTTTTTTGATTTTTCGACAACAACCAATGCAAGTTTATGGGTTTCAGCCACATTTCCACAAGACATAAATGTCACTCTTATCTTCGTCATTTTCCTTTTAAAAGAAGCCGACTTCTAATTGGGAGAGACATAATGATCGGACCTCATATGATCGGACAATAATCCACTCCAACCAGATTCGTTAGCATTGTACACTTGTTCCGCAGTTAATTTCTTTAATAACTTTCTGTAACTCCAGTATAACTATCCCCAGCTTGTATTTAACCCAATATTGGTGTTTGTAATCTAGCAATGAAAAATACGAGCTTTCTCACAAATCATACCAGCACTTACAGGAACATGTAATCGTCTTATTTGCAAAAAACACGTAAACAAAGCATCTTCTAAAACAGGATTTTCCGATTTCTTCAGGGTTTTTCGTACACCGGCACCACATTCTGTTGGGCCTACAAACTTTAAAATTTTGTCTTTCTTATTCTTTATGTCACCCACAGTTGACCTGTCTATACCAAACCTCCTAGTAATGATAGGGTAGCTGTCACCTTTGTGTAACATTTATATAAACCGCAATAAATTTTATCTTTTATTGTTAATATTGAATGTTTACGTGGCGGCGCCATGATGTTAGCGAGCGCGATAAATTGACACTGTACCAACACGAAAAGCGGTAAACAAAAAACTGACGACAGGTTCTTTCACGTTCACGGCAGCCTCCGCACCTACACCCGCGCGCGAACCCTATTGCCCAGCTGGATTACAGTGATTACCGAACAAGGAGTAGTCTGGATTAGCGAGGCTCTACTGTATAAAAGGAGCTCGTTTATATTGCTTGTCTTCTTGAAGTAGTATAAGTTGATTTTGTTTATTAGTAACCAGAATTAGTAAACAAAATATTTAGTAAATTCGAGACAATCACATTTAACAACACAAAATTGTTTATTTCATTTTATTTTTTTAACATACGATAAAGAGATTTAGCACACATGGTCAAAACATGCTCAAAATCGAAGACAGAAAGGAAATATAACTGATTATGATGGAAACATCATCTTGGACAAACCGAGTAAAATAAGAAAGTGGAAAGAATATCTAGAAAAACTATTTGAAGATCAAAGAGATAATGCCTTTGAGCTAGAAGAAGGGGTAAATGATGGACCAAGAATATTACAGCAAGAAGTTTATTCCACAATAACACAGTAAAAGGATGGCAAAGCGGTAGGCCCTGATAATATACAAGCAGAACTACTCAAATGAATGGACAACGAATCAATAGCAATAATTTCAAAGATATTCAACAACATATACCGGGTGGTCCAATAAGCCGATCTCTCGGCTATATATCAGAAACTATTCATGTTATAACTTTAGGAAAAAAAATTCCTTAGTAAAAGTGGAAAAGAGAAATCGCTGGAAATAACTTTCAAGATTCTGGATTAACCGCTAGGGGGCGTAACCTGATAAGAAAATTTTGAAAACCAGTTTTTTGGGAAATATGTCCAATTATACCAAGTGTTAAATTAGTAAACTAGAAAATTAGTGTCATTAGAAATAGTGTGGATGAATTAATTCACATCTATTATGAAATACATGCATTTAGTTTTCATAGTCGTAGGTAGAGGGGACTTTCAAATAAAAAAAATTAAAATTTATTTTTCTTTACAATTCTTAATGGAAACACCTATTTATTGTAAATTATAATGGAACTGGAATAAATTCGTAACAAAATGAAGCAAACCGCATGTTAATAGCTTTTGTTGAACTCAAAATATGAATAAAAACTCATAAACATAAGTAAGTATAGTATTGACACACCCTGTATTATAAATTACATTAAAAAATAAGTCAGTAGGTATTTTCAAATTTTTTTATAGCATTGTTAAGAAGTGCTATATTATAATTCGAATTTGAGATTGCACTTTTTTCAATAGATATTAATATTGGTAATATTAGTAATTAATTATCCAGTACAAATAATTCGTGATGAGTATATCAAATTGTATGATATGATTGGAGTTTATTTCGAATGTCTCCAAAATGCCGCTATTGCCTCACGTATATATTTTGTAAGATATCGTGAGAGGAGACATTATGGCAAAGAAGTATTTGAAAGAAAGGCAAAAAGATTAAGAGAAACTGATAGTTTTTCTCGTCCTTGTTTTAAACGACGTAGTAGAGTTATGACCGAAAATAATTCAATCAATGTTCTTGCTTTAATTCAACAGAATCCACATATAAGTAGTCCGAAATCTCTACTTCTTTGCCACGATATCTCCTGCCAGGATATCTTACAGAATATATGCGTGAGGCAATTGCGCCATTTTGGAGATATTCGAAATAAACTCCAATCATATCATACAATTTGATATACTCATCACGAATTATTTGTACTGATAATTAATTACTAATATTACCAATATTAATATCTATTGAAAAAAGTGCAATCTTTAATTCGAATTATAATATAGCGCTTCTTAACAATGTTTTGACTGCTGTCAATAAATAAACAATATGAACTCCCCGTCAAATTCATTGTCGTAGCCTACTTAGTTTCGAAAAAACTATTTTTTACAAAATAGGTATCAACATTAAGATTCTTCTGCTATAAAAAAATTTGAAAATACTTATTTTTTAATGTAATTTATAATACAGGGTGTGTCAATACTATACTTACTTATGTTTATGAGTTTTTATTCATATCTCGAGTTCAACAAAAGCTATTAACATGCGGTTTGCTCCATTTTGTTACGAATTTATTCCAGTTCCTTTATAATTTACAATAAATAGGTGTTTCCATTAAGAATTTTAAAGAAAAACAAATTTTAATTTTTTTTATTTGAAAGTCCCCTTTACCAACGACTATGAAAACTAAATGCAAGTATTATATAATAGATGTGAATTATTAAGTTTCGAAAAAACAATTTTTAATCATATGAAATAACAATGGTCAAAATAGGTATCAACATTAAGAGTTTTCTGCTATAAAAAATTTTGTTAGCACCTACTGACTTATTTTTTAATTTATTTTATAATACAGGGTGTGTCAATACTATACTTACTTATGTTTATGCGTTTTTATTCATATCTCGAGTTCGATAAAAGCTATTAACATGCGGTTTGCGCCATTTTGTTACGAATTTAATCCAGTTCCATTATAATTTACAATAAATAGGTATTTCTATTAAAAATTTTGAAGAAAAACAAATTTTAATTTTTTCTATTCGAAAGTACCCTCTACCTACGACAATTAAAACTAAATGCAATTATTTTATAGTAGATGTAAATTAATTCATCCATACTCTTTCTAATGTCACTAATTTTGTTAAAATCGGTTGATCCAAACCAAAGTTATAGGTATTTATCCACAAATACTTTCCCACTCTCCCCCACCCTTTATTTGAAAAAATAAAAAAAAAGTACTTTAACAACTGCCGAATTGTGCAGAATTTATGCCTCTTTCTAGTTTACTTATTTAACACTTGGTATAATTGGACATATTTCCCAAAAAACTGGTTTTCAAAATTTTCTTCGCAGGTTACGCCCCCTAGCGGTTAATCCAGAATCTTGAAAGTTATTTCCAGCGATTTCTCTTGGCCACTTTTACTAAGGAATTTTTTCTCCTAAAGTTATAACATGAATAGTTTCTGATATATAGCCGAGAGATCGGCTTATTGGACCACCCGGTACAACTCTGGAGAAACACCAACAGAATGGCTGAAATCTGAGTTTATTCCTTAAAAAACACCAGGAACCAAAAACTGCGAAGATTACCGTACTATAAGCCTCATGAGTCATCTTCTAAAACTGCTAAAGATAATTCATTAGGGAATCTACAAGCTGTGTGAAAGTCAAATTTTCCCCAACCAGTTCGTATTCACAAATGCTGTTGGTACTAGAGAGGCTTTGTTCTAGTACAAGTCTTCTTCCAGAGATGCAGAGACGTCAACTGCGACGTATACGCATGTCTGGTTGATTAGGAGACAGCGTTTGATCGAGTACAGCACGCCAAGATAATGTCAATACTAAAAGCAGCAGGAATTAAGAACCAAGATCTGGAAATAATTGGAAATCTTTACTGGAATCAGAGAGAAAATCTCAGAGTTAAAGGTGAACACACTGACTATGTGAAAATCATGCGTGGAGTAAAGCAAGGCTGTATTTTGTTTTCTCTAATCTTCAATCTGTACTCCGAAAGAATATTTATCGAAGCTTTGCACGAAACTAAAAAAAATATTCTACTAAATGGTTACCGGCTAAACAACATCAGATATGCAGATGACACCATACTAAAACAGAAGACCTACAAGTTCTTATGAACAAAATCACGTATTTCAGTCAACAATATGGACTCAATATAAACGTTCAGAGAACAAAGCTTATGATAATTAGCAAGAAAAGAATAACACAAGGTCAACTCTACTTCAGTCAATCCCATGTAGAAAGAGTGATGCACTAAAAGTACATCCGCACCATAATAAATGAAGAATGGACCAACAACCGGAAGCCTAGAGCACGCATCGGAAAACTAGGTTCACCTTTTATCGTATGAGGTCTTCCTTAAGAGTTACAACGTCTCTCTAGATACAAAAGTAAGAATTCTGCGATGCTACATCTTCTCTGTCCTTTTTATGGTGTTGAATCGTGGACCTTGAACAAAGATATGTCTAAAAAACCGAAAGCATTTGAGATGTAGCTATATCCGAAAATACTTAAGATCTCGTAGACTGACCGAGTCACAAATGGGAAGGTTCTCAGAAGAATAAATAAGATCCGAGAGGTACTGACCACTATCAAATCTCGAAAGTTACAATTCCTCGGACATATTATGTGAAATAAATCCAGATATGCTCTATTTCAAGCCATCCTGCAAGGAAAAATATTTGGAAACGAGGTCCAGAAAGAAGAAGAACATCTTGGTTAAAGAACCTCAGAATCTTGTTCAATAGTACATCTGCGCAGCTATTCCACGCTGCTGCAAATAAGATAAAGATTGCCAACATTCGTAACGGATAGGTACATCAAGAAGAAGAAGTCAAAATTTACCGTTAAAATTGTACTCTAGAGTAAAAATTTACCGGATTAAAAATTTAACGTTACACCGATCCACAGATCTTTACTGGACGAGTGTATACATTTAAACAACCGGAATATAGTAATATAGTAAAATAGCGTCGAATTTAGAACGTCAGAATTTATAATTCCGGAATCCATTAAAAAATTGTACATTGTAATAATTCTTCTTCTTTTTCTTGCTCTTTATAATCAATTCTGCTTGTTCATTGGCGGATTAATACCTCTATGGAAGGTTGTCACTACATCTTTTGCGCGGTCTCTTCTTCGATACTTCTTCTGACGATTGATGTATTATCTCTTGACACTGTAATAATTATATATTTGTAATCCTACTCCTACCTTAGGTTTATATATATGCAGAGCTTTATAAATAACTAAGAGCTTGGTAGATATCACTTTAAACAATTCAAAATAAACAATAAAGTCAAAAACATACCCCATTTATTACTTTTATTCAAATACTCCAGTTTAATATATTTTTTTCTTTCAGAATTCTGGCAGAGAATGTCAGCTGCCGCCTGGATCACACTCTCAGCGTTAACAGTCATTTATCTTACATTATCGGGATTGGTGTCGGCACAAGGATCTCAGAGAGGCCCGACAGGATCTCCGCCCCTATCGGGCAAGTGTAAAATATATGAGTTTCGGTGCGCCAACGGACGGTGTATTCCTCAGAACAGATACTGCAATAACAAGAACGAGTGCGGAGATGGGTCAGACGAGCCAAGGTATTGTACAAGTAAGTCGAGCCATTATTATTTATGTATATTGTTGGTTAAGAAAAGGTTCTCAGAAATGGTTAATTAATTACTTGTAATCTATTTCTATTGCCAAAGAGTGTAGTGACTATCGAACCATAAGCTTAATGTCACATACCTTGAAAATTCTCTTGAAAATTATCCACGCCAGAATACACTCTAAACTGGAGCTGGATATTAGTGACACTCAATATGGGTTCCGCAATGGTATGGGTACCAGAGAGGCATTATTCTCCTTCAATGTGCTGACACAGAGATGTTTGGATGTTAACCGTCCTCTTTACGTCTGTTTTATAGACTACAATAAAGCGTTTGATAAAGTACAACATGATCGACTCCTGGAAATTCTAAAAAATAAAAACCTAGATGAAAGAGATTTAAGGCTAATAACACACCTCTATTACAATCAGCGAGCAATAGTAAGAATCGAAAAAGAAACATCTGAAGAAACATCTGAAAGAAACATCTGAAGAAATGGAAATAAAGAGAGGAGTCAGGCAAGGCTGCATTATATCACCTCTATTATTTAACGCCTATTCTGAAGAGGTAATTCGAGAAACTCTGGAAGATGAAACAGTCGGCATAAGAGTAAATGGAGTCTTAATTAACAACATCAGATATGCAGATGATACAGTAATAATAGCCGATAGTTTACAAGACCTGGAAAGACTCATGAGCAAAATAGTCGTGTGTAGTAGGGAGTACGGACTCTCTCTTAATGTCAAAAAGACGAAGTTTATGAAAATTTGTAAAAACAACTATAATACTAACGAAATCTTGATAGTAGAGGGTCAGCAGATCGAAAGAGTAAAAAAGTACACTTACCTAGGAACACTTATAACAGAAAATAATGACTACACGGCAGAAATCAAAGTCAGAATCGAAAAAGCACGTTCTAATTTTATAAAAATGAAAAAGGTCCTATGTGGCAAAGATCTAACATTAGCTCTTAAAGTACGCCTAACAAAATGTTACGTATACAGTGTACTATATTATGGAGTAGAATCATGGACGTTAAATCTAGATACCATGAGACGACTTAACGCCTTTGAAATGTGGACCTATAGAAGAATTATGAGGGTTTCCTGGGTAGATAGAGTTACAAACAATGAAATACTGAGAAGAATAGGCAAAGGGAAGGAAATTGAACTTACAATTAAAGAAAGAAAGCTACAGTATCTCGGACATGTGATGCGGGGCGATAAGTATGGCATCCTGCGACTCATAATGCAAGGAAAAATAGATGGCAGAAGAAGCATCGGAAGAAGACTAATTTCATGGCTGAAGAACCTGAGAGAATGGTTTGGATGCAGCTCAAAACAACTATTTAGAGCTACTGCCTCAAAAATTAAGATAGCTATGATGATTGCCAACCTCCGTAGCGGAGATGGCACCTGAAGAAGAAGAAGAAAAATTTATTTCTGTTAATATATCACCAAGAAAGATATTAAATAGATTTTAGATAAATATGAACACATGTCTAGAAATGTTAAGTTTAGAAATCAGTTAAAAATATAACATATGTTATAAAAAATATTTCACATCTTCTTCTAGTGATTATTCTTTTTAATATTTGAAATCAAAGGGGCCTAAATAATATTAAAAAAACTCAAACTCAAAAAATATTTTTCCGCAAATCGCCAGGAAATTTTGACATTCCTGTCAAAATTTCTTGAAGAAAAAGTCAGGACTTCCTTACTGTAAGGAAATGTCATTTCCTTACTATAAGGAAATGATATTTCCGTACAGTTGTTAGTGTTCTACATAAATGATAGAAAACACATTAAGTTTGACAATTCAACCTCAATACGTTTCCATAGTAACCCAAGTAATTTTATTAGGAATTTCAAAGCACCATTTATTTGGGAATAAAATTATCGCGTTTTTTTTTAAATCAATCAATATGTGTCGAATTTTAAACGATTTGCGGAAAAATAGTATGTTTACCTCGTAGGAAAAGCCACATTCCTGGACTCTGTGTTGCCTGGTCTCGGCTTGCGCCTCGACTTAGCAATCTTCAGTCGTCCAGGAATGTTAAGCTTTTCCTACCCGGTAAACAATGTACTATTCAGCATTTCAGAAAACGTATTTCAGTATAAAAATTGATTTATTAAATTCTAATTACATCTATGTCATAGAAAATCTCATAATATAAAAAGTAATATTAAAATTAATAAAATATATAGTGTTTTCATGCTGCGATCTCTTTTTCTTTCAATTCCCTCCTCATAAAAAGTAAATTACTATTTAACTGGGAATAAGCCACAATTAAATGTTAAAATACGTTTATTGACGTTTCAATTTCCACTTCGGAAATCGTTCTCAAAATACAAACGGTTTGTAAAGTGAAAATTAAAACGTCAATAAACGTATTTTAACCTATAATTGTGGCTTATTCCCAGTTAAATGGTAATTAATTTAAAATGCCACAAGAAAATAGCTTCACAACAATCATAAAAGTGGGCATACAAGCAGTATCATCAAGCATATCAAACGAGCTGAAATGTTTTAATCGAAGTTATTTAATCTGTTTTGTTTTTAAAGTGCTGTGATATATTATCCATTGTATGGATCTTTTGGACAAATCTGTACAAAAAGGGTGTACGAATGTGAAATTATGAATATAATTTCAGTATATGAGGACTTTATTACATAGGGCTGTTTCAAAATAAATTAGTGATAAGTAGTAAAGAGTTAAAAGTGAGCTGCCCACATGCCTAAAGAGAAAGGTATTTGATTAGTGCGTCCTCCCAGTCTTGACCTACGGAGCAGAAATACTTACCTTAACAAAAGCCGCAGCTACCAAACTGAGAGTCACGCAGAGAAGAATGGAGAGGTCCATGTTAGGAATAACTCTGCGAGACAGAATAAGCAACGAAGACATTAGGAGAAGAACCGAAGTGACTGACATCGTCGAGAAGATAGCCAGACTAAAATGGAGATGGCAGGACACATAGCCAGAATGACAAACGGGCGATCGACAAAGAGGTTATTGGAATAGAGGCCAAGGGAAGACAAGAGAAGCGTCGGTCGACCACCTACAAGATGGACTGACAATTTGAGGAGACTCAATAAAAACTGGATAAGAGCGGCGCAAGATAGGCGGGGTTGGAAACACGAGAAAGAGGTCTATGTTCAGAAGTGGACTTTTGAGGCTGGATGAGCATGAAAGGGTTATACAGAATATAGCAAATCAAGTTTATAAAAAGTCTTTCCAATATTCCTGCTGCACGATTTAAAAGAGTATTCGCGGTGCTTTATTATAAGCGGTAGAGGGAAAGAATGCCTGTTGCTAGCAGCAGACAACAGTAGAGAGAATACATCTGTTGTTAACGATAGTCAACAGGGAAGAGAAGAGAGTACGTCTGCTGGTAGCGAAACTCCGCAGGCGAGGGAGAGTACGTCTATCGCTAGCGATAGTCGACAGGCAAGAGATCGTCTTCTTGTTTGCTATCTTACAACTATCTGTATTTCTAATGGGGTGGGGAGTATTATCAAGGGTTGGACTTGGACGTCTTGGAGAAGAATGATAGGTTGTAATATAGCGAGAAATTAACTGGTAGTCTCATGTGTAAAAATTGAACAAAATTGATTTTTTTCTTTTTAAATATTATCGAAAAACTTATCGAATATATGTTTCCATTGACATTATGCACATTTTCTAAAAAATGCTTATTTAATCCATATTTTCTAAAAGAAATGCATATTTAATGCAAATTTTTGGGTAAATTAGTGCATGTGTGCGCTCTTATTTTTCACTTTTTTTACATATTTGCCCAAGTATACTTATAACTTTGCCATTCCATATGCCACATGCCGTATACTTTTTGTAAAAAATCGTAATAACCCTTAAAAACTTACCCCTCACCTTCTACTTTCTGACCTCAGATCACCCCTATATTATTTTTTTCTTAAATCTTTGTTATATTTTTTTCTTTTTACAATGGGTTTCATCCAGTTACTATTTTTTTGCACTTCTTACAATTTTAAAAGGCTTCAGTCATGGTCTAATAAACCAGAGTTTTTAATTAAATTTTGACGTAATGTAATACATTGATGCAATAAATCAAGCGTTTGTACTTTACTCCTTATAAGTATTAAATCCTATAATGCAGTAATCACTTTAAAAGATTTATATAACGTTGACCAGACCATAAATTACACAAATGCACAACAAATCTACAGTACTAAGACCCTCTGCGTAAGATTTGATTCAATAACTCCAAATCCGGAGTTACTCGTAAATCATAAAGCGAATATGTATCATTTTTCTTTGCTGACCCAAAAAGTTAAGTATCGCTTTCAAAAGTTTCTTTATGCTCCTCGAGTTTGTGATGTTTGTATAACAAGGTCGAAACTCCGGGCAAAGGAAATCAATTCAAAGAAGTAAAATGTAAATTTATTATGTACAAGAGGTGTATGTAAAGGCAAGGGCTTCGTTATTATGGAATTAATGGGGTGAGTTTAAAATGTACGGTTTTAAATCTTGGAAATTGATTTGAAAGACATTTAAAAGGCAATATATAGATAAAGCCTTCTAAGGAAATAAAACATAATAATTTTCCCGTTAACCGCGTTAGTCGCGTGATTTTTGCTGACGAGTTTTCGATTCGAGTTTTTTATCGAAGTTTATATAATTTCTTTAGTTAAAAAAACCTTTCTTGGTTCATTTCAGATGCCCCTGAAGATGCTCTAGGAAAGGAAAGTACTTGGGCAAGATTTAATAATAAAACTGTGCTCGATATTTGTCTTTTATTTGATCAAACTTTATTTATTCGAGCATTCAACCTTATATTAATTTGTCACACAAGATCCATATGTTTATGACATATTTCGCTGGATTGCTTGGAATATACTGCTTAAATGGCCAGCGGCCTCTAAACGCGACTATTTCTATAAAGCGATTCTATATAAGCGATAATCGAAATTAATATTTCTATCAGGGTTAAAAAATGTTGGTCGATTTTTACCCATTTTTCTCAAATTTCACGTATTTGACCAAGTTTATCAGAACGTTTTCTATCTTGTACAGTAGTCTTGTTAACAAAACGTATGACTTCCAATTTTTTGTAAATACTTTAAGAGACATTGTTGCTCGAAATAAACTATTACCCATTTTTTCTTTTCACAAACTTTTAGTTGATTCACCATGAGACTTAAAAACTCCTGCTAAAATTAAAAAAGAAAGTTGGTTCTTCCATGTTGGTCATATTTATAATTTACTTTAGAACTATGTAAGAAAAGAACACGTCAAATACATTTTTAATGTCGAAAATTCATGCGCACGCACACCTTGTAACTCCTGGAGCATTATTTATAGCATTTGTCATAGAAAAGCAACTCGCGTTGATAAGCAGGATCGAGCGATTACTGTTTATTACCGTTTTTTAAAAAAATTTTAACAAAAGGTTTTACAGTATGTTGAACAACAGGATCATCACTACATTCTTCCCTTACTTTTACTAATGGTATGGTTTTCTGTTTCCTATATGTACTCATCATTCTCTGATACGTTGATGAGCTCGCGAGGCTCGTTTTCGGTTAGCGGTCCTAGGCAATAAAATCAATTACAAGAGAACATTAGGCTAAATTTACCAGCGACATGGACTACGACCTACATGGTGCCCGAAAGAAAGTATGGAAAATGCTTAGGAACAGAAAAAAATCAGTTAACGAGTTCGTCCAGACGAAGGGAGTACCTATAGAGACATGGCAACAGATATATGTGCTACAATCAATGACGAAGAGGTAGAAGCAAAGATCAAGAAACTAAAAAACAGAAAATCTCCTGGAATCGATGGTATACCCAATGAACTCTTAAAATATGGAGGACCTGAACTTGCAAGTAAACTGTCACAACTATTTAACAAAATCTTAAACGACACAGAAACACCAGAGGAATGGCATAAGAGCATCACAATCCCCATATTTAAAAAAAGGCAAAAAACTTGCCCGCAGAACTACAGAGGAATAAATAACCCTTTTAAATACAACGATGAAACTTTTCACGAGTACAGTACTGTTTTGAACGAATTATGTTCAACTTGTTTAAATCCTTTCCACTCTAAATCTTTGTCTCCTGATGAAGCTGACAAAAAATCAGCGAAATATAGAGGATTAAAAGAAAAAAGAGTTTTTTTTTAATAATAACAGACCGCATACCCGATATTCCAACACAATAAATTATTTTTTACGTTTCGGTCGATAATCTTACCAGTTTTGCTATATATATATATATATATATATATATATATATATATATATATATATATATATATATATATATATATATATATATATATATATATATATAGATACGTGCAAATATTTGCCGTATTTTTATTTTCAACTTCACTTCTTGAGCGTTTTGAATTACCTTTCCAGAAGTCGATACTAAATACTATTAATCATCTGGATATATCTGCTCAAGTGGAATGAACTAAAACGACATTATCCTTAATACCCTCGGGATAATATTTCATCCACTGCCATAATTTGAAACCAAGAAATGAAATAAACTTCTCGAAACTCTCGGAATCATAAACGTACATAAACAATTTCCGAAGTAGGTTATATGAAAGATTATACTAAGTTTTATGGCAGAAAAGTAAAAATAAATCTTTAATATTTAACCCTTATCCGAGCAACACATTTTACTTACGTGACCGGGCAACTCGGGTCCATTGGACCCAACACTCTTCTTGAATGTGCTATTCATATTTGACTATATATTTCTAATATTCTGTTTGATTTTTTATTGAAGTTAAATTTAAATTGTCAAGATTAACTCAGCGTCTTTAACTGGCTACTTGAACTGTTATTCTATTTACAGTTTATAGGTTATACATTCTATGTTATGTAGATGTTATTCTATTTACAGGTTATATTTACAGTTCTGCTCTACGGAATGGAAGCGTGGACACTGACTGTTGCATCTATGAATCGGCTCGAAGCTTATGAAATGTGGTGTTATAAGCGCATCTTACGTATGTCCTGGGATGACAGAGTTACTAATGTGTAACAGACTACTAGTGAGTAACTAGAATGGGGAAAGGATGTGAAATTCTCATGACCGTCAAAACTTAAGAGTTAGAATATCTAGGACATATAATGAGAAATTAAGAAAGTTACGGCATTCTCCAGCTGATTCTCCAAGGGAAGGTAAATAGTAAGAGGGAACCGGAAAGAAGACGCATTTCCCGGCTTCAAAATTTACGAAAGTGGTATAACACGACTACCACTGAACTGTTCGGCGCTGCAGTAAACAAAGTAAAGATAGCCGTAATGATCGCCAACATCCGGAATGGATAGGCACGTTAATAAGAAGAAGAAGAACCCAGCGTCACCCAGGTGGGGTCTAATGGTACCCCCAACACACTTGGAACTAGCATAATTCTATGGTTAATACACGGATGTTTTATTGGTTGCCTATAGCTTCCTAAAACATGTTGCCGTTGGGTATTCTGAACCAATTTGAGTTGTAGGTTGATCGTCAAAGTAAGTAGAGTGTTCTGCAATCCGATTAGACTCCATCTGGGTGACGAAGACACAATTTTAATTCGTGGCGTTATTTGTTGTATATATAAATTTTTTCCTCTAGAATGAATTACGAAAAAGAACAAGACAAACTATTGACACTTTGGCAGGAACTCGAAGATGATGAGTACGAAATTATGGACTAAGACGATGAAAACGAAATTGATCACATAAGTAATCAGTCTGATGGTGAACAATATAAAGAAATTGAGGAACTAGAAGTATTGGAATCTGAAAAAAAGCGAAAAGAAGATAAAGAATATCCTTATTATTTAGGTAGATATTCCAAATCAAAATGGAACCGACACCGTGGTAATAAAGCAGTTAGAACGAGGACAGAGAATATAATCTAGAAGTTATCAGGATGCAAACCGTATGCTAAAAACGTTAAGACTCTTTAAGATTGCTGGCTTCTTATTTTTGAAGAAAAATGCTTGAAGATATTACATTCTGCCACAATGTATTGATAGAGAAAAAAGCATTAGCCTACAAAGATAATGCATATTGTAGCATGACCAATATTGTTAAAATAAATGCATTATTTGGCTTCCTCTACCTAGCGGGTGTAAAACAAATGGTCATCGTAATCTAAAAGACCTTTGGCGAACAAATGGTACAGGAATCGATATATTTCATTCAGTAATGGCACAGATGAAGTGAAGATGAAGACCACAGATGAGATGGACTGACGATCTTAAGAGAACGGCAGGAAAGGACTGGATGCAGATTGCCCAACATAAAGACCAATGGAGATTAACAAGGGAGGTCTATGCCCAAGAGTAGGCGTTTAAGGCTGATTAGATAGATAGATAGAATGGCACTCAATAGATTTACATTTTTATTGCAGTGCTTACGTTTCGAAAATGTAGACAATCCACAAGAAAGGCAACAGTCTTATAAGTTGGCTCCTATTAGGACAGTTTTGTCGCAAATTGTCAACAAGCTTACTCACCAGGACAGTACTTGACTATTGACGAGAAGTTAGAATCTTTTTGTGGGCGTTGCTCATTCCGGCAGTATATTCCGAACAAGCCTGCGAAATACGGAATAAAAATTCAGGCCCTAGTAGACTCCAGTACTTTTTATGTTTTAAATATGGAAATTTATGCAGGGAACCAGTCAGATGAACCGTACCAAATAAGCAATAAACCCATTGATATTATCCAAAGACTGATAGCACCTTCTTCTTCTTCTTCACGTGCCATCTCCGCTACGAAGGTTGACTATCATCATGGCAATTTTGACCCTGGAGGCTGCCGCTCGGAACAATTGTATGGAAGTGCAAGCAAACCACTCCCTGAGGTTTCTCAACCATGACATTCTTCTCCTACCTATGCTGCGCCTACCTTCAATCTTTCCTTGCATAATTAGTTGTAACAGTTGATATTTATTCCCACGTGTAATATGTCACAGGAATTGTAGTTTCCTCATTTTAACACTCAATACGATCTCCTTTTGTTTGTTCATCCTGTATAATACAACTTAATTAGTTATCTTATCCTTCCAGGAGATTTTTAACATTCTTCGGTATGCCCACATCTCAAATGCCTCCAGCTTTGCTTATTTAGTGTCCACGCCTCCACCCCATATAACAGGACCGAGAAAACATAACATTTAAGCATTCGTATTTTCAGCTTTAGGCTTAGGTTTCGGCTACACAACATTTGTTTCATATTGTTAAAGGCAGTGCGGGCTTTCTCTATTCTTATTCTTATTTCTCTGGTGTATTCGTTTGACTCGTTAATATTTGTTCCGAGGTAATTGTAATTTTGTACTTGTTCAATGAGATTCTGTCCTACATGTAAGTTGATATTATTTGGTTTTCTTTGTATTCAGTGACAGACCAAATTCTTCACTTGCTTCTACCACTTTGTTTAGTAATCTCTGTAGGTCGTCAATATTTTCTGCTATGAGCGCGGTATCATCAGCATATCGAATATTGCAAATGGGGTGACCATTGAACTTTACTCCGGCTTTTTCGTTCATAAGAGCTTTTTTAATAACTTCTTCCGCGTAGACATTGAATAAGGTTGGAGACAACACACAGCCCTGCCGAACACCTCTTTTGGTCTGTATTCTATCTGATATCGAGCTGTTAATTCGTACTGTAGCTTCTTGTTTGTAGTATAAATTCCTTATCACTCGCATGTCCCTTGTATCAATATTTTTATTTTCCAGTATTTGCATCAGTGGCCTATGTTTTACTGTATCAAATGCTTTGTTATAGTCTAGGAAACACACAAATATGTCCTGATTTACGTCTAAGCATCGTTGTTTTAGAACATTACAAACAGCAAACAGTGCCTCTCTAGTTCCTAGTCCGTCTCTAAAGCCAAATTGAGAGGGTCCGATGTCAACTTCCAATTTTTTATATATTCTCCGATGAATGATTTTTAAGAAGACCTTTAATATATGATACATGAGACTGATGGTGCGATGTTTCGAGCATTGTCTCGCATTAGACTTTTTGGGTATGGCTATTATTGTTGTTACTAGCCATTCATTAGGTATGATACCAGATTTGTAAATGCTGTTAAATAGTTCCACGATCTTTATTAAGTTGTTGCCTTTGATGAGTTTCATTATGTCTATTGGTAGTTCATCTGGGCCTGTAGCCTTCCCCGACATCATTTCTTTAATCGTGTATTCCACTTCATCTCTCGTTATTTCTGGTCCTGTGTCACTGTTTATGTATTCGTTATCTACATTGTCTCTTTGATCTTTAAACAGTTGTTCTATGTACTGTTTCCAGACTCTTAATTTTTCTTCTGTGTCCATAATAATGTTTCCACTCTCGTCTACTAATATGTTGTGTCTGTTACTTTGTCTCCCCGTCAACTCTTTGATCTTCCGATGTGCATTAAAGCTGTCGTGTTTATTTTGTAGTTGATCGATTTCTTCGCATTTTTCCCCGTACCAGTTTTCTTTAGCTGTGCGTATTTTTAGACGAATTTCTTTTTGTATCTCTTTATACTTCTGGTTCTTTTTGTTTGTCTCTTTTCTTCTTTCATCCATTAAGTTCAGTATCTCATCTGTCATCCATTCTTTTGTATATTCTTTACTTTTATGGAGGTGACTTATGCTTGGTTTCATTAACGCTGTTTTGTTGTTGTTACTGCTTCATCAATTTCTTGTATCATCTGTACTCTTACTTCTGGTTTTCGTAATTTGTTGATATCAACTGCTTTTTTGGGGGTTGTGCTATTAATTTTCTTCAGTTTTATTTTCATTCTTGCAACTAGTGGATTATGATTAGATGATATATCTGCACCAGGGTATGTCTTAATTGACATTATGCTGTTTCTGTACCTTTCATTGATTAGTAGATAGTCTATTTGGTTTCTCACTATGTGATGTTCTGTGTCTTGTGGAGATCTCCATGTGTATAAACGTCTGTTGGGTAGTTCGAAAAAGGTATTTGTATATTCTGTTTTCCTGGCAAAATTGTACCAGTCTTTCACCAGACTCGTTCCTATTCCCTAATCCAAAATTTCCTACCAAATCATCTGTCCTTCCTTTCCCAACTTTAGCATTCAAATCTCCCATTATTATTGTGATGTCCCTTTTTTGCTCAGTTTCAATGCCGAGTCAATTTGTTAGCACTGCTCTGATAGCACCAATTTGTGGTAAAATTCGAAATATCACTTTCGATAATTGGTATACCCCTTACGAGCTTATGAAAATTTTGCGTGAACGACATAGTTTAGAGACACATAATTTTTTATGGCGAGAAACTTTTACCAGAAATAATAAGTTTCTATAATTTTAAAAAAGTAGGGGTTGATACAGTGGATGAGTTGACAGGAAGTTATAGTGTAGCTCGTAATTGTAGAAGGTGGCCATTAAGAATATTTTTTTACTAATGGACACAGCTGGAATCAATAGCCAGGTAATTTATAGAACAAACACTAGTGAGTATTCAAAGAAACGTCGTATATTCTTGGAAGATCAGGGGTAAGCATTAATTACGCCAATTATGGAAGAACGAAAAAGTAATCAGCGACTTACAAAACGTTTACGATCAAAAATAGTTCAAGTTTTGTGAGAAAGTGGCTAAGCTCCACAGAAAAAACAACGTACGGGACGTGGACGGTGTCAAAAGTGTTTATCACCTTCATCGCATTTGCGACGAATGTATCCAGTTCCGGGACTCATAGCTTTTTTCAAGCTTGAATATCCAATGTCCTGCTTTTTTATATTTTTATTTGAACCTTTTGAAAAAACTTTTTTGGAAAATCTCGTAGTTTGAATTATTATCTTTTGTTTGTGAATTTTTTATGTATCTAGTGTTTTTTCTTTGTAGGATTTTTATTATCATGTAAATTTTACCTAACACACTGTCAAATTTAATAACTGCTGTTATTTATGAAAACTTAGATAGTCAAATAAGATATTTAAAAAATAAATTCGTGTTTCGAAATATTTGTTGAGTTTTTCCAATCAATTTTAAATGGGGTCAATAATACCCCACTTGGGTTATTATACACACATTTTTCACCTGGGTCACGGCGGGTTAAAAAAACAATAGATTTATGAAATATTTTTCTTTATTGTAATATTCACCAACTTATTTAATTATACAGTGATGGTTGCACACATTTCTTTGTTTTCGTTACATTTTTATGTAAATTTTCTAAGTAATAAATGACACTAACCCAACCACGTCTAAAATATTTTTAAAAAATGCAACAGGCCAGCGGTTGGTCCTTATTTTGCACAAACACTTAAGAACCATTTGGTCGAGATCTCACATTTTGTACTATTGACCCCAAATATTGTACTATTATAATAAAGTATCATATCGGGTCTTTGTCAGTCCTGTAGGTTATGGTTGACTCTTATATATTTCATTTGAAAATGATTGATAGCACAAATTTTATAGCAAATATCTAAATACATGGTTGGTCAATGCAGAAAAAACATAATTATTGATATGACCACATCGACACACCGACAAACCGCAGTAACAATACATCATAAAATGAAAATAAGCAAACCCTAAGAGCTCTTGTTAACGACAACGGTCAACGGGTCGTTTTTGACACCGTCCCGTTGGCCGTTGCTCAGTGTCTTTCAGGTTCTTATGAATGTGTGTTCACGCAACGGCAACCAACCCTCGGCAAGACGTTCGACGGGACGGTGCCGCGAACACTCAGTGAACCATTTTAATTTATGCAAGTGTGTTAACGGCGTTGGACGAGCATCCGTTGTTTCAATAAATTTCTTTCTTTGTTGCCGCTAAAATATGGATTTTGATATAGAGATTTTAATGTTAGTTCACCAATAGTTTTTATTTTATATATAGATTGTATATTCTTAAATGATAATTTTTTTTTAGTTTTTTTATAACCGAAAGTTTTTATTCTGTAATAATAACAGCATAATCCATACATAGGTAACAACTAGTCGATCAGCAGGTACAAGGGATAGCCTAATTTTAGTGTCAGCACGTTTTAATTTATTATGTACTATTCCTAACAATTTGCGGAAAGTTTCTTGACCTATTCGGAAGTAATTGAAGAATTTTGTCTCGTCTTTAATTCTTCGTAAAGTGTATGAAAAGCACCATACTTTTCTCTTTCTAACAAAATAGGATGGATTGTGAAGTCAAAATTATTAGACTAGGTCACATTCTCAGCACCTTCAACGTTTTGTTTTAAAATTTCTTATTCGCGAGTCTTCCAATTTTTAAAATCTGAATAATTATTCGCGAGTAATAATTCAAGCACGCTTATGCTCATTGCGGAAGCATCACATTCTATCGAAGCTTCAAAACATTGTGTGTTAAAGGTATCTTATTGCTGTGTCCATCTATGTTTATACGTCCATGGGCTAGTATAATTTTTTTCTTTGACGACAACATGATATAACATGTATTGCGTGCACTTGTTACTTTAAAACTGACGATATTTCGGAGATTCCATACTGTCAAAGGACGTGTCAATGGACGCATATCCCTTGAAAATTATGAACCGTCAACACAAGTACCCGTTTAGCATCGGCCCGTTACCCGTTGAAAAACACGTTCGTTAACAAGAGCCTTAAAGGATTAAGCAATAACTGAAAGCCTCAGTGACGGAGAATATAAAATTACATTAATATAAAAAAACTAAAATGTCAATAATACGTACCCACATTAATTTTTATAAAAATGTTAAATATTGGTTTAGGACATTTCATCATAATTTAATAATAGATATATTTCGGGTACTAGCATCATATAAATTGTGCCACTTTTACTAAATAAGTTTACTTCGTAATATTTTGCTTTTTATTATAGAATTAACAATTCTGCCTGTTTTATTTACAAGAATTTTGCAAACAAAACTTGTTTATCTTAAATCTAAAATTTTAATCCTTTCTAAGAAAGTTGTATATTTTTACCTGTAGAGATTACGTACTTATATAATTTTTGGATTAAATGACTACAAAATTTAAGGCAAGAATTGAAGTAAATTGGTATGTTTAAAAATTTTAGGTAAAACCTATACATATTCAGAACAATGCTGAATAATTTATTTTAGCAAATAGAAACAGGCTGTTTAATAAATTTAGCGGTTCAATAAGAAAAACACAAATTTATGGTTCGAAATACGCTTTATTATTCAATATCGTCTTCCTGAACATCAATACATTTGTTCCAATGAGATTACAATTTATAAATTCCATCTTGAAGTAAGAATCTGGAAGGGCTGCAAAATACGCTTCTACAACTTTCATGACATCATTTGATGAAAAACTATTTATATGATTAATAAATAAGTGTTCAATCACAAATTAACTCCTTAATTTGTAAGTGTCGCAATTAAGGCGTAGATTAAATTGTAATGTAAGCAAATAGTTCAAAGCATGATAATTATGATAGAAAGCAATAACCTCAGTGCTGAGGTATGAATTCTTTGTGAGATTATAAATTGAGGATTTGAGCTCATTTGAGCGCAGTTTATTACCAGTAGTTACCTAACGAACATCACATTGTATAATTACCAGTAGCTGTCAACAAAATCAATATTTTCTGCATAACTTCAACCTTTTACTATATTTATCATCGTCGATCGACAAGAAGCGGACAAAGGGGCATTTACAAAACGATTCGACCCTCATAACTACGTTTGAATTTTTAAATAAGTGATATAAGATTGAATGTTCGAATAAATGAACTTTGATCAAATGGAAGGCAGATATCGAGTACAGTTTATTAATTAAATCTTGCCCAAGTACTTTTGCTTTCTAGAACATCTTCAGGGGCATTTCTTTAAATTTGGCTTACCCAACAATATTTGAGAATGTCATAAACATACAATTGTACCGGGTGGTCCAATAAGCCAATCTCTCGACTATATTCAGAAACTATTCATGTTATAACTTTAGGAGAAAAAAATTCAGTAAAAGTGGCCAAGAGAAATCGCTGAAAATAACTTTCAAGTTTTTGGGATAACCGCTAGGGGGCGTAACTTGTGAAGAAAACTTTGGTTGTTCAAGTACTTTTTTTTATTTTTTCAAATAAAGAGTGGGGGAGAGTGGGGAAGTATTTGTGGATAAAAACTTTGAATTGGATTAACCGATTTTAACGAAATTAGTGTCATTAGAAAGAGTGTGGATGAGTTAATTTACATTTACTATAAAATAATTGCATTTAGTTTTAATTGTCATAGGTAGAGAGTACTTTCGAATTGAAAAAATTAAAATTCGTTTTTGTTCAAAATGTTTAAAGGAAACACCTATTTATTGTAAACTATAATGGAATTAGATTAAATTCGTAACAAAATAACGCAAACCGCATGTTAATAGCTTTTGTCGAACTCGAGATATGAATAAAAACGCATAAAGATACGTAAGTATAGTATTGACTCACCCTGTATTATAAGTTAAATTAAAAAATAAGTCAGTAGGTACTTTCAAATTGTTTTATAGCAAAATAATCTTAATGTTGATACCTATTTTGACCATTGTTATTTTATATGATTAAAAATAGTTTTATCGAAAGTGTTATATTATAATCCGAATTGAAGATTGCACTTTTTTCAATATTCAATGATTCAATTCAATCAATGTTCTTGCTTTAATTCAACATAATCCACATATAAACAGTCGGCAAATCTCTATAGAATTAAACATACCCAAAACTACTGTTCTAAGGATTTTAAAACATCACAGGTTGGTTTTTCATATTATAAAGTGAACGTTTAGGTCAGAAACTTGGAATTCCCTTTAAACTTTAGATTCAACTGTTATTTTAATATTCCGATAAATATCCTTTTATCTTTTTATCCGTTTCTTAAAAATACTTATGCACGATTTGTCTTGTGAGACAATTGTAGATTTTTCAAGATTTTTGAGTTTTAGTAAATATATTGATTTCTTTTTCACCAATATTTGTTGTTCTGTTTTTTAGACTGCATCCTTATCATGCAGTTCTCCACCAAGCTTTACATGAGAGAGATTTTGATGCAAGGCTGGATTACTGCAATTGGATGTTAGGTCTGCTAGAAGAAAAATCGCGTATCATGTCAAAGATTTTGTGAACAGACGAGGCTACGTTTAATAGTGTGGGTGGTGTTAATCTGCATAATATGCATTATTGGGCTAAAGAAAATCTGCATTGGATACATGAGTTGCAGGTTCAAGGTAGATGGAGTCTTAATGTTTGGTGTGGTATAGTTGATGGAAAGATCGTAGGTCCATATTTCTTTGATATAACTTTAAATGGCGAAAAATATTTGCATTTTCTGGAAAATTAGTTGCTTGTTTTATTGGAAGATATTTCCTTACAAACAAGAAGATATATGATATTACAACATGACGGGTGTCCTGCGCACTTTTCCAGACGAGTTCAAAATTATTTGTATGCAAGTTATCCAAATAAATGGATTGGAAGGGGAATCTCCAGACTTAACATATCTGGACTTTTATCTGTGGGGAAGATTGAAGGACTTTCAATGTACCAAACTTGACCAACCACGCAAGTCGAGATAAAACAGCGCATTATAAACGCAATAAATAGTATATCAACAGCTGAGATTGAAGCAGCTGTTATATCTACGCGCGAAAAATAATATCTTTATGTCGACAATGATGTAAAACAATTTGAACATTTAATTGGACATTAAGTTTTATTGATCGAAATGTTTGTATGATCTTTCACATATTTAATTTTAAGTTATAATAAAGGGTGAGTCAATACTATACTTATTTATGTTTATGCGTTTTTATTCATATCTCGAGTTCTACAAAAGCTATCAACATACGGTTTGCGCCGTTTTGTTACTACTTTAATCCAGTTCCATTATAATTTACAATAAATAGGTGTTTTCATTAAACATTTTGAAGAAAAATAAATTTTAATTTTTTCTATTCAAAAGTACCCTCTACCCATGATAATTAAAACTAAATTCAATTGTTTTATAGTAGATATAAATTAAATCATCTATACTCTTTCTAATGACTCTAATTTCGTTAAAATTGGTTGATCCAAACCAAAGTTATAGGTATTTATCCACAAATACTTTCTCACTCTTCCCCATCCTTTATTTGAAAAAATAAAAAAAAAGTACTTGAACAACTTTGTGCTTAATTTAGGCTTCTTTCTAGTTTACTTATTTAACACTTGGTATAATTGGGCATATTTCACAAAAAAAACTGGTTTTCAAATTTTTATTTACAGGTTACGCACCCTAGCGGTTAACCCAGAAACTTGAAAGTTATTTCCAGCGATTTCTCTTGACCACTTTTACTAAGAAATTTTTTCTCCTTAAGTTATATCATGAATAGTTTCTGATATATAGCCGAGAGATCGGCTTATTGGACCACCCGGTACATCAACACTACACGACACAAGGACAAACAGTTTAAATTTTCGTTAAAACGGCGAAGCTACATGTTGATTGGCATCAGGAGAGCGAATGGCTGCTAGTCTTAACAAAAATGTTAAGGTCACATGTCACCTGAACATTTCTGTTAAAACTAGGAACCGTTACCTCTCCTATGCCAATCAACATATAGCTTCGCCGTTTTTAAAAAAATTTTAAACTGTTTTTCCTGCAATGTTAATGTACAATTTTATGTTTATGGCATTCTCAAATATTGTTGGATAGGCCAAATTTGAAAAAATGTCCCTGAAGATGCTGTAGGAAGCGAGAGTACCTGGGCAAGATTTAGTTAATATGTGAAACTGTGTTCAATATCTGCCTTTCATTTGAACAAAGTTCAAATAATTATATGTCTGTTTTTTTATTCCTGTAATTTTCCACTAGCTGTCATAATGAAAATTGATTCTGTTGTTGATCTACGTTTTACAGAATTAAATTCATTGTCGGTTTTTTAGATTTCTTCACGAATCCGTTTATCAACTACAGCTATATTTAATATGCAAATGTTGTAGTTCGTTATAAAAAGAACTAATACGAATAACAAACGATCATCTGGCGAAAACGCCATCGATCAAATCACCACTAAAATAGGGACACACATTCGCGCTCTATTAAACTCGTCCCTGACTCCGTCGTTTACAATTTAAATTCTAACCCAATAGCTACCGTTTTACATTGTTTTCATAAATTGCACGTCCATCCAATTTTGCCAAGGTATTCGTCGACGAACATTGTCCTTGACAAAGCTTTGCATTATCATATCTAGAGGGGCGTTTAGGTTATTTAAACTGCTATTTTGGTACCGTTATACCAGCTTTGTTTCTGCCACATCTCTTGAAGAATTAGTGATATTTAAGTATCGTTACACTGACATGAACCCAAACAAATGAGTACAACTATTGTTAAAATAATTAGCGCATTCCAGTCTACAATTCGTCAGAATATGAAGTCTTTCTGGTCAAAACTGGCCAAGACTGAAAGGAGCTAGAGTGATCAGAATAAAGTTTTTTCTTTAGATCACGAAAATAAAAATCCAAAGATTTTTATTAGATAAGGAAATATGCTGTAAAATGCAATTATTAGACTCTCCATATCTCTCTTACATCTTTTAGAATCGTCTGTTTTTATAGAAGATTTATAAAATGCACAAAATAAAGCAAAAATCTGAAATTTGGTTTCGTCAATAGAAATCTTTGGATTTTTACATTCCTGATTTATTATCGGATGTCGCTATGGCGTCCATTTTGTTAATTCTTCTAAAAGATAAGATTTGTTTTCACGTTAAAATCTTCTGTATTAGTTTCTTTGATGAATCCTGGTAGGATGAAATACATTATAAGCAAACATACAGAGGCACTATACGTGAAATCAAGTCTTAACTTTCTTTTTTATATTTCGCTTTACTTTTTTATGAGTAAAAGTAACCAATTCACCAATGATTTTTGCTTAGATAAGCAGATATGTTATAAAATGCACTTCTTAGATTCTTCTTATCTCTCTTACATCTTTTACCATCGTCTGTCTTGCCTTGCAATTTATAGCAGGCAAAGGTTAAAGCAAAAATCAAAATTGAGGAGGTTTCCGGACAAGGGGCACATAGACCTATGAGCCCTTTTCCCGGTAATCGTTTTAAATGAACGGCCATGTTTTAAAGAGTAACTCTACAAAGTTTCATTCCTGTATCTTTGTTCTATAATGTGTGGGAGATTTTTCAATGCCAGTTGGTACACCTCTTTTGGGCAATATCATGTGGTTTTTGTTGACAACAAACTGTTGACGGTCTCTGCTTTGTTATGGAGTTTAAAATTACGTTTTACTTTAGGTAAACTAATAAGAGTATTCATTTCTGTTATGGAAGGTGTTGGTATTATTAAAAAGAAACGTAAGATTAATTCTCATGAAAGTGTGAAAAATGAGTGTTCTAAGAAGAAAAAGTGTAACTGAGAATCATTCATCAATCGTTCTCAGATTGAATTTATGGCAGAGGAGTTTTGTATTTTAAGTAGCTGTTGCTTGGACGGTTGCTGTAGTAATATCGATGCAGACTGTCAGTTACAACTTTATGATACTTTTTATAGTCAATCTAAATCACTTCAAGCTGCCAATTTGGCTAGTTGCATAAAAAAAATCTGACAACATGAATGTCAAGACACACGAAAAAGAAACCCCGTGTCAATGTGTGGTCTTATGTAATTAATATCAATGGTCTACAACTAAAAGTGTGCCAAAAGGTTATTTTATTATTATTCCAAATTTCAGTGAAAGGTGTCAGAATTTTTCAGTCAAAAATCTTAGAGGGCTTAGACTTTGAAAAGAAACGTGGTTTACATAAAAATCGCCCTCATAAACTGACTGGGGATATCATTGACTTTATGGGATCTCATTTATCATCTATTCCACATGACAAAAGCCATTATTGTGCAGAGAAAACATCTATTTTGTATTTTGAAAACCCAAAATTGGGCGTGAAAGGCCTTTATAGATGTTTTCAAGAATATTATCAAAACAAGACTGGGCGGAAACTTAAAATGTCCTATGTGCATTATTTTAGAACCTTTAAATCTCATTTCAACTATGGTTTTAGGGCCCCTAAGCCAAATGTTTGTAATTTCTGTTCTGAAAGTTTGGAGTAACTGAAGCGAAACCCCTTAGACGAGTGTAGAGTCCAGTTCGAACTACACAAAAGAAAAATAAAGTGGCGGCAGTACTGGAAGAAACATTATATTGAATAGTCAAAGATAGATCGTACTCTGGTAGTCTTAGAATTTGACTATGGTCAAAACTATCCTATCCCCAAACTCAATGTAAACAGCCAGTTTTACAAAAGAATGTTGTGGCTATATGCTTTTAATATTCACAATTACAAAGATGATTCATCCTATTTCTATTGTTTTATGGAAACACAGGCAAATAAGAATGCCAATTCTGTTGTGTCATTTTTGTTCCACGGTTTAAACAAAATTTTTGTTAAGTATCTCGATGTAAAAAATATAGTTCTATTATCAGACGCAACAGGTGGCCAAAACAGGAATGCAAAATTACTTAAGTTTTGTTCTTGGCTTTCAAAAATTCGTAAGGTTAAAATAACACACCTTTATCCTGTTAGAGGCCATTCATTTTCACAGTGCGACAGAAACTTTGGGATAGTGCGCTCTAGTATGTATTAAGAAAACAAACAAGATTGGAACTGCAAAACCTTGGCTAGAAGCTATTGGAACATCAAGGTAGAACCCTTCCAACTTCGAGGTTTTAATGGACCGGTCCATTATAAAAAACTGGGAGACCGCCTTGGCTTCTTTTTTTTTTTAAATTCGAGTTTCTATTCATGACAAAATTTACCACCATGAAGTATAATATCGATTTCTGGTTAATTTTGATGGACTTATACATGGTATAACCTTTGTGTTCCAATGTGAACATTAAGGAAGTCAATTTTTTTTATTCAGCCAAATATTGATTCTTAGAAATGTCACCGAATTAGACGTACCAACATAGGTCGTGGAACTCACAATGCTGCAACTCAAAAAAAAATAATAATAGCAAGTTAAACTGTAAAGCGTGGCAAAGCGTGAAATGAAGGTGAACAAAATCGATGGAATCAATATCAAAAACGTAAAAATGCCGTGTTTATTCACCATTGAGCAGCATTCAATAATAACATTTCAATCAATTACAGTTTACAACAAATTGCTGTTTGACAAATAAACGTTGTGTGTCCTCATTGCTAGTCACTTAAGCTCAAAGGTAAATCACCTGGACTGTATTGCCCGAGTAACTAAGGCAAATTGACGCTATATATGGATCTCCCGAAACGGACCAGATTCTATTAATTTTTGGCTCATATAGCTAAGACGGTACAAAGCCTGTCGGCTCAGCTAGTAATCATATAAAAGTAGGATAATAATCCGAAACCAATAATCTTCAGTTATTTACATATACACACACAAACACGGTATCAACAGAATATATTCAATGAAATCAGCTATTTAGAAATTCTCTACCTAAAATAATCCACAAAAATTTAGATGAAACTCTTTTCTTACAGTTACTACTAATAAAATATTCCGTAGTTGCCCATCTCTAATCATAACATGATTTGTTAGTCTAAGTAACAGTTTTTACAGAATTTACTGCCAAAATTTTCGAAAGGGACGTGCCCGATTTAACAAAAGTTTATGCAAACATACAGAAAAGCTTCTGATAAAGGACATCTGAAGTAAAAACGATGATTAATGTTAACATTTATTTTATGAAACGTTTTTGTTAATGAGTTTTGTTTTAGTATACCGTATAATTTTAAATTCTAGTAAAAGTATAAATTATTATGAAAATTAGAGCCAGTAAAAAAATTAATTAAAAAACCGTTGTAGTCAAACAATAATTCAGGGTGTTCATCACGAATATTTAATCACTTTCGTCTCTAGAACCTTTAATCTGATAAATACTACCGTAAAACTTACAACTAAAATTTTGAAACAACGACTAAATCAGCTCATAAGCTTAGCAGATAACCAACAAGGTTTCCGTTCGGGAAGGTCGGAATTAGAATATAATAGTCCCATATTCCCATGTTTGATCGATTAAAAAAAGTCATTTGACAGAGTAAGACCTAAAGATATAATAAAGAAATCCCTCTGAATATTATACAAACAAGACATTTAGACTTTTTTAGATTAACAATATACTTATCCTCATAAAGGCGTAACGTTTAAAGAGAAATAACACATGTCTAACCCATGTAACACTTTCGACGGTAGTTTAAAATATATATTTATTTGAGAAACCCCACAACTCCTGGAAATGTGATGTTTCTCGAATAAACAGCTTCTAACGCCTACGTGACAAGTGACATGTGTTGAATATGTTTATGTTTACATTTGAGTCCATGGTTCTTTACCCGTGCGTCATTAATACCTGGCAAGACAAGACACATACCTACTTTTTATCTAGCATCATTGTCTTTCACGCATGAAACTAAAGGCAAACCAGCTACCGCTTCATATTAAGTAAAGACACATGTTATGTTTGTCATATAAATACTCTGTGTCCTCTAGAACGGGCAGGTATAGTGTCTGTAAAACGACTTCTGTTAGTATTCATGGAACCAATGTAGAACATGTTCGGCACTTGGCAACTTATGGGAAAATTATTAAACGAAGAAGTAGAGGTACTATACACTATACTATATAAAAAATAAATTTCAAAACATTGTCGCTGCAAATACTAAATAGGTACCATGCAACTAGTGGCCGTGGGTGAAGACGGATAATATATTTTTTAACGGAACTGCACTAAGCTATTTTTCTCAACTATCACTAGCGACAGGCTGACGTGACGTTGCCATGGCAACCCTGAACGCTAGTGCAGATGGATTTCGCATTTCAAAAATGATATTCACCTATTCCTGAATCATACACAGCTCAAGAATGACATAGGTCAGGACTTGACCGTCAAGTACCTACCGCATCGCTAATAAAGCTTTAGATTAATTAAAAGAGATAAATAATTGATTTCAGAATTAAGATATAATAATGTTACTTTCATTTTTTATTTATTTGTCTCAATTTAATTATATTTTTTTGGTGAACCTCACCTGCACCTATTTCATCTGGCTAGCTGCGCTGCATATATGAAGTTGATACATTACCAGATCTCCTTCCAGTTCCGAAGATCATATTAATTTATATGAAAAAGTAAAGAATGATTTAATTTAAATAGTTTTAGATTAATATAAAATGAAAGACAAAACTGTGAAAAATGACAAAAATGGATAGATACCTATTAGTAGTAGTAATAGAGAGGGAGAAAGTTCTAGTGTTTTGCCAACTTCTAAGTTTAGCGTCTATTGCTTTGTATTTTCTGTATAATTTTTATAATCAAAATATTTTGTACTTAATAAAACAAGTCTTTTATATAATATTACTTTTATGTTTTGTTTTCAGAATGTAATAGAACGTATTATGGAGTAGTGGGAAAAACCTACGACCTCGAACTGCATCGACCCAAAGAAGACAAAATTCCTTTTATTTGCTTTCTGACATTTACTGCAAACGGCGGGGACTCTGGCGACCTTATACAGGTAAAACAGTTATTTTTATATTTACTTCCCTGACATATATTTTCCATATAAGGGTATAAAAATACAATAACCACCCCTCAAAAAACACAAAGTAATAAAATATTTTATTTTGTGTATGAAGCTTGCGACAACTCTAGAGAGCAGAAAAAAAACGAATCAAGATAAAAAATACGAAATTAAATTTTTATGTTAAAAAGGTATTTCGATACGGGTCACACATCAGCTTCAAAATTTATTAGTTCATATAATATCGTTACAATAAAAAAAATATGACTCCCTATAATGTGTCTAATTTTTACTTTTTATTATTGTATCGTAAAAATTTATTACTAACATTTATGTTGCTGAAAACAATGAAGGATATAACAAAATTGGTTACTTAAAGTTATAATAAAATACAACAGAATAGTTATTTTAAGTTTCAAGAAAACTTCATTTTGCGAGACGAAGATTAAAAAAAAAAGATTTTTCTACGACCAATGGGAGACGAGTTAGCATAAATCAGTTTTTAAAAATCACAGTGGTTTTATTAATAACAATTAAGAAACGAATCTGGCGTCATTCACTACTTAAAAACCTATATTTTCAAGTATTTGTATTCTCCTTAATTTAAAATTATTATTTATTGTCAATAATGACGAATAAAGTTTGCCTTTTTTCAAGCGATGGCACAGAAGTACTAGTGGGGATGACTTTGCGCAACGAGAAAAAAATTTAATAGGAAAAATTTGCAATATCTCAGTGAAAAATAAACCGATTTCGATAATTCTTTTTTTGTTAATCTGGTGTACAGTCAAACAGATATCTCGTGAAATAAAAAAGTCACCGCGCAGAAACAAATTTGAAAGTGGGGGTCTAGCAAAGCCATTCGTGCAGTAAACGTTATGCAGTGAGGAGCTGAATATTTTTACACTGTTGCATTATTTCTTTTACTCGCGGTATTTAAATTTAATTTTGTTGTGATTTTAGGTTTTGTATGTGTATGTTTTGTTTTCCCGATTTTCGTAGAAAACACCCGTAGAAAAAATGTTTGGAATAAAAAGTGTAGCTAAGATCATTTTGAATAAAAATGTGTATTAGCACTTTTTCTGTAGAATAAACCAGACATTTTAGGGGAAAGTCCGAGGTTAAAAGTGGTGAACGTTTAACATCTTTTTGGGGTCCAAAAATTGACATTCTCAGCAAAATTCAACTTGTTCGTATGATTTTTAGAGGTTCAGTGGCATTTTCGTCTCTGAAGACTGGAGAAAATACCTATTTATTTAGTTATTTTATATGATATCTACAACAAATTAGCATGCTAGCACTAATGTAATAAATGTACTTGCAGGGCAATGCTCCTCGTTCTCCCTTCCAAGAAAACATATTATAAAAGAAAAAAGAAGCAAACTATTGATTACTTCGACAAAGGGGTGTTAAGGCATATTATTCATAAAATGTATATAAGCGAGACAGAAGTACCTCAGCTAAAAAATATTCTGCCTAAATTCAGAGATGTTGTAGGCTATCAAGGTAGTCGAGAATCTTTAAGATTAATTATAAGAGACATTGGCTTCCACTGGAGAAAAACAAATCGAATACTTCTAATGGAAGGACATGACATTCGGAAGCTTCGTATACACTGCTTAAGAGCTGTTAATAAGTATCGAGAAGAAGGTCGTCCTATAGTGTATATGGATGAAACATACATTCAGTCAACACATACCACACGCAAAAGTTGGAGTGATGATTCGAATGAAGGTATTAAGCAACCAAGATCAAAAGGAAATTGTTTGATTATTGTACATGCTGGTGGTGTGGTTTTGTTCAAGGAGCTGCCTTATTTTATAAATCTGTTATTAAAACAGGCGACTATCACGACGATATTTTTAAAAATTATTGTGTGGTTCGAAAACAAATTAACACTTAATCTTCCTCCACAAATTGTTGTGGTAATAGATAATGCACCTTATCACAATAAACAAATTAACAAGGCACCAACATCAACACCAACAGAAGAATTAATAAAGAAATGGTTAGAGGCCAGAAATATTCCTATAAACAATAGTATGCTAAAGACGGAACTGTACGATTTAGTAAAAATGCATAAAACAGCATATGTTCTTTATGCAATAGACGAGATCGCAATAAAACATGGACATACAATTTTACGATTACCTCCATATCACCCAGATCTTAATCCAATCGAGCTGCTCTGGGCTAGCTTAAAATCCTATGTAGCATAAAAAAATATTACATTTAATATCAATAATGTAAAAGACTTATGCGAACAATTCTTTGCGACTTTCCCTCCTACTGAGTGGCAAAGCCGATGCAGCCATGCAAAAAATGTGAGGAAGAATTTTTGGTTCTACTAGCAACAATGGAAAATAATATGGAAAAATTTGTCATAACTTTAAGAGACAGTGATTCGGAATGGGATTTTTCCTTTTATCAAGAATATTTTTTTTTGTAAAATGTAAGATACTCTTTTCTTCATTTGTATACAATTTTTTGTATATCATACCTCACCAAAAATAATTCCCTTATTCTTTTAGTCATTAAATTGTGTAAATTATTTGAAACTCATTTTTTCAGATATCAAACTAAAAATACCCAATATTACTGAGATCATCCACATATTGACAACATTGTAACATTTTTAATATCTACCGAGAGATTATCAAGCCGTACAATGATTGTAATGTTCGGGTAAATTTCATTCTTTTCTGGCCGAATACTTTCTCTCTCTGCGCACTAGAAGCTCCGCCCGTTTCACGAGATTCCTGTTCACCTGTAGCTAACAGATATCATCTGGAATACCTTTACCATCAAAAAACCACCCCAAACCCCACTTAATTTTTTTTTATTTAATTTTTTTTCTACTACCAAATTGTTATTGAGAGCATCCCCATGAAACATTATAAAATTTGGACTACTATTATTTCAGTATTTATCTTTTTTTTTAATACTTACTCTGCCTCGCTGTGTAATCTTTTATCAGTGAAAAATTATGTTAAAGTTCAAATTCAAAACGATGGGGCTCCCTCCTTCAGAGGTGTGGGTTACCACCCGGGGATTAATCTTTGTTTTTTCATTTTGCCCTTTGTTTTTCAGCCCTTGTGGTTTTTTTCTATGTGCCAAGTTGCCAACGCCTGACGCCACAACCCACTTTTTTAAGACCTGGTATTCAGCCGCCCGCTCTGGGTCAGACGCTGTTCGTAGCCGTCCACTCTGGATCAGCCGCTACTATTGATTTTATACAATCCCTAAAATCCAGGGATGCCACTTTTGCCATCCAAGCCGTACCGAAGGTCTTCTTCTCCGCCGTGTTATACCCCACAGAACTGGGTCCCAACCTGAACTTAGCCATCTATTCACTCCGGCCTACTGAAGTTACCCACGTGAGCGACAGAAAAGATGACTCTGTGCTCCGTGAGCCGAGTTAATGGGTATGTATAATTCCATACCCAAAGGCCATATATAGAACAAAAAAGACTAAAGTGGTATGGACATGTAAGAAAAACTAGCGACAGCAGATGGATAAAGAAAATAACCGAATGGAGACCCATAGGAAAGAGGAAAAGAGGACGACCCCGATGATTCTGAAGGAATGGAGTAGTCGACGCCATAAGTAAGAGAGGCCTAAACGATGGAGGATGGGACAACAGAGAGAGATGGAAACGGTTAAGTGGGGGAAGGCAGTGAATATTATAGAATTCCTGTAGAATACTGTGGAATATATATATATATATATATATATATATATATATATATATATATATATATATATATATATATATAGAGAGATAGAACGAATTTAAAACGGAACATACAATTTAATATATGTCTGTTTGAACTGCATTTGAAATAGTGGACCAATATAAAACTTGGACAAAAATGAATCCATACCTGGGTATAGACATTGTATAAAATATCGTTCAACTATCTGTCTCGCAACAATGTTGTTTGTGTAACAATGTTGCTTGTCTAAGGAAGTTTTTAATAGTTCAGGAAATGAAGCTCGAAAAAAGTTAAAACCTCGCAATTTTTTCGTCCTGCATGAATTGAGTTGAAATTTTAACAGAAGGTAGGTAATAGCCCAAGGATCAAAATCTGTATCGAACCGAAGTGCGCTGAATGGTTTTAGGAGTGAAAACTACCCATAATTGTCAAAAATTATAAAATAACATATTAAACCTGAATATGGGTAAGATTTGGTTTGAATTAGTTAAATAATGATTATTTTATACTTTTGAATAGAGTTCCATCATATTTTAACCCTTAAAAAGCAACCCTTGTTAGAGATTAATGTAAAAAAATTACTAATTCTAAAAAAAGATTTCGCCTTGTATCGATTTGGATAAAAATTTGGATTTAAGCTCAATTCACCCGCTGCTTTATAGTTTATGTCATGTAGACGAACCCTGATTGTTCTTAGGGGTGAAAACTAGCCCTAATTGTCAAAAATTATAAAATAACATATTAAACCTAAATATGGGTAAAATTTGGTTTGAATTAATTAAATAATGATAGTTTCGTGCTTTTGAATAAAGTTCCATCATATTTCAACCCTTAAAAAGCGACCCTTGTTAGAGATAAATGTAAAAAAATTAGTAATGCAAAGAAAATGATTTCGCCTTGGAACGATTTGCATAAAACATTGGAATTAAGCTTAACTCACCCTCTGCTTTATAGTTTATATCATGCCGATGAACCCTGATTGTTCTTAGGGGTGAAACCTACCCCTAATTTTCAAAAATTGTAAAATACCATTACAAATCTTAAGATGAGTGAAATTTGGTTTGGATTAGTGAAATAGTGATTTTTTTATACTTTAAAATACAATTTCATACATTTTCAACCCTTAAAAATCAATTGTTCTTCTTCAATTATTGGTGGACTATTATTGCAACCTTCACCTGAGCACCCAGAACAAGTAAAGTTACAGTATAAACCAACTTTTCTGCACCCACATGAAACGCCGCATCCTTTTTTGCATTGGCAAAAAATAATTTTCAAAAGTTCATCGGGTGCAGGTTGTTTGTTCATGCGTACGGGTAATAACAAACCATCTTTGGAATACCATCCCCAGTCTGTTGCTCTGATATTTTCATTGCCAAACCATAAACATATGAGCAAATGTTTTATTCTGTTGTATGGGATTTCAAAATAAGAACGCTTAAAATTTCGAATGTATAACGCCCCACTACCTAATATACCGGTTTTGTAGATTATTATGCTCCAAATTGTACTGTACTATAGTAATGGAATTTTCCGAAAAAAAATTAATTGGTTTTTTAACGTATTTCCTTCATTTTTAACGATAGAGTGTTTCCTCAAAAACGATTTCGTAGAGGTTTTTAAGAGCTACAAGGATCTATGAATTAAATCTCTTTGGAACCCCTGGCTTTTAAATGGGGTGAGTTTAAAGGGCTCGAAAAAGATGGCTTTAAACGGCTATATCTCGCCAAATATTGATTGTACAACAAATCTAAATAAAGGAAAATTTTAGTAATTAAAAAAGCTATAATTTAGTACATTTTTATTTCTTTCATATATTCAGTATTTTCGGGGATATTTAAAAAAAGAAGGGTAAAAAATATGAAATTGTAAATCGTTTCTCGCTTTAAGCTGTATTTTTTTTAAAACTAAGCATTTTAAATGGGTCAAACTTCTTGGACGTATTAACAATACATGTACAAAGAGAATTGCAGAAGGGTGAAGATCGATTTTAATTATGGGGTGATTAGGGGGTATTGACCAAATGAGGTATTGGCCTTATTTTCATCATAACTCACTCAATTTTTGGGCTAGAGTCTTTTTTTTTATAGATCTATTTATGCTCTTTAAAAAAGGTTGTGTGAGTTTTCTTCCAAAAATGCATCAATTTCCCGATATTTGACTTTGAATCTTTCAAATCTGGCATTTGAAGAAAACCGCTGAACATTGATAGGCCATATTTCGGTTTCTATTATATCGCAAAAGCATTTTAAAAAATGAATTGTATTTGTCTTTTTAAAAGCTACAAATTTGTTTTCTACAATTTTTTGATAAAGTGCACCATTTTCGAGTTATTCGCGAAAAATCGATTAAAAACGTCAATTTTTTCGTCTAAAAGTTGTTACTTTCAATCGCGAATAACTTGAAAAATATCAGTTTTACAAAAAAAAATGTATAAAACATTTTTTGTTTATAATCACTTTTTTAATCGAATCCAGTAGTTAAAACGTAAAAAAAATTTTTTTTTTTACGTTTGCCACCCAGGATGGGGTGGCAACCACCCCCAAGGCTTTGGAGCACTTTGGTTCGATATAGATTTTGATCCTTAAGCTATTACCTACCTTCTGTTAAAATTTCAAGATAATCCACGCAGGACGAAAAAATTACGAGGTGAAATGCTTCATTTCCTGAACTATAAGTGATTTGACGGCATAATAAAATCGTAGATTTATGTGTAGCTTTCAATTTTTATGAGTTCAAGTATTGGGTTTTTATAATATAATTATTTGACAACCTTTTGTTGGCCAACCTCCTACAGCAGAAATGAGCCGAAATACATGATGATTCCTATGTTCCGAATTTATTTCGTTCAATCTGTACATATATATATATATATATATATATATATATATATATATATATATATATATATATATATATATATTTTATATATATATATATATATATATATATATATATATATATATATATATATATATACAGAGAGAGAGAGAATTTTACCGTCAGGATTGGGTGTGTGTCTTTTTAACAGGTAATCACATGATAACTATTATGCTATAAAATGGTCCACAGCAGCAAAACAAAAGTAAAAGGATCCGATATTCACCGAGAATAATAACATCTTTCAAGAAAGACGAAAGTGTTTAAATTTAGCTATCCCAAGCTATTTATTTGGTAAGCACGAAAAGCACAAAAAACAAGATTTCATTAAATGAGTTAACTGCAAATAGATTTTAAACTGAAACTCAATATCCTTTAACTAAATACATTTGCCGATTCATTGAACTGGTAACTTTATAAAAAAACTGAAACCTTTAAAGCTTTTATGCCCGACTATAGGAAGGAAATAAAAATTATTTAGTTTAGAAAATAGACTTTTCAAGAGCTTTACGATACTACTAGTGCCTCGTCTAAATAACAACGGTTTTTGGTGACTTTGATATAAGAGGATTGAAAAGAACGTTTTACAAATAAGTGAGCTGTAGATATCGAAATAAGAAACTCTTGGGAAAAGGTTTTAAATTACAAGATGACTTTTGTAAATCTAAAAATAAAAGAAAATGAAAAGTTGCTTCGTGTAGTTTGTACAGTACATACAGTTTGAGTATTTGAGGTTATTTTTAATAATCGTTGATGTAGTATAACATTTACTCCTATATTATACACTGGGCATCGAAAGTCTAGAAATAAATTAAATATATGGGATTAAGCTACAATTGATTGTAATGAAATACATTTTTGAAAAAATTATTTAAGAATTGTCTATAACTATCAGAAATGTTAAAGAGGTTATGTCTTTTCAGAATTGAAGGATGTGTTCTTGCTCGGGACCATCTATCTAAATAAAGGCTAGGACATCAAGTCACACTGTTTGTCCGGAAGGGTAACAACGCCATCTAGGAAAGAAATCTGAACTACCAACATCTGACGTTTTACTCATATTTTTTCTTGAAACGATACGATTGATTTGTTGCTAATTTGTTCGATTCAAATATCCTTACTCGGAAATTTTACTAAATCATCAGTAATTAATTTTTTCGCAAAATTGCTAAAAATATAGTTACAGTAATTGTAAATGTAAGATTTACGTATACACTTACGTATACACTTATAAAAAAATAAAATAAAAATAAAATTGAACAAAATAAAATAAAATAAAATCAAATCAAATAAAATTAACTAAAATTAAATAAAATATAAATACTATACAAAGAAATAAAACTAATCAAAACTAAATACATTTTAAGAAAATTAAAATAAATAAATTAAATTAAATGCAATGGTAATCAAAATTAAGTTATTAAACACAAACACAAGATAATACTGAAATTGTAAATGATGAGTAACTTCCGTATAATATTCTCAAATTTTAAATATTACTAAAATCATTAAACAAAATTTTTAAAGAACAAAATTAAGATTTTTTATATGTGCCTTTAAGAAAGGCATATATGACATCTATATTTAAGAAAGGAGATAGAACACGATAAAAGGCAAAATCGGAGAGGATCAGGCAGTCTTCACAAGAGGAAGATCGTGCATTAACCACATATACACACTGGAACAACTGTTGGAAAAAGCAGAAAAAGAGATATACATTTGGCATTTTTGGACCTCAGAAAGGCGTATGACTCTGTACCAATGTCAGAGCTATGGGAGGTAATGTACAAATAAGAAATACAGACGGAATTGATAGAAGCTACAAAAGCTCTGTATAAAGAAAAAAGTGTCTCTTAAAATGGGAACAAGAATCATAGGAGACTTCACCACAAAAAAGGGCTTCTGCAGGGTTGTTCCATATCTCCAATCTTATCCAAAATATACTTAGAGAAAGCCTTGGCTACATGAAAATGAAAATGCGAAGGCATACCTATATACGTTAAACGTTGCAGAGGATCAATTAGTGATTGCACAAGACTAAGAAGACCTCAGTTACTTGATAAAGAAACTACAAGAAGAATATGCCAAGGCTGATCTAGATATTAACCTCGCGAAAACGGAGTACCTATCTACAAGTGAAGAAGACATAGAAGATCTACAGATTGACGACAACGTAACAATCAAAGGAAAGGAGTACAACAATCAAAGTACTTGGGGTTTATAATCACGAATAAGGCAACGACAGAGGAAGAAATTAAGCAGATTAGGACAATTATGAACAACAATCCTTTAACTTAACTTAGTATGGTGGGATAGAAATCTAAATATAAAGACAAAACACAGATTTATAAAACACTAGTACAAAGTATTATGACATATGGAGCTGAAAATTGGATTATAAACAAGGAAAACAGCAGTAAGATAGTAGCAACAGAGATGGAATGCCTGCGAAGATGCTGCAAAATAACAAGAATGGATATGAGAAGTATTGACGAAATAAGGCAAAGAACATCAATAAAAACAGCCATACTAACATATATAGAACAAAAAAGACTAAAATAGTATGGACATATTACTAAAATCATTAAATAAAATTTTTAAAGAACAAAAATAATTTTTTTTTTAGTTTAAAAAACTTGGTACCTGTGGTATTGTTATAAAAAAATTTATAAAAAAATATTAATAATCTATCTTTATAAATATCTAGGATAACACACTATTTGTCCGGTACGATAACTCCTAGCGCCTTCTAGACAAGAAATCTGTACCTCCAACTGACATTTCAATCATGCTTTGTTCTTGAAACAATACAGTTGATTTATTGATAATTCATTTTACAAATTGTTAATTCAAATATTCTTTGAAATTTTACTACTCCATCAATGTCTAATAAGTTTTTTCGCAAAATTACTAAAAATATAGGTACTCGTAAGGTAAGTTTTTAATCTCCTATACGAACTATAAATGTCGTAAAAACGCAATATGTTCTGAGATTCACTTTGAAAGTAGCTATGAATGTAATAGTAGTAACAGCAGTACTTTATAACATCACCATAGAAAATGGAGTCTTGTTTCTTGTAGATCATAATATACATAAACAATAAGACTCTTTGACAGGTTGACTGCTACATGTAGTACACAGTTAACTTTATGCTACAGCTCTTCTAGAGTAGGTTGATCCATGAGGCTACGACGAATTTTATTTATTATTTTGATTTAGCCTTTTGTAAGAATTTTTTGGAGGCTAAGTAATATCTTTTTAAGTATTTCACACCATTTTAAACCTGAGTACCTATGTTATTGCTTATGGCCCACGGGTGATGTTTTAATCAGGATGCCATGAGCGCCACCTCTGGCACTTATAAATCCATCATCCAGCCTTAAGAGTCCACTGCTGAACATAGGCCTGTTCCTCATGTTTCCAACCCCGTCTATCTTGCGCCGCTCTTATCCAGTTTTTATTGAGTCGTCTTAAATCGTCAGTCCATCTTGTAGGTGGCCGACCGACGCTTCTCTTGTCTTCCCTTGGCCTCCAATCCAATAACCTCTTTGTCCATCGCCCATCTGTCATTCTGGCTATGTGTCCTGCCCATCTCCATTTTAGTTTGGCTATCTTCTCGATGATGTCAGTCACTTCGGTTCTTCTCCTAATGTCTTCGTTGGTTTTTCTGTCTCGCAGAGTTATTCCTAACATGGACCGCTCCATTCTTCTCTGCGTGACTCTCAGTTTGGTAGCTGCTGCTTTTGTTAAGGTAAGTGTTTCTGATCCGCACGTCAACACTGGGAGGACGCACTGATCAAATACCTTTCTTTTTAGGTATGTGGGCAGCTCACTTTTAAAAATTTCTTTCAGTTTTCCAAATGCTGCCCACCCATGGCCGATTCTTCTCTTCAGTTCATGAGTCTGGTTATCCCTGCTAATCATAATTTCATGTCCCAGGTATTTATATCTATATACGAGTTCTATTTCTTTCCCACCAATACTGATGTTCTGGTTGGGTACCAAATTGGTCATGATTTTTGTTTTCGAGATATTTATATTTAAACCTATATTTTCTGTAGCCACAACGAATTCCTGTACCATCTTTCTTGTCATACCTAGATCTTCAGCTATTATAAGTATATCATTGGCGAAACGTAAGTTGTTTAGATATTCTCCATCTATTTTTATTCCCTTTGTCATCCAATCCAAATTCTTAAAAGCATGTTCTTGCACCGTATTAAAAAGTTTAGGTGACATTGGGTCTCCTTGTCTAACCTCCCGTTCTATTTTTATGCGATTACTGTTAGTATGGAATCTGACAGTGGTTGTTGCCTGCAGGTCTATTTTGTATAATAATTTAGTATATCTATAATCTAGCCTGCATTCTTTAAGCGCCTGTAATATTTTGCTTAGCTTAACTGTGTCAAAAGCTTTGTGAAAATCGATAAATATTAGAACTAGAGGTTTATTGTATTTCACTGCTTTCTGTATTAGGATTTTTATACTTTGTAGATGATCATTTGTTCCGTAACTTTTTCGGAATCCTGCCTGTTCCCTTGTTTGATAAGTCTCTAATTTTCTTTCCATTCTCTTAACTAGTATTCGCGTAAACAACTTATATATGGCTGACGAGGCTAATCGGTCTGTAATTCTCTAAATTTGCTTTGTCTTCTGCTTTGTGTAATAGAATCATAGTAGCGTTGTTCCAGTCTGTTGGAATATTGGCGCTGTGAAGGCAGATATTGAAAAGTTGTTTAATTTTTTCAAGTAATACATCCCCTCCAATTTTTAGTGCTTCTGATACTATTCCATCTTCACCCGTGTTTCGATTATTTTTTATTTTCTTCAGGGCTTCTTTGATTTCTGATTTTGTTATATCGGGCATTAAATCTGATCCTTGGTTTAATACCCCAGTTTTTAGTGTAATTGGAGATTCCGTATTGTTATCTTTTTTTCTTGATCTATATAACTCTGTGTAGAACTCTTCGACTATTCTTAATATTTCATCTCTGTTAGTTGTTTCTTCTCCAGTTCTGTTTCTCAGTTTGTTAATTTCTATTTTTCCTTTTTATACGCTCCTCTTCAAAACTTTTATGTTCTTATTTTGCTCTATTGCCTGTTTTTTTTTCCTACATTGTAGTTTCTTATGTCTTTTCGTATTGCCTTTGTGATCGTTTTATTTATTTGATTTATCGCTTCTTTGCTTGTAGTGTTATATCCTTTCATTTGTCGCCTTATAAGGGTTTTCGTGGGTTGACTCAGTTTTTCATCTTTTTTGCTTGTCGGACAATATTTAGTTTGAGCCTGTTGCATTGTGTTGACTATTTGTTGGTTCAATATATTGATGCCTGTTGTTATATCTTTCAATGAATTACCAATATATTTTTTGAACTCCTGAATGTTAGTTGGTTTTGTCCATTTCTTTGGTTGTTTCTTATTTATCATTTTGAGTCTTTCTTTTTTGGTTGATATCGTTATTTTAGCTCTTACTAACCTATGATCGCTGCTTGTACTGAACTGGCACTGAACTTGTACTAGCACATTTACGTCTTTAAATAATTCTTTTGTGTTTGTTACGAAATAGTCGATTTCGTTCCTTATTTTTCCATCAGGACTTTCCCATGTCCATCTTCTGTGTTTTTTCTTTTTAAAGAAGCTGTTCATTTGTTACAGATTGTTTTCCAAAAGGAAAGTCAATAGTTGTTTGCCTCTATCATTTCTGCCTTCGCTTCCAAAATTTCCCAATATTATTTCAGAGGGGTCTTCCTTAGTGCCTGTTTTGGCGTTGAAATCACAACCTATTATTAAGAAGTGGCCAGTATTTTCCTTGATTGCACAGGATATTTGGTCGTAGAATATTTGGGCTTCTTCGTCTGGATGTCCTGTAGTAGGGGCGTACACTTGAATGAACTTTAGGATATATCTGGCGTTTATGTTGATGTTTAAGTAGACCACTCTTGTTGAGATTTGGTTTATTGACACAATTCTGTTAGCAATTCTTTTGTGAATAAAGAAGCCGACGCCTCCGATTGTCGATTCCTCTTCTCCTTTGTAATAAAATAAATGGCCTGATGGGAGTGAGCTAAGACTCTTTCCCTTTTTTCTAACTTTGCTGATACTTACAATATCCCAGTTCACTTTTAAGAGTTCTTCCTCCATTTCTTCGAATCTTTCTTCGGTAGAGAGTGACCGAGCATTATATGTGGCGATGTGGAGGTTTACCTTTTTGGCGCACATTGAATAGGGTTGGTTTACAGTGGTCGGGTTTTTGGCATTTAAACACCGTGCTTGCCTAGCATGTTGGTGAGTATTCATATTTTTTCCCACGAGTAGCTGGGGAACGTTGGTCGATTCCTGTAGAGCCCCGCGTACAGGAACAATGCCTGTATTCAATGGGATTTCGCCCGGTGTCCCAAGAGCATCGTTAGCGGCCGCGTGACGTGCAACCATTCAGTTTTTAGCACGATAGCGTCCACCTTAACTTACGGATTTTCTGCATCTGGTTTTCTCCACTTATATTTTCTGGCACTTATAAATATATACTGTATATCTGGCACAATAAAATACTTTATTCTTATATTTACCGACCTGCAGATTTCTGTAAACTAAAATTAAGAATATTAGGGGTTGTTAACGATATATGTATATATAACGAGGTATGTCTATTAGTAGTGGCACATATAGAAAAAGCTTTTTGCAAGCTCGAACAGGTAGTACAGTTGTCTGTTGTTGCTTTCCGATACAGTTGCGATTGTAAATTGTAATAATGGACTCCAAAGTGTATGTATGCGGTAGATAGTGAAGATTCGGACAGTGATAAAATTGGTGAAGAGTTAAATAGTGCGCAAGAATTAGCACGTGAAGCTTCAATCTGAAGACTGAAGCTGATATCTGAAAATCTGATCAGCAAAGTATTAAACATTTAATTTCTATTACGAATTCTGAAGAAATAGCCGTAAAATCAGATCCAATAGATACAATGCGAGATGCCAGCCCTTTTTATTTCTTTTGTTTGTTTTTTGATGAAGAAGTAGTGGTACCACCATGAAATTTCTGCAGAAAACATACAGGTTTTCTGGCTATTGCGATGTCTTAAAAAACTTATTTCCCTAGCTAATTGTTGAACAGATGTTCACCGTATTTAACGGTGACCGGTAAAGGTGATTATAATGTAATCCTATCGACACTTTTATTAAAAAAAACCCAACCTTAAATTAATTAAATGAGAAAAAATACAAATATTGAAGACCAATATCCTTTTACTTTTACCAATTAAAATAATTTTTAATTATAGCTTGGAAAGTTCCCTCCGACACTGCTCCAAAACGTTCCCCAATGTAGCTGCTTTCCGAGAATTTTAATCAAAGCACGAACAATGTGACAGTCTCGGTTGATTTTTAGGAACATAAAATTTTGCATAATTGACATAACTGGATGCTTCTGCTAAAAACTTTTTTGCTCCCATTTACATATAATCCCATAACTAACTAGACCAGCAGAAGATTGGGAGTCTAAATGTGGAAAAAAAGAAAAATTTCGTAAAATCGAGCACGTTTAGCTGAATTTCATCGCATAATTAAAATAGTTTGTTGTAATAGAGGTATCTGAACACACGGTATAATTTAACGACGTTTCTTAAATTGAGATCCTGCCTTTTACTTTAATCACTTAATTTACTAAAAAATATTATAGAATAGTGGACGGGATCGGTAAATACACATCAAATGCTGAATTTCTGGTGGAGTAGTCATGATTAGCTGGAAAACATGTAAGTATTTACGAATTAAGCAAACAGTTTCTAGAATAGGTAAAAGAAATAGTAAATAAGACTTACTCACAATCAGTTTATTTAACTATCTAGACGACCGGTTTGGCTTTCTACAATATGCAAAGCATCTTCAGGTCTGTCGATATAAAGTTATTTAAATGTTGAAATAATAAAACCCATATTAATGTGTTGTCTTATGAAGATAAACAAAATATAAATAATAAAAATTACACTAATTATGCTAATATTACATGTCTGTGGTTTTTTTTATATGAATAAACTGTTAAGCAGACAAAGTAAGACCCACAAATTGGTAAAAATAGTCTATTGAATTGTAATAACTTAGTCAATAAACAAAACATTACTTACATGCCGGTACACTATTCATTAACAGTTGGGAGAACATAGTTCAAACTATCCTGTAATTGCTGAATGGAGATCTACAGTTTTTTTTATATACGTCCTGTTTTCTGCAGTGATCGTGGCTGCCACATCTTTTTCACATTTATTTTTAGATGTTATGATCGCTCCCAGGTACTTGAATACTTTGACGACTTCAAAGTTGTATTCATTGATTGTTATGTTTTGTCTAACTCTTGGCCTTGGGTTCCTCGTAACCACCATGTACTTGGTCTTGTTCTCGTTGACCTTCAGACCAACTTCCTTGGCTCCGTTTTCGAATAGGGTGAAAACTTCTTTTGCATTTGATTCTGCAATTGTGTCCCCGTCATCCGCAAAGGCCAATAGTATTTTTGATCCTTGTGCGGCAAATCCGTTTGTCAGTTGTGGTTGAGCTTTCCTTACCGCATGTTTCAGTGCAAAATTAATAGCAAATAGCAGGGGAGCGAGAGAACCTCCTTGTCTAAGCCCGGTGTCAATGAGGAATTCCTCTGACGTGGTGCTGCCAATTCTGATGTATGCGAAAGCGTCCTCTGTGCTCACCTGTGCTAATCGTACCAGCTTTTCAGGTACTCCCATTTCTACCATGGTCTCCCACAATGCTTCTCTGCTAACAGAATCGTAAGCTTGTTTAAAGTCCACAAAGATTTGGTGTACATCACGGTTAAATTCCAAGTTTTTTTTAACACCTGGCGTAAGACGAATATCTGGTCAGATCTGGTAGTTCCGACATATGTGTTTGTCTCCCTTCTTCTAGATAGGTACTAATGTGGGCAACTAATGTGGGCCCTGGTATTTTAGGTTCGGCTAACTGGTACTGTCTTTGTTGCCCTGTTGTTGTGGTTTTTTTGTTTTTAAGAGTTTCTCAAAATACTTTCTTCATTGCCGGCTTATCTCCTCGTCGTCTATAAGCAATTGTCCTGCATTGTTTTTTATAATTATTGGGCTGTTGGTCGTTGTTGCCCTTCATTGTTTTTAGTCCTACAAACTGTTTAGACTGACAGGTTCTATGTTCCTCCTACAGTTGCTGTATTCGCGTTTCTAGGTAATGTTTCTTTTTTCTTCTCAAAAGTCTTCTCGTTTGAGTTACTCTGTTGTAGTCTTCCCCATATGTAGGGCGTGTTAGTAACTCTAGCCTCTTGATTGCTTTCTTATGCAAGCTTTGTTCGCATTTCTGGTCAAAGCACTGGTTTTTCTTCTTGTTATTTCTTTCTTTTCCTATAGTTTCCGCTACGGCACTTTCTATGGGGTTCGATATATTATGGTCAATTCTGGCGTTGATGCTTCTTCTTCTTCCAGTGTCTGCAATTGGATCAGTGCCTGATATTGGCATTCATTATAAGGTAAATCGAGCCTTGAAATGTTCCATCTATTACCTTGTTGGCGTTGCTTTGGCTTTCTCGTCTTTAGCCTTATTTTCATTTTTGTTTTGACCAGAAAGTGGTTAGAGTCCCTTTCTGCTCCCCGCAGACTGTATGCGATGATGATATTGCTAAAGTGTTTTCCATCGATAAGCAGATGATCTGGTTCCGTGTGATTCCGTTATTTGACACCCAAGTTACTTTGTATATATATATATATATATATATATATATATATATATATATATCTTTTCTTTGCAATTGTGTAGTTACTACCATATTGTTGGCTATAGCGAATTCTGCCATTCTTGATCCGTTATCATTAGTGTTATCATGTAAGCTATGTGTGCCGATCAATGCTCTAAGATGGTCCTCCTTGCCTAGTTTGGCATTGAAGTATTCCAGTATGATTTTAACATCATATCTGGGTGCCGTTGTGTACTTTTGCTGTGTACGTTGTAAAATTTTATTAAATTCCTCTTGGTCGTCTTCATTTGCTTCTTCAATTGATGGTGATTGAGCGGAGAGTTAGGTTAAACCATTTTCCTTTGAGTCTAAGAGAGCACATGCGCTTGTTGATTGGTTCGATTATGCAGACTTGAGTTTTCCGTTAACTACAAACCCATATCCAAATTCGTGGCTTTCTTCTTCTCCTGACGAGAAAACCAGCGAATTTTCCATTTGCAGGCTTCCCGAATTTGTCTATCTTATTTCCTTAATCGCTATTACGTTAATCTTATATTTTTGAAGTTGTTTGATGGCATGTGATACAATTCAGGACTTAAACCAGCTTAATAGGTTCCATGTGCCTAAGAGAATGTCCCTATTTCGTAGCTTCGGGCTAATCCGTATTCCATGTCTATTCCGAGGCAATAGTACCTATTCGATTTGTAGCGTCTTTTTTTCCATGTTACTGATTGCTGATCCATAGCTAAACCTCCTTTTTGGAGGACTATTTCTCCCTTCCTCGTCTGCCCTGACCCTGCCTTTCACTGGGGTTGGTTACCCAATCTCCAGCAGGGTTGCTTAGTTTCTCCGAGGTCTCCAGCATCTTGTACTGCGCCTCACTACCCCTTTTGAACCCCACAAAATTAAAAGCAATGCCTTAAAAATTTATTAAAAAAGTCATCCGATATATACGAAATGGAAAGTATAATTTGAAGTAGGGGTGGTAATATCAAATGCTGAAACATAAATAAATTCATTTTGTAATTTATTATTTTTTTGTTCATAACGTTTTTCTTGCGTTAGTTTCAATGATAATATTTAGGAAAATCTGTTCGTATTGCATATTGTTTTTATAATGCGTCTTCCAAATAATGCAGTTTTTGTAAGTTCAATAATAAACTTATTGTTTGCACATTACATCTTTTTATTTTCATACTTCTTACCTTGAAACTCTTACTTTAAAGGTGTAATCTCAAATATTGATTTTGAGACGATTGGTTTGCTCTAAGTGTATATTAGTAAAAGTGTGACGAATATTATTTTGGGAAAACACCCTAAAATTGTAATGCAATGAACAATCACCCTAAAATAACAATATTATATAAAATAATAAATTTACGTGACAGTTTTTTTTTAACTGATTAATATAATACCCTAATTACGATCAGAGAAAAATTGTTTAAATCTTATTTTTGAATAAATGTTGCATTTTGCTGAAATATCCACCATTAGTATTTTTACTCTACACTACCATTAAATAAAAAATAATTGGCCGTAGGTAAGCCACAGCAAAAGAAGGAAAATATCTATTTCGAGCAAGAAATGACTTGGAAAGTAGAGATAGAGCAAATGGGGCATGATCATGTTAAAAGCCACATCACAGCCTTCTTTTAATCGTGCCTTTAGACGGGTTTGAAATGAAACGGTGATTATCAAAAAACGTTAAGTGGTGTATGAGTTTTCCGCTGCTAGAGTGGAAATGATGTATAAAGGTAGATTTTAGTTCCCAACAAAGAGAGCGAAAGTGAATTTTTTTATTGCTTAAATTAAAAAAGGTTTGAATTCAAGTGTATTTACAAGAGGTAGATACTATTCTAGTTTTTGTTTTGACTTTTATCTATTCAGATTTAAAGTTTTGATGCAATGAAATTATTATGTTTTAAAATATTTTAAAAAAAATCAGTATATTTTTAAATGGGTAAAAACTAATTTAGGAGACGTTTTTACGTTTTTTTTTCTTCACCACAGGAATTAGGCTTAGGCTGTTTCATCTTTATAAATACATTACGATTATATTTTTGGTGGTTTTCTTATTATATTTCTTGCTATTTAACTACCGCAACAAACACTTTTGTTACTTTTTATACATCTGGGAAATTCCCTTCAGTAAGACAATTATTATAAAGTTATTTAATTTGTTAATAAATATATCGATTGTTTCCACAATTGTTTTTTTGTTTAAGAAATAAAAATCCGTGCAGTGTGAATTTTTCAATCTATGCAAAACATTTCTGATTTCAGTATATTCCTTTGTCAACATCAGCAATTATATTGACTGTGAAAAGATTTTCTCACATTACTCTTATTTCATCATCAAACCAAGAAATTGAAGCCTTTCTATAAGTTTGTGATTTTTTTATTGGAAAATTAATTTCAGTTAACTTTACATACATTTCGGTAATAAATTGAGCCAACTATATAGCTGTTTTGAGAGAAACAACGTTATGTACCGACTGTTTTAACATCAGGATGCCATTACTTGTTATATGTCTTCTGTATGTATTAGCACTATGACTTTTCAGATTTTATTTTTAAGGATAGAAATTGAGCAAGATGATCAGAAATACATGGGTCCACAATTCTACAACCAACTTTCTCACTGCTTATTTTTTTAGATCTAAAAAAGAGTTATCTAAACAAGTTGCTGATCTAGTTGTGATTCTAGTAAATTTATTAATATTTATGTTTTAGACAAAAGTAGAAATTAGATCACGGAAACTGTTTAATTAATGTTGAATTTCATTTCATTTCATGATAATGTTAAAAACTACAATTATTATTATTTCTAAAAAATTTGCAGAGCAAAACACCAATAACTTTTCAAATAGGTCTAGAAAAATTTTAAAGTTCTTATTTCTGGTTCTATACACTATTACTAAAATAGTTTTAATATCTATAATTTGCAAAAAAATTATCCTCATATTCACATGATATATCATTTATGCCAGGGGTGCACAAACGGTCGATCGCGATCGGCAGGTTGATCGCGAGTGCTTTTTGGGTAGATCTCGAGAAGAAAAATTTTTTTAATAAGTAGGTAGGTAACTAAACTACTGTCAGCAGAGTTAAACGTTTTTATTAAGACTAAACTATACAAATACATATAATGCTTGACTAAGCATCATTGCAATTCAAAGAAGTGGGGACAACAAAATACTGTCCACGCAGCATATTTTATATTTACATATATTAACTAATTATTTTATTAATTCAATATTTATTATAATTATTAATCAAATTTGGGATTATATTCTATCAACTACAAAAATGTATTACGTAATAAAATAACACTGCTTGCGGCAAAAGGTGGCTTTATCAAAGGAACGCGCGGCACTTGTCAAAAAAAAGCCGTGTTGTTTCTAGACGAGAGACAGTACAGTCTAGTTTCGGGCGGCTCGTTTGACAGGAACATTGGAGACTTTCGTTCACGCCGATATAAATGTTGCGCCTGCAGGAATTTGAGTTATTCTGAATGGTAACTTGATAGCGATCCTACGTCGATACAAAGTTTATTATTAAATAGTGGAAAATGAGTGCAGTGAAGAAATCTAAAACGTATCATTTTAATAAGGATTGGGAGGAATAATTTTTATTTTCTATGGTGAAGGATAAGTGCATTTGTGTTATTTTTCGTGCGTCAGTTGCAATACCTAAGCGTGGTAACTTAGAGAGGCATCATAAAACGGTTCATAAAAACTATGAAAAGGATTTTCCGCCACAGAGTGAATTAAGAAAACGAAAAGTAAGTGATTTGATATCTTGTTTGAAAAAAGAATAATCCATGTTCACAAGACCAGCCAAACAATCAAAAGCTGCTACGACCGCGTCATTTAAAATATCTCATATTTTGGCGAAACACAAGAAACCATTTGAAGATGGATCGGTGGTGAAGGAAGCATTTTTGAAGGGGGTGAGACTTTATTTGGAGATTTAAAAAAAAACAGAAATCATGTCTGCTATTAGAGAACTTCAGTTATCTCGTCCGACTGTCACAAGGCGTATTGAAGTCATGAGTCAAGACATCGCAGATAAACTAAAACATGATATCATGGAATGTACATACTTTTCTTTACAGTTCGACGAATCCATCGATATGACAGACACTGCCCAGCTGTGTATGTTTATTCGGATGGTATTCAATGACATGTTGGCTAAGGAAGAATTTTTGACAATCATTCTCTGAAGGGGAAGACCCGTGGCGAAGATATATATATGACGTTTTCTTAAATTTTGTAAAAAACTACGAGCTACCAATATATAAATTAATGTGCATTACAACCGATGGAGCACCAGCAATGACTGGAAACAAAAACGGTTTTGTGGCATTGTGTCGAGCTAATGAAGAATTCCCTTCATTTTTTTCATTCCATTGCATTATACATCAACAAGTTTTGTGTTCAAAAGTTTTAAACACGGAGGAAATTATGGGCATTACAACAAAAATTGTGAATTCCATCCGTGCACGTAGCTTGCAACGGCGGCTCTTTCAGTTGCAGTTGGAAGATAGGGAGTCAGCTGAACACACTGATTTAGTTCTTCACACGGACGTCAGGTGCTTGAGTCGCGGAAAATTCCTAGAAAGGTTTTAAGAATTATTGCCCGAAATAACAGCTTTTCTAGACGAAAGAGGTGATGACACTCAGATTTTGAAAAACGAAAAATGGCTAAATGATTTGACATTTTTGACTGACATCATAATGCACTTAAACACCGTTAACTTGGAGCTTCAAGGTAAAGGAAAAACTATTATTGAGATGATTAGCGCAGTAAACGCATTCAAAAGTAAATTGCAACTCATGATAGATCAACTGAAAAGAAAGGATCTGAAACATTTTTCGTCTTTGAAAGCAAGGATTCCTCAGTTGAATTATGATACGTATGAGGCTGAATTATCAAATGTTTTGCAATAATACTGCAAAATCCAGAAACCGTACGACAGTCTTTAATATTGACAGAATGTAGCTTATTAGGTAAAAGCCAGTGCTCATTAAGACACAAACAATCAGCTGAAACATCATTGAGCAGAACTTCAATTTTTCACTTCAAGATGATCCAATTACATTGGCATCCTCCTCTTCACAAAAAACTTAGATACCACTGCAACTTTTGGCCAAACATTTTTGTTCCAAGCTTTTTTTAGATTTTTTTGATTAATGGTGACCTTCATGGAACTATATGCTTTGGGAATTTTTGATTTTTGTACCATACATTGGACTTTACCAGGGGTAAGTCATCTCTCTTAATTTCACCATCAGTTTTTTCTAAATTTTGTATTTCTAAATATTTTTGTTGATTTACAACATCGTGAATAGCGCGGCTAACATATTTCTTTTCAAATATATTATTGTTTATAATTTGGTTGTTATCAGCTGATTTAAATTTACTTTTAACTTCACCGGTATTATCACTAATGTCAACCCCCTCTGTGGCTCAGTGGTAAGAGCGCCTGCCTTTAAACCCAGAGGTCGTGAGTTCGAATCCCACCTGGGTGGAAATTTTCGTTTATTAAAAAAATTAATAAATGAAAATAATTTCTATCCTTGTGTGATCGGTACACACCGGAGGGACCGCAGACGTTCGGATACAATTAGCGTCTCTTAGCAAAGACAATGACGTCGACTTTGCTAAGTATCAAGACAATTACTCTACACACACACACACAGTACACCTCAAATTGTAAAGCGGAGTTTACATTGGTATAGTTACTTGCACCAGTTACTTGTACAAGTATATCCAGGACAGTTCACATACGCAAGTTGACATGCTAGTAAGTGTTTACACATAAAAATATTATTCATTTACCAGTTCCCGACGAGCACCAGATGCGTAAAGATGAAACCTTTCCATTGCCGGCGCCGTGCTTTGTGCAATAATTCAAAATTAATAATTAAAAATCGCATTAAAAAAATTATGTTGCGTATATCGAGAATTTTAATTGAAGAAGCTGTTAATTTGATTGAAGAAGAAAAATGTCGTCCAAAAAGGATATGGGTTCGAAGGTGGATTGATAGAAGAACTACAAGAGGGGCATCCACTCTTCTTTTAAAAGAACTTCGTATGGAAGATCCTGAAGAATATAAATTATGCCTTCGGTTGACACCGAGTAAATTCAAATACTTGCTAAATATGGTTCTGCCTAGAATTCAAAGAAGTGACACACTTTTAAGAGACGCATTACCAGCGCACGTTAAACTAGAAGTTACCCTCAATTTTTTGGCAACAGGAAATAGCTATAGAACTCTTCAACATTTTTTTAGAGTTCCAAAAACATCAATATCTAAGTTTGTACCAGAAGTTTGCGACGCAATTTATGATGTACTGAGTGAATATATAAAGGTAAGTTAAACATTTTTTTTTTCTACAGTAAAACGTCGATTAACAGGACTAATTAAGACCAGAGGGATTCAGGATAACCAATCATGTTCTTATTGTATAGAGAGTAATATTTACTTAATTTTTCAAGTATCTTAGATAGTACTTATACTGATGCTGGTACTTATTATAATTTTTCAAAAATACTTATCCTTATTACTTAAGTATATTTATTTCGTACTTGCAACAGCTCTGGTCGAAATGTTGGAAAGTGATCATTGTCTTTACTCAAAAACCACGGTTTATTAACAAAAATTTACATTAAACATTATTCTAGAAAATGCTGATGGTCTAGAGGTGACGAGGGTAAATCGTACATTGTAGGAGATGAAAAAGGTGATTGCTGTACAGAAGATAGCGTGGGTGGATGCGGACTAGAAGATGGCGGTGTCGGTGGCGGCGGTAGTTGGTATCCAGGAGATTGCGGCGATTGGAACGGTGGTTGAATTGAACTCCAATTGGTGTAACCAGAGGAATGGGAAGATCCAGAAGGACTTGGTACATTCTGTGGATATGGTGATGGAGCAAGAGCCATGCACCTATAACGAGTCAGTGTACTTTGTAATTCATTTTGACATTGCAGAGCCAAGTGTAAAGGAAGCTTCTTTAGAGCGAGGATCATATATCTTCCAAAGGCGTCAAATTCATCTTCCTCATTTCCAGATTGCTGTAAGGCAGTATTAATGTCACGAAGCTCTGAAACAGCGGTTGATAAATCCTGGTATCGTCTTTTTGATCCCGCTTGGAAACTGCGTCCTTTCTCTTTTCGAGAAGTTTCTTTAAGGTTAGAGCTTCGACACTCAGAAACTGCAGATGTTGATGGGGTTTCAGAAATTACAATTGATGTTTCTTCAATAGTACCAGATTCCAATTCTAGGTCGTTCTCTGTATTTTCTACCGTTTGTCCAGCTGGTTGCGTGTTCTGAAGAGAAAGAAAAGTGTAAATAACTATCATAATAAAACATTGTATTCTTATAAAAAAGAGACTGAAACGTTTTCTATTCAGAATTATTATTTTTAGATCCCCCCCCACTTTAGACGCTTGGAATCAAATTGAAAGAGGTTTTCAAGAAAGATGGAACTTTCCTAGGTGTTGCGGGGCCATCGATGGTAAGCACATATTAATTCAAGCTCCTCCAAACTGTGGAACAGAGTTTTTTAACTACAAAGGACATAATAGTATTGTCCTCATGGCAGTTGCAGACCACAATTACTGTTTTTCCTACATCGATGTCGGATGTAATGGAATTGTATCCGATGGAGGGGTTTTTCAAAACTGCTCGATATACGAAGCTTTAGAAAAAGGCATACTTCCAGAAGGGACTTGTTTTGTTGGTGACGATGCATTTCCTCTAAAACGTATTTAACTAAACCATTTAATTCTGTACCATTATCAAAAGAAGAAAAAATTTTCAATTATCGTCTGAGTCGTGCAAGGCGTATAATTGAGAATGCATTTGGTATTCTGGTTAGTAGATTTCGAATATTTGAAAAAAAAATTGCTTGCAAATTGTCAACTGTTGATAAAATAGTGAAAGCTTGTTGTGCGTTACATAATTGGTTACGTAAAACCGATTCAAACACTTATTTTACACCAGGATCGTTTGATGAAGAAAATATAGATACGGGAGAAATAATTCCAGGAAGATGGAGATCTGAAATGACAAATTTAAGAAATCTTGCAAAACCAAAATCCGGTTACAAATCATCTAGACTTGCTAGAGAGTTCAGAGATTATATTAAAAGATACGTTAACAACGAAGGCGCAGTACCATGGCAAGAAGCAAAAATTTACTAATGTGTTAGTGTTATTAATAACTAGTATTATAAATAACTTTAATAATTAATATTAGTTTTATTTAGCGTAGACTTCCTTCGAGTCAACATAGCTTTAAAATGTGGGGACTTCATTTTCGTAAGTAATAACTGTGATAATATTCTATTCTTAAATAAATACATCAAAGAGCTCGAATACACTGCTTGCCATTTTTGTAAGCAGATATTTAAAAAAGACCTATGGTGTATATTCTTAATAAACAAATATAGTTTACTAGGATAGGATAGGAAACATGCTACATTTTAATAAAATTTGGTATTGTTTCAAGATAAACGGGTCATCCTGTATATTGCGGTATAATAAAAATTAGAATACGTAGGTATTTAGCTTCCGAAAATTATTCTCAGAATTATTGTTAATTACTAAATAATATTATGAAACGTTTCATCCGAAAAGCAATTCAAATATGTGATTATACCTACCTACACCTACATACTAAATAATTTATCTAAATTTATGTACCTAGCTAGTTTATTAAAATTAAACTTACCATGTTGCTTTGAGTCAATCATTTTCCTTTTGTTTCCTTCATGAATGCATTCATGATGTGGAACCATTTTAAAGTTGGGGCGTAGACGTCGTCAGTTCCCATACCCGATTTAACTGATCTTTCTATTTTCTGTAGTTCTTGGCTGTAAGTATTCCGCAAACTTTTTATTTTTTGCCTAGCTTCGGCAACAGTAAATCCCTCAATGCCCATGTTTTGAACTAATTGTTCTAAAGCTGCCGATCTCATTTGATTATTTCTGTAACTTTGTTTGGTAACGTTCCAGAGACATTCGTATTCCCGATAAAGTTCGACAAATTTAACAGTTTCTCCCTCGGACCATTTCATTATTGCACTTTTAACAGTAAAATTAAAAAACAATAGCGAAATATAAAACCGCGACACTGCTCTCACAACGTTATATGCCAGGACACTTGCACACCCGTCTACACTCGACTAGTTACCAAACCACTTGCCATGCTACTTGCGTTGAGGCGAAAATGTGGTGGAAGGGGAAGGACAGTAGGCAAGTAAATAGATGGGCTAGCTATTTACTTACCTGTCCTCGCTACTGGTACAAGCACTTGTACAAGTACTTACCCGGTAGGTTGACATTGGGCTAGTTGTTGCCTTACAAGCTACTGGTACAAGCAACTAACCCGTTTACTATACCAATGTAAACTCCGCTTAAGATTGGCGAATGGATTTAGTGTCCGCAGTCATTTAAACACAAACAAACAACAACAATCACTAATGTCAGTCACGCCAGGTAAAGGGGACTTTGAATGGGTGGGTTTTGCATTCACATCTGACACTTTCCTGTTATAGTATAAACATTTTTTTTTACTTTTAAATTTGTAACTTGATTCAATTAATTGCGCAAAAATATTATTCGACAGTGATTCTTCCAGCAGTTGAGGTACACAAAATGTTTAATATTTTCATTTATATAATAAAATATGTTGATGCCGAAAATAAATTGGCAGATACTGGTAACAAACAAACTCGTATTTTCCACGTTACCCTAATTTTTCCGAATACTTAAATTTATTCCGAACATTTATCTAAATCTTTTAAAAATAAAACTAACAAACAAATAAAAATACACTATTTCATAACAGAAAGAAATAAATTAAAATGCCAACGATATAATTCAACAAGACATGCAGTAAGAATAAAAATAAGAATGAAATAGAAGCAAAACGACTGAGACAAATATATGTCACTGCGGGCGTATGAGACGCTCGAGGCGTATTATACCAACGACAACGATATATTGCTGAATCGTTGGAATTGCTGGAAAAATTACATGGTTTGGTAAACAGTGAAAAAGTGTAAGGCGAAGTAAATGTAGTTTAGCGGAGTTGAAATCGGCACGATTTTTATTCTTTTATTGGCAAAACAATGTATTTATGCTATGTTAGCAATTAAACAGAATATATTTTTTGTGCAGGGAAATAGGCTAAAAAGTTTCATGTTTGTAAAACTGACCTTTCCAGGCAAAGGACAGTTGTTTAGAGAAGAAAATTGATTTCGACTTCTTATGTTAACATTGTAAAATTAATGCATCAAGCAAATTAACTTTTTTATATCTAACATAAAAAGGGTATTTGACAATAAAATTTGTTATATTTAAGTTTTTAATAATAAATATGACCTCCTGTGTAGTGTTGCCCAAAATCGTTCTTGGTCTTGCAGTCTTGGTCTTGTTCTTGCGTTTTTGCAAGACCAAGACCAAGACTGACCGTGAAAGATTTAAGCAAGAACAATATAGTAGTTCAAGTATATTTTTAAAGACTCTATGAGACGCAAAAAAATATGTAATAAAAATACCGAATCAAAATATTTATTAAAACAACACATTTGACACTTGCTCAGAGGTTATAATTACAATGTAAAAATAAAATATTTTGTAAATTCTTTCCCAGCAGACGACTTCTTCGCTCTGAAATTAATTATACCGATTTTGAGAATAGCTGCCCTCTAATCATAAAATAATCGAATTTTCTTTAAAATATGTTACCTTAGCTAATAAAAAATATAATACTTATTGTTAAGGACACCCACTTAATAATTCAATTTTTTCCCATTATAATTAAGTAAACAAATCTTATCGGCCTAGACTAAACATTTTTTCTGCTGAGTGTGCGATGCGATCATTCGGTTAAAGAAACTTGGCTGAAGGAGCGCGGATAATATTCAAAAGTAACGAGACACATTAATAACAGATAATGTCGCCTACGGTGTAAACAAAATAACGAAATATTTACAATAAATAAATACCGATATATAATCCTCGGCTTGATATTCGGTACTTAGGGCATTGAATAATAGAGTGGTGCACCCAGAATTTTCCTATGCGGGAGTTTTTGGTTGGGCAGAGAAATTTTTTTTATGCCACCTCCATTTTGAGTCCTTAAAATTTGTGAGGAACAATGTGCCCTGGGGGAAGGTTTAACCCTCAAAACCTCCCCTGGGTGCATCACTGGTATAGTAACGAACATAAAGTAACTAGTAGTAGTTTTTTTTTTCGACATCATTCCCAATTAAGCTTTCAGTGGAGTCTAATGTAATAATTGTTTTCCATCTAGCTTTCCATTGAGCTTTCCATGGCAAGTTGAGAGTAAATATAATGCCTTTCATGATAAATTACAGTTCTATTTCAATATTAGTTGTCCTATTAGAGAAACCAAACATTACCAAAACAAAAAAAAGACATGGGTCACCCAAGAAGTAAAATCTTCTTCAGATAGTCTGAAGGATTTGTATATATTAAGTAAGACTTACCCTAAGCTAAAAACTCTACATAGACAAAAAAATATCTGCACGAAGTTCTTGTTGAGGCCACAAAGGGTCAGGTTTATTTTAACAGAATCTCTGAATCCTCTAACAAAAACAAAACCACATGGGCTGTTATAAACGAACTTAATGGAAAACAAAAAAAATCACAAAAATATCTGTCTAAAAATAGATGATATTAGGATTACAGATTCAGATATAATGTCAAACAAATTTAATGATTACTTTATAGATGCACCAGTGGATATAATTAGTAAAATAATTAAACCAAATTTAAATTTTCAGCATTCCAATGATTTTGTTCAAAGTAGTTTGTTCCTATCTTATGTAACAGAGGAAGATGTTTTAGATATAATAAAATATAAAATTAAAAACAAAGCATCGTGTGGTTTTGATGAAATATCAGGTATTGTAATTAAGAAAATTGCATTTCAAATTTTGACATCACTGGCTCACATTATAAATGCTTCTTTCAATACTGGTGTTTTTCCCAATATGCTAAAAACTTCTATCATTTCACCGGTATTAAAACAAGGTGATCCTGAATTAATGTCAAATTTTCGACCATTGTCTGTTCCATCTGTGATATCTAAGATTATTGAATATGCAATGCTAAAACAACTTTTATTATTTTTAGATATCAACCAAATTATCACAAAGCATCAACATGGATTTCGAAATCAATTTTCTACTTCCACAGCCATTAACAGTTTTTATGAGGAAGTCTTACTCTCAATTGAGAACAGTGAAAATCCAACTGCCATTTTTTGTGATCTCAGTCGTGCATTTGATTGTGTGCAACACGATGTACTCCTCGATAGATTGTACAGTTATGGTGTTAGGGGAGTTGCCCATAGTTGGTTTGGTTCCTATCTGAAAAACTGGTACCAAATAGTTAAAGTGAAAAATAACTTCAAGATTTCAATGTCTGATCCGATTATTAATAAGAATGGAGTACCACAGGGCTCCATATTGGGCCCTATATTATTTATTTTGTATATTAATGAACTACCACATGTAATGCCTGATGCATTTGTATCAGTTTATGCGGATGACTCAACAATGCTATATCGCGATAAAGATATAATTTTTTCACAAGATAAAATAACAAACTCACTGAAGACCTTCTCTGATTGGTCCAGTAATCAGTCGCTCCTGTTCAATATTCACGAATCTAAATTTTTATCATTTACATCACGTTCAAATTCTACTAAACCTGATTTGGTGCACGCATCAATGGTGAGGATATTTTGAGTTAGTGATGTGAAGTTTTTAGGAGTGACTTTCGACTCTCATTTATCTTTTAAGACTCATTGTTGGAATGTATGTAAAAAACTCAATTCTAAATGTTATCAATTGAGAAATTTAAGTAGAATACTTAGTCTGGAACACCTTCGCCTTTTTTATTTTGCTGAGGTACAATCGACAATAAGTCACGGTATAACTGTCTGGGGTGGTTCTTCTAGTGTAAAGGACGTTTTCAAGGCCCAAAAGCGTATTGTCAGATGTATAGCAGGTGTTCCGTATGGTTGGTCTTGTAAAAACCTATTTAGAGATTTAAATATATTAACAGTGTATGGAATTTACATTTTGGAATTATTGATACTAATTCATAAAAATAAAAGAACTTTTTTATGTAATAGTGATATTCACTCACACAACACAAGAAATAAGAGACAGTTTGTAGTACCCTATCGACATTTACAAATAAGCAGGAAGTCATCTACTATCTGTGGTTTACTACTGTAGAATCAACTTCCTCAAAAATTTAAAAACATTAACTCAACTACAGCTTTTAAAAACCAAGTCAAAGAGTACCTAGTGACCATGTGTTGTTATACAATAGGTGAATATTACGAGGGTGTATCTGTGAATGCCTAAGCTGCAAAATAACCAAATTTATTATTATTTTAATTATATGTCTATATTGTACGTTTTTTAAGTATTTTAATGTTTTATATATATTTGTATTGTTTCAATTTTTTGTGATATTTAATATTTATAATTTTAGTTTTGACTTGCTGTAAACCTAGTTGTAACTTACAGTCAAATAAACTATCTATCTATCTATCTATCTATCTATCTATCTATCTATCTATCTATCTATCTATCTATCTATCTATCTATCTATCTATCTATCTATCTAATCCTTGTTGTTTTCGGAATGACAAGTGACAAGTTTCCAATTTGACATGAGGGACAAAGATTCAAATAGTTGTAGTCGAAGTAGTCAGAGTTGGAGTTATAGATCTAAAAGACGTAAAAGCAAATTTGATAAGTTTTTCGAAATAACTCATGCATCCCAAATTGCTTTGTGTAAATTGTGTCTAAAAATAAAGGTTGTAACGAAAATGAAAAACAGAAACACTTAAGGTTTAAGGAAGTATCTAATATATTTTCACAAAAAGTAACTACAAATTTTTCTTCGCTACAAAATCCGCTGGTAAAGCAAGATGTAAAAAAATATATTTATTACCGTTTTACCAATATATGGTATGTTAATTTAAAAAAATAGGTCCGAAATGCAAAAAGGAGTTTACAATCAAAAATAATACTTTAGTCTTATGATGTGTAATGTCGATACATATTAAGAATTAGTTATAAACAAAAATGGTACAGTAAACAATAACAAGTATTTATGAAACTACTTAGAACCATTACTCAAACTTTCCCCACACTCTTACCCCAAGTAAGAATATTGACGAAATTCCTTAACTTTCTCTAATGTATTACAAACTTGGCTTTAATTAATTAATAAGTTTGGCAAGAGCTGAACCTGAGATCTTATTAGATTTATAAGTATTATATTCCGCAAAAGTTTATAAAGTAAACTTTAAGTTTTCCTGCCAACTAGGAAGTGCCCCGTTTCGTTCAAATTCTAATTGAAACTTCCAAATCTAAATACATAAACTTACTCGTTAGTAAAAATTGAAGCAAGTTAAAACTTTAAATTTTTATTTAAACATAAATGTTAAGTATTACATTTATTAGAATATATTTTATATGTATATATGTGATGGGTGTTATGCTTTGAAAGGCCTGAATAATTTTTTGACGTAATTCGTCTAAATTTCCGGCACATTCATGCTTATGTCGGTGAATTTGTTGCTTGACATAACCCCATATAAAACAGTCAAAAAGTGAAAGATCAGGAGAGCGAGGTGGCATGTTTATGGTACCTTTTGTGCTAATAACTCTATCTGGAAATGTAATGTTTCAAAATCTAACACCTCCCGTACATTGTGAGCTGAACAGCCGTCTTACTGCAACCAAGGTTCCTTGCTTAAGATCAAAAGCAGAGGTAATGATTTCTTAAACTCAGCACCAACTACTGATCTTCAACGTTTTTCCTTCTCTCATATTATTGGTTTCATCATCATCATCAATGGTGCTACAGCCCTATGAAAGAGCCTCGACCTTCCCAAGTCTATTACGCTAGGCAGTCCTATCCATTGCCAACCGTTGCCAGTTTGCTGCGCCTATCTTTCTACCATTATCATTTACACCATCCTGCTATCTGAGTTTTGGCCTACCCCTTTTTCTACTTCCCACGGGTTGTGACATAAAGATTCTTCTAGGAGGGTTGTTCTGCTGTGATCTTGCTAGATGTCCTGCCCATCTTAGTCTTCCTATTCTTATAAGAGATACTACGTCTTCACCACCAAATATTTGTTTATATCTGTGGTATACCTCGTAGTGGTATCTCCTCCTCCAAACACCATTTTCACAGATGCCACCAAATATTCCTCTCAGGATCCTTTGTTCAAATATAAGCAGAAGAATCATATTATTGGTGTACGTATATTTATTTAATGTATGTATTGAAAGGAAATAAATACCTTTATTACTAGTGTTATTTTTATTTTGAATATTAGTAAATAAAAAAAAATCTAAAATCAACTTTTTCCCATTTTGCTTCATTTCACTAGATAAAACTTTTAAAAAATTATTATATGAAACTGAAAAACTGCTGTTACATCCACTTTCCGCCACTAAACGTAATACCACCATTTATACACGATCCTCATATATTTTCAGGTTTAGTTAAAACTCGCTTGAAACCGACCAAAAACTTTTAATCGCTGCATTGAAAGGGCTTTGTATGAGCCCTTTTTTCAAACAATAACGAAATTTAACGTTTTTTTATGCGGACAGTTTAATTTTGCTCTTACATCATTCTACCGGAACATATATGGCTACTTTAGTAAAATTTTTGTAAAAAATTTATTATTACTACTACTCGTAATTGGTTTTGACTGTGATAAATAATAAAATGGATAATATGCGTACTGTATTTTTTATTAAAAAAAAAATATTTTATGCCCTTTTTGATCCAGACGTCAGGAGAATTATTTATATAAGCTACTTTTTGCAGAAAAAAAAATGCAAAAAAATTTGGAGCTGCCAAAATGACAAAAAAATGTTCTTTTGGTAGCACTACAACCCACTGGGGTGGGTCTTGGCTGACTGCACAACCTGCTTCCATCTCGAACGGTCGTCCATGATGTTTAAGTCAGTGGGTAGTCCCATTGTTCTCAAATCTGACCATATATTATTTCTCCATCGCATTCGTGGACGTCCTAAGGGCGTTCTCCCTATCGGGACTTCTTCCCAGATTAACTTGGTAAGGCGGTTATTAGGGAGCCTATGAACATGGCCAGCCCATCTTAGACGTTGGGATTTAATCTCTTGGACTACGTCGCTAACACTATACATTTGTTTGACCTCGGCATTTGTTCTCATTCGGTATTGGTTAGTATTCGGATCGTGATAGGGACCGAAGATCTTTCTGAGGATTTTTCTCTCAAAGCATCTGAGTTTACTTTCCATTGCTTTTGTCAGCGTCCACGTCTCACACCCATACATGAGCACCGGTCTAATTACTGTTTTATATATCCTGATTTTTGATGTTCGTGTTAGGCTATTGGATTTAATAGTGTTGTGGAGGCTATACATACATCTGTTTGCTGCCTGAATTCTCCCTTTTATCTCTTCCGTGATATCGTTATCTGTGGTGATAGTCGCTCCGAGATATTTAAAACTCTCCACTCTTTCAAAGTTATAGGGGTCTATTGTTACATTTTGTCCTATTCTACCTCGTCTCTTTTGTCTGTTAATGCACATATATTTGGTTTTCTCTTCATTGACCCTTAGAACGGTATTTTTTGCATCTCTCTCTCTAATTTATTGAAGGTTTCTTTTACATTGGTGACGGTATTTCCTACAATGTCAATGTCATCCGCGTATGCTATTAGTAATTTTGGTCCATTTACTGTCAGAAGTTCTGTTCTAATTTGTGCGGTTCTTACTACTTTTTCCAGGATTATATTAAAAAGAACAGGTGACAGCGCGTCTCCTTGGTTCAGTCCACTGTTTATTTCAAACGACTCTGAGAGCTTGTTACCTATCCGCACTCTAGATCTACAGCCATTTACACAAACTTTAACGAGCTGGATAAGTTTTTTTGGAACTGAAAGTTCTGCCATTGCATTCCACATCCCCTTTTAATGCAGCATTCTCCCCTTTTAATGCTGTCGTATGCTTGTTGGAAATCTATGAAGAGATTATGAATGGTCCTATTGAATTTCCATCCTTTTTCAAGCAGCTGCCTGAGAGTAAAAATCTGATCTATGGTCGATCTATTTTTTCTGAATCCGGCTTGGTATTCCCCTATAAAATTTTCTACAGAAGGTGTTAGTCTACTTAATAGGATGTTCGATAAGATTTTGTACGCCATATTAAGTAGGGAGATGCCTGTATAGTTAGAGCACTTGGTTTTGTCTCCCTTTTTATGGATAGGAATTATTACACTTTCGTGCCATTTTGTTGGTATTTTCTCTTCGTTCCATATAAGTGTTATTAGTTTGTGTAATTGTCTATGTAAAGTTTCTCCTTCGTACTTAAGAAATTCGGCTGGTATATTGTCAGAGCCTGGAGCTTTTGCGTTTTTCAATTTGTTAATTGCTTGCAATGTTTCGTCTATTTTTGGGTATTCTACCAGTAGGTCCACCCCAAGGTATATATCCTCTCCATGTTCTTCATCTTGGTGTATATTAAGTAAATTTTTGAAATATTCTTGCCATGTTTGGAGTAATTCTTGTTCGTTGATTATTAATTCATCATTATTTTTCCTCAGTACAGACACGCAGTTAGGTCTGAATCCTCTCTTTTCGTTTGACACAGATTTGTAAAATGCTCGACTATTTGACTGTTGTCTATTTCTTTCCATTTCTTCATACTGCTGTTGTTCGTATTTTCTTTTTTTCTCTCTAATTAGTTTTCTTGTTTCTCGTCGTGATGTTGTATAGTTTTCTTTACTTTCTGTTGTTTCTTGTTGAAGCATAATGTTTTGCTTTTTCTATCTGTCTTGTAGTTTTCTTGGCATTCTTTATCAAACCATTTCCTTGTTTTCGTCCTTCTTTTTCCTATTATTAGTTCTGCTGACTCTGTAGTTGATTTTTCCATTTGTTGCCACAGCCTTTCGACATCATTGCTCTGGTCTATTCTATTTAGATGTTGCTCCATTGCCTGTACGTAATTGTCTCGGATTTCCATATTTTGCGTTTTCTCAATGTTCCACTGTCCCAATGCTTCGTTCGTTTTAAGTTTCTGTGATGATATTCTCAACCTGATTTTTGCTCTTACTAGGTAATGGTCTGTATCTCCATCTACGCCCCTGAGGCTTCTTACGTCAAGGATATTACTTCCGTGTCTAGCATCAACAATTATGTGGTCAATTTGGTTCCGTGTGGAGTTGTCATTAGAGACCCAAGTCTGTTTATGAATGTTTTTATGTTGGAACATAGTAGACTTTACAAGCATATTGTTAGCAGATGCTAGCTCTACGAGCCTTTGTCCATTATCGTTTGAGATATCGTGGAGACTGTGTTGTCCTATTGTCGGTCTTAGGTTAAGTTCTTTGCCAATTTTTGCGTTGAAGTCTTCGCAGATTATTTGCATCTCTTGTTTGGGAATTCTCTCCAGCGTTCTTTCGAGTTGCTCATAGAAGTCATCTTTGATTGTTTCTTTTTTATCTTCTGTCGGAGCATGTGCGGATATCATTGAGATATTGTACAATTTTCCTTTCAGTCTAATATAACACAGTCTCTCACTGATGGGCGTAAAACTTATACCTAACACTGTTTAAGTATTCTTCTCGGACCACGAAACCATGTTTTCCTGTCTGGTTTCCACTGTAGAAAATGACCGCCTTGTCTATTCTTATGTTTCCATTGTCCGGCCACCTTATTTCTTGTATTGCCGTAATGTCTATTCCTACTTTTTCTAACTGTTTTACTGCGTGTATGGCTGCTCCTGTCCGGTACCAGCTTAAAACGTTCCACGTTCCAACATTCAAAGTCCTTGTCCATTGCGATTGTCGTTTTACATATGTATCTGTTCGATTCCGAAGCACATTTGCAGTTTTCATAACAGGCTGTTTTTTACAAGGGCAGGTTGTTGGCCTTTCGCTTAACCCTCCTCCTTTATCCGGGCTTGGGACCGGCAAGAATGACTGTTAAGCTACTCGATCCACCCAACAGTCATTCCAGGCGGAGTTAAAAAAAAAAGTATCCATTGTAGTTATTATTGCAAAATAAAAAAATACTGTAAACTCTCGTTATTATTATTAAAAATTAGCAAAAAAATGTTTTTTCTTTTATATTCAAACAGAAAATCAGTCTATTCGTCTCCTTGATCGTCGTTATCTATGCCTGAAATCTGGGAATCATGGTTGTCATTACCAACGTCATCACATTTAAGGGATTATTAAAACTCCATTTCGTTGGCTAGAACGTAGTTGGTAGCTAATTGCATTACGTATTTGTACTTGGTCTTTTTTACACCATCAGGTTAGTTTGCAACTGAAAGATTACCTTTCATCATCATCATTATCATCAGCCCTGAGGTGTCCATTGTTGAATATAGGCCTCCTCTAGACTTTTCCATCTGCTTCTGTTCTGCGCCTCTGCTGTCCAATTGGTCACAATTCTTTTAAGGTCGTCGGTCCATCGCGTTGGGGGTCTTCCTCCGCTTTGCTTGTCAGCCCGTGGTCTTCACTCAAGCAATTTTTTTTGTCCAACTGTCGTCTTTCATTCTTGCAACATGTCCTGCCCATCTCCATTTTTGCCTTGTAATATATTCGATAATGTCTTCCACTCATGTTCGTCTACGAACTTCCTCGTTTCTTATTCTCTTTCTTAAGCTTATTCCAAGCATTGATCTCTCCATCTTTCGTTGTGTCCTTCTCAATTTTTCGTCTGATGTTTTTGTGAGACTTAAGGTTTCTGCTCCGTATGTGAGGACTGGTAGAACGCACTTGTTAAAAGCTTTTCGTTTTAAATGGATCGGTATATTTGTTTTAAATACGTCTCTCATTTTTCCGAATGCAGCACAACCCAGACTTATTCTTCTGAGTAGCTCGCATGTTTGGTTATCTCGCGTTAACCTTATTTCGTGACCCAGATACACATATTATTTCACAGTTCTAAGGGCGACTTTTCAATTTCGATAGTTGTTGTAGCATAATTCCGGTTTCTCCTAAGTTGTCTGTTATGACAACAATATCATCGGCATATCTGAGATGATTGAATATCTTTCCATCGATGCTAATACTCTTTGATTCCCACTCTAGCAGTTTAAATGCGTACTCCATAACTGTTATAAATAGTTTTGGTGACAAGGTACCTCCCTGCCGCACTCCTCTGCCAATTTTTATCTTCTCAGTCATGAAATGGAGGTTAACGGTTGTTGTCGCATTTTCGTATATATTTCGAATAATATTTGCATACCTGTGATCTATCCTGCATTCTGATGCTTTTTTGGTGCTTTTAAGATAGCAACTAATTCGACTGTGTCAAATGCTTTGTCGAAGTCGACAAAGATAAGAGCAATGGGTCTGTTATATTCGATAGACTTTTCAAGTCTATCGAGTTTTAAGGCATTGAAAATGGTCGTTTGTTCCGTGTCCCGCTCGAAATCCTACCTGTTCTTCTGATTGATAGAAATTGAGTTTTGCTTCTAATCTGTTTGTCAGTATTTTAGTAAAGAGCTTGTATAGGTAGTTAAGCAAACTAATTGGCCTATAGTTTTCGAGATCCGATTTATCCCCTTTTTTGTGGAAGAGGATTGTAACCGAATTCTTCCATTTACTTGGAATGTTTTCACTATGCAGACATAGCTTAAAAAGTGTTTGGATTCGGGACATCAAAAGTGGACCTGCTAGTTTAATTTCCTCTCGTGATATATCTGGTATAGTCCGTCCCAAACCCTTCTTTCAGTGCGTCATAGTTGTTCGAATTCTCTCTAACGCATTAAGCTAGAAGTGACAGAAAAAAACGTGAGTCTCTGATTATTATACATAGAACTTAGAAAATTAAGTATCGTTAACGGGTATTCGCATATTAAAGCGAATTCTACTTACGAACGTATAATTGGTTGGAGTATAGAATACGCTAAATAGATATCCAATCAATTATGCATATAAATATAATTTGACACAGATGATCTTGATAATGACAGTGACAGTACTTTCACAATGTCAACTGATAAAATGATAATTGCCATTCCAGGTTAGTGTTTGCAGACATTTTAACTACAGTAAAAATTAAATTTTGTATTTATTGTCATAAAAATATTTTAAATATTCCGAGATATACCGAAAATGAAAAAAGACTAATATTAAAATTATTAAATTAGTTTCGATTAGAAAAAGAGGCTGAGACATCTTTATTATCAGTTTCTGTCGTGCGCGAAATAATTGTGAATTCCGGAATGATATTGAGGAAATATCTTAAACTAATACCTTTATGGATATTTATATGTATTAAAACGGTTCTGTTTAGAACCACATATCTAGTGTAATCACAGAACACTAATCACAACCAGAAGCGAAAGCTTTGTCGGAACCTTTGATGTTGGGAGGACAGAAATTCAGAGTGACAGTAGCAATGAACCTACATTTGATTACACGAAGAAAAGTAGTGAGGAAGTCGTTCAAAACTGTAGTAAATGATAGTTACACTGAGAAATGAAGTAATCATTTTTAAGTAATCTGTTTTGTATGAATTTTATTTTTTCTGTAAAATTTAATATAACTTATATATCAATTCTGAACTGATAATTAAAAAGTTGTTAAGTCAAAAATATCGATTTGTTTTTTTTTTTAACAAACAAATTAACGTACTAAAAGTATTTTAGTACGTTAAAAAACCGATTGAATTTGAGAGTTAATTTTAAAATAGAGATGAAAAGCTTGATTTCTATTACTTTTTATCGTTTTTTTAAGGTTAACAAAACACTTCATCACTCAAAATCTATATTTTGACTCAAGACTTTTTTACTTATCAATACAGAATTATACTTTTGAAATTTCTATTAACTTTGTCTTAAGTTGCTGACTTTTTTGTTTCCTGTTGAGGAATTTCTTTGAATGTGATTATCTATCTATAAACCTCCAACACCACGATATTTTCGCTGCGCGTAAAAACTCTGCAGCTGCGGCTAGAATGAATGTATATAAAATGACCTTAGATTTCTTTCTATGCATCTGAGGTCTCTGAAACTTCTGGTTGTATTGTAGTAAATTCAACTCGCCAGGACATATCAAATTTATGGTAGGAAAGGGTAAAAAGTTGTAATAAAACAGAATAATAAAAATTTATTGTAATTAATATACACATATACCTCTTCGATTTCTCTCTCTGTACATCTAAGGTCTCTGAAACTTCTGGTTGTACAGTACTACATTCAATTCGCCTGGATATATCACATTTGTAGTAGGGAGGGGTAAAAAATTGTAATAAAACACAATAATAATAATAGAAATTTATTGTAATTAATACTAATAATAATGTTTATTTAGAAAGCTTAGATTATAATATAGATTTACAAAAAATAAGCATACTTAACACTAAATAAATATGAAAAATCACTGAAATAGAGCTACCATAAAAGTAGCACCCCTTGTGTGTGATACTTCAAACATATATGTGCAAGAAAGCAAATATTTAACAAATGTATTAATATAAACAGTTACATATGCGCACTTACAAAAATACATTCATTTTAATATAGCATGTGACATAAATATGTCAATAAATTCAAGAAATATTGTAGTTGGTAAACAAGGTATATTTCGATATTTTTATTTATTACTATGATCAATTAATCTGCTCTTCGCAGAATTGTGTTATTTTGTTTCCAATCCATTGTTTAAATTTATACTGATATCCATGTTTTTTATAACTCTTAATTTGTTTTAAATTCTCCAGTAGACAATTGTATCATTTGGGCCCTATGTAGCCAACATATTTCTGGAGTATGGATTTATTACATTTGGATAAAATTGCATTATTCCTTATATATCTAGTTTGATGCGCATGATTGCTAATGTAAAATAGTATCCTTTTTTATTTCATGTATGTGTATAAGAGCTTTGTAAGAGGACAATTTACGTACAGTTAAAAATTTATTCTCGTTGTATAACAGTTTGCTGTAATATCTTAATCTTTTTCAAAAAAATCTAATTAAGCACTTCTGAATGTTTATAGAATGCAAGTAAATATTCCTTATACCGCCCCATTCTAAAAGACCATTATAAGCATGGATAAACATAACCCGGAATGGAATAGAATAGAAATATATGCTTTATTGTCATTGAAAATTTTACAGTTTTATGGACGAAGCTTACAAAGACTCAGAGGAAAAAGACAATAACAAATTGCATAATCAACCGTAGGAACTAATAAGTTTAAGCTACTTTGGGTAATGATGACCCATGGGTAAAGAACCATGGAACTGTACATTAAGATATTGTAATTTCTTAGTTATTAATTAAGAAACTCTTCTACTGAATAAAATGGTCTTTCAAATAGATAGGCTTTTATCATTTAAAGTATTTTAAGTATTTAAAATCATGAGACTTTAAGTTATCCCAAAGCTTTTTAACACCATTCATTGTTACAATCTAACACTTTTTTGATCGTGAACAACATGTTACATATTTTCCTGTTTTATCTAATATTTTCAGTTTATGTACCAAATCTATCATAGAATCTAGGTAATTGATCTGAAAATCAGTTCCCTCAAATACATTTTTAAATTTGTTAGGATTATTGTTATCTTCTTCTTCTACGGCACTACAGCCCAAAATGAGCCTTGGCCTCCTTTATTTTTTGCCTCCACCCTTGTCTGTCTGTGGCTGCTCTTCTCCATACACGGACTCCTAAAAGTGCTTGTGCATCGCTGCTTACTGTGTCTTTCCAGCGCTTTCTTGGCTTTCCAACTTTCCAACTGGTCTCTTTCCCTGCATTCTGGATTATTGTTATCAGTAGAATTTAAAATATCAAACAAATTATTAAATTTTTCAATAATTTCTATTGTTCCCAATGCATCTGATGGAAGAATACCAAGAGAAATATATGTATACATAGAACTTGCAACAGTGTTACTTAAAATTTGAGATGCTAGTTTTACTCGCATTTTTTCAAAAGATGTAGGATATATATATGGGAGTGTGTTAGTTTTGGTGCACACTTATAGAACTGCTTTTTATCTTCATGATAAAAAGTTTCTATAAATGACCAAGATGTTTTTTTATCATCAAAATAAAAAACATTATTAATTAAGTTATTTCTAGTGACTTTAACTAAATGACATGGATCAAATATATAAATAATTTTTTGTCCATTGACATCAAATTCTGAGTTAGTTGGAGAAATCCCCAGTAATTTACTCAATTTTAGAAAATTCGTTCCCATATCAGTAACAAGACAATTCACATATAAACCTGATTGAAATAGTTTAGAAATACATTCTTTTATAATAGGAAGAAGATGATTTGCTTCAATGGTAGTGTTTACAAAAAAATATGCTAGTTGTTGTTTCCAATTTGAATATAAGCCTCGAACCATTATCACAAGTACATTTTGTGCAATTATTGATTCCTTTTTTCCATTTCCTATATCATATAGACCAACAATCTCATCACGACCTGTATCAAAAAATAAATTACTTTTAATAGACATTTCATCAATACAAATACTACAGTGCTTGTCCTGATCTAACATTGTGTTCACTTTTAACTTTAGGGCATCAAATATTTGGTCATTATTCAAACCAGGTTTACAGACCAAATTTTCAGTAATTTTTTTAAGACTTCGTCTTGAGGGCAAATACAATATTCTTTCCATAAAAGCATACGCTCTTGGGCCCAAAAAATATAGTGTTAATGCAAATTGTTTATATTCATCAGAATACCTTCTACTTTTTGGACATTTAGTTTTTAAAATTGCTTGAGCTTTCACTATTTGTGCTAGGGATTTGTTTAAAAATTTGTCACACATTTGATTTTAAATATTTATTGTCTTCCTTCTGTTTAGAAGACGCATATGCTTTCTTTGCACTTGCACGCAATTTTTTATTTTCAATCTAAGTTTCCTTTTTCTTGGTGTACCTCCCGACAACTTGGAGGGGGTTTGTGTTGCAGCTGTGAAAAATGGAGCTGGAGTATGGGGCCTAGGTGGGCTAGACACTTCCTGCCTATTAACATCTGAAATATAAAAATATATTTAATAACCATAAACATATAAACGTTCAAAGTAGATATGTTAATGCTTATTAGTGATTAGTTGAATGCATAATACAGTTGTAGCAATAAATAAAATTACCTGTTACCAGAAACTCTTCCATCAAAGTATCAGGTACAGTATTATGGTTTTTATCAGTTGGACTATTAATTACTTCCTGTACATTATAGGTTTCAGTAGTACCTAAAACCACGACATAAATATTACTCAGTATGTAACCATAAGATATATTATGTTCTTAATAAGGCTGATAAAAGATCATTAAATTTCACAATTCCAGATCTTGTTTATATTATGAAAAACAACAAACAACTTTGTATATAGTTGTAAGTAAATACTGATTTTTATATGACTTTTATAATAAAGCACTATAATTGTGAATAAATAAAAAGTATCTACCTTCCAGCCTTATGACTTTCTTTAATGGTTTGTCTGTGTTTTGAATATTGGCTGTGTGAGAAAATCGTTGGATGTGCTTGTTGAAATAAATACTTCCGTGTTTCCTTTGTACATTTACACCGGTTCAAAATGTTTCTCGCACATTCTATAATTAGTATACAATTCAGCATACTTGGAAAGCAGATCATACCTATTGGCCGCTTTCAGCCATAATTCAGCTCTAAAAAAAAGTGTATTTAACTAAAATATAAACATCCAGACAACATTTGTAATACGTTTGAATTTAAAATTTAATTTGTTTACCTGCTACGATCAGTCGGTATTGAAAAGAGACTAATTCCTTCCCCAGTTTTCGATGGGCACCCACGAACAACACAATAAAATCCTCCCTTTCGTGCAGCCATCACAATAAGTTTATTACACAAATATATTAAATTAACTAACTAACTATATAACTAAATAACTTCTCAATACAATACAATAACACTTCTCAATATATAAACAAACAAGGCATCAATCAACACTTGTCAACACTACTAACACTATGGCCGATTTCGCACATGCGCAAAGAAATTTGGATTGCGAAAAAGCCCTCCGTTTCGCTTCTTGTTGTGATTAGTATTCTGTGGTGTAATCATTGATTTTCAAGAATCAGATTCTGAATGTGATTATAGATTGTTTGAAATATAATATTCATTTTTGTTATTCATAAAAAAGAAGGTAAACTTACATTCGGTATCTTGTTTTTTAACTAAACTCCATTAACACGATTTCATCTGGATATCGGAACTGGTAGATTAACTCAAAAATCAACTGCTTTACTATTTAAACTATTTATATTGTTTTTTTTAACTAAACTTTATAACCTTCTTTCATTTGTACACCAAATCTGGTAAAATAACTCAAAAATCAACTGCTTCACTATTTAAACTATTTCCACTATTTAATGACAACTCTTCACAAAATTAAACTATTGGCTGCCACACAAACTTATCAGAAAATTACTTATCCAAATATGACTGATTTAAATCGATATTATTTTATCACGGGAATGTTTACTTTGATGCCTTGCAATTATCAGTAATTTTTTTTACCTTGCAGTCAACTCTTAAAAGATTCTAGGAGGAAGCGGTTTTTTAAATAAACAAACCTTTCAATTCCCTAGTGTTTGTAATAAATAATAATAAATCCATAAACAAATCTTAGCTAATTAAGCACTTTCCATGGAATGTATAAAATAGAACAGAATAGAATAGAATTATGACAAACTACTATGCATTAAAAAAAATAACCTTTTCACGTTTAGCCGATTACGATCCTGCAACTGTCAGATTTAACTAAAATGTCATGCAATAATTCTCGACATTCTTAAAATCCTATATGACGTCAAAATTAGTGACGCACTGAAAAAAGGGTTTGGGACAGACTGTATATTCTCCTCCTACATTATGTACCTTTTGTAGTGGTTGTTCGATGAGCTCTGGAATAACTTGACTTTTATATAATGTTTCATAGAAACTTTCCACTATATGTAATATGCTTGGTCTATCTGAGATAATATTTCTATTTTTGTCTTTAAGTTGGAAGATTTCTTTTTTGCCATTTTCCATTTTTCTCCTCAATGCTTTCATGCTTTTGTTGTCTTATAGTTTTTATAATTTTCTCGTTGTTGTATTTATACAACAACAATATGCCTATATAAATTTAAATTTGACCAAAAATGGAGCTGCCTCTTTCTTGCGGTAAGGTCCTCAATTATTTTGGTACTCAAAAACGATGTAAAAAGTTTACCACTCTTACCCCCAGCTTTCCCTTAAAACGCCCACTAATATGGGGGGGGGGGAAGGAAAAAAAATTAATTTACTAAGAATCTGTAGGCAAAAATAGTTCCAATAAAAAATGTAGCTGAAAGAATTTTTAATAACAATGTTTATGGTTATATTTGGTATAGAAGGACGTTTTTTTTTTAAATTTGATAATGTTTTCTTTATCTCTTTCTCTTCAATATTTATTTTTTCATTTTAGGAGCATACATGCAAAAACCGATAAATTCACTTTTTCCAATTTCGAGATAAATGCCAAAAACTTATACAGCAAAATCCCATAATAATTTAAAGAAAAATCATGTTGAAATTAAATAGTAGTAGTAAGTCATAAAATAAAATCCTAGAATTTTAATATATTATATTTTTTTGCTGTTTTTATTAGTCATTTTTTTTTTATTTATCGGGTTTTGTTTGAAAACCGAAATTTATCGGTTTTTGCCTGAAAGATATTTGCAAGAGCACCATATGTTTGTTGTTAATAAAAGAAAATAAACGAATTAGAACGTAGAAAATTATTTTTATTATTTAACAAGTTGAAAAAAGTCAATTTAAATCTGAAATGTTAGTTCCTCTTCCAGCCAGTCACATGTCTCCTCTTCCTCTTTCTCCTCATCCTTTTCATTTGAACTTTTGCCATTAAGCAATTCCCGGTACCAATCAAGTTCTTGTAATTTCTCCCAATCTTTATCGAAATGTTGATTTAATAAGTGTTTAGGAGATTTTTTTTCTTTTCGGGGATACCCCGAGTCAATTTTTTTTTCTGAGATGGTTAACTCAATATCGGAAAATTTTGGTTTCAAAAGTTTTTCAAAATTTTCTAAACCACTGTTAAAATAATAGTTTTGGAATAATCGTATTTTTATGAATTTGCCATTGTTAAATTTTTTTATTACAATCTTCTTTGTATCGGCTAGCGCTTTCACTTTTTTCAAGCCAACTTGAAGCTCTTTCATGTTAAACAATCTCCAATCAGTACCTATCTTTTTAACAACTCCAATTTGTTTGTAAATTTCTTCATATTTCTCTCTAGAGAGAATTGTGGCTTTTTTTCTTAGAAGCTTTTTTACTCTCCCAAATACCCTGTCCGCTAGCAAAAACGAATGGCCCCTGAATGGAAATACAAGTAATATTTCTGTTACTTAAACTGGAGTTTTAAATCTAAGCCAGAAGAACAGCGAATGAATAATATGGGAATATTTTGTTTTGTCCACCGCACTTGTCGCAAAAGAGGCGAAGTGTCGTAATAATATCGTACTCTAAACAATCCAAGTGCAGAACCTATTTCAATTGATCCTCTACCTGCCTGATCTTCAGTCCACGTAAAAAAAGTTGGACGTTTGGACTGGCTATCAACGCAGCAAAAACATACATGTTAATCTGCTGTGCATAAAACGCATCATTAATAGATGTTTTGGGCAAAGGCTGCACCTGCTGCATATCAAAGCAGAATGTAATGAAATTTTCAGGAGTTTCTTTTAGCAGACTATAAAATGCATTAGCCTTCTTTTGATGGATACTTAACTCAGTTCGAAACTCTCTTTTCTTTACCTCGTTAATTTCCGTTTGAATTTTGAATTTAAGTCTGGTACATTGTGCGCACACATCTGATGCTGGAGTAGAAAACCCAATGTTAAAATCATTAACGAATATCCTTCTAAACATCGAAATGTTCACATTATGTTCAGGATCGCATTGAGTGAGGTACATGCCATGTAATTTTTTTATGCTTAGATCAGCGGCCAAATAAATTCGTCTTACTTTCTTTCTATTATAATGACTTTCTCTTCCTTGTAGTTTAGCAATAAACTCTCTTATTTTATACTTTTTGACAACAGATTTTATGGACACGTGATCTCCACTCCACAACAAGGTGGAAGGAGCAACAAGTGAAGTAGGGCTGAAGATTAATGAAGAGAAGACGAAATATATGTGTATAACTAGAACGATACGAAGAGACAGAATAGGACAAAATGTGACGGTCAACACCTTCAATGTCGAAAGAGTACAACGTTTTAAGTATCTGGGGGCGCAATCACAGCTGACAAGGATGTCACTGAATAAATAAAAGACAGAATCCAATCTGCAAACCGCTGTCTATTTGCACTGGATAAGCTCAAAAAATCAAAAAATCTCACAAGGAGTTTGAAGATCAAAATCTATAAATCCATCGTCAGACCTGTAATAACATACGGATGCGAAACGTGGACTATTACCAAAGCCAACGAAGAAAAGCTCAGACGCTTTGAACGAAAAATAATTAGAAAAATTTTCGGACCTCACCATGACATCACCACAAACCAGTATAAGATCAGAAGCAATATCGAATTAAAAGCCCTCTACAACGGCGCGAAGCCGATATTGTCCAAGAAATTAAATCACAGCGACTAAGATGGGCAGGCCACGTGCACAGACTGCATAACGAAATACTTGTGAAACTGGTATGGGAGGAGATTCCCACAGGCAAAAGACCATTCGGACGTCCCAGAATGCGATGGAGAGATAACATCCAAGCAGATCTCCGGAAAATGAACATTCCATTTGACCCTAGGTTGATGGAAGACCGAACAAAGTGGAAAAAAATTGTACAGTCAGCCAAGACCCATCCAGGGTTGTAGCGCTACGTGATGATGATGATGATCTCCACCCCGATTTTCTTTTGGAATATTTCCGTCTGACAATGTTTTAGCAACGTAGTTTATGCGATCTTTTTTAATATTCACACATTTCAAGAAAAATGCCTGACATACCTGAACTTTTTTCTTGCCGACTCTTTTCGACAAGAAGTAGTGTATGAAAAAGTTACGCTCCTTGATTGCTCATTCTGTTGTCGGTCTTTTTCTTTCAATTGGAACTACTGACATGTAATGACACAATTAAATATCCTGTTCTGACTTCACATTATTTTCAAAAATTTTATTTCGAATGGCTCGAATGTCACTTTCAGCCATGCTATTGCAGTGATAAGTAGGGCCATTATGTTTGCAAACTATTGTAAAGTTTTCCAAATAAGGATCGCTATTACGATATCTAAAACAAAAAATGGATTAGGTAACGAACGTCTTAATTGATTCTTTACCTGTTACCTTTGCTTTTGCAATTTCTGCCTCTTGGTCTCACTTTTCTGTTTTTTTCTATTTCCCATACTAATTTCCAACACACTTGCTTCCATTGTTAAAACTTAATAAAATTATGATAAACAACTGCTTAAGATATATCGGGTTTTGCTTGAAATTTGAATTTATCGGCATTTGCTCGAACTTTGTTCATCATTTTAAAGGAAAAATATCGGTTTTTGTTGGAATTTTTTATTCTAGAGACATAGAGGGCTACTTAATTGATATTAATCCATATTCAGGTTAAAAAATTCAAAAAATGGATTTATCGGTTTTTGCATGTATGCTCCTCATTTGTTGTCACTTCTAGTGTTGGTGATTCATTATCGTCACCTTCAGCAAATAAGGATCAAAAGTAGCCTGGGAAACCTACTTTTTCTTCTGTTTTCTTGGTTCATTCATCTCTTTTTCCTCTGACCATTCTCTATTTCTCTTTGTGTATTCTGTAAAAGTCGTTCATCTGTTTTGAGAAGCTCTGCCAGTGTGCCCTTTTTATTTCTCCAACTAAAGTATTAATTTCACTTCTAATTCGTTTATAGCGGTTGTATGTCTGTTGTGTTCTGTATTGTAAAAGGCTTTCTTTTTTTCTTTACATTTTGCCTTCACTTCCTCTTTAAACCATGGGATCTTCTTTTTTGATATGTTAGTGTTCGTTACTTTCCTCTCTTCAAGTAACTCTGTTACTGCAATTAAAATATTTTAAAAAACCTCATATATTGCAATAACCACTGCTACATAAATCGAATTCTCTGATTTAAGCTTGAATTTGTTTTTTATATGTCTGGATGGAGTAAAGAACGCACATCAGGTTTCATTTGAAGGTTTATAAACATCTGTATATAAAACTATTGACTCTGATTGATAGTCGTTAAGGATAGCCTAATATTTTTAATAGGCTAATAATTAAAACTATATTTTCACTATAATTTCAGAAATCATCTGGGTGTAAAAATAAAAAAGAATATATTATGTGAAATAAGGAAGACTTCTTTTTACCAGTATTTATTGGTCAAATCATAAAAAGCATATTTCCTTTACCAATTTCACTGCACTTATTTATTTTTTCTTTTTTTACAGTTGACATTTGACAGCTTTACCCTGGGCCGATTCGTGTCTTTTACAACGGACGGTTGTCCGGACGGTGCCTTACAAATATCGGAATCCAATCGACCCCAGGTAGGTGGCTCTTGGTGCGGGACCTCCTGGGGCCCCGCGATCTACTACAGCGAAACCAAAAGTGTTACCGTTTCCGTCAATCTTTTTCGTCTCTCGAAGGTTGAAAATGGATACAACTTCGACTATAGGATGGAGTACAAGTTTCTGAAAAGGAAAGCTGCTATCGTTCGATATGGAGGAAGTAAGTCTTTTTAACATTTATTATGTTTTGTAGTGAAACATTAATTAAGTATATAATAACATTAGCAAGCATATTTGGTAGCACTTAAATACCGTGAAAAGCACATTGAAGATTAAAAATACCATATCATCAACACAAGTTGTATAGTACCAAGGAGTGTTAAACACATTAACATATTAATCAAACTCTTTTCACCAAAGAAATCAATGCACATTTTCTCCGGATCTGAAATTAATTATTCTAGTGAGTATTCTAAGTTATTTTTCAAAAATATTTAAATTAATATTTTCATTGACTCGTCTTTATTTGTCAATGATCTGTAAATCTATCAAATAATGGACGTCAAATGTTTACTCTTAGATTTTTTTGCCGACATTATTAATAGCATTCACAAAAATGAAACTAGTAGAAACAGAATGAATCGAGATTTTAATCATGATTGGTTATGAAGATAGAGGAGGACTCAAGCAGAAGTTCGTAATTTATTTAATGCTAAATACCCCAATCGCAAACCAATTACTCAATCAACGGTAGGTAAAATTGAAAAAAAAAATAGAGAAACGGGCCATGTTAAAGATCTTCCCAGAAGTGGTAGAAAAACAATATCCGAAGCCAAGAAACTGGACATTGTACTGGCGTTCAGTATTTGCATTAATTTTACATGCTGTACTTTATCGAATTAAATTATTGAATTGCTTTATTGAATTAAAAAGTCTTACTACTACTTTTATGTTATCATTCTCTATTAGTTTCAGCAACTCAGTTGGTGTATCATCTGGACCACAAGCTTTTCTAATTTTAGCATTATTTATAGCACGTTCTACTTCGCATTTTATAATTTCTGGGCCGTCAGTACAGTTTTGGTAGAATTCGACAATATTATTCCTGTCATCTTCAGACAACTGTGATATATACAGCTGCCATTCTCTTCTTATTTCTTGCTCATTTACAAAAATTTTGTTATTAGTATCAACAAGTTTAGAGGGAACTCGTTTATTAAATATATTACTCATTTTTTTTTCAATTTTTGTGCACATTAAATAAGTCGTGTTTAGATATTACATCCTTCATTTCGTCGCACCTTTGTCTCAACCATTTTTCTTTGGCTAATTTGATCTCCTTATATTTGATCTCTCTCTCTCCCTCTCTCTCTCTCTCTCTCTCTCTCTCTATATATATATATATATATATATATATATATATATATGTATGTATAGGTATATATAACCGTTTTGGATGGGTTGGAGTCAATAAAAGGGGCTATTTGTTAACTATTTTTCACTCGAGCTTTTAATTGTGTTTACAATCATTATCAAGAGCTACTAAAAAATACAAAATATCCTACAAAGTTGAACTAGATATTAATTATAATTTATTATACATAAAATTAGTTTGGTATATAAAAATATACCATAATACAACAAAAAAATTGAATTAATAAATAAATTTGAATATCGACAATTACAAATAAGCCTCAATGTCATAAATACCAACTTAAAAATTTTTATTTTTGACAATTTTGTATAAATTATTATCACTTTTGCTAATACAAACCATTTCCAAAAAATTTCTTTCGGATTAATTACTTTCACTACATAAAGTTTTAATATTATCAAAATCCATAATATGGTCTTTATCGATTACATGCTCTTAAAAATATCGACAAAGACCATATTATGGATTTTGATAATAATAAAATTTTATGTGATGAAAGTAATAAATTCAAAGCATTTATTAGATTACAACATTTTTATATTGATATTTTTTGAAATATGCTAGCAGCATTTTTATATACCAAACTAATTTTATTTGCTGATTTAACAAAAATTTTTTCTTTCTAGTTCAACTTTGTAAGATATTTTGTATTTTTTAGCAGCTCTTTATAATAATTGTAAACACAATAGAAAGCTCGAGTAAAAAATAGTTAACAAATAGCCCCTTTTATTGACTCCAACCCATCCAAAACAGTTTTATATTTTTTCTAAACGAGTCACAAGTACTTCGTTTTTCTTACTCTATAATTTAATATTAATTTTAGAGCTGCATTTCATTATTATCAACGTTAAAATTACAAATATGCAAATTTTCGAAATATCTGGCCAATGTGTACATTTTTATCTCGTTCGCAATGAATTTATATATCAAAAATACTGATATATGGATAAGTTAATAGCTCTGCGGATATTACGAAACGTTTAAATATCCCGTTTGATAACTCAGATCGGCATTAAATTGGTATTATCTCCGTGGGTTTACATCCATATCAATCTCGTTGAATTATTAAACACTACAGCTGTGAACGTATCGATATGTATAAATAATAAGCCATCCCGGGATTCGCTGACGATCTCATCAAGTAAATATTTCTCTTAAACTTAACAGGGATCCGTCGGGAAGTTTTGATCCTTTTCCAATTTTCCTTATGGCGTATTAGTCAAGTGTAGGTCCATTTATGTGAAATTCGGGGCCTTTTAGGTCCTGAATATATAACTGGAAGGAGATAACAAAACCGATACGAGAAAATGGCGCCTTTTAACATAAACTACTCAACAAATAGGAAAGAGCAGTTTGATTGTATTTCCACATCTTCATAAACGAAAATGATATATTAATAATATAAAGAGTGTTTTTTTAGAGATATAGAAATGTGTGTTGGTAACACTTTTTTAACTGTAGCCCATTTTGACAGCGCTTAAATTATAATCAACGTAATAGTCTATCAGAGCAAGTAATTCGATTAACCATGAAACGTTTTTTCACCACGTTTACGTTAAATGATAATATGTATCCACACATACGTCATACAGTGCGTAGAGAAGAATTTGTTGGAATATTATCATTACTTTGCTTGACTGATATTGAGGCAAAGTACATTCGTTATACATTCGTAGATAACTGGTATACTAGCCCGGCACTATTCATTTATTTGCACGAAAATAATACAAATTGCATGTGGAACCGTCAAAAAAAATAGTAGAAACCTACCGTCACTCTCTAAAGTACTACAGACTGGGAAAGACGAATATATTTCGTCCAGCGAGTTAGTCCGCCATAGTCCTATTGTCCGCCATAGTCCTATCTAAGATGAACACCAAGTTCCGATAATTACAAATCTATATCTTTCTATATTCGTAAGCATTCTCTTTTGGTTACAATCATTTTTATTCGTCTGTATTTCCTTAGAATGTAATTAATTTTATCTTTACAATTTGCTACTGTTATTTGATCCCCTGAGAAAAAAATGCCAGTAGGTAGCAGTTACATACATTGACACAAACACACGCGAGGCGTTCAACCCAACCCCTAGTGACATGTGTATACCACTGCTAGTCAGTAGGATCCACATGTCCAAAGATCAAACCGCTCTCGCCCCAGAAGAATCAATCATTCTGGATCGGTACCTATCTGACCCCCAGGTTTTTCCTCCACCCTTTCACTACGTCTGACATACGCAGCGAAGGCTTATGAACTTTACGTCGGGCAATTTGAGTAATAAACAACACCCTCCGTATCTACATGGTTGTGGTTAGGCCACCTAAAATCAAGGGATAGCTATAAGCTTTTCTCCCTAGCTACTTTACTGAATTTACTTTGGTATTAGCATTACTTTGGACTTGATGTCCCTAAGAAAGTGTGTGCCCTGCACGAAGAGGCACAGGGAAAGTGTGTGTTCGGTCACTCAGCTGCCGATTTGGCAAAATTTAATCTGTTCTCCTCGCCAGCTGAGCACCCGACTGATCTGGCCACCGAGCCCATGCTTGTCGCACATGGCCTCGGTGCTTAGGAGTCGCGCTGCCGGTCTCCCAAATAGACCTGCCTTAAGGGCCAAAGCCAAAATCTTGGCTATACGAAGAGAACTTAAGGTTCTCTTTGTATTTTCGCATTGTGTGAATATGTGTGTGGCGACGGGGCCAGTATCGCCACTAGTAATAGGTACTAAACTATTCCTTGCCACTATAATTCGTTCGCGGTGTTAGAAGGTATTTTCGCTCGGTTTTTTCTACTAATACTAAGCCTAAAACTAAATATTTTTTTGGTGAGCAAGGCCTGTTGTCTGGAACTGTAAAATGCCAAGACCCCAGTGCGTACCCTTTTTTTCCTACTTTTAACCTGCGTTGCCTTTAGACTAATCTGTGCCTATCTCAAACTTTGTGATTTTATGCTACTGGGACATATCCAGCTATCTGATGTTTAGGCTGTCTATGTGTTGTCCTTATGTTTGCATCATAATCTGTTAGCTCTCTTAGCTTTCTGTTGGGGTGGTTCCTTATTTCATTTTGAAGATTTCGTATGCCTTTTCGATCGTGTGAAGGATTCTTTTCTGCTTTGTATCCCTGTATAGGTATCTTAGAGGTACATATTTCGGTACTTTTAGTGCATCTCTTATTAGTTGGTTTTGTGATACTTGCAGTTTCTTCCTGTTGGATTTACAGGTATGGCCCCATGCTGCATGTTGATCCATGTTGAATCAAGGGTCACTCCTAAGTATTTGGCTTCATTGCTCCATTCTATATCTTCGTTTGCTAGCCTTAATTCCATCTTAGGGATTTGTTTCCTTTTTCTAAACATGACGGCCTGTGCTTTTTCAGGGTTAAGTGCTATTTTCCACTTTATACACCATGCATATAATCGCTTTAGAGAACGTTGTAGGTCTCTGATTGCAAAGTTTATGTTCCTGTTGCTTGTTGCAAGCGCCGTGTCACCTGCGTATAATCTAATCAGTGTTTTGTAGTCGCTCGGTGTGACTGCTGTGTATACGGTATATAAGTACGGAAATAACACCGCTCCCTGAGGCACACCTGCCTCCAGAGTTCCGACTTCGGACAGGGCAGGCCCTATCCGAACTCTGAATCTCCGGTTTGTCAAGTATGACGCAAGGACATTACCATTATAAGTCATAGTGATGTCATTATCTCACTATATCCATATTGGTTCATTTTGTAGAGTAGGCCTTCGTGCCAAACTCTGTCAATCAATCAATCAATCAATCAATCAATCAATCAATATTCTTTATTTCATCAGACTTTTACAAGTATTGAAATGCGTCAAAATACAATCTAAAAAACTAAAGGTACATAGGTAGTAAAAAAAGTTAAAACTATAAGCACATAAAACATAAAATATACACAAAAACATACAAATTGTTAAAAAGATGCCTGCAAGTATTCCTCTGACGAATAGAAAGTGTTTGTCAGAAGTAAGTCCTTAACTGTTCTCTTAAATACATAAATATTTGACTCTTTTATATAATTAGGTTATTTATTATACAAACTAACGCATGTTGGGCATGTTGGGTAAGGACCCTTGCCCACAACAGTCAAGTGACGAGCAGGGGTCACCAAATCATTTCCGTAACGAAAATTGTAGCCACTCATTAAGGAAACATCATTTCTGCAAATAAAATTACATCTATGTGACTTTACATAACCAACACAACTGAAAATATACAGAGAAATTACAGCTAAAATATTTAATTGTTTAAAAACTGGTCTACAGGAATCCAAGCGCCTTCTAAACGTAATGGTACGAATAATTTTTTTAAGAACAAGCACCTCATTAATTCGCGAGCAATTTCCCCAACAAACTAAGCACATTTGCAAAATTGACTGTACATGAGCAAAATAGTAAAGTTTCAAGATATCTAGGGAGACAAAATTCCTAAGTTGCCTTAGAACATAACAGTCTACAGACAATCTTCCCACTACAGAATCAACGTGAGAACTCCAAGACAAATTAGAATCCAGGTAAACACCTGACAACTTAGTGGAGTGGCTATTTACCACAGACCCATTGTCAAGCTTTACTAATGGACTCATCTGCATAGTAGAAGGTGAAAAGGTTACCATATTGGTCTTTGATCCATTTAAGATTAGGGTATTATTTATACAGTAATGAGTCATACTTTTTACAATACAGTTTGCTTTTTGTACTACATGAAAAAAATTATTGGAATTTAGTGCAACTATGGTATCGTCAGCAAATTGAGTGACGTAACAGCCTGATGGCTGTTCCAACTTTTCTCCTCGAATGCTTATTGCATCAGAAAAATTATCTAATGGATTCTGAACCAAACATGTTGAGCTATCGTTTATAGTTGATTTAAATCATTAACGAAAATCAAAAATAAAAGAGGGCCAATGATACTTTCCTGTGGAACTCCGGAGAGGACACTTTCTTCTGAAGAAAATATTATATTCCCATTCACATTGACCTTAATTTTTTGAAACCTTTTCGATAAAAAGATTTGGATCCACTTTAACGCAGTTCCTCTAACACCACTATGATAAAGTTTTTCCAGCAATATTGGATGATTTACAGTTTCAAAAGCTCATGCTAAGTCAAAAAACAAACAGATAACTTTATTACCCTTATCAAAGTTCGATAAAATATGATTGCGCTAGTAGTGCATCTTGCACACTTATACCTTCACGGAAACCAAATTGAGACTTTTCTATAATGTTGTGCCTTTTAATATACGAGAGAAGATATCTAGGGAGACAAAATTCCTAAGTTGCCTTAGAACATAACAGTCTACAGACAATCTTCCCACTACAGAATCAACGTGAGAACTCCAAGACAAATTAGAATCCAGGTAAACACCTGACAACTTAGTGGAGTGGCTATTTACCACAGACCCATTGTCAAGCTTTACTAATGGACTCATCTGCATAGTAGAAGGTGAAAAGGTTACCATATTGGTCTTTGATCCATTTAAGATTAGGGTATTATTTATACAGTAATGAGTCATACTTTTTACAATACAGTTTGCTTTTTGTACTACATGAAAAAAATTATTGGAATTTAGTGCAACTATGGTATCGTCAGCAAATTGAGTGACGTAACAGCCTGATGGCTGTTCCAACTTTTCTCCTCGAATGCTTATTGCATCAGAAAAATTATCTAATGGATTCCGAACCAAACATGTTGAGCTATCGTTTATAGTTGATTTAAATCATTAACGAAAATCAAAAATAAAAGAGGGCCAATGATACTTTCCTGTGGAACTCCGGAGAGGACACTTTCTTCTGAAGAAAATATTATATTCCCATTCACATTGACCTTAATTTTTTGAAACCTTTTCGATAAAAAGATTTGGATCCACTTTAACGCAGTTCCTCTAACACCACTATGATAAAGTTTTTCCAGCAATATTGGATGATTTACAGTTTCAAAAGCTCATGCTAAGTCAAAAAACAAACAGATAACTTTATTACCCTTATCAAAGTTCGATAAAATATGATTGCGCTAGTAGTGCATCTTGCACACTTATACCTTCACGGAAACCAAATTGAGACTTTTCTATAATGTTGTGCCTTTTAATATACGAGAGGAGACGTGTATGAAATGCCTTTTCATATATTTTTAAAAACATAGATAAAAGTGATAGGCCTCGATAGTTATCAAATTTTGATTTGTCACCTTTTTTATGTATAAGCACAACTAGAGCAGTATTTAGAATTTGAGGAAAAATCCCTTCCTGAAATGAAAGGTTTACTAGAAATGTTAATTGTTTATATATGTTATGAGATACATGTAATAACATAGAATACGGAATCTCATCCAGTCCAGCAGAGGATTTTTTTGAAATATCTTTAATTATACTCTTTATTTCTTCATCACTAACAGGATAAAGGAAAAGGGAGTGTATACTAGGCGAAGAAAGATTCTTAGGATTATAGTCAGGTGAAGTTTGACTAATTAAATTTTTTACGGAATTCGAAAAATGTTGACTAAAAGATTCAGCTATATCACGAGGGTCATCCGCAGAAATTCCCAAATTATTTTTAAATTTACTTGGGTATTTAGACGAGTTTCGATTTTTACCTCCGACAGTGTTTCGATTTATGATACGCTAAGCCTCAGCCGTACTATTCTGCTCATTTATCATTTTATGCGAATGCCTTGCTAACGTCTAGGAAAACTGCTGCAGTGTACATTTTTTCGTTGAAGCCTTTTATGATAAATTCATTTAGCCTTAGAACTTGTAATTCACATGAGTGTCTGGATCTGAAACCGAACTGTGATTCTGGAATCCTTCCGATTGCTTCTGACTGTTTGTAGTCTCTTTAGAATTATCCTTTCGGTTATTTTACCTAATGATGATAATAGACTTATTGGTCGGTAGTTCTGTGGAAAGCTCTCGTTTTTCCGCTATCTACCTACATTGAGCTCAAATAATTTATTTAAATATTACTTGGCATCCTTTAGATAATGTCCAATTAATTAAGTTAAGTTATCGAATTAAAGAAGCCTTGAATATTTTATCGAATTCAATTTTTATTAGCATTGTGGGTCACACAGTATATACTTTTATACACAGTATATAAAGCAGAGACTTGTAATTAACAAAGAATTTTAGAAATATATACTCCCATTCATTAACCCTTTTCCCGAAGTGAATTGACATCAATCGCTTAATTAGATTACTTACTACGACATGGAAGTTCAAGTGTCGTAAATTTAATCCTAATTAAATCTGGTATCAGAGCCTGTCGCCTTGAACTAATGTTATTCGCAATAAATATTTTCCTGTGACGGATTAATTATTAGCTTTAAATAAACGCGTATTTGTATGTTTATTTTCGGAAGGCAGCGTCTATTTTTAAAGCGTATAATGAAATTTTAAGCGTTTGCTATAAGATGGAAAATTTAAAGTGGATTAGGTAAGAGCAAGCTTGGTTAAGATTACGTTAAGGACAGATTAAGTGGATAAATTCCTATAAGAAATTTATTCACATGTTGTTACGCCTCTGGTAGTAAAATAATGTTTACCTTCAAAAGATGTTATTACTCACAGACCACTTTTATCTAGGAAATCCCAGGTAGCAAACATTTAAAAGGTGGATTTCCCTAACTAATAGAAATTTTGAATTTGTCCCTCATCAACGTCCTGACAGGCATTGCAATCATAATTTGAAGGTAGTAAGTAAGAAGTTAGAATCCACCCAGGGTGAATGCTGCATTTATTGATTAGTATCAACGCAGAAAAAACCTAGTTTGGACGCATTATTTTTTAGTTTAGAGTACAAACACCTGCGTATTTTATATAGTTTTATTGTGTTTCTCACTTATAGTTCAAAAACTACATGTTGCGCAAACGCTTATTGTTAATTAAGTTTATTAAAACGATAGAAAACATTCTTAGTTCATTTCCTAGTTAGTAACCTAAAAACTGTAACAGTGCTATAGTGTTTCGTACTTCGCGGACTTGTTATAGTAACACAGTTATTCATTAAATTACAATTATTTTATTGCTGACGTTAGTGGGTGGTCCTTCGAATTGTAATTAATTACATTACTTATAATGCTCCAAATTGTAGTAAGATCGCTATCCTAATTTATTATTCATTTTCCTCCATTTTTGACGGCCGTCTTCGATCCAAATTTTAAACCAACCTTCTACGATTAAGATACTTGTAATTTTAGGTAATTCGTACACTAAGCTCTAAGTTAACTCAATTTAAGTAATATAAATCTATATTTTTCAGTAACTTTTAAAACCCCTCACAAAATATAAAGTTTAAGTCCTTTTTTGCTCCGTAAAATATTTTTAATAACATTTATATGGTATTTATAGTGACAAAAAGGATCTAGGCTTAAGGAAATATTATTGATATCTATAAACAAGACTATCAGGTTCTGGTAAAACTGATCTAGAATCACCTGTTGATTCTGCTTTAGACGACCAATACACAAACGTAAAAATAGACGAAGGTAAAAATTTTAAGACTGTTGCAAGCAATGACGGATTATAGCTTTACTTATTAAGGCAAACTTTTCAGTGGTATGGCTTTACACCAAAGGCGTCCAACCGGCGGCCAACGGGCCGCATGCGGCCCTTTAAGTGTCTATTTGTGGCCCGTGAAGAATATAAACACATTATTTGTTTTTATGTAGAGAAACCAGTAAAAAAACATTCTTATGTACGTAGGTCGTATCATGTCTCATATGAGAAAGTATCTGGGTACATATGATTCAACTATCGTGACAATTTATGATATAATACATTCGTTTTAACATTGAAGCTGATTTTAAAAAGCACATCATATGTTGTAACTTTTTGTTCAACGAGGTCAACCCCACCCATTTAAGTGTTATAAAAAAATAATGACACCTGGATACAATAATTCTGATTTACTCCCATATTTCAAGGTCATGTAACTAGTTTCCATTGTATTTGAATAGCAGTTTGACATAATTAATATTTATTTTGTAACCAACTATTTTACAGCCGCTATTTCACCTTCTGTGACCAAAAATTCACTGCTATCTTTACCCAAAAGTATATTTTTAAAAACTGATGTATTCTGTCGATTTCTCATATGCGTTCCGACACATACAAAATATAAGTTCTTTTCTTCTACTGGCTCTACGGCTTTTTGTGGGTGTTTAAGTAAGGGTGCGTGTAAATGTAGTGTGAAAACCACATTTAAAAAATTAATTTTCCTATCTTACTATTTTGTATACTAGTAGAAATACCTCATTTTGGTGCCCTTCAAAAAGGCGTTTGCCTGCAATGTATCCCTTTATTGCCAGCTCTGTATGTGACCACTGGTCTAATTACGGCTCTGTATATTTTACGCCTAGACTCACACTTCAATAACTTATTTTTCATTTAGTCTTGTACGAATAAAAGCATTTATTAGGTACCGCTAACAATCCGAACTTGTATTTCTTAGCTGACGTTCTTGCTGTCATTTATTATTGAGCCTAGGTAGGAAAAGGTGGAGACATAAATATGGTTGTTTACCTTCAGATTTTCATGTCGATTCGATTTTGTGCAACCCATATATTTTGTTTTCCTTTGCTTTATATTAACTTTAAATGCAGAGGTTTACTGTTTCAAATCAATAGCTTGTTTGAGTAGATCTGGTATTAGTACAGCCGGTCATAACTAGTTTTCTGGTAATAGCTTCTAAATTTAGATTAAAAAGTGTTGTTTATAAGGCATCACCTTGATTAACTTCATTTTCAATATCAAATGCCTCTGTCATATCTACATCTATTCTCATCATGGCCTTGGAACTTTCCAAAGTCATTTGTATAAGTTTAAATAACTTTTTCGGTATTCCTAACATGGATAGTTGTTTTAACATTCTTTATCAATCTATTCCATCAAACGCCTGAATGCAATCAATATACAATTTATAAATTGGTATCGTATATTCAGCACATTCTTATGTATACCTCTTAACATATGTATTTGGTCTATAATTGACCTCCTTGGTCTGAAACCACATTGGTATTCATCAATTATTTCTTCAGAAAATGACTCAAGACAAAAGTATATAATTCCTGATAATATCTTGTAGGCGACATTTATGCCCTTATAACTCTCACAGGGTCGTTTGTCTTCCCCTTGTATATAAGAAACATGATTCCTACTTTCCAATCATCTAGGATCACTTCTAGTGTCCATATGCGACAGATTAGTTTATGGATATGCTTTCATAGCAAATGTTCGCTTTGTTTTTTTTTCAGATGTTTTATAATGATATAGTTTTTATTAATGTTGGTTCTTTAACTACTTGTTCTGCTCTGCGATGAATTATTTCTTCTTTTTGGTTTTTTTCTCTTTCTGGGTTTAAGAGTTCTGAAAAATGCTCCTTTCGCCTTTTCATTAGTTCCTCTTTATCGCTGATAAATTTTTGTTCTTGCACACTGCTGTTCTTGTCATTTGATCTTCACTGTATCACTTGATTTCCTTGTAAAATTTCTTTATTCCATCCCCATTTCTCTTTCTTGAGGTTTCGTCTAATGTTTCCTTTGATTTACTGGTAATTGTCCTTTGGATGATATTCAATTCGTCTTCAATGTTATTTTCTTCATGTGAACTTTATCTGACCCAGGGGCTTTGCCAGATTTTGAATTGTTTGTAACATGTTGAACTTCAGATTTTAATAATATTGGAGCTTCTTCACCTTTTTTATTGATTTCGTTCTTGTGTTCATGAAAAGATCTTCAATATATTTAATCCATGCTTGTTTCATTGCAACTTGGTTATTATTAGGTTTATTGTTTTTGTCAATTAATCGGTTCGGTGCGGTTCATTTTCCTGGACTATAAAGCAAAGTTTTGAATAAAACATCAGCACATCGATTACAGTTACTTCCAAAGTTTCCATGATATTGGACGAACGTTGTTAAAAGTGTTATAATTTAGTAATTATAAATGTAAATAAATATTTACCTTTATAAAGATTTTACAAAATACAGCAAGGGACTGGAAGTGAAGGTTCATCTAGAGCGATGTTAAATATTCTGAATATTTATTGTTATATTTATATCTCCTAAATGGAAATTCTTCGGCACAAAACCGGGCTACTCAGACAGTTATAGTAACGTTATAGTAATGTATAACCTTCTTCTTCTTCTAGTTCCATGACCATTATCGATCGTTGGATATCATGTTGGCTACCATAATCGCTATAGTGACTTTATTGACAGCAGCTCTAAATAACGATGTAGTTGATTTTCCATACCATTGCCTTAGATTTTTCAGCCATGATGTTCTTCGTCTACCAGGATCACGACTACCTTGGATCTTTCCCTGAATGATCAGATGTAAAAGATCATATTGTTCAGGGTGTCTCATAATGTGACCGAAGTATTCCAGCTTGCGTTTTTTTATTATATTGAAAAGTTGTGTTGTTTGGCTCAGCCGTCTAAGGACCTCCTCATTTCTAACTCTGTCGGCCCAGCTTATTTTCAGTAGTCGTCTGTATACCCACATCTCAAAGGCTGTCAAGCGTTTAAGCATAGCCTCAGTTAGAGTCCACGCTTCCACTTCATAGAGCAGGACAAGAAAGATGTAGAAAGATGTCATACGAACTCTAAGGTCAATGCAAATGTATAACCACTTTCATCTTTTTATTTTGATTTCTAATAAATTAAAAATCTGTTACAAAATAAACCCATAAGATAATTGCAACCAATTGCATACAAGAACATAATATAACAGTGATCGGAAACACACACAAAGGAAGAAACAAACCTATGAATTGTACTACAAAATGTAAGTAAAAAGCACTTGAAACAAAAAAGTCTAAGAGCATAAACGTACTTTTTTAAGTAGTATCCCCTCTCCAAACCGAAACAACTTTATTCCCTTCAACCCTTAGGCTCTTATCGCAAAACATTCGACGGTTGCATTCTTTATCTCACTGTCATAACTCAGAAAAGTTGTCTACAACAGTGTATTGTGGCTTGCGGAAAAAGGGACTATTCAATGTTTGAGAGAAACTTTCAGACCTTTTGCAAATACTGTGGGTCTTTTAGCAGCAGAGGAAATGTGACTACTTGACCTATATAAGAGCCAAGACGAGAGAATCGTAATATTATACAGGTAGTAAAGTACTCAGAGAAGTTTGAAGGTAGATAATTTGTTGGCAATATTTTATAGGAAATTCGGTCCTTCAACATTTTCACAACAGGGCAGATTGGAAGAAGGAAACTTTGTTTATACTTTATGTTATAACATGATCTAGAAAATATTCATCCGGCAACTGAACCGCTGTCAATTTTTTATTGGATGATAATCTGGAATAATCCATTTTCTTCTTTCATAATACCTCCATTATACAGAGGAACTAGGCACGTCGAAACAAAAATTCAATTTAAAAAAAATAAATAAAAAAATTTATTCCAAAATTTCACTGTTACTTCGTATAGTCATCCTTCTAAAGGTTTTGCAACAGCAATAAAATTATTGACCGATTTTGTGACGCGCTTAATTCTAATACAAAGACTTATTTTTACTGATGTCATAGTATTCTTACTCTATTTGGTATGGACGAATATACCAAAAAATTAAAACGCCTTATAGATTAATTATAGTAGATGTCTATACTCCAGCAAAGAAATAATGAAATGAGTCATACACGTGATATCGTAAGTTATCGTATAATTTAGCTGTTCCTATAAGTTTTACCAAGAAGCTTGTCGTTAAGAACAAATATTCAAAAGCAATATTATTGTAAAAAACGTTACTTAAATAGAGTTTTACAAACGGACATCTAATAGTGTAGCACTTCTATTTCCAGTCGTCCATGTTAAAACATCGAAAACTGTTCACAATCTTTTTGCGTCGCCGAGATTGATAATATAAACATTTCTGGTCTGTATATAATAATATTAATTGCATTCTTTTGATCGTGATGCAGCTGTAGGATATTTTGCGTCTCAAATAAATATAAACATAATCACTTAGGTTGGTGGGAAAAGTGATTCGGAGAGATTATGACATCACTCTGCAATAGACTACGATAGGAGTCAGGTCTCTTTTTTAATTTCGTAATGGTTTTTTGTTATTCATTTTTTGTTATTGGATATGAGTGTAAAGTAATTTACTCAATGATTGACAGCGAACGCAGTTAGTTTGAGAGGTCGAGTTTTGAAAAATGCAGTTTTTTGTCATCCAGGATATTCCAAAGCCTGAATCAGTGTCTTACCTTCCCAGGACTTTATGATGTGATCCGTGGTCGTCCCAGACCATTTACAGTTTGTGTGGAACAGTGTTTTTGATTCATTTCAAATCCCAAAAACTGTTTAAAGGAAATACCAGCCAGAGTGATGGTACCTTGTGTTCAATTTTTTTAAAAGCAAAAATAAACTTTTTTCATTAATAAAAAAAATTTTGCTTTCAGGACAAACTAAAATTATAATTAAATAAAATTATATCGTTAAAATATATCAATACAATCTAAAACATTTTCGGTCTCATTCAGGAGTTCCATCTTCTTAGTTTTTCCTGCTGTTCTGTCAATATATTCTCTCCCTCCTTATCTCTTCACTTCTTTTGTTTAAATTCTTTTTTGCTTTTGTTCAGTTTCTGGTAAAATATTCTCGTCTCTATTGGCTTAGATTTTGTAGTTCTTGAAGTTCTTTGTTCATAGTTTCGCTCTTCTTTCTGTAGTGGATTTTCTTCTCTTTCTTGTCTATTTATTTAAATTCCTCCTCTGCTTGTCTGGCTCTGTACTTCTGTTGCATCATTAAATGTGCTTTGTTTTTTGTTTCTATTTAAATCTGATATTTATCTTTTACACCTCTTCTGGTGCGAATATATATTGGATTGATATCGTGAGTCTACAATAGAACGATCTATCATATTTACTGTAAATCCCTCTGGTGGTGTCCAGGTGCTTTTGTGTATATATTTTCCAGCAAAGTTAAAATTATACTATTGATTAAAAAAACTACTATAAAAAAGAAGTCACTTTGAAATCGGAGCATCAAAAATATCTAAAATTCGTTATTTCTTAAGCTCCAAATTTTTAAATTTTGTTGAGCTGTGTTTTCATTCCCGTTCTATACCATGCAAGTTAAACGTTTACTTTGTATTCCAGTTCTTCTTTTGACGAAATTTTTAGTTTTTTATTTAACCTTATAAAATGAAAGTATTTGCTTCGTTGCGTTGTGTAGTTGCGGCAATTTGCTGATTCAGCTGTTCATTCATTTGTAGTGTTGTATATTTATATTGTTCTAATTTATTTGTCTTTATTCTAATTTATTGTCTATATTCTAATTTATTAAAACTCACGATAACTAATTACTAATTTATTAAATAGCTGTACAAATGTATTTATGTCACGTTTCGTTACAAGTAAACCGCGTTTCCCGATCTTCTTATGACTGACTCCAAATAAAAAAATCTTTGGTTTATATACACAACTGTTGTCATCTAGATTATTCGGCGAACTTCTTGAATAATCTCGTATTTTGGTGAAGGCGCTCGACTCGTTTTTCAACTGTTCGAAAAGCCTCGAGACGTGGATTACTCATAAAATTAGGGTCTAAAGGTTTCTGTAAACAACTTCGAATTTACTGGAACAGAAAACAGAATTAGTCATAATATATTGATAGTTATAAACGCCATAATTATCATAATGCAGGCCATTCACGTTCCGACTTGTGGTACGACTAGTGGTCCAACTTCTGCAGTTGGATCTGAAATCGGACCGTGAGTGGGCTAGTTGGATTAGTGGGACAACTAGTGGTACGACTAGTGGGGCGACTTGAAGATCCGACTTCCGACTGGCGACAAAGTCGGAGCGTGAATGGTGAAGTTGGAAGTCGGATCACAGGTTGGATCGAAAATTTCCTCAGTCAGTTGACTTTCGGCACCTGTTACGTATGAGATTTCTATGAAATACTTTACGCAAAGATCTCTAGTTCGCGAATATTTAATAGAAAATAAACTTTCAATTGCACGAAAATTACCTTTTTGTTAGGGCAAATCATTTTCCTTTCTGTAGATGTATTTCGGACATTCCTATACAGGTAAATTTCCGATACTCCAGATTGGCTACGGAAGAATTATCAACAAACAATGAAAATTAAATCATAGTTGTAGCAAAAGATCCCTAGTTCGCAAAAAAATAATAGAAAATATCTTTCAATTGCACGAAAAATTATTCCTATTAAAAATATACGACACACATACAACAAAATAAATCCCAGCTCCAGTTTAAAACAAATAAAATATAGATTTTATACCTATACAAATCTTTAAAAACTATAATTTTTTCCTACATCTTAAAAAGTCATAAAAATCAAGAGTTGAAAAAATTAATTAGTTCAGCCCTAGACAAATAACTAGAGAAACGAAACCTAATTTTTAAACATACATATCATATTATTATATTTTGCGTAGTGTTTATTCGATACATTTTTTGGTTAAGCGATGTACACCATCGTGAAAACAACCTCCTACAACTGAAGTTGGACCGCTAGTTGGATAGAAAGTCGGAGCGTGAGTGGAGACGAACATCCAACTAGTAGTCCTACTAAGTGGGACCACAAGTCGGAACGTGAATGGCCTGTCTAACAGTAGTATCTTTATTTTGCTGTGTAAAAATATTTCGACATATTGTCAGGACAGTATAAATTTCTTGGTTATTTGACACTCAAGAGAATTAAATTTTTCTCAGACATAAACTTCGAATCTCGATAATTGCGTTTCATTCTGTTTACTGCCGTAAACGCAATACGTAGAATTAATTGTATTTGTAACAATATGATTCATGTCATGCATGAATTCGATGTATAACTTCTTCCAAATAAACATGTTTTGGCGGGTTTTTAAAAAATATTATATACATACAAATCAAACAAGCATCTGCGGTTGTTATCACTATTTCTATTGACAGACTAAATAATTGAACATAGTTATGAAATAAAAAGAATATACTAATTTGAGTATTTTACATCTTTGAGTATATAGTCAATTTCCGCGCATCCGCTAAGTCTACACATTAATGTGAATGAAAACTTATTTTATAAAGTAGATCTAATATATAATTGTTATTATTATGAGCAGAAATATAATATTCTATTGTTACAATGTAAAGTGGCCATCAAAGAAACATATTTTCTTACGCGTCGCCAATGATCGAATTCAAAATTTCCGAGTATACATGATAGACACGTGTTTTCAGCTACTTTTAACCACTTACGATGCGTGATTTGTGACTTATAGTTTCATTTTTTAATTGGCAGACTATAAATCCTGGTAATATACTTTACCAAGCAGACCTTTTTGTCTGAGTCATTAGCGGGTTTTTCTTGCTCTGTTTTCTGCCTGATTCTCAACAATTCAAATTTATTTTTCGACTTTGGTATATAAGAGTTCATTTTAATGTATGCAGTCTATTTAAAACGTATAAATTCTGAAAATTAGTTGTGAAAAACGAGTCAAAGAAATGAGAGTACCTCAGTGGAGCTATGAAAAGAATAATGAAACAAAAAATAAAGAGGTTTTGAAGAAGATGCCCAATATTCATTACTGGAAATTTTCCATATTTCTTTTTGTTTTTTATAAGTCGTGCTATATCTGCTTTGAGAAGTTCTGCTAGTGTTCCCCTTTTTTTGTCTAACTAATTTATGAGCCTAATTTCTGATTTTTTATAGTAGTATGCTTGTTGCATTTGTTGTTTTCTGTACTATAAAAAGATATTCTTCTTTTCTTCATATTTTGTCTTCAATTCCTCTAAAAACCACTTGTGGAAACTAACATCTTAAATTTGCTGGCGGATATAATAAATTGGTGCAGCATACGTTGTCAATCATCTTTGCTTTGAGAGATTAATATTGCGTCTTCTGCAATGCAGATTATTTTAAATTGTATTTCTTCCATTTTTTGTTATCATTTTTGTAGTTTTTACTCATACATCTTACAAGCCATAAGGTCGGCCGAAATAAAAACAGAATTGCCATCGGTTCAAGGTCCCAAGCTGTTAGTCGCATATGCACATGACATAGATCTCGTTGGAAACTCCATCCTATCCACGAAAGACATTTTCAACAAGGTGGAAGGAGCAACAAGTGAAGTAGGGCTGAAGATTAATGAAGAGAAGACGAAATATATGTGTATAAATAGAACGACACGAAGAGACAGAATAGGACAAAATGTGATGGTCAACACCTTCAATTTCAAAAGAGTACAACGTTTTAAGTATCTGGGGGCCATAATCACAGCTGACAACGATGTCACTGAAGAAATAAAAGACATAAAATCAAAAAATCTCAAAAAATTTAATTTGGATAAGTATGATTGTATACGAAAGTAAAAAGGATGATCAATTTGATGTGTTTGTTGGAATTTATTTGTAAATCGATCAGCAAAAACGTTATGCAGTACTGGATTATTTCGGTTTGATGACAGTGCTGCTGCATATGTTCGGCTTAGATATTGTCTTCTGAAAGAAAAAGGAAGTTCTCCACCTTCCCAATAGAGACTTTGAATGGGGCTTGTGTAGTAAGCACCTAAAGAAATACGTAGATTTCAGATATTTTGGATAATATGCAGTGACTTTAAATGTGTTTTTTGGAGGCGTTGTAGACGATGGCTCCGTAGTCAAGTTTTGATGAAATTATGGATTTCTAAGTACCCACAGGCAAAAGACCACTCGTACTTCTCAGAATCCGATGGAGATATAACATCCAAGCAGATCTCCGGAAAATGATCATTCCATTTGACCCTAGGTTGATGGAAGACCGAACAAATTGGAAAAAAGTTGTACAGTCAACCAAGACCCACCCAGGTTTGTAGCGCTACGTGATGATGTTGATGACTCATACATGATCAGGTTGGACAGTAGAGGACTCATGGTATCCCTCTATCCTATCCCATTGTCAGCTTCAACTAGGTCAGATAGTTCTCCTTCTACTTTTACTTTTATTGTGTTGTTTTGGTAGATATTTGCAACCGTTTTGATTATTCCTAGAGGTATTTTTCTTTCGTACAATTAGTAGATATATATATATATATATATATATATATATATATATATATATATATATATAGCGAGTGTTTGCAACTTTAATTTTGTCGCTTCTCGCATCCCAATCGCCATAATTTCTTATTGGCCCAGTCTCCTTCTTGAAGACCTCTATTTTCCATTTCTATATGAATATTGGATATCCATTTCTTTCTTGGCCTTCCCCTTTTATTTCTCTGTGTAGGTCTCCAGTTCCAAACCTTTCGTGGTATCCTTTCTTCGTTCATCCGTCTCAGGTGTCCATACCATTTTAATTGTTTTTCGGCTATCGTATCCATTATTGTGTTCTTTACTTTCATTCTCTCTCTTATGTTTTCATTTCTTATGTGGTCAAACAAAGTTAACCCGGAACATCTTCTCCAGTACATCATTTCCGTTGAGAGGAGTTTTTGTGACATATTCTTGTTAAAGACCCACACTTCTGACCCATACGTCAGCACCGGCTGAATCATAGCCTGATATATATTTTTCTTTGTTTTCTTAGTTAAAGTTTTATTCCACAGGATCGGATGTAGTGTTTTTATCATGTTTTTTCCTTTTCCTATTTTTCTTGTTATATCTTGTAACTCCGAGATATTCGTACTGATCAACGTTTTTAATTAATCCGCTTTCTGTTTCCATGTCTTGACCGATGCCTCCTATATTCATGTATTGTGTCTTTTCGGTATTAACCTCTAATCCCCATTTTTTGAATTCGTCTATTAGTTTGTTTATCATGTACGTCATATCATGTAGGTCCTCGGCAAGAACTACCTGGTCGTCTGCGAAGAGGATTGTGTATATAGGAGTGTCATTTACCCATTAGTAGATAACGTTCTTTAATTTGACTATATCAAATGCTAACCTTCGTAAAGTCCACAAAACCTAAATATGTGTGTTTGAGAAAAATGTTTAGCTATATTATTTGATGAGTTAATTATTCGAATGGTATATAAATTGAAGAAATAAGCTATATTAGAAAAAAAACATTTAAATTATAGTGAGGACAATCAAAAGAAAGGATGTTGGAAGATAAAGAGTTTTTTTAATGACCTTGGCATAGCCAATTGACCATACTATTTTGTAATTTGTATTGACAGAACAACAATCAGACTTCAAGTTAGTACTAAATGTAAGTTAAAGGAGTTTTAAATTGTGGAATTAAAAATTATAGGGGAATGCAGTTAACTTTGAATATCAAGTAAAAAACAAGGAAATACCTAATGGGTAGAGTGGTATAACATATTGGACTTGCAGTTAGTGATTTGGAAATAGTATAAGAAACTGCGGAAGATAACTAATTGAAAGACTAGACTACACCAGAGTATTAAAAAAAAAGAAATAAACAAATTAGTCCTGTTAACCAATGGGAAAAGAGAATGGATAGATTAAGCAAAAAATTTTCTATATTGTGCTATTAATTGTTTTATTTGTATGTTTCATTAAATCTTTTTACTAATGTATATGAGATAAGTCAATCCTCACAATCTTGGGTAAGTTTCTATTATAATAAAATTTCTAGGTATTATAGTAAGATCTCTACCGGTTTCAAGGCTTACAATGTGTGCCTCATCTAAAGCACATATTGTAAGCCTTTTATAATTTGAATCTTTTTAATTTTATTAAATTTCAGTTATTTAAGAGAACTGTAGTTAAAGAAAATATTTTCAAATGTTTGACGAAAAATGCGGCGCTAAATTATCAGCTTGATTAACATTCGTCTATAATTTTTAGCAGTGTATTTACCTTTCTTCTATTACGTATTTTAAAGAAAAACCGATATTCAAAAATATACACGCATATGTTTTTTAGGTCAACCTCCATCTCTGTTCAACATCACCGAGCCTAGTACAGCAGCGGATCCGGAGCCAGAATACTATTTAGGTGACTTAATATCTGGAACTTATTGTTCCCGAATTTTCAGCGACTGTGATAGGAAACACTGCCGTCTACAGTCCCCCAACTTTCCGGGGATCTATCCCCGAAATCTGACGTGCTACTACGCTGTCAGGCAGCACGAGATACCACCAGGTAAATTATATTCGCCTTATTTATTTTTCTTATGCGGAACTGAAAAAAAAAAGATACTGCGCGTATAGGTTGCCAAATATGTATGTTCGTTAGAGAGTAAAATATATGCAACACAACATTACTAAAACATGCGTATATACATATATATATATATATATATATATATATATATATATATATATATATATATATATATATTATATATATATATATATATATATATTATATATATATATTATATATATATATATATATATATATATATATATATATATATATATTGTTATGATATGTAAAATCGAGAAAAATATTGGTTTGTTTAAAATATTTCAAAGTTCAAATACATTAAAATAATTCAGATAAGTAGGATAATACCCAACAAACATTTCGAAGAAGGAAAGTCTTTAAATTTTTGGATTACCTGTATTAAACAAAATGTAAGCTATACATAAATTATTTTCTTTGTTATAATATACTTGAGTGACCCGCATAATTTTAAGTGAAATCCAAAGACAATTGAACCGGGTTTTCCAAATACATTAATGCAGTGATTAAGGACAATAGAATAGATTTTAGAAAGAGGTTTTTGTTAGTTTTTAAGAATTGTAGAAAAATATTATTTGTAAATAAGTTTTAGGAAATTTTATAATTATAGGTAAAAATTTGTTTGTTATCGAAATGAAAAAATGGGAGAATTGTGACGAGATTTGATTGGAGGAGATTAAAAAAGGTGGGATAGGTATGTTGGAATGAAAGTTTAGCTAGATTTTTGAGAGAGAAAAGATAGTCAGTTGGTTTCCAAGGGTGCAAGGCGAACGGCCGTTATTTCTCGGGTAGTTTCCCAAAGGTAGGAAGCAATAGCAGTGAAAGTTTGTGAGTTTTCGTGTAGTTAGTGTATCTGACAGAAGCTGATCCAGTAAAAGATTGTAAGTCATATTTTTCTACTTATATTCCAAGAATCACTGTTCTGGCCAACGAGAGATTCAGTTTATCGTAAAGAAAAGATATTCCAAGAATCATTTTTCACTCAGGCCAACGAGAGATTCAGTTTATTGAGAGAAGAAGAAGCTAGCATAATTTGAACGATTCGTGCATTTGAAGGAGATCATTAAGGACGATAAACTTGCAATAATTTGTTGTAAGATTGCTGATTACCTAGGGAGCGGCTGAGAGTAGATAATATAGTCTACAAGGAACAAGGATTTGGACCACTCATCATCAGAGAGAGATAGTTTTGTTTCTGCAGTTTTTCTTTTATTGATATCACAATGTTTACACTTAATTTAGAAAGGATATAAATATTTTGATTAGGAGATTTACAATAATATTTGGGATTTTCAACTAATATTGTTTGTACCATTAATTTTGAAGGTTCACGTACGTAGAACAAAATTTTGAGAATCATTATATGAGATATTGTTTATTGAAAACATTTGAGTGTGAATTTAATTTCATTATTTTTATTTCAATATATAATGTTAGATCATATATGTTTTTTATTATTCCGGTATTCTTTGGACCTTACTTTTCACATGTAATAGCATAGATATTGAAGCACGAATTTAACCCTGAGATAAGAGAATTAAAAAGTGTGATAGAGTCTTAATCATATCATTAAAATAATTTTAATTAATCAATTAATTAATTAGCTAATTAATTGCTTGGCGCACCAAGACTTGAAATATCACAATAACTGGCTTCCAAAACGTGGGGCTTGAAAATATCGCAGCTTTACATTTGAAGGAAGGGAAAGAGATCTGGAATAAGTACAGGTGATCCAGAGATAAAAACATATAACATTGAGGGAATTTGAATTTGAAAGTATTTTGACAATTTTTTCCAGTGGATATAAATTTGATTTATTGATTGATCGTAGTTAGTTGATATTTACTGCTATTGAATTATTTGATTTTATTTTACCAATCGTACATTTGATATTTATTTTGAATTATTTGAATTTTACTGAGTGCATATTTGATATTTGTCGTGAAAATTTATTACAATTATGTAGAAATATTGTCGTGTTCTGCAACATATAGAGTGTTGTAAAATTTCACATTTGGCGGGGACAAAAACAGTAACGAAAAGAAACAACATGTCGACCACAAGGAATCAAAGCAAAATGCAAGAAAGGAAGGAGAATAACAGAGAAGAGGAAACAATGTTTGAAGAAGAATCGGATAATGAAGGAAATGTTCGGACAATAATAGAGGAAAGAAAAGAAACAGAGATGTTAGAAAAATTATTAGCAATGATGCAAATACAGACACAACAAATACCAAAAATGGATAGAAACCAAGAAGAGACAAAGCAAAAAATGGACGAAAATAACCGCAGACTGGAAGAAAACCAGAAGGAAACTAAACAGGCAATAGAAGAAAACAACAAAAAGATAGAAAGTAGATTACTTATCTACACACAAGTACACACAAGAAATATTACACACCGACATCTACATCCCCCTTTACACCCTAGGACGACAAATTCAGAATCTTCGGGTAATACTCCTGTGGCTTTTCTTCCGTATATTCGAAGTGTCACTGATAGGATTGGCAAAATTCTTCGCAAAGAAGGTATCAGGACTACTTTTCGACCACCCAAGAAAATCTTACAATATCTTCCCTCTCCTAAAGACCAATTACCGCCCCTATCTTCCTGTGGTGTCTATTGTATTCCTTGTTCATGTGGACATGTGTATATTGGCGAAACTGGTCGTTCCGTCAAAACTCGGATTCAAGAGCATCAAAGATGCATTCGATCAGGTCTTTTCTCCCATTCTGCAGTTGCAGAACACTGCCAAGAAACCGGTCATTCCATATTGTTCGAAAAAACCCATATTATTTCTAAGACCCCCTTCTTTTATTCCAGGAAAATCCGCGAATCTCTAGAGATCTGAAAAAATCCACATAATATTAATCGAGAGGAAGGATACTACTTATCTCCCATCTGGAATCTCAGTCTAGAGCCACTGTCCGGTCCCGCTACCACGATGCAGCCACAGATTGGCCAGCGCGCGCTTTTTGACGTTCGCGCCACGGAGTGTGCCGATACGTCACGACACGACAGGTCACCGCGACTATAAATAGAGCGGTAGCGGAGTAATCGTCGGATTAACTCCCCGCCTCTCGACGCGTTAGTGTTCTGAGCTGTTGGACGTGAATCCCTGTCCTGGCATTTGGTTTTCACCTCTGGCTGCGTTAAGTAGTTGAGTTACTGTGACCAAATGCCCATCTTGGTAGTTAGTATTCGCCTCTGGTTGCGTTGAGTAACTGAGTTACCGTTGCTAACTACCCATCTTCCTGTCTTTTGATTTCTTTTCCTTGTTCTCCTGAAGAAGCTACATACAATTGTAGCGAAACGTCGAGATGAACCCACTTTTGGGTCACACAAATGACACGGTCCAAACCCGGAAGACGAATAAACTATAATGTTGTATTTCTATTTAAAAACAAGTAAAACACGCGACGCTTAAAGAGAAAAGATATTCAAATATATTCATATTATTCATGATAACGATTTGTCTAACTTTGCAAACTATGCAAAGAGAAAACAAAATTATAGATACTAGTCCATATTATAGGAAGTCTAGAATTTGAGAAAATAAACCAATTAGTGCCAACAAAATTTTGTGTTGAATAATAAAAATCGAGCACAAACATTCTCTTAGTAAAGATGTTTGTGCTTGTGCCATTTTTATTAAATTTATTCCATTTTTCTATCAATGCGCTCTCTTTTAAAAATAATCTAGAATATCTCATCCTCCGATGCATTATTTATTTCGCCAAAGACCAAAAACAAATACTTCTGTTGACGCTGTTCGCTTCCTATTCCGATTCAGAAAACTTCGTTAGGGCTTTGTCACAACAAGCAAGCGTACCAACCTGAGCCAGCGACGCGACGGAAAGAAATTTCCCAAATTGGATCTCTATTCCACTCAGCCAGAACTAGGTCGCTAGACCCCAATCCTCCGGCCCTAATTCCACGAAAAGTGAGAAGTGAAGGGACATTGTTGCCAAGTACACTTTATGGTAACGAGGTAGATACCGAACCTAAAATGGGATTAAACTTTTTAAGCCAAGTCGAACGCCGAAATTTGGAAAGTAAATTTATTTTTAAAGCATATTTTTTGCACTACCGAAAAAGCAGGGTTTACATAATATATACGGAGCTTCCTTTAAGTATTACGAGGATCTTATACTTATCGGTACAGAAAACGAAGACACCTATAATTTAATAATCAAATTATTTTATTATACATTTAAATACAAAAAACTTTTTATTTTTTTTATTTATTTTCCGAATGAAATATTTTCCAAACGCACTAAAAAAGAGAACACTTGCACCTTCTCACAACATTTTGCACAACATAAACATACCCTCAACATCCCAGAAGATGTCTCTTTGTTACATAATATTCCTCAAAAAAATTTTCTAAAATTAGATCTATATGAAGACTTGGAAATAGTCAAAGAAAAGCAAACTAGCCCCAATTGCGTTAATTGTCATGTATCGTTCAACCGGGACTTTCAACCCTTACATCGACAACTCTTCTTATAGTCCACGCTTCACAATATTGCCTCACCTTCTCTGCCCGACTATTCTATACAAACGTCAACACCTTTAATCCTATACAATATTTGTGTTTCTTTAAATAATCTTTTTCTACACTATTGCCACACCTTTCCCTCATAAATTTTCGACCCTATTGTTAACTTCAGAACCATCCATATCTATCATACCATAATATTTCACCATTTTCTCCACTCTTCACATCTACATCACATTCCTATCCATTCTTTTCTCTTTCATTATTTCTTGGTCAACTCATTTATCAAACATGTACTCAATAGTTTTAACTCAGTATTCTTTTAAACATTATCTAACATTTTATCAAAATTCATAATATTTGTGTTTCTTTAAACAGCCATTCTCGAAACTTTTGCCACACCTTCCCCTCATAACTTTTCGACCCTATTGTTAACTTCAGAACCACGCATATCTATCATACCATAATATTTTACCATTTTCTTTACTCTTCACATCTACATCACATTCCTGTCCATTCTTTTTACTTTCATTATTTCTTGGTCAACTCATATATCAAACATGTACACAATAGTTTTAACTCAGTAATCATTCAAACATTATCTAACCGTTTATCAAAATTCATAATTTTTCCCTATTACAAAAAATTCTTATCCAACATTGCTCACCTTCTCTTGGTCAACAACTTAGTAGCACACTCATACATCAAATTATAGCTTTTTACAAACCGAATTTATTACTACTAAAATAGATTTTGTCCAGGGTGCTAGATGCTGTAAGCATGAAGGACCTCTATTATCTCTAATTGTTGATTAACTCCTTTTCTCCTTTAACCATCCCCTTCTTCTTCAGTCATTTCCTCTACTTTTATTCTCATCAAGTCTCCGATGAGCTCAGCCTCTTCAATTTTATATTTAATCACATAGGTTATAACTCTAATTTCTTTAGCCTGTAGATTTTCAATTTACTAAACTTATTTTTATTAATGTTTTCACCATACTAGCAGTCTTAAATAAAGTCATTTAAATACGAGGTCTTATATTAGGTTCAAATATTTGCTATTAAATTTTTACCTTGTCTTAGATGTGATAAACATAAAAGGATAATTTTCATATATATATATATATATATATATATATATATATATATATATATATATATATATACATAAAATATACTTTTAGACCACATTCCATACGACAAAAAGTAACATAGGTTGCCTAATACACAGGTCATCCTCTTAAACATGACTTTAACACCATCGGTGATTTCACATCTATTATAACCCAAATTTTTAAATCCCAACACCTAGATTGCTGTTATTATTTTTTAAAATCTGATGATTTAAAAAAATAAATAATTTTTTGAATCTTTTGGTTGTAGTAATACTAGGTATAACTAATATAGTTCCATGTTACATTGACATTTTGTTTTTGACACCGTTCATAGGTATATTGTCAATCAGTTTCCAGCTGTTCTCCGTGTGTAGAGGTTTACTCTCCGGCTCTGGAACTCACTTCAGCAATGTATGTTACCTGAAGTCATATTTAATTTAATACTGAACATCACAGTTTTTTAACAACAAGATGTATAATCTTTTACAACTATATGTAATTTAAAGGGTTTTTACCCATGTATTTTGGTGGCTCAGGCATTTTAACCTAGTAAGTATAACCATTTTTGCTTTTTAACCATAGTCAAAATTTCATAACCACGTTTGTTTTAACTAAATGGTTAATACTTATTTTGGGCAATTTTAAAATTTAAACCTGATGATGGACTGTTTAGTCCGAAAACGTTTGTTTTTTTGATGTAGCCCTTTTAAGGGTTTTTAAATAAATATACCCGCTTACGACGACTAACCTCTTTTTTTTTAAATGAAATATGTTGGATTGTTTGAAGCAAAGCTGGCGTTGTATTACTTTTTTCTCTACAGTAAAATAGTAAGGCGAGCGTCACGGAAGTAGCGACACAAGATGGCGTCGTCACGAGTAGAGTCATAGAATAGCGGTTCTTGACATCGATTTACTACTCTTGATCAATTTCTAGTCATTATAAATTTGCTCTAAGCAGGTTTAATTTTAAAACTACTTAAAACATAATTAATAAAAAATTTGTTTAAAATCCTTTATAAAAGGTATATAAAAATGTATATACCTTTTTATATACCTTTTATAAAGGATTTTAAACAATTTTTTGTGATATACGGTATACAGCCAACTACAGGAACTTAATTTCCTCGTGGAATAATTAATAAAATATAGACATTAATCCTTCTGTACACGAGTGATACTTTGATACACGTAAGAACTGGTTGGGTCTGAGAAGCCCAAAAGTTAAACTAAGAATTTTTTATGTTTTATTTTCTAACAACAGATTTGCGTTGCATATATTTGCCGTCACCTTGCCTCTAACGTGAACTGCTGAACATAGGCCTCTCGCATACTTTTCCACTTAGTCCGATTTTGCGCCATCTGAATCCAATTTGAAGTCACTCTTTTTATGTCATCTGTCCATCTCGTTGGGGTTCGACCTCTATTTCTGCTACCTTGTATTCGGGGTCCCCATTCCAAATTTTTTTTTGTCCACCGGTCACCATCAACTGAACTTGCTACATGACCTACCCAGTTCCACTTTAGTGTTGTTATCCTTTGTTTCCTTATAGTAGCATTGGGTATTCTATCACGTAGAGAAATCCCTAACATTATTTTCTCCATTGCCCTTTCCGCAACTTGTAGTTTATTCACTGTTGTTCTTGTGAGTGTTAGGGTTTCTGTGCCGTAGGTCATCACCGGCAAAATACACTGATTAAATACTTTTCTTTTCAGACACATTGGAATCTTAGACCTAAACATATCTTTCATCTTTCCAAATGCAGCCCAAGCGAGGTTTATTCTTCTTTTCAGCTCGATTGTTTAGTTGTCTCGACTTATTCTGATCTCATGGCCCAAGTATTTATAGAAGTCAACTTGCTCAATATCTTTGTCTTCTACGGGGATGTTTTTGTTGTGGACTAAATTTGTCATAAATTTTGTATTTGAGAAATTTATTTTAAGACCAACTCTTTTTGTGGCACTATGGAGTTCTTGGAGCATTATCTGTGTCTGATCAAAGCTGTCTGCAATAACAACGGTGTCATCTGCAAAATTTAAGGTTATTTAAAAATTTTCCATCTACATTGATGCCCTTTTCGTTCCAATCTATTGTTTTACAAGCGTATTCTAGGAGAATTTTCGTCTTTACGGAATAGACGAAGGCATCCTTCTAAATGGTGAAAGAGTAAACAATGTTAGATATGCCGACGACACCATGGTGATAGCAGATAGTTTAGAGGGACTTCAAAAACTAATGGACAGAATAAACGAGTACAGTCAACAGTACGGACTAAACATTAATACCCACAAAACGAAACAAATGATTATCAGCAAAGAGAATATAAACGGGGCTCATCTATACATTAATGGGACGCAGATAGAGCGAGTAAAACAGTATTGTTACCTGGGAACTATTATTAACGAACAGTGGAGCAATTTACAGGAAATAAAGTGCCGCTTGGGAAAGGCAAGAACGGTCTGTTCTAACAAAATGAGCGCCATCTTCAAAAGTCACAACATATCCCTTGATACAAAAATGAGACATTTGAGATGCTATGTTTTCTCTTTGTTGTTGTACGGGGCGGAGACATGGACGCTTACAGACACCACTATTAAAAAACTTAAAGCATTTGAGATGTGGCTTTATAGAAGAATGCTGAGAATATCATGGACAGCAAGGATCACGAACAAGGAAGTTCTAGGAAAAATGAAGAAGGAACCAGAGATTGTGTTTACAATCAAACGCATACAATTGCAGTATCTGGGACACGTTATGAGAAATGAGCACCGTTACTCCCTGCTACAGTCTATATTGCAAGGTAAAGTCAAAGGTAAGCGAGGACCCGGTAGAAGGAGAATATCATGGCTGCGGAATTTAAGAACATGGTTTAAGAAAACCTCAACGGAGCTGTTTCGAGCCGCAGCGAGCAAGGTTATGATTGCCAATATGATTTCCAACATCCGAAACGGATAGGAACCAGAAGAAGAAGAATATTCTAGCAGAGTTGTAAATAATTTAGAAGATATGTTGTCTCCTTGCCGAACGCCTCTTTTAATCTTAATTAAGTCTTACACAGGATGTAGCATGCTGATAGACGTATCTGATGAGGGATATGTATCGGTGATCTATTCTACATTGTGTTAGAGCTTGGAGCATTTCACTTTGATTGATTGTATCATTTGTTCCGTATCCAGCTCTAAATCCTGCTTGCTCGCAAGGTTGATAGAAGTCTAGTTTTGATGTCAACCTATTAGTTATTATCTTCATAAACAATTTATAGACGTAAAATAACAAGCTAATGGGTCTATAGTTCTTTAGCTCTGTTATATCTCCCTTTTTGTGCACTACTACATACTTGTGTACATCTCAGATGAGAATGGGTTCTTTCAATTTCTTCTTTGCGTTCTTGTTCCATATCGGGATAATCGCTGTTGATACTTACATTGTCAATGTTGTCTTCTGTCTCTGAATCAACTTGATCAATACATTTGTCTTCATTTTCATACTCTTCCACATACGTATGAGATGAGCCTGCTCTTTTTTATAGTCGCCTATTATTTTCAAATCTACGAAAGTGAAATTAAGAATAACTATCTATATAGGTATAAAATATATAAATAGTATGCATAAGATGGCTTACCTTTGAAAACTACGTCGAAGTACAAAATAAAACCGAAAAAAATAATATGTGAGATGTGACAAATCCCAGACAACTTAAAAGCAACACCACTCACGTGGTATCACGCTATATCTAGTTGCCGACTGACCTGACTACATCAGATTGTAGACAAATGTGTATTCGAAAGCTACTGAAGCACTTTTGCAGTTTGAAGTGAAATTTGAACGTAAAACAGTTACTCTCTGAACTCTGGGGTTTCTTACACCCCAAGTGTCAGATGCCAGGTTAATAGAAATATTTTCTCTCTTACTCTAGCGATAGGTACTCAAAAAAGCTGTTAAATATTAATTAAAAGTAAAAATCTACTCTTTAAAATAAAATAAGTATTTAACTCTTAACTGGCGAACAAGGTCTCCTGTACCGCTACTTAAAATTCAATCTATACTGTCACAAGAAATACAAAACGTTGGCCCATGGTCATCTTTTATGGAGTGCTTGATGTTGCTGCAATAAATGCATTTGTGATACAGCGAACTAACAAGCTGGATCTCAAAACAAGCAAAAGAAGAAGATTTTTTTTTAAACGAACTAGGTCTTCAGTTAGTAATGGACAATATAAAAGAAAGAGTTTAATCTCCTCATTGGCACGAGATATAAAAGAGCTTGCTGCTAGACTAAGTGGTGTTGGACCAGTACAAGCAACTGCGGAATTGCGAAATAAAAGGGGGCGTTGTGCTTTTTGTAGACTTCGTAAAACTCGATACATGTGTCACTATTGTAAAAAAATTATTTGCTTGGAACATACCGTACCTGTTTGTCGCATATATTGATAAAATGATTGAATAAGTTGTATACAAGGTGTTTTTTAAACATCGGCCCTATTGTAGTACGTAGTTTCTTTTAAATTTTTAGTATAGCATTATAATAAAAGTTAATTTTCTTTTAATGTATGTAAGTTGTCTTTGTCTCTGGACCTGAGCAAGTCCAGATGGAGTCACCAAAAATGAAATTGATTTTGTTTTAACCAACAACGAAGAGATGGTACATGGTGTAACAGTTCTTAATAGCTGTTCAGTGGAAAGTGATCATAGAAGGGTAAGAGTAAAGATCGGGCTAAATCTCCAAAAACAAAGATACAAAATGATAACAAAAACACACCCAATAGGATGAAATCCAATCAAAAATACCGTGTCCTTCGAAGAGGAAATTCTGGGATGTCTAGAGATAACAAATATAGACGTTATGGATGTCGAAACCTTAAATAATAACTTAATAAAAGCTTTTAAAAACGCAGAGAAAAAGTGCAATACACATCGTAGGAGAGATAAGGAGGAAAAAATCAGTCAAGAGACAAAAAGACTTATGGAGACAAGAAGAGACTGAAGAACAAAAACGATACGAATGCACGCGTACTACAACTTAATAAAGATAACGGTTGTCGAGGAAGATAAAAGTTTAAAGGTGCTGAAAAGATGTCAAGCTCTAGGTAAGAAGAATATTGTTAAGCTCGCAGAACCAAATAAAAAAGTGGTAACAGCTAAAGATAAGATAATTAAGGTAGTTGAAGAAATTTAGACAGAATTATATAGAGAAAGGGGTAAGAAAGACGGCACCAAGTTGAGAAAAGTCCAGAATGTGGGTTTAGAGGATATCCCAGAAATAGCAATCGAAGAAGTCTCAAAGTCATTAAATCGAATGAAAAACAATAAAGCAGCTGGTGATGACCAAATCGTTATTGAGGCAGTTAAAGCAGGAGGAAAGACAGTATTAAAAGGTTACACCATCTCACTGCGTTAGTCTCATAATTATTAACAGATACACTATTTTTTTGTATGCCCAAAAAAAAGGAAAAATTTTTTACTTATATCTTCTCTCCGCCATGATATAACAGTAACAAATACTCATAATAGCTGCCTGAAATTATTTTCTTTTATAATGTAAAAAACTGCGCAGTTGATGTAGTAGACGAGCTATCTGCAACGTAATGTAGCATGCGACAGTCGTCACTGGCCTTTGACGATTTTTTTCTCTCTAATGAACACTGCAGGAATCAATAACCAGATCATTCACAGACAAAACAACGATAGTCCCGACATTGCTAGAAGGGTTTTCCTGAAGAAACTGGATTTCCAATTAATCGAAGAACATCAAAGAGAAAGAATGAGTAATTCTAGATTATCTAGAGAGTTGAGAAGCAGTATCCGAAATATTTTAGGTGAAAACTACGAACAACCTGTAAAGAAGAGGAAACCTAATCAGCAGGAACGATGTTTGCAAAGTCCCAGAAATAGAGACAGGAAAACTAGATACGTGTGTGAGGCATGTAAAGTTTTTTTGTGTTTAGAACACTATGTGACATACTGCGAAAATTGCTCTAACTTCAAGATTGGAGATATCAAGAACTGAAAACTCAATAGTTAATCTATAGAATTTGATTGTGTTTTTTCCTTTGTTAAGCTAGATACTCTTTTTATTGTAATTTCTTATTTTCATACTATTAGTTTCGATACAAATGTATTGATTCTTCGGTGATAATACACTTTTTTTTTTCGAAAAAAAATGTTATGTCATATTATTGGCTATATGTTCAATAGTCAACTATTATTAGCATATGTTTGTTTGTTTGTTTGTTTGTTTATTTAACGGGATGAATCCTTTTTCCTTACAAAAATTACAATATACACATATAATTAACATATAAACTGTAGTCATATATTACAATTTTAAAAAGTATTAATAACATTAATGTCTCAATTTCTTTAAACTATTCTTGAACGAGGACACCGATAAATTAAACAATTCAACACTATCTTGCAAATTATTGGCAGTTCTCAACATCCTTGTGATTGACTCACTTTTACCCTAATTAGTGTGATGAAACTTTAGTCTAAACAGGTCAGGAGAGCGTTTTCTTCTAGAATTTACATTAAAAACAATTAATTCCAGCAGTTCCAGACAATCAACATAACCATTAAGAATTTTATGTTAAAAACGCAATTCACACTCAGATTCTCTATTTTCTGAAGTTTTCATATTAAGTTGACAAAGAATATAGTTATAATCACAGTTAGTTATATTAAAACCCATTTTATACCTGCAAATTCTTAGGAATTTATTTTGAACTCGTTCCAACTGATCAATATACATATTATAATATGGATACCAAATAATATTACAATATTCCAAAATGGACCGAACTAGAGAACAATACAAAATTTTGAAAGTAAATATTGAAAATTCTCGGGATTTCCTTTGAACAAAGCCGAGCATTCTATAAGCCCGCGATGTAATATTATTAATATGCCTATCAAACATTAGTCTTTTGTCAAATGTAATTCCAAGGTCTCTAATTTGATTTACTTCTGTTGTTTGGAAAAGTGTCAAGTAATTTAAATATTTTATTTTTATTGTTGCGAGTATGACCTTATTTGGTTTTAAATTTTATTTAATCATATATTACCTAATTGCAATACGGCTTTAGTTTATTTTTAAATTCTCGAACTCAAATTGGCTGATTAATTATTGTCAAGTTCTGAGAATTCACTTGTCTAAAATTCAACATGTTTTTGGGAAACATATATCAACCCAAAGCACTTAAGAGTCCTTAAGGAAACGTACCCGTCCTTTGTGTAGCAAGTTTAAAATGTCAGTTTAAGCTTAATTTACTGCTACTCCCGGAGGTCCAAGAACAGAAGTACCACCCTAGTGGATTCGAAAATCATTCCGCCGTAAACTGTGCTTCTTCGAGCACATGTAGGGTTTGCCAATCACGACATCACACTTTTCTTCATGTCTATCCAAGTTCCAACGAATCTTGTTTATTCAGTCAACCGCCTCCTCAAATACAATCTTCTAATGAGAACCACAACTCTACATTAGAGACGCCTCAAACCTCTACGTCTAGTTTTGCGCCGACGTCTCTAATAAACGCTAACCTTTCCACACAATCACGTTTAACATTCTCGTCGGTATTATTATCAACATGTTTGATACATATCAAAGATGTCTACGGTGATTTTCAGAAAATTCGTATCTTACTGGATACAGGCTCGATGGCTAATTTTATTTCAGACAGTTGTTTTCGGCGCTTAGGTCTTTCCCGTAATAATTTATCAATCCCAGTGGAAGGTCTAAACGGAATGTCGACGTGTACCACTCAGGGTACCACGTTCTGTCATATTAAACCATGTGATCGTGACGGCCCGATCTTCTCGTTGGACGCAATAATTGTGAAAAAGGTGTGTTCAAATCAACCTAAGGTATTTATCAATCCTCACGATCTTACTCATATTCGTGATCTGAAATTAGCAGATCACACATTCTATCAACCAGGTCCGATAGACATGCTGATAGGGGCTGAATTAGTTCCTCTCTTTTTAAAGTCGGGTCGAATTCTTGGCGAACCAAACCAACCTGTCGCTTTAGAAACCATTTTCGGTTATGTGCTACAAGGGCGAGTCTCTACGGCCCTTTCAAATTGTAATTTTACCTCTTTACATACGTCTATGGATACAAACATAGATAGTCTTTTACAAAAATTTTGGGAAGTCGAAAATATATCTAAACCTGCCATTTTGTCCCAGGACGATCAAGTTTGTGAGGATATTTACAAGGCATTTACTTTCCGAGAGTCAACAGGCAGATTTTCTGTTCCTCTGCCGTTTCGACAACCCAATCCTGTCTTTTGCGATACTTATTCTCAAGCATATCGTCGTTTTTGCGTATTAGAGAATCGTTTTAAGAAAATTCCGGATCTCAAAGAGAAATATGTTGAGTTTATGAATGACTATATTACTTCGAAACATATGGTCCCGGTTCCTGAATCTGATTTTAAATCACCTACCTCGTATTATTTTGCTCATCACGCAGTTTTCAAAAAACAAATTGTTAATTCATCTCTTGTTTCCAAAATTCGTGTTGTCTTCGACGCCAGTCTACGTGACGTTCGAGGTGTGTCTCTCAATGATACCCTATATACAGGTCCTAAACTTCAAAAGGACATCTCTTCGCTTTTACTCAATTTTCGATATTTTCGTTACTGCTTCACATGCGATATAAAGCAAATGTATCGACAAATTAACGTAAACAAAGAATTTTGGAATTATCAAAGAATTCTCTGGAGGTCGGATTCTTCTAAACCTCTTCAAGAGTACTTTTTACGTACTGTTACTTACGGTGTTTCTTCTTCACCTTATCTCGCATTAAAAACTTTACAAGAGTTAGCTGAGTCGGCAGAGTCTCGTTTCCCTAACGCTTCACAAGCTTTAACGCGACATTTTTATATTGACGATGGTCTATTAGGAAGTGATTCTCTGTCATCTACCCGCTCTCTACAGTTAGAGCTCATTCAACTTTTAAAGCTTGGTGGTTTTGAACTAGGCAAATGGGCCAGCAACCATCCCAGTCTACTCCAAGATTTTGGTTCTGATATTCTGACATCTTGTTCGTTTGACAAAGAGGAACCTTCCGTTATTAAGGTGCTAGGCCTGAAATGGGACCCGTCGACTGACGTCTTTTCTTATTCTTACTGTCCCCTTGACAAAACTTGTACAAAGCGGGCTATTCTTTCGGAAATCAGTCGTATTTTTGATCCTCTTGGTTTCATATCCCCGTGTCTGTTAAAGGCCAAACGTCTGCTGCAACAGTTGTGGCAATCCAATGTATCTTGGGATGATGAACCACCTGAACAAATACAACAGGTATGGCATCAGTTTAAAATCGAGTTACCTGACCTTGCGAACATTCAAATCCCTCGACACTTCGGCTTTAATAAATCTTCTAAAGTCGAGATTCATGGATTCTGCGATGCTTCAGAGTTAGGATACGCCAGCGTTGTATATTTCCGATTTAATACTTCTGACACATTTGAGACTGTACTTGTGTGTGCTAAATGTCGAGTGTCTCCTCTGAAGACACAATCTATTGCAAGATTGGAACTGTTGGCAGCTGTATTGCTGGCGGATCTAGTCGCCTTCATTAAAGAGTCGTTTAAGCATATCTTTTCTTTTTCCGATATTCATGTTTGGTCGGATTCCACGATTGCTCTTACCTGGATTAATTCTTCTCCGCATAAATGGAAAACCTTTATTGCCAATCGGGTAAGGCACATACAAGAACTTATACCATGTTCTTCTTGGCATTACGTGCCATCTAATTAAAACCCTGCTGATTGTGCTAGTCGGGGTTTGACACCGGCACAACTACTACAATTTTCCCTCTGGTGGCGGGGTCCTGATTTTCTTTCAAAGTCAAGCGAGTGTTGGCCCTCTCAGGTTAATTTTCACACCTCCCATCCCACGGAAATGTTAGAAGAAAAATTGCCCACTGTATTATCATTGATACCGGTCATTTCGGATAATATCATCTCTACTTTACTTTCAAAATTTTCGTCCCTGATAAAAATTCAGAAAGTCATGGTTTACGTCTTAAAATTCGTGGCTAAACTTCAAAGAAAAAACAATGCTGCCTCTTCAGATTCCCTGAACAGTCATTTAGAGATGGAATCTGCGTTACGATACATTGTTAAGCATGTACAAGCTGACGTTTTTTCGGAGATTTTTCTCAAAATTCAACAAAATTCGCTGTTACCCAAACCTTTTCGTAAACTCGCACCCTTTATTGATGAATATGGTCTTTTGAGAGTAGGAGGTCGATTACAAAAGTCTAAGTTATCTTTTGATGTAAAACATCCATTGCTATTACCGAAAACTCATCGTTTGACCGATTTAATCATCGAGTGGACTCATCAAACTCATCTGCACCCTGGTTTAAAGGCTATGCATTATTTATTACTTCAGCGCTTTTGGATTCTGTCTCCGAAAAGTGCCATTCATCGCTGTTTGTCGAAGTGCATTCGTTGTTTTAGATGCCGACCTAAATCTTACAACCCCTTTATGGCAAACTTGCCAACTGTCCGAGTTACTCCGTTACGTGCTTTCCTATCTGTTTGTGTGGATTTTGCAGGACCATTCTCGTTATTAATGTCCAAACATAGAGGTGCAAAAACATACAAAGGATATGTTTGTGTATTCGTGTGTACGAGTACAAAGGCCATTCATCTGGAAGTAACTTCAAATCTTAGTTCTGAGTCCTTTTTGGCTGCCTTTCGTAGATTTGTATCTCGACGCGGTAAGTGCCTAACTATTAGGAGTGATCAAGGTACCAATTTTAAGGGAGCCAGCAACGAAATCATAAAACTAGCTCGATCTGCTGCTGAGACTCTTTCTATTACCTGGGATTTTAATCCGCCCGGTGCCCCTCATTTTAATGGGTTAGCCGAGGCTGGCGTCAAATCATTCAAGAACCATATGTATCGTGTTTTGGGTACACAAATTTTGACTTATGAGGAGTTCTATACTCTTATGACTCAAATCGAGGCAGTTCTTAATTCTCGTCCTTTGTGTGCAGCAAGCTCTGACCCTAATGATTTGCAGGCACTGACTCCTGGTCATTTTTTGATTTTTGAACCCTTAGTGGATTCAATTCCCGATCCAGATCTAAGCGCTTTAAAAATTAACCGTCTGAATCGTTGGCAGTTAATTCAAAGGATAAAGGGGGATTTTTGGAAAAGATGGTCTAAAGAGTATATTCATTCTCTTCAAGAGCGATCTAAATGGCATAGTCCAACCCCATCTCTCGTTAAAGGTTCGCTAGTCCTCATAAAAAATGAACAACAGCCTCCTCTTCGCTGGCAGTTGGCCAGAATCATTGAGTTGCATTATGGCACCGACGGTATTGCACGGGTTGTTACTCTGAGGACAGCTTCAGATGGCATCCTACAACGTCCGGTGGTCAAGATCTGTCCACTACCTATTTGTTAACAACTATATCTTTCTTCATTTCTATTATTATTATAATTTAGTGTTCGTTTTTATTCTTATTATTGTAGTTGTTTCTTAAAAAACATTCGTTTTGGGGCGGAGAATGTTTGGAAAAGTGTCAAGTAATTTAAATATTTTATTTTTATTGTTGCGAGTATGACCTTATTTGGTTTTAAATTTTATTTAATCATATATTACCTAATTGCAATACGGCTTTAGTTTATTTTTAAATTCTCGAACTCAAATTGGCTGATTAATTATTGTCAAGTTCTGAGAATTCACTTGTCTAAAATTCAACATGTTTTTGGGAAACATATATCAACCCAAAGCACTTAAGAGTCCTTAAGGAAACGTACCCGTCCTTTGTGTAGCAAGTTTAAAATGTCAGTTTAAGCTTAATTTACTGCTACTCCCGGAGGTCCAAGAACAGAAGTACCACCCTAGTGGATTCGAGTACATATGTATTTTTCCCTATTATCGACACACTCTTCAAGAAACTCTCGTCCGGTACGGAAGCAAGCGCCCAGCAGATCACCACAGCAGTGTATCTCACGCCAACCCCAGCCGGGACGACCATAGACAAAAAAAGGTAAGTGAATCTCATATAGAATTGACAATAAGATATAAAATCTGCCAATTGTTATTTGAATTCATTTATTTTACATATATTTGCTACAAATATTCGCTATTTTCGCTAATCTTATATACAATCTAATATTGCATTTTTTCGTTATAATTATTTATTCAATACAATTTAACCAGCGATCTCTCAAGTTTAATCATTAAACATCTGTAATCGATACTCCCTTAAGTATGTATGTTCTATATAACTGATGTTTATTATTTCTGGAAAACGTAATTTTATAGCACTTTTTTATATTTAAATATAAGGCATTAATGTCACACCAACGAGATAGATTATTTAAGTCAGACTGAAGAGCATCCATATCAGAGGTATTTTTAATTGCTTTAAAAATCTTTATGTCATCAGCAAACAATAGAAATTCACTATTAATAATTACTGATGATATATCATTCACAAACAGATTAAATAAAAGTGGGCCTAAGTGAGAACCTTGAGGTACGCCCGAAGTAACATTAATCGCTTCAGAAACAAAATCACCATATTTTACTATTTGTGAACGATCTGTTAAATTACTCGTGATCCAACCCAATAAATTATCTCCAATTCCGTATCCACGAAGTTTAGCAATTAATATTTCGTGATTTACCCTGTCAAATGCTTTGGCAAAATCAGCATATATGGAGTCAACTTGGTTTCCCGATTCCATAGAATCAACAATGAAGTTTGAATACAATATAAGATTTGTACAAGTAGATTTCTTTTGATAGAAACCATGTTGTTGACCGAGAATTAAATTTTTACAATCGTAGGTTAATATATGGTTAACAAAACAATCAAGCAACTTTGGTAGTTCAAACTGCAAACAAACAGCCCTGTAATTTTCAACATTATTATTTTTACCAGATTTAAAAATGAGTTTTAAAAAACTCACTTTCCAAAAATCAGGAAATGTAGAAGAAGTTAATGACTTATTGAATAATAACTGAATACGTTGAGCAAGAGTGAATACACATTTTTTAATAAAATACATTGGTATACCATCTGGACCCGCTGTCCCAGCAAACCCAGCAAATAAATTCACAATATCTGAACCATTTTCACTACTTTCATTACCATAACTCATACTCGATGGTAGAATATGAGATTTGCGTTTATTATTAATATATTTCCAGAAAAAAAGAATTATAAAAAATGCTAGCTTCAATTTCATTCACATGACGCCTTCGTAAATACTTGCTAAGCTCTTTACATTGTTCCCTGAGATCGGAAAAAAGACAATAGTTCTCATCACCACCAGTCATTTTAAAATTTTTATGTGCTTTTTTCTTCTCATAAAGTAAATGTTTAAACTTTGATGTAAACCATTTGGGATATGTAGATGTTTTAAATTTTTTTAATGGTATAAACAATTCGATTAAATAAAATAAAATATCATTAAAATCTTTAACTACGTCATTAATGCTTTTGTTAAGAAATAATAAATTCCAGTCAACTTCTGCTAAATAATAATTTAAAGCAACATAATCGCCATTTTTAAAGTCAAAATAGTATTCTTCATAATTAAGGACAGATTCTTTTATATCAACAATTACGTCAAAATTGACTGGTGTATGATGAAATCCCTCCTCAAATAACAGATCCAGAGGTACAGAAACAGATATATCAGGAAAGCTAGAAAAAATTAAATCAAGAAAAACATTTCTCCGGTTGGATATCGTATTGACCTGGTACAAGTCACAAATATTAATGATATTACATATATCGTTAGCTGGTGAGTTTTGGTTAGCCTGTACCGTGGTACCATAAAGACTGTTAACCCAAACTACATCAGGTAAATTATAATCCCCACAAATTATTAATTTACAACCCGGAATCTTATTATATATATATATATATATATATATATATATATATATATATATATATATATATATATATATATATTCAATACTATCACAGTGTTACTATATATACATGCCTATCAGATGCAGGAGGTAAATAAACACCATCAAATACGACAGTTTGACTTTGACACTTAAGTGAAACAAACATTTGCTCAACACTATTTTGAGGAACAAAAACCTCACACACTTCCAAATGTTTGGCAACAGCAACTAATACTCCCCCACCACGTTGTTTGACACTAGTATTATAATTTCTATCACTTCTAAAAATGTTGAAGTCTTCTAACCCCAATTCTGCATCATGGAATTCAAAATTTAACCAAGTTTCGACTAAAACAATCACATTGTAATCGGCGCATGTCACTGTCTGGCTTAAATCCTTAAGCTTTGTTTTTAAACCATCCAAATTTTGAAAATAAACATTTAGTACAGTTCTACCATTATGATCATTAACGCTACTTTTTGATTGCTATCTTTGATAATTTATTTTCTCTTTGTTTTTATTAATTTGTCGGAGATAGCTAGGACAGTTTGTATCAAATACGTGATGACCTGTATTAACACCATTTATTTTCATTACATCCTTCGCATAATTACAGTTAGAACAAGAATAATTAGTACTGTTGCATTGATTTTTTATGCTTACCTGCACATAAAGGACATGTATCTTGTTTGGCTTGACATTTGTCAATAAAATGTCCGAATTTCCAACAACGAAAACATCGAATTACACTTACAAATTCAAAAAATTTGTAACTGTTCCACCCGATATGAACTCTATCTTTTTTTGAAATTAAATATTGAAATTCTCTAGAGGACATTTCAACAATTACATTCACAGAATCGTTTCTACTTTTTTTCTGATTTAAATTTATGTATAATTTTAGCTTCTGAAATTAAATCCTTAGGTAAATTTTTGGATTTAAATTTATTTATAAAATCGTTAGAGTCTATATCGTCTGAGGATACATTAATTATTTTAATTTTGGGATTAACTATTGTTCTTCTGATATTTATTACCGTAATGTAAGCTATAGTATGTCATATTAATATGAAAATCTACGAGATATCGGAATGAGAATATAATCTGTGTACCATTAATAATTATCTACTTATTTTTTAAATAAACATGTAAAGAAGCACAATGAATTATTTGACTTAAAGTATAAAAAATACTTAAAAGCTTTATTTGTTTGCTTCAAAAGATCGTTTTAATAAACCTCCCACGTCACAGAAGCTTTAAGAGAGTTATAATACACCGAATTGTCTTGACGTAATTGTGTGTTGTTTATTATACTCTCACCTACCATTTTCTTGTGCTCTTAAATCATTAGAATACAAGAACAAAGCTACTTCTACGACAGAAATGAAATATTTTTGTTTAAGAAAGACACAAACAATGGAATGATTGTCTGAGATTTGTCTTTTGTGAAGGGATCACATAAAACCGTAATCTATGGTCATAGGCGTGTGCACAATAAGTATGCAAAGGAAAATAAACTTGCTTGTAATATGAAATATATATGTTATGGACCATATGATTAATTGGTCATTTTTCATAATGCCCGGGCTATATAAAAAATGCTCAATACTGTCGGTCAATATAATAAATACTATTAAATTCATCACATTGCCCGGGCATTATGTATAATGCTTGGCATCTACTAGACAGGATGATTAAAACTACTTTTATTTTTATTAAAGATGAAACATATTTATTTTGATACAATCAAGTATGTAGTAAAAATTAAAATATTTCTTATATACTAATGAAAACAGTCTTGCAGTCTTCATTGAAATGGCACATGAGTACATTTAATGAATAAGTATACATAAAAAATATAATACGTATTAACGTTAATTGAGGAAACCAAAAAAAGAATTCTGTGATTTTATTTGCATTTTTTTCTAATGACCGAAATCGATGGTAACACACAAAGCGGCCAGTGAGAAATTAAATCGTTTTTCTTCTAAATCAAACTCAATTTTAAATAAAAATACACTTACCACCTATGCGTGCTACATCACCGAAATTTATTTTGTATGAATGATTTACAATACATAACTACTTGTTGAAACATGTTCCACTATGGTGACACTTGGAGTTACATAATTTTTTTTCTTTACGACACTCACACTTATCGGATTTACACCCACCTTTACAACCGCACCTACTGTATCCTTGTCCACCACAGCTAGAAGATTTTCTTGCGCTTTCTCTAAGAGATATCTCAGTATCTGGAATCTCTTCTATGGAGATAAACTTTTCTTTACAAACCGTAAACTGGTTTCTTGAATATAACTGATTTAGTATGCCATATTTTGTGCCTAGTCTATGTCTTCCTCCGAATTAACATCAGTCAGAACTTCTTGGGGTAGAGAGCTTTTTAAACCAACTTTCAACTTTGTGCCGAACATGGCTTCATATAAACTACAACCTATACCAGTATGATGAGCTCTATTTTTCATTAGTTGAACAAAACGTAAGCCTTCAGACCATTTGTTTGTATTGTTGTCTTCTAACCACGAACTAAGCATATTGTCTACGTCTTGATTGGCCCTTTCTATAGATCCTCGACTCTGAGAATGCCTGGGTTTGCCATATACCATTTTTAACTCGGGCCACATGCTACACAGCTCTTTGATAATATGGTTAGCGAATTCTCTGCCATTATCACTATGAAGCACACTCGGCGCCCCAAATATTGTAAAAATATCCAAAAGTACATGCGATACTTCTTCTGCTCTTTTACTTGTAAGAGGTCGAAGTTGGACAAATTTGGTAAGTTGGTTTTTTTTGGTTTGGTAACATTATGTTTTTTCTGACAGGTCATGCATAAATTTAAATAGATAACAATCATCTCCCTTTTATAGTATATTTTTAAATTTAGAATGTACTTCCTTCTCCATTCGGTTTCTACCACCATGCCCGATAGTAATATGAAGATCGCGCAATGTATCAAATACTTCTTCTGTATGGACGTAGTATTTAATTACATTATCTTGTTTCACAGGAACAATCAATTTTTCTACTTCTCTAATCGTCATAACGTCGAATCTTCGTAAGCGCTGATAATCACTCAGCGTTTTATTTGTGTGTTGTTGAGTTTTTTACCTTCTGTATCATTTCCATGTAGGCTGTTTTTGTGAAAATTTGTGCATTTTGACTTTTTGCTGAAATTAATTCAGTTAACCGATTGTTAAATCGATTTTTCATATCACTTAATGGTTCTTCTTTTTCCATAGTTCACTATGCAATACTGTATAAACAAAGAATTAACAAAGAAATGTCACAAACAAACCACTTGTCGCATATACCGTTACTAACATTCAACTGCAATATGATTTATAAATAATGGCCGACGCGCTTCGGTGACTGTAACCTTGGATACAGCGCGTTGATTCGCTGCTGAAGATCGCATGATTTACTAAGAACGCCGATTTATCACATTGCCCGGCCATAGTAGCGCATTTTTCATAATGACCAGATAATATGATAAATTGTAAAAAGTTATCAAATTGTCCGCTGAAGTTAGTCATTATTAATAATGACCGAGCATTATACATAATGGCTAACATAATCACTTTGTCCATAACATATATATAAACAATCACGGCCTATAATTCGCAAATAGATATAATTTTATTACCTTGCGCTTAATGTTTTACCATTTATTTTTCTCTGGCCCTGTTTAGGGCTACTTGCATGCGCGTTAATAAATGATTTTTTTTTATTTCTTTCAGGCAAACACGCGCTAATAACAGTTCGCCAACCAAAAGGTCAGCTCGTCTCCATACGCAGCCAAGCAGCATTATTCGGTACAGCAACACCAAGCGAAATAAAAGTTTGGGACGCATGCGATGACGTCCAAGATTACGTGACAGTCTACGATGGGTACACTACGAGAGATCCAGTGATTCTTAAGTTCTGCGGTGGGGGTGAAGAGGTTCCTCCTGCTGTGTCCAGCGGGCATGAACTGTTAGTGGAGTTTTCGTCTTCTCCGTATGGTACTTTCCTGCATCCTACGCCGGTGCAGGCGTTGCATGGGTTTCAGCTAGAAGTAGAGGTGAGGCGATTTGAACGTATTAACTACAATCAGGAACAATGTTGCTGACAAAATTTAACAAAGAATTTAACACAGCTTAAAAACAAAATAAATAAATTAATGTTAATGTTTTTATTATGTCATTTCTTTCTGAATACTAAAGAATACCCTGCATCTGAAAGTTTCTGTTTCTGTCCTTTTGATCAAGTTAAATTGTGATATTGTCATTGTAAATAAGTTTTATTGGCCTTAACTAGTATTTAGGACTTGTTATTCTGAGCTACCCTTCTTATAGTATCAGTTTTAAATATTTTGGTTCCCGGATATTCTTCTTCCGACTGGGACTTCTCATGATCATTTCCTTTTTCTTTTCTCTCTATGTATGGTACGCTTTCCCAAGTACATTTCAGTATATCAAATCGCCATTTTTCTCGGTTCGGCTATAGGTTTTCCTCTATTTCTCTGTCTCTCGTACCAATTATAGGTCATTCCAAATATCAATCTTGCTTACTGACATATCATGTCTAATCATCCTCCCAGGACTTCTTTGATCTTCCTTTCCCACTCCTTTTCCAGGGACTAGCAAATGAGCGATTCTTTATATATAGTGATAAACCTCTCCACGTTGAATATGTCCTAAACTATCTTTTCCGATTTTCGAAGTGGAAATCGAAACAGTCAAGACAGTCATGAATTGTGTATGTATGGGCCTTGGGAATTTACCCAAATTAAAAAGGTATATTTTTAGATTTAAGACGAGTTTTACCACCCCTTTACTCTCGATCGTGTTAACTGTTTTGTAACGCAGAACATTTTGGTATCATTACCAAGCCAACCGTGAATTTGCATACATCGCTATAGCAAAAAATAAACATTCTATTCAACTATCGTCGAATATTATTTTAAAATAATATTAATATAGAACTATAACAGACATGGCGATAGGTTGGACAGTGGCAGCTGGCTGTTCCAAAACTGATCATGCGGCGAGAATAATAGCCACAGAAAAGGCAGATAGGCAGCGGAGCAGACGGCAATGGAAACCACTGCACTATTTTCACAAGAGAATTTCTTCCCATAATGATGACAATTTCAGTAAGTGGAGATGAGTTGTGTAGCGAACGACTTACGCTAGGTGCCATCTGGATTCCGGGTCGAATGGTGTGAAATATGCTATTGGTTGCCAAGGTGAGAGGGATCAGGCAGCTGACAGAAATTGTGCGACTAAATCCAAATTTTCACTAAATTTAAGAAAATATCAGCTAATTTATACATCGACCGTTCAGGGACTGATCCAAAACCCTGTAAAGTTACACATAATTGAAAAAGAAATGGTAGACCACAATCTTTCGATATTGGGACTCTCAGAAACTTAGAGAGGTAAATGATATTTTAAAACAACTGCTGACAACGTCTTCTATTTTTCAGGACCAGATAACACAGTCGCAATAATTGCACCCTCTAAACTGAACGACTGCTCAATTGGATATAATACTGGTAATGACAGGAACAGGCACAGAGAGCGATGGAGAGGTCAATGTTGGGCGTATCACTCAGGGACAGAGTTTCGAGTCAGATAGTAAGGAGAAAAACTGGTGTGACGGACGCAGTTGAAAGAATTACAACCCTGAAATGGAACTGGGCAGGACATGTTGCTAGGGTCAGAGATGGAAGATGGACAAAGAAAATTTTAGAGTGGAGGCCTAGACACGATGCTTATCGTAGTCGAGGACGTCCTTCAACAAGGTGGTCGGACGATTTAAAGCGCATCCAGTCTAAATGGATTCAAGTTGCTCAAGATCGGATGCAATGGAATTATTTACGGGAGGCCTATGTTCAGCAGTGGACGCAAAATGGCTAATGATGATGAATGACAGGAATTCAGATCCATTAAAATAAGAATATCCACCAATATCCTACACCTTGTCTAGATATACGCTCTTACAACAGCTGGACAAGAAGAAGAAATTAACAGGTTTTATGGTCGTCTAGAAGAAATTTTACTCGGTATTTCAAATCGTGAACTAATTAAAATTTTAGCAGACTTTAACACCAAAGTAAAGACATTTAATGGAAATATTGAAGAAGTGCAAGGCAAAAATGGACTGGGATAGAAAAATGAGAATGGCGACCGTCTAATGGAGTTCTGTGAAGAACAACATTTTACAATTACGAACACGTTCTATCAACATCATTTACAGAGATTATACACATAGCGCAGCCAGATTGACAAACAAGAAATCAAATAGACTAGATTCTAATATGATCAAGATGGAAGTCATCGGCTATCAACTGTAAAACATATCTTGGCGCAGATTGTGGAAGCGATCATCAACTCCTGGTATCGAACGTTCGACTTAATTTTAAAGTCCTCGAAAGAAGGCCCCTGAGACAAGGCATGTCTTTAAATTCATCAAAAATTAATGACTTCAAAGAAAACCTAGAAGTAGCTCTTTCTTTAGACCAGGTACATAGCGACCCTGAGAGCACTTGGATCTATCTCAAAGATAAGGTAATCGAAGCTGCAAAAGACTGTAAGGCAGCGGTTTCCATGGGCCATAAACCATGGATATCCGATAATACGTGGACTGTGATTCAATGCAGAAAAGAACATAAAACTAAATCCGAAACAAAGGATAAATACAGAGCGTTATCAAAAGAAATAAGAAAACAATACCGCAAAGACAAATCTGATTATATTTCTTAAATATACAGAGAGATAGAGGAATACGGTTGTCGAAATTAACCGACGAATTTATTTTAAAAGATCAAACTCCTTACCAGAAAATTTAAATCTCAAACGTGGTTTGTAATAGATAAGGAAGGCAATCTAAAGACCGATACTGGCAAAACTACTGTGGCGAGCTATATAAAAACAACGAGGTACTAGCAGAAAATCAGTGGCCCTCTGACTACCTTATAGAACCTATTGTCTTACTTGTTGAAGTCAAACATGCAATTAAATCGCTAAACAAAAATAAATCCACATGCATTGATTTAATACCAGGTGAAATACTACAGTTACTAGGTAACAAAGGATTAAATAACATCCATTATATCTATGCTGCTATTTGGAATTTTGGAAAATGCTGCCATCTGATTGGTGTACCTAAATTTATATCCCGCTACACAAAAAAGAACCTACTACCAGATGTGACAACTACCGCACACTGTCACTAAAAACACATGCAAGTAAAATCTTGTTGCATATCTTTAAAAACAGATTAAAAACCTGTCTTATTCTTCTTCAAGTGCCCTGTCCGTTACGAACGTTGGCTATTAACATGGCAATGCTGATTTTGTTTGCGCCGCTTCTAAACAGCTCGACCGATGTGAGCCCGAACCAATTCCATAGATTTTGGAGTTACGAGTGTCTCCTCCTGCCTGGCCCTCGCTTACTGTATATTAACTTATATAAACCTATATACTGTTATGAATCAGTTTATCGATCAGAAATAGAATAAAGAGTTTTTTATTATTTTAATGTACCGCGGGCATATAAGTTAAAATACAACCCTGTACTTATTTGTAATAGTTAAAATAAGAGAAAACATTGTTCCGTGACGGGACCCTAACGAGTTTTTCCGTGAAAGACTGAGTGAATAGTGAAAGGACAATGGAATCAGTATAATTATAGATTTAGGAATAAACTTGTAATTGTATTTTGCGGAGGGCATTTTTCGAAAGTAAATAAGAATTAGATTTAGATAAGAGATAACAAGAATTTGGAAACTTATTTCTGTTGAAAAAGGCAAAATTGTTAATGGTTTCTGAAAAGTAATTTGAGTGAAAGTAGTTTATTTGTTTTAAATATCATGTTGGAAATTTTCTAAATCGAAAATAAGTGGGAAAGATAAATGCTTATGATTGGTTAAAAAAAGAATGGTGGGAATGAGAGAGTTGAGAAGGTTGTCTGGGAGAGATTGAAAATTTATTATGTTACCGGCAGACCAGAAGAGAAGACGTGTTTTCGTGTAGTCAATCTGAGTACCAGTGTTTTCGTTTGTTAGTAAAAAAGGTGGAAGCTGAGAGCAGATCAAAATCGAGAAGATTAATACCTCTTTTGAGTCTGCATAGTCCATGAGATATAATTGAGAAAGAAAGGAGAATTTGTGAATAAATAGTACCGGTCAAAAGAGGCTTGGGCTTGTGTTTTCGGAGGAGTAGATTGCTGGTATGCGGTTTGGATCGATGCTGAGAACGGGAAAGATTTGATGGTAGCCGGACATAATCAATCAAGGAAGGAACTGTGGTTTGATCGAGAGGAGACATCATTGGTGTAAAAATAAAGGTCAGTCAAATAATTTGAATGAAAGAAAATTTTAAGATATTCTAAAGATAAAATCAAATATAAGCATACGAACTAAGATTCCAAGTTTCAAAGAGTTATTTTTTTTTGTGAATAAATTATATTTTTATATGGTCATTTTTTTTAGTAGATATTATTATAAAACAGATCAATAGATAGTTTGTAATTAAAATTAAATTTAGAGTATAGGAGTTTGTTGGGAAAGATAATTGCCCACAGAAGTTATTTATTAATAATAATCGTATTGAAAATATTATGAAAATAAATAATAATTTGTGTGCACATTTATGTTGTTTTAATGTTAGTTCCGTTTCCTGTTCTATCCCGATTATGAGCAACTAGGAGATACTGAACCCACTAGAAGAGATATATAAAGTAAACTGATTAAAGTAATAATTTTTAATAAAAAGATACCCTAAGAATTTTTAGTAGTAACTGAATTATATGACTCTGCATAAATTAGTGAATTAATTATTTAAATAATTGGATTAATTAAATTAGCGTTAATTAATATTAAAACATCATAAAGCAGATCACAACAATACATTACCAAATACTCCAGGAAAGTTTGGAAAGACAGATCTATCTCTCAAAATATCAAGATGAGACTGGTGAATGCCCTTGTATTCTTAATATTTCTATACGGGGCAGACACTTTAAGGGGTTTAACAGATCCTCTGCATCTCTTTTCCGAGCTACCGTCAACAAAATTACTATAGCCAATTTGATAGCCAACGCTCGATAATCGAGCACGGCACATGAACAGGAAAAGAGGGAGACACTTGGACTCTTCACGGACGCGAGCGCCAAAAAATTTATGCCTTTGAGATGTGGATCTGGAGAATAATGCTGCGCATACCTTGGACAGCTCATAAGATAAATGTTTCCATTCTAAGCCAACTCGACGATAGTTTAAAGAGATTAATTGTTTCTGGAAACGTTCCGGGGAGAAGATCAAGAGAACGACCACCAACTAGATGACCAACTAAAGACCAAATTAAAAATTCGGCTGGAAACTCATTCGACAAAGCTCTCAAAGCAGCTAAAGATAGAGACCAATGAAGAAAAATTGTTAGGAATATTAGAAGAAACTACGATCCTCAGTAATGGAGAAACGACAAGAGTAATATTGTTATAATTTAGGAATAAGGAAAAATTTTAAAGAATTAATAAACACTGAGGCTAGTACATACATAAATAATATTCGTTATGCCGACGATACAGTCATTATCACATAAAAGTGAGAAAGACCTACAGACGCTATATTTATTGTGTGATACTTGGAAATAGCTAGATTTAACAATAAACATAAAGAAAACACATACCATGGTTATCAGTACGAGGTATTAACTCATAAAATGAAATACTTAGGAGTCTGGATTACTGAAGATCTAAATCCGAAATCAGAAATTCGAACAAGAATAGAGCAATTAATAGCAGCCTTTTTAAATTTTTAAAGATGACGAAATTTCTAAGTAACTAAAGTCTCAATCTGCAAATCCGATGCCGTGTGGTAAAATATACTATCCAATATATTCTTCATGGTGCCGAAGCTTGGACTGTAAATTTGGCTTCATGAGAAGGCTGGAAGCTTTTAAGATGTGGCTATATAGAAGAATTTTGAAAATACCATGGACCCATCATATTACGGACGACACGGTGTTGCTCAGAATAGTAAGAGACAGAGAACTTTTGACCACCATTAAAAGAAGGAAGATAACATATTTGGGTACATACTTAGAAATGAAAAGTACGAGTTGTTGCAGCTAATTATGAAGGGTAAAATTGAAGGAAAAAGGGGTCCTGGTAGACGAGAAATATCCTGGCTGAAAAACATTCGCGACTGGTCTGGGATAAACACACAGACGCTTCTAAAAAAAGTTGAAGATAGAGACAAATTTCTAATGATTATAGCCAACCTTTATTAGTAAGAAAGAAGATCTAAAATTGTTGAGGCTACAATATTGGAAAAACCTAGCACAAGACAGAATTAAATTGAAGAAAACTATTAAAAGCTTGGATTTTTAAGGTACCTTCAGCTCAATGATATAAGACTTTGTGATATTAATACAGTTAAGGATCGAATATTAACCCTGAGCTACTATCGTGTATTTACACCCACATAACTACTATCGTGGGGTCATAGATGACCCGAATTTTAAAAACCTCTAAACAAGATATAAAAATATATTTTTTATTGTTTTTGTATTTTTGACAAATGAATCTGTATATAAAAAAGAGATTTTTTGTAAACTTAAATTTTATTTCAAGAAAATTAAGATGCTATAATAAAAATTATAGAACTTTTAAAATAAATTTTGATCAAAAACATAACTCATTATTATAACAAAAAAAATATATCTTAAATTGAAATTAACGGTTCATTTTCTAAAAAGTAGTTTATAATAGTAACGTCTTAACCTAATACAAAAGAAAATCATAATAAAGTAACCATATAAAAAAATAACAGTCATGTTTTTTTCGTAATGTTAGAATCTTGCGACAAAAATATTTAAACAAATTGTAAGTGTTTATCTATTCTTTGCACATAGTACAGGTAACTCTCTGAAGTGAATGTGTTTTGCAAATGGTCCTATGACATTCTGCTCAAAATGTGGAATGTTTGTTATCCTTACCTCTGGGACACAAGTAGCATCTACGTCTTACAACTGGCCTTTCTGGTTTGGTCTGATCTTGATGAGTAATTTTATTTTCTAATGCTTTGGAAATTATCGAGCGTAATTCTCTTGACAAATTTGGCATTGCAAATCTTACTTCTAAATGTTCATTTATAAGACTGATTCCCAGCTCTTGAATAAAATCCGATCGATTTTTTCTAACCCCAGGATTAGCTGCGTGAAAAATAATGTGACTGTTTACTATAGCAATATCCATTATGGAATACCAAATTACTAAAGGCCATCGCTGGCATCTTCGACCTGAACGATAAAGTGCACCAACGCCCCCTTTCGACGAATTGTAGAAAGCTATTATATCAGGTTTTTTGCTTTCCTGGTCAACATATTTGTCGTGATGCATAGACGACAACATAATTACACTTTTATTTTTTTAGGGACATATGATACGATTGTATTGTCTCGTGTAAAACCAAATAAACACTTATCAACTTCGTAATTTTTATTTGGTTGAAATTGTGAAGGAATTTCTCTCTTATTTTTACGCATTGTACCTACATAGGTAAGTCGAAGTTTTTTTAGTTCATCAACTAGCTCTATTGAGGTAAACCAATTATCACCAGTGACATTTCAGTTACTATTGGCAATTGGTTCCACTAAAGCAAGTACTGATCTTGTAGGTATGGATAGCTTTTGGGCATTAGGATCATTTGTTTTACCCGTATACACAAAAGCATTTACCAAATAATGTGTTTTTGCGTCACATAAACACATGATCTTGATGCCGTACTTGACTGGTTTGGCTTTCGTGTACATTCTGAAAGGGCATCTACCTCTAAACCCAACCAACATCTCGTCCACTGTAACATATTCGGAACAGGTGTAGTTAGCTGTACTGTTAGATACGAAACATTTAAATAAATAGGACACTGCTGCCTAGTCGATCTCCATTGGCCTTCTTTGGCTCTCTTATTTCATGATTGTCAAATCTTATTGCTGTGAGAAGAAATAAGAAGCGTTCTTTTGACATTGTAGCACGAAAAATTGGCCTACCTAAAACACTTGTCGGAAATAATGAATGGACATTCTCATGATTAGACTTTAGTACATCTGAAAGGTATAAAAGACCCAAAAAAGCCTTGAGTTCACCTTCGTTTAGATGATCGACAAATGTACATGTATCCTCATAATTAACACTGAGCTCGGTAATTTTTTCATTTGTGTACTCTAGAATAGAGGCCAACATGTCAGGAGTTATAAGAAGTGACCAGGATTCAAGTGGTCTGGATGGTTTTGTTTCTAAGGCAGGTCCACGAAGACCAGGAAGGTGTATAATAATGTTCTGTGCGCGAATTTTTGATGGGGCCGGAGCATTTTCAGCCCACTTATATCTGTTCCGTCCATAGTAAAAATTTGTTTCATTATTAGATGCTCTTTCACATTCGTCGCTTGATAAGTCACTTACGTCAATTTCTGAATCTGTGTCGTGAACCGAATGTTCACTTTCAGTGTCAGTATCACTGTTATTAGAGTCACGATAAGTGTCAATATTTTCGGTTGGTTCCTCCAGAGATTCGAGAAAGTCAAAAACATTTTCACTTGTCACCGTACTTCCGCTAATTCTTAAAGCCATTTTAATGTATTATCTTAAATAATAATAACGTAACTACTATGGTGGGGTCAAATCCGACCGGAACTCAGCAGCACGTGTGCACTATCCCACTGATCGTTTGCTACTAAGCGGCATGCTAAACTACGTACTTAATTGGGAGAATACATAGAATAACAACGTCGTTCGCCAAACTGTCTACCAGTGGCGCACGAGATTTCAAGCCCTGGGGTCAAATTTGACCCCACGATAGTAGTTCAGTGTTAATGTTGCACAGATAGTTCAAGCACATTTGACAGACTAATCGCATTCTTTTCACCGTGAGTGATTTAGTAGATCGATGGTTCAAACCCTGACTAGAAAACAAAAAGCTAACGTTTTAGTAACTTAAATAAAATTTAAATGGATCTACTACTTAGCCTCAAATACTCTGGTATATCTGATCGACCTATAAATGAGCCTTGCAACAAAAGATGGGGACTTGTGTCCCAATAAAACAGCTCTCCTTATTCCCGTAGAATATTTATGTTTTGCATATGATCACGTAATTTGTTATTATGGCTGTTTTAGTATTGGTTTTTAAAAATATGTAGAGATGTAGTCATTGTTTACTCTACTATTTCTAGGCTCATTATATCTAAGTATTTAAATAATAGTATATTACATAACGAGAATTGTAAGAAGCTTATTACATGCGAGTAAAACAGTTGCGCGCATGTAATAAACTTACAACTCAAGTTGTGTACTATACTTTTTCTACGATTATTTTCGTTTATAAAAATAAAAATTAAATTACCACTATATTTACACTGACAGATTAGTAATTTTTAATCTGTCAAAATAACGTCGTTAATTCGTTTACGTGGTAACTCGACCAACTGACTTACGAGGCTTATGTGATATTACACATTTTTATAAAACTGAAGCGTAATTTTTTTTATTACGTGCTAGTCATTACGTGTCAGTATCTGTTATGATGCATTTACTTAGCATCCAAATAGTAGGTAATATACAATTTTCCGCAAATCGCCAGGAAATTTTGACATTCCTGTCAAAATTTTTGAAGAAAAAGTCAGGACTTCCTTACTGTAAGGAAATGTCATTTCCTTACTGTAAGGAAATGATATTTCCGTACAGTTGTTAGAAATTAGGAATTTCAAAGCACCATTAATTTGGGAATAAAATTATCGCGTTTTTTTTTTAAATCAATCAATATCTGTCGAATTTTAAACGATTTGCGGAAAAGTAGTATGTTTACCTCGTAGGAAAAGCCACATTCCTGGACTCTGTGTTGCTAAGTCTCGGCTTGCGCCTCGACTTAGCAATCTTCACAGTCGTCCAGGAATGTTAAGCTTTTCCTACCCGGTAAACAATGTACTATTACTAGTAAGAGGGTAGAAAAAAACTTTTATGTTTTTATTCTATTTTGTTTATTATTCATATTTTTTGTTAAGTACGCATAATTTAGCCTTGTTTCGCAATAGTAACAAAACTTTATTTGAAGTATTAAAATCTTTTAAATTTAACCATCGTAAATCCAAGTGGCTTAAAAGCAACCGTATCGTATTTTACGACAAAACTTTTTAGCTCCACTCCGAAGAGGATCACCAAAAAACTTTCCTTGTCCTAATTGTAAATGCAAATTTAATCAAATTTCTTATTAGCAAATACACCAAACAAACGTACACAGAAGTTGGTTATTCAAAACGCCCTTAGAACTTCTAATCCAGAAACAACGTTCCTACAGAAACTTCCTGATGTCTCGAGAACTTCCTTTACATAACGACTTGCATTACTTAAACGTGAGACCTACATTGAAACTACTGCATTTAGTGCATCCTCATTTGATGGCAGATGTAAGAAACATCCTTTGGAGGAAAACAGCCGAATGTTCGGAAAATGTGTAAAGGTTAAAACAACTGGAATGCTTGTAAAAGTTTTGTAGTCGGTTAATTAGGGCCAAGTGCAGCTTTAAGAGAACTAAACTTTGCTTTTGAAAACAAAAACAAGGAGCTGGTTTGCTTAAATTTGAAACTATCTTAAATTAAATGGAAGATTCACATTTAGTGAAAAATATTTTTGTTTCCCTTTTTTTGTGTAGAGAAATTGGTTGGATACAATAAAAGTATTTAGAATATCGACATACATTCACGCTGAATGAATCCTTATGCACACATATTATTCTGATAATATCGAGATAAAAATTCGTAGATGCGGTAGGTTCAGCTGTAGTCACTTCAAACGCTAGTAGTAGGTCACCACTTCGATCTCAGTAGTGATCTTTGCAGTATCTGATTATATTAATAATAATTCCAAGGAATTAATGAAAGCATTACTGATAATATCGAGAAAAAACAGTTAATTAGATCTGAGCATATAGCAGGTTAACTGGTAACAGCTTGGCCCCGAGTGCCAAGAATCTACAACAATTAGAGTGGTTAGAGAAAAAAAAGATGCAAATAACAAAGCGTTAGCAGGTTTTGCTAAAATATTAATTCTCTTCCACATGTATGCATATATAGCATATATTTAGCTATTCAATTTAATAAAGCGATAGCAGTTTGTGTTAAAATATTTAATCTTTTGCACATTTCGTATAGCCCAGAGGACAGAAACCAATATTAATAAATCGTTTTCGTTTATGCTCACCAAAATAGTTGGCACCTCTGTGCGCAAACCATTGCAGTAGTAAAGATTTGAGAGAACTTTGGACTTTTCGAGTTTGAATTTGTATCAGCCCGACTATCTGACGAAGCAGGTATGCTACAATAATGTCATGACACTATATTGATGTCGATTCGAGCACGGGAATTTTACGAATTTGTTCATATATTTGACTATTCAATTTAACAAAGCAATAGCAGCGTTTGCTAAAAGATTTAATCTTTTATATTATACGAATTTTAGTCTTGTGACGTCATTAGAACCAGCTTACTGGTTTAGACAATGCTGGTTTAAAGGTGAAAAACATAGCCATTCTTATGTCAGTGGCTAATAAGTAACCTGTTAGTCAGGAAAAGACTAATTTACTCTGAATAAAATGGAAGCAAATCTATCACAATGGTATCAGTTCTTCTCTTACTTCTTTTCGTTTATCTTAGGGTCCAAGATTCACATCCGTAAGTCAATATTGGAAATATTACGCAGTTAATCAACCCTGTGTTTGTGATTAATGATCCCAGATATAAATGTGAACTCACAACCTGAAACCGTTCAATCGTGATAATTCCTGGAAGCATGTATTCTAGTCACTACCATGATCTGTGTATATGATATGTGTAACTGCAGAATAAATATTTGCATTTTATTTTCAATCAGTAACATGAGATCAACTAACTAAACTATTCTTGACCATTTATAAAAACGCCTGTGCATCTTTATCTGGATGGAATTCATTTGAAACTACGGCAAGCACTTTCACTGTTTTACTAGTGTCTTCGTATTGTTCAGTTAAGCGAAATTAACTGTTGGTACGTCTACTCCTTTTCAAATCTGCCATAAATATTGGTATTTGACCCTAATAAACGCTTTGTGATAATCAACAAAACAAATGTATTGTGGATTATTGAATTACCTAGAGTTTTCTGTTATAGGTGTTATGTTCAAAAGATATTCTCTAGTGTCCTTAATGGATTATCAATATATTAAATTGTAAAAATAGACACTTTATTCAAAAGTCTTATATCATTCGTCTTGTATAAAAATCTTTTCTTCAAAACTACTTTAAAAATATCTAGATATATTTTAATATATAGCAGCTGAAAGTGCTTAAATTAATAAATTAAAACATTTTACTTACTAAATCCCCTCAATACTTTCCAAGGTTTAAATATTGAGTATAAAATATATAATATTAAATTCTGTTTTATTATATTTTTCTCATTCTGACTTACACAAAATCCACTCCATCATTTTGATTCACATTTTAAATCCACTTATATATGGCCGGTAGTATCTGAACCGCATTTTTACCCTAATCTCCCAAAAAGCAGATTTCTTTCTGACATGCTAACTTTCCGAAAGCAGGAAGATTCATAAATTTTATCCAAGTCGTCCCGCGATACTTCAAGATTTATATTAGCCACTTTCTTTAATCGCCTTTCCCTCACTTTGGTAAGAAAAAGTTCTCAGAAATTTTGACAGCATCTTGGCACGTCCCTTGCTCTGAAGTTTTTTAAACTCCGTTTCAATAAAAGAACGATGAAGCGATATTTCAGACGGTACAAACAATTGTGTTAAGGATCTTGAAGGTAGCAAAGGTAATATTAACAATATTAGGTTGTCAAAAAAATATAAGGTGTTGAACAAATAAGGTTTTAATAAACGTGTTCTGATATGCACTAGTAAAAATACTACAATGATAAACGTGCTTGATTGTGTAAATTGATAAAAAGTGTATACTGAAAACAACTAACATTTATAAGAATTGATAATGGTCTATTTAACAGCATAACCATCAAAATCCAGATTAACAACACCATATTGTATAACAATAATACTGCTTATTTTATCCAACTTTCTCTAACATATATTTAAGAAAGATATTTCAACACGTTTTAGAGAAGTGGTCGGCAAACTGTCGATCGCGAGCTATCGGTGGCTCGCGGAGGCAATTCTGGTAGCTCTCACAACGATTTTAATTTAAAAAATACAAACTGCAAAAATCAGAGAAGCTTCCGAAAATTCCACAAAAAAATCTAATTGTATAAGATTAAACATAAACAGCGGCAACGTTGCGGTGAGCGATCTGCCCCTGACGCCGTCAAGCTAGTATCGGCTATTTATAGAACCGACAAGCCGGACCAGCGCGTTAGTGTTCGAGAACGATCTGGATTGCTTTGAACGGGATAAATACGCACGGCGCGGCGACATTGCGCTTAGTTTAAAACTGAACGCGTAACCAACGTCCAGCGTTTGAGTTAGTAGAGAACAACAAAAATAATATTATAAATTATAGTGGTAAAGACATACCACTTTGGGAAGAACAATACTTTTTTACAGAAGTTAAAGATAAAAATGTGTGTTTGTTATGTAATACTTCGGTCTTTGTTGCTCAAAAAGGAAATATTGAGAGACATCATAAAACTGTACATTCTAATTTTGAAAAATCATACCCACAACATTCTGCCGCCAGAAAGGAGAAACTGAAACAGTTAAAAAAAACAGTTAATTGAACAACAATCAATATTTTTAAGAACAGTCGACAAAAATAAGGCTGCAACTGAAGCATCGTACCGTGTGTCCCAGATAATTGCACAAAAAAAGAAACCTTATGAAGACGGGGAAATGATAAAACAGGCGTTTTTAGAAGCTGCTGATTCGTTATTTGCCAACTTTAGAAATAAAGACGAGATAGTTTCAGCTATAAAATCTATGCAACTTTCTGCTTATACAGTGATGAGACGTGTAGAAGTAATGAGCAATATTTTTTTACAGTTAAGAACTGACTTAGATAACTGTGTTTATTTTTCACTTCAACTGGATGAATCAACAGATGTCGTTGACACTGCCCAGATGGCCGTGTTCGCCAGGATGGTTTTTAGTGATTTTACGTGATTTTACGATTAAAAAAGATCTTTTGAAGTTCATTCCACTGAAAGAACACACTACTGGACAGAAGTTGTTTTCTCATTTAAAAAATATTATTTCTTCCGAGAAAATTTCAATATCGAAAATGGTAGGCTTGACAATCGATGGCGCTCCAGCTATGGTGGGTTGTGATAAGGGTCTGGTGGCGTTATGTCGTAAAGATGACACTTTTCCACAATTTCTCTGTTACCACTGGATTATCCATCAGCAAGCATTATGTGGAAATTTCGTGAAACTAAACAACGTTATGAAACTGGTGGTAAAAATTGTGAAGAAGATTAGAGCTCAAGCGTTACAAAGAAGATTATTCAGAACCTTGGCCGATGAAGTTGACTGTTAATACGGGGACCTACTCCTTCACTCTGAAATCCGATGGTTAAGTAGAGGACGGGTGCTGAAACGTTTTAATGATGTCCTATCTAGCATAGTTCAATTTTTCAAACAACGTGATGAACCGACTCCGGAACTAGAAAATTCAATCTGGTTTAGAGATTTTGGTGTTCTCGTGGACATTACAGATAAATTAAACGAACTTAATTTGCAGCTTCAGAGGAGAGACAAAGAACTAGCGGAAATGATTTCTGATATAAAAGCATTTATCAAAAAGCTGGAGTTTAGGGAACAAAACCTAATTAACCATGATTCCAAGCATTTTCCTATTCTTTCAGAAAAATATCTCAAAATTCATTAGAACCCTATGACAATAAATATCATGTAGACATAATTTCTACCCAGAAGAGTAACTTCAAACATCGTTTTAAGGATTTTAATGAAATGGCTTTAGTAGCGCAGTTTGTTGGTTCACCCTTTATGGAAATTGATATCCAGCAGTTTGCAGCTTGTGTTATGCAGAACTTTAGCGAAGACATCACTATCACTGCAACAGAAATGGAAGTCATTGAGTTTCAAAATGATTTAGCCTTAAAATCGTTAGTGTCAAGTACTGAATGTATCTGTGTCAGCCTTCTCATTGAACGTGCTTTTTTATTTTTCAATGTTTATGTTTATGATAGTGCGTTACTTTTTTGTCGTTATTATTAACTATTTTTAAATCATACGTGTCATGCCGTTGTGGCTGAATAAAAGTTTGTGTTTATTTTTCAAATACCTTCGTTTAATAGGTAGGAATGTAGCTATGAACAAGTACGTACTAGTAATATTAGTCATTTTGTTTTTACTTTATTATTAGTACCTATGTATTATGTATTACCAGTTAAACAGTAAAATAAATACATATAATGATAGATTAACTGTGGATTATTTCATTTACGTTGCGTTACGTGGCTTCCGTGTGGGTAGCTCGTTGTTTATTCCAAAATTAACAAATTAGCTCAACACATTGAAGAGGTTGGCGACCACTGTTCTAGAGAATATTTAAGAAGCTATGGCAAACAAAAAGGTCGTGAATAATTTTAAAAAGATATGTAAATGAACTGCTGTACTAGCCAGCAGTCAAGAGAAACTCTAAAATTTTGTTCGTACAGTAACAAGATGGAGGGAACACATTTTCAAAGAATCTATTTTCAGAAGAATGGATGGACAATAAAATCTAGTTCCAATTTAATATCACTTATTGAACCTAAACCTAAGAAACACAATATAGTATGGTTCAAGAAACTCCATAAAGCTTTGTATTATATACATATATACAACTCAAATTTGGCTTTGTTTGCCTGATTTTCATTTAAATAAATTTGAAAATCGTTAGTTATAATACTTATTGCAGAATTTAAATCCTTAGGGTTTTTAGTTCGCATGAAGGTGCCAAGTGGTTCTTTTAAACCACGTAATAGTACTCGTAGGGCTAAATTTCTAAAATAGTTTGATAAAATTAATAATTCTTGGTCATTAGAACGTGTAGTAATTAAAGATATTTTTAAATTCAAAATATGTTGGACTTTATTGAAGAATTCAGAGGGAGTTTCATTATTTTGCTTTAATTCTGACATTTATATACTAAGAGTATAAATATCTCTTTTATCAGCGTATGTATTTAGCAAGGCATCTTTAAGATCTTACCAGGTCCTAACTACACATGCTGAAATATTAATAGCAGCTTCACCTTTTACTTTTGCTAATATGCTAGACATTATTATATATTTTGGCAACTAGAACAAGACTAAACATATCGGCTATAATGGAGTTATTAACATTATGTACTAATAATACATATTTTCAACTAAATAATGAATTCTATAAACAAAATTTTGGTCTAGCACTGGGTTCTAGTTTATCTCCATTCTTAGCCGATATATTTACGGAAGATTTTGAAACAAATATCATTTCTAAACAAAATTTCAAACCCACAGTATGGTGGAGGTATGTAGATGATGTATTCTCAATATGGCCTCATGGTTCAGAGTTGTTGGATACATTCCTAAATGATATAAATGATAAAGAAGAGACAATAACATTTACCATGGAAAAGGAATATAATAACACGCTACCTTTCCTGGATGTTTTAATCTCTAAGAACGATACTGGATATGAGACTCAGGTGTATAGAAAACCAACACACACCAATAGATATTTAAATTTAAATCAAATCACAATATTAATGTAAAAAAGGGAATAATTAAATCCTTATATGATAGAGCCAAAATTACTTGTTCTAATGAAAATTCGTTCTTGGAGGAGAAACATTTGTTAACATCTGTTTTATTAAAAAATGATTATCCTTTATCCGTTATCGTTTATCCGTTATAAATAACAATACCGTACATAAAAATACTACCAGAAAAACTTAAAAGGATAGGAAATAAATTCAACATTTCAACAACATTCAAAACAACAAACACGTTGAGATCTATTTTGTCCAAAACCAAACCTAACAATGAACAAGAAAGGACAAATAATTGCATTTATAAAATACCTTGTGAATGCGATCAGTTTTATTTAGGTGAATCATCAAGGCCATTAAATGTTAGAATAAGTGAACATCAATCTTATATTAAAAATAAAGAATTTGATAGATCTCAAATCTGTAAACACGCATGGGATAATGAACATAGGGTTCAATGGAATAATTCAAATGTAGTCCTAAAAGAAACGGATGGTAAAAAAAGAAAAATCAAAGAAGCGGCTCTAATTATGCTAAATGAGGTCAATTGTGTCGCAAATTCCTTGGCAGAATGTAGTAGGATCTGGTTACCAATATTGAAAGAGGAAGTTATTAATAAGAAAATACCAGTATTAGTAAGTCAGTAACATATAGAGGATGCATCATTTATGTTTTTTAAATAACGAAACATAAAATCAGAATTTTGATGTTTGTTGAAGATAAGCTAAATTCACGAACAAATACTTACAATGTCGGGATAGTATTATGAGGTTTTTTTCTGGTTTTCCCTCATAATTTACTATGGAATCACTAACAGGAGAATTTTACTGTCATCATGTCATGTGTTTGTCTTTTTAAAGACGAATTACATGCTATGATTTTTTTTTCTGACGGATATTCTCAAGTTAAAGTTGATTTCATGTAATCGAATGAACTATCTTATAAGTAAAGTCGTCCCAGGAGCGCAACTCAACAATATTGGCAATATCATTTTAAAGTTATCTACTTTAAAATGCATAATGTATGTCTGAATTGTCAATATAAATGAGTCAGATAAAATTAAATTATTAGAAGAATTTTTCACTATGTAACAAAAAACAAAATTTGTTTAATTTACTGTTTGTATTTTGAGAACGATTTCCGAAGTGGAAATTGAAACGTCAATAAACGTATTTTTATCTTTAATTGTGGCTTATTCCCAGTTAAATAGTAATTAATTTACAATGCCACAAGAAAATAGCTTCAGAACAATATGCTAGACATTAGGTATTCATTCTGAAAGTTAGTTATATTTTCCTTGCTGATTTCCTTGCTTGGTTAAGCTGGTGTTTATATCCAGTCCATATTTTCTATTTATGCATTTGATAAAAGTGCAAGCAAGTTCAAATAATTTTTCTGTTCAATCTTTTAACAATTTAGCTGATACTAAGCGATGTTAGGAAAATTATGATCTAAAGTAATTAAAATCTTAAAAAATTCTCAAAACATCTACGTAATTTAATAAATGACTTATTCCCAAAGGACTACATGGGACATTTATTTATAAAAGTAAGAGAAAAATGATTTCCGTTCATTCAAAACTTCAACTCAAGAATATAATAAGACTCGTATTTAATTAATAATACGAAATGAAAAAAAATTCTTATAAATTTTTTATCACTCTTTGTATACTCCTCATTTAAATTTAATTAAAAGCCGTGTAATGTTGTTTATCAAATTTAATTAGGAGCGGCTCCTGTCTGTGTCGGATCTCGTTTAATTTAATAATTGTGAGTAAACTAAATGTTATGATTTGCCAAACGGACGCATTTAGATTAAACTTTGTCGACATAATTATTTTGTATTTAATTAATTACAAAATCCTAATACTGAAATAACAATTGTAGGAGAAAATTTTAAGCTTAACTTAAGATTAATAATATCCCGAAATAACCAAGAGCGTCCAAAGTTTTGAGTACCAATGATTTTAAAGAAATAAAGAAACCATCACGACGATTATTTTTGTATTTTAAATATTAAAAATATCCTTCATATACCACATCCTTTCAGAGTTGGTTACTATAACAGCTATTTTATTCTTATGCACTCCACTCTAAATAGCATGCTTGTATCAATATAATACCAAAGTCTTTCTTCATATTATAGTTCGAAGTACTCTAGCTTTCTTTTCTTGAAACTTTTTATAATATCAGTGGTCTTGCTAAAACCTTCTACCATTATGTAGTTTCAAATCTTCGCCACTTAAAAAAAGGTTTCAAATTCTTTCATAGCACCAACTTAAGCGTCAAGTGGTTTTAGATTACTTTATTTTATAGTTCAAAGACTCGAAACCATTAAACAAGCTTCTAAAGTATTAAGTGTTAATCCATATTCTTTAATACATACTTATTGAAGAGCTCTTTCCGGAAATAATTGTTGAGCCTCCGTCCTTCGTTGAGTAAAGGTGCCCGGAAGCATCATACTGAGAAGACTGCTGTGGTTCCGTTCACTCGGAGAAAGGCCATCGAACCTACCAGAAATCTTACTTTCTGTGGTAAAACTTCGACGCCAATGTCGCTGCAGCTTTCTGTGGATGCCTATATTGACGTATGCGACCATTTTGTAGTGGCTCCTGGCTAGACTGGCGTCAACTAAGGCCCATTTAGCTTACCTCCAACGGTTGGCATGGATATGTCAATTACAATTGCGCAAACAACTATAGAACAAGTAAAAGAATATGTAGGGGAACCTGGCCTAAAATGACATACTACTTTTTTGTCGTCCAATAACTTTTTTATTTTTTTAATAAAAATTTAAAAAAAAACATAAATGTTGTTCATTGTTTGGAAGTAGAACAGATCATGGAACATAAAACTCTAACAACACAATATTTTTTAATTAAAAAAAGGAAACAAAATAAACGTTGCTGTGTCATTTTATCCAAGTATATTCGGCTAAAACGACACACTCACAAGGATAAAATGTCATATAAACTAAATTAGCAAAACAAATGACGGTATTATATTTTGATTTGATACAGAGCAGCAACAAGCCGCATATACGTATTTCGATCTCTTTAGATCTCCTCAGTACGGTATAGTTACTACTCCATATCAAACCAAAATATTTTCCCGTCGTAGATTATAGTTATTAAAAATAACTATTTACGGACGTAACTACGCCATCTAAGAACAAAAAGAGAAATCATACGATTTCTACCTGGCGAAATCGAATTCAAATATAGGCCGCCATGCTCCCTAAGACTTGCGAAGCAAACAGCTTGATGAATGCATCGGCAAGGGTGTCTAAAAATTGCACTCCAAATGCCGTTCATCATGGCCTATATTCGTAGTGAATTCGATTTCTGGTACTCCAAATGAAGTAAATAAACAAAACAAATGACGGTATTATATTTTGATTTGATACAGAGCAGCAACAAGCCGCATATACGTATTTCGATCTCTTTAGATCTCCTCAGTACGGTATAGTTACTACTCCATATCAAACCAAAATATTTTCCCGTCGTAGATTATAGTTATTAAAAATAACTATTTACGGACGTAACTACGCCATCTAAGAACAAAAAGAGAAATCATACCATTTCTACCTGGCGAAATCGAATTCAAATATAGACCGCCGTGCTCCCTAAGACTTGCGAAGCAAACAGCTTGATGAATGCATCGGCAAGGGAGTCTAAAAATTGCACTCCAAATGCCGTTCATCATGGCCTATATTCGTAGTGAATTCGATTTCTGGTACTCCAAATGAAGTTAATAAACAAAACAAATGACGGTATTATATTTTGATTTGATACAGAGTAGCAACAAGCCGCATATACGTATTTCGATCTCTTTAGATCTCCTCAGTACGGTAGAGTTACTACTCCATATCATTATCGATCTCTAAAGAGATCACCCATTCTACTCATTCTTATCAGAGGGTTAAGTGACTCGGTTTTATTGTTCAGGCGGCGTGCCTAACTGTTAGGATTCATATTTTGTCATCTATTGACGACCTTTCATTTCCAGTTTGAGTTGTGTCTCAGTGTGTCAAAAGTTAACATGTTTTCTGAAAAGCGTAAAGTGCTCTCGGTGGAGGAAAAGTTATCGATAACTCGAGCAACAGAGAAAGGTGAAAGGCCAATGGATGTCGTTCGCCGTACGTCCTAGTCAACTGTGGCTACGATATGGAAAGACTGAAAGAAGTGGCTTGAAGCGTTGATGGAGGGCAGTGGCAGGAAGAAGTTTCGGAAATCTCAGCACGAAGATTTAGATCGCGCTATGCTTCAGGTGTTCCAGCAGCAGCGTATGAGGTCAGGGCATGTGGTCAGGACAAAAGCTGAGAGTTGCTTTTTGGAAACTCAGCTTGAAATTGAGAATTTCAAGGCATCTGAGGGTTGGCTGAGCAAGTGGAAGCTGAGACACAAGATCAACTACGGCCAAATCAACGAAAAGGCTCGCGATGATAACAAAAACGTTAGTGACAAAAATTATTAGTGATAGGGAAGTCGAAAAACCCACGTTGCGTTAAAAACATAAAAACTCTACCGGTGGCGTATAAAGCAAACAAGAGTGCGTGGATGACTTCGAAAATGTTTAAAAAAACGATAAGAAAGTGGAATATCGAGCTGCAAGGGAAAAAAATTCTTATGCTTGTAGACAATCGTCCTGCTCATCGTGTACTGTGCGACCTTTAAATCATTGAACTTTGTTTTCTGTCAGAAAATACAATAAGTGTTCTTCAGCCCATGGACCAAAGTGTCATCAGGAGTTTGAAAAGCCATAACAGGAAAAGGCTTTTGATGGAATTGGTTGAGAACAGTGGCGATCTTAAACTAAACATTCTTGACACCATACTAATGATTAGTAAATCCTAGAACGAGGTGACGAGCAATACAATAAAACATTCCTTCAAACACGCACAATGACTGGAAGATCAAGGATTGACTGATGATGTAGATGACCTGCCATTAGATGTTTGGGCCAGAGAGTTTGAACTTACTATCACCTACGGACCGGAAGAGCTTAGAGATTTTAAAGAAGTTGATGAAAATGTAGCTACAACATCTGGACTTTCTGTCGAGGACCCCCTACATGAGCAGTTCGTGTAGAGGAAGAAAAACATTACTCGGAAATGGAAGCAGAGAACCAGCTCCGATCCCTCAGCAGGCATTGGAAGCGGTAGGAGTACTGCATCGATTGTTCATCCACCAGGAAGACGATATGAGTGCTGTGGAAGATTCTATGCGTCTTCAGGAAAAGGTCAGGTCAGTTTTGTGGAAAGGGAAAAAGAAACAGACCAAGGTAACAGACTTTTTTGGTAATGTAGGCTAAATATATTTTACAGTAGCATATTATTTTGTTTTTGTACAGTACACATGTTTTAATTGTACAGTCATTTTTTTTATACTGTATTGCTTATATTATTCTTTAATAAATCTATATAGTGTACAATACAGTGTTAATTAATTTATATTCTTTTAATAATTTTTTAAAATTAAAATAGGTTATATAGTACAGTATTGTTACTATTACAGTACCAAATTTCGTCTCTCTCTGCATAACGATCTCTCCTTATAACGATGAAAATTCCCGGTCCCTTGCATATCGTTATAGAGAGAGGACTGTACTTAAAATATTGATGTGGTCTGATAGACAACTAAAAGACCTAATAAAACAAATTTGACAGAACACATTTTATAAATTAATTAAAAATATATCTACAGTTTTCAGCATTTTCCCTTAACTCTACGAGGCTTTTTTCTTTCAGCTACAGCGTATTGTGTAATTTATGTTCTATAATCTATTATCGATATCACACTGAAACTGATGTAACTCATCTTTACATAATGCAACACAGATCAAAGTTAAAAACTTGTATAACATGAATTTAAGCAGTTTGAAAGATGCCACAAAGACATGAAGAATATCAAAGGTGAATATAAAACTCGCTGGCAATGGATAAAGTTTGTAAACTTTTAGGAAAAGGTGTAATCTTAACATTCTATGAATAGTTTCAGTTTCAAGGATTCCGCTAGGATTTTACGACGAAACTTTTTAAATTACCTTCGGTGATAATAAGTTACGAGAATGTTTTGTTACTTCTTGCTTTACGGGAATATGAAACTTCGTTTATAACAGAATGGTAATGTTAAATTAGGGAGATTTTTCTTAGTGTTGTTTGAAACTTTATAGCGTGATCGCCAATTTAACAAGTTATGCTAATTTACATATCTGTATTAGAGAGTGATTTAATTTTATAACTTAATCTGTTACATTAAAACTTTTAATGTACTTTTTATTTTAAAGAATTTATTCATTTAGGTATAAGTTAAGTTGCATAAAAAAATGACAAAAATGAGACAACTAAACAAACAAATCACTAAGAACATCAGAAAAGATATAAGAGACTACAACACCAGAGAGATATCAAAAGTCATAGAAGAGAACAAAAGTTTAAAAGTCTTCAGAAGGAAACAGCAAATAGGAAAGAAAAATATTTACAAACTGAAAAACACAAAGGGCGAAATAATAACAGATAAACAGGAAATTCTACAAACTGTCGGACAATTTTACAGCGAACTCTACAGCAAAACAGAAGAAAATGTTCCAACTGACAACATACCAAAGGTTCTAAACCAGGGCTCGGAAGACATACCAGATGTTACTGTTGATGAAATCAAAAAAGCTCTCCTACAAATGAAAAATAACAAGTCACCTGGCGACGACGGGGTCGTTGCCGAAGCCATAAAATTAGGAGGCGAGAAACTGATACAAATGCTTTCCATACTTTTCACAGAATGCCTTGAAAGAGGAACAACACCATCACAATGGCAAAATGCAGTGATCATTCTAATGTTTAAGAAAGGAGATTTAACAAATCTCGTAAACTATAGACCAATCAGCCTCATCTCACACATATACAAGCTTTTTACAAAAGTCATAACAAACAGACTTTCGAACAAAATGGACTTTTACCAATCATGCGAACAGGCAGGATTCAGGTCAGGCTTCGGCACAAACGACCATCTACAAGTTATTAAAAGCCTCATCGAAAAATGTATAGAGTACAATAAACCCCTCGTCCTAATATTTGTGGATTATGAGAAAGCATTCGACACAGTAAACCACCAGAAAATGCTAGAAGCTTTAAAAGAGTGCCGAATAGATCACCGCTACACCACTGTCATCAAAAATATCTATGATAATGCCACGGCATGCGTCAGACTCCATGAAGATACACACAAGTTCAAAATTCATCGCGGAGTTCGCCAGGGCGACACCATTTCGCCAAAACTGTTTACAACATTATTGGAATACATGTGTAAGCGTGCAAACCTAGACGAAAAGGGCATAAACATAAATGGAGAGCAGCTTAGTCACCTCAGGTTCGCGGACGATATAGTCCTGATAACAGACCGCATAGATCATGCCATCGAAATGTGCGAAAGACTCTACCATGCCTCTACACAAGTGGGTTTAAAGATCAATAACTCAAAAACACAAGTGATGACAAACCTTGTTCTGAGTGAGAACATCAACATAGCTGGAACAAGTATAGAACAAACATCAGCATACAAATATCTGGGACACGAAATTCGCTTAAGTAGAGATAACCAGACCAATGAACTAATACGTAGAATAGGGTTGACATGGGCAGCTTATGGAAAGCTAAGAGATGTTTTCCAATCAGCCCTTCCCATCTGCTTGAAGAGAAAAGTCTTCGATCAGTGTGTGCTGCCAGTTCTAACCTATGGTGCGGAGACGCTAACACTTACTAAGACGTCCGCAAATAAAATTCGAACAACACAGAGGGCAATGGAACGGTCCATGTTGGGATTAACCCTGAGAGACCGAATACCCAACACAGAATTGCGCCGTAGATCGGGAGTAACCGACGCAATCAAAAGAATATCAACCTTAAAATGGAACTGGGCAGGGCACGTCGCGAGAACGAAGGACGGCAGATGGACAAAACGCATTCTTGAGTGGAGACCCAGACAAGATGCCTTTAGAAATAGAGGACGACCACCAACAAGATGGACGGATGACCTGAAACGGACACATCAAAATTGGATGCAGGCGGCTCAGGACAGAAATTTGTGGGGTGAACTACGGGAGGCCTATGTTCAGCAGTGGACGAGTATGGGCTGAATGATGATGAAGTTGCATACTACAATACGACATAAACCTTTCGACCCTGACGGTGGTAATTGCAAAGCTCGGCAGGTTTGGTGGCAGGTTTGGTGGCAGGCTCGGTGGTTCGGCAGAGATATCTGTGATAAGACTTATTTTATTTCAACATAATTCTAATACAGGGCTGTTACAGTCCCTATATAAGATAAGATTTATATGTATTTGAGTAATTTGGAATGTAAACAGGTTTTGTTGGTCTACTTAAAGTGATGGCTGGTGAATGTGATCCTTTTTCACTTGGTAAGTATTTGTATTTGTCTTAGAGAAGGATATCAAGAGGGACTTAATCTTGTCTGATTCTAAGAGTGCTATCCAAAAGATAAGGAAAACATCTTACTCAATGGAAACTGAACATACCTCTATCATGACCAAAAGGGACATTATAGAAGTCAATCAATACAACATCAGTATTAATCTGGCATGGATTCCAGGACATTCGGATATTAAGAGCAATTGTGTTGTTTGTGTTGCAGACAAATTGGCAAACAGGAAGATCACTAAAAATGCCAGTCAAAGATAAATTGCATTATTCAAACTAGTTATTTTATATATTTTATATTGAAAAGCGATTTATTAAAACATAGCCCACAAGTATTACGGAAATTACTGGCGTATGTCTTCACCTTATTTAATAATGGACACGACTTACCACCGGAGTAGACAAAAGCATATATTAACAACATATACAAAAAAGGAGATAGAAAGAATTGTTCAAACTATAGGGGGCGAAGTGTCATAAATTCACTCTCAAGACTGTATGGAAAAATAATAAAAAATAAAATTGAAAAAGAGATGACAGATGTAGAAGAACAGAATGGCTTTCGTGCAGGCAGATCCTGCATGGACAGTATATTCTCTCTAAAGCAAGTTATCGAGAAAAGATTAGCCCACAACCTTTCAACTCATATAGTCTTTATAGATCTGACAAAGGCATACGATAGTGTACCACTTTCAATGCTTTGGGTAGCAATGGAAAAACAAGGAATAAGCAAAAAAAATATACAAGCAGTACAACAGCTCTACAAAAATATGACGGCAAACATTAAAACTGGAAATAGTTTAACTAGAGAAATTCCTATTAGTAAGGGCCTAAAGCAAGGCTGCTGCATAGCACCTACACTCTTCAAAATATATCTAAATGAGGCACTCTCACTGTGGAGAAGAAAGTGCTGCAATATGGGCATCCCAATCGGAGATGATAGATTGTACACGATACATTTCGCTGACGACCAAGCCATTCTAGCTGAAGACGAGAGTGATATAAGCTACATGCTTAGAAAACTGGAAGATGAGTACACCAAATGGGGCCTCACAATTAATATACAAAAAACTGAGTACTTAGTTGTAGGAGAAAAACCAGAAGGCCTACAAATCGAAATGAGAACTATAAAACCAACAGACAATTTTAAGTACTTGGGAGTCCAAATAACATCAAAAGCAGGAAGTAGCGAAGAAATACATTCCAGGATTGGCCAAGCAAGATCAGCCACCAGACAGCTACACGGACTATTATGAAATAAAAAAATAACAAAAGAAAATAAAAGAAGAATTTATAAAACAATAATAGAAAGTATTGGACTGTATGGCGCCGAACTCTGGGAAATAAACCAAAGAAACAAATCAAAAATTAGGGCCATAGAAATGAACTACTGGAGACGATGTTGCCAGCTCACTAGACTTGATAGGGTGAGAAACGAAGATATTCGGAGAGAAATAATAATCGATCTAGACGTAATAGACACAATCGAAGCCAAAAGACTAAACTGGTATGGACACCTTCAGAGAATGCCGGAAAATAGATGGCCAAAAAAAATAGAAGAATGGACTCCGCCAACTAGAAGAAAACGAGGTAGACCAAGACGATCCTGGAGAGACGATATCGACGATGCAATGACCGCCAGAGATCTAACAATTAAAGATTGCTTCGACAGAAAACGCTGGAAATTAGGATGCGAGAAGCGGCGCCAGCTGTAGAAGACTCGCTTGTTATATATAAAAGCTAATTTGGACTCGATGGGCACAAGAATGGAATTTAAAGAGATCAAAAGGGTCGTTTTATGATAAAATAGTCAATAAATGGAACAAATCACCATGGTTTAATCTATTTCCTGACAAAGACAGAAGGCATATCACCACAGCAATTAATATGAGAACAGAACATTGTTCCACTCCAGTTCATTTATTCCGCATAAGTATTCGGGACAACCCATACTGCTAATGTGGTTAAATTGGATCTCTTAATCATATTATCCTAGAGTGCCCAGATTTGCTCTATCCTATTAAATCCTAATCCTTAAAGACTAAATTTGTTGATAACTTTTGTTAATCTAGGCAAAATCAATCTATAATATATATATATATATATATATATATATATATATATATATATATATATATATATATATATATATTCCTTTCTTATATTCTACTATAACATAACCTTACAAATTTCTCTTTTTTTTAGACCTAGGTTTTCTGACTATCATCCGTTGGTAGCATTTCTGGTATGTGTTCAGCTTGGTTACTACCCTTAAGCGAGAAAAATTTTATCCGGTGTTGTATTGTCTTTCCTATACTAAATGTTTGTCCCAAGAAGAAGAAGTTTCAACATAGTCTTCATTCAATACAAAATAATTTCAATTTAGTGTTATATGGGGATATTCAATTACCTAGAGCAAGTTGAAAATATCTCCTTGAATTAACTGGGCAAATTCTGCTCTGGAATATTACCCAATAAAGAAAGAAGAACAAGAAGACTTTCCCGATTTCTGCACTGAACTAAATTTAACATAACAATCGTCAAGAGTTGAATACTGACAAATATATTTTTTCGCTTGATGTCAAGTAAAGGTCAGTTTCTAAATTTCTTTCAGGTTACCTTCGTAGACCAACAATCTCCCTCGTTCACCAAACAAAAACGAATGTGCGAGTTCTGGGTACGTGGCACCAACCGAGGCGTCTTGGAGAGTCCTATACATTCAGTACCAGCTAACACGACCTGCCTATACCATCTCCAAGGACTCGATGCGTCTATTTCGCCTACTCCACCGCCACCACATCGAACACGCTATCCAGACTGGAGGCATGTCGGCATGATACTACCGCCTCCCCGATATCGAGTATGGTTAAGTGTTTTAAAATTTCACGTGGCCAGTGCGTGGGATCCCAAGAAGGCCGACCAAATCTGTAGGAGTTATTTAAACGTTTGGGATGGCCAGCTGTGGACTCCGTCGAATTGTGATGGATTATACTGGTAAGTTTTAAAAATATATATTTTCTTGTAAATTGGTATTACTTACAATGATGAGACCAGTATCTTACGAAAAATTTACTTCAGTTTTTGGAACCATTTGCTTGTAGTAAGCTACAAACTTAAGGGTATTTTAAAAAGTTTTAAGGTATAGAAAAGCAATTGAACTTTCAAATTCACTTTAAATTTTAAAAATCTGTTAATTAGAAGAATTTTGCGAATTTTTTTAAAAATTGTTTAAATTTTAAGCTTATAAACAATTTGAATACGTTCATAAATTGTTGATCAATTTTAATTTTCAGTGTTAAAAGTGCTTTGAAAGACGCTTAAAAAAAAAGATGATCGGTTTGTTAGTTTTAGATTGGTCAAATTTGAGTGCGATTTACAATAAAATTATAAAGCTCTAACGTCTGTTTTTTAAATAAAAATGTGTATTATTTTAAATCAGCTCATATAACATTTTCTTTACGCAAAGAGCACCATCTGTGTGCATAAACAATACCATAATACTAAATTGAGGAAAGCACATCTGGACAAAGCCACTGCAACTAGGATTAATATACAGAAAAATGTATTGATTCATGAACCAAAAATCCAAATTAAGTCTACATAATAAATTATTACTGTATAAATGTGTACGACACAGACCAACTCAGTTGGTCTGTGTCGTTTCAACTGACAAGTACCACGTGCTAACATTCGAGCAGGGAGACATGTAGTCCCTAAGTAATTTTAAAAATATATCCATTGTCATCGACCTGAAGTCAAAACATTATTAAATGTAAAATTTGAAATACTGTAAATCCATACATGGAGGTCTTATAGACAACTTTACTGTTAGCAACAAATACACAAGGCACTGAGGATGATCTGTTCAGATTGAAAACGTTCTGCCAGAATTTAAATGTTGACGACACTTTTATAAAGTTTTAAATATTTGTTTGTCTTTATACCACAATACACATGTGTGAAGTGTTTTAACTTCTGTGTTTTTTTTTTTGAAAATTTTAGTCATTAAAAAGCCACAATTTAGTACATTTTTATTTTTTTCATATATTCAGTATTTTCGGGGATATTTAAAAAAAGAAGGGAAAAAAATATGAAATTGTAAATCGTCTCTCGCTTTAAGCTGTAGTTTTTCTAAAATTAAGCATTTTAAATGGGTCAAACCTCTTGGACGTATTAACAATACATGTACAAAGAGAATTGCAGAAGGGTAAGGATCGATTTTAATTATGGGTGTGGTTATTGGGTCGTTTTCATCAATTTTTTCGTAAAAAAAATGAGGTATTGACCTTATTTTCATCGCAACTCACTCAATTTTTGAGCTAAAGTCTTTTTTTATGATAGGTCTATTTATGCTTTTTAAAAAAGGTTTTGTGGGTTTTGTGGAACGTTGATAGGGCGTATTTCAGTTCCTATTATATCGCAGAAACATTTTAAAAAATGAATTGTATATGTCTTTTTAAAAGCTAGAAATTTGTTCTCTCCATTTTTTGTGATAAAATGAACCATTTTCGAGTTATTCGCGAAAAACCGATTAAAAACGTCGATTTTTTCGTCTAAAAGTTGTTACTTTCAATCGCGAATAACTTGAAAAATATCAGTTTTACAAAAAAAATGTATAGAACATTTTTTGTTTAGAATCACTTTTTTAATCAAAACCTGTAGTTAAAAAGTAAAAAAAATTCACCCCCGAGATGGGGTGGCAACCACCCCCAAGGCTTTGGCGCACTTTGGTTCTATATAAATTCGATCCAATCCACCCAGGACGAAAAAATTGCGAGGTGAAATGCTTCATTTCTTGGACTATAAGTGGTTTGAGAGCATAATAAAATCGTAGATTTATGTGTAGCTTTCAATTTTTATGATTTCAGAATCCAGCACGCTGAAGTATTGGATTTTTATAATATAATTATTTGACAATCTTTTGTTGGCCAACCACCTATAGCAGAATTGAGCCAACCAAAATACCTACATAATATTTCGTATGTTCCGAATTTATTTCGTTTAATCTATATACCTATAACTTATAATTATTATATATAATTATTGTATACAAAATATGTATTTTAACTATTGCTATTTTTTAAAATGTTAGTAAATGTCTTTGTAAGGTGTTATTTAAATTTTAAATATATGGATTTTTGTTACTGGATGGATCTCCCCTGTGTTAATTACTTGTTAACCTTATTGATTATTGTTTTTTTTTTATGTAGAAACAGATTACAATAAATAAAGGATGTAAGAAAAATTAGTTATGATATTTTGCTCCAATTAAATTGGAAAAATCACATATAACAATGTAAATCCAATTAAAACGCCGTTCTTAAAACCGTCAGATACAGAGCTCTCATCTGATTTAAGCTTGACTGCGGTCACTCTGCCATCTACTCTGCCTCTAGATCTGACATAGATTTATCAAACTCTGTTCACAATATCGCTATCCATATATGTCTAGGTGCCCTTCTATCTATCATATTATGACAACAATCTCTTCTACTTTCATATGCCGCAGCAACAATTACAAATCCGGTCAATACCGTCTATTCCATAATTACCACAATACTACCTTTGTAAAATAAAAATATCCAACATCTCATCACAAAACCTATACCTTTATTGAATTCTCCACTACTCAAAAATATTTATCTTTGTTTGACCTTTCATTTTCTCTACCTTTATTTTTGTTCTGGGCTAAACCATTTCCTTTAATAGACACAACTCAGTATCTTTAACAAACATGAGAATCTTCTAACATTCGTATAACGAAAACATTTTTAGAAACTATGCAAAAAAAATTTGTATGATTTAATTATCTTTACCTGTGCTTATAAAATTACCACTGGTGTTGGCTGTGCAGTCACCACTAAAAATGAACTTTTCGGTAAGATCATCTTGGTTATCCTTTACATGCAGGTACACAGGTAAACTATATAGTATTCTGTTGGCATTTCTATAGTTATACTATATAGTAGTCTCCCGTTAGAACAGATATACTACCATTAGTACAGATACCCTTTCATCTATACATTCAATCAATACAATTTACACTGAACAACCATTAGTTCAAACCATTTATGACATCCACCAAAATCTCTCCGCTCATGATGTAACAGTTTCTTTCATATGGCTATTGTAATTGCTGGTAAAAGATCATTTTGTTAAAGAAACTACCAACCATAGTAATGGAATAACTATAATTCAACCAACTAACAATCTCAAACTCGTTTTCAAAAAGGCAGTAGAGGATCCTTGACAAAACTTAGCCAAAGAGCAAAACAACTCTTCGGAAACTCCAGCCGTCTATAGGTCATCTCTTCCAGGACTTCCTAAGTAGAAGAGAAACATCGATTATTAAAAGATTACAAATTAACTACTACAAACTTACCCATGTTTTGTTTTCAGGAATTTGTTCAACTTTCCACCATTGCATTCTTTACATGGTCGTGAAATAAATCCTTACTGAGTAAAGTACCTGTATAAAGTATTGGACTTGAAACATAGTCTTAAGGAAATGCTCAAAAACCCTATATACATCACAAGGCAAGAATAGTATAAAAAATAAATATTTTTATTAAAAATCTCAGTATATTAAAATCCTTCCTCGCAATTTCAGCACAACACCACGTGTGAAAAAGGAAAGTTCCAATTTTCTTTTTGTACAAAAAATGATTGGATTGGGTCATAAAGTGGAGAAGCGGAAATTGATTGAAAACACAAACCGTCCTAAGGAAAGAAAACTACAATTAGGAGCCCTTTAGAAAACGAAAGAGAAAGAACTATATTTGTCGTGTAGTTATTTACAGTTTGCCAAATTGGTTCATTTTTAATTAATTCTTTAGTAAATAAATACCATAATAAGTACTGCATCTTTATTATTTTTGACATTATAAACAGTTATTAGTATTTATTTTATTCTTAGTAAATTTTGATAAATAGTAATAAAATATTTATTATGGATATTTTTATAGATTATAAGAATCATGAAACAAATTATTTTTGAGTGAAATGGTAATTTTCTTTTTATTTACTAAATTATTTTACATTACGACGAAGAGCGAAAACGATTTCTGAAACTATAGAAGAACATTAAAATGACGAAGTTTTAGGTGGGCCTGATGATGAAGGGTATAAGTATGGAGGAAGGTCATGAGCAACTAGTCATCAAAACTCTTTGAGGGTGAATATCTATACTTCTCAACAATTGAAGTGTTGGTCAAATATCATATCAGATGAACATGGTGGTCACTCCATTCTTGTAATGTTATGACTTCTATACACTCGTTGGCAATTTTCGCACGGTGAGGGCGACCATTATCATCAATCAGAACAAATTGTTCGCATATTGTATCAAAAAATGGAACAACTATTGGTACTAGACGTCGAGACTCTGTCTCGATATCGTGTAGCAGGCGTTGTCCCATTAGTTAAGACGACTAAGTCCATGCGACCGTCAAAACATATGCCTCCCCACACGCAAACGGATCCACCTCCAAAAAGAGTGGTTGGGACTCTCAGGTTTTCATTGTAACCCTGTCCTCTTTCCCTCCACAGCCATATTTGACCATCATTAGTATCCAAACGAAATCTGGACTCGTCAATACAGGAACAATTCCTTCAATTTTCGAAATTCAACTGATAGTGTTCCATCGCCCAGCGATATCTGCATGCACGCTGCTCGCTAGTTAGTCGTGGATGGGTAGCGCACCGTCTAGCCCTTAAATTGAATGCACGTAACCGTCTTCTGACAGTTTGACTGGAAATCTCTCATCCACTAATATGCCTAAAGATACTGTTAAATCTGGAAGCCGTGAATGTTGGGTCTCTTCTTGCCGTCAGAATTACAAAACAGTCTTGCCGACGAGTTCTAGATCGTTCTCTTCCTCCTTCATGCCTGTATGTTGCAGATCCAGTTGCTACATACCGATTCCATGCACAACTTATCACACTTTGCGACAAATTTACCCTCATAGCAACCCCTTGTTGAGTTATACCTTGTTGGATCCAACGAGCTAACTGCTCTAGCTGCACTAGTTCTAAACGTCTTTGCGGCATAATGTTTTTGTGATAGATATCTTAAATAGATTTCTTGACTTATTGACAACTGGTAAGGTTAATAGAAGCACTTTTACACGAATGATATATTTATGTTTGGAACAATATTTCTCTCTTTGTACGAGATAAGGGCCGATAAGAATAGGGAAAAAAACACGTGCAAAAAATATTGGCAATAAAGATAGCATATAGAGTATAGTACAGGCAATTATTTTAAGAATAGTTTTATACGTTAATTTTAGGAATTTTAAAATTATCCACTTCAATTGTTAAGTAGTGTAATTATGCCAAATATCAAGCTAAGTTTGTCTTGTATCAGAAAAGCCTAGAAAATATTCTGGAACTAATTTTCATTATTTGACATACGTTTATATACGGGCGTAGCGAAGAGTTCAAGTTTATAAAGGTTTTCTACCTACCACCTAATATTACTCCTATTCTGCATCCCACGGATCAGCAGGTGATTTTTTATTTTAAGAAGTTGTACACCAAGCATATTTTTCTTCGCTGCTTTGAGGTGATGGAGAATACAAACCTTACCTTTCGAGAATTCTGGAAGGACCAAGTTAAAATTGTGCTATGTCTAATAATTATTAATCAGGCCTCACTGGGTTGTATAAGGACTTTAACCTCTGCATGCATGAAAGAAGCTGTGTCCTGAAGCTATAGCTGAAACGGCTTTCAAAGGGTTAAAACCCGAAGTGTCGGTGGTACAGGAGATTGTTTTTCGGGAAAATCCATGGGTCTTAAGGTATATGAGGCAGATGTGAACGAACTCGTCAAGAAACAGTTGTAGAAACTGACAACTAAGAAGTTACACGACCTACATTCTCAGCAGAATATGGTGTTTCAACGAAAAATTGGTTTTGGAGAGGAGCTAGAGATGGGTGAGTTTATCTCTACAAGAGATATCTTTGTAAATTTCGTGGATACAAATCACCCCGAAAAAATTGTAACTGATCGTACATTGGAAATGTTTAACTAAATTTGCCTAACTCGTTCTCTCTATTTTGAAAGACAGAAAGAAACAGAATTGCCTGGACAATTATTTTAAACGATCTGCAGGTGTGTGACAATTCTTCTTCTTACGGTGCCTATCCGTCCGGATCAACATGGCTATCCTAACTTTGCTTACTGCTATTCTGAATAGTCCGGTTGTCGATGTATTAAACCACTTTCTCAGGTTTTGAAACCAAGATATTCTACTTCTCCCTGGTCTCCTCTTTCCAAATACCTTGCCCTGAAGAATGAGTTGCAACAAGCCGTACTTCGTTCGTTTTTCATAACATGGCCAAGATATTCTAGTTTGCGCTCTTTGATGGTGTTAATAATCTCGCATTCCTTGCCTATTCTCCGTAGGACCTCAACATTAGTCACACGATTCACCCATGAAATTATTAAAATACGTCTATAACACCACATCTCGAATGCCGCGAGTTTTCTTAAAGAAGCTTCGGAAAGTGTCCAGGCCTCTTCTCCCTATAATAACGTAGAAAATACATAACATTTAATGAGAGAGATTTTGGTAGCAAGTGGTAAATCGTGACTCCTGAAAAGAGAATTCGTCGTTATAAACGCTGATCTCGCTATGTAACGATAAGAATACCAAAGGGAATTAAAATACTATTATAAAATAATACCCCAATCAGCCATGGAAGCTTATCGTCTATGCTTCTTCTAGTCTCTCAAGTGTGAATCCGTCTTGTCTTAAATCATGAATTAAACAATGAAAATTTGTCTGGTAATAAATAAAACAATGATTTAACTAATCATATTTATTCGACACAAAAAAACAAAGAAAAACAACCTTCTCTAAAGCTTTACAATAAATAAATTGGGAACTGACACTTATGGCATATATTTGGTTGCAGATAGTTGCAGTTATTCCATAAATTCCATAGTATTCCATAAATATACATTATTTCATAAAACATTTCAGAAATTATCCAATAAACCCAATAAACTAGAATATAACATCAGCATTAGCAAGACATCAAAGAAGGATAATTTCTTTATCGATTATTTTACAAAATTACAATTAAACAAATAGTAGATAACAAGGATAAAGTGAAATAGAATTATTATTAAAATTAATTACGTTTTGTAAGATTCCTACATGCATAAAATCTAAAACGTGGCTTTGTAAGAAGTGAGGTTATGAATATTGAAAATTCTGTCAGAATTATAGAATATAAATTAAAATGAAAGTACTCGCCCCAAGAGATTTCTACCGACAATAAAATGAACCTAATTCCATATTATCTTCTTTTGTGAATTTCAATTACAGACACAAAAATTATATTCCCACCACGTTTGAAAGCAAACAGTGCGGATTGACTTTCAATAAAGTATAGTACATAAGCTATAGAACATAATATATAGGATATATTATGATATATATATTATGATATGATGAAATTAGCTCTTCTGTCAACATAGAACAGAATACGTACTTCCGGACAGAAAGAGAGAGGTTGAATATTTATTCTATCGGACATCGAACTATTTTTTTGAAGAAAGGATAGTAAAAAAGAAACTGAAGGTTAAGGAATTGATAAATTGATAAAGAAATTTAAATAAAATAATTATTTGAAGATGTGACAGTTTTAACATTACAGGTGAACATGTGCAAAGCGTGACTTCTTCTTCTTCTTAGTGTGCCTGTCCGTTCCGAACGTTGGCCATCATTTTGGCTATGATGATTTTGTTGGTTGCTATACGAAATAGCTGTGTTGAGGTCTTTCTATACCATGCTCTCAGGTTAGCAAGCCAGGATATTCTTCTTCAATTTTACCCTGCAAAATGCATTGGAGTAGCTCGTATCTGCCTTGATTTCTCATTATATGTATCAAGTACTCCAGCTTACGGCTCTTCACAATGTTGGACAAATATGCGGTTGTGTTCATCCTCCCCACTACTTATTTATTGGTGACTTTGTCTGTCCATGGTATCTTCAGGATTCTTCTGTATAACCATAATTCAAACGCCTGAAGTTTTGATAGAGTTTCCGCCTTTAATGTCCACGTTTCTACTCCATACAGAAGCACTGAGTACAAGTAACATTTAGGGAGCCTAATTTTTGTTTTCAGTTCATTCATTGATTATAGTTCCCAAGTAATTGTATTGTGAGACACGGTCAATTCTCATTTGGTTCACATACAGATTTGCTCCAGTTATGCGTGACGAAAAAAGTAAATACCTTCATTTTTTCTTGTTTTTATAGAAAATGTATTTGTTACTGACTAAATAAATGTTTCTCTTTGTAAATATATTTTTCTAATTCTAAAACACTTAAAAAACAACCGAGGTGGTGTTTTGGGAGCTGGAACGGATTAATGGCATTTCCATTAATAAAATTGCTTTGAAATAAGAGCAATTCGACATACAAGCAAGATTACGGAACAAATTAAACTCGTATGTTGAGGTACCACTGTATGTATTAGATGTTTTTGTCGGCCCTGTAATTCGATCTTCGGCCTTCGGCATGGAAGTCCGGAATTCTATCGCCTGAGCTATCCGGTCCTCATACACAAATATATACAAAGCACGTGGTGTTCGTGTGTATTAAGGTATAAAAACGCTTATTAAAAGCTTAAAATTTTTTATTATAAAGAAAGAAGATCTTTTCGGAATTGTATCATTCCATCATCAGTTTAATAAAAAAGGTTGTTAAAAAACATTGTGTGGCCACATAAAAAACATTCGGTGGACATCTGGATTTAAAAAATAATATTCTTCGTGTTCTTTATTCAGGTAAATGCAATAGACTCTTGACTTGTGTAATATAAAAAAATTGAAACTGGGGGCATCTTATATGACCCCCTGTAGTTGGTTTTATTGACTTACATTACCTCTGATCTATACCTTTATACTCTGATCTATACAAATATATACCTTTCAAAAATTAGTGCTCGGTATAAGTGCACGAGATAAGTCACCAAATGGGCGAAAAAGTATTGGCAGACCAAGTAAAAGATGGTGCGACAATTTAACCAATTTAGGAGGCTAATATTAAAGAAGAAACAGGCTTTAAAGCCTACATACGAGAAAGAAAAAGAAGAAGAAGTGCTCGATATATTAGAAGTGCAGATGCACAAAAATTTCTGTGATATTTCACTCAACCTACGTTGCTATTTAAAAAATACAAAATAACTGCAGTACGGGAAATTATAGACAGACGTTATAAAAACTTGAAGGACTCTCTAAAAAATGCAGAACACATTGTCATTTCGTATCATTCCATTTCATATTCATTTCAAATACACAACCTTCTTTCCAGACTTTTTCACAACCCAGTACATAATATTCTAGTCGAATGGTTTTTTATAATAGCAATTTTTTGTTATTGCGTGTTTCCAACTTTTTACAAATTTACATTGTTGTAAAAATTGCAACATTAAACACATTAACATATTAAAAAATTTATACAAGCTGTTTTTCTTTATCGTCCATAAAAACTGACCCGTACACAATTCAATTTAGCCCCATCAACCCCTAAATCATTTGACCATATAAACAGTGGCGTGTTTGGAATACAAAACACCAGCAGTCTATCGATTGGTTCTTAGAAAATTGTAAGTAGGTATTGCTAATGCCAGGCACGAGCTGAATACAAGTAGTAGGAACTTTTTCATATTCCGTACCACAGGCTTATAATGGAAAAATAATACAGACTGGAAAGTATAAAATAGATGAAAAGATAATAAGATTTTAAAGAATGCTGTCCAGAATTAATGGCTATTGTGGGATTGTATTGAATTCGAAAAACATTTCTTATTGCTTTAAGACAAATGGATATATACAATTATATGTTGTTACGCGAAATGGTATTTCAGGTAGATGTATATTTATTATTGAGAAATACTTTATTACTTTGCAACAGAATAAGCAAGAAGTGTATTGTATACATGAAAATCTCCCGGTGATACAACGAATAGAATAATCCGAAATCAAATTGACTTTGTTCTTATTAGACAAAGATTTCGTAATTCTATATTGTCTGCCAGAACTTACCCTGTAGCAGACATCGGTTCAGACCATAACCCCATAGTAGTCACATTACGAACCAAATTGAAACTGGTTAAAAACCCACACAAAATAAAATTTATATTAAGAGATTAAGGGAACAACAAACAAAGGAACAAACTCTTACTGAAAATCTACGTAATGCCCAAGAACTGAATAAAAGAAGCTATTACATTGATCAGAAATGGGAAAATATAAAAGTACCAATAATTAAAACAGCAAATGAAAACTTAAAACCAAAGAAAAGAAAACATAAAGACTGGACGACTGAAGAAATACTACTATTAATGAATGAAAGAAAATTATTCAAAATAAAAAATCCAATTAAATATAATGAAACTGATCGACTAATCAAAAATAGAATAAAAGAAACGAAGGAGACAATGTTACATGAGCAGTGCCAAGAACTAGAAGAAATTGAGAAAAAATATGACTTTTTAACATGCATAAAAGATTTAGAGAATTAACAGGAATGAGAAAAACACTTCAAACTAGGCAAATAAGAGATGAAAGTGGTGCGCTTATAAAACATATAAACTAAAAAATACAGAGATGGGCACAATATATAGCACAACTTTTTGAAGACGAAGAGAGAACAAAAGCACCAAAAAAATTTAAGGATGATACTGGGTCTGACATTATACGAGAAGAAATTGAATGAGCAATGAAACAAGCTAAAGGTGGTAAATCTCCCGAGCCTGATGAAGTTCCTATCGAATTACTCAAAATTGTGAATACTGGAAGAATGGCTTCAATCAACATTCATACTGCTTCCCAAAAAAGCCAATGCAAAGAAGCGCAATGAACATCGCACCATAGCCCTAATGAGTCATGTCTTGAAATTGTTTTTAAAATTAATTTATAATAGAATACATAAGAAATTAGATGAAGGTATAAGTAATACAGAAATGGGATTTAGGAAAGGACTGGGAACACGAGATGCGCCCAATCAGTTTGGATTTGTGAACGCCGTTGGTACGAGGGAAGCTTTATTTAGCGTGCAGGTATTGTTTCAGAAATTTAGAGATGTCAGCTGTAATGTTTTTGCATGCCTGACTGACAACAAGAAGGGTTTCGATAAAGTCAGTCATGAACAAATGATGGAAGCGCTGAAGAGGACAGGGATTGATGGAAAAGACTTAAAAATAATAGCTAACCTGTATTGGAATCAATCAGCGGTACTCCGAATATATGAAGAATATACAGATCAGGTTAAAATCTTAAGGGTAGTGAGACATGGGTGCATAATTTCACCACTGATATTTAATCTGTACTCGGAGCACATTTTTAAAGAGGCTCTAAAAGATATTGATGAAGGTATCTCAATAAATGGAGTCAAGCCCAATAAGCTGCGGCATGCAGATGATACAATAGTGTTTTCCAATACTATAGAATTGCTGCAAAACTTAATGAACAAAATAACGGCAACAATTAGAAAATATGGACTGGATATAAACACCAGCAAGGCCAAGCTAGTGATCACCAGCAATGAAAACTTAACTGCAGCAACTCTGTTTGTGAAACAAATGAGAATTGAACGAGTCTCACAATACAACTACTTGGGAACTACAATCAATGAGTCGTGGGACAATACACAAGAGATTAAATGTCGCATCAAAAAGGCAACGAGTGCATTCTTGACTATGAGTTTTATATTCAAGGGATATGACCTCACACTAGAAACAAAAATAAGGCTCCTTAAATGTTATGTGTACTCAGTGCTTCTGTATCGAGTAGCAACGAGGACATTGAAGGCGGAAACTATATCAAAACTTCAGGCTTTTAAGCTATGGTCATAGAAAAGGATCTTGAAGATACCATGGACAGACAAAGTCACCAATGAAGAAGTACTGCGAAGGATGAACACAATTGCGGATTTGGTCAACATCGTGTAGGGCCGTAACCTGCAGTACTTGGGACATGTGATGAGAAATCGAGGCAGATACGAGCTACTTCAATGCATTTTACAGGGTAAAATTGAAGGAAAAATGACCTTAGGACAAGGAAGAATATCCTGGATTGCTAACCTGAGAGCATGATATCGAAAGTTCTCAACAGCTATTTCGTATAGAATCCAACAAAGTCGTCATAGCCAGAATGATCGCCAACGTTCGGAACGGACAGGCACCCTAAGAATAAGAAGACTGGGAACACGAGATGCATTGTTTGCAGTAAGTTTTCTTTCACAGAGATGTTTAGATATAAATCAGGAAGCATACGCCTGTTTCTTTGATTTTGAGAAGGGATTTGACAGAGTTCAGCATAATCGGCTTAAAGAAATTTTATTAAATAAAAACATAGACAGTAGAGACATTAGAATCATGTGTAACCTCTATTGGAACAAAACAGCAAAAGTAAAAATTGAAAATGAACTGACCGAGGATATCCAGATTCGCTGTGTTGTCCGCCAAGGGTGTTTGCCGAGGTCAGTGAGGGCCTTATAATAAACGGTGAGCCAATTAATTACATAAGATATGCTGACGACACCGTCATTCTGTCAGAAACAGTAGAAGAACTGCAACACCCTGCTGAACAACTAAATATATATTGCAACGATTATGGACTAAAAATAAATTTGAACAAAAACCAAGTTCATGGTATTTACAAAAGCACAAAACATCAAAGTTAAGCTAGTACTAGATAATACCGAAAGTGAACAAATATCTTCGTGCAAATACCTTGGAGCATGGATCGCAGAAGATACTGATCAGACCAAAGAAATAGGATGTTGCATTGAAATTGCGCGGTCAACTTTTAATAGAATTTAATGTTACTATGTTACTATCCCCGTCCTAACTTACATTGCTAACATTTTGGCAACCTTGTACGAAAGCCTGTATTGAAATTAGTGTTAGTTGTCTATGGCGCCGTTCTAAACACGTGTTTAAGTTGTTTAAATAAGCTAAGATCATGATACTAAGACTTCCAAGATAAACCCACTTCGCAATCGAATTATGTACGTCGACGCGCATGACGTCACTTGGTGATAAAAGTCACTTTTATCACCAACCTTTTATCATCACAGTGGATAAAACATATATGGAAAGAGAGGGTTTTTATTTAAATTTTTAGAATATTAAGGGATATTAGGTAAAATATCTGCAATTAAAACTTAAAAATATGTTATGTATACATCTCTGTTAGCCGAGCAATGTAAATTAATAGAATTTAAATAGATAATAAAATTATATAAAAAAGTAGGAACTAAACATCCTTTTGGAAATGGAAATTTATATACAATGGATTGATTTATTAAAATAAAAATTTAATACAACTGATAAAATAAAGTACACTGTAATAATTTACAGTTTATTTAACAATTTATTTTACAATTTTTAATATTTTCTTTTTCTTAACTTTGGATGTTTATTTAATATATCTATTCAATTTTCTAATTTTAAAATATAATTTACACCTAACAAAAGATGTTTGACATCTGCACTTACGTTTACTATGAAAAAAAAAAACATTACATCTGAACACAGCTAAATTTATTAGCGATTTTAAATAATTCTTGGTTAATTTTAATGACCCTTTGTTAAAATTGTTAAAAATATGGTCCAGTTCATTATATTTTATTAGAAAATCTGGATATGGTTTAAGTAAACCTCCTTCGGAAAGATGGTTTACCCAGTAAACCGATGTCAACGTACAAGATAAACGATAAAACAATACTAAATCTGACAAAACTCCATACAACACAGAACATTTCTGGTGACATTTGTCGTCAAGTGACGTCACACGACTGATCGCATGCGCGTGGGTTTATCTTTAGTTTATAGTACCATGAGCTAAGATATTTTGTGAATCATTGAAAATTTTTACACTACGATAGTCGGATACAACTTCAGGTAAGATAATGCTATATATATCTATTACATATTAAACACTATAACCTGTTTTGATTGTTTTCTTTTATTATTCTTACCTCTTTTCACGGTCACATTCCACAATTTCGAGGTAAAAACGACTGAGTCAGCTCTCATTATAAGTTTAGGTAAGTTGGCTGGTGATTACTGCAGGAGAGATGGCGCATGCCGGTAAATGGTTTTTAAACTCATTTTTAATTTTTTGCAGACGTGCCGACAGAATATGTGCAGAAAGGAAGTGTGTCTAGAGGCAAGTGGTCGGAGGAGCAACTTGTGCAAGCAATTACATTAATTGAAAATAGAGAAATGGGTGTAAACGAAGCCAGTAGACATTTTTAAATACCAGGAACGATATTGCGCCATCGTCGAAAATTCAGGGATTTCCGTAAGCGTGAACTTGGTCCGACTTCTACTCTTGTGATAAATAATGAAATTAAATTTGTGCTTAATAAAATGGTTTTGCTCCTACTCGGACAATGGTAAGATCAACGGCATTTGAATTAGCTGAAAACCTTAAATTAAAGCACAAATTTAATAAGAGTAGCCAAAAAGCTGGTTATTCTTGGTTGGAATCATTTCTACGTAGAAATAAGCAATTGTCAGTAAGAAAAACTGAAAGTGTATCTGCTGCCAGAGCTTTATAAATGAATAAAACTGTTGTTTCTGCTTATTTTACTCTACTTAAAAATATCTTGAATGAACATTCCTTAATGAATAAACCTGGTCTCATATAGACGAGTCAAGTTAGTAGAAAATAAGCGTTTTTTCGTCACAAGTGTATAGACGGGTTTGACAGTTGAAATGGATAGTATGAGATATTACAAAAAGACTCTCATCTAGGGATTCATGAATTTTTTAGTGGAACTATTTTTAAATAAACAATTAAGACGTCAATATTATTATTTTGCTCATAACTTATAAACTTGTCTATTTAGAGATTTGACGTCCACAGACGAGTTGTTGAGAAAGAAAAAATACACAAAATGAGATATACTAAATTAAAATCGGTTAATAAACAAAAAAGTTATTGCATAATAACCAAGCAAAACGGCTGTTTTTGATTATTGTTAATAACTCTTTTAATAATCAATAAAATTTATTTAAATGTATCTGAACTTAAAGATCTCATCGTGTTTATGTACACAAAAAATACGTTTATGTACACAAAATGATTTATTAATAAATAGCACGTTTTAAGTTTATAAACATTTACAATAACTCCGTACTGTTTAGTTTAAATTAAATGACAATAAAATATTCGGAAGGCGGGTTTAAAAAACAACAACTTTAAAAAAAAAGGTCCTGCGACCATTAGGAGCCGAGTTAGTCCTTTTTTTTTAAAAATCACTGTTACGTCAATTAACAACATTAAGGGCTGAAATTAACCAATCTTTTAGAAGAAAAGTCAAAGTTATTCACAAAATGTTTAGCAAAAAAAATAATTGAAAATTGTTTAAACAGGAGTGTTGTAAACGAAGAGTACTTTGCGTTCCGACTAGAATGGTAGGAGTGGGGATTGCCGATTGCACACAAGCCGCGCTCTCCAAAAAAGTCAAGCGCACGGTTTCAAAATAAGAGTGCTTGGAAAAAAATGACATATCTCGGGTTCTAGTGGACCAAATTTGTTCTTTTTTTTTAAACTGGGGTACAACGTTAAAATAATAACATTTAACGTACTTTCATTGCAAAATTATTCAAAACAAAGCAGCTAATGACTACGGAATGTACAAACTTTTTCTTAAGTCGTCTTTTTATTGTTATTTTTCTATTTATTTATTTCAAATATGATTATATTAAATAAATGTTATAAGTAAATGAACATTTTGAATAATGTTTACTAAAAATTTATTAATGAAATAATAAATTAATTTTATGTTATTACAGAAGTTGAAATTTTGTGTAGTGATTTTTTAAAATAATTTAATTTACTGTAATTTTCTACGCTTAATTTCTATATCGTCACTGCTACTACTATGTAAACATTCATCTTCACTTTCATCTTCAATTTCACTTGTATTCTAACTTTCATAAATCATTTCATTTTCATTGTCGCTATTCTCATCAAACCCAGTTAAATACATTTCATCAATTATCTCTTGTTCATATGTTGTATCGTTTTCTTCTTCATTAATAATTTCATAAATATTAGTACATTATAATAGTAAAATAATATTATATTCAAAGTTAACCGTATATTATTCAGACAACGTGGTACAACCGTGTGTTTATATTAATATATATCACAACACGTAGTTTTTTTTAATATTCAGATGAATTTTACTTACCATTAATTATTTATAACAATTATTAAATAAAACAAAACACTAAATATTTCAATACAACAAACCGGTTGTATAGTCGCAGGAAAATGTAATGTCGCAGTTGTAACTAAACGGCCTAACAGCATCTGCTTTCGACGTGCGCTCGACGCTCGACTTTTTTTAGAGCGCGGCTTGAGTGCAATCGGCAATTCCCACTGCTTCCATTTGAGTCGGAACGCAAAGTACTCTTGGTTTACAACACTCCTGTTTAATCAATTTTCAATTATTTTGTTTGCTAAATATTTTGTTAAAAACTTTGACTTTTCTTCTAAAAGATTGGTTAATTTCAGCCCTTAATGTTGTTAATTGACGTAACAGTGATTTTTAAAAAAAAAAAAGGACCAACTCGGCTCCTAATGGTCGCAGGACCTTTTACTTTTTTTTTAAGTTGTGTTTTTTAGCCAGCTTTCCGAATATTTCATTGCCATTTAATTTAAACTAAATAGTACGGAGTTATTGTAAATGTTTATAAGCTTTAAAAGTGCTATTTATTGTTAAATCATTTTGTGTACATAAACGTAATTTTTTTTAACTTTTTTTTCCATAGGATATTAATATATGTCTCAACAAAGAAAATAAGCCCCGGATTATTAAGATCCATTCAGTCAAATTATCTGGACCGGCCTTAGAAATTTGTGCGTTTTTCAAAAAATCTTATAAACAAAATAAATTGTGCAAAAACTATTCGACGGATCTAGCCTATCTTTCGCACACACTTCGAACACGATAAGGTCTTTAAGTTCAGATACATTTAAATAAATTTTATTGATTAATAAAAAAATAATTAACAATAATCAAAAACAGTGGTTTTGCTTGGTTATTATGCAATAACTTTTTTGTTTATTAACCCATTTTAATTTAGTATATCTCATTTTGTGTATTTTTTTTACTCAACAACTTGTCTGTGGACGTAAAATCTCTAAATAGACAAGTTTATAAGTTATGAGCAAAATAATGATATTGACGTTTTAATTGTTTATTTAAAAATATTTCCACTAAAAAATTCATGAATCCCTAGATGAGAGTCTTTTTGTAATATCTCATACTACTTATTTCAACTGTCAAACCCGTCTATACACTTGTGATGAGTAAAAACCTAACTTGATTGGCCTAATATACAATATTGACGAGGCCGGGTTGCAGCTTAATAACATGCCGGAACATGTTATAGCAATTAAAGGTTCAAAAAATGTTGCTTCAATAACACCGGCTGAAAAAAGAGAACCGATTTTAGTAATTTCATGCTGTAACGCTGAGGGGTCCTTTATACCACTAGTGTGCATTTTTAAAGGCAAAAACAAAAAAACGGAATTTGAAGAAGGTATGCCACCTGGTGCAACAGTATTTGTGGGTGAAAAATTAGCGTATGTTACCAAGAAACTTTTTCTGTGATGGCTTAAAGAACAATTTTTCCCAAGAAAACCGATAGAAATGGTGTTACTACTTTTGGAATATCCACTCTTTCCATTGCAGTAGTGTCGAAACATTAGAATACGCTTCCGAAAATGATGTTATTCTGTTTTGCCTTCAAAGCCATACTACGCAGTTTATACAGCCTCTTGCTAGGGCATTTTTTAAATCGCTGAAAGCTTTCTATTACCAGTCGTGTAATTTATATTTAAGAGGAAATGCTGTTTCATCATTTAAAGCTACTGGTGTTGTCCCATTTAATCCATCCGTAATTCCAAAATACGCTTATTTGGGTACGAGTAGTACCAGTCACAAGCAAATTCCGAAAGAGTTTCGGAGCACATTCCCAATCCTTCAGTTGACATAAACAAACAAAAGTGGTCCAAAGATTTTAATGCTTCGCCTGCAGAAACAGTTATTACTGAAAAGAAAAATTCAAAGGAAGAGACTCCGGGAAAGTTACTAGATATCATTTCTCCTGCACCTGCATTAACTAGTGTTGCTTCTGTTAGAAAGAGAAGTAAGCAAGTTGCTAGTATATTAACCGATAGCGCCAATATTGATAAAAAAACACTTGAAACTAATCGTAAAAAGAAGAAAACTACTACAGTTTTGAAACGTAAAATTAAGAAACCACGCGCTAAAAACAATATGAAATATAAAGGTTCTTCCTCTGACGAAGACCATGGGGACGATTCATTTTTATTATTTATGATGATTCTTCCAGTGGCGATGAAGAAGAAAGCATCATATGTTAGCTGCGGCGAACATTATGAAAAGACCACTAAGCACGAAGATTGGATACAGTGCGTTAATTGTGCCCGTTGGATGAGGGTTGTACAAAATACGTAAGCTTTTGTGATGTGTCTTCTTCTCTTCTTAAGGTGCCGTGCATTTCTGCGTAGGCGTCCACCGTACATGATCTTGTCAGGTGAGATGTTAAATAGTCAGGATTAAATAATTCTGTTTATAGCAACATTGCAAAGCATTTCATAGCTTTGGATTCCTGTCCATTGTCGAATATTGCGCAGCCATGACATTTTTTAACGTCCCAGACCTCTCCTACCCTCTATCTTCCCTTCGAGTATCAGTTTACTGAAAAGTGTATATTTCTTTTCGTAATATATGCCCCAAGTATGCAGTCTTCTTACTTTTTACATAACTAAAAAGTTCCTATCCTATAAGCCCACTCTTCTGAGAACTTCCTCATTTCTGACCCTGTCCGTCCATGATATTCTAAGCATTCGACGCAGGCACCACATTTCAAACACTTTGTTTGTTAATGGAACTGGCCTTTAACGTCCATGCTTCCATTCCGTACAAAAGAACAGGCCACACGTAACACTTAAGCATCTTATATCGGAGGTTGAAGTCCAATTTGCGATCAGTCAGAAACTTCGAAGCAACAAAAAAGCATTTCTGGCTTGTTCAACTCTGCTCTCTATTTCATTCTCGGGTCCCAACCCTCGTTCAGCAAACAACCCAAATATTTAAATTGCCTTACCTGTTCGATTTCTTCTCCAAAAACATATATCTTTGCGTTGAGGTAATCATTTCTACTTATAATCATTGTTTTTGTCTTCTTGATATTTATTTTTTCAAACCCCGAGCTTCACTTGCAAGAGTTAGATCATTTAAAAGACATTGAAGATCTTCGATGTTATCTGCCACTATGGCTGTATCATCGGCATACCTGATGTTATTAATAAATAGGCCGTTAACTTTAATACCCTTATTAGAGTCTGCCTGCCACTGCTTCTGCGAAGGCTTTTTCTACATATAAATTGATCGGCATTGGAGACAGTATACAACCTTGCCGTACTCCTTTTTTAATGGCATATTTTTAATTAGCGATAATTCTTATATCCTTGGCATCCAATCCCAACTCTTGTAGGTTTTTTATCATTAATTCGTGTTTTACATTATCGAATGCCTTCTCGTAATTAATGAAACAGACAAAAATATCCTTTCTTTGATCTAAACAATTCTGTATCTAAACAAACTCTTGTAGGTTTTTTATCATTAATTCGTATTTTACATTATCGAATGCCTTCTCGTAATTAATGAAACAGACAAAAATATCCTTTCTTTGATCTAAACAATTCTGTATTAATGTTTGCGTACTAAAGATCGCTTCTCTCGTGCCATTTTTGAAACCAAACTGACTCCATACACTAACCTCTTCAGATTTCTTAAACAATCTAATGTGCAGTATTCTCAGGAAAAGTTTTAAAAAGTGACTCATTAGGTTTATTAGTCGGTGGTCCTTGCAAAAGTTCGCACGCGGTGTTTTTGGTAGGGCGATAAATGTAGAGCGAAGCCAATCTTTTGGAATCTGGTCCGTATCGTAGATATCGTTAAAGAGCTTGACAATAATGTCTAGGTTTTCTTCATTAGGTAACTTGATTATTCCTGCGTACTTATAATCTGGTCCTGGGGTTTTGTCACTTTTTGTTTTGTCCAATAGTTTTATAGCGTGTACAATTTCCGCTTTCAAAATACTTGGATCATACAATGGTCTCCCAGTTGTGGTTGTTTTTGTGTTCTATCATCATTGAACGAATTGGCTGTGTATATTTTCCAAGTATTAAGTATATCGCTAGGGTCCGTTATTAGTTCTTTTAGGTCATTATGTATACCAGTGACTTGTTTTTTCTTGAAGACACCAGCAATTTCCTTCATTTTCTTTTGAAGATTGAAGCTGTCGCCGAGTTTATATAGGTTTTGAGCCTCAGGGCAAAGTGTAGTTATCCAGATTTCCTTCGCCGCTATAATTTCTTTGCAAATTTGACTGTGTATATTTCGATACCCTACTTAGTCCTGCCTAATCTTACACTGCCTGCGTTGTTCCATCACCTCTAATATTTCTTCTGTCATCCACTCATTCTTGGTAATTGAGTAGAAAAGTGTTGTTCACCTCATTAAATGATTTTTTTATGGAGGTCCATGACTTTTTAACATCATCCTCAGTTGTCATATTAGAGAACCTCTTGTTTATTTCCTCTGTGTACGCTTCATTTGTTTCATTGTTCTTAAGTTTTTTAATGTTTACTAATGAATTGTGATATGTGTGGAAGAAAAATATGTAAAACTAAAAATTAATATGTAGACTTGAATATTCTCCTAAAATATTATTTTTTTATTAATAAATATGAGCACGCCATCTCACCTTAGGTGGTAAGTCATCTCTCCTATATAGTAGAGGAGAGATGGCTTTTATCTTAAAATACATTTTCTTCATTTTATTCATTTTTTAGAAATAACATCTTTATTTTATTATTAAAAAATAGTCAGCTGAATGATCTTTAACTTGATAGTATACATGATTTTGTATCTTTACAAATAAAGATTATAACGAAGTTCTAAATTTTGTACGCCATTTCTCCTAGAATTACCCTTATGTATGAAAAAACACAGCTTTTTCACAAAAAATGTTTTCTGTCTTAAAAACGGAAATATTTATTTGTTATTGCTTAAGTGAACTATAAGACTCTCAAAACTTGGATACGAACTTTAATTAATGAAAAATGTGTTATCGGTAGAATGTATCCCATTCCAGTACACTGGCAGACAATCCAAACGCTCCAAAAGCAATAAAGCTTTTTCAAACAAAAATAGAACTATTTTATTAAAGTAAGAGCAAACAGCAATAAGTAAAAAGTTGAAAGTTTCAGAATAAATGCCTCTATTTCCTCGGATGTTTGTAGGATTTTTTGTCGTGTTGACTTTACGAAATCACTTATAAGTTTTTGGCTAGAGTGAGCCTCGCTTGATATTATCTTTCTAGTTTGTACTTTAGCAGCAATATAGGATCACTATTTAAGCTTTCCGAATTTATGACTACCAAGTTATGGAAATAGGAGGTGTTTCAACTTGTACCTGAAAAAATTAATATATAAATAAACATAGCCATTTTTAAAGTGATTCACAGACTGAATATGGTACCAAAGCCCCATCTGATTATGCAAATAATCGATTTAACGGAAAATTTTTTCGCAGATATCTGAAGCTTCCTGGGGGTTACTAGATGACGAATAAATTAAAAAGTACTCGTATTTTTACCTTTAATTTTTTTAAACAATAATTTATGGTCACAATTTGATTTTTTGTCTATAAGTTTTTTCCCTTATATTTTACATAAACTATATTTATATCATTTTTTATATTAAGAATACCTTTATTTTCCCGTTTTTTAAATTAAAATTGATAAATAATTTACCGGAGATTTGCAAAAAAGCAGTTTTTTGCACTAATTTATAAACTTTATTAATGTTTTTATTAACAAAATAAAATGTTATTAATACATTTAAACATCGAGGACATAGCATCTTTTAAATGTCTGCGAAATTTCCTCCCGATCAGTCAAATAGTTTAAAAGTTATTAAATTTATTTATCCCTGAGGCTAAATATTTAAACTATGTATTGAACTTGCTCTATTAATGATGCTAGACATATTTAGCAAATTTTATAGGATTTTTAAGACTCAAACTATCTCAGAAGTTAAATGCATATTGCGTTTCCATCTAAATTATTTACAAAATAAATGTTTGAAAAAGGGGTATGTTTTTTACTTATAAACAATTGTAATAATAATAACATTAAATAGAAATGGAATTAAAATGCTGGAATTCTGCCAAACCAATGACTTGATAATAGAAAACACATTCAGTGAACAAACCATTAACGACAAATATACATTTGTGGCTGAAGAGAGAAATGCGAAAAGCTCTATCGACTATATAGTCTATACGACAAACCTAAAAGAAAATATAAAAAACATCTTAACGGAAAAGGAACCGGAACTTTCTACACAACACAGGATGGTCACTGCAAAACTGGGGGATGAAAAAATGGAGGAAGCGGAAGGAACAGAGTACAAGAAAGTAAATGTAAACAAACTAAAGATAGAAAGTGTGCGAGAATTTTCCACGGAGGAAACTAATAAAAGACTGAGACAAATAGAGGGCCAAAAAGAAACATGGACAATGGAAGAAAGATGGAATACTTACGGTGAAGTATTAAAGACAACAGCAACTGAAGTGTGTGGAATAAAAAAATATAATAAACAGTTAAAAAGGACAAGATGATGAAATAAAGAAGTGAAAACAGAAATAAAAAAGAAAAAAATAGCATAGAAAAAATACGTCGAAACGGGATTAGAAGAAGATAAAGAAAAATACTATAGGCAGAGACGATTGGTAAAAAAGACAGTCACACAAGCAAAAGCAAAAACATTTAAAGAATTTGGAGAAGAACTTCAGGAAGAATATACAACAAATAATAGACACTTTTGGACAACAATACGACACATAAGGCAAGGAAAACGAAAGTAAATAAGCGCAGTAAGAGATACTTCAAACCAAATACAAATAAGCCCAGAACAAGTAGCTAGGATATGGAAAGAATATTATGAGAAAAAAATTGATACCGAAGTGATAAAGGAAGACAATATAATCAATAAAGGTGAAGAAAACACAGAGCTAGAGCAAATAAGTAGAGAAGAAGTAATAGAAGGATTATCAAATATAAAAATAGGCAAGGCAGGTAGAGATGATGAAATTGAACCAAAAATGGTAAAATACATGGGAGAAGAAGAAATAAGCTGGCTATGGAAAATATATAAAGAGGTGTGGGAAAAACAAACAATCCCTAAAGACTGGCAGAACAATATCATCATGCCAATATCCAAAAAAGGAGAACATGTAAACCGCGACAACTAGAGCAATATGTCTGTCATCGGTATGCTTTAAAATATATACGAAAATAATAGAGAAGAGACTGAGATAAGAAGTAGAAATGGTATTGGGAGAAGAACAAACGGCATTTAGAGCGGGAAGATACAAAACTAGTATGAGCATTCTGAGCATAGTAAGAGCAGCATTTGACACGATAAAAAGACATATTATAGGGAAATGCTTGAGAAACGCTCCTGGCGAGGATCGTATAACGTCTGAAATGTTAAAAATGGGCGGCAACATTGTTGTAGAAGTTGTGGAAGTCTTACTGAATAAGTGTCTAACAGAAAAAAGAATACCCAGCCTATGGGAAAACGCCGAAATAATACTTTTACACAAGAAAGGAGACACTACTAATATTGAAAACTACAGACCTATAAGTTTGTTGTCACACTTATACAAATTGTTTATATCAATCGGTTGAATAGGCGGGATTTAGGAAAGGGTTTGGTGCTAATGATCACTTACAAACCATCAGAACACTAGTAGAAAAAACCACAGAATATAATGTACCTTTACATATGGCATTTATCGACTTTCACAAGGCTTTCGATAGTATTGAGGCTTGGTCCTTTTTGTCAGCCCTGAAGGATGCTCGAGGATGCTCGAATAGACTCACGGTACACTACACTCATTAAAAACATTTATGAGCAGGCCACATTCCATATCAAAATCAGTGAAGACGAAAAAACTGAAAAAATGCGCCTTGATAAAGGTATTAGACAAGGTGATACTATTTCACCAAAGCTTTTTACCTTAGCATTGGAAAATGTATTCAAACAGCTTGACTGGGAAGAAAGAGGGTCTAAACATTGATGGTGTACGTTTGAGTCATTTGAGGTTTGCGGATGACATAGTATTATTTAGTACAGATATCAAGGAACTGGAGCAAATGTTGAAGGAATTAAACCAGCAGTCAAATAAAATAGGTCTCAAAATGAACCTTCAGAAAACAAAAATAATGGGTAATTTACAAACTAATCTTATTATTGACAACGTCAGTCTTGAAAATGTAGACCACTATATATATATATATATATATATATATATATATATATATATATATCTTGGACATACCATTAAAATCGGCAAAGAAAATCAAATAGCCGAAATAAAAAGACGCATAAAACTGTCTTGGAGAGCTTTCGGCAAATTAAGCTTTAATTTGAAGAATAAAGATATACCAATGTGTCTAAAACGTAGAGTTTATGACAAATGTATCTTGCCTGTAACTACATATGGACTGGAGACCATGGCCTTCACAAATAAAACTTTAGAGCAGCTCAGTACAACCCAAAGAGCAATGGAGAGGGCCATGCTAGGGATTAGTTTGAGAGACAGGATTCGAAATAACGTCATTCGTGAAAGAACAAAAATTACTGATGTCTCAGAACGTATTGCAAGGCTCAAGTGGCAATGGGTCGGACACGTTGCCCGAGATAATCCCGAAAAATGGACACAAAGATTAAAAAACTGGAGACAAAGAGAGAACAGGCGAGGAGTAGGCAGACCGCAGAAGAGGTGGACAGACGATATCAAACAAGTCGCGGGCAAGCAGTGGATGAGAATTGCCAAAAGTAGAAATCGATGGAAGCCAACGGAAGAGGTCTATGTCCAGCAGTGGACGAACACAGGCTGAAGAAGAAGAAGAAGAAGCTTGAGAAAAATAAACGTACCTAATGCAATGATAAAAATTATAGAAAGTACTTACAAAGAGGTAACAGAAAGGGTACAAATAACGGGAAAGATCGGTAGCATTTAATTGGAAGAGAGGTATTTAATAAGGTGATAGTCTCAGCCTTTTGCTATTCATAATAGTAATGAACGAATTGATAAGAAACACTAGAGTCAAAACCAATCAACTACAGACATTAATAGTTTACCACAGATTACAACCGTTAACAATAGAGTAATGTATGCAGACGACATAGTACAAATAGCAGATTCCGAGAATAAAATGCAGAAACTAATGGATATATGGGTAGAACAAATAGACGAACTAAAAATTGAGATAAACGAGGAAAAAAATAAGGTAATGATAATCTGCGGCCAAAGAGATAAGGAAGATAATCAAATAAAGATAAAATGTAAAAACTCAGAATTGGAAATAGTAATAACTTATGAATACCTGGGAAGTATAATAACTAATGACGGAAAAATAGACTGGGAAATAACAAATAGAGCAAAGAAATCAAACAAGTTATACTATGCGTTATACTATGCCCCATCTGGTACTGGTATGGGCATCTGATAATCCAATAGAATAACAAGAAAAGTTTATGAAGCAAAAAAACATCGGAAAAAAAAAGAGGCAGACCAAGAAAAAAATGGATACAGCAAGTAGTACAGGCAGGAAAACTTAAACAAAAATCACTCGAGGAATTGAAAATAATGGCAGGAAACAGAAAAGAATGGAAAAGGTGGGTAAATGAAAATAGCTAGCCCAAATCCAACACCCTGGTAGGGTAAAAGGAAGGGGAGAAAGGAAGAAAGAAAGAAAGAAACAATTGTAATAACTTCTACATTTTTTAAGCTACAGACATTTACGTACAACCATTGGGTGACTCGTAAAAAAACTCACATTAAAAAAATTTATATTACCAATAAAAACGAAGTTAAGGATTTATTTAATCATATCTCCATTGTTTATAAATATTAAGTAAAATTTGCAGAAATTTTAAATGGAAATCTAAACTTTATATTGAAACGTATAGCTATAAAACTCACCGAAAGTCATATTACGAAAGTAACGAAGTTATTTTGGAAGATTTGTTTAAAAGACGGTAATTCTTCTATATTTAAATGTAATTATAACATTTTATTTTGTTAAAAAATATTAATAAAAATTATAAATTAGTGCAAAAAAACGGCTTTTTTACAAATATCTCCTTAAATTATTTATCAATAATAATTTAAAAAACGAGAAAATAAAGATATTCTTGATGTAAAAAAATTATATAAATATTGATTATGTAGAATATAAGGGAAAAAACTTATATGACAAAAAATTAAATTGTGACCATAAATTATTGTTTAAGAAAAACGAAAGTTAAAAACACGAGTACTTTTTCATCTATTTGTCATCTAGTAACCCCCACCTATGTCTTAAGAACTTCAGATATCTGCGAAAAATTTTGCCTTGAAATCGATGATTTTTGCATAACCAGACTGGGCTATATATGTATTCTTTTAGTTATCGACAACAACGACTCACTTTTTTTTAACGTTTGGAAATAATCGATTTTACATTAATTTTTTTTTCAAAAAATACGATACACTCCAAAGCCTACTGTATTTTATAGTTTTACTTTACATAATATAGAAGTATTCCATTTGCATGTATAAAAATTCAGATCGTAAAAAACATTTCAAAATTGAAATTCGACGAACCCATATTTCAACTGCCGTTACGACTGAATTACTCCGCTTTCTGCTGATACTAAATGTCGCATCTTTTAGGAATGTTGAAAAGGGTAGAAAAAGTTATTCTTCAGGGTATAATCCTATTAGATATTCAGATCTCATAGCTATCCGCGCGTCTGCTGTTATGACCGAAACTTCAAAAAAGTTGTGAAAAAGTACATCTACATATTTATTTTAATATTCGTGCCGATATAGTCGCTTGATGTATTTTTCGAAGAGAATATTTTTCAAACGAATTGAATCCAATTTTTATTTGTATAATTGACTTGTATATTTGGCCTCGGAAGCAGTCTATTATAAATCGGTGCTAATAATGGCGTAAGTTCAATTGGTTTATTATACATTGACTTGTGGATTACTGGAAATACGGCAGACTATAATATTAAAAGTGCTTTATGGTCTTATGACAATAAGAAAGTTGTAACGAATTATTTTACCCACCACATAGGGTATTACTTCTTCTTCTTCTCGTGCCACTCCTAGCGGAGATTGGAAATCATCATGGCCACTGCGACTTTGTTAGCAGCGCGCCTGAAAAGTTCAATCGAACTACACCCGAACCATTCACGTAGATTACGAAGCCACGATATTTTTCTTCTTCCCACACTTCTTTTGCCCTTAATTTTGCCCTGCATGATGTTTCTTAAAAGTTCGTACTTTTCACCTCTCACAATGTGCCCCAAGTATTCCATCTTTCTAGTTTTTATCTCATTTAGAATTTCGCATCTTTTGTCTAAAGTTTGGAGTACTTGCGTGTTGGTGACGCGGTCCATCCATGATATTCTGAGAATGAGCCTATAGCACCACATCTCGAAAGCTTTGATGTTTTTTATGGTCAACTGTTTTAGTGGCCAAGCCTCAACTCCATATAACAGGGTAGAAAAGACATAACACCGCAGCATTCGTATTCGTAACTTTATATTGATATCACGATTGCAAAAGAGTTTGCGCATTCTATTAAAGACTGATCTAGCGATTTCTATTCTACATCCAATCTCTTTTGTTTGATCAGTATCGTCTGTGATCCAAGCACCTAGATATTTATAACAGGGCACACGCTCAATCGTTGTATTGTCTATTACAAGATTAGCTCTGATGTTCTTTGATTTCGTGATTACCATAAATTTAGTTTTTTTCAAATTAATTTTCAAGCCGTAACTGTTACAGTTTATATTGAGACTTTGAGATGTTGTAGTTCTACTAGCGTTCCCGTTAGGAGAACTGTATCGTCAGCATACCTTATATTGTTGATCGTCTCACCATTTATTATCAGACCAAGATCTTCTTCCTCGAGTGCTTGTTCACAGATAGCTTCACTATACAGATTAAATAAAAGTGGCGATAAGATACATCTCTGCCGGACTCCTCGACGTATTTGAATTTCTTTTGTTAGTCTGCCCTCAACCTTGACATTTGCTGTTTGATTCCAATATAAATTGCATATAATTCGAATATCTCGGCTGTCTATATTTTTCTTTATTAGAACTTGTCTTAGTGGTTCATGTTGTACTTTGTCAAAGGCCTTTTCGAAATCAATAAAGCAGGCGTAAATTTCTTGGTTCATGTCTAAGCATCTCTGTGAGAGAACGTTCATTGCAAACAGAGCCTCCCTTGTACCCAGCCCTTTTCTGAATCCCATCTGAGTGTTACTGATGTCTACGTCTAATTTCCTATAGATCCTATTATGGATTATTTTTAAGAACAGTTTTAGAGCATGACTCATCAAAGCTATCGTACGATATTCGTTGCATTCCTTTCTATTTGCCTTTTTTGGCAGTAGTATAAAGGTCGAACGGAGCCATTCCCTAGGTATTATTCCAGTTCTATATATTGTGTTAAATAGATCTAGGAGTATTTTAATAGATTCATCGTCCATAAGTTTGAGCAGTTCTACGGGAATTTCATCAGGACCGGGGGCCTTACCACTTTTTGCTTGTTTGATTGCATATTCTATTTCTTCTCTGATTATATCAGGCCCTGTATCATCTGTATATTCGTTTGAGATTTCTTGTCTATCTTTGTCATCAAACAGTTGTGATATGTAGGGTATTACTATAAGAGGTTAAAAATTGGGGACAGAAATTGTTGTGGTGAAGATAGGGTAAGCAAACCAAATCGAAACTTATGCGAACGGCGCTTAGGATTTGTTTGGAGAGTTGGGGTCATGCCAAAGTGAATGGCAGATTGGGGCAAATACAAAAAAATTAAACAAAGGGGTACTTACATGAATATTCTGGACAAATAAGCAACAAAACAACAAGATGGACCCTTAGCTATTTAAAATGGGACGCCGCTTAAATAAACTTCCTACTAGATGAAAGAAAAAGGCTCTTCTTTAATAGAAAACACAAGAGATAGGTTAGGAGACTTTTCTAAAATAAATAAACAAAAATGGTTTAAGGAAATAAATTAAACATTTATTTCCTTAGATGTGTGAAGGATTTCCAGTTTCGGAAATCCTTCACACATCTTTGCAAACTATATGAGGAGACTGAAATTTGTTTTAATCGCCGATTTTAGTCCAAAATATGCTAAACAGATTTTCTTTACAAGTCAGTTATATTGATTTCTTGCTTCATCACTTTATATTGTTCACAAATAAAACAAAAATAAGTTATTGCTGCCTTTTTGCTCAGATCTTTTACGAAACATGAAACAAGGCATGTTCGTCTTGGCTTACATCTTTTTGCTACCTCAGCCGTCGATTCAGTTTTCGGTTCTTTCTTTAGCCATTTTTTCTTATTCTTCAATAGTTTTTTTCTCTATTCCTTTCTATTCCTGCTATCTTATTTTCCTTCTGGTTTTTCCTTTCTCTTTCACTTCCCAATTCGAATATTTGCCTTGTAATTCTTTCGAATTTCATGCTATTGATATGTCCGAACCAGAAAATTTGCTTCTGTTTAATGTACTCAGTAAGAGATTTCTGTTTTGTCATTTATCTGATATCTCTACTTCTTCTATCTATAGCCCAAAATCTATTCATGTGTTGAATATAGACCTCTCCCATTGGTCTCCATTTGTCTCTGTCTTCTTTTTGTCTTTTTCACATTGGACCTGCGCTTTGCTCTATGTCATCTTTCCATCTCATTTGGTCATATTGTCCCCAGCGGCCAATTTCTTTATTCCATCTTCCATCCTGATATGAAAGAAATCATCCACCCTCTAGAAATGTGGCTGTATCGACGCATACTGAGAATACCTTGGACAGACAGAGTGACCAACACAGAGGTATTAAGACGAATGGGTAAAGAGGTGGAATTGTTAACAACTGTTAAAAGAAGGAAAGCGTCATACCTGGGCCATGTGTTCCGTAATGATAAGTACAGTCTGCTACAGCTTATCGTGGAAGGCAAGATTGAAGGTAGAAGAGGTTTGGGCAGAAAGAAGAAATCCTGGCTGAGAAACTTGAGAGAATGGTTTCAAATACCAGAAGCTGCGAACATAATTCATGCGGCACAAAACAGAGAAACCTATCGTATGATGGTCGCCAACCTTCGGTAGAAGACGGCACATAAAGAAGAAGAAGAAAGAAGATCCTAATATCTTTCGTTACGCCCAGCCCATTTCCATTTTAATTTCAATGCATGTTCGACAGCGTCTGTTGTTTCGGTTTTGCATCTTATCCACGTGTTCCTCTTTTTATCTCTCAACGATATTCTCGATATTTGTCTTTCCGTAGCTCTTTGAGTTTCCTTTATTCTATCTAAGTTGCTCTTGGTACACGTCCACGTCTGGGAACCATATGTCAGAATAGGTAGAACGCATGCATTAAATACCTTCGTTCTTAATTTTAAAGGTATTTTTTTGTTTTTGGTCTGGTTACTTTTTTCTGCTCTGATAGCTTGTCCTAAGTAAATATATTCTTGGACGTGTTCTGTGCTTGTTTCACCTATGGTAATTACTGATCTGTCTTCTGTATTAGTCATTATTTTAGTTTTCTTTAGGTTCATTTTTAGTCCTGTTTCTAGAGATGTTTTTCCTAGGTCTGAAATCATTATTCATAGTTGTTCCACAGTTGTTGCTATCAGGAGTACATCATCGACGAATCTTAGATGATTTAAATATTTCCCGTTTATACAAATCCCTTTATTGTCCCAGTCTATAGATTTAAAAATGTTTTCCAACGCCAGAGTAAATAGTTTGGGTGAGATTGTATCCCCTTGTTTGACCTCTACAAATTCTAAATAATGGAGTTTGCAAATCTCTGTCTAGCTGAATTCTCAGACTGGCGTTTTGATATATATTGTGGATTAACATTCTGCACTGTCAATCTATTCGGCAATTAACTAGCGTTTCTTCCACTACCCATAGTTCTATGCTGTCAAACACTTTTTCATAGTCAACAAACGCTAGGTATATCGGAAGGTAGTATTCGTTGGTCTTTTCTATCAATATTTTAATATTGTGAAGGTGGTCGGTTGTGCTGTTCCCCTTTCTAAATCCTGCCTGCTCAACTGGTTGGTATGCATCAAATTTGTTGTTTAGTCTAGTTGTGATCACCTTAGTGAAAGTTTTATAAATTTGTGACAAGAGAAATGTTGGTCTATAGTTAGCTAATTGTGATCTATTTCCTTTCTTATATATCAGAATTGTATTTGCCTTATTCCACTCTTGCGGTATTTGTCCTTCAAACAAATATTTTTTGAAAAGTATCTTTAGGTAGTCTTTTATCTTTTTCCCTCCTTCTTTTAACATTTCAATTAGAATTTTATCGTCTCCTGGAGCCTTATTTCTTTTCGTGTCTCTGACTGCTTTTTCTATTTCTTCTCCGGTTATGGGGGGGAATATTTCAGAGTTCACATTCATTATTTTCTTTTTCAGGTTTTGTTTAGTTGTATCAGGTAGACTGTTTTTAGAGCTGTAGAGGTCACTATAATATTCCCTTGTTATCTTAGATATTTGTGTTCTGCTTTTTTCTATTACACCTTATTTATTTTCCATCTCTATGATTTTATTTCTTCCTAGGCGGGACTTGATAGATCTTAAGTTTCCATTTTCTTCTATAATCTTCTCGATTCGTTCTTGTTGGTGCCGTTTGAGATCTTGTTTTATATGTCTTCTTATTTCTGTATTAAGGGTTTTGTATTCAGTTATATTTTTTTATTTTCTTGTAGTAGGCTTCTCCGTTGTTGTAGCATGTCTAAAGATATGGCACTTAGTTTTGATTTTTTGTCTGATTTTGCTGGTGCTACTTCTAAGCTAGTCTTTAGAAGTTCTTCAGTGATGGCTTTATTTAGTTGATCTAGATTTAGGTCTGTTAGCTTTAGTTCTTTAGCTGTTCTTAATTTGTTTTGGTATTGTTCTTTATTCTCCTTTAATTTTTCTGGGTGGACTTTTTTCTTAGAGTGCACATATTGTCTTCAAGAGACGAATACCTATACACCTTAAGTTTTGCCGACGATCAAGTAGTCATTGCACAGGATGAAGAAGATCTGAGCTTTATGCTCAGAAAACTAGAAGAAGAATATAAAAACAACGGAATGGAAATAAACTTAGAGAAAACCGAATTAGACGAGGGAAGACAAGTAAATGGAACAGATAAATTCAAGTATTTAGGAACCATAATATCGAACCAGGGAACAACAGAAGAAGATATAAACAACAGACTAAGACAAACAAGAAACTGTGTAAGACAACTAAATTCAGTGCTGTGGGATAAGAACATTACGATAAAGACAAAAAAGAGAATATATAATATCCTGACAAGAAGTATCCTGACATATGGGTCCGAAAACTGGACAATAAACAAGAGAAATAGAGGTAGAATAAGAGCAGTAGAAATGGAGTTCCTGAGGAGAAGCTGTAGACTTACAAAAAGAGACAGAATTGAAAACGCAGAGATTAAGCGGAGAATGGGAGTGCAATCAGACATAATCGACTATATAGAGGAGAAGAGACTATCCTGGTACGGCCACGTCAGAAGAGCGGACAGGGGACGCTGGATAAACAAAATCACAGAACGGAGCCCGATCGGAAGAAGAAAGAGAGGAAGACCCCGAAGGTCATTCAGAGACGAAATCGACGAGGCTATGAAGAAAAGAACCCTGCGAGATGGAGACTGGAATGACAAAGAAAATTGGAGAAAACGGTTGAGTGAAGGAAGACAGTGAAAGCTGTGGAAATCCTTAGTAGTAGTAGTACATATTGTCTTCGATGCAGCTATCTCAAACTGGTGTGCAATTTGCTGTTTACTTTTTCATCTTTATGAGAATAATATTCGTTAATTATTTCTTTATTAAATACCAGTTTATCAATAATTTTCTATAAAAACATTGTTAAATTATAGGCTTATGTAGCCCATATTTATTTAAATTATTATCAAGCTGAGTACTGATAATGTCAAGCCATACATGCCACGTCATTCAGCGTGGTGACTATACTACCAAGAAGCTCTTTAAATTAAAAAGCTAATTACCCATATCTTTTTATAGTTTATACATTTGAACACTTTTTAATCCACACCAATTTTCCTCTTTTGCAGCAGCAGTGGCAAAGAAAGATCGAAGGGCCGACAGACGACCAGCGGTTCCCAATCATCGTCCACCGGAAGCAGCAGCAACAAAAAGAACGTCACCTTGCTGGCCCGCTATTGCAGAGAGCACGTGCCGAGGAGTTGCGACCACTCTCTCTTGGGGAACGCGACCAGATTCCCCAGACCGTGCACGTTGGCCGAAAGCTTTCTCACCTCCGGGGACAGCCTCACTTTGGAATTAAAGTTGGCGGATTCTACGGCCTTGAAGTGAGTACGTTGTAAAATTGTGTTACATTATAAATAGCCAATCTCTAAGCGAACATCAAATATGTTAGATACAATGTTTTACGATCGTACGTTCTGGAAATATAAATCAAAAGTATTGAGTTAAAATAGATTTACAGTTTTGCTGTAGACGTACAGTGAACTTGTGAAAAACGGAATCGAATGGTCGTTAAATAATTTGTCCGGGATTTCGCATTACACAAGGTAGATTTTTTCTTATGCATATCTGCATATTGTTAATATACAGATAATGAACACAATTTCTATTAAATACAGTGTTCCGTTTAAAATACGAAGTGAATTTTCAATTTATTACCATTTATAAAATTTAAAAAATACAAAATTTGAAATCCTGTATTAATTGTAGTTGATTTTGAAATAAATAATATTTCCATTTAAGTAAATAATAATTTCAATAAAATTTTCATTGAAATATATAATCTAAAGCTAAATCCGAAAGTACTTTCAGAAAAAACTATTAAAATTTATAACTGCGATTTCTACATCTCGAAAAAATCAGGGTTGACAAAGATACTACAGCGTATTCTGACATCAACCAAATAAACAAGTATTTTAACGCCAAAAGATACTGTTCTGCTGCTTTCCTTGACATATCTCAGGCTTTTGACAAGGTGTGGCGCATAGGACTACAAATAAAATTAAAGAAGCTCCTACCCTATCCTCACTCCCAGTTCTTGACATCCTACATAGAAAATAGACACATCTAATTCCTCAAGCTTCTTCTTCTTCAAGTGCCGTCTCCATCAATGGAGGTTAGCGGTTATGGTGGCAAACGTTTGTCTATCTTCAGCTGCTCTTAAGTGTTTCTCAAATCCATGTCCTGTCCAGTTTCTGATATTACGTAACCAGGACAATTTTTTTCTTCCAATTCCTCGCTTTCCTTCTATTTTGCCTTTTATTATCAACTGAGGGATTTAGTATTTCTCGTTGCGCAACAAATGCCCTAAATAACTGGTTTTTCTTCTTTTGACTGTTCTCAATAGTTCTTTTTCTAAATTGAGTCTAGCTAGTACTTCTTCATTTGTTTTTCGTGCTGTCCAAGGAATTTTTAAAATTCTACGGTACACTCACATTTCAAATGCCTCGATTCTATTCAGGCTCTTTATTTTTAAAGTCCACGTTTCGACTCCGTAGAGAAGAACAGACCAGATAAAACATTTTACAAGTTTTAATCTCAATTTAATATTTATATGTGTATCGCAGAATAGAACGCGCATCTTAAAGAAACTATCCCTAGCTTGAGCAATTCTCGCTTTAATTTCTTGTTCTGGGTCCAGCTTGCAATTAATCCAACAGCCAAGGTATTTGTATTGGTTTGCCTGTTCTAAAATATTCCCATTTATTTTTATAGGTAAGGGGATATTCTGTTTTCTTTGGATCACCATTCCTTTGGTTTTTTTTTCGTTGATCTTCATTCCAAACTCTCGACAAGCATCCTTAAGGTGGTCTATAACCCCCTGTCAGTTTGTGTCTGTATCAGCCAGTAGGACAGTGTCATTTGCATATCTTATGCTAGATATTGGTTCTCCATTAATTTTTATTCCTGTGGAAAGGTTTTCCAAGGCTTGCTTGAATACTAGTTCTGAGTAAATATTGAACAGCATAGGGGATAGTATGCATCCTTGCCTTACTCCTTTATTTATACTAATATTTCTCAATCCGAGGACGCTAAATATCTTGGCATGCACTTGGATCGCCGTCTAACTTGGAAAAAATATATCTTTAACAAACAAAAACATGTTGGACTTAAATTAAGAAATATGTATTGGGTCATTGGACGCAATTCAAAACTATCTATGGATAACAAAATTTTACTCTACAAGTCCATCCTCAAGCCCATATGGACTTATGGAATTCAGTTATGGGGCACTGCTAGCATCTCCAATACAAACATCTTACAGAGTTTCCAAAACAAGGTGGTACTGCGGCCATAGTCAATGCGCCATACTACATATACAACGAGGTGATTCAACATGACATCCTCCTAGAATCCGTGAAAGAAGCCATACAACGTTTTAGTGCTAAATACTCTGTATGTCTAGTTTGCTCGACAACTAAATGTGCGTAACCTCTTTGAAGTGCGTAGACTAAAACCGCAATTGCCGCCCGACTTGTCCAACTGAACATAATAATTGCATTCAAACTAATAAAATTTTAATTTTTAGAATTGTAAGGAGGTTACTCACTATAGTAACTTTCTACATGTCTGCATTTTTTACCATATCAAATGCTTTATGCCCAATGGGCAGATTGTTGTACTCAATGGAGTTAATATATATATATATATATATATATATATATATATATATATATATATATATATATATGCGTAAGAGTAAGAAAAAAGATGTACTTACAAGGTTGAACTAGAAATAAAAATTTTTTTGTTAACCCACCAAATAAAATTAGTTTTTATATAAAACTTCTGCTAATATCTTATTACAAAAAATATTATTACAAAAATGTCCTATTCTAATAAATGTTTCTCTGAAATAAATTGTGAAAAAGTTTCTTAACAAAAACAATTTAATTTGTAAACAAAAATTGAATAGCTACAAACCAGCCTCAATGTCATAAATACCAACTTAAAAATTTTTATTTTTGACATATTGTCAAAAATAAAATTTTGTTTAAAAAATTCTTCTTTGTTTAGTAACAAAAAAGAAGAAGATTTATTCACCATTGATAGATGCCTGAAAAAATGTAACAAATACATGGAAAATTCAAAATGTAATATTTTACTGACTGCATATATAAATTACATAGAAATAATATAATTATAAATTTTGCTTAGATTTTGAATTTCTGACCTTTTATTGAAATTATTATCACTTTTGCTAATACAAACCATTTCCAAAAAAGTTCTTTTAAATTTATTACTTTCACTACATAAAATTTTAATATTATCAAAATCCATAATATGGTCTTTGTCTATTACATGCTCTGCCAAAGCACAAGATGGTTTCTCAATTCTGCAATCATTCTTGTGAGAAATAATGGGATTTGAGAGATTTCTTCCAGTCTCACCAATATACTCAGCTTCACACTGAGTACAACCAATGCTGTATACTACATTTGTTTGATCTAATTTGTCTATAGGATATTTAGTTTTGGAATATAAAGATGAAATGGTTTTGATGTTCTTTGTTGCTATTTTTATATTGTCAATAACCTTTAGTGTTTATATTAATTTAGGAGTTAATGATGGTATAAAAGTTAGTGAATGATAATATATATTCTGATTGTTGGATACAGTGTTTTGAGATTTAGCAAAAAATGGTGTTAAGTTATTTATATTTAATAAATTAAAAAAAGCATCCTATGTAGCATATCTGGACGATAAGAGTTTTTAATTAAAATATTTTTTAACAAATGAAGATCTTCTTATACATAGTCTGGATGAGAAAGTTTTAAAACACGTTTCTTTAATCCTGTTATAAGGTTCATTTTCATCTCATTTGGATGATGAGAGTAATAGCTTATAAATCTATTACTACGTATGGGTTTTCTGAACCATCTGGTTTTCAAAATATTGTTTCCATTAATTCATTTTGTGTCCGGATTTTACTTTTTACTTTTAGAGATTCTTTTATCAGTTCTATTAGTTGTGTTGCTATATTAAATTCTTTCATTGCTTTTATTAAGATTTCTCGGTTTATATTGTCATATGCGCTTTCAAAGTCTATGAAGAGATGATGTGTGTCAATGTTATATTCACTTGTTTTTTCGAGGATCTGTCACAGAACAAATATCTGGTCTATTGTTGACTTTTGTCTACAGAAGCCACTTTGGTATTTGCTAACTATTTTTTCAGCGTGTGGTCGAAGTCTTTCATAAATGACATTGGACATTATTTTGTATGCTGCATTCAGCAGCGTGATTCCACGGTAGTTTCCATATTCTAACTGATTTCTTTTTTATGTAATGGTACAATAATACCGCTATTTCACTCCGCTGGTAGCTGTTTATTCGACCATATCTTTGTTATCAATTCATGAAATGTTTTTTGTAGTGCGTCTTCTCCTTCCTTCAGTAACTCCGATGCTATTTAATCCGATACCGGTGTTTTAACTTAACTCTAGGTATACTTCTTAAAAAATTATTAAAATAGTTATCAAAATATCGATTAGTATCCATTTCTGCAAACTGATTAATATTTTAATAAATTTTGCTATATTAAAGTAATAAAATTCCTTAAACTATAAAAACTGCTTTGAAGCCTTTCTAATACCGTTCAATAGATTTATCGACTTCTCGATATCTAACACCATTACTTCCTACAAGATCTCGGGGATTAGAGCCTTAAAGCAAATATGGTACGACGTTTGCTAAAGTTGAAATAGATGTAAGGTTGATGTGTCACAAAGGGTTACGACGTAAGTTTGTATATACATAGTTTAAGAAATTTAACCTTTTGTACGTATTTTAGTCTAATCTTTATTTAATGTAGACATAAATGTGGGTAAACTAATAAATTTCTTAAAAACTATATGTACGAGGAACATTAATTTAAAATAAATAATAAGGATTTGAAACCAATTACTGAGCAAACATATCAGCATAAATCAACCTGCAGATCTTTCCTGTTTCTCTCCTTTTTTACATCTTTGAAGAGAAGAAGGAAAATCTACATACAGACACAGACATCTGTGACTTACTCAGGTAGTGTTGGGTTCCTAATACGCTAACGAAGTTGTGCCAGGACGAGATGCCAAAGGGAGTTAGACCTTTGACACTTCGTCCCGTCACGACTCCAAGACGGTCAGCGTTCAACTAAAAACCTCTCCTCTGTCACTCCAGACATCATGATGGAAGGGCTGGTTAAAGAAAAACATATCTTCTAATGTCCTGTTATGACCCGATTCCTATTATTTTTCCCACACATTCACCACACAAGAAAACCACACCCACACGAACCATCAATGACTTTTAACCCCTGCCTTAGCGAGGCTGCCATTTCTCTCGCGTCGTCTCTCTCTTATTCGCTCCTATTTCGACCTGCGACAGTCTAAACCCCACCAAGGTGCAGACATCACTCTCCATCACAATCTTTCGCTCGAAAAGGTAACCAGCGACGACATTTTTCAGATACCCAGGATAGTTCCTTGCTTTCAAAGAGCTCATTACATGACCTCATTGCAATGTATTAAAAGCATTTCAGACGTCTAAGAGAAGAGTCATCACTCTTTGATGATCAGCCCCAATTCCTCGTGCCACTCGAACCACATCGATCACCGCATCCACTGTATTTTTACCCTAGCAAAAACCATATTGCCGCGGAGACAGGCGAGATAGGTTTCGAGCAAAATGAATATTTTTAGTCTTTGACAGGATAAAATCACTAGCACCAAATAAAGAATAAGACATTAATTTAAATATTTTTCAACTTCGTGAATAAATTCAATAATTTATTGATTTATTTTGAAATAACCCTGATAAAAACAACAAAATACTTAAAATAAAATAAAAAATAATTAAAGATTTAATCAAACAATAACCTAACCTTAAAATATGAAAATTCATAGTAAATGTCTTAATACTTTGCTATTCTTACGTCACAAATTCACAAACAACAAGTAATACCAATGACACAGAATAAATTTTCATATTAAAAAATCCTTATTTATTTTTTCTTTTTCTTATTTTATCTTATCTTATTTGTTTATCCCTATTCTGCTTTTGCTGTTTCCATTTTCTTGTAAGTATCGTACATATCTTGTTGAATAGGAAAGGTTTGGTTGAAAGTTGAAAACTTTCTATTTCTCGGTTTTATCAACAGGTCGATCATATCTCTTTGAGTCCTGTCCCACCTCGTCAAAACTACATTCGTTCTAATAAAACCTTGAACACTAGAAAATGTTGACCAGCACAGATCTGTAATTGCCAGCATAATAATAGGAACAACCGAATAATTCCTACAGTTAAATTTGATAGACCTAGGATTGTTTTTGGTGGGATGTATAAATAATGGTCTGTAGGGATCACCGAGAATTTACAGAAATATAAAAAAGATATTTTTTATATTTCTTATATTATTATTGTCTTTACAGACAAGAGAAACAGAAAATTTACAGAAATTTTTTTTATGTCAGGAAAACACAAACAACCATATCAATAAAATAATGATCCTTATTCTTCAAAATATTTAAAAAAAAAACAATATTTCCAACTTCTTATGGGACAAATACACATAAATTAGAAATGTTTGGAAAGGTGTTTAAAAACCCTGCCCATTGTGACATCAGACTTAGGAAGTCCATTAGATTCTAGTAATATTCGCAGTTTGATAGATAAATTTGAGTCCACTGGATTAGTAAACAATCAGCGGACACTCGAACGTCGCCGCTGTCCGTAAAAGTGTGCAATAAAATCCAAGGCAGTCAATTTCATTGCGTACAAGAAATTGGCCTTACCTATACCTTTCACTCCTTTCACTAAAGTAGCCACACATGTAGCAGTTTCATCAGAGAAAATAGTATCTGCGTTAATCTTACAATACCGAATAATAGTCAACCACAGAGTTTGTCTTCTTATTTTGTTAGATACTTTGGGAGAATTATTACTGAATATTTTCGAAATAATGTTGATAAGTATTTACTTAGTAATGTAAGGAATATTCACTTTTTGATGGAAGAGATATACAAATATATTGTAGCACTTTCTACATTGATGTTCTAAATAATATGCATTTACACTAGACTTACAAGCGTCTTATTTTCCAACGTCAAGTGCCAATTCTCCGCTGTGACATCCGAAATCAAAGTATCTTAAGTGTAGGTAAAGAAATAATAAATAAGACTTACAATCAATTTAATTTAACTATCAGACGACCGGTTTCGCTTTCTACAATATGCAAAGCATCTTCAGGTCTCGATACACGAAGATGCTTTGCATATTGTAGAAAGCGAAACCGGTCGTCTGATAGTTAAATTAAATTGATTGTGAGTAAGTCTTATTTATTATTTCTTTACCTATTTGAAATGGACTCACACAAGCAACACATTCATGATTTATCTTAAGTGTATTTCTTTCTACTATTTTTTTTCTTTAATTGAAGGTATGAAGGTCATGAAGGTATCAAATTATTTTGATAACATATCAAAGAACGAAAACTTACAATGTACAGTAATAAACTTCTAATCGAAATTGAAGAAAATTGAAGAAAACAAGACAATAAACAATAAAATTGTAAAATAAATTCCTTGTGACAAGAAATTTTGTGACACAGACTAAACCTGCAACTAAAAAAAATGACAAACCTGCAACTTACTTTTCTTTAAATTTTCCTGCTAAAAGTTACAGAACTGCTCTAACAGGGATTCTGATGAAACTAATCGTTAACAATAAGCCAGACAAAATAGTACTCTGGGATAATATATTATGACGAAAAATCATTTGTTCAAATTAACAAATTTGTCTCTTACGATTGATATTAATATGATATAACTTTCGTACACCACATTTGTCGTAACCCTACATAACTACGAAAACTTCGGGATATTCGAGATGGCAGTTACTGCGTTTTCTTCCACTAAATAATGGAAATAATGGAGACATCTGGTGGAAATTCAGAGCTGAATCTTGTCATGCATATTTCTAGGATTCTCTGGAATTTCCAATGCCTCTTTCTTATTCTATACTTACCCTTCCGTAAACCAGTAGCGGAATATAAGAAGCTATTATTTAGCTTCTCGTTTATATATCACATACACTATTTTAAAATAGAAATGGTATGTTGGGAATAAGACTTATGTAAGAATGTTTAATATTGTTGAGAAGCACAAGCACAATATATATATATATATATATATATATATATATATATATATATATATATATATATATATATATATATATATATATATATATATATATATATATATATATATATATATAATTGTGATATTCAAAAGTCTTAGTGTGCCAAGCAATTAATTAATAAATGATATGACTATGATTCTATCACACTTTTTAATTCTCTTATCTCAGGGTTCTATTCGTGCTTCAATACCTATGCTATTACATGTGAAAGGTAAGGTCCAAAGAATACCGGAATAATAAAAAACATATAGGATCTAACATTATATATTGAAATAAAATAATTAAATAAAATTCACACTCAAATGTTTTCAATAAACAATATCTCATATAATGATTCTCAAAATTTTGTTCTACGTACGTGAACCTTCAAAATTAATGGTACAAACAATATTAGTTAAAATCTCAAAATCCCAATTATTATTCTAAATCTCCTAATCAAAATATTTATATCTTTTCTAAAGTAATTGAACAAATTGTGTTATCAATAAAAGAAAATTGCAGAAAAACAAAACTATCTCTCTCTGATGATAAGTGGTCCAAATCCTTGTTCCTTGTAGCCTATACTATCTATTCTTAGCAGCTCCCTAGGTAATCAGCAATCTTACAACAAATTGTCGCAAGTTTATCGTACTCAATGATCTCCTTCAAATGCACGAATCGTTCAAATTATGCTAGCCCCTTCTCCTCTCGATAAACTAAATCTCTCGTTGGCCTGAGTGAAAAATGACTCTTGGAATATCTTCTCTTTACGATAAACTGAATCTCTCGTTGGCCTGAACAGTGACTCTTGGAATATAAGTAGAAAAATATGACTTACAATCTTTTACTGGATCAGCTTCTGTCAGATGCACTAAATACACGAAAACTCACAAACTTTCACTGCCACTGCTTCCTACCTCTGGGAAACTACCCGAGAACAACGACCGTTCGTCATGCACCCTTGAAAACCAACTCACTATATTTTTTTCTTCCAAAACTAACTAACGTCTCATTCTCAAACCAACCATCCCACCTTTTTCAATCTCATTCAATTAAAACGCGTCATACATCTCCCATTTCTTCATTTCGATAACACAAACAAATGTTTACCTACAATTATAAAATTTCCTAAAACTTATTTACAAAATAATCTTTTTTTACCAATTCTTATTAAATAACAAAAACATATCTTTCTAAAATCTATTCTATTGTCCTAATTACTGCACAAATTTATTTGGAAAACCCGCTTCCATTGTCTAGGATTTCACTTAAGCTTATGCGGATCACTCAAATATATTTTAACAAAGAAAATAATTTATGCATATCTTACGTTTTGTTCAATACAGGCAATCCAAAATTAAAAGACTTTCATTCTTTGAAATGTTTGTTGTTTATTATCCTACTTATCTGAATTATTTTAATTTTTTGGAACTTTGAAATATTTTAAGCAAACCAATATTTCCAAAAATAAAAAGAAAATGTAGAAAATGTAGAGACAAAAAAATCAAATCACCAACTTACAAAAGCGCAACACCCTGTACATATATTAAGTTTGCAAAGTATAAACTAGGTGTAATAAAATGTTAAGATGCCTTTGTATTATAAGGCGTACCACGAACGATTAGAAAATGAATAAATCTATAGGATTAGTGAATTTTTTTAGGCAGATATTTACTTATCTTCTTCTCTTAGAGATTGCACAAATTTTTAGAAATGTTTGCAATGCCACTAGGTTCCTGGCTTCTAAAAACTTAGTTGTTTCCCTTCATTTTTTTCGGTATCTTGCTTTCTCTCTTTAATTTCTCACGCCTATTTCTGACAAGTCTTGCTTTACTGCTTCCAACCATTTTTTTTGTCGTCATCTTCTTTGTTCTACTTATATCAGTATTGTATAAAGAGTTCGATTCTCTGGCATGCGTATAATTCTCTTCCCTTTGGGATCGTATTTTTGCCGTAATTGCTGGTTTTCCATACATCCTTATTATTTTTTTATTCGTTTGTCTTCCCCAAATATTCTTTGCCGTCTTTATTAATTCAAAGATTTTTCTTTCAATGCACCTTTCTTTCCTATGTATGTATCTACTTAAAATAGTAATTGCTTTAAAATGCCACAAGAAAATAGCTTCAGAAGAATAGTATTTTGTGAGGTTTTACAATTATTTACCTTGAAATGCTATATTATAATTACAAAATTAGACTCACAAAATATTAATTACTATTTAACTGGGAATAAGCCGCAATTAAAGGTAAAAATACGTTTATTGACGTTTCAAAAAACAACAAAAAACACAATGTGTTTAATTTACTGTTTGTATTTTGAGAACGATTTCCGAAGTGGAAATTGAAACGTCAATAAACGTATTTTTACCTTTAATTGTGGCTTATTCCCAGTTTGTAGCGTTTTATATTTAATGTCTAAATAATAATATAAATTCGATTCTATATTTGTCATAGTACGCCCCTGGTATGCTAGAAATGTGTTGTCTGTAGAGATTTTTAAATACGCAATAATTATTCAATAAATAAAGACATATTTGCTAAGGAAAACAATTTATGGCTTTTTAACTTCAACGTTCCCAGAAAAATATTGCAAACCTGGTATTCTTTTTTCTAAAGCGTAATAACGCCGGAAGTTTGGACGAGTTTGAGTAAAGAATTTGTTGATTTGACAAGATAGCAATGCTTGTGCGGGGAAAAGAGAGGCGGTATCTATCCGGCAGGTTGAGATCAAGAAGGTCAAGAGAATGGTGATGAAGAATTGCTCGAAGGGAAAGGTCGTTTAATTGTGATGTGGTAACCCGGCATTAATTCGCCAAAAATGGTGGAATTTTCACTCTATGTAATATGCCGTATTTGAAAGAGTGACCACTAACTACTGTTTTGATTTTGCTGAAGATTTATAATGTTTGAGAAGTGAACAAGTTTAGTTCCTGCTTTCTTTTCGTTTTTTTTTTGAGAAATCCAGTTCCTTTCCAAGATGCCTCTTCACCTCACGTAGAATTATATTGGAGCAGTTTTGATTTGAATGTACCAGTGTGCCAGTTTCAGCCTCCAAGAAAGTTTTCCGTTGATGATGTTCAGTTAGATACCCCACAGATACCTATTAGCCAGTTGTTCAAAAGTTTAAGTTAACATGTGTGAACTTGGGTAACATTTACGTTATTAATTTTTAAAGTAAAAATAGACATTTTCTTTTAAAAAGACAAAATTTGCTTTCTTTTATAAATTATTTTTTTAAAAAAATTTGTAATTAAAATAAATAATATGTTAGGGCGTGGTTTAAACTGTCATCGGTCATAATTTTATCCTGTCTTAAAAATGTTTGTTTTGACGTATGACAGTTTGATTTTGAATCTGTTGTAAAAGATATTTTGATTTTATAGTAAAGATTAAATTTTATTTTTCACAAAAGGATATCCATAAAATTTTAATCTAATTTGGCCACATTATTTACTAGGAACCATTTCGAAGGTTTTTGTAACCTCTTTGTAAACAGATAACATTTCTTTATTAGTATTTGACAACTATTTTTATATAGTATGCCTTTTGTATAAGCTGTATTTTTAAAAAACTATTTGTTTGAGACAATAAAAACGTTAGATTTGTTTCTCTAACCTATTTTTTTATTTTTATTTAGAAAAATCTCCTAAACCCTTTTTATGTATTTTAGAAATTAGGGAAGAAGAATTTTTTATTTCTTTCAGTAAACTAGGATCCTTCAAGTGGTGCCCTATATTAAATTCCTTGAGGTGTTCTTAGTCTATTTTTGATTTGTTTGTTATATCAATTGCCCAGAAGATTTATGTAAGTATCCCTTTGTCTTCATTTTAGTAGGTACCCCAATCCAACCCCCATATTTCAACTTATCCACGACGCAGCTCTCCAACAACCAACTGAGTGTCGTTCGCATTTGTTTCGATTATTTTGTTTGTCCAATCTTCTACCCCTCATGTTCTTACCCTGAGGTAAGCCAAATATATTGTCGTTACAAGTTAAATAGTAATTAATTTAAAATGCCACAAGAAAATAGCTTCAGAACAACACAAAATATTAGATTTATTACCAGAAAAAAAGCTAAATTAGCAAAAAAATAGAAATGAGTTTATCTACTATGTAGTGTGGTATTATTTCTGTTTTGTTTTAGTTACCCTACTATCAAAACATAAAATATGTTTTTATCATATACTCGATGCAATGTTTTATTAAGAAATAGGTAAATGTTTTTGTTTAATTTAATTCCTGGAAATAATACTCCAATCTCCGCCTCTTCTACTGTTTCAATTTTAGTTGGCAATTTGCATTTGATTTGAAGACGTACGAGATTTGATCTAGAGTTCTAAATAAAGTTTATTACAATGAACAGAGAAGTTTCGTTACACAGAAATTGTACCTATGGATCTTAAATGAGATATTTGAACGTTGTGGTACGTCTATAGAAATTTCGGTATATTGTTCATGATAAAGAGAGAGACTATTCACTAATCTGGCCATATTAGACAGTTAATTATGATAAAATAAACACGACGAATAATTATTGCATTATATAGTTATCGAGAGGTGGGTTAGAGTGCGATAAAAAGATGTTTTTAATTTTTATTCTTTTTTTAGTACTTTTATTTAGGTATATTCCCTGTTTTCTGTATTTTCTGTTATCTCGTTCCGATTGCTTTTTGTCCGATTCGTGACTTTTACTGGCGATTTACATTGTTAATTCTTTATTTGTCCATTATTATCGTTCCTGGTGTTCTTTGTAGGATTCTCATTGCATACAGATTGAACGAAATAAATTCGGAACATAGGAATATAATGTATTTCGGCTCAATTCTGCTGTAGGTGGTTGGCCAACAAAAGATTGTCAAATAATTATATTATAAAAATCCCATACTTCAGCGGGCTGCTGGATTCTGAACTCATAAAAATTAAAAGCTACACATAAATCTACGATTTTATTATGCTGTCAAACCACTTATAGTCCAGGAAATGAAGCATTTCACCTCGCAATTTTTGCGTGGATTGACTTGAAATGTAACAGAAGGTAGGTAATAGCCTAAGGATCAAAATCTATATCGAACCAAAGTGCGCCAAAGCCTAGGGGGTGGTTGCCACCCCATCTCCGGGGTGAATTTTTTTTTACGTTTTAACTACAGGTTTCGATTACAAAAGTGATTCTAAACAAAAAATGTGCTATACATTTTTTTTATAAAATGATATTTTTCAAGTTATTCGCGATTGAAAGTAACAACTTTTAGACGAAAAAATCCACGTTTTTAATCGATTTTTCGCGAATAACTGGAAAATGGTGCATTTTATCAAAAAAATTGTAGAGAACAAATTTGTAGCTTTTAAAAAGACAAATACAATTCATTTTTTAAAATGTTTTTGCGATATAATAGGAACCGAAATACGGCCTATCAATGTTCAGCGGTTTTCTTCAAATGCCAAATTTGAAAGATTCAAAGTCAAATATCGGAAAAATGATGCATTTTTGGAAGAAAACTCACAAAACCTTTTTTAAAGAGCATAAATAGACCTATCATAAAAAAAGACTCTAGCTCAAAAATTGAGTGAGTTATGATGAAAATAAGGTCAATACCTCATTTTTTACGAAAAATTCGATGAAAACAACCCCCTAACCACCCCCATAATTAAAATCGATCTTCACCCTTCTGCAATTCCCTTTGTACATGTATTGTTAATACGTCCAAGAAGTTTGACCCATTTAAAATGCTTAGTTTTAGAAAAAGTACAGCATAAAGCGAGAAACGATTTACAATTTCATATTTTTTACCCTTCTTTTTTTAAATAACCCCGAAAATACTGAATATATGAAAAAAATAAAAATGTAATAAATTGTAGCTTTTTTAATGACTAAAATTTTCCTTTATTTAGATTTGTTGTACAATGAATATTTGGCGAGATATAGCCGTTTAAAGCATCGATTTACGATCAAGCACCATCTTTTTCAAGCCCTTTAAACTCACCCCATATAAAAACCAAGGGTTCTAAAAAGATTTAATTCACAGATCCTTCTAGCTCTTAAAAACCTCTACAAATCGTTTTTGAAGAAACACTCTATCGTTAAAAATTAAAGGAAATACGTTAAAAAACCAGTTAATTTGTTTTCGGAAAATTCCATTAGTATAGTACAGTACATTTCGGAGCATAATAATCTACAAAACCGGTATATTAGCTAGTGGGGCGTTACACATTCGAAATTTTAAGCGTTCTTATTTTGAAATCTCATACAACAGAATAAAACATCTGCTCATATGTCTATGGCTTCGCAATGAAAATATCAGAGCAACAGATTGGGGATGGTATTTCAAAGATGGTTTGTTATTACCCATACGCATGAACAAACAACCTGCACCCAATGAACTTTTGAAAATTATTTTTTGCCTATGCAAAAAAGGATGCGGCGTTTCATGTGGTTGCAGAAAAGTTGGTTTATACTGTAACTCTACTTGTTCTGGGTGCTCAGGTGAAGGGTGCAATAACAGTCCACCAATAATTGAAGAAGATGAGGATGACATAGATCACGATGAAGATGTAATTGATGACGAATAAAATTAATATTATAATTGTTTTACCTATAAATGTAAATATTTTCAACTATTTATGTAAATGTATAAGAATATATGATGCCTTTTTATGTTGATAAATTTTTTTGTATTTAATTCTACTTTTTTCAATTTATATCTTATAAATTAGTTTATAATAACTGCAATGTTGTAAAGGGTGATTTTCAAAAGTTGAAAAGTTGCAAAATTTTGGCAAAAAATTGTTTTCACCTATAGCACTCATAACAATTGATTTTTAAGAGTTGAAAATGTATGAATTTGTATTTTAAAGTATAAAAAAATCACTATTTAACTAATCCAAACCAAATTTCACTCATCTTAAGATTTGTAATATTATTTTACAATTTTTGAAAATTAAGGGTAGTTTTCAGCCCTAAGAACAATCAGGATTCATCGGCATGACATAAACTATAAAGCAGAGAGTGAGTTGAGCTTAATTCCAAATTTTTATGCAAATCGTTCCAAGGTGAAATCATTTTCTTCGCATTACTAATTTTTTTATATTAATCTCTAATAAGGATCGCTTTTTAAGGGTTGAAATATGATGGAACTTTATTAAAAAGCACGAAACTATCATTATTTAATTAATTCAAACCAAATTTTACCCATATTCAGGTTTAATATGTTATTTTATAATTTTTGACAATTAGGGGTAGTTTTCACCCCTAAGAACAATCAGGGTTCGTCGGCATGACAGAAACTATTAAGCAGCGGATGAATTGAGCTTAAATCCAAATTTTTATCCAAATCGATCCAAGGCGAAATTATTTTTTTAGAATTAGTAATTTTTTTACATTAATCTCTAACAAGGGTTGCTTTTTAAGGGTTGAAATATGATGAAACTCTATTCAAAAGTATAAAATAATCATTATTTAACTAATTCAAACCAAATCTTACCCATATTTAGGTTTAATATGTTATTTTATAATTTTTGATAATTAGGGGTAGTTTTCACTTCTAAAACCCTTCAGCCCACTTCGGTTCGATATAGATTTTGATCCTTGGGCTATCACCTACCTTCTGTTAAAATTTTAACTGGATGCATGCAGGACGAAAAAATTGCGAGGTTTTAACTTTTTTCGAGCTTCATTTCCTGAACTATTATCGCTTCCTTAGACAAACCCGTCTTACACAAACAACATTGTTACGAGACAGATAGTTGAACGATATTTTATACAATGTCTAAAACCAGGTATGGATTTATTTTTGTCCAAGTTTTATATTGGTCCACTATTTCAAATGCAGTTCAAACAGACATGTATTAAATTGTATGTTCCGTTTTAATTTGGTTCAATCTGTATATCTTCTGGTATCTCTTTGTTATATTAGTTTCTGGTCTAGTTTCAGCAGAGTATATCGTTATAGGCGAAACTACTGATTTATATAAGCCTGTTTTCGTATCTAAATTTAGATATTTGCCTTCTGTTTTATGTTATGTTTTCTGATTGCTTCCTCATTAGTCAAAAGGTATCTTTATTGAGAGCAAAAAGTAAATAATACTGCTACTGTACGCTGATGATTTGGTCATTCTTTCTGACTCGGAAGCTGAACTCGTAAAAGTTGGGAAGAATTTGGAATCAAGATGAAAGACGACTACCATACTAACCAAAAGGTATTCTTTAAAACCCTAAAGAATCTAAGAACTGAAAAGTCTCCATAAACATCAAAGCAGATTCAACGAAGTACACCTACTGCAAGACAATGATAGATGAAAACAATATTTCGAGGATCTAATGAACATCCAAAATGATGTAGAAGCAACCAAAAAGATCCAAAAGAGATAAAGCAAGAAAACCATAATCAAGGCGAAATAATTATAACAGAAATAAAAGAAATTATACAAAAACGCAAAGTAAGGTAACTGGATTTGATAAAATCACAGCGTAAATGCTACAAAACATGGGCGACAAAGGTATTAAATTACTAACAAAAGTTTTAAATAAGACAAGGAGTAAAAGCAAACGATAAGGAAGTGGGAGTATTGTACTCATTGTACTCATCTTTAAAAATCGAAATTTGAGGATTAATAAAGAGGAAGCGAATGGTATGCGAAATAGAAAACAAACGAAGATAAAAATTAACGGAAACACACTCAAAAAAGTCAAAACTTATAAATACTTGTAAGTCCAAATAGAGAACAGAAGAACTGAAGAAACTAAAATAAGTTCGAGAATAGAAAGTGCTTCTCGAATGTGCCAAGCAATTAAAAGTACACTTTTATTAAAAAAAAAGTATCAAAACAAGCCAAAGTGGCCATTTATACGAAGGTGTTTGTGCCGATTATAGCTTTTGGAAGTGGAAGTTGGATGCTTACTGATAAATTAAGATCGAAAGTACAGAACATAGAAATGAAGTTTCTTAGAAGAATAATGGACATGACCGGATTGGACAGGATTAGAAATGAGGCAGTTTGAGAACATTTGAAAGTCCAACCAATTATTAAGAAAATTGAACAGTCCCAACTTAAATGGTATGGACACATAATTAGAATAAATCAATAAAGACCAGTTAAACAAGAATGCGAAGCGGGAAGACAAATTAAGGGACCAAGGGACAGACCAATGAAGATATGGAACCATAATGTAACTTTAATTCTACAGACAAGAGGAATTAGCAAAGAACAAGCAAAGAATAAGAAGCAATAGAGAAAGGTTGTTAGCATGCAACTAACTAAAGATATTAGGTACACCCGAAACCTTACGGTATAAGGGTTTAGGATTTTATATATATATATATATATATATATATATATATGTGCATGTATGTGTGTGAATGACAAAATTTTATTAGATTCTACTATTAAAATTATTTTAAAAGTTAATCATGTTTACTATAATGTTCCGACCAGGAAAATGATTTCCCTGGTATTTCGCAAAAATATTAAATATTTTTACATTTTGTAAGATCTGTACAAGTATTCAGTTATTTTATTACAAAAATAGAGACTATCCTCGGTGGTTTATATTCCAAAACCCATACTACGTAATACTGTTCACATTCCCAACTGGGTAATATAATTCTAGCCATTTTCTGCTGGCATAGTTGGTATTTTTCCAATTTAATATATCCGACACTGTAGAAATTCCTTTGCTTTTTTGTAATATATTACAACATATATTTGAAATCGATATTAATTATATTTGCAGATTTTTTAACAATAGATAACAAAAGTCGCTATGCGAAATGTTATAAATTCATATAAGTGCAAAAAAATTCTAAAAAATAATTAAACAGAGTAGAATAGAATGTATATATGAGGGTATAAATGTACTGTCATTCGCACTTTAGCTTACCACAAAAGTTCTAACCAACAAAATCGACCAACAAAACAAACTAAAAAATTAATTGAAATGAAAAGTTTTGAAACAGTCTCTCTCAATACAAAGGGTTATATTACACTTTTCACAACTCCATCTGTCTCTTTGATGACACTGAGCACACCTTAATTGTTTAATAAGTTTTTTTTTGGAAAGTGACCTCCTTCATGTTTTCTAACTGTAGGCAGAGTATTTCCGGAAGGTCTGGATTTCATATACATTGATTTAGCATTACAACCTAAATAATGTCGTACAAGTACTCTTTGAAAATCAAGAAGATTAGTTTGTTGACCTTTAGCCAGCTGATACAATCTCCAACTATTTACAACAGTCATATTTATAAGATTAGTAAAAAGCACCCACCACCATTTTTTCCCTCTTATTCCGATGCGGTAACTGTTTAGTTGCTGATCATGTAAGTCGACACCACCCATAGACTTATTATAATTTTTATATAAAGCAGGTTGAGAAACATCCACTTTGGCCTTAGCAGTGGTTGACCATCGTTTTACTTGTGCTACAGGTTCCATAGAGTCGTAATTTGTAGCCATAGTCACTATGTTATTATCTTTCCATCTAAGAAATAATATACCCCGAGACTTCTCATATTGATGTTCAAAATAACCTCTGTCTTGGTTTTTTAGTTGTTTCACATTTGATAGGGGACATTTTTTTGTTCTATTGTCTCTTACAGTTCCAGTAGCTTTAATTCCTATTTTTTTTAATTTTTCCAACAGATCGTAACTTGTAAAAAAGTCATCAAAAAATAATGTATGGTCAGATGGGCAAGCGATGTGGTCTACCATATCCAGAACTACATTAAATTTTTTAACATTTATACCACACATTAAAATATACAATTATGGACATAATACATAATAAAATTTTTAAAATTTGTTGTAAAAATAGTAAAACTTGATTGATGGCATGTTTTACTGGTGTATATTAACTCATACAGAGAATGGAAAGAAAAAACAGTGTAATTAATATGTAATTAGGTGTAAATTGATGTTATCTTTCTTTACAAGTAATACTAGAGGCCTTTCTTAGGTGTCTAAGAAAGGCCTCTAGTATTACTTGTAAAGAAAGATAACATCAATTTACACCTAATTACATATTAATTACACTGTTTTTTCTTTCCATTCTCTGTATGAGTTAATATACACCAGTAAAACATGCCATCAATCAAGTTTTACTATTTTTACAACAAATTTTAAAAATTTTATTATGTATTATGTCCATAATTGTATATTTTAATGTGTGGTATAAATGTTAAGTGTTCAATGCTTACAAAAATAATCTCAACGACTAGTAAGTTACACTGAAGAATTGTGATATTTTTGTAAATATTTACATAATTGTCTTTTACAGTGTCTTGAAAAAGGAATAAAAATATTCCGAAAGCTCGACAAAAAGTCAAAAGAGTGTTTTTTTAACATCCCGGCCAATATTTCTGACTGCAACCCTAATAAACTGTGTTGTTTGTTTATATCGACAGTCAATAATATCCAGTATTTCTTGTATATATATATATATATATATATATATATATATATATATATATATATATTTCTACACATAAATGCACAAACAAACGGCACATTTAAATCTTCGGAAAGACTCCAGTACATTCTTTCACTGGGTAGTGGGTGATATCCTGTTAGTAATAATACACCGAAAAACGTTTGTATATATGCCTTGGCCACAAAGAAACTATGGTTGTTGCATTGAGAAGAATATAAATTAGTTTTTGTAACTATGTTATCAAATATGTCGTCAGTGAATAATTTTTCAAATATCTCAACTTCATTTAAGTCTTGTAATTCATGTTTAACGATTTCAAATCGCTCATTCCACCCCGATGATCCTACCATACTACTATTTGCACAAGTTTTTGTCCATTGAGGACCTAAACTCTTTTGTTCTCGTACTCTTTTTAACAGCAGTGCCAAAGGTACATCCTCTAAATCTTCGTCTTCATTTGAAGAGCAATGAACTTCAATTTCTCCTACAACATCTTTAGGTAGTGTCAAATTTCCTTCTATAAGGTTATCATCCTCAATGTCTTCCTCATCAGTAAGCATATCTGGGTCTGGAGGAATAATAACAATATCCACTTCATACCGCGAATTAGAAGCACAAATATCTTCTAAAGCAGAAGGTAAACCGTCGTACCTCTTTCCATAAAAATTTCGACTCTCAACGACTAAAATACTCTCAAAATCGTCTACAGATGCCATATCTGTAACAAAATTGCAAAATATCAAACATACTCCCATACGCCCATTGTACTCACACGAGTACACCTAATTTTAACAACAAATAAATCATGTTATAATTAAAATTATGATAAATTAATCACTTAAGCACTTTACTAAATTTATTATAAACTAACGTAAACCATTTGATCGTAAAAAGAAGTAAATGAAAGAAACTTAGTGTAAATTTATAATGTCGATGTCGAGAAAATAAACAACTCACGTGTTGACCTCATAAACAATAAATCAAAACTAACCAAGCAAGCTGAATCATTCAACGAAATCTGTTAAAGTTGTCGTCTTAGGGGTATTTAGTTTCCTGTAATTACTAAGAATGGCAACTATTTTATTGTAGATGGCACTAGTATGTCAAAATAGCAGCTGTACTTAAATGAGTACAGTGGGCGCTAATGGGTTAACACATATATTCAATACAACAGCCAAGAAATACAATATGATAATATCAGCAGAAGAAACCAAATGTGTGACAATATCTTTACTACCCATTACGATGTAAAATAGAAATTGATGACCCCAGGCATTGATTGACCAAAGTACTGACCCCAAGAGAATATTGTAGACCATAAAATGAATCTTATAATAATGTACGCCTTCTTTTATAAATTTCAAAAAGAGGTAAAAAATAATCCCACCATTAAAGGTGATTGACAGAAAATAGGAAGGGACTGACTGAATGAAGTTAGCACAAATGTCATAGGATGTTACTATAGATATTATGAACTTAGCTTGTAGAACAGAATATTTAGTCCTTCTTCTTCTTCTTCTTCAAGTGCCCTGTCCGTTGCGAACGTTGGCTATTAACATGGCAATTTTGATCTTGTTTACGGCGCTTCTGAATAGTTCGACCGATATGAGCCCGAACCACTTCCGCAGATTTTGGAGCCACGAGTGTCTTCTCCTGCCTGGCCCTCGCTTACTGTCTATTTTTCCCTGGACAATCAATTTTAGCAGACGGTACTTATCGTGTCTCAATATGTGGCCTAGATATTCAAGCTTTCTTTGTTTAATTGTATTCACGATTTCTTTCTCCTTTCCGATTCTTTGGAGTACCTCTATGTTGGTGACATGTTCGGTCCAGGATATACGAAGAATGCGTCGGTACACCCACATTTCGAATGCTTCTAGTTTTCTCGTTAGCGTCTCCGTCAGCGTCCAGGCCTCCACGCCATACAGCAAGAGCGGAAAAATGTAGCATTTAACTATACGTAGTTTTAGGGGAAGAGACAAATCCTTGCTTATGAGGAGCTTTTTCATATTGCTAAATGCTGCTCTAGCTCGTTCTATTCTCGCCTTAATTTCTATGGTCTGTTCCCATTTTGCATTTACGTTGGTGCCAAGGTACACATAAGATTCTACATGGTCAATTAATATGTTACTTATCCGTAATTGTCGAGCAGGTTGTTGCTTTTTGCTTATCAGCATCCACTTTGTCTTCTTGAAGTTGAGGCTCAGGCCGTATTCCTCACTAACTGAATAAAGTTTTTCCATTACTTGTTGTAATTCGTCTATGGTACTGGCAAGGATCACCGTGTCGTCGGCGTATCTTATATTGTTCGTTAACTCGCCGTTTATTTTAATGCCCTCATTTGCATTTTCCATACATTTGTTAAATATTTCCTCGGAATACATATTGAATAGGAGTGGGGATAATATACACCCCTGACGGACACCTCTTTTGATCTGCACGCTAGATCGCTAATATTTAGTCCACCTGCAGAAATAGATAGGGCGAATATTTATTCTACGGGACAGAAAAAGAGAGAAAAGAAATACAGAGGGAGAAAAGAAAAACAGAGGGCGCCAACTACTTTTTAAATAAAAAATAGTAAAAATTAAACTGAAGATAAAGAAATTCATAAATTAATAAAGATAAGTATTTATATATAAATTAATAGAGATGTGGCGTTTATTACGTTCCAAGTGTAATCCGTATGACTTAAATTAGCATTCCCCATTTTATATTCCACTGTTTCATACTAATGCATGATCCGTTTCTTTCCTATATATGTAGATTAGGATGTTTTATTTACGAAACGGTAACCAATTTCATAAACCCATCCTTTTCAGTGAAACAAAAATACAAATTCACATAAGCAAATTTAGAACTTTACCACATATCGTTTTTAAAAAATATTCCGCGAAGAATGCTCGTACTGCCGAAAATAAATAAAGTTTAATAAAGCCCTAAATTCCAGACCCGTCGCGTTCAAGGCCCTCTACGAATTCGTCGACCTGCACTTAGACGGCGAGCCCTTCGGCGAAGGGCCGTGCTCCAGAAGGTTCGGCAACATCGCATCACGCACCGTCGGTGCGGGAACTTCAGCAGGAATGGGAGGAATAGACGAGTCCCAGCAGTTCAGATCGCCTCGAGATGTGTTCCTTTATGGCAGAGGAGGAGCCAAAAATATTAGGTAAATGCCGTGCATGGTAGTTCTTGCATTCTGCATTCTTCTTCTTGTTTGTTTTCTTTTGAGATATTAAATTTATGTTTATTTTTAAAATGTTGTAGGCAAAAATAGAATAAACATTTTATTTATAGGCTGTGTAAAATAAATGTAAATCTTATAAAGCTAAAAATGTAATGTAGCTCGATGATATTTTGATTTATGATAAAAAATTTACAAAAAAAAAGTTTAATAAAACTTTGTTCATATAAATTAATTTTCAGGATATACCCTTACACAAAAATATCCCGATATTTGATTTCAAAAACTATTAAATTTTAAGTATAACCACTAAAACACAACTTTACTTTTCAAAGTTAAAAGAAAACTTCTGCATAACTGAAACAATCTCTGCCGGCTCCTCACTATCATCACTTTTACAACTTAAAGCTTTGAATCTTGATACTTTTGAAAAAACCTTTAATTTACTTTCCTTTAATAATACTAGACAACCTCTTTCAGAGCTCTTTAAAAACTCAACTGCCCTTTTTCTATCCGCCACTTTTTACTAACCTCGTATTTCCCTCGATATTCCAATATCCCCCTTCCTATTCCTATATGCCCTCTTCTTGACCAATCATATTTTAAGATATATTCTGGTCAACCGACATACCTTTCCAAAAATCTAAATCTCTAATCCACAAGGAATCTACGTTCCTGTAGTTGGCTGTATACCATGTATTAAAAATTTAATTAAAAATCCTTTGTAAAAGGTATATTTTAGGCCCAAACGGGCTAAGTTAAAAAGACAAAACGTTTTCGGAAACCATGTTCCATCATCAGTGTCCTAGAAAATAGTTAACCACTTAATTAAAAAGAACATAGGTTAAAATTTTGACTAAGGTTAAAGAACAATGTGGTTAATACTTACTAGGGGTACATGAATGAAGCCACCAAGATTAAATATGTGGGTAAAAACCCGATTACATATGTTTAATTACATTTAGTTTTAAATTGATGTTGAAATAATATAAGATTACAGAGTTACCGATGGATTTGGTAACATGGCGACATATGACTCCACGTTGAAGTTGCTAGTCCTGAGACGGTATGTCTTCGAGGACATACCGTCTCAGGACTAGCAACTTCAACGTGGAGTCATATGTCGCCATGTTACCAAATCCATCGGTAACTCTGTAATCTTATATTATTTCAACATCAATTTAAAACTAAATGTAATTAAACATATGTAATCGGGTTTTTACCCACATATTTAATCTTGGTGGCTTCATTCATGTACCCCTAGTAAGTATTAACCACATTGTTCTTTAACCTTAGTCAAAATTTTAACCTATGTTCTTTTTAATTAAGTGGTTAACTATTTTCTAGGACACTGATGATGGAACATGGTTTCCGAAAACGTTTTGTCTTTTTAACTTAGCCCGTTTGGGCCTAAAATATACCTTTTACAAAGGATTTTTAATTAAATTTTTAAATCTCTAATACATAAACGCTTACAGCTTTACAGCATGACACATTTGTTGTGAGCCATCTTTATTTTTACGACTGGCAAAATCTGTATATCCGTAGGGGAAAATAGACGGTAAGCTGGGCAGGCAGGAGAAGACACTCGTGGCTCTAAAATCTGTGGAAGTGTTCGGTCGAACTGTTCAGAAACGCCGCGAACAAGATCAGAATTGCCATGTTAATAGCCAATGTTCGCAACGGACAGGGCACTTGAAGAAGAAGACGAAGAAAATCCGTATTTTGTGGAGAGAAACAGTTGCTTAAGATGTTGACCGGTTTATTATCCATCCAAGTTATTGCAGCTACCTTTTGTTTTGTACTAAACATAAATTCTCCACGGCACATCTTCATTGTACTTTTATACATATCTGGTAATCCCTTTCTGTGTGATTTCACTGCCAACAGCATAAATCTTATCACTCAATAACTTTTTCAGAAAAGGTTTACAACAACCTTTTCACCTAAGTTTGTTGTTTCGTCAACGTCTGCTGATTTCTAGTGTAAATATGGAATTAGTATATATAGCCTGCAATTGAGTCTGATAAACACTATACTTATAGCCTCGTTTGACAGGCTTCATTGTTTGAGTGATAATCTGGCCTTAAACGCTATTATCAATTTATCAACAGCTTAGTAAGATGAGTGGTTATACGTAAAATTGATTGTACTGTTTAGTTTTTCCACAAGTGGTCTCACCTTATGTAGTTTGTTATATCCAGGTTTTCCTCGAGGCACTGCATTTTCATTGTTGCTTGGGTGTAAATTTTCAATGAGTTTGTTGTAATTCTTAGATCCAAATATTTGCGAATCTGTACATATGCCTAAATATAGATCAGTGGACCAGTAATTGGAAACCTGAGAAAGTGAATGTATTCCCATTATAATTAATACTCCTATTAGGGCCTTTACTTCCTCTAAATTTGTATCTTGCCAATTATTAGATGGATCCAATTCCAGCCCTTCTAGACCAATCTTCCTTTGCATATAGGGTATTCTAATAAACTGCCGTATCAAGAATATGTAAATCAAAAATGTTGATAAAATAATCGATTTGTTTGTCCTCAATACTAAAATCGTATGAAGAATTAGCATGTTTGGAAAAATCAAGTGCAAGATTGTCAAAGAAATCTGTGTTTTCTTCAATTGTTTATCTTCACAATCTTCCGATACTGCTTTTAAAAGGCTTAATTTTTGTACAGGTGTGATACGTTACCTGTAGTAAGAGATCTATTCATTAAATTGAGCATAACTGCCTTATGGTTTTAATTCTTCTCTTTACTATTCTGCAGTTTAATGTTTCATGTAATAAGAATTTATTATCAAAATTGCTAATAGTTTTTCGCAAATCCTGCCCAGAAAGCTCTTCAAATTTAATGTATGAACTTGTAGAGGCATTGGGTTCACTTAAGACTCGTAGGTCCCCCGGACTGGATCAGATACCACCTGAGGCGGTGAAAGGTCTAGGACGGAGCCTACGTCGCTTCTGGAACACATGAATGCATTGCTAGAAGCACAAACCTTTCCTAAGCCTTGGAGGACATCGAGATTAATACTGTAGCTGTATGAGCTACATGAAAGCTGTATGAAAGGATGCTGCGAGTACGCATAGACGACGTGATTGAGAAGTCAGGTGGTTTATCTCGGAGGCAATTTGGTTTTTGTAAAGGAAAAAGCACGATTGATGCAATCATCAAGTGTACTCGGAGCATTACGCAACAGGGGGGATGAACATCGCTGGGCGGCCCTGTTGTTGTTTGATGTTAAGAAGGCATTCAATACGCTGCAGTGGAACGAGGTAATAAAGGCAATGGAGGAGAGAGAATGTCCTGGTTACCTGATAAATGTGGTAGCGGAGTATCTGTCCGAAAGAAGGATTATCGTGGAAAAGGACACGATCGTGGACGTGACGGCCGGGGTAATCCAGGGGTCTATCTTGGGCGCGCTGTAAAACTTGGCATATGACGGGGTTATGCACTATAAATAGGAGAGAATACAACCCCCTTCGCATTCGCGGATGACCTCGCTGTACTGGTAGTGGCCCAGGATGAGCCAGATCTCAAATACCGGGTTCGGAGCGCAGGCCGCGTCTTAAAAAAATGGATGACGCAGTACGGACTGAAGCTTGCGGCAGAGAAAACCGAAGCCATCATTCTGATGGGGACAAGGAACAGGCAAAGTATTGAATTAAAATATGCGAGAACATGTCTAGCACCCAAGAAACAAGTAAAGTACCTAGGAATGATATTGCACTACAATGGAAAATGGGGGAAGCACGTGCGGAAGGTGGTCCGGAAGGCTGCGAATAGTGCGGCTGCGTTGATTAGGTTGATGCCGAACAGTGGAGGACCCAAACCCAAAAGGAGGAGGGTCTTACACGGTGTTGTACAGTCGATCGTCCTCTACGCGGCACCAGTCTGGAGCGAGGTGGTAGAGATAACGGCCTATATGAATCACATGATACGAGTGGACAAAACAAGTTTGTTGCGAGTAGCATGCGCCTATAGGACTAAGAAGAGAAGAAGAGGCCCAAACCTTACTGTGACCGAGAGAAGACAGGAAAGGAAAAGGTCAATTGAAAGATGGTAAGAAGAATGGAACAACACGAAGGATGTGGCACAGTGGACGAAAATTCTGATCCATAAGAGATTAGGTGGACTGTGGCCACAAACGACTGGACTAATTTCTGACGCAGGTGCTTACAGGACACGGGTGTTTTAGGGCCTACCTCTATAGCATCGGAAAGGCAAACACAGATGAATGCCTATATGACAGGTGTCAATTTTGTTACAGTTAGAGAAATAATTAAGAGAATGATTGAAAATAAATCAAGTCGGACTAACATACACAGCTATATCCGTGCAGTGAGCAAGAAAAATGAAGAGGAAGAAAGGTCATCTACAAAGGTGCGGTAAGAGTGAAAGATGCTGAAAGGTGAAGCTAGAAAAGTGGGTCAGACTGTATGAGTTAGAATACGTGAGTAAAACTGTCGTGAAGAAGAAAATGCCCGTCTGGAAATAATGCTGAACTACGAGCAATGAAGGTATTCTACGTGCTACCTGGAACGAGAGAGCGAGCCTCCTTGCTGATGAGTAGAGTGTGGATGTGTATGAATGGAGAATGAATGAATACAGGTAGTGCTTTAGAAGTGATGCCGGCCTTACAGCGGCTATTCCGCTTCCGGATCAGTAAATGACTAAGGAAGGTACTGTTAGTCAGTCGACGTCCTGGACTGAGCTGTCTTTAGAAGACTCCGGCCCCCCCTCTATACAGAAGAAAAAAAATCAATGAACAATATCAATATTTTTGAAATTCAGTTTGTTTGCTTATGTGTGATATTAACTTATCACTCATCAACTTATTTATAAAATCTGACTAAGTTCTGTTTTCTTATTAAAGAAACTGAACAATTTAATTTTTATATGGTTTAAGTTGACTAAAAAGAAATCTTTGTAAAAGTGGTGTACATAGTGAAAGGGAAAAAGCTAGTTTAAGAAACCTCAATAAAGAAATAAAAAGAAGATGTAAGGCCAACAAAAAACAGTACTATCAAAGTATATGCAAAGAAATTGAGAGACATGGTCAGAATAATCAGCCGAGAGATCTATTTAGAAAAATACGCTACCTGACAAGAGACTTCAGAGCCAGAACTTGGGCCATTGAAGATAACACTGGAACCCTGAGAACAAACAGAGAAGACATAGCAGAGACATGGAGATCGTATTGCAGAGACCTATATAAAGATGATCAACGCCAAGAGCTTGTTAGCCATATCTCTGACGAGGTGGAAGAAGAACCTGATATACTCGAAAATGAAGTAAGACAGGCTATCAACAAGCTCAAATATAACAAAGCACCAGGTCCAGATATGATAACAGCAGAAATGCTTAAAGCCACAGAAGAAACCGGCGTAAATCTACTCTGTAACCAAATATGGTATTTCAAACAATGGCCTGAAGACTGGACAAAACCTACAATAACGACCATACATAAAAAAGACAGCTTCCATAAACGCGACAATTATAGAACTATCTCTCTTATATCCCATGCCAGCAAGATAATGCTACATATAATCAATGAGAGATTGAAAACATTCCTTCAAAGAGAAATTCCACAAGAGCAAACTGGATTTACCAAAGGTAGAGGCACTCGAGAACACCTGCTGAATGTAAGACAGATAATCGAGAAATCTAGGGAATTCAACATCCCACTATACATCTGTTTTATAGATTACCGTAAAGCGTTCGGCAGGGTCAAGTGGAGACACTTATGGCGAATACTAAAAGAAGTAGGCGTACCACAACATCTAATTACGCTTATAACCGAACTATATGAACACACTACTGGATCAGTTAAAATGTACTTGACACACTTTCGAACAAATTTCATCCAGAACGGGGTGTCAGATAAGGATGTATACTATCTCCACAATTATTCAACATATATGGGGAGGATATTATGCGAAGAGCACTTGAAGGATGGGAAAAGGGCATCTCAATAAATGGTCATAAACTAAACAACCTACGTTTCGCAGATGACACAGCCCTTCTTGCAAATAGTCAAGCAGAGCTGATAGAACTTATACGACTGATCGAAAATGAAAGTCAAATATTTGGTCTGCAATTAAACATATCAAAGACAAAGATCATGATAGTGGATAGACTACACAACAATCATCCACACATAACCACAATTGACCGGTTCGAGGTTGTGAGCTCATACTTATATCTGGGATCATTAATCACAAACACAGGGTCATTACAAGAAGAGATAAACGTAGATCTGATCTAGCAAAAGTTGCCACAGCAAAAATGACCAAAATGTGGAAGGACTGTCAAATTTCAAGAGCGATAAAGATGAGGTTGATCGACTGCTTAATATTCCCAATACTGACCTACGGATGTGAATCTTGGACTCTGAGACAATCGGAGAGAAGAAAGATAGACGCCACTGAAATGTTGTGTTGGAGACGAATGTTACGAATTCCTTGGACCGACCGCAGAACAAATAATTCAATTTTAAGAGAGCTAAAAGTTAGCCAACGACTCTCTAGTAAAGTCCATCTCCAACAATTAAAATATTTTGGGCATGTTATGAGAGCAAACACAGAAAACATGGAAAGACTCATAATACAAGGAAAGGTAGAAGGCCGAAGATCGCGAGGAAGATCCCCAACAAGATGGATAGATCAAATTATAGGAATATGCCAAAGACCTATGCATGAATTAAAAGAAATGACCAGAGACAGAGATCTCTGGAGACGGACAATACACGACATCACGTCGACCACTACACTCCCCCTGGGGGGTCAGGATTGAAGAGAGAGAAGTTGACTAATTTTATGAACTGATGATAATTATAGACTTATTAACGAAACGTCTTCAAATAAGGGATGAAGTAGTGTATCTTTTTTAACTCCTCCTTTTGACCGATAACCCTCCGCTATCATAGTAATCGTGAACTACATTTTGAATTAAATAAATATATATGTTGTATAACTTGGGAGACCATTTTTAAATCAATTTAAATTTAATCTACACATAACCAAATCTAACCGGACTTGACCAAAGCGAGTTGAAATTGAAATATAAAATATTTAATCAACCCTCACCACTTATAATAGGGGATTATTCACAACAAAATTTTCCGCTAGGAATTGTTATTAAATTTAATACCAGCAACTCGATAAAGCGATGGAAATTAAATTCCCGTGAAAATTACGCTTTGAGAGAAACCGTGGGGGTTCGGTAGTAACAACTATGTAATGTTGATGTCACGTTTAATAAAGTAGACGATTCAGTTTCCTCTATGCGTCTACTAATTTATTTCGGTTATAAATAGAGTACAGACGGGTATTAAGGAAAGTTAGATAAAGTACGATAGATTTTTTATATCAGCACGTTGGGGCGTTAAATCCAATTTTAATGCAGAGTTTGATAAAAGCTTAATTTATTAACTAAGGTGAAGTTTACTATTATTTTATAATGTACCTATATGACACAATTGATTGTAATTATAATTATAGTTTTCGATTCGTTTTGGTTTCCAATTCGGAAATTTAAAAAATATATAAATTAAAAATATATTACATTTTGACGCATGCAACGAAAACTGTAAAGTCAATTTTTGTATAATTGGAGTTACTACTTTCTTCTGAATTTGTGGTAACTCTAGCGACTATCTAGACAACTTAAAATACACAATTCAGTTTTGTATTATCTTAAATAACCAACCACATTTTCAACGATAACTGCATTAAATTGAGTTACTGTAATCTTGGCTGCATAATCATCATATTTTTTAAAAAATAATTGTCGTATATTGAGTTACTACAGTTTTCTTTCACTGCAAAATGTCTAGATGATGATGTGTCTTCTTTGAGTTACTATTGACTTGTTTGCATTTTCGTGACTCTTTGAGGTTATACACCTACATAAACATTTGCTTGAGCTTTGTGTGAAGAGTGTTTGAAGTTTAAAATATAAATAGAATTAAACGTACATTGGAGTTATTTAAGAAGATTAGTGAACAACCTGACCCTGGTTAGTATAGATACAAAAGCAATAATATTATTACTTTGGTAACACTTCAAATTTCCTTTTGTCATCGTAAAAGCTATTGATACCTAGTAGGTATTGTTTATATCTAAATTCTTATGACTATCAGAAATATCATAAAATATTCTTCAGGAGACATATAATTTTAACTCTTGTTTGTGATTGTTACAGAGCTGTCTTCACCAATACCCGTGAAACCAACAGAAAAGATAGAAAGTGATTCTATCTATCGTGATAACTGAGCTGTTGAATAGAATTATTAACTATGCAGAGAATCAACTATCATGATATCGAAAATTTCAACTATTCTGATAAGGATCCACATTATGTTCCTGCTGATGATAAAGATAAACCTAAACTAAAAAGAAAAATGGTAATGACAAACACGAAAGGAAGAAATCGTGTCAGGAAGGTGTGGAAAGACAATAAGGCTAAAAAAGAACTTAATGTAGGAAATACATATAAAAATAGAGCATGCAAAGAAATTCTATCAAGGATCATGAAAGCACCATGCAACGAGTATTGCAGAAATGGACGCATGGAAAAAATTTCAAAAAATAAGAGGCAAAACATATTTGAAAATTATTGAGGCCTAGCAGAACGTATCAAACAATGGGATTTCATCACAAAAGTGTTCATATTTTTGTTACATATCACAAAAATGTTTATATCATAAAAAAGCATAAGTAACATAACCTAAATTATGCATTATTCTTGCGCCTGATTCAGTGAAAAGTCAGTTTGAAATAAATAATAAATAAAAGTTTAATTTTAAGTGTAAATTTTAGTTTCATAACACTCACTTAGAATTTATTTTAACCCAAAAATAAAGTTTAATGTTTAAATTTTATTTTTTTGAAGTTTACAAAAATGCATCAAGTTTTTTTGAAGATGCATTAAGATATATTCGCTGTCCAAAAGTTTACAGGAAAAGAATTAATTGTTCAAACCAATATAATGATATCGTGGGCTTAACCTGCTAATTTATGCATTAACATTATTTATGGTAATTTATTTTTCTTAATTCTTCCACATAATTCTTCCATTCTTTTTTGATATTTGCCACTACTAAAGCTTTTCTTTTTGACTCATTGCTTAGTAACCGCTCCAGTGCTTGGTTGAAAAGTTATTTGGTGATTTACTTTTTCAAATCCAGTTTTTATTATTGCATCCATATTAACAGTAATGCTGTAATTTAATAATATGTTTATTTGTATTTACACTACATACAACGTTTACCTTTTAATAACATACCGACATAACCTCAATCTTACTTTTTCTTCTTATTCTTTTTTGGGTCTACGTCCTTGACAGTTATCCGGTAACCTCGATCTAACATGAAAGCGCAGTAAATTTTGCTGATTTACGACACCAGGTGTCGCTGTTCCGAACTTGCACGGTCCCAATACCTATCTTATTCTAGCGCGCCTTGTTTACTTTGTATTTATTCTTACCAGAGATACTCAAGAGATCAAGTGAAGTGCGTAACGCCCAATTTCGCGTAGCTGTCGGTCCCAAGTAAACTTTAAACTTGTATGGTAGTTATTGCTACCAGTACCACTTAAAGGGTATTATTTTTTTTTTTAAAAACATTTATTTTGCTTTCGTACGTTGTTTAAGGCAGCTCCTTGTTTAACGCTTTATTGTTTTTAAAGTTTTTTAAAATTTTTAAAGTATGTAAATACATTAGACCCATATTCTGAACAAGTAAAAGAAAAAATTTTAAATTTTGCTGAAAGCGTTTTAAAATTTGGTGAATGCGCATTATAAATTTCTGGTGGAATCCCCATTATGTTCCCAAAATCAACAAATTTTATAATGTTTAATTATTAGGAAACATAATGCTTGAGAATGTATGAAATATTAAAAATTGAAGAAAAAAGCTTGGAAGATTAATGTTTGATCTAAAAAGTACGTATTAGAAATCAAGTTTTGAGTAAAAAAATAGTTTTTAAATCGTAGTTTTTAAAATCTAGTAAATGATTTATTTTAGATTAAAAAGTGCTTGAGCTTTGTTGTGTTTAATTGTTTATATTTAATATTTTTGGTTACACCAATATTTATGAGAAGTGCAATATGAAAAATTTGTTTGGTTTTGTTTTTTGTTTTTGAAATTTGAGATGTTTTTAAACAAACATCTATTGAACCTATTGTATCAATAGTACATGTACGAAAAAATATTTAACAATATTTACTCAACGAAAGTGTGTATTTTCGAGACTTTACTGAGCAGCATAGGTTAGATAAAATAATTGTGATGTTTCATGGTTAATAACCATCTTGAAAAAATTTACAACAAACCCAAAAACATATTTTGCATTTATTGCATTTACAAAACTTATAAAATTATTTTCATTATCACCGGTGCTAGATATTGTAACGAATATATTTTGCCTACCGCATTAGGGTATGATTATGAGGGTTGAAAATTGGTGACAGAAATTGCTGAGGTGAAGATAGGGCAAGCAAGAAAAAACGATACTTATGCGAACGGCACTCAGGGTTTCTTTGGAGAGCTGGGGTCGTGTATAAGTAAATGGCAAGGGGGTTGAATTGGGGCAACTACAAAAAATAAAACAAAGGGGTACTAACATGAATCTCCTGGAACTAACTAAACAGAAGGAAACACATGTAACGGCAATTTAAAAAGGACGCCGCTTCGAGTTGCCAAATTATAACGATTACAACTAGTTGTAACTATTGAAATAATTGTTAAAAATGAAAAATATATCTTTTTCACATGAAACTCAAAAGAGGGGGTTAGAGAGAGAAGTAAACAAAATGGTTAGAAAAAAATTAAACTTTTATTATGTCTTAACACAAACAGTTACAAAAATAAATGTCACAAATTATTATGTAGATAGTTACAGTTACAAAAACAAAATAAACTGATATCAAAAATACTAAAACTAGCAGCCATATGTCAACAGTAAATTTTAAATCTAAGAACAAATAAATTGACAGCTAAGGTCAAACCCTAAAATTTACAATTTTAATATATTAAAACTTTTAAATTGTATGAAAGCAATTATTACTTTAAAAAAAATGTATATCTTTACTTTGAAATTTTAACACAAAAAGTTACCTTGATTTTCACTAAAATTATACTTGAGTTGTAAACGGGACTTCTTAAAAACTCAACATTGGCTGGGAATCTCTGACACACGAACAAAAAGGAAGATGGGGCACTGGGATACAAACCTGGAAAACTAAACTGGACTTGGCTTCTTAAAAACAGGAATAGGTACAACTGTACAACTGGATACAGTGACAACATTTCAAAACTCACTTCAAACTATAACTAAACCATTAAACTGCTACTATACTTTACACTGCTACACATTTTCCATGAAAAGGGGCAAAAACAGAAAACTTTACAAATTCGACGTGAAATTTGGACAAACACTAGAAGCAGATGTTAACGCTAACAACGCCTTAGCGAGAGTATTGAAATTATCTTTAAAATTAATTTGCATAACTTGGTATAAACAAAACACTTAACGGGAATATTTATTTGAAACACAGAATATGAAACGCAACAGAATGCCGAGGAAATACACATTTGTAAAATATATAAACAAACTCTAAAAATGTATTTATTTTTGACCTCAAGACGTTAAGATGAATTGAAAGAGTTCAGTATTTTAATACGTACGATAGGAACAGATATACATGGAAAATATTCTTCGGTTATCTTATTTTAATACATATATTAGAGGATTTCAATTTAATACATATTCGAGGGAATTTTAATATATAGGAAAATGCAAATGCTACAATATCCAGATGCAAAGACAGGTATTTGTTCCGATTAAAGAGAGATTATTGATTAAAGAATTTATTCCAAAACTTTTTAATTTAAAAACAGAATAGATATGTCATAAAATCACTGCAGTAGACGCAAGGTCATATTTACTTATGGCACAATATATAAAGTATTATGTTTTATGTATAAATATATATAGAAATACATTTTTTTTTCACAGTTGTGTTTACCGTTTTGAAGTCAAAAAGGATGAACGCATCAAAATCACCATCACAGAAATGATCGTCAAGAATCGCCGCTGCGAAACAGTCATCAGCAAAGATACCAACCAATTGGAATGCTTCGGCAATACGTCTGCTACTCTTAGATTCTACGAAGTTCCTTGGAACGATGTGCCGGGTGTTCCGAAAGACTGTTTATGTGCCGTGGACAAAAGTCGCTTGATTCCATTTACTTATTTCTCAACATCGAACGTTGTGGAAATAAGGTTTAATGTTGTGGGTATGAACGCGTCGGATGATTTTGATACGCTGTTTTTCGAGGGACATTGGAAGTATATCAAGACACCTAGCTGCCATAAAAATTTGAGATATCGAGGAGCCAGTGGAGAAGTGACTTTTACACATCCAACTCCATATGAAGAGGTAGGATATTTTTTATTTCTAAAAATTACACTATTGATGATAAATCATTGACAATTATGAGCCATAAAACTATATATTGGTACAAATTATTGCTATTTATTAATATATGTCTGAGCTTGTCTGTGTTTGTCATTGTTTTTGTTTTTGTCATATTCATTTTTAGGCCGACGCGATGTATTGGGAGCTGTCTGTGAGTTCCTCCACCATAATTTCTAATTCCTCGAATGTGCACACTATAATCACGATGTCTTCGATTTAAATTGTTGCCATTAACGTTGGTGAAATATATTGATCAAATTATAGCTTTGAAGGCATCTTTTAGGACTAGATTGAATAAATTTGGCAATTAATACGTCGCGTCGCCTTAACACCTCCCTTAATGAGGATGGGATTGGTACTCTTATCTAGTTGTACTATCATAATTGCGTTTTGATATATATTATGTATTAGTTGTCTATATCTCGAATCTATTTCTCCTCCCCTATATACCCCTTTCTTATATCTAAACGTTTTGTAACACAAAATTGATCATTTGTACCTAAAAGTAACAATTATGTTGTAAACAGTACCGAACATTAATAAACAAGAATATGGAATTTTTACCGTCCAAGTGACACAAATTTTATTGAACATTGATTTCGTAACTCGCGCGTAACTGACATGCAAAATAAACGATTGCTTCAAGCGTTGTTTCTAAGAGAACAGCTTATTCTACACAAAAAATGCTTATAAACATTTCTTCGGCCCAATAGACCTCATCAGAACGGCAATTCGTAGTCACTCTGAACGTGAAAATAAATCTCTTCTGTCCTAAGAAGCAACTCTAACATGGCTTCGAATGGACGCAAATAGCAGCATCTGATATTAAAATCCCTAAACTATAAAGGGGTTAGTGTGAGCCTGGAAAACAATATTTCAAAGGGTATTCTGTTTAGTGATTTAATGAGTGCGATTGATAAATTAAAACAAATCGGATTAAGTGCTAAAGTATGCTGCGCGAAAAAATTAAGGGATATTGCCAATATATTGGTTATGGTACTTGATTCTGTTTTAATTATTTGCAAGTAAACAATTAAAAATTATAATAGTTTTTAATAACATGAAAATTTGAGACCTTATAAAGAGAATCAGACCAAAAAAGCATTCTAAGTATTGACAAAGCACCCAAATAAAATAACCTTTGTTCTCTCAAAAGGAATAAACAAATATAATTGTTTAAAACTTACTTGACCGGTTGTGTAGGTACAAATAAAGTAACTACATAAAAACTCACATTATAAAATGTGTTTTAAATATTTTTATTGTTTATTTTAATAATTATAAACAAGTGAAAAACATGCTTACTCTCAAGTTTAATTTGCAATAACTTTTTTTGTATATAAACAAAACATTTTTTAATTTAAGAAATATCATGTAAAAGAAAATGTATTTTTAAAAAAGTCGCCTGTTGAACGTTTTTATCCTGAATACTTAGGTTTTTCACAGTATTGAAATGAATGAAAAAAGTCCACTTTTGCTTAAATGTCATGACGCAGTAAAAGTTTCGATGACCACGAGATAATAGTCCCAGTAATTTTTTGATTTTTCAAGTAATTTTTTGTCTTCGTTTTATGGGATAATAAACTATAAACAACTTATAAATTTAATTTAATTTAATTTATTTATTTATTTCTTTGAAAAAAAAACTAGTGTAATTTGTTAATGTAGATAAGTGACTTAATTGATTCATACAGTTATATAATTGTTGAATTATTGTTTATATAATATTTAGCTATATTCGTAACTTATGCCTCTCAGTTTAGATCATGTCACATTATTAACCAGAAGAATAATATTGTAAGCCAATAATAACGGTAATACATTCAAACTAACCTAGATACTAGGAAATAGTGACATTAAAAAAATGAATATGTAGATCAACTGTCTAAAATTGGAATTAGTCTCAAAGTCCCTGCTAATATAAAACTAAATTATAAACAGTAACTTAGTGACACAATTGAAAGCCAGAATGAAAGGAAATCACATCAATATCTGGAAAACTCGATTCAATTAAAAGGGAAATGGTATAGAGAAATCACAACAATCATTTACAGATACACCATGGTTTAACTTACTTACTTACTTAATCAGTAGACCCATTTGTACCTTTCGGTGTTAGACCGTTTATAATACAATTCTTTATATTACAATATTTTACAATCTTCTGAGGTGTCCTAGCTCTTGACAAACTTTCTCCATTCCTTTTTATTGTATGCCATCTGTGTTGCTTCCTGCCAAGTCTCACCCTTACTCTGCAATATCTGCGAGATGTCACTGTTCCATTCTTTAATGGGTCTTCCTCTTCTGTTCTTCTCTATTGGTTTGGCGTCCCACACTCTTTTTACTTATCTATTATTGTCCATCCGGGTTAGATGTCCGAACCACGCCAATTTTTTCTCCTTGATTGAGTCGAGTATCGGTTTGATTTTGAGTCTTTCTCTTATTTCTTCATTTCTGATTCTATCAGTTCTTTTTTCTCCGATCGTTTTTCTGGGGTATTTCATCTCTGCTGCCTGAATTCTGCTTTGATGCCTTTTGTTTAGTATCCAGTTTTCTGTTCCATATGTCTTCTTCTTCTTAAGGTGTCGTGCATTTCTGCATAGGCGTCCACCGTACATCGTCTTGTCAGGTGAGATGTTAAATATTCTGGATTAAATAATTCTGTTTTTAGCAGCATTGCGAAGCATTTCATAGCTGTGGATTCCTGTCCATTGTCGAATATTGTATATATTTCTATATATATATATAGACCTACCATATGTAGGTCTATATATTGTTTTGTATATTGTCATCTTGGTCTTTGTTGATATTTCTTTGTTATTAAGGAATCCTCTATATAGTGCTTAGAATAGTTTTTCTGTGTTTTTCATTCTGTTGTTAAGATCGTCCTCGATGTCTCATTTGCTGTTGATTACTGTTTTAAGTATTTGTATGAATTATGTCTGTATTACTTTTTATTGGTCTAACATTATTTTTAGTTGATTCTCCGTCCCTTGTTTCCTTGAAATTTTCATTATCTGAATCTTCGCTTTGTTAACGTTTAAGTTGTATTTTCTTGCTTCTAGGTTCCGTTTCTCTAAGTTGTATTTCAGTTTTTCTGCTGTTTCCGCAATTAATACTATGTTGTCTGCAAATTTACACATCTCAGCTATTATCATTTGCATTCTGTTTCAATCGATGCAGTATTTCTTGAATGTTTTCTTACATTATTTCACTATCTCATCTATTACATTTATGAATAGCACTGGGCTGAGACTTCCCCGTTGTCTAACTCCTTGAGTTGTTTCAAATGGTTCTGACTGCATATACCATGATTTAAAAAGTTTTCATGTAATAATAGAAAAACACTGTGAATTTTGTTTAACTTCTAAATCAGTTGCAATTATATAAAAGGGTTTATTTAAACCTTTAAATATAAGTAAAAATATTTTCATAAGAATAAATGGATACTATCCTGCTCCAAACATGGAATCAAATATTTCCAATAAGCATTTCGAGCAATCTATTGCTGTACGGTCGAGCTATATTTACGGTCTCGGCGATTAGAAATCCTTGTTTGAATTTAAAACTTTGTTTTTCTTCTTATGGTGCCGTCTCCATTACTGGCTGTACCTACAGCAAATTGTTCTCTATCTTACGTTGTTCTTAGTAACGAATGTGTGTCCATGCCTATCCAGTCTCTTACATTTTTCAGCCAGGAAGGAGCATTTTTTTATATGTCGAAAATTAGTCGAAGTGATTTGGAAAACTGTTTTTTTGTTTTTGTTATAATGTATTTGTTAACAACAATTTCCGACCCACTTGAACTTAAAAAAATATATAAAATTGAATAAAAAAGGTTTGATGCGGTAGAAATGCAAAAAAAAATCGATATTATATAGTCGATATGTTTCGTTTTTAAGGGACATTTTACAGGTAAACCTCTCGCCTATAGCCTATAAAGAAAATTTATTTATTTATCGTATGGCACACAATAAGAACACATAATTAAAAATCAATATAAATGTTACATGGATTATAACAAACGAACATCCAATGTGTAAGATATTCATGTTTGAAGAATAAGAAGAATTTGTACTGTTATTTGTCAAGTCACAATGTATGTGAGGACATAACCTATATACGACAATTAATTAGCAATTTGAGTGTAATGCATTTGTTTTGTAATTTGTAAAACGTTCTTTTGAAATATATGTTTATTTGAGCCATCTACCATTTATTATTACTATATAACAATTATTTGGCGACGAGGAAAATAATTAAACAGATATTTTAAACAAATAAACATTTTAATAGTTCAAAATGTCTAGAAATGAAGATAGTGCCATGGGTTACCAACCAATTATTGACGTAGTAAATACGGGCGGTATATCTTCATTAGCCATTTTTAAACAGGGTGACGATTTTGAAGTTTTTGAGCATTAGCTCAAAAGCATTAGCTGTATATTGGTCTGTTTCTAAACTCTACCAATATTTAGCTGGTCAGAAATTTAAAATTTCAAGTGACTATAAGCCTCTGCAAGCTATCTTTGGAGAGCATAAAAGCTTACCAAAAATGGCTGCTGGGCGTATTCAACGTTGGTCATTGTTTTTAGCTGGTTTTAATTATACTTTTCGCTTTATTAAAGGTGTAGATAACTCTAAAGCTGATGATCTATCAAGGTTATCTTTACCTGTAGGTGAAGATGAAATTGAAACAGATTTAAATTTTGAATATATCAATTTAGTGGAAAACTTACTACCAGTTGATTCAAATTTATTACGTTCTGAAACAAGAAAAGATGTAGTTTTAGGTGGTGTGTATAATTTAATTAGATATGGGTTTCCTAAACATATTGAAAATTTAATTCTTAAGCCTTTCTTAGCTAGAAAAAATGAACTTTCAATAGAAAAGGGTATTATTATGTGGGGTTATCGAGCATTCCCACTAGCCTCAGACAACAATTGCTTGAGGAACTTCATAGTAATCATGAAGGGATAATTAAAATGAAATCAAATGCACGTTCATACTTCTGGTGGCCTAACCTAGATTCTGATATAGAACAAAGAGTAAATGGTTGTAAAGTCTGTGGACATCTAAAACCAGAGCCCATCAAAGCTAAATTAATCAAAACTCAATTATCTACTTATTTTTATGAAAGAATTCATGCTGATTTTATGAGACCTATAAAGGGGAAAATGATACTCATAATTATTGATTCTTTTTCGAAGTGGCCTGAAGCTTTCATAATGAGTTCTACTGATACAGAAGCTCGTTTTAGAGAATGTTTTCCCGATTTGGTTTGCCGCGAATTGTTGAAACGGACAATGAAAATCAGTTTACTTCTGAAAATTTTTCTAATTTTTTAACTAATAACGGTGTAAAATTTTTGACTTCACCACCTTTTCATCCAACATCGAATGGATTTGCGGAAAATGCGGTAAGATCTATTGAATCTGGTTTAAAAAAAAGCACTTTTAGATGAAAAAAAACAAAAATGTTTCATTAAATACATTATTGTGTCGATGTCTTTTCTCTTACAGGAATTCAGTTCATGCTACAACAGGGTTGTCTCCCTCAAATATTATTTTTAAGTTAACGATAAGAACACATTTAGATTTATTAGCACCAAAAGGTGTGCAAGTTAATGAAAAAGCAAATAAGCAAGAACAGAATTATAAATGGTAAAGAGATGTACATTTTGAAGTAGGGGAGAGAGTCTGGTGTAGAGATTATAGGAACCCAAATAAAAAATGTTGGGTGGAATGTGAGATTGATGAGATTTTAGGTGATAGAATTTATTTTTGTAAGTTAATAGATCAAAACATTGTTTGGAAAAGACATTTGAACCAGATATTAAAGAACATATCTAACCCCTTAGATGTAATTGTACCAAATGAGAATGTGTCTCAACCTTTAGATGTAGTTGTGCCAAATCCAGTTATTATACAAAATGAATCAGAGCAAGAACTACCGATAACTCCCGAGACAGAGCTAGAGATGATTCCAGAAATAAGTGAGAATGGTTTAAATTCTGATAAAAATACTTCAGAGGTTAAAAATGAAATTTTGTTAAAAACTGTATCTGGTGCAAAAGATAATATTAAATTAGTTAGTAGTAGACCTAAGAGGGAAATTAAACCACCACAACTATTGAATTTGTAAAGGGAGGTATTTGTAAGATATTCATGTTTGAAGAATAAGAAGAATTTGTACTGTTATTTGTCAAGTCACAATGTATTTGAGTACATAACCTATATATGACAATTAATTAGCAATTTGAGTGTAATTAACCTGTTTTGTAATTTGTAAAACGTTATTTTGAAATATATGTTTATTTGAGCCATCTACCATTTATTATTACTATATAACACAATGTAGTATTAATATAATGTAAAACATTTTCGGTCGCATTCAGGAACTCATCGAAAACTCCAGGGAATCGCCTTCGGGGGCATTCTTCAACAATGTGACGTACGGTCTATTGTTCTTATTCTGTTTCTCGTTGTCCATATATTGCGAGTCAGTTTAAAGCCCGGCGGTTTCTGATCGGTACAGGCCATTTGGCGTGCTTCTTGTGATGAGTCGCTCTCCCATTGTCTTCTCCAACTGTTGCTGAGGTTGAAATGTAACTGATGTAAAGAGTTGGCTCTTAGTAATGGAGGATATCTGAAGCGCAGTCTGTTTATTTCAATATCAAGCTTATCGTGGTGAATGAGTAGTTGATGGTTGGTCTTGATTTTTCGATATTCTCTGAAAAGAAAATGACTTTTCCGCAGTTTCGGTGGTAGAATGTGACTCAGAATGGGAAGCCAATAGTTTATTGTGGGTCCAATTGTACTTGAGATCATTCGCATTATCTGGTTAGTTGGGTGTCAATAATCTTCGTGTGTTTGCTATTGAGCCATACCGGGAAATATATTCAGCCGCCTAGTATACAAGTCCGAGGGCGGATGATCTGAGTACAGAGGCTGAGGAGGCCCATATGGTACCACATAGCTTTTGGACTATATTATTTTCCGTTTTGAGTTTTTCTGCCATTCTTTGTAGGTGTTTTTTAAAACTTAATGTTCTGTCAGTCACTCCAAGATATTTAGGTTTTGGGTTATGATTGAGCAGTCTGTTTTTAAAGTGAACGGAGAGTTTTTTGTTGGCTTGGGTATTATTCAGATGAAAACAGCACACTTTGGTTTTCGTTGCATTGGACCGTAGCCTTCATTTGCGAGTATTTTCCCATAATGGTAAGGTCATCCGTAAGTATTGTTTCTGTAATATCCACGTTATTATGTCTTGCTGCAATGGTCAGTCATCAGCGTAGTCAAATTTTTGCAAAGTTATCCTAGGTAGGTCCACGATGTGTAAATTAAACAGTAGGTGTGCCAAAACAACAACCACATAATCAAAATTTTTTAATGGTATTTTATATAAAATAAATATTGAGAAAACTGGAAATCAAATGTATAAAATTTCATAGGGGATAAAAATCAAAAAACAATAAATATAATTTAAAAAAAGCCGTTTAATAGAGAAATAATTACTTAATCGAAAACCGTACATAACATTTAGTAAATAAACATCTGTATAACTTTCCTGAAATATGGTATCGAGTTTAAACAAACAGTCTGAAGTAATAACAAACACGGGGAGATACTACCTGTTTAGATTATGGTATTAGCAGTGATTTATTTGTATACCTAAACACGAACGTAAACAAATTTATATAGCGATTCTGGTTTGAAATTAATTACGAATTAGATTTGTAATAAAAATACAAAAATTTTGCGGTATATATAAATTTATTTATGTTTATTATAGATATATTAACAGTTAATACATTTTTTTATTTAAAAATTATCGTACCGTGTGTGAAATTTGCGTACAATATATGGATCACTCTCAGCCCAGTATCGGCAATTATGTCTGTTCACCAAACCGTTTAACAATTGTGGATTGTGAATGATGTTTTGTATCATTAGTTTGCAAAATTCGGGACGACAATCAAAATCTTCTTCATTTAACTCTTGTACTAATTTAATTTTATATGGATGAAACTTAAATTTATGGAGGACTCGGAAGGGGCTGTAGAAGATGAAACACCGATTGTTCTGCTTATTGTTGACAGTGATTGTTTATTGTAAATAAATTGGTCATTAATCTCTTGGGATAAACAAAATAAAAATAAACAGGAAACACCTCAAGGAATTTAATATAGGGCACCAGTTAAGGTGCCTAATGATACATATTACAACCACTAGTTGTAACTAAGGAAATAATTATAAAACATCAAAAACATATTTTTTTCAAATAGGACTCAAAAAAGGGTTAGTTAAAAAAAAATAAATAAAATGTTAAGAAAACAAAATTTAACATTTATTTTTGTATCACCACAAACAGTTACAACATGGAGAAATACTAGAATACAAAAAACTTACGTGTGTTATCCGCTTACAAACTCCAAGAGTTGGAGATACTACATAAAACTTACAAATGTTAACGCATTACAATTTTTAAATGTTAAAATTTCTAAATTTTAACGAAAGCAATTAAGGCTGGTTAAGGTTGGTAAAGGGTCTTGGAGGCGTGATGGGATGCCGATACCCTGATCGCAATAAAAACTCCGAGAAATGCCCACTGTTTCCCAACGAATGAGTTGGGGGTTCTAGAAATAGAACTCAGCTCTACCAACAAATCCTACTCTCACGTCCTCGAAGACACAACAGTGTCCCGTATCCGCTGGATGCTTTGCGTACAATGGGTGTACGTGATGTAACCGACGAGAGATGGGTAAAAGGCGAGTTCCTGGCGCCTCAAAACTGGGACACATCGGCTAAGGGAAGAAACCCCTACAGAAAATCAAACGGAGCAATGGGCCTGCAACCCATTATCTGTATTCTTATACCGCAAAAAATCCTAATCAGCCTCGGAACAAGACGGAAAACTTAAGACGACAACAGCAACGAAAAAGGACAATGATTTTTGGTACGTGGAATGTGAGGGGTGTTAGAAGTAAGATGGAAGAAATAATACGAGAAATTGACAAAGAGAAAATAGATCTGATAGTACTAACAGAAACAAAGAAAAAAGGACAGGGTACCCAAAATATAGATAAGTATATACACATATATGGTGGAGTAAAAAAGGAAGAACATGCGAAAGGAGGAGTGTCAATACTAGTCAAAAAGAAATATAAGAAAAACATCACTAGCTGGGAAATAATCAATGAACGAATAATAAAGATAAACATAAACTTAAAATCACATCGAATCTCAGTTATTGGTACGTATGGACCCAACGAAGATGCTAGAATAGAGGAAAAAGAAAAATACTATGAGTCTTTAGATGAAACAATATCACAAATAGGCATCACACGAGAAATTGTGATTTTGGGAGACCTTAACGCCAGAACGGGCAGCAAACAAAACAATAAAGTTACAGGACCTTTCGGTGAAAACGTCTTAAATGATAATGGTAACAGACTGATTGAAGTATGCCAACGAAATTCACTTAGAATCACTAATGGATACTACAAACATAAAGATATCCACACCTATACATGGACACAATACACCAGAAACCTTAGATCAGTAATTGACTATATGATCATTAAACAAAAAACACAGCTCAAAGTGAATGACATAAGAGTATACAGAGGAGCAGAATGTGGCAGCGATCATCATCTAGTTAAAGCGAAAATATACATACCTAGATTTAGAAATGATAAGCATCAACAAAATGGAGCAGAAAATGACGAAGAGCTTACAAATATAGATATACCACACTACAATATTAATAGCTTGGAAAATCAAAGCACACAATATTTGTACAAGAGCAGATTGGATCAAGCTCTTCCTAGAGAATACGAACGAGAAACAACGGAAAATCTCTACAGAACAATAATAAATGGAATACACAAAGCGGCACAAGAAACTTTAGGTATCACAACGAAAAAGCGAGAAGTTAGAAATTACTGGTGGAATGATCAGCTAGAAGAAATGAAAAAACATAAACAGGAAGTATACCATAAGTGGCTAAATAACAGAGAAAACGAACAAAAAAAAAGTGAATATCAGCAAGCACGTAGTAAGTTCAAAACGGATGTAATAAACGCCAAAAATCAAAAATGGGAAGATAAATGTCAGGAGCTGGACACGTACATCGGAGGACGAAAATCTAGGGAAGCCTGGAGATTTATTAAAAATGTCAGAACTAACAAAAGAGAAGAAACTATGATAAACCCCATAACAACAATGAAATGGGAAGAGCACTACAAAACACTATTAGTAGAAAAAAGACCAGAATACAGTACCACATCACAAAACATAATCGAGATAACAGGACAGCCAATAAATATAAATGAGGAACATATCAAAAAGGCAATAACCTTATTAAAAAACGGCCGCGCCCCAGGTCCGGAAGGAATACCCGCAGAACTACTAAAAAATGGTACTGACAAACTAGCAAAAATAATAACAATATTATTTAACAGATATCTAAATGGAGAACCGGTACCACAGACATGGAAAGAGGGATGGATAACATCTATACACAAGAAAGGTAGTAAACAAGACCCAAATAACTACAGAGGTATTACCGTAACTAGCACACTAAGTCGACTATACGGAAGAATACTAAAAGACCTCATATGTGAAGAGTACCATCCATACGAGTCAGAGGAACAAAGCGGCTTTAGAGCAGGTAGATCCACAATAGACAACATTTTCTGTATAACCCAAGTAATAGAAAAGAGGCTGTCAAGAGCCCAAGAGTTGCATTTGCTTATGGTAGATCTAACAAAGGCATATGACACGGTACCCATTAATAGACTATGGGAAGTACTAGAAAAAACCAGCATAAATGTATCTATCATACAGGCGCTGAAAGAACTATATAGAAACTCGACATCTAAAATTAAAATTGGAAATAGAATATCCAAAGGTTTCCTCGTCACTAAAGGACTAAGGCAAGGATGCTGTGTATCGCCAGTATTATTTAATATATATATTGATGAAGCCCTGAGGCAGTGGAAGAAGAAGTGCAATGGAATGGGACTACCGATAGGAGATACGATACTCTATACGCTACACTATGCAGATGACCAAATTGTAATTGCACAGGACAAAGAAGATCTTGAATATATGACAAGGAAACTGATAGAGGAATACAGAAAATGGGGTCTGGAGGTAAACACCAAAAAAACACAATATCTATGTGTAGGCAGAGAAGAAACAGAGAACCTGAACCTGGAACAGGAGACAATTACAAGCTGTAAGGAATATGTATATCTGGGAATAAAACTAACGAGCACAGGACGAACCGAAGAAAATATTAAAGACAGAATAGTAAAGGGAAGACAGGTGATAGGAGCCCTGAATTCGGTACTGTGGCAAAAAAATATAAGAACAGAAAATAAAAAACGAATTTACAACACAATATTAAAACCAGTGTTAACTTATGGAGCTGAAGTCTGGCAATTAACTAAGAAATACAAGGATAAATTACTAGCCACTGAGATGGATTTTTGGAGAAGGTCAGCAAGAAGATCTAGATTAGAACACATAAGAAACGACGACATTAGACAACAAATGGAAATAGAAAGAACAATCATAGATGACATTGAAAGACAACAGCTAGTATGGTACGGGCACGTAAGACGAATGGAGGAAAGAAGAATCCCCAAGAAAGTGTTAGAATGGACCCCCACAGAAAAACGAAAACGAGGAAGACCAGTAACCACATGGATGAAAGGCATCTCCAAGGCAATGTCGGAACGAAATTTGAGAGATGAACACTGCCATAATAGAAAAGAGTGGCGATTAGGAACGGAAAGGCGTAGAACGCTATAAAACCGGTTTAATATATATATAATTATTGTTCTAAAAAAATATCTGTCTTTACTTTGAAATAAACAAACAATAAACAGTTACCTGGATTCACATATTTCCACTTAACGAAAAAAAAAACTTGTTACATCTCTGGAGTATCTATCCGGACATCATCAGCGAAGAGCTTTATTCATTGGGGGCTGGAACTAGCACACTTGGAAAAACGGGAACTCTCAAAAAAACAGGAACTAAACTTGTTCAACTTTTCAACAGGAACTAGACTTTTCAAACATCTCAAAATATCGAGCGAAAACTCCAATAATTTTGGCAAATTAATGCCGGTCACTTCATAATAGATCCACCACTACTGCTACTTATTTTCCCAAAATTAGTCAAAAACAGAAAACCACAAATTCGACGACGAATTCGGATCCATACCTGAGGACCAAGCATGAATTGAGATTCATACCTGACACTACGACGACCCAAGTATGATTGACGAATTTAAAAATTCGTTCATATAACTTGAAAATAAACAAGACGCTGAAATAGCAAAACACAACGAAACGACGTAGATATCCTTTTGCGACGTATAAAAATTATTAGACGACTTCGAATAAAACATTAAAAGGAATTGCCAAAGTAAATATCTTTAAAATAATAAACAACTCTAAAATGGTTTTATTAACATTCAGCAATGCAAATACAATTATTGAAAACACTTTTGCGTATTTTAACTTGAAAGATACGAACTAACAAACACGGAAAAAATTCTTCGTTTTATTATATATATATATATATATATATATATATATATATATATTATATATATATATATATATATATATATATATATATATAATAAATAACATATAATATAACATATATAACAAACATATATATATATATATATATATATATATATATATATATATATATATATATATATTTATAAGGCGATTTCAATATATTACATTTACGAGGAGATTTCAATATACTTCAAAGAATCAATGAAATTGAAAATGCTACAACTTATGAGTTGCATGTCTATTGTGGTGTGTTTCATTAAAAATTCTAGTAGCAGCTCTTGCACAATGATTATTTTTGTAATATAAACCTACAATTTCGATTCTATCTTGCAAAATGTACACCATTTCAGCTATCAAATTACACAAGTATCAAAATAGGTTGTTACTTACAAGTTATAACAAATTGTCGTTGGCTATTAACCGATTAAAAGAAATGTAAAAATAATATCGAAAACCCTTGATAAAACTTTAATAAAAAGTGAAATTTTTTGTTTCTTGGTTTTTAAAGATATTACAAATAGTACGGTTTAATATTTAAAAAGTTTAAATTATACTAGAACCTATTTTGTTACAGTAAATTAAGGTGAGAGGGATACTATCCTGTTAATAGGAAAATTGTCTATCTCATAAACTAATCACTTCGAGTCAAAGGTATTATACATTTTTGAAATCAGTTTAAAAGGAGAATCCAAGTATAAAATAAAAAAGGGGGAAGTAATTTAAAAAAAATAAAAGGTTAATACAGAGGGTGCATTTCTCAGCAACCTTAAATATGATATAATATCTCCCCCTTTAAATATTAATTGACGTGTTTTTGCGTTTTTCCAAAAAATTAGAGGTTCAAAAGTTATTTAAGGTGGATAGTTTTATCTGAAAAGCACTGTATTTGTACGTACAGAGTTTTTCATCGAAGTCCTTCAAGAAAAAACGTCTAAAATTGTCGTTAATACATTTTCATAAATTGTACATAAATGATTTTTTATTTACTATTTATATTATTAATAATTCTCCGTGATACGTTTTTCGATATTACCAGTTATTTCTTTTTGCTTCGATGTTATTATATTTGTGATGGGAAGCATAGACAGATAAAGACGAGATGATTGAACGCCGAACTATGTTCTTAAAAACATTTTCTTTTATCAGTATATTGAGTGAATGGCTGCACCGGGTCGAAGAAACTCGTTTCTGTTAGTAGACGATTTGATTTTTAAAAATGTACTCATAGGAAATAACCTTCGGGAACAAAGGGAGCTAGACACAAATAAAACTAAATTTTTGAAAGAATTGACTTTAAGGAAGTGTTCCAGAAATTGAATTTGCTTTGAATGTTGTTGAATAATATACATATACATATATATATATATATAATACGGTTCAAGAAACTCAAAACTACTATATATATATATATATATATATATATATATATATATATATATATATATTGCTCTTTGAGTTACTTGAGTAACTCAAAGGGCAATGGAAAGATGTATGCTAGGGATAACAAAGAGGGATCGTAAAAGAATTGAATGGATATGGAGGCAAACCCAGGCGACTGATGTAATCCAAAGAATAAAATCCCTGAAATGGCAATGGGCAGGACATATAGCAAGACAAACAAACAACAGATGGACCACTAGAACAACTATGTGGTATCCCAGGAACGCTAAGAGACCAAAGAGGCGCCCGAATCTCAGATGGGATTATGATATAAGAAAATTAACAGGAACAACGTGGTCTCGAATAGCACAAGATAGAAAAATATGGACGCAAATGAGCGCAAATTACAAGAACAACGAATAACTAAGACATCCTCGAATACTAATAAGAACATAGAATAACATTGAAATAAGGGAGGCTGCACCGTAATTGGAAACGGTCGACAAAGCTGCACATGATGATGATAAATATATATATATATATATATATATATATATATATATATAATATAATCTAATATAATATAATATAATATAATATAATATAAAATTAATGTTTCTTGGGTTTATATTAATTATATATAATTAATTAATTATTAATAATTAATTATATTACGACAATAAAATGAATGATCTTTTAAAAGATGACACCATATATCATAAACTTAGAAATGATCCTACCAATATCTTCCAAAAAAGAAATAATGCTCTTATTGACAGATGGGACAAAAGTGGATATATATCACCAAATAAAGCAAAATCACTTAAGATACACAACGCTATTCCACCAAAAATTTATGGTTTACCTAAAACACACAAGGAGAACATACCTTTACGTCCTATCGTTTCCTGCATTCAATCACCCTTCGAAAATCTTTCAAAGTTCTTGAAAAACATTATCTCCAATGTCATAAATAAAAATCCTTATTATATTAAAGATTCCAACGTTCTTATTTTTAAAATTAAAAACATTCACGTACCGGATAACTATAAATTAATCTCTTTAGATGTCATTTCACTATACACTAACATCCCAATAAAACTTGCCACTGACATCATTAAAAAGAAGTGGAATGACATAAAAGAATACACTAACATCCCATTGGAAGAATTCCAATCATCTGTAGACTTAATGTTAAACTCAACATACTTTTTATATAAGGACGAAATATACCAACAAATGGATGGATGCGCAATGGGTGCAAGTATATCTAGTGTCATTGCCCAACTGGTTCTGGAAGAATTAGAAGAATCTGTCATGAGTCATTTAGATTTTAATGTACCATTCTTCTACCGCTATATCGATGACTGTGTCTGTACTATTCCAACAAATAAAACAACCGAAATCTTAGATATTTTCAACAGTTACCATCCAAAATTAAAGTTCACTATAGAAATAGAACAAAATAATAAAATAAACTTTCTGAATATCACCTTACATCGCATTAACAATACAGTTAAAACCATGTGGTTTACAAAAGAAACATGGTTTTCACGATATCTTAACTACAATTCCCACCATCCATTTTCCCATAAAAAGTCTGTAATTATAAGTCTCGCTGATAAATCTATAAAACTAACAGATCCAGAATACAGACCAACTGCAATAAAAAAAGCAAAAAATGCCCTTCTAAAGAATGCATATCCCAAACATCTAATCGAAACTATTTTCAAATCAAGACTCAATAAATTTTATAACAATACAACTAACAACAAACCCAACAGTATCAAAACCACTTATACAACTCTTCCATATATAAAAGGTTTATCCGAACAACTAACAAATCTTTTAGCCAAACATAATATAACAGTGGCCCGCAAAGGCAACAACCTCTTAAATAAATACTTCACAAAACTAAAAACACAAACTGTAAAACTTAAAAAATCATATGTTGTTTACGAGATACCATGTACAAACTGTGAAGGTGTCTATATCGGTCAAACCAGTCAATTGCTTCAATCCAGAATTCGTTCTCACAAATAGGACAAGAACAACGTCACTGCGCTTACAAAACATGAAAGCGGGAAGAAGCATAAATTTGACTTTGAAAACATCAAAATTTTAAAAACAGAAAAAAACAAAAAGAAGAGGGAGATATACGAATCAATAGAAATAAAAAGAAACACCAACGCAATAAATGACAAAAAAGATACACAAAACCTAAATAAAATATATTTCAATCTGATTTAAACAATAATAATATAACATCATAAAAAGCTCTTAAAGTCATAACATATCTCCACTTTACCTTTTTCAAAAACATCAATGATACGCCCATATAAAAATAATTATATACTAATGACAGTAAACAATGAGATATCAGATATCAACTTTTATATGTCTTATGTTTTATATGTCAGATATATATATATATATATATATATATATATATATATATATATTAGTATAATGGTAAGGTATATATATATATATACATATTTTACAATATCTGTTTGTCCTTACATATATACACATTTTAGAATCTTGACAAAGGCAAGGGTTTCCTGCCGAAACGTTGATTGATTGCAATGGAAAATAAAATCTAGTTCCACATGTAACATATCTTTATTGAACCTAAACCCAAGAAACATTAATTTTATGTTAAATATAATACGGTTCAAGAAACTCAAAACTACTATATATATATATATATATATATATATATATATATATATATATATATATATATATATTCAAGCCGCAGGATTCTTCGCCCCCCTGGTGATTTAAACGCTGCCCAGGACTAAGGGCCATTTTGTTTTCTTCTTTTATTGGCATAATGTTATTGTCAATATGAATTACCATTAACAAATGAAGAAGAATGATATACAGTATACAGATAACGACATTGTTTTGTTGACCATAGGTATTAAAAATAAGTAATATGCTTTATTATTACTGAAAATTATACAAATTTTATGGACATAGCTTACAACAATAAGACAAGAAAGAAGAAAAATCAAAATAAGAACCATTTGTACTTTTTGTACTAACAAAACATAAAAATTAGGAAAGCAGATTAATGAATTAAGGGCTCAAATATTCCACCTCCTTGTGCTAAACAGTAACCAAATCTATCATACAGATTTCTCCTCAAATTTTAGAGTTGGCCTGGTGTAATGCTTGCAGAAAAATGAAGTATTTTTCCTTTAATTCGACTAAGTTTGTGGCTCTTTCAAACTGATGCCTATAAATGTTTTCTTTGAGAAAACCCCAAAAAAAGAAATCGTTAGGCAATAACTCACAGGATCTAGCGAGCCATTTAATTGTACCACGTGTACTTATCAGTCAATCAGGAAACGTTTGATTAAGGAAATTAATAGTTGCTCTAGAGTTGTGAGCCGAACACCTATCCTATTGGAAATAAACCTGAAAATTAGCGGGAAGGCGTCGAACTGCCGGAATGACCTCATTCTGTAAAAGTTGTAAATATTTGGGCCCGTTTAGGTTACCATCCATAAAAAATAGACCGACAATATGGTCGCCTAACATCCCAGTCCAAACGTTTAACTTTTGCGGATGCTGCGTTTACACTGCAACACTGAGATGTTTACTTTTTCGAGAATACTACGTTGCAACGGATGGATTGTGTTTTTATATAACAAAAATGAAGATTCGTCAGAAAATAAAACAATTCATTCAAACAGTTCTTGAGTTGGTTGTATCTTGAAACAGTGATACCCATTCCTTTCGTGAACTCGCTGGACAGTTCGAGCATTCACGGTAACTTCCCTAGCAATTTGTACACTATTCCAGGGTTCACTAGCTTCCACAAAAGCACAAATAGCAATATCCTATTTTGACGCTCCTCATCGACAGGTCTAACACGTGGTTCATTACCATCATGACACTTTTTACAACTGTTTACACATCCCAAAGTTTGAAAATGTTTAATGGTATTTCTAACTGTTGAAACACTTAGTGGGGGACTGTTTTCGAAGGCAACAATAAATAAATCAATTACTTCGCGTATCGAATGAATATAGAGGTGGAAACGTGTAACATGTCACAGCGATTTCGATTGTGTTATATGTCAATAAAACAATGTCACAGAATAATAAACAATCAGAATACCCACTCTCCATGGAAAATTAAGTACGCGCATCTCGGTTGCGCAGACGTTCCGCCATGTTTTAGAGGGAACCAGAATTATTAATTATTACATCAATTTTTACTTAAAAGATATCTTTAAAATATTTCAAGATTGACTTTTAATTGGCACAGATTCTACAAAGCAAACTAACTATAATTACTTTGTTACTTTAATTATTTAATTAAACTTCTTTTAAAATGACATTACCGTTATGATTTATGGCTTTTTACATTTTTAAGATTCAACTCTAGTCTTTTTACGGGATTAAAATTAAAATGTTCACAAACTTTCCACCATTATCCGTAAAAAACCTTTTTAAAATTATGCTAATCCACTCACTAACTCTATCCCGATGTCAGATTTCTGTTAACCTCTAAATCTTTTTTGTTGCTTTTTAAGACAGTTTTCTTTAATAAAGATTGCGTTTCTACTCATTTCCCTAGATGACTAAAAGGAAGACAATTAAGCTTTAAGTGAGTCTCGTTCCAGGATCACTTCGGGCTAACAGTTGTGCAGGCCCGGACTGAACGTTTAAGGTATAAGTATATAACCAAAAACGTGAACTCAATGTGTGCTGGAGAAAAGTAGATTCAAACTTTTAGTTATTGTAAGTTAATATCATTGTTTAATATTTATAGAAAAAACAAGAGTGAGTTAGTTTTGCAAAAGATATAAAATGTTACAAGAACAGTATTATAAAAATCTTTGGTGTAAGTAACAGAAAAAACATTATCCAAAATGAAGGTTAAACAAAATTCTAAAATAGCACTGATATTATCCAAATTGACGAAATGCCCCTGAAGATGTTCTAGGAAGCGAAAGTACTTTGACAAGATTTAATTAATAAAACGGTGCTCGATATCTGCCTTTTATTTTATCAAAGTTCATTTATTCAAGCATTCAACCTTATATCAAACTTAAAAACGACTTAAATATTGTATATTTCCGTTCCACGTATCTGAGTCTGCTGCAATAAATTCTTGTAACAAACTGAGGTCAATGTAGGTGTAGGGGGAATGGATTATTACACAACCATTAGACTATATAACACTTTAGTCAGACCAAACTTGGAATATGCATCAGTGTTATGGACTCCTGAAGCCAGAGTTCATATTAATCATATAGAAAAGGTACAAAAAAGATTTCTAAGCTATTTATACCTTAAGAAATACAATGTGTATACTCACCTTATGCCATCAAAAGAGTTGCTTCAAATATTTGGCTTGCAGTCATTAGAGCAAAGAAGAAACATGTGTTGCGTTGTGTTTATTCATAATATCATTAACAATGTTAAATATAAGACATGTGGTTTGATAAACTTTATTAGGTTTCATGTGCCAAAGGTCAACCTAAGGGTAAACAGTAATGACCTATTTTCTTGTAGTCCATATAATTCTTGTGCAATAATAAACTATATGCAATATCAGTGTAATGAGTTAATAACGATCTGTGATATAGACCTCTTTACCTGTAGTGTAAGGGATATTAAAAAATGTTATGAATAAGTATGATAAGTATTGGACTCAATTTGTAAAATTTTATTAACTTGTGTCTTTTTTTGATGTGTTTTATTTTGTGTGTTTTTATTTTGTACTTGTGTGTATATTGTATTTTTTGTGTGTATATTGTTATACCAAGTAATGAGCACTCCTACATGTAATTACTACCTAGGTGTTGCTTGTAAGTTTTAATAAATAAATAAATAAATAATTTTCGGAGTAATGGAATTCTCTATGGTTTTTGCTAGAACTGGTAGAAAATTCTCCTTCTTCATTTTTGAACCATTGTTTTGTATTCCTTAAGTTTACTTTATTTCTCCAGCAATTTTTTAGGGGTATTAAAACTGCTACATCCATCGGCTGCGTAATATGTTGTGAATTAGAATGCAATGCAATAAGAATAATTTTTGTTTTAGTTCAGAAATCACTAAGAGGCAAAGTCAAGTGACTAGAATGGCCATCAACGAAAAATATAATTGGAAACTCAATTTCATTGTTCTTAGCCCAAGAATAAAAAACGTTTGTTATGTACTCATAGAAAGTTTCCGCGGTCAACCACCCACTTTCACTTTTACCAATTGCAAAACATTTTGGCATAGAAGCAGATATACCCGGTGGAATCCTTTCATAAGCAAACTTCACCATACCTGGGGAAACGTTTCCTGCTGCGTTTGCTGTCAAGAACAGTAAGATACTCTTTCTCGTCATTTTGGTAAATGGATGTAAACATTGGAATCTTCCTTGCGTGTAAGAACTCGGCTTCCTTTAGAATTCATATAAAAAGCCGACTCATCGGCATTGAATACTCGTTTAGGATCATTAAAAATGTAATAATTATTCTACTCAAGGTACGATTTAATATCCCTTAACCAGCAGCGTAAATTTTCTCCATGGGCGGATGACCTCCCATTGGTTAGGTTCTGCGCGACTCTTTGTGTCAACTCTGGATGTCTTTGTTGAAAGCGAGAATATCACTTTTTGCCATTTTCTGCAGAATCAATGAGCTGAAGCTTTGTTGCTGGAAAACCAAGATCAGAAATATAAAATAACTATTTGACCAACAGATTTTCTTCATAAGGGGTTAAATTTGTAGCAGGTCCCTTTCTGCATTTTTTAGGACATTTACCACTTTTTTATATATTAATGTAGCTCTTGAAATCCATATTTTTTGCTTGTTGTGGCAACAGGTATTTCGTTGTCAATATCTGCCAGGGCTTGATGTAATGTCTCATTAGAATATTTCTTCGGCATTGTCAACTGAAATACAAAGAAAATCTACATTATTAAACAAATATTATTTGGACCCAGTAGCTAACATTATGTTAGTAACTAATATCAGGCATGGGTGTCAGCTATTGGTACAACATAAAATTATAAAATTTTGGTTGCATTTACAGGGTTATTTATGTGCTTCCTACTTAAATATTTATTCAAAGTATAAAAACATCTGAAACCCCATAGCTGACACTAGTGTCACTTACTGGATACTCCCTCGGATCTTATACCAGTAACTAACACCCCTATCTAACCTTACTTTATTAACATAAAGACTTACCCTTTAAATACACATTAACGTCACACACCGAATTTATATAAACCATTTTCATAGCGTTTTTGCTTAGTAATTTCGGCAAACTATTACCCAAGGTATATGCAGGTATAATATACCTGCAGGTAACAACCACTGTCAGATTACATACTAACAGTAATCGCATAAAAATATAACGGAAGGTTAGACAAGGAGACCCAATGTCACCTAAACTTTTTTAATACTGTGCTAGAACATGCTTTTAAGAATTTGGATTGGACGACAAAGGGAATAAAAATAGATGGAGAATATCTAAACAACTTACGTTTTGCCGATGATATACTTATAATAGCTTAAGATCTAGGTATGGCAAGAGAGATGGTACAGGAACTCGTTGTGGCTACAGAAAATGTAGGTTTAAATATGAATATCTCGAAAACAAAAATCATGATTAATTTGGTGCCCAACCAGAACATCAGTATTGGTGGGAAAGAAATAGAACTCGTAGATAGATATAAATACCTGGGACATGAAATTATGATTGGCAGAGATAACCAGACTCATGAACTGAAGAGAAGAGTCGCCCTTGGGACATCATCGAGAAGATAGTTAGACTAAAATGGAGATGGGCAGGAGACATGGTCAGAATGACAGATGAGCGATGGACAAAGAGGTTATTGGAATGGAGGCCAAGGGAAGACAAGAGAAGCGTCGGTCGACCACCTACAAGATGGACTGACGATTTAAGAAGACTCAATAAAAACTGGATAAGAGCGGCGCAAGATAGACGGTGTTGGAAACATAAGGAAGAGGCCTATGTTCAGCAGTGGACTCTTGAGGCTGGATGATGAAGATGATTACCCAAGGAAGCAAAGACCGCCAATACTACAGACTGTACTGTTTCAAATAGTCTTAGTACATAACTAATTACGTAAATAACTTAGTTATGTACTACTACAGTAAGTAAATAACAAATTCTGGTGTCGCTTATTGGGGTACTATCAGCAATGGGAGCCACTACCTAATAGCTTTAAATTAAAATAATACTCCTATGTATAATAAAAACAAAAAAACTTTTATTATCACATTTACTAGTTAAAACTATACCTGCGTAATTAATTTATGACGTTTAACACGAATGTTAGCATATACATATTGAATACAGTTTGTAGATGTTATCATTCATTAATCATTTACAATATCTGATTCCAGGCTAATTGTGAATCGAATCCGAGAGTCATAATCCCTGGATTGAACAAATATTTGTACGTCAAAATCAGCGGTTCCATCATGAAACATTCGACCCGAAAGGGAAACTCCACCCTTCGAACGATTATTACAGGTCAAAAATGTGACCATTCTAATAGAATTAAGGTAAGTGTTGATATTAGTGCAATATTTAAAAAGCTGTCTAACAACTAGGGATCTAGTAGTCTAAACTTTTTTAAGTTAAAAAGCTCAAACAGAAAAATTAAAAGCTCGGTGTTCTCAAATTTGTAACGAAGATATGTTGCCTACCGCATAGGGTATTATTATTGGGACAGAAATATTATTATAGGGTTGAAAATTGGGAGCAGAAATTATTTTGGTATAGATCATCATCATCAACTAGCCTCTAACGTCCACTGCTGAACATATGCCTCTCGCATGCTTTTCCACTTAGTCCGATTTTGCGCCATCTGAATCCAATTTGTAGTCACTCTTTTTATGTCATCTGTCCATCTCGTTGGGGGTCGACCTCTATTTCTGTAAGCTTGTATTCGGGGTCTCCATTCCAAAATTCTTTTTGTCCACCGGTCATCAACTGATCTTGCTACATGACCTGCCCAGTTCCACTTTAGTGTTGTTATCCTTTCAATAACGTCTGCTACTCCTGATCTTTTGCGTATAGTAGCATTGGGTATTCTATCACGTAGAGAAATCCCTAACATAATTCTCTCCATTGCTCTTTCCGCAACTTGTAGTTTACTCACTGTTGTTCTTGTGAGCGTTAGGGTTTCTGCGCCGTAGGTCATCATTGGCAAAATACATTGATTAAATACTTTTCTTTTCAGACACATTGGAATCTTAGACCTAAAAATATCCTTCATCCTTCCAAATGCAGCCCAAGCGAGGTTTATTCTTCTTTTCAGCTCGATTGTTTGGTTATCTCGACTTATTCTGATCTCATGGCCTAAGTATTTATAGGAGTCAACTGGCTCAATATCTTTGTCTTCTACTGAGATGTTTTTGTTGTGGACTAAATTTTTCATAAATTGTGTTTTTGAAAAATTTATTTTAAGACCAACTCTTTTTGTGGCACTATGGAGTTCTTGGAGCATTATCTGTGCCTTATGAAAGCTGTCTGCAATAACAACGATGTCACCTGCAAAATTTAAGGTTATTTAAAAATTTCCATCTACATTGATGCCCTTTTCGTTCCAATCTATTGTTTTACAAGCGTATTCTAGCAGAGTTATAAATAATTTAGGAGATATGTTGTCTCCTTGCCGAACGCCTCTTTCTGTGAACTCTTTTTGTGGCAGTATGGAGTTGTTGGAGCATTATCTGTGCCTGATCAAAGCTGTCTGCAATAAGACGGTTGGTATAGATAGGGCAAGCAAAATAAACGAAACTTATGCGAACGGCGCTCAGGGTTTGTTTGAAGAGCTGGGTTCGTGGATAAGTTAAATAGCAAGGGGGTGGGATTGGGGCAACTACAAAAACGAAACAAAGGGGTACTTACTTAATTAAACATTTATTGTTGTCTCACAACAAAGAGTTACAAAATAGATAATGCAAAAATATTATATTAACAGTCACAAAAGTAAACACAAAAATAAAAAAGAAACACTTACTATATCCAATTTGTTTACAACACTCGTTTACAAGTGGGAAATGCTACAAAACTTACAAAAAATTGTTACTAAGCTATAATAATTAACAAAAATAAATCATTACAAATAAAAATTATCTTTACAAACTCTTATGAAAGCAATTATTAATAAAAATGTCTTATTTTTCTTTTAAAATTTAAACACAAAAGTTTAAAACAAAAAATAATTACTCTGGGTTTCACTAAAATCCACTTGAGTTGCAAACTGGACTTACTAAAATTTCTGAAGATAGGAACTGGACCGGGAATCTCTGACACATGAACAAAAAGACTGCATCCATTGTCTGGAACGACGATCATGGACAAACATTGAGGTTAAAGTTACACTATGGCTTGGCTTCTTACAACACAGGAATAGGTACAACTGGATAGAATGGCAACATGTGGTTATCTTTCAAAACCTCATAACTCGAAACTCTAACTACACGTACTGCCACAAAACTACTAATTTTTCATAAAATAAGACGGAAAACAAGGAAACATTACAAACTAGACGTAATTTGGAAAAACGCTAAAGCCAAGTGCTCTTGACAAACACCTCAGCGAGAGTGATAAAATTATCTTCACAAATCATTCGCTTAACTTGGTATAAACAAAACATACAATGGGAATATTTATTTGAAACGCAGAATATCCTAAAAGCGGCTTTCGATCAAAAGAATGCCGAGAAAATGCGCATCTATGAAATATAAACAAACTTTTACAACGTGTTTATATCAACTTGGCGACGAAAAAGGGATCGAAATATATTTTGGGTATTTTAACTTATACTATACGAAACATTGAAATTATTCTTTAGTGTTTTAATACATATACAAGGGGATTTCAATATATACCAAGGAATTTACAAATGCTACAAATTTGACGCGGTTCATTGCGAAAACCAGGTGATTGCTTCTCTTATAATTGCTTTAAAAATACCTTTTAAACACTGAGCAGCTCATACTATTACAGTACTGTGCGAATTAATGGAATCATACGCTGTTTTAATGAAAAACCAGTTTATTTAAACAAAAATTATAATTTGACAAAACTCTAAAGGTAAACTTACATCAGGAAATATGTCAGTAGCAAATAGGTTCTCCTTTGGCCGCAATTACTGCCTTTATCCGTTTGGCATAGATTCTACGAGCTTCTGACAGTTCCCAGATATCCTTTCATCTCGAAACCAAACCTGAATGACCACTTCTATAATTTTTATTTTTGTATTATAGCCGATTTTGTGCAGTCTGGCGTTGAGGTCTGGCGAATTACTGGGCCAATCTTAAACATTATTCTTCTTATTTTTAAAAAATCCATCATTTCCTTTAACTTATAACAGGAAGCAGAGTCCTGTTGAAGAATTGCTCCTCCTTGGGGCTGATATTTCCGGAGTTATGTGTCCAAATGCTGTTCCAACATGGATTTGTATTTTTTTTGTTCATGATGCCTTCGTTTGGTACCAAATATCCAACCCCCATGTATGAAAAAGATCTCCAAAACATTTTTTTGTGTGGATGTTTTACGGCTTGATCAATATGAAATGGTGTAAGGTTTTCATTGTCAGACTTTCTGACAAATTTTGACCGCTTTCCCTGAAAGTGAGTTTCATCTGTAAATAAGAGTTTTTCCCTGTCATCTACAGACCAATTAGAGTATTTTTGACTTACAATAGCCTTTTCTTCATTCGTTCAGTTAGAAGCTTTTTTTTCTGTGGACGCATTAACCTTCTACCATTCTCCAAGTATTTTTCAAACAGTTGAGTCATGAATCACTACACTCAATGCTGATAGATGTTGTTAAAACTCTTGGCTTGTTTTTCTTGGATCCAATTTCCTCTTTCGAAATAAAAATCTTTTATCTGCTAAGATTGTTTTTTTCTTTCTTCCACATGTTCCTAACAGTTTCACATCTATCCATTGATCCCGTTTCTCGTTTACGCTTCAAAATCTTGCTTACTACCCTCTAACTAACTCCACACGTTCCTGCGATTTCTCTGTGTGACATAGAAGTGTGTTCACTTAACGTAATAATCTTTTCACGCTTCTTAAAAGTAATATCCATGATGGAAATAAACGAAAAAAACTCACTAATTACCAAAAACAACACAAAATAGTACAAAACAACACAAACTTAGTGGGAAATGCCCTAAAACACCCTCAAATAAAATGCAGACAAAAGTAAGGTTATGTTTTCAATGCTTGGTCAGTTGTAAATTTATGGACAGTATTGCCAACTGTTAAGTTGGTATATTAAAAAATGTCACAATGATTCCATTAATTTGTATAATACCGTATTTTATTCTTGCACCGAATATTTAAAAACATTAATATTTTAGGTTCACACAGCACTCTACTCTGCTCTAATATGCCCCTACGAGTCTTCCTACCGCCAACACCTTGTAGAAGTATTCTCTGAGGGATGGAACATTAAAAAAGAGGATAAAGCCGTCGACGGTATAGCTTTGGATAAAATTGAAATTGACCGTCTGGGAATCGAGTTGTCTAAAACTATTGTATTGGAGTTTTACGGAAAAGAGGAAGCGGAGTATTCGGTTAACTGGTTGGAATTGTCTAGAAGGTAAATTAAACTAGATAGACATTTCATAAAAATGTATAACTTACTTTATTTTTAATCATTTTATACTTCTATAATCGTTTATAAATAATAAACGATTTAAAAAACTTTATACATCGAAACAAACTTTGCCCCAAATAAAAATTAGGTTTATTTATTAATTTGTTAGCAATGATTTTATTGATTTTTTAATTATGTTTATACAGTGGTTGTTGAAATTACATTAAAAATGAAATATGTTATTGGAGTATATATACATATGTTGTATTTTTAGAACCAAATTTTTTCATTTATTTTTACATGTCAGCGATTTATGACACTTTGAATTACATTTTTTGTTCCTTTGTTTTCAGGAACATTTATTGTCGCTACAAAACCTTTTACAGTTGCATCTGAGAAAACCTTGACCAGAACCTTTGGGTGATATGTTTGCTGCAGTTCTCAATTGCGAATCGGTTTGAAGGAGTTCATTTCTTGAAAATAATCTATCCAGTGGTCCATTCTTAGTACTGAATTTGTACAAGCCATCATTATTAATTTCAGAAACAACGGCTAATACATTTCTCGGAGTTAATCGACCCCTATCAACATCCGGTATTCGAATAAAAACATTAATCCCTTTTTTTAAAGGAGCAAATTTTTTATTTGACTCACATCATCTTTAATGCTTGAACTCTCATCATTTTATGTGTTTCTTCTCTCTCATTCAATATTCTCTTACGTCTTTAGTTTAACTGATCATTTAAATTGCTGTCAAATTTGCCTTCTCGTATATTGGGTGCATCTTCACTATTTTTAATCAGGTTATTATTGTACAGGATTTCCAAATATTCATTCTTATATTTGTCTTGATTCTTTAAATTCTCTTAACAGGGATCTACACTTAACAAAGAGAACCAAACAGCAGAGATCAAGAGACGAGTTAGACTGGCATGGGCGGCATTTGGCAAACTAAGCTACATTCTTAAAAACAAAAGATATCCACAGCATCTTAAGACCAAAGTATATAATCAATGCGTACTCCCTGTTCTTACGTATGGCTCCCAAACGTGGACATTTACAAAAGCAAACATGGACAAAATCATAAAAACCCAAAGAGCAATGGAAAGACAAATGTTGCACATAAGACTAATGGATAAGAAGAGAAACGAGTGGATAAGAGAGAAAACAAAAGTGAGGGATGTTAGACAAGAAGTTGCAAAATTGAAATGGAGATTTGCCGGACACAATATAAGGCAAAAAGAAGACCGATGGAACAAAATTCTTATAAGTTGGAGACCGTGGGAATATAAACGAAGCAGAGGAAGGCCCCAAATGAGATGGGCAGATGATATCAAGAAGCACGTGGGCTCTAGATGGATGACTGTAGCGACAGACAGAGAAGAATGGAAAAGGATTGGGGAGGCCTATGTCCAAAGATGGACCGAAGAAGGCTAATTAGATAGAGGGATCTACACTGTTATCTTATTCTCCATTTATTAAATTATCATCATTATGTTCGTTTTCCCATGCTATTTATGAATTCTTCCAAGTCTTCTTTATTTTGTAGTTTATCAGAGACATCTTCGGAAGGTCTGCATCTTCTAAACCATTTATTTGTCTGCTGCCAACCATGACCTTATAAAGGCTCCTATCAATTCCTCTATGAAAAGATCTGTTTTTCTTGGACTGTATAAATCTCAACCTTTCGTACCATTTTGTATTATTATTACCGTTTACCCAGGTAATCAACATAGTCCTGACATCTTGATTAGCCCTGTCTACAGAGCCTTGACTTTGTGAGTGTTTTGGTCGAACTATTTTTAGACCAGGCCACATAGTAGTTAGTTCTACAATAACCGATTTGGCAAACCCACAGCCATTGTCATTTTGCAAGATATATGGAGCACCTACTAGACAAAAAATATCAACGAAGTAGTCAGCCACTTCAAGTGCTGTTTTGGTTTTCAATGGTATTAAAAACAAACATTTAGTCAAATGATCTTGGTAGTTTAAAATAAAGTTATATAGACCATCGGGCTCTGATTGTATATCTATCAAGTCAACCTACAATATGATTAATATTATCTTTTTATATCAATGAATTATTAGCTCTTTATAATTATCTGACATCTACAGTTCATATTTAGAAATTATAAGCTTAAAAACCAAGCCTGCCTTTGTATTTTTTTTCTTCAACTGGCATAACTCGCATTTACTAAGGCACAAGTTTATAATTTCTCGGGTTATATTTAAGTATTTTTCTTTTAACTCATGCTCTATTCCTATAAACAATGAAAAAATGTTTAAAGCCTTTTTGACAAGAACTTGATAGAGAGAGAAAGAGAGAGAGAGAGAGAGAGAAAGAGAGAGAGAGAGAGAGAGAGAGAGAGAGAGAGAGAGAGAGAGAGAGAGAGAGAGGTACCTAAAAACTGTGCCTAACGCATATTTAAAAAAACGGAAATATATACCTACCTTTTTCTCTTTATCATCCAGCCCCATTTTCACATGCATCGTTGGATATAGGCCTTCTCCAAACGCCTCCAGTTCTCTCTATCTCTAGCTGCTGCAACCCAGTTTGTTTCTATTCTCCTTAGGTCGTCGGTCCATCGGGTGGGTGGTCTGCCTCGACTTCGCTTGTCGGCTCTTGGTTTCCACTCCAATAATCTCTTCGTCCATATTTCGTCTTCCATTCTAGCAACATGTCCAGCCCACCTCCACTTTTGTTTATTGATTCGCAGTATAATATCGGCGTATCTCCTCATTTCTCATGCGATCTTTCAAGGTCAGGCCCAGCATTGATCTCTCCATTCGCCTTTTTCTCTTATATATCCTATATTTATGTGTGCTCTATGCACAATATCAAATAATTGCTCACGATGAACAACAAATTTGATTTTCTCTTCGTTAGTGTTTCTTTTGGCTATTAAATGTTCATTTTCTCCAATGTTTAATAATTCATATCGACTGAGTCTTCAATAATGTTTATATAATAGTCCTTTGACAAATCTTCCAATTCTTGTGCTTCTTTAACTTTATAAATTAGTTTTTTATAGTAGCCTTCTAAAAGTAGCGTAGACCTAATACTTGACTCCGCGTAAACTTTATTTAAACCATCCTTGAATTCCTTTTTAAGGTTTTCGATTGATTAACCCATTGCATTAGAAATTATCGAAAACAAAAATCATGACCAATTTGGTACCCAACTAGAACATCAGTATTGGTGGGAAAGAAATAGAACTTGTAAATAGATATAAATACCTGGGACATGAAATTATGATTGGCAGGGATAACCAGACTCATGAACTGAAGAGAAGAATCGACCTTGGGTGGGCAGCATTTGGATAACTGAGAGAAACTTTTAAAAGTGAGCTGCCCACATGCCTAAAGAGAAAGGTATTTGATCAGTGCGTCCTCCCAGTCTAGACGTATGCAGCAGAAACACTTACCTTAACAAATGCCGCAGCTACTAAACTGAGAGTCACGCAGAGAAGAATGGAGCGGTCCATGTTAGGAATAACTCTGTGAGACAGAATAACCAACGAAGACATCAGAAGAAGAACCGGAGTGACTGACATCATCGAGAAGATAGCCAGACTAAAATGGAGATGACAGGACACATAGTCAGAATGACAGATGGGCGATGGATAAAGAGGTTATTGGAATGGAGGCCAAGGGAAGACAAGAGAAGCGTCGGTCGACCACCTACAAGATGGACTGACGATTTGAGAAGACTCAGTAAAAACTGGATACGAGGGGCGCAAGATTGACACGGTTGGAAACACGAGGAAGAGGCCTATGTTCATCAGTGGACTCTTGAGGCTGGATGATGAAGATGATTAGAAATTATCAGAAACTACACTTAATAAAACTCGTGTTACCGGTAAAATTCGATATGCGATTTCTGTATTTTCTTGTGTGGGTATTTATATTGACCATAAAGCGAAATTCGTCGTGTGTTTCCGACGATCTTCGTAGATGCGCATTGTGGGTCATTGTAATTTATTCACAACGCGCTCTGTGCATTTAAGAAATACCCGAAACGCGATGTGAGAAATTAACGAAATTCACAACGCATTGTGGGTATAAATTTCGGTCAATGGCCAAATTCGGATATTGAGTATAACATATACACAATTATTGTTTTAAATATATATTTCAATTGCTTCTGCCAAGCCACTTTTTTCGCGGTCGTCCTCTTCTCTTCTTTTCTTCGCGTCTCAAACGGTATCCATCTTTCTAAATCTGTCAATCTAACTTGGTGTCCAAAAAAGTTAGTCTTCTTGTTCTAATAATCTGGCTCTTTTCTGGTGTTCCATGCATATATTTTAATTTATATTAAATATCTCTTTCCAATGGTCATCATCATTTAACCCGGACCTATCCACTGCTGGATATAGGTCTACCTCAGTCTTTTCCATGTATTTCTGTTTTGTGCTGTTTGCATCTAATTTTTGTCGATCCGTTTTATGTCATCAGACCATCTTGTTGGTGGACGACCTCTACTTCGATGTGCTTCTTGTCTCGGTGTCCACTGTATTATTCGCTGTGTCCATCTGTTATCCGACATTTTAGCTATGTGCCCCGCCCAGTTCCACTTAAGGGTCATAATTCTTTCTATGGCATATGTCCCTCCTGTTCTCCGTCTTATTTCCTTGTTCGTGATCCGATCCCTACGAGAAATTCCTAACATCGATCGTTCCATGGCTCTTTGGGTAACACAAATTTTATTTCTTACTTTCTTGGTTAGTGTTAATGTCTCTGCACCATATGTAAGTACTGGCAACACGCACTGATTAAAGACTTTTCTTTTAAGACACATAGGCTGTTCTGATTTAAGAACATAGCTCAGCTTGCCGAATGCCACCCAAGTGAGTCCTATGCGGCGGCTTAGTTCGCACGTTTGATTATCTCTTCCTATGCGTATCTTATGTCCTAAGTACTTATAAGAGGTGGTTTCTTCAATATGCATGCCATTTACTGAAATCTTTTCGCTTAACACAAGATTTGTCATGATTTGTGTTTTTGTGTGGTTGATTTTTAATCCAACTTGTAGGGAGGCTAGGTATAGTTTCTCCAGTTACGATACTGCATCATCGATTCTGTCAGCAAAAAGGACAATATCGTCAGCAAACCTCAAATGACTAAGTATTTCTCCATTGACATTAATTCTTTTTTCACTCAGATTTGCGTTCTTAAACATATGCTCTAATAATGTTGTAAACAATTTTGGTGAAATTGTGTCTCCCTGTCGCACTCCCCGTTTTATTTTAAATACTTTGGTCTTTTTATCTGCCACTTTCACGCTTGCTGTCCCATTTTGATAGATGTATTTTATCATGTTTATATAGCGATGATCTATACGGCACTCTGTTAAGGCTTTTAACATCTTTTGATGACTTATTGTGTCGAAAGCTTTTTCGTAGTCAACAAATATCATGACTAATGGCTTGTTATATTCAACACTCTTTTCTATTAAGTTCTTAATTACTTGTAAATGATCGTTCGTGCCATATCCTGCTCTAAAACCTCCTTGCTCTCTTGGCTGATATAAATCCAACTTACTTCTTAGCCTGTTGGTAATAACTCTTGTAAATAGCTTATATACTTGTGACAACAAGCTAATGGGGCGGTAGTTTCTAAGGTCGCTGATATCTCCCTTCTTATGAAGTAAGATGATTTCCGCGTTGTTCCACTGCGTCGGTGTTATCGCTTCGCACAGACATTTATTGAACAGTTTAGCAAGTGTCAGTAAGAGCGTATTTCCTCCTAGTTTTAGGCTTTTGGTCATTACCTTGTCTTCACATGGTACATACAATGGTACTACAGCCCAAATCGAGCCTTGGTCTCCTCCTAACTATGCTTTAAACCTTGCCAATCCCGCGCTGATCTTCCTCAGGTCCACACGTCTAGCAAATTTGTCGCGTCCACTGCCCCTCCCACCTTTTCCGTGGTCTTACTTTTATCTTGCGCCCTGCATTTTTCTATCTAGGGTTTTTTTGGCAATCTTTTGTTCTCTATTTTCACTACATGACTAGCCCATCGAAATCTTTGAAGTTTAATGAATTCTGAGATTGCTGCCTCTTTGAACAGTTTGGTAGAGTTCATGGCTGTATCTGGATCTTTATACTCTGTTTTTTGTTGATAGGTCAAAATATCTTCCTTAGGACTTTTCTTTTGAAGACTTCTAGCTTTCGTTTTGTGTAATCTGTCATCACTCATGTCTCGCATCCATAACATATGGATTTATTAAATACATTCAACTTATTTTCTGGTTTTTTTGTTTATAACCCAGTAGTGGCGATCTTAAAGGACCGTGACCTCCTAATAGTTCTTCTTTAGAGAGAAATGCTGTTAGAGAAATTATTTCCATCAAACTGTTTGATGTTTCCACCATTTTGTCATTGAGTTCTGTACCACGTTTTCCGTAAACACTTTATTTCCTTATAACCACTATGTAATTCCTTTAATTTCCACAACTTTGGGTCCATAACCTCTAGGAAGGAATGGTGAGAAATAATCTACTTATATAGAATATTACAAACAGTACATTGACAAATATAAACGTTTTAATTATAACAACAATATCTGGTTAGAACATGACCTTCTTGTTGACTCGTTTAAATACTTGCCATGCACAGATAGTGCCAACCCTTAACACTAAAAAGATGAAAATACCAACAACAGTTTTTTTGTAGTAATATAAGAATATGTAAAATCCGTTTTAAGCAGTTTTTAATCTGTATATGTATAATTTGTAGGCGGGACGTTCCTCCAAATGGACTGGGTCTTTTTATGATGAGGCCAGATGAGTGCCAGTACCGCTGTCCAGAACTGGACGCCTGCATCAATGCCAGCGTATGGTGTGATGGAGTAGAAGATTGTCCTTCAGGAGTAGATGAAGCCATAACCCATTGCTCATTGATATTGCAACTACCGCCAGTATATCTGTTCTTTGGTGCTTTAGGAGTTATTCTCTCTAGGTAAAGTGTGACTTCTATACATGTGACATTGTAAATTATGGAAACATAAGAAGCTGTAGAAATTTTGAAAGCAGCATAAAGAAATTGTATAAATTAATGTATTTATATTAATCCTAAATACATTTTTTTTTTCAGTTTTCTTACGGGTGTCATACTCTGGAAAACCTGTCGACGAAGACCAAGATCCATTCTTCAAACTAGGCTCAAAAGTTTGTCTTCCGACACTGCCATCATCGACGATCGCGACATAATTTGCTGACACAGCGACAATTCTGTGCGGTATGTAGAAATCGACAGAGTGACGACTGTCTGACGCACAAATTTCTACTTATCGTGCGGAATTGTGATTAGCAAATCTTTTTTATACGTTTTGGTGTCGATTTCGAAACTGGACCGTTTGTAATTTAGTGTTTTCAAGTAGTTTTGCCAATGAACAATCGAAGTAAATATATGTTAACTCTCTGAACAGTTTATCAATGTCAATAAAATTAAATAACAATAAAATTAAACACAATATGAAGAAATCAGTTTTAATAGAATCTTAAGATGAAAATAAAAGCAACAAAAGATAACTAGTGATCTATCTTCGGTAACTCTGGTAGAAAACAAGATGAAGTTGAACAAGATGAACAGGTTAACATAATACCAATCAAAATATAGAGAACTATGTTTGTGTAAGCATTGATACAACTTATTCACAAAAAATCTTAGAGGGCCTAAAATTTACATATTAACAATCTACCTGGGTTCAGGAACCAACATATTTTCTTCTTTCTTCTTCTTCGTCGTTTTCACATTTTAAGTTCACGGTTTTTGTCCTCCACAGCACTCTATTCTCCCAATAATCTTCTCTGACGTCTCTATCTATCATAGCATTTTCTAGGTACGTTTTCGATCTTAAAGCTGGTGGGTCCCAGTCCAATTTTCTTTTTGGCCACCTGTGCTCTGGCATTCTTTGAACATACCCATACCACTGCAGAGCTCTGATTTCCAACTTTTTTAATTGAGGATTCTACTTCTATTCTGTTTCATATTTCTTCTGTTCTTATTCTATCATCTCTGGTAATTTTTATCTTCTCATATATTCCAATTTTACTGTTCTTATTTTATTTCGTTTTGTTGCTGTTATTTATTGGCCCTACTTCCGCTCCATATTGGGTAATACTCAGCACTTTGCTCTGAACGATTCCTTTTCTTTGTTTTCTTTGATGAGGGTGTTGTTCCAGATCACTCCAGGGAGTGTTTTTGTGGCGGGTTTTCCCCGTACAATTGTCTTTATATCTCTCATACAAGTACAATCTCGGCATATCATTGACACTAAATACTTAAAAAAAAGTCTTACAATTCTTAATAATCTCTTCTTCTAAACCTAATTTTAAATCAGCAACTTGGGATCCAATATATTAGTAATCGGTCTTACACATATCTTGAGTCCCCATGCTCGTATGTTTCCCTTAATTTTCTTATCACATATTCCATATCCTTTCTGTCTTGGCAGTATTAAAAAGTATAGGTGATAGACCACATCCTTGTTTGGAGCCTTTTGTTGCGGTGATTGATGGTATTATTTTATTGCGTAACTTTATTTGCAGATATGTTTCTTTATAGATTATTTGTGTTTAATTCGCCTATTTTTTTTTTAACTACATTCTTCAAATTGTAAGTTGTTTCCTGGGCATGCTATCGTATGCTTTCTCCAAGTCCACAAAAGTCATATGCGTTACAATATTTTTCTCCTTGTTCTCTTTTATCACTTCTCATGATGAATATTATCTAGACATGATCTGGTTTTTCGAAATGTGGCTTATAAATTGCAGTAATGGTCCATGCGTTGTTCTATTATTTCTTTTATAACTGTGAAAAATATTCTTGCTATTGAAGGCATTACACTAATCGTTCTATAGTTATTTTGATCTTTTATCACTTTTTTTTATTTCGTTCATCTGAAATCTTCTTTTCTGCTTGGATTTGATTGAACAACACTTGTATAAAGAATACGATCCATGCGCATTCATATTTCAGCAGTTCTATTTTTATGTTTTCTGGTCCTGGTGCTTTGCTGTTTTTGGCCTTATTTAGTGCTTTAGTTATATCTTCGCCTGTGATTTCGGCTCCCTTTGATGTTATTGTCACAAAGTCTTGTGAGATATACTATTGTCTATTCTTCTGCAATAATTTTGTGTAATGCTTTGTCCACTTCTTTGATGTAATGTTTTTTTTTTCATGTTTCCGTTGATTAATTACACCCCATTGTATTTCTACACATTCTCGTCCCGTATTCGTTCTTCTCAAATCTTATTTTTTGCTTCACTTATTGTCTGGGGGATATATAGACATATTGTCAGCGAGTTTTAAACACTTTTTGTTGTATATAAAGCTTTTTCTATCAGAAGCTTCCGGTATACTGGAACAAATTAGTCGGTTAAATGTAAGACACTGAATTATATTACCCGGCTTAAATAAATGTCTTTTCTTGAGTGATTTCTGGTTCTATAGATCCTTTTGTAAGATCCAGGATCTCTGACACAAAACCACTTTACTGGCACTTTAAGAATCCGTGATTAATGACGAGCCAGATTTACTACGATTTGCTGTTTTTCCTGTTTTCCTTCTTTTCTATTGTCTATTCGCATTCCATGGATACAAAAAATTACCAATGGTGAGGTACTTCGGCGCATGAGTAAACAAAAAGAATTACTCAAATTACACCATAATCAAAGAGAGAGAAATACAATACTTGGGTCATGTGTTGAGTGGTGAAAGATTATAAATTATTCCAAATTATATTGGAAGGTAAAGAGTAGGGCAAAATATCAGTTGGAACACGCCAGAACTCATAGATGAAAGACCTGAGGAGATAGTTTGACCGCTCGTCCACAGAAATCTTTCGGGCAGCAGTTTCCAAAGCTACAATTGCTAGAAGAAGATTCTCTATTCTCTAAATATATTATCTTCTGAGTATATTCTCTAAAAGTCTGTCTCCTCTAATCTTTACGACTTCTATAACGATGTAATCTTCTCAAACTTTATTTCTTTTCATTTTTTTCAGTACATTCCTTATTTCGTCTCTTGATATATCAGGCATCAAGTCCGATCGTTGGTTGACTATTAGTTTTCAGATTCTAATTTAAGTCGATTAAAAAAACCCTATGGTAAATAGGGTGTTTCAAAAAGGTATGTCATAAATTAAATCACGCATTCCGGGGACAAAAATAAATTGATTGAATCCAACTACCTTAGTATAGTACGAAAGTGTACACAAAAAAATTACAGAGCCCTATAAAGTTACAAAATAAAAATTGTTTTTTTTGCATTATCTCCTAAACTACTTGACATTTTGTAATAAAATAGACACGTTACTTTCTTGTTCTGAAAGTATTTTTCATACAGAAGAAACAACAAAATCTAAGCGCACAAAAAAATGTTAAGGGGTCTGTGCAGCCCTAACTCCTCCCAAACTTTTGAGTACAATCAAATCAAATGAATTTTGTGGCATCATTAGGTTAACACATTCTTTTTAAAAAATTTTTGCCTCCTATCACTTTTTTCAAAAAACAGTTTTTAATGAGCAAGTTTTTAGTGCAACTAAATAAATGCCTTAAATGAAAAAAATGTCTATAACTTCTATAAATATGATATTATAGTAAATATTCAAAATGACCCCCATTTTCTTTAAAACACATTCGGTATCGTTTTAATACGGAAAACCGAATGCGCTGAAAAATCATATTTTTCTGACGAAATAGATTTGCAGCTTCAAATATTCTAACCATCATTTATTGCTTGTTCTCTATTGTTACAGAATACACTTTCTGTTTCATAAATCCTTAAAAGCAAAAGTCCATTTGGTTAAGACCTGGGTGGCCAAGAAATAGCTGCGTCACGACCCTTTCCAATTCACCGACCAGGATACTGCCTGCAAAGGTATTCCCGGACTGCATTACTGTATTGCAGTGGAGCGCCATCTTGTAGAAACCACATATTTTGCCTTATTGCAATATTCACTTCTTATAAATATTCTTATAAATTGTTTGCCAATAACTGCAAATAATTATCACCATTTAAATTGTTGAGAAGAAATACTGGGCCTATTAGATTATTATCCACAATTCCTGACCAAACATTAACTTTGAAAGTCCTTTGGTGATGAGTCGTTTTTTTGACGTGAGGATTTTCGTCGGCCCAAATGTGCTCGTTATGATGATTTGATATTCCATTTCTTCTGAAGGTAGCCTCATCGGTAAACAAAATATTTCTAATAAAATTAAGATTTCGAGTGTTTTCCATTAACAACCAATCGCAAAATCCAATCCTTTTAGAATAATCTTCAACCAATAACTCTTGAACCGTTGTTAAGTGATAGGGTTTAAGCAGCTGATCCTTTAAACGCCTCCAAACCCTTACGTGAGAAACATTTAATTGAGCAGCTATTACCCTTGTACTTGTTTCAGGGACTTCTTCAATGGTTTCTAAAATATCTTCATCAGTTGCATTCATTATTGGACGACCGCTTTTGGCAGCAACTTGTGGTTGGAATGTACCCGTTTCCAGTAAACGACGATCAATGGTCAGAAATAATCCTCTATCGGGTGTATTTCGATTGGGGTATTTTACTGCATAACGTCTTGCGGCTGCTGCACATTCACATACGATATTCCCGATAGTTTATTGAAATCATAATTTAATCTGATCTAACTTACTCAAAGTTAAATGCATATCTGCCATTTCCTGAAATGTGTAGGCCACTGTAATATCAAAATGTTTAATATTAATCTTATTCACACAATAAATGATAACTTATCCGATATTCGATAAATGATAGCTTCAAATTATTGACTATTATTGATGGAACTGTTTGTAATTATTGTATTCGTAGAAACTAATTGTAATTTTATGGCCAACTAGAAAAAAACTAGTTTTTCGAAAAAGTGATGAGGCAAAAAAGTTTTATAAGTAATGTGTTAAACTAATGATGCCACAAAATTTAGTTGATTTGAACGTACTCAAAAGTTTGCGGGGATTTAGGTCTGCACACCCCCTTAAAATTTTTTCTGTGCGCTCCGATTTTGTTGTTTCTTCTGTATGAAAAACACTTTCAGAACAAGAAAGTAACCGTGTCCATTTTTACTACAAAATGTCAAATAGTTTAGGAGATAATGCAAAAAAAACAATTTTTATTTTGTAACTTCATAGGGCTGTAATTTTTTTTGTGTTCACTTTTGTACTAAGGTAAGTTGGATTCAATTAATTTATGACATACCTTTTTGAAACACCCTGTATTTTGAAAGTCATTAGGTATTATTTTTAGCATTATTCAACGTCATAAAAAAATATTTCATTTTAATTTTATTACTTTTGCTTATGTACTGCAACATTTTTGATTACACAAACACTTTTTATGTAGTAAACCTTGCATATAAAACAAGTTAACAAACATAATATATTATTATTACCTGAAGTGTAGTAGTGGTTGTCTACTAACTAGTAAGCCTCTGTTTTAAAATTGAGATCGAGCAATCGCCGCCTAATATAAGAATCCTTTATAATAAAGGCGATCACATTTTTACCATAAGATCAGCTATGATGTTCAAAACTAAATTATGAACAGTTACTTAAAAAGAAAAATTAATAACGGATGCATGTGGCAGAACTTTACAAAGCTCCCAAGAATTTAATAATTGGAACTAAATTTAAGCAAATTTACGAAATATTTATGACGGCATCTGATAGTAATTGAAAACCAATTGAAATAAAGGCCGCAATCCTACTAAGTTTCCTGGGGAAGATAGCCTAGAACTATTTTAATACATTTAATTTGATGCAAGGGAATACAAAAAAGTCCGAAGAAATAATTAAAGCCTATGATAATTACGTAAATCCAAGAAGAAATGTAATTTTTGAGAGATAGATGCTCCATAAGAGAGACCAGAAAGAAAATGAAGACTTTAATATGTTCCTGGGAGATGTTAAAACAATAATTAAATTTTGTAAATTTAAAGAGGAAGACAAAATGTTAAGAGTCCGAATAATACTAGTTGTAAGCTCCAGAGAACTGCAAGAGAAACTACTGAGACTGACAGACTTCCAGCTGCAAAAATAAGCAAAAATCAGATAAAAATCTTCAGTTGTGAAATAATGTAAATGAATTAGAGTCAATAATGAAGAAAAATTATACAAAAAAGAAAAGTTAAATATTAATGTAAGAAGTGTACCGATTAAAAAATTTACTAATGAAATGTGTGTTTTAAATCCACCACTTCTTGGGTATCACATTTCACTGTTACCAATTGTAATGAAATTAAAATAGTTATTATTTTTGGGATTCGTTTTTTTTCGGTCGTGAATATTTCTAAGGCTCATTCCAGTTTTTAAACATTCCTACATCGCCTGCTAAAGGATTCTTATCGCAGGAAATGAGCCTGCCACTTCAATTATAAATAAAAATACTATAGCAGCATAGATAGCTTTGGTAAAGTCTTACACAAAGAATGAATTCAAGCTACAAATCGTTTGGTAAGGAAAAGTAACGTTGACGGTATTCTTACGTGATTATCAGAGTAAGACTAAACAAGTTATTGTTATTCGTCATCTCCAGTTTGGAATATCAGTAGACTAGAAGATCAGTTGACTGGAAAACCAGTATAGGATACCTTCAGTTAGTTAATGCCTTTATTTGTACAATATTTACACTCCCCTTTTAATTTTGACCGTACGCTCTCTATGGAAAATTTTCATTTCGTCAAAAAATACTTAATTGCTTAACTAATTATTTTAAGTAATAATGTTTTTCATTGGCAAAACACAGTAATTTTTCAGAAAACCTTAAGATATGAAGTAGTCCAGTATAAAATGGATTTTTTGTACTTTTTAGTCCTGGACCAATAAATATTTTTTAAGAACTTTCTTAGAGTTGTGATTTTACAAACTAGGGTCACTTGTTAGACAATTATCAAATCTAGAGCTTTTAAACTAGAGTAGGAATTAGCTAGAATTAAAGAGACTCTCTAGTACGTCTTAGTATTTTTGGAAACTCCAAAAAGAAGACAGATATAAAGATTAGATATTTGTTATAAAGTATTTGAAAAGATTTTGGCTTTGAGATGATTTTATAATCGGTTTGTATGTTAAGTTTTAACTAGCTTTAAGTCCAAACTTAAATAATTAAGTTTAACCTCTCAATTTTAGTTGATTAATCGTATTGAAAAAAACACTCTTTATAAGTTTTTGTGTTTATTTATAAGAAATATTAAAATCGACGACCTTCAACAATGAAAAAGATGATTAGTAAATTGTTTACTACTTTTTTTTTACTTTCTTAACATTATCGATGACTATGATATTTGTGCAATTTTGTTACAATTTGCTATTCAAATATTCCCATAAAAAATCTAATTGAGTCAAATCTGGAGACTTGGTAGTCATTCAATAGATTCCCTTCTACCTTCCTGGAAAAACGTTATTTAAGTACTTTCGTACCTCAGCGACGTAGTGTTAGGAAGCCCCATCCTGTTGACACCACAAATAATTTCTATTTGGAAAGGGCATCAAACAATCTTAAAGAAATTTCAGATAACGAGGAGCAGTTGTTTCCTCAAAAAAATTTGGCCCTACAATATGATTGTTTGTAACGCCGGCTCAAACATTCACCTTCTGATGATATTGTGTTCTATATTCGTTCATCCAATGTGAATTTTCACTTACCCAGTAAGGATATGTTCGGCGGTTTACGTGACCGTTGAGCATAAAAGCCACTTCATCTGAAAAAAGTACCTTTTCTATAAAATGTTACATCGTCCCATAATGGTTTTGCAGAATTCGATTCTTGTTTATCTTCTAACAGCGCCTGGACCAAATGTACTTTGTACGGATGCCACTTTTCCGTTTTTTTTTTGTGGCACTCTAACAACAGTTGATTGGAGAACATTATTATCTTGTGCAAGCTACCTTTAACTGGTATAAGGATTTTCTTGAAAGGCCTGTACAACGTTTAGTTTCTTAGCTTTGGGTATTGATTTTCGACCACTTCTGGAGAGATCTTTAACATGGCCCGTTTCTCGAAAAAAAAATTCAATTTTGCTAGTTGTTGATTGAGAAATTAGTTCGCGTAATTAAAATCGCTGTTATTAATGTCGACAAAAAACTCCAACAGCAAAAATTTTACGTCTATTAATTAGCAGAGTTATTCATCATCATCAATCAGCCAATCGCGTCCACTGCTGGACATGGGCCTCCCTCAGTTCTTTCCAGTGTTCTCTACACTGGGCCGTTTGTAGCCAGTTTCCCGCTACACGTTTAATGTCATCGGTCCATCTAGTCGGTGGTCATCCTCGGCTTCTTTTATAGTTTCTGGGCCTCCATTTTATAATAAGTCTTGTCCACCGTCCATCTTGTGTTCTGGATAAGTGCCCTGCCCAGTTCCACTTAAGCGTCGTGGTTCTTTCGATGACGTCTTGAACTCCTGATATCTGCCTGATTTGTTGGTTTGTTATGTGGTCTCGAAGGCTCATGTTTAGCATTGCATGTACCATGGCTCGTTGTGTAACTCTAAGTTTATTCGCAGATTTTTGCGTGAGTGTTAAAGTCTCTGCTCCATAAGTTTGTACAGGTAAAACACATTGGTTATAAACCTTTCGCTTAAGACACATGGGAATTGAACTTTTTAGAATATGGCTTAATTTGCCAAATGCTGCCTATGTCAGGCCTATTCGCCTCTGTATTTCATGTATTTGATTGTCTCTGCTTATTTTGATTTCGTGTTTCAGATAGTTGTAAGTGTCTGTTTGTTGTATGATATTATTGTCAATAGTTATATTTCCACTCATTAAGAGATTTGTTAAAAGTTAATTTTTCTCAAAGTTTATCTTTAATCCTGCTCTTTCAGACAGACTTTAAGCGAATGCATCATAGAAACTGTATCATGTAAATTATCTGCGATTAATACATCATCTGCAAATCTTGGGTGATTTAATCTTTCTCCATCTATATTGATGCCCATATCTTGCCATTGAGTGCTCTTAAATATTGACTCTAAAGCTGCCGTGAACAATTTTGGTGAAATATTGTCTCCTTGGTCATTATGCAAATGGTCATTTGTGCCATATCCTGCCCTGAAGCCTGCCTGTTCTTTGGGCTGATAGAAATCAAGTTTAGCTGTTAGCCTCTTTGTTAAGATTTTCATAAAGAGTTTGTACATATGTGTCAAGAGGCTGATGGGTCTATAATTTTCTAATTTAGTAATATCGCCTTTTTTGTGTAACAAGACTATTACTGCATTGTTCCAGTCTTTTGGAATCGTACGCGCATGTAAGCATTTATTAAACAGTTCGCTTACTGATTTTAATAAAATTTCTCCTCCTGCTTTTATTGCCTCGATAACGAGTCCATCATCACTTGCTCTTACTTCTGACATAAAAAGTATTTCCGATCCCTGATTTATGAGAGTCTTTACTCGTGTCGGGAAATTGTCTTGTGGTCTTTGGCTGATATAGAGGTCTTTATAAAACTCTCTGGTTATTTTCAGAATGTTTTGTTTATCTGTTTTTGCCTTTCCATCTTTATCTCTCAGCTTGTATATTTCTTTTTTACTTTGTGTGAGTTTTCTTTTCATTATTTTTAAACCTTTGTTCTCTTCTACTGTTTGAGTAATTACATTAGTATTATATCTTCTTACATATTTTCTAATTTCCGCTGAAATTCTTTTATTTAGTTTTTTATATTCTTCTTTGTTTCCCTTTTCGTTCTCGTTCTCGTATTTCCATGAGTGCTTTTGTATTTTTGCTAATATATTCACTTTTGGTGTCATTTTTGTGAGATCTCACAATATCTACCCTCTCCTAAGGACCCATTACCTCCCATATCTTCCTGTGGTGTCTATTCTATTCCTTGTTCATGTGGACATGTGTATATTGGCGAAACTGGTCGTTCCGTCAAAACTCGGATTCAAGAGCATCAAAGATGCATTCGATCAGGTCTTTTCTCCCATTCTGCAGTTGCAGAACACTGCCAAGAAACCGGTCATTCCATCTTGTTCGAAAAAACCCATATTATTTCTAAGAGCCCCTTCTTTTATTCCAGGAAAATCCGTGAATCTCTAGAGATCCAAAAAAATCCCCATAATATCAATCGAGAGGAAGGATACTACTTGTCTCCCATCTGGAATCTCAGTCTAGAGCCGCCGTCCGGTCCCGCTACCACGATGCAGCCACATGATTGGCCAGCGCGCGCTTCTTGACGTTCGCGTCACGAAGCGTGCCAATACGTCCCGACACGACAGGTCACCGCGACTATAAATAGAGCGGTAGCGGAGTAATCGTCGGATTCACTCCCCGCCTCTCGACGCGTTAGTGTTCTGAGCTGTTGGACGTGAATCCCTGTCCTGGCATTTGGTTTTCACCTCTGGCTGCGTTGAGTAGTTGAGTTACTGTGACCAAATGCCCATCTTGGTAGTTAGTATTCGCCTGTGGTTGCGTTGAGTAACTGAGTTACCGTTGCTAACTACCCATCTTCCTGTCTTTTGTTTTTCTTTTTTCTTTTTTCTTTGTTCTCCTAAAGAAGCTACATACAATTGTAGCGAAACGTCGAAATGAACCCACTTTTGGGTCACTCACAAATGACACGGTCCAAACCCGGAAGACGAATAAACTATAATTTATTATAATAATTTGAAATTTGTGTAGATTGATTATCTGTCATTATTTTTGAATTGAAATATTTTCATAAATTGTTATAAAATACAAATCAATGTATAGGTAATTAATTGAGATGATGGAAAATTACAAAATTAATATGAGAATTTTTTAGGATGCATGTTTAAACAAATTTAATGTGACTGACTGATCAAGAATGCTCGATAATGTTTTAGTTTTTAGTATATTCTCACAACTGGCGGTCTGTCACACACTTTTGCTTTTAGCAAAATGACACATCTGACAAGATCAACGTACGCAACTTAAAAATACGATTTTTGATTAGTTGTACCAGTTTTTTATGACGGGAACGGTACATTGTTTCGGATGCATTAGACTTTAATTGACATTCAAAAAGTATTGTTACTTGATTGACATATTTCTGAAATTTCAAATTATAAGAGTTACATTGTTTTTTATATAAATTAAAGATTTTTAATAACGAGTCTTACAGTAATATATTAAAATTGATAAAAATATAAAATAAAAATAATTAACTTTATATTTAGGAAATTTATTGTTTTGTAATAAACTGTAGGAATATTATCAACCTTTTACCAAAAAAAAAGGTTACCAAAAATGCTAAAACTGAACTAGAGAGATGTCGAAAACCTATACAGCTTGATTTTACTACATTAAGTGCGTGAAAAGAAAAAGTGCAGGGTGCCATCTAGTGTTATAATAAGGATTTAATAAAATAAAATTTAGAAGACTTGTAAATAGAAAAAAATTTTCGAATTACGCTGTTAGTTGGTTGAGAAAATTGTTAAAATTTGTGTATTTAAATGTCATCCTTTGTTGTCGTTATATTCATTAGATACGTTAAAGATATTGATTCCTATATATGTAAATAGGTATGTACAGTGACTGTCAAAGTATATTCAATGTTATGACAGTTTGGCTCCAGACATACAATTTATTTGATATGGTCATTTATAAACTTTGCAAATGGTTTGTTCTAGTGAGTAAAAGACAAATAGTTAAATGACAATCCTCAGATGACATAATGTATTTCACACATCTAAGAAAGATTAAGTGTCACTTCTGATGATGCATTTATATTCTTGTTTTGGTCATTGATATGAAGAAAGTTTTAAAATAACTTTTTTGGTGTTAAACATCTACTCGGAGGTAATATCAGCCCATATTGTATAACAGCAAATGGCATTACCTCCCTAATGTCGTCATACCTCATCGTATTACTCACCTTGTGTTATTGTGAATAATGTCATGTTTTCATCTGCTTCCCTTGTAGATTAAAGATACGCGAAACTTTGGACGCTGAGTAACTTTCTTTTAAGGTTATTTTTTTCAAAAGAACATTGCGACGATGTTTATATCTATATATTGCAAATGCAGATGCAGATGCAAATATTTATATCTATATATTGAAGCCACATGGGTGTTTGAGCATTCCAGTAGTCTTATAAAAAGCATCAAGTTTCCATTAAAATATAAACATATGCTTTATGGACTTCGAAAAAAACACTGAAAGAATACAATACACATTACTACTTCAATACTTGGACTTAGTTGATCTGGATAAGTATAAAATCACCTTGCTCAAATCTTCAATACGATCACACTACTAGTGGTACAAGTGGATCAAGAAGTTTCAGATAAAGTTCCTAGTAAGCAAGTAAGCATGTGGTCATATAAGGAAGTAATATGTCGCCGATACTGTTTAATATTTATCCTCAAACAGTTTTTAAGGTAAAATTGAAGATTCGTAACGAACTAGTTAAAATCGTCGGAAAAGGTAATATAACATCAGGTACCTTGTTGATACCGCTATAATGGCAGCGTGTCTAAAACTCTGTTTAACTCAATCAACACTGATGCAATAAAAAGGGTTCTAACTAACCACACAAAGCAAATAGATACAAATACAAATAGATAGAAGCAAATAGAACTAGATGGTCGTCGGAGAAAATAATAAAAAAATCAGACTAAAGTGTGACTGTGTGAATTTATATTTTGCAAGCAAAGTTGTGAATCGAAATCAAATCGATCGTTTGTTGCAACGTAAGCATTCATTTTAAAGAAAAAGGTCAGTCTCTGCTTTTACGGAAAAGATCAAAATAAACATGAACGGAAGTCAACAAAAATTTTTACCGGAAGAGAAAATTTTTAATGACCGGAAGTTAACAAAGTTTTTAGTATTTTGGCTCGCTGATCATGAATCCGTCAAAATAAGTGTATTTATAATCATTTGCGGGTTGTAGCGTTTTTATTAATTTTATGGAGAAGTGAGTAAAGCATTTCCGTTATGACAATTTTTGCCGTAATAACTTTAAGTGCTGAATCGGAATCCGTTGTCAGTTTTTCTCTGTCTATCACAGTTTTTTCATTCTAGAACTGGACAGACCGACGGATAGACGGACGGACGGTCGGACGGACGAACGGTCGGATGGAAGGACGGACGGACGGAAAATTATAATCTATAATATAGTATCGATAGTTTATTTTTTGAGGATCATTTGGATCCAAGTAGGCGAGAAAACATTGAACAAAGTAAAACAGTTTGTAGGCTTACAGAGTAAAACAGTTTGTGGGCTTCTGAATTAATTGGAAAGTTTCTCTTAAGTCCGTTGCAATACACAGAAAACTTGCCTAACGGCATGCGCAGTATGTCGTCAGCTGATTATTTCCTACAACTTTTTGCAATTTCGCGATAATCGGTTTAAAATAAAACAAAAGTTTATAAGTTGGGTTAAGGCTAAAAATTTCAACCTTAATTGCATTGCAAGTCGAGTTGCAAGCTGTAAAATCGCACATAAAGATCATGCAATAAACTTGCACGAAAGTTAGGCATGCAAGAAATTGCAGTTTTCTCGCGAGCTGTAAAGCGATCTTCCATTTTCGTTGAGATTCCAGACTACCTCACAACTCCTTTCGCTTGGTTGCTACCAACTACTTATGGGTTTTCTTGATGTTCAACTAAGTTCTGTCTCACTACTCCTATCTGTCTGGAGTTTTCTGTGTTCACTACAACAGTAATATCACCAACTGCCGAATACAAACATCTTGTTTTACCTAATATTAAAAACAGAAGTATTTTGAAGCTTCTTAACGTTGCATGTACTTTCCCAGACTTTGTACGTACACAATACAAATGGTTTTCTCAACTTTTAGGCACTGTACAATGTACAATGACTGATAACACTATTTTGTAAATATTTAAGTAAATCAAAAGTTTAACGTAGGAACAATTAGACGAAAAAATAATTAAATATGTTGATGAAAATTTCTGCCAAATAATTTTATACAGAGTAATCAGTGTATAATATGTTTTTGTTAGATCAAGAGATGTGTATATTATTACTTCTATTATGCTTAATATAGTTTATATAAATAAATATTATAGATACTGTACGCTAAATTTATTACCTTTTTCATTTAATAGGAATATGTGAATAGATGGATTTTCTATTATTAAGCCAATAAAATGTACTAAGAAAGACCTAATGTCTTTTATCGATTTTGTTATTGGTAAAATTTTTCGATTATCTAAGAAGAACAATATCAAAAAAAGTTTCTATAACTTCTGTTCTAGTTTTGGACCAAAGGTAGCTCAAAATACTCCTTTATTGATATTATATATTTGATTAATACCATTATTCCAGATTAAAGCCATACCGCTTTCACAATCCCTAAAAGAAAAATTCACTTATCTCAGAAACCTACGGTATCAAATGGTTGAGCTTCTGGTAGGATTCTTTATGTTTTAGTGAACCTGAAGTGATATGGTAAGTTGGAGTATCTTTCAAAGTTTTTCGTACGCATCTGAAGGCGGAAGAAGTACAACTTTCTGTAAGGTGTTCTAAAGATTTTTACTAAGACCCAGCTTTTTATATTTTCTAGGAAGTTTTCGAGATAACACTAATAGTAGAGAGAATAATAAGTACCGTCTGGGTCATTTTCATTCTCCATTGTTCCCTTATTTGTATTTGCAGATCTCTGTACTTATTTCTTCTTCTTCTTGTGCCACTTCTATCGTTGATTGGAAATCATAAAGGCTATCCTGACCTTGTTTACAGCTGACCTAAAGAGTTCATTAGCCAGGTACAGCCAGGTTTGGTACAGCCAAACCACTCTCTCTAATTACGCAACCATGACATTCTTCTACAAACTGGATTCCATTTTCCTTCTATTTTTCCTTGCATTATATTTTGAAGTAATTGGTATTTATGTTCTCACATCAGGTGACCCAAATTTTCGAATTCTGCGTTTGATCGTTGACAAACTTTCTGGGTCTTTTCCTATCCTTCGTATTACATCAAAGTTTGTGACTCTTTTAACCCAACTTATCTTCAGCACTCGACGGTAGCACCACATCTCGAAACTTTCAATATTTTTTATGTTGTTCTGTTTGAGAGTCCAGGCCTCTAAAGCGTATAATAGCGTGTTAAATACGTAGCCCCTTAGCATTCTTAATCGTAGAGGGATGCTTATATCTCTGTTTCAGAAGAATTTCCTCATCTTTACGAAGGCGGCCCTGGCAATTTTGATACGTCTTTTTATTTCATTGTTTTGGTCTCCAGTTTCGTTTATTGAAGTCCCCAATTATTTGTAACTTCATACTTTTTTTGTTGGTTGTGTCATCTTTTTACCGAAGACCATATACTTTTGATTTTTTTGATATTGATATTTATGCCATAAATTTTGCAGGCAATATTTATATTTGTAAGTAATCGTTGTTATTCTTCTGCTGTTCTTGCAACTAGTACAGTTTTGTTTGCGCATCGAATATTATTTACAACCTCTCCATTGATTAGGATTCCTTCGTTTGTCGACTGAGTCGATAATAAGTTGTTCTTTGCAACCCATGGAACCCTTATCGCATCATTTCTGTTGAGGTTCTATGATATTGTTTAAAGCGCAGTGTTGGTAGATACGCTGGGCTGCACAGGATGTGACCAATTTATACAGAGTTGGAAGACAAGTAATTGGGCGGTACTTGGCTGGATCTTGGATATTATTTTGATCCTTCGGTATTAAATAAGTTGTTTCCTGAGTTAGAAATGATGGTATTTCCTGCGGATTACAAATAACATGATTAATTAGTGTTCACAAGTACTCATGAGCACTCCAGAACTTCTTAAGCCAGAAGTTTTGAACTCCGTCTGCTCCAGGATATTTCCAGTTATGAAACTCTTTGATGATATTATATACTTCTTCTGTGGTGAAGGGTTCATAGACAGCTGTACGGTGGTGTTGACAGCTGTGCGTCATATCTTCTATCGATTCAGCATTGGTGGGTGTGGAAAGTTGATTTCCCAAAAAATTGTTATTGTTAATAGTATTATTATGGATATATGTTTTTCTTAGATTAAATATTAGCGCGTATTATCTTTTTATGATTTCTTCTTTAATGTTCTCTTTTTATACAAAAAAATTTCTATAAATTCATGTACTCAGTTAGTATAGGTTTCTTTGGTTTGTTGACTAACCAATTCATATTACAGAAACCACTAAGGTTAGCTGTATGTGCCTTGCTATTGATGGCAGATAATTTCTGCAAAGATCTGAGGAACAGACGTTTGTACACCAGTTGGATTTTTGTTACATCATTTTCTTCTTCAAGAATTATCTTATTTGTTTTTTTTTAATTGCAACTTAATAAATGAAAAGGGTAGTAAATGAGATTTGTAAAATAATTTTTTTATGTTGTATTTTATACACATTACAATATTGTTTAATCATATGCTGCCGGTTTAATTTGATCCAGAATGAGGTTCATGTATACCAAGCCAAACAAACATTGGAATAATGTAAACGTGTTAGGATATTTGAATGAGTAGTTTTAGGAAACAACATTACTATAATTATCTTAAATGTGAACAAACAATTATTAACAATATATTTTTTAAATAGGTAAAGAAATAATAAATAAGACTTACTCACAATCAATTTAATTTAACTATCAGACGACCGGTTTCGCTTTCTACAATATGCAAAGCATCCTCAGGTCTCGATACAAAGTTAAACAAATGCTGAAATGATAAAAACCCATATTAGGGTGTTGTCTACTAACGATAAACACAGTAGATGTTGTAAATTACACTAATTATGCCAATATTACATGTCTATGGTTTTATTTAAAATAGTAAGTTGAATAAAAAGTATAAAAGTTTTAAAAGTTTAAACAGACAAGGTAAGGCCCACAAATTGTTATAAAATAGTCTATTAGATTGTAATAAATTAATAAATGAGCAAATAAATAAATAAACATTACTTACATGCCGGTACTCTATTAATTGATGGATGGTTGGATGGATGATGATGGATGTACGTATATTAAATAGCTACATAGTAGAAAGTTATATAATTTTAATCTTTTATTATGTTCCTTGATTCTTTGGCAGAAAATAAATATTCCTAAAACTACTTATTCTCACCTTCCGCAAAATAAATAATAGAAGTATTAAGTCAAAGATGTGTTCATTTTTCTTTGTCGCATATCACTTGCAAAAAATGTATGCAATATTCAACACTGCCTGATGATGTTTTAATATTCGTTGGATATTACTTCAAAAGTTTTGTATTCAACGCTAAAACATAAATACATTTGTGGTGCATAACCCTTGTACATTCAAGTATTTACTATATAATTTATAAACTTATAAAATTTTAAAACATTAAAAAATTGTTTTAAACTGTTATATTATTTTTAAAGATCTCAGAGTGTATTATATTCTTAGACCAAATTATTTAAACTGTAGATTACAAGCTGGAATACTTCGGTCACATTATGAGACACCCTGAAAAATATGATCTTTTACATCTGATCATTCAGGGAAAGATCCAAGCTAATAGTGGTCCTGGTAGAAGAAGAACATCATGGCTGAAAAATCTAAGGCAATGGTATGGAAAATCAACTACATCGTTATTTAGAGCTGCTGTCAATAAAGTCACGATAGCGAATATGGTAGCCAACATGATATCCAACGATCGATAACGGTCATGGAACTAAAAGAAGAAGAAGTAGATTACAAAATAATAAATTTTGTACTTCTTCCTGTAGCCTGTGATAAGTAAATTTTATTATATACCAGACTCAGTAAAATGCAAGTTTTACTTAAACAAAAATCTATTGTCCTGCTTGTTAGCTGAAATAATTGTTTACGGTATTCAGTTGGATAGGATGAAGATAGGAAAGATCTTTGCCAAAGATCAATGCCTAAAGATTGCGAAGTGGCAATACTCGACCGCAGGAACGGAAATTGGCTCTAATCGCTATTCACAGACCGGAGTAGAAGTTCTTACCAGATCAATACTACAGATGGAACTTAGTTCTCTATCGTTCATTGTCTCGATGGTCTTTGCTGTTGGTTGGGTTTTCTCTTTGTGTGTTTTATTGTCCTGTTTAGGTTCTTTAACTCTTCAGGGCGTTAGTTCTCGTTATATTATATAATAGTTCTGCACTACTGCATTCAAACCATTTCTTCAATTTCTTAAGCCACGATATTCTTCGTCTTCCCATATTTCGCTTTCCTCGAATTACAAGTATCATATTCTGATAAAATATTTGTTGTAATATTTAGCTTTCTTGTATATTTTGAGATTAGATCACCCATTCTACAACTATCTGATAGACGTATCTTTGGAAAATTTGCTCGGACTTCTTATTATATTTCATCTTAAGTTCGGTTAGGTTAGGTTTAATAAGAGCTCTACTGTGGCTCATCCCTAGGTTAAAATTGTTCTTTCAGCCCAGATTTTTTAACAAAGTCTATTATAGCCTTCTAGTGTTCCGCCATCTCGTCTTCATCCTCAGTTATTCATGTATCTCTTGATGAGACAGTGTCCTGTTAAAAGACCTATGATAATTTGTAGATCTTTCCTTCGAAAACATTCGAACATTTTAAGACTCATTATTCATACCAGCGGTTACATTTCATCCGTTCCATCTAGTCCGATATCGTTCTTTTGGTTATGCTTCTTTCTTTTCGAACAACATATTCTTGCTATTTCATCTTTCCTGTATCCCTTCTTTTACATTCCACCTGTAATGAGTGAAATCTGTACGATGCTAAAATTTAGATAAACAATAAAACAATCAGCACTTACATAAAGAGTAAAAGCCAATATTGACATCTATCTATCTATCTAATTAGCCTTAAACGCCCACTCTTGGGCATAGGCCTCCCCTGTTAATCTCCATTGGTCTCTATTTTGGGCGATCTGCATCTAGTCCTTTCCTGCCGTTCTCTTAAGGTCGTCAGTCCATCTCATCTGTGGTCTTTCTCTTTTTCTTTTCTTTTCCCATGGTCGCCAATGTAGAAGTCGCTTATGCCATCTATCATCTTTTTGCCGGAGAGTGTGACCGGCGAAGTTCCATTTAAGTTTTGCAACCTGTCTTGATACATCCTTCACCTTTGTTTTTTCTCTGATCCATGAGTTTCTTTTCCTGTCTTTAAGACCGATACCCAGCATCTGTCTTTCCATTGCTCTTTGTGTTTTGGATATCCTGTCGATGTTCTCCTTTGTGAAAGTCCATGTCTGTGAGCCATATGTGATAACTGGTAAAATGCACTGGTTGAATACTTTCGTTCGCATATATTGAGGGAACTTTTTATTTTTTAGAATATATGATAGTTTACCAAATGAGGCCCATGCTAGTCTAGTTCTTCTTTTTATTTCTTCTGCTTGATTGTCTCTGTTCAGCTTTATTATCTGTCCTAGATATATTTATTCTGCCACCTGCTCTAATTTATTCTAATTGACTACTATTTCTAATTGGTCTTCTTGGTTTGTCATAGTCTTAGTTTTACTATAGTTCATCTCTAGACCTATGTCGCTTTTTTATCTAGTTCCTCAACCATCTTCTGTAACTCTTCCTTCTTATCTGTTATCAGGACTATATCGTCTGCATATCTCAAGTGGTTCAAGAGCTCTCCATTTATTCTTATTCCGTATGTATCCCATTCTAATTTTGTAAATATTTCTTCCATAGCCTGATTGAACAATTTTGGCGATATTGTGTCTCCCTGCCTGATTCCTCTTTCGAATTTTATTGGTTCTGTAGCGTGTTCGTTCGTCAATTTTATTGTGGTACTCGCATTTTTGTATATGTTTGTTATTAGGTCCGTGTACCTGTAATCAATTCTGCCGTTCTGTAGTGAGTTATTGATGTTCTATGCTGTCAAACGCCTTTCGGAAGTCTATGAATGCCATGTATAATGGGATTTGATACTCGTTCGACTTTTCAATCAGTATTTTTACTGTTAGCAGATGGTCGCTAGTACTAAAATCCTTTCTGAATCCCGCTTGTTCTCTTGCTTGGTATTCGTCAAGCTTAGTTGTTAGTCTATTTGTCTTGATCTTCGTTAGTAGTTTAAATACAACACTTAGTAATGTTATAGGTCTATAGTTTTCTAAGTTCTTTCGGTCACCTTTTTTGAACATTAATAGTGCATTGAACATGAGGATATGTAGGACTTCTCTAGTTGTTTTCCCTCCTCTCTTCAGCATCTCTGCAGTTATTCCATCTTTTCCAGGTGACTTATGGTTTTTTAATTCTTGAATTGCTGTCTTGATTTCTGTTTTACTTATTTCTATAATATTGACATACCTATATAAAAAATAAAATGGTATTAAGGAAGTACTGCATATAAGAAGAGCAAATTATAGCAAATATATAAAGGAAATAACCAAATGTAGCATTTTACTCAGAAAAATAGAAGACCCTGAAGAAATTAAATAGACGAAACTATGGCAGACAATTATGAGAGACCGCGAATGGAACGAAGGAGGTAGATAAAAGAAGCTGATCAATGGAAAGTAGTACAAATTAACTAATCTTTTGTTCAAATCTTGGTCTAAGAATTATTACATGTCTGGTCGAAATCGCCGGTTTATCGAGAGCCGGTTTCTTGAAGCTTTTATGTAAACTAAAATTTTACCTTGAATATATTAAATTCTTAAGAAATTTTTAGAATATTAAGTATTCAATACACATAAAGCTCAATTACCATGAAGTTATATAAAAATACAATCATCATGAATAGATATGACTATAGGTACAGGTAAAATTTGAGTTTAACAGTCTTTTATGTATTTATATTATGTACTTTTTGGTAAATTATTTATTTGTGTTACTTTAAATTAGTTTGGTTTTTAGTATATTCTTTTTAAACAAAAATTCTAATAATTATTGTTTATGTGTTTATAATAAGCAACAATTTTTGAATAATAAAGCTTTGCCTATAGAGCCAGGACCCACTTATTCTTTTGTTGCTTCTCTTGTTCATGTCACACCACTTGTTTACTTCGAGTGCTATCGTAATTAAATTTAATTCCTCTATCTTTCTTAAATTATCATACCAACTTTTTGTTACTTAATTAGATGGCCTTGGTAAATACCAATTAGCTAAACAATTATATCAACTTGTTTTTGATCTTTCTAGATTCCTTTTTGACAAACAACCATTTACTTTTATGATTGCTTTTGTTATGTATTTTACTTTTGTTTTGTTTATTATCCAGTCGTTTTCCTTTGTAAAGATAAACCCATCATCGCTCGTTTCATTGATATTTGTGTCACCAAACTGATGACTCAGGTAGTGTTACTGTTGATTAACATAATGGCTTAGAACATTATTGAAAAAGACTGTAAGACTTGTACACACTTCTAAATAGATCTAACTGGTAAGCAGGTCTTGTATGTTTTCAATAAAATTGATAGTGTGTAAAATAATTTATTAATTAAGCTGAGGATACTTTCGACATAATAAATGTCATCATCAGAGCTATCCTAAAATTACGTTAAGTTAAGTAAATTTTTTATAAAATACAATGACAGAAAAAACTTACGTCAATTAGGCAATAAATACTTCATAGAAGGAAAATTGTGGACACACAACATATTAAAAAACAAAGATCGGGCTCTCTAGGCCACAGATCTTGGGTCTAACCCTTATACATATGTATAATTCACATCAAATACTTAAAATAGAAAACATGTTTACCACATACAGCGACGACAACAGCTGTTTTTGACTTACATTTTTGAAGTAAGATGAAGGAGGAAGCTCTGATATACGGAAATAAATCCAAGAGCGACCTCTGTATTTAAAATTAATAAATAATATAAATTAATAAAATAAACTTTCTTTCAAAGTTAAAGAAAATATCAAATCTATTTTTTTCACACTAAAGACAAAATCAACAAATCGTCAAAAAGTGGTATTTATAAATTATCCTGTGGTGAATGCCCGGTGACCTATGTGGGTAGACAATGCGACCTTTCGATATACGCAGTAAAAAACATCTGTCTAAGATTGATAAATCTAGTTTTGGGAATCATATTCATGCTTCAAAGCATGGGTTTAGTCCTCATAGAGATAGCAAGATCCTACACAGTATACCCAATAATAATTATATAAAAATGAATTTACTAGAAGATCTTGAAATCAGTAGAGAAATGAAAAGGTATCCTCAGAACTGTGTCAACACTCAAATTAACTTAATTTGTAAGTTTGATCCAATCTTTAAGAAGATTCTTTAATAATACATTTAGTATACAATTAACCATCGATTGATCAAGCTTTGACCTTTATTTTTAAAAGAAATTTTTAAAAAAAGAAAATTTCTTGAATTTTCTTTCATTGATTTCATCTAAGTAGAAAATGTTTGATATTTTTCTTCTTCATTATTTGTTTTATTAATAATATTGATAATCAATAATAGCTATTGAGCTCTTAACTTAGCAAATGATATTTCTCCTTGTTTCGTTTTCATCTACTTTCTTCTACTTGGTCAAACTTTAAAAGTTTTGTTTTTGATAATTTTGATAAATGTATAATTTAAATTTTCACGTTGACTTATCAATTTTTAAAATATTTAAATTTAAAATTCTATAGTAACTAAAAGTAATAATCAATAACCTTCAGACGTCAGTTTAGACATTTTCAATTTTCAATTAATAATTTTAAATACAGAGGTCGCTTTCGGATTTATTTCCGTATATCTGAGCTTCCTCCTTCATCTTACTTCAAAAATGTAAGTCAAAAACAGCTGTTGTCGTCGCTGTATATGGTAACCATGGTTTCTATTTTAAGTATTTGATGTGAATTATACATACGTATAAGGGTTAGACCCAAGATCTGTGGCCTAGAGAGCCCGATCTATGTTTTTTAATATGTTGTGTGTCCACAATTTTCCTTCTATGAAGTATTTATTGCCTAATTGACGTGAAGTTTTTTCTGTCATTGTATTTTATAAAAAATTTGCTTAACTTAACGTTATTTTAGGATAGCTCTGATGATGACATTGATTATGTCGAAAGTATACTCAGCTTAATTAATAAATTATTTTACACACTATCAATTTTATTGAAAACATACAAAACCTGCTTACCAGTTAGACCTACTTAGACCATTATGTCGTAGATATATTTAATCTACTTCTTCTTCTTTAAGTTCCATCTTCTATCGAAGGTTGGAAATCATCATGGCTATGCGGACTCTGCTGACTGCCGCTCTACAAAGTTCTGCACTACTGCATTCAAACCATTCCCTTAAGTTCTTAAGCCAGGATATTCTTCGTCTTCCCATATTTCGCTTTTCTCGAATTACAAGTATCATATTCTGATAAAATATTTGTTGTATTTGTTGGATTTTGCCCTGCTATAAGTTGTATTAATGCGTATTTTTTGCCCTCTCATCACATGTCCTAAGTACTCAAGTTTTCGTCTTTTGATAGTTAATATTATTTCCGCCTCATTTACTATCCTTCTAGTTACTTCCACGTTTGACATTCTTTGAATCCATGATATTCGTAGGATTCTTCTGTAACACCAAAATTCAAAGGCTGCCAACTTATTCAGATGGACTTGTTTTAGTGTCCACGCTTCGAAGCCATAAAGAAGAGTAGAGAACACGTAACATCGGAGCATTCTCAGGTGTAGCTCAAACCTTATATCCCGACAACAAAGAAACTTTTTAAGTTTAATGAATGATATACGTGCTATTTCAATACGTGTCTTAATTTCTTTGGTTTGGTCTACATCTAATGTTATCCATGTTCCTAAGTATCTATAGTTATTAACACTCTCAACTGCAGTATCGTCAATAGTCAATTGGATATTTGCATGTGCAGATTTAGTCATGACCATGCATTTAGTTTTCTTTAAATTTATCTTCAGTCAGTACTCATGACAGCGTTCATTAATTCGTTACATTCCGTTATGTAAATCATTGTTGTTATCCGTCATTATTACTGTATCGTCTGCAAAACGTAAGTTATTCAAAACTTCTCCATTGATAGATAGATAGATTTAATCTACAGTCAGGCGCAAAAACTTCAATTCATTGTATTGTACTGATTATTCTAATTTATTTACAGTCTTTAACACTAACACTAACAACACAATTAATAACACTTATTAAGTTAAGTATATAACTATTTACTTAACATCAAAGATATATTTATTAGACTTAATACAACTTAATTTTTCTTATTTATATTCTGCGCATATGCTTCCACATCTTTCGACGCCGTAAAGTATTGCTTCGAATAGTTCGACCGGCTTGATCGGAATGGTGTAGAATCATCTCGAAGAGCTAGCTTATTCGAACGTTTCGTCAGATTCCTCGTGACTTCAGAGCATCGTAACCTCAACAACCCTTTGTAGGTATTGGCTTATTCTATAAGGTTCCGCCATTCTGATTTGTTCTTCAATGGAACTCTTTAGAGTTTTCAAATCTTGTTACAGTTGTTTAATATATCTAAGTTCGGTCAAAAAGTCTTCATTTTGATCTCCCTACTGGCGTCTGTCTTATCATCTTCTTAGATATTTCATTTTGCTACATCTGTTTGACATCCTATCCAGCGCAAACGTCTAATCTTTGTCAAGTTTATGGTATCAAGTTCGTTATATGTCATAAATTCAACATGTCTTCTACCCCATACATTATTTTTTTCCTCTATATACATACCTCAGAATTTTTCCTTCAAATATAGCTGGCAGTTTCTCATCGATTTTTGACAATGTCCGTGTCTCTGATTCGTACAAAAGTACGGATTGTTGATTTGCTGGCATTCAAATATTTCGTTTTTATTTCATTAATTTTTAGGCCATTATTTTGTGTCACTCTGTTTATCAAATTAAATGCTGCTATCATATCGCTTTTGCCTCTAGCTACAGACGCAAAAGCTTCAATATTAAAGTCATCTGAAAAACACTAGTATTTGAACACTTTTTGTTATTATTGTCCCCTCGTGTTGATCACTGATTCTCTGATTCTCGCACGTGATGTTAAACTAAATACAAGATAAGTCATCTCCTTGTCGTTGGCGTTTTCTAACATGGATTGTATCTATCATTGGCTTTTGAATTCCAATTTTTCTGTATACTTTAAGTATTTCTTTTACTACTGGAATGAGCTGTGTTAAAATATTTTATTACACAACGTTTCCCATTATCACCATAAATAATTTTGATATCATTCTTTGGGCATGTATGGTATGCAGTTTCTAATTCTTCATAAAACTGTTTCTTCACATCGTATTTTTTTTTTATTTCGTAATGGCATAAACATTTAAAAGAGTATAAATAAAGTTCCTTTTAGTCCCAGGATACACATTCCCGGGTTTATAACATCAAAGTCTCTCATAAGGTATCAGATTTTTTTATTTGCTATGAAGCCAGTACCTTGTACATGGTTCTTAGCATCACAACTATGGAATATTATGTGGCCCCTTTTTTCTATGGTGCCAGTCCCGGTCCATGTAATTTCTTGCAGAGCTGTTGTTTCTAGTTTATTCTTATCTAATTTATTGAGTAGATTTTGGGGAGTTTTGGTCTGTATAGAAAGGACGTTCCAAGTTACAATTATTAAATTATATACCTTGTTCTCGCGTAATCGAGAACAAGGTACATTAATTTTACCCCAGAAGTCAAGTGCCTCTATGATATACAGTGGTTCTATATTATTACTACTATTTATTTATGTCTTTTCACAAAGACGTCTTTACTATTATATTACTTTTTCCTTTCACGATAATACATATTATGCATATTTGATTTAACTGGAAAACCAAACTAATTATATAAATGATTACAAAGGTTAGATTGCTGATAGATTGATCAAGGTCATACTTGATTGTAATGTGCATAGTGTTCTACATATGTTTATTATAATTAAATTATACAATAAAAACTGTTACTTTACAAATAATATAATTTCCAAATATTGTTTTTTTGTTGCTAGCTTCACAGTCATCTCTAAGTTCTTCAGTTAGAATCTTCTTTAAGTATTGTACTAAAAAGTACTAAAATAGATAGTAACTTGACCTAAATTAATCAATAATATTACTAAAACATTGCAACAATAAAGAAGAAAAATATTACGTAAGTCAAGCGGATAAGAACAATACAGAGGGTAATATAATGTCGCTGAATGAAGTACATATATATTGTATTACAAGTAGTATATATATTGACATTACAAGAATTTATGTAAAATCATATAACTTCTTTCTTCTTCTTCTAGTTCCATGACCGTTATCGATCGTTGGATATCATGTTGGCTACCATATTCGCTATCGTGACTTTATTGACAGCAGCTCTAAATAACGATGTTGTTGATTTTCCATACCATTGCCTTAGATTTTTCAGCCATGATGTTCTTCGTCTACCAGGACCACGATTACCTTGGATCTTTCCTTAAATGATCAGATGTAAAAGATCATATTTTTCAGGGTGTCTCATAATGTGACCGAAGTATTCCAGCTTGCGTTTCTTTATTATATTGACCAGTTGTGTTGTTTGGCTCAGCCGTTTAAGGACCTCCTCATTTCTAACTCTGTCGACCCAGCTTATTTTCAGTAGTCGTCTGTATAGCCACATCTCAAAGGTTGTCAAGCGTTTAAGTATAGCCTCAGTTAGAGTCCACGCTTCCACTCCATACAGCAGGACAGGAAAGATGTAGCAAGATGTCATACGAACTCTAAGGTCAATGCTAAGATCGTGACTGCAAAGTACGTTTCTCATTTTTACAAAGGCAGCTCGGGCTTATTCTATTCGGCTTTTAATTTCTGCGGTTGGATCCCAGCTCTCATTGATATTACTGCAGACATACACGAGTTTCTCTACTCTGTCCAGTGTGGCATCTCCGACTTTTATACCGTCATCCTGTATATAATTTTGTTTGCTAACTATCAGTTTTCTTAACGTTGAGTTTTAATCCATACTGATCACAAGTCTGTTTTATTTTGTTCATTAGATTTTGAAGGTCTTCTCCGCAATTGGCAAGGACTAAGGTATCGTCGGCATATCTAATATTCTTGACGGATACTCCATTCACAATAATACCTTCGGTTGTCTCCATTAAGGCTTGCTTAAATATTTCCTCCGAATATAAATTAAAAAGTAAAGACGACAATATACAACCTTGTCTCACTCCTCTTTTTATATCTTCTTTGAAAACAAAACTTGTTGTTCTTACTATCAGACAAAAACTTTAAACTAAAAGGTAGCCGCAAAATGTAAAAATAGTTTTTATCTTCCACTTTTGAATATAGGTACATACTTACTGTTCCGATTTATTTGATATCATTTACTCCTCTGTGATCTTCCATTGTGTATTGTGGCGTTCCAACGTTAGCATTTTTGTCTAACAGCAAGTTGCCTGAGAGGGGTCATTTGATTTTGGTAATTTTTGTTGTGATATCCTCCAATTCTGTTTTTGATTTTACCCACACGTTTTTCTTACGATCTGACCGTCGTATACCTAACATTGCCCTTTCTGTTGTGGCTAGTTTGGTCATATTTGCCTTAGTATCCAGGTTTGACATCCATCTGTCATGATAGGTAGGATGCACTGGTTGAACACTTTGCTCCTCACCTATTGAGGTATTTTGCGGCTCTTAAGTATCCAACTTAGTTTTTTTAATCCTGCCCATGTTAGTCTTACTCTTTCGTAACACAAGCTCTTATTCAGTGATTTATGTCCTTTGGATATCCTTGTCAAATTTTAGAAAATGGAAGCTGTAGCTCCTCTATCAATGTTCTCATTGTCAGCGGATGGTCTGATGCACTATATACTTTGCGGATGTCAGCTGGTTTTTCTTCTTCTTAGAGTGCCGTCTCCATACGGAGTTTGGCAATCATAATGGCTATTTTTATTTTAGAACTTGCTGCTCTAAACAAATCAATCGATCTGCATTGATACCAATCACGTATATTCTTTAACCATTAGTTCTGCCTTCGGCCAACAGATCTTCTTCCTTGAATCTTTCCCTGTATTATCACGTGGTTCCCCATCACGTAGCTTAGGTATTCCAGTTTTCTGGTTTGTATAGTGGTGATAATTCTGTTTCTTTACCAACCCTCTCCAGTACTTCTTCATTTGTAATTCTATCAGTCCATGATATTTTCAATACTCTGCGGTATAACCAGAGTTCGAAGGTCTCTATTATTTTTAAATTATATTTTTTTAATGGCCAAGTCTCAGCTCCATACAATAATACTGATAATATATAACAGCGAATGGTACGTAGTCTGATCTCCAAATTTAGATTTTTTCACGTTAGGAGTGGCTTCTTTCGTATAAATGCTGATCTGGCACTCTCTATTCGCCTGTTTATTTCTACAGTTTGATGATTGGTTTAATTGATTTCCCAAATACTGATATTTTTCTACTTGTTCTATGACATTACCATTGATTGTCAATAAGTGATGTATATTTTGTCAGCTTGTCCTACTGGTTGGTAATTATCCATTTTGTTAACAGGTTGTTAACAATTCTCAGTTTAATAAACAGTTTATATGCTTAACTGATCAACGATATAGGACTATAATTATTAAAGCCACATTTGCCCCTTCTTTGTGTAGGAGTATTACTAGATTCACGTTCCAGTGTTTAGGGATTTTACTATTATGAAACTTCTATTAAATAACTCAGTTTCTATTGGGATTGTTATTGTCTTGCTTATTTTCAAAAGCTCAGCAATTATACCATTGTGTCCTCGAGCTTTATTATTTTTAAGCTTTTTCAAAGCTTTGCCTATTTCGAATCGCTCTATATTTGGCAATAACTGTGTTAGGAACAAGTATCCCTTCACCCTATCTCTTCAAAAGACCCTTCACTTTAGCACTACCGAGACTTATTAAATTTTTAACCAAAGATTGGAAGAGAATTTAAAAACAAAATTAAAAAATGTATTGCTCCAGTGTTAGTAAATAAAAGAGAGGTAGTATTACCATTAACTCTGATAGTACGCCACTGGAAAAAGTTTCTTAATGTCAAATTATTACTCTTTTAACGGCTATATTGAGCCTTATATTGATTTATATTTTTGAATTTTGATCCGGCATGTTTGAGTCCCTTTATCTCATGCACTGATCTCTTGAGTGGTTTATGTTTTCCATCAAAACTCATCAAAAAGGACATTTGTCTATGGTAAAGCAATGTCGGTCATATATAGGACATTCTATGATCTCTCAATTTCATCTGGTCTTATGCTGACTTAATCTTATGACTTAAGTCATCTTAAACCATCTCAGTGTTAATATTGTGTATATAATGTTATTTATTACCATATATTCTACTTGTTTTTATACTTTATCTCTGGCTTTTTCTTTACGCTTTTCAGCGTAATCCTAATGGTGCTTATTATTATTGTTTGATTCTCTGAATATTAAATTCCTTCACTTTTGTGTTGAATCTGTGGCTAGACTTTGTGGAATATAATAATCTTGTGTTATAATATTGTGTTAGCTGCATAACAGAGTATTTTAACTTTTTTCTGCTCCATTTTACCTCCTCTTGTTTGTTAGCACTTTTGATCACTCTATCTAGATTTACTTTATATAAATGGAAGATCATATGATTTAATAGGTTTTCTTTGATTTATTATTTATTACAAAATTTTAGTTGTATATTTCAGGTTGATATCTAACAAGTTGATACGAGTTGCAGTATCTCTTAAGTGAAAAGTGCTTTAAACTGCATTAAAACTACTTTTAATATTCTAACTATATTTATGTTCTACTTTGGCCTAAACACACCTTTCTCCGTATCATTTATTATTCACGATTTATCCTTTATGTACTTCCACGATATTTTGAGTTTGTTCCGAATTACTTACATATTTGTCTTCGATATTGCTATGGTGTGGTGAATTACTTGTATGTAACTAGAATGTGTACCGTGTTTAACATTCCTTTTGTGTTAATATAGAAGTACTAACTATAACATGGTAACCGACTTGTATCTATTTCCACTCTCCTCCTGCTCATTCCTCGAGCAGTTGTCAGGGCGTGGTGACCCTCTACGTATCTGACTGCTTTCCTTGGCTATGATTCTGTGTCATCTGGACGGCTTCATGTAGGGATTTTCCCAGCAGGGTTGGCTGAGTTTTTATCATACAGATTTTTTATTGGGTTAATTAGGTGGTTAGGTACTATCATATTTTTCATTATACTTCAGAGGGGATCCCATTTTACTGAATCGGAAGCTTTTGTGTAATCTACTTAACGCAGCAGCATAGCGCTGTTCCACTAGCGCTATATAAGCTTTATACGCTTATCAAGTACCCTTAAAATCTAACAAGCTTAAATTTGTAAAAGAAAATTGTACATTTTAATAAACTAAATCTGTAAAAAATCGATTTTGTCTTCTAACCTTTGTAAATCATATTGTTCTAAAGCTATTTTCTTATGGCATTTTAAATTAATTATTATTTAACTGGAAATAAGCCACAATTAAAGATAAAAATGCATTTATTAAATAAACGTATATTAAATAAACGTATATTAAATAAATGTATTTTTATCTTTAATTGTGGCTTATTCCCAGTTAAATAGTAATTTATTTGTAAATCATGCCTTATTTATAAATTAAAATAATTTATTTGTTACCAAATATAAGCCTGTAAATAAATTGTTATTTTTATAGTTAAATCAGCAAAATATGAGCATTAGTTGGTCAGGTGCCCTGACAATAAAGTAGATTTCTTTACGCTAATTAAACTGAATAATAATTATATTTCCAATAGAAATAAATTTTGTTATGAGTAAGATGAAAGATATTTAATGAACAAAACTGTGTTGTGAATATTGTATTAAATAAATTATTTTAAAAAGTTTCAACCGTTCGTTTTTATTTTGTATTTATTTGTAGATATGTAGATCTGTGGGTACCATACGAACAGATTAATTGCTCTCTTAATTCATCCTTACTTTGCTTTTGTACCTATACGCCAGACGAACTTAATACTAAATATAAATCACTAAAATTATACAACTATCAGTACTAAAAATAAAACATATTTCCCCTCTAATAGGAAGTGCATTCCTCTATTATCCTAGGATACAATACATAAACTTGACGCCATCGAGACGTGGCTATAGAAGCGAATCCTCAGGATATTGTTACGATTTTAAATGTTATGGCGTATAGAACTGTAAATATTTTATGACTAATTCTTTTGTATTGATTCTCGTAATTTCTAGGTCAAAAAATCTACCTGACAAACAACAATCGAATGTTCTGGGGGCGACAAGCCGATAAAGAACATGTTTTGAGACCAGTCGCCGCCGTGTCTACGTCGAGATCGAGAACGGCATCGTATTTTCTACAAACATTCTGTTACAAGCTGGTTTCATATAAATACCGGAAGAATTTCATTGAGGAGTTAGTCATAAGAAGATCGGTAAACGCGGTATTTAACTGTAACGAAACGTGAAATAAATACATTTGTAAAGTTATTTAATAAATTAGTAATTAGCTATCGTGAGTTTTAATAAATTAGATTATAGACAATAAATTAGAATAAAGACAAATAAATTAGAACTATACAAACTCTACAGTGGTGCAGAAGTGGGATCGTAGATAAATTTAATTTGATTTTTGAAAAAGACTTTTGAACTTTTGAAAGGTATTGTTCGTCGGCAACATCCGCGTAGTTCAGTAGTGATCGTTGTACGAAAGAACATTTAAAAAGTACGTGTGTGCCTGACCAAAGATGCTGCTAGTAGAACTTTCAGTGAAACAGTTGCGTGAGCAACTAGAAGAACGCGATGAAGACTGCAGCGGGTCCAAGAAGATCCTCCAAGAACGACTGAAGACTGTTCTCAACAAGAATGGAGATGACCCAGAGACATTCCATTTTCAGTCAGTAGAAGAAGCCGTTTTAACTAAAATAATTGATGGAAAATTCGAGACTGTTTCCAAAAGATTCGATGAAACGTCTCAAATGATCGAAGAAACTTCTCAAATTATTAAAGAAACAGCTAGACAAAACGATGAGAAATTTGAAAATATGTCTAGAAGATTCGACGAAGTATGTATTCAGAATAGTGAGAAGTTTGAAGAAGTCTCTAAAACATTTGATAAAGTTGAAGAGAAAATCAAACAGTTAGAGACCATGATAACTAACACGAGAGTGCTACCACCAATTAATACGGTAGCTTTAGATCCGGTAGAGATAAAAGAAGACGAGACAAAATGTAAGTTGGAAACACGGCCGAAATTTGAAGGAAGTGGAAGTTCCGTTCATGTCAAAGTCCCAACTTTCGACGGAAAATCATCATGGAACAACTACATGAAACAGTTCGAATCAGCTGCAAGAGCGAATGGATGGTCTGAAAAAGAAAAGGCTGTAAACCTGACTATCGCTCTTCGAGGAGATGCCTTAGATGTGCTCCAGACCATAGCCGTAGAGGAGACGGATGATTTCGAATAACTGAAGAAGAGGTTAAATATGCGATATGGCCACGAACACTTGGAGCATGTATATCAGTCGCAGCTCAAAAATCAGCTACGCAGGCCTCTGGCGGTTACAGTAAAGTTAGGACTGTAAAAGAGGAAGAAGATGAAGATAAACTGGACCAGCTCGTTAATATGATGAAAAGCATGACATACAAGAAGACGAAGACCATAAGATGCTGGAATTGTGGCGAAATAGGACACGTACGAAGTTCATGTAAGCATCCTAGGTACGACACAAATCAAGAAACTTACCATCAGGAAAACTAGAACGGGTCGGCCTTAGGGGGGCAGCTTCAACCCAGAACTTTTCCAAAGACCCTCTCATACTAATAGCTTCTTTGAAATGTCGTGAAGATAGTGTATATGTAGATGGAGAAATAAATGGTAAAAAGCATACGTTGTTGGTGGATACCGGAGCGACAAGAACCATTATTCGCCCGACAGTTATAAACAGCCAAAAAAAACTGTTACCAACGAGGTTGCGACTTCGGACCGCCACAGGTGAAAATGCCAACATTCATGGAGAAATCCAGGTACAATTAGGAATTGGAGCAGAAAAGTTCGTCCATACTGTTATAGTTGCTGACATCGAAGAGGATGTTATATTAGGAATGGACGTAATGAATACGCATGGATTCCAATTGGATTTTAAGAATAAGGTAATCAAAGTTGGTAACGAGGAGGTATTTCTCCATCCACATGATGACAACACTATGCAAGCAGCCGTTAAAGAAGATACAGTCGTTCCTGCGAGAAGTGAAACGATAATAGTAGCGCGGCTACAGGGAATTGTGGACGAAGGAACACCTGTTATGATGGAGCCTTGGAATCATGACGACGAAGTTGGCCGTGGAATCATAATTGGAAAAGAATTACTGACTTCGGCTAAAGAAATTCCTGTGAGACTTATTAATGTCAATGACTACCCAGTGACCATCAAGAAAGAGACAAAAGTAGGAACTTGTGTACCTGTCACATCCATAATCCGTCAGACAACAACGTCTGATAATTCCAACGATAAATTTGATCAAATGGTTGCGGTTGCTGGACAGTCTCTGAATCAGATTGAGAAAAGGAAATTAAGGGAATTTCTTTGGCAGTATCGTGATATTTTCGTACCGAAAGGAGGAAAGACGGGAAGAACTACCGTTGTTAAGCATAAAATTGATACTGGTAATGCTAAGCCAATTCGTCAAACAGCTCGACGATTACCACAGGCGAAAAGAGAGGAAGCTGAAACGATTGTTCAGGAAATGAAGAAAGACGGGGTGATAGAACCTTCTACGAGCCCATGGGTCTCTCCGGTGGTCCTGGTTAAGAAGAAAGACGGAACAACGAGGTTCTGTGTGGATTACCGTTTGCTGAACAACGTTACCAAGAAAGATAGTTATCCTCTGCCTCGGATCGATGACACATTAGACACATTGGCTGGAAGTAAATTATTTTCTACTTTGGATTTAAAGTCTGGATACTGGCAGGTAGAAATGGACCCGGTAGATAAAGAAAAGACAGCCTTCACCACAGGATCTGGATTATGGCAATTCAACGTTATGCCATTTGGACTTTGTAATGCTCCTGCAACATTTGAGAGGCTTATGGAAAATGTGTTGAGAGGGCTATCTTGGAAAACATGCCTAGTTTATCTAGACGACATAATCGTCTTGGGGGATACATTTGAAGACCATCTGAAGAATTTAGAAAACGTTTTTAATCGACTTAAAGCTGCCCAATTGATGTTAAACCCCAAGAAGTGCCAGCTATTTCAAGGTAAAGTCAATTATCTGGGTCATATAGTCAGTAAAGAAGGAGTGGCCGTGGATAAGGGAAAAATCGATGCTATTAAGGAATGGCCAAAACCAACTGACAAACACCAAGTGAGAAGTTTTCTGGGACTATGTACTTACTACCGGAAGTTTATTAAGAAGTTTGCAGATATCGCTAAACCATTAACGCGACTTACAGAGGAAGCAAGAGAATACCGCTGGGATGTAGACTGCCAGAATGCCTTTGAGACCTTAAAAAAGCATTTAATCACAGCACCAATTTTAGGGTATCCACTGCCAGATGGAGAGTTCATCTTAGATACAGATGCAAGTAATGTGGGAATTGGAGGAGTGCTGTCTCAGATTCAAGGAGGACAGGAAAGAGTCCTTGGATATTTTAGTAAAGTTCTCTCAAAACCTGAGCGAAATTATTGCGTCACGAGAAGAGAACTTTTGGCAGTAGTGAAATCAGTAGAGCACTTCTATCAATACCTCTATGGAAGGAAGTTTTTTAATCCGAACCGACCATGCCGCCCTTAAGTGGTTGATGCAGTTTAAGAATCCAGAGGGTCAGATAGCCAGGTGGATCGAACGACTCCAAGAATATGATTTTAAGATTGAGCACCGGGCCGGAGTTAGCCACCGAAACGCTGATTCTCTTTCCAGAAGGCCATGCCCAGCAGAGTGTTCTCACTGCAACAAAACGGAATCCAAGGAAGCAGCAGTGCTAAGAACGACGGTGGTCCACGACGACTGGACGCCTACCAAGATCAGGGAAGAACAAGAGAGAGATCCAGTTATACAGAAAATCCGAAAATGGAAAGAAGAAAACCGTCGACCACCTTGGCAAGAAATATCGAACCTAGGCTCAATAGTTAAGACGTATTGGGCCCAGTGGGACTCATTTATCATGGAAGATGGCTTGCTCAAACGAGTCCTGGAAAATGATGACGGTTCAGAGAAGAGAAGACAGTTGGTGATTCCAAAGAGCAGAATAGCCGAAGTACTTCGTCAGTTACACGACAGTCCATCAGGAGGGCATTTTGGTGTGAAAAAGACCCTTCAGCGAATTCGGGAACGGTTTTATTGGATGAACAGTTCCGACGATGTAAAAGACTGGTGTAAGAAATGTACTATTTGTGCTACGAGTAACGGGCCTTATCGAAAAAGGAGAGCTCCTATGAGACAATATAATGTTGGAAGCCCGTTTGAAAGAATAGCTTTGGACATTGCTGGGCCATTTTCAGAAAGTGATAATGGAGGCAAGTACATGTTGGTAGTAATGGATTACTTCACTAAGTGGGTCGAGATTTACGCACTTCCAGACCAGAAGGCCGCCACCGTTGCAGATAAGTTGATCCAAGAATATATCAGCCGATTTGGAGTGCCTTTGGAGATCCATAGTGACCAAGGCAGGAACTTCGAAAGCGATTTATTCCAAGGAATATGTGATAGACTAGGTATGAAGAAAACAAGAACTACGGCTTATCATCCGCAATCGGATGGTATGGTAGAACGAATGAATAGAACAGTTGGCAAGTATTTGACAAAGATGGTATCCGATCATCAGCGAGACTGGGACCAATATCTTCCGTTCTTCACAATGGCCTACAGATCTGCTGTTAATGAATCAACAGGACAGACACCAGCCAGAGTCCTATTCGGACGCGAGATGCGACTACCTTGTGATCTAGAGTTTGGGTGTCGACCTGGAGAAGATGTAGCAGGTGAAGATTATGTGATCGAATTACGAAGAAGAATGGACGATGTACACGAGTTGGTCCGTTCCCATCTCCAAATCGCTAGTGACCGAATGAAGAAACGGTACGATACACAAGCCGAAAAGGGGTGTTTTAAGAAAAACGATAAAGTCTGGCTTTATAACCCCAAAAAGCGAAAAGGTTGTTCTCCCAAATTGCAGCAGTTTTGGGAAGGTCCATACCTCATTATGGAGAAGATCAATGATGTTATTTACCGAATAAGCAAGATTCCGAGAGGAAAGCCGATGATAGTACACCATAACCGGTTGGCGTCTTTCGAGGGTGACCACGACGTAGATGAAGAAGTGGAAGTAAACCAAGTCCAAGATGTGTCTGACCTCACGTTTGAGGAATTCATGGGTGCCTATGGAGGTACCGGTAAAGCAAGACATGGTGTTACCACTGATGAAAGGCAAGATCTACTCGCGCTTCCCGATGACTACTCACTGGCCCTTACCATCCCGGCCAGTATCAAAGATGCACCAGGGTTGGCATCCGTCTTTCGAAGGAAGTTTGGTCGAGTTGCAGAACTTCAATGCCAAGTGCCAGCTCCTGGTAAAACCTTGAAACTTCAAGATGCATCACGTTACCTTTTCTACCTGGTAACAAAAGACACTGCCCGTGACCAACCTACCTACCGAGATGTATGGGAAGCCTTACTTCAGTTGAGAGAGCACGTACTAGAGTCCGACGTGCAAAAGTTAGCCATGCCAAAGTTGGAGTGCCGCCAATTAGATTGGAGGGTTATCCGAAATATGGTGGAGGAGATGTTTAAAGACACCGAAGTCCAGGTGTTAGTCTGTTGCAATCCGCATAGTTACTGGTGCGGAGAGAAAACCGTCCCTTGTCATTTCTATACAACTGGAAGTTGTAAAAGAGGGTCCAGTTGCCGATATCAGCATGTCGTTCCAGTTCCAGTCCCGACAAGGTTCCAGGAGGAACCATCTTTTAAGAGGGGGGCAATGTTACGATTTTAAATGTTATGGCGTATAGAACTGTAAATATTTTATGACTAATTCTTTTGTATTGATTCTCGTAATTTCTAGGTCAAAAAATCTACCTGACAAACAACAATCGAATGTTCTGGGGGCGACAAGCCGATAAAGAACATGTTTTGAGACCAGTCGCCGCCGTGTCTACGTCGAGATCGAGAACGGCATCGTATTTTCTACAAACATTCTGTTACAAGCTGGTTTCATATAAATACCGGAAGAATTTCATTGAGGAGTTAGTCATAAGAAGATCGGTAAACGCGGTATTTAACTGTAACGAAACGTGAAATAAATACATTTGTAAAGTTATTTAATAAATTAGTAATTAGCTATCGTGAGTTTTAATAAATTAGATTATAGACAATAAATTAGAATAAAGACAAATAAATTAGAACTATACAAACTCTACAATATCATAGACGGACCAGTTAACCAACGGGACCGTACAAAAGAGAAGCAGTGAAATTAAACATAAATATACATAAGCAAATATACCCTTATAATTAAAGAATATATTACTTAAAAGAATAAGAATATATTATAAACCTAACTATTAGCTACTATGAAACACACCAACAGACACACCAAAAGACAACCATAAACAAACCAAAACAAAAAAATGTCGATTCTATAAAAAACCACTGATAAACAAAAGACAAAACCTACCATAGCCGCAAACATACTATACATAAAAAGATAAAAGACAAATTAATATTCTTACAAAAAATCAACCTAAATAAGGATATAATATTTTAACGTTGTAAAAACAAATTAAGAATGCGGTGCATACAAATAATTAATAAGTACAATTATTAATACAAAACATACAAGAAATAAAATCGGTGTTGACAAAATACAAAAAAAAATATACAATATAGTAAATAAACCGAAACAAATGCAAAATGTCCAATTGACAATGTTCAATCGCGATCGCGGCACAAATGCAATGAAGTTCCAAACAAATATCAAATAAATATACCAAGTGCACGTACTTGATATATGCAGCAACAAATTAATGGTGTATTGTTCCTTACCCAATGATAAGAGCCCCAACGCTATTACCAAATGTCTTCAGCGACACTGGAACCACAACATTCATAATGCACATTCTTTGACGTCTCTCTTGGTCGATAGACTGATGCGATGCTGAATCTCGTACTCTTCACATACATATGTGCATCGTTTGAGAGATAACACTCGACGCTTTGTGTATGAAATGCATCCCCTATGGTGAGATTTCGCAGATGGCCCGCCTTGCAATTTTTAGCCCTTAAAACCGCTGTCTCGCTTACACGAAAATCTGGTTTAAAATATACGAGGAGAATAGAAACTCTCAAAAAGTCTGTTAATACTTTTACAAATGTTTATATTCTCTTCTTTGTCAACCATTTTCCATCCAGTCCTGAATGTAGGTCTCTCCCAATTGCTTCCATCTTTCTCTATCTTGCGCCAATCTAATCCACTGTTTGCCTGCCACTGCTCTTATGTGATCTACCCACCTTTTTTGAGGTCTTCCCATGCTTCTTGTTGTCGTCCTTGGTCTCCATTCTAGAATTCTCCGTGTCCACCTGTTGTCATTATATCGGGCTACGTGACCTGCCCAGCGCCATTTCATTTTTGTAATTTCTTCCACAATATCCCTAATCTTCGTTCTACGTCTTATCTCGGTGTTTCTAATCTTGTCTCTTAGTGATATTCCAAGCATGATTCGTTCCATTGCTCTTTGCGGTGTTTCTAATTTTTAGCAGATTTTTTGGTAGGTGCTACTGTCTCCAAGCCCTAGGTACAAACAGGTAGTATGCATTTGTTATACACCTTTTTTTTAAGTTTATACAAACAAAGAGGTTTTGAGAAGGATAAATAAAGAAGTAGAAATTTTAAATACAATTAAAACAAGAAAACTATAATATCTCGGGCATATTACACGTAGAGAGAAATACATCTTGCCGCAACTGATTATGCAGGGAAATGTTTATATACAGTTGCGAAACTGCAACATCTATACGCCGTCGATTTCTTTGATTTTTTAAGGTCTATAACTGTTGCTAAAGAAAGATGAATATAAAGAAAGAAAATTAAAAGAAGTATTGAGAAGTATTGAGAAACAAATAAGAAACTGTTATAGACACTAAGAAAATAAAAAGTAGCTATCAGAATAGGACTTCTTCTTCAAGTGACATCTCCGCGGCAGAGGTCGGCAATCATCATAGCCATTCGGACTTTTGAGACAGCTGCTCTGAAAACTTTATTTGATTTACATCCGTACCTCTCTCTCAGGATGGTTGCACAGCCATGACATTCTACGCTTCCCTATGCTTCTCTTTCCTTGAATCTTTCCCTGTATAATCAGTTGCGGCAAGATGTATTTCTCTCTACGTGTAATATGCCCGAGATATTCTAGTTTTCTTGTTTTAATTGTATTTAAAATTTCTACTTCTTTATTCATCCTTCTCAAAACCTCTTTGTTTGTGACATCTTCAGTCCACGATATTTTCAGAATTCTTCTATACACCCAAAGCTCGAATGATTCCAGTTTTTTCATTGATGTCTCATTCAAGGTCCAAGATTCCATTCCATAAAATTAAAGTCGAAAAAACATAGCACCTCGTCAATCCAACTCTTAGTTCCAATTTTAAATCCCTGCTCTAGCCTTTTCTATTCTGATTTTGATCTGCTGATTGTAATCATTTGTGGAATTAATCATTGTTTCCAGATATGCATATTTGTCCACTTGTTCGACGTCGGTTATGTTTATTAGAAGATTCTCGTTATTTCTTTGAGTTTTCGATATTCTCATAAATTTCGTCTTTTTGGCATTCATTATTAGACCATACTTTTTTCCATACTCCGGTCATTCTGGTCACCAGTCTCTAAGATCCTTATTATTTTCGGCTAAGATCACAGTGTCGTCCGCACATCTAATGTTGTTAATGGGAACTCCACTCAAAAGCATCTATTATTTTTTCTATTTCAAAGTTCATTGTATAACTTTCACAGCCGTACAGTAAGACAGAAAAAACGTAACATCTAATCATTCGGATTCTAAGCTGCAGACTAAGTTCTGATCTTGTAAAAAATCTTTTCATGCTCATGAATGTTTTCCTTACTTGTTCGATTCTTGATAGTATTTTTTTTTTTAATTACACTGACTATTGATATTTGCTCCCAAATATTTTATGGAATTTACCTGTTCTATCATTTGACCCTTGGCATACACATGTACGTTTATTGGTGTACGGTTTTAAAATACTAAAGTTTTAGTTTTGGAAACATTTAGATGTAAACGAACATTTCGCTTTGGTGAACTACCGCATTTATTATATTTTGTAGTTCTTGTGCGTTGCTTGCTATGAAGACAGTATCATCAGCATATCTGATGTTGGTTATGCTGATTCCGTTAATCTTAATTCCGCCTTGAACCTGGTCTAATGCTTCTCTGTATAATATAGACTCCGAATACAAATTAAACAGTAGCGGTGATAAGACGCAACCCTGTCTCACTCCTCGTCGGATTTGTATATCTTCGGATGTTGTGTGCTCTATTCCGATTGTTGCCGTTTGGTGCCAGTACAGTTCTGAGATAATTCGTAAGTCTTGTTGGTCAACTTCATTTGTTCTCAGAATTTCAAACATCTATTGATGGTTAACACAGTCAAATGCTTTTCGATGGCCAATAAAACATGCATATACATCTACATTCATGTCTCTGCATCGTTGCGTCCGTTTCGAAATACGAATTGAGTGTCACTCATCTGAAACTCGCACTTTTTGTAAATTCGTGTATGGATAATTCTGAGAAAAGTTTTAAGGACATGAGACATCAAGCTCAATATTTGATAATCATCGCATTGTGAGGAATTCGATCTTTTTGGTAATGCTACGAATGTTGATTTTAGCCAGTTTGTTGGTATTTTACCTGTGTCATGTATCTCATTTAATAGTGCTGTTATTAAGTCTAGGCTTTTACTTTAGTTATCTGCAATTAGTTTTAGTATTTCGACATTGATATTGTCTGGACCGGTGGCTTTTCCATTTTTCTGAGATTTTACTGCGTGAATCACTTCTTTGGTTATTTTTGGGCCATTATCTTTTATTCGATTATTTGTGGATGGTGTAGAAAAATTATCGTCGTCAAAAAGAGTTTGTATGTATTATTTCCATCTCTCTAGTTTGTTTTCTGTACCCATAATTATTTCGTTATTATCATTTTTTAATATTGTTGCTTGTCTCTTTTTGAGTCTACCTGTCATTTCTTTTACTTTTTTATGAATATTAAAGGTGTCGTATTTTTTGAAGTTGTTCGATTTCTAGGCATTTTGTTGACATCCAGTTTTCTTTCCCTCCCTGCACTTTTTTTCTAATGATTTTATTGATTCGCTTGTATTATATTGGGCTTGTTTTATGTTTTTGTCTTACGTCATTGAGGTCCATGATCTCTTGACTTGCGTTGTCCATTCTTGTTTTTTGTTGTGTTTTATGAACCCGATGTCTTCTTTTTGGATCTTTGTTATTTTTGTTTTTAGAGTAGTCCATGTCACTACACGGACTACATGTTTAGAAAACTAAAGAAAGAATATGTAAAATGACTCCTCAATATGAATATGTCAAAGACAGAATATCTTAAAACAGAAGATGGTGAAGAAGATGCAGAGTTAGAAATTAGAAACACAAAAACATGCAATGAATATAAATATATCGGATCTATAATATCTAAAGAAGGCACTACCAAAAGAGACATCGAAAATAGAACGCAACAGGGAAAAAATCGGTTAACATTCTAAACTCTCTACTATGGCCTAAAGATATTAGACAAGAAACGAAATTGACAATATATTGAATCTTGGTAAAGCCTATTATGACTTATGGGGCAGAAGTTTGGCAGATCACGAAAAAAACAAAAAAAAAGAATAGAAGTAGTAGAAATGGATTTTCTGAGTAGAGAGTGTGGTGTATTCAAAAAAGATCATATAAGGAATGAAGATATATTATAAGAAGGACAAATACTGTATATTCCAGTGTAATCAGAATTGAAACGAGACTACTAGTGTGGTATGGTCATGTGAAGCGAATGAATGAAGATAGATGGCCAAAGAAAGCTTTAAATTGCATACCACAACAAAGAAGAAAAAGGGGAAGGCCTTCAGTTGCCTGGGAAGAAAATGTACGGCACATAATGAGAGATAGGGGCATTAAAAAAGATGAATGGATGGACAGAAAACGATGGCGGTCGAAATTCGAAAAGCGGCAGAGGCTGTAGGAACCAGAGGCACACCAGTAACTAGATTGCACGATAATATTCGTAAAGCCGTAAGAAAAAATCAAGTTCGTAAGGAGCAAAATAGAGCGGCGTGGAAACATTTGCAAGTGCTGTATATTCGAAATTGGATTAAAGATACTGGATAAAATAGACGAAGATTATGAGTCTTCATTGGGAGTTTTTTTATATAAATAGCATTTTTAAATTGTTTTCTGTTTAATGAATGCATTAACTTTATAGTATAGATAACATTAACCAATGTCAAACAGTTTAATATAAAACTAAATGAACTAATCAATGAACTAAATGTAATTTAAAGGGTTTTTACCCTAATATTTTGGTGGCTCAGGCATTATGACCTAGTAAGTATAACCATCTTTTGCTTTTCAACCTTAGTCAAAATTTCAAAATCTCGTTTGTTTTAACTAAATGGTTTAATTTTTTTTTTTTTTTTTTTTTTAATCACGTGTGTGTTCTGCATCAATAAGAATAATTATGCAGATATAATCTTAGTGTATTCGTCAATTAAAATGAACCTTCCCTAATTATATTTTGAGTCATAATAATTATTATTTTTTTTTTAATAATTGGGTAACCAGTAAAGTGTGACCAGGTTAAAAGTTATTGACTAGTATTTTGAAACTTATTCATTGTTTTAATATATTTCACATCCCCTTTCTTTAGTTTAATTCCCATTACGACATACCATCTTTTAGTACTAAATATAATATTATTGTATAAAAGTTTGCCAGCAACTCCCCTCTACACTTCACTGATGTTTAGTAATCCGACAATCAACAGATGATTAGAATGCATGTTGTAATTTAACTAGAATAAATAAGAGGGGCGATGGCAGTAGCGCTATGACGAGAAAATACCTCACCATTAAAAAACGAATTAAATGAATGACTCATCCATATCATAATTATTTGTGTCACAGACATCACCAGACTGTATTCTGTGTATTGTTAAATCATTTAAGTGGAACTACATGATGATATAGAATAAAATAAAAAATATATTTCATATAAGTAATAGTTTCGTGATTTTTGTGAAATATGAGTAAATAAATATGTAAAATATATTTAGTCTGTACTCTATTATTAACTGTAACACAAACATAATTTGTATACTAACTATACCAAAGTATGTACTCCTAATATTCTTCCTTACTTTACATTATCATGTCCGGACATGTCATTGATAAAATTTCGGCCCAGTATCGGGCTACGTCGGTTCCATCTTTGTTGGCGAGCCACAAATCTTCAAGAGTACATCGATGAGGACAGTTTCTGCATGTAAGAAGATGTTCCATATTCTGTGTTTCTCCACAGTCACAGTTCACATCATCTTGGTCTATTTTTCCCCATTTTGCTATGTTTGATTTTACTGTAGCTGTTGGATATAGATAAATAAATTTGAATATTTTCTAGCAGTGCCATCTATTGGCTACTTTACTAGTTGAATAATGTATCACTTTCCTTTTTTAGAGCAGTAGTAAAATTACAGTCATAGAGTAAACACGTGTTTTATTTTGTTCATCAAATCTCCATTTTTGTTCCAGAACTTTATAATTTCTCAATAGGTTATGTGCCCAGACGATTAAGTGGAAGATTTCCGATTAGTTCAAATAGTGTTGTACGTGTTCATTCGGTAAAAAGTTAGTGGATTAACAGTATCGAAAATGGCTGTAAACTATCTTACAAGTGTACCGCGTTTAACCGGTAGGGACAATTACCAGGACTGGTCGTTTGCGGTTGAGAATGTCTTCGTTCTAGAAGGATTGTCCAAGTGTATCCAGGGAACTGAAGAAGACACAACACTTGTTGCCAAAGCTAAAGCTAAGTTAATATTAACATTAGATCCATCCCTATATTTGCATGTAAAAGATGCTTGCACGGCGAAAGATGTATGGGATACGCTGAAAAAATTATTCGAAGATTCAGGTTTTTCGCGGAAAATAGGATTGCTTCGAACGCTGATATCTTTACGGTTGGAAAACTGCAATTCCATGGAATCATACGTTAATCAAGTGATCGAAACGGCTCAGAAATTGAATAGGACCGGCTTCAAGATTGATGACACGTGGGTGGGGTCATTACTTTTGGCGGGACTTCCAGAAAGGTATATGCCCATGATTCTAGCTATCGAACATTCAGGAATCGCTATTACCACCGACGAAATTAAATCGAAATTGCTTGATATGCAGATAGACGGCGCTAGCAGTGGAAAGCAGAAAGCTTTTGCTACAAAGTCGAGAGAAGTTAGCACTAATCATGTCAAGAACGTCAACAAGAAAGACAAGACTGACAAGAGAAATATAACCATGGCCTGGAATCTTATATGAATAACCTTGAACATTTCCCCCATCACTTTGACTCCAGTCGGTTAATAAAGAGAGATGACAGCCTATCTCGCTCACGAAGATTTTAACCAATCATTTTATTTTAACACCATCTCTGAATGTCACAAATAAAATAATCAAACGAAGCTTAATTCCGCCATGTCAATTCCGTCAAAAGTAATGACAAGTTGATGATTGATATTTGTCATCGAGTTAGAAGTTCGGTGGAATCTATATTTGTATATTGTATATTTTCGACTTTCGTCCATTTTCGTCTTCCACGTGCTTTTGCTTGTTTACAGTTTTCATTTTTAATTTAATTGTCTTTCGTTTGTATTTAGTCTTAGTAATTTAAGTTGGTTCCTTAGTTTTTAAAGTTTAGTTAGTTGATACCTTAGTTTTCATTTTTAATTTAATTATCTTTAACTTTCGTTTGTAATTTAATCTTAGTAATTTTAATTTAAGATGGTTCTTTAGTTTTTAAAGTTCGGTTAGTTGATTCTTTAGTTTTTTCAGTTTAGTTTTATTTGATTCCTTAGTTTTTAAAGTTTAGTTATAGTTCCTATAAATAAAGATTTTCGTCTCCCTACAAAACTTGTGAAAAAGCAGATAGGTATTGTCACATCACTCACGATATGTGAGATTATTCCATTGGAAAATAATAAAATATTTTGAATTTCCCACTAAATTTTAATTAGTACCGAAATGACCTACCAGAGGCGCTAAAGGGATAAAATGAATACTTAACCATTGGAATTTCCCGCCAAATGGTGATTAGTATTGACTCCACTCACCAGTGGTGCTAATAAACCAAATTTATATATAGAGTTGCCTATCTATCTGTATATACTATATTATTTATCTATGAATATAACCTGTTTTCGTTGTAAACAGAAAGGTCATTTCATGAATAAATGCCCTAATGCTAATAATAATGCGTTTAGTGCAGTGTTTTTAAGTAGAAAATTTAAATCTACAGATTTTTATATCGATTCTGGATGCAGCACGCATCTTACAGCTAGAAAAGATTGGTTGAGAAATATTCGAGATAGTAGTATGTCCAATATATCTGTGGCTAACAGTGAACTATTAACGGTAGAATGTGCTGGTGATATGATGATAACCACAATTGTTGATAATAAGAGATCTGAGGTAAGCATAAATAATATATCATATGTTCCTGATCTGACAACAAACCTTTTATCTGTTTCTCAACTAATAAAAAATGGAAATGATGTTATATTTAACAATGCAGGTTGCAAAATATACAATAAAAATGGATTGATTGCAACAGCTGATTTGATAGACAATGTATATCGTTTAAATTTTGAAGTGCCCAATAAGCAGAAAGCTTTTATGGCAACTACAATTAGTAGTGAAACATGGCACAGAAGATTTGGTCACATAAATTATAAAGACTTAAATCTAATGAAGAATGATTTAGTAGACGGTATAAATTGCAACAGTAATATAACAAACAATGATGTATGCAAAGTATGTTGTGAAGGAAAGCAGACTAGACCCCCATTTAGTTACAGAGGTAATAGAGCTAGTGCTTGCTTGGAGATTATCCATGCTGACCTGTGTGGACCAATGGAGATGACTTCATTAGGAGGTTCTATATATTTCTTTATCCTTCAAGATGATTTTAGTAAGATGTCTTTTGTATATTTCCAAAAGGGTAAAGATGAAACTTTTCAAAATTTTCAAAATTTTAAATCTTTAGTAGAAAAACAGAAGGATACTAAAATAAAGATTTTGAGAACCGATGGAGGTGGTGAATTTTGTAGTAATATTTTTGAAAATTTTCTAACAAGTAATGGAATCATTCATCAAAAGTCAAATCCTTATTCTCCACAACAAAATGGTGCTGTAGAACGATTAAACAGATCGATAGTGGATAAAGCAAGGTGTCTTTTGTTTGACTCTGGCCTCGAAAAGATATTTTGGGCTGAAGCAGTCAACACTGCTGTTTATCTAAGAAACCGTTCAATTGTAACAGGTGTGACTAAAACTCCGATAGAAATTTGGACCAACAAAAAACCTGAAGTTGGTCATCTAAGAATCTTTGGATCTGAGGTAATGATGCTGATACCTAAAGAAAAAAGGTATAAATGGGACAAAAAATCAAAGAAAACTGTGCTTGTTGGTTATAGTGACAACATTAAAGGTTACAGATTATATGATCCCGAAATAAAAGATATTGTTATAAGTAGGGATGTAGTAATAAATGAAAAATCAGTTGATGTTTCAATCACAGTTGATGAAGAGTTGTCAGGATTATCAGATTCAGTGGGAGATAATCATGAATCATGTCAGGAACAAAATCATCATAATGAAAAGGACACATCGGTTGATGAAATTGCTGAAGACAACGATCCTGATTACTTATGTAACTTGCCAAACTTACCAGATGAAATCAGGAGATCAACCAGAATACCTAAGCCAAAAAGGTTTGATGATTTTGTGAGTTATTTGTGTTCGGATAGTGACTGTGATCCAGTTAGTGTCGAGGATGCTATGTCAAGACCAGATGGTAATCTATGGTTAGCGGCTATGATAGAAGAACTGCAGTCTTTCCAGGATAACGCAGCATGGGAAGTGGTTGATGTTCCCGAAGATGGTTGTGTAGTGAAGTGTAAGTGGGTATACAAACGAAAGGTTGACAACTTAGGTAAAGTGAAATATCGTGCAAGACTGGTAGCAAAGGGTTACACTCAAAAGTTTGGAGTTGATTATAATGAAACCTTTTCTCCAGTCATAAGGCATTCTACATTAAGACTTTTATTTGCTTTGTCAGCAAATTTGAATTTGGATATTTTTCATCTTGATGTAGCTACGGCTTTTCTAAATGGTGATCTAAAGGAAAATGTTTTCATGACTATACCTGAAGGTTTAGAAGTCGAAAATAACAAAATTTTAAGGCTTAAGAAAGCCATAAACGGTTTAAAACAGTCAGCTAGGTCTTGGTATGAAAAAGTCGATAACTTCTTAATTAATCTAGGTTATAAGAAATCTGATTATGAGCCATGTCTGTACACAAAGATGAAAAATAGTCTAAAAACCATTATCTCTGTTTATGTTGATGATTTTTTTATTTTTTCTAACGATTCAGATGAATCAGATAATTTAAAATTGAAATTAAATGAATGTTTCAAAATTAAAGATTTAGGAGAAATTAAGAATTGTTTAGGTATGAGAGTAGCTCGTAATAGAGAGAATGGTGTTATAACTCTAGATCAAAAATCCTATATTGAACAATTGTTAAAAAGGTTCAATATGGAGGATTCAAAAGAAGTTGCTACCCCAATGGAGATTAGTTTAAGTTTGAATAGAGAAGATAATGCATCTCCTCAAGTGCCTTATCAGAATTTAATAGGTGGTCTTATGTATCTGTCAGTTTTGACAAGACCAGACATTTCATATTCTGTAAGTTATCTCAGTCAATTTAATAATTATCATTCAGAAACGCATTGGAAGCATGTAAAACGAATATTAAAATACTTAAAGGCTACAAAAGAGTATGGATTAAGTTTTTCAAAAAATGATAATTATTTGAAAGGTTATGTAGATGCGAGTTGGGGGAGTAATTCTCATGACAGAAAATCTTATACTGGTTTCTATTTTCAGTTTTCTGGTGGACCTATTGTCTGGGAAAGCAGAAAACAGAATAGTGTTTCTCTGTCAAGCACGGAAGCTGAATATATAGCAGTATCGGAAGCTGCTAAAGAGGCTATTTTTTTAAAGAATTTGTTGTATGAAATGTTGGGTATTGATGAAATTGTTATACTATATAATGATAATATGGGAGCTCAGAAACTAGCAATAAATCCTGTATTGAATAGAAGAACAAAACACATTGATATCCGATATCATTTTGTCAAAGAAGCTGTAAACAAAGGTTTGATAAAGCTGGAGTATTTAGACACAGCTAACATGCCAGCTGATCTCTTGACAAAAAGCTTGAGTCCTGTAAAACACAACAAGTTTTTGAAAGAGATTGGTTTAGTTAATGTAGTGTCAGAAATATTTGTTAAATGATATTTTTTAAATTTGTTTATCTAGTGGGAGTGTTGGATATAGATAAATAAATTTGAATATTTTCTAGCAGTGCCATCTATTGGCTACTTTACTAGTTGAATAATGTATCACTTTCCTTTTTTAGAGCAGTAGTAAAATTACAGTCATAGAGTAAACACGTGTTTTATTTTGTTCATCAAATCTCCATTTTTGTTCCAGAACTTTATAATTTCTCAATAAGCGACCCCTGTTCTTATCCTATTCATAGTTTTCCACGTTTTAAAGTCTAGGGACTGGCCGGTCCATTGAACCTGGGGAAGAGGAAAATACTCAGGCGGTTCATCCTGCACTGTTCCAATGAAGCTTTTCCTAGATTTTAGTCGCTTTCGTTGTGTTCGAGCATTGAATAGGGCATGTCGCTTGTCCGCGATCTGTTTAATTTTCTCTATGTGCTCTGCAACGCCTTTGCGTGTTGAGGGTTCTGCAAAACCCGGTGCTTTATATAGATTTAAAAGTGGCGTTGGTTTCATGCACCCCGTTACTATCCTGCATGTCTCATTTAGCGCAGTATCAACTTGTTTGGTATGGGCAGATGTTCCCCAAACGGGGCACGCATATTCAGCAATTGAGAAACACAGTGCCTGTACCAGTGTTCTTAAAACGCCCGGACGTGCGCCACATTTACTTCCTGTTAGCTTTCTGAGTATGCTATTCCTAGTTGTTACTTTCCCTCTCCTAGATTTGTGTGTCCTAATGTATTACCATTCCACACAATTTGGAGTTTTCGCTTGGCTTCCTTTGCGCGAAGGTGGAAAGCGCAGACTTGGGTTTTGGAGGGATTGGGTCTTAGAGAATTCTGCAGGTAGTGCGCTGTCATTGTTTTTAGGGCAGTTTCGAGTTTCTCCTCCACTTCTTCAAAACTATCTCCTTGAGCACATATTGCAAGATCATCAGCATAGAGGAAGTGCTTGGTTTCAGACAGAGGAAGTGCATACAGATTATGATGTTTAAGTTACCGTTGGAATTGGTAACATGGCGACGTATGACCCTACATAGGTAAAAATTTTACGTTTTTACATAGGTAAACATTTTTACCTATGTAGGGTCATACGTCGCCATGTTACCAATTCCAACGATAATCTGTAACCATATATAATGTAAAGCAACTGTAAATTTATAACATTTAAAGGGTTTTGACCCATATATTTTGGTGGCTCATAGCATGTATACCTCGTTTACACTGATGATGGATTTAACAATCCGAAAACATTTTGTAATGTAATTGTGATAGCCCGTTTGGGCATTTTATTATATACCTTTTATAAAGGATTTGAAATAAATTTTTTGTGATATATGGTATACAGCCAGCTACAGGAACTTAGTTTCCTAGTGGATTTTTATGTTTAGATTGTTATTTACATTTAGAATATTGATATAGTATTCATGTACATCTTGAAAATAATGGAACAACGTCGACTGATAAAATATTTAAAAAACGAGTTCCCTCTGTACTTGGTGACACTAATAACAAAATTATTGTAAATGAGCAAGAAATAAGAAAAGAATGGCAGCTGTATATATCAGAGTTGTTTAAAGATGACAGGAATAATATTGTCGATTTCTACCAAAACTGTACTGACGGCCCAGAAATTATGAAATGCGAAGTAGAAAATGCTATAAATAATGCTAAAATTAGAAAAGCTTGTGGTCCAGATGATACACCAACTGAGTTGCTGAAGCTAATAGAGAATGATAAAATAAAAGTAGTAGTAAGACTTTTTAATTCAATATATAACACCGGAGTGATTCCCGCAGATTGGCTCAAATCCATCTTTATCGCAATATCTTTAAAACACAATGCGAGAAAATGCTCAGAATATCGATTAATTAGCCTAATAAGCCACACTCTTAAAATTTTCCTCAGAATACTTCACAACAGAATTAGAAGCAAACGCGAAGAAGATCTTGAAGATACCCAATTTGGTTTTAGAAATGCTATGGGAACCAGGGAGGCACTTTTTGCGCTAAACGTCCTATTACAAAAATGCCGTGACCAAAGAAAAGATGTATTTACATATTTTGTGGACTTCGAAAAGGCATTCGATAAAGTACAGCATGTAAAATTAATGCAAATACTGAAAAATATCGGAATAGATGACAAGGATATTTGTGTCATTAAAAATTTGTACTGGAATCAAACTGCTATCGTAAAAATTGGAGATAACTACACCGATGAAATCCCCATACAACGAGGACTCAGACAAGGTTGCATTTTGTCGCCAACATTGTTCAATGTTTACTCGGACCAGCTATTTAAAAAGGCACTTGAGAGACAACCATATGGAATAAAAATCAAAGGGGAACTACTTAATGTGATTAGATATGCAGACGATACAGTAATTCTATCAGATAATAAACTAGATCCAGACATAGATATAAAACGTAGAGTAGCAATGACAAACTACTTTTATGAAAATGAAGCCATTTGTTTGCAATAACCATCTCAGTTTAGAACTAAGGCAAAGAATGGTTAAATGTTATGTTTGGTCTGTACTTTTGTATAGTGCAGAAGTGTGGACGCTAAAAGTATCGATCATGAACAAAATTGAAGTATTGGAAATGTGGGTTCATAGACGAATGCTGAAGATACCTTGGACAGCAAGAAAAACTAATGAAGAAGTACTAAGGAGCGTCAACAAAGACAGAGAACTGCTAAAGACTGTTAAACATCGAAAAATGTATCTGGGACATATAGTAAGGGGAAGTCGATATAAAATTTTACAACTGATCCTTAAAGGCAAATTAGAGGGCCATAGAGGTGTAGGAAGAAAACAAGTTTCTTGGTTAAAAAACATTCGTGAATGGACTCAGATACCAAATGCAGGACAATTATTCCATATTGCATAAGATCGAGAAGCCTTCGCAATGGTGATCGCCAACGTCGGATAGTTTTGATATGGCACGCGAAGAAGAAGAATTCGGAAGACAGTTAATACAGTAAAAAAAAGTCGTTTTATTTTTAACCGCTATTTTTTAGGTATAAATTTGTATCTCCCCTTTTATGTATCTCCTATCCTCACTCCACAAACATTCTACTGTACACCGAATTCCAAACCTCCAACTTCGACATTGATGAAGCCAGCAATACGCAAGCGTTGCCGGTTGTTCTGCAAACAAGATCAGTGTCCAAGTCGAAGACGTCTTCATTCAAGTTTGTGTGACGGTTGTGGTAGTGTCCTGCAGGAATACATATATAAAAAATGGCGGTGAGTTTATTTTGTTGTCTTTATGGTTAAATAATTTGAAACTGCTTAATAATACTAGCTTTTAAATTACAAAATTTAAAGTGGACAGCGAAACAGTATTAAAATGTGTTAACTGTGATAATTTAATTATTAATTTTTGTGTATGCGACTAATCGGAATGTTTTTTTTTATATATTTTAAGTAAAATGATAGAAAAAGAAATGCTGCCTGTTGCGAAAATCTTCTATATTAAATCATCCTACAAAAACTTAATCCAGCAATTTTCAAAAAGAATTGTATAATCCGGCAAACGATACGTTTTGCAGGACGATATCGGACTATCGAACTCTGCAGTACCGAATTTTTTGGAAAAGAGTACCTTCTGTATGACAAATTACTAATCAGAGAATCTATTTGAACATGAATCATACTACATAATTATGTATATACAAATTAAACATCACAATCGAGATTTTACATTTTATTAAAGAAATAGCGTCATTAATTCTATAGAGGTCTGACTTTTTCCAGTGTATCAGTTGTATCACATAATAGTTGAACTTGTCAACAAAAAGTAGAAATATACAGGCCAAACCTTACAAGCCGCTTATACCCAATAAATTCTTAGTGAATCACGAAGTTGAGCATTTCTTTTACTTTGTGACAAATCGTAAAATAAAAAGGAGGTTCTTAAAAGTCAATTAGTAAGTAAAAAGGTTCACCTTGTTTTAAACTAACGAATTAAATTATGTTCCAGCGACGCTAGAATAAAACGGGCGATTAGTACCGCCCCCAGAATATATGTCTTTTATTACTTCCAACTTCGAAATGTAAGTAAAACCAAAATGAATTTTAAAAAAACTTTTAATTAATATATAAATTAACAAAAAACTTAATCATCAAAGTAAAACACTTCTGTTGTAATTGGGATATTTAATTAGGATTAAATTTGAAAATCCAGAAGTATTAAGTTCAAAACGTTTTCGGACTAATCAGCCCATCTTCAGTGAACTTTGTGTTCCTCTAGAAGTGGAAAATATCGGGTCTAAACCCCTTTAAAACACGCCGGACGCTCTGTATAATGTTACCTTGTCTTAAAAAAGACAAGATAATTCGTATAAAACCACAACGAGGGTTAAAATAAAACTTTTTATTTTAAAAATAAAAGAGCTCGTGTAGGACTGGACTGACTGACAAAGAAAAAGAAGAATAAAACTAAAACATTTAGTGTCCTAATAATATATACATTTCACACTTAAATCTAATTTAAGATATCTTAGTTTTCTTTCTTGACGTCCCACTGTTGCACCGCCTGATGTTGGTTTTCTTCCTCTCAGATCTTAAATTTTCTGTTATTGACTCCTTAGCTTCTTCTTCTGTAGGTACTTATTTGTGGCATCGTACCTACTTTACTGCTTGGTTGTCTTCAGCAACCACCCGGCTAGACCCTGATCAGATGGTCGATAAGTCTGTGGGTTTGTCTGTACCTACATCCTCTGGATCCGATTTTTCGCGAGGATGTCCCTGGTCTTTAATAGTCTTCTTGTGGCTTGGTGGAAGAAGTACCTGGTCCTTTTCTCATCCACCTCCCTCAGTGGTGTATACTGGAGCCATTTTTTGATAGTTGCATTAGATATTCTTTCTTTCCATGTTGATCCGTCGATGATCCTGTAACATGATGTTTCTGTGGCTTCAAGTCTTGTCCAGTTGTACTCCGCTATGGAACTCCAGACTGGGACAGCACATAGTATCACCGATCTAACGTAGGCGTATAATTGGATCTTCTTGGCCTTTGTTAGTGGACTAGTCCTAAAAATATAAGGAAGTATTCGTTTTTTAGCAGCATTAGTTTTAACCTTGGTTTTATGTGTATACAACTGGAACTTTACTCCTGGACTGAACTGGACTCCTAGGTACTTGGCTGAATCTTCTGATTGGATCCTGTTTCCTCCTATTGTGATTTCTTGCACTCGTGGATTATTTTTCTGAGTGAACATGATGAATTTTGTCTTCTCTGCGTTGATTTTGATCTTGTATTTTTCGGTGTATTCCGTGATCTTTCCGAAGTGATTTTCTATATTTGTGACTATTCTTCTGTCGTTCTTTCCTGTTGAATACACTGCCGTATCATCTGCGTAGAGGGTAGATGTTCTTGGATCTGTTGATAAATCTGAAACAAATATGTTATTTAAAATTGGCGAGAGAATACTGCCCTGTGGCATCCCTTCTTGGATTTCTTGAAACATTGACATATTTTGGTCAGCTGACACTTGAAAAGTTCTATTAGTTAAATACATGTCACACTATGTAATGTGGTAGTCCAGCTCTGTCCATCTTGAAGATTATTGCCTTCTTCCAAACCGTGTCGTATGCTTTTTCTATGTCCAGTATGGCCATTCCTGTTCTTTGTCTTCTGTTAAACCTTGTCTTCGTGTCGCTGATGACTCTTGCTAGTTGAAGTTCGCAGTTTCTTCCTCTTCTAAATCCGAATTGATCCTCCTAAATGACCTGAAAATCACCTATATTTATATGTGCTATAATATTTTTTATACCAGCTATAAATAGGTATTTTCAGGTTAACAGACAAATCTGGCGTCATTTACTACTTAAAAACCTATATATTCAAGTATTTGTATTCTCCTTAAATTAAAATCATTATTTATTGTTAAAAATGACGAATAAATGTGCGAAAATTGTAATGGAGAGAGTCCCGAAAATTGTCGTACTGCTGAATATGAACTAGATGACGCAGAAAAATAATCTGAGAGTGAGATAGATGTTTTGGATGAATTGTTATATGATTCTAAGGAATTTGAAAACCTACTAAACAAAGAAAAATAAATAAAAACTAAGCATATTTCTGATTTTATAAATATTGAATCTCATTTTAAAACCATATAAGTAAATAAATTACAATTATTTTTCTGTTTATATCTTTGTTTTACTAATTTATTTCTTCTATCAAAGAATTGGTCTTTTTTAAACGATTAAAACGATGTTGTAAACGAAGGATTTTGGCCGAAAAAATGTTATACGAAGGTAATCAGTGCTTGTAATAGTACATTGTTTACCAGGTAGGAAAAGCTTAACATTCCTGGACGACTGTGAAGATTGCTAAGTCGAGGCGCAAGCCGAGACTTAGCAACACAGAGCCCAGGAATGTGGCTTTTCCTACGAGGTAAACATACTATTTTTCCGCAAATCGTTTAAAATTCGATAGATATTGATTGATTAAAAAAAAAACGCGATAATTTTATTCCCAAATAAATGGTGCTTTGAAATTCCTAATAAAATTACTTGGGTTACTATGGAAACGTATTGAGGTTGAATTGTCAAACTTGACGCTTATAAATTTAATTGCTGGTGTTCTCGAAAGTAAAATGATAAAATGTTCTCTGGTGCCGACATAACTAGTTTAAAGAGGCATGGCGGATGGAAGTCATCAAACGTTGCTGAAGGATATATCGAAGAATCGCTTAACAATAAGGTTGAGGTGGCAAATAAAATTTTCACAGTACAAAATATTCAACAAAATGACACTTCCACCCTGCATGTTGTCCAAAATGTTTCTCATAGTTCTAAGAGTGTTCCTCCAATGTTCAATAATTGTACTAACTGTCAAATTACTGTAAATATAACAAATTGGTCTTAAAAATGTATTCAGCAATGACTTGATGTTTTCAAAATATAAATTAATTCCTTATAAGCAATGTGTTTTCTATCATTTATGTAGAACACTAACAACTGTACGGAAATATCATTTCCTTACAGTAAGGAAGTCCTGACTTTTTCTTCAAGAAATTTTGACAGGAATGTCAAAATTTCCTGGCGATTTGCGGAAAAATATTTTTTCAAGTTGAGTATGTTACATAAAAACTGTCACATCATAGATTTTATCTGTAATTAGTAATTTTTTTTAATTCTTTTATTTTATAATTATTTATATTATTATAAAATTAGTCCCATTATCTTCTAAAACGAAATCGTGATGCGCTAAAACTATGTAGATAATTAAAAAAACATTCTTGTTATCTTGCGTAAACAAATTTTGGTATGACTAATGCAATGTTGCCAATATCAAACAAAACTTCGACAATAGGTGTGAATTTGATGATTATCAATTATGTACTACGAATTGATTTCCAGTCAAGCATAAAGGTTAATTTAAAATCAGTCAGAAAGCAACTGCAATTCCTTCGCATTGAAAACGGTTAAGGTCATCAATCAATTGTTAAAATGCATTTGGTTGTGACTTGTTCGCTCAATGCATGAAGTGTTCATCGATGCATAACATTTCGTATTGATATGAAATTTGAATTTTCATGATATCTGAAACTGTATATTATAGTTATTTGCTAATTCATGAATCTGTTTAATAATTTCTTGGTTTTTTGTCGTGTATAAATGGTTCCTGTAAGTCAGTCCTGTCGGTCAGATAGCCAAGCGGACTTGGCGGCCGGTTTTTCATTCGCTTCACTGCGAATGATGTGAGTTCGATCCCCAGCCCGGTGTACAGAAAACAAAAAGGCTAACGCAGCAGTTTAAAATTCTAAATGAATCTGCATCTTAAGGCCCGTTTTCACGCTACGTCTTATTGTACGTTTTGTTGGTCATATAAAACGTACGACAAAACGTACGTTTTGTCCAGTGTATACACACTATGTGTTTCCTTCCGACAAGACGTACGTTTTGCTGTTTACATGCAACGTTTTATTGTATAGGATTTGTCCTATCCAACAAAACGTACAATAAGACGTAGCGTGAAAACGGGCCTTTAGACTAGAATACGCTGATGTCTGATTGGCCTATGGTGGAGTATTACGGCAAGAGATGGCAAGAGTAGTACGCCGGAAGGCGTGTGTCGCCTAAATACCGGGTATATATATAAATGGTTCCTGTTGTTTGATATCAACTAGAAGCAATCAGGTTCTTTGTCTCGCATTTTTACAAAATTAAAATATAAATTTCGTATTTTACAAGATAATACTTCTGGTCAAACGAAAAGATAATCATATATGCGGTCCTGTTAGAGGCGTACACGTGCTAATATTTACGTCCCCTGCATCGCTTATTGAAATTTAGTATATAATTGTTCTGTCTTTTTGACTCCTGTGTTTTATTCCCCTTTGTCTAATTTCGTTCATATCATTATTGCACCGAAATATTTGAGCTTGGTTGCCTGTATCTCCGATGTATCTATCCTCACCAATCAGTAGTTCAAATCAAGTATCGCAAGATAAAGTGTCCTATGCCACAGCAAAAATCTTCTTCTTAGAATGCCATATCCCTACGGAACGTCGGCGACTACCATGCTTATAATATTGTTATACTGATCTCGGTCTTGTGCTACGTGTAGCAATTGGTCAGCTGTCAAACCTGTCCACTGCCGCAAATTCCTCAACCAAGAGAGTTTCTTCCGTCCTATCCATTTCTTTCCTTCGATTTTACCGTTGAGAATTAGCCGAAGGAACTCATATCTTGGTCCTCTGATTATATGTCCAAGATATTCTAGTTTACGCCTCTTAATAATATTTAATAGAGTTCGTTGATGTCCCATTCTTCGAAGAACTTCTTCGTTTCTGGTTTTGCTATTCCATGGAATTTTTAGTATCCTTCGATACAACCACATCTCAAACGCCTCGATTTTATTCATGATATCGGCGTTTAAAATCCAAGTTTCACATCCATACAAAAGTACAGACCATACGTAACATCTTGTAAACTTTTCACGGATTTCCAAATTTAATGAGTTATTGGATAATAGAGGCTTGAATTTTTGAAATAGGTTTCTTGTCTGTTCAATTCTACATCGAATTTCGAAGGATGGATCTAGATTTTGGGTAATCCAACATCCAAGGTATTTAAATCTCTGAACTCTCTGCAGCAGTTGTTGGTTTAATATCAGTTGGGTTGCGCCGATATCCACTTTACTGGTCACCATGTATTTAGTTTTATCGATATTTATCGACAGTCCCCAATTTGTGCATTCCATGTCAACTCTATTGATTAGCTCCTGCAGATCGTCGATGTTTTCAGCTAGAATCACAGTATCGTCGGCGTACCGTATATTGTTAATTATTTCTCCTCCTAGGATAATTCCTTTTTGATCTTTTAAAGCTTCCCTAAATAGATTCTCAGAATACACGTTAATGAGGGTGGAGATAGTACACTATGAGTAGGTGACAGCCTTGTCTTACGCCTCGTTTAATACTGATTGTCTTTGATTCTCTGTTGTTGGTATTAATAATGGCTGTTTGGTTCCAGTAAAGTTTGGCAATAAGTTTGATATATTTTCTCATATTTCCACAACTTCTCCATTTATATAGTATAGATTCAACGTACAAATTTCAGAAGTGTAATGATAGGTTTCTGTCTATAGTGTTTAGATATCTGGGCTAATATTTTTTTACATAAGTATATTGTGATACTTTTAGGTAGAAATATAAGTATTATGTTACGATTTTAAATGTTATGGCATATAGAACTGTAAATATTTTATGACTAATTCTTTTTATTGATTCTCGTAATTTGTAGGTCAAAAATATACCTGAGCTTAGCTACCAGTTGTTTACCAGAAATCTCTAGACACTAATTTTGGTGAATCATCCACGTCTCGAGGTTGAAAAACGAGTCGAGCGCCTTCACCAAAATACGAGACTATTCAAGAAGTCCGCCGAATTTTCTGGATGACACAGTTGTGTATATAAATGAAAGATTTTTATTGAAGAAGTCAGTCATAAGAAGATCGGTACACGCGGTATTTAAATGTAACGAAACGTGAAATAAATACATTTGTAAAGTTATTTAATAAATTAGTAATTAGCTATCGTGAGTTTTAATAAATTAGATTGTAGACAATAAATTAGAATAAAGACAAATAAATTAGAACTATACAAACTTCACAGTGGAGTCAGAAGTGGAATATTCAAATAAAAAAAAGCGGGATTTTAAATAAATCTAATTTGAACTTTAAATAAAAAGAAGTGAAATATGACGACGATTTACGAGCTCACAGTTACGAATTTAAGAAGGCATCTTGAGGACAGAGAATTAGCTTCTACCGGAAAAAAGGCTGAGTTAGTCCAACGACTAAAGAATGCTTTGGAGGAAGAGGGTTTAGATCCGGAAACTTATATATTTGAAGATGCTGTCATCGCGTCAATTTCAAAATTGGAGAATAAAATTTCTTCCGATGTAGCCAAGGTTTCCTGTGATATCGCATCATTGGAGAATAAAGTTTCTAACGAGATCTCTTCCTTAGAAAGCAAAGTTTCTAACGAGATCTCTTCCTTAGAAAGCAAAGTTTCTAACGAGATTGCTTCTCTGGAAAGCAAGGTTTCTGCTAACATCTCTAAAGTCACCTCTGAGATGTCTGCCCTCGACGATAGAGTGTCTTCATTAAAAAACCAAATTGCTGCCGATATGATGGCCTTCGAAGAGAAGATATGGAAAGAGTTGGAAAGGAAGATTGAGGGAACAGACACAACAGAGAGAGTAAACAATCCAATTACCATAGAGACACAAGAAGACGAGACGAAATGTAAGTTAGAAACACGGCCGAAATTTGAAGGAAGCGGAGGTTATGTTCATGTCAAGGTTCCAACTTTCGACGGAAAATCGTCATGGAACAACTACATGAAACAGTTCGAATCAGCTGCAAGAGCGAATGGATGGTCTGAAAAAGAAAAGGCTGTAAACCTGACTATCGCTCTTCGAGGAGATGCCTTAGATGTGCTCCAGACCATAGCCGTAGAAGAGACGGATGATTTCGAACAACTGAAGAAGAGGTTAAATATGCGATATGGCCACGAACACTTAGAGCATGTATATCAGTCGCAGCTCAAAAATCGAAGACAAAAGAAAGATGAGGCTCTTCAAGAATACGAAGTAGATATCGCCAGATTAGTGCGATATGCTTATCCAACAGCTCCCGAAGACATGATGGAAAGGTTGGCCGTTCAAACGTTTATTGATGGTCTTCGTGATCATGAGATGCAAAGAACACTACGATTAGCTCGTCACAAGACGCTGGTTGATGTCTTATCCGCCGCCCTCGAATACGAGTCAGCTACGCAGGCCTCTGGCGGTTACAGTAAAGTTAGGACTGTAAAAGAGGAAGAAGATGAAGATAAACTGGACCAGCTCTTTAATATGATAAAAAGCATGACACACAAGAAAACGAAGACCATAAGACAGAAGACAAAACCAGAACGCGTCGGCCTTAGGGGAGCAGCTTCGACCCAGAACTTTACCAAAGACCATCTGATACTAATAGCTTCTTTGAAATGTCGTGAAGATAGTGTATATGTAGATGGAGAAATAAATGGTAAAAAGCATACGTTGTTGGTGGATACGGGAGCGACCAGAAGCATTATTCGCCCGACAGTTATAAACAGCCGTAAGAAACTGTTACCAACGAGGTTGCGACTGCGGACCGCTACAGGTGAAAATGCTAACATTCATGGAGAAATCCAGGTACAATTAGGAATTGGAGCAGAAAAGTTCGTCCATACTGTTATAGTTGCTGACATCGAAGAGGATGTTATATTAGGAATGGACGTAATGAATACGCATGGATTCCAATTGGATTTTAAAAATAAAGTAATCAAAGTTGGTAACGAGGAGGTATTTCTCCATCCACATGATGACAACACTATGCAAGCAGCCGTTAAAGAAGATACAGTCGTGCCTGCGAGAAGTGAAACGATAATAGTAGCGCGGCTACAGGGAATTGTGGACGAAGGAACACCTGTTATGATGGAGCCTTGGAATCATGACGACGAAGTTGGCCGTGGAATCATAATTGGAAAAGAATTAGTGACTTCGGCTAAGGAAATTCCTGTGAGACTTATTAATGTCAATGACTACCCAGTGACCATCAAGAAAGAGACAAAAGTAGGAACTTGTGTACCTGTCACATCCATAATCCGTCAGACGACAACGTCTGATAATTCCAACGATAAATTTGATCAAATGGTTGCGGTTGCTGGACAGTCTCTGAATCAGATTGAGAAAAGGAAATTAAGGGAATTTCTTCGGCAGTATCGTGATATTTTCGTACCGAAAGGAGGAAAGACGGGAAGAACTACCGTCGTTAAGCATAAAATTGATACTGGTAATGCTAAGCCAATTCGTCAAACAGCTCGACGATTACCACAGACGAAAAGAGAGGAAGCTGAAACGATTGTTCAGGAAATGAAGAAAGACGGGGTGATAGAACCTTCTACGAGCCCATGGGTCTCTCCGGTGGTCCTGGTTAAGAAGAAAGACGGAACAACGAGGTTCTGTGTGGATTACCGTTTGCTGAACAACGTTACCAAGAAAGATAGTTATCCTCTGCCTCGGATCGATGACACATTAGACACATTGGCTGGAAGTAAATTATTTTCCACTTTGGATTTGAAGTCTGGATACTGGCAGGTAGAAATGGACCCGGTAGATAAAGAAAAGACAGCCTTCACCACAGGATCTGGATTATGGCAATTCAACGTTATGCCATTTGGACTTTGTAACGCTCCTGCGACATTTGAGAGGCTTATGGAAAATGTGTTGAGAGGGTTATCTTGGAAAACATGCCTAGTTTATCTAGACGACATAATCGTCTTGGGGGAGACATTTGAAGACCATCTGAAGAATTTAGAAAACGTTTTTAATCGACTTAAAGCTGCCCAATTGATGTTAAACCCCAAGAAGTGCCAGCTATTTCAAGGTAAAGTCAATTATCTGGGTCATATAGTCAGTAAAGAAGGAGTGGCCGTGGATAAGGGAAAAATCGATTCTATTAAGGAATGGCCAAAACCAACTGACAAACATCAAGTGAGAAGTTTTCTGGGACTGTGTACTTACTACCGGAGGTTTATTAAGAAGTTTGCAGATATCGCGAAACCATTAACGCGACTTACAGAGGAAGCAAGAGAATACCGCTGGGATGTAGACTGCCAGAATGCCTTTGAAACCTTAAAAAAGCATTTAATCACAGCACCAATTTTAGGGTATCCACTGCCAGAAGGAGAGTTCATCTTAGATACAGATGCAAGTAATGTGGGAATTGGAGGAGTGCTGTCTCAGATTCAAGGAGGACAGGAAAGAGTCCTTGGATATTTTAGTAAAGTTCTCTCAAAACCTGAGCGAAATTATTGCGTCACGAGAAGAGAACTTCTGGCAGTAGTGAAATCAGTAGAGCACTTCTATCAATACCTCTATGGAAGGAAGTTTTTAATCCGAACCGACCATGCCGCCCTTAAGTGGTTGATGCAGTTTAAGAATCCAGAGGGTCAGATAGCCAGGTGGATCGAACGACTCCAAGAATATGATTTTAAGATTGAGCACCGGGCCGGAGTTAGCCACCGAAACGCTGATTCTCTTTCCAGAAGGCCATGCCCAGCAGAGTGTTCTCACTGCAACAAAACGGAATCCAAGGAAGCAGCAGTGCTAAGAACGACGGTGGTTCACGACGACTGGACGCCTACCAAGATCAGGGAAGAACAAGAGAGAGATTCAGTTATACAGAAAATCCGAAAATGGAAAGAGGAAAACCGTCGACCACCTTGGCAAGAAATATCGAACCTAGGCTCAGTAGTGAAGACGTATTGGGCCCAGTGGGACTCATTTATCATGGAAGATGGCTTGCTCAAACGAGTCCTGGAAAATGATGACGGTTCAGAGAAGAGAAGACAGTTGGTGATTCCAAAGAGCAGAATAGCCGAAGTACTTCGTCAGTTACACGACAGTCCATCAGGAGGGCATTTTGGTGTGAAGAAGACCCTTCAGCGAATTCGGGAACGGTTTTATTGGATGAACAGTTCCGACGATGTAAAAGACTGGTGTAAGAAATGTACTATTTGTGCTACGAGTAACGGGCCTTATCGAAAAAGGAGAGCTCCTATGAGACAATATAATGTTGGAAGCCCGTTTGAAAGAATAGCTTTGGACATTGCTGGGCCGTTTCCAGAAAGTGATAATGGAGGCAAGTACATGTTGGTAGTAATGGATTACTTCACTAAGTGGGTCGAGATTTACGCACTTCCAGACCAGAAGGCGGCCACCGTTGCAGATAAGTTGATCCAAGAATATATCAGCCGATTTGGAGTGCCTTTGGAGATCCATAGTGACCAAGGCAGGAACTTCGAAAGCGATTTATTCCAAGGAATATGTGATAGACTAGGTATGAAGAAAACAAGAACTACGGCTTATCATCCGCAATCGGATGGTATGGTAGAACGAATGAATAGAACAGTTGGCAAGTATTTGACAAAGATGGTGTCCGATCATCAGCGAGACTGGGACCAATATCTCCCGTTCTTCACAATGGCCTACAGATCTGCTGTTAATGAATCAACAGGCCAGACACCAGCCAGAGTCCTATTCGGACGCGAGATGCGACTACCTTGTGATCTAGAGTTTGGATGTCGACCTAGAGAAGATGTAGCAGGTGAAGATTATGTGATCGAATTGCGAAGAAGAATGGACGATGTACACGAGTTGGTCCGTTCCCATCTCCAAATCGCTAGTGACCGAATGAAGAAACGGTACGATACACAAGCCGAAAAGGGGTGTTTTAAGAAGAACGATAAAGTCTGGCTTTATAACCCCAAAAAGCGAAAAGGTTGTTCTCCCAAATTGCAGCAGTTTTGGGAAGGTCCATACCTCATTATGGAGAAGATCAATGATGTTATTTACCGAATAAGCAAGATCCCGAGAGGAAAGCCGATGATAGTACACCATAACCGGTTGGCGTCTTTCGAGGGTGACCACGACGTAGATGAAGAAGTGGAAGTAAACCAAGTCCAAGATGTGTCTGACCTCACGTTTGAGGAATTCATGGGTGCCTATGGAGGTACCGGTAAAGCAAGACATGGTGTTACCACTGAAGAAAGGCAAGATCTACTCGCGCTTCCCGATGACTATTCACTGGCCCTTACCATCCCGGCCAGTATCAAAGATGCACCAGGGTTGGCATCCGTCTTTCGAAGGAAGTTTGGTCGAGTTGCAGAACTTCAATGCCAAGTGCCAGCTCCTGGTAAAACCTTGAAACTTCAAGATGCATCACGTTACCTTTTCTACCTGGTAACAAAAGACACTGCCCGTGACCAACCTACCTACCGAGATGTATGGGAAGCCTTACTTCAGTTGAGAGAGCACGTACTAGAGTCCGACGTGCAAAAGTTAGCCATGCCAAAGTTAGAGTGCCACCAATTAGATTGGAGGGTTATACGAAACATGGTGGAGGAAATCTTTAAAGACACCGAAGTCCAGGTGTTAGTCTGTTGCAATCCGCATAGTTACTGGTGCGGAGAGAAAACTGTCCCTTGTCATTTCTATACAACTGGAAGGTGTAAAAGAGGGTCCAGTTGCCGATATCAGCATGCCGCTCCAGTTCCAGTCCCGACAAGGTTCCAGGAGGAACCATCTTTTAAGAGGGGGGCAATGTTACGATTTTAAATGTTATGGCATATAGAACTGTAAATATTTTATGACTAATTCTTTTTATTGATTCTCGTAATTTGTAGGTCAAAAATATACCTGAGCTTAGCTACCAGTTGTTTACCAGAAATCTCTAGACACTAATTTTGGTGAATCATCCACGTCTCGAGGTTGAAAAACGAGTCGAGCGCCTTCACCAAAATACGAGACTATTCAAGAAGTCCGCCGAATTTTCTGGATGACACAGTTGTGTATATAAATGAAAGATTTTTATTGAAGAAGTCAGTCATAAGAAGATCGGTACACGCGGTATTTAAATGTAACGAAACGTGAAATAAATACATTTGTAAAGTTATTTAATAAATTAGTAATTAGCTATCGTGAGTTTTAATAAATTAGATTGTAGACAATAAATTAGAATAAAGACAAATAAATTAGAACTATACAAACTTCACAATTAACTGATACTAAACACATGTTATTTCTTTTTTTATAGCCAACAGTATTTCCCTACGAAAACTTCAGAGACGATGAAGACGCACAAGTGTTAAAAGAGTCCATGGATGGTCTAGGAACGAACGAAAATGCCATCATCGAGATTTTAGCAAGAAGATCAAATGAACAAAGACGACAAATTGAACATACTTACAAAACCATGTTTGGAGAGGTAATATTTATACATTGTATTTTGTTATCACTATCATTATTGAACTATTTAAAACCGAGAGTCATCTTTATATTACTCTCCAATCTAGGGTCTTGTAGAGCTAGAGCCATTTTTTTAATGAGGTAATACTTGCACTTGATTTTTCCCGTGAAGTTTTTTTATTTGAAATCAAAATCCAACTTTCAATTTATTCAGTCTTAAAATATTCTGTAGCGTAATTTTCTTTTTTATATCGCAACACTCTCCTTCCTTCAGACATATGTTTAAAACCAGTACTTACTTGTAAGTTCAGTATTCTAAAGCTCCTAAAGAGTAGTTTTGCATAGCGAACAAAATCTCGTAATAACCTGTGTAGTTTCCTTTGAGCTGCAATAATTTTTTAGTGCTTTTTCCATTTTTGAACATCTACAACCAAGATTTTTCGTATACCACAGAATACTTCGTGTCCGAGAAAAGGAGCAGTAGCTCCTTCTTTAGCGAAACTATCAACAATCTCCTTACCAGCAATTCCTTCGTCTGCTGATACCCATAACCAATATATCTTTGTATGTTTGGTCAGTTGGTTTAGGAACTGTTGGCTGTTTCAAGTTGTTACGAGCTCATTAAGTTCTTCAGTAAAGAAGACTTCGGATTCTTCAGTGCAGCTTGGCTATCATAAACCAAATACATCAAGCGATTGCCGCTTCCCGCATTTCAGCCTCCATCTTTTTCTATCTCTCCAATCTCCCTCTTCTAAGCCTCTAGATTGCATTGTTTTTGTAATTTCTCTTCTCCAGGAATTTGGTGGTCTTCCCCTTTTCCTTCTTTCTAGCGGAACATACATTAAGGCTTTCTTTGGCCACCGCTTCTCCTCCATTCTCATCACGTGACCATACCATTGTAATTGCCTTCCTTGTATTCTATCTGAAAGAGTATCTCTAATTCCTGTACGGTTTCGTATTTCCTCATTCCTGATTCTTTCCATTCTCGATAAACCAAATACTTTTGGCGAATACTTACTTTGTTTTGACCCTTAAATTATTAAGTGAGGGGTCAAAATTGTGATTTTCTCGAATTAGTTTTGCGTTAAGTCTGAACAGTCTCATTTTTAGACTCCGAGCACTTGTTGCCTTAAAGGCACTTTCTTGAGCCATCCTCCCTACATTTATAAGTAGGGTATGCTATTAAATCTATATTTGACAGCCTTAAAGAAAGCTCTTTAAGAAACAGATTTAACAGGTATTGAACATGTTTCTGTACCTTCATGCATACTATGTCGTCTCAATAACGTTTATTTATAACCATGTACCAAAATTTTTCAGTACTAATTTCCTAATTATTTTCAAATGTTAATTTTTTGCGTTTCTTTATGTTTTTCTAGGACTTAATAGAAACTCTAAAAGGGGAACTCGGAGGAGATTTCGAGGACGTAATACTGGCTCTGATGAAAGAGCCGTTGGACTTTCAAGTTGAAGAATTGCATAGAGCCATCAGTGGAATGGGAACAGACGACGATACATTGGTAGAAATATTGGTTGTACATGAAAACGAAGAGATTCAACGTATCTCCGAGAGGTACCAAGAATGTGAGTACAGTATTTATATTGTTATGACCTAGAAATTAGATATCCCTTGTTAAAAAGTGCCAGTTTCTGGCACTGGGTTATTTGTAGGCAAACTTTAAAATGTTTAGTTTAGACCGGTTTCATCAGCGTTATCAAGTTGTTTAGTAGGTCTAATTCGGTGATTTAGTACTAGATCTAATTCGGTGATCTTTTTTTTAATGGCCTTGGCATAGCCAATTGACCAGACTATTTTGTAATTTGTATTCACCGAACAACAATCAGAGTTCGAGTTAGTTAAAGAATTGACTTGTTTTGACTGTTTTTTTTTTGTTTGTGTTATTTTTTATTTTTATTTTTTTTTAATTTTATGTTTTTTATTTTATATTTTATTTTTTTTATTTCCTTGAATTATTTTTTTGATATTGTATGTAATATGTATATATATATATATATATATATATATATATATATATATATATATATATATATATTTATATTTTATTTTGTTTTGGCCGTTTTTTATATTAATTTTGTTTTGCATACTTTTTTTTGTTTATTTATTTTTTTTTGTTTCTTTTTTTTCCATTTTTTTTCATTTTTTCGTATTAAAAGGCTTATTACATGATTGATATGTTCGCAAATTGCTTACAAGTTTCATCTTAATTCTAGGGTTAGTACATTATATTGTTTAAAGTTTATATTTACCATTTCTTATTAACTGATAAATACAATTAAAGATTTCTAAGTTTTTAGAGAAAATTAATTCATTTATTTGAAATGGGAAACAGACATTTAGTTTTCGTAAGTTTTCATAAAACCATGTAATATTTTCTTGTTGGTTTACACATTCTAATAGGATATGTGTTAAATCTCCATATTTACCTCAAGTACAGTTTGGATTGTCTGCTAGATCATTTTGGACATTCTTGAAGGTGTTAGAGCATGATTTGACCTTAACCTATTAATAGTTTTAATAAAACTTCTGTTGGATTCTGAATAAAACCACCTTTTTTTAAGAAGTGTGGGTTGCCAATATTTAAATCATGACTGACTTTCGGATTCCGCATAATTGGCTTGCCATTTTAATTTGAGCCGTTGTTTACTATATATATATATATATATATATATATATATATATATATATATATATATATATATATATATATATATATCTATATCTGACACCGGTAGAATATTGTTGTCTGTAGTTTCTCCGCTTGATAATGCTTATTTTGCCAAAGCATCTGCAATTATATTACCCTTTATCCCAGAATAACCTTTGATCCATGCGATAATAACTTCTCCGAGTTTTGAAACCTCGTAGTACAATTTTAATATCTCTATATCAAGATGAGTCAATTGTTTGACTCCTACTTGAAACCATCGGTAAACATATAATAATAATTAGGCCATCTCTTCTGAATTTCTGCGTTAAACATGGGGCCTTGGACATCATTGAAAAATTCTGTATTGATTTTTATTGAGAACAGCACATGAGGCTTTCAGTATAAACTGGTGGAAGATGACCCTTATAAAGTACCTCTTTAAATTTAGACAGATTTCTGTAGGTTTCCGCCACGAGTGGAGATTTTTTCTTAAACCAATATCTTTTAGTCAAATCTAAAACAGCCATATTGTGTATATCTTTGAGAAATACTTGGTCTCTGCTAATGGTACGAGCTATATATATTTATCGGTAAGATACTGCCTCCGTAAATTCAATGGCGGTTCAACAGCTTCAATTTATATTACATTAATTGGTGTAGATTTCAGATACCCAAGGCACAAGCGTAGACATAATTCGGTTATCTTTTTGTTCAAATTCTGAATAAATTCAGTCTTATATCTCATTTCAAAATCAAAAGAATGACTTTTCTAGAGAATGTTTGACAACGGTTGTTTTGTTTAATCCATTGGTCTGTAATCTATGTTTGTATGCAACAACCCTTCTATGTAGGTATTGGTATATTTGTCCAATATATATTTATTTACAGTGTTTACAATTCATTTTATAAATAACATTTGATTGATAATCTTTATTAACCTTGGGTTTAAATTTTGAAAAAGATTTGCCAGATGTTTTTGATAATTTATGTCCAACATTAATTTCATACTTTGTCAACATTTTTGACATTTGTTCAGAAATTCCATTAATGTATGGTAAGGATATAATAGTATTTGTTTGAGTTAGTGACATTATTATTATTGCTAGGTATGGTTTGGGTTTGTTTTGGTTTGGTATTGAAATTAGATTGATTTCTGATACTATAAATTCTTCTTTTTAATTAGATGGTTGTAAAATTCTGGTATATTATAAATTTTTCACTAAAATATCTTTAACTTTTCTCAAATTTGCCAAATGGTATTGTGGGCTAGATAGCTTGATTGCTCTGTCAGTAAGACTAAAGACAACACCTCTTTTATGGGCTATCGGTGCGTTGGTATTAAAAAATTAGATATCTTACCAAACATCTTTTGTAAACTAGTTAGTTGTTAGTTGATGTTAGAACCAACTTAAACTCAAGAAAAATAATTTTATTTTGTTCTTCTAGTTCATAAGTAAAGTGAATGACGTTATGTAAATTAATGAACATTTGAAAAGTATGATCGATTTCATGATCTGGAATGCGGAGAAGCAGTCATCAACATATCGTTTGTAGAAATGAATGTTGTATTTCATTTTAGAGATGACTGTTGTTTCTAATATTACTAAAATCCATTACTAAGTTTGCCATTGGTGCTGAGATAGCCGAACCTGTGGCGACTTAAGAAATCTGAGAATAGTATTCATTTTCATGTTGGGAGAACGTTGAGTTGAGGCAGAATTTTACACCCTCTAGGAATTTTTCAAGAGGAAGAGAAGTATGCGTTTGGATGTCATTACATCTAGTCGTGACACTGTTTAAAGCTATTACAATTGGGACTTTAGTGTATAATGATTTTACGTCGAAAGATATAAGTTATTAATTGGTACAGACTGTTTTAAAATAAAATTGTGAAAATCCCATGAATCCATAAAAAAGTCTGCGAAATATTTGAATCATATAGATTTATATATATATATATATATATATATATATATATATATATATATATATATATCTATATATATATATATATATATATATATATATATATATATATATATATTATATGCGGACCCGACAGACTTCGTTCTGTCAAATAGATTTGGAATGTGGCAGTTTATTTCTTTAATTCTCCTAAACAGAACCGTCATCATGATGATAGGGCGGTGTGTGAGGGTCAGCTCGGGTGACCTAAGTATCTTCGCTTCCACGAACTTTGGCCACCCTCTTGGACCCACCAAAAACCTCGACTGGGATATCTGCCAGAGGGCTTCAAACTAAGAGGGGAACTTAAGGTTCGAACCTGACTGAAAAATAATCTAAAGGGATAGTGGGAACCTAAAGGTGACAAATATTGATAAAGTGGCTGCTTCAAAGACAAAACATAGAGATAATTAATTATTTATTATTAATAACATAGGGTTAATAACCGATGTAATAAAGAATAATGAAATAAAACCTAAAGTGTTTTCAATAATCGCTTTATTGTAAATCAAGTGAATCATAACATGGATATTAACAAAAATCTGATGGTTTTCCAACACGGGAGCAGGCAACATACAATTGATCATGTGAGAAACATGGGTTTTCTAGATTAATACTACAAATACCTAATGAATGCCGCTATGACTTATTTACGGTCATAGCAAAAGTAAGCCGCACTGAAAATTTAGTCGTTTAAATTCAAATAATACATCAGTCAGAATCATTGGGATGCCTGGTATCAAAACGTCTTCTCCTTTATACTTTCCTTTCAGTATAGTTGCTTCTATCACGTTGTTCAATAATTTTTATCGCTAATCGTGTGCCGTTGCAAAGACGCGGTCGGTTGATATTTCTCAACATTATAAGTACCGATCCAACCTTTAATTCCTTCGTTAGTAGCCGAATCAACTGATCTATATATCCTCAACCAATCATGGTCTTTGTAATTTGGAGCAACATCTGTAAACACCTTTTGAATAAGGTCATCTTTGATCGAGTTAACTGACAAAAACTTTGAGGAAAGTTGATGCAACCAGTCAAGGTATCTTTAGGAAATTTGCCATTTAGGCCAAGCAAGTTAGGTTTTTACTCATCACAAGTGTATAGACGGGTTTGACAGTTGAAATAAGTAGTATGAGATATTACAAAAAGACTCTCATCTAGGGATTCATAAATTTTTTAGTGGAAATATTTTTAAATAAACAATTAAAACGTCAATATCATTATTTTGCTCATAACTTATAAACTTGTCTATTTAGAGATTTGACGTCCACAGACGAGTTGTTGAGAAAAAAAAATACACAAAACGAGATATACTAAATTAAAATCGGTTAATAAACAAAAAAGTTATTGCATAATAAACAAGCAAAACGGCTGTTTTTGAATATTGTTAATAACTCTTTAAGTAATCAATAAAATTTATTTAAATGTATCTGAACTTGAAGATCTCATCGTGTTCAAAGTGTGTGCAAAAGATAGGCTAGATCCGTTAAATAGTTTTTGCACAATTTAATTTGTTTATAAGATTTTTTGAAAAATGCACAAATTTCTAAAGCCGGTCCAGATAATTTGACTGAATGAATCTTAATAATCCGGGGCTTATTTTGTTCGATGAGACATATACTAATATCCTGTGGAAAAAAAAGTTAAAAAAAATTACGTTTATGTACACAAAATGATTTATTAATAAATAGCACTTTTTAAGTTTATAAACATTTACAATAACTCCGTACTATTTAGTTTAAATTAAATGGCAATAAAATATTCGGAAGGCGGATTAAAAAACACAACTTTAAAAAAAGAAAAAAGGTCCTGCGACCATTAGGAGCCGAGTTAGTCCTTTTTTTTTTAAATCACTGTTACGTCAATTAACAACATTAAGGGCTGAAATTAACCAATCTTTTAGAAGAAAAGTCAAAGTTTTTAACAAAATATTTAGCAAACAAAATAATTGAAAATTGTTTAAACAGGAGTGTTGTAAACGAAGAGTACTTTGCGTTCCAACTCAAATGGAAGGAGTGGGGATTGCCGATTGCACTCAAGCCGCGCTCTAAAAAAAGTCGAGCGCACGTCGAAAGCAGATGCTGTTAGTTTTTACAACTTATTTTCCTGCGACTATACAACCGGTTTGTTGTATTGAAATATTTAGTGTTTTGTTTTATTTAATAATTGTTACAAATAATTAATGGTAAGTAAAATTCATCTGAATATTAAACAAAAACTACGTGTTGTGATATATATTAATATAAACACATGGTTGTATCACGTTGTCTGAATAATATACGGTTAACTTTGAATAATTATTAAATAAATATTAATAAATTTTACTATTATTATAAGTTTACGTGAAAATGAAACTATGATATTATTTATATGGAAAAATTATTAAATATTTCTATTTTTATTTTAAATTTTAAAAATAAATTAATAAAATTACTTGCTGACAGAAAAGATCTGCAAATATTAGCTTCCAAATTTTACCAACCACATACATCTGCAGAAATAATTGGACAAAGTGGAGTGCAAATAATTGCATGTTTATATGGCGCAAAAGAAAACAGTGACTTGGGTGAAATACGATTTTACCACTTCAAGAATGCTGCTTTGAATACAAGCGTTCAGTTGGAAAAGTTGCCACCTACAAAGGGTAGTGCAGAGCAGCATAGTTATGGAGTATACCTTCAAGTACAGGAATGGTTGGGCGTGAAGAAAGACCCTACAAAATGGGGATGGAAAATAATTGATCAGAACTTCACACCTATATATTCATCTGATCCCATGGTTCCTGAAGAATTGGCTAATTCAATCAAATGCAATTGCAAAAAAGGATACAAAACTAAAACGTACCTGTCGCAAAAATAGCTTCAAATGTACAGACATGTGCGGTACATGCATAGAAATTCAATGTACTAATATTTATGAAATTATTAATGTAGAAGAAAACGATACAACAGATGAACAAGAGATAATTGATGAAAGGTATTTAACTGGGTTTGATGAGAATAGCGACAATGAAAATGAAATGATTTATGAAAGTTATAATACAACTGAAATTGAAGATGAAAGTGAAGATGAATGTTTACATAGTAGTAGCAGTGACGATATAGAAATAAAGCGTAGAAAATTATAGTAAATTAAATTATTTTAAAAAATCACTACACAAAATTTCAACTTCTGTAATAACATAAAATTAATTTATTATTTCATTAATAAATTTTTAGTAAACATTATTTAAAACGTTCATTTACTTATAACATTTAATCATATTTGAAATAAATAAATAGAAAAATAACAATAAAAAGACGACTTAAGAAAAAGTTTGTACATTCCGTAGTCATTAGCTGCTTTGTTTAGAATAATTTTGCAATGAAAGTAAGTTAAATGTTATTATTTTAACGTTGTACCCCAGTTTAAAAAAAAAAAACAAATTTGGTCCACTAGAACCCGAGATATGTCATTTTTTTCCAAGCACTCTATTTTGAAACCGTGCGCTCGACTTTTTTGGAGAGCGCGGCTTGTGTGCAATCGGCAATCCCCACTCCTTCCATTCTAGTCGGAACGCAAAGAACTCTTCGTTTACAACACTCCTGTTTAAACAATTTTCAATTATTTTTTTGCTAAACATTTTGTGAATAACTTTGACTTTTCTTCCAAAAGATTGGTTAATTTCAGCCCTTAATGTTGTTAATTGACGTAACAGTGATTTTAAAAAAAAAAGGACTAACTTGGCTCCTAATGGTCGCAGGACCTTTTTTTTTTAAAGTTGTGTTTTTTAACCCGCCTTCCGAATATTTTATTGCCATTTAATTTAAACTAAATAGTACGGAGTTATTGTAAATGTTTTTAAACTTAAAAAGTGCTATTTATTAATAAATCATTTTGTGTACATAAACGTAATTTTTTTTAACTTTTTTTTCCACAGGATATTAGTATATGTCTCATCGAAGAAAATAAGCCCCGGATTATTAAGATCCATTCAGTCAAATTATCTGGACCGGCTTTAGAAATTTGTGCATTTTTCAAAAAATCTTATAAACAAATTAAATTGTGCAAAAACTATTTGACGGATCTATCCTATCTTTCGCACACACTTTGAACACGATGAGATCTTTAAGTTCAGATACATTTAAATAAATTTTATTGATTACTTAAAGAGTTATTAACAATAATCAAAAACAGCCGTTTTGCTTGGTTATTATGCAATAACTTTTTTGTTTATTAACCGATTTTAATTTAGTATATCTCGTTTTGTGTATTTTTTCTTTCTCAACAACTCGTCTGTGGACGTCAAATCTCTAAATAGACAAGTTTATAAGTTATGAGCAAAATAATGATATTGACGTCTTAATTGTTTATTTAAAAATAGTTCCACTAAAAAATTCATGAATCCCTAGATGAGAGTCTTTTTGTAATATCTCATACTATCCATTTCAACTGTCAAACCCGTCTATACACTTGTGACGAAAAAACGCTTATTTTCTACTAACTTGACTCGTCTAATTACCAATGTCAATGAGTTGTTAAGAGAATATATCTCCAGATTGGTCATTTTGCAACTCGACACGCATATTCTTGCTTTAGTTTAATACCTTGACATGTTTCCACAAATTGGAGGACTTTAAACATGCATTGAGTTCATCAGCTGGCGTTAATTGTGGAATCACTGGCAATGTTTAACGAAAATCAAATGGCAAAACAGTTCAAATTGACTATACATTTAGTTAGAAAATATTTGTATGAGAAAAAGAAAAGGGTTGTTTTAGGATTTTCCGGGAAATTATTCGAATATTTTTCACCGTAAAAACGATCCTTAGACTTCAAGGAACATTTTAAAAAAAGAAATGTTACGATTGGCCCATGCGATGTTGAGTTATGCGCTTACCAAAACATATTGCAATTCATTTTTATATTATAGAGTATATATATATATATATATATATATATATATATATATATATATATATATATATATATATATGAATTAAGATGCTGAATATTAAAAATAAACGGGCGAAAGAAACACAATTCGTCAAATTTTCCGTGTATGAATTAATATCAATAGACTGTTATAACGTCATTTCTGTATGCCCTACGTCTTCAGACAGTCGGGAAGATACTAGCTCAAACACGAAAATCAGCGAATGTGTCGTGCCATTTCCACTATTCTAGTGTAATGCTGAAAAAAGCGCCACATATTTTGGTAGCTTTAAACGAAAATTACTGTCGTTTTCTGTCTTTTTGATCTGTACAAAATGTGTAAAAGATTTACAAATTTTAACAAGAGCTTTGGCTTTTTTATATATTTTTATATATTCGGCGTCTCCATTCATCAAAGCCGTAGCAAAGTTCATGATATGCGTGCCATTAGTTTTTGTAAGTCTCTAAATTATCTGCAAAACTATTGCGTTGTCAGCATATCTAATGTTATCTAGATGCACTCCGAGAACTAATATGCCTTCTTCTCAATCTTCTCCTAATCATCCACTTTAATGTTTGCAGTGAACGTGACGTAAGACAGCTTGATTTGGCACAACTTTTTTTGCATTGCTGTAGCTCTTATTATTGCTTCTACTACATTTTCCTGTAAATTACTTTGTGGTCGATATAAAAGTAAAGTTTGCTTCGGTGTGAAATTCTAATACTGGTTTGAATGCCCATCTAATTTCGGAAGGTAATAATAGTTGGATTATACAATTTATTTTTTTTTGTATGTAATAAATGTTCCAGTTTCTTCGTAACAGTCCCGCCGATGGATCATGGCACTTATTCACTATATACATGGTTATTAATGGTTTCTGCGTACAATAGTTTACACCGTTTTTAAATCCATTTACCTCCATAATAAATTTACGCTAGAATTGCTTTGGAGGTCATGCTCGTATTAAGGTCAACAAAAAATTATTGAAATATTTCTACATTATAATATTTTCTATAGACTACCTTGTATTTTTGTGTATAAATCCTTAAATAAATTTTATGGAATATTTCATTGCGCAGAATATTTAGCTTTCTATTATAAACCTCTTCCATTGCTTCATAATATCAATACCAGAATTCTGGAACCCTATACCAGCTAGTCACAGGTCTAGTGAATGGGTAAGCATTTATTTTTATAGTCGCTAGGATTTATTACAATTTATATAAAGGAAAGACTTTCGAATATTTTTTCGAGTTATTAAAAATGTTTTGAATATAAATGAATGCAGTGAATATGTTATAAAAACTATAATAACATTTGAAAACAGACAATTTACACAACAGTCTATTTTTAAAATTCCGTACAAATCGAAAGGCGTCTTAAATCACTTTAACCTTTTCCTCTTTTATTGCTGACCCAATTTTCTTAATCTCCTTTGTACAAGTCGTATCTGTTTATCAACATCACATAATCGTAGCAAAAACTATCTACATAAAAACAAACAAATCTCCTGAAATCCAATTTCTAGGGCTGTTGATTCCCGAAAACGTCTTATTGATTACATACCATCCTATATCCTGTAACGATCGGCCCTTACCCTTTTCATCTTGTCCTTGCCCTTATTCTCCGGTTCCTACGTTGCACAGCCTTGAAAAAAAGGCGGTTAGATCTGCCTCCTGATATATTTCATTCATTTAGAATTTAATTATGCGTGTAGTAAAAAGTCGTACAATTTTTTGTTTATGTCAAGCCCGGAAGATATGTATATGTATAAATAAATCGGATTGTATGTTTTATGAGGAAAATACAACAAAACTTGCTGATTTAACGATCTGTGAAATGTCGAGTATTTTTAGTTTTTACAATAGGTTTATTACTTATATAAGATAATATAAAATGGCCAAATATAGAGTAAGGAAAACACAAGGAATATATGGTAATAAAGAAACAAACGCTCATATGGTATTCGTTGATCTTGAGAAAGCATATTATGATATGAGTTCCTCGAGAAAATCTCTGGTGTGTCTGTGCTCAATAATAAAGGAGTTCGGAGTGAATATGTTTATGTGAATATGTGACAGTAAATAAATGTTATTCATTTATTTTGTGACTTTATGAAAGAAAACAACAGATACAAATAGAACAACAGTTCAATACTGAAGCATTTATGCAAAGAATTGCATACAATACGTTGATAGAAGCTGTGAATATTGAATCTGATAGCATTTACTTAATTTATGCTTCGGATGGACAGAAAAACATGGACTAATTTTATTGTTATTGACAAAGATCAGATCGCAATATCTAGTGTTGGCTTCATCTGGAATATCTGCAACTTTATTGGAAGACGGGCGGATTTCAAATTTTGACTTGAAATTACCATTAAACATACAAATTAATGAAACACTAGATTGCAACATCACCCTCCAAAAATAGAGCAATGGCGAAGATGTTACGGGTAAGCAAATTAATCGTTTGGGATGAATGTACATTGGTTCACAAGAGGTCATTACGGTGACTGGACAGAACTTTGAAAGATATTCGTGACAATCAAAAACATTTTTAGTGGAGCCATGATTCTATTTCGAGATTGTTTATTATTTAATAATTATTCCCCAATTAAGTGCTGCAGACAAACTAAACGCATGCATAACATTATTTAATTTGTTGACCTGTTGATCCTAGTTGTCACTAACAACCGGGTGTTTTTGCAACAAGATCAAAGTGCAATTGTATTTATTGTCGAAACAGTTGTTATATATTTAAAATGGTAAAGTCGCTATTGTCATCTCGACCGTATTCATTTCATTAACCGGAGATTTCTTTCAATTAACACACTCGCAAGGAGAGCTTATTGAACTTTGATACAACATTTAATTCTAAGGCTGTACCTAGGAAGTTCGCCTGGTCAGCTAGTATTTAATAAAACTAAGTTATTGTAACCTATTGAAAATCTTCTTCTTCTTCTTCTTCTTTTTATATAGACATGACTCTGTCTGTTTTTCAATGTGCCTCCAGTAAGTTGTCATTCCATCGTTTTCGTGGTCTTCCTACCGATCGTCTTCCTATTGGGAAACCGTCTCTTGCTTTCTTTACTACTCTATTTGTTGTCATTCGGCTTATAATGATCGTTCTATTCTACTCTTCTATTTCTTACCCAGTTTTTGATGTGTTTTCATCTCTGCTGTTTCTAACATCATTTTTGTCCTTTCTGTGTCAGGTCTTGTTTCTGCCGCGTATGTCATTATTGGTCTGATGACTGTTTTGTAAATTCTGCCTTTCGTTTCTTTCCCGATATTTTTATTTCTACATATTGTTTTATTTAGGCAGCCTGCGGCTCTGTTTGCTCTATTCACTTGATCTTCCACTTCGGTTTCACCCTTTTCGTAGCTAGATAATGTAATGCCTAGATATTTAAACTCCATCACTTGTTCTATTATCTGACCTTCTAGCTCCAATCTTAGTAAATTTGCTGTTTTAGCCATGCATTTTGTCTTTGTTGGGGAAATTAACATTTTTTGGCAGTTATATTAAATTGATGCAGCATACGTTGTAAATGATCTTCACTTTGAGCGAGTAGTATTGCGTCGTCTGCATAGCAGATTATTTTAGGTTGTTTTTCTCCCATTTGGTATCCTTTTTTTGTTCTTACTTTTTTTATTATTTCATCCATAGTCAGGTTCAACAATAGAGGACTTAGGGAATCTCTCTGTCTTATCCCATTTCCAGCTTCAATAGGGTCGGTTAGTTTCTTCTTCTACTTTTACTTTTATTGTGTTGTTTTGGTAGATATTCTCCATCCTTTTTATTATTACTAGGTGTATCTCTCTTGCATACAGTAAGTGCCTTTGTAAGTTCCACGAAACATAGATACGCCGGTTTGTTGTATTTTAATGATTTCTCTTGCACTTGCCTCATTATACGAGTAAATATAGCGTCGATGCATGATCTGCCCGACCTAAAACCTTGGTGTTCTTCTGCTAGTGTTATAATTTCATTCAATTTATATTATTATTACTTTGGTTGTTAAATTAAGTGTTGTGTTTAATAAATTAATTCCTCTGTAACCTATTGAAAATGAAATACTTAATACTTCTGGAGATATTTCATTGTAGGATATTTTTGTTATTTTTAACCAAAATTTCAGAAATCGCTCTCAAAATACAAATTAATTTAATTATTTCGATTTTTTACTTGGTAATACAAAAAAAATAATTTAATTTGCCTTATTTATAATCAAAGTTCCACTGTCTTACGTGAATTCCTAAATCCGTTGTATATTTATGTTATAATATAACCTTTTTCTTTCAGTGTATGAAACTTCTTTAGAAGACGCCATTCGAGGTGATGAGTCAGGCACGTTACAGAGACTTCTCGTTTCCTTGTCAACGGTATGTATAAGAATAGTAATATGAAGGGTTTGGAATAAAAACGGTATAAGTGCATTAAACCTTGTTTTGAGATAATTGGACTTAAAGTTAATTCATCACTGTAAATTACTAAAATAATTTAGGTAAAGTATGATGCTTACATCAATTTTGTAAGGAGCTTATTTTTTGGTTCCAAATGTAAAAATAAAAAGTATTAGAAAAAAAAAATTTTATTGAAACAAATGTACTTATACCGTTTTTATTCTAAATAAAAGTACATATTTGAAAATTAAACTGTTTATTTCCAGACTGGTATGAATAACATTTTAATCATCATCAGAGGATAATATTGTATTATCATCATCATCAGGAAATTCAGAAAACTCTGGTGCTTCTGTAATTTGTACAGCTCTTCTTTTATTTTTCGCTGTATTCGATTCATACTGCATTGATGTATAAAAATAATGATAAATAGGAGGAATAAATTCAAGAAGAGTCTGTAAATTCTTCCATTTCTTTATGTTAATTTTCTTGCAGTTATTTGTACTGCAAAATAATATAAGTTTGCTGTCAAAAGATGGGCGACCAGAGGACATTATCTTACAAATGCACTGATAGAAAGGAAATTCCTCATCCAAGGTGGATTTAAAAAAGAATGAAAAGGGCTCTTCGGTGCTATTATATCTAAAATACTGTATATCCCGAAATTTAATACTTTGGTTCTCACAGTCTCGTTTGGGATCATTGACAATTTTATTAAGTTTTGAATAAGACAAAAAATCTTCTTGTCTCATGGAATGTACAATAAAACGCTTTGATGAGCTTTTTATCACGTCTATCCAATGGTCTGGTAAAAATACTTGAGGATTTTTTCTTTTCGATTTTTCAATTAGTCCAAAAGCCCTATCGCATTCCATATAGGTGTGCCCAGGTTCAAGAAATTTATGACTAATTTCTTCTATTTGAGTTGCTTTTACCAAAAACATGAATAATTTACAGATATTTTTATTCTTGTTTTGCCCACCACAAGAATCACTATAAGCAATAACTCTTTTTATGTTTGGTGGTAGCATTGTGATAAACTAAAATAAAAATAAAAAAATATAAATGAGTAAAAATAGCAAAATATTGCGGTACTACCTTGAATAAACAAGATCCAATTTCTTGAGAACCTCTTCCTGAAATACTTTCATTCCATACAAACATATGAGGGGTTCCACTGAGTAAATTATAAACACAAAAGTTATATGTCCATAGCTGTCGTAGATAGAATACCTTAGATGTGGTCAACAAGGGAGTGGGTAGGGTTTGTTGCAAAACGAAGCATAGAACTACTGTATCTTCTGACCCTTTATAACGCTCAATATCTGCATTCTTGCACGCCAATGCCTTTTGTGCTTTTCGCTGGTGCAATTCTAACAGTTTTTTTGTTTCCGAAATTTTAGATTCCTCTTGGTTATGTTTAATAATGTTTTGATATGAATCACATCGTGAACATGTATCAGAGTGTGGCCGATGGAATCTCAAATTGAAATCTGTATTAAAAACAAATCGGTAATATGATAGTTTTACAGCAGTAAAATTTTGTGCCTCACAATCAGCCTTGTAGAGATCATACATTTTTTTAAGGTCAGTTCGGGTGCTAAATATTTAGCATTTACATTTGCTTGGCGTGAATAGTGACTACTGTATTTAGGAAATTGTTTTATATGTTCAATCACCAATCTACGTTTTTCTTCACTCATTTTTCGTTTACTCGGACCCTTCCCTCGCTTATCTGGCTCACACATTTGTAAATTATTGGTTTTTTGGCACACTACTGTAAATCTCCTATTGGTAATATCAAACGTTTTCAAGAAAAACTCCTTACATACTCGTTGATTCATAAGGATTATTTGTGTACTAAACTTGCGCTTTATATTGCCGGATTTTTTTCTAGTCACTTCAGTTTTCTTTATGCAAGATGACAAGTATGAGGTCTGGTGGTCATAAGTCGGAAGTTTGTAAAAAGTGTCAAATAGTTCTTGTCTTATTTCCTCTGTAAAATTTGAACTACACTTATATCTACAACTGTGACTAAATTTCACCAATTTTCTTTCTCTATGCAGCTTGTTCTTGTACCCAATGTATTCTTTGCCTTGGGTTTTAAGCATTTTCGTTTTATTTACTTTCCATTCGGACTTCTTTTTCTGCCTCTTTCTTGGCTTAATATTGGTATCTAAAATACAAAGGAATAAATAGAGTAGAGCAAATTGACCTATACATATAAAGGGTGTTTCATTAATAATTGGAAATATTTTAACTCTAGATTCCTGGGCTCAAATTATTAATATTTAACCCAAATCACTTAAATAAAATACACTTATGTCCACTTATTGTAAATATACAATCTGTCCAATATCTTTAAAGTACTGGGCACAAATACTTTTTAAATTCTTAAATAAAACACCCTGTAAATCAGTTAAATCTTAATATTTTTAGCCCAGGAATCAAGAGTTAAAATATTTCCAATAATTAATAAAACACCCTGTATATACGTAATGATATCAAATTTAATATTATATCATTTTTATCATATAAATAAACAGGCAGCATAACTAATACATATACTGGACCACACTTACCGATGCAAACATCTTGATTACTATCTGAACTATCACTTTCTAGAGTTTCTTCTTCAGAGGATGGATTGTAGTTACTCCCGCTATCGGTGGAATAAGGGTCTTCAGCAGTTTCAATATCTTAAAAAATAAAAATAAATAATTTTAAAATCAGAAACACAACCTAATTTTTTTACTGTTTACTTATTCTGTAGGGTAAATATTTACGTTTATTCGTATTATACATACACAATAATATTTCTAAAAACAATTTACCTGTACAATTTTCCATATTATGTAGATGTAGATCACACAAAATTAATGCAACACGTTTTAACAAAGCTCACTATGCTCGGAAATCTCGGAATCGCTTCGTCGCTTGGAATAGAAACGGTATAAGTAATGCTTATACCTTTTCTATTCCAACACATTTTGAAGATTTCTTTAGTAGATTTTTCTACTAGCTCGTAGATGGCACTATATGTTACGTTTGAAGCTTATACCCTTATTATTCTAAAAATATAGAATATTAAATTTTATAATACGTACTTATCTCATATTTAAAAAAAATACGCACTTATACCCTTTTTATTCCAAACCCTTCATATATTGTATAACAAATATTTAATAAAAAATTTATATTTTTGTAATTATTCTCCCAAAACACCTTTATTCTATAAAGTCATTAAAACTCAATTTTGCTTTTAAGTATTTAGTATTGAGTTATTAGTAGTTTTACTATCTTTGCGAATAATTTCTTTGAACTTTAAGAAATTTTAATAACATATTTGCTTATCTAAAAACACTGAAAATTAAAAACTTTAGTGTTGGAAAACCAACTAATTTTTCCCTGCTCCAATTTAATTTAACGCAGCGCTGCCTGTGTAGTTTATAATCAAATTATACTAAGTATTATAAATTAAGTACTAAGTATTATACTATATACTATAAGTATACTAAGTAAGTACTAAGTATTATAGTAAAAAAGACAGACGATCGTCAGCGTATTTGACACCTCTTCAGCCCGCACACCCCTTTACCCTTTCTAGTCGCATTAAGTATTTCAAGTTAAGTCGATCAAGACTTTGTTCTCTCTCTCTCTCTCTCTCTCTCTCTCTCTCTCTCTCTCAATTGTGCTACACAAAAACATAGTCAAAAAAGTGTTTACATAAAAGGTATTGTGGAAGTATAATAAACCGCTAATAAAAGTGTTGTACCTAATTTTCACCCCCACAAGAGGCAAAATACACGAATCAGCTTACCAATCAAATCAGAATATAACAAAAACTCGACAGGTCACCACGAGGGTTTGGTGCGCTACGGAAAATTGGTGGAAATAACCCATCCATTCCCCTATATTTAGTTTTCTACACTTCCATAAAATTTTATTATAATTTATTTTCACTACACCGGCTTCAGCAGAGTGTCTTTCTCAAGTACAATGTAATGCATTTTTACTACGCGTCTGCTTTAAACCGGCCCACACACGTCCCGACAATAAAGACTGAGAAAAGGGTAGAGCTAAGTGACGACAAGCTCTTTTTTTCGTTGTTCGTTGTGTTTCTCTCTCTCTCTCTCTCTCTCTCTCTCTTACATCATGTAAATATAGCAGCGTACCTTTTGGTGAGGGAGAGAGAGAGAGTGAAGAGGTGCAAGGCATTAGAGAGAGACAGATCGACGTCTATGGTGTAGGCTTGTTGACCTACAAAAATGTGACTCGACGTCGTGACTCAGGTTGAGTAATGGAGAGGTCTTTTGTCGGCATGTGGCGTTTGTACAACCAAATCCGTTGCTCCCAACATTATCACGAATAAGTTAACGATATCACGATCATCTAGGTCACATGATGACTAACACTGTTATACGCACTGAAGGCAGATAACACCGGGGAGTAATTTGAAAAAAAATTCTGTTGAGTTTGATTTTTGAGCTGTTTTATTCAGTTTGAGGTATTCATGCATCCTGGTTTTAAAATTGTAATTAGTTTTCATCTATCATCAAGTTTTTTTCTTTGACTCACAATCCAGGATGAATCATATGAAGCACTATTGCTTCTCTAATGGTTGATATAACCTTCTCCGATAAATGTGATTTGATAAATAAGAGTTGAGTGTATTAAATTGGCCAAATATATGGCCTAGGAGGACAAATTCGTTAAACTTCCCGTGCTCGAATCGGCATCACTAAAGTGTTATGATCATTTCGGCCTATCCCAGCCATCGTCAGACACTTGGGCTGATACAAATTCAAACACGGAAAGTAGAACGATGTCTCCTAAAGCTTTACCACTACAGTGGTGTGCGAGCAGAGGCGCCACCTGCTTTGTGTCTGCACAAGTGTCTGGCCGAAGACTATTGATTTTTTTTAAATATTTCTGAAATATATATTATTCAAAGACTACGTTTGTATGACGAATTCGTACAAACTTATCTGTCATAGAAGAAAAGGTTATCTGTTACTTAAATATATTTTTTTCTCAGTAAAAACTATTAAATAAAATTGATTCTTGGGCTGTATTCATTAATGTGAAATTTTTTCTAAGAATGTTCGTGACATACTACCTACATAGTCGATATAGTTTCTTTGCGGTATTCTAATTTGTCTATTATATTTACATGTTATTTTTTTGCATTAGTAATATTTAACCGACTTTTATTTTAGGGTGGTAGAGACGACTCTGGGTTGGTTGACAAAAACGCAGCCATTGCCGATGCCCAAGCACTATACGATGCCGGTGAATCGTCCTGGGGAACCGAAGAATCTGTTTTCAATTCCATTCTTTGCCTAAAAAATAAAAGACAACTTAAACTCATTTTCGACGAATACGAAAGTATGATCGGACATTCCATTGAAGATGCCATCGACAATGAATTTTCAGGTACGTCATAATATTATATGATATTACTTATACATACATATATGGCAGGCCCTTTGCCAAAATTAGACACGGAAGGCCAACAAATGTCTTCTAATTGTTATTAACAATTGTTAAATTATTAAAACGATGTAATAATAGCGTTTTCTGTCCTTTGCGCTTGACAACATGTGTACATCTTCTAGCAAAAGTTTGCTATCGCTTTGATGTATTAAATCCAGTATATGGCGTGGGAGCATAATTAATTAATATCTCGTGTTCGAATTGGTGAACAACAAAACGTTATGAGGTAATTTCGGCATCCCATGGCCTCATCAGATACTGCCGCTTTGTACGATAAACATTTGAGTTTGAAACGATTAGGAGACATTCGTTTGATTTTGTATTTCACTCAAATTCACCTAAACCGCTGGAATGATAATACCCTAAAGACTCAAGAAAAAGAATTAAGGTTCTTTATGCCAAAAAGGACAACAAAATAAAATCCTAGCAACTTATGCAGTTTTATTAGACTAAATAAAAACACTAAAAAGAGCGAGATAACTCCGCCACTTTTTGATGATTTATAATTCACATTAATTTTATTAATAATTGCTTTCCTGTCTGATTAGCAGATACCTAGTCAGGAAATCTAAATTCAATTTTATTTCCGAAGAAAAGTAGATCAATAAGCAATTTAGAGAAGTCACATGATGTTTCCGTTATTTATTTGAAACGGAATGTCAATTATGCGGTCGTCGTGGCACGCAAGGCTGGAAAAGCATGTCTAACAGTATTAATCTGATAAACGGTATATTGTAGTAGTCAACATGCTTATTTTTCGTTATTTGTATTTTAAGTAGCAAATAAAAGGTCACTAGGGTTTAGAAAGCGCTAGTTTTATAAACCACTTAGTTGTTTGTTGTTAGAAAGACTGTAGATTTACTTTTACATAGTACTATACTTCCATTAATCTTTTTGATGTACTTTATTGATAAACAGCGTTATTTTTTATGATTAAATCTTCTGCTCTTTCTACATCCTAGTGGCACCAACTTGCTGATAAAATATGTTTGGTCCTATTTGCTGATGACTTAAAATATCCAAGTACATGTTTGAATACTAAATAAAATATGTCGTCTATTTATATTCCATGTTTACATTATGTTGTTGATCTAAACTATCGATGTACATTTTTTGAACACTGAAATACATAGAACATGTCATATGTGTACGTTCCATGTTTATATACTCAGTGACATTAGAAGTATTACACGCAGAAGGAATAATTTTTTGAACTTAATTTTTTGGCAACATTGGTAGATTTACATCAAGAATGAAATGATTACGTTGTCAAGAATTTTTATTAACAAGTAATCAAAAAAAATGTGTGGCGATCCCGTAGCTGAATACACTCCTATATACGTCTAGACATTGACAAAATGAGATGATCGAGTCGTTTGCGGAATGAAATCAGTCCAAATGCTCGAATGCGACGGTATAGTATACGCATACTAACAGGTCTACCTACTACTCCAAACCATCGGTCATTTGACGCGTAGTAGCAAAACCAGCCAGTAATCTTAAACCAAAGAATATAGACGCTTATATTCTATAAGCGTCTATATTCTTTGCTTAAACGCCTATCCTGACAATTTCGCGATACGACAAAACCCATATCTCTATATGCAATAATTCTACCCCTGTCAAAATCGCTAACATGGTGGTAGTTTTGGTGTCTTCGAACACGAGGACACATAACTAAACATTTCTATACGAACCGGTTTTCACAAATCGGTCTCTTCAGAAAAAAAATTTTAAAATAACACTTTATTTTTACAAAAAGTAGAAAAGATAAAACATTGGTATTGTTATCATAGCATGTTGTAAATATAGTCATTCTGTTGCCAAAAAATTAAGTTCTAGAAATTATTCCTTCTAATGTCACTGAGTATATTATGAGAATTGACTTGTGCACCGAGGATATAAAGCGAATAGACCGCATACACAACTTAGAAAAAGATGCTCAATAGAGTCAATAAAAGAAGTGGCATAAACAAAGTTCGCTAAAGTGACAAAAATATGGCCTCCAAAAGTACAGTTAAGATCCAAATCATTCATCGACACTTTCTGTTTCGTTCTTCTTGTTCTCAAACACATTAGTTTATTTATATTTGATTCATATCATTGAGTATTGCGATGTCATTTTCTATATTCATTGTGCTTTCCCACTAGTCATATTAATAATTTTTTGCTTTACGTTGTGTATTTCTTGTTTATTTTGTAGGTATATCTTAAATTCTTAAATGATACTGTTCTCTTTTGGTTCCCTTATTTGTTTTCAATTTGAGAAAAAGTTTGTCCATCAGTGGATTGTGATCCAATTTTATGTCTGCACTGGGATATCTTCTATCTCAAAATATTGCATTTCCAAATCTCGTACTAATCATGATAAAATTAATCTGTTTTCTGACAATATTGGTGGCAATTTGAAGAAAGTTCTAGTGACTAGAGTTCCTCTTCCATAGCAAACATACCATCATTGTCCTATACGTCGATGATTATGATTAGCAACTCCTTTTAATATTAATTGAATGATATGGAGAGCAACGACATGTGGTTTTATGCCACATCTTACATGGAGGTGATGTCAACTGACCACTAATATCCTGCGATTTGACTCCGTTAGCCTCTTTCTTGGGTGGTTTTCGTAAATAGCCGATCTATGCGATCAAGTCATAAACCACAGAGGCCCAAAGCCAACATAATCCATGCCATCGGTGAAATTCAGCCTGATTTATGCACCAGGGTCATGGAAAATCAGACATTTCAGATGCAATTATCGTGCTGCGAACATTTAAACGATTTTATATTCCATTTTTAATCTTTCAAACGAATAAAAATTTTGATAATATCTGACACATTATTTAAAGTAGGACGTATTGAAAATTAGCTTGCTAATTAGTAATTAAGTAATAAATACGGAAATAAAATATATATGATTTAAAATAAGAAAATACTTGGCATAACTCATAAATTATTGACAATTCAAAAAAATTCACTTTTTGAATGTGATATATAGTAGAAAGATGAAAGGCAGCTTACGGTCAGAGTTTCAGCCGCGATGCTGTAAGATGATGATCACTGTAGACGCATTTAATGAGTGAATCGGCATATTGGACGCTTAACTGTAGATTTGCTTATCTCAAGAGCTCGATAACTTGGTTTGTCTATGTGTGTAGGGACAGATCTTCTTACCTCGGTGATCTCTGATTAGCTTGAAATTGTAACTAAAGTCTTTTTTATAATAGTGTATGTATTGCTTTCTTAAGATATGCAATAAATTAGTTGATGTTTAGTAGATTAGTTGAATTAGTAGATAAATGCGTTAGCCAGTTTAAAAGTGAGAATTTAAAAGAAAACACACATACGTAGTCCTATTTAAATTTAAAGATAGGGGAGCTTATTTAAAAACCCTATATTTAAATTAAAACGCTTATCTTCTTCTTCTTCAAGTGCCGTCTTCGTTCCGAAGTTTGGCTATCATCAAAGCTATGCGTATTTTTGATGCTGCAGATCTAAACAGTTGGTAATTGGTGCAATTGTACCATTCTCTCAAGTTTTTCAACCATGAATGCCTTCTTCTTCCTATAGATCTCTTTCCCATTATCTTTCCCTGGATAATCAATTGTAGCAACTGGTATTTATCTCCCCTCATAACATGTCCCAAATATTGTAGTTTGCGCTTTTTAACAGTAAGTATCAGCTCTTTCTCTTTCCGCTCTCTCCGCAAAACCTCCACATTTGTTACTTTCTCTGTCCAGGGTATTCTTAATATTCTACGATACATCCACAACTCAAATGCTTCTATCTTTTTGGTATCGATCTTTTTCAATGTCCATGTTTCCATCCCGTAGAGGAGAACTGACATAACGTAACATCTCAAAAGGCGAATTTTAAGTTTTAGACTTAGATCTCTTCCGCAGAACACCTTTTTCAATTTAGTAAATGTGGCTCTAGCTTTCTCTATTCTGGTTCTGATTTCTTCAGAGCAATCATTATTTTCGTTGATAACAGTTCCCAGGTAATTATATCTTCTTACACGTTCGATTCTTTGATCATGCACGGTTATGTCAGGGAAGGTTTGTGGTGATTTAGATATTAGCATTATTTTTGTTTTGCTTATGTTAAGTGATAATCCGTGTTCTTCATTGCATTCTACTATTTTGTTAATTAGTATTTGAAGATCTTCCCAAGTTTCTGCGATTAGTACCGTGTCATCGGCATATCTCAAGTTGTTTATTCGGATGCCATTTATCTTAATACCTATATTTTGATCCGAAAGTGCTGTGTTTATAATGTCTTCGGAGTATAGATTAAATAAGGTCGGTGAGAGTATACAACCCTGTCTTACGCCTTTCTTGATCTCGAGATCCTCCCTTGTCTCTTGCTCTATTCGGATATTTGCTTTCTGGTTATAGTAAATCTTAGAGATAATTCTAATGTCCCTTTTATCCAAGTTTTTTTCTACTAGCAGTTTCATTAAGTGATCGTGACGAACTTTATCAAACGCTTTGTTGTAGTCAATAAAGCACATATATATATATATATATATATATATATATATATATATATATATATATATATCTTGGTTTATATCTAGACATCTTTGGCATATGACGTTAAGTGCAAATAGTGCTTCTCTTGTTCCAAGCCCGTTCCGAAATCCGAATTGAGTATTACTAATATCTGCATCTAGTTTTCTGTTAATTCTTGAGTGGATTACTTTGATGAATACTTTTAATGTATGCCCCATTAAGCTTATAGTGCGATAGTCAGTGCACTGTTTTGCATTTGCCTTTTTTGGTAAGGTTACAAAAGTTGAAAGTAGCCATTCCTTTGGTATTTCTCCTCTTTTGTAGATGCAGTTAAAAAGGTCGAGTAGAATATTCACTGATTCGCCTTCCACAAGCTTAAGAAGTTCTGATGTGAGCCCGTCTGGACCCGGTGATTTACCATTTTTCATTATTTTTATAGCGTATAATAGTTCTTCTTAAAACGCTTATACATATTGTAATACATATTTTTCTATTTCAGGAAGCACCAAAAAGGCTTACTTGAGCCTAGTAACGGCAATTAGAGACAAACCCGTGTACTTGGCCACCAAACTCCACGACGCAATGGCTGGTATGGGCACAGACGACAAAACACTTATCAGAATTATAGTATCTAGATCAGAAATAGATCTTGAAGATATTAAAGAAGCCTATGAGGCCAAATACGCTAAGACTTTGTACGAGCGGGTGTCGGTAAGTAGACAATGTAGTTTACTCTATCTAACTTAGATTAAATCACTTTCTTCTTCACTTTGTTCACTACTAATACAAAACTATAATGTAGGGAAAGATATAAGTATTACAAAAAAAAGATATACCTATATACTGGTACTAGCTAAATATTAGATTAGAATAATGTTACATATGATGTACATGTGATAGATATTTTGAAGAAGATATTTTGAAAGAAACTTGGAGTAACCCGATAAACACTAGACAGAACAAGAAGTAATGAGATTAAAGGAATATGCAGAATAAACAACATTAATGAATGGGTGCAAGAAAGAAAAAGAGAATGGAACAACCATATCAGTTGAATGGTAGAGAACAGCGTAGTTACAATAGCACGGAATAAGTCGTCAATTGGAAAAAGAAGCACAGGTCGTCCACAGAAAAAATTGAATGATAATATTCCCCTAGGATAGGAGATGACATCGAAGAAAATAGGAAATTTGCCTATATAAAAATATAAGAAGAGCAAGAACGGGGCAGAAGAGGGAGAATGGTAATGGGAAAATACATGGTCATATTTATAGTTAAGGTGGGATTGATGAAGTGGAAGGAAGGAAGGTATGGAAAAACGGTCACAATTTGTCTAGTTGAGAGTAAAGGTAGACTTCCTGGAATTTTCTAGCATTTAGCATCTATAATTTTGAGCAAAAAAGACAATAAACACAGTTCCCTCTATTCTAAGTCAAATTTAAAAGTCTCTAAACATATCCTTGTCGTGTTTCACAATTATTTTTATACATAGATACCGTAAACTAGCCTTAAAACATATCTGTACAAATAAATATATTGAGCTATCAATTTTTTTTATTTTTTAGGATGACTGCTCTGGGAAATATCTTAAGACCTTGTTGACAATAATAGGCTAAGATGGACAAAATTTTTGTTTAAATTTGAATATAACACTTGCCACACATTTATTATAGTACTCATCTAGTTTAAACTTGTTAAAAATGGATTTGAGACATTTTATAAAGATCATTTTAAAAACTATGCAGATAATATATAAGTATATATTTAGTGAAAACGTTTCTTTTATTTTTGCAAAATTGTTTGAAAAACCTAGTGATAGAAACATGTTTTTAAAGCAAGCATCATTTTGAAATTTGCGCTTGATATCTAAAGTTGTTAAGAAGATATAGAAGACAGTTTATTTTGAGTATTAGAAGCCATGTCATGAAAGGTTCATATATTCTGAGGGTCTGAATCTATATGATGTGGAATGCATGATTTATTCATCGTCGGTGAGAATCTGGATTTTGAGTATAATCACGACAATTTGTGATATATTGTAAATATTTACATATTCTTCTAATTACAGTGTCTTTCAAATGGAATAAAACAATTTCGAAAGCTAGACCAACAGTCAAAAGAGTGTTTCTGTAACATCCCGGCCAAACTTCTGACTTCAGCCCTAATAAACTTAGTTGTTTGTATATACAGGGTGGTCCTTAAGTAATTGTACAAAAAGAAACCGTAGATTCCACACTTTAAAATATTACGATTTAAGTCAAGTTGCTTTAATAAAATGTTGATATTAAGAAAGATACAGGGTGTTAAAGTGGTAATTTAAAATTTTATTTTTCGCTATAACTTTCATGTTATATATTTATATTTATATAACATGAAAATAAATATATATGTATTTATATATTTATATATATATATATATATATATATATATATATATATATATATATATATATATAGTACGTGTATGTGTGTGTGGGTGAGTTGGCTATAGTTTATTTTTATGAACGAGAGAGTAATTAGCATAATTTTAACTGGTACCTTCGACCACTCCATGGGCGTGCTCAAGATTAATTGAAAAATTACTTTGAATAATTGTAAAAAATAAATGAATTATTTCAGTGTTATAAAGTGTTATGTGTATGTAAACAAAAGTGACCTCTTTTATCACACACTATATTAGAACTGACTGGCCTACATTTAAAATGGGTTTTAAAAAATTCACATTTTTTTTTAATTTTTAAAAATTACAAAAGAGAAAAAGAGTTTTTAAAACCGTCTAATGTATGTTAAATAGATGAATAAAAATATTAATATAAAACTGTTTAACATCATGAATTTTAAAAGTGGTATTTTTTCTTGAAACTTCACTCTTTATCTGTGCCCATACCAGTTCAATCGGGTTTAATTCACAATGATATGGTGGGGATCTAAGTACTGTCATTCCACGATTTTTGGCAATTTCGTATTTTTTAAATTTTTCTTTATGAAGGGCACACAACGAATAAAGTTCCTTTCTTATAGATCCGGGATGGTACGTAATAGTTTTTGAACTCAGCCAATTCTGCAAGTATTTTTTTAACCACTTGGTTGTGGGCAGTCCTTCTATAAGTCTGGAGTGATAACTTGCATTATCCATTGCTATTACACAGTTCTTAGGAAGAAGATCTATCATTTGTTCGAACCATTCTTGAAAGACATCAGCGTTCATGTCTTCATGGTAGTCACCGGTACGAGTTGATTCAAAAGTTAATAAACCACCTTCAACAAAACCGTCTGAACTGCCAATGTGTACTATTATCAGCCTGCGTCCCTTTCCTGATGGTGGGTTTAAACCAGTAGATAAGTTATTTACAAAAGCGTACCTTTGACTTGTAACAGTTTCATCCTGCCAAAATTTATTTGGTGTATGATCCTCGTTGATCCATGTTTCATCAAGATAAAATATTTTTCTTTTTGGTTTCTCAATTCCTTTATGGTTCTTAGAAAATGTCTTCTCCATATGACAATATCGCTTCTTTCTAATAAAATAGACTTTCTGGGATTCTTTTTCCAGCGGAAGCCTATTTCTTTTAAAATTTTCCATAACGTACTTCGACTCATTTCTGGGTAATCCTTATCATCTCGAACTGAGACAAGAACTTTATCCAATGTTGGAAATTCATGTCTAAAGAAGAATTTATGCACTTTCTGTCGAAGTCCTTCTTTAAAATGATATTCTATTTGAAATTTTGGTTTCCCTGGAGCATTACGTGGCATTTGAAAACTACCACATTTCTCTTCTTTAATAACTCTGTAAATCGTAGATTTCCCAACACCAAGTGTACTGCTAACTAACTCAACGGTCTCATCAACACTTTCACATAAACGTTTGTCTGTAAATGATTTAAAACAATTAAATATTAATGTTTTTTCATTAACTGTTAAAGGACCAATTTTTCGGCGTTGACACGGCACTTTCAAATTTTCCATAACACTAGTATACACAATAAACTGCACCTTGCAACTGAAGTACCTACTTTTAGTGAACTGTTAAGAATTTTGAATACACCACTTGGACCTTCCTACAAAATGGAGAAACCCACTATCACATTTTCTGTGGAATAAGTTTAGAAGGTCGTAATCTAGTCAATTACTGTCGTAGATTCCTGAAATTAAAGAACTAAATGTTTGATTGTTGAAACCCTTACTTCGTGGAATGCACTCATTTCAGATAAAATAAAACGTTTTATTTTATCTAAAGAATTAAACTTTATTTTGCAAATAGGTAGGTACTTATTAAACTTTTATTGGTTATATATAACCAATAAAATAAACATCTTACATTTCTTGCAAATTCATTAGTACCTGTTAACCTCCATCACTCTGACACTGGCAACCTTATTTAGGGATTAGTAACCCTCACAACTATTGTATTCTATTCTGTTCCAACCTTTATACCTGGTGGTCATACTCAATTTAAAATTGTTTTCCTATATACTTCTGTAAACTTGTTGACAAATATCTGTTTTTCATTGAGTCACCCGTATCAACAGTTTAGGGATTTGCATACATAATTTATTGTTTTATTACTCTCTCATACATAAAAATACACTATAAAACATGAAACGTTAATATGCTGTTTTCTCACCTGAGCTTATACTCTAATATTTGCTTCAAATCGGTGCTTACTTTAAAAACACTATAAAATGGACAAGACTATTTTTGCTTAACAAAACATCAGTACTAATTATTTAATTGTATATTCTTTTATTTTTAGGATGACGCCACTGGAAAATATGCAAAAGCATTATTGACTTTAATTGGTTAACTTCTAAATGTTCTTTTCCAAAATTTACTATGTACTTTTTTGCTAGGTGTATACTTGTTCGGTATTGCATTCAAAAAAAGTTAATATCACAATTACTCTTATTTGACTATGAATCTTCAACGAAATAGATTATAAGTTACCTAGTTTACTTAAAATATTTATTCTTAAGTTTTCGTAAGGATTATTATACATATATTTAAAAAATATTTACTAGAAATACTCAGAAAAATGTAAGGTATTTAAGTATTTTCGAAATAGAGTTTGTGCAGTATTTGATGATGTTCACTCAACTAGCAATATATTAACAGCTGCCACTAGATACAATATTTTACACAACAATTTCATATTTTATTACTTTGTAGTCATGACTTGCAAACTAACCAAACTTTTGCTATGATTTGTTTTGAATGTAACAAATGTAACATCACTATAATAATGTTTTTTTCAAAGTAGTTAAGAGACAGTTTAATTTGATTATTGTGTGATGTAAGCAAACTATTTACTTAAGTACACAAACAATCTAGGCCTTTCTGCTCGTGTCGGAAGAGGTTGGGAGTGGTTATTTCGAAATTCATATACAATCTGTTTGTATAATCTTTAAAACTAAAATTAATTAGGCGCCATTCCTTAATAATTTGCCCTCTTATGGAAACGAGCTCAGATAAAGAAATAAAATGAAAAATTTAAAACAATGCTAACCTTCATTATTTTTTCACTCAAACCACCCAATTTAAGAGACCACTCAAATAGAACTTCGTCATGTCTCTTGCACGTTCAAAGAGAGAAAGGAAGATGAATGGCGAGGAGTTTACGAATGTTATACTTTTGTGGCGATGGTCGGAGCTATTAGGAACTACATTAATTTGAAGATGTACTAGGAATTAGAATAATAAAATTTTTGATCCGGTTACACATGGTTCATCTTTGGTAATTTACTTAGCAGTAGGAGTAGAGTCGAATACAGTGAGATCGATGACGTTCATTTACTGATTCCTACTGGAAGACGTTTAAGACGCTATCTATCTAATTACCCTTCTTCGGTCCATCTTTGGACATAGGCCTCCCCAATCCTTTTCCATTCTTCTCTGTCTGTCGCTACACTCATCCATCTAGAGCCAACGTGCTTCTTGATATCATCTGCCCATCTCATTTGGGGCCTTCCTCTGCTTCGTTTATATTCCCACGGTCTCCAACTTATAAGAATTTTGTTCCATCGGTCTTCTTTTTGTCTTATATTGTGTCCGGCAAATCTTCATTTCAATTTTGCAACTTCTTGTCTAACATCCCTCACTTTTGTTTTCTCTCTTATCCACTCGTTTCTCTTCTTATCCATTAGTCTTATGTGCAACATTTGTCTTTCCATTGCTCTTTGGGTTTTTATGATTTTGTCCATGTTTGCTGTTGTAAATGTCCACGTTTGGGAGCCATACGTAAGAACAGGGAGTACGCATTGATTATATACTTTGGTCTTAAGATGCTGTGGATATCTTTTGTTTTTAAGAATGTAGCTTAGTTTGCCAAATGCAGCCCATGCCAGTCTATCTCGTCTCTTGATCTCTGCTGTTTGGTTCTCTTTGTTAAGTTTTATAGTTTGACCAAGATATAATATATAATCCTTAACTTGTTCTATTTCATCTTGTCCGATTCTCATTGTGATGTCTTCATCTGTATTTGTTATAGTTTTGGTCTTGCCGTAATTCATATTAAGGCCTATCTTTCCCGCTTCTACGTCCAGTTCTTTCATCATTTCAAATAATTCTTCTTTTTTATCGGTTATCAATACGATGTCATCAGCATACCTTAGATGGTTCAAGCGTTGTCCACAAATTTTTATACCTTTGTTTTCCCATTCTAATCTTTTAAAAGTATCTTCAAGAGCCTGATTGAAAAGTTTCGGTGATATTGTATCACCCTGTCTCACGCCTCTACTTATTTGTAATGATTTTGTTTCTTTTAAGATGCTAGAAAAGCGGTAATATTTCAATGCATTTTTTTATTGCTGCTTTAATAAAAACAAAATGCAACAGAGAAATATTTTGGGGCCACTTTTTGATTGTATATGGTCCATGTTACACATGCTTTTTTAAAAACAAAATGCAACAGAGAAATATTTTGGGGCCACTTTTTGATTGAATAATACTACAATCTTATCAAAAGAAAAATCGCAGTGGAAGCTTATGCGATGGATTTGATTTGATCACCTCTACATATTAGTAGGACAATTTGTTCACCATCCCACGTGGCAAATAATTGCGAATATTATATCGTCATATATAACTACTTTGGAAAAAATAAAATATTTTCTTGTCTTTTAAGCACTTTCAAGTTTTATTTCTAATTAAATAACAAAATTACATGTTTTATACAAAGCTGTTTTGCGAATTGTTACTTTATCTACTTCTTTTCCAGAGCGACGAATCTTCAAACATCAGAAAGATCCTGCTCGCATTAATTGAGTGAACTTTTATAATAATATAAGATAAATGTGAGCTTAAAATTCACAAAATGCTTGAAACGGTAGACTGCACCTGATATTTGCTAAATTTTTACAATAAAAATTGTGTTAAACCTATTATAAAATGTATTTATTTCTATTGAATGTTATATAACGCTTATATATTTTATGATTGTATTTTTAGATGGTTGTGACGCAAATAAATATATTTTACAAAAGTGTAGCTCTTATTTATTCGTCAGTACTTAACTATGTATACTTTTCAGTACGTGTCAAAAGTCTCCTCCACCTCCCCAACTATTTTCTAAACTGTTCATAGTTTTAGCACGATATAAAGAGATTATATCGAAAGTATGCCGATTGTAAGTCTGAGATTCATACCCAGCTGCGCATCTTCGTCACTCGCGGGAACTGTAAATTCTTATACTTCCTTTACATGCAGCTGACACGGCAACTAACCGTGCAGGCATTGAACTTTCGGATCTGGTCCTTAACCTCCCCCTACACCTCATACGTAACTGTGAACCGGATGACGAATGCTTTTTAAGTGGCTCGATCACGTCGGATCACCTAAACCTTCTGGTTAAAGAACAGATATTTATTCCCTTACCTCCAGAATTCTAAAAGAATAAGAGACTACAAACACGCCCACTGAGACCTCTTCAGAACCTTCTTCTCAGTCAATACTCCTCAGTTAGGTAACTTAACACAGCCTGATCAGAATCAAGGTATCACAGTTATAACCGAACTGATAAATCAAGCAATTGAGATATCAGTCCCCAATAGGGTTATCAACCCCAGTAAACCACCTCTACCTCAATATATTGTCGACTAAATTAAACAAAAGTGACGACTCCTCCATCAGTTTCAACGCACCCGTAACCCCCTACTCAAAACAGAATACAATCGACTGTTTGCGGTAATCAAACTACCGGTTAATAATCTGCAAGCCAGACAGTGGATTCCAGCTACCTCTAGTCTTGATTATTGCGACGCTGGCTCTCTACCTGACCAGTATAACCAATGCCACTTCCATCTCCGTGGAAAGTAGCCAATACAATTAAGCTCTTGAAAAAGGGCAAAACCCGTACCGATCTAAACTCTTATAGGCTGATATCAATCCTAAACGTTCTGGCTAAGGTCTAGGAGAGGATCCTCAAGGAGAGACTCGTTGACTTTACCACCGAACACAACATCCTTCCATCGTTTCAATTCGGCTTTAGAAAAGGGTACTCTAGCAAAACGACATTGACAGAAATCGTCACACACCTCACACAAAGTCTAAACGACGGAAAAGTATCTTTAGCCATCTTTCTCGATGTTCAAAAAGCCTTTGACCAAGTTTGGCATGCTGGACTGGCCAAGAAACTGTTGAACATCGGATTGTCCCTTTCATTTGTTAGACTTATCGTCTAATTACGGTAAAGGAGCGGGGTCACTTTGCTCTACGCAGATGATACGGCTCTCGTAACAACATCACGAAACGTAGATTCAGTACTTGGTTTGCTCAAAATCACCTTAACCTTAACCTGGCCGACAGGTGGTGTCAGAGATGGAGAGTAACACCCAACCCAAATAAAACTCAGATGATTCTCTTCAAAAAGACACAACCTTAGACGCTGGGGAGACCGAAAGTATAACACCATTTGTTTGGATAATTAATGCAGATTTATTTGTCAAAATAATTAAACCAAAATTAAACATATTAACAGTAATATCATTTCCCCTACCAAATTTCTTCGTAACGTTTATGAATGTTAACCATTTTATGACACAACATACCAAGATTGATGATTAAAGCAGTAGAACGATAACGAATTTGTTGTTTAAATTCGCAGGATTAATAAATTATAAATTACTTTCTTGACCTAAAAGTTTGACTCACGCTTCCGCTTAATAGTTGAGAAGGTATTCTGTACACTACACTGTAATTATTCAATATAAGGTCAATAAAGATGTTGAGGCTCGGTTTGGTTTTTGTTCATTATATACTTGTTAATATAATTTTAATAAATATAAAGCACATAAGCATGCGATATTAAAAAACATCACAGATAATAGCTTATTTATTGTCTATTTTCTCGATATTTTTTTTTCGGAAATCTTTCTTTTTTCGTAGTTTGAATTTTTTTGCTATAAAACCTCAAGATATCCCCTCTCAAACCGTATAAGGATAAAATTCATTCATCCCAAGTACTTGTACTGTATGGATAATGTTTAGGATTTTCTAAGATCTAATCTTCCTTTTTTCGAATAGTTTCCACGTCCCCCTTAGTCCACGTAACCACACAAAATGAATAAGGGTGGGGACAAATGTACGCACTTTCTAAATTTCTCTAGTGAATTTTTTACTGCCTGAGTTGACCCAGAATATGGATAAAAGTGAAGTTGATACATTTTGTAATCATAGGTAAATGGAAATTCTTCAAAATTATTTTTTTTGTGTTGATAACTAAAAAATGTAAATCCATACCTTTGTCCCATTCTATATTTGATAGAGGAAATAATAGAAAAACAATTTGTTTGGAACAAATGTATTGAAAGTACAATAATATATCATTAGAAGTAGCAGATTAATGTTGGAATATTCACACTAACAAAACTGTGTGGAAAAGATAACATATTTTTGAATCTTGTAATACTACTAAATAGCTACTGGTTTAGCTAGTAGCATTGCAAGAAGAATGTCTGATTTCGCAAAATATGCCTCTTCTTTTGTCTTAATGAATCTCATGGTCTTCTGAGCTCTCTTTAAAAAGACACTCTCATATTCATTCTCAACAATCTTGTTAATTTTGGCAACATACAGTCTGAATGATCTCTTACCTTCGATAAATATACTCTTACCACTACAAAATCGCCAGACTTGAATTTTGTATTTTCAGAATCTAAATCACATTCAAATAATTCTGGTGTATTAGAGTCATCATGTATGGATATTTCAGATTCAGAATCCGTATTATTTGTAGGATAGACGGATTGTTTAATTCTCATCTTTTTAGAATTCGTTACAAAAAGTTGTCTTGCTGCAGTTCTACTCTTTCTCAATTTCCGAGAATTTGGAATTCCCGTGAGTATTATCGACTTCAAGCTTCTTCAATACCGTTTCCTTTGTACAAATATTTTAGGCAATCTATTTTTTTGTATGATATATTTCTCTAATTACCTCTTCTTCGCATTTTTTTTCTTCTTCACAGTTTCTTCCATTTGCAATCTCTATTTTGTGCACCTTCTACTTTTTCTTCTTCAATTCCTTTTTCTTCTCTTATATAATTCCTTTTTCTTTCTTCACCTTCCTCTTCTTCTCTTTTTGCTTGACCTGCGTGCTCATCACCTCTTTTTGTCCTTCTACTTCTTCTTCACCAAAAGAGTTAAAACAATGGAGATCATTGTCATTTCTACCAATATTATACATTTCATCTTGATCAGTTACAGTGGAAAACAGCAAGTATTTATCATTGAATCGATGTTCATCAAATGGGTGAATGCCACACATTCTAAGTCCCGCTCTAGCTATATCTAGTGAAGCTGATTTCTCAAATGTCCGCCTGACCAATCTGGTCATTTGGTATTCTGTCCAAAGATTGACCAGCATAGTCTGTGGTCCACCTATCACAAAAATCGTCAGAATAGGCTTTCATAGGCCTGGAGAAATTCCTATCTAATGGCTGAGTGCGGTGGCTACTATTATGTAGAGGCAGACTGCGCATTTAAATATTTTTCTTCTTTTAAAAATGATTTAAGTATTTAATAAAAGCTTGACAATTCATGTATCCAAAGTCGGTCACAGCCATTTCACAACTAACTGGGCCATTATTCAATAATAAAGAGTTATGCCTCTTCCTAGCAAAAATAAAAATGGGATAATGGAATTGAAATTGTCAATGATAATTTGTTCCTCTTCATGAAATCTCTTGTCCAGTTATGACCAGCTAATTGGCTAATAGTAGTGAAAGGATGCTTTAAATTATTCCTTTAAGCATAGGAGAAAGCAAGGAATCAGAAATTTTAAAGTCAACCCATAAAATCAAAGTTCATGATCCCTGTAGCATTATTAGTTGTTTTCATTTGTGAACAAACTAAAGTGATTTCAAAATCGCCTGATTTGCTGCCGAACTCTGTATCATTAAAGTATTCATTTGAAACTAGAGGAAACCTCCAACAGTTCTTGTTTATTTATTTATTTATTGCCAATAGGGACAAAATTAACTGATAGAATATAAAGCTCAACTTGATATTAATTTTGAACTTAAGTTGAACATCAACTTAAATTATGCATTTGCCAAGTCTAGCTCACTGGGGGCAAAGGTACGCCCATTTGTGTGAGTAGTTTTTCCCATTCAGCCACCAATAATAAATCTAACCTCAATCTGAAACTATGCAAATGTAAACTTGAAAATATCATGTAGAAGACGTCTTCTAACAATAAACTATCAACATACCTAACCAATAATCATCTTAGTTTGAAAGATTAAGGGTTACAATATCAATTTTCAAGAAAAATTAGATCAAAAGATTCAAAAATAATTTTTACCTCATTTTTGTTTTTGTATTCGTAATGATTGGACTAAAGTTTCTCATTATATTCAAGTTTTTTCAGTAATATCAACAGAGGTTACTGAAAAATGTAAGTGTGAACCTTTGCCCCACCTACCCTAACATGTCTTAGACAATTTACAACAATCCATTTTGCCAAGTAGGCAAAAACCTATACATCTCCCTCATCAAAAAGCTCAAATAGTTCTACTGCTTCTTCTCAGTGGTATAACTGGTGTAGAACAATTTTCAGAGGTTTCTGGTTGTAATGATTTCTAGAGGTTCCTCTAACTTTGTCTCAGTTTTGGGAAGATCTTCCTTAATATGTTGATACTGGTAATAGGTGGAGAAACTTACTATTTCCTCTATAATTTACATTAATTTAAGACAACTCCTTGCCTTAAATCTGATACCCATACCTTTTGTCCAAGAGTTAATTCAGGAAGTTCAGAGGCTCACTGGCGAGAAACAAAATTTAAATTTTGTTGTGCTTTTCTCTTCTTCCTCATATGTAGCTTTTGTAAATCTGAAACTTACGGAATTAATTGTGATGGGGCAATTGCAATAGTTCCTCTCAACTTACGACCCATTAGCAATTCAGCTGGATTATAACTATTACTTATTGATGTACTGCGAAAGGCTAACAGTATTTTATATAGATCTTCACTTTTTTAAAATAATTTTTGAAGTTTTTTTTTAACTCTGCTTCAATGAATCAATCACTCTGTAGATATCTTCGACTAGATTTTCAGTATTTAAAAACTGGGTACCGCTGTCTCAACAAACAACTTCTGGTATACCATGTAGCGCAAAAATCTATTTTATGTGCATAATAACAGTTTATTTTCATTTCAGAGGATCTTTGAAATCTTTCATAAAGCCTTCTGGTCTGAATCTAAATGTTGACCGAGCTCATTCCAGCATTTGCTCCTATATTTTTGTTATTTGTTCGTTTTTTGATTTTTAATTCTGGTTATTCTTTTTCGCATACTATTTTTTTCACTTATCAGTTCTCTTAAGTCGTTGCTTATCTACTGATCTCCAAACCAAAGAAGACAAAGAGGATGTTCATAAAATCCTGAAGATTCTAAAATCTATGAAGAATGTTTCAAACATACTAACTGTTTGTTAAATAAATAACTATAAATGAATCATGTCACCCGTTGTTATCAATGTATTAAATATCAAGGACAGCAAAATGAATAAGCATTGTATATTATTATATTAGCTTGTTAGTAACTTCACGCTTCTAAAAGTAAATTGTTTATATTTACTTGGTTTAGTCAGTTACTAAAAAATAAATATGTTATTTGTATAATAAAATATTAAAAAATCGAATGGACATTAAAACTGATAAAAGTGGAACAGAAAAATCTACGATGAGTACAAAAATAACATAACTTCAAAAAAAAATGGGAGAAACAAACAGCTCCAAAGCCCCGTCTATATCCAGAAGGGCTCTCAGCATCGCCCCTTTATTTTTAATTGTGTTCCACTTCTACGAGTCTGTAGAGTGCTGTCTCGCTTCTTCGAATCCCCTGCTTTATAGGCATGTTGTTCTTGATATATTGGAGTATGTACTAATGTTTCATCCCTAATATACCTGTCGAGTTTCTCTAATGTCTTCTGTAGGAATGACATTAGACTTATTGGTCTCAGAGATTTTGCCTTTTCCCGTCTTCTTGTTCCCGATGTAGTGATGAAAGTTACTCTAATGCTTTAGATATTCAGAAGTACGTACTGCAAAAGGCTACACTACTTCTGAGTACATTGCATATTCGGCTGTACAAAAGTTCCGGTCCCTTTTGTAATAACACTGGATTTAGGTATATCATCGATTGCTGGTGATTTATAGGGCTCGCATATTATCCATGCTACTTTTTCATAGTTTATAATCTTTTTGACTGTCTGCCAGTTAGTTCTTGAGGACCTCTGCAGAGCCTCGTTGCCTACTGATTCCCAGTAAATTGGTGATTCAATTATTTGTAATCCAAGGAAGTCTAGCTGTGTCTCTTCCTGTATTTGTATAATCGCGCTTGTCATTTACGAGTTAGTTAATTGGTTGTGTTTTCTCCTTTGAGAGCAGCTTTTGAAGTATAGCACAAGCATGAGTGCTTTCAATTTCTTCACAGTGCTTCCTTCATGTGTCTCTTATAGCTGTATAATATTCCTTCCGTGTGGTTCTGTATTCTCCTCACTTCACGGTTATTATGGCTCTGTTGAATAATTTCCTCGTCATTTTCCCCAACACAGACAGTTCTTTATTCCACCATGGCGTATCCCTGGTGGAACACCTCTCCGTTAGAGGGCCGGTTTCTTGGAATGCTGAAATAGTAGCGTTATTTAGATTCACTGACATTTCTAGATATAAGGGAAGGTTACCCGATCTGAGAGTACCTAAAAAGGACTAAGCACCGATTTCATTATGTAATCCTGCTTTTAGGCAGTAATAGGAAAGAATAGATAGATATCGTGTGGCATGCAGATGCCTTCTAAGAGCTCTAACGCCACGCGGAAGTGTATACTTAAAAATGTAGGTAGTAAGTAGCATATCGAGAAGAGAGAAATACTTTTTCAGTTCTACTCAATAAAAAGAGAAACTTGATAGAAACGCTCCATGTGTAAAGAGTGTGTGTCGTTATTTCATAATTCATAACCAAATCCTTATCCTAACACCACTCACACTCCTTATGATAATATTTAGTTTAAATTCGAAATTTTGTTTTTCGACACTAGATCATCGAAGTAGCTTCACGAAATCCTTCTCTTTGGAACTTTGTTTAAAGATCGTCAAACAATATCGATCACACTAAAGGATACTTCTACTGTATTCGACTTCGACAGTAGAAGATCTGATTGATAAGATTCTCCCTCTGGATGACAATGGGCACGAGAGATTGGAGGATGAGGATAGCGTTAAATGGAAACAATTCTCCAAAACTCAAAAAAAAAACCAAATTGTTCAAACATTCAATATTTAATAGTTATTTACAATACAAATTTTGGATGTTGGAAATTGAAAAGTAGATACAAAAAAATAATAGACTAGACTCCAAAAAATGTTATGAGATTCAAAACCAATCACTAACTCTTACCAAACATAAGAGAAAAGAATAAATCAACAATTTGATTTTAATCTACTATATTTCTAAGAGTCTGGTTAAACTTGAACTTTTAACATTGATGACTAATAATAATATCCGAAAGCAACCAGTTCGTTAACGTCATGTTTCCTATTTTTATGGTTTCGATTCACAGAAGGGCATCATTGATATTTTATTGATTAAAAACAGTAGGTTAATCATGTTTTTACGGAAAATGTACACAAGAGCTATTGTATACTTACACTGGTCCACTTGTTAGAACCGATCTACTAAAAATAAAAATACTAAGAATTCATGAAGCAGCATCTTTCACACGATAATGACATTAACGCATGCGTTTCGTTAACTGTTGCCAAGTCTATGAAAAGTCCGTAAAAACCATTGTAAATAATAATAGTAATTTTACTTTATACCGCTAGCACAGTTTAATTCTTAAAATTCTTAGCAGTAAATGCAGTATAATGTGCCACCAGTGTGACTTTTGGATTATATAATAGCAGGATAGTTTACGGTATATAAGGAAGGTATAAGCTAGTGCTACGCTTCAATCGCCCATTCTTACCCCTGTTTTTAAACATGTAGGGGAGAGTGGGGCACCTTCAGACGTACAATTTTGAACTGTTATATCACTGTAAATACCTCACCAAATAAAGAAAGAAAATATTCATAAAATACATTGTTCACCCAACTTTCACTGTATGCTTTTAATATTAATCCCTATACTTGTTGTAAAAAAAAAATCAAAATCCACTTTTCAAAAGAGTCTGAAGGTGCCCCACTTCCTTATTCCCACCCAATCGATGTCTCCAGACTAAATGTAAAAATATAACCTAAGAGTGCCATCAGTAACAAATGTGACTAGTACCGGTTATACAGCAATAAATGGACTTAAAACTGATAGCAACCGGTAGGCCTAATACCGGTATCATTTAATTAACGATAACGATGTATCGAGACCTTAAGATGCTTTGCATATTGTAGAAAGCGAAACCGGTCGTCTAGATAGTCAAATTAAACTGATTGTGAGTAAGTCTTATTTATAATTTCTTTTACCTATTTGAAATGGACTCACACAAGCAACACATTCATGATTATTTACTTAATATTGAGCGTTGAAGAAAATTCAGGTCGGAAATCCTACCAGAAGAAATAACGGCAGCCGTCAGACAAATGAAGAATGGAAAGGCACCGGGAATTGATGAAATTCCTGCAGAATTGTTGAAGCTATTAGATGCAGAACAAATAAAAATAATAACTGAAATATTTAATTAAATATACAATGCAGGAAAAATACCAGTAGAGTGGCTCAAATCGGAGTTCACACCATTGCCCAAAAAACCAGAAGCAAAAGTTTGTGAAGATTATAAGATCAAAACCCTAATGAGCCATCTGCTGAAGCTGTTTTAAAAGTCATCCACAAAAAAATTTATCGGAAATATGAGGAACAAATTGCGCCAAATCAGTTTGGATTGGTGAACGCCATTGGTACGAGAGAAGCTTTATTTAGCATGCATGTCTTGTTGGATTATATTAACTTAACTTAACTCCGCCTGGGTTGTCTGATGGGTGGATTGAGTAGCTCATCGGATGACACTGCCGGTCCCAAGCCCGGATAAAGGAGGAGGTTCCCTATGGCAAGGCTAGCCACCTACCTGGGATAAAGAAACCCATATTGGCTCACAGAGCTGAAGATTCAGCCTCGGATACCGGACGGAAATATCAGATGACGACACACGCTATGACAATGGAAAAACGAATTGGTAAACGAAAACCTACAGACCCCATCACACGAATCGCGTGCTGGAACATTACTTCGTGGAACGGAAGAGACCAGGAGATCATAATAGAAATGAAGAAACACAATATTGACATCTGCGGAATCTCCGAAACAAAAGAAAAAAGGCCAAGGAACATCAAAATACGGAGAATTTATACTCATATACAGCGGGAAAGCTAAACAAGAAAGAGCGCATTCAGAAGTTGGAATTTTGCTGCACGATAAATACACGCAAAACATCGAAGATATCGAATACATCAACGATAGATTATTAAAAATCTCTATAAAAATGCGTAACATCACAACATACCTGATAAGCACGTATGCCCCAGACATATCTAAGCCCACAGCAGAAACTGAAAATTTCTATCAGCAACTACAAAACGTCGTAGATAACATAAATACGAAACACAAAATTATCGTACTCGGGGATCTTAATGCACGGATCGGAAACGTTGTTATACCAGGTATAAAACAAAAGTACAACGAAGAAATAATTAATGAAAACGGCGAAGCACTAATAGACTTTTGCGCTAGAAATGAAATGAGAATCAACAATACATACTTTCTTCATAAAGACCAACATAAATACACTTTTAACAAGAATCGAGGCCAGCGATCAATGATAGATTTTATAATCACAAATCGAGCGATAACTCCGTCACAAGTACTTGATGTCAGAGCACTAACATCTGCTAATCTGGGGACTGATCATAACCTTGTTTTATGCAAGATGCTACTAGAACATCCGCAACGAAACAGAAAACCCCCAATGTTCATCGAAAAACATAATATAGAGTCGCTAGCAACAGAGAGGACAAAACTGCTTTATGAGAACAGGATTACCAGCAAACTAAAAGAGATCGACTTAAAACCCGAATGGGGAGTAGAAGATACTTGGCAGAAAATTAAGAAATGCATCAACGAAGCAGCAGAAGAAGCGATTGGAAAGCGGAAAATTAACACGAGAGCGACAAATCACACCAAACCGTGGTTTTGCCAAGAGGTAAAAGAACTCTCTGAATTAAAACGCAAATGCTACCTGAGATATAAAAGCACGCAATCGGAAGAAGCTCATGCAGAATATGACCAAATAAGAAACGAAGTAAACGCCAGAATAAAATCAATCAAAAGAGAACATTGGGCCAAATTCACTTGTGACATGGACTACGACCTATATGGTGCCCAAAAGAAAGTATGGAAAATGCTCCGCAACAGGAAAAAACCAGTTAACGAGTTCGGGTAGACCAAAGGAGTACCTATAGAGACATGGCAACAGCATTTTAAAGAGCTATATGATGTTAAAGAAACGCTGAATATAAACGAAGGCGAAACAGATGTGAGTGCTACAATCAATGACGAAGAAGTAGAAGCAAAGATCAAAAAGCTAAAAAACAGAAAATCACCGGGAACGTATGGTATACCCAATGAACTTTTAAAATATGGAGGCCCGGAACTTGCAAGTAAACTGGCACAACTATTTAACAAAATATTAAACAAAACAGAAACACCAGAGGAATGGCATAATAGTATCAAAATCCCCATATTTAAAAAAGGACAAAAAACCTGCCCACAAAACTATAGAGGAATAACCCTCTTAAATACAACAATGAAACTTTTCACGGGTATTCTCAAGGACAAATTGGAAAAGCAAATCACTAATGCTGAATAACAAAAAGGTTTTACAAAAGGGCGGTCTATAACAGACGCAGTATTTATAATAAAACAAATAAAAGAAAAAGCTATAGAGTTCGGCATGCCAGCGTATATTTGCTTCATTGATTTGACGAAGGCATTTGACAGAGTTCGCCTGGGAGACATTCTAAATATATTAATAGAAAATGAAACACCGACTAGTATAACAAAGATACTCCATAAACTAAATAACAACAACGTAACCAAAGTTAGAGCAGGAGACGAATTCACTGAAAATATTCCAACACTGGGAGGAATTAGACAAGGCGACAGTTTAAGCCCCTTCTTGTTTAATCTTCTCATGGGCAAAATTATCAACAAAGTAACATCTCTTAATCTCGGATATAGAATGGGCAACAAAAGAATTGGTATGGTGTGTTACGCAGACGATGCAGCAATTATTGCCGAATCGGAAGATGATCTCCAAAGGCAGCTCTTTCAGTTCTTTCAAACAAGCCGACTACTAAATATGAACATCTCTACCAACAAAACTAAATGTATGACAATAGCAAAAGATCCGCTCAGATGTAAGTTAGTGGTTGAGGACAACCCCATAGAACAGGTGATGCAATTCAGATATCTGGGCATAGATATATCAAGCACCCACGACCCAGTAAAGGACCTGAGGAGTCAGATCAACAAAGCATCTGCACTGTCAGGATGTCTGCGGGAGATAGTCTGGTCAAATCCGTATATGCGCACAGATAGTAAAATTAGAATCTATAAGACTTGCATACGACCGATCATGACATATGGCATAGAAGTGCGCGAAGATACTAACAAAACGAAACAGATGCTAAGGGTTGCCGAAATGAAAACCCTAAGAACAATAATGGGGAAAACAAGAAGAGACAGCGCGAGAAATACAAACATTAGAGAGCAGTGCAAAATTCAAGATATTGTAAGATGGAGAAGGCAGCGCAAGAGGATGTGGTACAACCATGTAAGACGAATGGATGAGAATAGACTCCCAAAAATTGCCCTAGAAAACAATCCGCCCGGTTCAAGACCCCCCGGAAGACCACCTAAAAGATGGAGGGATAGTTGGCAATCTACCTCCCAAGAAATTAACCAGAGGCAGCTTCAGAATTAAACAGATCGAAAGATCTACAAAAAGTAGAAGAAGAAGAAGAGCATGTATTGTTTTAGAAATGTAGAGATATCAGCTGTAATTTTTTTGCATGTCTGATTGACTACAAGAAGGCTTTCGATAGAGTCAGGTATAAACAAAAAATTATGGAAGTGCCGAACAGGACGGGGATTAACGGAAAAGACTTAAAAATAATAGCTAACCTGTATTGGAATCAATCAGCGGTGCTCCGAATAGATGGAGAATATACAAATCAGGTCAAAATCTTAAGGGGAGTGAGACAGGGGTGCATAATTTCACCACTGATATTCAATATGTATGCGGAGCACATTTTTAAAGAGGCTCTAAAAGATATTGATGAAGACATCTCAATAAATGGAGTCAATCTCAATAACCTGCTGTATGCAGATGATACAATAGTGTTCTTCAATACCATAGAAGGGCTGCAAAACTTAATGAACAAAATAACGGAAACAGGTAGAACATATGGACTGGATATAAACACCAGCGAAACCAAGCTAATGATCATCAGCAAGGAAAACATAACTGAAGCAAATCTGTATGTGAACCAAATGAGAATTGAACGTGTCTCACAATACAACTACTTGGGAACTATAATGAATGAGTCGTGGAACAATACCCAAGAGATTAAATGTCGCATCGGAAAGGCAAAAAGTGAGCTGCAGTACATATAATGAGAAATCAAGGCAGATACGAGCTACTTCAATGCATTTTGCAAGGTAAAAGAAAAAAGGGCCCTAGGACGAAGAAGAATATCCTGTCTTGCTAACCTAAAAGCATGGTATAGAAAGACCTCAACACAGCTATTTCGTATAGCAACCAACAAAGTCCTCATAGCCAGAACGATCGCCAACGTTCGGAACGGACAGGCACCCTAAGAAGAAGAGTGTTACATAATTAAAGTAGGGTAGAAAACCACTTCTTTTTCATGGAAAATATTGAGGCACAGGTACTTCAAAATGTAAATAAACTTTTAATGTGTACTTTGCCACATACCTTTTTAAATTAAGTAAAGTATGTAAAAATATCATTGTTGATGATCCGTGTTTGTTGGGTCAGGACCTACAAATTAAAGTGTATCTGTCACTGGCGTATAAAAACTCAAGAATTGATACATATGGCTAAACAATCAATGAAAAAATAAACAAGAAAAAATATGTGAGAATGTTTTCCATAAAACATAGTTAGAAAAACAATTCAGTTGATAAAAGATAAATACTTTTTTGTAGTGTTTTTAAAAAGAATGTTGTGGAATTTACTTGGCAACATTGCAATTTGTTACGCTCCAACACACAATACGAGTTATTTATATATCTATGAATACGATACGGGAATTTACACTCCTCTGTCCGTACTCGCTCCCGTCATCATTCAACCAACAGCATCTACGTTTCGTTCGGTTCGGTACCCATTCTTTAATAAATTACAGTTTAGTGGAAGCCGGTTAGGTTCACGTTTATACAATAGTTTTACCTTGAAAGTGTTTAATAATGGCTGTAAGTATTTTATAGTATAATAAACTATTCAAACAATATCCGACTTCACATTTAAAACAATATTAAGTTAAAAAATCAGGATGAATTAAAGGTTTTTGATATTTATATCTGTTATTTAGCGAATGTTAAATTCAAATGACATTTTATTGTGTTTGCAATAAAAGTAACGATATTCTTTTTTGTTACATATTTATTGCTTATCTTGACGTAAAATTATTGTGTTGATCTTAACATTCTCTAAAAACTGTGAAATGTGAACTATATTCCTTTTTAAATGATTTACTGAAGAAATTCTGGCGACATAAGTAAAATTTTAATGTAGAATGTAGGTGTTACAATATGCTAAATGTGGACTCAGCCACTGTTGTATGATGTACACAAAAATAAAAAAAGTAGTCTATTTTTGTTTACCGGCGAAAAAAAAGTATTGTTTGCTGAGCTTATAATGATTTGATAAAATTTTTCTTGATATTTTAAATTAGGAATACATTATGGGGCAAATTTTGTTTTATAGATTTATGTCTTGTCGTTCCACGTGCTTTATTTACTATACCATTGACCAGTGTACCATTGAAAGAACGTTTCCATGGCATCCGTAATTAGCATGTTCCTGTCAACAAAGCATTAATTTTTTCTTTGAAACTCGGTTTTTGCTTATATATAGATCACGTGTTTGTCTCGTATCACATATTCTGTCATTTTTGTTGACCATACATTTCTATTAATAACTATATTTGTGTTTTGTTTTATGAGCTTTTTGGGTCAAAGTTTTTGTGGTTATCCTCAACTAAATCCTACTTTTTTCTAAGTAAAACTAACTAAACTTGATTCAAAACTACATAGCCCAGGGAAATAAGCTTTTTTTTTCGTGACACTCGTCCGACCAGGCAAACGACGACAGTTGTTTTGAGTAGTATGGACATGGGCCTCTATAACAAGAAACTATGTTTCCTGCAGTTGATTGTTTGGATTTCATTAGTCGTTAACAAATTGAGATCAAAAACGATAATTTTTTGCTTTTTTCGTTTATCAGCAAAAAGTTTATACATCATACCATCCACCCCTCGAGCCAGAAGCCATCTGGCGAGATTATGTTGCTCTTCAGGCGTAATCATCTTAATAACACCCTCGGTGCATCAATAACTATTAAACCATTGTTTTTTAATTGATAATGACGCGCGTAGGGCAGGTCGGGCGCTTATTTGTACAATTAATGTTTTTTACTTGTGTTGTTGGGTCTTGACTCAAGTTTTAAAAAAAGAGTGAAAATTACATAAAATACAAAAACAAAAAAGTTCGCAGAAATTAAAAATATAGGCTACATGATAAATTACCTCTAATATCTGAAAGAAATTTATACAACGCTTAAAAAAACTTGTATTCGAAACTTAATTAATTTTATTTTATGGGAAAGTAATAGGTATAGTAGTAGTAATAGGTCATCTGATAATGATTTGCACCGTTTAGAAGAAACTGTCTCTGCAATAGATATTTGCGGCAAAGGCGATGGATTTTCACAAACTTCATTCTCGTTCTGTGTAGCTCTTCCTTTTCATCCTGCCAATTTCATGTGCCAAATTAATTATTCCATCTGATAGTGTCAATGATTGACTGGTTGCATTGCCTGTTATACATGCTGACCAAACCTTTTTCCAGTAGGCATTTAAAAATTCTTGGTCTTATTTGAGCGGAAGCAGGTGCAACATGAAAATTGCTTCCACACGTCTTTTACTGTTAAGGCCTCATTTTGTAGTTTACTGACGATGCATTTGTAGTTGCCTTTATGTAATATTTTCTAAACGTTGCAATTATGCATCGATCTTATGGCTAAATAAGGCTTATTGTATTGGGCGGAAGAACTACTATTTGAAAGTTTGTCAATAATTAATAAAACTTTAAAATCTAGAGATTTTTCCTTCATATAGGCTTCTACTTCTGCCACGAAGCAATTATTTAACCTTTCTGCTTAAATAGCTGTTGTGATCTAGGCTTCCTTGTTAGCCATCAAATGCACTGGCAGTTATTTTAAATATTTGCCTTTTAAAGCACGTGATATAAGAGATTTATTTATTAAGACCGGTTTCAACATCCGATCTCCAGACACTTCTTCTTTCTTCCTTCTTTTATGTAGGCTTTAAAGCCTGTTTTTTCTTTAATATTAACCTAATAAGCTGTTTAAAGTATCGCACGATCTTTTTCTTGGTCTGTCAATACTTCTTTGTCCATTGATGACTTATCTCGTGCTATTCGTACTATTCTATCCTCTACCATTCTACCAATGTGTTCGTTACACAGTAAAAAAACATTCAACATATCGACCTGAATATTGAAGCCGAACGTATTGAAAGAGTACACCGATTTAAATATCTGGGATATACAGTAAATGATAAGTCGGACCCAGACGTAGAGATTAAGATCCGAATTGAAATTGCAAGATCCAAATTTATCAAAATGAGAAAGCTCTTAAGCAACCGCAACCTAAACGTTAACCTCCGATGGCGCGCCACGAAATGCTACGTACTCTCTACTTTACTTTACGGAGTAGAAGGGTGGACGTTAACAGCAGCAACTATAAAAAAGTTAGCGGCTCTAGAAATGTGGCTGTATCGACGCATACTGAGAATACCTTGGACAGACAGAGTGACCAACACAGAGGTATTAAGACGAATGGGTAAAGAGGTGGAATTGTTAACAACTGTTAAAAAGAAGAAAGCGTGATAACTGGGCCATGTGTTCCCGTAATGATAAGTACAGTCTGCTACAACTTATCGTGGAAGGCAATCTTGAAGGTAGAAGAGGTTTGGGCAGAAAGAAGAAATCCTGGCTGAGAAACTTGAGAGAATGGTTTTAAATACCGGAAGCTGCGAACATAATACATGCGGCACAAAACAGAGAAACCTATCGTTTGGTGGTCCCCAACCTTCGGTAGAAGACGGCATATAAAGAAGTTCGTTTCACACCTGTTTCTGTTTTGTTACCCATCCATTTATGTTTTCTATCTCTCTTTAATCCTGACCCCGCAGGGGGAGTGTAGTGGTCGACGTGATGTCGTGTATTGTCCGTCTCCAGAGATCTCTGTCTCTGGTCATTTCTTTTAATTCATGCATAGGTCTTTGGCATATTCCTGTAATTTGATCTATCCATCTTGTTGGGGATCTTCCTCGTGATCTTCGACCTTCTACCTATGATGTTTTCTATATTGCATGCTTTTATATTTTCGCTTCTCTCAATATCCAACAGACTTTTCATCTCTGTTGTTTCTAGTAGTCGTCCCGTTTTAGATGTGTCAGGTCTTGTAAGGTCACCGTGTATGTTAATATAGGTCTAATTGTTGCTTTATAGATTCTTGTTTTGTGTTTTGTCTTAGGTGTTTGTTCTTCCAGATTGTGTCATTAAGAGATTCCGCCGCTTTACTTGGATTTAAGCTTTGTTGTCGTACTTCTTCTTCAACATATTCGTAACTAGTTATATCTATTCCTATATATCTAAACCTTGCTTCCTGCTTTATTATTTTCCCATCAATTTCGATTTTACATCGTAGTGGGCATTTAGATGTTGTCATACTTTTGGTTTTTTCTGCTGATATTATCATATTATATATCTTCATCATCATTTGGCTTTACAACTCTATGCGAGTCTTGGCCGCGTTTACTATTTCCCTCCATTTTTGTCGGTCCTGAGCAGCTATTTCCCATTGCTGTATTCCCATTTTGCGTAGATCACTGGCTACTGCGTCCTTCCATCTCTTTTTTGGGCGACCAACTGACCTTCTGCCATCGGGTCTTTCCCAGAATGTGGCATTCAGGAATCTTTCGTCACTCGATTTTATTACGTGCCCCGCCCATCTTATTCGGTTTGCTTTAACACGTCGCATGCTTAAAGCCTAACGATATGCTACTGCTAGGTGCTAAGAGTATTTTTTTTGTAAATCGTTATAACTGCAATTGGTTTCTTGTTGGCAGAATAGATTTATAAAGTTTTTGCTAAATTTTGTCTTTTTTAACGCGTGACGCTCATAGGCGTCGCCAGCACTAGATCATTAATGTTTCATCCATATGCTAAGTGACTCACATGTGCGTCTTTGATTTTTAAATTGCAGAAAGTCATTATTGTCAAAAGAAACATTGACTGGAAATTTTAATAGAAAACATATTACAATAATAATATTAATAATTACAAATTATTATCATTATGATACTGTACAAAACATTTTCTAACACAAAGGCCAGGTTTTTCAGAACAGAAGCTGCACTCAAATATCGTGTCTTTTCTTAAATTATTCTTTGAACATACCTTACATATTTTTCTCTTTATCCGACCTTTAGTATCAACATTTAAAATTTTTGAAATGTTGTGGTTGTCTTTTGTTTGTTGTTGTTTGTACACTGGAGTAACCAATACTTTTTCAGAATTTTTTAAAAGATGTCTGATAATTTCTAAACGATATTCATATAAATTAATTTTTCTACCAGTGTACGGAGTATAACTTTTGTACAAATAATAGGAATTTAACAACAAAACTTGAAATATGTGAATACCTATTTTTTTTATTTGGTTTCTTTTGTTTTCAGTTTCGATAAGATCATTTTTAAATTCCGTGGATATGTACATAACTTCTCTCTTATCTCTCCACTTTCCAAATAAAATGCCATCTTTGTATTGCCCTACTGTCTGTCCTTGTGCTAGTTTAGCTTCTAAAACTTTTTTAGGGTTATCTTTTCTCTTGGAAATTAAAGTTCCTGTGCAGAAAGTATTGTTTTGTAAAAGCGTTTTTGCTAAATCAACACTTCCATAAAAATTATCTATAAAAAGAGAATGCCCAACGTTAAGTTTATCTCGCATTAGTTCTAAAACTACTTTTTCAGAGTGGCCTTTTCCACCTGCAGAGTCATAACGTCCTGTATATAATTTCATACGAAGCGCTAAGCCGTTGGGTTCTGCCAACACATACAATTTAAGTCCGTATTTGTGACGTTTGCTTTTCATATATATTCGAAAAGATAATCTACTACGCCACAACACCATACTTTCATCAAGGGATAGATTTTTTCCTGTTTGATATATTTCAGCCATTATACTATTGAAGTAATTTAAAAGTGGTTTAATTTTATAGATTTTATCTTCTATTGTACCCTCTTCTGGATTTCGGGCAAAATGTAGACATCTCAAAATAAACAAGTAACGATCTCGGCTCATATTATTATGGAAACGTTTCAATTGAAAAAGAGGATCGGTATTCCAGTAGTCCTGGATTCTATTGGTTTTCCATGTTCCCATATGCAATGTAAGTCCAAAAAATGTTTTAAGTTCGTTAACAGACATAGGCTTCCATTGAGTTATACGTGAATGTTCTGCAACAACGGATAAAAATAACGATTCGGCATAAACATTTGTTTCCTGCTCTATCATCTCAAAAAAAATATCTTTTACAAGAAGGCAAAAAAAAATCATATGGAAAACCAGTCCCTGGAATATCTACTAATAACCCAGAAGATTTGGTAAAATTAAAATTTTGCATTCCAATAGGATCGTCTTTCCACGAATCCTCACTTAAATTTGGATCCTCCTGTATATTTTCATTCCTATCTGCATTTCCATGTAACGCTTCAACCAATCCAGAATAATCATTTTCTTCTTCAAAATCTAAAAAAAGAAAAAGCAATTGTACAAGAAAATATAATGCTGCAAAATAATTCTGTTGATAATATTCTAAAAGGTTGAAATTAGAAATAAACATTTCAAAACATGTATACAAATGAAGTTATGATATAATTTTGAATTCATTTCTCAAATCTCGTATTGGAATCATATCTGTACTTTATAATAAACATACCTGTGTCTTCATCTGACAGAACTACACTATTATTGGATTCACTGAATTCATAATAGATGAATTATTATTTAATATATTATATAATTGATCAGTACTATATTTTGATCTTTTACAGTTTGAATTATTTGCATTCATTTTACCACACGAATCTTCGATCTTTTACAATGTGAATAATTATTATTTGCATTTATTTTAACAAACGTCAATAGTTTGATAGTTTGACAACTAAAAAGCATGGCAACCTATTATGGAGGTACGGAATTCTGTAATAGGTTTTAATAAATAAATAAAATAATACAATTATTGTAATAGATAGATACGGATTGCGGTTATTGACTGTGATAATCAGCATTATCTTTTCTAATAATATAAATCCAAAATAAAAAAGTCTAATAGCAAAAAATAGAATAAGGTTAATTTAAATTTAGAAAATATATTAATTTAATAAATTTGATATGGCAAAATAAAGATAATACAGAAGCTAAATTTAAATAATTTTATGAATTAGTTTTTGTACTTGGAGAAAAGATTTTCTTTTTTGATTACCGGTGGCTTTTCTTGGTTTTTTATTTTTATAGTGTTGGTTCAAAACAGAATTATTGTGAGTCCATCTTTGGAAGCCTTACTTGCAGTGCTCATTTCTTCTCTTAGGGCATAAGTTATGTTAGATAATGCTTTCGTCGAAATAAAAATAATCCCGACTTATCTGCGTTAAAATATCTAGCCGTGAGTATCGCTTCAATAAATTGAGCAGTTTTTCCTTTCAATCAGAAACCACAAGTAATTTTCAGCAGCTGTTTTGTCATATACAAATTTGAAGCAACTATTTTGTCGCTTTCAAAATTTCTCAAGCCTAGAAGAACTAGAAGCCTTCATATCAATACTTAGTTCACTTGAAATTTCTACTGCTTTTTTTTAATAATTTTACCAGAAACAATATTATTTTTTAACCCCAATTTATGAAGCAAATCGAAAATAATTTGATTCAATACGGCACCCGAGAAGAAATTACCGAAACACAAGTGAAATTGAAGAAGGTAATGGAAACATTCTAAAATGAGAAAAAGAAAAATATAAGTAAAATTGAAGAAGGTAATGGAAACATTCTAAAAGGAGAAAAAGAAATAATAAAGGACATAGACAGAGTATTTATCATTATGTATATAAAAATGCAGTGGCCGGTCTGCGCTTTTGTGGAGGAAGTATTCTGGACAAAACACAGGACCAACCTGTCACTTCTGGAACAGCTCCATATAAACGACAGGCTAATAAAAAAAGTAAACCGAGAATACCTAAATTACTTCAGCCATAAGAACGGGAACTATGGAACTATTGGTAGTAGAAGGAAAGGTAGAAAATGATTTTGAGAACTGCTTGATAAATAGGTTAACAGATAGTTTTCTCTACAAACTTTTCCAAAAAGTAAACTTTTATACACAAGGGTATTTATGCTAGACAATACAAAACATAGGTATCTTGAAAACTCACATGTGCGTCATCAGCATATGACTGAAGCGATATCTTGACGCTCATAGGCGTGATTAGCATGCAACGTGTTAATGTAGCGTATTATATTTTCATCTCCATATACTGTCTGGAGTTCATTATTGTGTCTTCTTTTCCATTCTCCTGTTGTCTCTTCTCTGCAAGTCCCATAGATAGTCCGCAGTATCTTTCCATTTGCAGGCTTCCCGATCCTATCCATCTCATTTCCTGAATCGCTGTTACGTCCATCTTATATTTTTGAAGCTGTTTTATGGCATGTGTTACAATTCCGGGCCTGTACCTGCTTAACACGTTCCATGTCCCTAAGAGAATGTCCTTATTTCGTAGCTTGGGTCTAATCCGTGTTCGATGTCTATTCCGAGGCAATAGTATTCTTTTCGGAGGACCATTTCTCCCTTCCTCGTCTGTCCTGACCCTGCCTTCCACTGGGGTTGGTTACTCAATCTCCAGCAGGGTTACTCAGGTTCTCCGGGGTTTGCCCGTGCAGCTCAAGCCGCACTTCGTGGAGATGAAGATAGGAATTGAGTAGGATAGGCTAGAGATGCTAACTGGAAACAGCATCTTGTATTGCGCCTTACTACCCCTTTTGAAACCCATATTGTATTTCTTGGCTGTTGTATTGAAGGTATGTGTTAATTTTTGGAGCTCGTCTTCTGTCTCGGCGATTAATGCAGCGTTTGCATAACATAATATTTGGATTTCTTTTTTCCCCATTCTGTAACCATTACCTTTACGTAGCTACTGCTTGTATGATTACGTCCATTATTATTTTAAAGAGAAGTGGGCTTAACGAGTTACCCAGTCTGACTTCCTTTATACTGGTATACACTGTGTTAGTTTGCCATTCATCTTTGCCTGTATTCGATTATGGAAGTAGATGTTTTCGATAGTTTGTATCTCCAGACACATTGCTACAAAGTAATAAATAATGTTACCCGATCTTTACTTGCTTTATGTCCTCTTACATCCTTTGCGATGTAAGTGCGGTAAGGCATTTTTTCCAATACAGTCCCGTTTCATCAGCGTTAAATACTTGATGGGCACAATAGTCCCCATCTTCAATCATTTTCGCTAGCCCCAGTGGAAATATCTTTGCTGCTGTTTCATTTGTTGTTGCACTCTCTCCTGTAATCTAGATATTATGAAGTTCATTTCTTTTTGTAAACCCTGGCTAACCGGGTTCGCCAGAGTTTTCTTTGCTAGCTAAAAATTCTTTACCAGCTTGAGAAGTGGAAGTTGGTGGCTTAGTGACTGTTTCATTAACTCATAGAGCTTTTTCCTGAATTAGTTCCTCAATCTAAATTGCGAGAGCTCTTTCTGTTCTTTCTAATAATACATCCCTTGAGCAAGATGAAAATTTGGCGCTTAATTTTGTACCAGAAATTATAGATTTTTTATAGCAACTTAATTCTTCTGAATTACTCTTACAGTTGATTCACCTAAATTAAAATTTTTTCCAATTGCCTTAGATCCTTCTCCTTTTCCTAAGGGATCTAAAATTGCAATTTTCGTTTCCAACGAAGTTGATTGTCTTTGATGTTTTTTTCTCCACTGGGCCAAATAAAATTTTAAAAAACGAAATAAAAAAAATTAGACTTACGATATTGAAATGGCAAAAACCTCTTCTAATGAAAAATAAAACTTTTCTACGCTCATTTGTAACGTTTCAATTCGAAAACTGTTCTGCTTATTATACTACAACTTGGAATCGGAAATTTTAAACAACTTATTATAAAAAGAAGCAATGTTAAGAGAAAAATTATTTTAAAACTATAACAGATAACAGATTATACCTTTCAACGCGAAGCTCGAAATGATGTAATTAGGACATCATGTAACAAGGGAACCCCCGAATTGCACACGCGCACTTTACTAACATCTGGATATAAATAGTTAATATTTAATTATTATATTTAATAATAGAAATTTTTGGATGAAATACAAACCGCACAACTTTAAAATCGCATAAAAAGAGTTCTTACTCTATATATATTATGTTTTAGCCAACAGTGGTTCCTTATCCAGATTTCAATGCCGAGGATGATGCAAAAGCTCTAAAACAAGCATTCAAGGGTTTCGGAACAGATGAAGAAGCAGTAATCGAAATTATTACAAAAAGAAGTAATGAACAAAGACGAGAAATAGCGATTACATTCAAAACAATGTATGGCAAGGTAAGTTTTCCATATAATATGTGTATATAATATATTTTTAAATGTACAATCCTATATTTTCTGTTTTCTAAAGATTGCATTTATGATGATGCTCTTTCACTGTTATGAAGCATTTGCTATTTTACTTTCCGAATGTCTAGTGAATTCTGGAACGTTCTGGAAGTTGTAGAACAAAAAGTTTATATAGTTTATATATTTTAAAGTTTAATTAGTTGTCATAATAAAACTAAGCTTTCTTCAGCTTTTTAACGTTTAAATAATATAAACATGCATTTGCCATGTATTTATTCCATTTATACCATATCCACTGGTAACAATATTCCTTTTTACTCTCCTAAATTGTTTTTTAGACATGGCCGCACCTTGTATCTGACCGGAAATATACATTTAACGTTATATTAAGTGAAGCTTTTAGCAGACGGTCAATAAAACTTATGCGCAAGGGGACAGGCAATTATAATTGGAGACACAACGTTATAATTGATGTAATATATTTGCTGACATATTGATTAAATAATGAAAAGATTATTAATAGAGAGACTACCTAATAATACTAGAACAATTGTATTATAGACTGAGAATAGAAAGAGAGATGAGATAATAAAAGGTTTTAGGTGTACTAAACCAACTTATAGGGAAAGGGTTATGGGAGCAGTACTAATTACTGACAAATCACAATATAACCAAAATGAGAGAATGCAAAAAAAAGGACACACTAAATGATAATAGGTCGCAGTGTGGTTTCTCTCCTAAAGATAGTAACCGCAGGTCCGCAGTAATAGTAAGGACAGGATGTGTTTTAATAGATAACCTGAGATACTTATCAAATCGAAAATATTCGACTTAATAATATGTAACGTATTATCAATCAACAGAATATGGAACACCTTGGGTCTATGCTTGGAAAACAATCGTGGGAAACAAACAACACGTTCTGGATCCCGTATAATTTCCCAGTGAGAATTTGTTGTATTCGGATTCAGGTCACGGACCAGAAGACAGTTGACCCTCTTCTGTCTAGTTAATCAACTTTAAAATTACCATATTTTGCACAGTGACCTGACACCCGTAACCATATGGCATTGTTATGTTTCGCCAGTTAAAGCCAACTAAGTTTAAAAGCCCCAAAGATTGCATAAATCTCTGTCTGAAATCCTCCTTTCATTTCAAATTTAATTTTTTTTTTTCAAAATTAAGCATTTTAAACAGGGTCGGCCTATCGGGCTAGGCGCTGTAACCTCTTCAAATGTACAATAATAAAGTATTTATTATTATAAATACGCCATGAATCCCTAACTGCAGAAAGGCAACAAGTCCAGTTTTACCAATTTTTCAGGAGAGACAAAAAACTTTGCTGGTATTATTTTTTTTGCATTTAAGATTTATGTGATTGGGCATTCTGGACTACTACATACTTATAAAATATTTAAATATTTTAAGAGGAGAGGGTAGAGGATTTTTTTGTGTTAAGGACATATTCCCTTTCTGTCGTAAACAAGAAACTTTAAGCAGTTCTAAGGAAAAAAATAATATACAAACAGAATATTTTATGAGAATTACTTTTAATGAAATAAAGCGATTAAATTTCAGTTCAAGTTTTTAGTTTTCTTCTGTAAATGCCTGTGTAATTGGCCATGACAAAATCGGATTTCAAAAATTCATTTTTTCTTTCGGGTTGTATTCCAATGTTTTCTTCATGTCTTGCATTTTTTTGTTGTTAATTGGAAGTACAGTTGAATATGCTCTTCTAGTAGGAGCCTGAATTGGCTGTACTGCATTCCTTAGTTTGAATTCATCCATTATAAAGCCGCCGATGTTCATCTTACATTGAACGGTGTTAGGATTCTTTGATGAAAAAGTCATTTCTCTGTATTGTGATATAGCAAAAGCCCTTTTTGGTTTCTTGGGACATTTTTGCCATACGAATCAACACTTACGCAGGTTTTTTTTTAAACTGGGGCCACCATGAACTGAAATCAATGAAATCATCAGCAGTCATTTTAATAACAGAAAATTTGCCGTCAATTTTTTATGATTACATTATAAGCTCTTCAACCTCATTAATAGTATAATATCGTTCTTCTTGCTTTAATTTTCTTCTGATGATGCCAAAATCTCTGACATTTGGCATAAAAGAGTGAGCCAAAATCTCTGTCATTTCGTTTGAACTTTTACCTTCATGATAGATGTAAAATTGTACATTCCCGTGTCACGAGATTATGCACACCAAAGACGTTTACAGTGAGCTGTATAAGGTAATAGGTATCTTGGACAGGAATACAAGGTAGAGACATAGTATAAAAAAGAAATAGTATGGATACTCGACAGGCGGGAAAAAGTACGCGCATCATTTAGCGCAGGCCATATCGCCATATTGAAAACAGACCGAACGCTAGTGACACCCGACTGGTATTAATGTGACGTGTAGTCGAGTCATCTGTCGTGATTTGTTTGTTTATATCTTTATCGTCGAGTTTTATTTTTCGTTTAATTAAGTCTAAAAAAACTTGGGGATATTAATTTCATTTTAAAATTAGTTTTATAAAAATTTAATTTATGTAATTTAATAATTGTTTAACAATATTTAGTTTTAGTATTTATGTTATGGTTAGGATATTTTATGTTGTTAATTGTTTTGTAAAAAATGGAAACATCCCGTTAATAAATAAATAAATAAATACTAATTCTGGTTTTATTCGCAAAAAAATAAAGTAATTGATATTTCCAGTTAGGAAAATGGTAACCTTTACAACTGAACATAAAATGCAAATTATTAAATGATATTATTCTGGAAGTAGGGCCAACGATGTAACCGCTACGTTTTCGTTTTCATTCGAAGGCCCTGTACCATCAAAATCTGCAATTCACAACATTATTTTTAAATTTGAAAATTAACCAGCTCGTGCAATTAATGAAGAACAGGAACAGCCTAAAACTGCCGTAAGTAGTCTAACTGAAATTAATTTTCCTTGTAACAGCACGTTCTAATTTCAAAAGAAACTGGTATTACTGCTAGAACTGTATGAAATACTTTAAAAAGAAACAAGTACCATTGCTACTAAAAAAATCTTAAATTCACAACCATTCTACTAGAAACTGTAGTAAATGCAATTTAAAATGGCAGGTGAAAAACTTATAATAAAAAAGATAGCCCCTGGCTGTATTTTATGTAATTTAACATATAACAAGAAAAAATGCATTTGTTCTTTATAAAAGCGCAAATAGTCAATGTTCTTTGTCTCAAAAACATTTCACGATATTACTCGGTTAAAGTCTTTTGAATGAACATCTGAAAAGAAGAAAAGATATGAAACAGCTCTCTCTGGTAGAAAAGATTTATTTTTATATAAAATAAATAAAACATTTTGATAATAATAATTAAATTAAATTAATATATTGTCGATTGTAATTAATTCAAATTAACTTGTTTACTAACTTTGAAATAATATAAACACGTCTTTGTTCTAAGCACTTGTGCCAGTCCGTAACTGATCTAGTCTGTTTTCAATATGGCGTCTGGATACTTTTATACTTCAAAGGCGCCGACTAAGAGTGTCCTAACTGTTTGTGGTTAAACTGTGGTAGAGATATGTTGTCCATAAAATCTACGCAGATGTCAACATTTTCTTCAGGCTTACTGACACACTGCGTGGTCACTTCTTTCAGTGATGCATAGAAGTTTTTAGATTTACACTTGTATACTGTTAGCTCAGTGACAGCTGTTCGCTTTGCATTCTCAATCAAATCAGGAATTTTTATTTTTAAATTTAGTTCCTCACATGTAACACATGCATCTTTAACTGGTTGGGCTGGTTGGGCAAAGCCAATAGAAGGGTAGTTTTGAAATACGTCCAAAAAAACTTGTAGGAGAGCCTTTTCTCAGTTCCTACTATTGAAATAAGGAAACTATACTATACTGTTCTCTTTTAATGAACATGTACATGATTTTTAAATTCATATTAGCTAAAAAATACTTTCTTTCTTTTCCTGTGTAGTGATGTACTTCGGTGGGGAATGATTCCACATGGGCCCTTAATTTAGACAATACGGACCCAGGTATTGCAGTTCCTGAAACGTTTTTTCCTCTGTTGTCAGTTGGTGTTTCATTTAGTTGCAATAGATGGGACAAACCGTAACACTACTTTGCAGTGTATCCATAGGTTTTCATAAATCCATTTTTACATACTTTTGTACGTTTTCCATTGTGTACTACATAATGAATCAAACTGAAAGCCTTGGGTTTCGCGATTGATGAACTAGACCTGGGTATTTCCCTTGCAATCTAATTAATTTCCATAACAGATTGGATGTAAATGTGCTGTTCCGTTTTGGTGGTCATGTTATGTAGTTTGGCGGATATTTCAATCATATCTTTTTCAGTAAAAACTCCAAGGCAATTGGATTTGCAACTGAAACAACAAAAGACCGTATTGTAACAGTAATTCAGTGAAAAAGATATAGGAGATTAGTGTGATGTGGAGGAAGAATATAAATATAAAGAATTAAACATAGTTTTATTTTACTAACTAAAATCGAACCGTGATTACAATTATAACCTTTTTTACATCAACAATTGACAATTGACATTTGTTATATCTTCTTCTTATATTATTTGTTATATCTTCTTTTTCTTCTTCTGTTATATCTATTACAATATACTACAACACCTCCCCACTATAAGTTTAAACGCACAGGTGGTTTTAAATTTCTTTTTGGCCTACTTGGAACTGCTATCACACTTTCTCTGGTCTTTGGTTTCTCATTAACCTCACTAACCACTGCTTCACTTGCTATTTCATTACCAGACTCTTCAAAATTTCTTGCTTCAATATCATTTTGTTTTAACACTTCCCCTTCTCTTACAGCTGAGAGGGGTTCAACACTATTACTAATGGTATTATTATTATTAGTTATATCAGTTACAATGGTTTCATTAAGACTATCGTAGTTAGAATCAGATTCTTTATCTCGCAAAATCTGGTCCAAATGTCTTTTCCAAATTAAACCTTCCTGTGTTAACTTACACAAATATATCCTGTCACCTAAAAGTTCATCTATTATTGCTTTTGCCCATGTTTTACGATTAGGATAACGATAATCTCTACAAAGGACCTTATCTCCCACTTGAAAAGTTTCAATTCGTCTATTACTATTTAATTTATTATCAATTAATTTAGAACTCTGATTCTCACTACCTGTCCATAACATATCTAATCGGGTTTTAACTTTATGTTTAAATACAAGACTGGAGGGTGATACACCTGTAGTACAATGTACTGAATTTCTATAATGGAACAATAACTTACTGATTATAGTTTGTAAAGAATTATTACAGTTGTAATCATCCTTCAATCCTTTCAAAGCAGCATTTTTAAATGTTTTAACAAAATTCTCTGCAAACCCATTTGTTGCTGGATGATATGGTGGTGATGTAGAGTGTTTAATACCATTATTATGTAAAAACTGTGAAAATTCACCTGATGAAAATTGAGGGCCATTATCTGTAACAACTACTTTAGGTAAACCAAACCGAGCAAAACAATCTCTAAATTTCTCAATAGTCTCCCCAGCAGTCAAACTATTCATAATAAATGCTTCTGGCCATTTTGTAAAAGTATCAATGATTATCAAAATCATTTTATTTCTTATGGGACCCAAAAAATCAGCATGCACCCTCTCAAACATACATGTTCCCTTTTCACATGATATTAACTTAGCTTTACTTGGTTCTGCTCTAAACCCTAAACAAATTTCACAATTATTTACATAAGATTCAATATCTGTATCTAAACTTGGCCACCAAAAATAAGCTCGTGCATTTGCTTTCATCTTGGAAATTCCTTCATGAGTACTGTGCAACTCTAACAGCAATTGTTTTCTTAACTTTGTTGGCACTACTACTCGAAATCCCCACATAATCACCCCCTTCTCCACAGATAGTTCTTCTCTTCTATTTAAAAATGGTTTCATTATTTCATCTACTATCTCCGGGAATCCATACCTAATATGGTTAAACAAACGACCTAACACCGGATCTGTCCTGGTTTCTACCCTTATCTTGAGGGTATCAATTGGAGCCAACCCTTCTATAAAATGTAAATAATCAACATCTTCCTCTTTTTCACTTACTGTTTTTTCTAGAGGAAGTCGACTCAATGCATCTGCCTGCACATTGTCAGCTCCTTTAATAAATTTAAAAACATAATCAAATCCTGACAGAAACAATGACCAACGCTGTAACCTTGCTGAGGCCATTTTTGGGAGACTTTTAAACTCACCAAAAAGTGCCTGCAGGGGCTTATGATCACTCAAGATTTCAAACTTTCTACCTGCTAAGTAATGATAAAGCTTCTGTACTGCCCAAACAATTGCTAAGGCTTCTTTATGAACCATAGCATAATTTCTCTCTGCCTTATTTAAGACCCTTGATATAAAGCAAACTGGTCGTTGCGATCCATCTGGCAGTACATGCAATAATGCAGCACCTAACCCATATTCTGAACTATCACAAACTAGTCTAATAGGTTTATCTTGATCAAAATGCATTAACACATGACTCGAAGTTATCTCCTTCTTAATAGCATCAAATGAATTTTGACAATTATCTGTCCATAAATATTTGCTATTTTTTTCTAAAAGTTTATATAATGGATTCACCCTGTCAGCTAAGTTTGGAATAAATTTAGAATAATAATTTATCATACCTAGAAATGATCTTAACTCTGTCAAATTCTTTGGTTTAGGCAGTTTCACAATTGCTTCTACTTTTTTATTATCTGTTTCCAGCCCCTATTTGAAATTTTATGTCCTAAATAAAAAATGCAATCTTTAGCAAATTCACATTTACTCAAATTTAATCTAAATCCTGCTTTTAAAAGTCTCTCAAGAACCTCAGCCAAGTTCTCTAAATGTTCTTTGTTATCTTTCCCTGTAACTACTACATCATCTAAATAATTGACTGTGCCCCTACAACCCTGCAAAACTTTCTCCACTATACACTGAAAAATAGAACAAGCTGGTTTTGTTCCATATGGGAGTCTTTTAACTCTAAAAATTCCGTAAGGTGTACTCCAAGATAGTAAATGTGATGTTTCAGGATCTAATTCTAACTGATTATAAGCGTTTTTAAAATCTAGTTTAGTGAACTTTTCCCCACCTTTCAAAGCAGCAAAAATATCTTCTATTAAAGGCAGTGGATAATTTGAATCTTTTAAATATTTGTTAATTGTTACTTTATAATTAGCACATACCCTTACTTCCTTACCATTAGGTTTGAGCACAGGTACCAATGGTGTACCCCACAAAGCATTTTCTACTTTCTCTATTACCCCTTCTTTCTCTAACCTAAGCAACTCTGCCTTTACTTTCTCTCTAAATGCAAAAGGAATTTGATGTGGTTTTTGAAAAATTGGCCTAACATCTTTTTCCATCTCTAAATGAACTTGCTCACCTATATATTTACCTAGTTCATCGTTAAAAATTTCTCATATTTTCTTAATAAAACATTTAATTGTGATTTAAAGTCAATTTCATTTATACTTATTTCATTAATCTGGATACACTTGCTAAAACTTAATTCATGATTTCCAATATAGACTTTTGTTCCCTTTATGGATAAATTAAATTTTATAAAGATATCTCTGCCTAACAGTGCCTTAGTAGCTCCCTCCACTACTGTCAATGAAACATTTTCAACTCTATCACCTATTTTGCTTTGTACCTCAATTTTACCTTTTGGTATTACTACTGGTCCATCATAATACTTTAATTTAATCAAACTTGGTTTTAACTCTACCATTGAAAAATATTGGTTATACATACTAAAAGGAATGCAAGAAACACCAGCTCCTGTATCTATTTCCATAACAATAGGTTGCTGATTTATTAAAACGGTTATTGACATTGGTTTAATACAAGCCTCAACATTACAAACATCCATCTGCAGCATCTCCACCATACCATCTACCTCTGAGGTATTATCCTCAGCATCTACATTATTATAAGTTTCTATAAAATTGTTTCCCCTAACTTTACATGCTGCTGCAATATGCCCTACTTTTTTACATTTATTACAAACAAATTTTCTAAACTTACACATTTTAAAATCATGATCTGGTTTATTACAATAAAAACACAAAGTATCTCTTTTATTACTTACAGATATCCTACCAGTCTTAGTTTGATTTGATGAACTTGGTTGTCTTACTTGAATTTTCTTACCACCTTCCCTTCTGGCTTCTGAATAATTTATGTCCACTCCTCTGGATTCCCTCAAAGCTGCTTCTTTTGCCAGTGCTATTTCTAAAAGATCTTTTAAAGCCCTATGGGGATCTTCTTCACATAAGCGGTCTAATATTGGGCCTGGTTTTATTCCAACTACGAATTTCTCTTGTACTCTATACATTAACTTATCACCAAATTCACATTGCGTTGCCATATTTTTAACTTTAATATACCATTCATTTATAGTTTCGTCTTCCTGTCTCAATGTTTCAAATTTTATTCTTCTTCTATAAATCGCAATGCGAGGTTTAAATTGGCTTTTTAATAGTGCCATAATATCATCAAATGATTTCTCTTTTGGTTTGCTAGGTGCACATAGGTTTTTCAACACTTTGTAAATGTCTTCACTGAGTAATGTTAATAATACAGCAACTTTTCTTCCTTCTTCTACCAAATTAGCCAATAAATATTGTTCTAACCTTTCTTCAAATATTTCAAAATCGTCACCACTTCTAAACGTTGCTAATGAAGATATATTCCCTGCATGTACAACTGTTATGGGCTGTGATTGTGATCCACATGGCTCCCCGGCCTGGATATCGTTTCCACTCTTTGGCATTTTTAGCAATGTTTACTCTAAAAATATGTACCTAAACGAAATCCTTGAAATATACACAGTCACTTTTCCATTTACCTCGTCGCCAAATTAGTGTGATGTGGAGGAAGAATATAAATATAAAGAATTAAACATAGTTTTATTTTACTAACTAAAATCGAACCGTGATTACAATTATAACCTTTTTTACATCAACAATTGACAATTGACATTTGTTATATCTTCTTCTTATATTATTTGTTATATCTTCTTTTTCTTCTTCTGTTATATCTATTACAATATACTACAGAGATAAGTAAATGACTTTGAGGTTAGGATTTAGTAGTCTAATATTACTTTGAAATACATAGAAGATTAAATTATGAGTAAAATGGTATTTAAATGTAGAAATTAACAACAATGAATAAAACAATATTTACCTGCAAAAAATTGTGCGTGGTTTTTAGCTGGTACAGTTTTGCCAACCCAGTTTACATGTTCTTGTCCAGCCATTTTAAAATTCTTTATTATGTTTCTTTTATATTTGTCATCATTCGTAAAACCTTTTCTTTTCTTGTTTACATGCCATTCCTCATCTGAACCACTCAGTCTAATCTAATTATTAACCACAGCTAAGACGACAACAATCATCAATAAACAAAGCACAATATTGTCTGACTAAATTCAGCTGTGAGGATAGTTCGAATATTTGCCACGCAGTTCTAGCGCCGCAACTGTTTATCGCAGAAAGAGAACTTGTCCTGGACTAGTTTCCTTTCAGCAGTAAATAGAATATTAAAAGCGTTGCCAATACTAATATGCGGACGTGTTTCCTTTTTGTATTAAAGGTTGCATTTTGCTGCTACACAAAATTCGTACATATTGGACATGATGCCTTTCTGCAGTTAGCGATTCGCATAGACTTAATATATTTTAAATCTAGGTGTACATCCACCTGATTTGCTCTCCTGACTCAACCTCCTATTTATGATCCATATAACATCTTAGATATAGGTCACACAGAATAAGGAATATAATTGGCTTTTTACAGTCTACTGGAATTTTCCCACACGTCTGTTATGAGTATTATTTTATGAAATCTATCTATCAGTGTCCTCCAATTTGAAAATTTTAGCTGGTAGATGTCTATATCTAGGGCTTTATGATTGTTCAGTGCTTTAATGGTTTCCATTATTTCCTGTCTTTTAAGTGGGTATGTTAATTCATTACTCTGGTTCTAATCTTCTATGACCTCTGCATGTGCTGTATATGTTTGTGTTTGCTCTGTTAGCAACCCCTCGAAATAGTTTTTCCAGTCTGCTTTTATTGCTGCATCATCACTGATAATTTATTCTTCATTATTTCTAAAAAGATTAGTGCGTGGTTTATATCCCTCTGAATTGTTTCAGAAATTTATATACTACTACTCCTCTAGTGTTACCTTGATTGAAATCTTCCACCATTTTTAGTATTTGGTCGTTTTTGTGCCTCCCCTTCTTTCTTCTGCATATTTTGTCTGTCTTCGTTCTTCTTCAAATTGTTTGCGCCTTTCTAGTGTTCTCTTTGAGTACACTGCACGTATAGTTTATTTCTTTTGTCTTATGCTTGTTTACATTCTTCATCAAACCAAAGCTCTGTCTCTGACCTTCTCTCGAAGTGATCTACTTTTTCCATTCTGTTTTCGCTCCATTGATCGGCTCCATTCCAAGATGGAGTGACAACCTTCCATAGATCTTTATACAGATAAAGAAGAAGTTAATTTAATTTACAGTATGTTTCATATTTCAACATACATATAAAAAATTCTCTTTATTTAACATGTCAAATCTGAAACCGTTGTCAAAATACCAATTAAACATTTGAAAAGAGATCAAACTCTCCAGGTTCTTATTTGAAATTTGTGGTAATTAACAATAACTCTCTTATCTGTATGCATAATCAATCAAAATACAAATGGTTGCAGCAAAGATTAGTTTTTAATATATATTTATACATTACAGAGCAAATTTGCTTAATTATTCACTGTCTGGTACAAATTATGATTGATACATAAAACATTTGTTTAATGACTCGTTTGGAATTATTGGAAATGCAATAAAAAATTACACTTGTGCAATATAAATGTGATAATATCCGATGTTTCTATTTAATTTTAACATATTTATATTAAAAGTTCTTGTTCTTGTTTCATAAACTTTTGCTCTAATAATTAAGGTTCATCAAAATATCTTAAAATTATCAGTTTTTTAAACCAATTTCGGAAGAGTTATAAAAAATGCGAATTTAACCTCACTCTGTTAAATTTCTCAGTTTGTGCATGATTTATAGGCTAAAATTCTAAAACATAACCAAAGTTAAGTAATTTTATTCAAACCATTAAAGAAAAGTTATGGCCTGAAGATAATGATGTGTAAAAAATAATTTAATATGAAGATAAATGATACACCAACCACAACTGAGATAACGACATTATCACGGTGCTAATGTGTATAAAAATACGCCTGTAGTAATATCTTTATGGTACGTAATTAACATCTTAGAACCACAGTTTTGATAACAGGAATCAACATCAGTATAAATTTATAATACTACGGGGGCAATGTAAAAATTTCTCACGTAGCTCATAGCACTGCTGTTTATGTTAGCTATTTGTGCTATTGGCGACGTGCAAGTACTTGGAGGGGATACGAGAAACGATCGTGCGCGAGTAGCGGAGAAATTTTGCATTTTTTAGTGCACAATTCATAGATTTCATAAATTCATATTGTCAATTGTCATATTTCATATTCGTTTTGTTTATTTACATTTACACCTTCTGTCTCTGAAGAAAATGGGATTTAGGAAATGCTGTGTTATAAATTGTAAAAATACAACAAAAAATTGTCAATTTAAGTTTTATTCGTTTCCAAGTTCGAAGCACAAAGCTACTACAAAGAGAAAAGTGGATTTATATCATAAAAAAGCATAAGTAACATAACCCAAATTATGCATTAATCTTGCACCCGATTTTAAAGTCAGTTTGAAATAAATAATAAATAAAAGTTCACTTTTAAGTGTAAATTTTAGTTTCCTAACACTCACTTAGAGTTCATTTTAACCGAAAAATCAAGTTTAATATTTAAATTTTATTTTTTTGAAGTTTACAAGAATGCATCAAGTTCAAGTTTTTCTGAAGATGCATTAAGATATATTCGCTGTCCAACAGTTTACAGGGAAAGAATTAACTGTTCAAACCAATATGATGATATCATGGGTTTAACCTGCTAATTTATGCATTAGAATTATTTATGGTAATTTATTTTTCTAATTCTTCCAATATTTTTTGACATTTGCCACTACTAAAGCTTTTCCCTTTTACCTAGTGCTTGGTTGAAAAGTTATTTGGTGATTTACTTTCTCAAATCCAGTTTTTATTATTGAATCCATATTAACAGTAATGGTGTAATTCAATAATATATTTATTTGTATTTACGCTACATCAACGTTTACCTTTTAATAACATAACATACCGACATAACCTCAATCTTACTTTTTCTTCTTATTCTTTTTTGGGGCCACGTCCTTGACAGTTATCCGGTTACCTCGATCTAACATAAAAGCGCAGTAAATTTTGCTTATTTACGACACCAGCTGTCGCTGTTCCGAACTTGCACGGTCCCAATACGAGCCTAACAAGTGGTGTTCCCAAGAGTACCCGATGCAACAAAGAAAACACAAAAAATTTGAAAAAAAATATTTATTTTTCAAAATACTCTGCTTTCACTTTTCCCAACGGTGTTCAATAAGTTCGAAAGCCTTTTTATTATAAGAACTCTCTTGCTCCTCAAAATAGCCATTAATTGCCGACATTACTACTTGAAAGTTGGAAAATCTTTGACAACTGAGCCAGTTTGCGAACAGAAAATAATCCTAGGGGTCTAAATTTGGCAAATAGGGTGCTTAAGGCTGCAATTCAAATTTTAGTTCATGAATTTTATCTATTGTAATAACGGATCTGTGAGCTAGTGCCTTGTCTTGATGAAATAACACTTTCTTCTTGCCAAATGCCTGTTTTACTTGATTTCTTCGCTCAAACGTTGCCATAAGTTCTTATAATACTCTTTTTTTTTTTTTTCAAGACATTCAATGAAAGTTATTACAAGCACATCTCGAAAACCGACGCCATGACCTTGCCTGCAGATGAATCGGTTTTCCCCTTCTTTGGAGTTGGTTCTTCCTTTTGAGGTTATTGTTGCTTTGTCTTAAGTGTGGCGTGATGCATCCATGTTTCATCCATAGTTATGAAACGGCGCAAAATTCTTCTTTGTTGTTGTGAACTTTTGCCAAACACTCAATTGAAACATCTTCACGACACTATTTTTTGCTGAGTTTGAGCAAACACGGCACTCATCTTGCACACAACTTTTTCAAGTCCAAATTTTCAATGAATATTCATGTGCCGAACTTTTTGCCTACTACCCGCACTTTTAGTTGACAATCATCGAGTACCACTTTGTTGATTTTTTTCTTTGCTAGGGTCGTCAACCTCATTTGTTAAATTGTTTAAACACTCTCACCCAATATTTTACTGTTTTCTCTATTTGCGATATGATTGAATTTTGAATGATTGGAGTTAACAAATATATTCCATTGACTCTTTAACTTCACAAAATTGTTAACCGTTTATCTTGCAGCACCGCAATCGCAATTTTAGAAGGTATTTCCCCCCTACCCCTGAAAATTGAATCGGTGCACCTGCCAAAGTTTGTTCTTATTCTGTTCAGTATGGCTCTGATTCGTCTTGTTGGTCGAAACCATCTGGCTTCCTTGTAATACATGGCATATTCCTGACAGGCAGTGCATTCTTCTATTTTTCTCTCCAACGGTAGGTTATCTGGAAGTTCCTGTAGGAACTTCCAGATAACCGACAGCCTCTATGGTTGCTTCTTGAGCGAAACTTACTAATGTCTCTGCCGGTGATACCAACGTAAACGGTAGCGGAACACAGCGGAACATGTTCTTTAGCTTAGCGTTCTATCATAGTCTTATCGTCCATGATGGCTTGGAAACATCTGTTGCATAGCATAGTATTGATAACATCAGTAATCTATCTGCATGGAGTCGCTCGCAATTAATTTATATTTTATTTAATTTTAGGATCTCATTAAAGAACTGAAAAGTGAACTTAGAGGAAATTTTGAAGATGCGATTGTAGCTCTGATGACGGAACCTATCGAGTTTCAAGCCAAACAGTTGCATAAAGCTATTAGCGGATTGGGAACGGATGAAAGTACAATTGTAGAAATTTTAAGTGTCCACAACAATGATGAGATTGTAAGAATTTCGCAGGCCTATGAAGGATGTAAGTAACAAAAATTTTAGTTCGATATGATTGATGTGCATTTGACATAATTAAAGTTATATAGGTTTTTCGTTTTTATGTCTTTATAATATATTGTATAGGTATATTCTTTATTTTATAAAACATCGGTCTTTCGCTTGTTATTTAAGTAAATCAAGCAATTTTCACAGCTATGATGGTCTGTCGTATATGACCAGTTTAATTTCATTTTTCTTAATATTCTCACCTGAAACAGTAGGTAAATATGTAGACACGTGCACCTGATAAGTTTTGGCGTAACGTTCTTTGTAACGAAAATATTTTGCCTACCTCAGGGTAAGATTATGAGGGTAAAGATAGGGGACAGAAACTATGGGGGTGAAGACAGGGCAAGCAAAATATACGTTAAAGGGGTACTAACATAATCTCTTCAAAATAACAAAACAAACAAAACAAGAATAAACAGGAAATACCTCTAGTAAGTAGTACCGCGCCACTTTGAGGTGCCTAATTATACCTATTACAACCACTAGTTGTAACTAGGGAAATAATTATAAAAAATCAAAACATGTCTGGGCGACATTTTTGTAACGATTACTTGGGATACTATTAAAAAAAGGATTAATTAAAGAAATATAGACAAAATGTTAAGAAATAAAATTTAACATTTATTTTTGTGTCACCACAAACAGTTACAGCATGGACAATGCGAAAATGTTACAACAATAGTCGCAAAATACAAAAATACAAAAGAAACTTACATGTGTCACCCGTTTACAAACTCCAGGAGTTGGAGATCAGAATAGAAATCAAACTAAAATCAAAAAATAATAAAACGAGCTGTCATAAATTAACATTAAATTTAAAACAACAATTAAAATGACAGCTAAAGTTAAAACCTAAAATTTACAATTTAAAAAAAAAAACAAAAATTTAAATTGTTACGAAAGCAATTATTGTTCTAAAAAACATGTTTGTCTTTACTTTGAAAATTAAACAAACACTAAACAGTTACCTGGATTTCACTTCATCACACTTGAGTTGCAAACCGGACTTAAAAACTCAACAATGGCTGGGAATCTCTGACACATGAACAGAAAGGAATTTGGGTCACTGGAACACAAGCCTTGGAAGCTAAACTGGACTTGGCTTTTAAAACTAACTGAACCGTTAAACTGCTACCATATTTTACCCATTCTTCATAAAAACTTAGAAATTGATCGCATAACTTAAAATAACAAAACACAACGAAAATTAAGGCGTAGATTAATAATTTGAAAACGCAGAACTTCGGGCGGCATAAATCAAAGAATATCGAGCAAAATGCGCAGCCACGAAATTAATAAACAACTCTAAAATGGTTTTTATTACTTGGCGACGCTGAAAAGAACGAAATATTATTTGGGTTTTAATACGTACGAATAGGAAACTAAAATACATTAAAAATATTCTTCGATTTTTCAAAAATATATGAGGGGATTTTAATATATCACCTATACGAGGGGATTTCAATATGTTTTAAAGAATCAATGAATTGCAAATCCTACACTTTGACTCGCCGGATATTCTCTTTAAACATACGCGGTATATAGGCAGGAAGGGAAGTGGGTGGTGGGTGCTGTATTATTGGAGACGATGATTTATTGAAGGGTCAGATACCCCAATTTCTGGTACCTCAAGTTTTCCCAGAGGCATATAATACAAATAATCTGAGCGCTGCAATACACTCCCGTTCCCCCAATACGCCAGAGACAACTGTCTCAAAACAGTCCCTGGTTCTCTTGCTAATGGACCGGGTTTATCGACCACCATGACTTTCCCATTGGTCATTTAGGTCACGTGGTCGATAAACCAGTATTTTAGTCTATACCGAAAATCAGCATAAACACTTTGGCACCAAAAAACACTGTAGACCTGTGTTATCGAATATGACTTTACAAAACCTTTACTAATCGTTTAAAAACTAAACTTCAGTTGCCTTAAATAAACAGGTCATAATTTCTAGATTTTGTGTGTATGTGTGTTAAACCGAAAGCCGGGAACTGCTGATTGGAATTTCGCGAAAGAAAAAAGTCAACTTGTGAAGTACAGGACCGTAATTAGGGGCACATAACATAAACAGCACCTAAATGGAACAGGTCGGTGAGTTCTGGACATAGTCTCTCTTATTGGACGACCTTTGGCTTACTCTATTGCGTCAGTTACACCCTATATACAAGGTCGTTTATCTTTGTAGTGATTAGGTATGGTCTCTCACGGGTCTGCTGCAAATTGGGACTCAAACCTTTTCTAATCGTAAGCTGGTAGAACAGACACACTGTAACACTACATCACCTTCCTTCCTTAAAGCCAACGGGAGTGGATTTCCGATCGAACCTAACCTTCATCCTCGTATTTTAGTCTTATTATTAGGATATTTTGAAAAACATAAACTGAAAAGGTTTTCAAAATTTTTAACCTTGTGTGTAGTTTTTAGCTCTAAGAATGATGTTTTGTTTTAGTATACCAACGCTCTTTGGAATCTGATATCAAAGGAGATACCTCAGGAACATTAAAAAGATTATTAGTCGGATTATCCACGGTAAGTCATTGAAACCAAAGTGAATTGCATTTTCGTTTCCATAGGTTCTTATCCCTTAACTCTATCCTACTCAAATTTCGGTTTAAGTGATCTATTTGGCTATCTTAAGATGACATATCTTTTTACCAATTGTCAAAAGAAATTTTGGATGTTTGGTGAATCATTTAGTACTTGACGAAGAACATTTTTAAATGTGATATTGTTAGTGTATTTGTTTGCTTTAACTAATTAGAGCTTTTTCTTTCCACTTACTGTTAGTTAATGATTTCTTTAATCTTGAATGGTAACTAACATTATTTAGGAAATGTATCATTGGACCAAAATAACATTCGAAAATATTAGAAGTAATTTCTTCGTGGTGATCTTTCGTAACGTTTGGAACAAGTTCTAACAAATCGTCATAAACATCCTTTATCTCCTCCACTATCAGTAATAATCTAAGGACTACGTTGACCACTTGGAAATATTAACCTAGTAAGCAAACCTGCAGTAAACGTCCGACGAGCATTTTGTAACCTATTTATCTTGCCAAACTTTTCTCACAAAATGTCATTCATTAGTCCATGTTTTATCCATATGGAAAATATTAGTAGATTCCCTTATCAGTTTTTAAATTTCTCATGAATATCGCTTAATCCAACAAATTATTTCTTCTTTTTCTATAAGCACAGATTTTCTATCTACTTTTACTACACTTACTACAGTTTTCTTCATGTTAATGTTTTCTGTGCTCCTCCAACTCCGGTCATTGCTAACCACTATACTCCAAACACTACTAGTGATGTGTTCATGTACAAGAGCGTCATGTACAGTTAACACTTTAATTTTACAAGAGAAAAATTAGATGTTGGTGCCATTTTTATTACATAAAGTCGATTAGTATTACTTTTTGTCAATTAGGGATTTATTATATCGATGTTTTACATCTGATATACCTTAATATCGTAGGGTTGCAGAGACGAATCCGACGTCGTAGACGAAGAAAGTGCCTTTAAAGATGCTCAAGCATTATTACAAGCTGGAGAACTTCTGTTTGCTGGAACAGAAGAATCAGTATTTAATGCTGTATTTTGCCAAAGAAATAAACATCAGTTGAATTTGATATTCGATAAATATGAAGAAATTGTTGGGCATCCTATTGAAAAAGCCATTGAAAATGAGTTTTCAGGTAAAATAAAAATTAATTTATAATCTGTAATAAATTAAGCATGTTTCTTAAACTAATTCTTTCATATTTTTTATTAAATGTCCCAATATTCCATGGAATTGATTAATTAAGTTTCAGTTCTACCTTGCAATCAAAGATTACGATGCTTTCGGATAATTATCTGTTATAAAACTCTTCTATTTGTTTTATCTAGGTATTTAGGTTGTGAAAAGGTGTCTTATTCTTACAGACCAAAAAATCCGCATATCACAGTTCTTCAAAGTTGACTGTTGAAATTAAGATCAAATTTCTGTCACATACGAGTACCTATATATTAATCAATTAACAATAATAACAAAGTTTCTAAGTTATTCCTAATCTAAATTAAATGTGTAATGTATTTCCGACAAACATTCATTGCGCAAGCTTTAATGGCATGTGTTTATCAAATTGTCAAATATATTCTCCGTCATTTGTCAAATGCAAAAAAATGTTTCTTGTTTCAAAAAAGTTTTCGTTTTCGCCAATCGATGTCAAATAGAAAGTTTTCTTTTATTGCATTTTATTATTTAAGATATTTTATTAACCTTATTTTGCAGGAAACGCTAAACAAGCCATGTTACACCTTATCCTGTGCGTAAGAGATCAAGTTGCATATTTGGTAACCAGGCTGCACGATTCAATGGCAGGCGTCGGTACTGACGATAGAACTTTGATCAGAATTGTTGTTTCGAGATCTGAAATCGATCTGGAGGAAATCAAACAATGTTATGAAGAAATCTACAATAAAACCTTGGCAGATAGGATAGCGGTTAGTATCAGATATATTTAGTTTATTTATGATATTAATATGGAAGGAGCGTAAATTTTACAAAATTTTATAGCACTCTGAACTAGGCATCAAATGTGTTACCTGGTCGGACTTCTGATGTACTTGCCTTAGACCTAATATTATTTGGGCGCAATCTAATTTTGAACTGGGCCTATTCTCATCATAAATTAGGAAACCCGTGCCAAAAGAAAAGACAACCTTCCTATAACAAATGTATTCCAAAGATAAAAATATTAACAATATTAACTATTTCTTTTAAATGGCCTTCATTATAGGTCCAACGAAAAATTATTCTCTATATCAATTCAATCTTATTTAATGTTAATTCCTTGGCCAATTTTCTTTATGGCACTCCCAGAGATTTTCGATGGGGTTCATGTCTGGTGAGCAGCTGGGTCATAGTGATGGAGGAGTTTCAAGCCCTATCAAACAACTTTTAATCTCTTTTAAGACTGTACTGGTCCTGTCACATGGTTTCACCCAACTTCACCCAAACCTTTTGACCTAACTTTTGCGCAGACGATGATATAAACCACATTTTCTTGCTATTTCTCTTTGACTATATGTTGCATTTTCTAATAGAACAGTAACAAAAGAGATTTGCTCAACACAAAGATCTTTACATTTACCCTTCTAAAAAAATTCCAATTGGGGAATAGTCGTCTTGTTATATGATTAGAAATTAACCAAATTTGGTAAGTTGGAAAAAGTCGAGTTACTGCACACTTTTAGCAGATTCTAATGCCATCTGTCACGTTTTGACAATTAAATCAAGAAGTTCCACCATTTTTAAATTAATTATGTAGCATGATTATTCACCAATTGTTATGCAACCCATTCAACAGCTTTGTATCACTGTGAAGATACTTTTAAGGCACTTGAAATTCAAAAGCCTAAAATTTCTCTGGCGAGTGTGATAATTTTAGCAGGGACTGTATATTAAGAGCGATGAAGTGTTTGAGACCGAAAAAGAAACTGAACAAACTTTATAACCAGTTGCAGCGGTTCATATAGTTAGTTTTAAATCATTTTAAAATCAAGCAGTATTTTATTTCAGCATAAATGAATTTAAGACGCCATACTTTCCAAATTTTCATGATAGCATACATCAGAAAACCATAGTAGAAAAATTAAAAGGGAACTTAAAAAATCATATTGGACTGTATCTATCCATTTGTTTGACTTCTCCTTCTTTTATTTTCCCGTTTCCTGCCTACATATGATATTCTTAAGGTTTTTTTTTCTTTGCCATCTGTAAAAAGTGTCCCAAATACCTTATTTTAAAATTATAACATCGTTTTAAAATAAACCTAGCTATTCTGTTCTCTAAAGTTTGTTGCTTTCTGCACATACGATGACCTTTTTTTATCACCAGAAAGGGAGTATGAATATATACGTTCAATCTAGAACTCGCTGGTTTCCCCCTTTCGCATTGGGTATAATATATATTACCATAAACAAAATAATAAGCCAGAGGACTATATGAAACTGTATTTAAAATAAGTAAATCAATAAACAAATTACATACATACATTCAATTATAATAAAAAGTGAATATCTACAAATTTAGATAAGAACTTTACAAATAAAAGGCAGATATCAAGCACAGTGTTAATTAAATCTTGCCTTAGTACTTTTGTTCTCAGAGCAGGGACATTTCGTTAAAAATGTTTATAAACACGTCAATGAATGTTATAAACGTTTAAACACATTTACACTAAAACTTCATTAGACAAAGGACAAACAGTTTAAGAATTGTTTCGATGCAACATTGTGGGCAACGGCAGGAGACATATTGATTGAATTACAGAGGAGGCAATGGAAAGCGACAATGTATGCAGCTTAATACTTGCCTTAAGAAGTGGTCTTCTTCTTTTGGTGCCTATCCTGGTGGATGTTGGCAATCACGATGGTCCATACAACTTTGTTGATAGCTGCTCTTAATAGATGTATGGTAGTCATTCCTGCCCACTGTCTGATGTTCTTCAACCACGATGTCCTTCTGCGCCCTTGACATCTTTTGCCTTCTATCTTGCCCTGTAAAATTAGTTGAATTAGTTAATACTTCTCATTGCGCATCACATGCCTTAAGTATGTCATCTTACTGATTTTCACGATACGCATAATTTCCAGATCTTTATTCATACGTTGGATCATGATGTTGTTTGTAACATGGTGAATATAGGAAATTCTGAGCATGCGGCGGTAGCACCACATTTCGAAGGCTTCTAATTGTTTGGATGTTGCCTCCGTCAAGGTCCAGGCTTCGACTCCATATAAAAGGGTAGAAAATACATAGCATCTCAAGACTCGTGTTGATATATCAATGTTCAGGTGCATATTACATAAAATCTTCCTGAGGCGATTGAAGACAGCTCTCGCCTTTTCTATACGACATCTTATTTCCTATGAGTGGTCCCATTCCTTATTTAGGTTGCATCCAAGATATGTAATTTTGTCAACTATTTTCAAGGGTTCATTATTAGCTGTGAATTGGTGCTGTATTACGTCGTTTTTACTTACTACAGAAATTTTGGTCTTCCAATACTTGTATGGAAAATAGGGCCTCTCACGTTCCCAGTCCGCTTCTAAACCCAAACTGAACACTACTAATGTTTTCTTCAATTTTTCTATATATGCGAGAGTGAATAACAGAAAGATAGATTTTAAGTGCATGGCTCATTAAGCTTATAATTCTATAATCAGAGAATCTGGTGGCATTTGCCTTTTTGGGAAGAGGGATGAAGGTGGCAACTAGCCGATCTGTAGGAAATTCTGTAGTTTCATAGATTTTGCAGTTTTTAAATAGTTGCAATATTTCAGCTTGTATGTTATCAGGTCCAGGTGCTTTGATGGTTTTTAGTCTTTTTATTGTTTGTTTATTTAACGGGATGAATTCTTTTTCCTTACAAAAATTACAATATACACATATAATTAACATATAAACTGTAGTCATATATTACAATTTTAAAAAGTATTAATAACATTAATGTCTCAATTTCTTTAAACTATTCTTGAACAAAGACACGGATAAATTAAACAATTCAACACTATCTTGCAAATTATTGGCAGTTCTCAACATCCTGTGATTGACTCACTTTTACCATAATTAGTGTGATGAAACTTTAGTCTAAACAGGTCAGGAGAGCGTGTTCTTCTAGAATTTACATTAAAAACAATTAATTCCAGCAGTTCCGGACAATCAACATAACCATTAAGAATTTTATGCAAAAAACGCAATTCACACTCAGATTCTCTATTTTCTAAAGTTTTCATATTAAGTTGACAAAGAATATAGTTATAATCACAGTTAGTTCTATTAAAACCCATTTTATACCTGCAAATTCTTAGGAATTTATTTTGAACTCGTTCCAACTGATCAATATACATAATTATAACATGGATACCAAATAATATTACAATATTCCAAAATGGACCGAACTAGAGAACAATACAAAATTTTGAAAGTAAATATTGAAAATTCTCGGGAGTTCCTTTGAACAAAGCCGAGCATTATATAAGCCCGCGATGTAATATTATTAATATGCCTATCAAACATTAGTCTTTGGTCAAATGTAATTCCAAGGTCTCTAATTTGATTTACTTCTGTAATCGATACTCCCTTAAGTATGTATGTTGTATATAACTGATGTTTAGTATTTCTGGAAAACGTAATTTTATTGCACTTTTTTATATTTAAATATAAGGCATTAATGTCACACCAACGAGATAAATTATTTAAGTCAGACTGAAGAGCATCCATATCAGAGGTATTTTTAATTGCTTTAAAGATCTTTATGTCATCAGCAAACAATAGAAATTCACTATTATTAATTACTGATGATATATCATTCACAAACAGATTAAATAGAAGTGGGCCTAAGTGAGAACCTTGAGGTACACCCGAAGTAACATTAATCGCTTCAGAAACAAAATCACCATATTTTACTATTTGTGAACGATCTGTTAAATAACTCGTGATCCAACCCAATAAATTATCTCCAATTCCGTATCCACGAAGTTTAGCAATTAATATTTCGTGATTTACACTGTCAAATGCTTTGGCAAAATCAGCATATATGGAGTCAACTTGGTTTCCCGATTCCATAGAATCAACAATGAAGTTTGAATACAAAATATGATTTGTACAAGTAGATTTCTTTTGATAGAAACCATGTTGTTGACCGAGAATTAAATTTTTACAATCGTAGGTTAACATATGGTTAACAAAAAAATCAAGCAACTTTGGTAGTTCAGACTGCAAACAAACAGCCCTGTAATTTTCATGGAATTCAAAATTTAACCAAGTTTCGACTAAAACAATCACATTGTAATCTTCGCATGACACTGTCTGGCTTAATTCCTTAAGCTTTGTTCTTAAACCACCCACATTTTGAAAATAAACATTTAGTACAGTTCTACCATTATGATCATTAACGCTACTTTTTGATTGCTATCTTTGATAATTTATCTTCTCTTTGTTTTTATTAATTTGTCGGAGATAGCTAGGACATTTTGTATCAAATACGTGATGATTGTATAATGTTACATCACTGAGCGTTATTTCTGGTCCTGAACATCCAGAAACACTGACTTCTGTCTCTTGTTCTTCCTTGAATAATTCTTCCATGTATTGCGTCCATCTCTCAAGTATTCTCTCATTTTCGTAGAGCAGCTTGCAAGTGGGGCGTTCTTCAAATGTAATTCTCACTCTTTCAATACATCTGCAACAATTTGCGTTATCTTGTGAGTTTTCCCTTTCTCTTATTACTTATTTTACCTCTTCTTGTATTGGGTCTTGTATTATTTTTCCGAAGGATATTCATTGTCTTTCTTTGAGTAAAAACACAACAAGTTTTTGTCCAAAAAATCTGAATGAGTGCCTCTAACTATTTTCATCAGCCTGCATCTTTAACCGTCTGGTGCTTTTAAACCTTTTAAAAACCATTCAATGAAAGTTTGGTGAAGGATTTTACGTCGAATAATGAAATGATTCTTCAGTACGACTTGAAGTAATGAATTGTGTTCCAAACTGAGGACTATTAATTCTCTTAATATTTTCAAGAACCAGAACAAATTGATTGTAATTTTCTATTTTGCAAACTTTAGATATTAAAATGTTTATAGATCACAACTCAATACATGTCTACATGGTTTTTTTTTTTTCAAAATGTAAGCTTTAAGCGTAATGCAAACCTTTTTATTTATTTCGTCTACACGCCAGTTAATGTGACTTTACATTTATATACCTACTTCAGCTTAATGTACTTTTCTATATACTGTCTTTTCTTTCAGGATGACACATCTGGCGACTACAAAAAAGCATTATTAGCCGTTGTTGGTTAAGTTTAATGTTTGTGTTTTGTTTTGTAAACTTCTTAGTAATGTTTGTCCATTTTTACTCGCATTTTATCTATTTTGTTTTAAGTTTGTATAGTTGTTTTACTGCTAGCTAGCGATTAAATGTTTTTCTCTTTGATATTATATAAACGGCAGTTCCTTTTTATCGAATTTTTGTTTTTAGGAGGAGGTATCATCAGATGTTAAAAAGACTTTGTTGTCTATTGTTGGATAAAATTCTTTATACCAGAGTATTATTAATATTTTTATGTAATAATAAGAACAAACTTTTGTAACTTATAAATCCTACTTGTAACTTATAAATATATGTCTTACAACGAATTGTTTTTTTTTCTCTGTTCCTAATATCTTCACGGCGAAATAAGACGAGAAACAACAATTACAAAGAAAATATACGGGATTTTCTGAGAGAAGAGGGACCTCAGTAATAAAACGATATTGAATGGAATCGCACAACAAACTTATAAAAATGATATAAATCCCACTCTCATATTTAGGTTATTAGCACAGTAACAAGCATATTACAGATAAAAATGAAAAATATACCAAAAAAAGAAACCAAATATCTATGAGACATGAGAGTTTGGAACAAGAAGTAAATTTTAACCTAAACAAAAACAAACAAGAAATTATAAAAATCGTTGACGTTAAATGGACTAATATTCAGAACATTTCTTCTTCAAGTTCCACTCCTATCGGAGATTGGAAATCAATCTGGCAATTATAATTTTATTGGTTACTCGCCTGAATAGTTCAATTGAACTGCATCCAAACCATTCACGGAGATTACGTAGCCACGAGATTTTACGTCTTCCTACGCTTCTTCTACCTTTGATTTTACCCTGCATTATATTCCTTAGTAGTTCGTACTTTTCACCTCTCATGATGTGCCCCAAGTATTCCAATTTCCTGATTTTTATGGAATTTAAAACTTCGCATTGTTTTCCTAGTTGTTCGAGAAGTTGTTCGTTTGTTTTGCGATCCATCCATGATATTTTCATAATACGTCGATAACACCACATTTCGAATGCTTCTTGGTTTTTAATGTTGGATTTTTTAAGTGTCCAAGCTTCAGCTCCATACAAAAGGGTAAAGAAAATATAACATCGAAGCATTCTTATCCGGGGCGATATATTGATATCGCGATTAAAAAAAGTTTTCTCATTCTATTAAAAGTTGACCGCGCAATTTCAATGCGGCGTCTTATTTCTTTTGTCTGATCAGTATCTTCTGTGATCCATGCTCCAAGGTATTTGTACGAAGATATTTGTTCAATTTCTGTATTATCTAGTACTAGCTTAACTTTGATGTTTTGTGCTTTTGTAAATACCATGAACTTGGTTTTCTTTAAATTGATTTTTAGTCCATACTCGTTGCAATATATATTTAGTTGTTCAGCAAGGTGTTGCAATTCTTCTAGTGTTCCTGCCAGAAGGACAGTGTCGTCAGCATATCTTACGTTATTAAGTGGCTCACCGTTTATTATAAGGCACTCACTGATCTCGGCAAGCGCTAATTCTGAGATGGCTTCACTGTATCAATTAAATAACAAGGGTGATAAAATACACCTTTGGCGGACTTCACGGCGAATCTGGATATCTTTGGTCAGTTCGTTTTCAACTTTCACTTTTGCTTTTTGGTTCCAATAGAGGTTACAGATGATTCTAATGTCTCTACTGTAAGTCGATTGTGCTGCACTCTGTCAAATGCCTTCTCAAAATTAATGAAACGGGCATATACTTCCTGATTAATATCTAAGCATCTCTGAGAAAGAACACTTACTGCAAACAGTGCATCTCGTGTTCCCAGTCTTTTCCTAAATCCCATTTGTGTATTACTTATGCCTTCATCTAATTTCTTATGTATTCTATTGTGAATTACTTTTAAAAACAATTTCAAGACATGACTTATTAAGGCTATGGTGCGATGTTCATTGCACTTCAAAGCATACTTGATGAATATTAAGAAATGTAACGATTACAATAAAATACGTGTATACCTTCGAGTTTAAATAAATCGAAAACGGTGATATCTATCGAAATATTACAAGAGCACCTTTTTTGCGTAGAAAAGTCTAAGGAAACAATTTTTAAAATATGTAAAAATTAAAAAGATGTGACGCAATAACCCCCACTTACCCTTCAAAACTACCCTGTATGAATATAGGATGTGGTAGGTGGTGACATGAAATTAATTCTTGTAATGTCTTATAATCACTTCCAAAATATAAACTCCGTATTCAAAACCGTTTGGAAGATATTTGAAAAAAGAATTTCAGTTCATCCCTTTAAAGGGTTGTATCTCCCTTATTATTCAGTATTATAAAAAGGTGTACATAAAGAAGTACCCTTATTTTTGGACGTACTATGAGCTCTAGAAATTAATGTACATAATTCTGGATCACCTTGTATATATATATATATATATATATATATATATATATATATATATATATATATATATATATATATATATATATATATATAAACAAATTTAGATTACTATAGAAGTAAACACTCGTTCATAATTATTTTGTTAGGTGCTGGTATTATTTTTAATATGAAAATAAGTTATATGTAAAAATATGGTGTGTGTATGCAATCAAATTACGGTACCTGTGATGTTGATGTAGAACTTCTGCTTCTTCCACAGTGCACTGGGGGAACTCAGGGTGGCTTCAGGGACTCTTCTTAGCCGCGTCGTCAAGTTTACACAAAATATACTGAAGTGTTTAGCGCGCTGATTTATACAAGACTGATTGAAATTAAGGTGCGTGTACTATGGTTGCTTTGCATACCCTAAAAGTCTAGTAGGGGTAGACTGTTCAGGGCCGAATTAATTTAAGATTGTAAGACATACACACACGTTAATAAAATAACTAAATATAAAATAAAATAATAAGAAATACTTAATAAAACATAAGAATATGTGTGGAGGGACGTAACAATATATATATATATATATATATATATATATATATATATATATATATATATATATATATATATATATATATATATATATTCGTTTGATGGTTGCGAAAAAACCCTCTGTATAAGTAGACATTGTAAAAACTACGACCGTCAATTTATATTAATAAAGTATTCAACTAGTGAATTCAGAGGTTTATTCGGTCAGTCAGGTTGGCAAAATAAAAAACAGAAGTCAACTACTTCATAAGTTTATCGAAGACGTTTCGCTTTATATTTCTAAAGCTTCATCAGTTCTCTAAAATACAAAGATGACATAGAGTTTATAAGAAATACAGATTTAATAATTAATTACTTACAACTCAATATGTAGTATTAAAGATGTTATCGTATATGTACTTAAGTTTACTCATAAATTTAGAACTAACTTAAAAAAAATTAAACAGAAATATGCAAAAAATAACATTCGCAGAAACGAAGATTTACAAAAACTTCAAACGTACATTTGGCTTCATTTAGAGATGGTTCTCCAATGAAGACAAACAAAACACTGATTTATTGCAATCTACGCAAAACGACGTGGCGCGATACCGAAAATGTTTTTCAAGGGCCATATGTTTTCAACAAATTCCAAGGTTTGAGACAATTATGAACTTCTACGGGGGTCATTGAAAGAATAGTTGGACGGGTGGATTTGTAACGGAAAAATTTGATATGATTTTTTTTTTTTTTTTCTGTAATTTATGTTTTAATGAAACTTAGAGCTTTGGGATGATTATGTTATTGTTTTGAATGGAAAATCCGGCTATTTTAAATTATGAATATTGGTATTATTTATTTCGTAAGATGAGAGAGTGGTAAACCTGGCTCAAATTGTCAATGTCGGTTCTTTTGTTTATTGCAGATGGGTTTTTTAGGATCTCACACATTTCAATAAAGGAGCGTTTTTGATGGTTATTTTGTTTGGCCAGTATTTTAGTATTTGAGAAGTCAATGTGATGTTTGGTGGAAATGGCGTGTTGTGCAAGGGCACAAGAGGGTTTGGAAAGTCTAATGTCGCTTTTATGTGAAGTTATACGCCCTAGAAGTGAACGACTGGTTTGGCCAATGTAGCAGGAATTGCATTCAGAACAGGGGATTTGATAGACAACATTAGTGTGCTCTAACGAGCTTAGTGGAGTTTTGGACTTGGAGAATAACTTTCCAATAGTTTTAGTGTTTTTTAGGGATATTTTGACGGGTAAGTTTTTGAATAGTTTAGTAAGCTTGTTCGTAACTTGTGGGAAATATGGAAGAGAAGCATATTTTGTGGCTGGTTTCGGGGTTAGCGGGGAATTGTCAGTCTGTAAGCTATTGGATATGGAGGCTAGTATTGCACCGTTAGGTGCTTCAGAAATAGAATGACCGTAGCTTTTAGAGAAAAACCCTACCCTACCAACCCTACCCCACCCGTCCAACTATTCTTTCAATGACCCCCGTAGAAGTTCATAATTGTCTCAAACCTTGGAATTTGTTGAAAACATATGGCCCTTGAAAAACATTTTCGGTATCGCGCCACGTCGTTTTGCGTAGATTGCAATAAATCAGTGTTTTGTTTGTCTTCATTGGAGAACCATCTCTAAATGAAGCCAAATGTACGTTTGAAGTTTTTGTAAATCTTCGTTTCTGCGAATGTTATTTTTTGCATATTTCTGTTTAATTTTTTTTAAGTTAGTTCTAAATTTATGAGTAAACTTAAGTACATATACGATAACATCTTTAATACTACATATTGAGTTGTAAGTAATTAATTATTAAATCTGTATTTCTTATAAACTCTATGTCATCTTTGTATTTTAGAGAACTGATGAAGCTTTAGAAATATAAAGCGAAACGTCTTCGATAAACTTATGAAGTAGTTGACTTCTGTTTTTTATTTTGCCAACCTGACTGACCGAATAAACCTCTGAATTCACTAGTTGAATACTTATATATATATATATATATATATATATATATATATATATATATATATATATATATATATATATATATATATATATATCCACAATACTAGAACGTCTCAGCAAGACTACTGAGATCATAAAAAGTATCAAGCAGAGCTTCCAAAGCTGGAACTTTCGGACATGTAATGAGAGGTCCCAAATATAGGTTGCTACAAAATATCATGCAAGGAAAAATAGCAGGCAAACGCAGTCCAGGACGAAGAAGAACCTCATGGTTGAAGAACTTGCGGGATTGGTATGGTGTTGATACAAGCATGCTATTTATGGTGGCAGTGAATAAAATCAAGATAGCTATGATGGTAACCGACGTTCTGAAAGGACATGGTACATAAAGAAGAAGATGGTTATTAAAAATTTTTAATAAAATATAGCATTTTGCAAAATACAAATAGTAAATAGAATAATAAAACTATGTTAATAACTAAACTTTTGCCTCTCTAAATTATGTTTCTGGGAATGCTCCTCCAGCTGTCTATCTTTTGGAAAATATGGAGTGCAACACCGACAATCAAATAATGTTACATATACATCCTTGATACATTCTTGGTTTTTTACAATATGTATATACAAATTTATGTTGGTCTTTAATATGCTGCTGGAGATGCTCATCTTTTCTAAATAATATATCGCAATGTGGACACTCGACTTTCAGATGTACATTCTTGTCGTGAAAATTTCTGACCTCAATGGATGTAAACGATTCACTACAACCCTGGCATTGAAAACAATGTTTCACTTTAATATGCTGTTCTAACTCCTTATCTGACCTGAAGTAACTATCGCAATGTTGACACTGCACTGTTAGATGAGTGTATTTATTGTGAGCAGTTGCATCCTCAATGGATATAAACGATTTATCACAAAATGGGCATTCAATGTAATGTTTGGCTTTAATATGCAGCTGCAGTTGCTCTTTTGATCTGTAATATGTAGCACAATGTGGACACTTGTTTTTTAAATGTACGGTTTTATCGTGGGTCTCCCGTTGTCTGACATTTACAAACGATTTATCACAATATGTGCATTCAAAATTGTGTTGGGTTGTATAATGCTCCTGAGGATTATCATATAAAACTGGGAATAGGCCACACTTATCACAACGAGGATAATTATGCATTGTAACTATTATCCTTGTAATATCTCTATTAAAACCTAATAAGTTTCACTAAAACTTACATTTACACTGAAAATGGCCGAAACAAATATACTTATATGAATATATATTTGTCAGACTTCGATCTAATCAGTCGCATTTGCTTCACTTTGACGAATTATCAATGAATACTTAAAGTCCAGTGAAAAATTATTGTGTTTGTTATTGTATTTTTAAACATTCAAGTAGGCGATAAAGATAGATTTGCTGTATCTTATCAGTCCAAAAATTAAAATCAATTTAATAAATTAAAACGTCCAGGAATTCTCCGTAAAAGTAGGTAAGATAAAATGAAATTTATTAAATGATTGTAAAGCAAAGTTAAATATGGACCCTCCTATCGCGACATTGATGCAACCTATGCAAACATACTAAGCAGGTAGCTTTTGTCGAAAAACATGTTTAAAAGTTTACCGAAAGTTTTACACGGAAACCTATTCATTTAAAACAAATTTTAGACAAATCAGAAAAATTCACCTATTTTGATTGTCCTTTTTCTTTCTGTTTTGTTTCCTGTGGAGCACAAATGTCTATTTCTTTCTCTTTCAGCACTTTCTTGGTTTCTTAAGTTGATCGATCTGATATTCCAAGTAGTAATTCTCATCTGGGATTTGGATATTTTTCGCTTGTCCTTATTTCTTGCTGTGGTCGTCTTCATAGTATCAAATCGGTTCCGAGGATGTAAATTGTTTCTTGAGCAGTATTTGTTTTTACGATTGGTAGGTTGCTAACCTCGCCAATCACCTTCCACATTTTATCCGGGCTTGGGACCGGATGTGGTAATCGCAGAGCTACTCAATCCACCCCGAAATCACCCCAGGCCGTGTTGAGGGTGGTTGTAAAACTAACTTTAATAATAAGAAGCAGAAATAAAGGAATTACAACTCGAATGAAAATACGGGTGATTCAAGCCGTGGAGAAAAAAACTAAACGATCTAATGAAACGATATCAGGAAAACAGCAATAAAAAGCTGGATGAACGCGGCACAAATCCGAGACATAGGTATGGAAACATATGGAGGAGGTATAAGGTACGTCAGAGTATGTAAGTGCGAATGAATGTTCTAGAGATGATATTTATGCCACTATTAAAACTGAAGTATGCATTCTAGAATAATGGCAATTTATATATAAAGCCAGTAGAAGTTTGTAATAATTTTTGATTTAGTAACACCTGTTAATTATGCAAACATTATCAAATACAATTTCTGCTTCCATAATTATTTTACATTAAAAGTCATCAGAAACAATTTGTATGGGACTGAAATCTGTATTACAAACCAGTGATAAAATTATTCTACAAATTAAACGTACTTACTCCAAAATTTTGCAAAAATATAATACATTTTTCAGGCCATCCCTAAAAGTCTGGCCCCACGTAGTGCAAGAATGTGTATGTAGTGTTGCGTTTGATCATATTGTCAATATTTTTATTTTATGATTTAATTATAAATAATAAAATTTTTAATTTAGTACTACTACTGAACAATAAATATTACTTTGTAAACAATAAATTATATTGTTTATAAAGCAATGAAATGTACTCAGTTAACGAAAAATTGCATTAATGTTGTATTCAGGCTATAACGCAAGCACTGCCAGATCTTTATTTAACGTAATATATTCTAATATACACCAATTCAATTAAAGGTAATTATACAACAATTTAAAGAATTTCAATATAGTTTTTTCTCTGATCCTTATTTCTAAAAATAATTTATGATAATTTCTAAACATAAATTTCTAAACATAAAACTATAACAAATGTTCAAACAATCCGCCATTTTATACTATGAGTGAGCGCGTGACATTATTTTTGCACACTCTTCAATTAGTCTCATTTTTAATACTTCAATATCTGTAAATTTTTGGTCAGAATAGATTTTTGGTTAGCGGGTAGGTGATTTGTGGGTAGCGGGTAGGAACTCCTTTTGGATAGTCCTATCAGGGAAAGTGAATCAATTCCTGCCTTCCGCAGATTCCAGGTGTTTCCTGACCCGGGAAACTAGTACCTGCTAAGGGTCCCTTGTCCAGGGTCACGGATGAAGCCCACAACGGCATCCAGGGCGGAGAAGAAGATCTTCACAACGGTCTGGAAGGCGGAGGTGGCAGCCCAATGGTTTTAGGGTTTGTATAAAATCGAGGGGAAGATTGATCTTTGAAGTCCAGAAAGACAGTCAATCTAAAGGATGAAAACCTTAAGACAAATTTCCTGGCCCTCCAGGTTGGGGGTTGGATCATTGAGCTAGCTCCTTAATATCTAGAAAAAAAAACTACTGCTAAAAATCCCAAACCAAGCCTCGGAAATATAGACGGATCTAAACAAAGACGAAAACGGCTACGAAAAAGGACCATGATGATAGGTACATGGAATGTACAAGGAATAAGGGGTAAAACTGAAGAGATCATCAAAGAAGTAAAACAACTTGGCCTCAACATAGTGACCCTCACTGAAACAAAGAAGAAGGGCGTTGGATCAGTAATGATAGGAGACTACATACACCTGTATAGTGGCGTACCAAAGGAAGAAAGAGCTAAGAGAGGAGTATCCGTAATTATTAACAAAAAGTATAAAAGGAAAATTACCAGCTGGACTGCAATAGATGAAAATATCCTGCAAGTAAATATGACCCTACACCATAAAAAAACAACAATACTAGCAATCTATGCCCCCTCAGAGGATGAGAATGTAACCACAAAAGACGAATTCTTTACAAAATTAAACAAAGTTATTACTAGAGTTGGAAATAACCGAGAAATATTTTTATTAGGCGATTTTAATGGAAGAACAAGAAACAAGCGCCACAACAATGTAATTGGACCTTATGGAGAAGACGTCGTAAATGATAACGGAGAAAGACTTATCAATCTCTGTGAAAGTAATAGACTCAAAATAACTAACGGATATTACTGTCACAAAAACATACACAAATATACATGGTTTCAACCAACAAGGAATCTTAAGTCTATAATGGATTACATGATAGTTAAACAAAATTCACAAATACTCATTAGAGATATTAGAGCTATGAGAGGAGCAGTATGCGGATCAGATCACCACATGGTCAGGGCAAAAATTGTTTTCCCATATACATTAAAGGACAGTGTCTCATCAAGCCAAGACGAACAACTTTTAGAAAGAATTGATCTTCCTCAATACAATCTGTCAAGTTTAATTCATGAGAGCACCCGTACACTATATAAGACTCGAATGGACACCAAACTTGACGAAACACTAACAAATACCAAATGCATATATGAGAACATAATATCAAGTATTCATCAAACAGCACAGGAGGTCTTAGGAATCAAACAAAATAAAATTAGTAACAAGCTTTGATAGAATGAAATGAACAGAAAAGAAAAGATTATACCATAAGTGGTTGAATATAAAAGATGACGCAGACAAAGACCGATACAATGAAATGAAGAAGAAAGCTAGAAAGATAATTATGACCTCCAAAAATGAGACATGGGACAGAAGGTGCAGAGAGATAGAATCTTATATTGGAGGACGACAATGCACTGAGGCGTGGAAGTTTATAAACTCTGTTAAGAAGCCGACTAACGAGAAAGTGATTCTAAATCCCATAAATCCCAAGGATTGGACACATTATTACAAACATCTATTAAATGAGAACAGAGACGAATTTAAAGAAGATATGAATTCATCAAGAATCGAAATTCTGGGAGAGCATATTACCATAGATCTCAACACAGTTCAAAAAGCTATAGCAGGGATGAAGAATGGGAAAGCAAGTGGACCAGAGGGAGTAACTACGGAATTAATAAAGAATGGCTCAGAGAAATTACACAGAATGATCACGGTGATATTTAACGAATATATTAATGGACATCCAACACCAGATGAATGGAAAACAGCATATATGACCCCAATATATAAAAAAGGTGACAGGAGAAATTGTAAAAACTATAGAGGGATATCGGTCACAAGTTCAATGAGTCGACTATACGGTCGAATACTACGGGACATGATAGAGAAAGATTATCAATCGTCTGAAGACGAAGAACAAGGAGGATTTAGAGCAGGTCGTTCATGTACAGATAACATCTTCTGTCTTAAACAAATTATAGAAAAGAAAGTTGTGACAAATAGAGAGTTACATATGACTTTTGTAGATCTTGAGAAGGCATATGACACAGTCCCGCTAAATAAACTATGGGAAGTCCTGGGCACATCAAATATACATCAAACATTGGTTAGTGCTCTCAAAGATCTATATTATGGTTCAAACTCCCAAATGAAATTCGGAAATCTCTTAGCTGAAAAATTTGCAGTTACTAAGGGTCTCAGACAAGGATGTTGTATCTCTCCGACTCTGTTTAAGATTTATATCTCTGCAGCTCTGAAACAATGGAAAAGGAAAGTCAAAGGAATGAGTATACAATTGAACGATCAGGATTACATATATACTTTACAGTTTGCAGATGATCAGGTGGTGATCTCAAATGACAAAGACGACATGGAATACATGCTTAGAAAACTAATTGAAGAATACCAGAAATGGGGATTAAATATCAATTTAGAAAAGACAAAATACCTCTCAATTGGAGCTGAAGCAGAACAACTCGATATCGATGACAATCAAAAAGTAAATCCATGTGACGAATATAAATACCTGGGCGTCATCTCCGACCGTAGTGGAAAAGACGAACGAGAAATAGAACATCGAATTATACAAGCACGAAGAGCTATAGCATGTTTGAACGGAGTTCTATGGAGTAAAGAAATATCAAAGAAAAGAAAATGGAACATCTATGAGACAATGGTTAAAACTAGCCTACTTTATGGAGCTGAGACATGGAGAATAACCGAGAAATATAAGAAAAAGGTCGAAGCCACGGAAATGGATGCCATCAGAAGATCGATGAGAATATCAAGAGCCGACAGAATACGGAATGAAGTGATAAAACAACAAATGGGTATAGAGGGCACTATAGTTGAGGATATTGAGAGAAAACAGCTCATATGGTATGGACATGTGAGCCGAATGGGGGACGAAAAATTGCCTAAAAAAACAATGATGTGGCAACCCCCAGAGAAGAAGAAACGAGGAAGACCACCACAAAGCTGGAACCTGGGAGTTAGGAAAGCGATTAGCGCTCGAAATCTGGACGAAGACCTAACTCAAGACCGAATACAGTGGCGGTTGGGAGTCGGACAACGTCGTAAGACGTTATAAAACCGAATGTATATATATATATATATATATATATATATATATATATATATATATATATATATATATATATATATATATATATATATATATATATATATATATATATATATATATAGATTTTTGGTTTTAGATGCCCCCAGATAAAATAATCGTTTGGAGCTAGATCTCCCGATCGCGGAGGCCACTTAACGTTACAGTTAGGTTCAATCAAACAATTATTAAAGCTGTTTTAAGGAATGCCTTAACTTTTCAGTTATTGTGCGTAGGGCATCCATCCATTTGTAATCAATTTTTTTTTATCATCTGGAGCTATTTCTGCAAGTTTCGGTAAAATCTTTTTTAATTTAAATTTTTTTCATAGAAAAATGGTCCAATAATATTGTGTCGACCAAATCCTATAAGTTTGAACATTTGGTTCATTATTTATTGCAAATATACATTAATCACTAACCAAAATGATTTTTAAAAATTGTCAGTCTGCATTAGTTCTCTCTAAAATTTCAAAAACAAAATTCCGCTGATCTCTCAGCATCTCCTTCTCTTAGTTCTTGATGACATTGAAAATTATATGAACGGAATGTATTTCTGTTTAAAATTCTTAAGACCGTGGAATTATGAATATTAAACTGGTCTGTAATGGTTCGAAAACTTATTCTAGGATTTTCTACTAATGCTCTTATTATAAAATACATTTATTTTATTTTTATTTTATAAATTTCTTGGTACCTCAGCAATATTGTTTGTACAATTAGAAATCACGGTCCCAGTATTTTCAAAATTTTGTAAAATCCTTTGAATTGTTAAATGACTTGAAATCGGTCTATTGGGATATATTACACTAAATAGAAAAGTGACAATTCGCGCACTATTTCCCGAATAAAACATTTTTATTATTGCTACTTTCTCCTCAAACGAGTACGTTTTTTAATCAACTTTATTGTTTTTTCATTAATTCATTAAATACTGTCAAAAAATAAAAATTTTTGCAATTCAAAAAAATATTGTCAAATATCAAAAACATCAACATGACCAAACGCAACACATCATACACATTCTTGCACTGCATGTGGCCTGACTTTTAGGAGTTGTCTGAAAATTTATTATATTTTTGTAAAATTTTGGAATACGTTTAATTCGTAGAACAGTTTTAATATTTGTTTTCGATAAAGATTTCAGTCCTCTACAAAATAATTTTCCATTACATTTGATTTAAAATAGGGAAGCAGGAATTCAACAATTTAGAATTTCCCATTGAGTTTCCTATGGCATGTTTGACGATTCACCACCTTGTATTTATTGCGTATTACTCAATGTAAGGGGCAACTGCGAATAAGAAACAAAATTTATTTTTATTAACTGAGTAGTGCAGTGATCAGTGAACAGTGTAGTAGTGTCTGGGGGCTCGGGAGACTGAGACCTCGGAAGCCCTAAGGAAGACGTCAGAGAGGATGTCGAAAGCTCGGAAAAATGGATATCGACGCGGTTCAACCCGGAAGACTGGTGAGTTTGATATTAATTTTTGGAATAATATTAATCTTAGCTCTAGGTTTCATTGTACTAACCGCAGTTAGTACTTAACAGTTGGATTGTTGTTTTCCTTGTCAAATCCCACTATTGTTCCAATATAGTGTTTCACAGATTTCTTTTCTGTATATTTCACTATAAGCCACTGTCTAGACTTAAAATCTTCCTTTACATTTTTAATATTGTTGACCATATCGTCATCTAGGATACCCTCAACCAAATCATCTAACGAATCATCATAAAGAATCATCATCTAACGGTGGATCTATATCAGACAACTCGTCTATCAGACACTATAACTGGAAGTTTGGTATTTTCGTAGTCTAAATTTTATTTTCCTCGCTGATACTTTACCCCACTGGGCACTGTTGCAATATTATTGTTTGCTTTCTCGTTTAATTTGGTAATAATCATTACTGGTTATAACCTTGGCACCAGAAGTTACTCGTGTTTTCTTTACCGGTAACAAACGAGGCATTGGTTTGACTCTTTTCAAAAGCAAGTCTTGCGTCAGCTTGATTTGCAGTTTTGTTATTCATCTCCTTCCAACGTTTATAGGCATCGAGGTGAAATTTATCTTCTCCTATAACGTCATTTTTGTATGGGAGTATTCCCGTTTTTCGATATGAATCTTTGGATGATTTCTGGCTTTATACCATGCCACACGTCACGAACAAGCTCAAAAACTGTTCGCTTTGGAATTTTTATTCCTTGTTTTTTTCGCTGACAAGCCACCAATCTTTTGGACCCACTCAGTCTAAAAGGATTTAAATACGGACAAATCTAAGTGTTGTAATAAATACGATGTGGGTGGCGGCAACTTGAGGAAGGTAATTCATTGACTTTTGTATTTACTTGGGTGCTATGACCAGCATATATCAACAATAGTGGTTTTTGTTGACCCACAGCATTCAAAAATGTATTTTTTAAGATAATAACAAAAACGTCAAAAACTGTTTTTCCATGCAGTCGTTTGGAGTAGCTGCATATGTTATGTCAAGATGATCTGGGTCTTTTGTTGCCATCCACTGGTCGCATACTAACTTTCCTTTAAATTAAATACAGGGTGGTGCTTTGTCTTCAAATGCATTTGCTGCAGATTATATCGTTAGATTTTCCTGCCTCGACCGCTGGTACTTTGCGAACACGGTTTACCATGGGCTCCTAGCACCTTCATTCGGGATGGGTCAATGCATAAGCTGGTTTCGTCAATTTATAATTTCGTAATTTATCAAGGGTGTTTTTTAAGAACTCAAAATACCCACAAAAGGGAAACGATCAATCATCTTCTTTCTTGTGTACTCAAATGTAATGGCACGTATTGCAAAACAGGAAACCTCTTAGTTTTTCGATAATCTGTTTTATAATGTAATTAGTAGATACATAGTGATAGTAGAGTGCATTGTATATTATAAAAATTATCAATGCAGGTTTTGTAAGAGTCGGCATAAAGGAAAACCATATCCGAGTGCATATGCTTATGATAATCGCCTGTTGTAATCGAGGTAAACACATTTAAACCTTCCTGTAAAAATAAAAAATATTTATTTATACATTATAATAAACATTCATACATAAATACAGGTTGGGTCATAACATTTGGAACATAGACTAAGGACAGGTTATTTGGACCAAAATATAGCTATTGGGCCAAAAATATGCCTTAATAAAATGTTGCCGAGAAAAAAGATACAAGGTGTTAAAGTTAATTTTTGTTTTTCGTTTTATGCTAATAGTTTCCCTGTATTGGCACAGAGGCATAATCTTAGACAAGAAATAGTATTTTATTTACAATTCCATTATCAAATACCAAACTAATAAACAAAGTTGCAACTAACGTAAGGTTTCCGTTTTGACGATAAATCAAAACTAAGCACACTTTAATTTAAAAAAACTCACAATAACTCAAACCAAATGTTTTACATGGTCTCCTCCGATTTCTATGCCTTTTCTAGTTCTTTTTATAAAGGATTTTCGGGCCTTAAAAAAATATTATTCTGTCCCCTTATAAGATTAGCTGCATTTTGAATGTATCTCCAAAGTTCGTCTCGTGTATTAATTTCATTGGCATAAACTAAGAACCTCATCATCATCATCATCATCATTCCTCAACCTCTTGCATCCACTGTTGGATATAGGTCTCCTCCATGTTCTTCCACTGTTCTCTATCTTGCGCTTTCTGTATCCAATTTCCGACTGTTTTTCTCAAGTCGTCCATCCATCTTTTTGGTGGTCTGCCTCGGTGTCTTTTGTCTTCTCTAGGTCTCCATTCTATGAGTATTTTGGTCCACCTATTATCATTTAAACGTGCTATATGTCCAGCCCATCTCCGTTTGGCTTGTGCAATTTTTTCTATGACATCTGTCACTTTAGTCCTCTCTCTCACTATCCTATTTGGTACCATATCTCTTCTAGTTATTCCCAACATTGCTCTTTCCATTTTTCTTTGGGTTACTCTCAATTTATTTGCAGAATGTTTGGTTAAAGTTATTGTTTCGGAACCATATGCTATTACTGGCAGTATTCATTGGTTGTAAACCTTTTTCTTCAAGCAAATCGGTAGCGTTCCTTTTAGAATATCTCGCCTCTTGCCATATGCTGCCCATCCCAAGCCTATGCGACCTCATATGTCCCCAAAAATAAAAATCTAGCGGGTTGTACTCAGAACTTATTGGTGGCCATTGAAAATCACTGCCTCTGCCAATCCATTGTTGAGGAAATACGTCATTAAGATGATTTCTAACGGCTAATGAAAAATGAGGTGGCGTTCCATCCTGCATAAACCACATTTTTCTTCTTACATCCAGTGACAGATCATCTAAAATATCACTAAGAGTATTTTCCAAAAAGAATAAATAAGAATCTCCATTTAAATTCGCAGAAAGAACATAAGGTCCTAGTAGTTGGTCGCCTATAATGCCACACCAAATATTCAATTTAAACTCATGCTGAAAATGTCTAGCTTTAATAGCATGCGGGTTTTCTTCTTCCCAATAATGACTATTTCGCCAATTAAAAACCCCTCGTCTGGTAAAAGTTGCTTCGTCGGTGAACATAATATTCTTAATAAAGTGTCTGTCATTGCGATGTTTATTGAGAATACGTTGGCAAAACTGTAACCGTCGTGGAAGATCTGTTGGAAGTAAATTTTGAACAGGAGTGAAGTGATAAGGATGGAGGTTCTCATTTTTTAGAATTCTAACAATAGACGACTGACTTACTCCTGTTGCTGCTAATAGATGTCGTGAACTTATTTCAGGATTTTCATCTAAACGAACCAAAAGTTCATCTTCTTTATTAGGTGTGATTTGTTTCGGTCGACCACCCCGATTTTTAGTGTGAAATGACCCAGTTTCACCTAAACTACGATATAATCTTGCAAAAGTTTTGTGATTTGGTTGCCTTCTGTTTGCGTATAACATTCCATACCTTCTGGCTGTCGAGCGATCGCAAAATTTTCTTGTGAGTATACGCAAATCATATCTCGCATTTATACATTAGTAAAATGATTGTGACAAGGCATTTCAATCAAAAAAAGTAATGATTACTTTTAAAAAATGCAACATTACGCTACACTGTCACATCAAAAATAATTTACTCTGAACAAATGACATTTACCAACAACAATTATCTGACAGTCCAAAGCATACTTTTCTTAAATGAAATAATATTTGAAATCCTTTTTTAAAACTCTAAGCAGTTCGACTGCGTTTTTATCGAAAACGGTTGAAATTATCATGTTTAAACAAGAGTACCAATTTTACGTAAAAATGATGTTTACGTCATATTTTCTAATAAAAATTACTAAAAAGTTTCATCAGAAAAAGTTTATACTCAATTTGATTATTAGAAATGATTCACGTGGAACCCTCTATGACAAAACGTAAAATTGTAAATAAAATACTATTTCTTGTCTAAGATTATGCCTCTGTGCCAATTTTGATAGCAATTTATAAATATACAGGGAAACTATTAGCAAAAAACGACTTACTTTACTTTATCGTGTCCGGACATGTCATTCATAAAATTTCGGCCCAGTATCGGGCTACGTCGGTTCCATCTTTGTTGGCGAGCCACAAATCTTCAAGGGTACATCGATGAGGACAGTTTCTGCATGTAAGAAGATGTTCCATATTCTGTGTTTCTCCACAGTCACAGTTCACATCATCTTGGTTTATTTTTCCCCATTTTGCCATGTTTGATTTTACTGTAGCAGCCCCCGTTCTTATCCTATTTAAGGTTTTCCACGTTTTAAAGTCTAGGGTCTGGCCGGCCCATTGAACCTGGGGAAGTGGAAAATACTCAGGCGGTTCATCCTTCACTGTTCCAAGGAAGCTTTTCCTAGATTTTAGTCGCTTTCGTGGTGTTCGAGTTTTGTACAGGGCATGCCGATCGTCCGCGATCTGTTTAATTTTCTCTATGTGTTCTGCAGCGCCTCTGCGTGTTGAGGGTTCTGCAAAACCCGCTGCTCTATATAGATTTGAAAGTGGCGTTGGTTTCATGCACCCTGTTACTATCCTGCATGTCTCATTTAGCGCAGTATCAACATTTACTTCCCGTTAGCTTTCTGAGTATGCTGTTCCTAGTTGTTACTTTCCCTCTTGTTTTTATGCAATGTTGTCTGTAGGTGAGGGACCGGTCCAGAGTTACTCCAAGATATATAGGTTGGTTTGTGTGTTCTAATGTATTACCATTCCACACAATTTGGAGTTTTCGCTTGGCTTCCTTTGTGCGAAGGTGGAAAGCGCAGACTTGGGTTTTAGAGGGATTGGGTCTCAGAGAATTCTGCAGGTAGTACGCTGTCATTGTTTTTAAGACAGTTTCGAGTTTCTCCTCCACTTCTTTAAAACTATTTCCTTGAGCACATATTGCAAGATCGTCAGCATAGAGGAAGTGCTTGGTTTCGGTCGGAGTAGGTTGATCGTTTGTGTATATATTGAAGAGCATTGGTGCTAAAACACTTCCCTGTGGGAGGCAAGCAAAAAACGAAAAACAGCGTATATATTAGCCATATTTTGGTCCAAATAACCTGCCCTTAATCTATGTCCCAATAGTTATGACTCACCCTGTATATACACATTTATATTAGATTTAAAATCTAACATAAAAAGAAATAAAGATAACCCACAATTTTTTTTAAAGTTTGAGTTATACGGATTAACGAAAAATATGACAGAAGGCCAACATTGTTCAAGCAAAAATTGAAATGAGTGGCAGCTTATTATCCACCTTTCCAAGGATGGAAGTGAAGAAATGGTAAACGGAAACACTACAAATAGTCTTCTTCTTATTCTTCTTCTTCTTTTTATATAGACATGGGTTTGTTTGTTTTTCAATGTGCCTCCAGTAAGTTGTCGTTCCATCGTTTTCGTGGTCTTCCTACTGATCGTCTTCCTATTGGGGAACCGCCTCTTGCCGTCTTTACTACTATATTTATTGTCATTCGGCTTATATAAGTGTTTTCATCTCTGCTGTTTCTAACATCCTTTTTGTCCTCTTTGTGTAAGATCTTGTTTCTGCCGCGAATGTCATTATTGGTCTGATGACTCTTTTGTAAATTCTGCCTTTCGTTTCTTTCCCGATATTTTTATTCCTCCATATTGTTTTATTTAGGCAGCCTGCGGCTCTGTTTGCTCCATTCACTTGATCTTCTACTTCAGTTTCGAGCTTTCCGTAGCTAGATAATATTATGCCTAAATATTTAAACTCCATCACTATTATATGACCTTCTAGCTCCAGTTTACTCCAGCGATCTTCTCTGATATTCTTTTCCTGTATAAGTATTCCGTGGATTCCGTATTTAGTCCTTTGACTTTGATTTTTGTTTGTGTTGGCGCCGCTCTCTTGGGTGGGAAGTATTTCAGGATGATTCTTATTTTACATAATACTAGGCTATGGTCGCTACCTAGATCTGCTGATTAAGGCATTTTACGTCGATTATTTTCGATGGATGTTTATCTCTGTTGGTTGTAACATAATCTATCTTAGATCTTTGTTTGGGTGTTATTAAATGTATATTTGTGTTGGTCTGTAACCGTTTCAAAAGTTTTAGAAAATTCATTATAAATTCGATTAATTTTTTTAAATAAAATTGCTAACCCCCTCTATCTGCCGAGTACTTGTATTTGATTCAAGGATTCTACTGTAATTCCAAGCATACCCGGTAGATGAGAACGTTCATTAACTTGTCACTCGCCTCGATTCACAGCGGTAAGGAACAGCGTCTTTCTCTCTTTTTTTTTTTTTTTTTTTTTTTTTTTTTCTTTAAACGTCAAACCGTTAAGACGTGTTTCGTGAAGTGGGTCTCTGTAGAGACCCTTATTGGATAGGCTAGAATGTTGATATGTCTCTAATGCATGTCTCAAGATAATATTGATATGGAGTTATTCTAATCTTAGCCCAGTAACAGTATCTCTTTATGGTGTTATATATTGATATTAAATGGAGTCGTACCAATGGTTTCATTTGGTTAACTGATTAAATAGTAAAAAGAAACAATTTCTTTATGGATACCAGCTATTGGATAATTCAGGTTGTACCAATTTTTATTATATTTTTTCTTCTATCAAGAAAGCGGAGAATATTTATGAACTTAAAGAAAAAAATATAGTGAAGTGCTTTATTTTGATTTAAAAGTTTAATTTCTCTATTATTCCTAGTTAATAAATAACTATATTATTTTAAATGTAAACAAATTTCGAAATTTGGGGATAATACAATATTTCATTTCTTAACTATTCTTAATTTAATACGATATAAAACTTTTGTTTGTCTATACGATTTTTAAATTAGTTTTTTATAAACACTCCTCATGGTAATGTAAACATGAAATGGTATTTTGATATCCTTTTGGAGTGACGTGACTTTTAATGTTTTTTTTGTTCATTACTAAGAGATAATAAAGTATACTTTTGTTGTAAACTTTCTATAAATCTTATTTTTTTTCTTTTCTCGTACTCTTCGAGGTTAAACCGGGGGTGGCGTCCAATAATAAATTATAATTTCATATTATCTAATTGTGTGTGGATTTAAGATATGATACAGTTTCTATATCTTTGAAAGAACCCGCCCTAACTTTCTAACTTTCTCCGACAATGAGCAATTATGGCCTTGAATTTAATTTGTGTGCCAAATGCTTATTAAGCATGTACGCCACAGGTCTTTATGGTCAAAAATGTGTCATTTATTCTTAGTTCGTTATTCGTGCAGAAGTTGATCATCAGATCTTCATTTTCGTTTTTAACATTCTCGTTATGTTTTTGTTTAATGCCATGCATTACTTGATTGCATATTCGAGCGTTAAAATCAACCAATATTATCATCTTCTCTCTGACTTGATCTACTTCTTGTTGTAATTTGTCACAAAACGCTTTCCTTGTTGTTTGAGTCTTGTTATCACACATATATACATATATATATATATATATATATATATATATATATATATATATATATATATATGTATTAGTGATGTAACGAATATTCGCATTCGCATTCGCATTCGCGAATATTCGCATATTTTTGCATATTCGCATTTGCATTCGCATTCGCAAAATTTGTGCGAATGTTTTTGCGAATATTACACAGATTGCATTTAGCTCGTTCAGTATCGAAAAGTGGTGATAAATAAGTCCATATTTCACTATAATTTGATTTACTCTTAGTAATAAATAGCTAATCACACTTTAACTAAAAATTCACTTGTATTTGTGCACGAGCAGAGCAGGGCAAGTGGAGTGACTTGTGTCCCGTGAAATTTTTATTGGAACTATAACCAGAGAACTTAGTTCTCTGCTATAACTTTCTCTCTATAACAAGTCAAATTTGATTATAACAAGAGAAAATATGATCGAAAAACCAGCTTTTTACCTTTTTGGCCCGGAAGTGACTATAAATAAATACCTTTTTAAACGACCCCTCAATAAACTTAACCGCCTACAATAAACTTCTTTACAATAAATACAACTGTTTCACATCTTTACTTTAGCAAATATGATATAATGATACTGGACAATTTAAAGCAGTTAAAAATGACAGACTTTTTCCAATTGCCTACACACCTCGCGCAAATGAGACTGCCGGCAGTGCCGGAGACAATTAAAATTGCCAAATTAAAAAAAACTGAATATTCGCATTCGCATTCGCATTCGCGAATGTCGGTGGCATATATTCGTATTCGCATTCGCATTCGCGAATGTTTAAAAAATGACATTCGTTACATCACTAATATGTATATATGTGTAGTACCAAAATGGCACTATACAGTCTCTTCATTATTAATGAACGTATAGTAACGATTCACTATAAAACAAATTTTGATTTATTGACTTAAAGAAGGCCCCTGTCTGACTACAAAATAAACAACATGCGACCTAGCAAATGAAAGGGAAGGAATAACGAATAATATATTCACCGTTCTTATCACCGATGGAGAAACGCTGACGACTATTAGACTGAAATCTTTCTACTATTAGATATATTATTTATCTATGCTGAAATCTGTGTGTTACTAAGATACTATAGCTAATTTGTAGTGTACTGTTTTGTGCGTCTTAAAACGTTTTATTGTGCATTTTTCATATTTATTCATAATATCAAAATAAATCTGCATAGAATATTTTAGGTGTGACAAAACAAAAGCATTTTAACCCTCCGTTAGTCGCTAGGAAAAACTGAGCATCAAGAGTCGCTACGGTCTCAGAGACCGACAATTAAAAAAAAATAGTTTTTAATATAAAATTCATACAAATATTTTATATTGTGTATAGGAATAACTGAAAAATATTTTTGAAAATATTTTATTGAAAAAAAAAACATACAAAATGAAAAACACTAATATAACACTATATTGTGAATATTGTTCTCAAGCTATTTTCATGTTGAATTTTCAAGTAGTTACTGTTTCAATGGGAATAAGCCACAATTAAAGGTTAAAGTAAGTTTATTGACGTTTTAATTTCCACTTCGTATATCGTTCTCAAAATACAAACATTAGTTTTTATTACGTACTATGTAATTTTCTTGTCTTGTTCTAACATTTCACGGTGGAATAGCCTTTTTCCATCTAGTAACTCTATATTTTCCAATAAACGCTAAGGTATTACTTCCACTTTCTTCTTCCTCATCTGTCACATCTTGTTCCAATTCACTTCCACCATCACGTTCCTTAATTTGATCGATTTCGCTTTCACTTCCCTCATCGTCAAAATAATTTTCATCGTCGGTAGGATCCATTGTCTTTAATTCCAACAAGCGTTGGAATCCAAGTTGTTCGGCATCAAAGGATATCTATAAATAAGAATTGACAAAAACTTATCAATAAAATGCAATAATAAGGTGATAAATATTTACCTGTTCTGCAAGTTCTGCAATAAGTAATAGCTACACCGTTAGTCGCTACGGAGTCTGGCACCGAAAATAACTATAAAACTCACACAACTGTACCAAGGAAGGTAAGAATGTACACTAACACAAGTTTGGTTGATAGGGAGAGGTACAGAAAGTGGCGATAGAAAAATAACAGTTATTTGTAAATCCAGAATGAATAATTCTGTCGTCGGTGTGTGAGACCGATAGCGACCAACGGAGGGTTAATAGAACATCCTACGTTCTAGAATCCCGATGTGTTAGAATCGCGTCACGTTCCAGTATTATATACTTTTAACATACACCTTTCTCATAATATAACTACTCAATATTCATTGTGCAATATTTCTAAATTTGATTTGATAGTCTGTTAGTCATTTTATTGCGCCACTTCCCCCTACTATAAAGTGAGTAATATGTTAAATTGCACTACAATGTTGAAAAGTGAAACCAAATAAGTGGGGAATTCCTAGTGGTCCGCCAACAGAGCTTAACAATTGTAAACACGTGATTCTTGGTAGGTCATCACAGTATAGAGTTGGAAGATTCTGTTCCTTTCAAACATCCGCTTGTAATTTTATCTTATATATTCATTCATTACAGGAAATTGTTTTTCATGAGTTAGGAAAGATTGTATTATTCATTTGAGATTCTTAATTTTTAAATTTGCATTGGTTTTTTCTTATATAGTGGTAATTTATTACTATATAATCTAATGCTTCGAGGAATTTTCATATTGCTATGTGATTTAATGATGAGATAATGTATGTTCTTCATTTATATCTTTTGTAGTGGTGTTAAATGGCTTGATAACGTTCCGTTGTGTTATATTATTCTAATTTATTTGTTTCTTGGTTTTATAATTCAAATAATCAAATAATTTTGTAAAACTTGAAAAGCATTTTGTTTTTAAAGACTATCAATGAATTATATTGATCAAGGTTCTGAAATTACTTTCATGTGCCATGTTTAAGTTAAATATTATGTTTTTATGAGATTAAGCCACAACTGTTGGTTGTGATTGTGATAAAAATCGCATTTTTTGTGATTTTCTTTACTTCTTCTTCTTCCTTGTTGTATGTAGGCTTTAAAGCCCGTTTCTTCTTCAATATTAGCCTCCTAAATTGTTTAAATTATCGCACCATCTTTTTCCTGGTCTGCCAATACTTTTTCGTCCATTTGGTGACTTATCTCTTCGTACTATCCTATCCACTGCCATTCTACTAATGTGTTCGTTCCACTCTTGTTTTCGTTTTGTTATCCATCCATTTATGTCTTCTATATTGCATGCTCTTCTTATGTTTTTGCTTCTCTCCCTATCCAATAGACTTTTCCCTGATATTCGGTTGAGCATTTTCATCTGTTGTATCTAGTAGTCGTCTCGTTTTAGATGTGCCAGGTCTTGTCTCCATCGTGTATGTTAATATAAGTCTAATTGCTGCTTTTTATAGATTCTTGTTTTTGTGTCTTATCTTAGGTGTTTGTTCTTCCAGATAATGTCATTAAGAAATTCCGCCGCTCTACTTGCTTTTAAGCTTTGTTGCCGTACTTCTTCTTCAACATCTTTATAACTAGTTATATCTATTCGCAGATATCTAAACCTTGCTTCCTGCTTTATTATTTTCTCATCAATTTCGAATACACCTCGTAGTGGGTATTTAGATGTTGTCACACTTTTGGATTTTTTGCTAATATTATCATATTAATCAATCAAAAGACTGATATTTTTTGTACACACTTATGACAAGTCGAAAGAAAATCCAAAAAAGTATTTTTGAAGTGTGTATATTTTAGGCAATTCCTAGCTGAGCGCTTTCGGCTTTACAAAGCCATCATCAGAGCTATGCTACAATAAAATGTTCTTATAAGTACTAATTGGTAAAGAATATAATTTTTAACTTACGTCAATTTTTTAAATACCACTACAAAGGAGAGATCTCATTTCCTTAAATTTCAAAATTATGATTGTTTTAGTTGTTAAAATTCTTAAAACATATAAAAAACATATAAAAAGCCGACACTGGACTTCACAAACACGTTAAAAAATTGAAAAAAAATTTTGTCATGGTACGGGTGTAAGAACCCGACCATTGATTGATGTGAGGAGGTAGACAGAATAGAACTGTTGTATATTTATATAGTTCTAATTTATTTGTCTTTATTCTAATTTATTGTCTATATTCTAATTTATTAAAACTCACGATAACTAATTACGAATTTATTAAAGTCTTTATTAATTCTAATTTATATTACAAATAATTTATTTTCGTTTCGTTACAAGTACCGCGTTTACCGATCTTCTTATGACTGGTTCCTCAATGAAAGTATTCCCTTATTTATATAATTCCAAGCCGGTAAACAGAAAGGTGTAGAACATACCATGCTGTTCTCGATGTAGACACAGCGGCGACTGGTCTCAAAACATGTTTTTTTATCGGCTTGTCGCCCCCAGAACATTCGATTCAGGTAGATTTTTGACCTAGAAATTACGAGAATCAATAAAAGAATTAGTCATAAAATATTTACAGTTCTATATGCCATAACATTTAAAATCGTAACATTGCCCCCCTCTTAAAAGATGGTTCCTCCTGGAACCTTGTCGGGACTGGAACTGGAACGACATGCTGATATCGGCAACTGGACCCTCTTTTACAACTTCCAGTTGTATAGAAATGACAAGGGACGGTTTTCTCTCCGCACCAGTAACTATGCGGATTGCAACAGACTAACACCTGGACTTCGGTGTCTTTAAAGACTTCCTCCACCATGTTTCGTATAACCCTCCAATCTAATTGGCGGCACTCCAACTTTGGCATGGCTAACTTTTGCACGTCGAACTCTAGTACGTGCTCTCTCAACTGAAGTAAGGCTTCCCATACATCTCGGTAGGTAGGTTGGTCACGGGCAGTGTCTTTTGTTACCAGGTAGAAAAGGTAACGTGATGCATCTTGAAGTTTCAAGGTTTTACCAGGAGCTGGCACTTGGCATTGAAGTTCTGCAACTCGACCAAACTTCCTTCGAAAGACGGATGCCAACCCTGGTGCATCTTTGATACTGGCCGGGATGGTAAGGGCCAGTGAATAGTCATCGGGAAGCGCGAGTAGATCTTGCCTTTCTTCAGTGGTAACACCATGTCTTGCTTTACCGGTACCTCCATAGGCACCCATGAATTCCTCAAACGTGAGGTCAGACACATCTTGGACTTGGTTTACTTCCACTTCTTCATCTACGTCGTGGTCACCCTCGAAAGACGCCAGCCGGTTATGGTGTACTATCATCGGCTTTCCTCTCGGAATCTTGCTTATTCGGTAAATAACATCATTGATCTTCTCCATAATGAGGTATGGACCTTCCCAAAACTGCTGCAATTTGGGAGAACAACCTTTTCGCTTTTTGGGGTTATAAAGCCAGACTTTATCGTTCTTCTTAAAACACCCCTTTTCGGCTTGCGTATCGTACCGTTTCTTCATTCGGTCACTAGCGATCTGGAGATGGGAACGGACCAACTCGTGTACATCGTCCATTCTTCTTCGTAATTCGATCACATAATCTTCACCTGCTACATCTTCTCCAGGTCGACACCCAAACTCTAGATCACAAGGTAGTCGCATCTCGCGTCCGAATAGGACTTTGGCTGGTGTCTGGCCTGTTGATTCATTAACAGCAGATCTGTAGGCCATTGTGAAGAACGGGAGATATTGGTCCCAGTCTCGCTGATGATCGGACACCATCTTTGTCAAATACTTGCCAACTGTTCTATTCATTCGTTCTACCATACCATCCGATTGCGGATGATAAGCCGTAGTCCTTGTTTTCTTCATACCTAGTCTATCACATATTCCTTGGAATAAATCGCTTTCGAAGTTCCTGCCTTGGTCACTATGGATCTCCAAAGGCACTCCAAATCGGCTGATATATTCTTGGATCAACTTATCTGCAACGGTGGCCGCCTTCTGGTCTGGAAGTGCGTAAATCTCGACCCACTTAGTGAAGTAATCCATTACTACCAACATGTACTTGCCTCCATTATCACTTTCTGGAAACGGCCCAGCAATGTCCAAAGCTATTCTTTCAAACGGGCTTCCAACGTTATATTGTCTCATAGGAGCTCTCCTTTTTCGATAAGGCCCGTTACTCGTAGCACAAATAGTACATTTCTTACACCAGTCTTTTACATCGTCGGAACTGTTCATCCAATAAAACCGTTCCCGAATTCGCTGAAGGGTCTTCTTCACACCAAAATGCCCTCCTGATGGACTGTCGTGTAACTGACGAAGTACTTCGGCTATTCTGCTCTTTGGAATCACCAACTGTCTTCTCTTCTCTGAACCGTCATCATTTTCCAGGACTCGTTTGAGCAAGCCATCTTCCATAATAAATGAGTCCCACTGGGCCCAATACGTCTTAACTACTGAGCCTAGGTTCGATATTTCTTGCCAAGGTGGTCGACGGTTTTCCTCTTTCCATTTTCGGATTTTCTGTATAACTGGATCTCTCTCTTGTTCTTCCCTGATCTTGGTAGGCGTCCAGTCGTCGTGGACCACCGTCGTTCTTAGCACTGCTGCTTCCTTGGATTCCGTTTTGTTGCAGTGAGAACACTCTGCTGGGCATGGCCTTCTGGAAAGAGAATCAGCGTTTCGGTGGCTAACTCCGGCCCGGTGCTCAATCTTAAAATCATATTCTTGGAGTCGTTCGATCCACCTGGCTATCTGACCCTCTGGATTCTTAAACTGCATCAACCACTTAAGGGCGGCATGGTCGGTTCGGATTAAAAACTTCCTTCCATAGAGGTATTGATAGAAGTGCTCTACTGATTTCACTACTGCCAGAAGTTCTCTTCTCGTGACGCAATAATTCCGCTCAGGTTTTGAGAGAACTTTACTGAAATATCCAAGGACTCTTTCCTGTCCTCCCTGAATCTGGGACAGCACTCCTCCAATTCCCACATTACTTGCATCTGTATCTAAGATGAACTCTCCTTCTGGCAGTGGATACCCTAAAATCGGTGCTGTGATTAAATGCTTTTTTAAGGTCTCAAAGGCATTTTGGCAGTCTACATCCCAGCGGTATTCTCTTGCTTCCTCTGTAAGTCGCGTTAATGGTTTAGCGATATCTGCAAACTTCTTAATAAACCTCCGGTAATAAGTACATAGTCCAAGAAAACTTCTCACTTGATGTTTGTCAGTTGGTTTTGGCCATTCCTTAATGGAATCGATTTTTCCCTTATCCACGGCCACTCCTTCTTTACTGACTATATGACCCAGATAATTGACTTTACCTTGAAATAGCTGGCACTTCTTGGGGTTTAACATCAATTGGGCAGCTTTAAGTCGATTAAAAACGTTTTCTAAATTCTTCAGATGGTCCTCAAATGTCTCCCCCAAGACGATTATGTCGTCTAGATAAACTAGGCACGTTTTCCAAGATAACCCTCTCAACACATTTTCCATAAGTCTCTCAAATGTCGCAGGAGCGTTACAAAGTCCAAATGGCATAACGTTGAATTGCCATAATCCAGATCCTGTGGTGAAGGCTGTCTTTTCTTTATCTACCGGGTCCATTTCTACCTGCCAGTATCCAGACTTCAAATCCAAAGTAGAAAATAATTTACTTCCAGCCAATGTGTCTAATGTGTCATCAATCCGAGGCAGAGGATAACTATCTTTCTTGGTAACGTTGTTCAGCAAACGGTAATCCACACAGAACCTCGTTGTTCCGTCTTTCTTCTTAACCAGGACTACCGGAGAGACCCATGGGCTCGTAGAAGGTTCTATCACCCCGTCTTTCTTCATTTCCTGAACAATCGTTTCAGCTTCCTCTCTTTTCGCCTGTGGTAATCGTCGAGCTGTTTGACGAATTGGCTTAGCATTACCAGTATCAATTCTATGCTTAACAACGGTAGTTCTTCCCGTCTTTCCTCCTTTCGGTACGAAAATATCACGATACTGCCGAAGAAATTCCCTTAATTTCCTTTTCTCAATCTGATTCAGAGACTGTCCAGCAACTGCAACCATTTGATCAAATTTGTCGTTGGAATTATCAGACGTTGTCGTCTGACGGATTATGGATGTCACAGGTACACAAGTTCCTACTTTTGTCTCTTTCTTGATGGTCACTGGGTAGTCATTGACATTGATAAGTCTAACAGGAATTTCTTTAGCCGAGGTCACCAATTCCTTTCCAATTATGATTCCACGGCCAACTTCGTCGTCATGGTTCCAAGGCTCCATCATAACAGGTGACCCTTCGTCCACAATTCCCTGTAGCCGCGCTACTATGATTGTTTCACTTCTCGCAGGCACGACTGTATCTTCTTTAACGGCTGCTTGCATAGTGTTGTCATCATGTGGATGGAGAAATACCTCCTCGTTACCAACTTTGATTACCTTATTCTTAAAATCCAATTGGAATCCATGCGTATTCATTACGTCCATTCCTAATATAACATCCTCTTCGATGTCAGCAACTATAACAGTATGGACGAACTTTTCTGCTCCAATTCCTAATTGTACCTGGATTTCTCCATGAATGTTGGCATTTTCCCCTGTGGCGGTCCGAAGTCGCAACCTCGTTGGTAACAGTTTCTTTCGGCTGTTTATAACTGTCGGGCGTATAATGGTTCTGGTCGCTCCAGTATCCACCAACAACGTATTCTTTTTACCATTTATTTCTCCATCTACATATACACTATCTTCACGACATTTCAAAGAAGCTATTAGTATCAGAGGGTCTTTGGTAAAGTTCTGGGTCGAAGCTGCTCCCCTAAGGCCGACGCGTTCTGGTTTTGTCTTCGGTCTTATGGTCTTCGTTTTCTTGTGTGTCATGCTTTTTATCATATTAAAGAGCTGGTCAAGTTTATCTTCATCTCCTTCCTCTTTTACAGTCCTAACTTTGCTATACCCGCCAGAGGCCTGCGTAGCTGACTCGTATTCGAGGGCGGCAGATAAGACATCCATCAGCGTCTTGTGACGAGCTAATCGTAGTGTTCTCTGCATCTCATGATCACGAAGACCATCAATAAACGTTTGAACGGCCAATTTTTCCATCATGTCTTCGGGAGCTGTTGGATAAGCATATCGCACTAATCTGGCGATATCTACTTCATATTCTTGAAGAGCCTCATCTTTCTTCTGTCTTCGATTTTTGAGCTGCGACTGATATACATGTTCCAAGTGTTCGTGGCCATATCGCATATTTAACCTCTTCTTTAGTTGTTCGAAATCATCCGTCTCCTCTACGGCTATGGTCTGGAGCACATCTAAGGCATCTCCTCGAAGAGCTATAGTCAGGTTTACAGCCTTTTCTTTTTCTGACCATCCATTCGCTCTTGCAGCTGATTCGAACTGTTTCATGTAGTTGTTCCATGACGATTTTCCGTCGAAAGTTGGAACTTTGACATGAACATAACCTCCGCTTCCTTCGAATTTCGGCCGTGTTTCCAACTTATATTTCGTCTCGTCTTCTTTTGTCTCTGCAATAATTGGATTGTTTTCTCTCTCTGCGGTCGTTGTTTCCTCCATCTTCCTTTCCATCTCTTTTATCTTCTCTTCGAAGGCCAACATATCGGCAGCAACTTGGTTCTTTAACGAAGACATTTTATCGTCGAGGGCAGACATCTCAGAGGTGACTTTAGAGATGTTAGCAGAAACCTTGCTTTCCAAAGAAGAAATCTCGTTAGAAACTTTGCTTTCTAAAGAAGCGATATCACAGGAAACCTTGGCTACATCACCACAGACTTTGGCTACATCAGAGGAAACTTTCGAAATATCGCCATGAACTCTGTTCTCTAACGATGCGATGTCACCAGAAACTTTATTCTCTAATTTTGAAATTGACGCGATGACAGCATCTTCAAATATATAAGTTTCCGGATCTAAACCCTCTTCCTCCAAAGCATTCTTTAGTCGTTGGACTAACTCAGCCTTTTTTCCGGTAGAAGCTAATTCTCTATCCTCAAGATGCCTTCTTAGATTCGTAACTGTGAGCTCGTAAATCGTAGCCATTGTTCACCAATTTCACTTCTTTTTATTTAAAGTCCCGCTTGTTTATTTAAATACCCTACACCTGACACCAAATGTTGTATATTTATATAGTTCTAATTTATTTGTCTTTATTCTAATTTATTGTCTATATTCTAATTTATTAAAACTCACGATAACTAATTACGAATTTATTAAAGTCTTTATTAATTCTAATTTATATTACAAATAATTTATTTTCGTTTCGTTACAAGTACCGCGTTTACCGATCTTCTTATGACTGGTTCCTAAATGAAAGTATTCCCTTATTTATATAATTCCAAGCCGGTAAACAGAAAGGTGTAGAACATACCATGCTGTTCTCGATGTAGACACAGCGGCGACTGGTCTCAAAACATGTTTTTTTATCGGCTTGTCGCCCCCAGAACATTCGATTCAGGTAGATTTTTGACCTAGAAATTACGAGAATCAATAAAAGAATTAGTCATAAAATATTTACAGTTCTATATGCCATAACATTTAAAATCGTAACAGAACTAATGAATTCAAATGTCGGTCCTTTTAAACGATTTTTCAAAAGTGACAGTTGACAAATGTCATATATACGAAATAGAGATTGTTTTTTAAATTCTTACAAAATTATTTAGTAGTTTGGAATTACTAATAGTCATCAAAGACTTTCTAAAAATTAAGTTTTTAAATTAAATTTTATGTGTTCATCACATCATACAGAATGACATTAGTTTGTAAATTCACTCAAGTCATTGCTCAAGGTCATTAAACAATCGTAAAATAGTTTCGAAACACAATTCAGATTTCTGCTTTATAATCTGAGCCTTCTAAGAAATGCAAGGCAAACAGACGTTGATAAAAGATGTTAAAAGAGACATGGGGAATCTAAAATTTGCATTCCACGACATGTCTTTTACAACTAAGGAGAAATCCTTAACGAATTGTGTTTCTCGTACTCCCACAGAGTATATCCGAATAAAATGAGAAAAGGCAGTAAATATTTGATTTCACGCAAACAAATCCTATGTATCTCTTGATACGTATTTCGACCTAATAGGTCTCGTCAGAAGATCTATTCATAGGGGTTCTTATCGTGAAAAATCAATATTTTCTGCCTTTTAAGAAGCAACAATAACATGGCTTCAATACGGACGCAGTAGCGACATCTAATTAAACAATCGTAAAATAGTTTCGAAACACAATTCAGATTTCTGCTTTATAATCTGAGCCTTCTAAGAATTGCAAGGCAAACAGACGTTGATAAAAGATGTTAAAAGAGACATGGGGAATCTAAAATTTGCATTCCACGACATGTCTTTCATGTCTTTCCATAGCTGTCAGATTGAACATACATTGACCTTGAGCAATGACTTGAGTGAATTTACAAACTAATGTCATTCTGTATGATGTGATGAACACATAAAATTTAATTTAAAAACTTAATTTTTAGAAAGTCTTTGATGACTATTAGTAATTCCAAACTACTAAATAATTTTGTAAGAATTTAAAAAACAATCTCTTTTTCCTATATATGACATTTGTCAACTGTCACTTTTGAAAAATCGTTTAAAAGGACCGACATTTGATTTCATTAGTTCTATTCTGTCTACCTCCTCACATCAATCAATGGTCGGGTTCTTACACCCGTACCATGACAAAAAATTTTTTCAATTTTTTAACGTGTTTGTGAAGTCCAGTGTCGGCTTTTTATATGTTTTTTATATGTTTTAAGAATTTCAACAACTAAAAAAATCATAATTTTGAAATTTAAGGAAATGAGATCTCTCCTTTGTAGTGGTATTTAAAAAATTGACGTAAGTTAAAAATTATAATCTTTACCAATTAGTACTTATAAGAACATTTTATTGTAGCATAGCTCTGATGATGGCTTTGTAAAGCCGAAAGCGCTCAGCTAGGAATTGCCTAAAATATACACACTTCAAAAATACTTTTTTGCATTTTCTTTCGACTTATATTTTTATCATATTGTATTTCTTGGCTGTTGTATTGAAGATGTGTGTTAATCTTTGGAGCTCGTCTTCTGTCTCGGCGATTAATGCGGCGTCGTCTGCATAACATAATATTTGGATTTCTTTGTTCCCCATTCTGTAACCAAGACCTTTACGTACTGCTTGTATTATTTAGTACATTATTATATTAAAGAGAAGTGGGATTAACGAATCACTCTGTCTGACTCCACTTTGTACTGGTATACACTGTGTTAGTTTTCCATGTATCTTTGCCTGTATTCGATTATGTAAGTAGATATTTTCGATGGCTTGTATAATATCGATTACAATCTTTCAACAATCGAACAATCTTTAATAAATCAACGCAGATTATGGCTTACGCTGACGATCTGGATTTGATCGCACGTACTACACGAGGACTTAAAGAGATGACTTCCACCTTCTTGACAGCCGCACAAAATATGGGCCTTAAAATAAACGAGGAAAAAACCAAAATGTTAGCATCTATTCCAAATAACAGAGATAGAGCTAGAAACGCCGAACAAAACTTCAGTATAGACCAATATAATTTTAAGGTAGTAAATAAGTTTACATATTTGGGTTCTCTCATAACAAACGATAATGACACATCTGAAGAAGTTAAACGGAGGGTACTGCTAGCAAACAAATGTTATTTTGGACTAAGCAAGCAGCTAAAAAACAGAAATTTAAGCCAGAAAACCAAACTAATAATATATCGAACACTCATCCTACCAGTGCTGACATATGGGTCAGAAACATGGACCATCTTTAAAACAGACGCAAATCTTCTGCTCGTCTTCGAAAGGAAGATACTAAGAAGAATAATGGGCCCATTCTGTGAGAATGGTATTTGGAGAAGGCGATATAATTTCGAATTGTACGAGAAGTATAAAAAAATAGTAAATGGTAGAGATGTAATATCCTTCATAAAAATAGGTAGGCTTAGATGGGCTGGACATGTGTCAAGAGCAAATGAAAATTACCCACCCAGACGAACTCTATTATCGGTCCCAGTGGGAAATAGGAGTAGAGGCAGACCACGACTGAGATGGAGGGACGGTGTGGACGAGGACGCAAGGAAAATCGGCGCGGCAAATTGGCAACAGTTGGCGATGAACAGAAACGACTGGCGAAATAGACTGGGGAACGTCAAGGCTCAACTAGAGCTGTAGCACCACTGATGATGATGATGATGTATAATATCGATTGGTATATTTCTTTTATTCAGTAGGTGTAAGACGTCTTCGACTTGGATGCAATCGAAAGCCTTTGCCAGATCTATAAAACATATATATATATATATATATATATATATATATATATATATATATATATATATATATATATATATATATATATGCTGGTTTATTGTACTCGATTGCCTATTCTGTGATTTGTATTATTACAAATACGGTGTCTACGCAAGATCTTCCGGATCTGAATCCTTGTTGTTCATCTGATAAAGTTGTTAGTTTATTGATTTTGTTGGTTAGGACTTTTGTGGTAATAAAAAGTTTTGTCATTTCTAGGGTTATACTTTCTCCTTTGTGTTTTAGAAGCTCGTTGGTTATTCCCTCTGGTCCTGGTGACTTTCTATTTTTAAGTGAATTTATGGCTATCTCTACTTCCTGAAGACTTATGTATATTGATGTTTCCAACTTAATTATAAGTATGTGGATGTAGATCATATATGTAAATAAAGCACTCATAAAAAAGTTCTATTAATTTATTTACAGGAGAGAGAATAAACCGAATTTTTATACTTTAATATAAAATATATTATGTAGTTAAAATTTCCTTCACGTTATATAGTTTTTGTTTGGTAACTATAGTTTATGGGTTCATAGACGAATGCTGAAAATACCTTGGACAGCAAGAAAAATTAATGAAGAACTACTAAGGAGCGTCAACAAAGACAGAGAACTACTAAAGACTGTCAAACATCGAAAAATGTCTTATCTGGAACATTTAGTAAGGGGAAGTCGATATAAAATTTTACAACTGATCCTTAAAGGCAAAATAGAGGGCCGTAGAGGTGTAGGAAGAAAACAAGTTTTTTGGTTGAAAAACATTCGTAAATGGACTCAGATACCCAATGCAGGACAATTATTCCATATTGCAGAAGATCGAGAAGCCTTCGCAATGGTGATCGCCAACGTCGGATAAATCTGATATGGCACGCGAAGAAGAAGAACTATAGTTTATGCGTTAGGTGTGGACGTTGGTTTATATATTAAAACTACTGTGTTTTACAGTTGAACAAATTAAATAAACTTTGGACGATATGAATAGGGCTGTAAGCCTTCTTTAAGTTGGTAAGTGGCAAACTAACGTAACATCATTTTCAAATTACTGGAAGTTCAACTGGGCAACTTCCAGATTAGAGTGGCGTTGAGGATATCAAGACTGTAGTGAAAGTCACTGGGCTATATTAACCAATTAATCTAAATGTGGATTTTATCTAGATTCTCGTCAAATAAGCATCTGAATATAATTGTATCCAGCTAATACATTTGAAATAAAACTTATTATTTGGTACTTTAAGGTGCATTTTTAAATAATATAAGTTACATATTGGTTTATTGTTGCCTTCATGTTCATAAAATTTATTTTTTGACAACGTTTTGTTTTCCGTAAACTAAAACGTTAAACGTTAAAACTTTTATGTTGAATTATTAAAAAAAATTGTTTAATGAAACAATATACCAGTTTCACAGAGACCCACCTCTACCACAGAAACTCTTTTTGACGTTTGATCGGATTGCTTTTGTCAGTTGTTGACGTAGTAGAGATTACTCATCTTACGTAGAAGGAATATACACTTGTGTTATCATCAATATTTTAGAAGAGAAGAATTGGATTGTTGTTATAAGTGTTGTTTGTGAAGTACGTAAGATTAAACTATTCGTTGTTAAATTAATACAGGGTATTCGAATATATTTTAAAGTTTGTTTATACATTGATAAAAGGTGTGGCTAAAATCGGTTTTGACCGGCAATTTTATTATTTATTTGGCGTTATCATTTTATTGTTTTGTGTATTATATACTGATAACGATTTGTTTTATTTTTGTTTATTCAATTAAATCTTAATTTTCAGGTTTTTCATCAAGATGAGTTATCCTGGTTATAATCCATATCAACAGGTGAGCCAAAGAGAAAGTGTTAATGTTTATACTTATAAAAATATTCGGTAAAAAATCGGGTTTTTGTTTGTATAGTTTTTGTTCACATTTTGTTTATTTAACATCATGTGATTTTGAGATGTAAACGATATTCTCTTTAATTGTTATAATTAAATAATTAGATTAGAATATCCCATACACATTGATTGATTTAATTGAAAACATATTGTATGATACTGATACACTGCTGGGCATAGAAATCCATATTTCTCTTGTAACGATCTTGGTTTAATGTGTCCTTACCGCCTCCATGAATACACTATTCATTTTCATGTTAACCCCGATTTATTCTTCCAAGTTTCTTAATTTGCTTTCTATTATAAATACTTCCAATCTTTTTGCCGTGATCTCTGTATTTTTGTAAAGAACATTTAATTTGTTTGTTAAAATCAACACTTCTATTGATTTTATTGATATGTTTCAAATTAGAAATTAGTTACTACTTAAGTGATGAATTGACAGAAGAGTGGGGATGACACTGCTAAGCTGAATTCGTGACTGTATAGTACTGAAAGCATCGTCAGACACAAAAGCTAACTGGATAAGATGGACAGGTCATGTGGTTAAGATAATAGGAAGACAGAATGCTAAAGACGGTATTTTTTAAGAGAGCAGACAGTAGAAGATCCATAGACCACCCCATAAAAAGATGGAAGGATGATGTTGAAGCTAATTTATCTAGGGATTGTGGTACAACAATGAGAAAAGGAAGGACAAGATCGTAGAAGATGGAAGGCTATAGTGGATGAGGCGAAGACTCACCGGAATTGTAAAGCCAGTCAATAAGAAGAAATTAGTTGCTATTTTTAAATTAATGTTTTAACTTATTTTTCAAGCTACAGTCTAGCTTTCGTAAATTATTGTGAACATGATCTTCTTTGTTGTGCTGTAATTTCACACAACTACTATGATTTTGAACATCCTCACTAACTGGAATGAAGTTTGGGACATCAAATGGAAGCAATCAAATAAGAGGCGAAAAAGATGCAACCATTATGAAATACTGCATAATTTATATTCTAGAGTTGAAGTGTAGATGCTTAAACTCCATACAGAACGCAGAATGAAAAGGACCAGAACATCAGAAATTTGAATATACTTATAGAATGTTAAGAAAACCTAGCCCTAGCAAAAAAATTGCTTACATCACCATCTTAGAAGTTCCACAACCAGTGAGAGACAGAAAATAATATCGAATTGTTATGTACTTTTAAATAAGACAAGTTCTCAATTGAAAAATTACCTTGTATACCAATTTCTTAATTAAGACTACCATAACTGGTGGTTAATTAAGTTCATAGAACTACTCTGTATACAGTAGTGATAATCATTGTCAATTCATTCGAATACTGGGTGTCTTTGTTTTATTTATTATCATTTTCACAAGTTATGATTCATTAAAGCTTTCTTCGATTTTAATATTTCTAATATTTCTTAGAAACTAAATATTTTATGTTTGTTTTTAACTTTTCAATTTCCACTCTGGAAATCATTTTCAAAAAGATCATTTTAAAAATAATTAGTTATTTTAACCTCCAGATGTTTATTAATTGGTGCTTTGTTTTACCAATTTGACAGGTGACTTAGTCGACCCAGATCTTGTAGGCAAATGGCCATGTAAGTTGAAAAATTCTGAGAGCTGTGTTGTACCCATAGAATGATATTAAATTCTGATCTTTTGTGTATTTATGTATTGTGTATAATTCTAGATGATGTGTCTCTGACCTTATTAACCCATTTATCCATTAAATTTGGTATGTTCTTATTGCTGACTTCTTCTTTTAGTAACCAGAGCCTGCAACATTCTGTTGATGGGTTTGCTACACATTTTTCCTTCATTTTTTGGGGCTGCTTTTTTGATTTTCCTTTTTGCTCTCCGTTTTTTTTTTATTATTTATGTATCTTTCCATTGTACTCTGTGCTTGTCCCAGGCATGTTTGCATATTTGAGCTCTGTTGAAGTCACTGTTTTTGATTTATGATTCATGCTCGTTTATCCTGACACTTAGTGATCTTGCGGTTTCTCCCATATAAAAATTCTACCTATTCTTAAGGTTTTTTTTATAGATGCAGTTTGATTCCTGTGTGCTGTTTGTTTTAGTTTTGGACGGTATAGACCTCAGTGTATTGGTTGTTTTGAATGTTGTTGTGATTTTACATTTATTTCAAAATATGCACAAACCACTATCCTTAGAATTGTGTTCTGTAGGACTTAGGTATACACGTAGATTTGAGGAGTGACTACTCAATTGTTCACTGCACAACTTTCTTGGTTATTTGCAAAATGAGTGCTATATACTTCTTTGAAAGCACCAAAAGATCGTCGCCGACGTTGAAGCAAACACTGCTTAGTAGTACCTTCTTAGGTTTGCTGACTGAGCATATTTGAAGGACTTGTGCGTACAATATTAAAAAAATATATAGAGTGTTTGTGTATGAATGTAGAACAATTAAATGTAAAGAATTAAATACATAAGGTTATTTTGCATTATGTAATTTGTAAAACCCCATTCAATAGAAATTCAATATTAAATTAACTAAAATAAATATATACAGGTTCCCAAACAATACTTAAGTCTACTTTTCATAATTGATCACATTTTTGTGATATATTTTAACGTCATGTTTTGGACACTGGCAGGGTTCCCCAGTAGTTTTCTGTATTTTTAACTTGTATAAATGAATGTGTCCAAAGTAGTATTGCCAATGGAGAATATAGAGATATCTAGATAAAATAGTGACAGTTTGACAGTTAATTTTAGCATTATTTGTACAAAATATAGTCGGAGTACTGATCTAATCTGATCAAATGTGAACATTCATAAAAATTTTAGCAAAAATGATCGTTTTATAGACTCTCTGATACTCTCTCAAAAAGTCGTAAATACAAAAATTTGTGCAATTCGTGAGAGAATTCTTGAGAATCCTTTCAGTATCGTGGTTAAACAATTTTAAAATTCCATACCCCATGGACATCCGACCATGGCCTGGTACTAGGAAAAATAAATATAGCAATCACCACACAAGGCAAGCGAAATACAAAAGTAGAAGAAAAGTTAAATATAGAAAGCTTAAAAAAAGAAGGGACACAAAACTTGTATAGAAACAGACTAACAGAAAAGCTAAACAGCCATAACCTAGAGACTAAAAAGAATATAGAATAAACCTGTAAAATTATTAAAAAATGTATCCTACAAACAGCGAAAGAAGCTTTAGGTAAAAAAAGTTAACAGAAATAAACAGGAATACAAAACTCCATGGTACCATGAAAGGGTGAAAGCATTAGCAAATGAAAAGAAACAAGCTTTAGTAACATACAAAGGAGTGAAGACACTGGAGGCACAAGAAGACTACTTGAGAATCAGGAACAGAGTAAACCAAGAAATAGATAACATCAAAAAGAACACTGGGAGAAATTTACCAAAGATGTGGATTCCAGAAAAAGGTGTGGAAGATGATAAGGAGACAAAAAACAGAAATGAATGAATCTCATGTGATATACTTCACTACTCAATTGAAAATGTGCTATTTTTAATTAAAAACTGTGTTTTTGTCAAAATTACTTTTTGCGTGAATTTTTGGAGACCCATATGATATACCATGTCTGGGGTCCATATTATCATAGATTACTTAAATGATAACCTAATTAATAATTTAAAAAGTTTTCGTCCTTGTCCGCCCTTTTATCGCGTTTTCCGTTTATAGCATTGTAATCTCCATTTACTAATTAGGTAGGTCATGCCTACCATGCAATTTGTTAAAAATATGTTTGAAATATTATATAAATAAATAAGTGTCTTTGAATAAGGGTTGCTGAATTGGTCCTTATACTTTTTATTTTCTAATAAATGTTCCACTCACCTGTAACGTATATTATGTTAATTATGCAAAATAAATATCAACTTTCAATTTTTTTACATACAATGACGGCAAAATGATGGAATACATTTATTGGTTGGAGAATAGCCTACTTTAAAGGCAAATCGCGAATTTATTTTTAAATAGTGATTTTTGGCAGATATATCATACTAGTAACTAGACTAGCATCTAGTCTTCATGGCTGAATGGATGTTTTTTCTTTGAATGAGAATATATTTTTTAAGATATTTAATTCTTGTTTATATTAACAAACACAGTCAAACACATAAAATAGAAAGGAATAACACCAGCCTTCAAAACAAACAACTAAGACAAATACATGGTGTCCAGAAACTCTCCTGATAAACACAGACTGGACATTCCTCAGATAATTTTAAAATGATTTAACTCATTTCACCTAGTCCAAAAATCCTTAATAATGGAGCTAGAGCGCTTTGAACATGGCGCCTTGTAATTAGTTTTTTTAATACCTACAGAACGCTGCTAGTTAGAAAAACTAAAACTTGTAAGAATATTTATCATCCAGACTTAAATCAATTCCATCAATTACAAATTTCTACTACCGGTCATAGGCGTCCGTTTTGGGTAGGTAAAGGTTATTTTAATGCATTTTTTGTCTTTAACTTGTAACCATTCGTTATACTAGATTTTTAAATTTTCAGGTATTCTAGTACTAAAAGATACGCTTACTTTAAGTCAGTAGAATACACCATTTTCTAGAAAAATCGATTAGAAAATTGTTCGTTTTTTGGTCATGAAAGTTAAATTAATAGGTACCTTAATTAATTTTATAAATTATTTTTTGTTTCAATAAATGCAACACACAATTTGTAAAAAAAGTTTGGGAAAAAAAGCAAAGGGTTTTATTTTATTAAAGTGATTTAAAAACAAAGTATTTATTACGATGGAAGGAAACTAACACAAAAGAACAAGTATCAAAAGTAGATACTTACAAAGAATGCTCGATGTGATGACCATTAGTCTTTATGCATAAATTTGCCCTTTTGCTTAGAGATCGCCGAATTCTTGCAAAAACTCCAAAGTTATTTCTAAATTCGTTGTAAGCATCTTGTATCTGTAGCCAGAGTTGTGTACGATTTTGTATCGGATCGAAATAAACAAATGATTTTATGTATCCCCAAATAAAATAATCGCAAGGATTAAAATTCGGCAACCTGGCCAAGCAACTGGACCGCCTCTTACAATCCAGTGGTCTTCCTAGTTATTATCAAGAAAGTTTTGTACATTCTTGCTAAAGTGGACCGGACAGCCGTCATGTAGAACCCATAAGTTTTGCTGAATATTTAAAAGCACATTATGTAATGAATCAGGTAAAACATTTTGTACGAAATGTAAGTAATCAGCACCATTTAAACGAGCAGGCAATTCCACAGGCCGTTCCACCTACCCATACTGGCACGACCGACATATCACTGTACACGAATTCCCTGATGAGTATTTTGAGGTCTTAGAATCAACCCCCATTAAATATCGCAGCTAACAACTGCACATCAAAATGCTGATTAAGAGCCGTTCATATTGTATGGCTGGTAACCCCTGAAGTACCTCCTTCGACATGTTTGGCATAGATCACCTAAAATTCCTCTTGTGCGCTTCTAACACATCGTCCACACAAACACGCCACCTTCTGAACCCCAGCTCCTTAGTAGTCCACTACTTCTCCACACAAAACATCAGAAATCACGTTTACCACACAACCACTACTCCACAAAAAAAGAAGTACCCTTTCCTTGAATATTCGCAAAACCTAAACAAGGTTAAAACCCTGGCTCTCTCTCTCAGGTTAGCCATGCCAGTCCTTCACGGGCTCTCCTAGAGCATAGCGCTCTAGGGGCTCTGCTTCTTGTTTTAGACTCTGTGGCTGTGTTTTCTTTCAACTGCATATTGAAGTTTTACTTTAACCCTTGTGGTGTTTTATAAGAAGTATCTTGTCTTTTTCAAGATAAGATAACCTCGAGATGACAGTATCGACAATGCTTAAAAGATGAAGACAAAAAAGTTATGCGTTAAAATAACCGTTGACTTACCCAAAACGGGCGCCTATGACCGGTACTAGAAATTTACATTTGATGGAATCAATTTAACTCTGGATGATAAATATTCGTACTAGTTTTAGTTTTTCTAACTAAAAGCGTTCTGGGCGCATTAAAAAAATTAATTACAATTACATCTGAGGAATCTCCGGTCTTCGTTTGTCAGGAGAGTTTCTGGATACCCTGTATATTAAGAACAACAAGAGCCAAAAGAAAAAGCACTTACACAGTGGTGTATACAAACTTAAATGTGGCAACTGCCCAAAAAACTTACATCGGTCTAACTGGCAGAACTTTTAACAAACGAAAAGCAGAACATACAAAGGCTTTTAATAATAGAGAAACAGATCATACGTACGCCCTTCACCTTCTAGCCCATAATCATTCGTTTAATGTCCAATTTTTAAAATTTTCACATTCAAAATAATGGCCTTCAGCATTCTTAATTAAAATGGAAATTTATAAATTAAAAAATACAGACATAATTTTGAATGATCAACTTGTGACAAACAGTTCCCTCCTCCTCAACTTATTCAGTTAAAGACTGTGAAGTATAAACGCATGCCAAAAATAAACTTTGCCGAGACCACTGTAGTTCTAATAAATAAATTTGTGGTTTATTTATTTTATTATTAAAGTTTTGAAAAGAAAAGTTTTCAATGTTTTATTGTTAGATAAATACAATTATTTGCTTTCTCATTTTTAAATAACAGCACATCCATTTAAAGTTATGTTCTTTTTCTTTCCTCATTAATATGTCTAATCAACACAATGTTACGAAATCTAACCACACAATTTATTATCGAAATTTCTATTTTGTGGCAAGAAAAACCGGTGTCATTTCCTAATCGTGTTCAATTTCTGTAACGAAGTTGTATGAAGAAGGTCAAGTAACGACCTCTAACAGCAATATACGGCCAAGGTTTATCCAATGTTTCTGAACTATTTTATATTTTGATTATTTATAAATAACATTGAAACAAATATTAGTTATTTTTAAAATTGATTTATTTCATAATAATTGTTTCATTAAGTTTTTATTAGATGCTTTTGAGTTTTCTTTTTTAATTGCTATTTTATATTTATGAGCCCCTTCTAATATCAGTTGGACCAACGTTAGATTGATAAGAAAATTAAATTTTAGAGAACAAAAATAAAAGCGCAGCGTAAATTTTAGAAGTTTTAATGCATCGAACAACATTTTTGAATTTCCTAATTATAGAGAAACCAGCATTATTTTCATGTCGGTACTTCATTGCCTCCCCTCCCTCGCCATCCACTTACTGACTCACTGAGCATCTTTTATGTCAGTGCCTGTCTGCCACAGTGCCCATCCCCCTCTCCATCACCAAGCAGTGAGCTTCTGCTACCTGTTCTTCAGTTCACAGTATCTCTTCACTCTGTGCTGTTCACGTGCTGTGGTTACTAGTGATTTGTAGTAGTGATTGTGAGAGTAGTATTAAATGATATCTCGTGACACACGGATAGTTGGCAATAAAGTGTGAATCAAATAACTTTCAGTGATTTTTTATCGAACTACAAAGAACATAAACTCAAGGCATCAGCCTAAACAGATTGTTTTCTTGTGGTGTGAAGTTGTTTTATGAAAAATGGCTACCAGAGGATGTATCAACTCACCAGATTGCTTCTGCTACATTTGTGGTAACTATACAGTTAAAAAGAAACATTTCCGATTTTGTTGATATTTTGCCTATTTTGGTATAAAGTTTGGTGATCAAGACAAGTCTTGGGCCCCACACAAAGTTTGTTCAGTGTGTGTTGAAGAACTGAGACAATGGTTTCAAGGTAAAAAGCAGTCATTTAGTTTTGGAATACCAATGGTTTGGAGAGAGCCCAAAAACCATAGTGATGTTTCATGAAAAAACAAAAAGGATATTTCTTACCCTAACATCAAATCAGCCATTCGCCCTGTTCCTCATGGACCTGAAGTACCAATACCCTCTCCTCTAGTTTCTTTGGATGGTATTTTAGATGACCACGAGCCATTGGCTCAGCTAGGTGAAAGTGAAGAAGACAGTGATGGCTACGATCCTGGCACAACCGATTCCGTTCCATTCTCACAATCTGAACTGATTGATTTAGTTAGAAACCTAGGTCTTAGAACTTTTAGGGTCTAGATTAAAAGATAAAAATATGTTGGCTCCGGGTACGTCCTTTTCTTGGTATCGTTCCAGGAAAAAGAAGTTTGTATCTTTTTTCTCTCAATAAGGTGACTTGGTGTTTTGCAGTGATGTTCCTGGACTTATGGCACGTAGAAGCCTTAAAGCAGTGCTTCTACACAATGGCAATAAGTATGCTTCTATGCCAGTTGGACATTCTGTTCACTTGAAAGAATATTATGAAAACCTCGAACTGGTTTTAAGCAAACTCTGCTATTCAGACCATAAATGGACACTATGTGGTGATTTGAAAGTGATCTCAATGCTGCTTGGTCAACAAAGTGGTTATACAAAGTTCCCTTGCTTTCTCTGTGAATGGAACAGTAGAGACAGAAAGCAACACTACATTAAAAAAGTTTGGCCCTTGAGAAAAACCTTACAGGGGGGGGGTTAAAAATGTTAAAAGTCCTGTGGATTTCAAAAAGGTATTACTACCACCACTCCACATTAAGTTGCCAAAAGAAGGGTAGTGTTTCAAGTATCTTTGTGGACAGTTTCCTGGTTTATCCGAGGCAAAACTAAAGGAAGGAGTCTTTGTCGGACCATACATTAGAAAACTGATGAGAGATCCCAATTTTATGGACAAAATGGAAACAAACGAAAAAGCAGCATGGACATCTTTTAAACTAGTTGTTACCGGTTTCCTAGGAAACAAAAAAGATCCTAACTACAAGACAATTGTCGCAGACATGCTCGACAACTTTAAGAAGCTGGGATGTAACATGAGCATTAAAGTTCATTTTCTCCATTCACATCTAGACTACTTCCCTGCAAACCTTGGTGATGTAAGTGAAGAGCAGGGTGAAAGATTCCACCAAGATATCAAGGAAATGGAAAGAAGGTATCAAGGAAGATGGAACGTCAACATGATAGCGGACTACTGCTGGATGCTAAAACGAGATGACCCTCAACGAGTACACAGCCGGAAAAGCAATAAAAGAAGCTTCGACGGAAAGCAAAAGCGTTACTATAAGGACTTATGAGCTTAAAGAGAAATGTAAGTGTACTAGATATGTAGTTTATAACATGTATTATACATGAAATAAAATCCTTTAACTTAAGAAAAAATTTGAAAAATTGCTAAAATTTTGTTATTATACCAAAAATTAATTCCTTTTTTGTGAGAAAACCTTACGTGATAGGAAAAAATGGATTGCATTTTTGCAATCAGCGCTGAAAAATACATAAAAATCAGTTATGAAATTCCAAACAATTTTAAAAAATATTTTTTGTGTAACCCTGTGTAATTAATAACCCATTGAACAATCTAAATATAGAACAGTACAAACATAAATTTAAAATGAATTAGAAAGAGATCAATAATGCCATATGTCCTTTGTTCGTCCTAGTATCTAGAATATTGATTTTTTTCGTCTATTATTGTTGTGTTTATCTAACTCGCTGGTCGTTATCCCAGTTTTTGAGAGATACTCGGAGCCTCATAAGTTTTTATATTCTATCCCAAAACTGCCGCGAAAGTTTCGCCGTGAGAGTAAAATGGATTCGGTTTTATTTATAGACCAAAAACATTGACTACTTAAAAATAAAGTCAATATCTATTGTTGGTCAATTGGAAGGTCAGACCAATTACCTATATTGTATATGTGAAAAATGATTTGAATATAACATCTTATTATGACTATATATATATATATATATATATATCTATATATATATATATATATATATATATATATATATATATATATATATATATATATATTATGTGTGTGTGTGTGTGTGTGTATAGCAAAAGCTGCTATCGCTGCTCGAATCGGTATCAATAAAGTGTTATGAATCATTTCGGCGGATTCCATCCTCATCAGACACTTGGGCTGATACAAATTCAAACTCGGAAAGTTCAACGAATGTCTCCTAAATCTTCACCACTACAGTGGTTAGCGTACAAAGGCGCCACCTGCTTTGGCGGCCTTAAAGAAAACGATATAATAATATAGTTTTCTCCCTATGGACAGAAAGGGCCTTCTTTCTCTCTCTCTCTCTCTCTCTCTCTCTCTCTCTCTCTCTCTCTCTCTCTCTCTCTCTCTAAAGATCGGACACGTGATGTAAAATAGTAATGTAATATATCAATTACAGTGTTTAGGTTGTCAGGGATGACATATTGGACAAGTTGCTCAGTGGTTGAAACATGATCACACAACACAAAAATGACTGCAACAGAAGAAATAATACATGCGCTGTTGTCGAACACTTTATAAAAATAGGCCATCTGTTTGATTATGAAATCGCGAAAATATTGTAATCATTAACCAATTACAATGCCATTAATAATAAAACAGACACTAGTAATCTTAATAATAAACTGACCCACAAAAGTAACCGGGCACTTGAAATTTCATAGTTTTCTCCTTTTAATTTTGTTAAATTGCCCTGTATAATAATTAAATATATTTATCAAAATATAAGTTGCTTTTATCTATAAGTTTGTTATTTTAAACAGTTAAAAACATTGATTTTTTGTGACTTAAGAAAAATCTTGTTAAGGTGCCCTCGATAAATCGAATATTTTCTTTTTCAATAATTTGCAATAAGGCCAGATCAAGTAGCGCAAGCACCTGCTGTTTAAAATGATAGCGTTTCATTCGATATATCACAGATATTATGCTTAGCTTTCCGCGAATCACACTATAGGATGTTTTACAAAGATTTCGAGAAACTGTTTCTTATTCAAGAAGACTAAGGAAAGTACAGGAAACACTAAGGTAAAAAAACGCCGTGGTTTCTTAAACTTCAAGTACTTCAAGAGCGGACAGTTGCTGGGGTAGATGCTCATAGTAATATGTTTCACCAGACACCGTACGTCGAATATTAAGCGAACAAAATTTATCATCTTATTGACCTGCTACAGACACTTTATTGGACGAAGCTCATCGAAGACAACGCTTGGAATTCTATTGTGTTCATTCATGTTGGAATATAAAGATTGGAGAAACGTTCTGTTTACAGACGAATCTTGTTTTACGAGATATTACTAATTTAATATTTTTTATTACCTAATGGCTGCCAAGGCCAGGAGAAGACTACGTTCATTGTTGTTTAACTCCTAGAATACAGTTTGGGAATGTCTGGAAGAACATGTGTTATCTGCACCTGTTTATGTTCCTGTTTTAAGGTCCATGTGGATAGCCAGCTTTGGATAACACCTTATTTTTCACATATTGATAATCCTGATCTTGTTATCTGAGTGCATCTTTGAATGATCTAGTACCGAGTTAACCTCTCTTCCTAGATATATGTAGCTATATACACATTAAATGTTATTTTTACCTATATGTTTTATGCGTACTCAGCTCTACCGAAAATAGACAGTATAACAAAGTTTAAAACTATTTGTTTTGTATTTTAACTATTTCAAAGTTGCTGAATTGAATTCGACAAACTTTTATTTATTAACTGGGTTTTGTAACAATCGTAACTAAATTTACTATTTAACCTTTCTTAGGGATCAGCACCGGGAGCACCCAGCCCATACCCCCAACAACCTCAAGGAGGAGCACCTCCCTACCCACCACTCAATCCTAACGCTTTCGGTTATCCCTCCAACATGCCCATGCACATGCCACAACCCATGCAAATGCCCACTTACCCTCCTAGCATACCAGGCTATCCTCCTGCTGTTCCCGGAGGTTATCCACCGCCCCAATCTAGCGGAGGATACCCGCCATCTAGTGGGGGGTATCCGCCATCTGGTGGGGGATATCATTCTGGCGGCGGTGGGGCTTCTTATCCTCCGAACACGTATCCTTCAGGCCAACAGTCCTATTCCAGTGCTCCTGGTGCTCCTCCCGGTGGAGGACATGGCCATCAAGGATCTCAGGGACCTTACGGAGGGTTTTCGTATACACAGCACAGTGCTCCTCAAAGTTATGCAGCTCCTCCCAGGACCAAGGTAAAATATATTCATTAAATTGGGATACTTGCGGCGCTGTGATTGTCTTGTCTTGCTTATTAAGTGTGGTATTTACATGTTGCTTACGGAATCAATTATAGAAATTAGGGGCATACTTCGCAATACTTCGTCATTATTTGTAGAATTGGTTTATTGAAGTTTTAGCTTCTTGAACTAAGGCATAGGCTTTATCTAAGATGGTGTCAATGTATTTCATCTAATTTACGAGTAAGTTTGAGTACTTTGTGTTTCGAGTTTATTATGTTCACAATTTTTACTAATAATTACTAATTATTCATACAATCAGTTATATTGGTCTTGCATATACTGTATTCGAAGTACTAGTGTTACCAGTTTTAATAGGTAGAAGGAACAATTATAACCAAGGCACCCACACATTACTTGATGTGTCAAACTTAAACCCTCCATATCAATACAAACAATTACTGGACTACGTAGATTCATATTATAAAGTAATTGGCACTGTAGAAAATTCTGTGATTTGTCACAACTTAGGGTCTTTAAATTTAACTAAAACAAAGTGAAAATAATAAAATGAACAAATAAATCATCAACATTTTTTATTCGTTTAATATAGTGCAAATGTCTGCCGCGGCTTCGTTTTGTTATCCCCAAACAATTTTCCATATCTAGGCGGATAAATCTTTTGCGGTTCGTGGCTTATTGACATAGATCAGCGACTTTAGAATACTCCACAAGAAAAGTCTAACGATGTAAAATCGCACGATCTCGAAGGCCAGTTCACACCAGTCGCTGATAATTATTTACCTATATAGTTGCCGATGATGGCACGACCATTTTTTTCTCAAACAAGTATGTGCCGATGATGTCGCCAGTCGCCATCCAAAATCACTAGTAAACTATGATTTGATCTCGTCTGGATTGGTATCGTCCAAAATTCGACAATTCTGTTTTTGGACACTCATTGATCCAAAAATGAGCCTTATCGCTGAAGATGATTTTTCGATGAAAATTAGAGTCAGTTTCCAACTACTCCAGAGCCGATTCAGAGAATACACGTCGTTATCTATGATAGTTTACCTTCAGCTCCTGGTCAGTTGAATTTTGTACGCTTGTAGGCTCAAATCATGGCTCAAGATTCGCGAAGTTATCGACGCGAATAAAGACGCGTGTAAATCGACGACCTCGGATTCTCTTGCACAGTCTCACGGAAGCGGCGGGGTTTTCGCCAGATCTTACGTTTCGTCGACGTACGGGTGTTGGTTGATTGTTTAGACACAAATTTATCTTCCTCTTCAAGCGCCATCTCCGTGGCGGAGGTCGGCAATCATCATAGGTACTCGGACTTTTGAAATGGCTCCTCTAAAAAGTTCATTCGATGTACATCCATACCACTCTTTCAGGTTGCGATGCCATTCTACGCCTCTACATGCTTCTCTTTCCTTGGATCTTTCCCTGCATAATCAGTTGGAGCAAGGTGTATTTCTCTCCACGTGTAATATGTCCGAGATATTCTAATTTTCTTGTTTTAATTGTATTTAAAATTTCCATTTTTTTATTCATCCTTCTCAGAACCTCTTTGTTTGTGACGTGTTCTGTCCACGATATTTTCAGAATTCTTCTATACACCTACAGCTCGAATGATTCCAGTTTTTTCATTGATGTCGCATTCAAGGTCCAAGATTCCATTCCATAAAATAAAGTCGAAAAAACATAGCACCTCGCCAACCTAACTCTTAGTTCCACTTTTAAATCCCTGGTACATAGCACTCTTCTCATTTTGTTGAAATTTGCTCTAGCCTTTTCTCTTCTTATTTTGATCTTCTGAATGTAATCATTTGTAGAGTTAATCATTGTTCCCAGATATGCATATTTGTCCACTTGTTCGACGTTGGTTCCGTTTATTAGAAGATTCTTGTTATTTTTTTGAGTTTCCGATCTTCTCATAAATCTCGTCTTCTTGACAATAATTGTTAAACCATACTCTTTTCCATACTCTGCTATTCTGGTCACCAGTCTCTTCTTCAATGAAGATCTTCAATGTTTTCGGCTAAGATCGCAGTGTCGTCCGCATATCTAATGTTGTTAATGGGTCTTCTCATAAATCTCGTCTTCTTGACAATAATTTTTAGACCATACTCTTTTCCATACTCTGCTATTCTGGTCACCAGTCTCTTCTTCAATGAAGATCTTCAATGTTTTCGGCTAAGATCGCAGTGTCGTCCGCATATCTAATGTTGTTAATGGGAACTCCATTTACCTTTATTCCAGCTGTTTCACCCTCAAGAGCATTTTTCAGGATCTCTTCGGAGTAGGCATTAAAAAGAATTGGCGACAATACGCATCCCTGTCTCACTCCACATCTAATTTCAATTTCTTCTGACAGCTGTTCGTTAACACGTACTTTTGCTCGCTGTTTATAGTATAAATTTGATATGATCCTGAGGTCGTTGTAGTCAATCTTCTTTGATTTCAGGACATTCATTAATTGTTTATGTCGTACTTTATCGAATGCTTTATTATAGTCAATAAAACATGCGTATATATCTTGATTGACGTCCAGGCATCTTTGTATCAGTATATTAAGTGAAAAAAGAGCTTCACGCGTTCCTAGGCCTTTGCGAAAACCAAATTGTGTATCATTAACGTCTATGTCCAGTTTGTGATATATTCGGTTATGGATGACTTTTAAGTAGTAATTTTAGCACTTGGGACATCAAGCTAATTGTACGGTAATCACTGCATTCTCTTGCGTTTTTAAATATGGCATAAATTTGGTTCAAGAGTGTCACTAAAACATCAATGTGCTTCTAATCTAGAATTTTTAGGATTTCAGCTATAGGAAGCATGTCAGGTCCAGGGCTTTTCCCACTCTTTATTGTTTTTAATTCGTGTAATATTTCTTCTTTTATAATATATGGTCTATTTCTTCTGACGTAAGTTCTATGTGCTCCAGGTCTCCTCTTTCATCATCTAACAATTCGTCGATATATTCTGCCCATCTTTGTACTTTCTCGTCCGTATGTGTTATAGTAGTCCCGTGTCTATCCAGAATTGAACGAGTGGGATTTTGTTTTCTTAGTCCTGCCAGTTCTTTAACTTTCTTGTGTTGGTTAAACAAATCATATTTATTTTGAAGGTCTTCGATCTCTTTGCATTTCTCTTCAAAGTATTTTCCATCATATTGAGTATCTCGTCATTTATTCATTCTTCTTTACTCCTTGCGGAAGTCTTTAGTATTTCTTTACAGGGTTGCAGTAGACAATGTTTTAGTCGATCCCAGTACTCGTCAATATCATTGGTGTTAGTGTTCAATTTGCTGCAGTTCAGATACAGTTCATGTTGGAGGCAGTTCACATACAGTTCTTTTACATTAGGTTCCTTAAGTTTTCTTGTGTCTATTGTAGGGATTATTTGATGTCTTTTAATATTTTTAAGGGTGAGTGTAATCTTGGCGATAAGTATCGGTATCTTTCATTGATCATAATGTAGTATATCTGGTTCCTGACTACTTTCTCCGATATACAAATTTATCTACCACACTGCAAATAGAACGATTATGGCAACCGTGAAATGGGCGAAATACGCGACATGTCCAAATAGAACACTATTTTAGGAAAGACCCTCTATAATATGATTTGCTACTCTCTCCTTTCAAAGGAATTAATCGATAATCGTTATCATGTTTGCTTCTTCAGAGCGAGAAGTTCGTTGCCATTCATATGCAAAGCAATGAAAAGGCTTTTACTGAAGGGATTAAAACCGAACCCACCAAGTGCCTGTGAATGGTCAGAAAAAACTTTGCTACTCTCATTTTGATAAACCAGCCTACATCACAATGCAAAATGACTGGTTCTCTTTCCAATTTAACGGAAATCATTACCGAAGCCAAAACAATACGAAACAAAAATTTATAGTTTATCTTCATCAAGATAGACAAAAAAACAGATTCTCACTACAGCACAGTGCTATACTTATAAACTTTGCATACAAGGTCCTGGGAACTATGCGACCGTATTATCCACCAGCAAAGCAAGATTCTTCAATGTCCACTGTCGACTCTACATATGAAATACCCAACAAGTTACAAAAGTTGGAACGTTTATATGGACTTCCAAAAAAAATCCAACACCCGAAACTCTACCATATATTGCCAAACTGATAAAAAAGTACAGATATATCTTAATCCATCTAGCATCTAATATAAATCATGTTACATCCACACGTCACTAAGGTAGAAGGAATATAAAAGGCACTGTTAGTTTAACACACTTGCTTTTGTCCATTAACACCTTCAGGTAGAATAGAAAAGAGGTCTTCACACTGCGGATAAAGACCGATTTATTATTTTTGCTTTAGGCATACAGTTCCGTTTTGGTAAGAGAGGCAGACAAGGCTCTAGACGACGCCACTCGAATATTCAAAAACTGCAAGAATTACACAGTGGCTAAAACAGATCAGTGTGTGCGTAGTGGAAATCGCCAAATTGATAAATTTGTAAAAAGCGTTCGACACAAATAATAAATCTATAAACAGAAACATTTACTGTTTTTTAAAGTAATATTAATATTATTAGTTTTGTAAATTTATATTTTAATAAATATTTTGCCATAAGTTTGATTCTTTTTCTTCTTCCGGTGTTATGTGCAAAGCTTCACACCAATCCCCATATATTTCCTAGCCAGCAATGTTGTTTTTTTTACCAGGTCCCCGGTTTCGCTCAATTTTTATTTGTGATATTAGTTTTGGTATCGAGTGTCGGAATTTCCTTAACACGTCTCCCAGGTAAGATATTTTACGATGTTTTACCGTAGTCAACAATTGTCTTTCGACGAAAGGATCACAGCTAGAATGCTTCGATCAATACAGGGCAATAAACCACACATATGTAAAATTTGCGAATTTACTTTACTTTTTTGTATCCAAGCCTGATAACTAAGTTGTCGGCCCAGAATTGGACACAGTTTATTGCCTTGGTGTTGGCCTTCCACCGGCCGTCGCAGTCGGTGTGTTTAGTTTAGATTTGGGTAGTAAATTAAGCCTGTTAGTTGAATGTTTATTTCATATGCAGGACTTTTCAATAATATTTTTTCCAGACATGTTTTCGTTTTATTAATACATTTTAGACGTTAGATCATCTAATGTCAAAAATATAACTCTTTCGGAGTGGCCCAGGCATGTGGGATTACCCTACTGGCAATTAATTTCGATCCTCATCTCTCTATTGAGCTATTCCCTTATGTTAATCTGTTAAATTCTATTTTTCTTCTTTTATTACTCACTTTTATAACTTTATTACTTACTTTTATTAACAGACAATATGCCTCAAGCCAAAAAAGAATACGAAAAAGAAGATATACTGTTGTCTACTGTTGACCACATCATACCTTTTTCCGTATGTATGGAGCAGCTACTATAGTTAATGAAAATCAGCCAGTTTTAAATTAATAAACTACGAAGAATTTATTTTTCATGAACACCTATTTCCCTATGTGAGTTCACTATTGCACTCACAGTCCCTACGTGAGTTCAAGCCTTCTACAGAATTTCTCTCTAGTCTTTCTTAGCAATCTTCTTCCTCCACCAAGCGCGTATTCCGATGTTTCTCATGCCTTTCTCTATATTATCAAGGAATCTTATTATCTTCTCTTTCGTCGTCTGCTTCTGTTTTTCTAGATCTGGTCTATGAAGGAGCAATTTTCATACTGGATCATTTTACTATATCTGCATTACATGAAGAAAAGAAGTAGGCCTTTTTTCAATACAGAACACGATTTCTATGAAACACAACAAAAAAGATGGAGAATGAACATTCAAAAGGAAACATGGACAGACTACTTTTGATCCCTATTTGCTAAAGGTGACAATAATGAATCTCCAACAACAGAAGTGACGACAAACGAAGAAATGAACATTGAGGAAAAAGAAATTAAGGAAGCATTAAATAAATAAAAAAAAAGAAAATTCCAAGGAGAAAACAGAATACCCAATGAACTCCTTAAGTACGGAGGACCAGATCTGACCAAAAAAACTATGAAAATTCTTCTAAAAGAACTTCTTAATAGTTCTCTTCACAAAGGGAGACAAATGAGACCCGGAAAATTACAAAGGAATTAATTTATTAAACACAACATTCAAATTAACAATCAGTGATAACAAGTAAACTAAAAAAAAATATAACACTAGCAGAAGAACAACAAGGTTAGACTCTATACTTATAATGAGACAAGTACAAGAGAAATTATTGGAATACAACAAACCGGCATATCTATGTTTCGTGGGCCTTAAGAAGGCCTTTGACCGGGTCAAATTAAAGGACGTTATCCACTTATTGAACGCAAGGGGAGTATCTCTAGGAATAATCAAAATGATCCAAAATATCTTCCATAATTATATAATAAAAGTAAAAGTAGAAGAAAAACTAACTGACGTTCTATAACGAGTGACCGTAAATTCGTTTTGTTGGTATTTGTTCTCAATCGTATTTTGCGGCATATTTAATGCTACATACGTCGTTGCAAAACTGCACTGATTTTTATTACATTGTGTCACTGGTGGTTTGTGACGTCCTTATTTCTTTTTCCTGCGCTAGATTAAACAGCTACAGCAAAGGAAGTTTCCCTGACGCAACCCGTTATTTGTTTTGAAAGTCAGAAGTAACGACACTCACGAAATTTCTGGTTAGGTTAAGACGCAAGGCCAGCTTCGATGAAGTTCCAGAATGATTAGATGTATATAAGACACAAAACTTAATTGTTAGCTTTAGACTAAAATAAATTGTTGTATCGAGTAAGTTATATAATTTTCATACATATAATTTCATACTAAATTAATGTTACGTTTTTAGCGAATTAGAATAAGTGTAGAAGACTGTAATAAATTAGAATAAGTGACAATTATGACAAAAAACTAAGTATTAGAACATTTTAATAATAAATTAAGTCTGTAAATACAAGATAGTCAAATCTTTACATCACATTATTATACTTATATAATAATGTACCACAGAATATTTAAATATCTGTATTTTAGATATATTTGTAAGACAGAGCATTTTAGTTGTTGATTACAAAGTTACTATTGTTAGTATTTTCTGTTGGTCTGTTGCCGAGTATATCTGCTGTATACGTATACCCATACATTGTTCGCATGTTGTATTTCATTAAAAGTTAACATCCTGTACATGGTTTATTGGAAATCTGTTAAGAACCAACTCTTATCGAAAATTAATCAAAGTTGCAGGAAGCGGTAGTTTGTTTGTGTTAATCTAAAATTCACTTTTGATAACTACCAGTTACCAGATAGTTGTGTTCGCTAAAAAAGCAGCAAAATGGTAAAGTATACAATTTTTCCATTGTTTCATAAATTACCTGAGTTTTTCGCAACTAAAAGTATTATAAAGTATTTCGTTAATGTTGTTTAGGTAGAAAAATAATAACTACTAAAAATATATACACATATTACGGTAATCGATAATTCGGATGTTGATCCATATACCCTTTAAGTTTTCGTAAGGAATACAAAAAAAGAACTTAAAAAATTTTTTCGTGATAACTTCTACGAGCACTCATGATAACTTCTAAACTTTTTAGACATACTGCGAGAATATTAATCCAGTCAATTACCTACCATTTTTTCGTATAATTATTTTTTGAGCCTGTACCAGTATCCCATCAAAATTTAGCTATAAATTCTACTTCACGACAATTTCAAGACAAAGAAAGCTTGAATATCTAGCCCACATCATCATCACACTCATTAACATCTTAGTAGATGTGTTGTGGTTCATAATTGGGCTTCAGCAGCTCGGACAGTTTGATTGATAATATTTCTCCACTGGTCGCGGTCATCAGTTATATGTATTGCCTCAGTATACTGTTTATTGAGAAGCCTTTTAGTAATGTCCGCCCATCGCTGTGGAGATCTTCCGCGTTGGCGTTGAGTCTGAGGCCTTCCTTGGACCACCAACCGCTCCATTTTGTGATCACTTCGATGGATATGGCCAAAGAACTTTAAAATTCTAGAGTAAACGGTACTGGAGAGACGCTGATCCGGTTTAATTTCATCCAGAACCGAGATATTTGTACGGCGAGCCGTCCATGGAATTCGAAGCAGGCGTCTCCATGTCCACATTTCAAAGGCGTCTATACGTCGTCGATCTGATTCTTTGACTGTCCATGTCTCGCATGCATAGTAAAATATGGAAAAGACCAGAGTTGAAACGAGTCTCTTTTTGTTTGTCATAGTAATGTGACGATCACGCCAGACCCCGTTTAGTTCACTCATTGCTGCTCTTGCTAGTTGAATGCGTCTTCTAATTTCGGATTCACAACTGCCTGTGTTGTTAACTAGAGCTCCAAGATATATCATAGATGAGACTACCTCGCATCCCGCAATAGTTTGGGTTTCAGGAAACTGTTGTTGGCGATCAATAACCATGATTTTGGTTTTGTTGTAGTTAACCACGAGTCCAAATTTAGCACTTTCTACCTCGAGTTTTTTTAATAATTTAGTAATTTCTTCTGGAGTAGAGGCTAGAAGTGTAGTGTCGTCTGCGAAACGCAAGTTAGATATCTTAACACCACCTAGGTTTACTCCTCCCTCCCATCCATCCAAAACTCTGCGCATTATGAACTCCGAATAGATGTTAAATAATAAGGGAGATAAAACGCATCCTTGGCGTACTCCCTTCTCCAAAGTGCATTTGTCAGACAGATATCCGTCCATTCGAATATATGCCAGGTTATCTTGATACAGTTTGCTAATAAGGTGAGTCAAGTGTTTAGGTATACCCATTGTCGTCAATATGTTCCATAGTTTGTCCCATCTAACATTATCAAAGGCCTTTGTATAATCGACGAAACATATAAATATCGGGATCTGGTATTCTCTGGCTTTTTCTATGATGATAAACCTAGCCCACATATTTAGACACAATAAGTACCGATCACGCAAGACCCCGTTTAGTTCACCGCAATTGATTGTCCAGGGGAAAATAGACAGTAAGCGAAGGCCAGGCAGGAGAAGACACTCGTGGCTCCAAAATCTGCGGAAGTGGTTCGGGCTCACATCGGTCCAACTATTCAGAAGCGCCGCAAACAAGATCAGAATTGCCATGTTAATGTTAATAGCCAACGTTTGCAAGGGACAGGGCATTTGAAGAAGAAGAAGACAATTTCAACTGTTGACCCTGTGGCGTAGGATGCTTTTACCCTGGGGATGCCACTCCTTCTCGGGGGTTAATTTTTTTAAATAAAAAATAACACCGGGAATGAATAATTAACCAATTGCAAGCAGCTTTTGTCCTATACATTTTTTCTGAAAAATTTTTCGACTTATCCGCAAGTAAAATTATAAATTTTTAACAATATTTGGAGGCACGCAAAATTTTGTAGAATACAAAATTGTTAGTTTTGTTTTTCGATATGTAGTTATATGTGTAGTTCTATATGTAGTTTTCGATTTATTTGATAAAAAAGAATTTTTGTAATAATAAAAAATCCTCCTCTCACTTGAATTCAATTTTTTCCAAAACTAAGCATTTTCAAGCAATCAAACTTCTGGAGAATACTATAAGCACATTAATAAAGTGAATCGTAGAGGAGTAACGATTATTTTTTATAAAGCAGTGATTTTCACGTTTTTTTATCGCTGAAAAAAAAAGACCAACTATATTTTTGTCATAAATCCCTTAGGATTGGTTCTAGAGACTTTGAAAGATTTTTTTAAGTACTACAAAAATGATTTCATGACTTTTTCACTAAAAATCATTGATTTCTTCATATTTCACGATTAAACTTTTAATTAATTGCTATTTAACTGGGAATAAGCCACAATTAAAGATAAAAATACGTTTATTGACGTTTCAATTTCCACTACAGCATACACAAGGAATAATACGAGGAAAATAACAATACCGTACATAAAAGGATTATCAGAAAAACTTAAAAGGATAGGAAATCAATTCAACATTTTAACAACATTCAAAACAACAAACACATTGAAATCTATTTTGTCCAAAACCAAACCTAACGATGAACAAGAAAGGACAAAGAATTGAATTTATAAAATACCTTGTGAATGCGATCAGTTTTATTTAGGTGAAACATCAACGCCATTAAATGTTAGAATAAGTGAACATCAATCTTATATTAAAAATAGAGAATTTGATAGATCTCAAATATGTAAACACGCATGGGATAATGAACATAGGGTTCAATGGAATAATTCAAATGTAGTCCTAAAAGAGACGGATGGAAAAAAAAGAAAAATCAAAGAAGCGGCTTTAATTATGCTAAATGAGGCCAATTGTGTCGCAAATTCCTCGGCAGAATGTAGTAGGATCTGGTTACCAATATTGAAAGAGGAAGTTATTAATAAGAAAATACCAGTATTAGTAAGTCAGTAACATATAGAGGATACATCATTTATGTTTTTTAAATAACGAAACATAAAATCAGAATTTTGGTGTTTATTGAAGGTAAACTAATTGCACGAACAAATACTTACCATGTCGGGATAGTATTATGAGGTTTTTTTCCTGGTTTTTCCCTCATAATTTACTATGGAATCACTAACAGGAGAATTTTACTGTCATCATGTCATGTGTTTGTCTTTTTAAAGACGAATTATATGCTATGATTTTTTTCTGACGGATATTCTCAAGTTAAAGTTGATTTCATGTAATCGAATGAACTATCTTATAAGTAAAGTCGTCCCAGGAGCGCAACTCAACAATATTGGCAATATCATTTTAAAGTCGTCTACTTTAAAATGCATAATGTATGTCTGAATTGTCAATATAAATGAGTCAGATAAAATTAAATTATTAGAAGAATTTTTCACTATGTAACAAAAAACAAAATTTGTTTAATTTACTGTTTGTATTTTGAGAACGATTTCCGAAGTGGAAATTGAAACGTCAATAAACGTATTTTTATCTTTAATTGTGGCTTATTCCCAGTTAAATAGCAATTAATTTAAAATGCCACAAGAAAATAGCTTCAGAACAATATAAACTTTCAATTTTGGCGTTTGATGAAGAAGAATTATCTTTTAAGCTATTTATTCCCCTGTAATCTCAGAATTTTGAATTATCCAGTAATCTGATATTTTTACTTAATAGATTCCTGTACAGCAAGAATACCTATATGTTTTCTGCTGTTTTCATAAGATTTCGACGTTGTTTTTTATTTATTAACAATTAAGTACAAAACTGCAGTTTTTTCCCCAGGTTTTAGCCCCATATTTCAAAATCGGTCTTAGTAAGGTCTTATATATATTGAGCTTTAGTGCACGTTTATCTTTTTATTATTTAAATGTTTCTGGACACCCTGAACAGTTCTGTTTTCTATTGCTATTGCGTCTTTTTATTTCGTCGCTTGTCGTGTTTGTTGCGTTTAGTAGCGATCCAAGATATGTGAATTTTTTGACTTGCTCAAAGGTATGGTTGTTAATTTGAATTTTTTGTTGGATATTTCGAGGGTTTTTAGAAACCAATATATATTTGTTTTTTTCATCGTTTACAAGTCCTAATTCACTTGCTGAGTCCGCAAGCCTTGGGAAAAACTGCGCCACGTCTCTCATACTTCTGCCCTATAACTATATCGTCAGCGAATGCGAGAATTAGCGTCGATCTATTAAAAATAATTCCTTTTGTTCTAATATTTAATTGTCTGATTGACTTTTCCAAGGCAATATTAAAGAGGAGACACGCCAGCGCATCCCCCTATCTGAAACCATTATTAATGTCAAAGAACGTAGAGTTTTCTACTTCAATTCTAACCAATGAGCTTACGTTTTGCATTGTTAGTTGGGTCAACCTAACTAACTTTGGATGGGATCCCAAAGTATATCATTGCATTATATAATGCAGTTCTTTTCACTCTGTCATAGGCTGCTTTGAAGTCGAGGAAGAGATGGTGTGTATCTATGCTATATTCTGGTGACTTTTCTGAAATATCCTTTGTAAAATGTTCAAGTCTTTCAAACAATACATTGCTGATGATTTTATAAGCAGGTCCTAACAGAGTGATGTCTCTATAGTTCTTACATTCCAGTTGATCACCCTTTTTTATGTAATGGACATATTATTCCCTTTAGCGACTCTTCTGGTAGCAATTCATTCTGTCATATAAGCACTATTTGTTTATGGATTGCTGCAAAAAGTTGATCACCACCTTTTTTTTTATATATTTCCGAACAAATTTCATCGTCTTAGGATGGTATTTGGCAATAATCATTCAAAACATTGCAAAATATAAAAATGACGTATTATCATTATCATCATCTGTCAATTTCTTGCATCCACTATTGGACATAGGTCTCCTCCATCCCCTTCCACTTCCAATATTCTTTACATTGTGCTTTCTGCATTCAATTCAAAAAACTGTTTTTTTATGTCGTCCATCTATATTGTTGGCGGTCTACCTTGGTGACTTCGTATATTGTATACGTCTCCATTGTCCTTTTAGTCCACCTATTATCATTTAAACCTACTAGATGACCAGTCCATATCCATTAGCCTTGTTCAATCTTTTCTATAACATTTGTTGCTTTATTCCTCTCTCTTATTATTTGGTTTGGTAACCATAACCCTTCTTAGCAGCATTATAGCTTATGGGTTACTCTTTAATTTACTCCCAGATTTTTTTAGTCAATGTTAAGGTTTCGGAATCTCAAGAAAATATCAAGAAATTGGATGAAAAGTGCTCAAAATAGAGCACACTGGACAAAAATGAGAGAGGCCTATGTCCAGCAGTGGACGCAAAGGGTTGGGATGATGATGATGAAGGTTTCGGAATCAAACATTATTACCGACATTATACATTGGTTGTAAACTTGTTTCTTTAAACAAATCGGTAGCGTTGTTTTAGAATATGTCGCATCTTACAAAATGCTGCCCATCCCAAACCTATACTGCTCTGGATCTCACAGCTTGTTACGTATTCTCATAACATCACTTGGAGCTAAATTGGCCATGTAACTTGATTTTTTAAAGTTTATGTTCAGGCCTACATGTTCTGTTGCTTGTTTTAGTTCTTGAATCATTTTGTAAGCTTCACTTTTAAACTTTCTACTGTAATACCAATATCATCTGCAAAACGCAAGTATTCATCAACAATCATTCCCTTTTTAGCCCAATCTATTTAATTCAGCTTTTATTCCATAGCTGCCCTGAATAGTTGAATGGAGATGGAACGGCCTGTCTAATTCCTCGCTTAATCTTATCATTAATATTTATCCGTCAAGTCATTGAGTTTAACAATTGTTATTGCGTTGTTGTATTATGTTCTATCAACTCAACGTATCTACAGTCTACTAATGCTTTCAATACTGCCGACAATTTCACGGTATCAAAAGCTTTCTTTAAGTCGACGAATATCAATGTAAGTGGTTGATTATACTCAACACACTTTCAAATTATTGTTTTTAGTGCTTGTAGATGGTCATTTGTTTCATAGCCTTTCCATTTGGTTTCAAGAATTCATTGGTGTAACAAGCAAATAAATTTTTGTCAATTAAGGCCCGTACTCCTCACGATCACAGCAAATACCTTTGATACCAGCCCTCATCATAAGGAATTTGACTGCACCGAAGGTCAACACGTTATTCATTCTCTCCTCTTGTTAAAATATTTATCTAATTTATTGTGGGTACTTTTCCTTCTATTCTTAGCTTATCTTTTATTGAAACAGTGCATATTTAATTTTTTTTATTAATAAATATTTAATGTTACTTAATATTTTTTGTGCAGTCTCTAGCTTAAACATGTTTAAACCAAGATGGATTAATTAGACCGTACTTTTTTTGTTTTTATTGCGTATTTAAATTTAATTGCATGTTTTCTTATTTCTTAACACAATTAATCCATTGAAAAGAGGATTTAGCTAGTAGAGAGTTAGTTAAAGAGTTTAGTCAGAGAGTTTCCAAATTTTTTATGATAGATACCAACGGTTATTGGTGGGAGTGTGGGCACACAAAGAGATTTGTTACCAAACGGTGACGGCGATTGGCGGCGTTATTGTTACAAGTATCCATTCTTTAGGCGAGAAAGAAGGACGAAGAACAAATGGAATCACAGCTGTCCTCAACACTGAACTACTGTATTTAATGTAATAAAGATTAACTTATTTTGTTTGTAGTCCTACAAATCACCCTGAGTGGTTGATCGGGTCCAAATGTGTTATTCGACAGTCTTCACAAAATAATATTTAAAGTAGTATTTGTGAACATTTCTTAGAATATAAAAAATATATTTTTTTTATTTTACCCTACTTTTTACTTCAAATACTAACAATAGGATTTTATGCTTGAAATGCTTGCACAATAAAAGGCAAAATGGATGTATTAAGTAAAAAGTACTTTTAATCGTTTTTGTGTTATCAAACTTTCTTTTTAGTATGTATTATTGCAATAAATAATATAAGATCTTATCGCTAATATATGTCAGCAATGTGCCTACCTCAATGCAAATAGTTAAATATTTCAGATAAAATAATAAAAACCCTATATATTATATTGTAAATAATGCAGTTCCCCCATTGTTTGCTAGTTTTGTGTTGTTTGCTATGTTCCAACAGGTGCAAAAATCCACACAATCGTTATATTAAACTCATTAATTTATTTTTGTTTTGTAGAGGACTCCCACCGTCAGACCTGCCCAACCATTCAACCCTAATGATGATGCTCAAGTTCTTAGAACAGCGATGAAAGGTTTCGGAACCGACGAGAAGGCCATTATCAATTGCTTGGCAAGAAGATCCAATGAACAGAGACTACATATTGCTGCTGCGTTTAAAACTATGTACGGAAAGGTAAAGTATGCTGATTTTTTGTAGTTTTCGCAAACAGTGTTTAAATTATGTGTGTGTGTGGAAGAGAGAGAGAGAGAGAGAAAGAGAGAGAGAGAGAGAGAGAGAGAGAGAGAGAGAGAGAGAGAGAGAGAGAATGCATTCACTATATGTTTTTTAATGTAGTTTAACGAAATTCTAATTCCTTTAGTATCCCAAGTTTTTTATTTTCGATTTAAGAATTCTTTTTTGAAATGCCAAATTGAAAATCTTCATCAGTGTGATAAAATTTGATAAACTTGTCAAAATTTCATTTGCTGAAAATCCTACTTCATCTGGCTGTGTAAGGTGGATTCTTAAAGGGAATTTACATAGAACGGGATCATGATTGTATGGAGTTGAAACTTGGACACTTAAAAAATCCAACATTAAAAACCTAGAAGCATTCGAAATGTGGTGTTACCGACGCATTTTGAAAATATCATGGATGGATCGCAAAACAAACGAACAAGTTCTCGAACAACTAGGAAAACAATGCGAAGTTTTAAATTCCATAAAAATCAGGAAATTGGAATACTTGGGGCACACCATGAGAGGTGAAAAGTACGAACTACTAAGGAATATAATGCAGGGTACAATCAAAGATAGAAGAAGCGTAGGAAGACGTAAAATCTCGTGGCTACGCACTCTCCGTGAATGGTTTGGATACAGTTCAATTGAATTATTCAGGCGAGTAACCAATAAAATTATAATTGCCAGAATGATTTCCAATCTCCGATAGGAGTGGAACTTGAAGAAGAAGAAGAAGAAGGGATCATGATCCAATGAAAAATAAGGAATCACCTATAGGAATATAATCCAATATGCTGTTATCCCTGGTTTGTTTGGTAACCAGCATTCTCATGTTAAAAGTATTAAGTAAATTTATAATGGTAATAGCATGGCTGTGTGATGAATCCAGATAATCAATATTAAAGTCACCTGTCAAGATAATAAAAGCATTTTGTGGATTTTTTTCAAGCAATATTTCAATATAAAGTGTTTCTAGAGGATATAACCAAGGCTTTGTTAAAAGCACACGATTTGGCCAATCATTTTCGTTAAGGAACACTTCCAATTCCTCAACTTTATTGCTTACAGAACATATGTTGTGTAAAATAATAGAAAATTGATTACTGGTATTAGATGTAGATATACTGGTATCCAGTTTATCACCTACCTCACTTTATATTATTATTTTTTTTATATAAGTCGAAACGCAAATTATTCCTTTGGTCCAAGTAGATTGTTGGTAGATTTGCTCTTCATATTTTTCGCTAATCCCAAACATAAGACACTTATTACGATTTTCCTCAATCGTTGCATTAGAAAATTTAAGTCATGTCCTTTATACAAAGCGAAATTAATTATTAGGTCCATTTTATTCCTTTGATATTCACGTTCCACCTGTAGATTAGGTGTCTTTGTTGATAATTTTTTTTTGTATACAAAATTGTCGAAATCGAATGAATTGGATGTTTATATTTATTTTCGATGTTTTGATTTTTTGTGTCATTAAGTTTAATTATTATTTTATTTTTATCTTTAATATGTATGTTCAATAATTCGAATTTTTCTTGCAAATAGTTATTAAGTTTTAAAAGTTCATTGTTAATATGAATTTCTAGGTTAAATACTGTCGATAATTTGTTTTATAATCAAATAATTAGCAGACTAAGATGGATTGTCCATTATCATTATCAATGCAGGTTTTACAAAAGTCGGCACTGAACAAAACCACTTTCCAAAAATACCCGGGTTCATATCCTCATAATAGTCGCCTTTTGTAATCAGGGTAAATACATTTAAATCCTTAAAAAAATCCTGAACCACTTCCTGTGTATATAATTATATTTATTTATAGATTGTATAAATATATACATATTTATATTAGATTTAAAATTTAATATAAAGAGAATTAATAGGTATAACCCAACATTTTTTTTTAATAAAGTTTGCGAAAAATATGTAAGAAGACCAACATCGCTCATACAGGGATTAAAATGAGTGGCAGCTTATCACCCGCCTTTCCAAGGGTGGAAATAAAGGAATGGTAAAGGGAAACACTACACATAGTAACTATGATAATGTTATTGTTCTGAAGCTATTTTCTTGTGGCATTGTAAATTAATTACTATTTATAACTGGGAATAAGCCACATTAAAGATAAAAATACATTTATTGACGTTTCAATTTCCAATTCGGAAATCGTTCTCAAAATACAAATAGTAAATTAAACAAATTTTGTTTTTTGTTACATAGTGAAAAAATTCTTCTGATAATTTAATTTTATCTGACTCATTTATATTGACAATTCAGACATACATTATGCATTTTAAAGTAGACGACTTTAAAATGATATTGCCAATATTGTTGAGTTGCGCTCCTGGGACGACTTTACTTATAAGATAGTTCATTCGATTACATGAAATCAACTTTAACTTGAGAATATCCGTCAGAAAAAATCATAGCATGTAATTCGTCTTTAAAAAGACAAACACATGACATGATGACAGTAAAATTCTCCTGTTAGTGATTCCATAGTAAATTATGAGGGAAAACCAGGAAAAAAACCTCATAATACTATCCCGACATTGTAAGTATTTGTTCGTGAATTTAGTTTACCTTCAACAAACATTAAAATTCTGATTTTATGTTACGGTATTTAAAAAACATAAATGATGTATCCTCTATATGTTACTGACTTACTAATACTGGTATTTTCTTATTAATAACTTCCTCTTTCAATATTGGTAACCAGATCCTACTACATTCTGCCGAGGAATTTGCGACACAATTGGCCTCATTTAACATAATAAGAGCCGCTTCTTTGATTTTTCTTTTTTTACCATCCGTTTCTTTTAGGACTATATTTATCAATATATCCTAAATATATTTATAAATATATACAAAAGTATATATTTATCAAATATAGTCCTAAAAGAAACGGATGGTAAAAAAAGAAAAATCAAAGAAGCGGCTCTTATTATGTTAAATGAGGCCAATTGTGTCGCAAATTCCTCGGCAGAATGTAGTAGGATCTGGTTACCAATATTGAAAGAGGAAGTTATTAATAAGAAAATACCAGTATTAGTAAGTCAGTAACATATAGAGGATACATCATTTATGTTTTTTAAATAACGTAACATAAAATCAGAATTTTGATGTTTGTTGAAGGTAAACTAAATTCACGAACAAATACTTACAATGTCGGGATAGTATTATGAGGTTTTTTTCCTGGTTTTTCCCTCATAATTTACTATGGAATCACTAACAGGAGAATTTTACTGTCATCATGTCATGTGTTTGTCTTTTTAAAGACGAATTACATGCTATGATTTTTTCTGACGGATATTCTCAAGTTAAAGTTGATTTCATGTAATCGAATGAACTATCTTATAAGTAAAGTCGTCCCAGGAGCGCAACTCAACAATATTGGCAATATCATTTTAAAGTCGTCTACTTTAAAATGCATAATGTATGTCTGAATTGTCAATATAAATGAGTCAGATAAAATTAAATTATCAGAAGAATTTTTTCACTATGTAACAAAAAACAAAATTTGTTTAATTTACTATTTGTATTTTGAGAACGATTTCCGAATTGGAAATTGAAACGTCAATAAATGTATTTTTATCTTTAATGTGGCTTATTCCCAGTTATAAATAGTAATTATGATAATGTTATAATTGAAAAATAATTTTGACTACCTACAAAAAGAATTACAAAGTTTTCTTAGCGAATTTCTGAGTTTCAGACACTCGCCCCTCTTTTACATCTTCTAGAAGAACAGGATAATTATTAGGAACACTCCTTACAACCATTTTTGAAATGACTTTTAAATTTATGATTCATACAATCGTTTTCATTGTTAAGGAAAAACCTTTACAAAGTTTTTCATGGAATTTTCCGGATATTAGCTACTCACTACTCCAGGGGTGGATGTGGAGGAGTGATAAATGGATACAGTACAAATAGTAGCAATTGTAATAGTTTTATGGTTGAAAAAATCAGATTTCGCAAATCATTCAGTAAAATCTTAGTTTTCCAAAGTTTTTGTGTGAGTTTCCTGTTTTTAGCCACGTACCCCCAATTTTCAGATCAGGACTGGAGGAAGGATAAGAGGAAACCCTCTACACGGTGATTTTTCATATAGTTATGGCTGATATAATCGTTTTCACGATCCCTTTACAAAGTTGTTCATCGAATTATCGAGTTTTTAGTGACTCATCCCTTATTTTGACCCATAATATTGGGATTTATGGTATCCTAATAAATATATTTGTAATCTAGATTTAATTTACTACAATTAAAAAAAAATTATAGCTATATCATGATTTATCTTTGAGATACAGCAAAAATAAAAGTAAAATCATCGATTTTTAAAAAAATGCTCAACTTCAACCCTTATTTCAACCCCTACAATGAGTGATACTGCCTTCTTACATATTTTCTTTAATTCGTATAACTTGAGGTTTATTTAAAAAAATGTTGGGATATCTCCATCGTTTCATAATTTTAAATAAAAAAAGCACTTTGACGTAGCGAGCTCCATAACATTATTATTTCATCTCGTTCAACAAACTTTTCTACTTTCTACTTTCTCTTTACATACAGAAAAATAATAATAGTTAAAACGTGAAATACATTAATAAAAATTGTTACGAGATGCGCATATTTTTTGTAATAACTTCTTGCTTTTGCAATTCTATAATACAGTTCTGGTGCTTAAGACTATACTAAGAGGCCTAACAATGTAGTGCTGTTCACAGCATATAGCATATTTAGGAGTAATAAATCCTACAGGATTTTTAAATACTTTTCTAAAGAGTAATTTTGTTTTTTTTTGTTTTTAACATCTTTTATAATAACATGATTTGCAGGATTTGATCAAGGACTTGAAAAGTGAACTCAGTGGAAACTTTGAAAACTGTATCGTCGCTATGATGACCCCACTTCCTGAATACTATGCCAAAGAATTGCACGATGCTATGAGCGGTGTTGGAACTGATGAAGACGTCCTTATTGAGGTTCTTTGTACCATGTCCAACAGAGAAATTATGGTCATTAGAGAAGCTTATCACAAATGTAAGTTCTTGCATGTTCTTATTTAATTTGAGCATTTTTTTGGCTTCTTACATAAAAAGGTTAATTAGGGTTATTATATAGTGGGGTAGAGACATTTTTTGTGTAAATAGGAAGAGAATTGTCAACATAGGAAACGAAATATGATTGAAAAAGTTATTTTAAATACTTCCTGGATGTACATACGAGGGCAAGATGAAAAGTTCACAAATTGGTATCGGAAAAAAAAATGGATGCAATTTTTTTATTTAGTCACCGAATTTAATTCATGCGATTTTGTCCTAACATTATTTTATAACTACTTTTCATTTTTCACATATTTTAACCAAACATTTCTTAAGATTTTGCCGAACCGTTTTAGCAGCGGAATGTTTCAGGTGAAAAAAGAGCATTTCATCATTTTTTTATCTAGCTCGTCAAAGAAATATGTAAAATTCACCCCGTTAATTGTTTCAACCTTCAGCTAATATAATCACTTGAAATATTTCGTTTTGAAATCCACAAGACTGTAATTTTAACCTTTTATACTGTGTAGTTTACACCTAGTCCTGTCATAAATATTGATACAAGATATTTAACTAAATAATTTAACTGTTTTGATTTGAAAAAGTCTTACACATTTTAGTACTTATGCATACAGCTCCTGCTTCACATTACAGTGACGTCTTGTACAGACTATGCCCTTTAAAACTGACCACAATTTGTAGTCGACGGGATGAAGTCCCGGGCTTGTTGGCGGACAATGCTCACTTAAATTCGGGTACATGATTTTCAAGCCACTGTTAAGTAGTTTTGGCCTTATGCACAAGTGCAGAGTCCTGTTGAAATATCTATGGTCTATTTTGAAATACAATGTGGTTTAGGGGATCCACTAAATTTGTTAAAATGTCTCATTGATAATATCTCGTCGCGAAGTGACGCCGCGATAGAACACTTCCCATCAAACCATCACTGAGGTAGTATAACGACCTCGTTTGATCCTTGGCATCAGTTCGCGGGCTTCCTTGGATAACCGTGCATAAACTATATCGTTTTGCTTATTAAAAGTTTCCCCCTTAGTAAAAATTCTTCCATCTGTAAAGGGGATTTCTTTGTAACCCTCTTTATCGTACAGTAACCACAGGCCTTGATTTTTTTTACTCTTTTGTTTTAATGCAACGGTAAGGTATTGTCCTGTTTGCAGTTTGGAAATCCCAAGCCTTTTTGGATGATGCGACTCATGGCTCTCGACGCAATATTCATTTCCCGAGCCATGATTTTTTGTGTGCGTACAGGCTTTCGGTTAATTCTTCAATCGAATCTACGATCAATAAAATTGATGTTTATTTCTTGATCTTCTGCTGTTTTTCATTTCTATAAACTGCTCTAAACAAAACACATTATCAGTACAAGACCTGCCAGCCCTGAATTCATTTTGCTCTTCCTCCCGGTAATTGCAGTATTCTTTTCCTATAAGGTCCTTTAATATCTTTCCATATAAACGACTAAGTGTACTAGTTACTGAGCATTTATTTTTCATGTAGTTTTGTTATTATATTTTAGATAAAAATTTCACTTGGGAATTATTTAGGATTTCGTGACTAACGATTGATCCTCCTCGTGCTAATTTTTAGTGTTTATTTATTGTGTTAGTGCTTTGCTTTTAGTGACCACTACTTTTTGTGTTCTTTACAGTATATTATAGATCGTTAGAAAGCGATCTCAAAGGCGACACCTCTGGTACATTCAAGCGCTTGATGGTCTCTCTCTGTAACGCCGCCAGAGACGAAAGCAACGCCACTGATCCACAAAGAGCTTTACAAGACGCCCAAGCTCTACTTCAAGCGGGAGAGCTTCGTTTAGGCACAGACGAATCGACCTTCAACATGGTGTTATGCCAAAGAAGCTACGCCCAGCTCCAGCTCGTTTTCCAAGAGTACCAGCGAATCACCGGCCACGATATCGAGAAAACGGTTAAAAATGAGTTCTCTGGAGACTCTGAAGATGCTCTGTTAGCCATTATTAGATCCATAAAGAACCAGGCGGCGTTCTTTGCTAAATATTTGAATAAAAGCATGAAAGGAATGGGAACCAACGACAGACAGTTGATCAGATTGGTGGTTACGAGATCTGAAATTGACATGGTTGAAATTAAGAGCGAATACCAGTCCAAATACGGTGAATCTTTAGCTGACGCTATTAAGGTAAGTTAATAAAGATAAGAATAAATAATGATTACTGGATAATTGATTATATATGTATACATTTGCTTTATTGGTAGTAGTGTATTCCTAACATTTGTCCTTTTTTCAGGGCGACTGCTCCGGATATTACAAGAAGTGTTTGCTTGCACTCATCGGTGAATACTAATCTGCACGTACAATTTTTTACTAAAGTTTTTTCATTATTATTGTTAATCTTTAAAAATTTTATGTATTTTTTATCTTAATCCAACAAATAGACTGTCATATTTTTTAGGTTACAATTTTTTAGGTGACGTAAATTTTAGTTGAAGCTATTGCGTTAATGTCTGTTGAAAATACATTTCTTGTTCACGTTTTTTTCACATTAAGTTTGTTATTCGTTATTGTATTTATATGAATGGAACATCGTCATTAGTCACTTTAATATCACTTAAAACATGTCATTTTTGAACGTTTAGAACTAAAATTTTAAATAATTTGTACAAAATATGAGATATTCGTGTATATGTAGTTAGTTCGTTCGTATACTATTAGTTTCTTTTAAAATCACTGATGTCCAAATGATACCCTACCTTTGGGTGATGTATTCAGCTAAAAGTCTGTTTGTTGGCGAAACTGTTGTGAGTACCAAAATGTCAGTTAAAAATGACTCTCTTATAGCCTTTCATCATGTTTTTTAAGAATGTTATATTTTGTTTTGAATGAGACTGAAGAAAACAATTCCTCTCTAACGTTTAATCACTAATTAGGACATAGTAATTAATAGAGCTTAACTTGATGACTCTTTTATACATAACTATAATCTTTTCATAGCTAACTAAAAGCGCGTTTAAACAATTATCAGTGAACATATCCTGATCATGCCTAAAAAATTCTAGTGCGACTAGCTTTCTACTCTCTCTCACGTTATTTTACTAGATTTCTTTTGTCCAATGAATATGAAAAAGTTGTTAATCGCGAATATATTCCGAATTAGAATAAATTAATTTAGTGACGATTGTTCTTTCCTGTCATCCGGACGTGTCATATCTTTTCCTCTGATCTGTCCAAAAGCCGTTAATATGTAGCATCGTAAAAAATCCATTGTCAAATCCAACAAATTGATACCAGGCTATATTGCTGTGCTTTATAGGAATCTTATTATATTGGTATATTACCCTATGTATTAACTAAATGTTCCAGTATCCTGTCATACATTTGCCCGTCTTAGTTTTATAAATATTTTTATAAATGTTTGTACTGTATAGTTTGATATATATTTTAATGTTCAAGAATAAAATGACTCTAATACACAATAAAAATCACTTTAGACTTGTTTATACATATGGAATCTCAAATATTTTAAATATGATAGTTCTTAGTACTGATATTATGAATTTTGTAAAGTACAATGTTGCTCATGTTAAATTATAAGTTAAATTTCTAAGTGTACGTCAGAATGTTAGTCAGTTCTTTTGAATTGATATGGATGTGAATATACAGTAAACGCTATAATAAATATTTTTCTTGATAATATGTGTTTTTTTTTAAATAAATATTTACCTTTGGTGGAACTAATACCTCGTTTTATGAATATGTTTCAAACTTGTGTAACTGACAGTGTTATGAACATTCAAACAAGTGATTGTATGAATTAATTCAGTACAAATATACTCAGTGACACTAGAAGTGTTACAACTATATTATAATTATGTGTTATAATTTCTTATAACTCAATTTTTTGGCAACATGGTAGATTTACATCAGTAAATAGTAGCTGAGTACACTCCTGTATACGTCTAGGCATTGACAAAATGAGATCATCGATGTCTGCTTGTGGGACCTCGTTCCAAGCAACTTGAACTTCATGTATTAACTGTGGAACTGCCACAGTCTGTGGAGGATGGTACAAAGTGGACAGTCTCCTTCCCATCATATCCCATTAGTGGTGTGCGAACCTGCGATTTTTGTGTAGCTGTGACAAGATGTGACTGCTCCAGTTTTGTCATGGTGACAAAACGCAGTGATTTTTTGGAGCAGATTAATCTTAATCCCCCAAAAAAAAATTTAAGCTAGGGTATTCCCAGAATCAAAACTTATTTAAAATAATTATTAAATAATACCTTTTCTTTCATAGTTCTTATTCGCTCGCTCATAAAGAAAGCAGTACTTTACATGCCACTTTTTACATGCTAGATAGAGTTTTGAAATTGGAGGAAGAAGTTCGCCCTAATATGGCATTATTAACTGTAAACAATTTTCCCATTATATCAATTAAAGAATGGCAACTACTTCAACAATTAATAATGTGCTTAAATCCAATGGAAGAAGTGACTAAAATAATAAGCGGAGAAAAATATGTGACTTTATCTTCAGTGATAATTTTGACAAAAGAACTTAAAAATATTTGTATTTAAATAGAAAATGAAGATATATTGCCTTTAATTCAAAATATGATCGGGCAGGTTTTAAAAGGTATTTCGGATCGCCTGGGAGACTTGGAAAACTCGCAAACTTTGCTAGTGTCTAGTTTTATTCATCCTAGATTAAAAAATGTGTCATTCATTGTAAAAGTGGTGTAACTCCATCAAATTGAATTTGTAGATATTTTGACATTTGCAAATTGATGTACAGGAAAAAAAATAAAAGTCGTTATTGAGTTATTTACATTATTTATTGTTCACTACAAGACCAAGTTTCTAATCATAAGTATAAAACGAAAAAAAATTAATTAAATTCTGTGATAAAAATAGGAAAAAAAAATTTTTTTGGAGTTACTTCACCGTTATTGTGAGCTAATCGTACATAATTTCATCATCAGATGAACGTTCACTAGAATTACCGCTGTTTGACCGCGTTGGTATATCGGTAGGAAGATTTTTATAATACGAATGATAAATCGGTGGAATATACGGTAAGAGGTCTTTCATATCTTTCTTTTTTGCGCTGGTTATGGGACGTTTTGAGGTATACAGTGGTATTTGTATAATATTGTTTAACTGAACCTCAGGTCCTTGCTTCTTTTTAGTTAAATCTACAACGTACAATGGGGTGTCAGGATTAAGGGTTTCTTTAAATTTAAACTGTAATGGATGATTTCTTTCAAATCTTATCCATCTAATATTAAGCCAGCTGAACTCATAACCGCATGTCGTTTTCTTTCTATTTGTAATGGAATTTTCCAAGGTAACTGTACTAAAAAAATCACAGTTTTTCATTTTCGTCACGCAAAAATGTGGCTGTTTGCGTTTTGCGTTTTTTATAATGTCTATCCATTGATCTGCACTGAAAATTTGTTGTTGATGACGACTAGCGGTTTCAATGACTCCAAATTCCCCATCGTTGGGTAAAAACGAATGTCCTGACACTAAAAATTTATGGTCTATTGTGTTTATACTGAGAATAGGTTCTTGTACAAGCTTTAAAAGAGAAAGGGCCATCTTGATGTTTCTATTCTGTGACATGGTTTTGTGTAGCTGCATGAGTTTTTAAAAGCTTTACAAGACATGATGAAATGTCTTGAGAGCCCCTTCCGCCTTCAATTTCATCCCAGACAAACATGTAGCCTACATCGTCATTGAAACAATGTATACCGAAGTTATAAACATAAAGATTTCTTTTATAGTATGCTACAGAAGTACTAAGTTTGGGGAAGGGTAAGGCTTTCTGTAGATCAAAAGTTAGAATGTATGCTTCATTAGTTCTTTTTGAATCATTTTTCAGACTTTCTCTTGCTGCTTCTGCCTTTCGTTGGTGAACTTCTCTTTGTATTTCAAATCCCTTCCTAGCATTTTCATCGCCAGCTCCCTGTATCTTTAAATTAAGGTCATCACAAGTTTTGCAAGTGTCTTGGTGTGGCATTTTAAAATGTAAATTAAATTTTGTGTTGAAAACTTTATTATAATATTTTAATTTCTTAGGTTCTGTCATATTAATATCACATTTTTCTTTGTAAAGATCATACATTTTTCGTATTGTTAGTCCTGGATTTAAATACTTTCTACAGGGGTTATTTTTCCTCGTGTAATGGCTTTGATAGGAAGGAAAACTTTCGATGTGAGCTACAATGTCAGAATCATCAAGTTTTCTGGAACTTGTTGTGCCTCGTTTATCAGTACATTGGAACACATCATCCTTTGAAAGGCAACGATACAGTCTGCCATCACTGATTTGAAATGTTTTTAAAAAATATTTCTTACACACAGATCGGGTTTCATTACTTGACTTAACAAAATATTTGAAATGAAAATTTTTTCCTGCTCGTGAACTATTTAGTGGACGTTTTCTTTTGACTGCTGATTTTTGTACCAATGCATACAGATATGAATTTTGAAGATCATAATTTTTTAAATTCCAAAAAGAGTCAAATATTTCTTTTCTTTCATCCTCTGTCAACAGCGTTAAACATTTCTTTGGACATCCACAATCAATATTTTCAAATTTTTTCTGATTTTTTATTATACCTCTTTTAGTTAAATACTCCTTACCGCTATTTCTTAACATTTTTCTTTTGTTGACTGCCCAATTTTCTTTATTGAGTGATCTTTTTCTAGCCTTAGCTGGTACAGGGTCTGCTTGAAGATTTTGCTGGTCATTATTATCATTTATATTTTCGTCATGACTTGAATCTGTACCTAAAACAAGGAGACAACACATTTAAAAGGTTGAGCAAGTATAGTTAGTTATAAAACTCAAAAAATAAACAAAATAGTTCCGTATTAGGCAATCCAGACCACGTGACCTCTGGTTGGCAAACAAAGGTTATTTTTGTGATTTTCCTAATAACTATACGTTATTTATCCTGTATGAATATTATTCGCTTCATTTTTGGAATTTTTATTGTATGTAGTTCAATAATATGCTTAAACCAAATGCTAAGGAAATTATTATTAGAAGCACCAGATGTTGGACAAAAACAAGCAAAATAATATTTGTTTAGTGTTGCTTTTCAAACAATGAATAAAACATATCTTTAAAACACTAAAAAACATTAACAAAAACAAGTAGATAAAGTTACGGACAGTTTTGTTGGTTTTGTGTGCCAACCAAATACAATGTTTAACAGGTCAATGGATTGCCTAATTCTTATTAATAACTTATATTTTAAGGTTATAAAAATAACTAAATGAACAACAACGAAACTTACCGGAAGTACTATTATTTTCTTCATTTGAAGGGTGATATTCGGAATCAGAATTACTAAAATCATCTGTATCCATCAGAATATGCTATTATAATTCGTTTTGAAACAGTAAACATAAATTAATCAACGAAATGATACAATATGTAACATAACCTCTTGCAATTTTGCCACAATAAAAGTGAAGTATCTCCGGACTTACTTCATTATTATTGCGACTTGGGATTTACTTCACTTTTATAATGACATATTTACAGTTTAAGCTCTCGAACAAAACTAGTAACCCCATCTACATGTTGAAGGAGTAAGTTTTGGAGATGATTCGCTTTTATATTGAAAGATTATACTAAACGTGGTTGAATGATACAATAAAACAGTAAATAACAAAATATGGAGTTACACCACTTTTACAATGAACGACACAAATGTGGAATTAGTTATTAAATTGGTAACTCAAAAAATTTCCTAATCTACAGAAACAAAGCAATTTTACTTCCACAGACAACAACACAGAAAATTGTTCTGCAGGTCAGTCTTCTGTATGGAGCCATTTTGAAAAAAAAATGCTACCTTTTCATCGATATAGTATCTGTCACATCTAGGGCCAGAATTAAGGTCCAGCAATACTTAGAGGAAGATCTCTTTGGCAGAAATGAAGATACACTACAATGGTGGAGTGATCATTCTTACAATTACCCACATCTTTCTAAAGAGGTGACAGAAATATTTGGCACGGTTGCAACATCTGTCCCTTGTTAAAGTATCTTCTCCAAATCAGGGCAATTATTGATATCAGAAAGGATCACGCCTTAGTGTCAATAAAGTAGCAAAATTAATGTATTTAAATGCCAATAGCGAACTTCAAATGAATGTATATTTAATATTGAATATACCACAATATATTTTTACTTTGCGTCCTGCTACTTTGTTAGTATTATAGTTATAAGCAGATATTTTTCTTTACCATTACTAGTTTTTGGCAATATTTTTTGGTCTCCTTCAGAAGTGATACATGTGAAAACTACGTTCAGCCTTTCCTCCAGAAGTGACAGTATTATTATATATTGCCATAAGTGTATTTTTATATTTTTAATAATTTCTAAAGCTCAAATAATAAATATTTATCTTGCACAAATTAATCTCTGAATTATAAATATGTAATAAATTTGAGATATTTGATATTTACTTTGGATCATATATTATCTCTGCAATAAATACAAAACGCAATATTTGTCGCATGATAATAAATAATATGGTTATAAATTTTATTGTGCAACGAATATTGCATAGAACTAAGCAAATAAACCAAGCAACAAGACCATCGAAAACATAAAAATTATAATAAAATATAAGAATAATAGAAAATGTGGCGCCATACTATGATTAACAAAATAAATGTCAACATTGATAGATTGAAGTAACTACGTAGCTGTATAGGATATTGCGACTCCAAATAATAACGATGAAGTTTCAACCCCCTCCAACGACAACGACGTTAGGTAGATTTTAAGTTTAGCAATAAGTCAGAAAGTGTTTAAAATAAACTGTAAATTTTCACATTCATCGTCAGAAGAATCATCGTAATTGATTTCTTCACTCTCCTCGGATGAAGTGCTATCACTTCGTTTATTTTTTTTTCTGCTTTGGTGCTGAGCCGCTTACCTTATTTAAATTGACCTTAATTCGTTTACTATTCTGAGGAGTCATTTTTTTGGTTGTTGCTTGCAGTTTTAACTGATCCAAGTCAGGTATGTTAGTTAAAATTACACTCTTTTTTGTTTTCCTTGCCTTCACACCTTTTCTCTTTTGTCTTCGATTAGGATGATATAACTTGATTAGAAAGCACACTAGACATTTCTGTCGACTTTGGTTGTGGATTTGGCTGTTCAGTTTCATTTGGTCTATCAGTCACAGAACTTCGAATGAAGTCAGCTTAAGAAAAAATGTCTCTATTAAGGGGAAAAATTCCCGTTTTATTAAAACCTGACAGAATATTAGTAGGTGTTAATGCTTTAATATGTGCCTCTCCTACACTTTGTGCTATCTGGTAAATTAAAATAGGTTTACCCGGATGGTTCAGCAACCTGACCATAGAGGCTATAGCGGCATTGTAATACGCTTTAAAGGGAGAGAAAATGATTTCATCATTATCCTTTGCCAGTTGAACAACTTGATATGTTACGAAACCATAACAGGAGCTAAAAACGTACCATTCGCATATACAATTACATATGTAGTAATCAGAATACCCCTTTCACGGCTAGTACAAATATTCAGCTGTTTTACACCTTTCTTCGCCATGACTTCCTTAGGTTTCTGCATTGTTGTTGTACTAGTCTCATCAAGGTTATATATTCTGATATTAGACACAGCTGAATGATGTTAGTGTTGTTAAACTTCAATCCTCTGGTTGACGTATACTGAGGTTCCCACACCTATTTAAAAAAATGAACGGAATCATTGTTGAGTCCAGCTATTTTATCTTTGATCCAATTCGCTGGAACTGGAATATTGTTTTTAATTGCCATATCATATGCTACTTTTCATGCTTGAATGGTTGTTGATCTGTAGCTTCTGAAAACACACGTCGTACAGCATAATTGTTTTCAGGCATACAATTAGGCAAATTGACACAAATCAACAATTAGTTCTAATAATAAGTCAAAAAAGCCATATAAAAAGTAACTTCTTACCTTAATTAAACAGTTTACCACTGTAACTTTTACGAGGTCACAAATGAAATGGTGGTATTTTAACTGGCGCTGTAAAATGACATTTCTGAGATAATGTTAGTTCCAGAATTGAAACTTGGCGGTAAATTAAAAAAAAAATAGAATGTCTTTTTGTGTACCACCTCTCTTCTACCCGCAATGAAATTTTTACAAATAAAAAATACATATTTAAAGTTGTGACTGTTCTTAATAGATTCTTAACAATCACCGACCTTTGGATGGTTAAAGCTACCATTGAGATATGAAACCATTTAGATAGAGATAGAAGCCATATAATAAAAAAATACTTTCACTGGTCACTCCGACAAGACGAAATAGCATTTGTAGACTACATTAAGAACACCCTTGAATACTGCATGACATCAAACGATGTAGATAAGTTGAACAAACAAATAGGTGATAAACTTTGAGGGTATACAAGGCAACTATCGAACACGGTGATTAATTTAATCTTGCCCAAGTACTTTCGATCAATAGATCATCTTCAGGGGCATCTGAAATAAGCCAAGAAACGTTTTTTATAAAAAAGGAAAATTAATTCACTTGGATAAAAAACTCCAAGTTTATGGTTGAAAAAACTTTATATGTGATAAACGTTTATAGACTTACTTCGTCAGTTGTGGCCTATCCGACATGGCATTGTTGGATATAACGTTGAGAGATAGGGTTTGAAACGAAGAAATTCGTAAAAGAAGTGGTGTAGAGGACATTATAAAACATATAGCTAAAATTAAATGCAAGTAGTCAGGATGCATCGCTAGAGTGAAAGATAATAGATGGGCCAAAAAAATCTTGTAGACCGAGTGCGGATAGACGAAACCCGGTAACAGCAACAACAAAATGGACTTTGACATAAAGAGGATCTGTACCAACTGGATTTCAACCGTGCAAGATAGATCTGAATGTAAGTTTTCGAGGAGACATCTGTTCAACAGTAGAGGACTATGGCTTGATGATACGATAATATATATGTAACAGATAATAGACCACACTTATATTTAACATACTTTTTTTTATTTTTTAGTATACTATCGCCCTCTGGAGGAGGACCTATTGGGCGACACTTCTGGAACATTCAGAAGGATGATGGTGTCTTTGTGTACAGCCAATCGTGACGAAAGCATGATGGTGGATCATAATTCAGCTGCAGCCGACGCTCAGGCCTTGCTAACTGCAGGTGAATTGCGTCTAGGCACTGATGAATCTGCATTCAATGCTATTTTGTGCCAAAGAAACTACGCCCAGCTGGGACTTATCTTCCACGAGTACGAGAAATTATCGGGTGAGTTATTATTATCTGTATTGTTTGCCATCCGTTTGTTCAGCCTATAAATATTATTGTTAATTTTATTTAATATATACAAGTATATCTATATCAAAGTTTCTTTAGTATTCCTAACACACATTCTTCTTTGAATATTATTTAGTAGGAAACTTATCAGTCTAACCAAGATTGTGACTTTTGTTCTAAGTTTATCTATTTGTGGCTTCAAGTTTTTCGTTATGGAAATATTTGACTTTATTTATTGGCTTTTTTAGGTCATGATATTGAAGAAGCCATCAAGGGAGAATTTTCTGGCGATTCCGAAGAAGGATTCTTGGCAATTGTTCGTGCTGTAAAACATCAACCGACATTCTTTGCTAGACAAATCCATCATGCAGTTAAGGGTGCTGGTACTGATGATCAAAAGCTAATACGCACCGTTGTGACAAGAAGTGAAGTTGATATGGAGGATATTAAAAGTGCTTATCAAGCCAAATATGGCGAATCTCTTGCAGAAGCTATACAGGTATAGTATTAAAGGAATGTTATTGAATAATCAAAGTGAATGAGTTAATTTGTACCACGAATAATTGAGAAGATTCATAATAATAATTTTATGGATTTTGTCATTATGGAGCTATTTTTATGTTGCTAAGTAGCACTCGTATCCTTTTACTTCTAATAAATGCAACATAAAGGTAAAAAATGTAAAAAGATCATAAAGGTTTTGTATAAATTTATTCTTCACCATAAAAGTAATATATAATTAACTTTGATTCATCGACATCGGCGTCGTTGTTGACCATCATGTCGCAGATTTATCAAAAACTCATGGTAAATTGGAGGTACGTAGTTGAGTAACTGTTGAAAATTTGAATATTTAGCTTGCTTAATGATGCCTTTTGTCAATCGGTACTCGCAAAGTTTTTGTCAGCTCGAATGGGTTTCATATGTAGCTCTCTAAAATCTTCTATGATACATCCAGCTGTTTTATTATAAAACAAGGTTAAAAGTTTATCCTGTTGAAAATGCAACTATTGCATGCTCTGTATTCCATTTACGCTCGTCTTGAAGTATGGCATAAGTGTTTGAAAGTCTAAAAAATCGTCATTTTCCATCTGTACTGTAAAGAACTTTCACTTGTAGAAGTTATCAGCTCCATCCAATGTTGAGGTACATAAAGGTTCTATTTGTTTATTTTTTTTAACTCTATTGAACCACAGTTTTGGTCACACTTATAAAAATGACCACTTATAAAAAAGCGATGATCTACTGTTTGAATATTAGTGTTTCTGACAATGTAAAGCCAAAATTTGACTGTCAGATGACTCTTATTTTGACCTCCACAGTTGTCGCTAATGCAGTTATATGTTTTACATATGAGGGAAGGCTTCTCATATATTTTAGGAGACAAGATGATATATCCTGACATCCACGTGACGCCTGGCCTTCGGGTCACATAAAGAAATGGGTCGTTCCAGTCTGAATGTTATGACCTACTAAGTTATACGCCCTAAGTATATGCTTTCAAAGATGACATATTAGGAGTTGGCATAGTTTTTTGTAAGTTGGATCGCATCTTTGCTAGCATCCTTTAGGTCGTAACTCATCTTTTGCTGTTCTTACGGCTTCCGCCTTACGCAAGTAAAAGGATTTTTTCTGTCTGAGCTTAAGTTTATTTCTGCCAAATCATGATTTATTTTTATCTGAAATTTTTCCCATTAATCACAGATGTCTGTGCTTGGCCTTTTGAAACTAAGGTTGAACTAAGTATTAAAAATATTCCTGTAAAAGCTTTCACATTTAAAATGGACGCCGCCTTGAAGAATCTTCCTGCTGGATAAAAGAAAAGGTTCTTCCCTCCTAAAAACACAAAAGAGGTTATAAACTTTTTTTAAGAAAATCCACAAGGAAAACAATTCCTGTAGCTGGCTGTATACCACGTTTCACAAAAACAGGTTAGTCTTCGTAAATGGGTATATTTATTTAAAAAATGGGTATATTTATTTAGTTACCAGCTGTAGTCCGTTTGAAGAGGTTTACTCTCCGGACACTGGAACTCACTTCAAGCATGTTACCTGAAGTCAATAATATTTAACATCAAATTTTAATAACAACAATATGTACAATCTTTAATAACTACATGTAATTTAAAGGGTTTTTACCCTAGTATTTTGGTGGCTCAGGCATTTTAACCTAGCAATTTTAAACCTGATGATGGAGTGTTTAGTCCGAAAACGTTTGTTTTTTTGATGTAGCTCTTTTAAGGGTTTTTTAAATAAATATACCCATTTACGAAAAAATAAATATACCCAAAAGACTAACCTCTTTTTTTAAAGAAATAAACAAAATGATTTAGGACAAAAATTAAATATCTGTTGCTGTCTCACCACAAACATCAAAAGTAAATAGTATAAAAATACTATATTAATAGTTATAATAGTAAATACAACATAACAATGAGAGACACTTACTATGTCCTATCAGTTTCAAACTCTAGAAGTTGGAGATACTACAAAACTTATAATTGTTAATGGGCGACAATTTGTAGCAGAAATAAATTATTACAAATAAAGAAATATCTTTTTAAGTGAAACTATGCATAGAGGTTAACCTTTAAAAAAAAACAAAATTTCAAATATGATTTACCAAATGTCAAAAATATTGCTAACTGTCATATGTCAATACTAAATCTTAAAACTTGAGAACAATTAATATGCCAGCCAGGCCCTAGGCCACACCTTAAGATCTACAATTTTAATTATTACAATTTCTTAACTTGTATGAAAGCAATTAATATTAGAAAAATGTCTATTTTCACTTTAAAATTACAAACAAAAATAATACGTGGGTTTCACTAAATATTATCTTTACTTTAAATTTCTGAAGTTGGAAATGGACTTAAACTCTCTGTCACACGAACACATTAATCTCCAAACTGCGAAAAATGTTTTCAAACTGAAAATGAGGCTGGAAGTTGTTTACTGAGATGCACTATTTAGACTCGACTTCTTAAAAAACTGGAGCAGGTATAACTGGACACAATGGCAACATGGGGTTCAAATCTCTTAGATACTTAAAAACATATAAACAATGATTACTCTTTCAAAACTGACACATTACATTTAGTATAATTCACTATTTTCCAACCAATTTGCCGGTTCACTCAAAAAACTCACAGCGACGTCTGCTTTCAATGACTAATCTTTTAAACCTCACTTCATCTGTAACTATTAACTGCTCAATAATACACACTTAACTGTTATTGTCACTTTATACTACATTTCCATAACAAAACATGGAAAACGAAAAGATTACGAATTTGAAGAGAAATCCGGACTCCAATAAAACTAAACACGCCTTTAACAGCGGCCAGCCTTACCGAGAGTGATGTAAGATGTAATTGCCTTTAAAATTCATTCGCCCAACTTGTTATAAACAAAACATATCAACAGGATAATTTTGTTTGTTTGACGACGCAAAATATCCTAAAGTGGCTCTCGATCAAATAATACCGAGGAAATATTGAACATAAACAAACTTAAAATGTGTTTATTATCAATTCTCGGCAACGCAAAAAAGATTGAAAATATACTTCGGTGTTTTAATACACACGGAGTGATTTCAATACATACGAAAGAATTTAAAAATGTTTCATTATAAAATGTTTACGTACTCTAAAACTTTTCAGATTATAAACACATGACACTTCTCTATTGCTAACTGCATTTAGTTTTACCTTTTATAGGCTTAGTCTGTATGGATCCAGTCAGAAAAGGTGTTTGGGAGATTCGAGTGCCCAATGCTCAATACTCTTTAACAATAATTGAAAGTCTTTGTTCTTGTGAAATAATATTGGTACAGTTATTCCAACAACGATGATTTTCAAGTTCTCGTAACTTTTTAGCGTAATAAGAATTGTGTTTTTGTACATGTAAGCTTCAACTGAATTTCTTGCTATTTTAGATCTGTTTTATTTTCACTTATCTGGCCTCCGAATTCTTTTCTTTCTAGTCAGCTTTGGTAGTACAAACGCATTAGCAGGTAAATCATCTATTACTGGCTCCGTATTCCGCAAAGAAACAAATCGAATTCTTTTTAAAAACACTGTAGTTTATAGTAACGTAAAACGCAGCAGTTTACATTAAAGTATTACTTGGAGCTATATCACTGTTAGTTGAGTTTGATAACAAACTCAACTAACAGTCTAATCTAGTGAAACAGAGGTCAAGTGCATTTGTATCTGTTCTCTTCCAAGCCCTACTTATAGTTGGCTTGGAGGCTAAGTAACTTGCCACTAGGAAGCAGCACCTGTTAAACTTATCGCTTAGATCTCTTTTTACCTCCAAATAGAATGAAAGATTTCCAGTTCAGCGATGCAGTTTTCTTAATATATACAAAAATGTCAATTATACCCTTTTATTTCTTTTTGTCCTCTGTATGTGTGTGTGTTATCTGTGATACATAATAGGGTCAAAGTTGCATTTTATTAACAATCTCTATTTTTTCTAGGGAGAAGCTTCCGGCGATTACAAGAAATGTCTACTGGCTTTGATTGGAGAATACTAAATAAATAGATGCCAAAGAAAACTTGAAACTATTTTCATATATGCAAATATATATGTTTTATATTACTGCACTTATTACGTACTATTTTCAAAATACAGCGAAGTAGCACATTTCTAATTAAAAAATTGTTAGGGTTGTGGATTTTAGATCAAGAAAAAAGTTATTAACTATTTCTAGAATGTATCAAGAGGTTTTAGTGTGTAAGCAACCTTTAGATTAAGCCTCTTCCATGCGATTTTCAAAACAAAAATATAACAGCAAGGGCACATAATTCGCGAATAATTAAGAAGAATTTGTGTTATTTGGTCTCTCAGTCACAGTTGGATTTATTTTTTTTGCGTTTTGCACATCGGACAACTATTTTTTATCAAACATCGGATGAAGCTGCCAATCGCTATACAAAAGTGTTATTTTCACTTTTCATTTATGACCGGTAATTTAAATAAGCTTTTCTTCGCCATATCGAATCTATTACCAAAGAATATAGACGCTTATAGAATAATCTTTCACTGTTATTTTTGAAAGTCGGCAAAAGATGATCGCACGTTATGAAAAAGAATGAGAGGGTGGATCGAGATTTTAGTACCAATAGGGAGCGGTCATGTCAGCGCTATTATTGCTTTTAAAATATGAAAGAGTGGGGCAACAAATGCAACAGATATTTTTATGTAGATGCCGCGTGGCCGTAGAATAGGATTAAATTTTTGCGTTTTATAACATTTTTTAAGAAAATAATAATATTTTAACTTTTAATAAATGAATCCTTTTAGAAAAAATATTATGATTCAAATTTTTAATTTAAATATGTACAAATCTACAAATAATATAATTAAAACTCTCTTCTTATTAACTATAAATAAAATTAATTCAATCAATAAAGTCACAATCACCGGAATTAAATATTTCCAAAGTTTCTATATTTAATAATTTCTTCTTCCTTGTTTTTAATATAATATAATATAAAATGTAAAACATAACACTGGTTTTTCTGCAGAATATATTTAATTTGTACATTTCGCTTAATTTCATATTTCTCAGAAGAAAATAATTTTAAAATAACTATTTCTGTTTGCAAACTATTTATATTCCAAACATTTTTAGTTCAAGTATTATTGTTTTTCAGATGCTTTTAAAATTTTATTATATACTAAATATACCTACTTCCATTCAAGAGTGTATTCTTAAGAGCGTAGGCGCAAAATTTCCCAGCCCAATGCTTTTTAAATGCATTAATTTTCGTCGAATCCTGAGAAAACTAATAAATATTTTTGAAAAATTTAAACGCAGAATGAAAGAATACATTATTACCGAGAGCCGAAAGTCCCTCAAAACTTCTATAATGTTTATTTTAATAAGTTACAGGGGTGAAAAAAAAAAGAGAAAATTTATTGTGATTTTTAATTTCAAATATCTCATTCAAAAAAACTTTTTGTTTATTCCAAGGGACTTTCGGCCCTCGGTAATAATGTAATCTTTCGTTCTGCGTTTAAATTTTTCAAAAATATTTGTTAGTTTTCTCAGGATTCGAAAAAAATGAATGCATTTAAAAAGCATTGGCCCGAAATTTTGCGCCTACGCTCTTAAGTACATCTTGTCAGCAGACGAATCTTTTCTCACTTTACCTATCTCGTTCACTGACAAAGAATATAGTCGCATGCATTATTTGATATTTATTTTAAAACCTTATTTTGCCGGTAAACATCGTACAAGAGTAAGTGGAAATTTGTCTAAAAAGTTTAATGAAAAGTCCTGAGAAAATTAAATTTTTGGTTGAAAAATTTTGAAATTTTTAAAAAATATTTCGTTAATTTTTGGACAGAAAAATTGTATAACAAAAATTTATGTGGCGGTTTTTCGTTGTGTTGGAACAAATCTATTTTTAATTCAAAGTTATAAAATTTAAAAAATTAATGCTTTGAATATTGTAAATATCCTACCTTTTTAAATTTCAAAATTAAAAATTTAACAATTTAATTTATTAAAAATAAAGATTTTATTGTGAAAAAAAAAACAAAAAAGCATCGAAATTTGTTTAGGCCTTGCAAAGGTAAATAAATAGCTCCGTTCGTACTCCGTTCCCACTTTCCCCTAACTACATCTTTTATGATAGTTTTAAGCCAACTGACAGAAGTGTTTTGAAGTATAAACCGTAACCAAATCGCCCATTTGAACTGTTCTTCTAGAAGCGTGTATATTCTTTGCTATTACACTCCTTCCTGTCAATTGTCATTTAAACATCACATTAACGTATCACTAAGGGCCGATTGCTCGAACGCTAATCAAAACTTGATTGTAATCAAATATTTAATTACAATTAAATACGTCACAGCAGCTGTCAAAATTATTAAAAATTACTTATTATTATTGATTTGTAAATAAAAACATGAAATTAACATCAGAAAGAGTTTAATTATGGTTTATTTTAAATTAATACGCAAAATAATAAAATTATAAAATAAATCAGTCAACTTAACCTCAAAATGTGACGTATTTGATTTTAATTAAATATTTGATTACAATCAAGTATTGATTAGCGTTCGAACAATCGATCCATAATAAAGGAAGTATAGTTATTAAAAAAAAATACGAAAATAAAAAAAGTGCGTCAATTAGAAAATAAATGTTTTAAATCTTTTAATATTCCTACAATGTTCTATTTGTATTAAATAATATTCAGTACATACATTTGTCATTTTTAGCCTTAAAATATTAAATGATCTTATTGCTTATACGCTATAATAATATTTTTGTTAATTAATATATTTCTGCAAGTAATGAAAAGCGATTTACATAATATATATCCTTGATATAATAGATCCTAAATCAGAATGACCTTCATAAATACGTGGAACTTACTCATAAATAGACTTACTTCATAAATAAGTGAAACAACATCAAAGATTTTTTCTAATGATTGATTTAATTGTGGGGATAATATTGCGTTCGCAGCCATTTTTAATAAAAACATTACGAAACTATTGCATTGTTGCGGTTTCAACATGGTGGCTGCGCTTGCGCTGGTGATATGCTGAAAAAGTCTATTAATGTTAACAACTTAACGAGAAAAAATACCAAGGTAATTTGGTACTCGGCAAAATAATGGTTAATAAATCAACAAATAGTACATTGTTTACCGGGTAGGAAAAGCTTAACATTCCTGGACGACTGTGAAGATTGCTACAGGAATGTGGCTTTTCCTACGAGGTAAACATACTATTTTTCCGCAAATCGTTTAAAATTCGACAGATATTGATTGATTAAAAAAAAACGCGATAATTTTATTCCCAAATAAATGGTGCTTTGAAATTCCTAATAAAATTACTTGGGTTACTATGGAAACGTATTTAGGTTGAATTGTCAAACTTGACGTTTATGTATGTAGAACACTAACAACTGTACGGAAATATCGTTTCCTTACAGTAAGGAAATGACATTTCCTTACAGTAAGGAAGTCCTGACTTTTTCTTCAAGAAATTTTGACAGGAATGTCAAAATTTCCTGGCGATTTGCGGAAAAAATACATTTTGTCAACTATAGGAAAATGTTTGAACATTTCCACTGGGCAATTCTTCCACTGTGCTTAGTAGACAGCAGCGGTGTCCGTATTTCTCGATCTTGATTAGTCGAACTTCAATGTTACTAGAAAGTCAAATCGTTTACAGTCTATGTAAAGATAAACGGGCAGATAGACGCTCTGGTCTAGTAAGTTAATATTAATAATAATTGTCAACAAACAGTCAACAACTATAATAATATCCGTTAACATATGCATGGATCAGAGGAATAGTCTAAATGTTGCTTCATTATTAAAGGCTATAGAGTCTTCTAATCTCAGTGTGGTTATTTACGCTTTTTAAAGTGCCTAATGTTGCCAAATATTTTCGTATGTCCTGGCTTGATAAATAAATAGATATTTTTTCAGAAACTAGGTAATTATAAGTGAAATGTTTGTTTGTGTTAACAAGGCAAATGTTTTTCTACCATCCTATTTTAAGTATACCATTAGATGAAATCTCAATAATTTTAACAAATTACCACAAAAACTAATAATTGTATCAGTTAATTCTGGTGTGCTACGGCGAGTTTTGATGTCTCTCTTTGTGCCTCAGTCTTTTAAATCCTCATATCACGTCACTACTACGTTCACTGAAACCTTAATAATGATTTTTATGCTGATATGGTACTTTTGTACTGTCGATGGTAAAGTGTTTATTGGATGAGATTGGCGTGAATGTTTTTGATAACCAAAACTAGATTTACGGAAGGATGATGAAGTATTTGATTTTGGGTGAAGAAAGGTCTCCATGTTGAAGATAGTCGAGTGGGACAGTCGGGACGTTTTTTGACCTCAATGGCTTCTCAAATTATCCCCGTATTGTGAAAACGAATATAGGCAATAGTTCTGGAATTTTCAGAACCAATTTGTTTGGCTTGTTTGGTGATATGCTAGTCTGTTACTGAATTGAAGTCGAAATTGATGTTTGAAAGGAAATGTTCCCCGAAGTATAGTATTTGGTTTCGTCTGACTTTTTTCCACTCTTAATTATAAAACAATTTGGGCCAAATGAATAGTTTATACCAACGATAAATGAATATTTTGAAGTCCTGACGTTATCAATCTTCAACGATGGTGCTGTTATTTAAAAATCACAAGGAAATTCGTGAAATTGATTGAATGGGAAGGTTTATGGGTGAGCATATTTTATTACTTCTTTTCCGTTGTGTTTTATGCATATTTTATCCAAATCTGATAGATTAATACGTATTTCTCGGAATTTTTCATTTATTTCTTTCTAGATCTTGTTTTTATTGTGCGATGATCACATTGTTATCATTCTTCCGACAATTTGAGCCACCAACGCTTGATTAAATATGAGTAAAAGAGGAAACTGCTAAAGAAGCAAGATGCTGTAAAATATTTTATCATGATTCAATCATATTTAACTATTATTACCTTTAATATACACCCTACCTCTATCCCTACGATACTCCATGCCAATCTTCGTTGTTCAAAACTGTGTGGAAGTTTTCTGTCAGATCCTTCAGGATGCGTTCCGTTTTCTCCTCCACGGCTTCATCGAAGTTAAATGCTTGTTTCTGTTAATTCAGATTCCACTTTAGGAAACAGACAAAAGCTGCCCAGCAAAGTCCAGCAAATAGGGTGAAATCACTGGAATCCTATAATAGCTAGAACCTCTTCACAGGCAAAGCGGAATTTGTACACACCTTTTGTATGTTTAAATTGTCAATTTCTGGAGTGCCAATATCCACACGAATACTTAACTCACGGTCAAATCCAACCAGATCACTAATTTTTCGATATCTACACTCGTTTTTGATCTAGAAGGATAACCCGGGTATCTTCCAAGTTTTCTTGGTCACCCTAAAAACGTCCAAGAAGTCGTTTACGCCTTAAATACTCATTGTCATATACTTTTTTCAATAAATTAGATGTTTCCTTAGTGGTTTTTTTAAGTTTTATGTGAAATTTAACAACAACGAGCCTCGTTATTTATTAGCCACACCTCGTATACTGTAGTTATAGTAATATAAACATAAGCATCACGTAACTTCAAACTACGTGTCAAATAAAAGCCGTCAATTAGTGAAAAAGTTTGAGTGTATTTTCTGGGTTTACCAGTAACATTATATGGAGAAATTAAATCTAACCTGTTGTTTTTAACAAACCCTATAACGAAAGTTTTATGGGTTTTGGTCAAATATGTGTTTATTATTTTACGTTTACACTAGAGACACACTAATAATATATATTTTTAATATAGACTTTTAAGGCAATGGTAGAAAAACATTCGTATTAAATTTTGAGATTTCAAATTGAGTATATTTACTAAACAAGTATTATTTCTGGCGAGGTTTGAGATTTTTTTTAATTGTACTCATTTACTAATAGAGATTATTTTAAGTATGTGTTAACTTTATTTATAAAAAATGATAAGTATATAAGTATTGTCCTTTTATTTCAGGGTACTATTTTATCATTTAAAATTTACAGTCAATGTTAAATTTAAACGTTTCAAATTTTAAAATCCATGTAAGGAATATTTCTGTTACTCATTTTTAAACTAAATATATTATTGTTGCATGATTTGTAGTTTTTTTCGTTATAAACATCTACGTGCGATTAAGATTCAGAGTAAGTGTCAATGAAACAACATCGAAAAGCTTCTCTGATGAACAGCTGGTGTTCCACAAGGAATTGTCATTTTTTTAATGACATAACAATGACAAATACACAATCCTATCTCTAGTATAAAATTGAAGGATAATTAATAAAAGAAAACGCGATAAGGAAACATACGGGGACACTTGCTTGTCGTTTAGGGGCTCTTAACTAGGGAATTGTCCTTGGTGACCCCACTATGAATTCAAACATCCTACGTAATCGTAGGAGTCTAAGTAAACTTCAGTTCAAGGAAAGAATAATGCCCAAACATTCATCTACAATAAAATTCAATAAACTATGTGGGAGACGTAAACATTAGCAGGTGTAGTCCTCTAACAGGAACGCATTTTGGATTATTTCGTCTTGCCAGAAGTATTATCTTGTATCTATCCGAAATTTGGCCTTATTTTCTGGCCTTACATCATCAGAAATAAAGATCTACTACACCTGACCGGAAAAAAAGGGTAGAACAACAAATAAAGTCCAGAAAGTGGGGTTGGATTGGTCACACACTCAGAAAAATAATTAAAAGTATTGCAGTTTTTAAATAAAAATACAAAGTTATCCATAATTCGTTTGAGTTCGGCGTAAATTTCAATGTACTGGTTATTATGTCACTAGAATAGAAAATAGAAAAGAATGTACAAAAATATTCAAAGGCAAATAAGAACCGAAATACGAAAGGCCAAACAAAACTGTGTTTTGGTTAAAAACACAGTTTGAAAAGATAGTTGTTGGAACAAAAACATGATACATTTAATATGCATAAAAAGGTAAAACAAGCAGCTGGTCTTCAAAAATCTAATACAACTATGGTCTGTTTTTTAACCAGGAGGAGTAATTCAAATTTTCCGCGCCGTAATTCTTGTTTGTAATTGGTCCAACCGCAGGCAAGTTTACTCCACTAAATTATGACATATTGACACTAATGACATTTGTGAAATTTTAAAATTCAAAATTTATATCGATGATTTTTTGTATTTTCTGCGTTATTCCTTACATTCATAGATTTTTCGTTTGGATTTATATAAAGAACAGTTCTGTTCAGAACTATTTAGTGTTATGATAAGATAATAATATGGATTCAATGCCAAGTACTAGTGGTGATTATTCTTCTCCACCTTAAAAACGCCGAGTAGATTTGGGTCATTTATCAACAAATAAGAAACAATGTTTAATAAACATGTATAAAAAAATGAAAATTGATAATTCTGGATTGAAAATAACAGCCACGATAGCAAAAGTAAAACAGGCAGCAGGTTAGTTTTGCAGAATAGTTATTATTAAAATCAAAACTTACTAAAGTAATGTGCTAATTTTAGGTGTTGCGAATTCAACTAATAACCAAACAATTAAAGAATAAAAGCAGACTGGTAATATGCGAATATTATTTAATGTGATATTTTTCTAGATGATATTTATACTAAATATTGTTTAAAGTATTGTTAAGAAGCATTTTCATTTGTTTTCATCACAATAAAAGAACATTAGTAAAGTAATGTTGTGTTTTAGTTTGATTGCATTGATGCAGTTGGTTTTGTTCTTTCTGGTTGTAGATAATCACAAGAAAACTGCATAATTATGCTTGAATGTAACATAATAGATTGAATTTGTTAATTTTAGTCAATTTTATTTATTGATAACAAATGTTACAAACTCAAGAATCCAGCATTAAAAAAATTGGAAGTACACACTTATTTATACAAAGTATCTTTTTGCATTATAGTGCTTCAAATAGAACCTAAAGATATTGATACATAAGTTAAACAAATCTATCTAATAAGGTAACTGATTACCATAATACCACACCTATATTTGAACCATAATTTATTCTGTAATGGAAAATATGAAAAAGTGAATTTTAAAGCAGTGAACGGGAAGGAGTATGTAAAACAAATTGCCTGAAGCAATTCAGGAGATTGGATTATTAAGCTTAAAAATAATGATCAAAGTCAAAGTTAACTCTTCTGGTAAGAAAAAAAACCTATATTCAAGAAATTAATCACATCAGAATACCTAAAAATGTGGTCTACGCAGTTTAAAAGAACAGTATTTCAGAAATCTTTGAACTTTCTCTAACTTTTTGATACATGCATTTGCATAGCTTTGTTGCATACTTATTAGATCTATTTGCAAATTAAAAGACAAATTTATGTGAAAAACCAAACTTAGATGAATGTGAAAAACGTCCTTTTTTTATTGTAATAATTGTAATATCTATTGGAAGTGAATTAAAAAAAATTATAATTCAAACATAAATTAACAAAGTTAGGTTAGAATTGACGTGGAAGGTTGTCCGATATTGATTACTCGATTACCGCAAGGCCGAGATAATCAACAAAAAAGAAGATGTATTTGGTGACTTTTCTAGTAACTTTCTTGGGTGTGAATCTGTCTTTTTGGTTTACTCCTCCTGGTTAAAAAACAGAGTATAGCAAACTGCAAGATCAACAGGGAAACATCATCACAGGTACAAATCAAGAAATATGCATGTGGGCCAAATACATACAAGAACTATTTGACGATAATAGGTCGGAACATCATCCGTCCTACCTCATCTTTCCAAGTGGAAAAGCAATATCACAACTAAAAGATGGCAAAGCTGCTGGACCTGACAATGCATATGCTGAACTCATAAAGCTATTTAACATCGACTGAAATCAACAACTAACAAAAATATTCGATGACATATTTAAATAGAGTAATACCAAGATCATGGATGAAGTCAACGTTTACTGCTCTAACAAAGAAAACAAAATTCGTATCCTGCCATAATTTCCGGACCATCAGCTTAATGAGCCACATTTTAAAGACACAGTTTATATACATTGTCTACCACTCGGGAAAGGCAGAAGGACCCAGACGTAATGGAGTCGCAATTATTGTCAAAGAAGAAATCCGTAACTGTATTAGAAATTTCGTTCCTTTGAATGATCGCATCATGATGATACAGCTGCAAAATAAATTAAGAAATATTAATATAATACAAGTCTATGCACCAACAGCGGACAAACCAGATGAAGAAATTGAGCAATTCTACAACCAAATTAAAGAAATTCTCCGAAGCACAAAAAACATGAAGCTACGATTATTAAGACTTCAACGCAAAAGTTGGTGCCGAAATAACACAAGATATAAACGGAAAGTATGGACTTGGAGAAAGGAACGAAAGAGGGCAGAGACTAATACAGTTCTGCCAAGAAGAGAATTGCATTATAGCAAATACTTTGTTTCAACAACCTAAAAGACGACTATATACCTGGAAATCTCCAGCTGATCAAGAAGCAAAGGTTCAGAAATCAAATCGACTATATTATCATTAACAGAAGGTTTAGAAACAGTATTACATATATGCAAAAACATTCCCAGGTGCAGATTCAAACTAAATTAAAAATAATAAAAACCCCGACAGCTCAAAAAAAAAACATAATAATCGACTCTTAAGGCTGTTTTCGCAGTTAAAGCATACTGCGATTTGAAGTGGGCGTATCACTTACTTTTATACACTGATTATGTCAGACCCTACATGACTTCCTAATTTGAAATCTGCAGTTTCGATGTTTATTCAGTGGCGCCGGCCCACGGGTTGTTTATTGACAATAAATGCATTATTCTCCATTCAAATTAGTTTTGTCGGAATACTTTTTTTAGATTGATTATCGTAGATAATGTTTTAAAAATAATTAATCACATTTTTAATTTATATGTCTTAGCTAAACATAGTATTGAAGAAAAATTTGTGAAACGTGACTGCAAAAAACATCATGTCAATTTAATGTCACAAACAAATAAACAATTTAGCAGTTATAACTTGAAAATTATTTCAAGAAGTTATTTATTTGTTAGAGAAAACTGATATTAGCGTAGTAAAAATTAAACAAAAAATATTTTTATTTATCTATAAAAAATTGGTACCTGCGATACCATCGTAATAGTAAATGTATTTATCTGGCAAGTATTTCGAGGCGACGTATTGTGAGGAAACAGTTCTCTGAATGGAATATACATTATTTTAATATATTTATAGATTGCAGTTACATAAGAAAAGTATCCAATTTATGAATAAAACACAAATCGTGGATAGTTATTTCATCATCATCAGTGGCATTACAGCTCGTCATGAGCCAAAGCCTTCTTCAGAACAATCTTCCATTCGCCCCTGTCTTTGGCACCTCTTCCCCAAGCTCTAACTCAGATGGATTTTAGATCATCCTCTATGATATCTTGATACCTAAGTTTTGGTCTTCCTCTGGATCGTCTTCCCACTGGTCCTCTTCGGTCGAAAATTTTTCTGATCGTTTCATCTTCATCTCGCCTAATTACATGTCCTATCCATTAAAGGCGTACTAATTTAATAAATTTTACAACGTCAGGTACTACACCTGAAGAAGCATCGTAGTTTACTTTATACGATCTTTTTGACCAAGCACCATCAGCTATAACGGTTATTAACCCATTTCCGTCGGAATCTACTTCACCAATTTCTTTGGCTAAAGCTAATTCCTCCCGTCCAGCCTCTTCTATGGAATCACAAAGTGTTTGGCCGATGATATCTGCAACTGTCTCCGTATGTTTTGCATACTGCCTGTAGGACATCACAGGTATATTTAATGCAGCGTGCTGCTGCTGTATGTCTGAATAACCAGAACCATTCAAGTTCAGTGAATTGTTACCAGAATCCTATGTTGCTATCTCCTTTTCAATATTGCACATTTGACATTTAAAAGTCAATGTACTTATCAATCCGTCAATTTTTTCTTTGATAATCTCCATATTAGAAAAGTTGCATGAAAATGGAGAATGATTATTCAAACCTTGAATAGATTTAATGAAAAAGTTTATGTCCACTATTCTTCTGCCTTCTACCGAAAAAGATGGTTTTTGCGGAGAGGCAATCTCGACTGACTGAGAATGACAGCTATTACTAGAAATAACGATAAAATTTAAAGTATTTTCTGCAAATGATATTATTTGTTATTATTATTTAAGAGTAAAACATTGGTAATATTTTGACCATAAATAAATAATATGTAAGGTCATGAACCCTTTATTTACTTACTTTACGGTAAGTAAATAAAAAAAAAGTAAAAAGGGTTACTTACAAATCGACACAGCAACTAGGTAAAGTAGAGGTTTCTGCTAAGTCTTGATGGAATGAACTATTTGATGAAGAACTTTTGTTTACAGTAGCTTTTTTGATTTTTAAGTTCCTAAAAATATGAGAAAGAAACAAAATTATTCTAGGAAAAAGATACGAACTTACTGAAGATAAACTATTATAATATTTTTAAAATTAAACAAACAACGGGTGTTTGTGAAGAACGTAATCAACGCTATATATATATATATATATGTATATATATATATATATATATATATATATATATATATATATATATATATATATATAGCTATATATACTATATATACTTTATATATATATATATATATATATATATATATATATATATATATACATATATATATATATATATATATATATATATATATATATATATATATACTTAAAAGCTTTTAAAAACAGTTGTAAATATATAAATAATAAATACTTACTGTAGTGCAATTGCTCTCCTTTTCCTTGACCTAGGACGTTTACTGGGACTCATTTTTTATCTTGTCTCTTATAACTTATATCACTAACCTAATGTAATACTTAAAAATACGCGTAAACTAAAGAACTTTTAACTTATACCACTAAACTAATAATATATTACTTAAACATACCCGTAAACTAAATAATTTCAATGTTTTCAAAATAAATAAGAATACTGTAAAAGATACAAGAACTGTAAAAACTAAGCAAGTTGATAAAGAAAATACAAGAATGAAAGAACTAAAATGGATTCTGATTCAAGCGAACTAACTGACCCTACCGTACGTTCATGAGATTTGACGTCACTAATGCGATAACGATCAAGCTAAGGAATGATGAGGAACACGTTTCACTATTAGATTTCAATATTTTTCAGACACAGACAGGTGAAAAAAGAATCAACGATTACAGAAAAAAAAACTCTTTCAACTGATGGGCGTGAAAAATTTGGTTATAATAGAACGTTAAACAGTATAATCCAATTTTTCAACAGAAAATTCAAAAAAATAAAAAAAGTAAAACCATCATTTTAAAAGCAACATAGTTTTGAATAACATGTCCAAATTTTGAGACATTTTGTCGGTAAATAACAGAGAAAAAATTTTGGTGCACTGTAAAAACATTGGTTAAATAAACTCTTTAATGAAATGGCAATAAATACAAGTTGTTAGCTGTAAACTGTGTATAATTTGTTCATAAACCTTATTTGCTATACGAGACGATACCCTTACATTGAGTCTGGTTTCAAATCCGCTCAATTTAAATTATTGTTTGAGGTTTTTTTGAAGTGTAAAGATATGCAATTAGGCCCAGATAGCCCACAATGAGTACCAGCTCTTATGAGATTTTAGGCTGTTGCTTCAGTTACCCCTGTTAATTGAAGTAACTGGACCCACCGTACGTACAATTTTAGTATTTATTTTATTATTACTGACACTTATTATTAATAATGTAATACATTCAAGCAAATTAACGTGCCGTACATTTAAATAGTATTAAATAAAGGTCATTTTTTGATACAAATAGTTTAAAATTTACTTATACTTTGATCATTAGCTAACTAAAAATATGAGCCGAAGCAGATTTGTTGTAAAATCATGATCCAATTACCCCACCTTACCCTATATTGTATATGCGTATGCATTACACAAATTAGTCAACACGTATAGTTTTGATATTTGTCAGTTTATTTTGACAAACACGATAATTATCAGACTAATGGTTTAAAAACAGTAGATTCGTTTATATCTTTGGTTTTATCTTAAAAACCAAAGTGCAAAATATACGGTTAACCCCCCATTTATTTGTTTGATTAGGTCTCATTAAACTTAAAATCTAGAAAACTGCAAAAATGGATTGACCTCCATCTACGGTCGACTAATATTTTACAAAAGCATCTCTTTTCAAATTATCTCTGGCATATCCCACATACAAATGAAATATAACATGAAATTTATTCAATCTAAAAATACAGCTCTGCACCTGCTGTTGCTGTTTTGTTAAGAATTTTTATTTTGTACCTTGCCAATGTTTATACCTACATGCGAAACGGATGGACGTTTTATGTTCAACGATTATTTTTCTTTTTAACGGTGTCCAAATTTTATAATAAATTATTCCCAGATTCTAATCTGTGTAAATAAACCAATGTAATAATACAATTCGAAAATATCACCAACTACTTTTTACCTAATCCTAGTATACATTACATTTTTAAAATGTGCAAATTCATTAGGTCTGGCCATTTGCACAAGTACTTTTTCTTCTTCTTCGCGTGCCATATCAGAATTATCCGACGTTGGCGATCACCATTGCGAAGGCTTCTTGATTTTCTGCAATATGGAATAATTGTCCTGCATTTGGTATCTGAGTCCATTCACGAATGTTTTTTAACCAAGAAACTTGTTTTCTTCCTACACCTCAGTTGTAATATTTTATATCGACCTTCCCCTTACTATATGACTTAGATATGACATTTTTTGATGTTTAACAGTCTTTAGCAGTTATCTATCTTTGTTAACGCTCCTTAGTACTTCTTCATTAGTTTTCCTTGCTGTCCAAGGTATCTTCAGCATTCGTCTATGAACCCACATTTCCAATGCTTCAATTTTGTTCATGATCGATACTTTTAGCGTCCACACTTCTGCACTGTACAAAAGTACGTACCAAACAAAGCACTGAACCATTCTTTCCTTAGTTCCAAACTGAGATGGTTATTGCAAAGAAATTACTTCATTTTCATAAAAGTAGTTTTAGTCATTGCTATTCTACGTTTTATTTCTATGTCTGGATCTAGTTGATCCGTTATCACAGTTCCCAAATATGTCATTTTGTGAACTTTCTCAACTTGGACTCCGTTTAATTGAAACTTTGCATCGGGATGTGAGTCACGACTAAACATTAAAAATTTGGTTTTGTTTGAGTTTATTTTAATGTCCATTTCAAGCAGAATTTGAAGACCTTCAATATTATCTGATAGAATTACTCTATCGTCTGCATATCTAATCTTTTTATTCCATATGGTTGTCTCTCAGGTGCCTTTTTAAATAACTGGTCCGAGTAAACATTGAACAATGTTGGCGACAACCAACATTGTTCCCATAGCATTTCTAAAACCAAATTGGGTATCTTTAAGATCTTCTTTGCATTTGCGTCTAATTCTATTGTGAAGAGGAAAATTTTAAGAGTGTGGCTCATTAGGCTTATTAATCTATATTCTGAGCATTTTCTCGCATTGTGTTTTTTAGGTATTGCGACAAAGATGGATTTGAGCCAATCTGCGAGAATCACTCCTGTGTTATATATTGAATTAAAAAGTCTTACTACTACTTTTATGTTATCATTCTCTATTAGTTTCAACAACTCAGTTGGTGTATCATCTGGACCACAAGCTTTTCTAATTTTAGCATTATTTATAGCGTGTTCTACCTCGCATTTCATAATTTCTGGGCCGTCAGTACAGTTTTGGTAGAATCATATCGTTTTCTTTACAAAATTCATACAACCTCTATACTCGATCGTTAGGTTATCCTAAACCAGTGATACTCAACCTACGGCCCGCGGGCCGCATGCGGTCCTCGGACTTTTTTTATGCGGCCCGAAGGTTATTTTTGTAATTCATTACAAAAATATTATTAAAAATTCCCTAATCAACAAAGTCTAATTTAAATCATGAATGTGTTGCTTGTGTGAGTCCATTTCAAATAGGTAAAGAAATAATAAATAAGACTTTCTCACAATCAATTTAATTTAACTATCAGACGACCGGTTTCGCTTTCTACAATATGCAAAGCATCCTCAGGTCTCGATAAAAAGTTAAACAAATGATGCCGGTACTCTATTAATTAATAATTATTAATTAATAATTAATAGAGTACCGAGCAGTAATATATTAATTAATAGAGTACCGGCATCATTTGTTTAACTTTGTATCGAGACCTGAGGATGCTTTGCATATTGTAGAAAGCGAAACCGGTCGTTAAATTAAATTGATTGTGAGTAAGTCTTATTTATTATTTCTTTACCTATTTAAAGTCTAATTTATAATATAAAAAGATCCGCCCCTGTGGTGTTCAACCGGGGATTTCCTGGAGTTGACGTTGTTATACTATGTTTGCATTTTATGTTGATTTGAAACCAGTTCAATTATTATATGAACATATCAATTTCATTTAGCGCTTCCGTTTACACACGTATCGTCTTTTTCAAATTTTGTCAAGTGTTTCTTTTACTTATAATAATTGTAATTATAATTGATTTGCAGGGAATTTAAAACAGTAACAATGGTTGGCGTGTCCTCAAAATCAAAACGTAAAATATCTGATGAAAACAGACTATTTCAAGATAATTGGGAAGATGAATTTTTTGTTGTAACTAACAAACGCGGTTTAGCCACTTGTATGATTTCTCGAGAGATTGTTATTTTAAAGAAGTATTATATTACGAGACACTATAATACAAAACACAAGATGTTTAGCGATAGTTTCCCAGTCGGCTCTGCATTGCGAAGAGAAAAACTATGCGTCTTGAAAAGGTCGTTACAGCAGCATCAAAATATAATGGCAGTTACAATGTCACAAGATGTATCAGTGACGAGAGCGTCCTACGAAATTTGCTATTAGGAAAACATATGAAGCCATTTACTGACGCTGAGATTGTAAAGAAATGCTTTAAAAATGCTTCAAATATTTTACTTGAAAAGTTTAGCAATAAAACTCAGATAATATCACAAATCAGACAACTACAACTCTCAGATTCCTCACGTCAGGCGAATTGAAGATATTTCGAAACATATTTTTAATTATATCATCGACGACTTGAACAATTGTAAATACTGGAGTTTAGCATTTAATTCAAGCACTGATGTTTCATCAACTTCACAATGTTCTCTTTTTGTACGGTACTTTACTGAAGATTATGGAATTCGTGAAGATTTTCTCAAATTTCATCCAATGAAAGGTCATACCAAAGGAAGTGATTCATCATCCAGCCGAATTTTCACATCCATTGTTGGATATAGGCCTCCTCCAAACGTCTCCAGTTCTCTCTATCTCTAGCTGCTGCAATCCAGTTTGTTTCTATTCTCTTTAGGTCGTCGGTCCATCGGGTGGGTGGTCTGCCACACAAAGTGATTACATTGATGTTATTTGTACGTTTTTGAAAAAAAAAATAGTATTGACGTTGAAAAGTTGGTATGTGTATGTACAGATGGATGTCCGTCTATGACAGGAAATAATATTGGTTTTATGTCTCTTTTGAAAAAAAAAATATGATATAAATAATTTGTTAATATTTCACTGTATCATACATCAAGAAAATCTTGCAGCACCGTACCACCATACCGGAAGTTGACGACCTGATGAAAAATGTTATTAACATCGTTAATTTTATTAGAGCACGAGAACTTAACCATAGAAAATTTAAATGTTTATTAGAAGAATTAAAAAGTGAGCATGGCGATGTACTTTTACATACCGGAGTACGATGGCTGAGCAGAACAAAATTTCAGAACGGTTTTACTCTTTACGGAACGAAATAATATTGTTTCTACAACCAAATAATAAAACTTGTTAAGTGATGTAAGATCACATTATTGTATGTATTTGTAATGAAAAATCATACTAAATTTTCTCTTTGTTTTCACCTCTGCAGAGCCGTGCGGTATATCTTTTAATATGATGCAAGTCTTTGAAATACCGCCTCTTAAACATGATTGAAATTTAACTTTCATTTTTATTAAGAGGGTATGCGCAAAATCTTGATCCAATGCTATTTAAATGCATTTTTTTTTGAAAACATTTTTACACAGCCTGACATTTTTTTATTTTAATGATTATGCCGCCCTCCTTGTGATGCCGCCTGATGCGACTGTCTCGCCGTATCATAGCACGGCACAGCCCTGCACCCCTGTAACTTATTAAAATAAACATTATAGAAGTTTTTAGGGACTTTTGGCCATCGGTAATAATGTAATATTTTATTCTGCGTTTAAATTTTTCCAAAATTTTTATTAGTTTTCCAAGGATTAAAAAATTAATGCATTTAAAAAGCATTTGACCGAAATTTTGCGCAAGTGTTATACATTTTTTAAATCAGTATTTTAAAAATAATATATATATATATATATATATATATATATATACATATATATACATATATATATATATATACATATATATATATATATATATATATATATATATATATATATATAAATTTTCGTTTCATTGGGTTTGTCAATAAAATGGCTGTTCTAGAAGACTATTTTTTATATCTCAAGCTTTCAAATGTTATTATATATATATATATATATATATATATATATATATAATATATATATATATATAATATATATATATATATATATATATATATATATATATATATATATGTATTGTATGTATGTATTTATACTACTTCACTTAGATTGCGGCCCGCAAGCTGTGGCAATAGCTAGTATGCGGCCCAGGGAAAAAAAAGGTTGAGTATCGCTGTGCTAAACCATAAGGACCTACAGTCTGACCTCGTCGACCTTTCCCAATGTTTGCATTGAAGTCGCCTATAATATATAAAAGTTTGTGTTTATTAAATTTCTGTAAGATGTCTTGGATCTGATCATACAACTTCTCGACTTCATCTTCATATTTTCTATCTGCAGTCGGGACACAGATTTGAAGTATGTTAGTTTTAAATGGTTGAGAATTTATTTGGAGTAATATTATTCTATCCGAGACTGTTACGAAATTGGTCACATATTTACTCAGTTCTGATGTTACTAATATACCTACACCATTTTTATGATGCGGGTCTTCTGTGCTGTTACCGGAATAATATAATACACTTCCGTCCTTTTTACATGATCCTGACTCTGGCCATCTCATTTCGCTGATTCCCAGTAGGTCTATTTTCATTATTTTCATTTCTTAAATTGCGTTGTCAAGTTTCCTAGCCGCAAATACACTTCTAACATTCCACGTACACATTCTAAAATTGGATAGCTTCATTTTTCGGAATTCTTCAAGTACAAGTACTCTTACCATAAATAATATGTTACATAGGGCCGTTCGTGAGGTGACTTATGCCCTGGTTTAAGAAAATATTGGTCGCCCCTATCAGTGATACCTGATGTCTTTGTCAGGGTTCCTACCTAATGTATTTGTCAGGTCTCCCGAGCCCCCAGACACTAATCAATCCATTACTGCAGTAGTCTTGTGTATATTTTGCTGTTAGTTCTCATCTCGGTTTACCACCCAAATTAAGTTGAGTTTTTGTGCTAAAGCCCTGAAGAAGACATCAGAGAGGATGTCGAAATCTCGGCGCAATGAAAATCAACGTGGTTCAACCCGGAAGACTGTTGAATTTAATATTATTTAATATTTTTTAATAGTATTCATCTTAGCTCTAGGTTTATATATGTATATATATATATATATATATATATATATATATATATATATATATATAAATATATATATATATATATATATATATATATATATATATATATATATATCTGCGAGTATATAAATAAATGTATAATTCGTTTATAATTGTATAATTACAATTTTGGGCGGCTGTATAAATAGTTAACGACATAAGTTTACGCACTTAAATCTTCGCTATATAACTAATGAATACGAGGCGTTTTATTTTATTACAGCCATTTTATAGAAATAAACGAGATAATTACATTTGGCAGCAAAACAGTGAGAATATAGTTTTAAAAAAACTACAGTTTTCCTCTAACTAACTTTACACGAATGTGACTTAAATTCAGAAACGAGATAAACAACTTTACTGCAAAAACCCACATAAACTTATAAACTTAATGTGCAAAAGTTCAATATAAAATTTTCTAAATATATAATTTTAATGAAATTTGGGAAAAATAGCTTTAAGTTCATTATGTCCGTAAAAAATGGAATAAATTCATTAAACATTTTTAAATACATATAATAAACACTATATACCTTGGATTTTAATAACGAAAAGACTGCCATTAAAAATTCTATCGATAATATTTCAAGTTGAAGAGTTTGAAGGTTCTTCAACAGACTCTCGTTTTCGCCAAGTAAAATCACGACTAATTCATTTGTTAGGTAGAATAGAATGTCTTCCTATTCCCGAGCCTTTTTCTGAGGAATATATTTCTTTCCGAAATGAATCTAATGCTACTTGTTTGTTATTGGAGCAAGAGATGAATGATACAATCACTTCCTTTACCTTCTAGTTTTTCTTCTGTCGAGTTTGTCTCTTCTGCTGCTCCACAGATAATACATGTTTCCACTCCCGATGTAAATATCCTCAAATATTCCATATTTAAATGGAATGTTAAATTTAATGGTGATTCCAAGACTGTTTTTGATTTTATTGAACGTATTAATGATTTATCTGAATACCGTAATGTTCCTGAAAATATTCTATTTAATTTGATTGAATCGCTATTGCATTGAATTCTGTCTCTGGGGATGCCGCGGTGTGGTTTTGCAGTATTAAGTCCTAAATATATTCTTGGGACGGACTTATTCAACTCCTTAAATCTACTTTTCTACCTCTCGATGTCGACGAAGACCTTTGGGATCAAATCAAATGTCGCAAACAAAAACGTAGCGAGCCTATAGTCATTTTCGCAAATGCTATCTCTTTTTTATCGTTTATCTTGCGAAGCATCCGAATCCACAAAGTTAAGGATTATTTGTAAAAATATCGTACCTGAACATATTCCTCATATCATTTTAAAAGAAATTAATGGCGTGAGTAAACTAACTCAAATTGTTACGAAGTTGGAAGATGCTAACCCTTTATCGTTGGCCAAGTTCTGGCCAAAATCTCTTTTGTCAAGACTGATACTCGTCAGTCGAAGCGTCATTCTCACAACAATGCCTTAAATGCCAAATCTTCTCCATCTGCTTCTAATCAAATATCCAATTTATCTAATTCGAATAACAAAAACACTTCGAAAGTAGCTACCTGTTGGAATTATCGAAAAACAAGTGATACCTATCCCGTTTGTAAAAAGGAACAACAGCACAAGTTCTGTTACAATTGTGGTCATCCTAATATGACTGTCAATACTTGTAAATGCTCCTTGCCCTCAAAAAACTAGTTCGTTAAGTTTGTTCTGTCGGTGCAATCTCGTTACCTTTCCGTCCCAGTAAATCCGACGTTAAAATTCAGAATAAATGGAACCCGTCTTTAAACACCGTCAAACATTTGTATCGTAATAGTGTAAAATTGCCGCAATGGTGTTAATGAATAAAATTGGCGATTCTAGGCTGCATATTTCCGTCTCAACTTTCTCGAGAAATTTTACAGTTTTTCTAGATACTGGTTGTTATATAACTATTATTGACACAAAAGGCATAAAATTCTCGAATCCAACAACTTATCTGTAGATCTATCTCAACATCAAAATGTTTCATTAGCTGACGGCTCTAATCGCGCTGTTACCGGTGTAGTCGATCTTCCTATCTTAGCTAACGAGGTTTGTCATGTCCTCAAAGCACTAAACGTACCTATATTACCTTATACCTTTATCCTCGGTAGCATTTTCGTTAAGACTTTCGCCCTTATAATAGATCTTTCTAAAAGTACTTGGCTTACCGGCGATAGTGATCTACAAACTTTTACCGATATCGATAATGAGGTCGATGAAATATCTTTATTTTATGTACTATCGATAATTTAAACCCCAGTCAAAGATATGTCGCTACTAGTACTATCGAATCTTTCTCCCTAGTTAGCAATATAAATGGATTAGGCCACACGGATAAAATCCAAATGAATATTGATACTGGAGACACGAAACCTTTCAAAAAACACCCGTTTTCCATGTCTCCTATATGTCCAAAATTCTCAACGAAGAATTGGACGAAATGCTTAGTTTAGGTGTTATTGAACCTTCGTACATGGTGTCCACCGGTGCTATTAGTCAAAAAAAAAAACGGCGAGTATCGCTTTTGTTTCGATGGTAGAGCTCTCAATAAGGTAACTAAACGAGACTCGTACCCTTTGCCTAATATTGATACGATCCTTTCGTTACTGAAAGGTAGCAAATTTATAAGTTCCGTTGACTTGAGAAAAGCTTTCTGTCAAATACTTCTAGATCCCTCTTCGAAGGAAAAAAATGCTTTCAGTGTCATCGGTAGAGGTTCCTTTCAATTTACTGTCATGCCTTTTGGATTATGAAATTCTGCTCAAACTCAACAGAGATTAGTCGATGCAATTTTCGGTCCTAAATATGAACCGAACATAACGACATCATCATTTGTTCCGATAATTTCGAAGAACATATTAAATTATTCTTCTTCTTTTTGTGCCACTCCTATCGGAGATTGGAAATCATCAAGGCTATTCTGACCTTGTTTACGGCTGACCTAAAGAGTTCATTAGTGGTGCAGCCAAACCACTCTCTCAAATTCCGCAACCATGACATTCTTCTACGGCCTGGATTCCGTTTTCCTTCTATTTTTCCCTGCATTATATTTTAAAGTAATGCATATTTATGTCCTCTCATCAGGTGACCAAAATATTCGAGTTTTCTTCGCTTTAGCGTTAACAAAATCTCTGGGTCTTTTCCTATTCTTCGTATTACTTCACAGTTTGTTATTCTTTCAACCCAACTAATCTTTAGCATCCAACGGTAGCACCACATCTCGAAACTTTCAATATTTTTCATGTTGTTCTGTTTGAGAGTCCAGGCCTCTACACCGTATAATAGCGTGTTAAATACATAGCCTCTCAGCATTCTTAATCGTAGAGGGATGCTTATATTTCTGTTGCAGAAGAATTTTCTCATCTTTATGAAGGTGGCCCTGGCAATTTCGATACGTCTTTTTATTTCACTGTTTTGGTCTCCAGTTTCGTTTATTAAAGTTGCCAAGTATTTGTAGTTTGATACTTTTTCAACTTGAGTGCCGTTTATACTAATATACGCTGGTTGTGTCATGTTTTTACTGAAGACCATATACTTGGTTTTTTTAATATTGATATTTATACCATAATAGTTGCAAGCAATATTTATGTCTGTAAGTAATCTTTGTAATTCTTCTACTGTTCTTGCAACTAGTACAGTGTCGTCCGCGTATCGAATATTATTTACAATCTCTCCATTAATTACGATTCCTCCGTTTGCTTGTAAAAGGGCTTCCTGACAGATGCTTTCACTATATACATTAAATAACAGAGGTGACCAAATGCAACCCTGTCGTACTCCTCTACGTATTTCTATTGCTTGTGATGTTTCAGTTTCTATTTTGATGTTAGCTTTCTGATTCCAATATAGATTGAGAATTATTCGCAGATCTTTATTATCTATGTCCTTCCTTTCAAGTATCTCTCTAAGCTTATCATGGCGTGCTCTGTCAAACGCTTTTTCAAAATCGATAAAACACGTATGTACCTCCTGATTTGACGTCTAGGCATCTTTGTGTGAGAACATTCAAACCGAAGAGAGCTTCTCGAGCACCAAGCCCTTTTCTGAACCCCATCTGTGTATTACTAATATCTGACTCCAACTTTTGATAAACTCGGTTGTGGATGATTTTTAGAAATATCTTTAGTAGGTGGCTCATTAAAGATATTGTTCGATGTTCTGAGCATTCTTTAGCATTAGATTTCTTTAGCAGTGTAACGAATGTAGACAACAGCCACTCTTGAGGTAAAAATATATTAATTATTAAATTATTATCTGAGGTTAAAGATGAGGTAAAAGAGGCCAATTTAACTATCAATGTTAAGTGTGAATTTTTAAAGTCGAAATTAAAATTTCTAGGTTATATAATAGGTGATTATCTTTTAAGACTGATCCGGAAAAAGTCTCCGCGATGATTAATTATCCTCTTCCAAAAACTTTTATGGATGTTATAAGATTTGTTGGAATATGCTCTTGATACAGGCGATTTATAAATAATTTCTCGACCCTTGTCTCTCCTATAAATGACCTATTAAAAGATAAAAAGAAGAACCAGTCGGTAGACTGGACTGATTCCGTTGAAAACTCATTTATTTTAATTAAATCTCTGCCCCTGTTCTAACTCAACCTGATTTTTTAAAACCTTTTATTATTCAATGTGACGCTAGCGATACTGGAGGTGTCTTAACACAAACCGTCGATTGCTTGGATGTAGTTATTGCTTATGCTAGTCGTACCTTTTCTAGGGCTGAACGAAACTACTTTGTCACCGAGAGAGAATGTTTAGAGTCCAATTACTCAATTATCGTAAAAGATTTGAAAAAAAATTGTTTAGGTAAAAGTTGGAGCATAGAAAGGACCATAGTGTGAAAATATTTTCAAATATACAGCGCCTTATAACGAACTTATCTTTTTGTTAATGCAACTTCCTGTATATTTTTCATATTTCAATATTTCATATTTCACATATTTTAATTCTTCCTGACATTCTTGTTTGCGCAATATAAGGTTGTATAATGTTCTACGAGCTAGTTTAAAATATAATTACGTTTTTTTAATAATTTAAAAAAGAAGAGAAACCCAAGTTAGTCTATTTGTAGAGAGCTACATATTTCTTATACTGCAAATCAAAATAATACTCCCAAATATTAGTTATTTAACTAGATCTGTCGTATTTAAAAAGAATTGTTCAAAAATTATTATGGTTATTAGACATCACTAAATGCAAAGCTTTGGCTATAACTTCTTTTTATCCGACATATGCGCACTATTAGCCGAATAGGTCGGGTTATTGTGCGCGTTATAGTTATTGGAAATTTCGCCCTACTGCTCTACTGCTAAACCATTCATTGAATGCGGTATCTACCAATATACCTAGGTCCTTGAAATATATTGTCAAAAAAATTTTAAACTGGAATATTTTAAGTTTTTGCAATATCCTGAATAAATTAAAAACATAACAATTGCCATCAGAGTACTGTGTAATTAACACATCGTAAAAGTAGTCAAGAGTCTATAAGGAAAATGTGATCCAAACAGAAAAAAAAATAAAAGCCAGTCATGTGGACAAAATTTGCCAAATCTGGTTCAACAAAAAGGTGCTTGTTTATTTGTAAAATAAAAAAGAATAGAATTCCATGAATAAATGCATATTTTCTAATTTGTTCGGAAGTATGACACAAAAATACATTTTTCCTACTAATTTGTTTGTACCAAATGTTGGACGCCGCCCAAATTGTCCTTCTTTTCGACTTTGCCGCAAAATTACAATTCATTTTGTTTTGTCTTTTTGTAAATAATGAAAGTAATACATAAACAAGTCTAAAATTAGAATTGTCATAAATATCAACAACAAAAATTGCAAAATTCCCCTCAAATGGATCGTTATAAACGACTACATTTCTATTATTGTATCAAATAAAGAGATGGGAAATTTTTGTAGATTTCTTCCGTTCTCCAATAAAGAATTTGATAAAATACAAGGTTTGCTCTTGGAAAAAATACAGAAATGGCAAGAAGCTTATTTACATTTATTAGGACCATGTGGTGTGTGATCCAATTTATAAAGAATTGTTCACAAACTGATTATGGCATAATTTTATTACTTAAGGTACTTAAATTAAACAATCTAACTACTGAAATTCTGTTATCTTAAATCCACCTAAACATTGTTGGTTCTAAATACACAACTAATATGTTGAAATAACTTTTATTTGTATAGTATTTCATTTGTAAGTATGACATTTAAATTATTATTTTGTATAAAAGCGTGGATTTCTTGTCGTACTGGCAACCTAGAAAGAAAAATTAGACTCTGGGCAACCTAGAAAGAAAAAACCAATAATATTAGAGGTATAAGACTGGAAAAGAGAAAACCTTTAAGTATACTACAATAGAAAAAAAGGAACACTTTTAGAAGAATAGTCAGCTAAAAATATAAGAAATATTCCAGACGTAAGTAGCGAAAATGAATTCTACCAAAAAGTGCAGGAATTTAAGCAATAATACCTAATGCACTACAAAGTAGCAATCCAACTGAAGAAACAACAGAAAGAACAGAATGTAACGAAGAACCAATAGAACGTTCAACTCAGAGGTAAAAACAGGGCCTACCAGAAATAGGATTACCATATAAAGCAGTATTGTCACCAATATACACCAGATACTCCAAAACATGACAAACCTTTCCCTTCAGCCTGTACGCTGACATATAGCAATAGTAGCCAGAAGCACCCAACGACTCACTGTGGTTAGATATTTACAATATCCTCTACACAAGCTCGAAAATTAGGGAATATAGTGAAATATTACAGTAAATCTTAACACATCTCGGGCCATAACATTCAAACAGAAGATAAAATCTCTAGTTAACTCCACAGAAATTTTAGACACCCAAATTTAATGAACTACCTAAGCTAAATATCTAGGAATACCGCTAGACTAACTAACTAACCAGCGACTAACATTCATCCCCATGTAATTAATACTATAAACAACGCAAAATACATCCAAGATAATCTAAGAGGATTAATTGGAATCAGAGGCAAACTATCATTTAAAACCACGACCAGGACAAGAAAAAGAGCAAGAAAAAACTTTAAATTATGGACAACAGAGACGACACACCACATATTTAGAAAGATAACCCACCATGAAAACAGATACACCCAAAGACTAATAAGGTAAAGTTTTTAAAGATAATTAAATCACCCATAAATTCAGTCCACTCTATATTTATGTATATATTAGACTATATTTAGGTACTATGTAGATGCTTGAGAAGCTTTTTTATTGCTCAAAATGCCTAGAGGGCATATAATTCACGCAATTGTCCGATTGCGTAAAGCCGATCTAAAGATAAGATAATTTTGTATCAAGACCAACAGACCCTTACATAGTATACTCCAGTGTGAACAAGCGTGGACTCAGGAAGTCTGAGGAGACCGAGCGAGGGGTTTTGAAAGTCACAGAGGGAACACAGAGCGATTAGATCGTGGGTTAAGACTTCTGGCTTTAAGAGTCAAATTCAGTAGTTCTCGAGCGATCGCAAATCAGTGGTTTGAAGAGCATAGAAGGATGGTTGGTATGGCGAACGTCATATCGCCGAATACGGCAGTTTTAGCTTTTTTCTTATCGCATACCTCTATTGGGTGCTACCTCTCATAGCTAAACATCGGCGTGACCATTAGCTCTGATGTAGAGAAATAATTCTATGGGATCGGGAATGGAATTTGGTGATCTTTGGTAATGTATCCCATTATTTCTTTGAATGCTTGATGGTCGTGCCAGTGTAAGAGAGCGAGGTGGTGAAAGACGTGATCAACAATTTGACAGAGAGCGGCACGGTCATTAGCACGGTGCTAAGATGAAGACTGAAAGAAAATATCTGACGGAAACATCATCTTGGACAAACAGAGTAAAATAAGAACGTGGAAAGAATATCTAGAAAAAGATATAACAGCTTTGAGCTAGAAGAAGAGGTAAATGATGGACCAGGAATATTACAGCAGGAAGTTTATTCCGCAATAACACAGTTAAAGGATGGGAAAGCGGGAGGCTCTGATAATATACAAGCAAGAACTACAGAACATATACAGCTCTGGAGAAATATTAACAGAATGGCTGAAATCTGAGTTTATTACACTTCCAAAAAAAACAGAAGTCAAAAATGTAAAGATTACCATAATATAAGCCTCATGAGTCATCTGCTAAAATTGTTCCTAAAGATAATTCATAAGAGAATCTACAAGCAGTGTGAAAGTCAAATTTCCCCCAACCAGTTCGGGTTCGCAAATGCTGTTGGAAGAGGCTTTGTTCTCAGTAGAAATCTTATTCCAGAGATGCAGAGACGTCAACTGCGACGTACACGCATGTTACGTCACGCGGTTGATTACGAGAGAGCGTTTGATTGAGTACAGCACGCCAAGATGATGCAAATACTAAAAGAAATAGGAATTAACAACCAAGATTTGAAAATAATTAGAAATCTTTACTGGAATCAGACAACAAATCTCAGAGTTGAAGGTGAACACACTGACTATGTGAAAATAATGCGTGGAGAAAGGCAAGGCTGTATTTTGTCTCCTTTAACCTTCAATCTGTATTCTGAAAGAGTATTTATCGAAGCTGAAAAAGGTATTCTACTAAACGGTTACCGGCTAAACAACATCAGATATGCAGATGACAACATAGTATTTGCAGACAACTTAGAAGACCTACAGGTTTTTATAAACAAAATGGACATTAATAATATGGACTCAATAAAAACGTTAAGAAGACAAAGCTTATGATAATTACTACAACTACCTCGGCACCATAATAAATGAAGAATGGACCAACAACCAAGAGATTAGAGCACGCATCATAAAAGCTAGATCCACCTTCAATCAGATAGGGACCTTCTTTAAGAGTCACAACCTCTCTCTTGATACTGTAATGTAAACATAGCAAGAAAATAAAGAATAGAAAAAATAAGGGCTAAGTAGCATAGAGAAGATAATAATTATTCAAAATAATTATTATATATTCCAAATTAAATAAAGAATAAATTCGATACAGTAACGTATACATGTTAATCCATACAAAGAAAAACAATTTGACCCAGTTAGTTGCATGACACGAGCCAGTATCAGTTGCAACAATTGTTCAAAAAAAAAAGAAAATAGTCACGTTTTAATAAACATAGAACTACGCTGGAAAATATCACCAGCGCTGACCTGGTTTAAATCATGAGGACTCATCAAAATAAACTAGGAATGTTTGCGGGACATAAAAACTAAAAAAATTGGTCAACCAAGCAGTAGTATCGAGGGAGCGCTTAAGGCATTAAGTGCCAGTTCCGTAAGCGCTCGGACGCGATAGCGTCCAGTACGTCAATCAGTAATAGCTGGGCACCGTGACTGCCCGCTCAGGCAGTGATTGCCGGCTCCGGATCGGAGGCGGTAGCGTCGTCAGTCAGTATCTTCGGGCAGGGCTGCCAAGACGATAGGCGGCTCCAGATACGGTGAACGCGCGATTGTTATATTTTGCCGAAGATAGTTCGTATAAAGTGTTGAATACCATGCGAGTGAAAGGTTCCTGTCAGAATGCGATATTCTCCACAACTGAATTCGATTTCCAGAGGAACTGAAGGGCGTATTATTAGCTAGAGCCTAAATACGCGAAAGGTAACAAAATTCCATATATTAACCTGAGTATATTATAGTAGTACAGATTGTCACCCCTTTACTTTCTTGCTAAAATCTCTTCTCGTCTCCCTTCGCGCCGAACGAGTTATTATTAATTATATCTGACAGCTTGTTAACTTAATTGTAAACCACATAGTATATTCAATACATTTGTAGACTCTAAATTTGGTTTTTATGTTCCTTCCGGCCGATTCAGACATAGACCAGGAGAGTACCAAATTTCGGCTTATACATTTATCCGGCTTCTAAAGTAAGCCCATAGACTCAAACTCTTTACAGGACCTGAGACCTAGAATCCCTTAAATCCCTACCCCGAAACTTCTCTACCTTCTCGTAAGTCCACGAAGGCTAGCCAGTCATTCCAGACCAGTGGGACCAGTAGCCTTGCAGCCGCTCGCAGGGATAAGCATCCTAAAGGTCCATATTGAGGATGTTACAATACAAAAGTAAGAATGCTGCGATGTTACGTCATCTCTGTCTTTTTTTTGGTGTTGAATCGTGGACCTTGAACGAGGATATGTGCAGAAAACTTGAAGCATTTGAAATGTAGCTATATTGGAGAATTTTTAAGCCTCCGTGGAGTGACCGATTCACAAATGAGGAGGTCCTCAGAAAAATGAATAAGAACCGAGAGGTACTGACCACCATCAAATCTCGAAAGTTACAGTTCTTTGGACATATGCAAAATGAATCCAGATATGCTCTCCTTCGAGCCATCCTGCAAGGAAAAATATTTGGAAAACGAGGTCCAGGAAGAAGAAGAACATCTTGCTTAAAGAACCTCAGAATCTGGTTCAATACAACATCTGTGCAGCTTTTCCGCGCTGCTGCAGATAAGGTAAAGATTGTTGTGATGATCGCTAACATTCGTAACGAATAGGCACATCAAGAAGAATATCAGAGGAAGTCAAGGGGTGGCACCAATTTATGCCATAATGAGAGATCATAGGTTAGGTTAGATTAGGTTAGGTTAGGTTAGGTTAGGTTAGGTTACAGTTAGGTTAGGTTACAGTTACTACAAGAAGGACGACAAAATTTTCAATACGAAAATGCAAACAGAGCCATACGATCAGAATTCATTGAATTGAACATGACAGATATCGTAGAAGCGATAAGATCTTTTAAACTTAAAAAAGCGCCAGGCCCAGGAAACATCTCACCAGAATTTATTCAATACGGCTCAGCTAAACTGTGGGAAATGCTCAAAGATCTGTTCCAACGATGCCTGAATGAAGAAGAGACCCCGTTAGAACGGCGTGAGGCCTATATAACCCCAATATACAAAAAAGGAGCACGAAACAATGTCAGAAACTATAGAGGAATTGCTGTCATCCCCACTATAGGACGACTGTACTCCCGAATACTTAGAAACCTCATAGAAGAAGACATTCGTATGAAACAACCAGAAGAACAATGCGGATTCAGAGCTGGAAGATCGACTATAGATAATCTATTTACACTTAAAATATTAATCGAAAAGCGATAACAAAGAAACAAAGAAACACATATTATAGCCCTGATAGATCTTGAAAAGGCATATGATAACGTGCCGATAAATAATTTATGGAGTGAAATGCAAAACATGGAAATAAAACCTTCGTTAATATTAGCAACTCAAAAGTGGTATGTAAACAACACCGCGTCAATTAAAATAGGTGGCAAACTTAGTCAGAAATTCAACACTACGAAAGGGCTACGACAGGGATGTTGTTTATCACCTACGCTGTTTAAAATATATCTGGATCGATCTCTACAAAAGTGGCAAAGACAATGCAGAAATATGGGAATACAAATAGATGAGGATATTCTCTATACACTATTCTTCGCTGATGACCAACTGGTGGTAGCAGAAGATATAGACGACCTCAGCTATATGGTTAGGAAACTACAAACAGCGTACGAAGAATGTGGACTGACAATGAACTTACAAAAATGCGAATATCTCTCAGTGGGGAAAAATACAGTCGAAGACCTGACATTGGAGAATGACAAAATCAAAGGAACAAATAGAGTAAAATACCTAGGAGTAGTGTTTACAAAAGACGGAAATAGCCATGAAGAAATAAATACAAGAATAAACAAAGGCAGAAACATTACCAAATGCCTAAACTCCATTCTCTGGGATAAAAAAATCACAAGAACGACGAAAAAACGAATATATAAGACGATGGTTGAGCCGGTGGTAACATACGGAGCAGAGATATGGGACACTAGTAAAAGAAACAGGAAAAAATTACAAGCTACCGAGATGGATTTTATGAGAAGAAGCTGTAGATTGACAAGGATGGACAGAATCCGCAATGAAGAAATAAAACGTAGAATGGAGCAAGAAAAAGACATTATAGATGAAGTCCAGAAAAAACAACTAACTTGGTTCGGTCACGTAAACAGAATGGCAGACGAGAGGTGGCCAAAGAAAATATTAAAATGGATCCCAACCGAAAGAAGGAAAAAAAGGCGTCCAAGAAGAAGCTGGCGAGATGACGTGAATGAAGCCATAGAAGGAAGACAACTAAATGAAGCCGACACCCGAGATAGGAAACGATGGAAACTAGGGACAGGAAAACAACGACAGTTGTAAACAACCTGTACTATATAAAATGAGAGATCATACGTTGAGATGGTCTGGTGATGTTCAACGTCGAGATGATGACCTACGAGTTGCTAGAAGGAGTAGAAGATGAAGACCAAAGAAGACCTGGAGGAGACGCTTAGGCAGAACATGTCAGTAAAGGGGATTACTATTGATATAACCCAAGATATAAACTTTTCTAGAAATGTAATTAAGCATAGGGATAAAGGAAAAGAGAATGATGCTGAGTAAAAATTATTTACGAAAAGAAGATAACCAACAATAGGAAACAAACCATTCTTCACCATCACAATTAATTTACCACTTAGTCTTTATTCAGTTCCCCAAATTTGGCCTATGAAGAACCTATGGGTTTCCCTATGAAAATTAAATTATTGGTTCTATCTCTCTTCAATCCTGACCCCCCAGGGGGAGTGTAGTGGTCGACGTGATGTCGTGTATTGTCCGTCTACAGAGATCTCTGTCTCTGGTCATTTCTTTTAATTCATGCATAGGTCTTTGGCATATTCCTGTAATTTGATCTATCCATCTTGTTGGGGATCTTCCTCGTGATCTTCGGCCTTCTACCTTTCCTTGTATTATGAGTCTTTCCATGTTTTCTGTGTTTGCTCTCATAACATGCCCAAAATATTTTAATTGTTGGAGATGGACTTTACTAGAGAGTCGTTGGCTAACTTTTAGCTCTCTTAAAATTGAATTATTTGTTCTACGGTCGGTCCAAGGAATTCGTAACATTCGTCTCCAACAGAACATTTCAGTGGCGTCTATCTTTCTTCTCTCCGATTGTCTCAGAGTCCAAGATTCACATCCGTAGGTCAGTATTGGGAATATTAAGCAATTGATCAACCTCATCTTTATCGCTCTTGAAATTTGACAGTCCTTCCATATTTTGGTCATTTTTGCTGTGGCAACTTTTGCTAGATCACATCTACGTTTAATCTCTTCTTGTAATGACCCTGTGTTTGTGATTAATGATCCCAGATATATGAGCTCACAACCTCGAACCGGTCAATTGTGGTTATGTGTGGATGATTGTTGTGTAGTCTATCCACTATCATGATCTTTACCTTTGATATGTTTAATTGCAGACCAAATATTGGACTTTCGTTTTCGATCAGTCGTATAAGTTCTATCAGCTCTGCTTGACTATTTGCAAGAAGGGCTGTGTCATCTGCGAAACGTATGTTGTTTAGTTTATGACCATTTATTGAGATGCCCTTTTCCCATCCTTCAAGTGCTCTTCGCATAATATACTCCCCATATATGTTAAATAATTGTGGAGATAGTATACATCCTTGTCTGACACCCCGTTCTGGATGAAATTCGTTCGAAAGTGTGTCAAGTACTTTAACTGATCCAGTAGTGTGTTCATATAGTTCGGTTATAAGCGTAATTAGATGTTGTGGCACGCTTACTTCTTTTAGTATTCGCTATAAGTGTCTCCACTTGACCCTGTCGAACGCTTTACGGTAATCTATAAAATAGATGTATAGTGGGATGTTGAAATCCCTAGATTTCTCGAATTATTGGTTACTCAAAAGTAATCTGTTTGTTACTATTGTTTACTACAGAAGCGTCTAGCTAGAGGAACCATACTGGTACTTGATAGATTTTGATGTACATGACTACGCCATGATAAGCTTAGAGAGATTCTTGAAAGGAAGGACATATATAATAAAGATCTGCGAATAATTCTCAATCTATATTGGAATCAGAAAGCTAACATGAAAATAGAAACTGAAACATCACAAGCAATAGAAATACGTAGAGGAGTACGACAGGGTTGCATTTTGTCACCTCTGTTATTTAATGTATATAGTGAAAGCATCTGTCAGGAAGCCCTTTTACAAGCAAACGGAGGAATCGTAATTAATGGAGAGATTGTAAATAATATTCGATACGCGGACGACACTGTACTAGTTGCAAGAACAGTAGAAGAATTACAAAGATTACTTACAGACATAAATATTGCTTGCAACAATTATGGTATAAATATCAATATTAAAAAAACCAAGTATATGGTCTTCAGTAAAAACATGACACAACCAGCGTATATTAGTATAAACGGCACTCAAGTTGAAAAAGTATCAAGTTACAAATACTTGGGAACTTTAATAAACGAAACTGGAGACCAAAACAGTGAAATAAAAAGACGTATCGAAATTGCCAGGGCCACCTTCATAAAGATGAGAAAATTCTTCTGCACAGAAATATAAGCATCCCTCTACGATTAAGAATGCTGAGAGGCTATGTATTTAACACGCTATTATACGGTGTAGAGGCCTGGACTCTCAAACAGAACAACATGAAAAATATTGAAAGTTTCGAGATGTGGTGCTACCGTCGAATGCTGAAGATTAGTTGGGTTGAAAGAATAACAAACTGTGAAGTAATACGAAGAATAGGAAAAGACCCAAAGATTTTGTTAACGCTAAAGCGAAGAAAACTCGAATATTTTGGTCACCTGATGAGAGGACATAAATACGCATTACTTCAAAATATAATGCAGGGAAAAATAGAAGGAAAACGGAATCCAGGCCGTAGAAGAATGTCATGGTTGCGGAATTTGAGAGAGTGGTTTGGCTGCACCACTAATGAACTCTTTAGGTCAGCCGTAAACAAGGTCAGAATAGCCTTGATGATTTCCAATCTCCGATAGGAGTGGCACAAAAAGAAAGAAGAAGAAGATGTACAAAAATAATCGCTTTCCCTAAAATTTATCGATTCATCCCGGTAGGAAACAGATGCATTGGTTTATTTTGTATACTGGCGTATATTTGGAATTGATATTAAACATGCCTCTCACCGGAAAATAACAGTTACACATTCAGAAATAAGTACCCCACCTTTTGTGAAAATTCGTTCTGGAAAACGGCAAGACCAGTGGGGTCTATATAACCATTTACTTAAGAATTATAGCCTCTAGTATCGTAAATCGTTCAACTCGTAAAATTTATTTTTGGAAATATATAAAAGCACAAGAAGATCTGTTTCAGGCAGTAGGCGTACACTCCCCCAACACAAGCTTTGTCATTTTTTTGTTTCGATTCTGCAATACCTAGTTCGCCAAAATGTCTGCTGTAAGTGCGATTTTTTATTATTACTACCTTTTAATTATAAAACAGTGAGTGCCAAATGTATAGTGAGGTGAAGTGAAAACAAAATTGTAGGAATTGTTCAAATATGATATGCCGAAATGTTTACCCTCTAAATTACGATATATCGTCGGTAACCTGGCAATATCTCCTATGTGACTTCACTTAAACTTTTTAGGAAAGACAAAAAACTTTACAATTATAAAATTTTAACATATTATTTCAATTGTTTGTTTGTGTTTTATGATCTATGTGTTGTTCTGAAGCTATTTTCTTGTGGCATTATAAATTAATTACTATTTAACTGAAAATAAGCCACAATTAAAGATAAAAATACGTTTATTGATGTTTCAATTTCCACTTCGGAAATCGTTCTCAAAATACAAACAGTAAATTAAACAAATTTTGTTTTTTGTTACATAGTGAAAAATTCTTCTAATAATTTAATTTTATCTGACTCATTTATATTGACAATTCACACATACATTATGCATTTTAAAGTAGACGACTTTAAAATGATATTGCCAATATTGTTGAGTTGCGCTCCTGGGACGACTTTACTTATAAGATAGTTCATTCGATTACATGAAATCAACTTTAACTTGAGAATATCCGTCAGAAAAATAATCATAGCATGTAATTGGTCTTTAAAAAGACAAACACATGACATGATGACAGTAAAATTCTCCTGTTAGTGATTCCATAGTAAATTATGAGGGAAAAACCAGGAAAAAAACCTCACAATACTATCCCGACATGGTAAGTATTTGTTCGTGCATTTAGTTTACCTTCAATAAACACCAAAATTCTGATTTTATATGTTTCGTTATTTAAAAAACATAAATGATGTATCCTCTATATGTTACTGACTTACTAATACTGGTATTTTCTTATTAATAACTTCCTCTTTCAATATTGGTAACCAGATCCTACTACATTCTGATGTTATGATATAATCATATTCAAATATGTAAACACGCATGGGATAATGAACATAGGATTCAATGGAATAATTCAAATGTAGTCCTAAAAGAGACGGATGGTAAAAAAAGAAAAATCAAAGAAGCGGCTTTAATTATGCTAAATGAGGCCAATTGTGTCGCAAATTCCTCGACAGAATGTAGTAGGATCTGGTTACCAATATTGAAAGAGGAAGTTATTAATAAGAAAATACCAGTATTAGTAAGTCAGTAACATATAGAGGATACATCATTTATGTTTTTTAAATAACGAAACATATAAAATCAGAATTTTGGTGTTTATTGAAGGTAAACTAAATGCACGAACAAATACTTACAATGTCGGGATAGTATTATGAGGTTTTTTTCCTGGTTTTTCCCTCATAATTTACTATGGAATCACTAACAGGAGAATTTTACTGTCATCATGTCATGTGTTTGTCTTTTTAAAGACGAATTACATGCTATGATTTTTTCTGACGGATATTCTCAAGTTAAAGTTGATTTCATGTAATCGAATGAACTATTTTATAAGTAAAGTCGTCCCAGGAGCGCAACTCAACAATATTGGCAATATTATTTTAAAAGTCGTCTACTTTAAAATGCATAATGTATGTCTGAATTGTCAATATAAATGAGTCAGATAAAATTAAATTATTAGAAGAATTTTTCACTATGTAACAAAAAACAAAATTTGTTTAATTTACTGTTTGTATTTTGAGAACGATTTCCGAAGTAGAAATTGAAACGTCAATAAACATATTTTTATCTTTAATTGTGGCTTATTCCCAGTTAAATAGTGATGATCTATGTGAAAGCAACATTTTTACTTCTTATGAAAAAAGTTCATATTTAATTGAATTTAGTTTTGTTAAGCTAGATAGGAGGTATATATATAGGTATTATATTTATTAAAATTAAGCATAAATGCCCTTTTAACCAAATAAAATTAAATAATTCTTTGAAATTAAACATTAATTAAATTAAACAGTTTTATTTATGATAATATAAAACACGTATTATTATAAAAGACAATATTAAAACTTCGAAAAACAACAAACAACAATTATTTCATAAGTACAATGTACATTTTAGGTAGGTATGTCTAAACGAACAAAATAAAAAGATCTATCCGTGTAAAAGGCCATCATAAAATAAATGAGAATCTTTCGGTGGGGTCGATTTTAGATCTTGTAAATGTTGCCATTTCTCCGTTTTTATTTTAGGAGGTGATAGAACTAAAGGTGGATAGTCCAGAATTGTTGGCATGTTCTTTAGTCTTATAGAGACTTGCAAGTATTCTCCTTTATGATCAGTTTTTATTTCTATGGTCCCAACTGGATCGTATTTAATACATTTTATATCAGTAATGGTTGGGTCATACTCTTTTCTTCCTGGTCGGGTTGAGAAATATCGCATGTGGTTGGAGGATGGATAGTCTTTAAAAAACGTATGGTCTAATATTTTGACTCTATATGACTTAGTTCCCTTCCTTGCTTGAGCTGTAATGGAAGCATAGTCACTGGGTAGATGGATTTGCTTATTTTTAAGACTCCTTTCGATCATACTATGTACCGAGTCAAATTCCATCTGAGAGTGACTAGGTTCAAGATATTTTTGAAACACTAATACATTATGTTTGATAGCAAAATTTAGTAAAGCGTTGGCCAGGACATTATTACGATTTTGATAATCGCATCCATCAGAATAAATAACTACTGGCGTTTTGGAATCGATAACACAGTTCTCCTCTAAATAATGTATGATACAGGAAACAAATGTGGATGCTTTGAGCTGGTTGTAAACTGTGAAGTTATGTCAGGACAATTTGGTTTTAAATTACATTTTGTTCGGTGGTGTATGAGCACAATTTTACGGCTTGGAGGTCCATTGTTAGTGCTATTATTTCAGCTTTTTCACTTATGGCTTTATCCAAAGTTTTAGCCTCTCTGACATCTTCCTTTCTCTTTATATGAGCTCTATATACTTCATCAGTCGTATTCTTATATTAAAATGCAAAACAAATATTGCATTGGTCTTTTTATGTGTATATAAAGCGAAATTATTCTCCTTAAATCGTTTTCAGAATACATTGCGACGTAAAGGAGTTATATTCGATTCTTGGTAAAAACTGTTTACATAAACATCATACAAATCTGACATACTGTTAAAAGAATATTCTAATACAATTTTTGTATTTCGCTACGACAATAGTGTGAAGGAAGCTTAGGTAAACTCTCAAAAAATTGTTCCAAGTATTTATGACTTTCTGTATACCTAGTCTTTACCATTTTCTTGGTAGAAACACGTGATGCGTCGTCAGTCATACATCAAAAACTATTATCCACCCAATAATGAATGGTTTTATAACCTATATCTAATGTAATTGTGAACATGCTACGACATACTTATAAGTTTTCATTCCCGTCATGTAAGTAGCAAGTGTACGTACCTTGTCTTCTTGAATTTTCCTTGTTTGATTTAAATGTTTTAGTTTTAAATACATGAGATGCTACAAAGACCTAACGTTGATCCCAAGTCATACCTCAAAAGTTCTTAAATATATGACTTCTGCACTGTTCTGTAAATTCCTTGCAATATCTTAATTTGGAATTTCGACATTTTACTGACGTACACGCCTCTTTTAAAGGTTTCGCTTTTCTTTGTATATCTTGCTTAATCTTTCCGAATTTTTTACTAAACCCCATGTACCTATACCTTCCATTCGAAGTTTTTTGTTTCTGTATCTTCTCCATTGATTTTTATTCTGACTAAGCTTTCTTTTTTTCTTCATGGTAACTTCATTATCACTGGTTGTTTTCATCAGATTTTCTTGAACATTACTCATATTTGTAATTTCATTAGTCTCGTCTTCGTCAATAAAACATTCCTATGGCACAAGAGATACGATCCTTTTATTTTGTTCAATTGGCGATAGTATTTGTTTACTTGTTAAATTATCTAACACGAGGTTTATAGAATTATTGGTATCACAACTGCTGTTATTAAAAAAATGCATTTCTTTAGATACACTTGGTATAACACAATTATTATTATCCGCTAAACAGTCTACTTCGTTAAAGTCTTTTAAGCAATCTGTTGTTAACTCAAAGTTTTCCAGCTCCATAAAATTTTGCATTGCTGTAAGCGTAGTACTAGTATGACTCTCTTCAGACAGAGGTTCTTCTAATAGCATAACTGAAGTGTATTTTCTATATTTAGGTTTTACCATGCATCGATTTCATCAGAGTTTGTCAGTTGGTAAACTAGTAGAGTTTCTATTTGGTCGCTTTTATTTACAATCAAGTTTTCGTTAGCCATTGAAAGTATACGCAAAGTTCTCTTCGACATAATTACTATACAATTATTGAGACAAACAAATTCTCCTATTAGTTAATCGCTGTTTGTTGCCTACTTGCAAATTCTCCTATCTGAAAACAATTATAAAAGCTAGATTTTCGTCTATGTTTATCGTTTTAGTTTAGAATCTTATTACTTTAAATTTTATAATCACATAATAGTACCATTAATATGTAAATAATATCCTGTAAAACTTACCAGAAATATCGTATTTCGTTGAAAAACAACTCATCGCGTACTAGCATGCAATACCCTATGACTACACCATACAAACTGACAAGATAGGACATTTTGCATATAGTTTACCGCGTGAATTTATATAGGAGAAATTACAAGTAGCGTTTTTATATATTAACAAAATATATAATCAATTCTTGAGTTGTTTAAAGTTCTTCTTTAAATGATCAATGGAATCAAATGCCTTTTTTGAGGCATAATGGTATATTGTATTCATTTGACTTATTTCTTAATAGATTAACGGCCAAAAAGTGGTGATATGAGTGGTCATATTATAACTTCTAGAGCGATATTTATGAGGGTCCCTATTTCTTTAAAGATCTATTATCACTCTCTTAATTTTTCTGCCAAATAAAGGCAGTGAAATTTCCCGTTATTAATCTCTGTTGACAATTTACTTTATATTAGTCGTTTTGATTATCTCGTCATGAAAAAGTTTAATGTTCTTCTCAAGATATAGGAATGTCCATTTGTAGCACTGAAGAATTTTTTAACAAAAATCTTACAATTCTTTGTCTTTCTACTTTGAATTTAGCTTATTTTAGCCTATTCATAAATACCTATTCGTAAAGTATATTCCTGTACGTTACATGGGGACACGCCTGATTAGAATATTAATTACTCCAAATGGTACATATGGGATATATATGTTCTCGAAAATTCTCGAAAATCCCCACAGTAACGAGTTTTGCTTACTTATACAATCAATTTTCACAAAACTTCAAAAGAAGGCGTTGATAAAACCATTAGTGGGTACGGAATACTTCAAAGACTCTTGGAGGTGTCATAATCATGTTCAGCGACCTCAAAAACCCTCCGAATAACTAATGTGTGACTAATTATATCACGAATTTTCACAAAATTCCAAAGGAAGGCGTTGATAACACCGATATCGGGCATTCAGGTACTTTAAAGGGTTTTGCCGATGCCATATTCGCGTTTAATGACCTCCAGAACTCCAGAGTAACAATATTGGACTAATTTTTATCAACATTCATCCAGTTATAAACTTTTTAACTTTAAATACTTAAAAGTGCACTTTTAAAATGCATTTTTTAATACACAAATCCAGTTTTTCATTTTTTCATGATCATATACGGTCACACTTACTTTACGAAAAGTCAATAGAGCAATACTTCATTTTCTCGAATAATGTAAAGGCTGCAAAATTAATAGTAATTTGATGGCTGTATTCAAAATTGTAGAATTATCTTTATAATCAATTCAAAAGAATAAATAATAATTTAATAGAAATTTTTCGTATACTTTGAGAAATATGTTCTATAACATTTTTAAAATCTCGTAAAAGACTTTCATTTGAAACAGTTACATTTAAAATAAAATCTATTATATTCTATGCAAAAAAGTAAATAAATTGATACAAATACATATTTTTTGAACACTCCAGAACATAAAATATGTTATAAATATCTCTCTGAACCCTAAACAAAATTACAAATTTTTGAGTGTAAATTAATAGTAAAATATTCGTGGGATTCAAATTTCAATCTTCTATACTTTTGGACCGCAGCCAAAGCTATCAAAACGTACAGCTATATATCACGATGCCATTCAATTTTGCGACTGTAACTGATATTTCTCATAACTAATCAAATCAGTATGGAATGGCACTTTGAAGTTTTTATTTAATTTAATAAAATTAAGTTACGAGCAATTGGACTGGAGACGGAATGAATGTCACAATTTATGTTGATAAATTGTTTTAGCTTTACTATATAATAAATAAATAAAATTTTGTTCTAACATTCTTATGCTCAGATTTACATAAATATTGCAAATACTTTAATAATTATTGTTGAATTGTTTTCTATGCTGAGGCGTCTTCCGTAATTACATCTGTTCACAATAATATATCCCTACAGGTGTATGACATCTGTTTTCACCATCTATTAGTTTTCATCTCCGACTTCCCTTATTAACTAGACACTGACCACTGATCTTAATTTGTATTCCCTTAACTTCATTGAACATATTTTAAACAACTCAACTCATCCAATACATGCATTTTTATTTTTTCCTCACAATTCTACTCATTCATCTAAAGAGAGTCATTTCTTCAACAAACATTAATTAGGTGCTCATAACAGCTCCAATTTACTATTATATATTTTATTATTTAAATCAATGAATCATTGAATATCATATTAAAATTAATGTTTTATTATTTTTTCATTGCCAGTGACTTTATCCTGTTAAATACTTAAAATATTCGTTTTATAATAGTTTAAGTTGTAATATAACATTATGTGGAAACCTTTCTATCAAACTGCCATAATGAGTATTTAAAAAAATGTTTTTTGAATGTTGTTATAGTTGTTGAAATTTTTTAGATCTGGGGATATAATAGCTAATAAACATATTGTGTTAAAGATATCTAGTATTACTGAATGTTTCAGTAATGACAACAAAACTGCTATTAACTATTTACCTACGAGAAAACAAATATATTTAGTCTTTTATGGAATAAAATCACTAGAACCTAAAAGGGATTAAAATATTAATTTAACTATTTGAACTTCGTAAATAAATTCAATGATTTATTGATTAATTTTGAAATAACTTCGATAAAAACAACAACCAAATACCTTGAAATACAGTAAAAAATTAGTAAAAATAGTAAAAAGTTTGAATCAAATCATACCATAACTTTAAAATCATAACATTCATAGTATATGTCTTAATTATTTTATATTCTTACTTCACAAATTCACGAACAACAAATAATACCGCACAGAATAAATGTTCATAATCAAAAGTCCTTATTTATTCTTCAAACAATTAAAAAAAACAATATTTCCAGTTTCTTATGGGACAAATACACACAAATTAGAAATGTTTGGAAAGGTTTTTAAAATCCCCACCCATTGTGACGTCAGAGCTTGGGTAGTCACTATGGTCCGCAGGGGTGTGACGTCACGACTGTCACATTGTCATTATTGCTTTCCAAACAAAAGTTGAAATGTCCAATCTCAAGACTTTTTAATTTCTATAAAGTTAACATTTTGCTTCCTCTGCTGCTTTTTCTTGTAAGCATAGTGTTTTTACGATAATACCATCATAATTCAGAGTTCTATTTCTATAAAATATAGTTTAAAAGTTTAAATTAAAGAAATTCTAACCTTACTTTATTGATACATGCATTTTATTGCTATTAGCATAAAATAATGTGCTTTATTAGTTTATTATTTACACAACCTTGTAAAGTTGTTGTTGTATCTATTAGAATACGTAAATATTCTAAAAAGCGGAAAGATTCTATAAAATAAATGAAAAAATAACTAAAAATACAAATTATCCACACTAAACAAGGTTTGTTTGAAAAGTGAAACTGACAGATGTCAATAAAATCTACGTCATCACTCTTGTGGTCCATTAATCAGTCAACTATCCATCCAATTATACTGCCATCCATCTTTCATAGATATTTCTGTGGTAAATAATTCTATCGTAATGACATTTTTGGATTTAATTTGCTTTAAAATAATTGATGGATTCGACCGTTACTTGATGGAAATTCATTTTATGTAACACCAAAACACTGAAAACTTTGTTTTCAAACTTCCACAAAATTTATTTTAAATCTTATCACTACAGCTGTTTCGGCTGATTTCCTTTCTCAAGTGATCGGCTTGGGTTTACAAATTTATAGTCTCTAATGAAATAGGTTGAGGAGGGGAGAACTGTTTGTCTCAAGTTGGTCATTCAGAATTATATCTGTGTTTTTTAATTTGTTAATTTCCATAGATTCTAATAAAGATAGCTTAAGGCCTTTATTTTGAATGTGTCGAATCTGTTTTTTTATTCTTGAAAGCCCTTTTATGTTCTGCTATTCGTTTATCAAATTTTCTACCAGTTTGACCGATGTAAGTTTTTGGGCAGTCACCACATTGAAGTTTGACACCACTATTTAAGTGTTTTTGATTTTGGCTCTTGTTATTTTTAATATATTTGCCTAGGTTGTTATATGTTCGGAAAGCTGGTGTTATCCCTTTCTTTTTACAATAGAAATTTACAATAGAAACAGAACAAAATCAATCCATAAATTTTTTAGATTTAAAAATTAGCAGACGTCAAAACAAACATGACTTCTCCATATTTCATAAACCTACCCATACTGACACGACTACACACAATTCATCATCCCATGCAACACAACATAAACTGGTAGCTTATCATAGTATGTTACATAGATTAACAGAAATTCCGATGTCAAAATACAACTTTAAGACAGAATTAAATATAATTAAGCAAATAGCAGTAAACAACGGATACAACGAACAAACAATCAATAAAATGTTAAATCAAAAACTACACAAGAAAGCCCTAAAATTAGTATTTCCACCAACAGAGAAAAAACCCAGTACCTTCTGCTCGATTACATATACAGGCAAAATATCAACAACTTTCACATAAAAAAGAAAGGGATAACACCAGCTTTCCGAACACATAACAACCTAGGCAAATATATTAAAAATAATAAGATCCAAAATAAAAAACACTTAAATAGTGGTGTGTACAAACTTCAATGTGGCGACTGCCCAAAAACTTACATCGTTCAAACTGGTAGAAACTTTGATAAACGAATAGCAGAACATAAAAGGGCTTTCAAGAATAGAAAAACAGATTCGACATACGCACTTCACCTTCTAGATCATAATCATTCTTTTAATGACAAATTTAAAATTCTTCACATTCAAAATAAAGGACTTAAGCTATCTTTGTTAGAATCTATGGAAATTAACAAATTAAAAAACACAGATATAATTCTGAATGACCAACTTGAGACAAACAGTTCTCCCCTCCTCAACCTATTTCATTAGAGACTATAAATTTGTAAACCCAAGCCAAAAATAGATCACTTGAGAAAGGCAATCAGCCGAAACAGCTGTAGTGATAAGAATTAAAATAAATTTTGTGGAAGTTTGGAAACAAAGTTTTCAGTGTTTTATTGTTACATAATTTGCTTTGCTTAATAGCTGCCTCACACATTTATTTGGAAGCTGCTAGGAGGTTTTTTTTTTCTATTGATTCCTTAGTGTTTGTGTATTCTCTTTTTTTATATTTTCATCATAAAATGATATGAGTCTGCTTCGGTCCCCTATATATTCTTTTTTTTTCTTTTGGTAATGCATTTTTATACATCTTTTTCTTTTTCTTCTTCTTGCATGATCTTCCCGACCTAAAACTATGTTGTTCTGCTAGTGTTATAATTTATTTGTTATTACTTTGGTTGTTAAGTTTAGTGTTGTGTTTAAGAGAGGTATTAGAATGCTTGATTTCCATTCTTGAGGAATTCTGTTTTGTTCTATTATTTTTTGAATTAGTTTTAATAGTTGCTTGGCAGATCTGGTCCTCCGTACTTTTTAATTTCCTTAATGCTTCCTTTACCTCTTCCTCCTCAATATTTATTTCTTCGTTTGTCGTCACCTCTGGTGTTGGTGGTTCATTATCGTCAGCTTTAGCAAATAGGAATCGAAAGTAGTATACCCATACATCTTTTTGGACCAGTAAATGATCGATCTAATTTATTGTTTGACGATTTCCATCTGGAAATATTTTTTTGCCCTATATTTTTCCTTGATAGCTACTTTATATTTATTTGTACATGACTCCATCTTATTTCTTTTTCGTTGAATATTGTTTTACCATCATTTTAATGTGTTAATATTTTTGGAAACCTCTTATCTTCAATGACATATTTTATAATTTCGGAAAACATTTTTGAATGGCCTAATTTTATTGATGGAAGTACAATCTTTGCCAAGTCCATTTGTAAGATGTTTAGTCGAACAGTTTGTATTTGAAATCACTTGATTTTCAAACATACATTTTAAAGTGTGGATAAAAATATCCTTTTTAAAATAAATATAAACCGATCAGATATTTAATTTTAGTTTTTTTAGATACAAAAATAAACTTAGAATACATATTAAACTATCGATTACTTTACATAATAATTAATTGAAATACAGATTCTTTAACTCATCATTTAATATGCACAAAAAAGTTAAAGAAGCCGCAGGCTTATACAAACCTAGAAGAGTTGGGTGTTTGGCAGATAACCAAGGCAAACCACTGTTAACTGTGGAAGAAAAACTAGACACTTGGAAGAATTATGTGGAAGTAACTTTTGCAGATGAAAGGCAGACTACCATTGAAGACACTGAATGCCAAACACGACCCCCGATTACCATTGAAGAAGTCACGTCAGCTATTAAAAGAACTAAAGATGGTAAAGCGGTAAGGCCTGACGAGTTTTGTGCAGGATTCCTAAAACTTATGGATGAACAGGGAATAAAATGGATAAAAACTGTATTCAACAACATATACATAACTAAAAAAATAGCCCAAAGCTGGTTAAAGTCAACCTTCGTGACCATAACAAAAAAAGTAAATGCCAAGACATACGAAGACTACAGAACAATTAGCCTAATGAGCTACTTACTTAAAACGTTCTTGAATGTGATACATGGCAGAATATATAAAAAATGCGAAGAACAAGTATCATGGACGCAGTTTGGATTCCGTGATTCCTTAGGCACCCGAGAGGCTCTATTCACTGTCCAAGTGCTTTTGCAAAGATGCAGGGATGTTAACTGCGATGTGTATATTTGTTTTATCGACTACAAAAAGGCATTTGATAAAGTAAAACATAATAAACTTATAAACATCTTGGAAGAAGTGGGGTTAGATGATACGGACTTGAGAATCATCTATAATTTATATTACAACCAAACAGCCAATATTAAAGTGGATGACCAATTGACAGAGGCAGTCTCCATAGATAGAGCAGTGAGGCAAGGATGCATTCTGTCCCCGGTGTTATTTAATATGTACTCTGAATATATCTTCGAGCAAGCGCTGGGAGAACTACAAGAAGGCGTGTTAGTTAACGGAATGCGTCTAAACAACATTAGATATGCCAACGAGGCAGTAGTTTTTGCAGATAGCCTGGACGGTTTGCAAAGAATAATGTCGCGTATATCAGATATAAGTAGAGAACACGGACTTAATCTTAATACGAAGAAAACAAAGTACATGCTAGTCAGTAAGCACGAAATATTAAATACACAGCTTTTGGTTAACCAACATCCAATTGACAGAGAGGAAAGCTACACATACCTTGGTACCAACATTAACAGCCAATGGGATCACTCCAGTGAAATAAAACAACACATAGGAAAAGCGAGATCAGCGTTCATAATGATGAAGTCTCTTTTCAGAAGTCATGATTTACCACTTGCTACCAACATTTCTCTCATTATTTTCTACCTTATTATACGGAGTAGAGGCCTGGACACTTTCCGAAGCTTCCTTAAAAAAACTCGAGGGATTCGAGATGTATCATTACAGACGTATCTTAAGAATTTCGTGGGTGGATCGTGTGACTAATGTTGAGGTCCTACGTAGAATAGGCAAGGAATGCGAGATTATTAACACCATCAAAGAGCGCAAACTAGAATATCTTGGCCATATTATGAGGAATGAACAGAGATACGGCTTGTTGCAACTCATTCTTCAGGGCAAGGTATCTGGAAAGAGAGCACCAGAGAGAAGAAGAATAAGAAAAATATCTTGGCTTCAAAACCTGAGAAAGTTGTTTAATACATCGACAACCGGACCATTCAGAATAGCAGCAACCAAAGTTAGGATAGCCATGTTGATCGCCAACATCCGGAACGTATAGGCACCGTAAGAAGAGAACAACTCTTAAGGGATTCTAGATAGTCAATAATTTTGATAAAAAGGTTTCTCTCAATCGAATGAGACCTTTATTAATCGTGTACAGGCAGAAGGAGGTTTATCCGAAATTACTGTGACCACAATCCACCCAGTCCTTTAGGCTCAGAATCATCATCTTGGCCCACTAGACAATATCTTCCCTGTTGTTCCACTCTACCATCTTGTCATTGATCTTTCCCTTTCTTCTTTTCTTATGGCTGTAGTCAAATATTCTCTTCTGATTCCTTTCTACAATTAACATATGTAGAGGAACAGAACCCGTGATGGTCCACAAGGACGCCACAGATACAGTCATGTAGTGTCATGAATATATACAAGTGACCTTGTAGAAGAATGGAGTCATGGCTTGAGAATCTCAGACAATGGACCGAAATGGTAATTACAACTTTATTCAGATTGTAACCGTTTCAAAAGTTTTAGGAAATTCATTTTAAATTCGATTATTTTTTTTAATAAAACTGTTAATCCCATCTATCTGCCGGGTACTTGTAGCCGACTCAAGATTTCTACTGTAATTCTAAACCCATCCGATAGATGAGAACGATTATTAACTTGTCAATTACGCCCCAATTCAAACCGGGAAATGATAGCGTCTGTCTCTTTTCTCTTACAAACATCCAACTGTTAGGACGTGTTTTTGTGAAATGGTCTTTATATAGAGGTAAGCCAAAGAAAAAAGGCCTTTTTTGTCTATATTTTCAGATAAATAATTATTTTTGGACCTTCTTTTACCGGGGACAATAAAAGATCATTAATTATGTTTATTTGACTCGAAGTTAACTGAGAAGTCTTATGTTGTCGTAAACGCAGCCCAATAATCCCTTATAATCCAAAAAATGGACCCCTAATAACTAATTTAACGAAATGCTTGGAGATTGAGAGGATGCAGAACATATCCTTTGTGTATGGTTGCCAGCTAATGGACGATTAAGGTTGTACCTTTTCTTTTTTTTATTATACCCTATCGAGAAAGCGAGAATAATTATGGACTCAGAGAAAGAAAATATAGCAGTGTTTTAATTTTGTTTAAAGATTACTTTCTTTGCTAGTTAAATAGATTTAACTTTTCTATTATGCCTAGTTAATAAATAACTACTATAATATTTTAAATGTAAACGAATTTCGAAATTTGGGAATAATATATAAATTCATTTGTTTTTATCAACCAATTCTTGATTTAAAAAGATATAAAGTTGCTTTGTTTATAGTAATGTAATTATGAAATGGTATTTTAGTATCCTTTGGAAATAACATAACTTTTAATGTTTCTTTTTATTACTGAGAAATAATAAAGTGTAATTTCGCTGTAAATGTTTTATATATCTTATTTTTTTCTCTCTCGTCCCCTACGAGGATAAACAAGGGGTGGCGTCCAATAATAAATTATATTAATAATAGTACTGCAATCTCAAAAAAACAGTAGTTTTAGAAAATTGAACCTTTTTTAGACTAGTACTCTTTTAGACCACACTGTAAAATTTGGTGGCCGTATATCTTGGATGAACTACGTACTGGATGGCCCTCTGATGCAGTTACACACGAAAATGTTAAAACAGTCCATAAAATAGTTTTAGTTGATCGTAAAGTAAAAGTGCATGAATTTGCTGAGACCACAAGAATAATTGAAGAGCATATTAGTCGTATTTTGAACGAAGTTTTAAATATGAAAACATTACCCTGCCTATGGGTGCTGCGTTAGCTAGCTATTGACCAAAAACGTAATCATGTGACCAGTTCCCAGGACTGTTTGGATCTTATGAAGCGCAATCCTTCAGACTTTTGGCATCTATTGAAACCTGGATCCACTACTATACACCCCAGAACAGAATAAACTTATCAGTGGACTGAAGCCGGAAAACGAGCTCCGTAGCGTCCAAGAATGGCTCAATGAGTCAGAAAGATTATGACTACTCTATTTTGGTATTGTAACGAGATTATTTTAATTAACCAAGTAAAATTATCAATAGCCTAAATATCATTATTCATTATTAAACAAATTAAATCAAAAACTCAGTGAGACACGGTCTTATAAATAGAAGAAACAAGTGTTGTTTCTCCAAGACAATGCACTAGCTTACAAAAACGTTATGCCAATGGCCGAAATTTATAAGTTGGGCTTCGAATTGCTTTCTCATCCTGTTTATTCTCCTGATTTTACCCCCTCCGATTCTTCGGGTTCCAACATAAAAGATAATTGACGAAACAAACCTCTATTTTGCAGAGCTTTCATATTATTCGAACGGCATAAAGTAATTGTGAAATCGCTGAAATATTTTAATTGAACTAAAAGGAGACATATCAAATAATATAAAATGATTTTCTGGAAAAACATGTTTTTCATTTCAAAGAAGGTTACTTATCAGACCACCTAATATTACTTAAATAATCAAATTTGGAAAACAAAGTAATAATTGTTTCAAACGCACGCTATAGTAATTTCAAAAAGTGCATTTATTTTGTCAAAATAATTGGAAATTACTACACACCCACTTGGTAATAAAACTTGAACTGTTTATTTATCTACGATTATAAATTTTTCAATCACAAGTAAAAATAATACACGAAGCTTTTAGAAAAATATCGAATAAGAAATGGTGAGGTTTAATTGATTTTGGCATCGAAACGAAATCTTTAAAATAACGAAAAGTATTTGAGGAGTTTTTTAATGTACTCACGTTTACTAATTTTATTTAAGGAATAGTTTTACTGAATAAAAATTGATAATTGGTATATTAGTAAAGACGCCACATAATAGTGTATGTCTGAGCTTCTAAAAATAATTGTTTCTGCGACCAGAAAAACGTTTGACATTTTATCTTTGTTAACAGATAAGAAAATTTCATTTTTATGAAATTATTTTTTTCTTCCACAGAAAAATTGTGTAGTTTTTTCTTGATATATTATATACAATTCTTCTTCTTAACGTTCCCCATCCCTAAGGACATTGGCTACCATCATGGCCCATTTGACTCTATATGCAGCCGTTCCGAAAAGTTCTATTGACATTTTCCCACTCCATTATCTCAGAATCTTCAACCAGGACGTGCAATATTCGGCGAATATTCGGCAAAAGATAATATGTGCAATTTTGTAAAAGATGTGTGCACAATAAAGAGGGCTTTTGGATTTTCACTGGATACTGGGTATGTCCAGTATAAAGTGAAAAAGTGTTCATCAAAAAGTGAAGGAAATAGCTAGAAAGTTCCGAAAACGCAACAGCGGAAAAATAACAGATGATGAAGGCAATCTTGCCATAACCAAAGAAGATAAAAAGAAAGTATGGGAAGAATACTTGGAGAAACTTTTCCATTACCTTAGAACAATACAAAAGCCCACCATTGAAGAAAATTCAGGTCGCGAAATCCTACCAGAGAAAATAACGGCAGCCATCAGACAAATGAAGGATGGAAAGGCACCAGGACTTGATGAAATTCCTGCAGAACTGCTGAAGCTATTAGATGCAGAACAAATAACAATAATAACTGAAATATTTAATGAAATATACAAGACAGGAAAAATCCCATTAGAGTGGCTCAAATCGGAGTTCGTACCATTGCCCAAAAAACCAGGAGCAAAAGTTTGTGAAGACTATAAGACCATAAGCCTAATGAGCCATCTGCTGAAGCTGTTTTTATAAAAGTCATTCACAAAAGAATTTACCGGAAATGCGAGGAACAAATTGCGCCCAATCAGTTTTAATTTGTGAACGCCGTTGATACGAAGAAAGCTGTCGGCTGTAATGTTTTTGCATGCCTGATTGACTACAAGAAGGCTTTCGATGGAGTCAGGCATAAACAAATGATGGAAGTGCTGAAGAGGACAGGGATTGACGGAAGATACTTAAAAATAATAGTTAACCTGTATTGGAATCAATCAGCGGTGCTCCGAATAGATGGAGAATATACAGATCACGTCAAAATCTTAAGGGGAGTGAGACAGGGTGCATAATTTCACCACTGATATTCAATCTGTACTCGGAGCACACTCTTGAAGATATTGATGAAAGCATCTCAATAAATGGAGTCAAGCTCAATAGCCTGCGGTATGCAGATGATACAATAATGTTTTTCAATACCATAGAGGGGCTGCAAAACTTAATGAACAAAATAACGGAAACAAGAAAAACATATGGACTGAATATGAACATCAGCAAAACCAAGCTAATGATCATCAGCAAGTAAATCATAACTGGAGCAAATCTGTATGTGAACCAAATGAGAATTGAACATATCTGAAGTCGTGGAACAATACCCAAGAGATTAAATGTCGCCTCGGAAAGTCAAAAAGTGTATTTTTGATTACGAGCTCTGTATTTAAGATCCGTGACCTCACTCTAGAAACAAAAATAAGGCTCCTTAAATGTTACGTATACTCAGTGTTTCTGTACGGACTAGAAACGTGGACATTAAAGGCGGAAACTCTATGAAAACTTCCGGCCTTTTGAGCTATGGTTATACAAAGAATCCTGAAGATACCATGGACAGACAAAGTCGCCAATGAAGAAGGATTGCGGAGGATGAACACAACCGCTAATTTGGTCAATATGGTGAAGGGCCGTGGGGAGATACTTGGGACATATAATGAGAAAACAAGGCAGATACGAGCTACTCCAATACATTTTGCAAGGTAAAATTAAAGGAAAAAGGGTCTTAGGACGAAGAAGAATATCCTGGCTTGCTAACCTGAGAGCATGGTATAGAAAAACCTCAACACAGCTATTTTGTATAGCAACCAACAAAGTCGTCATAGCCAGAATGAGCACCAACGTTCGGAACGGACAGGCACCCTAAGAAGAAGAAGAAGAAGCTAAGCTATTCAAATGTCATGATTTATCAATTCCCCTAAAAATCAGGTTACTTTCCTATACTGTTGTACGGAGTTGAGTCATGGACTATCACAGACGCTACCTGCAAGAAAATTGAAGCTTTCGAAATGTGGCTTTATCATCGAATCCTGAAGATATCCTCTACCGCGAAAGATAAGGATTACTGCAATTATTTTTATAGGGAAAGGTAGAAGAAAAAATAGGATTAGGAAGCTGAGGTATTTCCTGACTGAAAAATCTACGTACCTGGTTCAACACAATAACCACAAATATTTTAGGAGCAGCAGCGTGCAAAGTACGGATTGCCATAGTGGAAGCCAAGATCCGAAATGGATAGCCACAACAAGAAGAAGAATTTTTAGAAATAGACGATAGATATTCAGAGATAGACGTAATATATATGTGAAGAAAATTAATGTGAGAATTAGTATATAACCCAATTATAGAGAAATTTCATTATAAAAACAAAACCTGCATCAAAGCAAACAAAACAAAAAAGATAGAGTTATAGAGAATGGATAAGGAATGGATTGAAACTACGTACATGCGATGTTACTATAATAAAAATGCTTCATACTTTTATAATCTCTTAAAGTTATTTAAACTACTTTTACATAAAACAGTCAAAAGCAAAGTAACTAGGCACTAATGGGTTAAACAAAATACGACGTCGTGCTGAAAGATTCCCTGTATACAACTATAAAATCTCGAGAAACCGAAAACCGCATTCTCAAAATTAAATAAACTTTCCAGATGAAATAAATAGTGGGTGAACCCAAACGCTCGACTATGGTCAATCTAAAAATACAGAAATAGTGGATTTTGCTACTGCTTTCGAATATTCTGATTGGTTAGCAGACGTTTTCGGCGAGATTTAGGCGTGGGACGAAATACGCCCTGAAATCACGATTAGAATTTATAAGAGTCAAAAGCTAGAAAACCACTATAACTTTGTTGAAAGTTAATAATAAGGAGGAACGTACACTAGGATTCAGTTCTTCTGCGATTCTTGTACTATCAGCATTTTTTGACCCACAAAAAAACACAAAATGGTACTTTATTTTCTTTATTAACGTTTCTTTTCTATCTATTTTTACTTGTTGTTTCTATTTTAAGTGTTTTTTGTGTTAATTTAGTGGAAAGTGTGGTGATACGACCATGTTTGATGTGAAAGCAGTGCATTTGATTCATTTATTCTTTAAAACTTTACTAAGCCGGTTAAAAAGCCCACTCTTTATATTTCATTTGTATGCTACTTACAATTTAATAATCTGAAACATCGGAAAAACCAATGACTGCGTATTGCTTTGGTTTTTATTTTTATTTAGAGTTTTTTTCAATAACTTACTATTTATTTATAAAACTTTTAGAATTTTTACAAGCATAAATTTTAAATATAAATAATTCAATAAATTTTATGTTTAATAATTTTATTTCTAGTAGTAATTATTTTAAAGATATAATAATTTTAATTACGTTGTAGAAAAGGTATCAATTTCTTTTTAAAATCCGCTTTAACCTAATAAGGTTATTAGCGGAACGGTAAGAATTAATTCTTCTTCTTCTTCAAGTTCCACTCCTATCGGAGATTGGAAATCATTCTGGCAATTATAATTTTATTGGTTACTCGCCTGAATAGTTCAATTGAACTGCATCCAAACCATTCACGGAGATTGCGTAGCCACGAGATTTTACGTCTTCCTACGCTTCTTCTACCTTTGATTTTACCCTGCATTATATTCCTTAGTAGTTCGTACTTTTCACCTCTCATGATGTGCCCCAAGTATTCCAATTTCCTGATCTTTATGGAATTTAAAACTTCGCACTGTTTTCCTAGTTGTTCGAGAACTTGTTTGTTTGTTTTGCGATCCATCCATGATATTTTCAAAATGCTTCGGTAACACCACATTTCGAATGCTTCTAGGTTTTTAATGTTGGATTTTTTAAGTGTCCAAGCTTCAACTCCATACAAAAGGGTAGAGAAAATATAACATCGAAGCATTCTTATCCGGAGCGATATATTGATATCGCGATTATAAAAAAGTTTTCTCATTCTATTAAAAGTTGACCGCGCAATTTCAATGCGGCATCTTATTTCTTTTGTCTGATCAGTATCTTCTGTGATCCATGCTCCAAGGTATTTGTACGAATTAATTACACTTTACTTATTAAATTACAATTTTTTGAGTTGTTATTTGAGTTTAAGATGTCTTTAGGATTGTTTGGTAAGTGGTATTGAATTCGATGGATATGGAACTTTTCGCACTTTTCCACTAGCACATGTACTGTAAGGGGTGAACCGCACTGATCACAAATTGGGCATTCTTCTTTTTCAAACACATGTTCATGGGAAAACTGGGTATGTCCAAGTCGTAAACGGGAAATGATCATTTGTTTTCGTCTAGATACATCGGGTGGTTGCCATGGTCCAATTTTAATTTTTATTTCCTGAAGCTTTGATGGTGTGGATTTCCATTTATTGTCCCAGGTCTCGAAAATATGTTTCATAAAGAAGCTTTTTAGATCCATAGTAACAGATTGGAAAGACATTTGGGTACTGTTATCATTTATGGCTTTTTTGGCATTTCGGTCGGCTGCTTCATTATCTGCTATTCCAATGTGTGATGGGACCCAAAGAAACTTGATGCTTATATCTTTAGTATGTAATTTATGTTTTTAAGCCCTTTTCTCTATTCGGATTACCAAATATAGACCTCTCCTAATTCTCGCCATTCATCTCTGTTGTTTGTAAGACGTTTCCACATTGGCAATGCAGTTATTTTAACATCATCGCTTTTGACTTCATATAGCCGCTAATTACCGATTTCTGTATTCCATCGGTCATCCGTAAGACGTTCGTTATATCCACCCCATTTCCATTTCAGTTTAGCTGCCTATTCGACAGCATCTTTTACTTTTGTTCTATTACGAATGTCTTCATTTTATGGTCTTTGAGTGAGATACCCAGCATCTGTCGTTCCATAGCTCTCTGAATTTTTCTGATCTTCTCCATGTTTATTTTAGTGAATGTCCAGGTTTGAGCTCCATATATAAGCACAGGTAGGATACAGGAATTAAACACTTTGGTTCGCAGTCTTTGAGGTATATTTTTATTTTTAAGTACGTATGAGAGTCTTCCGAATACTGCCCATCCCATTTTTAAATGTCTGCTTATTTCGGTAGTCTGATTTTCTTTGCTTAGCTTGATATTTTGACCCAGATATGTATATTCATCTACCAGTGCATTCCACGTGTCGGTTATTAGTACTGCATCATCTGCTTATCTAGGATGGTGCAAGTATCTTCCGTTAATAGGGATTCCCTTATTTTCCCAGTCTATTGACTTAAAAATATCTTCTAGGGCAGCTGTAAATAATTTTTTAGATATTGTGTCTCCTTGTCTTACTCCTCGGCTGATTTTTACTGGTCTTGTTTCGATTCCATTACCCAATGTCAGTATCATTTTAGCTTGTTCGTAAATATGATGTTTTTACTGGTCTTGTTTCGATTCCATTACCCAATGTCAGTATCATTTTAGCTTGTTCGTAAATATGATGTATTAGTATCCTGTACCTGGAGTCGATCCGGTTGTTGACTCTTCTTCTATTACCCACAGTTCTACGCTATCAAAAGCTTTTTCATAATCTATAAAAGCCAGATATAATAGGACGTTGTATTCGTTAGTCTTTTCTATTAGCATTTTTAAAGTGTATAGATGGTCACAGGTGCTGTACCCTTTTCTAAATCTGGCTTGTTCTACTGGTTGATATTCGTCAAATTTAATTGTTAATTTGTTTGTAATGATCTTTGTAAAGGTTTTGTAAAGTTGTGAAAGAAGTGAAATTGGTCGATAATTTTTCATGTCTGTGGTGTCTCCCTTTTTGTGTATTAGTATTGTTTTAGCAGTATTCCATTGTTCGGGTATGTTGCCTTGAAATAGACATTTATTAAATAATATTTTTAGATATGTGATGGCTTCTTCTCCGCCTTCCTTCAGCATTTCTGCTAGAATTCCATCGCTTCCGGGAGCTTTATTCCTTTTTATTTCTTTTACTGCTCTTTCTATTTCTTCGTGGCTTATTTCGAGCACCACTTCTGAGTTTTGCTATCTGCCTTTTTAATTTCTATTTTGAGGAGTTAAGAGGATCGGCGTAGAACTTTTCAATTGAGTTTGCAGTATCAGATTTACTTTTTTCTAGTTGTTCTTGTTCATTTTTAATGGTTATTATGTTTTTCTTTCCTAGTTTTGGTTTGGTGCATTTGAGACTTCGGTTTTTCTCTATGATTCGTTCTAAACGGCCTTCTTGATGTTTTTTAATGTCCTCTTTTATCCGTTTTTCTTATTATTCGATTAAGTCCCTTGAATTCTGCAGTGTCTCTTTTGTTTTTTATTAGAAGATCTTTTCTTTGTTTCAGCATGTTTTGGGATTCTACACTTATAATTTGTTTAGTTCTTCCTTTATTAGTAAAGCTAATGAATGCTGGGTGTACATTTTTTTGATTAGGTGTAGTGATGACATAGAATCTATCACGATTAACATTTTGTTTGCCTTGTTCCCATTTGCATGTAGTAATGCTTGGTAGATTGCATAAAGTTCTCCTGTGAATACGGTTGCAGTATCCGGAATTCTTTGAGAATCTCTGTTTTGTTAATTGTTGCCACCCCGACTCAATTTTCAGTTTTAGAGGCGTCTGTGTAGTATACTGTGTAATCGGAATGAGAGTTAATTAGATCTCTGAAGTGTTGTATGGTAAGATTAGGGTTAGTGCTATTGTTTTGGAATTGTAATAGACATAGACAATTGTGGTCATGAAGATATATTTTTGTATTGTATAAGGGTGGAAATTGCTTCCAGTTAAGTAGTTTCATTGCATGATGGATTCTGTGGGAATATGGAAGATTGAAATTTGACGAGTCATTCATCATAGATATGTTTAAACTGTTATTTATTGGAATTCTTTTATTTACATGTATTTTAGAAGCGTAGTTTGGGGTTAACAGCTGTCTACGAAGCTTTAGCCTGGGTTCACCGATTTTAGCTTGTATGCTGTTTATCGGACTTTTTCTGTATGCTCCAATTATAATCCTTAGAAAGGTATTTATTTGTTTAATAAAAAAATATGTTTCATGTGAAGTTTAAGTTTTTTAATTTGCATTTTTCTCTTGCATGTTTATAAATACTATAAGATTTTTTTTCAAAATTTTTGAATCCTTCGAAAATATTTAGTGTAGTATTTCCAGTCTATTTTATAAAAATTTTCTTTCTTGTACTTTTGTACTTTCATCAACCATCCCAAATCGACATTTTTCTTTAAATTCTGTGGCTTTTATTCCCTATTTTGTTTGTGCCCCTCGATCTGTAATTCATTAATTGCTACATGATTGTGACCTGCTACTTTATCATTCAGTTCACCGTTTCACTGACATTTTTGACTTTTTAGTTGTACTTTTTTCCATTCAAGTTGGTTTTTTCTTTCATAGTAGTGTATAGCCTCTGTGCAGTTTTTGTGTTTTGTTTAATTTATCAGTCCAATACATTGCTGTACATAGGCTGCCTTCAAATTATTTAAATTTGCTGTGTTTTGGACTGCTCATCACCAATTCATGCTAATATTTTTCTAATTGGTCTATATAACGAGATGATGAATTTTTTAGAGCACAATCATTATTTTCAAAATTCTTCCACCATCTTTCTTTCACTTCCGTACACAAATTCAGTCAGGATTATGTGTGTGGCATCTTAAAACTTCTAACCTTTTTCATAGTTGTTTGTGTGAAACATGATCTCATATATTTACATCTAGCATTATGTTTCTTGGCTTTTTAAGTCACAAATCTTTCTTGAGGATCTGTGCATCAGTATCAAAGTTTATTTTTCAAAAACTGCTTCTACTTCTTCTCTTTTATCTTCATAAGCAATTCTGATTGTTTATTGGTGAATTGATACCTCTATGGAAGGTTGTTACTTCATCTTTAGCGCGGTCGTGCAATTCTTCTTCTACCAATTGCCAATTATCTCTTGCCATTTTGACCAGACTGGTCTCCCCCATTCTGCTTATGTGGTCATTCCATTTTTTTCTGATTTTCTGACTACATCTTTATATATTTATATATTTTAATTGATGTCTTGTTTCAGTTGTTGTGCCGTGTGGTTGTGTCAAGAAAATCTGGGTACCCTGATATGGGTATCAGATTCCTGACTTTGTTGGTATACTTAAGCTCTGGTGATTTGTATATATATGAAGGCGTCTTTCTGGCACTTAAATATATTAGCTCCCATATACCCTGACTTCTTATTTTTTAAGTTTCATGTATTTAAGGTTGAAAATCATTATGGGTATGCGGACCCTGTTGAGCACTATTACATTCAAACCATTCCCACAGGTTCTTAAATCCGGCTTCCCACATTTTGCTTTCCTCAAATTTTTCCTTGCATAATGAGTTGTAATAATAGTATTTTTGTTCTGTCATCACATCCTAAATAATCTAGTTTTCGTTTTTTGTAGTTAATATTATTCTTGCTTCATTTCATATTCTTCTAGCTACTTTCAAATTTGACACTCTTTGTATAACCCTAGCGGGCTCCTCTTGATCTGATACCATTTCTAAACCCAAATTGGGTTCCACTAATTTTATATTTTCTGACTCATTAAAGCTATTGTTCTGTGATCTGAGCAGGTTGTTGCACTTGACTTTTTGGGAATTGCTACAAAGGTCGATTTTCTTGATATACATACTCTCTGGTGACCTTTATGTATAAAGTCATCTTTTAGACAGATTATGAAAGGTTTTATTTAAGTACTCTTAAGTTATGTTCTTGGCAGAATCATATAAGACGATAAGCTCTGCCCTTGCAAACACCAAAGTCGTATAGTCCAACTTCGAACGAAGTAATGATATAGTTTGACAAAAAGTATCTGAGCTGGAATCTTGGACAGAGCACGTGACCAACAACGAGGTGTTAAGAAGAATGGGTACTGAGAGAAAACTCCTAAATATTGTAAAAAACAGAAAAACGAGTTATGTAGGACATATTTACAAAGGAGAAGAATACAACTTCCTAGGACTTATAATGAAAGGCAAAGTGGAAGGAAGAAGAGTCCAGGAAGAAGAAAATGCTCCTGGTTGAAGAATGTAAGAGACTGGACAGGCATTGACATACATTCGATACTAAGAACAGCTCAGGATAGAGAGAAATTTGCTGTAATTATAGCCAATCTTCAGTAATGGAGAAGACACATTAAGAAGAAGAAGAATCTGAGCTGGACTATCTGTCAAAGGTTGAAAGAGATTATAGATTATAGCGAGTTCTTGGTATAAGGACAAGATCTATTTTTGTTAAAGTAGGTAACAACAAAAACTAACGGTAGCTCATTCGGATCAAGCAACCAAATATTCGTTAAAGGAGGTATTCTGGGGCTGTTTTTTAAATCAAGATAATGCCGATAGAAGCCTTGACAAACGCTCAAAAATATTAAGCATTACTAGACAGTAGATTGCTTTTAACTCAGAATATTTAATACCAACGGTCAAGATGATTCCTAACAAGATTCAGTTCCCCATGAGGGTATCTGCCATGGAACTGGATCCAGAGAAATCAAGTCATGATTTCAAGGACCAACACATACACCAAGGTATAGCAACGGTCAGCAAACTGACCGGATCTTAATCCGAATAAAAATCTGTGGAATAATATTTAAGCCATACTTCGTAAAATAGATTGTATTAAAAATATAAAACTGATGGTGACTGAAATTGATATTATATTGTTTTAATGCCATAAATATCAGAAAACTGTCAAAAAAATTTGGTAATTAAATGGAAAATCTTATATAATAAATTTTATAAAATATATATAAAATATAAAATTATACAGGGTGGTCCTTAAGTAATTGTACAAAAAGAAACCGTAGATTCTGCACGTTAAAATATTGCGATTTAAGTCAAGTTGCTTGAATAAAATGTTGATATTAAGAAAGATACAGGGTGTTAAAGTAAAAATTTAAAATTTTATTTTTTGCTATAACTTTTATGTTGGCCAATATTTATGTATAAAGATTGACAACTGGGTACTATTAAATATCAGAAATTATAATTTGATGTATACTTTGATGTAACTGATAGAGGGCGCCACATATGCCACATATGTGGCATACATTTGCACGTAACTTTTTTGCTCTTCAAGTTACCGGTATTTTTAATAAAAAATATTAAAAATACATTATTTTAACAAAAAAAAAGGTATACTTGTTAATATCTTTAAAACTCAACAGTTTTTGAGATAATCGCATTTTAGAAATCAACTACATAATTCTGATTTATCGCAATTACTCCAGGCAACAAAAGAAAATTAACGAAAAACATCAATACTTCTGAAATTTTGTATAAAATTCTTTTAATATAGTTAATAGTTAATGAATTATTAAATAAAATAAATATATCAGCAGGCTAAAATAATAGGATTTGATAAATAACTGAATAATTGGATTTTACATAAAACATTTTACGTTTTGTATTAAATTAAAATCATAATCAAAACATTTTATTTACAAACCAAATTAAGAAGTAGTTAAAGCTAAATAACATTAAACTTTTTGTCAAAGTAAGTGTTTAATATGTCCACCATTTTCTTTAATTCATTTGTCAATACATTCCATAAAATATCGTCTCATATTAAATAGCGTCATTGACAAATGAATTGACAAATGAATTAAAGAAAATGGTGGACATATCGAACACTTACTTTGACAAAAAATTAATGTTATTTAGTTTTACTATTTTTTAATTTGGGTTGTAAATAAAATGTTTTGATTATGACTTTAATTTAATACAAAACGTAAAATGTTTGATGTAAAATCCATTTATTCTGTTATTTTATCAAATCCTATTATTAATTATCCTGATGATATATTTATTTTATTTAATATTTCGTTAACTATTGACTTTATTAAAGGTATTTTATAACAAAATTCTGAAGTATTGATGTTTTTATCTATTTTTCTTTCATTGCCTGGAGTAATTGCGTTAAATCAGAATTATGCGTTGATTTGTAAAATGCGATTATCTCGAAAACTGTTGAGTTTTGAAGTTATTAACAAGTATACTTTTTTTTTTGTTAAAATAATGTATCTTTAATATTTTTTATCAAAAATACCGGTAACTTGAAGAACAAAAAAGTTAAGTGCAAATTTATGCCACGTATGTGGCATATGTGGCGCCCTCTATTAGCTATATTAAAGTATGCATCAAATTATAATTCCTGATATTAAATAGTACTCAGCTGTAAATTTTTATACATAAATGTTTACAAACATGAAAGTTATAGCGAAAAATAAAATTTTAAATTTCCACTTTAACACCCTGTATCTTTTTTAATATTAACATTTTATTAAAGCAAGTTGGCTTAAATAGTAATATTTTAAAGTATATAATCTGCGGTTTATTTTTGTACAACTACTTAAGGATCACTCTGTATAAAAAGGAATATAAAAAATTATATTCTTTTCTCTTTTTTCTTCGTCTACAACTAATCAATGTTCTCATTAATTCACACAGTACCGTATTTGAATATACTTTAAGATAACAAAAACAGAAACAATTTGAAAACAGTTCTCCCTGAGACTGTCTTTCAGCATAGATTGTATAACAGTCCTGTTTCGCACAATATTCCATTATTTTTTATTCATTAATTAAAAAAATTATTTCTCTGTTTTTATTTTTCAGGATGAACTCCCACCAGAACAAATCGCCGGTAAGTTTCAAAAATAAGTTTTTTGAAATATAATGTTCTTACTTAATTTCTATCTGAGATTTCTAAATATTTAAATGTATAAAAATAAATAGTGTATCGTATTTTAAAGATCGTACAATGATCCGATGATTTTTTACTGTCAGTCAACCTATTAACAACTTTAATGATAGTCGTGTAGCCAACACTTTGAACTGATGATTAAAAATAATGATATGAGCACAAAATACTTCATGTTTTGACAAGTATTTCGATAATTTTTCTTTGATATTTTTTTATTGCGAATAAACTGCATCAACCACAGAAGGTTATTAGCTTTGGTACAATATAGACTATAATGTTATAATGATTAATATAAAATATAAACTATAAAGTTTTTACAAAGTTGATTATAATTTAGATTATTTCTTGAAGTATCACTTATATTTCATTATACAATTTCGTTTTCTTTAAAAACCTAATGATTTTGTCACAATCCGCACTGTCTAAAGCGCACTTTATATCACTTGGTAGTCCAGTAGCTTCTCTTTCCATTTGATATAATGGACAGTCTATAACAATGTGGCCTACAGTTATATTGGTGTCACAAGCGTAGCATATTCTATTAGGAGGTTCCTTTCTTAGTAGAGTAGGTGTTCGTGCGTCAGTCTGGTACGTCCTATTCGGATACGATGTAGTAAATAATTGGTGTTTTCGCTTAGAGATCTGAGTTTGCTTGCCGCAATTTATTATTTGTTAGAGTTGCTATCTTCATAACCATAAGTTTTTTGTGTACTCATTGATGCATTTTTTCATATCTGAGTGAGGAATTTCTATTATCGCATCTCTCCATTTTACAAGCTTCTTTGGCCATTTGATCATGATCAGCTATATCATCTCCTGGTATCCCCACATGAGATGGTATCCACACAATATGTAGTTGTTTATGATAATCACTACATTCTATTAAAAAAATGAACTTTCTATGGAATTCGGGATGTGTCTTTGAATTGGTTCAAAACTTACTTGGTAGGTAGGAAACAATTGGTTAGAATAAAAGACACCGACTCTAGTTGTAAAGATATTGAGTGTGGAGTGACGCAAGGTTCAGTGTTAGATCCCATTCTTTTTTTACTTTTCATTAATGACATCACTTACTTGAAAATTAAAGGGAAAATTTTCCTATTTGCTGATGATACCAGTATTACTTGAAGCAACTCTAATATTTCAACGCTTCATTCAATTATAACCGCTGATTTGCTTATAATCAAGGCTTGGTCAGACTAAAACTTACTTAGCTTTAACGAGGATAAGACAGTAGCATTATCTTATAAAGGAGTCATTCAACTCTTACTTTTGAATGAGAGCCAAATCAGTATCGTTAATTCACACATTAATTAAATTTGTCATTAAAAAAAATAATTACGATCTAGAAGATGAAGTGCTTATGTAGAATCCGTTTTTCTATTATTGAAAGACCTTCTATGTTCTGCTATTCGTTTATTAAAGTTTCTACCAGTTTGACCGATGTAAGTTTTTGGGCAGTCGCCACCACTGTGTAAGTGCTTTTTATTTTGGCTCTTATTGTTTTTAATATATATCCCTAGGTTGTTATTTGTTCGGAAAGCTGGTGTTATTCTTTTCTTTTTTATGTGTTTGGCTATTTTTGTTGATATTTTGCCTGTATATGTAATCGAGCAGAGGGTACTGGATTTTTTCTTTTTTGGGCAGTCGCCACATTTAAGTTTGTACACACCACTATGTAAGTGTTTTTTATTTTGGCTCTTGTTGTTTTTAATATATATAACTAGGTTGTTTGGTAGGTAGATGTATTTGTTCGGAATACTGGTGTTATTCCGTTCTTATATTCATATTTCTTGTGTAGTTTTTGATTTAACATCAAATAGGTATATACAAATAACAGTGCAGGACTTATAATGGGCAAGCCTCTAAGCCCATTGCTATCAGATATTTTTATGGATCATCTAGAGACAATAATTTCAAAACATCCCGTATTTAAACAGTTTTTATATTGGTGGAGATACGTAGACGACGTACTGGTATGTTTCACAGGAACTAACAGGCAACTCGACCAATTTTTATCGTATATTAATTCACTTCATAGTCATATTGAATTTACAATAGAAACAGAACAAAATCAATCCATAAATTTTTTAGATTTAAAAATTATCAGACTTAAAAACAAACATGACTTCTCCATATTTCATAAACCTACCCATACTGACACGATTATACACATTACACAATTCATCATCCCATTCAACACAACATAAACGGGCAGCATATCATAGTATATTACATAGATTAACAAACATTCCGATGTCAAAATACAACTTTGAGACAGAATTAAATATCATTAAGCAAATAGCAGTAAACAACGGTTACAACGAACAAACAATTAATAAAATGTTAAATCAAAAACTACACAAGAAAGCCCTGAAATTAGTATTTCCACCACCAGAGAAAAAATCCAGTACCTTCTGCTCGATTACATATACAGGCAAAATATCAACAAAAATAGCCAAACACATAAAAAAGAAAGAATAACACCAGCTTTCCGAACAAATAACAACCTAGGGATATATATTAAAAACAATAAGAGCCAAAATAAAAAGCACTTACACAGTGGTGGCGACTGCCCAAAAACTTACATCGGTCAAACTGGTAGAAACTTTAATAAACGAATAGCAGAACATAAAAGGGCTTTCAATAATAGAAAAACAGATTCTACATACGCACTTCACCTTCTAGATCATAATCATTCTTTTAATGACAAATTTAAAATTCTTTACATTCAAAATAAAGGCCTTAAGCTATCTTTGTTAGAATCTATGGAAATCAACAAATTAAAAAACACAGATATAATTCTGAATGACCAACTTGAGACAAACAGTTCTCCCCTCCTCAACCTATTTCATTAGAGAATATAAAGTGTAAACGCAAGCCAAAAATAGATCACTTGAGAAAGGCAATCAGCCGAAACAGCTGTAGTGATAAGAGTTCAAATAAATTTTGTGGAAGTTTGAAAACAAACTTTTCAGTGTTTTATTGTCACAACTATTAGATCTTTTATTCTAAAAAGAATTGTAACCGTCTATTTAAAAATGTTTCTAGTAATTTACATAAGGAAGATTTTTCTTTGATATCTTTTGACTAGCGGTATTAAATTAATACATACTTCATTACACATATAAATATCTGAGCTTTATTCATATCGATTTTACAATCATTTTATAGCTGGTTTCTCTATAAAAAGCTATTGCAAAACAATGATACAAACCAACACGAATTCGATACGACCGACGAAAACACAACAACTCAGTTTAATGTATATTTTCGTTATAGAAATAGAATGTTTACATTCGGAACAAATTCTGGAAATTTATAATCGCTTCTCAGCGGTCGGGCATTAAGTTGCGAAATGAGAAAACTCTGTTGGCAACAGACGGGCGATTCAACTATTTTTTGGCTCGACAACAACCATCAACCGCTTGTAGGAGATGTCACGCATAAAAATGTCTTGCTTTGATGCCTCTACAGCCGCTTTATAAATTGGAATAAGGCCAGCAATGAAAGGTGTATTATGAAGATTTTATAAGATAAATTAATTAATCATGTGAACTAAGACATGTTTATTTACTAGTTTAACTTAGTAGTTACTTAGTAATTGCAGCAGTTTACATTTCTACAGTTGTTTATACTAAAATCAACGTGTTCGAAGGACCATAAACTTGTTTAAAGGCCTTTTAACCTTTAATACTGAAAAGATAATAGAAATGTAATCCAGTCAAAAAAGTTTAATGCGTTGGAGGGTTTATTACACCTGATGGTTCAGAGAATGTTGCCATTGAAAGCAGATGTCCAAATTAGAAAGTGCATTTCATCGGTGTAAAGACCTGTACAAAAGCCAAAAGCTCATATTTAAACTTAAAACTCTGTCACTATGATATAGTGATCAGACCATCAGCCATATATGGATCCGAATGTATAAATATGGCAAAGAAAGGGCCAACTTAAAAGAGGAAAATTTTGGGAAAAATCTTCAAAGAAAATGAAGAATTCTGCGAAAGGCACAATTATGCGTTATATAGACACTTGGAAGAATTGCTACCAACAAGAGAACACGCGGAATGATATTTTATGAATCGTAGAACGTATGAATCCTCAAAAACTTATCCATCGTTCAATCTCAAGATCATCATCATTAGCAAGGATCAACATCAATTCCTGATGAAATGTTTGCTCTTTCTCAGAGCTAGTATATTCGCTTATTGCAGTGAATCCCTTCGCATTGTTTTTGTGTATTGTCAGAATTTGTTGTATGACTTGGCTGTCGTTACAATTATTTTCTTCTACTCATTTCGATCTCGACATAGTTCCGTCCAGTTTCTCACTTTCAGGATTTTGATATCTCTCAAGATTGTCCTGGTCCTCTCATCTCTCTCTGGATCTTCCCCTTGGTCTGTTAGTTCCTGGCTTCCATCTGGTGCCCTTCTTAATCAGTAGGTGGTTTTTTCCGTCTCTTTATGTACCCCAGTCATTTCCCAACTATATATTCTCAAAAAAATTTATTAAAAATCCTTTGTAAAAGGTATATATTAAGTATCAGTTGCTCCCATACAGTCTTCGTAGACACACTGTGGAGTCATATGTCGCCACGTTACCTAATCCAACGGTAACTTTAACATCTTAAACCATTATAGGAAAATTTGTAAACTAAATGTAATTAATTATTTGTTAACGGGTTTTTACCTATATATTATTATTTAGTGGCTACATTCATGTACTCTTAGACACTGATGATGGAATATGGATTCCGAAAACGTTTTGTCTTTTTAACTTAGCCCATTTGGGTCTTAATATATACCTTTTACAAAGGATTTTTAATAAATTTTTTAATATATGGTATACAGCCAACTACAGGAACGTAGATTCCTTGTGGATTTATATATTCTCACTTATTGGTCTCATAATTCTTCTGAGGATTTTCTTTCGAATACTCTTAATTTTTCTTTATCTTAATCTGTGAAGAACATGAAGCTGCGTATGTAACTACTGATCTAACTGCAATTCCCAAATAATTTTATTTGGGATATTTAATCCCAAATATTTAAATTATTGAACTTTTTCAAAAGTGTAGTTTTCTATCTTGATTTCTCTCGTCTTGTTATCATCTCTTCTAGAGCAGAGTAGATATTTTGTTTTTCCTTCATTAATTTCTAGACCTCTTTTCTCTGCTTCATGTGCCAGGATTGTCAGTGCCTGTTTTAATCTTTCCTTGTCTCTTCCCATAAGATCTATGTCATCTGCATATGCTACTATTTATGTTGAGGAGTGGACAATAGTTCCTTTAATTCCGCTGGCCTTTACTGTTCCTTTTACTGCCATACTGAACAATGTGTATTGACACAGTGAATCTCAAGATCATCATCTTATTCAAAATAAGTAAGCCAGGTTTAAAAAGATTTGCAACCACCAGAAATTCCGCCTGGTCACCTCTCAGAGGTAAGGTCAAATCTGCTAAGAACCTTATTCCTCTTACTATCCCAGCTCCTCGTTTCACTAGCAATGGGTCGCAAGAAACGGTACGGCCATGTACAGAGAATGCCAGATGACAGAATTCCAAAACAGATTTTGACGTGGACACTACAAGGGAGAAGGAAAAGAGGAAGACCGAGAAGAAGCTGGAGAGAGAGAATTGAAAAAGAACTAGAGGAAAGAGAAATCCCTTCAGACCTATGGTTGAATAGAGAAGAATGGCGGTTGGGAGTCGGACGGCGTCGGAGAACGCTGTAAACCGATAGTAGTAGTAGTATAATTGGCACCTTGTTCATACCAGGCAATTTAAGTGGCGATATTTATCTCAATATGCTGGTAAACACCATCGAACCTCTAATTGTGCATTAATTAGAGAACCAAAGGGACTGATCAAGGCAACCTAACTCTAGAGAAAGATTTGCTGCACTTCCAACAAGATGGAGCACCTCCTCACTATGCAGCTCCAGTTAGGCACTGGTTGGATACTAATTATTCGAATAAATGGATTGGAAGGAGAGGTCCTATCAAGTGGCCACCGAGGTGACCAGACTTACTACCACCTGATAATTTTCTATGCGGATAGCTCAAGTCAGTTGTTTACAAAACTCAATCTGTATCACTTGGGAAATTGCGAAAAAGAATTACGCAAGCATGTCGCGCTATTACTAGAACAACATTTGCCAAAGTTCGTGCAGAATTTTAAAATAGGCTGTATTATTGTTTACAAAACAACGGAACCCACTTTGAACATTTACTTAATTGACATTTTTAACAAATTTGTAGTTCAACAAAAACCTCATTAAATTTGCCATTTAAGCCAAAGTTTCACAATTATTGCTTCACCCTGTATAATTATTATTATTTATACAATTATTTATACAATTCATACAATATTATATTATTAAAATATTTCTATTTTAAATGAATGAATTCAAAACGGAACCAAACCAACGACCGGTATTGGGCTCCGTGTTTCTCCCACATGAACACATTGCTACCGCTTTTCCGCGCGTTGTATTTTATTTTTCATTCTATAATTACCAGGAAGGATATACGACGCAGTCATCACGGCACAGCGATGAACTGAATCGCCGGCCGATTATATCAAAAAATGAAAAATCCACAAGTGCAAAACATATTCATCAGAATACATCAACTGGAGCAATGGCGTAATTAGGGCATGGAGTTTTCAAAATTATTACTCTTGCGTCATTTGAACACATTAATTCTCTAATAAATTGAAGTTTTACGAGAGTTTCCAGAAAATGCGTAAAGTTAGAATGCTTTTAAACGCCTTCAGCAGTCACTTTTAATACAGCAACAAAAAATATAAAACATAGTAAATTATTATCCATTCGGCTTAACAGTCAAGAATAAAAAGTACACACATTAAAGTGTATCCAAAATAGATATAGAGACTTATTTTTATTGATTTATCGTACTCTAAAACTATTTTGTAACGCATCTCACACGCATGTATACCAGAGAAGATACACTGTACAAGTTCTTCCAGTAACTATGCTTTTGTTTCATAAAGAACCTTGTTACTACAGGATTTTTTGACTGAACCTAATTTTTCTTCTTTTTGAGCTAAAACCTTTTCTGGATTTTGGTCTGCTTAATAATATTGTTCCAAAGAACCAAAATGACTATCTACAGAACACTGATTAGACCCGTAGTAACCTATGGATGTGAAGCTTGGGTAATGACGAAAAAAGATGAAGCCCAACTCAGGATATTCGAGAGAAAAATACTGAGGAAAGTATATGGCCCGGTACAAGAGGAAGATGGCACATGGAGAGTCAGGAGAAACGACGAGGTTAATGAGTTAAATGAAGGTTATGACATTGTAAGATTTATGAAAAGTCAAAGACGACCTGAAAACAATGAACATAAGACAATGGAGAAGAAGGTATATGGCCCGGTACAAGAGGAAGATGGCACATGGAGAATCAGGAGAAACGACGGGGTTAATGAGTTAAATGAAGGTTATGACATTGTAAGATTTATGAAAAGTCAAAGACGACCTAAAAACAATGAACATAAGACAATGGAGAAGAAGGGCACAAAAGAGATCTGAATGGAAGGACATAGCCAGACAGGCAAAGACCCATCCAGGGTTATGATGCCAAAAGAAGAAGAGTAATATTGTTCCATTCTAATTTGTCAGCTATTTTCCTTTTCCAATGTTCATGCCTTTTAGATCCACGGCTATATCATCCATCTATCTTTAATGCGGAACTTTGCGCTGGATCTTCTTCCTTGGGGAGTTTAGTTTTGTTCCTATACAAATCTTATAATATCCACGCTCTACATTAATTCGTTAAACTGATGTTTAATTTTAATTCTCCACTATTTATATGGAATTACAATGGAATTATTTAAATATATTAATCTTTTTTGCTCAAACTCTTAATTGATTTTAATGAGTGCTTAAAAGAGTCCTCGTTTCGTTTCCGTATATGACTGCTTGCCTTCTCTTCTTTTTTAATGCTCACTTATTGCATAGGATGGCACCATCATGACTATTTATATTTTGTTGACTGCTGCTCTAAAGAGGGCGTTCAAAGTGAAACCATTCCCTATTTCTAATAAATTTCGTGCTGGTTACTGAAATTTATCTGTAATTTTGAGTATTTCTCTTGTCTATTTACTTGCGAATGGATCAAATATTCTCCATTTTCCATATTCCTGGAACAGGGTATCCATTCAGGGATGGTCCAAAGACTTTTGTTGATATCTGAAAAAATATAGATGTTCAGTTTTTATTCAATTGTACCTGGATACCTTTTGGACAACAAACTTTACATTCTTTAAACTCCACACCACTTTTTTCAAAGTTTCTACATCAATATTTACAGGCCTCCCTTCTATTTCTAAACCTGATATTATATTATTTTCCCGATATTCTGTTCATTCTTTTGTCAATAAGTTTCTGTAGCGTTCCATCCATATTTGTGATTTTACACAGTTCATAAATATCTTCCCTTTGCATTTTTTTTTCAGGAAATTTATAAATCGTCATACCTTTGTGCACCATATATTTGCGGTCCCATAAATCGTTTTTTTTTCTTCTGTAATGTGGTTCGCACTGCATGCTTTATTCTATCCAATCTTCTTCAGTTTTAGTACGTAGCCATTTTTGATAAAGCTTCATTTTTGTTGAAATTAGCTCTTCTATTTCGTTATTCCATTAGGTTCCTTGGTTTGATGTTTTTTTGTTGTCCTGGTACATATTTTGCACTTTTTTCCATTAGCCATAATATATTGAACATCTGGAATCAATCAATGATTGAGACCCTTTCAATTTTCTTCATTTGCTAATATTAAATATGTATAAGGTGTATAAAATTATTCTTAAGTTTATTAAAATGTGTGAGTTAAGTGTAGGTGTTAAGATCGTTACCTCTGTTGAATCGCCAAATATTTTACCTTTTTAGTTATCCTTTCCGTGTACTACCCTTTCCATCTGTCAGTCACCTTGAATGACCTCTAGGTGTGAAAAGTAATCCTAGTTCCCCTCCTATCGTAGTTCTTTTTTTAATTTTCAGAATAGTAGTGTAGTTCGAGTAGTTAGAATAGGTTAAGTTAGGTGAACGTTATTATACATTTTCTGCTGGCTGGATTAAGCATTATTGTCAAAAAAAGTTCTTAAAAAGAGTAAGTCTGGATTATATTCCTTTATTGGCAATCTTGTATCAAAAAAATATTATTGCAGTTCTTCCTACATTTCGCATTTACTAGAATAGGATTGGTACAAAGACAGAATAGAACAGAATAGAACATGAACTCAGAACTGATTTTTTTAATAGTATAAGAGTCTTACGGAATCATATAAATCTATGCAAAATGTAAAAAACTGAATGTTTTAAAAACAATAAATCTAAGAAAAACACAAAAAAAACTAACACCTGCTCCAAGGTATATATAATATATGTATGCTCATTTAAAATTATCCAGTACACGGGAAAACAACGTTACTTAAGTACAGAAAAACACCTTCGTCAAAGTTTAAGTTATTTGCAACAAGATTATACTTGCAATTAGTAAAATTTAAAATAATTACCAACATTTAGGTGTTAAAGACAATGTAAAAATTCAAATATAAAATTAACTAAAACTCAATAGAAAATTTTATAAAATAAAGGAAAGATGAAACATTACATGTAACCAAATTTTTTACCTTTTCTATGTAATTTTATAAATTATCTTACCATTCTCTTATCTTTCACAGTACTCCGCAAAGCTTTTGAAGCTTTCGACAGTCAAAAATCAGGAAGCATTCCATGTGATATGGTAGCCGATATCCTCCGTCTTATGGGTCAACCCTTCGACAAGAAAATCTTAGAAGAACTCATTGAAGAAGTAGATGCTGATAGTAAGTATATTTGTTAAATATGCGACATAAAATATCTAAATAATTGAAAGTGCACTAAGAATGTACACCATCAAAGATCAGGGTATTTGCTTACATTCGCTAAAGGTAAAAGGGTCGCTAAAAATGCTAATTTTTTTTTTGGACTTAGCCTGAAAAATAAAAAAAAATGGCAAAATGTTCCTGTTTCTGTCTGAAAGACAGACCATTAAAAGAATGGAATAGCCACATCGCAGATATAACAAAATAAGGGTAAATCTTGACAAAAAACAACACAATTGGCGAAGAACAGAACAAAATGAAGAAAATTCATCAAAAGCTAGTCGTCCTTCCCTTGATTCATAAGAGTAAAACATGAACGGTTATGTATGTAAAAAAATTCATCAGTCAACAATATTCTTTGTCAAAATCGAATTTTCCACCGCTTTCCAAATATTTGAGTTTAAGAAAAAACAAAGAATAAAATATTTGAATTAACTTCAGTAAACATTGAGCGTGAGATTGATTTTTTCAGCACAATCGAACTTGACATAATGGGATATTTAGCGTTGAACAAGTGCCAACAATTTTGCCGGATTAATGGATTCGTTCAAATGCTGACACGTACAAAATGTTGCCGTTAGGTATTTTTTTATAAAGAAGAGTTATTTTGGGTTTTCCGAACGCTTATTTTAAAATAAGAAGTCTTGAAACAAATTGGAGCTGATAGTTTTGCTTGAGTTGGAATAATAAACTGTTCGTGTTGTTTAGAATGTATAGATGCTTGAACTGGTGGATATTTCAAACACGGTTAAAAAAATGATCAGGAATGATTTAAACATCAAATGCGTTCGAGTTTTACGTTGTTTACGAAAAATAGAGTATTTTCAGGTGTATCTACAATATTATTTTATCCACTAAGAAACTACTTTATCCACTACTTCAGATACAGATATTAAAAACAACAAATAATTTAGAAATTTGAATGAATATGAGGTTTTTTCAATTTTTTTTTATCATTTAAATATAGAGGAATAGGGATATAGATAGAATAAAATATCCAACATATAATTTTGGAAGATACAAAATACCGCAGAAAATAAGGGCACAGAGAGTGAGATGGCTAGATCACGTGTTACAGATGCAGAAGAAAAGCTTTATAAATATTACCAAGAAAAAGATGGATATGCTACACTAGGTAGAACCAGTTTGTAACGGACATATCTTGCCTACCAAAGGGTTCATTAATACAGGGGGTAGAAAATTGAGGGAAGAAACTATTGGGGGTGGAGATAAGGCAAGCAAAATAATCGCTACTTGTGCGAACGGCACTCAGGGTTTGGTAGGAGAGCTGGGGTCGTGGATAAGTAAAAGATAATATATTTTTTAGATATATATTTATATATATATATATATATATATATATATATATATATTAGAAAGTATAAGATATTTTTGTAGCTTTCCATATAGAGTGGTCTTCATGTGAGAGGTTCGAAACATAAAACTGGAAGAGTCGTTTTTTTCTTCATGTAATGCTATATTTAGTAGTAACTTATCCTTAACAGGACTTTATTCTGTTACGGTACGTTTTATTTAGTGCATTTATCATTTGTTGTCATATGCGACAAGCTCTTCTTTTTTCTGCAAGGTCTCTTGTAGCAGAAATGTATTGCTGTATTGTAAATGTATTGTATGAAGGGGGATATTATGGTTTTCTTGCACACTTCTTTTGCACTGTGGTGTTGCTTCTCTTCCTGTTGCTTGGAAAACTGTTGATAAATAGTGTACTGCTTTCTCTACATCTTGATTTTCTTTTATCCCAATTCTAGTCTAATCTTTATATTTACAGAATTTTGGAAAACATCCCAGTTTTTTTCTTTAGTTTTGAGTTTGGGTTGTGGTGTTCTCCATATTATGTGTGTACTTATTGTTATTATTATTGTGCTATGATCTGATGTTAAATCGAAGTTTGACTCTATTGCATTATGAATGTCAGCTCTCTGCAAGACGATGTAAACTTTCATAGAAAAATTAAAGAAATTACTGGTATTGCAAAGACAACACCTACAATATCCTTGAAACAAGATGGATAATTACTCTTGAATCCAGTAGAGTTATGGCAATACAAGTATAAGAAACATACATGTTTAATTGCTATTTGAAGCCAAGAGGGATGCTAGACAAGCTGTCAACTGGGAAAAATGGTCTGACCCAGAAATTCTTGAATCTGAGGTTCAACAACCTCTGAGAGCAATAAATAATTCAAAGAATTAGGATCATGATAATGTCTCACGAATCTAAACCTAAACTAGACCCTAAACATCTCAAGAATTTGCTTAATAGAATATTAAGCAAGCAAAATTCCAACTGATTAGTTAAAATCAGCTTTTCTAACAATTCCGAAAAAGGTACATCCTAAAGAATATAGAGTTTTCAACAATTTGACCTATTGTAAATCGTAAATATTTTTTTTAGTGTCACTGCTGCGCTGAGTTAGGCTATTCCAAGAAATTTTAGCCACTTTATTTGAAACCAGCTGTACTTTATTATGAGCACTTTTATAGAAAAATACATTTCACAGAATTTATTGATTTTCTTTTATTTTTCCAGAATCCGGTCGTCTGGAATTCGAAGAATTCGTTACATTGGCTGCCAAATTCATCGTTGAAGAAGATGATGAAGCTATGCAAAAAGAACTTAAAGAAGCCTTCAGGTTATATGATAAAGAAGGTAAATATTTTTGTATTATTTATATATTTTGATCTCCACATAAATATTTATTACTTTTCATTTTTTTATCACGTTTTAGTTCTCCAAAAACAATCTATATTTATTTTATTCTAAGAACTTTTAAATGTCACTCAGTACTTACTTTTATCTCTTTATAACCATTTTTTGTTATTTTCCTTTGAGTTTTGTAATTTATTTTAATAAGTTTTTCTATTTATCGAAAAAATAGAGCGCCTCGCTGTCTTCGCGATAGTTTTATTTTTAAAGTCAACTCCAGGAAAAAATCCAAACGAGCGAACATCTGCTGGGGCCAGATTTGTTTACACGTTGAATATATTATTCAGGTCCCATCATCTGGATCGTCTGCACATTAATTACTGATTCTATACACCTCTGATAGTAAATTTTGGTCAATAGCCAAGACTTTTACTTTTCAAGACGATCCAATAAATTATATATTAGATTTATGTAGCTGGGTTATAAAAATAGGATAAAAAATGAGTTGTCAAGAATTATTAATTCCCGCGATATAAAAATAAATTCTTCTTCTTAAATTAATCATGAGAGACTTAACCTACAATAACGTTGTTGCTAATTTTGAATTGGAGTATGTAGAAAGTAAATGGACCTAAGTCAGTCAGAAGGATAAGAACTTTTGGATTTTATTTTTTATTCATCTCTTTTCAACTTAATTAATTACTTCGTTAAGATGTAGCGACATTATTATGTGTTTGATGGTTTATATACAACATTACGCCTAGTTACATCGTCTAGTTTCAGAAACATTTCGTCCAATGAACAATTCGTCCGCCCATCTTTGTACTTTCTCGTCCGTATGTATTATAGTATTCCCGTGTCTATCCAGAATTGCACGAGTGGGATGCAAAAATATAAATACTTTACTAGTAGTTCTTGTACGTTTAGTTTTATTGTTGAGTTTGGTTGTTGATTTTAAAAGGATCTTTTAATCCCATAAACACTACTACCTGATGAGATATCCTGTAGCTTCCATGTATTTATCACGTTGATGACCAATTGCTGTGCAGTTACATGCATCTGCATTTTCCCAGAATCAGTACATTGTTCAGTTTATTTTCCCTATTTTACAAAAATGATATCTGAGTGAGCAGTGGTTTCTCTGAATTCAATTTTCTGAAGGTTGATGGTGGACGTGGGGTGATCCAGGGATGTTTATTATCACCGTAATTTTTAATGCCGACTCAGATGAGATCCTAAAATCTCTTGAGGGTGAAACAGATGCAGCTAACAGTTAGGTTGGCGAGGTGCTACATTTTCGAGACTTTGTTTTGTGAAATGGAAGCTTTGACCTTAAACGGCGATGACAACAAGGTTCTAAGGAGGATAAACAAAGAATTAAAAATTGTAAATACAATCAAAACAAGGGGACTCTCATCTGCAAAACCTCATTATTATTGTTTATTTTAAACTTTTATTAAAAGTTTTGATAATTACAAAATTTATAAAGACTACTCCATCCTCTGACTTTACCATTATTACATACCTGTTATATCTTTTTTTAGGAAATGGCTACATCCCAACCACCTGCCTTAAAGAAATCTTAAGAGAATTAGATGACCAGCTCACAGACAAGGAATTAGACATGATGATCGAAGAAATCGACACAGACGGTTCTGGAACCGTAGATTTCGATGGTAAGTTGAGTTTTTTGCAATATTTTCTTCATCTAAATAAATAAATAAATATATCTATAGTTTTTTAAATCTATAGTAGAAGGTAAATCTATAGCATTTAAATAGACCGATAAGATAAAACGGAGTGGGTATCGAAGGACTTCAGAGCTGGAATGAACTTGTTTCAACCTACAGAATACTAGTAATTTACACGTATATATGTTAGTTTAATATTTCGAACATTTTTAAATTCTACAATAGCATTTTTATTATGTTTTATTTTAAGATACATTAAAAACACATGTTATTAATATCATATGACCATAATCAATGTCTCTACACCTTAGGCAGCCAGCGATGCCCTCGCGAGTAATCCAGATTGCCTAACAATATCATATAACACTGTAAACATGATGTAATTCGACGATCGGACCAGTATTTTTGCAAATTTTGTACCTTTAGATACCAAATTTGCTAAATTTAATTTTCCCAACTAACTATAAAGTAAGTTTCAAGACTCTATGTGCTTTATATCCTGAGTTATATGTAACTTTCGTGACATATAGTCACCAATATGGTGATATAGTATTCCAAAGATCTTGAAAACGTTGGCAGTTATGATCTGCCTAGTCTGCAATAAGAACTATGTCTGTAAGCCTCAATTAGTTCAGAAACTCTCCATTTATATCGACTCCAATATTTTCCCAATTACTGTTTCTCGTATAACTGTGTAATAAAGCAGTAAATAGTTTAGGAGAGATAGTGTCTCCTTGCCGAATACCCTTAGCTTTCTTTTGCCAAACTTTTATAAATCTAAGACATATTGTCTTTGAGTTTAGGTACCTAGATATGTCTGATAATAGAAAATAACATCTGTGGTATGTTCAAATTTTAAATTACAGATACTGAAAAAGCATTGTTCTCCTGAAGCATACACTGCTCTGAATATCCCTAAGCTACAGTAAAGTCTTTTCTAGTCGTACAAATTTGTTGATTAGTTCTGGCAACCGTCTGGAAGATGCTGGATATTTCTTGGGCTTGAAATCCATATCAGTATTTGTCGGTTTAAACCTGAGGGTCTTTGATGATATATTTAGGGTAGATTTTGGTTGGCATTGCTTGATCGTGAATGGCAAGTAGGAAACTGCTTCGGAAAACTTCTTTCCTGATGTTAACCAATAGTTCGACGCTGTGTTGTTGACATAGTCGTGGCTTACTTCAGTGGGATGTCACTCATGCAGAGGTTTTCCCATCTATATTCACATTTTTTTCTTTTTTAGATAGGCTTTGTGTGCTTTTCTTGTTCCCTTAGTTTAAGCGGTGTTAAAGTACATGGCTTAGCCAGTTTCGGTAACTAAGATAAATCTACAACCTGTTTTCCTAATTTTTCTCACTTATTTCCACAAGTTTTCTTTCTCTTAGATATCGCAGATGATGTTTATATGCGTGAATGAGAAGTGTTCGCTGAAGATTTTCTATATCCGTTTTAATCCACCTAACAATACCAAATAAGTAGGTAAGCGTGGATGATACGAATGTATGTAATGCCCTAAACAATTTTTACTAATAAAATATGATGTTCAATTATTTTTCATATTGAATCCTCCGAGTTGAACCTTTCCTTTGACTATATCTAGAACACGGCATTTGCTTAGTCCGAAGTACATACTAAGCATCATTCTATAAAGTTTCTACGGGTTTTGTATGTGATATAAATGGTTTAGAAGAGAAGCCATTAATTTTAAATCATCTATATACAACCTACCATCATGCTTCAGCTTTACAGTATTTATTTTTGATGCTAAAACCCGAGAAAGGGAACCCATCGCTGGACAGATCTACAATGGACGAGTCTCCTTGGAAAATACCGAGGTTGATTGGGATATTTTCAGTTTCCATATTGTTTTCAACGGGTATATGTTTCCAGTCTGTTTTCTCTATTACACTATGTACTCTAATATTGATAAGTTAAGCCTAATGTCTCTTTGAATATTATTATTATATAACATTTTAAATAACTTCTTTTTGTTTCAGAATTCATGGAGATGATGACTGGAGAAGTTTAAACTCAACTTGTTTATACCTTTATAAATGTCTAATAAATAAGAACACATTTTTTGTTACCGATCTTTTTATTTATATAACTGTAATCATAACTCTAGTTCGAGTTACATGAAAAATATTTATTTTAGTTACATGCTATTTACATAATATTTAATAAATATAATGTAAAATTTTAATATAGTGTTTTAATTTGTACCTTCAAGCGCAGTCAAAAATCATGTAACAACTTTGACAGCACGTTTTTTCTATCTACTGAGTTAGAGTCAACTACGATATTTGTGACAAGTGTGTACTAGCAATTTTAAAACAAAAAAGTTGTTGAAAGCATAGCTTACTTATCGCGGGCTACGGACGGAGCGGACACGAACAACTGAAATGATAGATTGCGCGAAGCACAGACTGTAATGTATACTTACTGATCTCTAATACGGCTATGTATAGTTGTATAATCTGTCCCCTTATCTCCCACTCACTCTCTTTCATTTCATCATTTTTCACACTCACAAAACTACATAGAATTGTAAATGCACTTCTATGCGAGTTTTTACTATTATTTTTATCAGTATAAGACAGTACTAAGATTTTCTTACTATTTTCTTTTTTATTGACTTTTCCTTAATATTAATTGAGTAATTTGATAATTATTAAAATGAAACACTTGTATGTAGTAGGTCATATATATTCTATGGCTCCGTGCAAAGACTACGATAAGAAAGCTATGCTTCTCCTCCTCGATCACCCCCGGAGTGCCACATCCCATTTTTTACTACTCATACCCATTATATCTTCTTCTAGTTCCATGACCGTTATCGATCGTTGGATATCATGTTGGCTACCATATTCGCTATCGTGACTTTATTGACAGCAGCTCTAAATAACGATGTAGTTGATTTTCCATACCATTGCCTTAGATTTTTCAGCCATGATGTTCTTCTTCTACCAGGACCACGATTACCTTGGATCTTTCCCTGAATGATCAGATGTAAAAGATCATATTTTTCAGGGTGTCTCATAATGTGACCGAAGTATTCCAGCTTGCGTTTCTTTATTATATTGACCAGTTGTGTTGTTTGGCTCAGCCGTCTAAGGACCTCCTCATTTCTAACTCTGTCGACCCAGCTTATTTTCAGTAGTCGTCTGTATACCCACATCTCAAAGGCTGTCAAGCGTTTAAGCATAGCCTCAGTTAGAGTCCACGCTTCCACTCCATACAGCAGGACAGGAAAGATGTAGCAAGATGTCATGCGAACTCTAAGGTCAATGCTAAGATCGTGACTGCAAAGTACGTTTCTCATTTTTACAAAGGTAGCTCGGGCTTGTTCTATTCGGCTTTTAATTTCTGCGGCTGGATCCCAGCTCTCATTGATATTACTGCCGAGATACACGAGTTTCTCTACTCTGTCCAGTGTGGCATCTCCGACTTTTATACCGTCATCCTGTATATAATTTTGTTTGCTAACTATCATATATTTAGTTTTCTTAACGTTGAGTTTTAATCCATACTGATCACAAGTCTGTTTTATTTTTACCATTATGTGGGTTGTGCTATAGGCGTAGCACCTTTTATCGGAACGACCACATCGTTCATAGACTGGAGATGGTTTTTGATAACTGGTCATCATAAGACACCTAACTCTCACTTATGGCTCCACGTGCCACACCCTGGGCAACTGCATTGGTCTGCAGGTTAGACTAAATGAGGGTAGCCAAATATGGTGAAAAATTGAGTGATTTCCGGTATAATCAATGCTCCCACTTACTGGCCAACGGCTCCGGATGTATGAGCTGATAAGTGGAAGGGCACATTTTTGTCCCAAGAGGATAAATCGGTCTTGAAGGCAGAGAAACCTATTAACAACTAAAGATACAGAAGACAACCGGGAACCACTGCATTAAAGACTCGGAGAGTACCCCTAGTATAATCAGCAATAGAATAACTAGTCAAAGAAAAGATAATACTGATCATGGGATTCAGATACCAAGATCCGGCAGAGAAGGACAATCACAAGACGGCAAGGCCTTCTCGGTCGTCAACAGACGAAATTCTTATCAATCTAGTGCAAAGAAAATGCAATCTGCACATGAAATGTTAAAACATTATACGAGGCCAGTAAGACTTATAATACAAAGCACGTGGTGTTCGTGTGTATTGAGGTATAAAAAAGCGCTTATTAAAAGCTTAAAATTTTTTATTATAAAGAAGATCTTTTCGGAATTGTATCATTCCATCATCAGTTTACTAAAAGAGAGAGTAAAAATACCAATATTAAAAACAAGAAAGTATGTAAAATTTGAATATACAAAAAGCAAAAGTTGGTTTTTTACTACTTACATAAAAAGTTGTTAAAAAACATTGTGTGGCCACATAAAAAACATTCGATGGACATCTGGATTTAAAAAATAATCTTCATGTTATTTATTCAGGTAAATGCAATAGACTCTTGAATTGTGTAATATTAAAAAATGAAACTGGGGGCATCTTATATGACCCCCTGTAGTTGGTGAGGTTTTATTGACTTACATTACCTCTGATCTGTGTTGGAGTCTAGGGCTAACTGATAGAAAGATGGTATGAAAAATCAGTTAGTACCCGTCAATGTCAAGAGGAATGATGTGGTAGGAGCAAAGTCATTGTGCTTAAGTTTGTGAGTAGGCAGTTTTTAGTGAAGAAATGTGTTTTGTGTGTAGTAGGATCATTAGCAATTTTTGGTATTTTAAAAAACTGATGGGAGAATATAAATCAATGAGTGACTGCGATGTAAAATAAATCGGTATACCAAGGTAGGGAAAATTTTTTTAATTTAAGTGGTTAAAATTAATAAATCATTTTAAATGGGATGAAAAGGATGTTATTACCTAATTGTTTCGTTGTATTAAATGAGTATATATAAAAGTTGGATTGTAATTTATGGAAGATGAGTCGAGGAAAAGAAAAAGAAAAAAGAAATAAACGAGAAAGCAAGAAAAGGAAATAGAAGGTGAATGTAACGATGTAAGCTGGGGATATTGAAACTGATTGTGATAAGAGATTGATAGATGTAAAATGAATATTTATAAGAAAATGTGTATGATTGTATGTGTATGATTAAATGAGTATATATAAAAGTTGGATTGTAATTTATGGAAGATGAGTCGAGGAAAAGAAAAAGAAAAAAGAAATAAACGAGAAAGCAAGAAAAGGAAATAGAAGGTGAATGTAACGATGTAAGCTGGGGATATTGAAACTGATTGTGATAAGAGATTGATAGATGTAAATACATTCACCTTCTATTTCCTTTTCTTATCCTAGAAGCTTATCCAGAGGTGCAGGGATGTCAACTGTGATGTATATATTTGTTTTATCGACTACAAAAAGGCATTTGATAGAGTAAAACATGACAAGCTCATATCCATCTTGAAAGAAGCGGGCTTGGATGATAGAGACTTGCGAATTATATATAATTTATATTACAACCAAACTGTCAACATTAAAGTGGATGACCAGTTGACAAAGACAATCTCCATAGATAGAGGAGTGAGACAAGGATGCATTCTGTCTCCAGTGCTATTTAACATGTACTCGGAGCGTATCTTCGAGCAAGCACTGGGGTAACTACAGAAAGACGTCTTAGTTAACGGAGTGCATATGCAAAGTCGAGAATATGGGCTGGATCTCATATTCGAGATCCAGTCTCATATAAGTCGAGATGAACAAAACAAAGTACATAAACGCGAAATATTAAATACACATCTTTTGGTAAACCAACAGCTAATTGACAGGGTAAACATCTATACATATCTTGGTACTAACATGAACAGTCATAACCTAACCTAACGGTGTCTTTGAGACACAAAGTTTATCAGTGTCCTGAGCCTAGCTCCTAGTAGTTCGGATCACTTTTGCAAATCGCACAAATGTTCGTGCAAATAGCACAATTTTATTCTTCTTAAGGTGCCATGCATTTCTGCGTAGGCGTCCACCGTACATCGTCTTGTCAGGTGAAATGTTAAATAGTCAGGATTAAATAATTCTGTTTTTAGCAGCATTGCGAAGCATTTCATAGCTGTGGATTGCTGAAAAGTGTATCTTTCTTCCATCGAGCAAAAAGATAAAAGAGGGAATGTAAAGGTAGTGGGAACAAAAATATTGTTAGACAGGAAGTGCTATCTTGAGAGGCCACTTTAAACAAGGAAAGACAGTCTCTTTCCTTGTTTGAGAAGTCAAATTTAGTTTGGTTATGTTATTGTTTGTCCCAACTGTCACATGAAATTTTATTTATATTGAAGTTTTTTACCAATTGTGTCACTTTTAAGACTATTATAGTTAATATTTAATTAAAACTTTCTCGTCTGAAAAATATTTTATAGCTATTGTTAATAAGTGTTGGAAAATTTAAATTTAGCGCATTCGCATTTCCGGATATGTCCGCCATCAGAGGCCACTTTTTTGGTCTCCTTTTCATAACGATTAGATTCCCTCTTTTATCTTTTTGCTCGATGCTTTCTTCTCATAATATGTGCCCCAAGTATGCAGTCTTCTTACTTTTTACATAACTAAAAAGTTCCCTATCCTGTAAGCCCGCTCTTCTGAGTACTTCCTCATTTCTGACCCTGTCCGTCCATGATATTCTAAGCATTCGACGCAGGCACCACATTTCAAACACTTCAAGTTTGTTAATGGAACTGGCCTTTAACGTCCATGCTTCCATTCCGTACAAAAGAACAGGCCACACGTAACACTTAAGCATCTTGTATCAGAGATTATCAAATAGCACAATATTTGTCATAAATATCATAGAAAACCTAAAAACTTAAAATGTGAATCAGCATTTATATATGAATACATGTTTTGATTTCCTATTTCATGCAAAATAAACGGTAACATGATAATAACATCTGAAAAATAAGGCAGCGTAATATTTTGCAACTTTGTATTAAACCAATTAAACAATAATGAAAAACAATTTTACAAATCTCGATCTATTCTTACACTATGTTTCTTAGTAGTAGTACACAATTAATAAAACTCAACCTCTAAACCGTTAACCTAGCGCCATATTTCACACAATATCAATGTGGAAGGTTTCGCTATAGTGGTGTTTTCAATCTTCTTGAATACGCGATCCTCTTTTAAGTAAAATAATCGGGCAAAACTTAATCTGGGACTAAACTCTCAAATATAGGAGATATATTTCAAAATACGGGATAAATAGATACTAAATCCTTTTTAAGACCAACAAATTAACCCATAAAGCAATATGAAATAGACCTTTATAGATTTAGCTACTGAAAGTACGCTTAAAATGGAATTTAGTACTAAAACGATTGAAGTCTTCTGGATGAGGAGAAAAGGACAATATTCTAAGCTGGCAAGCAAAACTGAAATTGTTAGTCCCTTTCGCTACCTGCTACTATAGAGTTTTTGTGCAAGCAAATACGTATACGTAACGTATCTTTTTGACATATAAGCATGCGCATTAATGGTTGAACTAACGTATCTAGATACGTCTTACCTAACGTAACGGGCTGATACGTTACGTTCATACGCATCCCTATCGAGCCGAAAGTAACCGAATGCTCAAGGGGATCTTACCCGATTACCAAAATATCAACATTTCATCACATTTGTGGTTAAGTATATTTGTTTTGATTTTTATAAATAATGGAAAGCAGTAGAAAACGATTTCACTTCAGCAATGAAAATGATTTGTTTTTGTTGAAGGAAGTCGTAGGCCAGAACCCTTACGATTATCCAGAAAGGTGGAATTTAATCCAAAAGCGAAAAATATTTTTACATTATATATCAGACATGGTATAAATTAAAGTGGCCGTATAGACGTGCAAGATGTGGAGAAGAAGCGCATTTTCTATGTCCTTGTTTTCTTCATCATCAATAAAGGCACCTAAGTTTATTATTGCATCCATCACCAAAATTAAAAATTGTTGAAAAAATATTTATTATTTATTTTGAATATCAAAAATAGGGTTAAGTGACAAGGACAACACTGGCACTGACAACTTATTAGTTTGTCACTATTTCGATGAGGGCAACACCATCGTTACGTTACGTGCAGAACAAAAACTCTCAATTTAACGTTCATCTTCTTCGATACGTTAGTTCTTTACGTATAGGGAGATACGTTACGTTAGGTAGTTACAAAAACTCCCTACTTTCATGAAACAAATTTTCTCTTACATGGTTAAAATAAAGGATAATTATAGAAATAGACTTCATTTGGAAAATGTTTGTATTACTTGAGATTCAGAGACAAAACCTAGATTAAAAAAAAAAATAAACGTGCACACCCTGCCAATTGCAGTTGTTGTCTCTACAAAAGACCTAAAACTCTTGCTTTTTTCTTTTATATAGCTTGAGACATCGATCTTCCGAAGCAGCAAACTTCGGGACCATCCACAGGTTGAAAAACACCGCTCTATATGTGACTCTTGATTGGCTATATAGACATTCGGAAATATTTCCGATTGCGAGAAAAACCTAACAAATGTTCTACTTTTTTTAAAATCATTTCATGACAATAAAAGTTTAAAAAATGTAAGTGAACATCGTAATTTAATTAACCACTATTTAATTATTGTATTTTAAACACTATCATTAAAAGACTTTATTATTGTACTTTACTATTTTCATTGGGAATAGGTTAAAATTTTACTTTTGTTTTTATTGAGTTTAATGCGTCGACAACTAATGGTCATTGACATGGTACAGTGAATTTTTACAGTCAGGTACCTAGTGTAGAGTGTAGTGTGTGTGTAGAGTAATTGTCTTGATACTTAGCAAAGTCGACGTCATTGTCTTTGCTAAGAGACGCTAATTGTATCCGAACGTCTGCGGTCCCTCCGGTGAGTACCGATCGCACAAGGATAGAAATTATTTTCATTTATTAATTTTTAATAAACGAAAATTTCTCCACCCAGGTGAGATTCGAACTCACGACCTTTAGGTTCAAAGGTAGACGCTCTTACCACTGAGCCACATAGGGGGTTAAAATTTTACTTTAAAATAGGTTTATTTTAACGTTTTGATTTCCACTTCGGAAATCATATTCCTAATTATGTATACTTTAACTTTAATACAAAATTGCAAAGTATTTTTAAATATATCAAATATTATGGACGCACAAATATCACATCAAGCATTTTATTATACAGAGCGATACATATTTCTGATAAACATGTTGATATTCATTATTCGATGCTCAAAATTAAACTACATCATCTTTTATTCGAAAAAATTGAAATGTAATCCATAAATTATGAGATATACTGGTCAAAATATGCCCCCATATATTGGAGCATTTTATTTTTCCCCGTATATGATAAAAATCGATATAGATCCTTTCTTTTTGTGTTTTAAAATATTAAACAAAACAACCTCAAGAATCTGTTTATATTTGTCACATGTCGCTTGGCAACATTTGACAAATACGTCTTGACGTACAAATTTAACGAAGGCAAAAAGTGCATTCTTGACTATGAACTCTGTGTTCAAGAGCCATGACCTCATCCTAGAAACAAAAATAGGACTCCTTAAATGTTATGTGTTTTACCCATAAAATGATACACAAAGGAACATGGAAATCCCCTGATAACGAAACCATTAACCAGATAGATCACATCCTGATAGATGCAAGGCACTCTTCCGATCTCATAGACGTCAGAAGCTACCGAGGCCCAAACATTGACAGTGACCACTTTCTTGTAATGGCAAAAATCAGAGGAAGAATATCAAACCTAAAGAAAGATAAACATACGAAACAAGACAGAATTAATGTTGATAATCTGCGCATTGAAACCGTTGCGAGAGAGTATAGGAGACAAATGGACGAGGAAATGGAGAATCTGGAGGTGGGCGAAAATGTAGAGGAACTGTGGACAAAATGTAAAAACATAATAACTGAGAAAGCAACAAAAATATTGGGGAAAACCAAACTAGTTAAAGAAAACGAATGGTTTGACAAGGAGTGCCAAGAAGCAACAGATAACAAAAACAGGGCATACCTAAAGACAAATCAAGCTGGATGCACAAGAAGAGCAAAGGAAGAATACCGGACACTAAGAAGAGAAGGAAAACGATTACATAGAAGAAAAAAAAGACAATTTGAGCAAAAGCAATTGGAAAGCACAGAATGGCTAAGAAATCAAAATGAAACTCGAAAGTTCTACAGAAATCTAAACAAAATGCGCAAAGAGTTTAAGCCAAGAATAAGGAGCTGTAAGGATGTAGAAGGAAACATCCTAAATGATACGGCCTCAATCCTAAACAGATGGGTTGAATTTTTCGATGCAAAATTTAATGGCCATCATATCGAAGAAGCAGACAACACCCTAGCAAATCGAAATGATTGGAATCCTTTCAACCCAAACGAAAGACCACCTACCATCGAAAACGTTGCCCAAGCCATTAAAAAGCTTAAAAATAATAAATCACCAGGAGTTGATCAAATTTGCAGTGAGCTCTACAAGAATGGTGGCGATGCCCTACTACAGACACTGCATAAGCTTTTACTTCTTGTTTGGCATAATGAGACCATGCCTTGTGAATGGTCTCAAGGCGTGATATGCCCGTTACATAAAAAAGGTGACCAGCTCCAGTGTGACAACTATAGAGGTATAACCCTGTTAACAACTGCTTACAAAATACTAGCAAATATTCTCTACGAAAGGTTGCAAGTTTACACAGTGGGCATAGTTGGTAAATATCAAGTTGGATTCACTCCAGAAAAATCAACAATTGACCAGATTCATTCAATAAGACAGATTCTCGAGAAAACATTAGAATTCAATATTGAAACCCATCACCTATTCGTCGACTTCAAGGCCGCATACGACAGTGTCAAGAGAACAGTGCTATACCAATCAATGCATGAGTTTGGTATACCAGAGAAACTTATCCGACTAACGAGAATGACAATGTCTAACTTAGAAGCCACTGTTAGAATACAGGGAGAGAGTTCTAGATCCTTTGAGATAAAGGATGGACTCAGACAAGGAGATGCTCTGGCTTGCCTCCTATTTAATATTGCCTTAGAAAAGGCAGTCCGAGATACACGAATTAGGGATGGCGGTACTATTTACAATAGATCGATACAAGTCTTAGCATATGCTGATGACATTGACATAGTAGGGCGTAGCAAGCGAGATGTTGAGCAATATCTCCTAGAATTGGAAACAGCGGCGAAACAGGTCGGTCTAGTCATCAACGAAGACAAAACCAAGTACATGTTGGTTACAAAGGATCCGATAGCAAATGAGGAACGAGAAACAGTCTTTGGAAGTCATACCTTTGGACGTGTTGACAACTTCACATACCTTGGGTCGCTATTGACTGCTACCAATAAAACAAGCGAAGAAATCAAAAGACGAATAAATCTTACAAATAGGGCATACTATGGACTCCAAAAGCATTTCCACTCAAGAAACATTCAAAGAAGAACTAAAATTATTATATACAAAACATTGCTGAGGCCGGTCCTCACATATGGAGCAGAAACATGGACACTAACGCAGAAAGATGAAAGACTTTTGGGAATATTTGAGCGTAAAATACTCCGCAAAATATTTGGAGCTGTAAACGACCAAGGGCAGTGGCGCAGAAGATATAATTTTGAATTGTATCAGCTCTTCGATGAGCCAGATGTCATAACGTTCATTAAAACACAGCGACTTAGATGGGCTGGACACATAATACGAATGCCAGAAAATACAATTGCTAAAAAGCTAACCACAGGAACACCTGTAGGAAAAAGAAGTAAAGGCCGACCGCGAATTAGGTGGTTAGATGGAGTAGAAACCGACTTACGAATATTAAAAATCAGAAGATGGCAACATGTTGCCAAAAACCGAACAGAATGGCGACGAATCTTAGAGCAGGCCAAGATCCACAGAGGATTGTCGAGCCAAAGATGATGATGAAATGTTATGTGTACTCAGTGCTTCTGTACGGAGTAGAAACGTAGACATTGAAGGCGGAAACTCTATCAAAACTTCAAGATTTTGAGCTGTGGCAATACAGAAAGGTCCTGAAGATACCATGGACAGATAAAGTCATCAATGAAGAAGTACTGCGGAGGATGAACACAACTGCGGATTTGGTCAACATCGTGAAGGGCCGTAAGCTGCAGCAGTTGGGACATATAATGGGAAATCAAGGTAGATACGAGCTACTTCAATGCATTTTGCAAGGTAAAATTGGAGGAAAATTAGAGGAATTAGAGGAAAAAAAAACGTTCGGAACGGACAGGCACCCTAAGAAGAAGAAATGTGGCTTCCAAGATTATTTATTTACTGTGTCGTTCTTCAATTCGTCTTTTCTCTGTTACGCCTACAGAAATTTTAAAATATTTGCGGAGCTGTAAATAAAAATAGACTAACGATTAGCAGATATTTTTACTACACATTAAAAAAAATCCACTTAACGGGATTTTCCACCCCATTCTCGCTGAGAAGGAATTTTTTCCGGGGTCACTTTTGGTATGGGGAGCACAGAGAAAGGTAATTATTTATAATACGCCGTAAAAAAGCCAGAATTAAAGTGAAGTATGTAGCAAGCAAAAACGAAACAAGAAAAAAGTTTAAGTTAGTGCAAATTAGTTCATCTTTAATGAAGGTGAAATCACAATTTTTCGTTTTTAACTTTTCCTATAACATGCCACAGAAGATTCAATAACAATGCTGAATATTTTATGATAATGAAAATTTTTCATATTTATTTAGTACAGTGTAGTGTTTTGTTTTTTTTTATAGGGTATGTCCCTTAATTTTTTAGTATGTTTAAATATCCTTTGCATTTATATACACTAAATTTGTACAGTTGCGGTCACGGAATAGTTTACACCTTACTTTTTATATTGTAATACTGTAAAATTGCAGTGTCGTACGGATTTGATAAATGTCAAAGTCAAAAAATTTCAAAACGTCAATGCTTTCGCGAGTGTTCAACAATAAAATAAAAGTATATTAAACTCTTCCAAAATGGTTAGAATACATTTGAATTATGCGCAAAAAGCAAGAGCAATTGCCAAACTCGAAGAAGGTTGGTCACTAAGGCAAGTTGCTGCTGATTTGAACGTGAGTCATATGTGCATATGGAAGATTAAACAAAGATGGGATAATTTTCACTCTATAGCACGGTTGGGCGGTTCAGGAGGGCAGAAGATTTCCACAGATCAACAGGATGAGATGTTAGTAGATTATTTGAGAGAATCTCCTTTTGCCACAGCTCAAAAGGCAAGAGAAGAGGCAGCGTTTCCAGGCAGTATTCGCACTGCACGTCGAAGAATTAAAGCAAGTGGACTGCTAAATTGTGTAGCTGCACGGAAACCTTTTTTGACTGAGGATCACAAGAGGAGACGAGTTGAATTTTGTAATGAATTTATAAACCGCGATGAGAATTTTTGGTCTAGGGTTGTATTTTCCGATGAAAAAGTATTTCAGTCGTATAATAATGGTCGAATAAGAGTTTATAGGCCGAGAAATCATAGGTATGATGAACAGTATACGCATCATTTAAGAAATAGTGGAGGATTCTCTGTCAACGTATGGGGATGGATAAGTGCCGAAGGCCCGGGCGTTTGTTATCATGTAGAGGAGAAGTTAACAGGATTATATTACAAACATATTATTGAGCACACAATGTTGCCATCGGTGATCCAGAGATTCCCCAACAACGACTTTATCTTCCAACATGACAATTGCCCGGTGCATACGAGTAGAATTGTTCGAGAATGGCTAGAAGAAACTGATGTTAATGTTCTTCCGTGGCCTTCCCGTAGTGCAGACTTTAACCCCGTCGAAAATGTGTGGGCAGAGTTAACAAAGAAACTAAATGAAAGAAACCTTAGACCACGGAATAGAATTGAATTATGGGAAGCAATTGAGCAGGCATGGGAAGAGCTTGTTAACTATAACATGAGGGGATTGGTGCTATCTATGAACAGAAGACTGCAAAATTGTATTGACAAGAATGGGGCTTCCACCAAATATTAATTATTATTTATCATTGTTTATCGTTATTTAATATAAAATAGATTTAAAATAAAATGCATATTAAAAAAAAAGACTTCTTTATTTTCGTTATTAAGATCATAATCCATTTTATTCAAAAAACTGTTTTCTATATTTTTCATTTTGTAAAATATTTTGATATTTTAATTTTAATCTACCTATTCTAGCTAGTACACCACTGGCAACGTCACTTTGACGTAAAAGGTGCGTTTAAACGAAGTAAAAATTTAAAAAATGGGCTCCTAGATACGTGAACCTGTAAACTATTCCGTGACCGCAACTGTACGTAGATATTTTAATTTTTCTTTTTTTTAATGGCCTTTCTTATTAAAAACATCTTTAACACTAGTATTTTTTCCAGTTTTACCAGGTCATCGAGAGAAGTTACAAAGTACAAATGTAAAAAGGTATTAATTTGTAATGGACATTTGTTTGTAAGATGTAACTGATTATGTCGAGTTAAATTTCTGTTTCAGCAAGTAATAAAGACAGCTGGTTGAAAACAAATTTGTATTGTTTAATTTCTCTCACAATCTTGCTTTCTTTTGCGATTTTTATTGAATTGGTACCTTTTAATTTATCTTGTACGTTCCAGAGCTCACCATTGTGTCCTTCAAAGCACCTGAGTGCCGGTTCATCAACAAATTTCATCATCAACATTCTGGCTTTAAACCCTGCGTCGGGAGTCCTCAAGAATTTCTCTTCAGTCGTCCCTTAGATCGCCTTTCTCCGCCAAGCTCGTATTCCCACATTTCTTTTGTCTTCATCGATGTTATTATGGAACCTTGTTCTGGGTCTTCCTCTTCTTCTCTGACCAATGGGTCTATCAGGGAGGTCCTATCTTACGGTATCAAGTTCCTGGTATATTCTATACAGTTCGAAGTTGTATCATCTTCTCCACACTCCATTGTCATTCACTGCTCCATAGATGCGCCTTAGTACTTTTCTTTCGAAACATCATAACATGTTTTCATTATTATTTGTTAGAGTCCAGGTTTCTGAAGCATATGTTAGGACTGCGCGTATTATTGTTTTGTAGAGTTTTATTTTTGAATTTCTAGACATAATTGTGGATTTAAGAAGGGGATTGAGCCCAAAATAGCATCTATTAGCCGTGCAAATTCTGCGGTAGTATTATTTTCAGTGCTAAGGAGCGCTCCCAGATATCGTCGTTTTCTATAACAAGTGGTCGTAGAATTTGTGGTTGCGTGCTTATTTTCATATACTTCGTTTTGTTGGTGTTTATTATTAAACCCATTTTTGTAGCTGATTCTTTTAATGCTACATACGCCTCTCGTACAGCGTTTTCCGTTCTCCCAACAATATTGATATCATCAGCATAGGCCAGGATTTGCACTGATTTATTATATATTGAACCAGTGGTTGTGATTTGTGACATACGTATTACTTTTTCCAGAGCCAGATTGAACAGTATACAGAAGAGAGGGTCTCCCTGGCGTAGCCCATTATTTGTTTTAAAAGGTTCAGACAGTTTCCCCTGAATTCGTACTCTACATTCAACTTTTTCAAGAGTTAGTTTTGTTAAATTTAACAACTGATTTGGTATTTCTAGCTCTCTCATTGCTTTGAACATTTATCTTGTATTCACAGAGTCGTAGGCTGCTTTGTAGTCTATAAATATGTCATGAGTATCTAAACTAAACTAAACTTCCTCCTTGGGCTAACTTTTAGATTACCCAAAGTTGTGCCCAACATCTGGGCTATCCATCTATCACCAAATGGAAAGGAAGGGCCTGGAAAACTACGGCCACTTATCCATTCCCACGTTGCCTTACAGAGAAACTTCGACCAGTCAATTCCAAGTGCCCTTTGCGTAGATTCCATCTTTGGTGGATAAGAAATGAAATGAAACACAGTATATAGGGTGGACAAGGTCCATCCACAGAGTTCAAAGAACCGGGGCAGAGGCCCGACATCGGTCTTCCAGGGTACAGGAGACCATATATCGGAGCCGAGGCCAGACTGACCGTGAGTTGAAATTATCCCATATTTATATGTTTCTATATGGCATTTTTAGATCACTCGGCCAATAGCAAAAATCGAAGATATTTTGAGGCGAGGCGGTAGGCATCGGTATGCGTATTAGACCACGACTAAGGCCCCGTGACCCATCCAGATTATACAGTACGTTACACTATGTATACGATATACCAAATTTGATATTTTTTCACAGATTTCCTACCAAATTTTATAACATGATTTACCCGATTCAATCATTATGTTATAGTCCATTTCCATCATATTGATAGCACATTATGTATGCAAATCCCTAAACTGTTGATACGGGTGACTCAATGAAAAATAGATATTTGTCAACAAGTTTACAGAAGTATATACGAAAACAATTTTAAATTGAGTATGACCACCAGGTATAAAGGTTGAAGCAGAATAGAATACAATAGTTTTGAGGGTTACTAATCCCTAAATAAAGTTGCCAGTGTCAGAGTGATGGAGATTAACAGGTACTAATGAATTTGCAAGAAATGTAAGATGTTTATTTTATTGGTTATATATAAAATAATTTGTGGCCGTATAACAGGGGCCGATTTGTAAAAAAATGAATATTATTTTAATCAAATTCCATTTCAGATTCACTGCTTTCTTCAGAATCTAAGGAATCTTCAACTCCAATGTTAATTATTACCGGTTCCAGCATTGCATCAGTCATATTATCCAAATTCCACATTTTATTTTCTTCCTTGTGAGCATGACTAACAGCATTTTTTCCAATTTTCTGGAGTTACTTTTGATAAGGAATGTTCTAATAATTGTTGTAAGTCTTCTAATTTAAAAGTTTTGTTGTTGCGTCCGACTTCACCCTTTACTTGAGACCATATATTTTCTATCGGATTTAGATCACAGTGGTATGGGGGTAAACGTAAAATAATTACATCACGGTTTAATGCCATTTCATCCTTACAATAGGTAACAATTCCCTTTTTGTCGAATTCTCCTTGTACTCAATTGCGTGTTTATCCAACCATTCGATTATCTCTCCTTTTTTCCATGCCGTTGTTGGCAATTTTTCTGCTAGTCTTGAATGGTAACTAGCATTATCCATGACTATGACAGAATTTTTTGGAATTAAATCCAACATTTGCTCAAAATATTCTTCAAAAACGTCAGCAGTTATTTCCTCGTGGTAATCTTTGGTTGATTTTGAGGCAAAACTCAATAATCCACCATTGACAAACTACTTAAACTATCATTAGTGAAACATTGACAAAACCGTATTCGTTTCCAATATGGGTTATTATAAGTCAAAAATGAGTGGACGCTGCGTCTTATCATGTTTTTATGTATTTCTTCCATTTCCAAGGGTTTACTCCCTCCACTCTTCTTGGGAGATAAAACAGTTCCTCCTTTTCTTTCTTTTAGGAATCTATAAATTGTTGCTTCTCCAACCCCTGTCATATTTGAACACATGTTAACGATTTCACGAACATTACTTAAAGGGCGTTGATGTACAAGTGCATCGTGTACATTTAATATTATATTTTTCTTTCTTAGACTGAAGGCACCTTTAAAACTACACTTAACCGGGATAAAACCTGTTGTCGACGTCATTTTTAAATGCAAATAACAAAATATCGACACCAAAAACGTAGGTAGGTAAGACATGAACAATGTACATCTACAAACTAAATGGAAGATGCAAACAATTTCTAATTTATATTATTGGCATAAGCTGTAATGTGGCATAAAAACTACTTAAACTATCATTAGTGAAGCCTTATCAGTAATTCCAGGTAATCGTTCAAAGAAGGTATTCTTTTTGTGTCAGGCGATAACTTGTATAGAAAACAATAATCACCTTTAAATTACTGTTTACATTAATTTATTTCGTGAAACATTGAATTCTCTCGTTAATCACCCGTGTATAATTAACAATAATTGTGTGGCATATATACCGACGTTTTTTACGCACAAAAAAGGTATAGTGAGATTAGTGGACACTTATTTTACAGAAGATTTTTTAAAAGATAATGAATTGTTGACGGCATCTTAAAATATTAATTTTTTTTATTTATTTCAAAACAAGTATAGGGTGACGAATATGGTTTTTTGACCTGTTGAGGATTGGCATACATAATGTTCTACCAATATGATGGAAATGGACTATACTATTAAGAATGCAGAGGACTAATCTGTCTCCAATTTTTTGTCACACTGGCAACAACAAAGCAATCATTAACCAATCTATAAAATATCTTTTAAATAATCCATCTTTTTTGTCTATGGACCATGTCTATGTCTTTTTCGAGCTGATTTTAGTACATATATCGATTTATGGTAAACATTCTTAATGCATCATATTTATTAAATGATTGCCCAATATAAAATAATATTTTGCTGATAGGATTTGGAAAGTGGTTTTGGGTTACCATCCCTTTTCATGTCCATTTCCTTTCCATATCTGCAAGTCGCGAATTTAAATGTCTTTAATTATCTTTAACATTAAAATCGTTTCGAATAAAAGATATTGTACTACTACAATTAAAGTTTTAAAGTGCTTTTATAGATGTGAGATCATGCACTGTAATAAAGTATTTGTAGTAGCGAAAATTTCTAAGGTTTATACAATACGTATAGTAAAACCTCGATAAGTTAGATTACTAAGACCGTTGTCCTTTTGGATTCTTAAAAATTGGGGATATACACTTTATTTCCCCGTTTCTAATCCTTTTTATATTTGCAGTATATTTGGTTGTTTCGACCTGCTGATGAACGTGAAATTTTGTGTAGGCGTTAATCTGAAGCAAGAATTAATATTTAGAGTGATGTATGTTTAATAAATACGAGAATTAAAAATAAACGAAATACAAATTTTTTTTCATTAAAAGTTACTTTCAATTTTTGAACATGCCGTGCAGAACACATTTTCACCTTCCATTTAAAGTTCTGCGTACGGTTTAATCCACAGCACATTAAATTTCACTTTGGGCATTTTCTTAACAATGTATTAAATACGTTTACACTCAACTAAAAGCAGCGCTGAACTGAAGTCCAGGAAAGCAATACTGTCTGCTTGAAATTTAGGTGGGTGTACGATCGACGACAGCGTTTGTCATCGGCCACGATTCGTTCCGGGAGCTGTAAGTCTATTCAAATTATAAATGAAAAATAAATAATAGTTCATTTTATGATTATTTTTTCTGGTTAATGCCAGGCCCCACATCCAAGTCGGTCAACTCAATTTGCGGAGATTAAGAATTGTTAAGAGCTCAGGTAAATAGTACCTAGAAATAAACGGACAGACCCTGCATAATTACATCTTAATGGTTTTCGGGTTTTCCACTGCAGAGTAAAGTGACGAAAATATGTAGGTAAATATATGTATTTACCACAAATATGCACTTTTTTCAAACAATCTTTAAATATATATATATATAATATTTGTAAAAATATGTAACTTATATATAATCCACGGCCTAGTTATAACTCATTTCAGCATCCCTGCTTCATCAGACACTCGTGGGTGATAATAATAAAGTTGCAGTAGCTAGATAATGAGAAGAGAACTAGGTATTGCCGTTGATTGAATAAACCAAATCAACGGTATTGCTACAAATTATAATGCAGCGTAAAATTCAAAGAAATTGAAATGGAAGAACAATTTTATTGGTGAATAATCTGAGAAAATTGTATTAATGTAGTTCCATTTATCTGTCTCAAGTTTCAGTCCCAAAAGTGAAAATAGCCGTGATGATTTTATACCAACCTCCTTAAAGAAGATGGTACTTAAAGAAGAAGATTAGACTAGACTTATCGAGGTAATACTGTGTTTTTCTTATTTTTTCACTGTATCTTCATACTAATATTCACTTCCTTTGATTTGTACTTTTTCTTTTACATATTCTTGACGCACATACATATACACATCTACAATTATTATATTTTTTATAAAATGGATAAAAAATCTAATTAAACTCAAACGTTTAGATCAAAATCACTTTTTAGACAATCTATACAATATCAATTCTCGGTATACTCATCAGGAATATGGTAATTGGCAAAATATATTTAAAATAAATGTAAAAAATAAAAATCAATAGTCTAAAAAGTTTTACAAATATCTGATTTAATAGACTAATTAGTAGGAATATCCCAATAAACAATATGTTATGCGCTCATCTTCTGTATATAGTCTGTTCCACGAATATACGACTGTTTTGGATTATTGCGACAACAAATATTTTACTGTGCAAGTAGAAGTATGAAAGTAAATTGGTCTAATCATTATTCCAATAAAAAGGATCTACTGTTAGTATGACATCTAAGCTAAAATTATTTCAGGTAATAGATGTTCAGATACATGCACATATTATTGTGAAATTTAATCCGAAAATAACAAAAAATTTTACGCAAACGCTCCTACAAATAAATACAATGACATCTATGAAGCCAAATGTGTTCATCAGACATTTTGGTTTGGTTTCGGTGAAATGTAAACACCAAAGAGGCGTGCCGGGTTTCTTTGATATTACACTATTTTATTACTTTATTAGGTACTACAACTGTAATAAAAAGAAATATACTATTTTTAATATAAATGAAAAGAAATTGGCAGAACGATGGTTCAGAAACCAGAAAAAGAATCTAATATTTCACTTTGTTAGTTTTAAATATTTGTTTGCTTTGAGTGGATGTACTCTTAAAAGTTCCGAAAGTAACGGGTATAACATACCGGCTATTGATAGTTAAAGTGCCGAGTCGTTACAGATATTAAAAAGTAACGAAAATTTACATACAGTTTCATATATCGCCGATTTTAATTTTAAAAACTAAAAACGAAGAGAGGTGTCTGTTAAGAGATAGTTTAGTGTAGTGTATTTGTTTATTGAAGCCCAAAATGCCGAAACGTGTTTTAGATGTAGACAACTTTATATTTAATGTACTTTCTTATTTTACTGTTGAGAAAACCAACGGGGGCCCTTTGAGACCAGTTCAGTCCGTACATAAACATATGTGTAATGCACTCTGTATTAGTGGAACAAAGCTAAAGTTGGTTTTGCAAAAAGCAAAAAAAAGTGGACAAAGTGTCATTGTGTGTGACACAGTGTGTGACATTCGCAAATGTCATACAATATAAATCTCGCCGACAACCAGACTATAGATCTTCCCGAAGGTTGCAAATTTGAAACCCGTGAGACAGTATACAAAATGCGTGAAAAGAAAGAACATGTTTATTCAGATTCAGTGCTACAAAAATTAAAATACAGAAATATATTTGAAATTTCCAGAACAAGTCTCTGAAGAGTTTTAAGACAGATTGGCTTGAAGTTCAAAAATAAGAACAATAGGAAGGCTTTGTCGTTCACAAAAGAATAGAATTTTTAAGAAATTATAACAAATTTAAAAAAAATGTTCTTCCTTTGTTTGGCAGGACAAGAGTTTAAAATCCATAAAACACATCGATAACGAGGGAAAGAGATATATTATAGTGCCTGCAGGTCAAAAACATGGTTTTATCGAGTGAGCAGATCTTGTGTTTTCATCAAAATCAAAATCAGCTGATTATCATGACAATATGAATACGGAGATGTTTGTGAAATAGTTGAAAGGAAAACTGTTGTCAAGTTTACATGAACCATCCCTTATAGTACTGGATAATGCTGCGTACCATTCAGAAATTTTAAGTAAGCAACCAACAAACACCTGGACCGTAGATAAAATAAAAGGATGGTTAACGAATAAAAATATTACATTTCCTCAATACAGTTTTAAGCCTCAATTACTAACGTTAGCTAAAAGTCAACTAAACATACATATATAGCAGACGAAATTATACATAGCTTTGGACATCGTGTGTTAAGAATACCGCCCTATCATTGCCAATTCAATCCAATTGAATATATTTGGGGGATATGCAAAACATATTATGATAACCATATTGGATACAAGGGTTACAGTGACGAGGCAGTCTTGGAAACATGGCAACAAGCATTGAATATTGCCACTACTGAAATTTGGGAAAAAAGTGTAAAAAAATGTGAAGACTTAATTGAATAATGGTGGATCCGTGAAGGTCGCAACGAAGCAGTTAATCCTATTATAATTTACCATCCGAATGAGGATAGCGACGACAGTGATTGTGGCTATGAATTTGATGGTTTCAGGAGATTAGGATAATAAGAGAATATTTTTTTTTTTTTGTTTAAATGGCATAGGCAAGTAGAATATTCGACTATATAAATTACACTATTTAATCACTTAAGTATTGTTACACTTCGTTTAAATCACTTAATTCAAAAACCAACTTGTTTACAATACTAAACTCAATGATAGTAACTGTATACTTCAAAATCTGAATTATAACTGTTCTATAAACTATCAACTCTATATTTATATCATGACTTCATATTTAAATCTAAGGTTTATATCTGTCATAACAGTATTTTAAAAATGGGGAGAATTTACTATTGTACAATTCAGCACATTGGACCATTTAAATCGATACCTTAAACCGAATTTAAAACAGTCGTATATTCATGGAATGGAGTATATATATATATATATATATATATATATATATATATATATATATATATATATATATATATATATATATATATATATAATAATCAATCACGAATGATAAACAATATCTAAATTTACTCACTCGTGTTGTATTGTGTAAATTTAGAAAATAAAGCAGTATTATTGGATTTACTTGTAAAAATTCACCTGTAAAATGAAGTTATTACATGATTCAACTAATACGTGTAACAGTGCAGAATATTGCAAAAATTATGACAAAACGTGCAATAAAATCTAATATAATCAATTATTATAAATTAGAGAGTACTCTTGTGCTTCTTAATGATAAAATATAATCACAAATAGAATAAAAACTCTTCCTTAACGGTAACTATTAAAATATATAGCACATACTAGAATCTTCAGGCCGTTTCCAAAGTTTTGTGTGATAACCGATAAATAATGTTGTTATAGTACGTTCACGATAAACAAAATGTAACGTTCATGAAAATACCTTTAACTTTCTATTATTCAAATGACCTCTAGGATTCAAATAAAAAATCAAACAAGAAATACTCCGAAAATTAAAAATAAAATAATAAATGTAAATTCGGTAAAACTCCTGAGTCAACAGTTCTTTTCATTATACTGTTCACTACTCACTGCACTGCTGCTGGAGATGGCGATGGTACAGACGTGGCGTTTGGTGTCGGTTAGCGAGATCAAAGTGTTGTTCTGTTTCCTTAGGGCTTCCATCTCTAGAGTACTTTTACAGCTCGATTATCTGGCATTCTTTCTAGGTGACCAAGCCAGTTTAGTTTTTGTGACTTTACACTACCACTATTTTTAACAATTCTTCTTTTGTCAATGAAATAAATCTGCAATTAAGTTTATTTGAGCTGTTAATAGTGTGAGGTAGGAATTTTTGTTTTAGGTAAGAATTGGAAGTAAGAATTTTTGTTTTAGGTTTTTCCGACTATGAATCTGTCAAAATATTCCCAAGCTGAGCAAAAAGAATATATACTGCGTAATGTATATATTTCAATAAAATTAACTGTTGCATAGGTAGTATAGTCACCAAATTTATCTGTTATCACACAATTTCCAACTTTCATAGATTTCTTCTATATAACTAAACTACAATAAACTACATCGATTTAAAAACGTTTTTGATATCAAAAAATGAAATTGGAAAAATATCACATATAAATAAACAGCCAAAATAAGTATATGTTTGGTTTACTTAAACAAATGAGGAAACTCATTGGAGATTTCTTTGACTAATTTTTGATCGAATTTACTGAATTCGCTTTCTTCGCAGAATATTCTGGTAAAACATTTCAGTATTTCATCGACTTTGTGTTTGTGTTCCTCGTAGTTCGTGTTGCGCATCACTCTTCTGCATAGTTCTAGGTATTGCCGCCTTCTCTGAAAAATAGAAGATAATTGATGGATTCGACCGTTACTTGATGGAAATTCATTTTATGCAATAATAAAACACTGAAAACTTTGTTATGAATTAACCCACTGTTAGTCACTAGCTGTGACTACCTTGTTTAAAATGGCTTGCAAGTCTTCTACTGTCTCCGCCATTAAAACCGTATCATCTGCGTATCTAATATTATTAATTGGTTGGCCGTTAACTTTTATCCCAATGTCTTCTTCCTCCAATGCTTTCTTCATAATTTCTTCGGAATAGAGATTAAATAGCATTGGTGACAGCACACATCCTTGTCTAACTCCTTTTTTAATTTGAATTTCATTTGTTGTGCTATTTTCGATACGTGCAACTGCCTTCTGATTATAATACAGAGTAGATATTATTCTTATATGGCGAGTGTCTAACTGTTTAGCTTTCAAGATCTCTAAAAGTTGGTCATGCTTGACGTTATCAAACGCCTTGCTGTAATCAATGAAACAAGCAAATACATCTTGATTCACATCCAAACACCTCTGTGTCAAGATGTTAAAGGCAAATAATGCTTCGCGAGTTCCATATCCCTCCCGAAATCCTAACTGAGTTTCTCCGATATCTTCTTCCAATTTTCTGTAAATTCTATTATGAATTATTTTGAGGAATATTGTTAAGGTATGGCTCATCAGACTGATCGTGCGATGATCACTGCACTGCTTAGCATGTGCGAAAGAGGGACAAACGTTGATCTTAGCCATTCTTCAGGAATTAACAACTCTTAACTCTAGTAATTTCATTGATAAGTTCATATGGTTTACGTGCTATTTCGATCATAAAATGTTTTATAAGTATTAAATCTATAATAAGTTATAGTATTTGTACAATATAACAGTATATTTTAGAGTTAATTACATAGCTTTGCAATCTACAGCATTACGAATTCGAAACGAGTACTTACCATATCCCCTGTAGATAAATCCGAAATATTTCTAACTATAATATCAATGAGAACTCTAACATCATTCGTGTAGAACAAATCAGATGTGGATCTTCGACCGAACAAGTCAATAAACAATTTTAAAAGAGAATGAGGCGGAGCTGGTTCGTGATCAAAAATTCTCACAGGGTCCTCTAAAATATTAACATTACCAATATATATATATATATATATATATATATATATATATATATATATATATATATATATATATATAGATTGAACCAAATTAAAACGGAACATACAATTTAATACATGTCTGTTTGAACTGCATTTGAAATATGAGGACCAATATAAAACTTGGACAAAAATAAATCCATACCTGGGTATAGACATTGTATAAAATATCGTTCAACTATCTGTCTCACAACAATGTTGTTTGCGTAAGACGGGTTTGTCTAAGGAAACGATAATAGTTCAGGAAATAAATCTCGAAAAAAGTTAAAACCTCGCAATTTTTTCGTCCTGCATGTATCCAGTTGAAATTTTAACAGAAGGTAGGTGATAGCCCAAGGATCAAAATCTATATCGAACCGAAGTGCGCTGAAGGGTTTTAGGGGTGAAAACTACCCCTAATTGTCAAAAATTATAAAATAACATATTAAACCTGAATATGGGTAAGATTTGGTTTGAATTAGTTAAATAATGATTATTTTATACTTTTGAATAGAGTTCCATCATATTTCAACCCTTAAAAAGCAACCCTTGTTAGAGGTTAATGTAAAAAAATTACTAATTCTAAAAAAATGATTTCGCCTTGGATCGATTTGGATAAAAATTTTTATTTAAGCTCAATTCACCCGCTGCTTTATAGTTTATGTCATGTCGACGAACCCTGATTGTTCTAAGGGGTGAAAACTACCCGTAATTGTCAAAAATTATAAAATAACATATTAAACCTGAATATGAGTAAAATTTGGTTTGAATTAATTAAATAATGATAGTTTCGTGCTTTTGAATAAAGTTCCATCATATTTCAACCCTTAAAAAGCGACCCTTATTAGAGATTAATATAAAAAAAATAGTAATGCATGAAATGCATGACATCATCGGCATGATGTCATGCCGATGAACCCTGATTGTTCTTAGGGATGAAAACTACCCCTAATTTTCAAAAATTGTAAAATAATATTATAAATCTTAAGATAAGTGAAATTTGGTTTGGATTAGTTAAATATTGATTTTTTTATACTTTAAAATACAAATTCATACATTTTCAACCCTTAAAAATCAATTGTTATGAGTGCTATAGGTGAAAACAATTTTTTGCCAAAATTTTGCAACTTTTCAACTTTTGAAAATCACCCTTTACAACATTGCAGTTTTTATAAACTAATTTATAAGATATAAATTGAAAAAAGTAGAATTAAATACAAAAAAATTTATCAACATAAAAAGGCACCATATATTTACATTTATAGGTAAAACAATTATAATATTAATTTTATTCGTCATCAATTACATCTTCATCGTCATCTTCAATTATTGGTGGACTATTATTGCAGCCTTCACCTGAGCACCCAGAACAAGTAGAGTTACAGTATAAACCAACTTTTCTGCACCCACATGAAACACTGCATCCTTTTTTGCATTGCCAAAAAATAATTTTCAAAAGTTCATCGAGTGCAGGTTGTTTGTTCATGCGTACGGGTAATAACAAACCATCTTTGGAATACCATCCCCAATCTGTTGCTCTAATATTTTTATTGCCAAGCCATAGACATTTGAGCAGATGTTTTATTCTGTTGTATGGGATTTCAAAATAAGAACGCTTAAAATTTCGAATGTATAACGCCCCACTAGCTAATATACCGGTTTTGTAGATTATTATGCTCCGAAATGTACTGTACTATACTAATAGAATTTTCCGGAAAAAAATTCACTGGTTTTTTTAACGTATTTCTTTTAATTTTTAACGATTTCTTCAAAAACGATTTGTAGAGGTCTTTAAGAGCTACAATGATCTGTGAATTAAATCTGTTTGGAACCCTTGATTTTTAAATGGGGTGAGTTTAAAGGGCTCGAAAGAGATGGTGCTTGATCGTAAATCGATGCTTTAAACGGCTATATCTCGCCAAATATTCATTGTACAACAAATCTAAATGAAGGATAATTTTAGTCATTAAAAAAGCTACAATTTGGTAATTTGTATTTTTTTCATATATTCAGTATTTTCGGGCATATTTAAAAAAAGAAGGGTAAAAAATATGAAATTGTAAATCGTTTCTCGCTTTAAGCTGTACTTTTTCTAACACAAAGCATTTTAAATGGGTCAAACTTCTTGGACGTATTAACAATACATGTACAAAGGGAATTTCAGAAGGGTAAAGATCGATTTTAATTATGGAGGAGGTTAGGGTGTTGTTTCGATTTTTTCGTAAAAAATGAGGTATTGACCTTATTTTCATCATAACTCACTCAATTTTTGAGCTAGAGTCTTTTTTATGATAGGTCTACTTATGCTCTTTAAAAAAGGTTTTGTGAGTTTTCTTCCAAAAATGCATCATTTTCCCGATAATTGATTTTGAATCTTTCAAATTTGGCATTTGAAGAAAACCGCTGAACATTGATAGGCCGTATTTCGGTTCCTATTATATCCCAAAAACATTTTAAAAAATGAATTGTATTTGTCTTTTTAAAAGCTACAAATTTGTTCTCTACAATTTTTTTGATAAAATGCACCATTTTCGAATTATTCGCAAAAAATCGATTAAAAACGTGGATTTTTTCGTCTAAAAGTTATTACTTTCAATCGCGGATAACTTGAAAAATATTATTTTATAGAAAAAAATGTATAGCACATTTTTTGTTTAGAATCACTTTTTTAATCGAAACCTGTAGTTAAAAACGTTAAAAAAAAAATTTTCACCCCGGAGATGGGGTGGCAACCACCCCCTAGGCTTTGGCGCACTTTGGTTCGATATAGATTTTGATCCTTAGGCTATTACCTACCTTCTGTTAAATTTCAAGTCAATCCAGGGAGCACGAAAAAATTGCGAGCTGAAATGCTTCATTTCCTGGACTATAACTGGTTTGACAGCATAAATCGTAGATTTATGTGTAGCTTTCAATTTTTATGAGTTCAGAATCCAGCAGCCCGCTGAAGTATTGGATTTTTATAATATAATTATTTGACAATATTTTGTTGGCCAACCACCTACAGCAGAATTGAGCCGAAATACATTATATTCCTATGTTCCGAATTTATTTCGTTCAATCTGCATATATATATATATATATATATATATATATATATATATATATATAACAAACAACATAGTTTATTACTGATGCAGTCAGAATATTGGCCGGGATGTTCAAAAAAACACTCTTTTTGTCTAGCTTTCGGAATGATTTTATTCCTTTTTCAAGACATAGTCGTTGAGAATATTTGTAAAAGCATTGACACACATTAAAATATAAAAACTAGAAAATCATGGACAAAATACATTTTAAATTTTAGGGTAAAGATGGTAAAACTTTGTTTATGGCATGTTTTGTTATAGCCTACAAAAATGAGCGTTTTTTCTTACTTTCGAATTCATTTAATTCTTCCTCAGGTATTCTACAATAAAGATTATATTAAGTCATGACTAAATCCAATAAGATATAGTGAGACACTTTCATACACTGTCATGTTATTTAGCGAATAATTACTGGCATATTCAGCTTCTTTATCATACATTTTTAGCATGATATTAACAAATTGTTTTATCATATTGTATATACACTTACATAGATGCTTACTTCCTGTATTGTAAGTGGGAGATTATATTCTTTGTCCACCTTCTGGACATTTGACTTTTCAGTTTCAGTACTCTTACTGCTATAATACTGAAACTTAGCAGATACACCGCTAAATAAAAGTTCAGTTTCAAATCCTATCGCCAGTGGGAGAGTCCAGTGACTTAAGTGGAAAATCCATCGATTCCTACACATAATCAGTGGCGTTCGCTGTAGTACCTCTTATATTTTCGCATAAAACTTTCTCTTCGTCAAATACTCTTTGTTTAGAGATGGCAAATTTGTTATCGACGCTTGCACAAAAAGTTTTATATTGATAAATATAAGAACACAGCTGAAGAAGGTGTTCAGGATTGTGTGAAATATGCATTTATAACAAAAAGATCTCATGTCACATAATGTAAACATATCGGTGTTGGTATCACACATCAGAGTTGCTATTTTGAAACGGGGCATCTCTTTTTATCATTTGTAGCCAAACTAGCTTCTAGACGAAAATTAATTTTAAACACAATACATAAAATAATTATTTTCATTACCTTCTCTGTTAATCAGCAACAAAATCTTCTCAGTAAATGTTTTCGCCACATCCCGTTCTTCTAAAGCTGCTAAAACAGGGTTCTCAACATCTTCAGTAAATTGGAGATTAAAAGAAATTATCAAATTTAAAAATAGATCTGGGATTTGCTCGTCCAAATCTGTATCTGGGGGATATTCTATGTTGTCGAGAATGAAAGCCAAGAAAGTTTTTCCCAAGAATTCTAAAAACATAAGAAAGGGACAGAATTAATATTTTTTATTTAAAATTTACGTTGACTTACCGTTATGAGTAACAGGCATGGGTTCTCCCATGGAAAAAATCATAGTCAGTAATAAAGAAGAATAGTTGAGCTTTGGAATGTTCCTTGGGTTAGTTGTAATATCCCTAAAAAATTAAACAATATTAGACATAAAAACAAAAAGGTTTACAGAGCAGTTTAAAATTCTAACTTAATCTACTACGTAGGCTAGAATACGCTGGTGTCTGATCGATCTACGGATGAGCAGTACGTCATGAGTTAAGGGCTTGCAGCTTGCAAATAATACTGGGTATATACATATATTCGTTAAAAATTGCGAACAACATTCGTTAAAAATACTGAATGGATTTTACAAACATAGAGACATAAATAAATATACATGGACTCAAAAGACAAGAAAACTGCAGTCAATTATAGACTATATAGTAGTTAAACAAGAGACATCTTTAAGACCCTAAGATGTAAAAATTTGGAGAGGGGCAGAATGTGGATCGGATCACCTACTAGTAAAGGCACCCGTGGAAATAAGATATATTAAACAAAATAAATCCCAAGAACAGACAAACAAAGAATCCTCACGGCTCTATAACATAGACAGCTTAAAAAATGAGTCCACAAGTTTTCTTTATAAACTACGTTTGGCACAAAAATTAGACGAAGAAATAAACGGAACAGCGGAAGAAATGTATGAGACTTTGAAAATCAAAATTCATGAAGCAACATTAGAAGCTTTAGGTACGAAAGAAAAAGTAAAACGTAGACATTATTGGTGGACAGAAGTTTTATTAGGACTGGTAGAAGAAAAGAAAAAACTGTATCTCAAATGGTTAGCGACAAAAGATGAGGAAGACCGAAAGAACTATAAGAGATACAAATATATAGTAAAAAAGGAAATTAAAAAAACAAAAAACATAACCTGGGACAACAAGTGTGCAGAAATAAGCTCAATGGTAGGAGGATCTAGGTCCAGACAAGCTTGGAAAACTATCAACAGTCTTAGAAAAAATACAAACGAAACAAAAAAAATAAACCCCATAGACATAGAAAGATGGAAAAATTATTATGAAAATCTATTAAATGAACAACGTACACAGTTTCTAGACACACAGATAGAGTTGAAACGGAGTTAAATGAAGTGGCGATGATTACCGTAGAAGAAATAAAAAACGCATTACAAAAAATGAAAAATAATAAAGCTCCTGGGCCGGGTGATTTACCTATCGAGTTATTCAAACATGCCACTGCAATAACATTAGAATTGCTTTGTAAAATGTTTAACAAGTGCCTACAAGGAGAAAGTATCCCAAGAGATTGGAAAGTCTCGCACATAAACTCCATCTACAAAAAGGGAAACAGGAATCACTGCAGTAATTACCGAGGTATCAGCATTACGTCATCCACTGGCAAACTGTATGAAAGAGTTCTGAAAGCCAGAATAGAAAAAGAAGCCACAGAGATCGAAGAACAAAGTGGATTCCGACCAGGGAGATCTTGTGTCGACAATGTATTTACTCTCAAACACCTAACGGAAAAGAGATTAGCAAGAGGACTAGAACTTCATGCCACTTTTATAGATCTCCGTAAAGCGTTTGACTCCGTACCACTGCAGAGACTATGGACAACATTGGAAAACGCAGGTATAAATGCAGTATATATAAATGCCGTGAAAAAGCTATATCAAGATAACCAAGCTTATATTAAGGTTGGAAACCAAATTTCCAAGGGTTTCACCCAAACAAAGGGTGTCAAACAGGGCTCTTGCCTCTCCCCAACCCTATTTAAAATATATCTTGGTAATGCTTTAAAACATTGGATGAGAAAATGCAGCCCAATGGGCATATGGGTAAATGACACTCCTATATACACAATCCTCTTCGCAGACGACCAGGTAGTTCTTGCCGAGGACCTACAAGATATGACGTACATGATAAACAAACTAATAGACGAATTCAAAAAATGGGGATTAGAGGTTAATACCGAAAAGACACAATACATGAATATAGGAGGCATCGGTCAAGACATGGAAACAGAAAGCGGATTAATTAAAAACGTTGATCAGTACGAATATCTCGGAGTTACACTAAGCGAAGACGGGAGAGACGACAAAGATATAACAAGAAAAATAGGAAAAGGAAAAAACATGATAAAAACACTACATCCGATCCTGTGGAATAAAACTTTAACTAAGAAAACAAAGAAAAATATATATCAGGCTATGATTCAGCCGGTGCTGACGTATGGGTCAGAAGTGTGGGTCTTTAACAATAATATGTCACAAAAACTCCTCTCAACGGAAATGATGTACTGGAGAAGATGTTCCGGGTTAACTTTGTTTGACCACATAAGAAATGAAAACATAAGAGAGAGAATGAAAGTAAAGAACACAATAATGGATACGATAGCCGAAAAACAATTAAAATGGTATGGACACCTGAGACGGATGAACGAAGAAAGGATACCACGAAAGGTTTGGAACTGGAGACCTACACAGAGAAATAAAAGGGGAAGGCCAAGAAAGAAATGGATATCCAATATTCATATAGAAATGGAAAATAGAGGTCTTCAAGAAGGAGACTGGGCCGATAAGAAATTATGGCGATTGGGATGCGAGAAGCGACAAAATTAAAGTTGCAAACACTCGCTATATATATATATATATATATATATATATATATATATATATATATATATAATATATTTTAAACCTAGAGCTAAGATTAATACTATTACAGGAATTAATATTAAACTCCTCAAGGATTCGACAGAGGCAAATATTCGACAAAAATAAATGTAGGAACGTATAACATCAGATCCATGAACGAAGACACTAAAATCCACGGATTAGAGGAAGAACTGACTAAAATACAGTGGGATTGGGGAGATTGGGAAGTTGGAGGATTGCGGAGTTAAGTTTATCAAACTAAAAGGAGACTGTTCAAAATACGTACAGAAAATTTATTTTTACTTACCTTGCTAGTTCACTTGGTAAAACCGAAGTCAGCATAATGTTGATAACAGTTTTGTCCAAACTGCACAAAACTCCAAAAGCTTGTAAGAGCAACTGTCTTATGGACCATCTGGTTTCCATTTGATAATATTGGATTAAGGTTGTGATAACGTGATATTGGTCAGAGGAAATGACATGTCTTGATATACTTGCATCTGCATTCGACTAAGACAAATATTTTATTAATATACTATACTGAACTCAAAATCCACAATATTTTGTCAGTGACGACACTTCAAATTCAATACCAATTTCTAGAGAACAGACTCTGTAGTTTATTTACTTGTATAAAAATATACTATGGTTTGTTTTTTAATCAGGAGGAATAATTCAAATTTACGGCGCAGTAATGCTTGTTTGTAATTGGTCCAACCACAGGCAAGTTTACTCCACTAAAATATGACATTTTGACACTAATGACATTTATGAAATTTTAAAATTCAAAATTGATATCGAAGATTTTTTATATTTTCTGCGGTATTCATTTAATTTTTACAGTTTTTGGTTTGCACTTATACAAAAAAAAAGTTCTTTTCAGAACTATTTAGCAACGTATTAGTGTTATTAAGATAACAATATGGATTCAATGCCAAGTACTAGTGGTAATTATCCTTCTCCATCTAAAAAACGCCGAGTAGATTTGGGTCATTTATCATCAAATGAAAAACAATGCATTATAAACATGTACAAACAAATAAAAATTGATAATCCTGGAATGAAAATAACAGTCATGGTAGCAAAAATAAAACAAGCATGAGGCTAGTTTTGCAGAATAGTTATAGTTAAAATCAAGACTTAGTAAAGTAATGTACTAATTTTAGATGTTCCGCATTCAACTATTTACAGAACAATTAAGGAATATAAGCAGATTGGAACAGTAATATTGGAAAATTCCATTGGATTTTAGATATAATTTTATCACGAATATATCGCTTTCGTATACGTTCCGGACGATTTTCTTCTACAATATGATAATAGTATATTACATAACGAGAGTTGTAAGAAGCCTATTACATGCGAGTAAAAAAGTTGCGCGGGGGGCCGCATAGCGGCGAGCGCAGTAATTTTACAAGCATGTAATAAGCTTACAACTCAAGTTGTATACTATACTTTTTCTACCATTATTTTCGTTTATAAAAATAAAAATTAAATTACCACTATATTTACACTGACAGATTAATAATTTTTAATCTGTCAAAATAACGTCTGTTAATTCGTTTCCATGGTAACTCGACCAACTGACTTACAAGGCTTATGTGATATTACACATTTTTATAAAACTGAAGCGTAATTTTTTTTATTACGTGCTAGTCATTACGTGTCAGTATCTGTTATGATGCATTTACTTAGCATCCAAATAGTAAGTAATATACAATTTACTAGTAAGAGAGTAGAAAAATAAACTAAACTAATAAAACTAAAAATAAAAAATAGACAGCTATGTTTCAGTTTCAGTACTATTTATTTCGGGCTATACTGTAATATAAATTATGATATAAAGATGATTTTCTTCTACAATGTGATAAATAAACTCTAAAAATTCTTCAACTTCTTCATAACAATCCAGCTTTTTTTATTGTAATTAGAAAAACAAAAAGTATATATTGGAAATGACTTGGAAAAAATTATTATTCAAGACCGTTATCGTTATGAAAAGGAGACCATTTGGCATTTGGCGGATGCGCCAAATTTAAATTTCATGACACTTCACAATAATCATACAGTGGTGTAGGGGATCCAATTTATCTATTTATTTATTTTATCATCATCATCCAGCCTCAAGAGTCTATTTGAGGTCTATTGAGATCTATTTTGTCCAAAACCAAACCTAACAATGAACAAGAAAGGACAAAGAATTGCATTTATAAAATACCTTGTGAATGCGATCAGTTTTATTTAGGTGAAACATCAAGGCCATTAAATGTTAGAATAAGTGAACATCAGTCTTATATTAAAAATAGAGAATTTGATAGATCTCAAATATGTAAACACGCATGGGATAATGAACATAGGGTTCAATGGAATAATTAAAATGTAGTCCTAAAAGAGACGGATGGTAAAAAAAGAAAAATCAAAGAAGGGGCTTTAATTATGCTAAATGAGGCCAATTGTGTCGCAAATTCCTCGGCAGAATGTAGTAGGATCTGGTTACCAATATTGAAAGAGGAAGTTATTAATAAGAAAATACCAGTATTAGTAAGTCAGTAACATATAGAGGATATATCATTTATGTTTTTTAAATAACGAAACATATAAAATCAGAATTTTGGTGTTTATTGAAGGTAAACTAAATGCACGAACAAATACTTACCATGTCGGGATAGTATTATGAGGTTTTTTTTCCTGGTTTCTCCCTCATAATTTACTATGGAATCACTAACAGGAGAATTTTACTGTCATCATGTCATGTGTTTGTCTTTTTAAAGACGAATTATATGCTATGATTTTTTTCTGACGGATATTCTCAAGTTAATGTTGATTTCATGTAATCGAATGAACTATCTTATAAGTAAAGTCGTCCCAGGAGCGCAACTCAACAATATTGGCAATATCATTTTAAAGTCATCTACTTTAAAATGCATAATGTATGTCTGAATTGTCAATATAAATGAGTCAGATAAAATTAAATTATTAGAAGAATTTTTCACTATGTAACAAAAAACAAAATTTGTTTAATTTACTGTTTGTATTTTGAGAACGATTTCCGAAGTGGAAATTGAAACGTCAATAAACGTATTTTTATCTTTAATTGAGGCTTATTCCCAGTTAAATAGTAATTAATTTAAAATGCCACAAGAAAATAGCTTCAGAACAATATTATGATTTTTTGGTCCTATAACAACTTTTTTTTAATTCATGAAAAATTAACATCAAATCAAATTTCAACAGATAAGTTATTAATGAAAAACCTTAATAAATAAATTAAATAATGTTTCAGTAGTCATTCCTTTTGACCAAACTTTGATTTGAAAAACGTCTCAATTTGAAACTTAATTCAACACATTTTTTTATTACTATTTTGACTGGGATAATTATCCAAGTAATAATTTTTATATGATTATAAAAATTTTTACCGTTAATTTTAATTACACTAGAGTTCATAATTATATTTGACATATTTAAAAAAATGTTTGTGCTGACCTTGTCTAACCTTGTAAACAATCATCGCGCAATATGTAAAATTAACAGTAAATTGCTACTATCAATTATTTTTAGAACTTATTCCTCTACCGGAAGATACTAAAATATTTTTAGTATTTTATAAATATGTCATCAAACAGATTACGGGATAATATAGGAGGTTCAGAATTAAATAAAACAAGAATAAAAAATCTTCAAGAGTTGGCATATAAGAGTTATGATCATTATCATCAGTAGCACGACAACCTTTGGTGGATCTTGGTCTGTTCTAAGATCTTCCACCATTCCGATATATTATGGGTTTTACGCTTCCAATTAGCGGTTTTTAGGTCTTGTTCTACTTGCACCATATATTTAAGCCAGGGCCTTCATTTTGGTCTTCCTCCCGTTGGTGTCTGCCTTATGATTTTCATGAGGACTAGATCTTCCCACATCCATTCTATGTGAAGTCTTCAGAGCAATCTTCCAATTTTTATACACGTGATAATGTCTGGTTCTTCATATACATTGTAGCATTGTAAAATTTAAAGTTGTATCGTCTTCGCCATATTTTTTTCTCGCACTCGCACTATGTTGTATATATGACTTAAAATTCTTCGTTCGTACGTCGCTAGAAATTTCTCATGGCCTTTTGGCACTGTCCATGCTTTAGAGTTATTCGATATTCTTTATTAGAAACAGATACCAACAATATCTTCCTTTAAATGTAGTTACATTGGGTTTTTCGATTAACCTTGGGTAAACCTTTGCGTTTTAAGTTCAAAGCTACCATACATTTCCAACGTTAACAAATAAACTTTTTTGTACATAGTAACAAAAAAACACCACTATGTTGTTACTAGCTAAAGTTTTTTAACATCATAACTCGGCATTTCTAAAATTTACGGTAAGGTAAATGTTTTTTATTAGATAATATATGGTAGCTAATTATAATTTATTCTCTTTTAGCCCTGAAGACGCCAAATTAATTCTCTTTGGCGAAAACGTTAGGCGAAACAATTGATACACATTAGAGATCTATAAATATATATATATATATATATATATATATATATATATATATATATACAGTCCTCTCTCTCTATAACGATGTGCAGGGGACCGGGAATTCTCATCGTTATAAGGAGAGATCGTTATACAGAGAGAGACAAAATTCAATACTGTAATATTAATATTACTGTACTAAAGAACCTACATATTTTAATTAAAAAAAATTGTCAAAACGAATATAAATGAATTAACACTGTATTGTACACCACAGATTTATTAAAGAATAATATAAGCAATACAGTATAAAAAAAATGACTGTACAATTAAAACATGTGTATTGTACAATAAAAAATAATATGCTACTGTAAAATATATTTAGCCTACATTACCAAAAAAGTCTATCACCTTGGTCTGTTTTCTTTTCCCTTTATACAGACTACTGACCTGAGCCTGTCCTGAATACGCATAGAATCTTCCACAGTACTCATATCGTCTTCCTGCTGAATGAAGAATCGATGCAATACTTTTGGTGCATCCAATGCCTACTGAGGGGTCGGAGCTGGTTCTGGCTGTGCTTCCACTTCCATGTCACTGTTTTCTTCTTCTTCTACACGAACTGCTTGTAGGATGTCCTCGTCAGAAAGAAAGATGTTGTAGCTACATTTTCATCAACTTCTTCAAAATCTGTTAGCTCTTCCGATCTGTAGGTGATAGTAAGTTCAAACTGTCTGGCCCAAACATCTAAGAACAGGTCATTTTCATCATCAGTAAATCCTTGATCTTCCAGCCATCCTGCGTGTTTGAAGAAATGTTTTATTGTATTGCTCGTCATCTCGTCATATAATCGTTAGGATCACGCCGGGAATGTTTAGTTTAAGATCGCCATTGTTTTCAACCAATTCCATCAAAAGTATTTTTCTGTAGTGACTTTTCAAACTCTTGATGACACTTTGGTCCATGGACTGAAGGACACTTGTTGTGTTTGCTGGCAGAAAACAAAGTTCAATGTTTTAAAGATAGCACAGCACAGGATGAGCAGGACAATTGTCTACAAGCAGAAGAATTTTTTCTCGTTAAGCTAGATATCCCACTTTCTTATCGCTTCTTCAAAAATTTCCGAAGTCATCTACGATTCTTGTTTGCTTTATGGGTCACCGGTAGATTTTTTATGTTTTTAAAGCAACGCGGACTCCCAACTTCCCTATCACTAACAATTTTCGCTTCACCGAACCTGTCATGTTTGCGGCCACTAAATCTGTAATGCGTTTCTTGGAGAGCTTTCCACCAATGCACTTTTCCGATTTAAATTTTAAAGTTCTGTTTGGTGTCATTTTAAAAAACAATCCAGTCTCATCAGCATTAAAAATTTTCTAGCCAATCATTCTTTACGTTTTTGTTCATCGTGCGAGCCTGTCGCTAATTTGCCCATAGTTGATCTTGTGCCGCAGCTTCCACTTGCTCAGCTAACCCTCAGATGCCTTGAAATTCTCAATTCCAACTTCGGTTGCAAAAAACTCAGCTTTTGTCGTCCTAACCACAGGCCCAGAAAGTGGAATATGGTTCAAACGCTGCTGCTGAAATCACTGCGGCATAGCGCGATCTAAATCTTCGTGCTGAGGTTTCCGCAACTTCTTCCACCCTATTCTTCTCCTTCCAAAAACAAAACAACCGCTGGACAATGACCTTGCCACTCTTGACTCAGGTAGTCTGAACTTAAAACACAATAACACATTTGTCGGCGACTATTGAACGCTGAAGTCATCGCTATAAAGAGAGAACGATATCGGTATAGAGAAAGAATGAATACATTGTCCTTATGACGAATCCACTAACGTTTACTATTTTCATCGTTATAGAGGAATTATCGTTATATAGGGAATCGTTATAAAGAGAGACTACTGTATATTATATACAGTAGTCTCTCTTTATAACGATTCTCTATATAACGATAATTCCTCTATAACGATGAAAATAGTAAACGTTGGTTGGTCCGTCATAAGAACAATGTAATAATTTTTTCTCTATACCGATATCGTTCTCTCTTTATAGCGATGATTTTCAGCGTTCAATAGTCGATGATAAATGTATTATTTTATTTGCGTCCAGCGGTTGTTTACTTTTGCGAGTTGTGTCTTAGTCAGTCAATATGTTTTCGAAAAAGCCTAAAGTGCGCTCGGTGGAGGAAAAGTTATCGATAGCTCAAGCAATTGGATGTCGTTCGCCGTACGGGGCGAACGACATCCAATTGCTTGATATCGATAGCTCAGTCAACTGTGGCTCCGATATGGAAGGACAGAAAATAGTGGCTTGAAGCGGGGATGAAGGGCGGTAGCAGGAAGAAGTTGCGGAAACCTCAGCAGCAGCGTATGAACCATATTCCACTTTCTGGGCTGGATAAAATTTCTTTGCAACCCAGAGCCAAAACCAGCTCCAAGCCCTCAGCAGGAAACCAACGTCACTCTCAAATCTATATAAAGTAGCAGGTCTTGCAGAACCCTCAACACGCAGAGGCGTTGCAAAGCACCTAGAGAAAATGAAACAGATCTCGGACGAACGGCATGCCCTATACAAGGCTCGAACACCACGAAAGCGACTAAAGTCCAGGAAAAGATTCCTTGGAACAGTGCAGGATGAATCGCCTGAGTATATTTTTCTTTCCCAGGTTCAATGACCGGCCAGTCCCTAGACTTTAAAACTTGGAAAACTATAAATAGGATAAGAACGGGGGGGGGTCGCCCAGTAAAATCAAACATGGTAAAATGGGGAAAAATAAACCAAGAGAATGTGAACTGTGACTGTGGAGAAGTACAGAATATGGAACATCTTCTTAGATGCAGAAACATGCAGAAATTTATGGCTTGCCAACAAAGATGGAACCGACGTAGACCGATAATGGGCCGAAATTTTATGAATGACATGAATTTCCGGACACGATAAAAAAAGCAGACATTGAATGCGGCAAAATACTGCATCGATTCTTCATTCACCAAGAAGACGATATGAGTGATGTGGAAGATTCTATGTGTCTTTAGGACAAGGTCAGTTCTGTGAAAAGGGAAAAGGAAAAAGCCCAAGGGGACAGACTTTTTTGGTAATGTAGGCTAAGTATATTTTACAGTAGTGTATTATTTTGTTATTCTACACTACACATGTTTTAATTGTACAATCATTTTTTTATGCTGTATTGCTTATTCTACGGAATGGAGTCATGTACGTTGAAAAAGATTGATATTAAAAAATTGGTGGCATTTGAACTGTGGATGTACCGCAGAATCCTGAGAATATCTTGAACCGAGAGAGACACAAATGTCGAGGTCTTGAGAAGAATGAATAAAGAAAAGGAAGTCATATTTACGATCAAAAAACGAAAACTCCAATACTTGAGACACATTACAAGAGGCGAAAGATATGAACTGTTTCGAATAATTATGCAAGGGAAAATAGCAGGAAAAATGTCCATAGGAAGAAGACGAAACTCCTGGCTAAAGAATCTACGGGAATGGTATAGCTGTAGCAACAACGAATTGTTTCGGTCAGCAGTTTCGAAAATACGTATAGCCCTGATGATCGCCAACCTTCGGAACGAAGATGGCACTTGAAGAAGAAGAAGCTTATATTATTCTTTAATAAATCTATGTGGTGTACAATACAGTGTTAATTCATCCATATTCGTTTTGATATTTTTTTTAAATTAAAATAGGTTATTTAGGACAGTATTATTAATATTACAGTACCGAATTTTGTCTCTCTCTGTATAACGATCTCTCCTTATAACGATAAAAATCCCTGGTCCCTTGCATATCGTTATAGAGAGAGAGGACTGTATATATATATATATATATATATATATATATATATATATATATCTATAAATATATATATATATATATATATACACTTTACATAAAGATCCACATTAAAATGAATAATTACAATTTAATAAAAATAATTACTTACCAATATTGAGATCATTTCAACAATATATTCCTTGATGACATCTTCATCTTCATGTAACATCCAACTTCTCTGTTGCGCATCTTCTTTACATGAGATCAGTTCATTAAAAATAATTTTTAATCGACTAGCATCATGTGTTTGGTCTATTTGAACATCATCCACTAGAGAAGCTTGGGAATGTGAAAGGATTGTACTGAGATATGGAAAAACTGATGCTGGTAGTAGTTCGTGAAGCCTAAGGGAAATAATAATCAATTTTCATCGGAAGCTCATCATTCATTCAGTGGCATATATGTGAGGTGTTGACTCACTGATAACTGTTGGTCTTGTACGTAGTTAACCGATGACATTGCCTTTAGCATCCTCATCAGAAAAATGTTATTTTAAATATATAAAAGCTTGCACATATGTAAAAAATAAATGTGCACATGCTTAAGCATCAAAACTACACAGAAAAACAAAAAAGTAGTTATGTAGTGACAAGCTAATTACGAAAAATTATAAGTTTTCTATTCAAAAATTAAATATCAGATCTCATATTAAAATTTACATTTTCGCAGTTGGTAATACTTGTACAAAAATATATTTATTTCTTCTTTAACCTTGCAGACGTTGCATTTTTCATGTATGGGAAATTAAATATTATATTGTAAGGAATGACATCAAATAATATTTGAGTTTATCGTCTGGCTTTTAAAACAAATAATGTGTGTTTAGTTTAATCAATCAGTCACAATTTGCATCGGTCCGCGATACATACAAAAATACCTTAACTTCGAGAATTAATTACTTTTATGAAAATAAATATTATTAACAGTTTTTTCTACCTTTTATTCGATTTTATTATTTTTATTTTGTTTCCATGGAAAATAAGTTTAAAACACACATCCACACAACCACGGAATATTGGGGACCCCGCGAACATTGGATATTGAACATTGGTGACCCGTGAGCGTTTAAAAAGAATAGTGTTGATAATATACTTTTGCCGGTTAAAAGAGTGAATCTGAATCAGTGAAAATGCCAGATAGAACCAATAATAGTGCTACAGAAGTAGATCGCGTAACAGTGAAAATCCCATCATTCTGGGCCAGCGATCCCGAAAGATGGTTCCTGCAAGTAGAAAACCAATTTGCACTAGCAAACATTACAAGTGGAGCAACAAAATTTAATTATATAGTTGCTAATCTAGAAACGTCATACATATTTGAAGTGAGAGACATAATTGTATTACCACCAGCTACAAACAGGTTATGGAAAGTTAAAAACAGAATTAATTAAGAGATTCAGTGCATCACAACAACAAAAAATTAAAAGACCACTTGAGCATGAAGAATTGGGCAATCGAAGACCTTCTCAATTCTTACGACATTCACAGTCTTTAGCAGGCCCAACGGTACCAGATAATATTATAAGATCTCTGTGGTTTGGTAGACTTATTATTTTTATTTTGTTAACGTGGAAAATAAGTTTATCACACATGCATCTACACAACTACGGAATAGTTAGAAAACACTATTTCAGACTGTAAATTTTAATTTGTTACTCAGAGATGAAAATAATAGAAATCACAGTATTTTAGTAAGTACTTAATGCTAATAAAACAAACACTGAAATCAGGGACAAATTTACTGCATCTTTTAAGCTTAAAATTGGTGCAATATAAAATTAAGATAGATAGATAAATTTGGTGTCACACTTTGTCAAAAGTAGAAATGACTTTGAAAATCCTAAGATCAGTACTGCCACTTGATGTGTATCAAAATTACTAGAAATTATCTTAGTAGGAGAAGTAAACTCGACCAGTAAACTACATTTAAAAATCACATAGTCTAGTTCTAGCATGTTCCATCTCTTTCTCTCTAAATACTTTATCTGTCCGCCCTCTGTGCCAAAGGGCAAAATTTTAAAAGCCATTTCTAGTTTTGGTGAATCGTATGTACTTAATTACATTAAAATATTTACATACCCTTGAATAACTGTCACCATAGCAATTCTTGACATTTCATGTGATAGCTGAGTATTAATCCTAACACTTTCTACTAAATCATAAACAGACTGGTGCGTTATGGGTGGAGACACATTGCTTAATGTATTTGACACCATTGAGTCAGACTTTTTGCAGTCTTTAAAAGGTTCAGGTTTCCCTTCTTCACTGATATTTTCTACAGATTTTTGTATACTACCATTACTCTGAGATTTTGGCACTAGTTTTATAGAATCTTCACTTAAGCTACAATAAGAAAAAAGTTGTTATAGTGTTATGTAAAAGAATAATTTATGGAAAAATATATGGTAATTAACTTATATAATACACTTTTCACTTACCTCCGACTCTTTCTCTCTATATAACAGCTACTTGATGAAGAATGTATAGGTTCAAGCTTCCCATCCGAGTTTTTAAATAATAAGGGAGGATTTTCATCACTATCAACACCTATGGAATTCTTAGAAATCTCCGGTAACTGTTCTATTTGCTTTTTCAATTCTTTGAGCATCGAAATTGTATCACTTTTATCACCAATTGAGTATTCTGATGGCCTTTTCAGGCTTTCCAAACAGTTATCTATAAACTGTATGAAGAATGAGGGGTTTACTGTAATGGTTTCTACGTAGTTCGAGGGTATATAACCCATTTCTCCCTGTTCGTTTATTACTTCCCACCAATTTTTATGTTTTGTATTTGTTTGATGTAGTAAAAAGTATTCATTGCTTTTAAAACTCAGGGTCTTAGCATACGTTGCTTTGAAATCATACAAACTGTGAAGCATGTCCAAATTACCTACGGCATATGAAAATTAAAGTTTGTTTAATTAATATTAATTATCAATTAAAAATACACAAGAATATTTAATTAAAGCTAAGTTGGTTAATAAAGAACCGTATGAAATAAAATAAATAATTACCTGAAAGAATTATGTCTTGTGACATTTTATAAATCCTTATATATAATTGATAAAAATGTTTTTGGTTTAAATATTATTATTAAATTTCAAATAAGTTGTCACACCTCTTTTTTGTTTATATAGTTTGACGTTTATTGTACTTTACTACATACCCGCCATCTGGTAATGACTATATAAACTACTTGTTTATTAAGTTGTTATCGCAATTATTTTTTACTATACGAATATTTTGTATTATCTGTAATAAATGTATACAAGTGGTCACAGAATAGTGATAGTGGTGTTGTTGTTGTATAAATAGATTTAGATTTTTGATAGTGTAATTGGTCTCCAGAAAGTGACTGATGAGTCAATTAAGTGTCAAGGATGGTTGTGACACATGACAAGAGGCGTGACACTGACAAATAAATTACATACAGACATGTCATAATAGTTTGTAGGTGCATCGGAAAATTCTCCTAGAAACAATTATTAGATGGATTTAGAAACTATATAGCGAAGAAAATATATCCAAAATATAAACAATGACGGACTGTGAGAAAGAAGAAGCAACAAATTTGGTAGTTATACCAATATTTCTGTTACTAAACAATAAAACAACTAGGTCAGAATTTATTGATTTAATTATATTTAATGTATTTCAGCAAAAGGAATTCGAATGGGTATTAAATCAAGAGGTTCATAAAGGTCTCGAACAAATTCATCAAATACTTGTGGTATTAAGGTCAAGTAAATAATTTTATGAATAAAATTAATATCGTGTGTTTTAGGAATGTGCTAGGAGGTTTCCAGTTGCTTTATATGGACATGATAATTCTTCAAAACAGGACAAATTTGTTTTGTCAGTGCCTGCTGACCAATTAAAATGTGTAGTCACACTAACAGGAGATAGCATTACACATGCAGTAGGTATTTAAACAAATAGTTTAGCTCTTATTTGGATCTTAACTATGGTTAAATTAATTTAATGGATTTAATTTCAATTATATTTGAAAATAGTATAGATTTGATAGAGCTTAACATCTGCAATAAATTGTTTAAACAGTTAGTAAATATAAACACTGTAATTATAAAACAATTATTAGATTTAAATGAGAATTTGATTTTTTTTATGACAAGACACCCATTTTATACTTTTTTGCAAAGAGGAAATATTAGCTAAATGTATACATGTTTGTTGTTTAAAGAATCTGTCATATTTTTAGTGTATTGACATCTAAATTAATGTCATGAAAAGCTAATGTATTGTTTCTTTCATAGGATATTAATTTTAAAGTTGTAAGACAGACAAATACCACAATGGTACGCACAACCATTCAAAGTGAATACCCATGGAAACTGCAACAAGTGCAAGATGCAGCAAATCATTTGCAACAGGCTATATATCATATAGATGATGTAGGAAAGAACTACAAATTCAAGTAAGTGAAATTACAAATTAAAAACTGTAAATTAGCAAATAATATATTCATGTACTACCACTACATAGAATAATTATTTTATGTAGTAGAAGATTATAAGGAGTTTTTGGTTAAGATAGGTTAATTTGTTAGCTATCAAAAAGTAAATAGTATAAATTTATTTAGATATTGTTAAGCATTAAAATCAGTTAAAACATTTACTCCTCAGTTTTTTTATTGTTCAATATCCTTTAAATACTTCTACCAATATAGTTTGTTATGCTGTTTATAATAATGTCAAATTAGTGTCCACTGATGGTATCAATTAATGCCAAAAATAGAAAGCATATGTTAAGATGGTTAGAGCATATTCAAAATTGAAATGTTGACCATCTAATATGAAGAACTGCTGAGTTTTAAGTTCCTGGAGTGGGAGAAGAAGACCAAAATGAAGACACTTAAAAAATAATTTTTCCTTTTCTAGTTCTTCCAAATGCTAATTTGTTGGTTTATTAATCTTTTAACATGGCTCCATTTCTTGGTAGGTGGCCAACTATCTATTCATTATTTTGACTTATCAAAACTAACAAATAATATAATAATACCCCAACAGCATGGCTTTCAAAGGGGGAGGAGCATAGTGTCAAACTTGTTGGTCTACCAAGATGATATATTCGGTGCCTTTGAGAGGAAGTACCAGGTACACAGCATCTATACTGACTTCTCAAAGGCATTTGATAAAGTAAATCATCGTTATTTAGAGCATTAAGATAAATGGTGTGTTGTCTCAATCTGTTGGCATCCTCTCTGGAGTACCACAGGTGTCACATTGTGGTCCTCTACTTTTTGTCCTCTTTGTTAACGATGTTGAGAAAGTCATTAAATATTCAAAATTTCTCAACTTTGCTGAGGATAAAAAATTTATAGTCATTACTTGTCAGTATGATCAAATTCAGCTACAAGAGGATCTCAGTAGATTTAGCGATTGGTGCAAACTAAATGAATTAAAATTGAACATTGATAAGTGTTGTGTTATTACTTTTTACAGGAAGCAAACAATTGTAAATTACGATTATAGAATTGATAACACTCAGCTGTCTAGGCAGGACTGTGTTAAGGATTGAGGTGTTTATTTTGATTGTAAATTAGCATTTTGTAAGCATCTAGAGGTCATAGTAAACAGTGCATTTAAACAATTAGGGTTTATAACTAGAAACACTTCTCAATTTTCATGTTTTGTTTTACCAATTCTTTTTAATAGTCTCATTCCCTCCAGACTAGAATATGCAGTAGTTGTATGGGAACCTTACTATCAAACATCTATAGACAAGCTTGATCATATTCAGCATAAATTTTTTAACACTATCATTACTGTAGTGCTTTTCATGACCTCTCTGTCCCATACAGTTATAGTATGATAGCTGATCACTTGAAAATGGTTTCTATGAATCAGGGAAAAGAATATTTTTGCCTAATACATATTCCTTTACAAAATTGCTAATAATTTGATAAATTGCCCTGAACTTTTAAATCAATTAGGTCTTAACACTCTTCATGGAACTAGGCATACTTTGTTCTTTCATCTACCATTTCATCATTTTAATTATGAATACTTCAAGCCTCTTACTCATATGGTGAGACTATATAATATGTACCAAAGTGATCTGGACTTATTTTTCCAGTCCTTATATTGTCTCTATCATATAAGGATTTAATTATTCCCTTTTTTTACATTAATATTGTGATTTGATTTGAAATTTAAATATTTATTGGTGTGTGTTGGTTTTCTATAAACCTGAGTCTTATATCCAGTATCGTTCTTAGAGATTAAAACATCCAGGAAAGGCAGTGTGTTATTATATTCCTTTTCCACGGTAAATGTTATTGTCTCTTCTTTATCGTTTATATCATTTAGGAATGTGTCCAACAACTCTGATTCATGAGGCTATATTGAGAATACATACCTCCACCATACTGTGGGTTTTAAATTTTGTTTAGAAATGATATTTGTTTCAAAATCTTCCATAAATATATCAGCTAAGAATGGAGATAAACTAGAGCTCATTGCTAGACCAAAATTTTGTTTATAGAATTCATTATTTAGTTGAAAATATGTATTATCAGTACACAATGTTAATAACTCCATCATAGCCGATATGTTTAGTGTTGTTCTAGTTGCCAATGAATCATCACTCTCTAATTTTGTCTTGACTATACTTAAAGTCTTATTTAATGGCACATTCGTAAATAAACTATTTATCTCAAAACTTACCAAAGTATTATTTGAATTAAATTCAATATTTGATAATTTATTTATAAAATGTTGTGTATTTTTTATGAATGTGTCATTTTTATTTGTAAATGATTTTAAAATATTTAATAAAAATTTTGATAGTTCACTACAAGGAGAATTCATGGTACTACAAATGGGTCTAAGTGGTATATTTGTTTTATGAATTTTCGGTACTCCATAAAAATGAGGAGTCTTACTGTAATGAGGTGTAATTAATCCTCTCTGATAACTTGTTAAGAAATCTTTAAACTTGAATAAAGTTCTATATATTTTGTTTTCCAAAGGCTTTGTTGGATCTTTTGTTAATTTTGTATAAGGTCCGTTTATTACTAGATCTTTAATTTTGTTTTCGTATTGAATTTTATCCATTATCACAGTTGCATTCCCCTTGTCTACTGGTAGGATGATTATGGAGTCGTCATTTTTTAAAGCTCTTATAGCCTTTAGTTCCTCTTTGCTTATGTTTTGTTCAATTTTAGTAGATTTTTCCAATTCAAGTTTACATAACACTCTGTATTCTTCCTTTTCGTGGGTTGGTAAGCATTGAGTAATATATTAAGCATAGATAATATCTTTAATTGTGGCTTATTCCCAGTTAAATAGTAATTAAACTTCTACTTTTAAGATTTATTTATTTTATACAAATATATTTCTGTGTAATAATTTGAAAATTTATTGTTGAGCAATTTCCGTAATTTTTTCTTTTATAAACTTGTTATGATACATAAATATATTTTTAGTTTAACAAATATCTAGATAATTTTTGACAAAAGTTATCTAATGACTATTTTTAGTAATATTATTAACATTTAACTAGCGAACTTTATCTATACTTTAAATAACTTTTTTGTGGTAATTGTGTGTGATGGTTTGGCGGCTAATTATAAGTAAAAGGACACGTTTTTCTTGACACATTGGTTTATTTTATCATTTTTACGTTATTTTTACAGTTTTTACCTATTTTATATAATGTTAGTGGTGGCGGTAAAACACTTAAATTACTGTTGATAGGCCAATGCTAGTCCTTTTTAAATGTAAATTTGTTTGATTTCCGTTGAAACTTCCCGGCCTAATTGAAGTTGAAAGAAAAGTTCCTACATTTGGCATGCTGACACGTTTCTTAAGATATGTTGAGATAGGAAATAGTACTGACAAGTGGTTTTCTCATTTGTGGATCTTTTATAGCACACAGTCAAAACTGCATCGTTTTCTTTAATATTTTCCAGACAAAACAAGAACCAAAAATGACAATATTAGATATTACATGTTTTTATAATTGTAATTTTTTCATATAATTATACCTATATCTGATAGAATAGCTATGCTGCTAATCAATATCACTCCTCGAAATATTAACTTGATTCATTCTTCCTTCATTCAAATATTTTGAAATAAGTATATGCTCCTAAAAGGGAAAAATCAGAAAAAGAAATAAGAAAATTCTGCCAACAGATCAAACAGCTAAACAACAATGTTTTTAATGCCAAAGTGGGTAAAGGGCGTACTAAATACATTGTCAGGAACTTTGGTTTGGACCAAAGAAAAGATAGAGGCGAAACACTGGTTCAATTTTTCCAAGAAGAAAACCTAGTAATTGCAAAGACTTGGTTTCAACTACCAATAAGAAGAATATATACATGGAAGGTACCTTTTTTTTTCTTTTCTTTTTCTCTTCTTTTTCTTTTCTTTTCTGAGGGTGGATATTTCTAAAAAGCATACCAAGTTAACACATCCCTAGAGATAGCTGGCGTGTGTTGGATTCAAGGTAAAGGAGTATATCCGAGCCCATTTTCCCCTAGAAGGAGGTCCTGCAAACGGATGCGTTCCTGTTATCTTGCCTACCAACTAAAATCACCCTCTCCTACCTGTGCACATTTGACTGTCCCAAGTACCGTACTCCGAAAGGCCGCTTTAACGCTGACGACTTTTTCGGAGTACTTCCTTCTCGTATCTAGATCTTGTCTGTGTCGTTGGTCCTGTTGGTGTTTCTCTTCTTCTTTCTGCTTAATGACTGCTTGGATGGAATTGTGTACACTACTCCATCCCTCCTTACTTCCCGTCATCTTCACGATCATCTGTCTCATAGGCACAGGGTTTATACCTATTCCTTTATACATTGTTTCTCTCTGTCTTTTTGAACCAATGAAGATACGCCTTAAATATCCTGTGAGCACTTGCATCAGGAAGTAATTCAGTCGCCTGTAACCACAGTCCACCCAGGCTCGGGATCAGCATCTTAGTCCGCTGAGCAACATCTTTCGTGTTGTTGATCTGCTGCTACATAGCTACTGCCACAGCCACCTTTACTTCCAAGCCATGAAGTAAAAAAGGCAACACCGCATTCTATGACGTCGGTAGTCCGATAATCAGCTGTAAGGTCTACCAGAAAATTAAATTAATTTGAATTTTAGGAAACTGATATTTTGAAAACTTCAATTCATTACAGAAATATTTTTAGGGAAATTAAATTAATAAAACTCTATATATACCTAATAAATATATATAAAGTTTTATTATTATTAAGGTTATATTATCAATAAAATAATCACTAGAGTAAAATTTATTGCACTTAAAATACAGTGTCAAACAGTTAATCTTACAATCAAATGCAGTCAAGAATCTCTAGAAATTTTAAATATTAAGTACTTAAGCATATAAATAACACAATACATTAACACGACATTTAAAAAGATTATTAAAAATACAAAAGATATAAAATTTGTTAAGTAAAAACTTAGTGTAACTATTATGATTAAAAAATTCATCCTAAGAAATCAGACACAATATAAATATGGTTCTAAATTAATCTAATTCAAAATTAAATATTTTACTATTTACTTATAACTTTTGTTGAATTTTCATACTTAGGTATACGAAAGTAGCAATTTTAAATATGAATAGGTTTGTTGTCATATAGACCAAGTTAAAAGAGGTATACATGAAAAATGTGTTGAATGTAACATACCATTTATAACTTGTATATCGATTTAAAATAGCTTATATTCTCAAAAGATTTTTGAATGTAATACTCAAATTTGTTATCACTTATCTAAAAAGCAGATCTATATCGAGAAAGTAAGTTCTCTAATTGTGACCATCTTGTTAATTTACTATATTGTAAAATCCATTTCAAATCATTACTACTTAATCTATTCTTACCTATATTGACGATTACACTAAAATTACTGCTAACTATTACACTACTTATACTTATTACACAAATATTATCACACTCGTGTCCCAACTGATTAATGTTTAATACATAGAAATATACAGTCACTTGTAATTTTACTTGTCCAGTTTTTCAATGGGATATTATTGTCTAAGTCTCTTAAAAATGATTCAAAGGAATCTATTAAATCATTGTCTAAGACTTCTGTTATCTCTTGTTCCTTCTTATTATGCAAAAAGTTTCTTCTGTCTTCGGGATTCCTTCTTTCTTTAGTACGATGAACAGTTACATATGATGGTACTTCAGGAAATATATTAGGAACTGCATTATCTTTTAATTTGGTAAATATTAACTTTTCAATGTGTACATTTCCATCTTTATCTTCCCATTGTTCAGCCGCTGAATATCATCTTCATGAAAAGTATTATTATTTTCAGTTTGTTTTATAGATTATATTTATACTTGCCTTTTAAATTGTCGTTAAGAATCTTCTAAAAGTTCTAAACTTAATGAAATTTCACTTATATTAATATTTTCTAATTGATTTAAACACAATTTACAAATAAAACATCCGAATAAAGTTTAAAAAACACTAAATTCAACAAACTTTACAAGCCTTCCTATATGAAATGTTAAACAAAACAAACCACGGTCGGTCTACCACGCGTTGTTGCCAAATTTCTACTTCATGCCTTGGAAGTAAAGGTGGCTGTGCTACTGCCCTATGTCATGACCTCAGTTGATCCGCGGGTACTTATTCGGTTGCACCTTATTTGCACCTGTCCTGCATATCTACAGGAACGTTCTCTATCAGCCATTGGGACGCGCTGTGTTGAGGACTGCGGGGTTGAGGACTTCCCCCGCCCAGTCCGTCTTCCGTGAAGTGCTGAAAAGTACCTACTCAGTTCAGATCTCTTCCCCCACTCAATCTAGAACCATCACGGATCGACATTATATCCATATCTAAAAAAAATCAAGAAAGGCGTGGGAAGACAACTGAAATCTTGGCGTAATATCGGAGATTGGACTAACCCAGATATTTCGCGATGTAAAATGTAGGGGAGAGTTTTAAGAAGTGATCGCCAATCTTCCACGAAAACATGTATTAAATGTTACAAAATAAGTATTTAGGTATATCAAACTTAACTGCTGTTTAGTTGCAAGATTTAAGTAACATTATTATTTGTTATTGATTACATAATGATACAATTTAAATTTCGCAAACGAAAATCATTTAATCAATGAATATGAACCGATTTATCAGTAAGTTTGTCATTTTTACATAATACTTGCTGTTTGTGGTCATTAAAATTACTTATTTTTATGATTTTATTTATTAAATGCTCAATAAACTATATTTTATCAGATTCTTAAAAAATATATGTCATATAAATCAATTTACCATATGCCAATTGATAATTTTTCAATTACATGTGTATTAAGTAATTTATTATGAATAACATTTTGAAATATCTGTTTTTATTACAGCATCAACACTTACATCAGTAAATAAATATTTTTACAAATTTAATTTGTATAAATATTGATAATATTCCTTTTGATAGGACCAAAGCATAAAAAGAATCAATAATATTTACAATGATTTATTTATACATACAAATTATTGATAGAGTGGGGATTTTTTCATGTAAATTATTAGAATCTCTGAGCGTCAAGCTCTTTTCAATTCCCAAGAAAGGTTTAAAATCAATTATTTAAGGCATATGAGATAATATAAGTCCTTTTATAAGTAAACATTTTTCATGTGAAAGCCCCAACTTTAAACGTTTTCTTCATAAATCCCATTAATATTAACAAGTTAAGTGCCATGAGAGGCCAACACGGACTCACACATAAAAGTTATATAGGGCCGCGTGATGCCGACGTGGACTCACTGGCTAGGTCATCAGAAAATGCTGTGTAGCTCAACAGCGGCTTCTAAAACTCATTTAAAATACACGGGGACATTTCGAGCCCGGTATGATGGTCTAGAAAGCATATTTAGCCTGTGCTTGCTATTGCATATTTTATACAAAATGTGAAGCATTCATCCGCATTATTTTGTTTAGAGACGAATAAATTAAAATGGATAAGTTCCTCAAACTTAAAAGAAAAACTACTGTGGAACAACTCATAATTAATGATGATGAAGCGAGCACCAGCGGAGATACTGGAACTTTACGAAGTGGGGTTGATGACAAAGCGAAGCGCAGCAAAAAAATGTTGAACCGGCAATATTTGGATGAATATTTGGATTATGGCTTCATTTGAACTGGGGAAGAAGACTGTCCAATTCCCAAGTGTATTGTTTGTGGGCAGACACTCGCTAATAGCGCAATGGCTCCGGCTAAATTAAAACGCCATTTTACTACCAAACACGCTAGTGTAGCTTCAAAAAATAAAGATTATTTCAATCGACTTTTGGAGACACAAGCGAAATAATTTGAAAGGTCGCTAACAATTTCCGACAAAACACAAATAGCTTCATATAAGGTCGCCGAATTAATTGCTTTGAAACAGAAACCACACACTGTTGCAGAATCTCTTATATTACCAGCATGTTGTGAGATGGTCAAAATTATGTTTGGCAACGATGCACAAAACGAAATACGAAAAATTCCTATGTCGGATGATACAATAAGAACGAGGATTGTTGATTTATCTGCAGATATTGAGGAAAAAGTTACAAATAAACTTTACAAAAAAAACTTCGCATTGCAGGTGGACGAATCCACTGATATTAGTGGCAAAGCTCATTTATTAGGATTTATTCGATTTGTCGACGAAGGTGAAATAGTCAATCAGTTTTTATGCTGCAGAGAACTTACAGCACGTACAACAGGTCAGGATGTATTTGATTCCATAACGTCATATTTAGAGAAAAAAATATATATCATGAGACTTATGCGTACAAATTTGTACGGATGGTGCCCCTTCCATTGTAGGCTCCATAAAAGGTTTTTGTACCCTTGCAAAAAAGCGAAATGAAAATATCATATCTACGCACTGTTTCTTGCATAGAGAATATCTAATTTCAAAAACGCTACCAGCTACTTTGAAATCTGTATTAGACCAAGTGGTTAATGTCGTGAATTACATCAAATCAAGACCATTAAAAACCCGTCTTTTTAAACAACTCTGCATCTCAATGGAATCAAAGTATGAATGTTTGTTGCTGCACACCGAAGTTAGATGGTTGTCAAGGGGCAAAGTATTATGTCGAATTTATGAACTTAGAACGGAGCTGTTAACTTTTTTCCAAGAAGAAGGTAATGACACATTTACCACATATTTTGAAAATGATGCATGGTGCACTAAAGTGGCATATTTGGCCGATATTTTTAATTATTTAAATGGCGTTAACTCAAGTATGCAAGGCAAAAATGAAAATATTTTAACATCCACGGACAAGCTGTCAGCTTTCCAGAAAAAATTGTCATTTTGGAAGAAGCGCATTTTAGAGACAAATAAAATGGATGTGTTTCCACTGCTTCAGAATAAAGGTGATGAAGATAAAGAACAAGAAATCACGCATATAGTTACAGAACACTTATCACTATTAGAGGAGACAATTGCCAGGTATTTTCCATCCCTGAACGTAGAAAAATATCAATATAAGGTTGAATGTTCGAATAAATGAACTTTGATGGTACACAAGGCAAATATCGAACACAGTATTTAATCAAATCTTGCCCAAGTACTTTCGATCACAAGATCATCTTCAGGGGCATTTCGTCAGTTGTGGCCTATCCAGCAGTAACAGAATGTCATAAATGTAAATTGGGACATAACAAATACACTAAACAAAGACAAACAAACACTTTAAAATTTAAAATTGGAGAAGCTACATTTTATTGAGAAGCTACATTTTATATAGAAGCCGGAGACAGAATGGCTCCCAGCTAGAGATGGTCGTTATTACAATAACGATATTGGCATCGGATGCCAGTTGCCGATGCCGGCATCAGATATCTAAATATCGAATCGATATTTATTTTTCGATTCGATATTTAGATATCTGATGCCGGCATCGGCAACTGGCATCCGATGCCAATATCGTTATTGTAATAACGACCATCTCTAGCTGGGAGCCATTCTGTCTCCGGCTTCTATATAAAATGTAGCTTCTCCAATAAAATGTAGCTTCTCCAATTTTAAATTTTAAAGTGTTTGTTTGTCTTTGTTTAGTGTATTTGTTATGTCCCAATTTACATTTATGACATTCTGTTACTGCTGGATAGGCCACAACTGACGAAATGCCCCTGAAGATGATCTTGTGATCGTAAGTACTTGGGCAAGATTTGATTAAATACTGTGTTCGATATTTGCCTTGTGTACCATCAAAGTAGAAAAATATGACTGGATAAGAAGTCCTTTTAGCACAAGTAATACAGCCAATTTCCAGTTTTCTCTGAACCAAGAAGAAGAATTTATTTCGTTGTCATCTGATCGTACTCTGAAAATTAAGTTTTCAGAAGTGAATGTTCAGGAATTTTGGATCTTGGTCCAAGAGGAATATCCACTTCTTGTCAAAAAAGCGATTAGTATTTTAATACAGTTTTCAACGTCCTATTTATGTGAATTTGGGTTCTCATCTTTAACAAACATTAAAAATAAGAAACGGGAAAGGCTGCTAAACTTAGAACAAGAAATGAGAGTAGCTCTTTCCCACATCAGGCCTGATATTGAGCAAATTTGCAAACGACACCAGGCACAAGTGTCTCACTAATTTGAAGTATTTACTCATATGATGTATTTTGAGAATTACGCTTTTGTTAATTTTAAAAATGTTTTTTGTTTTCATATTTTAAGTAAAATTTTACAAATTTGAGTACGTATAATAAAGTTTATTACAGAATTTATGTGCTAATCCTAATTTGTTTATCAATATATGCATGTTATTGCTTTGATGTTCCGCAATTTTTTCGGTAATTAAAAGTGTTCCGTCGCCACAAAAAGGTTGAGAACCATTGCTTTACGTAATGTCAAATTATAGCTTTTCATTTGATCTGATAAGTAAAGGGACAGCAATAGTTCTGCGTATTTACCAATGTTAAATCCCATAATAAATCGCTAAGGTCCATTCTGCTCGTTTTTGGCTCATTTTGTTGTGGAAGCGCGACGACTTATCGGATCGTGACGTGTGAGGTATCGTCGGAAAGGGGAGGGGTAACGAATACGTTAACACAAAAAACAAAGATGGCGGCATTTCCAAAAGGACACTAAGCTTGTAACGCCTAAACGGCCCAACGTACAACAACATGCAAGGTATCGATGGAAAGGGGAGAGGTCAACAAATACGTAGACACAGAAAAAAACATGGCGGCGTATTGCCAAAAGGAACTAAGCTTGTAACGTCTAAACGGCTCAACGTTCAACAATGTGCAAGATATCGATGGAAAGGGGAGGTGGTAATGAATATGTAAGGATAAAAAACAAACGCAAAGACAATGCCAAAACGGCACTATATCGTTTCTCTGTTGTTATTAGTCAGATTACTACGTGTAATACGTTAAATGAAAGATAAGGGGATGTCCAATACGTTAACACAAAAAACAGACGAAAAGACATCGCCAAAACGGCATTACATCGTATTTTTGTTGTTAATTGGTCCGATCGTGACGTTCGAGGTGTCAAATGAAAGGGGAGAGACCTATGTATAGTAGCAATCGTTCCGATAAGATCCTTGTTGAGCAGTGATCGTTCAGTTAATATCGAGTATGTTTTGTGGTTTAGCCATACTGTAAGAATTATATATTTGCAAAGAGCGGGTGTATGATCAGAGAAGATCCATGTATAGTAGTATTCAATTATTTTGTATATTATAGTAGATATTTGTTGGTTTGGCCATACTGTAAGAATGGTATATGCTATATTTGTAAAGAGCAGGTGTATGATCGGAGGAGATCTATGTATAGTAGTAGTCAATCATCTTGTATATTGTAGTGGATGTTTGCTGGTTTGAACATACTGTAAGAATGGGATACGGTTTTCGATTAATCATATTCTATTTTCACTGATACCTCATACGTTGCTGTACGTTGTATCATTTTCAACGACACTTCCCCTGTATGTTGATTGAATTCGGAAGAGAGGAAGAATTGTTTTGAATATCATCATCATCATTTTGGCTTTACAACCCTGTGGGTAATAGCCTCCCCAAGAATTCTCTTCCAGTCGTCCCTATCCATCGCCCGCCAAGCACGTATTTCCATATTTCTCATATCTTGGTCTATGTTATCTAGGAATCTTGTTCTGGGTCTTCCTCTTCTTCTTTGACCAATAGGTCTATCAAGGAGCGTTTTTCTAGCTGGGTCGGTTTGCTCCATCCGCATTACATGGCCTACCCACCTCAGACGTCCTATCTTAATGTGTTTTACGATATCTGGTTCCTGGTATATTCTATAGAGTTCGAAGTTGTATCGTCTTCTCCAGACACCATTTTCATTTACCGCTCCATAGATTCGCCTCAGTATTTTTCTTTCGAAACATCCTAACATGTTTTCATTGCTTTTTGTTAAAGTCCAGGTTTCTGAACCATATGTTAGGACTGGGCGTATTATTGTTTTGTAGAGTTTTACTTTTGTATTTCTTGATATAGCTGTAGATTTAAAAAGGAGATTAAGCCCAAAATAGCATCTATTAGCCGTGCAAATTCTGCGGTTTATCTCTGCGGTAATGTCTTTTTCAGTATTGACGAGCGTTTCTATAATAAGTGGCCGTCGTATTTGTGGTTGCGGACATATTTTCATGTATTTCTTTTTATTAATGTTTATTATTAGACCCATTTTTGTAGCCGCTTCCTTTAGTGCTACATACTCCTCTCGTGCTGCGTTTTCCGTTCACCCAACAATATTGATATCATCAGCATATGCTAGGATTTGCACAGATTTGTTATATATTGAACCGGTAGTTGTGATTTGTGACGTACGTATTACTTTTTCCAGAGCTAGATTGAATAGTATACAGGAGAGTGGGTCTACCTGACGTAGCCCGTTATTTGTATTAAAAGGTTCAGAGAGTTCCCCCTGGATTCGTACTCTGCATTCAACTTTTTCAAGGGTTAGTTTGGTTAGACTTACCAACTGATTTGGTACTCCCAGGTCTATCATTGCTCTAAACAATTCTCTTCTATTTACAGAGTCGTAGGCTGCCTTGTAGTCTATAAATATGTGGTGCGTGTCTACACCGTATTCCAGTGTTTTCTCTAGAATTTGTCTCAGGGTTGAAATCTGATGAATTGTTGATTTACCACCTCTGAAACCAGCCTGGTATTGTCCTATTATTTGCTCTGCATACGGTGCCATACGATGGCATAGTATATTGGAGAATATTTTATACGCTGCATTTAGGAGCGTAATTCCTCGATAGTTAGAGCATTCAAAGATATCTCCCTTTTTGTGTATGGTGCAAAGTATTCCAATATTCCAATCACTGGGGAGGGACTTCTGTATCCATATTTCTTTTATAAGCTGCTGTAGCGCTATTATGATATCGTGGCCACCTTCTTTATATAATTCCGCTGGAGATTATCTATTCCGGGTGATTTGTTTCTGGCTAGTTTGTTTACAGCGTCTTTAACTTCCAGGATCGTTGGTGGATTCTCCTCCCTCTCGTCTGCTCCGCTTACCTCACAGCTTTCGTCTTCCGGGTTTTCTTCTTCTTCCTCTATATTAAGTATCTGGTTAAAATATCCCGTCCATCGATTCAGTACATATGTTCTTGTTGTTAATAGATCGCCATTCAAACTTCTACATTGATTTGTGTTTGCCTTGAATTCTTTTCTGTTGATGTTAACTTTCTTATAGAATATTCTGAATTCTTTCTCTCTGTTGAGGTTTTCTATATATTGAAGTTCCTTTTTTAAGTGGTTTCGTTTCTTCATTCTGTGTATTTTCTTTTCTTCTCTTCTCTTTGTCTGGTAATTCTCTACATTTGTTCTAGTCCGGCGGGTAAGCATTTTTGCATAAGCTTCATTTTTTCTGTGTTGCGTCTTTGCATTCATCGTCAAACCAATAATTCTTTCGGGTACAAGTTTCTGTTCCTATTTCATCTTGTGCTGCTGATTCAATATCTTCCTTTATCGTGTTCCAGTAGGAATCTATATCTCTCTGGTCTTCTTCGCTTGGACTTTGATTTCTTAACCTATTGGTAATATTTTCCCAGTACTGTTTTGCAGCAGTTGCATCTCTCAGCTTCGGTACATTCCATTTCTTTGTAACTGTTTTGAATATACGCTGTACAAAAAGCGATAGTATGAATTACATATAGGCGCTAGATGGTGTGGACATAGTTAAAGGCTGTAGCCAATAGATAGCGTGAGAATGCGATTTTCACATTTTGAAAAATTAAATTTTAACCAAAATTCGCATTTTAGAGAGTTAGATTTGCATTGAAGACATTAACATTTTCAATATGGTGGCACTTAACCTGTTAAAGCACTTATCGGATCGTTTTGTCCAGTCAGATGCGTCTTCAAAATATAGAAACAAATGGTAATCACCCGACCTGGAACTAGGGTGGGGCATGAGGAGCACGTGCCCCGATTTAAGGAGGCGGCAAAATTTAAAAAGATTATAATAATATAAGTTATTTAAATTGTTCAAAGTAATAATACCACAATCAATATTATTTAAGTTTATTTGATTTTGTTGCACAACTTATCAGTCTTATTACACTGACACTTTTTCGAGCCCTTTAAACTCACCTCATTTAAAAACCAAGGGTTCCAAAAAGATTTAATTCACAGATCCTTGTAGCTCTTAAAAACCTCTACAAAATCGTTTTTGAAGAAACACTCTATCGTTAAAAATGAAGGAAATACGTTAAAAAAAGCAATTAATTTTTTTTCCGGAAAATTCCATTAGTATAGTACAGTACATTTCGGAGCATAATAATCTACAAAACCGGTATATTAGGTAGTGGGGCGTTATACATTCGAAATTTTAAGCGTTCTTATTTTGAAATCCCATACAACAGAATAAAACATCTGCTCATATGTCTATGGCTTGGCAATGAAAATATCAGAGCAACAGATTGGGGATGGTATTCCAAAGATGGTTTGTTATTACCCGTACGCATGAACAAACAACCTGCACCCGATGAACTTTTGTTGTTGTTGTTATAAATGTAAATATTTTCAACTATTTATGTAAATGTATAAGAATATATGGTGCCTTTTTATGTTGATAAATTTTTTTGTATTTAATTCTACTTTTTTTCAATTTATATCTATTAAATTAGTTTATAAAAACTGCAATGTTATAAAGGGTGATATTCAAAAGTTGAAAAGTTGCAAAATTTTGGCAAAAAATTGTTTTCACCTATAGCACTCATAACAATTGATTTTTAAGGGTTGAAAATGTATGAAATTGTATTTTAAAGTATAAAAAAATCACTATTTAACTAATCCAAACCAAATTTCACTCATCTTAAGATTTGTAATGTTATTTTACAATTTTTGAAAATTAGGGGTAGTTTTCACCCCTAAGAACAATCAGGGTTCATCGGCATGACATAAACTATAAAGCAGAGGGTGAGTTGAGCTTAATTCCAAATTTTTATCCAAATCGTTCCAAGGCGAAATCATTTTCTTCGCATTACTACTTTTTTTTACATTAATCTCTAACAAGGGTCGCTTTTTAAGGGTTGAAATATGATGGAACTTTATTCAAAAGCACGAAACTATCATTATTTAATTAATTCAAACCAAATTTTACCCATATTCAGGTTTAATATGTTATTTTATAATTTTTGACAACTAGGGGTAGTTTTTACCCCTAAGAACAATCAGGGTTCGTCGACATGACATAAACTATAAAGCAGTGGGTGAATTGAGCTTAAATCCAAATTTTTATCCAAATCGATCCAAAGCGAAATCATTTTTTAGAATTAGTAATTTTTTACATTAATCTCTAACAAGGGTTGCTTTTTAAGGGTTGAAATATGATGGAACTCTATTCAAAAGTATAAAATAATCATTATTTAACTAATTCAAACCAAATCTTAGCCATATTCAGGTTTAATATGTTATTTTATAATTTTTGACAATTAGGGGTAGTTTTCACCCCTAAAACCCTTCAGCGCACTTCGGTTCGATATAGATTTTGATCCTTGGGCTATCACCTACCTTCTGTTAAAATTTCAACTCAATGCATGCAGGACGAAAAAATTGCGAAGTTTTAACTTTTTTCGAGCTTCATTTCCTGAACTATTATCGCTTCCTTTACGCAAACAACATTGTAACATTGTTGCGAGACAGATAGTTGAACGATATTTTATACAATGTCTATACCCAGGTATGGATTTATTTTTGTCCAAGTTTTATATTGGTCCACTATTTTAAATTCAGTTCAAACAGACATATATTAAATTGTATGATCCGTTTTAAATTCGTTCAATCTGTATAGGTACCTAAATTTAGCAACACGCAGAAAACTGAAGAAGAACACTACGTCAGCAAACGGGTAAAAACACATAAACTCAACACAAAAAACCACTAGAAAGACCCCCGAAAAGGTGACAGCTGAACATCAACATCAGAAGAGCTGGGATGATAGAATAAACAGGACCATGTCCTACAAGAAGAAGTTTAGAAATAAGTTACTCATTGTTCTTTCAGTGAAAAAGATTGAAATGTTACTCAGTAAGGAGCTTAATAAAAAGTAATTCCTAACTAGAAGCAATTGACTCAAAATAAAAAAACATTGGATTGATTTGGGAGAGGCCTATCTCCAAAGTTGGATTACTTAGGGCTGAAGAAGAAGAAGCAATTCTAATGAGTAAAATTAGAATTAAAAAAGTAATACTATTCTGTAATAAAATGCAGTATTTTCTAGTTAAAACCTAATAATTTTTGTTGGAGTAGACCTTATCACATGTACATATTAAGTTTCGTAAAATATTGAGCAATTAAAAAAAGACGTCCAGAGAATAATTGTGTTATCTAAAATGTGCTTCTGTAATAGGCGGAATAAACAACAAATATTTGCGATTAAGCGATGAGGATTATTGAGATTAACTTTATTTCGGTTTTAATGTTTTTTAAATTAGACTATAGGAATGTGGGTATTGAATTTCAAGGTTAGATGTGTTTTATTTCTTTTATTTTTAAGCAATATGAAATAGTTAATTATTTTTTAAGAGGATACGCCTCTAAAATGCATATTTTTTTGTGAACTGTACCGAAAATGAATGTTCTAATTTTAATGAATGGAAAGGAAAAAATTAATAGAATAACTTCAAATTTACGTGAAAAAACAATAAAAATATGTCGTTCTCTTAATCATAAAAAACGCAATTAAAAAATAATGGTAAAAGTATACAAATGAAACTTCAGTAAATCACAAATTTGCGTTAGCGGTATTGCCATGTTCTTATGTATATCTGTAGCCTGGTTTCAAAGATGGCCAACTCCATTTAGCAAAATTTTCAGTATAGGTCAAAAAACTGTTTAAACTACTTCCACACAATGGGTACAGTTGAATTTTTTTTTTTTGTTGATTAATAATGATTTCCAGAGCATCTTGGAGTAATAATATTTATGCTTTTTACTGTAGTTAAAGGGATATTTAACGTTGAAATATGGAGTTGGCCGTGTTGTAACCAACATGTGGAGATAGACGTTTTTGTCACCAAAAATATTGCTGATGGTGTCGCTGATATCTTAAGTCAGCAGTAATATACTGAAGATTTTTTTGGTGAAAATAAAAAAAGTTGAAATATGTGTTACAAATATTAATTTATTGGGCTAATACAATATTTGTCAATAAAATTTAAAAACCCGATCAATACACTAACTACAAAAGCTAGATACCTGCTTGATCTGTAGATAATATCTGAAACTTACACTAATTCTGAATCAAAAGTCCACTGCAACCTGGTTGACTTCCATGACTTCATCACAGTCTGCATTATTTAAGCACTCACATTCAGGAAGTGGATTTTCAGGCATCATTTCATTATTGTTTATCATTTCGTGATACCATTTCACATTTTCCTTTTCACTCCATTTTTCACCCTAATACTTTTGTAATTACTATCTATTATACTATTACTATGTATACTATAATTTTTTAACATTACTAGGCAAAGGTGGCTAGAACACCTTGAAAGAATGGACACTGGAGACTCCCAAAGAAAGATATATCAAGAGCCAAGAGCCAGTAGGAACCAGGAAGAGAGGCAGGCCAAGATCTAGATTTAAAACTCAAGTCGAAGATGACTTGAGGAATCTAGGGGTCAGAAATTGGAAAGCCAGGGCGAAAGATAGGGGGAATGGAGACTAATTCTTGAACAGGCTAAGACCCACCCAGGGTTGTAGAGCCAAATATGATGATGATTGTCACATTGAAAAGATATTCTTCTTTTTCTTCCTCTTGTTCCTAGGCTTTTCCCTTTTCACGGGTCGCTGTTCTTTACTCTTGTTCGTCACTCGTTTCTGTCTCCCTTGCTGTTTTCACCTAAACCTCTCCCTCTCAAGTCATCTGCCACACAGCCCTTCCATCTTCTCGATTTTTCTCTACCTCTCTTTCCATCAACTTCTAACATCTCTATCCTTCGTCCTAAATAGTTCCTAGTTCTGCGTCTGACATGACCAAACCATTGCAATCTTTGTTCTTGAATATTTTTTGGGACGGTAATCACCCCGGCTATTCTCCTAATCTAGTCGTTACTAAACATTTGATTTCAGCTTCATCTTCATTTCAGCTACCTCCATCTTCTTTTCCTGAATATTTTTCACACTCTTGTATATTCTTCCTTTCAGCACTGTGTCCTGTGGACAATTTCTAGATTTAGTCTCCCATTTTGATATTTAGTGAAAAGATATTGAATATTACTGACTTTAAAATAGCGTATTATATATTTAAAAGTATTTAAATGTTGATTATTTTAGATCTTCAGACGAAGTCCTTCACGTATTAGGAAATATATTAGGTAGCTTGCAGAGGGGAAGAACAAGTTTAATAGTACCTAGAAAGAAGACAATATATGATCTACTTAAGAGCCGCAATATGGTAAGTCCTCTAATCCTTTTATTTATCTTTGTTTATATTTAAAACCCTAAATGAAATGATATATGATCGACCACTTCTTATTTTTTATCGATGATAAATATAATTAAATGTCTAAACAACCGCACAGAATTGTACAAATCACTTTAAAAACCAGCTAGTCCGGCAGTGTTTAAATAAAACCAGCGGCTCTAATTTGTGTAAATCTATTTATTTTCAAGCGTACAGTACGTTGATAATATCTTATCAACTAAACTCAATCAATAAGAGCGCCGCATTTATATACAAATACATTATTTACTAGAATAATCTGGAATAGTGCATCTGTATTGTCGCTTGTATGAACTCCTCGATCTGTAAGCCGAACGCTACTAAGACCGAAAATAAACTTACGCTAATTAATTTTACATTTTTTTGTAGAAATCGCTTGCGCCGCCTTTAGCAGAAGATCTAGCAATAAGTTTTTATATCCAAAGCCACAAATTGGTATTTGTTATGTACCATTTGATGAACAATCAGGGCGTTATGACGCCTGACTCTACTCCTGCCGAGTGTTCAGTACCTTGGTTAAACGAAGTATTAGTACTCTTTACTGTTGGATTGCAGCTATGCCAACAACTAAAAGATAAGGTAAATTTTTGATCAAATTAATTTACAATTAAACCAATTGTGGAATACTTTATAAGTGTTTTATGTTAATATAATACTTTATGTTAATTTATATTTTTTGTTTCAGATCTGTGTTTTTTCTCAGTATAAAGATTTTACCGTAGGCTCCAGACCCACTAGTCCCGTACCAAGTTAGACTCACAAATCGAATAATTTATTGAGAATTTATTTAATATTATAATAATTATTGATATTGTCAATTTCTTGTTGTTGGTTTGACAAATGTATATATTGTAGGTGTTAATAAATGTAAGTATTGTTGAGATATTTTTTTAACACAAAAAAACTTATATAAAAACCTCCTCTTATTTGTGAAGGACTAAGAAATGGAGGTCCCCAATGAACAATACAAATAGAAATTGATTACTTACTTTGCTTGTATGTTAGGTAAATATCCCCTATTACTATGAATTAGCATCATATGCGGTGTAGGTAAAAGTTTATGGTAGGTATGGTAGAATTTAACAGGATATCTAACACAGATATAAAATCATATTTTCAGCGAATAGACAAAGATAACAATCATATTTCCCCTTGGTCTCCCCTCCACATTCCTTATGCATGCCCATTAGTGAACGCCAGACGATTATTTCCGATCCAGCTTATACGTAAGAAACAGCGGCAGGGTTGCCTTATTACATATTTGAATTAAAACATTGAATTGATTAAAAAATTGGCGATCAGTGGCGCGGTTATATTGCCATTCAAAACTGGATGATGATATTAAAAATGAAACACTAATTGACACAAATACTGGTACAAAATTTCTTAAATCCATGAAAAATTTACAGATTCGCATTTTTATTTGACGAAATTGTAACCCAATTTGAATAAAACAAGATAATTTTGGCAACATCGCCATTCGCCGTTCTCTTGAATGTTAAACTGCATACGAGACAGGCCGAACGCTATGCTATGTATTTCTTTTTGGAGGTAACTGCGTAAGTGTGAAGATAAAAATTAAATATGCCGACTGTGTATACACCAGAAGAACGGGTACAAATAATAAAATGGTACTTTAGGGGCAATTATGTACAAGAAATTATCAATTTATTTATTATGGCTTTTGAAAATAGGCCAATACCTATAGAAAAAACTATTGGCCATTATTCATTAATTTAAAAAGTTTGGCTGTACTAATGGTAGATGTAAAAAATACTGCCCATCAGATCAACCTCGCGAAAAGAAAATTTCTCAGAACGAGAAATTAGAGAAATTCAAATTTGTGCATTGGCTGAAGCGACGCCGTGTTCAAGTAAACAAATTGCCGATGAAGTTGATTTGAATGCAAAAACAGTGAGGAATATTTTGAAAAGAAACAATTACCATTGTTATAAAGTGCAGACAAATCAAGAAATATTTCCTGATGATCAATTTAAACAGATGCAATTTTGTGAAATTACAGGGTGTTTCAAAAAAAGGTAACCCCGTCTCTAGGGTAGGTAAAAAACTGAAAAATAAATGGGATTTGCTTAGTAAAAAAATTTTGTAACGCCATCCGTTTTCAAGATACAGGGCGTTGAAGAAAAAAAAAATTTTACGCATTTTTTACGATTTTGCCGAAATTACTGGCAACATTGTAATGAAATTTTATACGAATATATTTGGGAAGCTGATACATCCCATGAATTTGTTTTTATATCTAATTCTCATAGAGGGCGCTAGTTACACGGGTCCTACTCACGGTTCGTAGACTTACTACGGTTGCCTCTTCCGACTGGGGTGGGGTTGCTTGAGTTACGTCACAGGAGTACACAAGAATACAAAACCCATTTATTCGCGATTGAAACTGAATGTAGAGGGCAGGTCGATTGCAGTGTCATGGCCGATATAAATGGTGTAAACAAAAACAAACATAACATTCGAATATTTACCATTGCTTTTCCATGTTTAGTTTGGTTTAAGACGAGTTATTTGTATCATTTAATAATGGAAATTAACCTTAATGATATCTTTGAGTATTGTGGTGAAGCAAAGAGTTCATTGGTTGAAGGGGAAGCAGTTTTCAAGTGATGAATTCCTAAATTTTAACTTTAATGTTTCGAACTGGCTTGTGTATTGATGATGATGAATCCTATTCTGTGTATGCCTGGGAACCCAGAATATAATATTCTGTGTAATGTTTGCCTTAACGTGTATATGCATTATTATACCTTATGTTTTTAATATGTTTATTTTTATTTTATACTATTTTTTGACATATGTAAGTACTTTATTGTATATTAACATAAATAAATAACTTTAACTTGGCTTTATTGTAAAATAGTTCATTTGATTACATGAAATCAACCTACTTTATTTATAAAACATTTTTGTTTTGATACATCCATCCAATCACAGGGCTGAATGTTACGATTCCAATTACGTCACAGGAGTACAATCCGGCTTAATGTTCATTGGTTAGGCGGAAGAGGCAACCGTAGGAGTCTAGGAACCGTGGGTCCTACTAAATATTAGTCAATATAACTTTTTTAAAAGTATAATTAATCAAAATTTCAGATAAACCTAAACATCATTCAATTTTACACGAAAAAGGTACTCTTGGTAAAACTCGATACTGTGTACCGTTTTCGGAATATTTTGATTTGAAAATTCTGAAGTAATAATTGATGCTGATATAAAATAGTTGGTAATTAAACAAAACTCACAAGAAGAAAATTAAATTAATGACTAGATGTGGATACAAATGAACTGCGCAAGTCTGCACAGAATAGTGGGTCAGGCTTTAGACACCAGTGGCATTCTGATTGTTTATTATTCTGTGCTGTAAGGTTGACGTTCTGGAAATTTTAAATATAAGTGACAAGTGACATCGCGTTATATAAATTGTGACGTGTAACGTGTAACGTTTTTACTTGTTTTCCTCTGTAAGGTAAATTGAGTGTTTACTGGTGGTTTACAGTTTACTTTCTAATATTGTATTATTTATCTATGGTGTTTACTTAGAATTATTGGAATACTTAAAAGCAAGTGTAATCAAATGGAAGTAAAACAAGAAATAGGTGTAAAGGAGGAAACGTGTAAAATAGAAGTAGAGTATAATGAATTGGATGACTTTAAATGTGAAATTCAAGAGGAATCCAATATTCAAAGTATACATGACACATACAAATGTTTAAACTTAAACAAACGGTCCATAAATACTGCAATAGAACAACATGGAAATAAAATTAACACATTTGAAGAAAACCAAAAAATTGAAAAAGGTTAGTAACAATATATTTAAGTTTCTCCAATCTAAATAGGAATAGCTTTTACTTTACTTATGCGTAACGCCCGAAATTTCTCTTTTTTCTGCCTCTACGCCTCGTTCTCGCGCCATTTCCTTTACTACATATTTAATATATTTATCTTAATCACACGGTGCTAAGTATAGTAACTCGATTTTCAAAATTGTTTCATCAAATTTAATGCCGGCAGTGATATGGAGCGTTATCCATAAAAATAACAGATCCTGGCTCGATTTTTACCAGAATATCTGGAGCTCATTTTTCATAATGATCTGCAGCCATTTCCTCATGGCAATCTCTAGCCTTTTTAGAAACAAATGCATTTAAACCTCCTTCAACAAGTCCTGAGTCGCAACCAATATGTCTAATAATAAGGCGTTTTCCCTTTCCGGATGGGCTTTTAAATCTGTTGACAAACCAGTTAATTCTGCCATATTTTTGTCACAGTATCTTCATTTAACCATATTTCATCAGTAGGTATATGTTTTTTCCATCATTTCGAACTTCTGTTATAAAATTATTTCTCAAAAAATAAGTTTTCAATAGGGGTACTATTCCTCTTTGTCTTGAAATACCTTTAAAGTTCAGTTCACATAAAGTATGTAACAAAACATGTCGTGATATTTTTGGAACATTAGATTGAAGAGAAAAAGCATTTTTTTATAGTTGGTAATTTCTTTTTGAAATAAAATTCATGTTCTGCATGACGAATGGCCTGTTTGGTTGTATCATCAAATTTTATTTGTTTCCTTCTTCTTGTCTCAACCTTCAAAATATTATTATCGTCTGTTTTAATTACTCTGTACACACTAGCTTCAGAAACTTTTGTCAAAATACTACATAATGTAACTATATCGCTAACATTCATAATTTGTTCTCGGCTCAGAAGTCCTTCAAACACATTTCCAATCATAGTGTACTGTTTTTAAATAAAACGAGCGGTTCTAATTTATATAAATATATTTATTTATAAGTGTAGAGCATGAAAATATCTTATCAACTAACTCTTTCAACTCATAACAGCATTATATATATATATATATATATATATATATATATATATATATATATATATATATATATATACAGTGTAGGTAAAAGTTTATGGTCGGTATGGTAAAATTTAACAGGATAACTAACGCAGATATAAAATCATATTTTCAGCGAATAGACAAAGATAACAATCATATTTCCCCTTGGTCTCCCCTCCATAAATATTTTTAACACTCATTGCTCATTCGTGAGACGAATAGTTCCGATCAGAGATATTTTACATATTCTCTGGTTCCGATCCTAATATACTTAAAAAACTAGAGGTGGATCCTCTCGTTTTTTAAATTTTTATCGGAACCGTTTTTCGTAAACTGTAACTAGTTGATTGTTTACCAGTATTCAAATTAGCGAGTACACAAACATATTGGCTATTATCATTTATGTGTATAAGTATTGAAGTGAAAGAACCTAACGAAGAATATATTTCTTATAACTTGAAAAATAAATTAAACAATACAAATAGTACTTACATTTACATTACACATTATTAAATCGCGAATCGTCTAAATTGACATTTAAAAACAAGTTTTTCCACTTTTCTTGTTAACCGTGTTCTTCTTTTATTTAAAATTAAACCAGATTTTAAACATGTGTTCACAAGGAAAAGATTTTGTTATAATACTACAATATTTTATGAATATAGTGGTTAAGTTAGGATATACATGACGATGGTTTTTCCACCACGGTAATGGACAGTTCCAATCTCTGTTCGAAATTTTTTGTGGGTAATATATCATCAGACAAATACATGTCGACTTCTTTTATATCTCTCGATACAGGTGTATGTTTAGATGAGTCACCAATTAATTCATCAAAAATACACCATGGACTTAAGTCATCTTTATCAGTTTCTTTTTCTTGTACTGGTTGATTTTCAAGATTTACTAAACTTATGCAAAGACTCGTTTCATCCGTTTTTCATAGGTGAAGAACCAGCGTTTAAAAAGTTTGCAGGGTGGATTCCTGGATATAAATTGCCAACAAGAAAAACTGTCAGGTTCATTACTTCAGGAATGTTATGTCAAAACTGATTTGATAATAGATAAAATAAAAAGTCCTATTTTCGACAATTCTGCAAAAAACACATTTAAAAAAAAGTACCTTATCTTCAGAAAGGCTTTTAAAGTATTAATTACAACATAACAAAGTTCCCAAACGGCCAATCCAAGACGTGGAAACTAGGTAGAACTTCACCTACTACATGTTAAAAAAAATGACCGAGTTAGAAGAGGCAATCCGTTCCACATCGGTATTAAATAATACAGACTTAGACCAAATCTAAATAAATAACACTGGATTATTTGTTCTCAGCTTTCCCAAATTTTACGGCCGTTTAAAGAAATAACAAGTACAATGAGTGACCAAAAATACTTGAAGGGTAGTTCAGTGATTGTTATGGTACGCTGCCTGCAAGAATCTTGCAATAAAATTTTAGCAAACGGTAAATTTAGCAATAAGGTTTAGCAAACCTTACATCCATAGTATCCGACGTAGTACAATTACTAATATCGGGTTTAGCAAAAAGATTTAAAGGGATAGAACAGAGTGGCACATTGTTATTATGTACATTTATGGATTCACCATTTAAAGTGCAGGGTTTTTCTGATAAAAATGAAGATAAAAAAATTAAAGAAAAAGTTAAGAAGCTGGTTACTTCTATAATTAACGAACAAGAAGATTGTACTATTGAAAATCAACCAGTACAAGAAAAAGAAACCAATAAAGATGACTTAAATCCATGGTGTATTTTTGATCAATTAATTGGAGATGGCTCATCTACACATACACCTGAATCGAGAGTCTATTACAACGGTGGAAAAACCATCTCCATGTATATCCTAACTTAACCACTATTAGTATTGTAAATGTGAACACATGTTCAAAATCTGGTTTAATTTGAAATAAAAAAAGAAGACGGTTAATAAGAAGTAAAGTTGAAAAACTTATGTCTTTGAATGTCAATTTAGACTATTCGTGATTTAATAATAGCGTGTAATGTAAATGTAAGTACGAGTTACTATTTGTATTGTTTAGTTTATTTTTCAAGTTATAACAAATAAATCATTAGTTTCTTTCACTTCAATAAATATACACATAAACGATAATAGCCATTATGTTTGTTTATGTAGGTACTCTCTTACTTAAAACTACTTTTAAACAATCATAGTTACTTGTTTACAAAAATTTAAATTTTTAAATGCATTCATTTTTTTTTGAATCCTGAGAAAACTAACAAATATTTTTGAAAAATTTAAATGCAGAATAAAAGATTACATTATTACCGAGGGCCGAAAGTCCCTTCATGGAATAAACAAAAAGGTTTTTGAATGAGATATTTGAAATTAAAAATCACACTAATTTTTTTTTTCACCCCTATAACTTATTAAAATAAACATTATAGAAGTTTACAGGGACTTTCGGCCCTCGGTAATAATGTATTGTTTCATTCTGCGTTTAAATTTTTCAAAAATATTTATTAGTTTTCTCAGGATTCGCAAAAAATTAATGCATTTAAAAAATATTAGCCCGACTACGCTCTTAACGATAAAACTACCACGACCCACCTCTACTACTCGTTACTCGGTCGGCCAAACCAGACCAGACCGACGTTGCCAAATAATTATTGTGTATGAATATTTTTTAATGTGGCATTATTGTATGCAGTTTATTATTGCATATTGAGAATAAGGCACAATGTGACTTTAAAATAAGCTTATTTTGATGTTTAGATTTTTAATTCGGAAATCATACTTAAAATACGAAACATTAATAAATTTTATTTATATAAAACGATTTCCGAAGTGGAAATCAAAATGTTATATTACACTTATTGTAAAGTAAACTTGTGGCATATTCCCAATAAAAAAACAGTAAGCTGCCATTTAAATCAATTTCGCCAGAATTGGATTATCTTAGAACATTGTTCAAATGCAAAAAAAAATAACAGGTCAAATAAATCCAATAAGTTTGGCAACGTTGAACTTCCCCTTTTTTATTATTTCCAGGCATGCATGTTTGGCGATATAAAGGGCGGACCTAATATACCTCTCTCTTTCTAAACAGCTGTTTCTCACTCCATCTCACGTAAGGTCCATACCGACCATAAACTTTTTCCTACACTGTACATATGTGTATATATATATATATATATATATATATATATATATATATATATATATATATGTATATATATATATATATATATATATGTATATGTATATATATATATATATATATATATATATATATATATATTTGTTGAATTTTCTATCTCAACGCATATTCTTTGAACAGTCAGAAGATTTTTGTCAATTTTTAACTTTTTCTATAATTCTGATCTTTGATTTTATTTTAGGTTATCTCCAAGACGAACACAAAATGGAAATTAATTTGAAAACACATTCGATAGTGCACACTGGAGAGAAACCTTACAAGTGTGAAATTTGTTTTAAGCAGTTTTTTGAGGCAAGTTCCTTGAAAAAACATTTGAGAGTGCACACTGGAGAAAAACCTTACAAGTGTGAAATTTGTTTTAAGAAGTTTAGTAATGCATTTAGTTTGAAAATACATTCGAGAGTGCATACTGGAGAGAAATCTTACAAGTGTGAAATTTGTTTTATGCAATTTAGTCAATCAAGTAGTTTGAAAAGACATTTTAGAGTGCACACTGGAGAAAAACCTTATAAATGTGAAATTTGTTTTAAGCAGTTTTCTGGGGCAGGTAATTTGAAAAATCATTTGAGAGTGCACACTGGAGAAAAACCTTATAAATGTGAAAATTGTTTTAAGCAGTTTTCTGAGGCAGGTTCTTTGAAAATACATTCGAGAGTGCATACTGGAGAGAAATCTTACAAGTGTGAAATTTGTTTTAAGCAATTTAGTCAAGCAGGTAGTTTGAAAGGACATTTTAGATTGCACACTGGGGAAAAACCTTATAAATGTGAAATTTGTTTTAAGCAGTTTTCTGAGGCAGGTAATTTGAAAAAACATTTGAGAGTGCACACTGGAGAAAACCCTTATAAATGTGAAATTTGTTTTAAGCAGTTTTGTAAAGCAGGTAATTTGAAAAAACATTTGAGAGTGCACACTGGAGAAAAACCTTATAAATGTGAAATTTGTTTTAAGCAGTTTTATGAGGCAGATAATTTGAAAAAACATTTGAGAGTGCACATTGGAGAAATATCTTATAAATGTGAAATTTGTTTTAAGCAGTTTTTTGAGGCAAGTTCCTTGAAAAAACATTTGAGAGTGCACACTGGAGAAAAACCTTACAAGTGTGAAATTTGTTTTAAGAAGTTTAGTAATGCATTTAGTTTGAAAACACATTCGAGAGTGCATACTGGAGAGAAATCTTACAAGTGTGAAATTTGTTTTATGCAATTTAGTCAATCAAGTAGTTTGAAAAGACATTTTAGAGTGCACACTGGAGAAAAACCTTATAAATGTGAAATTTGTTTTAAGCAGTTTTCCGGGGCAGGTAATTTGAAAAATCATTTGAGAGTGCACACTGGAGAAAAACCTTATAAATGTGAAAATTGTTTTAAGCAGTTTTCTGAGGCAGGTTCTTTGAAAATACATTCGAGAGTGCATACTGGAGAGAAATCTTACAAGTGTGAAATTTGTTTTAAGCAATTTACTCAATCAAGTAATTTGACAAGACATTTTAGAAACACACATTGAAGAAAAACCTTATAATTTTGAAATTTGTTTGTGAAAACAGTTTTCTTACAAATGTTCTTTAAAAATACATTTAAGAATGCACACTGGAGAAAAAGTGTAAAATTTGTTTTAACTTGGTTTAACCTATTGACTGCACATGAGTAGGATCCTAGTCAGCAGCACTGACTGATTGATGCTCATGAGTTGGATCCGAGTCAAAAACAGAGCAATTTAAATCAGTATTATTCTGTTAGGTAGTGGATATTCAAAAAGTGCTAACCGGTAGTTGGACACATCATTGTCATGTAAATCTACATCACCCATGTTTTTATTATACTGGTAAATAACTGCAGGCTGTGGCACGCTAGTAATTTTTTTGTGGTCGGCTGTATCTCCTTGTAGTTGACAATGGTTCAATGTGGTGCTAATCAATGTAACTATTGAATTATCGTGCCATCTTACTAAACAAAATGAATTTTTTTCGTTAGATTATGTAGAATAATAGTCAATATTTGTTCAAATATACATTTTATTATTATAAGTGCCTTTAATTTTACCTACCTCTAATCCTACCAACAATTACTAATATTGAAATTAACATTTTTGAATATGTTTTTAATTGCCAAGGATTGTAAATTTAAATGCAACAACTCATTACCACGCATACAATCTGCCTTATTATGATTATAATTAATTGAAAATAACCTTCCTGGCATGGTTATGAATCAGCATCTTAACAAAGATTTTGTTTTGATACTTTCAAAGATCAACTTTATATTAATTCATTTGTTTTGGATAATATAACGGCGACTTATATCTGAGTCACTTAGTACACGTAGTAAAAATATAACTAATGTGCTCGTGACTCGGATATGAGTCATTTTTTAAAATAAATTATGTTTAAGATAATCCTTTATTTAACACGTTGAGAGCGTTAGCAAATTTAGCCCTTTTAATTTTTATGCATTACATGCACTGTGGTACTTGTATATAATCTACTTTTGTGTGCGATACAAGCACCCGAGACCATGTATGCATCAATAGCTGTATTGCCATCTAGGAGGAAGTGACGTAAATAATTGAGCACTCCGGTTGATTTTCTGTAATAAGAAGGTAGTAAAGTATACTAGACTCGATTTGTACATATATCATGTAACGCATATAAATACAGGTTTAGTTATCAATATAAACATAAGGATATACAATGTTCTAATAAAATTAGCGTTTATTTTCTGTACCAATACATAAAATAATATTAACATTAATATAAGTAAAATTATAATAATTAACAATGAAAATTATTAAAACACGGTAAGCAAAATCCTGGGGTATTTGGACAATCTTGGCAGAATGAGGTTACTCTGCGAACTTTTCGGTCGGCTTCTCTACTAGATAGGGTAATCCGAAGTGTTTTGTAGCAACTGGTGCACACTTTTTTCTTTTTTCTACCAGGCCCTTCAGGTTTTACAAAAGTATGGATTCTCTTTCTGGGGACTTGCTCGATTATTCGTTCATTACATGATGCTGCTGAAGCTGAAGGTGCTGCTGAGGTTAATTCTTCTGCCAATTGTCTTTTAAAATCAGTAATACTTAATTTTGTAGTTGACAGATTATTAAATACAATCCAAGAGTTAACAACGGTGGTACCAAAAAGGAGTTCAAATGCAACTTTTCTGAAAAATAAAAAACAAATTGAACACACAACTAATAGTGATATAATGTGCATGTTTAACATTACCTGTACCATTTTAAGGTTCTTCGTAGTACAGAGTGGTAAGAACTCATTTGATTACTGACATCCACCCCCTTCTTGGCTTTATTGTAGTCGAGGACACATGCTGGCTTCATAACACTTTCATTTTTGCGATTTTTTTTTTACCTAAAATAGATATAAATGAATATTTATTTACTGACAACAAATTGTAATTACAACTTACCAGTGTCTATCAGTGCAGCATCGTGTTCTGGAATGGTAGAAATCATTAAAACTGGTCTTTTATCCATCCATTTGATGATTTTGGCTTTGCCTTTCTGCTTTCCTTCAATTTCCCCCTTTTTCATGTTTTTTTTGAACATTTGTGGAACTCCTCTTCTATTGCTCCTTAGTGTACCACAATACAGAAATTTCAATTCATACAAATTTTCAGCAACAGGAATACTGGAATAAAAGTTGTCAGCGAATAAGATTCTACCCTTGTGTTTCTCTAGAGGTTCTATCAATTTCATAATCACCGTTTCAGTGTGAGCAATATCAACCAATTTGTTCTCAGCCTTTCCTGTATAAATTGTTACATTATAAGTGTAACCACTTCCTGAGCACAATTTGTATAATTTGACTCCATACCTGTGCGTTTTATTTTTTATGTATTGTCGAAAATGTACCCTTCCTCGAAATGGTACCATGGATTCATCTATTACAATGGTTCTTCCTGGAGTAAAAACTTGTTGAAAATTTCTTAGTAATATTTTCAATACTGGTTCAATTTTGTATAGCTTGTTGTTCACATCGGCAAGTTCATTCCTATTAAAATGAATGAATTTTAACAATAAAAGGAATCTGTCTCTTTTCATCTTCGTAACAATGAAACCGTTGCGATAAGCAGGATCTTTAGACCAGTATTGGTAAATACTAGGCACTGAATTTAATCCCATGATTAGAATGACGCCAAAAAAGTTTAACATCTCATAACTATTTGTCTCTGTCCACAATCTAATTCTAGATTTGCTTCTGAATCCCTTCTGAATATGATCATTTGCAAATGCATTGGTTTCATTAACAATTAGTTCCAAGAGATCGTCGGTAACAAAATGTCTGAATATATCAACGGGTTTAATTGTGGCCGGTAGGTTGTCTATATTTATAACATCTGATTCTTGTAAGAGATCAAAATCGCTCGTTTTTACACGAATATTTTCCCAAGAACTTGCTTGCTGTTGCGGTACTATTTCCTGTATTTCTTCGTCTGCTATATTGTAATTATCATATTCAGGAGAGTCAGATGAACTATCATCGTATTCAGATTCATTATCTGAATCTGAACCGGCTGACGAAACTTCATATGTCTTATCTAATATCGAATCATCGCTATCGAAAGGGTCTAATACAGACGTACTTGAAATGGGTGAGTTTGACACTTCTGCATTTGTTAAAACATTTGCATTTTCCCCTTCTGCTGCTATTGCATCAATTGACGTTTTCGTACCTTCTTCTGGATAAATTTGTGTGTTCTGTTTATCACCATTTTTGTAGCAAGATGCTGACGTATCTGGTTTAGAATAATTTCCTTGCTGAGTATTCGGTACTTCAAAAGTTTGTTTAACTTTTTTATGTTTTTCGGTAAGCACCGTTAAATTTAATATTCTTTTGGTTCGATTACTCATTTTAATAACGATTCACTTTAAATTAGCACTTATTCTACTCAACAATACACAAACACGATGTAACTATACACCAATTAAAAATTTTAGGTTAGAATTTGCACGTGTACTTTACATATACTCGGGTGTGGGTAACGCAGTGAACTAAAACGATTTTACTTCTGTGCGATACATGTATTTGGGTATATGTATCATTTTAATACCACAGCGTTATCAAGAATATCTAATATAGTAAATCGGTACTTAAACGACCAATACCTATTGGTTAAAAATTGACAATTTTATTGATTCCGCACATTGGTAAAAACTTATATTGAGCAGTGATGTATAAAAAGAATTAGCTTTGCATGCACCCGGGTGTATGTAACGCTCTGAACGTGTTAATATATATTTCATTTCCGAATGAATGTTTAAAAAAAATCTTGCTTAGCATAGAGCCGCATTTCGTGAAAACGTATTGAAAAAGAGTTAAGCCGTTTTCTCAAGCGGAACAAATCTTTTAACATATTTGTAGGCAGTATGTTGATGCCAGCTGTTTGAGAGTCGAAGATAATAAAAAGTTAAAGAAGGATAACAAAGACCTAAAACAAAGAAATCAAAGAGGAATTAAAAGAAATCAAGGAGAATATGAAAAAATAATGTAGTGTTGAATGGTATATTAATAGATACCTATGATCAAAGAGTAATAAAAGAGGCGATGCTGAATATATTCAAAACATATATGGGAAGTGAGGTCAAAATTAAAGATGCATACAAGTTGGGAACAAAAACCTGTCTGATCGAACTAGAAGATCAGGAAGAAAAAATCAAAGTCATGAAGAACAAGTACAAGCTAAAAAACTACAAGGAAGAAAAAGTATATATCAACAACGACGCCACAATGAAAGAAAGAGAAATAAAAAAAAAACTATAAGAATGATTGCACGAGAAGAGAGAAATAAAGGCAACGACGTAAAGATTGGCACAAATAAATTGTGGGTAAATAAGGAAGAATGAAAATGGAATAATAAAGAAAACAGACCTAATAAAAAACGGCAATGGTAAAACGATGACGAAACAGGCAATGAACAAGGACATGAGTAGTAGTAAAGCACTATACAAAGATCAGTATTGAAAATTTAAAAAAGAAGGAAGATGGGAAACGCTTACAAATACACAAAGTAACTGCAATCAATGAGATTAAAAGTGTGAAAACAACGGCAACTCAAAAAACCAGAATACCTGAAGGATGGACAATAGGAACATGGAACGTAAGAGGTCTCAACGGCAAGGAGGCTGAACTTATAGAAGAATTTAATAAGGTTAAAATAGACATACTAGGAATCACAGAGACCAAAAGAAAAGGTAAGAGCACACAGTTTCTGGAAAATGGCCATTTTTATTACTCAGTGGAGCACCCCCGTCAGAAAGAGCACGTGAAGGAGTTGGTTGTCTCATCAATAGAAACTTGACTAGTAGAATTAAAGATTGGGAATATATTACATAGATAGCGCAGAAAGTAACATAATAATAATTGGCGATCTCAATAGTAGAGTCGGCGTAAAAGACCAAGAATCCTCGGATGTACTAGGACAACACGGAGAACAAGTAAGAAATAATAATGGCCAACGAATTATAGACTTTGTAGAGAGAATAACCTGATAATTATGAATTCGTTTTTTCGGCACAAAGATGTGCACAAATATACCAGAGAAAAGGAGAAAAGTCCATCATTGACTATGTATTGGTAAACAGACCCTTAAGGCAATGTATCAAAGATGTCAGAGTCAGAACGGGAGCAGAAATATATAGCGACCATTATCTGGTAGTATCCAGACAGTATCGGTGTGGAACAAAAACGCATGCAGAAAGTACCAAGAAAAAGAGACAGAACCCCAAGACACCTCACCAACGCAGTTATTAGGTCATACAAGTTAGCAGATAAGAAAATAGCACAGAAATACAAAAACTATGTGAACAATAGTCTACAAAAGCACTTAAATCAGAATTATGGCTTAGAAGAAACTTGGCTAAAACTTAAAAACAGAATCTCTCCTAGATGGGGGCAAGCAAATCTGCGGAATAGCTAAAATCAATAAAAACAGACATAATGTACGAATTGGTGAAGTAATTAAAGAAAAGAAGAGCTCAAATCCAAGGAGTTAGCGTGGAAGAAATATCTATAGGGAACCAGAATGCAGAAAGCTATCAAAAATATAAGCAACAAAGGGCAAAAGTAAAAGACGTGGTTATTGAAGCAAAAAAGAAGAGCTGCGAGGATTTTGGGAATAAGCTGGAGAAAGACTACCATACTAACCAAAAACTATTTTACCAAACTCTGAGAAGCCTAAGAACAGACGACAAACACCAAAACAAATTAAAAACAAAGATGGCCACATCCTCTGCGAGAACGAAAGTATTTGAACAGGTGGAGAGAATATTTCGAAGACCTTCTGACTCAAAAAGACTATAATAATGAAATAGACAACACTGAAGAAAACCCATATGAGAACCCAAACCAAAACGAAATAACAATAGAAATAAGAGAAATAATACTCAGGCTCAAAAGAGGAAAGGCAGCTGGCTATGATAAGATAACTGCGGAAATGCTAAAAAATATGGGAGAAAATGGAAATGAAATGCTTAGAAAAGTTTGCAATAAAGCATGGAATGAGAGCAAGATCCCAAAAGACTGGGAAGTGGGCGTTATTCTACCCATTTTCAAAAAAGGTGACAGACGAGAATGCAGCAACTACAGAGGTATAACTCTCCTGAGTATCCCTTCCAAAGTTTACGAACGAGTACTGGAGAAAAGACTACTACAAGAAGTAGACCATAAGCTAGAGCGGTTTCAGGAAGGAAAGAAGCATCCATGACCATATTTTTACACTCAAGCATCTAATACAAAATGCACGAAATACAAGCACGGAACTATACCAAGCCTTCATAGACCTCGAAAAAGCATTTGATAGAACCCCGCGAACCGAAATAGACAAAAGCCTAAGAAACAGAGAAGTAGACAGCAAACTCAGAAAAGCTATTATGAGCCTATACAAGAACACAAGAAACAGAGTAAGAACAGATAATATGGAATCAGAAGAGTTTAGAGTCAATGATGGCTTACGACAAGGAGGTGTACTAGGCCCCATCCTGTTCAATATTGTACTAGATGATGTAATGAAGGAAACTAGAGAAGAAACATCGAGAATATTTGTTGGACATAGAAACCTGGAAATGATACAGATAGCGGAGTGCGCATTTGCAGATGACCTCGTCGTATTTGGAAGAAACGAGGACGCACTTAAGAGAAACCTCCAAATATGGAGAGATAAACTTGAAAAACGTAATCTGAGAATTAATGAAAGTAAAACCAAGGTCATGGTATGTGGGAAAACAGACCAACATACAAACATTAAAATCAATAACTATACTTTAGAACAAGTCGAAACCTTCAAATACCTGGGAGTGCAACTAGAGAGTAGGGGTACACAAGAAGCAGAGATAAACAATCGAATAGCAAATGCTTCCCGGATATACCACGCAATTAAGAGCACATTCCTATCGAAAAAACAAGTATCCCAAAAAGCAAAGATAGCTATCTACAACACAGTTTTTGTACCTATCTTAACATTTGGATGTGAAAGCTGGACGCTCACCACCAGACTAAAAAATAAACTGCAAAGTATTTCAATGAAGTATCTACGAAGAGTACTAGGGGTGACTAGAATGGAGAGGATACGGAACGATGAAATAAGAGAACGCCTTAAAGTCCAATTAATAGAGAAGAAAATCGAAGAAACCCAACTGAGATGGCACGGCCACATGGTAAGGATGTCTTATTTGGAACTAGATATGTCTTACGCGAGTTACGCCACTGGATTCCACAGAATCTGCACATTGTAGGACAATATAAACTACGCAATACTATATTATAGAGGGACATTTCAATTAAGATAACTTTTGCGTAACTTTTTTTCGACTTTTGTCTGGTACCTTTTTGCTTGGTAACTTTTGTTTGTTAGATCATTTGTAAATTTGTATTTTCAAAATAAAATAACTATGTCAATGATCATAGTTGTCGAGGCATTAACCCAATAAAAAAAATAACATAATTTTTAAAAACTCGTTTTCGAAACACAAAGTTATAATTGGCGCTGTCAGTAAGATACGTGCGGATCGGAAAAGAACATTTTATACATCAAGCGATAGAACTTGTTTGGTGTTTTAACATCGTAGTGCGTATCCTAATCAAATCTCTGCCCTACAGTGGTATTAACGAGAGGAAACAAAAGTTCGGAGAAGAGAAGCAGGTGCTCCAGATAACTGTAAGTGCCTTTCCTTTCATAAATTTGTGAGAATAGATAGATTTATTTTTGAATAAGAATACTGATACTTTTCATCCATTTTTATACATATTTATGCTATTGAAAATATTTATTTTTGTTGAATAATTTTTTGAAATCTTTGAAAAATATTTATATTGCATATATATTTTTTTATAATACATAATTCTATACAATTTTGTGAGAGATTTTGACAAATAATTTTATTTGAAAATATGGCTACTGCAACTCAAACTCCCCTTAACTGGGACTTTCTCAAACCAAAATTAAAAAATATTAAACCCTACGACGGAGATTCCAATACTCTCAACAAATTTATCTTAAGATGCAACGAACTAATACAAACATATTCCGTATATAACGATCCAGATTTAAATAAAGACATTTTGGAGTGCATACAAGATAAACTAGTTGGAAAAGCAGAAGCGCTAGTAAGAAACCGCATGGAACTAACGACATGGAATGGTATAAAGAGAGCATTAGAACAATGCTTCGCAGATAGACGTCATTTAGACTGTTTAATGCAAGAACTAACACGAACAAAACCAGTCAAAAACGAAACACTCCATAATTTTGAAACAACTATCTGTACAACTATCTGTAGAGTAGGGAGGGCGAGTAAGTTTCACAGCACTTAGGCCACAATTGACCCATTGTGCATCCTCCCAGGGAGCTGTCGCCCTTAGCTCATTGTCCATCCTGCCATTTCTAGGAAGGTGGACAAGTCACCAGGAGACATCTCTCTTATGTGGGCAGGTGTGGGCCAGGACTCGCCGAACGCGTACTCTCGTATTAACGATAACTCCGGACATTCACATAGGACATGCTCTACAGTTTCGTCTTCTCGTTCACACTTCCTACATAGAGGTGTGTCTGCTAGCCCCAGTGTGTGGAGATGTTTGCTTAGTTGACAATGACCAGTTAAAAAACCAACTGTCAAGCGTAGGTTTTTCCTGGTCATTCCAAGTACTTCTTTGATGCTGACTCTTCAAGGTTACTTAGTGTTACCCTGGCAAGTTTACATCATTGCCCTTCTTCCCATCTTTTTACGGTTTGCGTATGGTTGGTAGTTGACCAACCAAAAAGATCTCCAGGTCCTAAGAGTCTTAGGGCTGCCGCCTTCCTAGCCAATTGGTCAGCAATGCAGTTGCCTTTATTCCTACTGTGTCCTTTAACCCACCTCAGGATGATGGTATTACCATCTGAAGCCTGAGTTAGTGACTCGTGACACTCCATTACTAACCCTGATGTGACACGTGGTCTATTCAAGGTTAGTAGCGCTTGTCTGCTATCTGTGCAGATCATTATAGTTTTCCCTGCTATACCTTTTTGGGTTATCTCTTTTGCGGATATGGAGATACCAGCCAGTTCTGTCTGAATTACGCTGGCACTTTTGCCCATGCCCCATTTTAATCTTAGGTTCAGTGATCTGGAGTATGGGCCTTCTTTTATTTTGGAGCCATCGGTATATATGCAATAGGCATTTGCCACGTTTGTCTTCTTATACTCTCTTGTTTCGATTTTGTAGAGTTTGTTAAAGACAAACTTTGATTCAATTAAATCACAGCCTGCCTGTAGCAGTAGTAGTGCATCCAGCTCTCCCCGCCAGAAACGAGTTCTCAATTGCCCCATTCCTACATCAAGGTTTGCACCAGCTGAGCGCAGTCGCATCATTGTCACTAGCGCCACCTCTTTGACATATATATCTAGAGGCGTGATGCCAATGATCAACTCCATTGCAGCAGTTGGTGTTGTTTTCATGGCACCTGTTATATTTATGCAAGCCATCCGCTGAATATGGTTTAGTTTGTTTATCGCTGTTGCTTGTAGCACTTTTGGTACCCAAGCAATAGCTCCGTAAGTTAGCATTGGCCTAATGACAACAGTGTAGATCCAGGCGATTACCCTGGGCGAAAGACCCCAGGTGCGTCCAACTGTTCGTCGACACTGCTCATAGGCAATATATGCTCTTTTAGCTCTACTATCTAAGTGTGAGTTCCATGTTAACTTCCTGTCAAGGGTAATACCAAGGTACTTCACCTCGTCAGAAAAATTTAGACTGTAGTTTAGAATCCTTGGTGGTATTAAACCCGTGATTCTTCTTTTTCTGGTAAAGAGGACCATCTCTGTTTTCTTAGGATTTATAGATAGTGAGTGTTCCTTGCACCATGTTTCTATTAGTCGGAGAGCAACTTGTAATCTCTCACATAGTGTGTTCTCAAACTTACCGCTTTGCAGGACAGCAATATCGTCTGCATAGGCTATTGTGTAGAAACCATTGCTGCTGAGTTGGTCAACCAGGGTATCTAGAACTATGTTCCAGTTCCATACTGAATATCTATTCGCTTATGGCCAGGGGAACATTTCTGCCGTTTAGCTGTTGGGTGATGGTTGGGAATGTGGTTTTATCAAACGCTCCCTCAATGTATATGAATATGCCTAGGGTGGATTCTTTATTATCCAGTGATCTTTCAATTCTTCCCACTACATGATGTAGTGCAGAATCGGTAGATCTTCCCGAAGTATATACATGCTGATTTGAGTGAAGTGGGTTATGGACTAGAACTTCATCCCTTATGTACCTCTCGCATAGCTCTTCCATCGTTTTCAACAGAAAAGATATTAGGCTAATTGGTCGGAAAGCCTTTGGTAGGATATAGTCCATCCTACCTGGTTTTGGTATGAAGACCACACGTGCCTATCTCCACTTCCTAGGAATATATCTCAAAACCAAAGAGGCTCTGAATATTTCCACGAGGTGCGGCAGAAGGATATCCAGTCCCCACCGTAGTAGGGCTGGATATATGCCGTCAGGCCCTGATGATTTCAAAGGAGTGAAGCACAATATGGTCCATTTTACCTTTTCCTTATTAATCATTGTTCTGGCGAGATACCAGTCGTTTGTTAAGGGTATGATTTCTTCTTCCATCCAGTTTGGTGCTGTTGAGACACTAGAGCCGGGAAAGTGTGTTTTCATCAGGGCCTCAGCACTTTTGCAAAGGTTGGAAGTTTTGTTTCCATCTTCCTTCGTGAATATGCCGATGTGGGTCCTTTAAGAGTGCTTTTTGTAGCCTGAAAGCCTGCGGGAAATCTTCGATTTCCTCACAGAAGGTTTTCCAAGCAGCTCTTTGTCTGCAGAGTTTTTTAAACTCTTTGAGATTTGATTGCTAAGAATCACAATCCTCTTTAAGTTTGGTGCGTTTTGCTTTATTAAAAGCTGTTCTTGTTTTCTTCCTAAGGTGTTCCAATTCAGTGCACCACCAAGAGTTGGTTTTGCAACTTTCCTGGACCATCCTTATTGGACAGGCTTTTTTCCAGACCAATATTATAGGTTAGCCAGCGGTGGTCAGGCATAGAGGTACCGTTCAACGTTCAATACTTGCCAGTTCTGAATTTTATTCGATATTTCAGCTGTTGTTAGTGTGATGTCTATGACCGTTTGGCTACGAACGTTAATAAAAGTAGGTTCGGTGCCTCTAAGATATACAAATATTTTCTAATAATATAGTCATAAAGAGACTTACCTTGATCGTTGTTATCTCTGCTGCCCCAGCCTAAATGGTGAGAGTTCGAATCGCAGCCGATAATAAGTTCTACCTTTTGACTGAGACAATGGTCTACCAGATCTTCCATTTCCTTTGTTGGTGGTAGGGTGGCTGCATCTGAGGGTAGGTAGACCAATGCTAGTATCAACTCTCTATTTTTGCCCTTTCCCCATGGGCATTTCACTTTAACCGCAGTTACGTCTGAGGTGCAAAACTGCGCCATGGGGGAGGCTTTGATTTTTCTGGGTACATATATTATTGCTGTTCTCGGTTGTTTATTGCTTGGTAAGCTGAAAATTTGACCATTTGGACTGCTAAGATCAGTTATTTTGGTCTTAATTATCCAAGGTTCTTGGATTAGTGCTATTGCATCCTCCGTTACATCCAGGCCCCGACATAGTGTCGCCGTTGCCACCTTTTTGTGTTGGAGGTTGCATTGAATAATAGTAACCTTATTTTTTCCGACGTCCCTGCCCATGGCTTAGGTATCGTTTTGGTTCTTTTAGGTGTCCATTTCCTCCTTGGTTGAGGAGAGGGTAGTCTGAGGTTCCTGGTTCCGAAGAAGTGCCCTTCACTTTATTGGAGGTGTGCTTGCTTTTAGAGTCAATGAGGTGAACGTGTAGCTCAGCCTCATTGCCCTTTTCCTAAGGATAGCCATGTCATCGTCTCCGATTCCGAAGACAAAAAACAGGTGGTTTAGGATCCTTTTTTACCTCATGGTGGAAGGTGCACCATCTCGCAACTGCCATGTCTGGATTTTGCACCGTTAACCTTCGCAGCACTCTTTCTGGGTCATTAGAGGTGCTATTAGCATCCTCCGGAATCCGTAGAGGCTTTGATAAGTTTTGGGAGCTTATCTTGACTGACAACAGCCAGTGATGCTTCCTCCCACGGTTTGAGATCAGCTGTAGCCTTTTCCAGCCATGCAAGCGCCCCATCGTCATCACAGACTACTCTGATGATCTCACCCGAGTAAGTCCACGATTTGAAGGTGGGTGCTTTTACCTGGCTGCTGGAGGTGGACAAGATTGTTCTGTCCAATTCCTCGATCAGGCTGCATTTAATAAGGTTTGCCCGGTCAGCAGTGACCTTTCCATATGGGTTTACCTTATCTATAATAGCGACCTTAAGATGTCTTAAGGCAGCTTCCACGAAGCTTTGGGAATTCGTAGCGGCGTTTCCACCACTTTGTGACTTCTTATGCTTTCTCGGAGTGCCCTCCGTGTAGGCACTTGGATGGAGGCGCTTCACACCTGGGGCTGTTGGTCCCTGTCCTCTTTTGGAGGTGGAACCGTTGTCAGCCTCCGATGTGGGCACCTTCACCTTTGTTTTGGGAGGGGCTGGAGTGGTATGAGCTGCTCCCGTGGTGCTTTTCCCATTACCTCTATAGCCTTCCTCCTACTTTTTGCCTCGGCGTCGCAAATTCTGGCGTTTAGGCCGATTTTTCTGAGGTGGTCCGTGTCCGTCCTCCGCTTGGGCCGAAACTTGAGGTGAACATTGCTGTTCATCCTCAGCTCCGGCTTCACGCTGAGGTAAACGTTTTCGTCCAGCCTCCGGTTGGGCCGAGATTTGAGGTGAACATTGCTGTCCATCCTCAATTACGGCCTCAGACTGAGGTGAACGTTTTGGTCCAGCCTCGAAATTTGGTTTTGGATTTGTTTTGTTTTGTATTCATGTTGTTACCATGAGTAGCTAGGGAAAGGTTGGTCGCCCCTGGCAGAGCCTCGCATTACCAGGGAAAGTCTTTATACAATGGGGTTTGCCTGGTTCCCCAAGGGGATTGTTCACGACCACATAAAACCCTGTTGCCATACAGCCATCGACACGATTACCTCACACCTTAGCTTGGGTAGGCTGCTTCTTGGTCGCTGAAGCAGTTCATCCATTCCTAGCCTCTCGAATACCTAGGAGAATCCGCAGATACCCCAGAGAGCTATGTGGTGACAGGAACTGTTCTAGCGTGGTCGTTTCACATCTTTCTATGCTTCCCATTCACGAGGCCTAGCCCATTTATAGGGGGTACCTTCATTCAGCGGAGAGCTCCTTATTAGGGAGATCCCATTCATTCACACACACATACTTGTTCCACTTCCTACGCCAGACTACAGCCCCATCTGAACAATCAGCTTAAGTCTCCGAACCTACGTCAAGTTCGTGCAGCCCCTATCGGAGAAAGCATATAACTATTAAGAAGCAATGTAGCCCAAAGAATAAGTAACGATACTAGTATAGAGCATGCAGATAAATTATGCCAAATTAACCATTGTGATAAAATCGCACTGAACACTTTTATTGCAGGATGTTCTTAAAAATAATATGCACCTTAAGAAATCCAGTTTTCTTGAAGATGCCATTGCATATGTCGATGAATTACTATAGATCATTATACATTACAAAATAATTTTTTTGTTTTTCAGTATCTGATATTACCACCCCTATTCCTAATTACACTTTCCAATCGATTTCGCATTGATCGGATGACTTTTCTTATAAAGGCTTGAGGCATTGCTTCCCATTTATCATTAAGCGCAGCTCTCAATTCCATTATGCTCCTTGGTGCATGATTTCTGCTCCGGACCCTTCGTTTAAGCTCATCCCAAACATCCTCTATTGGATTTATGTCCGGACTCAACGTAGGCCAATTTATTGTAGGTATACCGATCTCAGTCAGATAGATGGTGCTGACTCGTGCGGTACGACATCATGAATTATCATGCAATTAAATAAAGGCATTACCAATAAATCCCGCGTATGGAACCACATGTTCCTCCAAAATATCTCTGATATAACGATCCGCCGTTAAACCTCTTCCAAACCACCAGGCACGAAAACCAGCTCGGTTTTCCCGTCCATGGAAATGCCTGCCTAAAACATACAAGATCCGCCTTATATGACACAATTTCTCATATACAACATTGAGCAAATCGTTTCCTTGGCCTTCTTTAGACTCGACGCCTCTTGTCGTTAACATGTAGGCAGATCCTACTTTTGTCCGAGAATAATACCTGACTCCATTGATAGTCGTCCCAATCCAGATGTTCGCGAGCAAATTCTAGTCGTCTTTGCTTCTGGGCTGCAGTTAGCTTGGAACCAGTAGCTGCCCTTTTTGGTGTCAGGTTGGCTGCTTTCAGTCTCCTTCTGACTGTCCAAACACTGGTAACCACACCTCGGACCTCTCTAAGCTCTTGTTTGAGATTAGCACCAGTCAAATGTCAATTTCTCAGAGATTTAGATACAAGAAATCGATCATCTGTCTCTGTTGTTATTCGTTTACGACCTTCTCCTTGTCGGCGGACATAATCACCAGTATCTTGGTAGCAACAATACACTCGGGACAGCAGATTGGCTTAAATTTAGTCGATTTGCCACGGCTCTCTGGCTCAGGTCTTCTCTCAATAATGCTACTGCTTAAGCTGCTTTGACGCATGTGGTATCCATTTGTTATGAAGTTGCGAACTTAATTGACTGGTATTAGTGGGTTGTTATGGAAAGTGATGCTTACAATGTTAACCAAATCTGTTAAGTGGGTACGTGTCGATTTCAATGGGTCAAATTATGACCCCCTCTCTACGTGTTGCATTATTTATTTGTAATACGTCACCCGATTTACCAAAAATCAAAACTTTTTACAAACTTACTAATGAGGTTAATAATTGTACAGTACATATTTTTAAATTTACACCTTTTTTGATTGAAACAGGAGACGTACTTTCGCAAAATAATTTTGAGTCGATTTTTTTGCACTCAAGTGTAGATTTCATTGACAAAAATCACTATTCAAAAAAATAAATTTCTATGTACTAACATAACAAATGCATGTATATATGTATATCATATAGGTAGGTGAAAGTGTGGGAATTATATGTATGAGTAAAAAAACAATGTACATTGCACATTAAAAAAAGTTTATTTCAATAAACCTTTTTAAAAAAATGTGTATACACTTTGGCAGATATAATACACCATTTATTTAACCTATCACTAACATCAGAGATATTTTCTGATTTCTGGAAATCTAGTTTTTTAACACCAATTTTCAAGTCTGGTCAGAAAGATAATGCTGAAAATTACCGTGCAGTTTGTGTACAGTCACAGTTACCAAAACTATTAGATTTGTTTGTAATTAGAATTTTTGGTTGTAAAAACATAATAATTGGTGAACAACATGGTTTTAGCCAAGGTAAATCCACAGTTACAAATCTCGTGTATTATACAAATTTTATCATTAACTCGTTGGAGTCTGGTTCTCAGGTCGATTCAATCTATGCTGATTTTTTAAAAGCTTTCGATAAAGTCAATCATGAGATCTTGATTGCCAAACTTTGTGGCTATGGCATTAGCGATAATATATCTCAAATTGGATTAAATATTATTTTCTAATTGTTCTCAAATGGTTAAATATGGTAGTTTTTTTATCAAAACCAATTCATATAACATCAGGTGTTCCACAAGGTTCTCATTTGTGTCCACTGCTTTTTAATATATTTGTTAACGATTTACAAACAGTAATTAACTCTGACCAATTTCTATTATTCGCTGATGACATAAAAATCTTCAGATCTATTGCTTGGCTCTTTGATTGTGAATGTTTGCAGTTGTCCTTAAATAATTTTTCAGGTTGGTGTGAAGTAAATGTTTTAAACTTAAATCTAAAAAAATTACACACTTAATGGTACTGTTCTGCAAGAGATACGTCAGTTACGAGATTTGGGTATAACACTGGATGGAAAACTGAGCTTTAATGATCATATTAATGACATAACTTCACGTGCCCTTAATACTGCTGTATTATATGTTGTCCTTTTTATAATATCCAGAAAACGCAATTAGAAAAAGTTCAAAACAGATTTTTAAGGATATGTGGTTATAAAATGGGTTAAAGACGTGGAGATTATAATTACAGTTATATTTTTAATCAACTTAAAATGAACAAATTAGAGACAAGAAGAACTGAATTCGAATTATATTTTTTACATAAGCTTCTAAATGGATTTATTAATTGCCCTAAAATTTTGGGTTTAAGGCTGTTTTATCGGTGCACCAAAATTTTTTCTCTGTTATTTACCGACGAAATGTCTCGAAATTTGGACATGTTATTCGAAATTATGTTCCCTTTAAAATGATCGTTTTACTTTATTTATTTTTTTGGATTTTTGTGTTGAAAAATTGGATTATACTGTTTAACGTTCATTTATAACCAAACTTTTCACGCCCATCAGTTGAAAGAGTTTTTTTTCTGTAATCGTTGATTCTTTTTCACCTTTCTGTGTCCAGTAATAATCGAGAAAAGCGTATTCAAACTTTGAAGAAAATTGTTATCGCATTAGTGACGTCAAATCTCATGAACGTACGGTACGGTCAGTTAGTTCGCTTGAATCAGAATCCATTTTAGTTCTTTCATTCTCGTATTTTCTTTATCAACTTGCTTAGTTTTTACAGTTTACAGTATTCTTATTTATTTTGAAAACATTGAAATTGTTTAGTTAACGGGTATGTTTAAGTAATATATTATTAGTTTAGTGGTATAAGTTAAAAGTTCTTTAGTTTACGCCTATTTTTAAGTATTACATTAGGTTAGTGATATAAGTTATAAGAGAAAAAAATGAGTCCCAGTAAACGTCCTAGGTCAAGGAAAAGGAGAGCAATTGCACTACAGTAAGTATTTATTATTTATATATTTACAACCGTTTTTAAAAGCTTTTATTTAACTTATAATATATATATATATATATATATATATATATATATATATATATATATATATATATATATATATATATATATATAAATATATATATATATATATATATATATATATATATATATATGTATATATATATATATATATATATATATATATATATATATATATATATATATTGAAATGATTTCAATATTCACAAGGAATCTACGTTCCTGTAGTTGGCTGTATACCATGTATTAAAAATTTAATTAAAAATCCTTTGTAATAGGTATATATTGTTGGGCCTTAAATATATACCTATTACAAAGGATTTTTAATTAGATTTCAATATGTTAAAAAATATACAACTTAAATGGATTTTTATATGAGTTTGTTGTTTATGAATTTCATGAAGTCATCACAATGTGGGTTCGACTCTGAAATAAAAGAGTCTGTGGATAGTCCGAGAGTGTTTTCAAATCGTTTAATCAAAATATAGTTTTTCCACAGCAGAGATATCCAGAGAGTAAGAGAAACAATTTCACTTATAAATTATATTGGAGTACAGAAATGTCATTTAAATTGAGAAAATTAAAATTCATGAATTAACATAATTGCGATAGGCCTTAAAAATTGAAATTATTAATGATCATTAAATTAAAAATAGAATAGTACGTACCTTAACTTCCGAAGAGAGGATTGATATTCCAGTTTCACCGATTATTTTTGAGTAGTTAGTTTCCTTTAAAGAAATCAGAACTGTTTTAAAGTGAGGTTGGACAATAAATTTGGGGATCATTTGAAATTTTGATTATATTTGAATAGTCAGCGGAATAAAGTGTTCATTTTCTTTTTCTTTATAGTTCATTTAAACACTTTATAAAGTTGCAATATTTATTTAGTTTTTAGGTACTTGTAGAGTCTCCACATTTTGTAATACATTTTTATTGTCACGTCACTAAACCACGTTAAGACTTAAACGATTCCTATTTTTGTAAATTTTTAAAGGCAACCGAAGTTGCAGACGAATATTATTGTTTATATTAAATTTGTTCAATATTAATAAACAACGTGCTTCATTTGGGTTAATTTATCAAAGGTCTAAAGTAAATTTTGGTTTAATTTCTTTTTGAACTCTACCAGGAGACTACAGAGTCTACGTCACACAGTGACAGATTGCTTAGAACGAACACATAATTGAGCTAGCCGAGGTATATTAAATTAAACAACGAACCACATATTATAAAAATTACATTTATTATAAAAAAAAAATAAAATTAATAAAATACTACTTTTATAATATATATATATATATATATATATATATATATATATATATATATATATATATATATATATATATATATATATATATATTATAAAAATATTATAATAGTTTATCTTCAGTAAGATCGTATCTTTTTCCTAGAATAATTTTGTTTCTTTCTCATATTTTTAGGACTTAAAAATCAAAAAAACCACTATAAACAAAAGTTCTTCATCAAATAGTTCATTCCATCAAGAATTAGCAGAAACATCTACTTTACCTAGTTGTAGTGTCGATTCGTAAGTAACCCTTTTTACTTTTTTTTTATTTACTTACCGTAAAGTAAGTAAATAGAGGGTTCATGACCTTACATATTATTTGTTTATGATCAAAATATTACCAATATTTTACTCTTAAATAATAATAATAACAAATAATATCATTTGCAGAAAATACTTTCAGTTTTGTCAGTTGAGATTGCCTCTCCGCAAAAACCATCTTTTTCGGTAGAAGGCAGAAGAATAGTGGACATAAACTTTTTTATTAAATCTATTCAAGGTTTGAATAATCATTCTCCATTTTCATGCAACTTTTCTAATATGGAGATTATCAAAGAAAAAATGGACGGATTGATAAGTACATTGACTTTTAAATGTCAAATGTGCAATATTGAAAAGGAGATAGCAACATAGGATTCTGGTAACAATTCACTGAACTTGAATGGTTCTGGTTATTTAGTCATACAGCAGCAGCACACTGCATTAAATATACTTGTGATGTCCTACAGGCAGTAGCAAAACATACGGAGACAGTTGCAGATATCATCGACCAAACACTTTGTGATTCCATAGAAGAGGCTGTACGGGAGGAATTAGCTTTAGCCAAAGACATTGGTGAAGTAGATTCCGACGGAAATGGGTTAATAACCGTTATAGCTGATGGTGCTTGGTCAAAAAGATCGTATAAAGTAAACTACGATGCTTCTTCAAGTGTAGTACCTGACGTTGTAAAATTTATTAAATTAGAACGCCTTTGATTGATAGGACATGTAATTAGGCGAGATGAAGATGCAACGATCAGAAAAATTTTCGACCGAAGAGGACCAGTGGGAAGACGAGCCAGAGGAATACCAAAACTTAGGTATCAAGATAACATAGAGGATGATCTAAAAACCATCGGAGTTAAAGCATGGAGAAAGTTGCCAGAGGCAGGGGCGAAGGGAAGATTGTTTTGAAGAAGACTTTGGCTCATGACGAGCTGTAAGGCCACTGATAATGATGAAATAACTATCCACGATTTGTGTTTTATTCATCAATTGGATACTTTTCTTATGTAACTGCAACCTATAAATATATTAAAATAATGTGTATTCCATTCACAGAACTTTTTCCTCACAGTGCGTCGCCTCGAAATACTTGCCAGATAAATACATTTACTATTATGATGGTTTCGCAGGTACCAATTTTTTATTGATAAATAAAAATATTTTTTGTTTAATTTTTACTACGCTAATATCAGTTTTCTCTAACAAATAAATAACTTCTTGAAACAATTGTTTCAAGCAAGCTATAACTGCGAAATTGTTTATTTGTTTGTGACAACAAATTGTAATTTTTTTGATAATAATGTTATGTTATTTTAAATTTATTATAAATAAACACCATGGTGTTTTTTGCAGTCACGTTTCACAAATTTTTATTCAATACTATGTTTAGCTAAGACATATAAATTAAAAATGTGATTAATTCTTTTTAAAACATTATCTACGATAATCAATCTAAAAAAAGTATTCCGACAAAACTAATTTGAATGGAGAATAATGCATTTATTGTCATTAAACAACCCGTGGGCAGGCGCCACTGAATAAACATCTACTGCAGATTTCAAATTTGGAAGTCACATAGGGTCTGACATAAGCAGTGTAGAAAAGTAAGTGATACGACCACTTCAAATCGCAGTATGCTTTAACTGCGAAAACAGCCTTAATCTCATTTAATATACCTATCCGAAGAACCCGTAATTATGACCTGTTTTTTGTAGATTTCCATTCTACTAATTATGGATTTAATAAAGTTATTTCTAGGATGTTACGTACAGCGAACAATTACAAAACGGATTTAGAATTATTTAATACCTCAACTGCATCATTTAAAAAACTTGTTATAGCTAGCTTATGTATCTTACTGTATTTTATACATATTGTACAAAAACTGAAAAAGGGTTTAGCTCGTCAATAAATAAATAAATAAATAAATAAATAAAAACAGTTCAACAGGTAAAAATATTGAAAGATTATCAAACTATCTTAAGATACATATAGTACATTAATATAATAATGAATTAGCTATATATAATCCATTCTTAATTTTATTATGTTGTTTCAGACATTGTGTTACGTTTTTTATTAAAACTCAACTAAATTGCTCAAAGCAAATTCCATACTTGTAAGATTTTTACGTTGATAGTACACAGAGTGTACTATCAACGTTTTTTCAAAGAACATTTGTAAGAAAATTGTTTAAAACAAATTTCACACTTGTAAGATTTTTCTAGAGTGTGCACCATCAAAATGTTTTTTCAAAGAAATGGCTTGAATAAACTGCTTAAAACAAATTTCACACGTGTAAGGTTATTCTCCAGTGTGCACTCTCAAATGTATTTTTAAATCTCATACTTGAGTAAACTGCTTACAAAAAATTTCACACTTTTAAGATTTTTCTCCAGTGTGTACTCTCAAATGTTTTTTCAAAGTACCAGCTTGATTAAATTGCTTACAACAAATTTCACACTTGTAAGATTTTTCTCCAGTGTGCAACTTCAAATGATTTTTCAAAGCAATGGCTTGTCTAAATTGCTTAAAACAAATTTCACACTTGTAAGGTTTTTCTCCAGTGTGCACTCTCAAATGTATTTTTAAATCACATACTTGAATAAACTGCTTATAACAAATTTCACACTTGTAAGATTTTTCTCCAGTGTGTACTCCCAAAATATGTCTTTTCAAATTACCTGCTTGACTAAATTGCTTAAAACAAACTTCACACTTATAAGATTTTTCTCCAGTGTGCACTTTTAAATGTGTTTTCAAATTACTGGCACGAATAAATTGCTTAAAACAAATTTCACACTTGTAAAATTTTTCTCCAGTGTGCACGCTCAAATGTGTTTTTAAAGTACTGGCGTGACTAAATTGCTTAAAACAAACTTCACACTTGTAAGATTTTTCTCCCGTGTGCACTCTTAAATGTGTTTTCAAATTACTGGTTTGACTAAATTGTTTAAAACAAATTTCACACTTGTAAGATTTTTCTCCTGTGTGCACTTTTAAATGTGTTTTCAAATGACTTGCACGAATAAATTGCTTAAAACAAATTTCACACTTAAAAGATTTTTCTCTAGTGTGCACTCTCAAATGTGTTTTCAAACTAATTGCTAGGCTAAATTGTTTAAAACAAACTTCACACTTGTAAGGTTTTTGGTCAGTCAAAACTTTCACATTTTCATTTATTGGTTTTCCTTCAGAGTGTTGACTAGTGTAATTATCTTCGGAAGATGAATCATCCGTTAGTGTCTCCATAATTTCCAGTTTGTGTTTGTCTAGGTCTAGGAAATAACCTAAAATACAAATCAACTATAATATAAATATTTGAGTATAAGCGAAAATGAATTCAATAATCAAATTACAGCATAATAAAATTTAAGACAGCAGAAATAGTCAATCATTTACTAAATATTCTTAATCTCCCTGTTATTATAACTACGTATAGGTAAATTCCCAAACAGATCAAACAGATGTTTGTTTCTAAAGAGGAGTGGAAGACATTCCTCAATATATATTGCAGACACTGTTAAGATATTGCTAATTTTGAAGACTACTCTGCAAGATGTCCCATTTCATTTTTTTTATAATTCTAAGTGCTTGTTTCTGACAGAAAAATATTTTATCAAGTTCATTGCTCTCACTATAAAAAATTGCCCCATAACTCACCAATGATTCAAAGTTTTAAAAAATAAATTTTTTTAGGTCATCTTGATTTAAATATTGTGATATTACTTTTATATAGCATACTGAATTCAACCTTTTATTAAGTTGTTGTATGTGACTTTCCCATGCCAATCTTTAATCCATTGTCACGCCTAAAAACATAATTTTAGTGCCAATACCATTGTTTGTATCAACTAACAAAAGATTATTTCGACATTCTCTATTTGATCTGGTTGTTTTAAAAATTAAACAACTTGTCTTTTGTTTATTTATAATTAATCCTTCACTGGAGAACCACTTTAACATTTGTCTATAAATATGAGTTTCATTCAGTAGAATCTCCAAATGATTTGCTCTTACTAGAACATTTGTATTAACAGCATAATCAATTAAACTACAACTGTCACTATTAACACAGTATGTCTGTACCAAATGAAAATTATCGGTTTAATTATGCTGCCCTGAGGAATGCCGAAATTTTGTAGGTTTAATTTAAGATTTAATATTCATATTATCCTTTGTTACAATTACCCTTTGGGATCTTCCTGATAAGAATGATTTATTTAGACACCTTACAAACACTATAGACTAATAGTAATTACATGTGAAGTGTTTAAGACAAAAAAAAAATACAATAAATGAAAGAGTCGAACATTAATAATACAATAAGAAAAAATACAACAAACCCTTTAAACTTAGTACTGTTGAGCAAGCAATGTCCTAAGTTCACAGCTGTTGACATTAAATATATCCACATGAGTCAGTCTATTAAATAATTCATTACAAAATTTTTAACATATTGTTTATTGGTGACATGTTTCTATAGTAATTTTTAAAGAATAGATCTATTAGGTTAGTTATCCTTAACCTACTCTTGTTTACTCTAAAGTAAATAAACTCAATTAAACCACAGTTTGTGTACTTAATACTGTTAACAATTGTTGTTGTGTGTTTGTGTTTAAATGACTGCAGACACTAAATACATTCGCCAATCTTACAATTTGTACTCATTTTTTCGTTAGTCATTGTTTCCTATATAATATTATACTAAATTCCTACTATCACCAGTGTTGATCTCTAATATATAGTTTATCTTTTCTATTAATTGTTTTTTAGTTATTTATATATGTTAGTTATTTATAAGTGATGAGGTCCTCAGAGTTCCCCAGTATATGAACATAATGGCCTGACTGTTTCTTCTAGTGGCAAGTGACTACAACTGAAATGCGTCTAACATTACCCTGTATGAGACCACATATGGATATTTCTTATTTTTCCTTACATATATAGAAATCTTAAAAATCGTTTTTGCACTTTTTCAATCATTTTTGAGTTTGAAAATGCAATAGGAGACCAGATGATTGAAGCATATTCCATATGTAGTCTCACCAGGGCATTATAGAGTTTTATAATTGTGCTTATTCTGAAATATTTGCTAATTCTAATGATAAAACCCAAAGCACAATAAGCTCTGTTAGTTATTTCATAAAAGTGTTTCTTGAACTTCATGTTGATTTGGAATTTAACTACACGATCCTTCATAACACTCACACTCTCAACTTGATCATCATTAATATAATAATCTTCAATAACACTAATGAGTTTTCGCATATATGAAACTACTGCACACTTTTTAACATTAAGAGTCATTTTTGAATCATTAAACCATTGAATAACTGATCTTAGATCATCTTGCAATTTGACTGCATCTTTCTTATTAGACATTGTTTTAAAAAGTTCAAAATCATCTGCATACATTAAGCTGTTACAAAGATTTAATACAGTCTGGCAAGTCATTAATAAATAAAATAAAAAGCAATGGTCCTAGTTTGCTCCCCTGTGGAACTCCTGAGGATGACACATCTTGGTGAGAAAAGCAATTACCTACTTTTAATTTTAATTTAAACCAATTATGAGCTACTGCATTTATACCATCTTAGTTTTTTCAGCAATAGGTCATGGCCCACAAGTGGTCATTACAGGCACTGGGCAGAGATGAAAGATATTTGTGACAATCAAAACATTTTTGATGGAGTCATGATTCAATTGTCAGATTGTTGAACCAGTTGTTAGACATTGTAAATGGTAAAGTTGCATTGACACCTCGACCAGATTACCAGATTCATCACATTATTCAAAAATTACATCACATACTCAAAAGAGACATACCATTTATGAGAACCATTAAAATTTAATCAAAAATAATTGGCAAAAAATTAAATGTAAGAACAAATGTGGGAAGTAAAGTTTTATTGGCGGTCTTTTATTGGGCTGAGATTGATAGATTTTGCATTAAAATTAAAGAACTGTTAAAAGTGGGACAATGCTGCAACTAAAATGAAAAAAAATGTGGTATCTGTAAATTGAATATCATCTCTTATTTTAAATTTTAATTTAATTCTTATTTTAAAGAAATGTTAGAAGTGGGAGCGTGCTGAAACTAAAGTTGCCTAGGATTGGCATAGGAAACTCATATTGTTACTAACCTTTTTCAGTTTTTTGGTTTTCTTCAAACGAGTTAGGTTGATATATATGTTGATCTATTTCAGTATCTACGGGACATTTCTTTAAATCTAAATAAGTGTCATGTGTACTTTGCCTATTGGATTCCTCCTGAATTTCAAATTTAAAGCCATCCAACAGAGCATCATCAAATTCTTCTTTATAGTCTATTTCTACTTTACACGTTTCCTCGCCAATTTCTTGCTTTTCTTCCATTTTATTACACTTGATTATTTATATAGATATCTCAATAATAATTTGGCCCAAAAATTGAATTTTCGTACAATGAATATAACAATGACAACATTTACATAACCTATAGATAGATAAACAATTTTTATATTTGACGTTACGTTAAATGTAAGCTTAATACCTATACGTCAGTGTTGCCATATACTCAATTATTTCATACTCTCACATATAAAATTAGGGACAAGATTTATATTATATGAAATGAAAATTTAAAACAAACAAAAACGTGAAAAATACATATACGTATATACGCATAGTTTATATATATATATATATATATATATATATATATATATATATATATATATATATATATATATATATATATATATATATATATATATATATATATAGATGTACAAATCGCATAGACGATCTACCAAACTTTGCCAAAGATTTAAAGAAATCTCTACATATGAAGCTCGTGTTGCCTACGAAGAGAGTATGGCCATTAGTAATAACTGTAAAAAATTGTACAAGTATATTAGATCTTCGTTGACAACTAAAGTTTCTATACCTTTACTGGCAAATGATAATGGGGATATATCCCAAAATAACTATGAGAATGCCGAATTCCTCGCCATTACTTTCTCTAAGGTTTTCTCTGTCGAACCCACTAATCATCAGTTGCCTAATATTATTTCTTCACGAGTTTCTTCTTCCCTTGAACATAATCATTACTCTTGAAAAAGTTAAATATCATCTTCAAAGCCTAAAAAATAATTCGTCTCCTGGTCTCGACTTAATATCTTCTTTATTTTTAAAGAAATGTTCTGATGCTTTAGTTTACCCACTATATGTGATTATGTCCTTATCATTCACCACACATATTTTACCTCCCATATGAAAATCCGCATCTGTAACACCGATTTTTAAAAAAGGGAACAAATTGGATCCTAATAACTCGTCCTATCAGCTTAACACCTATAATATCTAAGATAATGGCATCTATTATTGCCTAGACAATTTCTGACTTTCTGCAAAATAAACTGGTTATACCAGAACAGCAGCATGGTTTTGTTAAAGGACGTTCTACAATGACAAATCTTCTCTGGTGTGTCAATGAATGGTCAAGAGCATTAGACAGAAAAGCCCCGGTAGACATTATTTATCTCGATTTTGCTAAAGCTTTTGATCGAGTTCCAAAGCGAAGACTATTACATAAATTGGAGAACCTTGGTATCCGTGGTCAATTAGTGAAATGGATCGACGCGTATTTAATAGATAGAAAGTTTTGTGTTAGACCGCAAGAATTAGTTTTTGGGCCCTCTTTTATTCATAGCATACTTGATCCAAAATTTCACATTAAATGCAACAAAATTTTCTATGCAGATGACACGAAGCTATTTTCCGATCCCTCCGTAAATTTCCGTTGATTGCATATCGGAATTGTGCTCTACTTGGATGCTTCCTCTTAATGTGGTCAAATGTATAGTTCTTCACAAGGGTAAAAATAATCCGTGTCTTCCTTACTCTATTGATTGGCGTGTGTTAAAAACAGTAAAATCACTCAATGATCTAGGTGTTATAATTAATAACAATCTAAGTTTGTCGGAACATATTTTGCATATTTCTAAAATAGCTAACAGTAAATTATATCTACTAAAACAAACGTTTGCAAAAGAGTCATTTATGATATCAGTTCATCTGTATAAACTGTACATCCATCCAGTTCTGGAATATTGCTGAACTGTTTGGTGTCCGGTATTAGTGCGCGATCGTAAAATTCTCGAAAACATACAGCGGCAGAACACTAGGATGTCTTTTGGTCGCTCAAGACCTACGTATACAGAAAGACTGAATATGGCCAATCTCACTACATTTGAACAACGTCGACTTTGAGGCGATTTAATTATTACGTTTCGGATAGTAAAATACAACTTTGGAAATGTGGCGGATATGTTTATACTAGACAATGACAATCGTCTTCGTGGCCACAAACTTAAGTTTAAAAAGGAAACTTTTTTAACAACAACTAGACAATTTTTTCTCTGTAATCGAGTGTTCTCGATATGAAATAGCTTTCCGGCTGAGGTTATAGAAGCTGCATCTGTCAATATTTTCAAAAATAAACTGGATCACCATTTGCTTCATAGTTGAACATTTCATTTGTACTAAACACTTGCTATTACCTATGTTTTTGTATATTTATTTAGTTAGTTAGTGCTTAATATGTAACTATTGTAATGTAACCATTTAATGGCACACTATATAACATTGTATTCACATGGACATATGGGTTTTGTTACCCTACTCAAATTTATTGTAAAATAAAAAAAATAAATAAAAAAGTTCAGCAAGGATTAAAAAGATACAGCGAGCGAGGATAATCGGAGCAGCATTGAGGCAAAGACTCATCCCAAAAGAAGCTAAAAAGCAGGCACCAAAGTCTATGTGCAAAAGCTACAAAATTGATGTCTATATGTACTGTACAATATACAATGTACCTACCGTCGTCTTATAAGACATCCCCGCATCCTTGTGAGCAGCAATCCTGGAAAGTCACGCTGAAAACTTTTTATATGTCGTCTTCAGTCATTAGTATGTTTTAAAACTGTCAAAAACTACTGTCATATAATTATTTGACAATGTTTTATTAATTTTACCATTTATCAGCACGAAACATATCTAAATATAAATCAACTAAACTAACTCAAAATGTCTGACGAAAGTATTTCTAACAAAGAAGATACTGAAAACCTGTTATACATTGCCAGAAAGCTTCAAATTGGCGACGATTCTTATGGCGAAGGTCATCCCTATATGCGAGAATCTGTGAACTCTGAAGGATCTGTATCGACATCGGTAGAAAATCTCACAGCGTCTCAGATGGAGCTATTGGACTCTTTGGATCATAGTTTAGGACCACAGATTTTTAATGATTCCAGAATTATGGCCAAAACACAACCATTTGTAAATATGTTTACGTAATATTATTATCATCCACGTCCACTGGTCTATACAGCTATACGTATTTCTTAATGTCTGACTTAAGTTAATCGAGTTTTATACTCTTCTACTTTAGCTTTTGCTACTGATACATTAGCTTCATTTTTGACGAATTTTGAAAATCTGTGTCTGACCTATATTGCAGTCTTTATCTTTTCTACTGCCAAATCTCTTTATTCTCAAACTTCGTCTTGAGGGCTTTTAAAGTATTTCAATGGGATTATCTCTAATAATCTATTATATATTTAATAATATTAATTTTAATAATGATAATATTTTGTCCTGCGTAAACCTTCTTTTTATCTTTAAATATAAACCATTTGATTTTTTTGTTTTTCTTCGATATCTATCATTTTTCAGGAAATTATATGGTCTTATGGAATGAACTGGAAAGTAAACATTGTTAATCTTACTAAAGAAGGCAGAAACGAAGTATTTTATGCCAGCTCTAATGTTCCAATAATATATAATTATTGTAATCAAACTTTGGTCCATTTAGGGTGTCATGTAAGTATCTCTACTTTGGTGTTAAACCGTTTCTAAGTTAGTCGGCTAAGGTGTGATGTTTAGATTTTATAAGGTTAGTATTATGTTTTAAACAAAGAATGTTTTTCATGGTCACGAGTAAGTCTAGCAAAATCTGAATCGAATCAACTTATAAAATAAATTTTAAGAATTAATTAAATATCAATGTAATGAGACATGACATATGTCTCATGACATTGATATGACACAGGAAGATGATTGAAAAGTCTTATAACCATATAATACCACAGACCACTTATAATACTGGGATTTTTCAAATCGTGCTGTATTATGTTTTGGTACTCTGATGAAGTCATTTTGTTTAGTTGAGTACTGGTGATAATCAGAGTTTAAATGAAAAGTAGTTAAATATATTGGCATTTTACATTTATAAAATGTAGTATACATTTAAAAATATGTATAGAAGGTACTGTTAAAATGTTGTATTTTTTTAAATATTGTCGACATGAATGCCTATATAGTAAATTAAAAATTAACCGAATTATCCTTTTCTGAGAGACAAACACTCTTACAACATTCACTACCCCAAATATTTATATTGAAGGCCAGGTGAGAATAAACAATTGCATAATAAACACTTAATACCTGTTCGTTCTTAAGAAAACTTTTTAATTGTAATATTGCGTAATAACTACTATAATATATATTCTTTTGCAAATATGATTAATTTGAGATTCCCAGCTCATGTTACTATCAAGATACAAACCTAAAAGTTTGGTGGAAGTTGTAGAATGAACCAGTTGAACAGTTAATTACTCAGTACTTGAAGCAAGTGTAACAATGGTTGTGTCATCTGCATACATAAATATGCTATTTGAACTGACATATCTGAACATATCATTAATATAGCATAGGAATATTAATGGCCCCAATATTGCACCCTGAGGAACCCCAATATCAATATCACCATAATCTGATCGTGTGTCACTAAGTTTAACGAGGATCTTCCTAGAATGTAAATAAGATGACAGCCATAATGAGAAATGACCCCTAAAACCAAGATTCTTTAACTTTTCTATAGCAACTCTACGTTTATGGTATCAAATGCTTTTGAGAGATCAAAGAAAAGTGCCCCCACAAAATCTTATTGACCGCAGCTCGAAATAGTCCTGAAGTGGTCAAGGAAAACCATTTTCGTAAGTTCTAGAGCCAAGATATTTATCTTTTTCCTGGTCCCCCCTTTCCGTAGACCTTTCCCTGTAACATAAGTTGCAGCAGGTTATATCTATGGTCGTTTCTGTCCAAGATATTCTAGCTTGCGCTGTTTCACTGTAGATATAATTTCACATGTTTTATCCATCCGACGTAGAACCTCAATGTTTGTTACTCGGTCCACCCAGGAGATCCTCAGTATCCGTCTATAACACCACATTTCAAACGCCTCGAGTTTTCCCATGGATGCTTCAGTTAGTGTCCATGATTCAACCCCATAGAGCAGCATTGTAAACACGTAGCATCTCAATAAACGCATTTTTGTTTTTAACGGTAGTTCGTGGCTCTTAAATATCTTGCTCATTCTGACAAACGCTGACCTAGTTTTTTCAATTCTCTGTTTTATCTCAACTGAGTGGTCCCATTGGTCGTTTATAGTGGTTCCTAAATAGTAGTAATGGGGCACTTGGAGTATTTGTTGCTGATCTACTAGTAATTGACTAGGTGGAATATGCTTCTTACTGATGACCATGTACTTTGTTTTCTTGATGTTAAAAGCAAGCCCGTACTCCTGACTGATTCTCCACAACTGCGATACTATACTCTGTTTTTTAACCAGGAGGAGTAAACCAAAAAGACAGATTCACACTCAAGAAAGTTACTAGAAAAGTCACCAAATACATGTTCTTTTTTTGTTGATTATCTCGGCCTTGCGGTAATCGCGTATCAATATTGCACAACCTCACACGTCAATTTTAACCTAACTTTGTTTATTTATGTTTTAGTAATAAAATAATTCACTTCCAATATATAACAATGAAAAAGGACGTTTTTCACATTTGGTCCCATGTATATATATTTAAATATCGGGTGATCCAATTTTATAGATCTCTTACGTCTGTGGTATTTAATTATAATTTAGAGAATATTTTGATCGGGAGAGTCAATAATGTTACAGATCTAAGTATGGTTTTTCTCAGAAATTTGTCTTTTCATAGTAGACCATATTCTTATTCTGGTATGATCAATTTCTTGAATCTAGTTTTTTTTTCTTACCAGATACTTTGTATAAATAAGTGTGTACTTACAATTTCTTTAGTGCTGGATTCTTGTTTAATTTTGACAGTGAGTTTGTCCCATTTGTTATCAACAAATAAAATTTACTAAAAACACAACTACAACTACAACCAGGAAGAACAAAACCAACTGTATCATACAATCAAACTAAAACACAACATTACTTTACTAATGTTCTTTTATTGTAATGAAAACAAAATGAAAATGCTTCTTAACAAGTATACACTAAATTTAAAAGATAATTGCCGTTTTTCTTATCATAATTAGATATAAATAACATACATTTATAAATTTATAAACACTTTAAATTATATTTAGAATAAATATCATCTAGAAAAATATCACATTAAATACTATTCACATATCACCAAGTCCAAGTTATTACAAACAACTTAAAGAGTCATAAATCGATTTATATATTAGAGGAAAATAATAATAAATAAATTTCACAAATGTCATTAGTGTCAATATGTCATAATTTAGTGGAGTAAACTTGCCTGCGTTTGGACCAATTGCAAACAAGCATTACGGCGCGGAAAATTTGAATTACTCCTCCTGGTTAAAAAACAGACCATAGTGTCTATAAACCTTCTAGACTATCTGCAAAGAGGATGGTGTCGTCTGCATATCTGATGTTATTCAGGCGCTCACCACTTATGAGAATACCCTCTTCGTTATGCTCTAAGGCCTGGTTCATGACGTCTTCAGAATAGACGTTAAATAGAAGGGGAGAGAGTATGCAGCCCTGTCGTACTCCTCTCTTTATTGCAACTTCCTCTGTTAGTAGGTCTTTTGCCCGAATAGTTGCTGATTGGTTGTAATATATGTCCTTGATTACTCGAAGGTCTTTGTTATCCAGATCAGTTGCCTTTAGTATATCCATGAGCTTATCATGCTTGATTCTGTCGAAAGCTTTCTGGTAGTCGATAAAGCATACATAAATATCGCCTATCGCCCCGGATAAATTCTTCTGTGTATTATCTTTAAGAAGGTCTTAAGAATGTGGCTCATTAGACTGATAATACTGCTCTTCGCATTTTTTTGCATTAGGTTTTTTAGGTATAGCAATAAATGTAGATTTTAACCAGCTCTCTGGGATTTTTTCCGAGTCATAGGTTTTGTTGAACGTTGTCGTAAACCATTTTACTTCTTCGTCTCCCATGATTAATTCAGGAAGGATTTCCATAAACTACCCTTCGGAAGAAGGGTAGTTTATGGAAATTTGTAATTTATTTATATACAATCCAAATTAACTTATATAAACTGTACTTTATAGTAGATCTCATTATTAAACATGAAAAAATTAAACAGAACGAATAAACAGTTTTTATTGATTTTCCGAAAATCTACTTTTTGGATTCACTCCCTTCTTCTAACTGGTGGTTCAATTAATAACACAGTATCTGCGGAATCCCATTTTCTGCAATAACTACTTATGAAATATGCTAACAAAGTTGCAAGATTTCACCGCTACACGCGCAATATCATTTTTCGTATCCCCTCCAAGTACTTGACACAGCGCATAGTTTGGTTCTTCAGAATTATCACTATTGGCAAATGGATCTTTAACATAATCTAATTCTAAATCAACATAAAAACTGTTTTCAATCTTTTCTATATATTCTTGAGTCAGCGGTTGACGTCGCTTCATGTTGAAAAAACCGTTGGAGTGATTAGTCTCACCGAAAACAACCATTGGCATTATATATCCCGAACACTTAAATTGTCATTTTTTGTACCACTCCGATTTGTTTTTCATATGTTTAATTCTACAGAGGTTTACTTATAAATACAAATCAACATCAACACGTCTGTTACCGTAATTTTGTCTGAAATCACCATCGAGCAAAAAGACAAAAGAGGGAATGTAAAGGTAGTGGGGACAAAAATATTGATAGACAGGAAGTGCTATCTTGAGAGGCCACTTTAAACAAGGAAAGACAGTCTCTTTCCTTGTTTAAGAAATCAAATTTAGTTTGGTTATGTTATTGTTTTGTCCCAACTGTCACATGAAATTTTATTTATATTGAAGTTTTTTACCGATTGTGTCACTTTTTAGACTATTATCGTTAATTTTTAAGTAAAACTTTCTCGTCTGAAAAATATTTTATAGCTATTGTTAATAAATGTAGGAAAATTTAAATTTAGCGCCTTTGCATTTCCGGATATGTCCGCCACAGAGGCCACTTTTTTGGTTTCCTTTTCATAACGATTAGATTCCTTCTTTTGTCTTTTTACTCGATGGAAATCACACAAATACTTTGGAGTATAATAAACAGACACGCTTTCGTTTTATCAATAAGAGATATAGGTTAAATGAATGGTGGGTTGCCTTTGAATTAGGTACATAGTCATACGATTATAAAATACCACTTTGTTTAATTTCAATGTAAAATTAGGCTTCATTTGCCCAATAGAATTTTTAAAATTTCTGATGGGACGTATTGTGCCAAGGGGATCGAAAGGGTTAATAAGACTTCAGACATTACAATTTACCGTTTATTTAATGTACTTTTAAATTTATGTGTAAAAATCGCCTCTCAGCAACGGATCTCAGCGTTTTTTTACAATTTTTAAAAAAAGGTCACAAAATTGTTGATTCCATAAGTGTTTTCCACACTTTGTTTTACAATTTATTACTAGTATTGAATAATAATAACAGAAAACATGCTGAAAAGTTAGTATTTGCGATTATTTCCTAAAAGCAGTTAATTTGTATTTTTAGCATAATTCAATAACATCTATATCAGCGGATGACCAAGGTAGATGGTTGGTAACAGCTGCTGCCAAAGAAGGTTTTGTGCATATCTGGGATTGGGAAAGGAAGACTGAAAGCGAAAAGCTGTAAGTATATATATATATATATATATATATATATATATATATATATATATATATATATATATATATATATATCACTGCTACCACAAACATGAAAAATGTGACAATTATAGAATTATAAATCTTGTAAACCGCCTACTTTTTAATGTAATTCACAGTAGCATCTACGAAAACTGTGATGAACATTTGGATTGGATTTTGTGATGCTCTGAGTACACCAGAAAAGCCCTATTTATTACTCAGATTCTAGTCTCAAAGATACAGAGACGTTAACAGGTTCACTGTTCAGGTTTTGCAGGGGAAATTGCTCATACGCCAGTTATGTTTTTGTAAAAATTGATATCTTGTGGCTATAAATAAATCAATAATGTTGTAAAATATATAAATATGTACTTAAAAGATATTGTCTCCGCCGTGTATGTTAATATAGGTCTAATTGCTGCTTTATAGATTCTTGTTTTTGTATATTATCTTAGGTGTTTGTTCTTTCAGATTGTGTCATTAAGAGATCTCGCCATTTTACTTGCTTTTAAGCTTTGTTGTCGTACTTGTTCTGCATCTCCGTAACTAGTTATATATTCCAGATATCTAAACCTTGCTTCTTGATTTAATATTTTCCATCAATTTTAATTTTACACTATAGTAGGTATTTAGATTAATTACTATTTAACTGGGAATAAGCCACAATTAAAGATAAAAATACGTTTATTGACGTTTCAATTTCCACTTCGGAAGCAGGGTTGCCAGGTCAAAATTTTTGTCCTCCCTAAATTGAACATTAAAATATCCCTAGAAATCCCTAGACTGGAATAAATGTATATATGGCTGCCTAATTCTGGATAAAATGATGGGATGTATTGATGATTGCTTAATATAATAACATGGATATAAAAAAAATTGTTGTTTATATCTTTATTTCAAAAACATATTTTTAAACGGCACAATAGCGATGATTTGAATAAATTGAACAAAAACGGAATAACGTACTTATTTATGGTTTTGAATATTCCATTTAATATATTATGTATTATTTCACTTAATAAAATTAATACAAAATACAACTTAGAGAAATGAGACGGTGAAGCATAAAATTTTATTTATATATTTCCACGAATTCTGTAATTCACCCGATTTCTACTGTAAATCCCCTAATTATTTATTTTATAAAACCTAATATTTTTGTAAATCCCCTAATTTCTGCTGAAGAATTTGCTTCTCCTTTCTGAAAATATATAGCAATCTATTTTTGGCAGAAATCTATTTAATTTTGGTAGCATAAAATAAAGATTCCAAGAACGTGAACAGTTAGCGACATCTGATAATAGAATCCCTAAGTAGTTTACCAGTAGTTTAATTATTTGTAATGAAAGATCGCTTATTTAATACTGTTAATACGAAGTGGTTTTATACCTGAATTAAAGAAAATTATATTATAATAGGCTTATGTAGATTGAGCTGGTCAAAAATCCCTAGATTTTACACTAAATATCAAAAAAATCCCTTTGTCCCTTTTATACTGAAATATCCCTAGATTCGGGATAAATAACTAGACCTGGCAGCCTTGTTCGGAAGTGGTTTTCAAAACACAAACAGTAAATTAAACAAATTTTGTTTTTTGTTACGTAGTGAAAAATTCTTCTAATAATTTAATTTTATCTGACTCATTTATATTGACAATTCAGACATACATTATGCATTTTAAAGTAGACGACTTTAAAATGATATTGCCAATATTGTTGAGTTGCGCCCCTGGGACGACTTTACTTATAAGGTAGTTCATTCGATTACATGAAATCAACTTTAACTTGAGAATATCCGTCAGAAAAAAATCATAGGATGTAATTCGTCTTTAAAAAGACAAACACATGACATGATGACAGTAAAATTCTCCTGTTAGTGATTCCATAGTAAATTATGAGGGAAAAACCAGGAAAAAAAACCTCACAATACTATTCCGACATTGTAAGATTTTTGTTCGTAAATTTGATTTACCTCCAACAAACATCAAAATTCTGATTTTATATGTTACGTTATTTAAAAAACATAAATGATGTATCCTCTATATGTTACTGACTTACTAATACTGGTATTTTCTTATTAATAACTTCCTCTTTCAATATTGGTAACCAGATCCTACTACATTCTGCCGAGGAATTTGCAACACAATTGGCCTCATTTAGCATAATTAGAGCCGCTTCTTTGATTTTTCTTTTTTTACCATCCGTTTCTTTTATGACTACATTTGAATTATTCCATTGAACCCTATGTTCATTATCCCATGCGTGTTTACATATTTGAGATCTATCAAATTCTCTATTTTTAATATAAGATTAATGTTCACTTATTCTAACATTTAATGGCCTTGGTGATTCACCTAAATAAAACTGATCGCATTCACAAGGTATTTTATAAATAATTCTTTGTCCTTTCTTGTTCATTGTTAGGTTTGGTTTTGGTTGAGATCTATTTTGTCCAAAACCAAACCTAACAATGTACAAGAAAGGACAAAGCACATAACCCCCAGGAATTCTCAAATTAAATTATTTACATTTATTAATTAAACACGCTTTATATTTTAGAACGCCGGTATGGTCAATGTTCGCCGTCTATGGAAACCGTGGGATATATATGACAAAGATAAGTCCAAGTGCCAGATATTTAATTACAATAGGATTTCTTAAAGAAGATACTTATTCGGTGGATATGTGGCTTTGGACTTTAGGGAACGATGTTCCTGAAGGTAAAATAAACGTTTCTTTTATTATAAATAATCAATTAACAATCAATTTGTGTTTTCGACTCCTCTGTCAGTCCAGTCCACTCCATAGTGTTTCTCTAACAGTTTTTTAACATCTGCAATTTTAGCAGCATTAACACCAGTTGTTAGTCTTTTTGGTGTAAATGAAGATAATGTCACACCTTTTTTTAAAAGACTTCGAGCGTTGCTAATATCGGATTTATAAAACTCTTCGCCGGAGACCAATACAGATTTGCGAAAACGTGTAATAATAAATCTTTTGAATTTTGTTATTTGGAAATGAAAGTTTTGGGTGTTTTCAGAGCAGCCTTCGCCATATCTTTAAAATCTAATATAGATATATTTGAAACATCGCAAGTTGTTGCAGTTTCTTCAAAAAATTTTACATATTAGTCTGAAGATATAATGGTCTCTATCTTTTTTATTTTTTTTCTATATTCCCAAACACCCAATCACGGGAAGACACGAATATCCCGTTACTGGAAATATCAACTCTATCTTGTCAATTGTATCAGAAGCTTCTGTAGTCAACCAGTTCATGCACATTGTTAAAATAATTGAGTTTTTATTTTGACCTCCGCAACCGTCAGAGGCTCAACCATTAACCAGATCTTTACACTACGACAGATCCTCGAAAAAGCGCAAGAGTTTAACATAGATATGTATCATATTTTTGTCGATTTTAAAGCGGCATATGACAGTGTCTTAAGACCAAGTCTTTACAACGCTATGAATGAGTTAGGAATTCCAAAAAAACTCATACGTTTGATAAAAGTGACAATTGCGAAGATGCTATCAGCAGTAAAAATTCAAAACGACTCGTCAACCCCATTTCAAATACATAGGGGGTTAAGGCAGGGAGATGCGCTGGCGTGTCAGCTTTTTAATGTCGCCTTAGAAAAAGTTGTACGAGACGCTAATTTAGATAGCAGGGGAACAATATTTAATAGATCAGTCCAAATTCTAGCATATGCAGACGACGTGGACATTATAACAAGAACTAGGGCGAGAACTGCGGAAATCCTAACCGAGCTAGTAGCAGCAGCAGAACGAATGGGGTTACATATAAACCAAAATAAAACCAAATTCATGGCGACTAACACAAACACAAGAGCTGGAAATGTTGACAAAAATTTAATCATCAATGACCAAAACTTCGAAGCAGTCAATGAGTTCATATATCTAGGGACATCGGTTAACCCCAAGAATAATACATCTGAGGAAATAAAAAGGCGAATAATAATTGCAAACAGGTGTTATTATGGTCTATCAAAGTACTTAGCTAACAAACGTCTGTCTCAAAAAACTCGTATAAGGCTGTATAGACCACTGATAGTCCCCGTTCTCACATACGGATCAGAGGCATGGACGCTAACGAAAACAGATGAATCCGCTCTATCCATTTTTGAAAGAAAGGTGCTACGCAAGATATTTGGAACGGTCTGTGAGAACGGAATATGGAGGCGTAGATATAACTTCGAACTGCAGAATATCTACAAGCATACGTTTGGTGGTAAAGATATTACCACTATAATTAAGCGAAACCGCCTGCAGTGGGCAGGACATGTAGCCCGGGCCCCTGAATCGAACATGATAAAAAAGATTCTAACAGCGCAACCTGTGGGAATGAGACGACGGGGTAGACCAAAGCTGAGGTGGATGGATGGGGTAACACAAGATGCGGAGAAGATCGGATTCGGCAACTGGAAAATTCAAGCAAGGGACAGAACAGAATGGCGTAGAAAGCTTGAGAAGGTCGAGGCCCTCTAAGGGCTGTAGCACCAAGATGATGAACCGTCAGAGGCAAGACGCATAACTTTTATACACTACAAATTAACATTTTTTAAAAAGTGATAAACGCAGCTTGCTATCTCATTAGAACTTTTTTTGTGTTGGTTTTCTGTCCAGTAGAAAACATGAGTATTTTCGTTACTAAAGTGATCGTTACATGACGAATATATCGCACCCTCAGTGCAAGACTGCAGTTACTCAAAATTTTATGAAAATGAAGTAATCATGGAATTCAATTGTACACATGCATATCTATCCCCTGTAAAACTTTAATAACTGTCAAATGCTTAACCGGTCAAATATTACAACAACAACAGTTTAACTATTTTACGTTTTTGTACATAAGTTCCGTGCAAAACTGTTGAAACTCTAATGTAACAGAGTTACAACAGTTTTGCACAGAATATTGCAATGGTTTCGATAACAAGCAATGAAAGGCACGAAAAAGTAAGATATATGTGTTATTTTAATATCCATATCTGTGGTGTTTAATTTTAATATACAGCGTGTCTACGTAATCCATTAACGGCCGAGATACTAAGCAAATATTTACGATTTATCAATTTATTCATGTTTTATATCCTTTGTGTGACATTATTCCTCTTCTTCTTCTTCTTTGTCTAGCCATTCACGTCCACATCTGAACATAAGCCTCTTCAAGTCCTCCTTTCCATTGTTTTTTATTGTACGCTACTTGTAGCTAATTTTTCCCAGCAGTCCTTTTCAGATCATCTGTCCAACTCATAGGAGGTCTGCCTCTGGGTCTTTTGTGTTGGTATGGTCTCCAGGTTAATATTGATCTGTGCCATTTGTTTAGATCGCTCCTAGCTACATGTCCAGCGTATTCCCATTTCAACTTTAATGATTTTTGCACCACATCGGTGACTTTGGTTTTCTGTCTTATCCATGTGTTTGTTTTCTTGTCCTTAAGTGATATACCTAGCATTGCTCTTTCCATCGCGTGTTGAGTGACTCTAAGTCTTTCTATTGTTCTGAAGCTATTTTCTTGTGGCATTGTAAATTAATTACTATTTAACTGGGAATAAGCCACAATTAAAGATCAAAATACGTTTATTGACGTTTCAATTTCCACTTCGGAAATCGTTCTCAAAATACAAAACTTTGAGAATTTTGAGAATATACTCAAAATACTTTTTTGTATTTTGAGAACGATTTCCGAAGTGGAAATTGAAACGTCAATAAACGTATTTTTATCTTTAATTGTGGCTTATTCCCAGTTAAATAGTAATTAATCTAAGTCTTTAGTTTAAATTTCCCTATTTAGTATTATTTTTTGTCCTAAGTATATATATTCATCAACTTTTTCTATAACTTTTTCGTTTATTATTGTCACGGTGTCTTCGGAGTGCATGACTTTTGTTTTGTTTAAATTCATTTTCAGTCCTATTTTAGAAGATTCGGTATGTAGTTCTAAAAGCATGGTTTGCATTTCTTGTAGGTCAGTAGCTCTCAGAATTATGTCATCTGCAAATCGTAGATTACTGAGGTAGCGGCCATTGATGTTTATTCCCTTATATTTCCAATTTTGGTTTTAAAAAACGTCCTCCAAAACTAAGGTGAACAGTTTGGGTGATAAAGTATCTCCCTGTTGGACTCCCCTGTTTAATGGTACAGGGTTCGTGTGTTCATTTTCATTTAGGTAGTATGTAGCTGTAGCTTGGTTCATAGTTTCTTTTATTAAGTTAATATATCTGCTGTCTATTCTACAATTTTGCATTGCGTTTATTACGGCCGTGTGTTCTATGGTATCGAAAGCATTTCGTAGTCTACAAATGCTAGGAAAACTGGAAACTTGTATTCGTTACATTTTTCTCTTAATATTTTTGTGGTTAACAGGAGATCGGAAGTTGAATATCCTTTTCTAAAACCTGCCTGTTCATATGGTTGGTATTCGTCCAGTTTCCTTGTTAGTCGAGTAGTTATGACTTTGGTGAGTATTTTAAACAGGTGTGACAGTAGGCTGATGGGTCTGTAGTCATGTTTTCCAATGCTGTAGTTACCTCTGAAATTGTTACTTTTGGCATTATTTCTGATCCAACATTTTTTATTAATTTCCGTGCTGGTCTCATCTCACCATATTGTTGATGTGTTCTGTAAAGTTCTGTGTAAAATTCTTCTATTCGTGTCAGTATGTTTTCTCTAGTTGTGATTTCATTTTCGTCTTTTCCCATTAATGATATCATCTGACGTCGTCCTAGTGTCGGTCTGAGGCATTTCATACTCTATTTTTTCAACAGTTGTTGTTATTAATTGTTCGTTTTGTTTTCTTTTTTGTTGTCTGATTCCTTTTCTAATCTGCCTATTAAGTTCTCTATATTTGTCGGTTCCCCTTTTGTTAGATTTATTTAAGATCTTCCTTCTTTCTATTTGTTGTAATATTTCTTTGTCTAATTCATTGTATGTTGTTTTTGGTTTTTTCAGTTGCAGAAGGCTTTTATTCACTGTTTCAGTAGTAAGGTTATTCAAATCATCAATATCACTGGAGTTTATCTGCTGCATGCTAACTGATTTAATGCATGCACTATCTTTTTATTAAATTCACTATTTTTGATTTTTTCAGATGTCCATTTGTATCTTTTTTCATGTATTCTTTTTCTTTCTAGTTTTTTGTTAATTATTAGTTTTGTTCTTATTAGTCTATGATTGCTTCCTAGGTCAAACTGATTTAATACTGATACGTCGTCTACTAGGTTTCTATTCTTCGTTAAGATATAATCTATTTCATTATTTGTCTTTTTATCGGGGCATTATATAAAAAGTGTGACATTATATTTTCCATAAAATGTGTGCGATGTCATTTGACCATTTATTTATTATATTACATTAAAAACACATGAATTAAGACTAATTATTTACAGCCAAAAAGTATTTTTTCTTATGAAAGGAAAAACAGTTATCTTAAAACTTGTGTATTAACAATACTGACAGGTTACAAATATGCATTCTCAGAAAACTTGTTCTATAAAAACTAAATCCCAAATTGTATTAAATCTTCATGTAACATTCCGGGGCTTATGTCTTATCATATTGTCCCCCCGTAACTTTTACTAAGGTAGTGAATTTCTATCCTTTTGTTAATCACTGTACTCAAGGTAGCCCGATTTGCATATTTTTATTAGTCCTAAATAAAAATATTGAAAGTTTTACAAATAATTTTTCTACCCTATTATGACATTGTCATTATAAATTGGAATTGTGGCTATTAGAAACATGTGCAGACATAGAAAGATTACATTGCCGCTAGCGATAAGCCATTTTATTAGGTACCTATTTATTCTAGGTAGCTATCTGATTTCTTGGAATCTATTAAATGTAAAGTTTAATACCATTCTAAATCCCGATTGCTGTTGACGGTTTTTTTTACTTACCCGATGAATTATTGCCATTCGGGTATGATAACAGACGCCCACCATAGTTTTTATAAAAATATTCTGGCCCAAGATGATACACGAGAAGAGGACAACAACTAACAGAAAATGTATATACAGTTTTTACAATTTTCTCCGTGCAAAAGTGTTGTAACTTTGAAATTCCTATTTTTTAGCATTAATATTATTTTATTTAAATTTCTACTTTTGGTTAATGTACTATAGGCTGAAAAGCATGCAAAATCATAAATAAATGTTATTTTTTTTAAACTTGTGTCTTATTTGACCGATATTAGCTCGAAAATAAAGAAAATCGTCTTTATCTCGAAACTTACTTATTGTGACTTACTGCAGTCTTGCACTAAGGATGCGATATAAGAGCAAAGAGTATTTAGATATGACTCTTTGTACATCCTGTACATTTTGGAGATATTGAGTTCAGAAGGTAAATACTTTCGATTCAGTTTTGCTCTATTGTAATGAGATTCAACAAAATATAAATGTTTACAATTATTCTGTACCATTCTGGGTACAACATTTATCATTTGGTGAACTCATAAATGCATCATCGGCATGGGTAGACCAAATAATGACGATGAAAAAATATTTCCCAACTTTTCATGGTGAAAACCTAAATCGGAGTAAAAAAATATACATCGAACTGCAGAGTATGTTTCCAGTAATCGTTCGGATACATCTCTTTGTCTCGTAAAAACATACTGCAGACAAAAAGGATATTCATGCGGATCAAGTATTTTAATAAATGTTTCAAAAGTCAGGTTACCAAAGCCAAAAGAAAAAAAGATGAAGACATTAATGATATAGTGTATATTTATATCTATTGGAAATACAATAAACAAGTTATGATTTTTACCAATTAAAATTTATTACCTATTATTTAAATTCTTACATTAAATTACACAAGTAATTCTAACTCGTATAATCCACGCTAACATCTAAGGGCCGGTAATTCCAGGTTGGGGAAGTGTAAAAATAACCTCAATTGTATAAGTTATTTTATTTTATTTATTTATTCATTCCAACGGTAGAACCATTTACAATAAAATACAAAAAATAGTAAAAAGTAAAGATCATGTACAATAAACATCAAAACAATAACAAAGAAACAAGTAAACAGTTAAAATTTGTACATTAAAACAATATATCATATCACAAAAATTTTAAAAAAGTATCAGTATCACATAGTAAGTATCACATATCCAGATTAATAGTCAGATTCTTAAGTTGCCTTTTAAAAGCATTAATGTTTATGCAGAAAGGATCCAATAGGAGGTCATTGCAAGAGCTGAGCATTCTTGACAGGGGAAAATGACGAGCATAATCAGTCCTATGAAAAGGAATATGAAAGAGTGCAGTGTGTCGAGTTCTATGCATTGTGTTTAAGTGTACATTGGCCAATAACGAGGGACAATTAATAACATTGTTCAGAATTTTAAACAAAAATAACATATCAGCTCTCAACCTGCGGTTCTTTAATGTATCAATGTTAAAATGAGACATTATTATAGAATAATCTATGAAATAATTTTCAGTATTTTTTATATTAATATGGGCTTTAAAAGCTAAAGATCTTAGAAACTTCCTCTGAACGCTCTCCAATCCATCAATGTATACTTGATGAAACGGGGACCAGACAACAGAGCAGTATTCAAGACCTGAGCGTACCAGAGAGCAATACAATAATTTAAATACAATAGGTGAGAGATCATGACTGTTGCGATAAATAAAACCAAGATTACGAAATCCTGTTTCCTTAACTTTAAGAAAATGGCTTCTAAATGTCAATGTACAATCCAATAATACACCCAAATCTCTAATTTCAGTAACTGAATCCAAGAGTACATCATTAAGAATATATCTATTAGCCATTAGATTATTTATACGACCAAATGAAATACAAGAACATTTAGTTGGATTTAAGCTTAAACCATTTTGTTTTGACCACAAACATATGTTGTTTACATCATCTTGCAGGAGATCTCTATCCGATTTATTACGTATACAACGAAATATCTTAAGATCATCAGCAAATAGCAGGAAGTGTGAGTTTTTGATAGCCTTACCAATATCGTTAATGAACAAGTTAAAAAACAAGGGACCACAATGAGACCCTTGTGGTACACCAGAATAACAATGAAATTCTTTTGAAATATAATTGTTAATACGAACTTGCTGTGTACGTCCCATCAGAAAACTTTTAATCCAATTAACAATGGGATCACCAAAGCCAGATGCATGAAGTTTGTGGACCAAAAGATTATGATTAACCTGGTCAAAGGCCTTTGAGAAATCAGTGTAAACGCTGTCAACCTGAATTTTATTCTCAAATGCACCCAACAAGTATTGTTGGTAATTGAGAAGGTTTGTTACAGTTGATTTCCCATTAGAAAAACCATGTTGTTCATCAATAATTATGTTTCTGCAAGCCCAGGTGAGATTTATCGATACCAATTTATCAAGAAGTTTCGGGATTGCTGATTGAATAGTTATACCTCTATAATTGTTAACACACTCGCGATTGCCAGATTTATAGATAGGTGTAAGAAAACTATTTTTCCAATATTGTGGAAATACAGATGATGACAACGATAAATTGAAAATTTGTTGTAAAGGTTTACAAAGGGAAAAAATACAGTTCTTAATAAGTGCTGCAGATATACCATCAGGCCCTGAAGAATATGTAGTTTTTAAACTGCTAATCCCATCGAAAACATCAGTCAGACTAAACTTCAGACTCTGGAAATCCACATTATAGTCCAATTTAAAATTAGGTAATTTACACTCACTATCATTATATGTACCTGAAAAATAGCTGGCAAATAAATTGACTATTTCATCACCATTCTGAGCTATTACATCCCCACCTTTATTAGACATTACATTAGGATAAGCACTAGACCCACGTGTAGTACTAACATACCTCCAAAAAGAGTGGGGATTACTTGAAAGATTTGTTTGAATATCCTCTAAATAGTTCTTATAACATACTGCTTGTAATGCTTTACATCTTTCCCTTAACACCGAAAATTCATCATATGAGTTGCCTGATGCTTTATAATTCTTGTGAGCTATTTTTTTCTGTATGACAAGCTCAATTAATTCTCGCGAAAACCAAACTGGAAAGTTTAATGATTTAAACCGTTTGATAATAACAAACATATTGATGATCATATAAAATATGGTAAAAATTTTCTAAGCAGCAATTTATATCTGATTCATCTATTCCAAGGAATTGAGGCTAAATATTCATTTAAAACGTGGTAATTACATTTTTTAAAATATGATAGAAGACATCATATTTAAGAAACAAATTTAAATTGGCTTCATGTAACACTATAGTATAAGCTGAATGATGTTGCCAAGTATTCAATAGAATATCAGTTGAAATCGACACAACTGCATCTCTCTGAGTACAGAAAACTAGATCTAAAAATTTATTATTAAGGTTAGGCAAAGCATTTACTTGTGACATATTTTGAAAATTGTAGCAAGTACAAATAATATTTGCTGGAGAGTGATGAGGACACTCAACCGTAACACCATTACTAAAATTATCCCAGGATGCTTCAGGTAGGTTGTAGTCACCACAAATACAGAATTCACAATCACTGAATCTTTCCGCTAAGTCTAACATACAGGTGGAAGGCTCCTCATATACTGACCCAGATGACCGTGGAGGAAAGTAAACTGCACCAATGATTAACTTTTTTGTGCCACACATAACCTGTGTTAAAACATGTTCCACAGAGGAATCGATAGACCTAACCAACATTGAATTAAGGAGCTTATGTACAGCAATAAGAACACCACCACCACGAGCCTTTGAACTAGTTTGAAGGTCCCTGTCAGGTCTATACACAATAAAGTCACTCAATCCCAATTCAGCATCTAAGATTCTAGGTGTAAGCCATGTTTCAATAATAATAATAACATTATAATTAGAGAGACTCACAGCATGTCTGAAGTTCTAATTATACAATAAAAGAATATGCCAATATGGATATATAAAAAATGCGTTCTTCCTGGTTGGCAGATATGAGCAAAGAGCAAACTGAATCGACTAGTATGCGGTGAACAATCGCTCGGGCAGCAGGGTTCGTACAAGACGAGCACGACGCATGAACTAAGACGCGTGCCTTCGGTCGACCCATGTGCGGACGGCCTAACTCTCTCACGATACCAAATAAATTGTAGATAAAAATTAAAAATAAGTCTAAGACTTTCGGAGATGTGTGTACATCCATAATTTTTGTTTTAGATTCATATAAAGTTCCTAATGTTCATGGATCTCCCGTTCAAATTTGTTTTAATCCTAACATTGAAGAGCACATTATGATCGTTTTTTCGAAGCAAATATTTTTATTACAGTGGGTATGTAATACACTTTTTACTAATATCATTATCTTTAAATAAAATCGCATTCAAATTTGTTTTTCCTTCTTTTATAGTAATACTTTTAGCTATTCCTTACCAATTGGATTCTCAGCAACGATTTTTCGCTTTGTCATTTATTTAAACCCAACAGGTTTCCGGGTGAAACCACGTCGATTATCACTGCATAGAGCACCAAAACCGCGGATTTGGTCAACATTGTGAAGAGCCGTAAGCTGGAATACTTGGGACATATAATGAGAAATCAAGGCACATACGAGCTACTCCAATGCATTTTGCAGGGTAAAATTGAAGAAAAAAGAGCCCCAGGATGAAGAAGAATATCCTTACTTGCTAACCTGAGAGCATGGTATAGAAAGACCTAGACACAGATATTTCGTATAGCAACCAACAAAATCATCATAGCCAGAATGATCGCCAACGTTCGGAACGGACAGGCACCCTAAAAAGAAAGAAGAAAGAGCTTTCGACATCCTCTTTGATGTCTTCTTCAGAGCTTCCGAGGTAGCATCTGATCACCGTATCTGCAACATAGATCCAGAGCTTTGCGTTTTCAAATTATCTTTCAACGTACTATACCTTGTTGTTACTTCCTGTATTTTGAACAAGTCAACAACGTTGGCACTTTTTATATACGAGTACCTACTAACATTCATTCATTCATGCATTAAGGTTATTTATTTATTCTATTTTGTAGGATAACGAAAAACAAAAATTCTCTTCTATAGTAACCCCAACATTAATGCATAAGAATAAAATAGGATATTTGACAGGTGGAACCTACGCTGATTCATGTCATGAATGTTATACTAGTAGTAATAAAGGCTGTATAACTATATTCCGTAACACTTTATACGCTAAACGATTCGAAGAAGGAGAATTGGACAATTCGAAAATATTCATCGGTTCGAGCAAAGTCTCCACGGTAGCACTTGAATGTTGTACGACTGTTGATGGGTAAGTCAACTGAACTATTTTTATATTACATATTAGGGTAGCGTATGATACAAAATGATATATGAGAAAATAATAGAAATGATAGAAAACCAGTATTATTATTATTATATTTCGATTTACAACGTTCTTCAGCGTCTTCTGAGTTTCAATTTTCACCTTGATCGCTCATTCCTGGCCTTTTTTCTCCTTTGATTTTCATTTTGGAATTTCACTCATGTTTATGCAAAGAAAACATAAAATAAAGAAGACAAAATAAGTAATGGAACAAAACGGTTGATGGAAAAGAAGAGAGTAAAGGAAGATTTAAGGATCCACAATGAAAACAAGGTAGAAATAATAATAGAAAAGAACCGAGGCCTGAAATGCTTAAGATCAAACTCAGAAAAGCCTATAATAATCTCATTGAAGGAGAAGGATGGAAAAGAAATAAGAGAAAAGATCGAAATCCTAAAAGTTACTCAAACATTTTACTGTGCTTTATATTCCTCAAACAAGAGCCCAGATAACACTGCAAAGAAAGATCTTAAGAGAATGTCAACTCAGAAATACTACTTAACATAGAATTCTTTGAAATAAAACAAGCTATGGCACAACTAAAGAACAATAAGGGCCCAGATGGAATTACTTGTAGAAATATTGAAGGAGGGGAGTGAACTTATTCTCGAAGAATTGAAAATTTTTTTTAACGAATCTCTACACAGAGGAGAAGCCCCATATGATTGGAATGAAAGTTTGACAATACTTCTCTTTAAAAAAGAAGACAGGGGAGATTTGAAGAACTATAAGTCAATCTTCCTGCTGTCCCAAATGTACAAACTGTTTATGAGAGTAATAACTAATAGGTTAACACCGAAGCTCGATAGCTATCAACCGGTAGAGCAGGCAGGATTCCGAAAGGGTTACAGTACAGCGGATCATCTTCTTACTGTCAAAACGCTAATAGAGAAAGCCAATGAATATCACTTAAACTTATACATTGGCTTCGTTGATTATGAAAAGGCATTCGACTCTTGATAGAACTTTGGGCAGTATAGAGAGCTATGAACAACTGCAGGATAGACTTCCGATACAGAATACTCATACATAATATTTACAAGAAAGCTACAATGAAAATACAAATAGATACGAAAACCAAAGCTATACCAATCAACAGAGGAGTTCGCCAGGGAGATGTTATCTCACCAAAGCTATTCACACTTGGACTGGAAGACGTGTTCAAAGATATTAACTGAGCAGATAAAGGAACAAATGTTAATGGAAGAAAACTGAGTCATTTGAGATACGCTGATGACATTGTAATATTCGCTACAAGTTTCGAAGAACTACAGACCATGATGACGCACCTATTTCAAGCTTTGGAAAAAGTAGGTCTTAAGATGAACTTGTAAAAAACAAAAATAATGAAAAATACACCGAACATTAGAGAAATAACGTTGAACGACATAAATTTAGAAACAGTAAGCGAATACATCTACCTAGGACAGGTAATGAAAGTTAACAAAGAAAATCAAACTGTCGAAATTACCAGAAGAATAAGGTTAGCGTGGGTAGGATTTGGAAAACTGAGTTGGACCTTGAAAAGCACCAAAATAGAACAATATTTGAAAACCAGAATTTACGATTAGTGTATTCTCCCTATACTTACGTATGGTTCACAGACGTGGACACTCACCAAGTCTAATATGGATAAAATAGTAAAGGCACCAAGAGCGATGGAAAGATCAATGCTCGGGGTGAGACTTGCAGACTAAAAACAAACAAATGGATTAGAAGTAAAACCAAAGTAAAAGACGCAGGAGAACATGCTGCCAAATTAAAATGGAGCTTCGCAGGACACAATGCCCGACTGAAGGATAGAAGATGGAACCACGAAATACAAGAATGGAGACCATGGTTAGGAAAGAAAAGCAGAGAAAGACCACAAATGAGATGGGCTGATTACATTAAGAAGATCGGAGGACACAACTGGAAGCACGTGGCGCAAAATAGGTAACACTGGATTGATTTGGGGGTGGCCTATATCCAAAGTTGGATTACTTAAGGCTGAAGAAGAAGAAGAAGAAGACTCCTGTTCATGCTCTATCGATTATACACCATCTCTTTTTTATGTTCACTATAATCATCATTTTGGCTTTACAACCCTGCGTGGATCCTAGACTCCTCAAGAATTTCTCCCCAGTCGTCCCTATCCATCGCCTTCCTTCGCCAAGCATGTATTTCCATATTTCTCATGTCTTCATCGATGTTATTAAGAAACCTTGTTCTGGGTCTTCCTCTTCTTCTTTGACTAATGGGTTTATAAGGTACGTTTTTCTAGCTGGGTCATTTTGTTCTATCCGCATTACATGCCCTATCCACCTTAGACATCCCATCTTAATTTGTTTTACGATATCTGGTTCCTGGTATGTTCTATAAAGTCCGAAGTTGTATCGTTTTAAAGTGAAAAAGACAGCAAATATTTGATTTCACGCAAACAGCGCCTTTGTATCTGTTGATACGTATTTCGACCTAATAGGTCTCATCAGAACAGTTATTCAAAGGTGTTCTCCTTTTTAACACCTTCATCAACGTCTGTTTTGCTTTGCAATTTTTAAAAAGCACAGATTAAAGCAGAAATCTGAATTGTGTTTTCAAACTATTTTACGGTTGTATCATTTTCTCTAAACTTCATTGCCATTCACTGCTCCATAGATTCGCCTTAGTACTTTCTGCGTTTCTAGTTACAAATTCTGCGGTTTATCTCTGTGGTAGTATTATTTTCAGTGTTAAAGAGCGCTCCCAGGTATACAAATTCGTTCACTCCTTCGATGACGTTGTTTTATATATCAAGTGGTTGTAGGATTTGTGGTTGCGTATTTATTTTCATATAATTAGTTTTGTTGGTGTTTATTATCAAAATAATTTTTGTAGCTGATTCTTTTAATGCTACTTGCCCCTCGTACAGCTTGTTCCGTTCTCCCAACAATATTGATATCATCAGCATAGGCCATAATTTGCACTGATTTATTATATATTGAACCAATGGTTGTGATTTGTGACATACGTATTACTTTTCCAGATCTAGATTTTTTTATGTCCAATAAAATAGTCTCTTTAATTACTAATCTAATAATAATTATTATAGCTGATAACAATTTGTTTTGGAATAGTTGCATAATCGCTAGGTTGAATTTTGAACAAATACAAATAAATACTTACTTTTACTTACTTTACTTTATCGTGTCCGGACATGTCATTCATAAAATTTCGGCCCAGTATCGGGCTACGTCGGTTCCATCTTTGTTGGCGAGCCACAAATCTTCAAGGGTACATCGATGAGGACAGTTTCTGCATGTAAGAAGATGTCCCATATTCTGTGTTTCTCCACAGTCACAGTTCACATCATCTTGGTTTATTTTTCCCCATTTTGCCATGTTTGATTTTACTGTAGCAACCCCCGTTCGTATCCTATTCAAGGTTTTCCACGTTTTAAAGTCTAGGGTCTGGCCGGTCCATTGAACCTGGGGAAGTGGAAAATACTCAGGCGGTTCATCCTTCACTGTTCCAAGGAAGCTTTTCCTAGATTTTAGTCGCTTTCGTGGTGTTCGAGCTTTGTATAGGGCATGCCGATCGTCCGCGATCTGTTTAATTTTCTCTATGTGTTCTGCAGCGCCTCTGCGTGTTGAGGGTTCTGCAAAACCCGCTGCTCTATATAGATTTGAAAGTGGCGTTGGTTTCATGCACCCCGTTACTATCCTGCATGTCTCATTTAAAGCAGTATCAACTTGTTTGGTGTGGGCAGATCTGCTCCAAACGGGGCATGCATATTCAGCAGTTGAGAAACACAGTGTCTGTGCCGTTGTTCTTAAAACGCCAGGACGTGCGCCCCATTTACTAGCTTTCTGAGTATGCTGTTCCTAGTTGTTACTTTCTCTCTTGTTTTTATACAAGATATACAAATATATATATATATATATATATATATATATATATATATATATATATATATATATATATATTTATATATATATATATATATATATATATATATATATATATATATATTCACATTAAATTATAGAGATTATTTAATTTATTCTGAAAAAATTTGACAAAAAAATTGGTAAAAATTCAAAACTTTTTATAAATCTATAACTATATAGTAGAAATAAAAATATTGACGAGTAACGTTACTTTTTGTGCATATTGTAATATGTCCATGACTGTATATATATATAATATCAATGATTATATTTTAGGTTAATTGTCACTGGGAATGCAAGAGGAGAAATATATTTTTTTAACAAACGAGTAGAAATTCTGTACTGGCTACGAGATTTCAATTTGGGAGCAATCGTTTCAATCAGCTTCAACTTGAATCCTAAATTAAAAATTCAAGATCTTAATAAATATTTTATGAGTTAGTATGATTTGTATAGTTTGATACGAAATTTAATATTTAGTTTAGCGCTAATAATGAGAGTTTCACGTAGTTCATCATTTTAGATTTATCTTTGTTTACAATAAGATTTTAAATCTAAACATTTGCACTTCCACATAACTATAGCTAATCTACACATGAAAAATATGTACGTACAGCCACTTCTGATTGTACAAGATTTTATTTTATCCTTATTATTTTTTACGAAACACCCTATATATTATTGTTTTTCGAGATTCTATATAACATTTTAAATAGGTTTTGTAGAAGGTAGTATAAATAATAATATAAAGACAATTATCTTTAGAGTTATTGATTTTTTTTTGACACACAGAAGCAGGATTTTGAACTATACAATTGGAATAAAAAACCAAACTTTAATCGAAGAAATATCAAGCTACCAGTATAAATTTGTTTTCAATACTTATTTTCAATACTTATATCTAAATAGTGGCTTCCCACGATCGGTGATTCTACAGATCTTCGCGTACAGCCGATCAGCACGGACGGCAACGCACCGCAGACAGAGCTCTTCCTACGGTCCGTGACAGTCTGTGTAGGTCCGTGACAGTATTATTTGATTATATCATAAAAAGGCCACTCAGGCTTGTAAACATCATCAGCCCCACTTCCAGTTCCCATCGATTCTCTAACTTTTGTTTTTTGCCTTTTGTATGTCGGCATTAAATTATTTCTCTTCTTTTTTAATTCTTTAATCGAAATAGTACTATCCTTCAATTGATTTTTTATTCTCTTATTATTCTCTGGCGCAGTGGAATTTTATAAACTTGGTTCATTTTGATACAAATTTAAAAAATCAAAAATAACTTCGTTTGTCCATTCCATTTTTTTTGCAAAAAACTGCAAAACAACTTTGACAACACTACAGACAACTACTCGTGTCAGCGAATGAAAAACTTCTGACTTGCACTTGTCTGTTAAAACACAGACATGCTAGGATCGCGTTGCAGGAGCATATACCGCACCTTTGTTGTTACCGACCTTATAGCGGCTTCCCACGGTCGGCGATATTGCGGACTTAAGCGGACCAGCACGCACCACGCACCGTGGGAAGGGTCTCGTCCGTGGTAGCACAGGCACGTCCGTGCTGGTGCGTCCTATCCGTCTAGAGTCGGTAACATCAAAGGTGCAGTATATGCTCGTGCTCGCGATCCTAGCGCGTCTGTGTTTTAACAGACGACAAGTGCAAGTCAGAAGTTTTTCATTCGCTGACACGAGTAGTTGTCTGTAGTGTTGTCAAAGTTGTTTTGCAGTTTTTTGCTGAAAATGGAATGGACAAACGAAGTTGTTTTTGATTTTTTAAATTTGTATCAAGATGAACGAAGTTTATGGAATTTCACGGAGCCAGAACATAAGAACCGGAACGATGCATACGATGCATGGAACCGAATAAAAAATCAATTGAAGAATATTACTATTTCGATTAAAGAATTAAAAAAGAAGAGAGATAATTTAATGTCGACATACAGAAGGCAAAAAACAAAAGTTAGAGAATCGATGGGAACTGGTAGTGGGGCTGATGATGTTTACAAGCCTGAGTGGCCTTTTTATGATATAATCAAACACTACTGTCACGGACCTACACAGACTGTCACGGACCGTAGGAAGAGCTCTGTCTGCGGTGCGTTGCCGTCCGTGCTGATCGGCTGTCCGCGATGATCTGTAGAATTGCCGATCGTGGGAAACCACTATTAGATGGATAGGACGCACCAGCACGGACGTGCTTGTGCTACCACGGACGAGACCTTTCCCACGGTGCGTGGTGCGGGCTGGTCCGCTTACGTCCGCAATATCGCCGACCGTGGGAAGCCGCTAACGCCTAACGTTTAGACCTGAACAAAAATGCCCATATATCCCGACAAGGTCTCACGATTCTCGGAACTGAACTTTTTAATTGTTCTTTTAAACATCTCAAATTCTCGTCTTTTGCGTGTCTTTGGAAGAGGTCTGTTTTATTAATTTCTTCATTTGTGTGGTTTATTTTTCACTTGTATCAATAAAGTAAAATTTAATAATATTATATTTTCCAGCACCTTCCAAAGAGGATGGCAGAATTTTTAACTGCGATTTTAACGATATGGCTGAAGAACTAGAACTTCTATTCGAACAAGATTTACCAACAGATGCCTCCACGAAAAGGGAACCATTTATTGTCAGAGACTTTTTTGTCGGTAAATCTCTATTACTGCTTTTTTATTTTAAAATTCCTGAATGTTTAGAGTATGCTTGAGGATTTTACAATTTGTTAAGTGAGAAATAGTTAATATTAGTAATAGTAATATTATGTAAGGTATATTAATAGCGGTGTGCCAACATATGGAAAAATCCCTTTAAAATAACTAAGAACAGATAAATCACTATAGTTGTGACTGATTTCAATGCAAAAGTCAGCAAGAGAATGGCTGGAAAAATAATATAGACCAGTGTAATCCCAAGTAGCTAATATACACGCAAAAGAAGAATAAAACTAAGGACGCATTTACTTAACAAGACGTTGGAAATGTTTGAGGCACACAAAATGAATGAGGACACGTCGTTAAGAATCGTAAGAGATGTAGGCGTGGTTCTTTGGATCATTTTTAATGAATACGGCCGTTTTGCGCTCGACGGTTTTGCGCCCTTACCTGAAATCGACCGGTTTGCTCTTTGCAATTTTCATAATAGAAATTTTTAACTACTATAGTTTCCTTAATCGGACGATTTGCGCTCTCTTGCAATATAATTTTAATTTCATTCTACAATAATAGTCTGGTGAACCTGCAATGAACAAACTAACATGTCAAATAAACAGAAACATCTTTTTCCTTTAGATTTGAAAAAAAATGTCAAATCAAAACTAACAATTTAGTATTTAAGGACATTGGCATATATCCAGAAGCTGGGCTTAATAAATAGACAATTTTTTATTCCCAAGAATTTTTTGTATTTTACTATATAAAAAGTTTGAGAAAAAAAAACAAAAAAAAAAATAACAAAAATTAACAAATTAAAAAAAAATAAAAATCTCTTTGTATCTACATACAAAATTAAGTGTTATATACACAAAAAATGATCAAAATATATAAAAAATTACGAGATGTACCTCTTTAAAAGGCACCAACACTGCACGACACTGGGAACATACAATGTTGAAGAAAAATATAAATGATAACAGGCGTTTTACCCTTATACAGATTACCATACCATCATTGAAATATTTAGTATAGATATTTACTCTGTTATTGCAGGAAACAAAAAAATAAACTTACATTTTTATTTTTTAGCAACTTCGCAATCAAATATATATGCTATAGATGTAATAAAACATACTTGTACTCCCTATTTCATACCGCTGGAGGATATGTAACAGCTATAGAAGTTCACGAAGAATCGTAAGTTAAAGTTTTTGTTCGTCATCTGTGTGTTGAGCCAAATCTGATTGATAAGGCTGATACAATTCTTCATTTGGACCAAAGCCGTCATCAGAGTTTTCAGAATCTGAAACGTCTATATCCGAATTTTCCAGAAATTCAAGAAGTCTTTAATAGTCAACTTCGAGTCTTAAATATTTTTATTACCAAAGACAGCTGAAACAAAAAAGTCTATTATAATATTAATATAATTTACTGTTTTATTTGGGAATTAAGGCTACAGTTTTTCTTCTTCTTTATGCTCTTTATAAGCAATTCTGCTTATTCATTGGCGTATTAATACCTCTATGGAAGGTTGTCACTCTATCTTTTGCGCTTCTGCCGATTGGTGACTTATCTCTTGCTATTTTGACGACAAGGGTCTCCATTCTGCTTATGTGGTTATTCCATTTTTTTTCTATTTCGTGTCCATTCATACACTGTACGTTACATTTTCTTTTAATCTCTTCTTGTCCATTTAATTGGACCAAGTCTCAGGAGGATATATCGTAGAGTACGTTGCATAAGCGACGTAAGGATGTACGTATTGTAAGAGAAATACAATTTTAATTTTATGTAGTATTTTAATTTTATTCTAGAAACCCACATAGTAATTGGTTATTCAACTAATAGAATACTTCTAATGGAATATGAGAAAAATATTGTCATAAGTGAATGTATACTGCCTAAATATGAAGAAGAGACCATTGCGTTATATCGTGTATAAGATACAGTGTTAAATGTAAGTATGCACTTCTTTTTAATGCACAAAGTTAAAATTACTTTTGGCATACATCCATCCATTGTTTTTCTGGAAATAGCCACTTCCATCCCTAATATGTATAGTGTACTCTTTTTTTGAAAATAACGAGATCGAGATTTTTATTGTCGTCATTACATCAAGCGAAAAGTAGTTGGTTATCATCATCTTTTGGCTCTACAACCCTGGGTGGGTCTTAGCCTGTTCAAGAATTAGTCTCTATTCCCCCCTATCTTTTGCCCTGGCTATTTATGACCCCTAGATTCCTCAAGTCATCTTCGACTTGAGTTCTAAATCTAGACTTGGTCTGCTCTCTTCCTGGTTCCTAGTGGCTGTTGATGCAGTTGAATGTGTGGCTGACCGCAAACATGACGAGGTCAAGGTCAAGACTCTGAAAGCAGATATCAAACAGAAAATTTGACCAGAGATCACAGTAAAGAAACGCTTTCATTCGAAAGCAGCTTGACATGCAATCAGCACATTTGCGATCAAAGTCCTGCAGCATGAAATGAGGCGAGCTGAAAATAGAGACTGTTAAAACGTGAGAAGCAGTGACTTCAACAACATGAAAGATTGCGATAGATAGATCCTCCCCACATGAAGTAATATCTTACGGTATTTCGTCGAGAAAACAGAGGTAGAACGAAGGGAGTGGGTTTAGTCGTATTGTAACATACAATTCAGATATACCAGGTAGTACATCTAGTCGTGATTATACTTAAAAGTATTTTCCAACGCCAAAAAAAAGCACACACACTCTGAAATATGAACAATTAGTAACGAGAAATTACTTAAATAAAATATTAATTTGATTATATAGCTATATTAACCAATTATAACTGCATTTTAATGTTGATTAATGTTTCAGCCTTCAATTTAGTATGCGGAAAAACTAATGGTGAAGTTTGGATACTGGAACCAATTTTGTTAAACCCTAGAGTGGTTTGAACCATTTCAAGTAACAAAGACAAGGTGGTAAGATTAAATTCTCTGAAAGTCCAATTCAGTTTGCTTTTTACGTAAGCATATTCAGATTTTTATATTATGTATAAATAAATCTTTCAGAAATGTATGACAGCTTCGCTATAAGAACAGAAATGTTTTGCTGTAATTTTTTGATATAATAAAAACATTGGATAAGGCTGTCTATCGTACCACCAAACCATATCGAATGTTTTTGTTATGTCAAAAAGTAGAGCAAGACATCTTTGTTGTATAGAGAAGCTTTTGTGTATTTCTGATTCTAAATATATTTTGATTGGCAGGGTTGATCTGTTTTTGCAAAATCAACTGTGTTTCTTGTTTTAGGATGATAAAAGTACCGTTATGCTTATTTTCCTATAACACTGAAGATAGTAAATGGAAGTTTAGGGGAAAGATACGAGCTCATTATCAAGAGATTACCGATATAATGTTTTTACCACAGCCACCATCAAAACTATGCACCATTGCTAAAGATCGTCATTTGGTTGCAGTACAATAACAATGACGTGGAGTAAGTAATACAACATTTTTTTATTACAAAAACATTTTCTTTTTGGGTTAGTTTAACATATTAAACATTTATAAACAATTTTTTTTTGTGTTAGTGAATGTGGGTGTGATAAACATGAAATTTTAAATTTGTTCTTGGACTCTTATGTATTAAGCGATTTCTTCCATCGTTTAGACTCAGGTGGGGGAGGGGTCGCAATATTTGTAAATGTAATGTTGTTCTTTTACTATTAAAAACTGTTCGCTTGCTAAGATTGATAAAATATTTGAGTATGCTTTGATTGATTTGGTATATCAAAAATAACATTATAACTGTTGGCTGTTTTTACAGATCATCAAAGGATACACAATTGTTCATAATAAAATGGACGAAATGTTATCAGAAATATTAAACAAAAATAATATTATTTTCATCTGTGGTGACTTCAATATAAATTTTGATCCAAAGGTACACAATATAGATGCATTAAGATTAAAAAATATTTTTACCTTTATGGTTTAAATCAATGTATTTTGAATATACTAGAATACAAAATGACTCTAAAACTGTGATTGATAATATTTTCTGCAATGTAAATATTAAGTTTTTTATCTTGTTCTGTTGTTATACCGATGTGAGTGATCACTTTTTACAGAAAGTTGAATACAACTTGGAATGCTTCTTCTTTGGTGGATAATATTGTTTATAAACGTGATTTTAATAGCACTCTTAATATTAATTATTTTAATCAATTGCTCTCTAGGGAATCTTGTGCTTTCTAAACTCAGATCTATCTTCGGATAACAAGTTTTGCATATTTTATGAAAAAATTTTGGACCTATTCGATAAAGCATTTCCTTTGCAAACGGTGAATACTAGACGATTTTCTAAACAGTCTAAAAACAAGGGATGGTTGACTTCTAATTTAATAAATGAGGGAGATTTTATTAGAGACATTTTCAGATCTATAAATATTCAGAAATCATGAGTCAGAATACGGTATATTATTCTAAAAAAAAAATCATGGAATACAAAGTTAAGTTAGCCAAGCAAACTTATTTTAATAATAAAAATGATAAATGACAGAATAGTACGGCTGAGGCTTGGCGCATCATAAATCGAAACACTGTCGAGTAAAAATCGAAACTCTTCAAAATACCCAACTAATTTTAAAAATAATTTGGGAATTTCTGTGGATGACCCTCATGACATAGCTGAATCTTTTAGTCAACATTTTTCGGATTTCCGTAAAAATTTAATTAGTCAAACTTCACCTGACTATAATCCTAAGAATTTTCTTCGCCTATACAACTCCCTTTTCCTTTATCCTGTTAGTGATGAAGAAATAAAGAGTATAATTAAAGATATCTCAAAAAAATCCTCTGCTGGACTGGATGAGATCCCGTATTCTATGTTATTACATGTATCTCATAACATATATAAACAATTAACAATTCTAGTAAACTTTCATTTCAGGAAGGGATTTTCCTCAAATTCTAAATACTGCTCTAGTTGTGCCCTGTACATAAAAAAGGTGACAAATCAAATTTGATAACTATTGAGGCCTATCACTTTTATCTGTGTTTTCAAAAATATAGAGAAGGCATTTCATACACGTCTCTCTCATATCTTAAAAGGCACAACAATTATAGAAAAAGTCTCAATTTGGTTTCCGTGAAGGTATAAGTGTGCAAGATGCACTACTAGCGCTGTGCAATCATATTTTATCGAACTTTGATAGGGTATATAAAGTTATCTGTTTGTTTTTTGACTTAGCACGAGCTTTTGAAACTGTAAATCATCCAATACTGCTGGAAAAAACTTTATCATAGTGGTTTTAGAGGAACTGCGTTAAAATGGATCCAAAACCTTTTTATCGAAAAGATTTCAAAAATTAAAAGGTTAATGTGAATGGAAATATAATATTTTCTTCAGAAAAAGCGTCCTCTCCGGAGTTCCACAGGGAAGTATCATTGGCCCTCTTTTATTTTTGATTTTCGTCAACGATTTAAATCAACTGATACGATAGCTCAACATGTTTGGTTCGGAATCCATTAGATAATTTTTCTGATGCAATAAGCGTTCGAGGAGAAAACTTGGAACAGCAATCAGGCTGTTACGTCACTCAATTTGCTGACGATACCACAGTTGCACTAAATTCCAATAATTTTTCTATGTAGTTCAAAAAGCAAACTGTCTTGTAAAAAGTATAAGTCTTTACGTTTAAATAATGCCCTAATCTTAAATGGATCAAAGACCAATATGGTAACCTTTTCACCTTTCTACTAGTGAAGATGAGTCCATTAGTAAGGTTGACAATGGGTCTGTGGTAATTACCACTCCACCAAGTTGTTTAGGGGTTTTATCTGGATTCTAATTTGTCTTGGAGTTCTCACGTTGATTATTGTAGTGGGAAGATTGTCTGTACACTGTTATGTTCTATGGCAACTTAGGAATTTTGGTTGCCTAGAAATCTTGAAACTTTACTATTTTGCTCATGTACAGTCAATTTTGCAATATTGCTTAGTTTGTTGGGGAAATTGCTCGCGTATTAATGAGGTGCTTGTTCTTCAAAAAAAAAAAAAATATACGTACCATGACGTTTAGAAGGCGCTTGGATTCCTGTAGACCAATTTTTAAACAATTAAATATTTTTAACTGTAATTTCGCTGTATATTTTCAGTTGTGTTGTATATGTAAAGTCACATAGATGTAATTTTATTTGCAGAAATGATGTTTCCTTAATGAGTGGCTACAATTTTCGTTACAGAAATGATTTGGTGACCCCTTCTCGTCACTTGATGTTGTGGCAAGGGTCCTTACCCAACATGCGTTAGTTTGTATAATAAATTACCTAATTATATTAAAAGAGTTAAATATTTATGTATTAAGAGAACAGTTAAGAAATTAATTCTGGCAAACACTTTCTATTCGTTAGAGGAATACTTGCAGCATCTTTTTACAATTTGTATGTTTTGTGTATATTTTATGTTTTATGATTGTGCTTATATAGGTTTTTATTTTTTTTACTACCTATGTACCTAGGAGTTTTTTAGATTGTATTTTGACGCGTTTCAATACTTTGTAAAAGTCAGATGAAATAAAAAAATATTGATTGATTGATTGATA